>OY755237.1:24046758-26664258 GCA_963576725.1 Azorinus chamasolen
AAAACCTGTTCTCGCCTCTGCAAGCAGAGTGGACCCAACTTAATGCAACCACTTAATGAATAAACATGGATGTCTTTATAAGCAGGTGGTTGTTTGATGCAGGACAAAAGTAATGCAGAAAGCTCCTCTAGGAGCAATCTGCATTACTTTTGACCTGCATTAAGTTACCACCTGTCCCTGCTATCCAGATTTATATATCTTTTAGGTGGTCGCATTAGAGGGGTTTTACTGTGAAGTGTCTGCTTCTTGAACTATATAGGAGCGGCGATTGTACTGTTTCTGTCAAGGTTACAAAATCCTGCATTCATCTGTCACATATTCGCGGTAATTGCAAACTTAGTTCAGTAGTGTGCACACGATGTTTCAGGTAGACTTAACATCAGGGTCCACGCTTATAAAACTTTTAGTTGAGTCTGAGTTCGTTCTCAAGTTTTTGATTGGTCAGATTTGAGCCTTTGGCTCAAATCTGACCAATCAAAAGCTTGAGAACTCATATCTGACCAATCAAAAGCATGAGAATGAAGCTTTATAAGCATGGACCCTGATCACGATAAATTACAGTAAAAACTACTCGTTTGTTTGAAATATTAGTATAGAAGAATTATGACCATTTCGGACAGTTGGCTGCTTAATGTAGGACGGAAGTCATGCAGAAAGCTCCCATAGCTTGACTTTCACCCTGCATTAAGCTGCCATCTATCTTAAAGAGCAATAATGACACGTATGTGAGTGTTCAAATCATTGAGGTTTTACTGTATGTATATTCTATGGGACCGATCTGTGTAGACTCATGTAAAAATATATGCCTTGTTTAGAAACAGGCACTGCTCTGGGTCTACATTATTTACGAAGTTCTGTAATATTTCTGACGGTGTAGATTGTTAATGGAAAGCGTCATTGATCATATACCTGTTCAATATTCATGTAACAATTAATAACATCATGAATATTCAGCAGGTGACCTTTTATAGGTTAAGTTTTCAAGGGATTGACAAAATGTTTAAAATTAGATCTATATCATGCCATAAACAAACAGAGCAGATGTGGGTCTACTCTGTTTGCAAATACGTTAAAATGCGTTTATTTGTACAGTCGGCTTAGCGGTCCTTCGGTCTGAAAGTAGACCATAACTAGGTACTTTACTTTTTTATATGAGGTGAGTATTGAGTACATGTACATTAAAAGCGACTTACCTCTTGCGACGCTTCTGCAAATTCCTGCCTGACACAGGAATACAGAGGAGGCATCCATTGTCCCTGCAGGGAACAATTTCTTGATACGGTACCAATGTAGTTCTCTGCCAAAACGAAACAGTTCAGAATAAAGACAATATGATACAAAAAATGTAGTAATTAAAGCAGAAAACAGTTTTGCAGACGGCAATTTCTCGGCGTGACACATGGTGAGAGATGACTGACTCCCTAAGGTATCGATCGTAACTCCGTGATACTGATTGTATTGTGTTTTTGTGCCTTTGCAAACAGAGTAGACCCCGATCAGATCTGCTCTGCTTGCTTATGGATTTATATCGACATGATGGTACTGCTTTTGTCTAAACCGACAATATCCTTGGAATTTTTACATTATAGAATAATGTTAATGAATATTCATGAAGTTATTAATTTGTGCATATACATGTATGTTCATTTGAGAAATGGTTAACACATGGAGTAGGAGGCTTGGACACAGTTCTATTTCAATCTCGTTGTTGGACGTTCTTGCTGTCAAACCAGAATTAGATTACTATTGGTTACAATGAAGGAAACCATTTAAAATAAAAGCGATCGCCAAAAACGCTTATTCGGAAAAGCCCAGAAACACCTTTACTCTTCAGAAGAAGGGCAACATGTCATGCAGACAATTTGCTCAGTGCACTTTGAAAGAAGTACAGTAAAACCCCGCTAATGCGGCCACCAAAAAGTGGCACAATTATAGGTGATAGAGGCAGGTGGTAGCTTAATGCAGGACGAAAGTTATGCAGAAAGCTCAAAGCTCCTGCATAATTTTCGCCCTGCATTAAGCAAACACCTGCTTAAGACGACATCAGTGGCTGTTTATTAAGTAGTCGCACTAGCGGGGTTTCACTGTACCTTGTCGATCGCCATGCAAATACAGTGAAACCCCGCTAATGCGACCACTTAATAAACAGCCACTGGCGCCGTTTAAAGCATGTGGTTGCTTAATGCAGGACGAAAGGTATACAGAAAGCTCCCATAGGAGCTTTCTGCATAACTTTCGTCCTGCATTAAGCTACCACCTGCATCTGTCACCCAGAATTATGTCCCTTTTTGGTGGTCGCATTAGCGGGGTTTTACTGTAGCTTGGATACACATGAGAAACTGTGGATGTCGTTATCTTACCAGTTGTTTGATACTCGATCAGTGGTTTTGATCTGGGTCTAAACTGTTTACAAAGATCTCATATACTCAGTTCCCGCACTTTAAGGGTTATATTGAAATTTTAATAAATGGTTTAATGACGTAGGAAGGGCACTTTACGGTACCTGTACAGCTGTTTACAACCACATGCCCAGGTTTGCTTTCCGGCCAATCAGTGCCTCTGTCATCCTCATTTTTGGGACACGGCTGTATATCTGGATCATCTCGCACTGAATATACAACGATCATGTAATATTTCACTCACACACAATTTACCACAGAATCTTCACTTTAATACATCAGTACCGTCTAATAAGCCATTGCACTGGATAATGGATTATTATTGGGTTATTTACTTGGCTTTTCTATAAAGTTTATTTTGACCAAATGCACGTTTCTGGTCAGGACCTACGTATGGAACATAACGACGAGTATCAAACAGTCTACATACTGTTTAGATGCTACTTATATGGCGCATTGTGTTCTAGGTCTACACTGTTTGCGGGTTATTGCACTCAAGATGATATAATTTCATCCTGATATTTTTTTTCTAAATTACAAAGATTATAAGGGTCAACATTTTTTCAAAGCAAACAATTCTATCTTAACTGTTAATCTCATGAATATTCATGTAAGAAATAATGAAATCGTGAATATTTATTTGTTGAATAATTCCATAGGCAAGCAGAGCAGACCCTGATCAGACCCTACAGGAGTCTTGCTGAATTTTAAAATACATTTCTCCTTCTTTACCCATGCCCTGTTGTATAATTACATATATCTTCACTGTATACAAGTATATCGCGGTGCAATCACCGCTGTGGAGTGCATTGGTTGCACAATCAACTTGTAAATAGTGCAGACCCTGATGAGACAGCTCCTGCAGGAGCTGTCTCATCTGGGTCTTCACTATTTACAGGTAGGTATGTTGAATAGCAAGCGAAGGGTTAATAGAAACTGTAGAGTCAGATTTATTATAATTTCATCAGCAAAACTAGTAGACCCTGATTGGATTTGTCTACTCTGTGTGCAAAGACGTGGAAAAAAGATATTTAAGTGAACGGGGTAATCTTCCGTCTAAAGTCAAAATCAAGTATTCGCCGTATTTCTAGAGGTTGTTTTAAAGAGTTCTTACTATAGTTAAAGAAGGAGTGTGAATAATCATACGCCACCAACACTGACCGAGTCTTCAATTCATCAACACTTCCCCAGACTTAAAACCAAGAATATGTATTTGTATAGTTCCCATAATATTCTTATCATGGGAGACTTTAAAATCAAGGTAAATATATACTCTTGAGAGTTTTGAGACAGATATTGTATTGACCTTAAAGCCCTGTTTTGACTATACAGTGTTTGCAATACCAATGTCATTTTCCTGGTGCAGCTCAAATACAATTTAACATAAACATATTTCAAAATGAAAACAATTTACCTTCTATACACAGAGGCTGTGAACCACTCCAGTTGCCGTTCGCCTGACATACCCTTACATCAACACCAACTATAGTATAATGCTCATTACACTTGTAACCGGCCATGTGACCGTAAACAGTACTCCCATTTAGTAGCGATACTTCACCATTTGTCTGGTTTTGTAAAGGTGGACACACTGCAAAACGAATACGATGTAGAGGCAGAGGTTCAGATAAGGTGCGTTAATTCAAACAGTTCAAGAACAACTCCTGAAAAGGGTCGCAACTAACGTGCATATATATGTACAGTAAAACCCCGCTAATGCGACCACCAAAAAAGGGCATAATTCTGGGTGTCAGAGGCAGGTGGTTGCTTAATGCAGTACGAAAGTTATGCAGAAAGCTCCTATAGGAGCTTTCTGCATAACTTTCGTGCTGCATTAAGCAACCACCTGCTTTAAACTATACCAGTGGCTGTTTATTAAGTGGTCGTATTAGCGGGGTTTCACTGTACATTATTAAGAATTTAATTTTATGGCACATTCTGCACTCTCCTAAAACGGTAAATAACGCAATATCTCACTGGTTTTAAACCTATTTTGAACTCTCTGTGTTTCTGAAATGAAATTTTGCGTTTCGATGGGAAAAAAATACAATCTAGAACCTGTCTTAAGCGACCATTAACAAGGGGGTCTAATTATGGGTCTCTAAAACAGATGGTAGCTTTATACACGTCAAAAGTAATGCAGAAAGTCCAAGATGAGCTTTCTGCGTTACATTTGCCCTAAAAACAACCATTAGCTTTTTAGATATTCCTGTGTCCAGTCAGTATGAGGTCGCTCAAGACAGGTTCTACTTGTGTAAAATGCCCTTTTGAAAGTATCGTAATTCTTTTTTAAAGCGACCGCCATAAAAGAGATCTAATGCTCGATCATAAAACAGGTTCTAGCTTAATGCAAGATACTACTTTAACACATTCCCTCATATTGACGCCTTTTGACGCTTCTGTAAAAGTCTTTAAAAAAGTCTGATAAGTAGAGCATTTGCTCAATAGCAAATGCTCTATTTATCAGAATTGTTTCAAAACTGCACAATCCTAATAACAAACCTTTTCTCTAGTAAATGCTCCTTTTTGGTAGATTTGTTTTTCACAGAGGGTAGGTCTAAAATTAGCCTAAGCGGGAATGGGTTAACATTATGTCTGTCCTGTATTAATGCAAGTTACAAATGTTACATTATGCCCATCCTTTATTTTGCCGTCTGCAAATAACTGAAATACTGTTGGTCGGAGGTAAAACCCAACTCACCCACTCACTCACTCCTTTATTAAGCCAGCACCTGCCGTTAAAACATGTGCATTTATTCTGTAAGTGTTCTCTGTAGAGAAGTTATATTGTAGATGGTCTATATAACTTTTTTCAGATTAAATTTATGACAATAAATTAAATTACTCCACAGAGTAATAAGAACTATCATAGCTGTGCACCGAGCCCGTTTTGGAAAGTTGAGGTCATCATATAATTAGAACTGGTTTGTACGATGTTAGTCTTTATTGTAGCGCGCGTGAATATGCGATGTATTTGGCTATATGGGTAGTAGCAATTATTGTCAATTAGGACGTATGATAATTATAGCCGCACAATCCTTATTAACACCTTCCTTATGTCCTACATATCCTTTACAAGAGAAGGTAACGCGTACTTACCGACGACTGTACACTTCGGTGCTGGAGTGGACCAATTACCATGAGCTGTACACGTCGCATAAGCCTTCCCGCTTCTGTTAAAACCAGGGTCACAGTAATAACTCGCCCGCCCGTGTTCTAGTGTCGAGTTAACTTTCACATTCCCGTTCTTCAGCTCTGGTGGTTTTCCGCAGTCTGAACAGTTTAAGTATCCATGTCAGAGTAACATAGTGTATATTAAGACAAGCCACCTCGGTTAAACGAAATATCTAATTAGGGTATACACTTATACGGTAGAACCACTCAAAATAGGTACAATTTTAAAAAAGATGACTGCTTAATGCAGGACAAACATTATGTAGAAAGCTCCTTTATGACCTTTCTGTATTACTTTTGCCCCGCATTAACCCATTACCTAATATTTACGACTTTTGACGACTCTGTAAAAATCAGTTTGTGAAACCTTGTGATAAATAGAGCATTTGCTCCTATAGGAGCAAATGCTCTATTTATCACAATGGTTTCAAACTACTAGTACACATTCTAAAATGTTCCTTTTCTCTAGTTAATGCTCCTTTTTGGCAAATTTATTCAAAGAGATTGTATCTAAAAATAGCCTATGAGGGAAAGGGTTAAGCAACCATATGCCTTTAAAAAATACACCTATGTTAATAAATAATGGTGTTACTGAACTAGGCTCTACTGTAACTAAGCAGAATCAACTCTGCCGTTCCTACTATATGTTCGCCCCTATCAAATAGTCTTTGCCGTAAGTAGCTGATTTGGCCCTATACAGTTTGCCTACTTTAATCATGTCTAAGGTGTTATATATGTCGTGAAGCCATCAAGAATACAGAAGTATTCAGAAGAACGTCTGTGGTGTGTCCATTAAATGAAACAACACAATGCTCCATAAGAAGTAGGCGGTTGCTGAATGCGGAACGAGTCTTTTACAAATATATCGTACGTCTTGCATTAACCCATTACTCCATTGTTACGTATATTAACACCTTTGCAAACAGAGCATGCTCAAATCAGACGGCCCTTGTAGGAGCCGTCTAATCAGGGTTTGCTCTGTTTGCTTCAGCAATAATAAAGATCTGACTCTGTAGTTTCTTGTACGATAAAATTCCATTGTTTATAGTAACATTATCCAAATGTGGCTAATCTGAGATACTTTGCTGTATAATCGTATTCGCACCAGGGTCTGCATTCTTTGTCAAGTTATACTTTTCTTAACCCTTCTCTTGCTGAATTTTAAAATACATTTCTCATTCTTTACCCATGTCCTATTGTATACATAATTACATATATCTTCACTGTGTACAAGTATTTCGCTGTGCAATCACTGATGTGGAGTTTACTGGTTGCACAATCAACTTGTAAATAGTGCAGACCCTGATGAGACAGCTCCTGCAGGAACTGTCTCATCTGCGTCTTCACTATTTACAGGTAGGTATATTGACGTGAATAGCAAACGAAGGGTTAAGCCTGTCTCTGAATATTCACGGTAAGCTTGACCTTACTAATAATTTTATAATAATTATAATAGAATATTTTTATTTCGAAAAAGTCTATTTGACATGTCATCATTGAAGGGGTTAACGAAACGGGACGTTTTAAATAGAGGTTCTGCAGAGGATATAATAGAAATTAGCTTTACTTGCCAATTATACGTTGCGTTGGTGTTTGTATTAATTAAAAAAAAGCTTTACTTGCCTATTATACGTTCTGTTGATGTTTGTATTACGCTTGGGGTTGACGACTGCTTCGTAAATATTGTCGTATCTTGGGTTGATGTCGTTGCTGTTTCAATTGATGTAGTCATTGACGTTATTGTAGTATCAAATGCATCAGCCGTCGTGGTGTCAGTATATTGAGTAGTATCCGTTCCATTCGCTGTTGTTAAAGTAATTGTAGTATTATAAGGATAAGGCGTCGTGGTTTCAGTATATTGAGTAGTATCTGTTTCATACGCTGTTGTTGAAGTCTGGGTAGTATTATAAGGATCAGGCGTCGTGGTTTCAGTATATTGAGTAGTATCTGTTTCATACGCTGTTGTTGAAGTTATTGTAGTATTATACAGACCAACACTGGAGCTGTCAGTATACTGAGTCGTATCGGTTCCATTTGCTGTTGTTGAAGTTATTGTAGTATTATAAGGATCAGGCGTCGTGGTTTCAGTATATTGAGTAGTATCTGTTTCATACGCTGTTGTTGAAGTCTGGGTAGTATTATACGCATCCGTAATGGAGGTGTCAGTATATTGAGTAGTATCTGTTCCCTTCGCTGTTGTTGAAGACATTGTTGTATTATACGGACCAGCACTGGAGGTGTCAGTATATTGAGTAGTATTTGTTCCCTTCACTGTTGTTGAAGACATTGTTGTATTATACGGACCAGCACTGGAGGTGTCAGTATATTGAGTAGTATCTGTTTCATGCGCTGTTGTTGAAGTCGTTGTAGTACTATACAGTTCAGTTGTCGTAGTTGCAGTATACTGAGTAGTATCTGTTCTATTCGCTATTGTTGAAGTAATTTTAGTATTAAACGAACCGGCCGTCGTGGTGTCAGTATATTGAGTAGTATCTGTTCCATTCGCTGCTGTAGAAGTTATTGTAGTATTATACGGACCAGCACTGGAGGTGTCAGTATATTGAGTAGTATCTGTTCCATTCGCTGCTGTAGAAGTTATTGTAGTATTATACGGACCAGCACTGGAGGTGTCAGTATATTGAGTAGTATATGTTCCATTCGCTGTTGTTGAAGTCGTTGTAGTATTATACATACCAGTCGTCGTGGTGTCAGTGTATTGAGTAGTATCTGTTCCATTCGCTATTGTTGAAGTCATTGTAGTGCCATTAGCTGTTGCTGTTGTTGAACTTAGTGCAGAAGTATACAGGTCAGTTGTTGTTTTAAACGATGGAGTTGTGAATGCATTTGTTGTGTTCGTTTCAAGAACTGGCATTTGACTGCTTGATACATCAGTAGAAGAAGTCGGCGTTTGGCTGTCCGAAGTATTCATTTGAACACTGCTAGTTGTTATCGAAGCTGGTGTTGTTTCTGAACTGCTAGCATCTGACATTGGAGGGCTTGAAATTGTTGTCACGTGTGGTGTTTCTTGTGTGATGCGACCAGGAGATGATGAGTAACTTGCAGATGATGACGTTCCAACCGTTCCTGTGGTAGGTGACGTGTTTGGTGTTGTGCTGCCAGGAGATGGTGAGTAACTTGCAGATGATGAAGTTCCGTTGGTAGCCTGTATCCCGGTTGTTATAGGCCATGTTGTTTGGGCGTCCTCGGTACTTACCGTGCTTGTTGGCGAATTCATATCAGTTGTGATCTGGGGCGTGGTTGTAACATCGTCATATATCGTTGATATGTCATCAAATATTGACGTTGTTTGTATATCAGTAACTGTTGTGGCCGCTGACGTTGATAAAACTGTAAAAGGAAATTCTTAAAATGTTACTCCATAAATACGCCTTTCTACGCCTTTCCAAACAGAGTAGATTCATATCATATGGCTACTGTAGGAGCTGTCTGGTCAGGATATGCTCCGTTTGCTTATGATAAAATAAAGATATAATTATCCACTTTCGGCCATGCCAAAATGTCCATGTGCTATTAAAACTACAAATGTAATTAATAAATTCATGATGTAATTATATTTAAATGAATATTCATGGAGTAATATATTAAATTCAGTACATGTAGGGATGCTGCAAGTGAATCAAACTAGCGAGTAACCTATAAATTTGATATACCCGACACTTCTATATGGCGTTGCATGCGCTATAAAACGCATACCAAAATTCTATGTAGCAAGTAAACACTGTTAACGGTTAATCCTTTCCCTGTTGTATATTCATGTAAGAAATAATGACCTCATGAATATTAATTAGATTCTTTTTTTATAACGGCATATGAACATAGGACAGTTTGGCTCAGGCAGAAGCTGCAAAATCCCATATAATTTTTTATAATACACCATAAGCAAACAAAGGAGGCCCTGTAGGAGCCGTCTGATCTGGGTCTATCCTGTTTGCAGATGCGTACAAATGCGCTTACATTAGGGAAAGGGTTAAATACCTTCTTTTTCTATAATTATCAGTTTTGGAAACAGGTGGCAGCTTAATGCAGGGTGAAGGTTCTACAGAAAGCACATCTATGAGATTTCTGCATGACTTTTGCCCTGCATTTAAGCAGTCACCTACCTAAAAGTATCTCAATTCTTCACTAATGGAATTCCGGTTTATATGGGCTTTACAGTACAGTGCAACCCGTCCTGAGTGGCCATTTGTTTATTGAACATATGGTTTTAAAAATCAGGTGGTAACTTAAAGCAGAGCAAAAGTAGTGCAGAAAGCTCCCATAAGAGCTTTTTGCATTACCTTTGACTTGCCTTAACTCATTATCTCCTAGGCTATTTTTAGACCCAACCTGTTTGAAATAATCTACCGAAAAGGAGCAGTAATTAGAGAAAAGGAAAAATTTTAGAATATTGTAGTTTGAAACCATTGTGATAAATAGAGCATTTGCTCCTATAGGAGCAAATGCTCTATTTATCACAATGGTTTCACAATGTGAATTTTATAGAGACGCAAAAATGCGTCACTAGCGGGTAATGTGTTAAACTAACATCTGCCTTACAGACCCATAATCAGACCTCTTGTTGTTTTTTTTGCTGGCCGCTTAAGACAGCTTCTGCTTATATATTAATTTGCAAACTGTGTCGATCTAGATCAAATGACTCTTGAGGAAACCCTACGATAAGGGTCCTGAATGTTTGTCATACAAACCATTCTCTTCATTTTGATACAACGTTTTGTTAAATTAATATTCATACAAATTAACCGAAAGAGGACTAGAAATGTCGTCCAGACAAAAACAACACAGTCCATGATGTACTGTTTGTCCGCCGAGTTCGGTGACGACCATCGTTGTCATCTGAGTCTATCTGGGTGTGCAGATGACTATACAGTCCACTTTTCGCACGAGAAGTTGAAATGATATTAATGTATTGAACAACAACACTAATCTATTCAGCGATGGTCCGATTGAAAGATAGTATGTGCCCGTACTCTATGGATGCCTCTTACACGTGTATGCCAAATCAGATCCAAAAAACAACACCTGTCAACACGCGCACATCGGCCTTGAACCAAAACTCATCGAAACAGATCCAAAACCACAACACTCAGCAAAACAGACCGACCCAGAACCAAACAGACATGTGTCCGCATCTTACAGAACAACAGATAAAGGTACGTAATCAAATACTCAAATCGTTATTTCTCAATCAAACCCTATGCTGTGACAACTCTTTCGAATTGTCTCTTCGATACGATTCTAAAGGAGGGGTTACAACAAAGGGTTTTGTAAGAAAAAAAGTTATTCTTGAAAATATTTGAACTTTTGTTCACTAAGTTGTATTTACTTACATGGTTAACACGTTGTTGAAGAGGCTACAATTTCTATATCGACTGTAGGTTTGACAGGATGTAAAGTCCATGAGAATAAAGATGAACACGGATGGTATTTGATATGGATAATCCCTTTTCACTGTTCTACATATATGTTTATTCCACATTTCAATACCTACTGAATATCCATGGACAAAATAGTTATAATGCAATATGGAAAGTGAACAAGAGCACCGCGAGACGGGGCAATATACGCCCGAAGGCTGTTCTATTTACACAATGTGTGAACCTTCAGAAGTTGCGCATATGAGGACTCTATTAGGGCTAAGGCAATAGCAAGGAGAGTAAAACTGCTTATTGTAATAGTAATCTTTTATTTGTCGGACACAAAATTTGCTAACGCTCTATTTGTGACCTTGACCTTGAAAGTTCACAATTGGGTTTTGTATGCAACACACCTTCAAGTGATACTGAAGCCCTATTTGTGACCTTGACCTTGAAAGTTCACAATTGGGTTTTGTACGCGACACACCTTCAAGTGATACTGAACATATGTGTGAAAGAATTTTGAAAATCGGAGAAAAAATGAGTAAGTTTTACCAAGGACACGAAAATTGCTAACGCCCTATTTGTGACCTTGACCTTGAAAGTTCACAATTGGGTTTTGTACGCGACACACCTTCAAGTGATACTGAACATTTGTGTGAAAGAATTTTGAAAATCGGAGAAAAAATGAGTAAGTTATAGCCAGGACACGAATTTGCTAACGGACGGACGGACAGAATTGCTAACGCCCTATTTGTGACCTTGACCTTGAAAGTTCACCATTGGGTTTTGTACGCGACACACCTTCAAGTGATACTGAACATACGTGTGAAAGAATTTTGAAAATTGGTGAAAAGATGAGTAAGTTTTAGCAAGGACACGAAAATTGCTAACGCCCTATTTGTGACCTTGACCTTGAAAGTTCACAATTGGGTTTTGTACGCGACACACCTTCAAGTGATACTGAACATATGTGTGAAAGAATTTTGAAAATCGGAGAAAAAATGAGTAAGTTATAGCCAGGACACGAATTTGCTAACGGACGGACAGAATTGCTAACGCCCTATTTGTGACCTTGACCTTGAAAGTTCACCATTGGGTTTTGTACGCGACACACCTTCAAGTGATACTGAACATATGTGTGAAAGAATTTTGAAAATTGGTGAAAAGATGAGTAAGTTTTACCAAGGACACGAAAATTGCTAACGCCCTATTTGTGACCTTGACCTTGAAAGTTCACAATTGGGTTTTGTACGCGACACACCTTCAAGTGATACTGAACATTTGTGTGAAAGAATTTTGAAAATCGGAGAAAAAATGAGTAAGTTATAGCCAGGACACGAATTTGCTAACGGACGGACGGACAGAATTGCTAACGCCCTATTTGTGACCTTGACCTTGAAAGTTCACCATTGGGTTTTGTACGCGACACACCTTCAAGTGATACTGAACATACGTGTGAAAGAATTTTGAAAATTGGTGAAAAGATGAGTAAGTTTTAGCAAGGACACGAAAATTGCTAACGCCCTATTTGTGACCTTGACCTTGAAAGTTCACAATTGGGTTTTGTACGCGACACACCTTCAAGTGATACTGAACATATGTGTGAAAGAATTTTGAAAATCGGAGAAAAAATGAGTAAGTTATAGCCAGGACACGAATTTGCTAACGGACGGACAGAATTGCTAACGCCCTATTTGTGACCTTGACCTTGAAAGTTCACCATTGGGTTTTGTACGCGACACACCTTCAAGTGATACTGAACATATGTGTGAAAGAATTTTGAAAATTGGTGAAAAGATGAGTAAGTTTTACCAAGGACACGAAAATTGCTAACGCCCTATTTGTGACCTTGACCTTGAAAGTTCACAATTGGGTTTTGTACGCGACACACCTTCAAGTGATACTGAACATTTGTGTGAAAGAATTTTGAAAATCGGAGAAAAAATGAGTAAGTTATAGCCAGGACACGAATTTGCTAACGGACGGACAGAATTGCTAACGCCCTATTTGTGACCTTGACCTTGAAAGTTCACCATTGGGTTTTGTACGCGACACACCTTCAAGTGATACTGAACATATGTGTGAAAGAATTTTGAAAATTGGTGAAAAGATGAGTAAGTTTTACCAAGGACACGAAAATTGCTAACGCCCTATTTGTGACCTTGACCTTGAAAGTTCACAATTGGGTTTTGTACGCGACACACCTTCAAGTGATACTGAACATTTGTGTGAAAGAATTTTGAAAATCGGAGAAAAAATGAGTAAGTTATAGCCAGGACACGAATTTGCTAACGGACGGACGGACAGAATTGCTAACGCCCTATTTGTGACCTTGACCTTGAAAGTTCACCATTGGGTTTTGTACGCGACACACCTTCAAGTGATACTGAACATACGTGTGAAAGAATTTTGAAAATTGGTGAAAAGATGAGTAAGTTTTAGCAAGGACACGAAAATTGCTAACGCCCTATTTGTGACCTTGACCTTGAAAGTTCACAATTGGGTTTTGTACGCGACACACCTTCAAGTGATACTGAACATTTGTGTGAAAGAATTTTGAAAATCGGAGAAAAAATGAGTAAGTTATAGCCAGGACACGAATTTGCTAACGGACGGACGGACGGACGGACGGACAGACAGACGGACACCCAGCCAGACGGCCAGACGATGGAGACCATAACATAATACGACCCTTCGGGCGTATAAAAATTGTAGCCATTTCAAAAAGTAAAGAAATTGATCTTTAAAATTCTATTAGCAAACAGTGTAGACCCTGATCCCATGGCTCCTATATGAGCCGTCTGCTTTAAGTCTATTCTGTTTGCAACTGCATGAAAACACATTTATAAGGAATAACCTGACATGAGGGCAGAAAAAATACTTTAATCTCAGTTTAACATAAAAGGGCTGTATTTGGTTTCCCCGATTATAATCAGTTATCAATGGTTCACTTCTATATGATACAAGGGTAGTAGTAGAGTAACCTAATGTTGTGTTAAACCTTACAACGCTGAATTTCAAAGTGATTATTTAATGGACTTACGGTGAATAGTTGGGGACTTTAAAGAAAGGTGTAACATGACAAAACGTACCGAGCCTGATGAGAGAGCTCCTCATAAAGACCTCTCATCTGGGTCTACACTGTTTCCAAAGGAAAATAGTGACTCGCATTGTAAGGGTTAAATGTGCCGATGATAAGATCTTATTTTACCTTTTACTCCATGGATATGCATGTAAGAAATAACGATGTCACGAATAATACAGTAAAACTTCGATTATTCGAACACTAAAATACGTATTATTATCGATCTTTAAGACAGGTGGCAGCTTAATGCATGGTGAAAGTTATGCAGAAAGCTCATCTAGGAGCTTTCTGCATGACTTTCACCATGTATTAAGCAGCCACCTGCCTAAAGGGACTAAATTCTTTTATACCGAAAATTCGAATAATCGAGGTTTTACTGTAATTAGATTAGTTTTAAAACATGGCATAGTAGCACACGAACGCGTGCCCACGACAGAAACTGTATTCATAGATATATCATTTCGAAAGTAAACAGGGCATATCCTGGTCACGCGGCTCCCGGTGCCGTCTGACCTTGTTCTACTCTGTTTGCAGGGGGCGTCGAAAAGCGTATTTATTTGAATAATGTGATAACATTTTGCCTGCCAAGCAAACTATTTTTACATACTATTACATCCACTACATTTTCTGAATTCAAACAGTGCGAACAACTTAAATAATAACCAGTCCGAACAGCGTGGTTAAAAGACCAATGCAATCAATGTATATGAAACCAAGCGCAAACAGTGTATAAGTACATCAAGATCAGTGCGAACTGTGTGTATCAAGACCTATGCGAACAATGTTGATCAAAAGCAGTGGTAACAATGTAAATCAAGACTAGTGAGACTGTATATATTAAGATTAATCTGTTTACAGTTTACATTGCTCGTCACTCATTTAAGTCAATATTACGGTCTACACTGCTCGCCTCTAGTTTAGTATAAACATATTTTTTTATTTTAGTCCATATAATATTTGAAACAGAGTCGGGCCACACGTTCTCATAACATTAGAAACGGTCCTACCCCTACTGACGTTTTTACTTTCAAATCGATTGGCGGTATAGTATACAAACAATGTCAAATTATATATAACAAACAAAACACACGAGAAGGATAGATAAAACGATAGGCAGAGGCAGAGAGGGAGAAAGAGACACACACACAGACAGACATATAGAGACAGACATACAGGCATACAGAACGACAGATACAGATGCAGAGAAAGACAGAGAGAGACAAACGGACACAGACACACAAAGACAGAGACACAGCGAGAGAGACACAGAGAGACAGACACACAGAGAGACAGACATACATACAAAGAGAAAGGGAGCTCAATACAGTTTAACATATGCATGTTTCAAAAAAGAAATAACGACTAACCTTCTGTACACTGAGGTTCGGAACCACTCCAGGTGCCATTCATCTGACATTCCCTTATATCAAACCCATCTAAAGTGTAACCTTCATTACATTGGTACCAGACAATGTCGCCGAACACAGCGCTTCCATTTAGTAGTGATACCACACCGTTTGTCAGGTTTAGTAAAGGTGGACACTCTGCAAAATGAATACCATAACAAAAACTTGGAAAGACAACAATCCGTCATTCTCCACGATTGTCTATAACACTGTCTGATTATTAGCCCGTATGTGTCATATTCGTTCTATTTCTCTGCCCAAGTGTTCATCTTTCTTGCTCTTTCCACACCAGGTGAGGAAGGAAATGGTCAACCATTGGCATTTTTCGATACAAATTGACAATAGCATTTCCGCTCTTAAAATCCGATTTTCATTAGACTGGGTTGCAATCGTTGGATTTTCAAGCAGTTAATAAGATGCGAACATTAACCCTTTTTCATGTAAAAAATATTTACATCATGAATATTAATTAGCTGAAATTTTTAACAATTTATGAATACAGATTTTTCAGATATTGGTATAACCAGCAGTATTAGATCATCTATATAACTGCATAAGCAAACAGAGCATACCCTAATCAGACAGCTCCTACTGAAACCGTCCTATCAGTGTCGATCCTGTTTGCAAAGGCGTAAAAGGGCGTACAGTAAAACCTCTCTATAACTGCCACTAAATTGTGTTTATTATCTGGTATTTAGGGCAGGTGGTTGCTTAAAGCAAGGTGAAAATAAAACAGAACGCTCCTATAGGAGCGTTCTGTTTTACTTTCATCTTGCTTTAAGCATCCACCTGCCTTTAAAACAAAATACTTGATGTCATTTAGTGGTCGTTATAGAGCGGTTTTACTGTATTTATGGAGAACAGGTTTAATCTTTTTTTCAAGGATGGATGCTTTATTTCTCGACAGTACCCTGGGCTGTAAATACACTCTAAAGGCTCAGTGAATAAATGACAGTTTTAGTATTTGCAGACAGTCTTCACTGCGCGTCACTAGCTGGCTTAAAGGTCTACACTGCTCGTCACTAGTCGACATAGTCTACAGTACTCACTTCTAGTCGGTAAAACGGTACTCACTGCTCGTCACTTTTCGATATATTACAATTTCATCAGCAAATAGGTATGCCCTGTTTGCTCAATAGGCACATTCGACTGGATGTTAAAGGGTGTTGGGTCAAACCAGACATCATCTGTATAACGGACGAATTTGGAGTGCCATGATTTTCTACACTTTATGGAATAGCGCGTGTGTAGGCGACCAGTATTGAAATACAGTACAGTCTCGCTAATACAACCACTCAAAAGTAGTCTCTCTCTAAAATAGATGGTAGCTTAATGCAGGATATGTTCATAGATGTTGTGGTCGCAATAGGGAGGTTTTATTGTATATAATATATGTATAATTGTATATCTTTGAAAAGAAATACGTGTACATGTACCAGCAATAATTGTCAAGCATTTCCCTGTTCAGTATTCATGTAAGAAAAAATTGCAACATTCATGTGAGCTCATTTGTTGTAATGTAAACTTTTCAAGGCACTGTTTTACTTTGACAAAAAGTACAGAATTAGACCTAAATCATTTCAAAAACAGAGCAACTCCTCATCACGCCCTCATTAGACGGTCCCAGTAGGGGCCATCTGATGATTCTGATCTACTCTGTTTGAAAATGCTTTCAACTGAGTTTATATGATGGAATACGGTTAAAAACGCATTATTCAACTCCTTTCCCCTAACATATGTAAAAAAACAAATAAAAAATCATAACATCAACGAAAAGCAGCAAATACTCATAGACACATACAAACACACATACAAACATTAACTAGAGGTTTTTGTCAAAAAAACGGATGTCTCCCCTCTAATAAAAACAATATGTAAAGGGAAATCACTAAAAATGTTATGGTCTTGATGAATGATACTTCCCCTCATTATGGGTTTTCCACACTACATTTTTCAAGAAGAAAATGATAACAGCTAATAACTCCAAAAAATACTGATACCAGATGTGTATGGCCCTTGTGCATGACACTTACTTTCATCATGCTCTTTCCAAAAATAAAATGTCATTCCAATAGCATCAGTCGAACAGGAGTTGTTGATCGGCCAAACAATGTAACAAAGGGCAATAACTCCAAAAGTATTGAAGCCAGAAGTATGGCCCTTGTTCGTGACACTTTCTCTCATCATGCTCTTTCCATGTATGAAGTTTCAAAACGATGGCAAGAGCCATGTAGGAGTTATCGTCCGGACAAGAAAGAATTAAACAAATGTACAAGGGGCAATAACTCTAAATTTATTGAAGCTCGAGTTAAGGATCTTATGCATGACACTTTCTCTTATCATGATCGTTCCATGTATGAAGTTTCACTCCAATGGCATGTGTCACATAGGAGTAATCATCCGGACAAAAAATTGTGATTTTTTTTACAAAGGGCAATAACTCCAATATTAGTGAAGCCAGAGTTATGGACCTTGTGCATGACACTTCCTCTCTCCATGATCTTTCCATATATGAAGTTTAAATCAAATGGCATGAGCCATATAGAAGTTATTGTCCGGACAAAAAAGTGTGATTTTTTTACAAAGGGCCATAACTCCTATATTAGTGAAGCCAGAGTTATGTACCTTCTGCATGACACTTCCTCTCATTATGCTCTTTCCATATATGAAGTTTCAATCAACTGGCATCAGGCATATTGAAGTTATTGTCCGGACAAAAAATTATGATATATTTTACAAAGGGCAATAACTCCAATATTAGTGAAGCCAGAGTTATGGACTTTGTGCATGACACTTCCTCTTGTCATGATCTTTCCATATATGAAGTTTCAATCCAATGGCATGAGCCATATAGGAGTTATCGTCCGGACAAGAATGTGTGACGGACAGACGGACGGACAGACAGACAACTCTCACGAAAACAATATGTATCCCCCATATAAATATGGGGGGAGACATAATAAACACATGCAAATACTCACATACACATACAAACACTCATAAACACATATAACGCTCACAAACACATAGAAACACTCGCAAACACATACAACACTCATATACACATATCTATATTGAAACTCTGTAGCAGACATCGTTACGTACCTGTAGGGGGCATTATTGTCGAGGATGTCACTGCCCTCGACCTTTGTACCGTGAAAAGTAATCCTATGAGAAATACAGAGACACTCATCCTGGGTATCCGAAACCAACTTAGATTTAGAAACATGGTTGAATACTAAATCTCAATGTAGAGTAAAAACTCCTAGACAATTCAATCAGTACGGCGAAATGAACTATAGTATAGTGATTTGTCGTTATACTTTCTGAAGGTGTATTTACATTATTTCACTTCCCATTTCTTATCTACCTCAACATTCAAACATGGAGTGAGTATAGCCTGGCTGTAAAATGTAGTAGACAAACAAACTGAACATAATCAGATTACTTGATTTATAACTTGATATAGCTAAACTGCCACATGCAAACAAATATAATAATAAAATTGTCTGCTGCTGCATGTATTGGATCAAAATATCAAACACTTTAGACTCTTGTGAGACATCGACTGCCGAGCTTGTCAGCCCTTTTAGCTCTTTCCCTGTTGAATATTGTTAACGCTTACATGTAAGTCATCTCAAATCTAAATAGTCAGCACTTTATGCACAACGTAAATGTCAGTTTCCTTTCAAGTAAAGATTTTGCACATAACTAAATTGATTGAAATTGTAATACACTGTCAATCTGAAAGATCGTTTGATGCTTGTACTCGTTGAATAAAGATATGTTCTGTTTTATTATTTCAATACAAATATGTACATTGTAATCCGAGTCTCGATAATCCGATTTTTTAAGCACACATCTCGATCCCTTAAATCAATTGCTTCATTATATTACCTGCCTAATCCGAGCATGCATCGGGGACACTTAGAAGTCAATTGATCACACCTTCATTGTTGATGTCTCGCGACACCGTGTGCTCCCAGCAATTAGAGGTGCCACTGTGTTAGTTTGCAACTATGTGTGAATAACACCGGGTCAAACAGTATACACTTATGTGGGCAGTAATTGTGAGCGCATAATTGTGTATAATGCATTGATTCTTTACTTATATAAATGATAAGGGTAAACACCATTCACAGCTGACACCGAAGTTTCACTGTAGTTTGCTCAGTTCAACGGACCCTTCACAATAAACCCAAAGTTGGTTTCAAACTATTAGACATAGAACAGTCGTAGTTTATAACGGTTTACGGACATTTGCATGCGTGTAAATATCCTCAGTATTTAATTCGGCAGCTATTTACAAAAAATGTAAACAAAGAGGTTATATATATGCAGAAAAGGGTGTATTCCAAATCAAATGATTCTGCTACATCAAACGTGACCTTTCATTTTCTGAAGACACTGGCAGCCATATTTATTGTTTTAACACATAAAGGTGTATGCAGCAGAACGTGACCTTTCACTTATTGTCATTATGTTGGTATGTGTTAGAAACACAAGAAGTGTTAATTGGATTAGGGGTTTGACTAGCCTAAAGGTAGTGAAAAATTCCACACTTACGCAATTCATGTCGGCTTAGCTTTTATGATAAATATTTGTTTGAAAACTACGAATTTTGCTGACTTTGATTCATCCGACACAATTTTCCACAATAAATAAAACAAGATCTGGAGGTAATATACATCTGTTTGTTATTTGAATACAAAATTACCGATTTAAAAACGAAAAGTAATTGACACAATTTAGATCTAAGCAATTATTTAAAATAGCTACATTTCTGTATAAGAGCATTTTCTAATGAATCTCTATGGAATTTCTGAGATCGAGCTACACAATACATGTGCTCTCAAAACCACAAGAGGGGGGGGGGGGGGGGTTCCGCCAACCACTAGGGGGCAAATGTCCGCCCAAGTTAAACAGGGGGCATTTGCCATGGGGCAAATGTCCGCCCAAGCCAAAACACCAGGGGGCAAAAGTCCGCCCATGCTCAAATAGGGGGGCAAAGGTCCCGGGGGGGGGGGGGGGCAAATGTCCTAGAATCGTTTATAACCTGTGTGTCACCTTATAATCCATAATGCTAAAGAAAGTACAGTAAACCCTCTCTATAATGGCCACTAAAGTACATCAAGTATTTTGTGTTAAAGGCAGGTGGCTGCTTAACGCAAGGTGAAAGTAAATCAGAACCCTCCTATAGGAGCGTTCTGTTTTACTTTCACTTTGCTTTTAGCAGACACCTGTACTAAATACCATCTAATTAACACAATTTAGTGCCCGTTGTAGAGAGGTTTTACATGTAGACCTTTTTCTCATACGGAGTACTTACTAGTTCGATGCCAACCACTGTTTTTATTTTTGAATTTTATTCCTCTTTGTTTCAAAAAATTATCATAGCATCAGACAGTTTGTGTCCTAATGAATCTTTTACTCGCTGGCTCATCTGTTTACGAAGGTGGTCCTGGATTCGCGATTGAAATTAAAAGATAAGATATATAAAATAAACGCATATTTATAAAGATATCTACAATAAAGGCCCATATACAGATATCTGCAATAAACGCATACATAAATATATCTACAATGAACGCAGATCTAATAAAATATTAAAATAAATATACAATAAACGCATATCTAATAAGATGCTAACATATGTCTACAATAAACGCATATCTAATATAATATTAAAAGATGTCTACAATAAACGCAGATGTAAAGATATCTGCAATAAACGCATAAAAATGGTATATGCAATAAATGCATAACTAATGAAATATTAACAGATATCTACAATACACGCATATCTTATAAATTGTAATAATGATTGCGTTAATGTTTATTTTGAATTCTATATGATACAAATTCAAGCGTTATATTCGATACCTATATTATTTTGTTTTACAACAAAAAATCAATCGGCATATTTCGAACAGCCACAAAACCAAAACGCAACCCGAATAATACTTTTTCGATTGGTTTCCTTGCAATATACTTCTTTTTTATGTATTCTTATGCATTTTAAAGTGCGTTGCACGTAAATACTTTCACGTTGATTTTAAATATCAAATACTGATGTTTTGCATTGAATTAATTTGCTATAGTTTAAGCCTTCAGTGTAGTAATCGAGCCACTAATGCCCTTTGCAAACTGTGTAAATATAAATGAACCCCCTTCTTTAGGTCTGCACTATTTGTCATATTACACGTTTTACTTTAATAGCTCCCGTCCAATTGGTTAAAACCAGGTGACACTTGCTTTTGTTCTAACGAATAAATCTCTTTGTCATTATGGAAATTTAGTTGTAAACGTTGAACAGAAAGATACTGTTCAATTATGGATAGATATTTATATGGCTAACGTTATAAACACTTACACCTCATAATTACGACCTGACTAGCTTGTACACACATCTTCAATCTAGATCTGAATAATTTGCCCCTGATTAGGATCCAATCTGTGATACATTGAACTTTGCAGTTTTAACTAAGCTCAATATGAATCGGCAAGTAGATCAAATTTGTACAACAAACTAAGGATTAACCCTTTCTTTCATATACATGCCATTTTACGCCTTTGTAAACAGAGTAGACCCAAACCAGACGGCTCCTTTAGAAGCCGTCTGATCAGGGTATGTTTTGTTTACCCATGACATAATACAGCCGGTTAAAGGCTAAGGTTGGTGGTAGGTGAATGCAGGAAGAAATTTACACAAGAAATGAGCTTTCTGCAATTCATATGTTCTTAATCGAGAAGTCATTTCCCTTAACCCTTTACTCCATATATACACCTTTCTACGCCTTTGCAAACAGAGTAGACCCATTATCACACGGTTCTTGTAGGAGCTGTCTGATCAGGGTCTGCTCTGTTTGCTAATGATATAATATAAATATAATTCTACAGTTCTGCCAATATTGCCTCTGTGTACATGTCCTATTATAACAATAATTACCCATGATGTCTGTATAAGTCACCTGTTAGTCACACTTTTAACTGGAAAGACAGAGTGTCAGTTTAGTTAGAAGATCCGGCTTCTTCTCACATAAAACCACTATTGACTGTAACGTATTACTTAACTTCATGAATAGTCACGTACGAAAGAAATAAAACATGAATATCATTGTGCTGAATTTGTATAATGACTTGTAAAAGCCATGTAAGGAATTGTAGGATCGGACTTTTGTTGTTTCTTACCATTTCCTCCATAAATACGCCTTTCTACGCCTCTGTAAAAGTCACTTTTTGAAACCATTGTGATAAACAGAGCATTTGCTCCTTAGGAGCAAATGCTCTATTTATCACAATGGTTTCATAACTACAAAATGCTAAAATGTTCCTTTTCTCTAGTTAGTGCTCCCTTTCAATAGATTTATTCAAAGTGGTTGGATCTAAAAATAGCATATGAGGAAATGGGTGAATGGGTTAAGCAAACAGAGTAGACACTGATTACAGTAACCTTCTGATCTAGGTACTCCCCATTTTCAAATGCATTAAAAAGGGGGGGGGGGGTATCTATAGAATAAAGGGTTAAAGCGGTTATCGGTATACATTGTAACACGATGCATTCCAGTTGCTTAACTAAGTGTGCAGATGATATTCGTTTCTGAACACCCAGTCCTTGAAAAACTAAAGACTATAAATAAAAAGAGAAGTTTGAATGGCATAAGTCTGGTCTTGGTTTTTCGTACTTGAAGTGCCATATTTCATGCGTGAGGACATCAGCATTTTACACTTTCAAACTTCTTGAATATTCGAGGTCAACCATTTAACTGCATACAATGTCATCCATTGGCAGAACGATGACAACAACTGATATCACAGTCAATCTGCATTGACGCTTTAACCCTTTGCCTGTTCAATATCCATTTAAGAAACAACAACATCATGAATATGTGTTAACTGATTTTTTATAATTTAACCTTTTCAGGGAAATGTTTTGCTTTGCCAAACGTGGTAGAATCTTGTCAAAAACAAACAGAGCAGATCCTGATCAGACGGCTTCTCTAGGTATACTCTGTTTGCACAGGCTTGAATGGGTGTTTATATGAGGGAAAGGCTTAATCCTTATCACGCAATTCTCAACCTGTCTCGCATTTACAAACAACATGAATCCAGATGAGTCACCGAGTAGCTAACCCTTCTCTTGCTGAATTTTAAAACACATTTCTCCTTCTTTACCTTTGCCCTGTTGTATATTTACATATATCTTCACAGTGTACAAGTATTTCGCTGTGACATCACTGCTGTGGAGTGCACTTGTTGCACGATCAACTTGTAAATAGTGCAGACCCTGATGAGACAGCTCCTGCAGGAGCTGTCTCATCTGGGTCTTCACTATTTACAGGTAGGTATATTGACGTGAATAGCAAGCGAAGGGTGAAATGCACACGGCAAACATATTTTACATCCATGTAAAACTACCAATCTGTTAACTTAGCTTGCTATAAAATTTATGTCTGCTTTAGCTCCGATCAGTTACAATTTTCACGTTCTTGCGATTCAGTCAAGCTTTCAAGAAATTACTGATGGAATGTTAAACTGCCTGGATGCTGCTGTTTGTAAATGCGAATCTGGTCATGGTTAGCACTCAGACGGTCAACCGTTAACCCACTCCCTCATAGATCAACACTCAGACGGTCAATCCATGAACCTCTCCCTCATATATAGATCAACACTCAGATGGTAAACCATTTACCCACTCCCTCGTAGATCAACACTCAGACGGTCAACTGTTAACCCACTCCCTCATAGATCAGCACTCAGACGGTCAACCGTTAACCCACTCCCTTAGATCAGCACTCAGACGGTCAACCGTTAACCCACTCCCTTAGATCAACACTCAGACGGTCAACCGTAAACCCACTCCCTTAGATCAGCACTCAGACGGTCAACCGTAAACCCACTCCCTTAGATCAGCACTCAGACGGTCAACCGTTAACCCACTCCCTTAGATCAACACTCAGACGGTCAACCGTAAACCCACTCCCTTAGATCAGCACTCAGACGGTCAACCGTTAACTCACTCCCTCATAGATCAGCACTCGGACGGTCAACCGTTTAGCCACTCCCTCATAGATCAGCACTCACACGGTCAACCGTTTAGCCACTCCCTCATAGGTTAACACTCAGACAGTCAATCCTTAAACATTTCGCTCATATAAACGTGTTTTCACGCATCTGCAAAAAGAGTGGACCCAGCTCTGATCAACCCAGCTCTGTTTGCTAATGGAATTTGGTAGATCTGTTTCTTAGTTTCTAAAATGGCTACAATGCTCCACCTTCCACATTTCATTATAATTTTTTTGTCCATGAATATTCAGTAGGCATTGAAATTTGTAATAAACACAGAACAGGGAAAGGGTTAACCCACTCCCTCATAGATTAGCACTCAGACGGTCAACCGTTTAGCCACTCCCTCATAGATTAACACTCAGACGGTCAACCGTTTAGCCACTCCCTCATAGATTAACACTCAGCACTCAGACGGTCAACCGTTAACCACTCCCTCGGTATCTATTTTAAGTCTCACTCCCTCATGGACCTCGTTAAATAAGTCTACCGAAAATGAACATTTACTAGCGAAGAGGAAACAATTAAGATTAAGTAGTTTTGAAACCAAAGTGATAAATAAAGCATTAATAGTTTGCTACTAAAGAAGAAATGCTCTATTTATCACAATGGTTTCAAAAGGTGACTTTTACAGAGGCACCAAAATGAGGGAATGTGTTAATGGTGGCCTTGTCACAGTGAAACTATGGGATATCGTTGTGGACTATGTACTACATGTATTCTATTATTTTGCCGTTTCGGGTCACTGCGCCCTATATTTTGTACGGAGATTTGCATTTGCGCACATTGGCATATAATTTGCGGATTTATTTTCCTTCGTTTGCGCACAAAAAAAAGGTTTCATATGCGCACAAGTTTTTACTATCAAATGCGCACGTGTACCTATTGCGTTAGACTATGTTAAACACTGTCAGATGTTAACATTGTTTCCCCTTGCTTACCATGAGGAGGTGGAAGTAGGGTTTTAAACTGTCACAGTGTATATATACAGTATAAAACACGTGTCGTAGATAATGCACTTTTCCCCTTTGTTTGTTTTAGAAATCTCAAAAATCCATTTTTAACGATTTAAAAGAATAAAGCCATGAAAAATAATTTGAAAAAGTAGCGTGTGTGTAAGCCAGTCCCGTACGCTACAGTGATTGGATTTAGATTCACTTCAGCTTTGTCACACACTACAAATAAATTACACAATACAATAAATAGATTTCGTTTGGGCCACGTGGGTGACTACATTTCAGACGTCAAAAATGCCGTGCGCTTTTGACATGCTGAACTGTTATATTTTCGTTCGCAAACGATATGAGGTTTTCGTCCGCTTTTGATATGCAATTATTTTTCGGTTTGTGCGCAAATGCAATTCGCCCATTTTGTACTGTGCGCATGTGAGCCGCTGAAGGAGTCAAATGACGACATTTCTGCCAAACGAGAGTTATATATGTCGTACTTAATGATTTGCAAAATGAAATGCAATCTGCTAAAGGTGTCGTCTGCAAATAATTTTCAAAGGCGACTGCTCTTCCAATATATTTCATAAATGCTAACAGGAGGTAAAACAGTGTGGATCCTGATGAGACGCCGGGTAAATCGGTATCTCATCTAGATCGAAACTATTCGCATAGGTAAACACAAATCGCTACTAAGTTACAAGTGGTTAAGGAACATGCTCATTTAAACAGAACTTAAATTATTAATTGAAAACTACTGGGAAAACAAATGGGTTAAAAAGGAATATTATGAATCTACTCATCTAGGATAAAAAGAAAAAAAAACATTAGCAGGGAAAGGAATATGTTAATAAGATGAAAATAAAAGACAATACAACACAATTAACACAATCATCCCTTTACTCCATGAATATCCATGTAAGAAATTACGACCTCATAATATTTAATCAGATGCATTTGTATAATGACATATGAACAAGGGAAAATTGATCATGACAGAAACCAGAATTACAGTTTTATTATTTAACAAGCAATCAGAGAGAAACGTGGCCAGACGGCTCCAATAGGATCCATCTGATCTGGGTCTACTCTGTTTTCTCTGTATTCTAAGTACATTAACGATAAATTCCAACAGTATTTGCAACTTTGGTAATGCCAGATAAGTAATCATTTATTATCAATTTATTAATAACTAATAAAGATCGGAAATAAGTCGATCCCTAAAATGCAGCTGAGTTCACAAACGTGTGTACATAGAGAACTATTCAGAAATCCTAATAAGTTTATTGTACTGTTCTAGATGACTTCATTGATAGAACAACGGGATTGAACTGCTTTAGTTCATGTGATTCACTGGTTACATAAATTATGTTCTCTGCACAGAAGAACATGTGATGTCTCCCTCCTTCTGTCATTAGCTTGACGGCGAGATATGAAGGGTACGTTAAAAGCGGCGTAAAACCCTATAAATAAAACCATTCATCCTGTAATTATAGTAGAGAAGAATTTAGGTACTTTTAGGCAGGTGGCAGTTTAATGCAGGGTAAAAGTAATGCAGAAAGCTCCTAGGGGAGCATCCTGTACGACTTCAACTTACATTATGTTGCCACCTGTCCCCAAAACGATATTTATACTAATTTTAACTCCCGGAATAGAGAGGTTTTACTTACAAACAAACAAATCGTGGATTCGATTTCTGCTTACAGCTTATTCTTAACCTTTTCGCTGCCAAGTTCTGTCGTCTGTAACTTTGTCGTCTGCTACAAATTTTCATTTTTTGATTTTCTACATTTTGTTTCAAAAACATGATAACAGTAACAAACAGTTTGGATCCTCATGAGACGCCGAGTTACTCGGCGTCTCATCTGGATCCAAACTGTTTGCATAGGTAATCACAGATCCGGCATTTGCAGCGAAAGGGTTAATTTTATAGATCAAGATCAACGTGAACAGTATACATGTATATCGATACATGTACATGTATAAACAGTGTAGACCAATACCTGTATGTGAACTGTTATTACATCAGTGAAAACAGAGTAAACCAAGAACAGTTTTGGCAAATAAAACCAACAACAGTGTCAGCAGTGTAGATCAATACATGTATTTGGACTGTATTTACCAAAATCAGTGCAAACGGTGTAAACCAATACCAGTGTTGGCGGTTTAACCCTTCGCTTGCTATTCACGTCAATATACATACCTGTAAATAGTGAAGACCCATATGAGACAGCTCCTGCAGGAGCTGCCTCATATGGGTCTGCACTATTTACAAGTTGATTGTGCAACCAGTGCACTCCGCAGCAGTGATTGCAGTGAAGTGAAGATATATGTAATTATACAACAGGGCATGGGTAAAGAAGGAGAAATGTATTTTGAAATTCAGCAAGCGAAGGGTTAAGCAAAGAATAGTGCCAACAGTGTAGATGAAGACATACATGTGAACTGTATTTATCAAACTCAGTGCAAACACTGTGAAAAATGGACAGTGCGAAGACAAGTATGAGCAGTAAAACTCAAGACATGTACGAGCAGTGCAAATCAAGACAAGTACGAGCAGTGCAAATCAAGACAAGTATGAGCAGTAAAACTCAAGACATGTACGAGCAGTGCAAGTCAAGACAAGTACGAGCAGTTCATATCAAGATAAGTACATGTACGAACAATTAAGATCAAGACCAGTACGAACGGTGACATTCAAGATAATTACGAGGGGTAAAGACCAAGAAAAGTACGAGCATTGAAGTTCAAGGCAAGTACGAGCAGTAAAGATAAAGACAAGTACGCGTAGTGAAGACCAAGACAAGACCGTGCAGTGAATATCCTGACAAGTACCAGCAGTGAAGACCAAGACAAGTACCAGCTATTAGACTAAGATCAGTACCAGCGGTGAAGATCAATACAAGTACGAGTAGTGAGAATCAAGGCAAATACGAACATTGAAGATCAATATAGACACGAACTGTGAAGAGAGAGGCAAGTTCCAGCAATGACGATCAAGACAAGTACGAGTAATGAAGATCAAGACAAGTACATTGTACGAGCAGTAAATATCAAAACAAGGTACGAGCAGTGAAGACCAAGACAAGTACAATCGGTCAATATCAAGACAAGTACGAACAGTGAAGATCAAGACAACTATGAGCAATGAAGACCAAGACAAGTAAGAGTAGTGAAGACCAGCACGAATACAGGGAGTGAAGACCAAGACAAGTACGAACAGTAAAGATCAATACAAGTACGAACAGCGAAGATCAAGACAACTATGAGCAGTTAAGACCAAGACAAGTAAGAGTAGTGAAGACCAGCACAAATACAGGGAGTGAAGACCAAGACAAGTACAAACAGTAAAGATCAATACAAGTACGAGCAGTGAAGACCAAGACAAGTGCGAGCGGTGAAGACCGAGAAAGCACGATTAGGGAATATCAAGAAAGGTACGAACAATGAATATCAATATAATTACGAGTAGTGAAGATCAAGACATGTACGAAACAAAATAAATACGAATAATGAAGACCAAAACAGGTACGAGCAGCAAAAATCAAAATAGTCGTGAACAGAGAAAAGCAAGGCAGATACGAACATTGAAGACCAAGCCAAGCACCAACAGTGAAAATCATTGAAAATAAAAACAAATACGAGCAGTGGGGATCAAGAAAAGGATTAGCAGTGAAAATCAAGAGAGGTGCGAGCAGTTACGATCAAGACATGTAAGAACATTTAACCCCTTCCGTGCCACAATGACGGGTGTATGATATCACATGCAAACAGTTTACTGTTTTATAAAGAAAATGGAAGAAATGCACACACTTACACTAAAAATAAACGAAACTATGTCCAGCAGACGACAATGATGGCATCGAAAGGGTTAAGATTTTAGAAATGACATGGAAACAGACGACTCGATACGCAGATTTTGTGATTGATTGAAGCAGATCTGTCGATAATACCGGTAATTTGCTCATTAGATAGATAGAACAAACAAAGATAGATTATTCTCGATGCCATAAATGATGTTTTATCTAAACACAGTGTTTAATCTTTGCGATGCGTGACAATTAGGTACATTTTATACACCGTTTTGCACAGATATACAACTCTCTTTATGTAACTATGTATCTCCCAAGGTTCCAGACGATTCGACCGTTTGATTACGTTTACTTTTAAAGAAATGTTAAATGAATCAAATGTAAAATTCGCAAACTCTTACGCCGCTAATATCGCATCTGTGATTACATAATTATGGAAACAGTTTGAATCAAGATGAGACGCCGAGTAACTCGGCGTCTCAACAGGATTCAAACTGTTAGTTGCTGTGGTAATATTTTTGTGAAAGCAAAAAGCGAGATTTAAACAAACGAAAATTGTAGTAAACGACAATTTTACAGACGATATTTGGCAGCAAAAGAGTTAAAGAACGAAGACATTTTCCAGCAACGAAATAATTTAACTATTTCCCTTATATCAGCGCATGTTTACGCATCTGCAAACAGAGTAGACCCAGATCAGACGGCTCCTATAGGAGCCGTCTGATTAGGGTCTACGCTACTTGCTTATGGTGTAATATAGATCTGATTTCAAATCTTCGGGCCTGAGCCAAAACTTACCTGGGTCCATGCTTATAAAGCTTTTAGTTGAGTCTGAGTTTCGTTCTCAAGCTTTTGATTGGTCAGATTTGAGTTCTCAAGCTTTTGATTGGTCAGATCTGAGCCAAAGGCTCAAATCTGACCAATCAAAAACTTGAGAACGAACTCAGACTCAACTAAACGTTTTATAAGCACGGACCCTGAGTTCATATGCGATTATAAAAATAATCTAATTAATAATCATGATTTCATTATTTATTACATGAATATGCAACAGGGAAAGGGTTAATTGTAGAACGGATTAACCCGTTTGATGCACACTAGGTCTGACCGAATTCTAACCAGATAGGCTTTGAACTGACGGTTCAATCAAGCTTTGGGGAAACTACTAGGCAAGTGTCAAATGGATCATAATGAGATGCCGAGTTACTCGGCGTCTCTTCTGGATCAAAGCTGTTTGCATTTGCAAGTCAGACAGTGCTGAGGATGAGAAGCTTTAGTTCGGGATAAAGCGACATGCACCTTTGGATGTATTGTTAGATGTAAAATACAGTGAAACCTCTCTATAACGACCACTAAATTACATCAAGTATTTTGTGTTAAAGGCATGTGGATGCTTAAAGCAAGGTGAAAGTAAAACAGAACGCTCCTATAGGAGCGTTCTGTTTTACTTTCACCTTGCTTTAAGCAACCACCTGCCCAAAATACTAACTAATTAACACAATTTAGTGGTCGTTATAGAGAGGTTTTACTGTATCATTTTTTATTACAGGCAGGAAACTATAACCGATTTTTTCATGAATATTTATTTACGACTCGCCCCTGTAAGAATGTCAATTGGATATAAAAAGCCATGTTTTATGACATATGACACAATATATGTATTTAGAGACTTTAGCTCTTTCGCATACGTGATTGCCTATGCAAATTGTTGTCACCAATACGAGACGTCGAATAACCCTTTCCGTCATATTTAAAAATGCCTTTTCACGCATATGCAAACAGAAAAGACCCAGACCTGACGGCTCCTATAGGAGCCGTCTGGTCAGGACCGGCTCTATTTGCTTATGGTATACTATAAATCGGACTCTACAACTTCTGTCTGAACCGAACCGTCCTCTCTACATGTACAACAGCTAATAAATATTCATGATGTCGTTATTCATTATGTATGAATACAGTAAAACCTCTCTATAACGACCACTAAATTGTGTTAATTAGTTGGGTATTTTGGGCAGGTGGTTGCTTAAAGCATGGTGAAAGTAAAACAGAACGCTCCTATAGGAGCGTTCTGTTTTACTTTCACCTTGCTTTAAGCATCTACATGCCTTTAACACAAAATACTTGATGTAATTTAGTGGTCGTTATAGAGAGGTTTCACTGTATTAAACAGAGATTAAATTAACTAGGCGTCTCATCGGGAAAAACTCTTTCTTACTATGAACATGTGTTCTAAAACAAAAATGAAGACAAATATAAAAAACAAAAATTATAGCAGACGACAAAGTTTACAGTCGCCAAAATTTGACAGAGAAAGAGTTTATCAAAACTTCGTTGGTAGAGAAGATGGTTAACTTCAGTGTTCATTACATAGATGTTGATCTCTAGAATGACGAGTCTAGTATTTTAAATACGAGCATTTATCTTTATCCCTTTCCCTCATATAAACGTGTTTTGACGCATTTGCAAACAGAGTAGACCCAGATCAGATGGCTCCTATAGGAGCCGTCTGATTAGGGTCTTCTCTGTTTGCTATCGGAATTTGAAAGATTCGTATCTTTACTTTCTAAAATGAGAGGTATAATTATGGGTTTGTAAGGCAGGGGGGTGCTCAATACAGATCAAAAGCAATGCAGAAAGTTCCTACATGATTTAATTAACCATACATTAAGCCACCAGTTCTATGTTTAATACATGAATGACAGGTTATATTATAATAAGTATAGGTTAATAACCTCTTAACCCCCAAACACTCGCAGAGAGAGAAAGAGAGAGAGAGTGAGAGAGAGAGGGGAGAGAGAGAGAATATAAACATACAATGACATCCCTTCATAAAACAGACTTATATTTAGAAAATAAATAAAAAAAAAAGTTGTACGTGAAGTTAGTTAACCTACCTGGAATTGGAGGCAATGTTGATACTGTTGGTAGGAATGGGGACGTCACTGCCACTGAATTCTGGACCGTGAAAACTACCCCAATGATTAATACAGTCACATTCCTTCCAGTCATACAAAACGGCAGTGAACTGAGACGCATTGTCAAATGTTATTTAAACTCAAATGCTCTTAACACACAAAATATGCAAAATCCATAAATGAAGTGCGACTAAATAATATAATATATTAAAGTTACCGTTAGTGTTGGTTCCACTTAGTTACAGTAACATTGTCTCGCTAGAGCAACTACATGTACATGCTTCCTTATGCACAACTTTTGCCCGCACCAAGCTGCCTCCTGTTTTATAAATCCAGAATTATACTTCTTTTTGAGTAGTCGTATTAGTGAGACCTTATAGAATGTTCCTACACTGTCTTGTTGAGAATATATTGTACGCACAAGCAAGATACCCACTTCCTCTTCGTATCTACTTTACCGGTAGGCATCGAATGAACGATTCACAGTTTTTAAATACCTGTCTTGCTACGATATTGCAATATTCAAAACGTCAGCTTTGTGTCAGCTTCACTTCTCAATGTTGATATTTACCCTTTTCTTTTCAACAAGACGAGTTTTTCTCCCACATGTTCTTATCTGGGCCTGCTTGGTTTGCTAAAGCGTTAAAGGGTGTATACGAGGCAATGGTTAAGAAATTAAGCCTCGCTCTAGGGAGTTTCTAACTGTATAAATGTCACATGGATCATCGGCTATACTTGGAAGGACGGGGGAGTGTTTTACCACCGAATCCGGTCCATTTATACCACTGACTGAGACAAACGTAAAATCTTAAACTGTTGTGTATTATTACAGTGTACCTTATGACTGACAATGTAACAAAGAGATCGTATTCCAGTTGTTCAACTCTGTGTATATTCATATCTTGGGATGTGGTAGGTTTAACGTACATGTACCACCAACAATGTGTTAATTATTTAACCCTTTCCCTGTTCTATGTTTATTACAAATTTCAATACCTACTGAACATTCATGGACGAAATATGGAAGGTGGACAATTGCAGCCATTTTAGAAAGTAAAGAAACAGGTGTATCAAATTCTATTAGCAAACAGAGCAGACCCTGATCAGACGGCTCCTCTAGGAGCCGTCTGATTTGGGTCTTCTCTGTTTGCAAATGCGTGAAAACACGTTTATATGAGGGAAAGGGATAAAGCACGTGTGTGTACTTTAGACAGATAATTATTGTACTGCCACACTGCAAAAGCATACTGAGAACCGTAGACAATCACATTATAAACTGATACAGGGCGACAGAACAGTCATATTTTGTAGCTCTGCAATTAACGCGGGACTTCATGGTCCGAAATATTCAAAGGACCTAAATAGTAAGGTTGGTTTTTTTATATAAAATCTGCGATACTATAATTGAAATTGAGAATGAATGAGAACCTAATATGTAATGCTGAAACTCGCCACTACTTCATTGTATGCGGCGATTTTTAATCATTTTCCCTGCACAATATTCATGTACATAATGTCTGTTTATTAGCTGAAGTCTTATAATATAAAGTTTTCAAGGAAGTTTCTTTCTTGCTTTAACAAACTCTGTAGAATCAGAACTTTAGCATACCAAGAAGAAACAGAGACCCTGATCAGATGTCTCCTAAAAGAGCCGTCTGATCAGGGTCTTATCTGTTTGCAAATGCGTGAAAATGCGTTTATACGGAGGAAAGGGTTAACCCTTTCACCGCCAATATCGCAAAAATGCACCACGACAATTAGTGCAGTCCCGGATCAGACGCCGCCTTTTCAAGGCGGCGTATGATCAGGGACTTCACTTTTTGTCTCAATCTCTTGTCTAGATATGTGGTTTATTCCTTTGAATTTTGTATCTATTTATCTCATTTCCTAATTTTATCGAATGATTTAACAAAATTGGGTCGCAGACTACAATTAGAAATTTGACGCCGAAAGCGTTAAGTTGATAGTATCAACTCGCAACGCGTTTTACAATTGCCTAAAGATTACATAATTCGTTTGTTTATATGCTGAAAAGAATTATACCGCAAAGGAAGCCAATCGAACAAAGAAGACAAAACGTTCATGTGCTTCATATTGAAGAACCGGTGCTATTCGCAAATGCATTAGTATTTATTCGTGTTACGTTTTAGTTGTGTTACTGTTCGACATAGACAGATCATATTTTGTAATATAATAGCAATTATAAATATGTTCATAATACTGATTGAATTAACCCTTTCGCTGCCAATGCCGGATCTGTGATTACCTATGCAAACAGTTTGGATCCAGATGAGACGCCGAGTAACTCGGCGTCTCATCAGGATCCAAACTGTCTGTTACTGTTACTATGTTTTTGAAACAAAAATGAAGAAAATCAAAAGAATGAAAAATTGTAGCAGACGACAAAGTTAGCAGACGACAGAGTTTAGCAGCGAAAGGGTTAAGTACCAAGTTTTATGATTTTATTGAAAAAATTCATTTGTTGTAGGGACTTTCATTTCAACCTTTTCGCTGTTACGTACTATCTGCTGCAAATATGTTGTCTGTTACAATATTCGTTTTTCAATTTGCTTCCATTTTCTTTCAAGACGCATAATCACAGCAGGAAGCCTGATTCGAAGCCGTGTTGCTTGGCGTCTCATCTGGATCCAAACTGTTTGCACAGGTAATCATGCATTCGCGATTGAGAGCAAAATACTTCAGAGGGCCAGATAAGATGAGTACATTTCAACATTCTCAAGAATATCTCCCTTATTTCTCCACCAAACCCAACATTCTCAAGAATATCTCCCTTATTTCTCCACCAAACCCAACATTCTCAAGAATATCTCCCTTATTTCTCCACCAAACCCAACATTCTCAAGAATATCTCCCTTATTTCTCCACCAAACCCTATATTGTGACCACTCTTTAGAACCATCTCTTCGAGTATGGTCTGAACTGTCGAATTTTGTCGAATCTTGGTGGCGGGCGTGGCAATTCGTCACATAGTTACATGTAGTATCGTGGATTTGTTTTGTAAGCAGACGAATTCGTATATTTGGAAATTACGACTGAACAGAATCGGTTTGTATCGAAATTGTGCATTTGTAGGTTCAAAGTTCAATCATCTGTGTAAGGATCCCTCTTAGCCTTCTCCTCATGAAAGACTGAGACCAGAAATAATGAAATCATGAATATTTATTTTTAATATCTATAACTAAACACTCAAATAAAACTCGATGGGATGGCAGTGACACCAGAATGTATTATCCGGGCTTAAGTTTTGCCTCATGATTATTTGAACTCTACCTTTCCTCTTACGATGATTTATATAAGAATATCTGAATTCTTATAATGATATATAAATTTCTTTTAGACACAGCAGAAACTGTAGAATTTTATCTCTGTTACTTTATAAAGAAAAAGAGAAGGCACTTACATAAGCCTTCTGACCTGGATCTGTCCTGTTCCATAAAGGCGTGAAAAGGCGAGTGTGAGAGAGAGAGAGAGAGAGAGAGAGAGAGGGAGAGAGAGAGAGAGAGAGAGAGAGAGAGTCAGAGAGGGTCAGAGAGAGACAGAGAGAGTCAGAGAGAGAGAGAGAGTCAGAGAGAGGGATATATGCGGACACGATCAGGGTAATACAAGAGATATTTTGTCAAACTAGAAGCCAAAACCCTCAAGCACCTTAAACACTATTACACAGTTCAGGGGAGATAACCTATACAAGTCCATAATGAAGAAAGAGCCTACACAGTAAGACCTGCCTAAAGTGACCATCAAAACGTGATCTAATTATGGACCTTAAACACTAAACACAAGTGGTGGCTTAATGCAGGATAAAAGTTGTGCAGAAAGCTCATGTAGGAGCTTTCTGCATTACTTTCGTCTTGCATTGAGCCAGTTTTCGAATACATTGTTTATTCATAAAGTGGTTGTTTTAGCGATATTTTATTGTAATTTTCTTTCTACATTAAGATTTGTGCCGCTGTGAAATACTACTACTACTACTACTACTACTACTACTACTACTACTACTACTACTACTACTACTACTATTACTACTACTACTACTACATGTACTACTACTGCTACTGTTTCTGTTACTACCTCTACTACTACTACATGCACTTATGATGATAATAATAATAATAATAACACTAATAATAATAATATTTAATTCCACCAGATCAGTAGAGCATAGAAACATTCCATATACATGCACAGTAAACTATTACATTTACCAATAATACTTACAGTACAATGAACACTGAACAAAATAATTACCCGGCTGTGAAATTTAACGTTTGCTCCAATGCCGATCTGGTGTTCGATTCGTTCAACATTTAAATACCCTATTGACCGAGTGTCAAACAGCGTGAGTTCTAACAGAGTGTCAAACAGCATGAGTTCTAAAGAGACACCGAGTTACTAGACGACTCATCTCTAGAGATACAAACTGTTTGCAAATGTGAGTTAGTTGGCGAGTAGCGGGAGAACAATGAGTATATGTCAACCCATTCCCTGCTGACGCCTTTTGACGCCTCTGTAAAAGTCATTTTTTAAACCATTGTGATATATAGGGTATTTGCTCCATATGAGCAAATGCTCTATTTATCACAATGGTTTCAAAACTGCACGGTTCTAACATTTCCTTTTCTCTAGTATATGCTCATTTTCGGTAGATTTATTCAAAGAGGTTGGGTCTAGCAATATAGTCTAGATGGGAATGGGTTAAGCGTTCGCTCGATATCGGAAACATTAATATAATGATATCTTTATCAGGAGTATATAAACATATATTTACATTGTTATAATTTTCACCAATCATCTTTCTGATAGTCTGCACATAGATCATCTAAATGAGTCATTCGGTGAAATGGTCATACAGTAAAACCCCGCTAAACCGGATTTTAAAATTATTATCAGCCCTGCTCTGTCAGTCAGGTGGTAGCTTAAGCTGCCTAAAAATACTTTAATTGTTTTGTACTAAATTTCTTGTTTATAGGGGTTTTACTGTATATTTGTAAACGGTTATATAAAAAGCACAATTCTTATAACCCTTTACCTTATAAATATTCAAGGATTAATTAAAATCAAGGACACTGATTACCTGATATGTTTATATTGACATATGAAGACAGGACTTTTAGCCATCACCGAAATTGTAGTCAGATCTGTATCATTTCAATAAATAAACAGCAGACCCTGACCAGACGGCTCCTGTAGGAGAAGTCTGATTTCGATCTTCTGTGTTTGCAAAGACGTTGAAAGGCACATCTATGGAGTAAATGGGTAAATAAATCAAGCTGTTCCTATGTACATGTAATGAGCACACCTGTCTGAAGAGACTGTTGCGCGCCTTTCAAATGTCTGACAATAAATGTTTATATGGTATATATACGAGTCTACTGTATTTTCTCTAATAAACACACTCCTCCTGGGCGTAACATTATGTAACCCTTCGCTTGCTGAATTTTAAAATACATTTCTCCTTCTTTACCCATGCCCTGTTGTATAATTGCATATATATTCACTGTGTACAAGTATATCGTTGTGCAATCATTGCTATAGAGTGCACTGGTTGCACAATCAACTTGTAAATAGTGCAGACCCTGATGAGACAGCTCCTGCAGGAGCTGTCTCATCTGGGTCTTCACTATTTACAGGTATGTATATTGACGTGAATAGCAAACGAAGGGTTAATACAGAATGAAAGCAGCACAGAAAGATCCTAGTAGGGAAGCTTTCTTCATTGTATTCATTAAGAATTAAGTAACTACAAGTATTTTGTAAAACATATATTGCTTTATTTAATGGTTATTACATAGGATTGTAGCTAATTTTATTCATGGTTAGTTTTCCCTATGAGTGTGGCAGTTTATTAGGGAGAATGCGGTAGCGGAGCTAAATCTCACTTATAACAGAGCATCTGTCCGTGTCTGGTCACTAGCCTGACAAACCCCGAATTAGGCTGTGACGTATTAGAAAAAAAGGTTAAAATCACACATCATCTCGAAGTGGAGTAGACACATTTTGTACTAAGGCATTCTTGATACGTTCCACATGTTGTTGTTGTTGTTGTTGTTGTTAATTATGTTGATAATGCTTATTTCTAGTCACAATGTTTATTTCAGGGTCAGATATTGACGGTATAGGTGTATTCAATCTGTACAGAGCGTCTCTCTCTCTCTCTTGATTACTAGCAGAACAAAAAACAACAGAAATTTCAAATTGAAAACTACATATTAAGCAAATTCAATATTTCTAATACAGTAACAATTTCTCTCATTACAGATACTATATAAATTATCAACATAAGAGTTTGTAAATACACGTGGTTGTTTAATGCATGACAAACTTTATGCAGAAAGCTCATATATGAGCTTTCTGCATACATTTAGACCTGCATCAAGCAACCACGTGTTTTAAAAATTCAGAACTAAATATCTTTTGAGTGGTCGTTTAAGTGAGACTTACTGCAGTTGTTGCAGTTTTGCAATTAGCCGTTATTGAGAAACATGCTTGCTTACAATCAAGTAATATTTATATAGTCGGAGGTTTATTAGTGTAATGATATAAGCTCTGCAAACCTTTGAAATCGAATGGCAAACACGTAAATGGCAAAGAATTAGACAAATACACAAGCCAAAGTAAACATCATCATATTAAACATATATAAAACATAATTAAAAGCAATAAAGTTTGAGCAATTTATTTACCAATGCTTTCTTTCTTGAATAAATTCTGATCTAAACAAATAGAAAAAAACACTGTATGAATTAAAACATTAAACCACACAAATGAACCGGACAATTAAATACACTGTATAAGAAAAGTTGCTGTTAGTTAAATATAATCAATATAGCGGTCATGTTTTGGTCACTTGTAAAATAATAACATTAACCACAGGGTAAGGTTTCGTGTTTGCCGACCTGGCTGTTCGAACCCGTTTATATATCTAGCCGCTAGAGGGTATTGGGTGCAAGTGTGGCATGAGAAAACGCAAGAAGGTCAGTTACCTCTGCATTCAGCAGTCTATCAAACGACGATAAGTTGAAAAGTATGTTTGAAAACATTAACGTTGTTAGATATGAAAAAACAGGGGAAATATTACACGACCACTCATAAACTTCAGCAAAGTGTGCAAAGTGACAGAAACAGAGCAAACTAGCGAAAAAGCAGAAGAAACTGTTGATAAACAATCACCTAATATGCTTAAAGTAAATGCCTGCGCACCGTGTCGTATAGTGGTAGAATTCTTGGGTTGTTAACCAGCTATATATAGGACTTGGCGGTGTTTCTCAACATTGCGACCTACTGTGCATTCATTGTCGAGTCCTTTAACCCTTTACTCCATGAATATTCATAAAGAAATGATGACATCATGAATATTATTCAGATTAATCTTTAAATTTGAATATTAACACATGAAACTTTTGCCAAAGCAAACACTCTACAATGATATCTATAAAATTCCAAAAGGAAACAGAACATACCCTGATCAGATGGCACCTATAGGGGCCGTCTGATCTCGGACTACTCTGTTTGTAGATGCGTAGAAAGGAGTATTGATAGAGTAAAGTGTTAAATATTAGTCAGCAAATCCTGAAATCCAGCATTTTGCATAAGCGATCTACGTTTATCGACTCTGGGTCTGAAAGCTGTGACAATCTCTTCTTTACATGAAAACAGATCCATTATTGTGCCAAATATAAACAGACACGCCTGTCATATGTATAGTGACCCAATTGTGAATGGAGAGTCAGGTGATGCAAGTAACTCGAATAATTGTATTACACATGTGACTAAAAACAATATTAACAATGTGTCACATGTATCCGAGATAAGAACAACCATGCGAAAGGATACAGGTTGCAGCCGTCATAATCCGACTGAGATCTGGGTCCATGCTTATAAAACTTTTAGTTGAGTCTGAGTTCGTTCTCAAGTTTTTTATTGGTCAGATTTGAGCCTTTGGCTCAAATCTGACCAATCAAATGCTTGAGAACTAAAATCTGACCAATCAAAAGCTTGAGAACGAACTCAGACTCAACTAAAAGTTTTATAAGCATGGACCCATAAAACGGTAATCCGCGTTCTAGAAATATGAATGTGGGTTCCTAGGAAGAGCAATACGTGTGTACTATACAATATACTATGGAAGGCTTGTGTGCCATATTAATTGCAAAATGCGAAATGCTAAATGCGAAATGCTTCTTATCCTATTTGGATACCCCTTTTGGTGCCCTACTTTGTAATGTATCATGTACTAAACGTACCCTGATTCATCGTCCTCAAATACTTTCGCATCTAGTTGTATTAATATTAAGCCCAATTAGATTTGTCTCTGTTCTTTGAATGTAAAAAGAACGCATATATCTTATCTTTTGTGTAGTTTATAACTAATTACGAATTAGATTTCAGAAAGATTAGATACCGGTTCTCTTTGTTGTTTTGGAAATACAACTTGCAAGAACCTATAATATTTATTTTAGATGTGGAGTTGATATGTTTCAAAGCCATCTTAATTTGTCATAGCCTCACTTTAAATGTAATGTTATTAATTTACACTACACAAAATATAAGATATATGCATTCGTTTTTCATTCAAAGAACAAAGACAAAATAGGAAAAGAAGCATTTCACATTTAGCATTTCGCATTTTAGCATTTCGCATTTTAAAAAAAGTAACAAAATAGGAAAAAAGCATTTCGCATCTAGCATTTCGCATTTCGCAATTAGCATGACGCACCGGCCTTCATATATATATATATATATATATATATATATATATATATATATATATATATATATGCCAGGAATATATATATATACAGTAACTGTTGTCATCGTCATAGTGTACTATGCCCTTCCTGGCACCACATAAGCGACGAAGAAAGCGTGGCGATCTATTGTAAAGGAAGCGACCATCAAACACAGTGCGCTGCAATATCGTTGGATTACTGTCCTCTTTCAAGAATTATTTAATGCGTTTACTGAACAGATTTTGGAAATGTATGTTTCCAACTATCTTACGAAGATTATAATCACATCGCCATAACATTTAGGGCGTGAAATGCCTTGTCAACACTTTTAATTACATTTATATTTGCTAATGAGTGTGAAACCAAACAATTTTCCTCTCGGAATTGTGTGCATATGTATGCTTGTTGGCATGTACGTAGCATAAAGATTATTTGGAATTTGTGCTGCTGTTGATCATTTAATAATCTTCATTGTCACCTTGTACTGTTGGGCATATGACAATAAATGTATCTATCTACTTAAAACAATGCAGCACAATACACGGAGCAGCGCATTGCCAGAGTAGGACAGTCAGCGTTAGGACATTCAATACGTAAGCACATAACACAAAGCATACTCAACAGGAATATGCAAGCAACATAAAAAGAGAGACGCAAAAAGGAGATATGCGTGTTTAAGCAGTCTAGGCACTGGCAGTTCCATAGCTTAGCTGCCGAATACCTAGAATTCAAACCATACTTGCTTATTCTAACCTTTGGTCACTCGACTGTATTAGTATACCTGAAATTGTAATGAGAATCCGTTTTAATAACAAGTTCATGCAGCTGTTTAGGATTATTTTTGTGTAAAAATTTATAAACTTCAATAGCAATAGTTCCAATTAATTTCACTTCAGGAGAAGGAAGACCAGACTTTCCGAAACGGCGTTCATAGGAACTGATGTAGTCTTTCTTTTAGGATTTTGTATTGTATTAGTTTTTATAATTGACATATAGTTCAGTTGAGCGAAACAAACTATTCTTCAATGTAACCATCTAGCTCGCGACTTTGTATACTCTTTAAAATCTTCTCAAAGGGATGCCAATAAGTATTCGCAATTATATCATTTGCAAACAGCGTAGGCCCAGATGAGAGCAATCTTAGAGAGTCCTCGCATCTGGGTCTGCACTTTGGGTCATGATACAAAGTTCCTAAAAGTTTTTCCCTGAATAGTCAACGTCAGCTTAACCTGGTTTTCTTTTTGGAAATATGCATTTGCAAGTCTAACGTTGAAAGGCCGAATGACATCTCAAGTATCTCCCTTGTTACATTAAACAAGTATGCATATTTTCCCCGTATATAGTAGTATTAATGTATATACACCCAGAGCAACAGATAAGTGTGCATACTCAGATACTAAAATCGTCATTTCTCCACCAAACACTATGTTGTTACACCTCTTAAATTTACGACTTCACGATTCTTAAGAGTTATCACAACAAAGGATTTGGTGGAGAAATAAAGGAGTTATTCTTGAAAATGCTTTAATTTTATCTGGACGTCTGTACATGTATGGATTGCCTACCTCAGCGTCTGGTTTAAACCTGTACCCAACGAGGCAAACCATACTATCCCTCTTCTCCTTTGCCAATACCCTTTCCGTCTGAAGGTAAAATAAAGTTCAATTTAGTGTAGATTACACTCTGGCAGAAACTGTAGAATCTGATCTAGATTACTTCATAAGCAAACAGAGTTGACCCAGATCAGACGGCTCCGGTCAGGGTCTACTGTTTCCAACAAGAGTACCGCATACGGTACATAATACGCCCACTTGCAAACTTTCTCTGATTCAACATGCCTTATAAGTGTTGACATTTTCTAATCTGTGCTTCAGATCTTGATTTCCATATTAAGGTGATACTATTTCTTAAAAAAATGAAGTGAATATCTTATTAAATAAAAAAGTTACAGCTAATCCTCATTTTTGCAGTGCAACGGCCATAACTCTGTAAAGACAAACTGAATGAACCTCAAAATAAACTCAGCTTCAAATTTTGTTGCTTAAAACATTTGTGTTTAGTTTCATTTATATCATTTTAATAGTTTTCCCAGAAAACAACAGACAAACTAAAAGTTGACCGACTAACAAAGCAACGAACACACGAAGTTCAAGGACCATAATTTTAGAATAAAATGACATATCAAAAGCCCCACAATATATGTGAAAACTCACATTAAGGTTTAACCATATAAAAAAATTGAAGTAAATATCATTTCAAATGGAAAAGTTATGGCCATCCTCATATTTGCATAGATTTGCATTATTTTTTTAAGTGCAAGGGCCATTACTCCGAAACAACAAATCAAATGATCCTCAGAATCAACTTAGCTTCAGGTCTTGATGCATTAAACATGTGTATGAAGTTTCATTAATATCTGTTAAACAGTTTTGCCAGAAAACAGTGGACAAACTATATGCATATATTTGCATTATTTTTTAAGTTAAAGGGCAATAACTCTGAAACTAAAAATCAAATAAACCTCAAAATCGACTCAGCATCAGATCTTGATGTATTAAACATTTGTGTGAAGTTTCATTAATATCTCTCAAATAGTTTTCCCAGAAAACAGCGGACAAACTATTTGCATATTTTTTATGGACAAGGGCCATAACTCTGAAATGAAAAATCAAATGAACCTCAGAATAAACTCAGCTTCAGATCTTGATGCATTAAACATTTGTGTGAAGTTTCATAAATATCTGTAAAATAGTTTTCCCAGAAAACAGCGGACAAACTATTTGCATGTATTTGCATTATTTTTTAAGTAAAAGGGCCATAACTCCAAAACGACAAATCAAATGAACCTCAGAATCGACTCAGCTTCAGATCTTGATGCAGTTAACATTTGTGTGAAGTTTCATTAATATCTCTCAAATAGTTTCCCCAGAAAACAGCGGACAAACTATTTGCATTATTTTTTAAGGACAAGGGCCACAACTCTGAAACGAAAAATCAAATGAATCTCAGAATCGACTCAGCTTCAGATCTTGATGCATTAAACATTTGTGTGAAGTTTCATTAATATCTCTCGAATAGTTTTCCCAGAAAACAGCGGACAAACTATTTGCATTTTTTAAGGACAAGGGCCATAACTCTGAAATGAAAAATCAAATGAACCTTAGAATCAACTCAGCTTCAGATCTTGATGCATTAAACATTTGTGTGAAGTTTCATTAATATCTGTCAAATAGATTTCCCAGAAAGCAGCGGACAAACAAAATGTTGACGGACGAATGAACGAACGAACGAACGAACGAACGAACGGACGGACGGACGGACAGGGCCACGACAATATACGACCACCTTTATTAGGTGGGCGTATAAAAAGGAATCAATAGGCGTCTCTTTCAGATAAAGCCTTAACCTGGAAGAGATACTTTTGGTTCCTTTTACAAACAGATAAGACAGAAATCAGACTATAGAGCCGTCTAATTAGGGTCTGGTCGTTAACATAAAACACATAGCTACCATTCTGTTGTATAACGTCCTCTGAACTCGTCAAAATTTGGAAATCTGCGATAACCAGAATAAATATCTGCCTGGCATGGAATTGTAGTAATAAAAAAGAATAGGCAGTGTATAGTGTATATACAGCAGAGTTGGTAGCCATCTCTATAGGGCTGAACTGTACAGGAATATGTATAACATTCTCTCTAACCCCCCCCCCCCCCTCTCTCTCTCTCTCTCTCTCTCTCTCTCTCTCTCTCTCTCTCTCTCTCCTCTCTGTCGCTCTGTCTCTCTCTCGCTCTGTCATCTCTGTCTCCCTCTCTCTCTGTCTCTCTCTCTCTCTGTATGTCTCTGTCTGTCTGTCTGTCTATCTGTCTCTCTCTCTCTTTCTCTCGTATCTAATTATACATGGAACTCAGTTCTTCCTATATTACCTATAATTAATCACCTTCTTCAATGTCCTGGAATAAGACATGTTTAGAGACAGTTGTAGAAGTCTTATACTCACAGCTGTAGTAAGAGTGGATGAGTTGGATGTCAACACCGAGTCACTCAGTCTCCTCTTTCTGCTCTTTAGTGCAGCCTTCATCTATTCATGCAAATGCACAGATGTTAAATACTTTTGCTGGGTATATTTTTCCCTCCTGTAACTTGACATGCTTTCTATTTAAACTCAGTCTATAGCATTTTCATTTTTTATTTCAACAAACAACCCCAGTGTCAAACTGTTTAAATTTGTTTCGTGTCTTATCTGAATATTACGGAAGCCCTGGAGGGACATTTATTATTTATAATTCATAACTTATAATTTGTTACTTATAATTTATTATTTATAACTTATTACTTATAATTTATAACTTATTATTTATCACTTGCTCTCCAATACTCTTTATGGCGAGAAACTTTCGGTTGATAAAAATGATAAAATATCTATAAAACCTTAAAACATAGTTCCTTTAGCTCCTTATCGCCTTGCTCACGCATTGTTGCTTGATTCTCCCGCCATATGTATACCCCATAAATGACAGGGTATTACGAATTGTTGCTCGATTCTCCCGCCATATGTATACCCCATAAATGACAGGGTATTATAGTTATAAATAAGAAATAACTAATAAGTTATAAATCATAAGTAATAATAAAAAAAGTAAAGTACCTAGTTATAGTCTACTTTCAGTCCGAATGACCGCTCAGCCGACTGTACATTTGTAATGAATTATAAATGTCCCTCCATGGCTTCCATAGGACATAAACCATTTACAGCGGCTATAGCGAATTCGTAAGCAGCTAGATACAATTTCGTTTGTAACAATTGTCGTCTGCTTCAATCATATGGTCAAATTGTCAAACAGATTGGATCCTCATGAGAGGCTGCATTATACGACATCACATCTGGATCCAAACAGTTTGCATTGGTAATCACACCTGCAAACCTAGCTTGCAAAAAAGCTCATATAGGACTTTCACCATGCATTAAGCAGTCTACTGCCTAAAAGTATCTAAATTCTTCTCTATTAGAGTTCCGGTTTAGAGGCGTTTTACTGTAGTGATATAGAACTGCTCAGCGACCGTCAGTCTTTCACCTCTCATAAACGTTTTAACGCCTTTACAAATTGTGTAAACCAAAATCAAATATCTCCCATGTTAGCCGTACGGCATTAGTCTGTTCTGTTTGCTTATATATTACAGACTATCTACTATTTGCCATGGCTTTATTGCTTGTTTTATACACGAAGCACAGTAACCTTAATGTGAGGAAACAGTGTAGACTCAGATCAAATGGCTACTAGGAAATCCTTTTGCTGTAGGTCTGCATTGTTTGTCATAATAATCATATTCATTCACTGACAAAATTTGATACAAATTTTCTTCAGTTATTATTCAGAAAAGGAGGAACCACTACAAATCAATTATTAATTAAAATTCACGATCGCTGAAGTCTTATATGAATAGAGTAGATACTAGATACTGTCCTACGCGGCCATCAAAGAGAGATGTAACTATGGATCTGTCAGGTAGATGGTAGGTTAACCCTTTCGGCGCCAAATTTCTAATTGTCGTCTGCAATCCAAATTTGTTAAATCATTCAGTAAAATAAGGAAATGAGATAAATAAATGCAAATTTCAAAGGAACAAAGCACATATATAGAAATAGAGATTGAGACAAATAGTGAAGTCCCTGATCAGACGCCGCCTTGAAAAGGCGGCGTCTGATCTGGGACTGCACTATTTGTCGTGGTGAATAAAGGCGAAATTGGCGGCGAAAGGGTTAATGCAGGTCAAAGGTAATACGGAAAGCTCTTATATATTAATTTTGCCCTGCATTAAGCAACCACCTGCTTTTTAAGACTTCAATGTTCAATAACTGAATGACCGCTTAAGACAGGTTTTACGACATTGAACAGGTAAAGGGTGAGCTTTTATATCATTAAGTACAAGGAATGTTTTGTAACCTTAATAGCCTGCAGAGCGGACCTTGCTCTGCACATATCCGCGTCCATCTAACCCTTTCACCGCCAATGTCGCAAAACTGCACCACGACAAATAGTGCAGTCCCAGATCAGACACCGCTTTTTCAAGGCGGCATCTGATCAGGGACTTCACTTTTTTGTCTCAATCTCTATTTCTATATATGTATTGAAATTTGCATCTATTTATCTTATTTCCTTATTTTACGGAATGATTTAACAAAATTGGATTGCAGACGACAATTAGAAATGTGACGCCGAAAGAGTTAATACCATGTACGATTGCCTAACAGTTTTGGTCCTGATTAGACAACGAGTTGCCGTATGTCCTATCGTGATCCAAAGTATTTGTAAAGGTCAAAACATATTTTACTTTTGCAGGCTACAGTGTAAAATAGATGTTGTACTGTATACCTTTTCGTTGAACAGGACGTGGAAAATAAAGATGACAACACCCTGTAAAGAAAATAAATAGATATATACTTATGTATGTTTTCGGAAGCATACTAAACCTTTTGGACCAGGTGGAAACTGTCAATGTTAACAGTTACTTGATAGAGAACAGAGGAACGGATAAAGGTGCAAACTCGTGTTCTAAAATCGTCTTTTCTCCACCAAACCCTATGTCGTGACTACTCTTTAGAGTCGTCTCTGCGAGACGTTTCTAAAGCGTGGTAACATCATAGAATTTGGTGGAGATTAAATTCTTGAGAATGTTTTAAGTTACGTATCTTTTACCTCGGATAAGATGAATTGTGTATTTGTAAACTGGGTACACTCTAACAGGACAGCTCCTGTAGGATCTGTCCGATTAAGGTCTACCTTGTTAGCTTATGGACTGTACAGTTTCTTTCCAGACTAAATGCTCCAGTGATTATACTTGTGCAATCAAACAAGATCAAATAATATTTAACAAGCAAATTAATATTCATTATTTCTTACATAATAATCATTAGATAAATGGTCAGACTGTATATAAACCTTATTATGAAAGTTTTTTGTATCTCTGCTTATTGGTTCTTATCATCAATCTTAATCATTAAATGTATGGTTTATCAGATGTCCGGGTGTCTTATTTTCCCTTTACTCTCCAAATACGCTTGTAGACGTATTCGCAAACAGGGTGTAAGAGGAGTCTGATCAAAGCATGTTCTGGTTGCTAATGGAATAATACAGATCTGATTCCAAATGTGTAACAGGTCATGACACTCACGTATTCATTTATCAATATAACATTCAGTTGATTAATATTCATTATTTCCAGTCATTATTTCTTACATGGGTATTCGTGAAGTAAAGGATTACATGCACTACAACTGAGAGTAAACTGACAACAAAGATAAACTACAACTGGATAGTCTGGCGGTGAAACGAGGGAATGGGTTTAGCTGAAATGTATTTCATACACGGGCAACATTCTAAATATTGTTTACAAAGACGTGTACAGTAAAACCTCACTATAACGACCACTGAATTGTCTTAATTAGTTGGTATTTAGTGCAGGTGGCTGCTTAAAGCAAGGTGAAAGTAAAACAAAACGCTCCTATAGGAGCGTTCTGTTTTACTTTCACCTTGCTTTAAACAGCCGCCTGCCTTTCACACAACATATTTGATGTTATTAAGTGGCCGTTATAGAGTGGTTTTTACTGTACCTATAAACTATTTGCAGAGAGTTAAATAGTGAATATAAACACAGTAGGATCTTTCAACGCTGACTTTTCAAATGGATTATTTCAAACTTCAATTTTTTAGGGACACTCATCTGCTTTTCAAAGAACATTAGTGACTGAAAGGGTTAAATGTGTTTCTTAGTAAATTAATTCGGGTCTGTCTATAGAAACATAAATTTATACCAAACGCAAAGAAGTTACACGTGGTATATAACTTTTTACCTGTCCGCCTGTCCCTCAGTCAGTCCGTTAGTCCGTCCGTATATCAACATGCGCATCTAAAACAAACTTTCATAGCTAGGCCAATGTTTCTCAAATTTGCTTTAAGAATTTACGTGAATAAAAGCTTGGATGAGTTCGAATTTGAGAGTAATTTGTTATGGGGAACCACTTTTTTCTTTGACAATGTAGCGGCCTGTATATGTGAGCTTGCTCGCTAGAGTTCTTCGATTGCTGAATGCATTTCGTCTTGTGTTGGCTCTGTCCCTTATATTGACGCCTTTTGACGCCTCTAAAAGGCCACCTTCTCCAGAGAAAGCAAATTATTTATTTATCACAATTTTATAAAAACTAAACAATTCTAATGTTTTCCTTTTCTCAAATAAATGCTCTCTTTCGGTGGATTTCTTCAAAGAGGTTGGATCTAGCTTATGAGGGAATGGGTTAAATTCTTAAAGTAGGAGATCCTTCGAAAGCAAAATCAGCAATGCAAAAAGAGAAAATTGCAGACTCGGTTTTATTGAGTCTGTTCATGAGAAGTAATTAAAAGTGCAACACTACTCACACCCGCTAGCACCGGCTTAAGCGGTATTCAATTTCAAAACAGACAACATCGAAACTAATGATCCCGAAGGACCAGAAAGTATAACAACACTGAGAATGAAGTACCGGGCGACTTTTTACAGCCACCACACAGGCACTTAACACCTGCTGTTGTGAAGTACATAAATTCTGAAAGTAGGAGATCCTTAAGTTTTCACTTTGAAAGATATTCTAAATAATATTATCGAGATGTTTGAATACGTACTTGTAAACTATTGCAGAGCGCAAACACATACTGTACCCAGACCATGCCTTCAGACACGTAGAAGACGCCAAGAATCCAGGAACATCCCATCAGCGGCAGCAAAACACATAGACATCGTGCACCAGTCCTGGAAATGGTTTAAAGATGAAATGTTTTAAAGATTATGTCCTTAATAACATTTATCTTATGCGTATTTTCGCTTTGTATTTATCAGAAAGTGTCAATTACACCTAGGCCCAAGGTTATAAAACTTCTGAGTCTGAGTCAGATGCTTAAGAATGATCTCAGACTCAAGCTTAAAGTTTTATAACCTCGGAGCCAGGTCTAAAATTAACCCTTACACCACTGTGAGAAAATATTGACCAAACGTCATGAATCAACATTTTGAGAAAACTGTTTACCAAGTGTCAAACAGCTTAGACTGGATCCTGATGACCCTGCTGTGGCCAAGATTTCCTTTGACCCTATGAACATATAACAAATCAGAATTATAATAAATGTTCATGATCACACGTTTTCTTATATAGTAAAACTTCGATTATTCGAACACTAAAATACGTATTATTATCGATCTTTAAGACAGGTGGCAACTTAATGCATGGTGAAAGTCATGCAGAAAGCTCATGACATTCACCATGCATTAAGCAGCCACCTGCCTAAAAGGGTCTAAATTCTTCTATAACGAAATTTCGAATAATCGAGGTTTTATATATCTCAACCGAATTCAAGTTGTTCGCAGTTGCGACTCATGCCATGGTAAGTAGGGTTAGGGTTAAAAACATAAACCAGCACATCATGACACAGTCCTTTGATTATATCTTTACAAAGTGTCAATAAACTTGGACCCTGATGAGACACAGAGTCACGTATCACCCGGATTCAATCTGTTTGCAATTGCGGCCCATGTCACGTGAAGGATAAGGGTTAAAACAAAAACAAAACAGGTTAGTATTTCTTCAATAAAAATAGAGTAGACCCCTCTAATGCAACCACTTAATGAATAAACATGGATGTCTTTATAAACAGGCTTAATGCAGGGCAAAAGTAATGCAGAACGCTCCTAGAGGAGCTTTCTGCATTAATTTTGTCCTGCGTTAAGCTACTACCTGCATCTAGCACCCATAATTATTCGTCTCTTAGGTGGTCGCATTAGCGGGGCTTTACTGTAAATGAACTGGTATTAGGAAACAAACACATTCTAGAAACATAACAAAACTTGACGTAGTGAAATGGCGTCTCGAGAAGGACGTCTATAACTATATCATAGATATACATGGTTACTGAACTGTTATTTGTCATTGTTAAGGTTACTTCTTGAAAGCACACGTTTCTGCCGTTGACAGAATACACCAAAAAATAAATCGGGTCCGCTATCATATAGAGATCTAACAATCATGGTTACTACTTCATGAACTGTACTAATACTTTTTCTACTAATTCATCAATACCATTCAAATACACATACTCTATTGCATTTTATCCCTCTAGAGACGCATTTTGATACCTTTGTAAAAAGAGTAGACCCAAATCAAGTTTTTTCTGTTTGCTTATCCACAGCATAAACCTATGTTGTGACAATAAAGAGACGATTCTAAAGAGTGGTCACAAAATAGAGTTTGGCGGAGAAATGACGATTTTGATATTAGTGTATGTACATTTATTAAGATAAGATAAGATAATGTTTATTTGTTGCTTTATAATTGTCGTTGGCATGATCCAGTTGGGGATCATACTTGAAAGCAAACGTTCTATCGAAAGATCCACATACTGAGCAACGAATTGTGTGAATCCTAATTTAGCCTAAACATTCAGAAATCCTATCACTCCTGTCCACCAGTTTTTAATTAAGATTCTAACTTCTTTAGTTAAACAAACAGTGTAGACCCTGATCGACTGAACATTCAGGGGCAGTTTGATCTGTGTTTGCACTGTTTACTTAAGTTTATCTATCCGAATTCTCAGGGTAATTTAGGTGTATGCCTCTTCTACAGTACATTGGCAGTACGTGTTGTGCTCTTAACCCTTCGCTTGCTGAATTTTAAAATACACTTCTCCTTCTTTACCCATGCCCTGTTGTATAATTAAATATATCTTCACTGTGTACAAGTATTTCGCTGTGCAATCACTGCTGTGGAGTGCACTGGTTGCACAATCAACTTGTAAGTAGTGCAGACCCTGATGAGACAGCTCCTGCACGAATAGCAAGCGAAGGGTTAAGCGAGAGACTCACACATATCAATACCATTTATTGCACCCATTCGTTCATTTCACTTACTTGACTTTGTCCTTTCGTGATGATGTTGCCATAGCTTTCGTCTGGAACATCTTTCTCATCACAAGAATAAGCAACACGAAGTTCACCTGGTGTCAGAAACATACACTTTGTTGCACTAAACATTATCATACTCTTTTATAACCATATAAGTTTCGTCTGCTTACAATGTCGTTTGTGTTTCAAAATACACTTTCCTTTACTTTTGTCTCTAAAACGCAAGTGTCATGTAAAACAGATTGGTTCCTGATGAAACCTCGCGTAACACCGTATCTCGTCTGGTGCCAATCTGTTTGCAAATTGTATTACATATCAGAGGGGAAATGGTTAAAATATACCATAAAACTTCTCAATGCTAAGCGACTAAGAATAATTATAAACTACGAAAAAGTATAAAGTCTCTGTTTTAAACAATTGACACCTGTACCGCAATGCAGGGTCAAAGTAATGCAGAAAGTCCCTTATGTTTGAAGAACTATACGCACTACTTTCGTTCCATGTCATTTCGTGCTGTCGCTACAAGACGTTCCTCTGAAGTGCAAGGCCATACTACTAAGAGTAGACATGGCATGTTTACTGGAAATTAATTCTTTCGCTGCCAGTGTCGCATCTGTCATTACCTATGCAAACAGTTTAGATGCAGATAAGACGCCGAGTAACTCGCCGTCTAATCAGAATCTAAACTGTTTGTTACTGTCACAATCATTTTTGAAACGAAAATGAAGAAATATATTAAAAAAATACGGTAGACGACAACGTTTGCAGAAGACAAAATGTGGCAGCGAAAGAGTTCAGCAGTGTATATTGTAAAGGTACTGAATCAAAATTTCAAAGCGATACCAATTAAATTGATATAACACGTTGCCTATTCATTTAATGTATTATTAATACTTATGACTATAATACAACATTAGTGATATTGATGGTAATAAAAGTTATAAAACAAAAGCATAAATAAAAATAAAAAACACCATTATGAGAAAATAGTAGCAATAACAATGTTTATAATTAATAACAGTGATAATAATAAAATAATGAAATAACAATAGTAATTATCATTTGACAAAATTGTAAAGATAATAATGATAAAAATAATAATGATAAGGATAATAATAAATAAATAATAATAGTAATAATCTTCATTATCATCGTCTTTATCACTGACTCGGACTTTATATTCATATTTGATATTGATATTTCATACTTATGGGTTTTTTATATTTATATTTTATGCAAACAGTTTGAATCCAAATGAGAAGCCGAGTGACTCGACGTCTCATCAGGATCCAAGCTATTTGATACTCGGTCAAACGTTTCTCAAAAGCTTGAACGACTTAAATGTAAATTCTAACAGATCGGAATTTAAGCATAAATAGTTTTATAACGGACTACAGGTACACACAGATGATTTTTATTTTTGAAAGTGACGGCGTTTATATATCGATAATTGTGATAAGTAGAACGTGTCATCGAAAAGGGTTTTAATTATGGGTCTGTAAGGCAGGTGGCAGCTTAATGCAGGTCAAAAGTAAAACAGAGAGCTCATACAGGAGCGTTCTATATTACATTTACCTTGCACTAAGCAACAACCTGCTTTTTAAGACTCCTAAGTTCAATAAATAAATGACCGTTTAAGAGAGGTCTTGATGTAGCTATATAAAGTGGAAAATGTTATTTACCACATAATTTGCCCTGTGGGAGTACCGAGACAAAGTGTTGTAAATCGCAGAAATGCACTAGTGCATTTTCAATGAAAATGAGCAGTTTGAATCCGGTTGTACTACTCTGTAAACAATGGCCGAACCAGCCGTCAGATATAGCCTGTTGCAATTTCTATGGCAGGGTTATGTGATCTGACATTGATCTTCATTACAAATTCTTCTTGTTTACTATAATCAATATGACACTGTCATATTAGTATGGTAAACTCTTTTCATAAAAACAATTTCTAATAAACACTAATGTAAGATCCTCTATATACGAGGATCAATGTTGTATACAGGGAATGGGGTGTTATATACAGGGGAAATGTAATATACAATGGGAATGTTATATACAGGGGGAAATGTTATATAAAGGGGGATGTTATATGCAGGGAAGAGGAAATGTTATATACAGGGGAAATGTTATATACAGGGGGAAATGTTATTTACAGGGGAAATGTTATATACGATGGAAATGTTATATAAAGGGAATGGGAGAGGTTATATACAGGGGGAAATGTTATATACAGTGGAAAACTGTACGTGCCACTCACCAGAATAACGATACAAGCAGGAGCAACAAAGGACCAGACTAGGCTATTCTCCACCGAGAGCCAACAACTGTCAATATATTGAAAATATAATCAAAAGACCATGGTCCGAGGTTGAAAGTCTAAGTTCATTCTCAAGTATCTGATTTGACAGACTTTGAGCAAACTCATAATTTGACCAATCAGTTGCTTGTGAATGAACTCGGACCCAAACTCAGAATTTTTATAACCTCGAGGCCAGAAAAGGCGACTGTCCACCGAGAGCCAACACCTGTCAAGATATTTCACATATAGAGTAGAACCTGTCCCAAGTCATTATTCATTTATTAAACACGTGGTTGATGAATGCAGGGCTAAAGTAATGCAGAACACTGGTGCTTTCTGCATTATATTTGACAAGCTCAGCATAATTAGATCTCTTTTTGATGGCCGCTTACGACAGGCTGTACTGTAGTCAAACCTATTTACAGTGTAAAACACAGTCTAATTGCACGTCTTTAAGACAGTATGACTTTTATGCAGCACGAACGTCATTAACTCTTTATCCCGTAAACATGCATGCAAAAAGACACCTGGGTCCATGCTTATAAAACTTTTAGTTGAGTCTGATGTCGTTCTCAAGTTTTTGATTGGTCAGAGTTGAGCCTTTGGCTCAAATCTGACCAATCAAAAGCTTGAGAACTCAAATCTGACCAATCAACGCTTTATAAGCATGGACCAGCAGTATTTTGGTTGCATGCAAGAAATAAAGACACCATGTGCATATACAATGTGGCACATAAACACGGCATTTCTTGGCCATCAGGTTATGAAATAATATAGGTATGATTCTACAGTTTCTGTTAATTTAGTATTTATGATGGTACGGTAAACCCCTCAAAACCGGAATTCTATTAGAGAAGATTTTGGCAACTTTTAGGCAGGTAGCTGCTTAATGTAGGGTGAAAGTCGTGCAGAAAGCTCCTAGAGGAGCTTTTTGCATGACTTTAAACCTGCATTAAGCTGCCACCTCTTTTAAGACAGGTATTGTTGTCACTGCTAGAATCTTATAGCTATTCTATAGGCAAACAAAGCAGACACTGTTCAGATAGCTCCTGTGCCTGACCTTGGTCTACTCAGTTCGCAATGGCTTTAATAGGCGTATCTATGGAGTATATGAATAAAGAAGTATATTTATATAGTTCCAATGTTCATGTGGCCGCTGTATAGAAGTTTAACATTAAATACGTGAATTTGTCATTACTTGAATTATTCTTACTAAACCAACAGACATGGGTTGTTAGACATACTTTCTGGAGACGGCACAACTCAAACAAATCATACTTCTAATAAAAAGAGCATTTCTGAACATACCATCCTAACCAACAGAATGCACTTACAACTGGTCCGTTCCGTAGCCTTTAAGTTTAGTAGCTCCCATGGAAATGCCAACAATAACAGCAGGTAAACCTGGAATGTGACATGCAGAGGTCCAGATAAGATGCGTAAATTAAAAGATTGTCAAGAATAACTCCTTTTATTACTCCACCAAACGCTGTGTTGTGATAGAATAGGGGTCACAAGATAGGGTTTGGTAGAGAAATGACTTTTTTAGTATTTGAGTACACACCTTATCTGTTTACATGTATTTCTTTAATAATTTGATGGCTCATTTTTCGATGAAGCTTTATATATGATTTTGCATAGCATCTGCGAATGGATTTTGAATGGCAGTGAATGCAAACTCTGATCAGAGTCTTATATTTGTGTTAAAGAACTGTCTATAGTAAACCTTTGTCTGCTGCCGGCGGATCCATGATTCCTTTGGAAACAGTTTGGATCAAGCTAAGATGTCGAGTCACATGGCGTCTCATCGATATCCAAACTGTTTGACACCCTGATAGCATTGTCTTTATTTTGAAAATGCCGTGGGTGAAAAATGTATAAAGGTTAACCCATTACCTCATAGGCTATTTTAGATACAATCTCTTTGAACTAATCTACCGAAAAGGAGCATTAATTAGAGAAAAGGACATTTTTTCAGATTTTTGTAGTTTGAAACCATTGCGATAAATATAGGAGCAAATGCTCTATTTATCACAATGGTTTCACAAAGTGACTTTTACATAGTCGTCAAAAATCGTCAATATGAGGGAAAGGGTTAACATATAAAACGAAACCTTGAAATAACACAAACAGTTTGGCAGCAGAAGATGCCATTGATGTGGAAGCCAACCTAAGTTAACGTCAAAGGTGAATTATAACCCTTTCCTCAACGAATATTCATGCAACAATAATGCCATCATGAATATTAACCCTTCTCTTGCTGAATTTTAAAATACATTTCTCCTTCTTTACCCATGTCCTGGTGTATAATTACATATATCTTCACTGTGTACAAGTATATCGTTGTGCAATCACTGCTGTGGAGTGCACTGGTTGCACACTCAACTTGTAGATAGTGCAGACCCGGATGAGACATCTCCTGCAGGAGCTGTCTCATCTGGGTCTTCACTATTTACAGGTAGGTATATTGACGTGAATAGCAAGCGAAGGGTTAATTTTTATGCTGTTTTATACTGACAAATGAATAAAAGAACTTTTGACCGTGACAAAAAAATGTGGAATTAGATAAAATAGAGCATGTTGAAATAAAGCATGTTAAAATTAAAACACGTCTGCAGAGGTCCAGATAAGATGAGTAGATTAAAATATTTTCCAAGAATAACTCCTTTATTTCTCCTACAAACCCTATGTTGCGACAACTCTTTAAAGAGACGATTCTAAAGAGTGGCCACAACATAGGATTTGGCACAAAAATGACGATTTCAGTATTTGGGTACGCACATTTATCTTTGCTCTGTGTTTAGGTATTTATGCATTAATACAGGTACTGTGCAGATACACAATGTACCTCTGCAGTCTGATAATCTAGAAGAACTAGAAGTTTGTTCAGTGTTGAAGAATTTTGCGAAACATTGTTTCACGACTGACGAAGACACGAAAACTGTTATAAAAGATTCAATATCTGCATGAAGTCAACTGCTGGTTCCCTTTCGAAAAATAAGTCGAACAGGAAACCAAATGCTGAATTTGCAACTGTTTATATATACCTTTTGCCAATGAAAACGCTCTGAATTTATTCAATATGGAACCTGAATGTGCATTAGAATATGATTTGGCAAATTATCAGTTTAATTTGCAACTGCGTGAACGTGTTTTTCTTCAACCCGTTCGCCACCAATGTCGCAAAAATGCACCATGACCAACAGTGCAGTTCGATATATCAGACGCTACCTGTTTAAGGCGGCCTCTTATCTGGGATTACACTTTTCGTTTCAAGTACAAAAATGAGTCATGCAGGAAACACCACATACAGAACAAACAGTCGCCGGAACAGCAACACAAGGAAACAGCAAATGTACATAACTATAAAAACAACAAGAGACGCACAAAGACACAACAAACACACAATAGGAGGAAGATGGAAGCACCGCCTTGGAACGGTCAGTGACAAAAGTCACTGGGGGGTAAGCTCTAATTCTATGCCTGCGGTTTATTCCTTTGAAATTTGCAATTATTTGTCTAACTGCTTCATTTTACCAAACTGGGTTGCAGATGACAATAAGATAGTTTGGCGTCAGAAGAGTTAACATATATAAACGTGCTAAATACAATTTTAAATCTTACCCCAAGCCAGTGGCAACATCCATTTTAGTCTTGACTTTGTCGGGAACACATACAGAACAGTGGCAGCAATCTCAATACCCTCAGCTAGCATCATGAAGAACACCACAAGGTAGAAATACTGGAGCAGGGTGGCAATGGCAGTGCATGCGTTCTGTATGGAAATCAATTTAATGAAATCTTCTATACCGTAACCGGAATTTTAATAAAGAACTTTTTCGACAGATGACCTCCTAATGCAGGTTTAAAGTCATACAGAAAGCTCCTATAGAAGAATTCCTGTATAAAACTGCCGATGTCTGAAAAAACGACACTAGTCCTAATTTTAATGTCCGGCTTAGAGGAGTTTTAACTGTATATGAAAACTAACTTTAGCCCTTAATGTGCGGGAACCAAGTATACAACAGAGCAGAACCAGACCAAATGACCCCTGAGAGAACCCTTTGATCAGGGTATGCACTGTTTATTATAAAATTAAGTTCCTTCAGTGATAAGTTTTGATACAGTTTCGTCAAATTATATATTCTGGAGGAGCCAGTTTTAATTAATCAGTAGAAGATTAAGATAAGGCTTTACAGTGTAGACTGTTTGTCAGATTAGTCAACAGAGTAAGTATGCTTCAGTGGGTGACAAACAGCACATAGCCTGATCACATGTCACATAAACGCGACGGATCTGATTCTACACTAGGTACTAAGTCTGAAGGTTGGTTTTTGTAAAGTGGAGCTCCAACGAACATGAGGACGTCACTCGGACACACACAGACATAATAGACCAAGTCCTTTGGACGAGACTATAAACCGAGGTCCGATGTATCAGTGCTTTACACTGGGCATCTAAAAGAACCAGAGAAACTCAGTCGATAATAAGAGTAGGGCATCGCGCCCGGGTTTCTCTGTATCCTCTCCCTTCTCTCTGGGGCGTCCAATTAGCCCATAGGGAGCAGAAACGGACGTTAATCAACACAAACAAACATAATAGGTTCAAGTCTGACGCCATGTTAGAACTGAGCATATAGTCAATGCCATGCCCATACACCAAGCAGGTTTTGCACAGGTATTTTTGCAAATGCTGTATGCACTAATTACAGTAAAACCTATCTGAATCGGCGATCAAAAAGAGGCGGTAGCTTAATGCATGTAAAAAGTACAATGTAATACAGAAAGCTCCTAAAGGAGTTTTTTTTTTAATTTTGCCCTACATTAGGCAAACACCTATTTGTAAGACTCCTATGTTCAATAAATGAATTGCCACTTAGGACAGGTTCTACTGTAGACACCATGTAAACACGACATCTGATATAGGTTTACGCAGTTTGTAAAATTGGTTAACCCTTTGAAAGCTGAATGTTATAAGAAACTATGAGTGCTATTGGATTATCCTAGTCAATCACCTATTTCACTTCTTATAATCTAATCTTAGCTAGTTACATATATTTTGCTTTGTTTTTACCCTTTGAATACCAAGTTGTATTGTTCTAAACAAATGTTGCCAGATGATATTCTCCAAGACTAATTATTCGTCCAACCCTTTAATAGAGTCGATCTGTATGTTAGATAGTGACTTTAAGCTTCAGTGTAAAGTGTTCTTCAATTTCATCTCTGAAAACGTAAGTCGTGTGTCAAATAGTTTCGATACTGGATCCAAACTGTTTGCAAATGTTATCACAGTTTCGGCCAATACAGCCAGTCCCCGAGACTTAGGCGGTGAAATAGTTCAAACATTCAGCACTATATTTTACTCACTTCGTTCCCTGTTTGTTTCACTCCTGACAGGAATACAATGTACGAAATGACAAGGGCGATGCACAGATTTATCAAAATATACACTCGATCAGCCTTCACATATCTGGAATGGAAAGAAACGTTTTGTATACAAAATGGAAACTCTGAAAAGTGTCCACTACATGAATAAACACAATTTAACCATTCGCTTGCTGAATTTTAAAATACATTTCTCCTTCTTTACCCATGTCCTGTTGTATAATTACATATATCTTCACTGTGTACACGTATTGCGCTGTGAAATCACTGCTGTGGAGTGCACTGGTTGCATAATCAACTTGTAAATAGTGCAGACCCTGATGAGACAGCTCCTGCAGGAGCTGTCTCATCTGGGTCTTCACTATTTACAGGTAGGTATATTGACGCGATTAGCAAGCGAAGGGTTGATCTAAATATGACCCCGAGTAACTCGGCCCTTCATCAGGATCCAAAATGTTTTTCAATTTGATTTTTTTAATCATTTAACCCATGCAAACAAAGAAGACCATATCAGATATCTCCTAAAGGTCTGTCCTGTTTGCTTATAAAATAACATCGAACTGATTATACACTTTTTGCCTTGGCTAAATATTTTTGCATTCATATTTTATCATAAAAGGTTTGCTTAATAATCATGATGTCATTACATAAATATCCATGGAGTAAAGGGTGCATTCAGATTTAATTTTAAATTAGATGATATAACCTGATGGCAACAGTTTGACCAGCAGATTGATGGCTATATTTAAATATGTCTAGATCTGGTTTTCTGTTAACACTTTATCTCATAGATAAGCATTTGCAAGGCAAACAGAGAAGGAGAACTCCTGTGGGAGCTGTCTGATCAGGGATATTTTGGTTATGGAAATTTACAGTTTCAGCACATAAATCCACGGTTCATATGGCACTATCACACTTCAACTAATAAATGTTCCTGGTGTCATTATGTCCTACATTAACTATTATTATTCAGAATATGAATATACAATAGAAACCCTCTAAACCGGACGTTAAACTATGTATAAATATCTAAATTCTTCTCTCACAGAATTCCGGTTTAGAGGGATTTTGCTGTACATGAATAATGTTAGGAAGGAAAAGGAGATTAAATATCGAAGAGTTTGCATAGTTTTATTCAAATGAGAGTTATGAATATTGAATGATGCCTCTTGTATTTTAGCATAGGGACTACTAAAAGTTCTCTCTAACAGAACCATCCAAAATACGTTTAATTCTTGACTTTTAAAACATGTGGTAGCGTAATACAGAACAAAGATTATATAGAAAGTTTCTACAGGAACTTTCTGCATTACCTCTTCCCCGCATTAAGCAACCACCTGTTTTTAACGACACCTATTTTGATAAATTATGTGATCGCTGTACAATAAAGTCTCTCTAATACGGCCTGAGTTTTGAACAGTGAGTTCGTTCGTTATCGGAGTCTGACCAGAAGAAAAGTCAACGACATCAATGATGCCCTGTTTGGATCTTGTTCTAGGCTTTTTGCAAACATACATGACATCAGTGTTCTCTATACGGCTTAATGAATACGTACCTCCACAAGAAAATGTGCATGCCAACAGTAAGAATTAGCCCTATCGCTGACAGGCTGCATCCGATGTATGATATAATATTAATGGCAAGCTCGTCGACACTCTCCTGTAAGATAAAGAAATGTGAAAAAAACAACACTCCCAGAAGCATGAAAGTTTGCCTACGCCGGTGTTCTGCTTTCCAGAAATTACTGAACAATTCGCTTGCTAAGTGTGACGGCATGCTTACCATTGCACATAATTTGGATCCAGATTACTCCAATCAAAACCTATACTGTTTGAAACACTCATTACGCCTTTATAAACAAAAGAAAGATAGTCTGACTTTGAAATACAGTTAAGTCTCACTAATGCGACTACATCATTTATTAGCAATAAGAGACTGTACAATCATCTGTGTCCATGCTTATAAAGCTTTTAGTTGAGTCTGATTTCGTTCTCTAGTTTTTGATTGGTCAGATTTGAGCCAAAGAAATCCGTCCAATCAAAAGCTTGAGAACGAACTCAGACTCAACTAAAAAGCTTTATAAGCATGACTCCAGGTTGCTTAATGTAGGGCAAAAGTAATACATAAAACTCCTGTAGGAGCTGCCAGCATAACGATTGTCCTGCATTAAGCTTCGACCTTTTTTAAAAATGCTGAATTCTTCTTCTTTTCATAGGTCTTATTGGCGATACTTAATGTAATTACAAGAAATTTTCTATTGAGGAAATATTAAAACATTTTGCTTTGCAGATTAAAGGTGTATTATATATATACCAGTATGTTGTAACATGGCGGTCACGAATGTTGTGACATTATTTTACCTACTTCATATCTGAACCCTTAACCAGCTGTGAAAAAAATATACTTAAATTTGAATCGGTTCAGCTCTGACTACACCCGATTCAATCAAGCATTTGAGAAACAATAAAGTGACGTAAAATAAACTTTCCAGACACTAATGACCACGTGTCAAATAGCTTCGATCCTGACGAGTCGCCGAGATCCAAATCTCTTTCCAAAAGAGATAGACGATAGCTATATTATTGTTGCTGTTTTCTATCCAGCCCGAATCCGAACCGCAAGCATTGTTGACCCTGGGTCCATGCTTATAAAGCTTTTAGTTGAGTCTGAGTTTCGTTCTCAAGCTTTTGATTGGTCAGATTTGAGTTCTCAAGCTTTTGATTGGTCAGATTTGAGCCAAAGGCTCAAATCTGACCAATCAAAAGCTTGAGAACGTTCTCAGACTCAACTAAAAGTTTTATAAGCATGGACCCTGATGTCTCTCAATTGGAGGTAAACTGTTTGGAACAAACTATCCCACACCTCTTGCACATGGTTACATGTTTGGAGACATTAATCATTTCATTTCAAGATACGGTTCACTACTTCCCTTTTCAACAGTGTACACCCAGATGAGAGTGCCCCTAGAGGTCCCTCTACCCAGGGTCTACACTGTTTGGTTTGTTACAATTTAACTAAATCCCTGAATATTCCCGGAAATCTTGAACTGTTTGAATTTTAGAATACAGCAGAATATATCTTAAGCAGCCATCAAAAGGTCTAATCATGGGACTGTATGGCAGCTGGTTGCTTAATGCAGGTCAAACGTAATACAAAATATCCTATAAGATTCTTAAGACTCCTATGTTCAATAAATGAACGGCCGCTTAAGACGGAGAATATGTAGTCCATTAGAAAACTCGGCGCTGAAAGGGTTACAGAGTAACTTCCTATAAGGGACTCTCCCTGCATTATTTTTCAAGCATTCAACTACCACTTGTCCGTTGACGTAAAAACTGGACATGTCTGAAGTTGACTCGTAATTTAACCCTACTGAGCAGGATCTGTTCTATTTACTTTTAAAGTTAACCCTTCGCTTGCTATTCACGTCAATATACCTACCTGTAAATAGTGAAGACCCAGATGAGACAGCTCCTGCAGGAGCTGTCGCATCAGGGTCTGCACTATTTACAAGTTGATTGTGCAACCAGTGCACTCCACAGTAGTGATTGCACAGCGAAATACTTGTACACAGTGAAGATATATGTAATTATACAACAGGGCATGGGTAAAGGAGAAATGTATTTTAAAATTCAGCAAGCGAAGGGTTAAATAGATCTGATTTTACATTTTCTGCAATGACCAAATCTTCATGTGTGCATGTGCCATTATACAAAGATTGTAATTAGTATTCATGATGTCATTATTCTTTACATCAATATACTCGGAGGAAAGGATTAACGATTTTAATGTCAGGGTTGTCTTTTCCTGAACGCGTTTTCGTTTATTTCAACTTTTAGCCGTACTTCATTCTCAGTGCTGTTATACCTTCTGATCCTTCGAGATCATGAATTTCAGTACTTTTTCTGAAAATTGAATACCGCTTAAGCCGGTGCTAGGGGGCGTGAGCAGTGTTGCACTTTAAATTACTGTTCATTAACAGACTCAATAAAACCGAGTCTGCAATTTTCTCTTTTTGTGTTGCATTTTTTGCTCTCAGGGGATCACCCCCTTTCAGAATTTAGACTGGGCGTTTATTCAATTTCTTTATAAAAGGAGAGTGTATACTCGAAGTCTCATCTGGATCCAAACTCTTTGTACATGATATCACATACCCTCACTGAATGGGTTAAATGCTGAGTAGTAAGCGAGAGATGGACCACCACTTTTTAACTATATGTAGTCTATTCAGCATGAACGACATGAAATTGGCTAGAGGAAGTTAAATGACAGACCCTACATACAAATGTACCCTGAGGGCTCCTCCTCTAGAGGGACTGAGACACTACAGTAAAACCACACTAAACTGAATTCAAGTAGAGGAGCTTTCTGTATGAGTTTCAGTCTACATTAAGCTGCCACCCATCTCCAAGACCGATATTTATACTAAATGTTACGTCCGTTTAGAGTTTTTTTCACTGTACATACATACACATGTACCGTGATAAGAGGGCTCCACTAGAGGGACTGACAGACAACACATATACATGTACCCTGATCAGAGGGATCCTCTAGAGGGACTGACAGACAGCACATATACATCTACCCTGATCAGAGGGATCCTCTAGAGGGACTGACAGACAGCACATATACATCTACCCTGATCAGAGGACTCCTCTAGAGGGACTGACAGCATATATACATGTACCCTGATCAGAGGACTCCTCTAGAGGGACTGACAGACAGCACATATACATCTACCCTGATCAGAAGGTTCCTCTAGAGGGACCAACAGACAGCACATACACATGTACCAAGAGGGCTCCTCTAGAGGGACTGATAGACAGCACATACACATGTACCAAGAGGGATCCTCCAAAGGGACTGACAGACAGCACATAGACATGACATGTACCCTCATCAGAAGGCTCCTCTAGAGGGACTGATAGACAGCACATACACATGTACCAAGAGGGATCCTCCAGAGGGACGACTGGCAGACAGCACATAGACATGTACCCTCATCAGAAGGCTCATCTAGAGGGACTGATAGACAGCACATACACATGTACCAAGAGGGCTCCTCTAGAGGAACTGACAGACAGCAAACATACATGTATCCTGATAATAGAGCTCCGCTAGAGGGACTGACAGACAGCACATATACCAGTACCCTTATGAGAGGGTTCCTCTAGAGGTACCGAAAGACAGCACATATACATATATCCAGGTGAGAGTGCTCCTCTAGGGGGACTGACAGACAGCACATACACATGTACCCTGATCAGATCAGATCAGTTCATTTAGAGAGATTCTCCGGGGGGGTAATAAACTCGTTTGTTTTCTACATCAATGGTTAATACGAATTCTTTTAATGACTGCTATCAAATCATGGTATGATCGAAACATTTCATTAAACATGCCTTACAGTTATTTCAACACTTTAATATCTCAGAAATGTCAACAAAGACCTAAAAGGTAACTTCAATGCGACTTGAAAGTTTGAAAGTTTTCTCTTGAAGAAAGGAGGCAGCTGAATAAGGACCAAAGTAATGCAGAAAGCTCCTATTGGACTTACCTAGATTTTCCCTTCATTGAATCATCACCTGCCTTTTGAAACACATATGTTCCATAAATGAATTGTCACTAAAGACAGGTTCTACAGTGCTCCCTCCCTACAACGGCCCTCTCAATAACGATTCCCTCCTTACAACAACACATGGCACTGTTTCCGAAACAACAAGGCTCCAGAAACAACTTTTTCCATCGTATTTTCTTTATGCCTCCATCAAACCCTATGTTGTGACCACTCTTTAGAATCGTCACAAAGTGACGATTCTAAAGAGTGGTCACAACATAGGGTTTGATGGAGGCATAACGGTTTTAGGTCTCGAAATACACCTTATCTGGGGATCTGCAAACAAGCTAATTTTGTTTGATTTTCTCTCCCCATAACAACTCCCTCTGTACAACACATACAATCGTCGTATCCCAAAGGGTGTCGTTGTAGAGAGGGAGCACTGTTCTATAATAATATATTAGCGTGCTGAGTAAGAAAACAGAAGATAGAAGTGTGGACAGACGAGAGTTTGAGCAGATAACAATTCTGATAGATTGGTAAAAGGTCAACGAAATATGTTAAACCCTTTCGCCGCAATTTTTTTTAATTGTCGTCTGCTATCCAATTTCGTTAACTCATATGGTAAAATAAGGAAATGGGGTAATTAAATGCAAATGTCAAAGGAATAAAGCCCATATGAAGAAATAGAGTTGAGACAAAAAGTGAAGTCCCTTTTCAAGGCGGCGTCTGATCTTGGACTGCACTATTTGTCGTGGTGCAATTTTGCGACATTGGCGGTGAAAGGGTTAAAGTCTCATTATTATATTTTAATGTGAATTAATGTCCGCGTCCATGAGGTTTTGTATAGAAGGTAACATCATTTTACGTTTTGTTTGCTTATAAATGACAGGAAAATAGCGTGGAGCAAGAAGACAAAATCTAGATTTAGCACGTATATCGCGTTTGTGATTCACTTGATCATTGACAATGATCTATACAGAATTTTTGTTCTATTTCTGATCTATCGATCAGTGCGACCAAACAACAAAAGATAAACTAGAACTGAAGAAAATAAAAGCAATTATCTCCATTCCCACGTTTCATTTGTTTAAGCAGATGTGTCTCGGGACCACCGTTCTCTTTTCCTCTGATATAAGCTTTCAATACGGATTCATTCGTGTTTTCGAGGCTTGTTACTTTCTTTGAGCGCAGACGTCACGTGACGATCACGTTACAGTAGATGGTTTGCATTTCTATCTGTCCAACTAAGGCTTTCCATGGTGCATTTATATATATTTCGAGCATCGCGACTTGATTGCTATTGATTTAAAACCATCTTTGAACAAAAATCGATATTTTCTCATTTTTATTTCAACATGGAAAAGTGGTACTAAAATACAATTGGGCTTTAAATCGTTGCATACCAGGATATTGTCACCTGCAATTCATTCTCGCAGCTACAAATTCGTCTTTTTATAGATATTCGATCCTTGTGAGATGAATATACAGTAAAACTTCGATTATTCGAACACTAAAACACGTATTATTATCGACCTTTAAGACAGGTGGCAGCTTAATGCATGGTGAACGTCATGCAGAAAGCTCCCCTAGGAGCTTTCTGCATGACTTTCACCATGCATTAAGCAGCCACCTGCCTAAAAGGGTCTAAATTCTTCTATACCGAAAATTCGGATAATCGAGGTTTTACTGTATATTTGCGTCTGATCTGGATCAAAACTGTTTACCGAGGTTATTACGCATTCACGGAAAGTAAGTAAAGTTTAATACTTTCCTTCATATAAACGCATGTTCACACATTTGCAAACAGATTGGACCCAGATCAAACGGCTCTTATAGGCGCCGTCTGATCAAGGTCTGCTCTGTTTACTTATTGACTTATATAGATGAGATTATACAGTTTCTGCCAAGGCAAAAACATTTTCTGTTCATGTAAGGTTATAAAAGTTCAGCTAATGAATATTGATGATGTCATTATGTCTTACATGAATATCAAACAGGTAAAGGGTTATGTTGACCATGAACAGGCCTTACCTTCACCCATGGACTCATAAGCACGGCAAAGTTAGTCAGGTGATTACACTCGCAAACAGTGACGTCATCAGACGTTGATCTAAGATAACAGCCGTCAGTGTCCCAAACATTTCTGAAACAGGAGAGCATTATTATACACCCCGTTTACTACTACTACTACTACTACTACTATTACTACTACTACTATTACTAATACTACTATTACTAGTACTACTACTACTACTACTACGACTGCTGCTGCTGCTGCTACTACTACTACTACTATTACTACTACTACTGCTACTACTACTACTACTACTGCTACTACTGCTACTACTACTACTACTACTACTACTACTACTACTACTACTACTACTACTACTATTACTACTAATAAAAATAATAATAAGAAGAAGAAGCAGAATACTGTGAGTAGCAGTAGTAGTGGTTGTTAATCGTACCTTTCTATGTTTAGGAAACTGCACTTTGGACTGATATGGTCACCCTGAAATTGCAAAAAGGAAACTATAATGTCATTGCTTAACGCTTTACTCCCTAGATATGACCTTTAACGCTTTTGAAAGCAGGAGAGGCCCAGATAAGACGATTCCGGTAGGAGCCGTCTTTCAGGATCTGATGTACCTATTGATTCTGCTATTGTCAAAAAGGTCCCTTGTTTATGATGCCAATGCAAATCATGATGCCATTAATTAACAAGTAATGGGATCATTGAACGCAATGCCATAGTCCCCTACCGGCTGAATTTTAATTCCAACTGCTGTAATTCCGTGACAAATAAATATATCGTAACAAAATTCAATTCGATCTGTAACTCGTTATAATAAAGCTACATACCAAATATCACTTCAGAAAATAATCCGGAAAACCTAAACATTCCTGAACAGTTCTATGTCAAACAGCTGTTACTCCATGAAAAACCAATACATGTACAGCGTTTCAAAATTCAAACTTGATCTGTAACTCATTATAATAAAGCTACATACAAAATATTACTTCAATATCTGCATCAGTTTAGAAAACAGACTCCGGAAAACCTGAAATTTCGGAAAGATTTCTAAGCCAAACTGCTGTAATTCCTCTTAAAATCAATGTAGTGAAATGAAATTCAAACTTGATCTGAATCTCATTGTAATAAAGCTACATACCAAACACATTGACAGACGGACGAACGAACTGACGGGAAGGACGGAGTGCGAACCTATAGTCCCCTTCGGCGTTGCTGGTTGGGGACTAATTAAAGTGTTCTATTGTACATGCGTATATATAATGTAAAGGTTTATAATATTTGTACAACAATTATAGTCATAACCAATTTATAAAGAAACCAAATCAAAATACACATATGTTATTATTTATTAATTAAATACACAAAAGACTGGAAGAATAACATGTAATAAACAATGAAATTAAACATTTGAATGTTGAATATTCTAAGTAGAAAGGTCCATTAGTGTTTAACTATAGAATCCATTGAGTTTTAAAGACTTCTATTTACCAGAGGATTTTGAATGACAAACAGTACAAACCCTGATCAGATATTACTTTTAATAACCCGCTGATCTTGGTATACACTATTTACAAATGCCAGTGCTCTCGTTTCCAGGCATTCAAGAAATTAAACTCATATACAAAACAGACAGACGGACAAATACACAAAGATACATCAGCACAAACAGATGTGCATGCCATGTTCCTCATACCTTTAAATGTTTAAATGTTAGCACGATCGGTTTGGTCAAGTTGGACCTTCTGCTTGTCGCCAGTACGAAGCCAAGAACCGCAGAGTTTACGTCTACATTACCCGTGTCATTGCTGTAAGATATGTATGGTAACAGCCTGGGCGGGTTCAACTAAAGAGTACCGTTAGTATTACTCGAATAACCGACACTATTTTGTCTATTAAACAGCAATAAAGGTTAACTTATCGTAATTTCTAACATGCGTATGTTACAACTTATTACCTAGTAGAGAGACAAACTGTAACTCATTACCCATGAGACATACGTGTTGTACTTCATTACCTATGTGACAGATGTACTGTAACTCATTACCTTTGAGACAGATTCACTGTTATTCATTACCTATGAGGCAGATGCATTGTTATTCATTACCTATGAGACCGATTCATTGTTATTCATTATATATGTGACAGGTGTATTGTAACTCATTACGTATGAGACAGATTCATTGTTATTCATTACCTATAAGAAAGATAAATTGTAACTCATTACCTATGAGACAGATGCACTGTTATTCATTACCTATGAAACGGATGCACTGTAACTCGTAACTCATGAAAAGCATTACATATGAGACATGTGAATTGCTACTCATTACCTATGAGACGGATGCACTGTTATTCATTACCTATAAGACAGCTGAACTGTAACTCATTTCCTATGAAAAACATTACCAATGAGACATATGCATTGCTATTCATTACCTTTTAGACGGGTGCACTGTTATTCATTACCTATAAGACAGATGCACGATAACCCACTTCCTATGAAAAGCATTACCTATGAAAAACATTACCCACGAGACATTTGCACTGTAACTAATTACCTATGGGACAAATGCACTGTAACTCATTACCAATAAATGCATGACACTGCACATTAGGAATATCAATTATTTTAGGTCTTAAAGATAAGAAGCCTAATTGCAAATGCGTGAAAAGCTGTCTCTCTCAAGTAAAGGGTTAATACAGGACGTCATTCTGCATTATTGCTTTCAAAGAAGCTTATATTCAAATATTCTTATACATGTAGTATCTATTTGAAGAGACACAGACATTAACCATTTTAGGAACAAATGTTATTGCCATCCAACAGTCTAGAGTTGAGAACATACCAAGAAGACAGAAGGGTTGCTTCAGAATTTAGATAGTGTATGTTCGATCCACGGCATGCTTACTCTAAAAGAATTTCAAAATGTTTTCTGGCGAACCCTATAAAGATTAATTGCTTATCTCGGGGCATACTTTCTACAAAACATGAGTCCTGGCTTGTATTGCAGTATAATGTTTCTATTTGGAAGTGATATTTTCACTGGAAATGTTAACTACCAGTTTAAGTTATCACGGGGTATATACATGTATCAATACAAACTAGTATTTTACATATCAATACAAACTAGTATTTCTATAGAATTTCAAATATCGTTTTGTTTTATATTCACACTACCTAATCATAATTTAATCCTTTACTTCATACAAACGCCTTTTGACGCCCGTACCAACAGTGTAGAGCCAGGTCAGACGACTCCTACAGTAGCCTTCTGGGTCCATGCTTATAAAGCTTTTTAGTTGAGTCTGAGTTTGTTCTCAAGGTTTTGATTGGTCAAATTTTCGTTCTCAAGCTTTTGATTGGTCAGATTTGAGCCTTTGAACCCAGACTCAACTAAAAGTTTTATAAGCATGGACCCTGATGAGAATCTCCTCCGTTTACTTATGGCTCATATAGATGTAGTTGTACAGTTTCTGCCATGGTGTTTTTTACATATTAGCCCTTTCCTTCCACGCATTTTCAAAGTGAGGATACCCAGACAGACGGCTTCAGTATGAGCCGTCTGATCAGGGTCAGTTCTGGGTCTGATCAGGGTCTGTTCTGTTTGCTTATGACATGATACTGGGTATAGTTCTGATTCTACAAATTTTGTCAAAGCAAAAACTCCCCTTGAAAAAAATACATTCTACACAAATATAGGTAATAGATATTCACGATGTCATTATTTCTTGCACGAATATTGAACAGGGAAAAGATTAAGCTAATTAATATTCATAGCAATGTATTATTTCTTACATGAGCATCCATTGAGTAAAGGGTTAAATTGTTCATGTGATGTTACCACTTACACAACTGTTTATGTATAAAAGAGGGAAAAATGAGATAAGCAATGTTTACTTACGATGCTGCATTTGCATTAAAAGAGTTACAAGTTAAAAAGCTCTGCGTTCAATAAATGAATGACCGCTTATGGTTTTGCACACAAAGACGATTTCTAGTTAGAAGAAGCTTAGAGTAACGTTTACCCCGAGATTTCCGTGTTGAGTATGCCCATCAGATCTTTGTAGAGGAGAGCTGCATACGCCGATGACCCTGTAAATATACGATATTGTATTACAGTGTTGCATCTTATGGTGGAATATGTCTGCCACAACTGAACGAGTTAACCCTTTCGCTGCCAAGGCCGGATCTGTGATTACAGCGGTCATCTATGGGAGCTTTCTGCATTACTTTTGTTCTGCATTATGCAATCACCTGCTTTTAATACCCTTGTGTTCAATAAATGAATGACCGCTTAGGACAGGTGTTACTGTATATCCATGACCAGGCCCGATAATATAAAATATTTCACTTGTTTCTGAGATCATTCTCATGAATTTCAATGGTCAGATTTTGAGCTCGAGATTTTGATGCTTGAGAATAACTCAGATTCAGACTCAGCTGTTTTATAACTTCAGACCCAGTATATAAGAAAACTCGAGCAATCGAACTACAGAAACCAATTAGTGGATATACAGGGACGTTTTAATCTTTAGCCTGCTGGGCAAATTATTTGTACAGCATTTTTCACCATCCACATTTTCAAAATTCTAAATAAAATCAGTATGTCTACCAAAATGCAACAAGAAGCCATTTGACCAGGGTCTACTGTGAGCAAAGGCGTTAAAAGTGGTATAGAGTAAAGGGTAATGCTTTTCTACAGTACAGTGCTCCCTCTCTACAACGACACCCTTTGGGATACGAAGATTGTATGTGTTGTTCAGAGGGAGTTGTTATAGGGAGGGAAAATCAAACATAATTAGCTTGTTTTCAGATCCCCAGATAAGGTGTATTTCGAGAACTAAAACCGTTATGCCTCAATCAAACCCTATGCTGTGACCACTCTTTAGAATCGTCACTTTGTGATGATTCTAAAGAGTAGTCACAACATAGGGTTTGATTGAGGCATAAAGAAAATACGATGGAAAAAGGTTGTTTCTGGAGCCTTGTTGTTTAGGAAACAGTGACATGCGTTGTTGTAAGGGGGAGTCGTTATTGAGAGGGTCGTTGTAGGGATGGAGCACTGTACAAGTATTTTTCTGCCTTCGATTAATTATCTGTGTTAGTTATTGTCGTTTCAATTTCTTATGAGTGTCCGCCGTGGTCAGATTTCACTTTACTAGTAAACCATTAATGAACAGTATTGATAAACAAACACATTAGTAAGCGCCAATAGACGCTTACTGGTGCTTTTGTAGAAAGAGCTTTGGAAGGCCAGTGCGCCATGCTAAATGCGAAATGCGATTTGCGAAATGCAAAATAAGAAATGCTTAATGACAAATGCTAAATGACAAATGCCAATTGCTATTTGGGGACTTCTAAATACTAATTGCTCATCACATTGTACTGATCGGTTGAACTGGATAAGTCAATTTGGAAGGCGATATCTGTATCTTTTTCCAATATACATACTGCAGTATAATTATATTTTTCTTCTTCGTGCGTCGAAATAACATAAACTGATATCATTATCTCTGTGAACCTCTCGCCATGCAAAATGCGAAATGCGAAATGCAAAATGCTAAATGCGATTTTCTAAATGCGATTTGCTTAATGTCAAATGATTGAAATCACCAAAATATCACGTTTCACACGATGCAGTGCTTTGATTTACATAAGGTGGGGTAAAGATATGTATACAAACTTTTGTTTGCATTTTAAATATTGGGTTTTAATTCGATTCTAGCTTTTTTCCTAAAGCACAGGTGTTTCGCATTTCGCATTCGCATTTCGCATTCGCATTTAGCATTTAGCATGGCACACCGGCCTTCCATATAGATCAGATACAGATCAGACAGCTTCTGTAAGAGCCGTCTGATCAAGGTCTGCTCTGTTTGATATGGAATGATAACGATCTCATTCTGAAGTTTCTGCGAAGAAAAAAAGTTCCTCTGTTAATATGCCATTCTGAAAACACATCTAATTCATATTAATGATGTAAATATTTTTACATGGATATGCATAAGATAAAGGGATAAGAAACATATATACCATTCAGCGAGTCTTTACTCATAACCAACTTAGTAGAATCATCATCTATAGTCCCCACACTTGGCGGAAAGACAACGTCAGTCTGGGCATCTTCCTCAACTTTTGCCGCAAAACCCACTACAAAAACAAATACCATTGAAAACAAAACATCAACAACACGCAGAACATTTGTTATTGATATTTTTTTCGTTTTACAGTCAATACATTCGCCGATGCAATGACTTGTCATGTTTTATAAGTCAGATACCATAATGCTATAAATTGTGACCAATTTCTAATAGTACAGACCCGTATCAGACGTCACGTGCCTGTTCAGGGGCGGCACTATTTGCAAAGTCTCTTACAGACATCCACTGCTACTAATTTGAACGTCCGGATCAGAGGGGTTGTTCTATATATTAAAAAAGTGTAATGTATAGGCTGGAATTGTCTTAGTGTATCTATTAAGAGAGAGAAAGAGAGGGGAGACAGACAGACAGAGACAAAAAGAGGGAGACAGAAAGAAAGACAGAGAGACAGAGAGAGACAGAGAGAACGGAGAGGGGAGAGAGACAGAGACAGACAATGGATGAAAAAGTGGATAATTAGAAGGAAAAATATTAACAAACAATTTGCTTAGCAGGCTAAAATGGCGAATAATTACCTTTACAAACAGTTTGGATCCAGATAAAACACTGAGTTATTTGATTTCTCATCAGAATCAAAACGTTTGGACAATTTCATCTTTTGCTTGTAAACGAATGAAAGATTCATATGAACAGTGCAATAGATGCATGTGGGTATTGAAGTATTAACCCTTCTCTTTCTGAATTTTAAAATGCATTTCTCCTTCTTTACCCATGCCCTGTTGTATAATTACATATATCTTCACTGTGTACAAGTATATCGCTGTGCAATCACTGCTCTGGAGTGCATTGGTTGCACAATCAACTTGTAAATAGTGCAGACCCTGATGAGACAGCTCCTGCAGGAGCTGTCTCATCTGGGTCTTCACTATTTACAGGTAGGTATATTGACGTGAATAGCAAGCGAAGGGTTAAAATCGTCAGAGAGACTATTCTAAAAAGTGGTTACAATAAAGCGTTTGCTGGAGAAATAAAGAAGTTATTCCTGATATATTTTCATCTTTGTATCTTATCTGGACCTCTGTATGAAAATAAAGAAGGAGTACGCAACAATTTCTGCTGACAAAAGTCTGATGTGCAAGGTTTAACTCTTATGGCGACAAATTATTTTCTTCAACAAAATTCTCGCCTGCTTTAAGTTTCAGATTTGACTTTCCTTCAGTTTCCTTTAGATATATTTGAAGTGTTACATAGTTTGGATCCAAACTATTTGCAAAATAAGTAACCATATGCATCAATCTCTATCAACTCTTTCGCTGCCAATGTCACATCTGTGATTACCGATGCAAACAGGTTGGATCCAGATGAGACGTCGAGTAAATTGGCGTCTCATCTTGATTCAAAATATGCGTAACTAGTGTAATGCTTTAAAATAAATAGGAAGAAAATTTAAAAATATCATTATTAAACAAATGAAACGTATTGCAGACGACTAAATTTTCCGGCATTGGCAACGAAAGGGTTAAAAAACAAATGAAAATATATGTTCTAATCTTAAAGGATAGTATTGTTCGTTCGTTACCTATATTTCGCCTGGGTATTGTTCTGTTGTGCTCTTCATCTGTGAGGGATGTCGCTATCCGGTCCACATAATCATCAACCAAGTACAACATCTTGAACGCCGATTGTGTTCTCTTTAAATATTTACATATAAATGAAAATGATGAAACAATATCAAATTGTCATTTACAAAAATCATTTCAAAATTAATTAACAGATGAAATGTTCTTCTGCTTGGTGTTCGAATAGCAATCTATATGTGCCAATTTGCTAATTACAAAAACAAAGCAAAATAAAATCTGAATGTCAAATAGTTTTATCCAATTAATTAAAAACGCTTAAGCTCATACAACAAATCTAAGTAAACTCTCGAACTGCTATGTGACTATTTAGAAATAAAAATGGTGAGCAAAGTCATTGTTTTAATAGCCCATTACTTCGTAAATATGCCTTTCTCCTGTGGGAACCCTTTTAACAGGGTCTGCTCTGTTTGCTCTCGTATGATGTAGAATCAAATATGACATAATTCTACAGTTGCTGTCATGGCCAAAAGGTCTGCGTCCATGTGCTATTACAACAATAATTCTCATTAACCCTTTCACTGCCAAACTCTGTCGTCTGCTAACTTTGTCGTATGCTACAAATTTTCATTCTTTTGATTTTCTTCATTTTTGTTTCGAAAACATAGTAACAGTAACAAACAGTTTGGATCCTGATGAGACGCCGAGTTACTCGGCGTCTCATCTGGATCCAAACTGTTTGCATAGGTAATGACGGATCCGGCATTGACAGCGAAATGGTTAATAATAGTCATGGGGTCATTATGTCTTACGTGAATGTTCATAGAAGTAAAGATATTTACTTATTTATCTACGGCAAAGGAAACGAGCATGAACACATTTGATCGACGAAGGACTAACCATTATTAAACATTTGGCCGACGAAACTTAGCCATTATCAAACATTTTACCGTCGAAGATTAGTCAATATCATACATTTTACCGACGAAGCTGAATCATGCATTTGACCGACGATGATTAATCATTATAATACATTTGACCGACGAAGATTAACCATTATCATACATTTGACCGACGAAGATTAGCCATTATCACAAACCAGCAACGATTAACCAATATCATACCGATTTTGTATGTAAAATGCTATGCTTACCTGCTCGTCTGATGACTGCGAAAGTAAACTCCACGATTCCTTGTTTCTTTTGTCCAGTAGACTATCAGTGATGTCAAAGAAATCCTGTTGATAATGTACACGTTGAAATCAAGTGGATGCTAGCAAAGGCTAAAGTAAACTGATATACTTCTACAGCTGATATAAGTCCTAAAGCTCGACATATTCATTCTGGTTAAAATAGATGACAAAACCTATCCCCTATTAAATCGATGTATCTGGTGTGAAAATCGCTTTAACAATAGTTAATATGTACATGTTTAGGGATAGAAAGGGAATAAGAGGCAGACAGACAAAGCGAGAGAGAGAGAGAGCGAGGGTTAGAGAGAGAGAGAGAGAGAGAAAGCGGGAACTACAAATGCAGAGATAGATACAGAGAACGACAGACACATTGAAAGACAGACAGACAAAGAGAGAGAGAGAGAGAACTACAGAGGCAGAGATAGATACAGAGAACGACAGATAGGCACATTGAGAGACAGAAATAGACACATATGGAAAGACTGAAAGAGGAAAAGATACAACGACAGAGAGACAAAGAGAGCCAAATACAGTAGAACTCCTCTAATGCGACTACTTAATGAGTAAACATTGGTGTCTTTATAAGCAGATGGTTGCTTAATGCAGGGCAAAAGTAAATGTAAAAAGCTCCTCTAGGAGCTTTCTGCATTACTTTTGTCCCGCATTAAGCTACCATCTGCATCTAACACCTAGAATTATGCCTCTTTTAGGTGGTCGTATTAGCGGGGTTTTACTGTACATAGCCATAAATGGACAGAACGGGGCAAACAGAAATACAGAGACAGACGGGTAGTGAGAGACTTGGGTATGTACGTTTTTATATGACGGTGCAAGTCAAAAAATGCGTATTTGTGTAGATATTTATATATTTGTGTATGTGGACGTGTGTGTATGTGTGTATGTGTATTTGTATATGTGTATACGTTTTATGTTTGCGTATATTATATCTGTGTATTTTGTGAGTATTTGTGTGTGCGTGCGTGAGTTTGCGTTCGTGTGCATTCCATTTATGTTTCTGTGGTAACTATGCATTTTTGTGTCACTTCCATCATTATTTTATTTGATTTTTTAACCGATATGATAGTTATTATCAAAATTTAAAACAAATTTACAGAGGCGTTCAATATAGAAAGATTTATGATCAATCGATTGCCAATGAAAGTAAATGGTGAGTGGAGAAATTTGACAGCAATACATTTACCCAAAATATGTATAGATAGAATAAAAACTTTCTCTTGAAGCCATAATATAATGCATTTAACCCTTCTAATGTATACTCAATATCTGATCTGCTGAATATTTTAACTCTGCCAATGTCGCGCCTGTGATTACCTGCTAACAGTTTGGATCCAGATGAGATGCCGAGTAACTGGGCGTCCCAACAGGATTCAAACTGTTTGTTACTGTGAATTTTTCTTGAAACAAAAGTGAAGTAAAATAAAAACTGAAAATTGTAACAGACGACAAAGTTTACAGACGACAAAAGTGACAGCGAAAGAGTTAATGACTTCCGATTCGTTCAAACCCTTGAGAATCTACTCATCGAGTACAACAGCCTGGCTCCTTGTGAGAAGCGGATTATCTTGTCTCTGGATCACTGATATTTGCAAATATCAACCAGGTCGCGCTTAACATGGCTCCGAGGTTATAAAGCTTTTTGCTTGAGTCTAAGATCATTCTCAAGCATCTCATTGGTCAGATTCTGAGCTTGCTCAGAATCTGACCAATCAGATACTTGAGAATGATCTCAGACTCAGACTCAGAAGTTTAATAACCTTGGATCCTGATTAGAGTTAAACGTAACAAGGATATCTACCTCTGACTGGGTTTCTGTCACGTTTTGACTTGCATCAACAATCCTCTCTAAGATATCCACTGACTTTGTTATTTCCTCCTCATACAGCTCTTGATCCTGTGTCAGGTTGGAGAGTAGGGATAACGCGGTTCCAGTGCTCGTGTTAGTTGGGTTTTCCAACAATGCATCCACCTGAAATAAAAATACACTCTATGCCAGTGGAGTAGATAAGACACCTGAATTAAAACAGTTTTAAGAAACAGCTACAGTAGTACCTGTTCTAAGCGGTAAATCATTTATTGAGCATAGGTGTCTTAAAAGCAGGTGGTTGCTTAATGCAGGGCACAGGTAATGAATAAAACTCCTATAGGAGGTATCTGTTTTATTTTTGACCTGCATTAGGCTACCATCTGCCTTACTGACCCATAATTAGGCATCTGTTGATGACCGCCTAAGATTAGTTTTACTGTACTTTATTTCTCCACCACATCCTATGGTGTGACCATTCTTTAGAGAAGATTCTAAACAGTGGTCACTACATGGTGGAGGATTGTCAATTGTAACCCTTTCCTCCTTTCTGCGCCTCTGTAGCAGTCACTTCTTGAAATCATTGTGATAAATAGAGTATGCTCCATTTATCACAATGGTTTCAATACAACACAATTCTAAAATTTTCCTTTTCTCTAGTAAATGCTCCTTTTGGGTAGATTCATTCAAAGTGGTTGGGTCTAAAAATAGCGCACGGAGGAAAGAGTTAATATTTGAATATCTCTCTATATAGCCCTGCTTAGTACTTTATTCATATACCAAGTGTATCTGAGCATTTTAGGAGAACTAATTCCCCTTCGTACGATGGATTCCATAAGATTTTATTTCTCCTCGAAAAATATGAACAGGCTGTTTTAATCGGAGTTCCCTGGTCTGGATCTACACTGTTTGCCTATGTTCATATTAACCCTTCGCTTGCTAATCACGTCAATATACGTACCTGTAAATAGTGAAGACCCAGATGAGACAGCTCCTGCAGGAGCTGTCTCATCAGGGTCTGCACTATTTACAAGTTGATTGTGAAACCAGTGCACTCCACAGCAGTGATTACACAGCGAAATACGTGTACACAGTGAAGATATATGTAATTATACAACAGGACATGGGTAAAGAAGCAGAAATGTATTTTAAAATTCAGCAAGAGAAGGGTTAAGGAAAACCAAACACAAATTGGTTAAATTAGCTGTAAAAAAGCGATCAGTCAAACTTTTTACCTAAGTCCATTTGCAAAGAACTTATTCAAATACTACAGATTCCATGAGAGTTTGGTTCCACTCCAAAACCATGACCTGACTGTTCTAACCGTAGTTCCCTGGTCATGGGTTAAATTAACTGCGACCAGTCTAACTTGTTTACCTCTTTAAGTCCATTTGCAATGAACTTATTTAAACACGCATACATAGGTTCCTGCCATAGTCCACTCAGTGTGCAGTTTCTTGAAAATGTGCCAGTCAAATTGCCTGGGGAAGATATTGACATATACAATTGAAAGTCATTAAGGACTTACAACATATTCTATTTCTGTTAAAATATTGACAATAGAAATAGATCATTGTTCTACGACCTGTTTGTGTCGTAGTGTAGCTAAACCAAACCCAAACAAGCAAACTTAACTATAGAAAGTAGAAAAAACATTTTGTCTAAATTTCTGGATTCAAAGATAAATTTTACAAATGTATTTTTAATAGTTTTACTTATATCGGACTACTCAACGACAACAATTACAAATTGATCTTGCATTATTCGTGGCGCTAGAACAACCACTTAAGTAAAACCTGTTAACATAGATTTGTTTATTTGAAATTAAAAAACGTTCCGTTAATTGATATACAGTAAAATCTCTCTAAACCGGTCGTTAATTTAGCATAAATATCGGTCTTGGAGACAGGTGGCAGCATACTGCAGGGTGAAAGTCATGCAGAAAGCTCCTGTATGGGCTTTCTGCATGACTCTCACCCTGCATTAAGCTGCCACCTGCTTAAAAATATCCAAATTCTTCTCTACTAGACTTCCGGTTTAGAAGGGTTTTACTGTACATAAATCCATTATTTCTTAAATAAATATTTATTAGTAAACGGTAATTCATGTAAACGATTTCTCATTGTGTTCAAACCAAAGGTTGCATACTTTGATACATAATGTACAGTAGAACCTATCCTAAGCGGCCATTAATTTATTGAATATAGCAGTATTAAAATGCATGTGATTGTTTAACCCTTCGCTTGCTGAATTTTAAAATACGCATCCCTTTCTTTACTCATGCCCTGTTGTATAACTACATATATCTTCACTGTGTACAAGTATTTCGCTGTGCAATCACTGCTGCGGAGTGCACTGGTTGCACAATCAACTTGTAAATAGTGCAGACCCTGATGAGACAGCTCCTGCAGGAGCTGTCTCATCTGGGTCTTCACTATTTACAGGCACGTATATTGACGTGAATAGCAAGCGAAGGGTTAATGCCGAGCGAAAGAAACTTTTGACCTGCATTAAGCTACCACCTGCCTTACAGACCCATTATTAGACCTCTTTTTGATGACTGCTTAAGACATGTTGTACTGTATATCATACATACTATCCATTGTTTGACATTGTCGCACTACTACGCGACCAGGATGTGCTTCATGCCAAAGGTTTCCACGGGTATCTGTGGTCTTGGAACATGGTTTACTGTCGTTTCTCTCTATGGTATAATAGAAAAGCTTAAGCAGAATACACAGGAACACGATTATAGCCAACTGATATAAGGAACATTAAAAAACATTTAAGTACATTATTAATTTAGACTGGTATGAATGTAACGAAGACTCACTAGGTACATTATTAATTTAAATTTGCATGGATATCACGAACACTTGATTATGATTTAGACGTGTAGGGACATAACGAATTGGCCATAACAAGGTATCCTATACAAATCTAGTGGACTTCAATATTAGCGTGTTTCGTTGTATTTCTTGAACAAGTACGTTAATTACTTGGCGAAGAAGTACTAATGTTGACTGATATGATTGGCGATCCAGTATTTAACCCTTTACTTCAAGAATAATTAGCTGAAGCTTTTAAGCTATGTGAACTGGAGAGTATCTGGTCTTGGTAGGAAAAAGTACAATTAAATCAAATAAATGTTTTGTTGTCAACCATTTTTACAGCTGGCAACTACGCTGTCATCTATTCATGTACGCCGACAGGAAAGGCTTAGTACTGTATGCTTTCGAAGAATTTATGTTCTTTACAACAGCAGGTGTCATGTGCTACTGTGGCGGCCGTAAAAAGTTGCCCCGTACTTCGTTCTCCGAGTTGGTATATTTTCCGTTCGTTTGGAATCATCAATCCCAGTGCTTTTAATTACTATAATTGAATACCGCTTAAGTTGGTGCTGTATTATCAATTAATACTCATGCACAGACTCAATAAAACCGTTTCTGCAATGTTCTCTTTTTGCATTGATGCTTTTGCTGTCGAATAATCTCCTGCAGTCAGAATTTATCATTTTAATGGCGACCTGGCTTGCAGTAGCAATTAGCTTGAATTCATACGAACCACCGATTCGATCGGCGACTCATTGGCATATACGTCGTCTTAGTTTCTAGTGGCAATTCAATTGGTAATTTAATATACCTGGTATCTTTTGATCGAAACAGAAGAATATGCTAGGATATTTGCTTAATAGATTCATAATTAATTATTCACCTCGTTCGCAATAGGGCTGTGCTCCGCTCCAGTTCCCGTCGTCCTGGCATTCTCGCGCTTCTGCCCCCACAAGACTGTAGCCAGTGAAGCAGTGGTACACAGCCAACGCTTCAAAAACGGTACTGCCATTCACAAACTCTACGTACCCATCTGTCTGGTTGCCTAGCGATGGGCATACTGTAAACATTACGGATGCATATGATTACTACTGTGTTCTCTTGCTCAAAAGCGTTTGTATCAAGATAAATCTCGGTGACTGCTTGGTATAATGATTATAATTTTGAGTGAAATAGACAAACATGCAATCTCGTGATTTAGACAGACTATACTGGTATTTAGGGTAGGTGGTAGCTTGATTCAGAGTAATATGCAGGGAGCTCTCATATGGGAACCTCTGTATGACATTCGTTCTACATTAAGTACAACTTGTACAGTAACACCCCCCATCTTAACAGGACTTTTAAATGAGTCTGTTAATCAGATGACAGCTTAATGCAGGGCGAGAGTCACACAGAAAAGGACCTTTCTGTATGACTTGCATTAAGCAGCCACCTGTTTGAAAGATCTAAATTATTATTTACTAAAAGTCCGGTTTAGAGTGTTTTACTGTACCTTCAGTAAGGTAACTGTATTTCAAAGAATGTGATTTGATACCAACTTGTTTTGTTCGAGTGTTTCTTTGTTTTTGGTTCGGCGTGTATTGCCCTAAGCATTATCTAGCAGGCTATGGTTTGGCATGCATTGCCCTAAGCATGGTCTAGTACGCTGTGGTCCGGTTTTCAAAAGCAAGAAAACCTAGCGGTGTCAGGACGAATTTTATATATGTCATATTGTTTTAATGGTTTCGACAGACAAGAACCATTATTAGAATGTTGGAAAATGAATGGTTTGTTAATGTTTGAAAGAATTTAAAACATAAATGGCAGACATAGCTTAAGCCAATATTGCAGTAGGTAGATGTTGTTCTTCAATGCATTCACCGACTTTAGATGCCAACATGATTGGATTTGCAATTTGTTTGCTTCGATGCTGGTATAGAAGCCGACACGTACGTTTAGTTAACTTCCAGTTTTGAGATAGGAAATGTTTTTTTTACAAACAGTTAATTGATCAATGCATTACTTAGTCCTGCATAAGGCTTTAATCTAAAAGATAAAAAATATTAAATAGACGTTGAACGCCTATTACAGAGGGGTTTGCTTCAGAAACAACACGGGATCTGCACATACCTACTGGTGTACATTCTGGTTCAGTATTTGACCAGTGACCTGCAGCTAAGCAAATGGAATTGCCACCATCGCTGATGGTGTAACCTACATTACAATAATAACTGGCACGTCCATTGTATCCGCTGGAGTTGTAGAATACGCCTCCGTGTTTTGGACCTTTTGGTTCGCCACACTCTGTGAAAGAGTAGTAATGAAAAACGTAGAAGTAGTGGTTGAGAAAGTAGTTAAATGACGATAAGTGCGATAGCAAAGTAAAAGATGGTGTAGAGGTAGATGTATCCCCGCTGGAGTTATATAATAGAAAGGGTGTATGGTCCGTGTGTTAAATATGCAGAACAGAACGACACTAAAGCCACAGCAAAGGCAAAATTGGGTAGTAGTAGTATTGATAGCAGTAGTAGTAGTAGTAGTAACAGTTGTATTAGTAGTAATAATAGTAGTAGAAGTAGTAGTAGTAGTATAGTAACAGCAGCAGCATGAGAAGTAGTAGTAGTAAAACTAGTACCAGTAGTAGTAGTAATAGAAGTAGTAGTAGTAGTAGTAGTAGTAGTAGTAGTAGTAGTAGTAGTAGTAGTAGTAGTAGTAGTAGTGGTAGTAGTAGAAGTAGTAGAAGTAGTAGTAGTAGTAATAGTAATAGTAGTAGTAGCAGTAGTAGTAGTAGTAATAAAGCTAGTAGTGGTAGAATTAGTAATAGTAGTAGATATAGTAGTAGTAGTGGTAGTAGCAGTAATAGCAGCAGCAGTAGTGGCGGTGGTGATGGCTGTAGTATTAATAACAGCAGTAGTAGTAGTAGAAGTAGTAGTAGTAATAGTAGTAGCAGCAGCAGTAGTGTTCAAACTTCCAATTAGTATTAAACAAAATTCAACAGTAACTTATAATTCGCGAAATACGTAATGTGAATTACTTTCTATGAATTGAATATAAATAAGTCATACTAAAGACTCCTTTGGGAGCTATATGCATAAGCTTTAAGCATGACTACAACGTAAAATTGCCACCAGTCCTAATGATTGGCGTTGATACAAATCTAAATACCCGATTTAGTGTCAGGTTTATAGATATACTTAAATGTACATGTGATATAAATATAAAATACATTTGAAATCCTTTACTTTGAAAATATTTACTCATGTTCTCTTGTTTTTGAATACGAATTAAGATACACACCAATTGGAACACAAATCCCCGCCAAAGACCAAACAGGTTGCCTGGTTGGATCACAAAATGAATTAGAAGTTCCATTCAGCATGAAACCCTCATGACAGTAGTAATCAACATGTATGAAGTCTGCTGATCGTGATAATCCTCCATTTACAGGAGGTTCGGGTGGCTGCAGGCATGCTGAAGAAATAAAAATAGTGTGTATTTACTACACTGTTACGAGTTTTGTGCGATGGTATAATGGTAACGCGTTTAACTACCAATCCGGAAGTCCGGGGTTTAAATCCCGGTCCCTCGCGGAAATTTCAGAGATGCTTTTCAGTGTATCCCATATGTTAGCAGTGCTCAATATTGTAGGCGAATGACTCAATGACTAGAGGAGTAAATGTACAGTCGGCTGAGCAGTCCTTCGGACTGAAAGTAGACTATAACTAGGTATTTTACTTTTTTGTAAACTCGCATACGTGGAAGTAAACGTTTTAAGACATCCATATGTCAAAACAATAGTATTATCAAAGAAAGCACCAACGCAGAACATGTTTCTGATATGCACAACTAGGGTTGCTACTAATAATTCTTTTTTAAGTATATATTGTATCCATATAGCGTTTTAGATTTGAAGCCCGGATAGCCAACTCGTTTTAGTCTATGCGAATAAAACAAGGGAAGGATCATAAATCAGTGAAACATCATGGCACCGGAACAGGGTGACAATTGTTTCCACATTTTCAATTGATAATAAACTTAAGCTTACTATGACATTTGATGGTATGCTTTTGTTGCGAAATGGCGTGCGCAAAATCCAGTGCATAAACATATTTATATACACAGGGGGCATTTCGTGGGTCTACATGGTCTAAAAGGTAAAAAAAATGATTGGGTCGATTTAGTGTTATATTATATACAAGGGGTCTAACTACCCATTCGAAAATTTCACGACCGATTCTAAATAACGCCCGGTTTTGGACTACCAAGGTAAAATAACCACTAATGTCGGGTACGAACGTGAAGCAGGGACCTGTACTTTTCAAATAATATAACTTTTGATACAGTACGACTAAGCCGTAGCCATTGCCGACGTGAAATTCCTACAAAATACGCTGATTTTTCTTACTCGGACGACAAGTCGCAGCAACTTGACCTAGTTTCTACTTAGCCAGTAAGAAGGCACCTGTTGACCGAGGGATGGTGCCCTGCGTTCTCGCTAACGCTTATAGGGCAAACAAAATAACAGACACGCGGATGTTGTTATTGGTCACGTGACTCGTAGTAGCCTGACAGAGATTTAAATCTGCTAATTGCACGAAAATTCGTCTGCATTTCGGATCTGCATCAGTGTCTGCAGAGAGTTTGAGAGGTAAACGATAGCTTTTTGTCATATTTATTGATTGCACAATCGTTTTGTCCCGAGGCATCGCGATTATGGCCGTTTTACAGGGGGCCAAGTGGCAAATCGTTGTTGCGACATATCGTTCGAGTAAGCAAAATCAGCGTATTTTGTAGGAATTTCACGTCGGCAGTGGCTACAGATTAGTCGGAATGTATCAAAAGTTATATTATTTGAAAAGTACAATGTCCCAGCTTCACGTTCGTACCAAATATTAGTGGTTATTCCATCTTGGCTGTCCAAAACCGGGCGTTATTTCGAATCGGTCGTGAAATTTGCGAGTGGGTAGTTATATCCCTTGTTATATAATATAACACTAAATCGACCCAATCAATTTTTTTACCTTTTAGACCATGTAGACCCACGAAATGGCCCACTGTGATTATATACTCGTAGTATATATACAGAGCTACAGAGAAGGGCGCATACTTAAAAACTAAATCGTCATTTCTCAACCCTATGTTCTGGCCACTCTTCGAGACCAATTCTAAAGAGTGGTCACAACAAAGGGGTTGGGCGGATAAATAAATAAGTAATTCTTGAAAATGTTTTCAGATACGCATCTTATCTGAACCTCTGTATATAAATGGCTGGCTCACTCGGTACTCTCCAAGGCGGTACTCTCTTTGGCACTTAACCCATTCCCTAATATTGACGACTTTTGACGACTGTTCAAGTTACTTTGTGAAACCATTGTGATGAATAGAGAATTTGCTCCTATAGGAGCAAATGCTTTATTTATCACAATGGTTTCAAACTACAACATTCTAAAATTTTCATTTTCTCTAGTTAATGCTCCTTTTCGGTAGATTTTTTCAAAGAGGTTAGATCTAAAAATAGCCCATGAGATAATGGGTTAAAGGAGTTATTCTTAAAAGGTTTTCAATTTACACACTGTATCTGAACCTACCTTGTTACCGTTGCAAATGCAGTCTTGAAAAATACTCTTCAATTAAAATTTGATTCAAATGAACACATATTTGGGTACGTGCACAAGGAAAAAAGGGAAATAAGCTAGCATCTGTCTTACAGCGTAGAACACACATATAGACCCATGTGGCTGTGTGCACCATTCATGAACAATTTTTAACATTGCTTGTATAATTTCTCTAGTTGAAGCTATTAAACTAATGCCATCTGTGTAATCTGAAACTAAAAAGTTCCGGTCATCCATCGATTTCCAAAGTCATGGTCATTGATTCCTGTATAAGGTCATTCGCGAAGACAAGACGAAATACAATGTTAACGAGAAAGTCTTGTTTGACTTAAGTTTAACAAATGAACCAGTCAATGAGTCTGAAATTTATGCGAACAGGCTACAACGAGGTGACATATATACATACTTATTGAGTTATAAGTTTATTCAATAGCAGCTTATAACGCAACATGTCTCTATCAATATAGTCGAAATAACGTCTTTGATCAATGTAAAGACGGATTTATTTTTTCTAGTAATACTGTCATGTGTAAAAACATGTTCTTCGCATGAACGCTGCTTCCGAATTACAATTGTTCAACATTATTAGTAACATAGTAAAGTAGTCTACCATTTTTTCTGTTAATGGCCAAGCTACTTTATTTCATTCCATAGTAATGTCGGCTTTCCGTCTATAGTTACCACGAACTCATTTCTCATTTTATCGAGTTTAACCGGAGTTATAATAATTGGCGAAATTCGTTATGAGATTTATTCCCTTTATAAAGCCATATTGAAATTAAAGATGTATTGCATATAGACACATTCTTGGTTTTCAGATAGGATAGAATCCATCAAAACTGAACATTTAGTAAAGAAGGATTGAGGTTTGATAAGCAAATCTCCACATGATGCAAGATGACAGTCGTGCAGAAAGTTTCTTTGGGAGCGTTCGGCACTACCTTTCAGTGTGAATTTCATCCAGCATAACGTAAGGTCGACGTTGATCCAAATATGAAAGTCCTGTTTATGATTTGTTTAGATATACCTATGTTTACATATTCTGTAGCAATGCATACATTTTCTTTGAATTTGTTCACAAATGTCTTCATGTACATGAACATCAGTTTAGATACCATTTTAGATACAAACCATTTGGAACACAAATCCCCGCCAAAGACCAAACAGGCTGTCTTGTTGGATAGCAAACTGAATAATGACGTCCTACTAGTGTAAAATCCCCGTTACAGTAGTATTCAACATGTATGAAGTCTGGTGATCGTGATAATCCTCCATTTTCAGGTGGGTCGGGAGGCTGCAGGCATGCTGAAGGAATTAAAGAACATTAGTGAGCAAGCTTTTATTCATGGCAATTCATAAACCACATTTGAGAAAAAATGGACAAGAGATTAAAGTGCTAGATGACCAACAATGCATTAACATACACGGACAATCTAATTGACGCTCTGGCGGAATGACTTACTGACTGGCAGACGGACGGGTTAACAATTATATGTCCGTGTCACTTCGTTGTAAATGTACGTGTACTACTCTCGGCAAATACCTCAGATGTTGCGGATATTGTAGATCGATTCAACACGCCACTCACTAACTCGGAAGTAAAAGTATCAAGACAATAGCATGTCAAAGCAAACGTACTTTGAAAGCTCTTATAATAAATATAATTAGTGTTTAATAATTGCTTATCGTCCATTATAATTTCAGATTAGACACATTGTATTAATTCTCAATTATTCTACAGGATAGTTTTGTCTTCCCTCCACCCCTCATGTTCTAATGGAAGTGTAACGCAGATTCTATAACAAGTAATGAATTTTTGGAACAAAACCATCTTGAGTAATATCTTCCAAACTTATGAATATCCTGAACTAGGCTTAGAAGAAAAGGGAAACAATCAAAGGGCAAATACTGTGCAAGACGTAATCGGAGCGGAGCATATTGCTGATATACACAGCTAGGATTGTTACTGATAGCTCTTTTCAACTATCCTTGAGTTGAGACTCAGTTAGCGCCCAAGCGCCTCAATGTCCGCATAACAATTCCACTGTGGTCTGCGCAAATAAAACAACAGGAGGGTCATGGATCAGTGAAAAGGTCGTGGTAACAATCTTTACCTAATGATAAAACTTCCTATAAAGTTTAATTACATTCTATGCAACTGTTGTTGAAAAAGCGTAGACATGCCTAGCAGTGCATAAGCATAACTACCAAACAAATCATCCACGCGGAAAATGCAGATGTTATGCACAGCATGACTGATCACTGATTACTGTTGAAAAAGTTTATTTCAATCGTGAAGAGTTTCAAATGAAACCCAGACAAACTAAATGTTATACTTTCGGAGCTGCTTAAATATATAACTAGGCGATCCGCCAAAACCTATAAGAGAACAAGCAAAAACTGCGGAAACCACATTAAAGCAGGATTTTTCAACTGAAAGACTTTCACCCAAGTTATCTGCATACCAAATATAAATTGTCTAGCATATGTAGTTCAGAAGTTTTAACAAACGTTTATTGACAGCAAAGTTTTCAAAATAGTGACCTTGACCTGATATGCACACGATGTAAACAAATTCAATTGATACTGATTTAATTAAAATCCGATCAGTGGTTTTTGGAGAGGAACCCGACAACACCCGCTTAGATATAAAACAGCATCAACTTTAGCAAAACAAGTCTGTACAAAACATGATCACGACATACACAAATGTGGTTAACACTGGTCACTCTTGAAATGTTTCATTTGAAATCCATTCAACTCTTTTGGAGGTAAGGTGTGAACAAACCTCAATATGGTTAAATATTTGAAAGTCTTTAAACCATGTAAATGGCCTGCATAGCATACATAGTTTGTATTAATGTGTAAATGAAAATAAAAGTAAAACAAACATGAAACCTCTGATCAACGTTAGCACCATATTCGAGCAAACCAAATCTTGCAAAATTATCGGTCAAATAAAGTTTAATTGGTTCAAATGTACATATTTGGGCATGTGCAATAAGGAATCAAGATGCAGTTAAGCTAACATCTATCTTAAAGGGTATCACTCTCATATAGGCATTTATGATACTAAAACAAGAAAGACTCTTTGTGATTCTCTTACACAATGTCATTTCGAATACGCCTGTTCAGCATGGTGTAACAGTATCACTTAAACACAGAAAAAGAAGTTACAGATCACTCAAAATAAATTCATCAGATTTATTTTAAATGAACATCCGCGATTCTCTGTTACGAATGAACATTTTAAGAAACTTGGCATTTTAAACGTAGATGATCGAGTCAAACAACTGGACATGAATCATGTACATAACATTTATAATGATCACTGTCCATCCTATATGAAAATATATTTTACTAAAACTGCAGATGTACATTCATACAACAGAAGGAAAAGTCAGTCTAATTTTCATAAAGTAAAGATAAGATAAATAATGTGTTATTTTCAATTTTCTACAGCAAGAACATTTGGAATTTTTTGCCAGAGAAATGCAGTTTGTTAAAAACCACAAAAAGTTCAAAAAAGAAATTAAAAAGTTTTACCTAGAACAGTATTAGATGTGTATACCTGAATTTAAACTATACTAATATTTATATGGAAAAAAGTAATCGGACCTTTCTGGGCTTTCCCAACATCGGCATACTCTTACACAAGTCATGATCAAAGTCATTTTAACATACGTACCATCTTATTGGGTCGAACTACAATACTGTAATATTTTAATATAACTGATTAAAAGGCTTCTATGTAATATATCTATCTATCTATCTATCTATCTATCTATCTATCTATCTATCTATCTATCTATCTATCTATATATCTATCTATCTATCTATCTATCTATATCTATCTATCTATCTATCTATCTATCTATCTATCTATCTATCTATCTATCTATCTATCTATCTATCTATCTATCTATCTATCTATCTATCTAATATATCTATCTATCTATCTATATATCTATCCATCCATTTATCTATCTATCTATCTATCTATCTATCTATCTATCTATCTATCTATCTATCTATCTATCTATCTCTATCTATCTATCTATCTATCTATCTATCTATCTATCTATCTATCTATCTATCTATCTATCTATCTAACTATCTATCTAACTATCTATCTAACTATATCTATCTATCTATCTATCTATCTATCTATCTATCTATCTATCTATCTATCTATCTATCTATCTATCTATCTATCTATACATCTCTCTATCTATACTACCATTGTATATATTATTAGTGACTGAACTACCCTTGCATATATCATTAGTGGTTGAGCTACCCTTGGATAAATGATTATGACTTCTCGTGGGGAAGTCTAGTGGGGATACCTTTATTTACAATATTTGTTAAGCTAGGCTGACTTTGATTTAAGTGTGAGATTAGGACGTCCGTGAACCAGTTTAAATCTCCAGTTCCAAGGCGGTACTCTATTTGTCACCCTTGCTTTTATGTTTGTTTGGTGTATTTGTACTTGTGCGTTTATTCATGGTTAATTTTTCATCTCGTAGGTCTGTGTGCGTGCATGTGTGTGCGTGCTTGTGTGCGTGCGTGTGTGCATGCATGTGTGTGTGTGCGTCCGCGCGTGTGCGCGCTAATGCGTACGTGCATGTGTGCGTGTGTGCCTGCGTGTGTGTGTTACTTGCTTTCTATCGGTGTTATGGTGGTGTATGCGTTTTTTGTGTGTCGTTTCCTGCCTGACTTTACTTCTTTTTCATTTACTATTTTTTCATACAATATTAAGTGTATATGCACAAACTTAGTCATGTTCTGACTATTCATTTGTATGACACACATTTCATTATTAACTAATGATTGCCGAAATACGTAATGAGAATTACCTTTTTTATAAATTCCGATAGTAGGAGATCCATCGAAAGTAATCACAAATAATGCAAGCAAAGTAAAAGGATACTTTTACATTAAAGTTTCAACTTTAACATGTATTTAACGTAGACCTGCTGTTGGTCTTCCGATACACACAAGTAAACAAACGAAGACAACAAAAACAAAAAAGTAAGGGTGACAAAGAGAGTACTGCCTTGGAACGGTTAGTGGCAAAACCACCATGGGGGGTTAAATCGGTGTACGGACGTCCTAAAACCTCACACTTATCTCAAAGTCACCCTACTTTAACAAACAGTGTAAATACAGGTATCCCCGCCGGACTTTCCCACAACATAGAAGACTATAAACACAGGACAATATGTAAAACATAGCATAACAAATGTGAAAGTCCGTCAAATATTGTTGAAGAAGTAGATCTTATAGGTACGTCTCTGCTTGGTGCAGGATTTAAGAGCATTCTGTATGATCTTTCAGCATGAACATCACCCTGCATAATGTTGCCACCTATCCTACAAATCGGCGTGGATACAAATCTGAAAGTCAGTTGAGGGCTAATGTGTTTCTATCTATATATACGTATATGTACATGTAGTATAGCAATCAATGCTTGAAAAGTTTTTTTTACATTGTCCTCTTACACTTGAATACAGTAGAACACCTCTAAACCGGATGTTTATTAAAGAACAATTTAGGTCGTTTTAGACAGGTGGTTGCTTAATGCAGGTTGAATTTCACCCTGCATTAAGCAACCACCTGTCTAAAACTACCACCTGTTTCCAAGACTGGTTTTGATACTATTACTAAAGTCAGAGTTAGAGAGCTTTTAATGTACCACTTTATATACAAACCATTTGGAACACAAATCCCCGCCGTAGACCAAGCAGGATGTCTGGTTGTATCACAAGATGAATTAGAAGGTCCTTTCAGTGTGAAGCTCTCGTTACAGTAGTATTCAACATGTGTATAGTCATGTGACGGGAATAATCCTCCATTTTCAGGCGGCACGGGTAACTGTACGCATGCTGAAGAAATAAATTAATGTCGATTGATGTAAATCAGCGCAAATACCTCAACATGTTGCAAATATTATAGACCGATACAAGACTCAAATCGCGAAATTAGTAAAGGTAACTAAATGTCAAAGTTGTTCTAATTTCGGTTGTGTGAAGAAAGCATATGTATATACAGTAGACCTTGTTTTAAGCGGCCATCAAAAAGAGGTCTTGCTGCAGGTTTGTAAGGTCTTATACTCAAGAAATGAATCACCGTTTAAGACTGAAATCACTTACATCGCAGACATAGCAAATTGTAATAACTTCAAATTAGTCTAAATTCAACAAATTGTATTAATCATAAATTACAGGGCGGAGCAAAAGCAAATGTAGTCAAATATTGCAAATAGTATGCAAGAAAACCCAAGGGTATGTATATTTGGCCTGGGTATGAATGTGTAAAAAGAAGATTAAAAGGATCATATTTGAACCCAGCCGGCAGATTCGAGATGAATCTTGGAGTAGCCTGGAAAATCACACAGTGCTTAAGTATTTATACAAGGGCAATAATGTTGGCACAATTATGGTCACAATATACACAACCAGTTTTGATATTGTTACTCTTGAAATGCTTTATTAAAATCCGTTCAACTGGTTCGGAAATAAAGCATGGACATACTTCTTACGGCTTAAATAGATGAAAGAGTCATATTCCCACGTAACCTCTGGTCAGGGCCTGCATATCTTACTTAACAAGATGTGTTTGTGAAACACTATGCCCCCTCAATATGATATTTGACCCTGAAGGATGACCTTGATCTTGACATGTCACTCCTCAAACTGTGCAGCTTCATGGGGTACACATGCATACCAAATATCAAGTCTGTATCTCTAATGGTTCAAAACTTATGGCCAATGTTAAAAGTTGGTGACCTTTGACCATGAAGGATGACCTTGACCTTGACATGTCACCCCTCAAACTGTGCGGCTTCATGAGATACACATGCATACCAGTATCAAGGCTGTATATCTACTGGTTCAAACGTTATGGCCAATGTTAATGACTTTTGACCTTCAAAGATGACCTTGACATGTCACCCCTCAAACTGTGCAGCCAAATGAGAAACACATATATACAAACTATCAAGTCTGTATCTCTACTGGTTCAAAAGTTATGGCCAATGTTAAAGTCGGTGACCTTTGACCCTGAAAGATGACCTTGACATGTCACCCCCAAACAGCTTCATGAGATACACATGCATACCAAACGTCAAGTCTGTATCTACAGGTTCAAAAGTTATGGCCAGTGTTAAAGTCGGTGACCTTTGACCCAAAAAGATGACCTTTACCTTGACATGTTGCCCCTCAAAATGTGCAGCTTCATGAGATACACATACATACGAAATATCAAGACTCTATCTCTATTGGTTCAAATGTTATGGCCAATTTGAAGTTGGTGACCTTTGACCCTGAAGGATGACCTTGACATGTCACCCCTCAAACTGTGCAGCTTCATGAGATACACAAGTATGCCAAATATCAAGTCTCTATCTGTACTGGTTCAAAGGTTATGGCCAATGTTAAAGTCGGTGATTTGACCCATATGTTTGACCTCTGACCGTTAAGGGTGACCTTGAGCTTTATATGTCACACCGCAAAATGTGCGGCTTTATGAGATACATATGCATGCCAAATATCAAGTCTCTATCTGTACTGGCTCAAAAGTTATGACCAACGTTAAAGTTGCTGACAAACAAACAGACAAACAGACAAACAAACAGACAGGGCAAAAACAATATGCCCCCCAGATTTTATCTGGGGGGGGGCATAAAAAATGTTTTCATTTTCAAATGACATTTTGCAGAACCTACCCTTTAAAAGTATTTGGTTCAAAATATGCATCTGTGAATTAAGGTAACACATGTTTAAAGGTGTAGAACTATCATAAAAGTTTATATGGCTTGTGATTGAACTATCCTTGCAAAAATGTAATGGTGTTCAATATCGACTGTCTAGCACAACATTATCCAGGCCCAGACAGTAAAATAAAAGTCAGACGCCTTTGAATCAGTTTCAACATTCCAGTGTATTTGAAGCAGACCTGTTGTTTATTTCCCGCTAGAGTAACACCCATATAAAACGGACGTTTAGCAATGAATAATTTAATTCTAGTTAGGCATGTATCTTATTGAAACAGGTTGACAAGACAGGATCATGTAGGCAGAGTCCCGTTGTCGTAGAGGTTTGTATGGTTAGTGATTGAATTGTCCTGATATATAGGTTATGATGTACACTATAATGTGTCTAGCACAAACTTATCCAGGTTCAAGGCTGATATTAAACAAAAGGCAACATTATTTAAGTTGCAAAGTGCGCGCTGATAATACATCTCTTAATAGTGCACGCAAAGTAAAATAAAGCCCAGATGCTTTTGATACACAATTTTAACATTCCCATGTATTAATTGTAAAAACCTGTTGTTTGTTTTCTGATACGGAACTTTCAGGCTGAATTCATCCTGCATAAAATTGTCACTTGCCTTAAAGATAGGCGTTGATGCAATCAGAAAGTCGTGGGTTTGTGGTAGATTTTAGATATATGTAAAATATGTATATGTTGTATAGCGACCAATACATTTTAACCCTTACAACGCTGAATTTTCAAATGGACTATTCCAAAATTCAGACAAGTAAGGCTTATTGTGAATATTTATGGCTTTTTTAAAGAAAGATGGAACATGACAAACAGTGCAGACACTGATGAAAGGGCTCCTCTAGGAACCCTTTTATCTGGGTTTATACTATTTGTAAAGGACGTTAGTGTCTTGTGTCGCGCACTGTAAGCCTTTAATTTCAAATTGTTTACCGATGTCTTCTTGTACTGGAATACGAATATAAATACAAACCATCTGGAACACAAATCCCCGTCGCCACAGACCAATAAGGTTGTCTTGTTGGATCACACAATGAATAAGGAGTTCCTATCAGGGTGAAACCCAAGTTACAGTAGTATTCAACATGTATGAAGTCTTCTGACCTTGACAATCCTCCATTTGCAGGTGGCTCGGGTGGTTCCAGGCATGCTGAAGAAATAAAATAATGTGTTTTCAACGCAAATAAAATTTAGGTTTAGCAAAGACTAATATATCATCTCAAACATTTCAGATACAACATTATTATTTTAAAGGATTGTTTTGTCTCACATGCTCTCAATTTCAATTGAAATGTAACGCAATAGCTATATAATAGTAGATGACTTTAAAAACACACACAAAAATCAGCAAAACACAACACTTTTAAATATTACAAAACATGGGATATCCACTAGTTGGCTAGATATAAGAATAAAAGATATCAAAGCGCAACTACTCAACAAAAAATAATCCAAGCGGAACAAGTTGCTGATACTCACAATTGGGCTAGCAACTGACAACTGTTTTTAAGTACCCTTAGAATCAGCTAGAGTTAAAAGTCACAAATCAATGAAAGCATGCATGGAGCCGGAACATTATCACTAGATAATAATTTTATATTATATTCAATGTATATGAAAGGGCAAGCCACTGAAACACTATCCGAGAAAGATATATGAAAAAGGCGACATGTACATCCACGAAAAGTACTGATCACTTATGTGAAATTTCATTGAAATCGACCAACAGCTTTTGACATGAAGCTAACAGAATGCTGACAAATCCTACAGTGTTAAATCCAGTAAACTGGTTTTCTGATTCGGATATACGTATTTTGACTCGCATACTAGGCAATGACATGGAATAAATCTAACATCATTCGCAAGGTGTTGAACAGCCATATAAGCTTATATGTCTCGCAAAACATGTGGCATTGTTAACACTGTTGATCGGTATTAACAAAGTTCAGCAGTAAAACGTGAAATACGTTATGGGAATTACTCTCTTATTAAACAAGTGGAAAAAACAACAGTCCTACAAGTAGTGCTTAACACAAAAGGCCACGTCCCAAAACATCATCAATCATGAAACAACACAATTACAAGACAAAACGTCATGAAAAGCACAAAAGGACATAAGACATTTGCCATATAAAACTGTCTCTGTTTTGTGTATATAATGGCTAGGGTGGTATTTGAGTTGGTTTTACTGGCCGCCCATTGCCAATTATTTTCTGGGGGAGGGGGATTCTAGTAAGTTGGGCTTATTAATTGTTTTCTCATAACAATCTCCTTGTTATGTTCGTATGGGTGTGGTGTCCGCAGGGTTACCCTACCCTATCCAATGCCACGGGAGTTCTGTTATCTAACAGAGCATCCCCAATATTGGTATCTCGCATTGCGACACGGCCATAACTAGCGTCAGGGATTCCATTTAAGTTAACCTGAGTTCCCCATTTTGGCTTATCGGGGAACTGGATTATTTCATTCACAAATTTCCTCCTACTAATGAAAGAGGAGAGGAATGTAGTAAAACTGGGTTTTACTGTGGCTGGCCTCGTTCCGTCTGGGAGTGAATGTCTATCGACCATGCGCATGCGTCAACCGGATGTTCAGGGGAATAAACACAACTTTACCAATCCAATTTTACTATACAATCATGCTGTTCCTTCCGGTTACTGATTTCATATTCATTGTATATCTATTACATATATTTCATTAACCGGATAGACAATCATGCGGTTCCTTCCGGGTAGTGATTTCATATCTGCTGTATATCTTTTACATATCTTTACATATCTTTCATTGACCGAATAGACAATCATGCGGTTCCTTCTGGCTAGTGATTTCATATCTATTGTATATCTTTCATTGCCTGGATATATAATTATGCAGTTCGTTCCGGTTCGTGATTTCATCTATGTGAAGCGCTTTGAACGCACATATCCCCTGTGAAAAGAGCCCTGTATAAATGGGATATAATAATAATATAAAACAAAGTATAGGTTGAAAGCAGGAGCACCGCCTTGGAACGGTCAGTAGCAAAAGAAGGTTACTGGGGTGGGGGCTTAAAACAGGTGTGTGAGTACCTAACCCCACGCTTATCCCACCTTCACCCAAGTCAAAACGTAAAGTAATATTCCTCCTCCAGACAACCCCATATCATAGATAACGATTTCATGACCAAATCATATTCAAATAAACTGTGAAATAGTAAAACAAATGAAGTAAAGTGGGAATGTGATTTAAACTAAGTTTCAACCTTCCCGTATATTCGATATAGACATGTTGTTGGTTTTCAGATAGGTTAACCTCCGTCTAAAAAGAACAGTAACAGAAAAATCACTTTCTAGACACTTTTCTACTTTATGCATGATGACAGACATGCAAAAGGCTCATTTGGAGCGTTCTGCACGAGTTAGTTTTAAGCAAGAATGCATAAAGTTGGCACCTGTCTTACAGATTGGCATTGATACTAATCTGAAGTCCTGTTGGGGTTAGATATATATATGTATATGTAAAACGGTATTACAATTTATACATTTAAACCTTTTTAATTGGATTGTTCACCGCTTTCCTCTTGTACAGAAATACGAATTTAGATACCTACCATTTGGAACACAAAACCCCGCGAAAGACCAAACAGGCTGACTGGTTGGATCACAAATTGAATCAGAAGGTCCCATCAGTGTGAAACTCCCGTTACAGTAGTATTCTACATGTATGAAGTCCGGTGACCGTGACAATCCTCCATTTTCAGGCGGCTCAGGTGGCTGTAGGCATGCTGTAAAAGTACAATAATCTGAATTTATTACTCTAGTACATACAAGACGTCACTCACGAACTCAGAGGTATACATTTCAAGACACAATACAATCGAATGTCAAAGCAATATCTTTTAAACTACATTTAGTATTTAGGTTTTGCAAAGAGAGTATATATCATCACTTAAATTTCAGATTCGACAAATTGCATTAATTTTTAATTATTTTTCAGGATGTTGTTGTCTCCGTGTTTTCATGTTCCAATGGAAGTGTAATGCAGTGGCTATAGATGATTAAGTATGTTATGACCAAACAAACAACTATTGACGTATCCTTGGAATCCAGTTAGCGTTTTAAGAAACGTTTGATTTGACATTTGATTACATTTTATGCAGTAGTTGCTCGGGTCTAGCATGGATATGTTCAAATGGAAGTATAGCACAATGTTATAGTATGTATGGTATTTTTTATACAAAAAAAAAACGAACCAAATTGCAAATACTATGAAAATGGAAATATCCACACATAGGCTTATGGTAATTGTTTTGTCTTTTTGAGTGTTTCGTCACGTTTCGTTTTGTCATTGTGTTCCTGTTTGATGATGCTTTGGTGCCGTGTCCTTTTGTGCGTGACGCTCCTTGTAGTTTATTGTTCAATTTTGATATATAAAAGTACAAGTATGAGTCATGCAGGAAACACCACATACAAAACAAACAGCCGCCCGAACAGCACCACTGTGGCACAACAAGAAAACACAGCAAATGTACATATCTATCAACACACAAGGAGACATACAAAGACAAAACAAACAATAGGGGGAAGATGAAAGTACCGCCTTAGAACGGTCAGTACCAATAGTCATTGGGGTTTAAACTGGTTTAGGGGAGCCCAACCTCACATTCCATCTCCACCCTAAAAGACAAACAGTGTAAATAAACATATCCCCTCTCCGACTAAACTACAACAACCGCGATGGCAAACGCAGTGGTAATTTGCATGTAGAACAAAAAAGAGATTAGATCAAAGGACAACTACACCTCAAGAATACATTCAACCCAAACATATTGCTGATATGCACAACTGATAACTCTTGTGAATAATCCTTCAAAAATCGCTAGCAATTTCAGTACTTTAAGTGAGGGCAGCAATTTTGTGGTATGTGCGAAAGAAAGGGAACGAGCATAAATGGAACCGGAACAGGCGACAATGTGTACACCTTCACTTGATAATAAGGCTTCCTATAGCTATTCAGTGGCTGTTGTGAAACAGCATAGACAAGGCGGTGGTATCTCTCTCAATCATTATCCACGCTACACATGCTGCTCATATGCACATCCGAATATAGCACTGCTTACTGTTGAAAAGGTGTTCAGTTAATTTATTCATGCAGAACGTTCCTTTTGAGAACACTAGCAATAATTTCAACCTGCATAGAGTTGTATTTGCCACCTGTCCTAAAGAATGACGTTAATATCTGAAAGTCTGGTTTAGGGTTGGGGTTTAGATATACGTATATGTACATGTATCTATATACATATATAAATCTGTAAACATATAAAAGCCTTCAATTTCAAATCATTTACCGATGTACTCTTGTATTTTAATACAAATTAAGATACAAACCACTTGGAACACAAATCACCACCAAATACCAAACAGGGTGACTGGATGAAGATGAATTATTAGGTCCTATCAGTGTGAGCCATCGTTACAGTAGTATTCAAGTCAAGATGTATACATCTCTTTTACAATCAATACATTTAAACCTTTTTTAATTGGATTGTTCACCGCTTTCCTCTTGAACATAAATACGAATTTATATACGAATTTAGATACCTACCATTTGGAACACAAAACCCCGCGAAAGACCAAACAGGCTGACTGGTTGGATCACAAAATGAATTAGAAGGTCCCATCAGTGTGAAACCCTCGTTACAGTAGTATTCAACATGTATGAAGTCTGGTGACCGTGACAATCCTCCATTCTCAGGCGGCTCAGGTGGCTGTAGGCATGCTGGAGAAATAGAGTATTTATTCTAGATTTGGGCACATGTCAACTTGATCCACAATGTTCATCTGATATGTAACTAATTTCTATGGAGGGTATATGGTTAAAAAGCGTTCGTACAAAAATGAAACGGATACGTGCAACTAGAATTCACGCTGATAACTCTTTAAATATTCCATTTACATCTGGCCAGCGGTATTGGCATGATGCATGATACTAAATGTAAGACTCACAATACGAAAGAATATAGAAGAGCGATAACTCCATCAAGAAACTTTCAAGTTAAACATACGGACAATCTGTAGAAACGGCCGCATTGCCCGTTACTTATGTGTAGTTTATTTGATATCTGAACAGCAGTTTGGGAGACGAAGCACACCCAAGCGAGATGTGGACGTCTGTTTGGCAATACTTTGTGTACCCCATTGATGGTGGGAGACATGAATATGACCTCTTTAAGATATTTTAATGAATAAACGCATGGATGCTTAATATAGGTGGCATCTTAATGGAGAACTAAACCCAAAAAATGGTCGTCATTCATTTATATATATTATTCTACAATCTGCTTCAGTCCGTTTCCTCTCTGACGCCTTTTGAAGCCTCTGTAACAGTCTATTTTTGAAATAATGATTCAAAAACTACACAATTTTACACAATTCTGAAATTTCCCTTTTCTCTAGTAAATGCTCCTTTTCAGTGGATTTATTCAAAGAGGTATAATCTAAATATAGTATATGAGATAATGGGTCTAGAAAGAACCTAGTATAAGGGAATGGGTTAATCCTTATGCCGCAAAACTCTGATATAGTCAGGTTTTACTATGTCCTGATGTCAAACAGTGTGGATCCTGATGAAACACCGAGTTACCTGATGTCTCATTAGAACCTTTACTGTTTGCAAAGGATCCTCAATTTGCGTTTAGCATGAAAAGTTAATTGCAACGGGTAGTCAATTCATACAAACCGTTCGGAATACAATATACTGTTTCATTAAGCCATGGCGGATTCCTGGTTGGTTCACAATATGAGAGAGTTGGACCTTCAAGAGTGAACCCTTCGCGACAATGGTATTCAATATACATATAATTTTGAGAAAGCGTTAGCCAGCCATTCTCGGGAAACTCTGGTAACTGTACGCACTCTGGAAAGAAAATATATCATAACATGCATTATTTTAATTCATAGCTGTATTAATTACAACAGATCCTCTTTGAAGCTGTCAGTAGCACGATAGGAACATGGCTACAGACACATACATGATCGCTGCTTAACCCTTTACTCTATGAATATTTTATGTAAGAAATAACGACAGCATGAACATTAATTGGCTACATTTTATACTGTCATTCGAACAAAGGATGATTTGACCATGACATAAACTGTAGAATAAAATCTATATTATTCCTTGAGGAAACAGAGCAGACTTTGATCAGACGTCTCCTACAAGAATTTTCCAACGGAGGGAGACTGTAGTTGAACACAGTTGAACATTCAGCGTTGAAAGGGGTGTACTGTCTTGCTGTTTCATGCTGTCGATCGATGTTTTGCTTTCTATCGGTGTTATGGTGGTGTATGCGTTTTTTTGTGTGTCGTTTCCTGCCTGACTTTACTTCTTTTTCATTTACTATTTTTTGCATACAATATTAAGTGTATATGCACAAACTTAGTCATGTTCTGACTATTCATTTGTATGACACAAATTTCAGTATTAACTAATGATTGCCGAAATACGTAATGAGAATTACCTTTTTGATAAATTCCGATAGTAGGAGATCCATCGAAAGTAAACACAAAAAATGCAAGCAAAATAAAAGGATACTTTTACATTAAAGTTTCAACTTTAACATGTATTTAACGTAGACCTGCTGTTGGTCTTCTGATACACAAAAGTAAACAAACGAAGACAACAAAAACAAAAAGTAAGGGTGACAAAGAGAGTACTGCCTTGGAACGGTTAGTGGCAAAACCACCATTGGGGGTTTAAATCGGTGTACGGACGTCCTAAAACCTCAACCTTATCTCAAAGTCACCCTACTTTAACAAACAGTGTAAATAAAGGTATCCCCGCCGGACTTTCCCACAACATAGAAGACTATAAACACAGGACAATATGTAAAACATAGAATAACAAATGTGAAAGTCCGTCAAATATTGTTGAAGAAGTAGATCTTATAGGTACGTCTCTGCTTGGTGCAGAATTTAAGAGCATTCTGTATGGTCTTTCAGCATGAATATCACCCTGCATAATGTTGCCACCTATCCTACAAATCGGCGTTGATACAAATCTGAAAGTCAGTTTAGGGCTAATGCGTTTCTATCTATATGTACGTATATGTACATGTAGTATAGCAATCAATGCTTGATAAGTTTTTTTAAATTGTCCTCTTACACTTGAATACAGTAGAACACCTCTAAACCGGATATTTATTAAAGAACAATTTAGGTCGTTTTAGACAGGTGGTTGCTTAATGCAGGGTGATATTCAACCTGCATTAAACTACCACCTGTTTCCAAGACTTGTTTTGATACTATTACTAAAGTCAGAGTTAGAGAGCTTTTAATGTACCACTTTATATACAAACCATTTGGAACACAAATCCCCGCCGAAGACCAAGCAGGATGTCTGGTTGTATCACAAGATGAATTAGAAGGTCCTATCAGTGTGAAGCTCTCGTTACAGTAGTATTCAACATATGTATAGTTATGTGACGGGAATAATCCTCCATTTTCAGGCGGCACGGGTAACTGTACGCATGCTGAAGAAATAAATTAATGTCGATTGATGTAAATCAGCGCAAATACCTCAATATGTTGCAAATATTATAGACCGAGACAAGACTCAAACCGCGAAATTAGTAAAGGTAACTAAATGTCAAAGTTGTTCTAATTTCGGTTTTGTGAAGAAAGCATATGTATATACAGTAGACCTTGTTTTAAGCGGCCATCAAAAAAAGGTCTTGCTGCGGGTATGTAAGGTCTTATACTCAAGAAATGAATCACCGTTTAAGACTGAAATCACTTACATCGCAGACATAGCAAATTGTATTAACTTCAAATTAGTCTAAATTCAACAAATTGTATTAATCATAAATTACAGGGCGGAGCAAAAGCAAATGTAGGGAAATATTGCAAATAGTATGCAAGAAAACCCAAGGGTATGTATATTTGGCCTGGGTATGAATGTGTAAAAAGAAGATTAAAAGGATCATATTTGAACCCAGCCGGCAGATTCGAGATGAATCTTGGAGTAGCCTGGAAAATCACACAGTGCTTAAGTATTTATACATGGGCAATAATGTTGGCACAATTATGGTCACAATATACACAACCAGTTTTGATATTGTTACTCTTGAAATGCTTTATTAAAATCCGTTCAACTGGTTCGGAAATAAAGCATGGACATACTTCTTACGGCTTAAATATATGAAAGAGTCATATTCCCACTGAACCTCTGGTCATGGCCTGCATATCTTACTTAAAAAATGTTTTCATTTTCAAATGACAATTTGCAGAACCTACCCTTTAAAAGTATTTGGTTCAAAATATGCATCGGTGAATTAAGGTAACATATGTTTAAAGGTGTAGAACTATCATAAAAGTTTATATGGCTTGTGATTGAACTATCCTTGCAAAAATGTAATGGTGTTCAATATCGACTGTCTAGCACAACATTATCCAGGTCCAAACAGTAAAATAAAAAGTCAGACGCCTTTGAATCAGTTTCAACATTCCAGTGTATTTGAAGCAGACCTGTTGTTTATTTCCCGCTAGAGTAACACCCATATAAAACGGACGTTTAGCAATGAATAATTTAATTCTAGTTAGGCATGTATCTTATTGAAACAGGTTGACAAGAAAGGATCATGTAGACAGAGTCCCGTTGTCGTAGAGGTTTGTATGGTTAGTGATTGAATTGTCCTGATATAGAGGATCTGTTGCGAGTTGTCTTTTAAGATCACATGGTCCTAAACGAGCCTTAGAAAATGTCATTAAGCGAGCCTTGGCGAGCTTAATAACATTTTCTTGGTGAGTTTAGGAACATGTGATCTTAAAAGACAACGAGCATCAGATTCTTTTTCTCACATATCAAAAAAGTGAATTTTCGCCGTTTAAATGACATGTAAACATCGGTTTCTGTGGTTTGACGTCATATATATGACGTATAACGTCATATATGTTCTAAAGTGACCTTACACGTGTTACAGATAAGAAAATCTTAACCCGTTGTTCTAACTCGGAGATAAGGAAAGGTATGTGAGAAATATAGGTTATGATGTACACTATAATGTGTCTAGCACAAACTTATCCAGGTTCAAGACTGATATTAAACAAAAGGCAACATTATTTAAGTTGCAAAGTGCGCGCTGATAATACATCTCTTAATAGTGCACGCAAAGTAAGTAAAATAAAGCCCAGATGTTTTTGATACACAATTTTTACATTCCCATGTATTAATTGTAAAAACCTGTTGTTTGTTTTCTGATACGGTAACACCGTCTTTAACCAATATTGAGTAAAGAAGGTAAGTCGCTGCTTAATGCAAGAATTCCAAAATTGCCATCCTAAGCTCTATTCATGAACTTTCAGGCTGAATTCATCCTGCATAAAGTTGTCACTTGCCCTAAAGATAGGCGTTGATGCAATCAGAAAGTCGGGGGTTTATGGTTGATTTAAGATATATGTAAAATATGTATATGTTGTATAGCGACAATACATTTTAAAAGTACAAAAATGAGTCATGCAGGAAATACCACATACAGAACAAACACTCGCCCGAACAGCAACACAAGGAAACAGCAAATGTACATGGGTAGAAAAAACAACAAGAGACGCACAAAGACAAAACAAACATTCAATAGGAGGAAGATGGAAGTACCGCCTTGGAACGGTCAGTGACAAAGTCACCGGGGGTTTAAACCGGTTTATGGGCGCCCAACCTCACCCTTATTCCATCCCCATCCTAAAAGACAAACAGTGTAAATAAACGTATCCCCTCTCCGACTAATCTACAACAACCGCGACAGCAAATACAGTGGTAAAGTGCATGTATAACAAAAAAACATTTAATTGAACATACTGTATCCACCTATCGCTAGTGTACTCAATGATTGAGCTGCAAACAGAGTAACTGTAGAAAAGTAATAAAGGGTACGACAAAAATGAAATAGTACAGATATCCGACGTTCTCCTTCCATTTCTGGATTTAAGAGGTCGCCTTCATAGAGTACTAAACCTTTCTTGTCGGCGTACATGCAAAGAGGCCAGCGTGATTGCCAACTGTAAAAGGGTTCACAACCAAACATGCAGTATGTTGTAATAATACAGGATCATATCCCTTTTTAATGAATTGTTTTATATATTTGATGAACAAAGTGAGAAAATGGGTATGTCCAATAATTCTACGAAGTTTGTAAATCACATCACCATAAAATTCAGGATGTGAAATACCGTGTCGCAAAAGTACCTTGAGATTACATTTGTACTTGCCAATAAGCGAGAGATTTCGATAGTAAAATTTAGAGAAAGTTTTTCTTAGTTTATGGTATCTATATCCTTGTTTAAGCAGTTTTTCAGTTAAAATGAGATTTCGACTGTTAAAATCGTCAATAGATGAACAAGCTCTAGCAAAACGAATAAGTTGAGATATATAAACCCCGTAAGATGGAGCACGGGGAACATCCCCGTCAAGATGAGGAAAATTTACAATATTAAAATCAAAATCATCTCTTTTGTCATATATTTTAGAAGAAATCATTCCATTATTAATTTTAAGGTCTAGGTCAAGAAACGCTGCATAATTGTCGGACGGGTTAGCTTTATTCAATTTGAGTTCTTTAGGATAAATTGTAGGAATCAGAGCATTAAAGAAAGGGTTATCTAAGTTAAAAATATCATCCAAATATCGACAAGTATCATTGAAGGCTTTTATAACATCTTCTTGTGATTGAGGATTCAAACTCAACATGAAATCTCTCTCATAGCAGTACAAAAACAAATCTGCGACAAGTGGTGCACAATTCGTACCCATGGGAATACCAATTACCTGACGGTATATAGCATTCCCATAACGTACAAATATGTTGTCCAAAAGAAAGGTTAGTGCTTCGCAAACTTCTGAGCAAGTCCAATTGGTGTAATACTTCATTTGCTCGTCAGTAAAGAAAGCTTTTTCAGCATTACATGCCAAGAATGATGTTTTTTCTCGGGCAAATACTTTCTGGATCAAGTTAGTAAGCTTATCCTTAATTAAAACATGAGGAAGAGTTGTGTACAGAGTAGAAAAGTCGTACGTGCTTACAGTGGATGCAAGATACCTTTTGTTCTTAAGTTTGTTTAAGACTTCTGAAGAGTTCTTAATAGACCAGAAGAGATTTATTCCAGAATTTTCATAAGTCTTATCACAGTAAAATTTTAAATGTTCCTTTACCTTCGTTAAGCAAGAAGTCAAAAGTATAGACAATTTAGTAGTTGTACATGAACTAGAATTTGCAATGAAACGCGCTTTATATGGTTTTTTATGTAGTTTTGGTAACCAATACATAGTAGGAAGTTTATGTTGTGTAATTTTAATATCGGTTCCAAATTGTTCACACTTTTTGACATGGTCTGAAATGATGGTCTTTTCGTCAGTGGTAACTGAAATGTATGACTTGGTATTAGTAATTTCCTGCTTCAAGACATCGATATAATGTAATCGTCAAATAATAATCACATTATTTGATGCCTTATCAGCAGGAACAAAAACGTATTTTGAATGGAAATCCTGTAAACCCTTTTTAAGATGTCTAAATGAAGTTCTAGGTTTAGGTGGAAGAAGGTGTTTATTAGAGCTGTAAAAGGAAATGCGTTTATCAATTATATCAAAAATTAGTTTTTTCCAACAAGAAAGGGCAGTAGACTCAACATGTTCTCTTCGACACCATTTAATACTAAAATTTTGTAAAGCCTCCGCAATCTGAACTCGACAAGAGTTAAAATCTATCAAGGATGGTATTCTATATTTGGGACCTTTATTCAAAAGAGATCGTAGACGTTTATCTTTAATTATCTCAAAATTACCAGTAATCACATGACCAGCCGGAGAATAGCAAAATTTTGAGGTGGCGCAATCTCAATTATCAGGAATATTATCATTAATATTAAGGTCGGCCACAATTTTATTGTAGTTGAAAATTGTATTTCTGATGGGTTTGTTATATTTGTAGCAGATGATAGGTGGTTCTGTATTTTTAAAGTATTTAGGAATAGTGTCAATTACATTTTTGTCTCTAAAAATACTTTGTAGGTCAATAAAATCAATACCTTTATTAATAAAAGGAATTTTCAAGAAGAATCTTTGGTGTTCAGATAATTTGTCGATGTGCGGTCTGAGAACATGTAGAGTAAAGCTTTGTATCAAACTAGCAGTTCCTATGAGAGGGTCTGATCGAAAAATAATTTTATCGACTTGCTCGTCAATTTCTTTTAATGAACATATAGATAAGGAGGAAAGTCTAGAAAGCATGGCATGTTTACCCGAAATTAGGCGTAAAGTATGTAGATCAAGAAGAGTCAATTTCAAACGAGATTTTCGTTTAACATTACCATTCTTGCGAATGCCATGCGATCGAGATTTGCGTTTTCTAATAGAAAAAATTGAAAAAATATCTATATCTGGTTCTTTTGAAATATTTCCAGTCTGGTAAATATTATCATTCAGTCCTAAAGGAAAAGGTGTTTGCAATTTTTTGATCCAATTTAATTCAGATATAAATCTAGCTTTCGATTTAAAGCTACTAGTCGCCTCCTTATCGTATGTTATATGCTCAACAATTTGTACTAAAACATCTTTAAAAGAATGGCCAGATTTCCGAAAGTGTTGGTATAAAAAATTGTTTAGTTTACGATTTCGACACTGATATGCATGCTCACGAAATCGAGTTTTCAAAGCACGTCCTGTTTGTCCTACGTACTGTATACCGCAACTAGGCGCGTTTCAAGTTAAAACATAAATAACGTTAGTAGTAGTACAATCAACGTCTGAGTTTATCTTGACATTAAATGTTCTACCATTAACTGTAGATTTTATAGTGGAATTACAAGAAATGTTACTACAACATATGCACCTCTTAGCAAAGCACTTTTGGATAATTGGATACACTCTGTGTCGTCTGCATAAGGACCGTTTACGAATAGAAGAAACATTTTGGATAACAGATTTTAAAGGTGAAAGTACAACTCTTGGTCCATTGAAAAAACATTTATTAATAGAAAGAGATGGTATGTGAAAAGATGAAGCCGACTGAAGATTAAGTTGTTTTAAACGAACAAAAGGTTGAAGGGAAGAGAAATTATAAATATTTCTGGGTACTTGTACAGACGACACAGATTGCATATTTAAAGCTTTTAGTTCTATTCGAGGTATTTTAACTTTATTCATATTGGAAAGTGATAGAGGGGCACCTGTATTGTGTTCAACAACACGTCAATTACATAAGTGTAGCTACCAAGTGCATCAAATTGTTGGTGAACACAACACCTACCACGAGGTGCATGACATACTTATGATGATGTAAGAGGCGAATGAGAGTTGTGTATGTTACTTGCATATCCTGCAAGAGAATGATAACAACATCGATTACGTGTACGGGGAGACTTTTTACGGCCACCACACGGCACAAGCAACCCTTACAACGCTGAATTTTCAAATGGACTATTCCAAAATTCGAACAAGTAAGGCTTACTTGTCGATATTTGGATGATATTTTTAACTTAGATAACCCTTTCTTTGATGCTCTGATTCCTACAATTTATCCTAAAGAACTCAAATTGAATAAAGCTAACCCGTCCGACAATTATGCAGCGTTTCTTGATCTAGACCTTAAAATTAATAATGGAATGATTTCTTCTAAAATATATGACAAAAGAGATGATTTTGATTTTAATATTGTAAATTTTCCTCATCTTGACGGGGATGTTCCCCGTGCTCCATCGTACGGGGTTTATATATCTCAACTTATTCGTTTTGCTAGAGCTTGTTCATCTATTGACGATTTTAACAGTCGAAATCTCATTTTAACTGAAAAACTGCTTAAGCAAGGATATAGATACCATAAACTAAGAAAAACTTTCTCTAAATTTTACTATCGAAATCTCTCGCTTATTGGCAAGTACCAATGTAATCTCAAGGTGCTTCTGCGACACGGTATTTCACATCCTGAAGTTTATGGTGATGTGATTTACAAACTTCGTAAAATTATTGGACATACCCATTTTCTCACTTTGTTCATCAAATGTGTTAAACAATTCATTAAAAAGGGATATGATCCTGTAGTACTACAACATACTGCATGTTTGGTTGTGAACCCTTTTACAGTTGGCAATCACGCTGGCCTCTTTGCATGTACGCCGACAAGAAAGGTTTAGTACTCTATGAAGGCGACCTCTTAAATCCAGAAATGGAAGGAGAACGTCGGATATCTGTACTATTTCATTTTTGTCGTACCCTTTATTACTTTTCTACAGTTACTCTGTTTGCAGCTCAATCATTGAGTACACTAGCGATAGGTGGATACAGTATGTTCACTTAAATGTTTTTTCGTTATACATGCACTTTACCACTGTATTTGCCGTCGCGGTTGTTGTAGATTAGTCGGAGAGGGGATACGTTTATTTACACTGTTTGTCTTTTAGGATGGGGATGGAATAAGTGTGAGGTTGGGCGCCCATAAACCGGTTTAACCCCCCGGTGACTTTTGTCACTGACCGTTCCAAGGCGGTACTTCCATCTTCCTCCTATTGTATGTTTGTTTTGTCTTTGTGCGTCTCTTGTTGTTTTTTCTACTTATGTACATTTGCTGTTTCCTTGTGTTGCTGTTCGGGCGAGTGTTTGTTCTGTATGTGGTGTTTCCTGCATTACTCATTGTTGTACTTTTATTGTGAATATTTATGGCTTTTTTAAAGAAAGATGGAACATGACAAACAGTGCAGACACTGATGAAAGGGCTCCTCTAGGAGCCCTTTTATCTGAGTTTATACTATTTGTAAAGGACGTTAGTGTCTTGTGGCGCGCACTGTAAGCCTTTAATTTCAAATTGTTTACCGATGTATTCTTGTACTGGAATACGAATATAAATACAAACCATCTGGAACACAAATCCCCGTCGCCACAGACCAATAAGGTTGTCTTGTTGGATCACACAATGAATAAGGAGTTCCTATCAGGGTGAAACCCAAGTTACAGTAGTATTCAACATGTATGAAGTCGTCTGACCTTGACAATCCTCCATTTGCAGGTGGCTCGGGTGGTTCCAGGCATGCTGAAGAAATAAAATAATGTATTTCAACGCAAATAAAATTTAGGTTTAGCAAAGACTAATATATCATCTCAAACATTTCAGATACAACATTATTATTTTAAAGGATTGTTTTGTCTCACATGCTCTCATTTTCAAATGAAATGTAACACAATAGCAATAGCTATAGTAGATGACTTTAAAAACACAAAAAAATCAGCAAAACACAACACTTTTAAATATTACAAAACATGGGATATCCACTAGTTGGCTAGATATAAGAATAAAAGATATCAAAGCGCAACTACTCAACAAAAAATAATCCAAGCGGAACAAGTTGCTGATACTCACAATTGGGCTAGCAACTGACAACTGTTTTTAAGTACCATTAGAATCAGCTAGAGTTAAAAGTCACAGATCAATGAAATCATGCATGAAGCCGGAACAAGTTCTGACAATGTTCATATCTTCACTAGATAATAATTTTATATTACATTCAATGTATATGAAAGGGCAAGCCACTGAAACACTATCCGAGAAAGATATATGAAAAAGGCGACATGTACATCCACGAAAAATACTGATCACTTATGTGAAATTTCATTGAAATCGACCAACAGCTTTTGACACGAAGCTAACAGAATGCTGACAAATCCTACAGTGTTAAATCCAGTAAACTGGTTTTCTGATTCGGATTTACGTATTTTGACTGTTTTAACACTGTTGATCGGTATTAACATAGTTCAGCAGTAAAACGTGAAAAACGTTATGAGAATTACTCTCTTATTAAACAAGTGGGGAAAAAAACAGTCCTACAGGTAGTGCTTAACACAAAAGTCCACGGCCCAAAATATCATCAATCATGAAACAACACAACTACAAGACAATACGTCATGAAAAGCACAAAAGGACATAAGACATTTGCCATATAAAACTGTCTCTGTTTTGTGTATATAATGGCTCGGTGGTATTTGAGTTGGTTTTACTGGCCGCCCATTGCCAATTATTTTCTAGGGGAGGGGGATTCTAGTAAGTTGGCTTATTAATTGTTTTCTCATAACAATCTCCTTGTTATGTTCGAATGGGTGTGGTGTCCGCAGGGTTACCCTATCCAATGCCACGGGAGTTCCGTTATCTAACAGAGCATCCCCAATATTGGTATCTCGCATTGCGACCCGGCCATAACTAGCGTCAGGGATTCCATTTAAGTTAACCTGAGTTCCCCATTTTGGCTTATCGGGGAACTGGATTATTTCATTCACACATTTCCTCCTACTAATGAAAGAGGAGAGGAATGTAGTAAAACTGGGTTTTACTGTGGCTGGCCTCGTTCCGTCTGGGAGTGAATGTCTATCGACCGTGCGCATGCGTCAACCGGATGTTCAGGGGAATAAACACAACTTTTACCAATCCAATTGTACTATACAATCATGCTGTTCCTTCCGGTTACTGATTTCATATCTGCTGTATATCTATTACATATATTTCATTAACCGGATAGACAATCATGCGGTTCCTTCTGGCTAGTGATTTCATATCTATTGTATATCTTTCATTGCCTGGATAGATAATTATTCAGTTCGTTCCGGTTAGTGATTTCATCTATGTGAAGGGCTTTGAACGCACATATCCCCTGTGAAAAGAGCACTGTATAAATGGGGTACAATAATAATATAAAACAAAGCATAGGTTGAAATCAGGAGCACCGCCTTGGAACGGTCAGTAGCAAAAGAAGGTTACTGGAGGTGGGGCTTAAACCAGGTGTGTGAGTACCTAACCCCATGCTTATCCCACCTTCACCCAAGTCAAAACGTAAAGTAATATTCCCCCTCAAGACAACCCCATATCATAGATAACTATTTCATGACCAAATCATATTCAAACTAGAGGTTTTTGTCACAAAAACGGATGTCTCCCCTCTAATAAAAACGATATGTAAAGGGAAATTACTAAAAAATGTTATGGACCTGATGAATGATACTTCCCCTCATTATGCACTTTCCAAACAAAATGATAACAGCTAATAACTCTAAAAATATTGATACCAGAGTTATGGCCCTTGTGCATAACACTTACTTTCATCATGCCCTTTCCATAAATAAAATGTCATTCCAATAGCATCAGTCGAACAGGAGTTATTGAGCGGCCAAAAATGTAACAAAGGGCAATAACTCCAAAAGTATTGAAGCAAGAGTTATGGCCCTTGTTCATGAAACTTTCTCTCATCATGCTCTCTCCATGTATGAAGTTTCAATACGATGTCAAGAGCCATGTAGGAGTTATCGTCCGGACAAGAAAGCGTTGAACAAATGTACAAGGGGCAATAACTCTAAATTTATTGAAGCCCAAGTTAAGGATCTTATGCATGACACTTTCTCTTATTATGATCTTTCCATGTATGAAGTTTCACTCCAATGGCACGTGCATAATGTACACGAAACCTGTCTGCTCAATCTGCAGAAACCATGGGCTTAATCACTATTTCTATGCCGATGATTCACAGTTATACCTGTCATTTAAGCCCAAGGGCATTTCCTGTCAACAAGAGGCTTTATCGCGAGTTGAGGACTGTCTCAAAGAAGTTGTGTCTTGGATGCATCAGAACATGCTGAAGCTCAATACTGACAAGACTGAGGTCATTCTGTTTCATACAAAAAACACAGAAGTACCTGCAGAGGTTAGTGTGCAAGTAGGACCCTCTAAAATCAGGCCATCTTTGTGTATAAAGAATCTCGGTGCATGGCTCGATTCACAAATGGGTATGACACCACATGTCAATTCCGTGTGTAGGTCTAGTTATGCACAGCTCCGACAAATAGGCCATATAAGAAAGTACCTCTCACCTGATGCTTCCAAGACTTTGGTAAACTCTCTTGTTACATCGAAAATAGACTACTGCAATTCATTGCTGCATGGAATTTCAAACAACTCACTGCGGAAATTTCAAAGAGTGCAAAAGACAGCAGCCCGCATCATAACCAGAACTCCTCGATATAATCATATCACGCCGGTTTTGAAGGAACTTCACTGGCTTCCGGTTCAACATCGGATTGAATTCAAAATTCTGACTCTTACGTATAAAGCCATGCACAATGAATCTCCCAAGTACATTGTCGACATGCTTGACGTGTACAGGCCGCGCAGAGAGTTAAGGTCGGCAAGTAGATCATTGTCATTGGTTGTGCCAAAAAGTCGTAAGGTAAAGTACGGTGAGAGAAGTTTCATGCATGCAGCTCCGAAACTTTGGAATACTCTACCTTCAGGCATTAGAGACGCAAGGTCACTGGCATGTTTCAAAAGGTGTCTGAAAACGCTTTTTTCAACATTTATTACTAGGACAGTTTTGTTCAGAATAGGAATGGCTTTCAGCCAACCTATTAAGCTAACAGTTACCCAATACTCATGTACAGTGGCAACTAAGCTAAGGATAGGAATGGCTTTCAGTCAACCTATTAAGCTAACAGTTGACCCAGTAGTCATGTACAGTGGCAACTGAGTTCAGGATAGGAATGGCTTTCAGCCAACCTATCAAGATAACAGTTGACCCAATAGTCATATAAATGGAATGATTTTCAGTCAGCCCATTTATTCTAATTTATGATATTGATGAGCTTGGCTTTCAGTCAACTTGTCTGTATCAAGTTTGTTAATACAGATTATTCTAATTTGTGATATTGATGAGCATGGCTTTCAGTCAACCTGTCTGTATCAAGTTTGTTAATACAGTTTATGCTATTCCTTACGGATAGTGATTTCATATCTATTGTATATCTTTTGCATATCTTTCACTGACCGGATGGAAAATCATGTAGTTCCTTCCGGCTAGCGATTTCATATATATTGTACATCTTTTATTGTCTGTATAGATAATCATGCGGATCGTTCCGGTTAGTGATTTCATCCATGTGAAGCGCTTTTGAACGCACATATCTAGTGTGAAAAGAGCGCTATATAAATGTGGTATAATAATAATAATAATGTGCCATATAGGAGTTATCGTCCTGACAAAAAATTATGATTTTTTACAAAGGCCATAACTCCAATATTAGTGAAGCCAGAGTTATGGACCTTGTGCATGACACTTCCTCCCGTCATGATCTTTCCATATATGAAGTTTCAATCCAATGGCATGAGCCATATAGGAGTTATCGTCCGGACAAAAAAGTCTGAATTTTTTTACAAGGGGCAATAACTCCTATATTAGTGATGCCAGAGTTATGGACCTTGTGCATGACACTTTCTCTCGTCATGATCTTTCCATATATGAAGTTTCAATCCATTGGCATGAGCCATATAGGAGTTATCGTCCGGACAAAAAAGTGTGAATTTTTTACAAGGGGCAGTAACTCCTACATTAGTGAAGCCAGAGTTATGGACCTTGTGCATGACATTTTCTCTCGTTATGATATTTCCATATATGAAGTTTCAATCCAATGGCATGAGCCATATAGGAGTTATCGTCCGGACAAAAAAGTGTGAAGCTTTTTTACAAGGGCAAATAACTCCTATATTAGTGAAGCCAGAGTCATGGACCTTGTGCATGACACTTCCTCTCATTATGCTATTTCCATATATGAAGTTTCCATCAATTGGCATCAGGCATATTGAAGTTATCGTCCGAACAAAAAGTGTGACGGACAGACGGACAGACAGACAGACAGACGGACAGACAGACAGACAGACAGACAACTCTTTCGAAAACAATATGTCTCCCCCATATAAATATGGGGGGGGAGACATAATAAACTGTGAAATAGTAAAACAAATGAAGTAAAGTGGGAATGTGATTTAAACTAAGTTTCAGCCTTCCTGTATATTCGATATAGACCTGTTGTTGGTTTTCAGATAGGTTAACCTCCGTCTAAAAAGAACAGTAACAGAAAAATCACTTTCTAGACACTTTTCTACTTCATGCATGATGACAGACATGCAAAAGGCTCATTTTGGAGCATTCTGCACGAGTTAGTTTTAAGCAAGAATGCATATAAAGTTGGCACCTGTCTTACAGATTGGCATTGATACTAATCTGAAGTCCTGCTGGGGTTTGATATATATATGTATATGTAAAACGGTATTACAATTGATACATTTAAACCTTTTTAATTGGATTGTTCACCGCTTTCCTCTTGTACAGAAATACGAATTTAGATACCTACCATTTGGAACACAAAACCCCGCGAAAGACCAAACAGGCTGACTGGTTGGATCACAAAATGAATCAGAAGGTCCCATCAGTGTGAAACTCCCGTTACAGTAGTATTCTACATGTATGAAGTCCGGTGACCGTGACAATCCTCCATTTTCAGGCGGCTCAGGTGGCTGTAGGCATGCTGTAAAAGTACAATAATCTGAATTTATTACTCTAGTACATACAAGATGTCACTCACGAACTCAGAGATATACATTTCAAGACACAATACAATCGAATGTAAAAGCAATATCTTTTAAACTACATTTAGTATTTAGGTTTTGCAAAGAGAGTATATATCATCACTTACATTTCAGATTCGACAAATTGCATTAATTTTTAATTATTTTTCAGGATGTTGTTGTCTCCGTGTTTTCATGTTCCAATGGAAGTGTAATGCAGTGGCTATAGATGATTAAGTATGTTATGACCAAACAAACAACTATTGACGTATCCTTGGAATCCAGTTAGCGTTTTAAGCAACGTTTGATTTGACATTTGATTACATTCTATGCAGTAGTTGCTCGGGCCTAGCATGGATATGTTCAAATGGAAGTATAGCACAATGGTTATAGTATGTATGGTATTTTTAAACAAAAATAACGAACCAAATTGCAAACAAGAGATGTTCGTAAAACATGTATAACCCCCCCCGACCCCCTGACCTTTGATCTAGTGACCTCAACTATAGAGGTCATCTAGCGGTCATGACTAATCACCACAGCAACTTTGAAGATCCTAAGCCAAACCACTGATCATTTATTGATCTGAAAACATTTCACATATTAAGGTTATGATGACCTTGACCTTTGACCTAGTGACCTCAACAACTATAGGGGTCATCTAGTGGTCACGACCAAATTACCACAACAAGTTTGAAGATCCCGAACCAAACCATTGAGCAGTTATTAATTGGAAACCATTTCATCAGTTAAGGTCATGATGACCTTGATCTTTGACCTAGTGACCTCAAAATCAATAGGGGTCATCTAATTGTCATGACCAACCACAACAGCAAGTTTGAAGATCCTAAGCCAAACCCTTGAGCAGTTATTGATCGCAAACCATTTCACCAGTTAAGGTCATGGTGACCTTGACCTTTGACCTAGCGACCTAAAAAACAATATGGCTCACCAAGTTGTCATGACCAACCACCTAAGCAAATTTGAAGATCCTAAGCCAAACCCTTGAGCAGTTATTGATCAGAAACCATTTTACAAGTTAAGGTCATGGTGACCTTGACCTTTGACCTAGTGACCTCAAACACAATCTCATCTCATTGTCATGACCAACTACCGCAGCAAGTTTGAAGATTCTAAGCCAAACCCTTGAGCAGTTATTGATCGGAAACCATTTGACCAGTTAAGAGCATGGTGACCTTGACCTTTGACCTAGTGACCTAAAAAACAACAGGGGTCATCTAGTGGTCATTACCAACCACCACAGCAAATTTGAAGATCCTAGGCCAAACCCTTTGAGCAGTTATTGATCGCAAACCATTTCACCCTTTAAGGTCATGGTGACCTTGACCTTTGACCTAGTGACCTAAAAAACAATAGGACTCATCTAGTTGTCATGACCAACCACCTTAGCAAATTTGAAGATCCTAAGCCAAACCCTTGAGCAGTTATTGATCAGAAACCATTTTACCAGTTAAGGTCATGGTGACCTTGACCTTTGACCTAGTGACCTCAAAATCAATAGGGGTCATTCAGTCGTCATGACCAACTACCACAGCAAGTTTGAAGATTCTAAGCTAAACCCTTGAGCAGTTATTGATCGGAAACCATTTAACCATTTAAGGTCATGGTGACCTTGACCTTTGACCTAGTGACCTCAAAATCAATAGGGGTCATTTAGTTGTCATGACCAACCACCACAGCAAGTTTGAAGATCCCAAGACAAACCCTTGAGCAGTTATTGATCGGAAACTATTTCACCATTTTAGGTCATGGTGACCTTGACCTTTGACCTAGTGACCTCAAAAACAATAGGGGTCATCTACTTGTCATGACCAACCACCACAGCAAGTTTGAAGATTCTAGGCCAAGTCGTTTATTAGTTATCGTTCGGAAACCATCGATCTACCGACCGACTGACCGACTGACAGACCGACAGACCGACCGACCGACCGACCGACATGTGCAAAGCAATATACCCCCATTTTTTCAAAAGGGGGGTATAATAATATGAAAAGGGAAATATCCACACATAGGCTTATGGTAATTGTTTTGTCTTTTTGTGTGTTTCGTCACGTTTCGTTTTGTCATTGTGTTCATGTTTGATGATGCTGTGGTGCCGTGTCCTTTTGTGCGTGACGCTCCTTGTAGTTTATTGTTCAATTTTGATATATAAAAGTACAAGTATGAGTCATGCAGGAAACACAACATACAAAACAAACAGCCGCCCGAACAGCACCACTGTGGCACAACAAGAAAACACAGCAAATGTACATATCTATCAACACACAAAGAGACGCACAAAGACAAAACAAACAATAGGGGGAAGATGAAAGTACCGCCTTGGAACGGTCAGTACCAATAGTCATTGGGGTTTAAACTGGTTTAGGGGCGCCCAACCTCACACCCAATCTCCACCCTAAAAGACAAACAGTGTAAATAAACATATCCCCTCTCCGACTAAACTACAACAACCGCGATGGCAAACACAGTGGTAATTTGCATGTAGAACAAAAAAGAGATTATATCAAAGGACAACTACACCTCAAGAATACATTCAACCCAAACATATTGCTGATATGCACAACTGATAACTCTTGTGAATAATCCTTCAAAAATCGCTAGCAATTTCAGTACTTTAAGTGCGGGCAGCAATTTTTGTGGTATGTGCGAAAGAAAGGGAACGAGCATAAATGGAACCGGAACAGGCGACAATGTGTACACCTTCACTTGATAATAAGGTCTTATGATTTCTCTACACTCTATACTACTCTACCTCACCATCTTATAAAGGATAGACTTATTAAATTAATAGAAAAAACCTTTGCCAGAGAAAACAAAATGTTCATTGCTTGTAATGTTCAACGTTCATTCTTTTCGAATTCAGAAGTTGAACATTACACAATGTGGACTTGCCTTGATGTTTGTAGATCTCTTACCTTTCTTTTAGATAATATATTTGTGCGTTATGGAGATACCATATATCGTCAAGTTGTTGGTATACCCATGGGTACAAATTGTGCCCCTCTTGTTGCAGATTTGTTTTTGTATTGCTACGAGAGGGATTTTATGCTTAGCTTAAAACCTGATACACAGACCGATATTGTGAATGCTTTTAATAAAACTTCAAGGTATTTAGACGATATTTTGAATTTAGATAATCCTTATTTTGATACTATGGTTTCTTCAATCTACCCAAAAGAACTGTCTTTAAACAAAGCTAATCAATCTGACATTAATGCTTCATTTTTAGATTTGAATCTTTCAATTACAAATGATAAAGTTTCGTCCAAAGTATACGATAAAAGAGAAGATTTTAATTTTAAAATTGTTAATTATCCTTTTCTAGATGGGGATGTGCCACGTTCTACATCTTATGGTGTTTATATTTCTCAACTTATTAGGTTTGCCCGAGCCTGTTCTTTGCTTGAAGATTTTAACAGACGTAATTTAGTTATAACTGATAAACTTCTTAAGCAAGGTTACAGATATCACAAACTTCGGAAAACCTTTTCTAAATTTTATTATCGAAATTTACCTCTCATTAGTAAATATAATTGCAATCTACGGACGTTACTGCGACAAGGCATTTCTCAACCAGAATTTTATGGGGATGTTATCTACAAACTTAGGAAAATTCGGGGTCATATCCATTTTCATGATTTGTTTATAAAACGCATTAAAAAATTTAAAAAGAAAGGTTATGATCCTATTATATTGCAACACACTGCATGTTTGGTTATCGATCCTTTTACAGTCGGTAGCTACGCTTCCCTCTTTGCTTGCGCGATGACAGGCCGAGGGTAGTACTCTATGATGGTATACTCTTAAACTTGGATACAGGAGGAGCTTACCAGACTCATGTATTATTTTTTCCCTGTCGTGCCCTTAACGGCTTACCTGCAGGTACTCTGACTTCAGCAAAGCCATTGAGTACATATTTGACGGATTGACACAGTTATTATGCTATGTTTTACATGTTGTCCTGTGTTCACCGTCGTCTATGTTGTGGGTAAGTCCAGCGGGGATACCTTTATTTACAATATTTGTAAAGCTAGGGTGACTTTGAGAGAAGTGTGAGGTTAGGACGTCCGTAAACCGGTTTAAACCCCCAGTGGTGTTTTTGCTGCTGACCGTGCCAAGGCGGTACTCTCTTTGTCACCCTTCCTTTTGTTTGCCTTGCGTCTTTGTGCTTGTGGTTTGTTCATGTTGTGGAACGTTTGCCCCTGTTTCTTGTGTGTCTTTTGGTGTTTTCTGTGTTCATTTCGTATGTGTGTGTGCGTGTGCGTTTGGGTGTGTGGTTGTGTGTGTGTGTGTGTCATGCTGTCTATCGGTGTTTTGGTGGTGGTTGCGTCTTGCATGTGGCTTTGCCTGCTTGACTTTACTACTTTTCCATTCCTATAGCTATTCAGTGGCTGTTGTGAAACAGCATAGACAAGGCATACGCATATTTATAAGGGCGGTGGTATCTCTCTCAATCATTATCCACGCTACACATGCTGCTCATATGCACATCCGAATATAGCACTGCTTACTGTTGAAAAGGTTTTCAGTTAATTTATTCATGCAGAACGTTCCTTTTGAGAACACTAGCAATAATTTCAACCTGCATAGAGTTGTATTTGCCACCTGTCCTAAAGAATGACGTTAATATCTGAAAGTCTGGTTTAGGGTTGGGGTTTAGATATACGTATATGTACATGTATCTATATACATATATAAATCTGTAAACATATAAAAGCCTTCAATTTCAAATCATTTACCGATGTACTCTTGTATTTTAATACAAATTAAGATACAAACCACTTGGAACACAAATCACCACCAAATACCAAACAGGGTGACTGGATGAAGATGAATTATTAGGTCCTATCAGTGTGAGCCATCGTTACAGTAGTATTCAAGTCAAGATGTATACATCTCTTTTACAATCAATACATTTAAACCTTTTTTAATTGGATTGTTCACCGCTTTCCTCTTGAACATAAATACGAATTTATATACGAATTTAGATACCTACCATTTGGAACACAAAACCCCGCGAAAGACCAAACAGGCTGACTGGTTGGATCACAAAATGAATTAGAAGGTCCCATCAGTGTGAAACCCTCGTTACAGTAGTATTCAACATGTATGAAGTCTGGTGACCGTGACAATCCTCCATTCTCAGGCGGCTCAGGTGGCTGTAGGCATGCTGGAGAAATAAAGTAATTATTCTAGATTTGGGCACATGTCAACTTGATCCACAATGTTCATCTGATATGTAACTAATTTCTATGGAGGGTATATGGTTAAAAAGCGTTCGTACAAAAATGCAACGGATACGTGCAACTAGAATTCACGCTGATAACTCTTTAAATATTCCATTTACATCTGGCCAGCGGTATTGGCATGATGCATGATACTAAATGTAAGTCTCACAATACGAAAGAATATAGAAGAGCGATAACTCCATCAAGAAACTTTCAAGTTAAACAATCTGTAGAAACAGCGCATTGCCCGTCACTTATGTTATAGTTTAATTGATATCTGAACAGCAGTTTTGGAGACGAAGCACACCCAAGCGAGATGTGGACGTCTGTTTGGCAATACTTTGAGCAATGTGTACCCCATTGATGGTGGGAGACATGAATATGACCTCTTTAAAAGTACAAAAATTAGTCGTGCAGGAAACACCATATACAGAACAAATTTCATTTTTGTCGTACCCTTTATTACTTTTCTACAGTTACTCTGTTTGCAGCTCAATCATTGAGTACACTAGCGATAGGTGGATACAGTATGTTCACTTAAATGTTTTTTTGTTATACATGCACTTTACCACTGTATTTGCTGTCGCGGTTGTTGTAGATTAGTCGGAGAGGGGATACGTTTATTTACACTTTGTCTTTTAGGATGGGGATGGAATAAGTGTGAGGTTGGGCGCCCATAAACCGGTTTAACCCCCCTGTGACTTTTGTCACTGACCGTTCCAAGGCGGTACTTCCATCTTCCTCCTATTGTATGTTTGTTTTGTCTTTGTGTGTCTCTTGTTGTTTTTTCTACTTATGTACATTTGCTGTTTCCTTGTGTTGCTGTTCGGGCGAGTGTTTGTTCTGTATGTGGTGTTTCCTGCATGACTCATTTTTGTACTTTTAAGAGGTCGCCTTCATAGAGTACTAAACCTTTCTTGTCGGCGTACATGCAAAGACATTTTAATGAATAAACGCATGGATGCTTAATATAGGTGGCATCTTAATGGAGAACTAAACCCAAAAAATGGTCGTCATTCATTTATATATATTATTCTACAATCTGCTTCAGTCCGTTTCCTCTCTGACGCCTTTTGAAGCCTCTGTAACAGTCTATTTTTGAAATAATGATTCAAAAACTACACAATTTTACACAATTCTGAAATTTCCCTTTTCTCAAGTAAATGCTCCTTTTCAGTAGATTTATTCAAAGAGGTATAATCTAAATATAGTATATGAGATAATGGGACTAGAAAGAACCTAGTATAAGGGAATGGGTTAATCCTTATGCCGCAAAACTCTGATATAGTCAGGTTTTACTATGTCCTGATGTCAAACGGTTTGGATCCTGATGAAACACCGAGTTACCTGATGTCTCATTAGAACCTTCATTGTTTGTAAAGGATCCTCAATTTGCGTTTAGCATGAAAAGTTAATTGCAACGGGTAGTCAATTCATACAAACCGTTCGGAATACAATATACTGTTTCATTAAGCCATGGCGGATTCCTGGTTGGTTCACAATATGAGAGAGTTGGACCTTCAAGAGTGAACCCTTCGCGACAATGGTATTCAATATGCATATAATTTTGAGAAACTGTTAGCCAGCCATTCTCAGGAAACTCTGGTAACTGTAAGCACTCTGGAAAGAAAATATATCATAACATGCATTATTTTAATTCATAGCTGTATTAATTACAACATATCCTCTTTGAAGCTGTCAATAGCACGATAGGAACATGGCTACAGACACATACATGATCGCTGCTTAACCCTTTACTCTATGAATATTTTATGTAAGAAATAACGACATCATGAACATTAATTGGCTACATTTTATACTGTCATTCGAACAAAGGATGATTTGACCATGACATAAACTGTAGAATAAAATCTATATTATTCCTTGAGCAAACAGAGCAGACCTTGATCAGACGTCTCCTACAAGAATTTTCCTACGGAGGGAGACTGTAGTTGAACATTCAGCGTTGAAAGGGGTGTACTGTCTTGCTGTTTCATGCTGTCTATCGATGTTTTTGTGGTGGTTGTGTCTTGTATTTGGCTTTTCCTACTTGACTTTACTACTTTTTCAATTAAACATATTTTATTTGTAAATATTTACACGAATATTATAAGGATAACACAAAGAAAAAGAAAAGAATGGAAACGAAAGCAATGCTGCTTATTGTGTTTCTCTCCCAACACCGTAACAACTACACTCGCTTTATACAGAAATGTCTGCAACTTATTATACTGTATTAACTGCATTGAAAAACTAATTCAATTAAATCAGCAGAATTTATCAATTAATACAAAAAAAGATGATTTAGAATAAAAGAAAAAAAGAAATAACAAAAAAGAAACGAAGGTTAACACACACCGTAGAGAGGTTTAGGATTCCGAAAGAAGGTGAGCGTTACCGAGTTTATTAGAATCGTTTTGAAATTTGGATAAACCGATGTACAGCTTCGACTATAATGAGGTTTGCATCATAATTAAAAGAGGGTCACCAAACAGGAAGACAGAAAGGAACAGAGTAGTAAATCTGGCAACATCATCGAAAAGTTGTTTTCTTTGGTTGGTATATTTGCAACAGCTTAAGAAGAAGTGACATGCGTTCTCGACGAGGCGATCGAATTTAATAAATGTAGTGGTGTAGGACTGTGTAAACTTAATTTGCTCAGCAGCTTACAGGTTAAAATATATAGCTTGACTATAATAATCTATCCGTATTTTAAAGTTTTGAATATTTATGGAAGAAATAATTACATCATTAATATCAATTAGATTTTGATTAAGGCAGACACTGTAAAATCAGATCTATATCATACCATAAGCAAACAGAGCAGAATTTCATCATGTGGCTCCTACAAGAGCTGTCTGGTCTGGGTCTACTCTGTTTTCAAAGGTGTGAACGGCATTTATATGAAGAAAAAGTTTAAATTAGTTACCAGTTATTTATACAAACCGTTTGGAACACAATAAAGAGCAACTGAATCACAACTGGCTTCAGATGATAAACGGAGGGTGAAACCAACATCGCAATAATACTCAATCAGTACTACGTGTAGTTCGGCGAATATGTCCACAAACACTAACAAGTCATCACCCGGTGGCACGGGTAGTTGTAGACACCCTGCAAGATAAATATCTAAACAAATCACCTGGGTCCATGCTAATAAAGCTTTTTAGCTGAGTCTGAGTTCGTTCTCAAGCTTTTGATTGGTCAGATTTGAGTTCTCAAGCTTTTGATTAGTCAGACTTGAACCAAAGGCTCAAATCTGACCAATCAAAAACTTGAGAACGAACTCAGACTCAACTAAAAGTTTGATAAGCATGGACCCTGACTCTCATAGCTGTAAACACCCTTCCAAATAATGTTTCAGTCAAAGCACAAACATGTTATTCATTCTGCAAGATATAAACCTATAACTAAAGCAGGTTTATCGTCTACTTTAAGCCATGGTCACACATGCATTAAGTAACATAACTTAACATACTTAGGAATAGCTATGTTAATTACAAGTTAAAGTACATGTACGTTAAAGTAAGTAAAAGAATGTTAAACTAGGGCCAATAATGACAGTATTATTACAGTACAAACATATTAGTTTCGATGAAAATGGTCCATTATGTATCACATGGTCATTCTCGACATAAGTTCAATTTGACAATGTTCATAAGAATAATTGAAACATAACAAATACTATGTTTAATGATATTTTTTAAAATATACGTTTATGGCAGGGATTATCAATTTATGGAACAATAAATCATGATTACTTAAGTCGCTTAATGTTAATATAGCGTTTCAAGTTTTCAACAATATCGGAATTGCGCAACTTTTTATGACTTTTGCAAACAGTAGAAACCCAGATGATATTTGTATTAATTGCATTAGTAGAGGACAACATAATTTTAAATCTGCCCAGTAACATATTTTGTAGACCCTAGTCAGATACCAAATCTTAACATGGTGATAAATTTTGATCTACATTGTTTGAATGGTCGTTTTTCATGCGACCTGAAATAAAGTATCTGTCGTGTCCGTGTTTTCGTTTGTTGTGGTCGAAATATGAGATATACCTAATGTTGAAGACGTCTCGCCATCAATCTGATGCTGGGGTACACCTTGTGTTGTAGAGTCTGCCACTGGAGACACTAGAGCAAATACAGACGAGTAAGTATTTACAGAATGGTTTCTGAACAATGGTGATGCAAAGTATCATTGTGATTACTATATTTATCCACTCATGGTTTACGGTGCCAATATTAACTCTTGTGCTGTCACTAGCTAAGAACCCGACACATTGTAAGAGATACCTTCAGCTGAAGCATGTAAAATTGTGAACTCATATCAGACCAACTGTGTTGGGTTTTTCTTGATCTACATTGATTTTAAAACAAGGAAAGAATAAACATTTACTGAAGGTTCACTGAAATTATTTTTCCACAGCATTTCCAATCTTTTTAGACATACTCAAAGAAACTTAACTCTAATTACGTAACACTAGATTAAAACTGTAATTCTTAAAATCGTAAACTCTTGAAATCCTGAAACAGTAAATTATCGAAATTACGAAAACGTGAACACATGGAATTGAAACTATGAAATCGTGATTGAAGTAGAAAAATAATAGAAAATGTAGAAATCCTAAATATATAAGTATATAGAGAAAGAATCTTAAATTTGTGCTCAGTACAAATTATTTTATTAAAGATGTATTATGCACATTTTTGCATTAATCAATCAACACCAGAAGCTGTACACGTATACATACTAACATAAATAATGCTTACAACCCATTTTCCGACAGGATAAATATCAGCTAAATGGTATTTATAACTAATTATTCATTACATGAGATTTTATTGAGTTGATGGTTTACTATTTGCAATTCAATAGCGAATATGCTACTACCTATGCAAACTCGGAGTCTTTTCAAGATCCAAACTGTTTGATTTTATGACCAAGAAAACAAGAGTTTTCTCCCATTTACTGACACTACAAATCATATCATTTTCTTTGAAAGCAGGCGCTATAATATCGCATATACATGTAGACAGTGTTAGTTCCGGTAAATTTATGTACAAAGGTTACCCCTTTACGCCATATATTTTTAATGCCTTGAAACTGTGTAAACCGAAATCAGACAGCTCCTGCATGCACTGTTTGATCAGGAATTCTCTGTGTTATGGATCTCATCATAAAGGTTCTTCTGCCATGACCAACATTTGCGTTCAGATGCCATTACAAAACTGCACCGTACTATAACGTGCATATTGTCATGATTACCATGAGGTCCAGATAAGATGCGTAAATTAACCCATTTGCTCCCTGTGGATTCTTCAATGTTTATATATTGGATTAGTCTATCTTTTATCTAAGGGATGTCTGGTTTTGTTTTGTTTTATATTGAATTTCCTATCAGCAAACAGTGTAGACTCTGATCAGACGCCGCATTATGCGGCATATATGGGATTATGGGAGCAAATGGGTTAAAAGAAATAAAACCTATAATATGACCACTTTTTAGTATCGTCTGTTCGAGACGATTCTAAAGAGTTGTCACAGTATAGGGTTTGGTGGAGAAACACCATTTTAGTATTTGGGTAATTTCCTTAATCTGTAGCTCTGATTTCTTCCATGGATATTCATAGAGTAAATGATTAATTACTACAAACCGTTCGGAACACAGCGAACCGATGGACCAGACCAAGATGAGTTCCAATTATTTCCGCAATCTGATGGCGAAATTTCTTGAAGAGTGAGCCCTTGCGTGCAGTAGAGGAAATTGATCATGGAGTTATAAGATAGTCTAACACTTAACTCCCATTCATTTCCGGGCCATTCACGCGGCTGGCAAGCTACAAAACACACACACATACACATATATATATATATAAACATGCATTTATGTGCTAATAATTAATGGACAATATGTAGTGCTTCATACATATATATTTATCTAGTTGGTGTTTATGTAATGGGGAAAACGGAAAATAGAAAACTAGCAGCAGTGGTAATGGTAGCGGGAACGTGAGAAAACAATGAAAGCAATAATAGTCAGTACGAGGCCCATTCGAGACTAAATTTCAGCGAGTGCTTTACTAATATATTCTGAAAGTGGGAAATCCTTCGAAAGCAAAAGTAGCAATGTGAAAAGAGAAAATTGCAGACTCGGTTTTATTGAGTCTGTTCATGAGTAGTAATCAAAAGTGCAACACTACTCACGCCCCCTAGCACCGGTTTAAGCAGTATTCAATTTTCAAAACTTATAACATCAAAACTAATGATCCCGAAGGACTAGAAAATATAACAACACTGAGAATGAAGTACGGGGCGACTTTTTACGGCCAAGTCAAACAAACTCTGTGCTACATGATGTAAATAGTAAAAACGCCGACGTTTGTGTGGTTCAAACTGATTTTATAAACTCTTGCACTGAATCCTAAGACTATAAAGTAATGGTGTGAGTCCCAAAGTCAACAGGAGCCATCAAAAAGTGATATAATGGCTCGCTTAAAACAATGAAGGAGGCTCAGTTAATAAGGAAGAAGAATAGGGCGTTAGAGGAGTTACAGTGTGAGGTTGATGGGTTTGAAAAAGAGATGAGAAAGATATGATTGACGGTCGAAGATAGATCCAAGAAGACTGGAGAAAAGATTGGTTTAGTTGAGTATAGAAGGTCGACAGTTGTTAGCTTGTGCTATCCACCACAGACAATTTTAACGTGATTTAGACACAGAGATACTTTAAAGCCAGCATTCTATACTACAAACGCAGTCACTGCGGAATAACCTGACCTTTACTAACCTTCCGAGGGCTGAAAGTAATGATAAATGTGAGAAGAGAATGAAGTAATTTATAATTGAGAAGATGAATTGGCTAAATGTCTCTTTGACAAAATCGTATTTGAAAGAGTGCATAGAATAGGACAGAAGCAAGACAGAAAAATAAGAAGGACAGTTGTCAAATTTCAAGAGTACAAAGAGCAGGATTTGGTTAGGAAATGATGGAAAGCTCCCGGGGTACACAATATGAAACGAGGCAGTTTCCAAAAGAAGTAGACGACAATCGAAAGGAACTTAGCCAAGAAAGACCTGATGACACAGATTTCTTGAAAATCTTGACTACTAATGATACTGCATTCTTATATTAATTCTAGTAACCAATAGTAAGTAATACACTCTCGTTATAACGACATTTGATATAGGAGAATATTCATTATACTGACATCAAGTTACCTGAACATAAATATTACCCTTTTCGTGCTGAATATTTAAATGTTTTCAATCCATCCACTATGCATAATTAGCTGAATCAATGGAAAGTTATATAGGAGTTTTCTGCATTACGTGCAGCTTGAAATACTCAAATGAAAGTGAAAGTATGCACTTCACAACAGTATGTGTTAAATGCTTGTGTTGGGGTCGTAAATAGTCGCCCCGTACTTCATTATCATTATTGTCATATTTTCTTGTCCTTCGGGATCATTAGTTTCGATGTTATTAGTTTTGAAGATTACCGCTTAAACCGGTGCTAGGGTGTGAGTAGTGTTGCACTTTTAATAACCGCTCATGAACAGACTCAATAAAACCAAGTCTGCAATTTGATTGCATATATTTGTGTTCATTTAATCCAAACTGAAAAGGTAATGCACAATTACAGGATAACAATATATATCGTACGCACAATACTTGTGGTGGGGATTTTGCCTTGCCCGACTGCCCGTACGTCTGTCAGTTCACCGCTCTGTCGCGGGCAATCGGAGTTTCCTGACAAGGTTCTCCATTACATAAATCACACCAGTTGTCTTTGCAACCAGATCTGCTTTGAAACCACATGTCAGATTTCTCAATAATTAGGTATAAATGCCTTCTATTAAGTATCTTCCCATCATATTGAAAAAATATGGCCGCCAGGCAAGGCTTATTTGCCTAATATGTCTTCATAGAAATCTTAAACACTTAATCAAGATTTGACGGTAACAGTTCTGAAGTCACCATCTACTTAAATTGTTAAATCATTTTACTAAAATATGTGGCTGCCGGGCAGGGTTAATGTTCTTTATTGTGCTGTGGGTATCCCACAGCACAGTATATGTGATGGCTTCGCATGACCTACTTTTTGGCACTGGAGTAACATTTTTGGCCTGGGTTGGCTTGCCAAGCCGAAGGCCATAGTAGTCATGCCATAATTTCAACCCCTTCCCAAACATTTCCGAAGAAAACCGAGTAAAAGTGCGATTTACCGCTTGCACAAAATGTCAATACGCTTAAGCAAATAGATCGATGAAGTTCCAATTTGTTTGGGCTTCAACATTTAAAGTTTGTTAACATTTACTAATAAAACTTGGTAAAAATGCGATTCTAAGAGTGAAAAAACAATGAGTGGGAGTTTGGCCTATAAATGCATTATTTCATACCTACAGATTTCTACGCACAGCATAGTGCACATATATAATGCGAAATTGTACAGAAATGTCCGATTACTTACGGAAAAGCTTGGTTGAATTGAACGGAAATGTATGGAGAGCAATAGATAACGCTAAATTCTATTCATTCCATCTATAGATATTGTTGAGTACTTTTGTGGCCCTGTTGGGTACGTTTAACTCACCCCTAGACTATTTTTTAGAGCCAACCTCAATCAAGAAAACCTATAGTATATCGCTAGGTAAGCGATTTGATGTATCTCTGTATATACAGGATTATCTCCCTTTTTGACTATTAGTAATAATTCGTTGTGTATCAAAGTTATTTCACTTTTAAACTTCATTTTGTTTGTTTAATACCTTATAAAAATTAGTCCTTTGTAAATATTCGAATGGGTGAAGCGGTTGGTCAATCGAAATAGTTAATATGAATAAAAAAACTGTTAATATGCTAATTTACTGAACTTACTCAGATTAATGATAACTATATACAAATGCTTAGACTGGGGCAAGCATCAACGATCGCTCCTGGTTATTTTGAGGTAGGAAGCTTTGTCTTGTAAGTAGGGCATCGCCAAGCATCCTGACAACATTTTTGAATTAATCTATCGAAAAGGAATGGTAACTATAGAAAAGCAGAATTTTAGAATTGTTCAAAAAGGCACCAGTAGGAGAGAATTAGTAAATTAAACCAAAGGAACTGACCAACAAGTGTACATATGTTAGAACGTCCGTCTGTCCGTCAGTCGTCTGATTTTACTTTGTCCACGCGGTTTCTCAAAAATCTTTGGTCAGATTTTCATCGAAACTTTATAGGATTAATCAGCACCATGCCTATTCATGTTCCAGTTTGATCTTTTACATGAACAATGTTGTCCGCGCTGTTTCTGGAAAACGTTTGGTCATATTTACATGAAACTTCAAGATATTGATTAGCGCCATGCCTAGTTGTGCATATCTTTTTCCTGTCCCGGCTCGATGATTTTCTGCAGAGTTATGGGACTTTGAATTTTTTACATGGAAAATTTTGTCTCTGCGGTTTCTCCAAACTCTTTGGTAGGATTTTCCTGAAACTTCATAGGATTGATCAGCGCCATGCCTAGTTGTGTATATATTATTCATGTTCCGGTTCAATGATATTCTGCAGAGTTATTGGACTTTGTATTGTTTACATGGAAAATCAAACCCCTAAACTTCTTGATTACCATATGACTGGAAGAACTTATTTGTTATGAACGATTCGGCCTCAATCCGTTTCGGGCTTTGTCGTTTCGGCTTCATTATGAAATATAGCCATTTTACGCAATATTTAGTCCAGCCGATTTGTATTCAAACGTATATAAATGACAATTGTGATATGATTGAACGGAAAGTACCAATATACGCAGAATTAAATACAATAAATATATGTTTATGATTAGATGATAAATAATCTTTCAACACCAGTATATGCCGTATTATGATAGTCAGGTATTGGGAATTATTTCAGTAAATATCCCGTTTGATTTGAATTACAAAGTTGAAGAAATTGTAAAGTCAAGGCATGGAATTTAAAAAAAACTTGGCTCATTTTGAAATTGAAATTTTATTGTGAGAAGAAACAAATAAGAAAACATAAGTTTAACAAACAATAAGTATAACGAACAAATATGAATGAGCAAACATACTTATCAAGCAAGAAATATACAGAGCAAATAGATAAGGAACAAATAGCAATGACTGAGCTATATGGCGACATGATAAACATATATCAGATATTTTTTATTTCATAAGCAAACAGAGCAGGCCCTGATCAGACTGATCCTAAAGGAGTGTCGAACCTGGGTCTGTTCTATTTGCCAAGGTGTTAAAATGCATATGTACATATATAAGTATATGTATAGCAAAATATAGCACGATACAGATCTATTGTCTGAAAAAGATAAAATATTTTGCATTAGTTAAAATCTGATGCACGGAACTAACTGCGTGTGCGTGTATATTGTACTATAAACTCCAAATTCGCAATGAAGTATTTGGGTATTCAGTCACAGATTCCTTCAGCAGAAGGTCTGTACTTCATTAAAATATTATTCATTAACACAGTGATTAACAATAATTCAAGTTTTGGTTTTATGAACTGTACTTGACTATTATGAAAGAGCCACCAGAATAACGGCCCAGAAACCATTCAACCACAACGATTTATGTGCAATTCATTTTTGAATTATGTGCAAAATACTGATGTTTGTTCCCACCATTTTAACCTTTTTAACCTCCCCCCCCCCCCCCACACACACACACACACATATATATATACATTTTGTGCAAGCGGTATGGCACTTTATATATATACTGCAATCACTCTGTTGAATACTTCTTTGTCATCATATGGCATTGCGCACCTGTGATTTTGGTCATGATTGCATGACCGATATATCAGCTAGAGCATTTTTGACAATGTTTTCTTGGAGAATGTGGCCTGAGCATTAGTAATACCAAATGGACAATACTTATTCAAAATCATATTCATGAATCTGCAAATCTGTCAGTTTGGTTTGATGTCTTGATCAATAAGTTCATTAGGGCATTCTTTATGAGCCCTCACATCAGAATCTGCACTGTTAGCGAATTCAGAACAATATCTGTAAAGTATCCGTAGTTCCTGGTACAATAATTCATATTTCCGTGTCAAAGTAATTGCGTTTGAAATTAACGTAACTTGGTTTTCAGAAGATTAAGTTATTCACTTATTTCTATAGTCTCATTTGAGGGTTTTGAGTTGTTTACTTGATCACCTCCCTTCAGAATTTATAATCTTCACAACAGCAGGTGTTAAGTGCTTGTGTGTCGGCCGTAAAACGTCGCCCCGTACTTCATTCTCAGTGTTGGTATACCTTCTGATCCTTCGAGATCATGAATTTCAGTACTTCTTGTTCTGAAAATTGAATACCGCTTAAGCCGGTGCTAGGGGGCGTGGGCAGTGTTGCACTTTCAATTACTGCTCATGAACAGACTCAGTAAAACCGAGTCTGCAATTTTCTCTTTTTGTGTTGCAATTTTTGCTTTCGGGGGATCACCTCCCTTCAGAATTTATAATCTTCACAACAGCAGATGTTAAGTGCTTGTATGGCGGCCGTAAAACGTCGCCCCGTACTTCATTCTAAGTGTTGTTATACCTTCTGATCCTTCGAGATCATGAATTTCAGTACTTCTTGTTCTGAAAATTGAATACCGCTTAAGCCGGTGCTAGGGGGCGTGAGCAGTGTTGCACTTTCAATTACTTCTCATGAACAGACTCAATAAAACCGAGTCTGCAATTTTCTCTTTTTTGTGTTGCAATTTTTGCTTTCGGGGATCACCTCCCTTCAGAATTTATTATGGTATAAAGTCTTACACTGTTGTTTTGTTATCACTGCTTTATCAATGAGGAACATTCGTTGTTTATTTCCCTTTGATCGAAATGTGAATAAAGGATAAGCACAAAGGTTTTCAAATAAAGGAACCATGATTTATCAAGAGCAAACAACTAACTCATGCCCCTCATTGCCATTTACTTAGTAGTTTTAATTATGCTATCAACACCAAAAGTATTCTTTTTCTATTTATTTCATTTAGAAGCTTTTTTTTAAAATAAAGATAACTAATCATTAACTGTGTTGTTCCTTTTCTATACCCGACTTTTTGCTCTTCTTATTACTTCCTAGCATAATTAATTCATATCAGCATCAGGCGACTAGCCTTTCGTATATAAGTATACTCGAAATAAAAATGGAATTTCACCAGTGTCCCCACTGTTTAAAACTACTTTGCTTTCAATGCTCAAGTCATAAACACTATACACTTCAGTTAAAGTATTATTTAATACTTATTAAGCAAATAATTAGGTTTACATTAAATGGTAAGCTTTGTTTTGCCGCAGCACTTATTCACTTTGCTGTACATGTACAGCAATTTCTTACTTGTATGTTTATATAGGTACCGTCAAAAATAGTGTTCTCCTGAACCATAAGCGCGTATGATCCAATATCAAGATTGTCCAAATGTTTGCCCTAGTTTTAAAATTGACACGGCCCTTGGACTCTCCTTATTTACATATAATATAATTATAGTAATTTTTCTCCTACAGATCTTTGAGACTTGACGCTTTCGTCGGTATGTGTGTCTCTCTGTCTCTGTCGTTCTGTCACTCTGTCTTTGTATGTCTGCATGTGCGCTCTCTCTCTATCTCCCCTCTCTCTCTCTCTCTCACTCTCTCTCTCTCTCTCTCTTTCTCTCTCTCTCTCTCTATCTATCTATCTATCCCTCTCTCCCTCAGAAATAAAAAAAACTCTTTACCTGGATTTTCGAATGGTAGTATTGTTGACAGAGACGGTGGGGTATTTGGTTCTTCCGTTGTTCCAACGAGTCCGAGTCCACCCTCTGGGAATTGCCCACAATTCGCTACTTGCAGTTCATTGAAGATTGCAAAGCATGAAACCAAAATGTGTATAATACTGGTCGCCATATTGGCTCTGCGGTTAATGCAATACTCTACAATCCAAGTCCTCAATTCAGTCACAATTATCCTTCAGCTAAACTATGTTGCTTTCTCAATGTTCGTCATGCACTTCTAAACATTGTAGATGCTCGTTATGGGTTTAACCCTTTGAATGCTAAATTTTCAAAGTGAACTTGTCCAAAAATGTTTAATGATAGACTTCAGTCGATTTTAAAGGGCATGATTTTTTAAAGAATTTTGATAATGACAGAGGAGCCGTCTGATCAGGGTCTGCTCTGTTTGCTAATATAATTTAATAGAGCTGTTTCTTTGCTTTCTAAAATGTGTACAATGGGTCCCCTCCCATATTTCTTTAGAACTATTTTGTTAATGAATATTCAGTAGGTATTGAAATGTGGCCTAAATGCAGCACATGGAAAGGGTTAATAAGAGCGATCACCTGTAACAATAACGTATACAATGCAGTGCGATCAATAGTAACAATAATTGACACTCCAGTGTAACACTAACAGATACATGTACCATGCAGCACGACCGCAAGTGACAATAATGGATACCATACAACGTAATCGGCAGTAGCAATAATGGACACATTGTGTCGTATTTGAGAGTAACAATAACGGACACATTGCAGCGCCACATAACGGACACCTTGCAGCGCTACATAACGGATACCTTACGGCGCCACATAACGGGCACCTTGTAGCGCCACATAATGGACCTTGCAGCACCACATAATGACAATGCCACATAACGGACACCTTGCAGTTTCATATAACGGACACATTGCAGCATGTTCGAGAATAACAATAACGGATATCATTTTACCACATTTTTTAGCATTTTACCACATGTATTTTCACCTGGATCCAAAATGTCTGCAAATGCTAGCATTAATATATCCAATACGCTGGAAAGGGCACGAAAAGCGAGCACGCATCTAACTACTATATTAAATCCATTTACTATCTAGATATTGTACCAACTGTTGCGTCCTGGGACAATCACTCAAGTGTATACAGGCAGTCAAATTCCGGGGTTTCAATTAACGTAATTAAACCACAGTAACCGGATTTGCTTTACCGCTTTCGCTACCAAAGCTTGTTTAAAATCTAGTTATAGTAACAAATAGTTTGTATTTTTATGAGACGCCAAGTAACTCGGTGGTGTCTCATTATAATCTGGATCCAAACTGTTTGCTTAGATAATTACAGATACGACATACTTACAGATAGTAATATCACAGATTACAGATGCGACATTGTCAGCGAAAGACTTAATAATATCACACCTAAAAGGCGTACATGTATTTGCAAAGTTTGTGCCATATGAGCAGGGGAGATTGAGACCGATTTGGACTCAATCCCTTTGACGCTCAAAAATTAAGATGTGTTCTTCTCTCGGATATAGCATGTACTCTGAACACTATGAATATTCATATAAGAAATTATGACGTCATGAATATTAATAAGATGCATTGTTATAATAGCACATTGGCACAGAAATTTTAGCTATGACAGAAACTAGAATCTGGTCTATATTATATTATAAGCAAACAGAGCAGACCCTGATTAGACGGCTCCTATAGGAGCCCTCTGATTTGGATATGTTCTGTTTGCAAAGGCGTAGAAAGGTATATTCATGGAGTAAAGGGTTAAGTATATACCTTCATTGTACATGTATATAGACGGCTTTCCATGCCGTTGAAAATAGAGTAGACCCAAACCAGATGACTTCTCTATGAGTCGTTTGATCAGGGTCTGCTCTGTTTGCTTGTGAAATTATAATTGATCCGACTTTACCCTCTATACCAATGCAAAAATACCCTATATACATATACCATTACATGTATAAAAATGCAACTGATAAATATTCATAATGTCATTCTTTCTAATTCAGCTTGAAAATGGTCAATAGATTCCCGTGAGCCTATACATCGAACATAGGCGTATGAGTTGGTGGAGCAGCTTTCTATTCAGGGTCTGTACTATTGGTCCTACCGCTCATGACAAACGTTTTCGTAGGCATACAGTAGAACCTGTCTTAAGCAATCATTCATTTATTGAACATATTCATCTTAAAAAGCAGGTGGTTACTTAATGCAGGTCAAAAGTAATGCAGAAAGCTCCTATAGGAACTTTTTTCATTACCTATACCTACATTAAGCTACCACTTGCCTTGCAGACCCATAATTAGACCTTGTTTTGATATCCGTTTAAGAAAGGTTCTGCTGTACATTTTTATTACAAGACACCCCACCTCCACTTCTTTCACTTGTACCTCTTGATATATTTCATGGAAAAAAATTCAAATTCCAAATTGAGCAAGTTTATCTTACATGATAATTATGACAATTAACTCTTCGCTTGCTGAATTTTAAAATACATTTCTCCTTCTTTACCCATGCCCTGTTGTATAATTACATATATCTTCACTGTGTACAAGTATTTCGCTGTGCAATCACTGCTGTGGAGTGCATTGGTTGCACAATCAACTTTTAAATAGTGCAGACCCTGATGAGACAGCTCCTGCAGGAGCTGTCTCATCTGGGTCTTCACTATTTACAGGTAGGTATATTGACGTGAATAGCAAGCGAAAGGTTAACTCTTTCCCTGCAGCATATTCATGTAAAGAATAATGACATCATGAATATCTATCAGCTGAACTTTTATAGCGAAATATGAACACATGACAATTTTGCTCAGGCAGAAACTGCAGAATCTGATTCATATTTTACCATAAGCAAATGTAACAGGTCCTGATAAGATTGAGTCATCTGATCTAGATCTACTGTGGATCTACTGTGTTTGCAAAATCGTAAAAATGCATATCGAGGGGTTGGTGCAAAACTATTGTAACTCCTTCACTTTGTGAAGGAGTTACAATAGTTTTGCACCAAGCCCTCGATATCTTTATGAATGAAATGGTTAACCCTTTGAATGCGGTAAAGGAATCTACTGACATTTTGAAAGCAGTGTAGGCTTGAACTGAACTACGGGGTTCATAGAGGAGCCCTCTGCTTTGGGTCTGTGCTGTCTGTATTCATGATCCTCTTCCAAATTATATAGCTTCGCTCTATATACAGTGCTCCCTCCCTACAACGGCCCTCTCAATAACGAGTCCCTCCTTACAACAACGCATGCCACTGTTTCCGAAACAACAAGGCTCAAGAAACAACTTTTTTCCATCGTATTTTCTTTATGCCTCCATCAAACCCTATGTTGTGACCACTCTTTAGAATCGTCACTTTGTGACGATTCTAAAGAGTGGTCACAGCATAGGGTTTGATAGAGGCATAACGGTTTTAGTTCTCGAAATTCACCTTATCTGGGGATCTGCAGACAAGCTAATTGTGTTTGATTTTCCCTCCCATTAACAACTCCCTCTGAACAACACATACAATCTTCGTATCCCACCGGGTGTCGTTGTAAAGAGGGAGCACTGTAGTTGGCTCTATATAAACAATTAAGGACTATTCCTCTTTGAAACCCAGCATTAACCCTTTCCCTGTTCTATATTTAGAACTGAATATTCATGGACAAAATAGTTAAAAGGAAATATGGAAGGTGGAAAAGTGTAGTTATTTTAGAAAGTAATGAAACAGGTATTTCAAATTCAATTACCAAACTGAGCTGGCCCTGATCAGACGAGTCTGATCTGGGTCTGCTCTGTTTGAAAATATGTTAAAACGAATTTATATGAAGGAAAATGTTAAAAGGGCGAAGGTAGATACCTAAGGCAGACATTTCATTTTTGAAACCATTGTGATAAATAGAACATTTGCTCCTATAGGTATATAGATAACTTTTAGTTTCCCGCCAGATTGCCCGTCCTTGAACTTTATAGAGCATGAAGATAATAGCAAAGTTATTGAGGTAAATTTTCAACATTAAACTATGTATATATCAGGTGATTAAAGTGACAAGTGGGGAATCTACCATCTACTATGGGACCAAATGCTTGGCATTCCACTTTATAGTTTAAATATGAATTCTCACCGGGACTCGTAAAATTAAAACGGGAACCCGGAAGAAAAACTTCTTTTAGGGTAATCTAGGATACAAGCAAGTACAGTGTCAAAGAAGCCTGGTATCACATTGCCACATAATGTATGCATGTGTCCTGTTGGATAAAGCCTAGTCGTGTGTCAGCCCTTTCCCTCAAACAAACACCTTTTCACGTAGCTGCGAACATGGTAGACCCAGATCAGATTGCTCTTACAGGGGGATTCTGATCAGGGTCAGTCCTATTCGCTTATGACATGATATAGATCTGATTCTACAGTCTTTGTCAAAGCTAATTAATATTCATGAAGTAACCAATTCACTCACAAATGTTTATTAGGGTAAGGGTATACAGTGACAGTGTATAGAGTATACTACGAACACTCAAATACGTACCATTATTGATCTTTAACACAGGTGGCAGATTAATGCATGGTGACTTTTACCGTGCATTAGGCAGATACCTGCCTACAAAGACAAAAAATATTAATTACTAAACTTTCGCAGTATCGAGATTTTACTGTAGTTGTAAATCATCATCTAACCAGCATCAACTCCCTGTGACACTTGGACAACAGTTTCTCAAAGGTGTGCGCCGTGACACACAATCAATGGTTACTCAAAGGTTTCTGTCGTGACACTTGGTCTGCAGCTTCTCAAAGGTTTTTGTTGTGAAACTTGGTCTGCAGCTTCTCAAAGGTTTGTGTCGTGACACTTGGTCTGCAGCTTCTCAAAGGTTTGTGTCGTGACACTTGGTCTGCAGCTTCTCAAAGGTTTGTGTCGTGACACTTGGTCTGCAGCTTCTCAAAGGTTTATGTCGTGACACTTGGTCTGCAGCTTCTCAAAGGTTTTTGTTATGACACTTGGTCTGCAGCTTCTCAAAGGTTTTTGTTATGACACTTGGTCTGCAGCTTCTCAAATGTTTGTGTCGTGACACTTGGTCTGCAGCTTCTCAAAGGTTTGTGTCGTGACACAGTTCCTCAAAGTTGTGTGTCGTGACACTTGGTCAACAGTTCCTCAAAGGTTTGTGTCGTGACACTTGGTCTGCAGCTTCTCTTAGATTTGACCGAATCGCAAGCAGTCAAACTTGCACCAATGCAAGGTACGTCTTAACCCTTTCCCTGCTCAACATTCATGTAAGAAAAACTGACAACATGAATATTTATTAGCTGAATTGTTGTAATGGTAACTTTTCAAGAAAACGTTTTGCTTTGACAAACAAATGTAGAATATATTCCTCTTCAAAAGCTAAAGAGCTTTGTTTCCATATGAAATTACAATGGATCAGACTACTGATTTACCAATACCAAACAATATACATGTAGGCCATTATAACTAAATCACCTAATCAATAGTCATGTCATTATTGCATACATGAATATTCAACAGTGTGATTGCTAATATTAATTTCATGGTAAGCTTGAAACTTTAAGTGACTATGACTGATACAGGTGGTATGTTAAACTAATGTGACATTTAGTTTTGAAAACATATAGTTAAGCTGTTTCATTATTTTTATTGTTTCCCATACTAGCAAAGATGAAAGAAATCATTTGACATAATTCTACCAAGCTATTTTAATTCTGTAGCATTGATTACAATTTTGATGAATATACCTCAAATAATAAAAAGTTATGACATTTTCAGTTCAGCAGGGTCAGGATATTTCAATACAGGAGAGTTTAATGACACACATATTAGCCATATTTTAAATGTCATAACTTTTTTTCAAGTTCAGAACATTTTGAATGACACAAAATGTTCTGAAAGCCCTTGTTTAGACGTTTCAGTCTGGAATAGATCAATAAAATAATAAAATCGGGGGTGGGGGTTCTAAGTACTGATGAATAAAAGAAACATCTGGATGTAGACAAAAGTTTAATTGTACAAAATGTTAATAACCAAGCTACATGTAAGTTTTTGAATAATTGTTGTCCAGTATATCTGGGGTCCATGCTTATAAAACTTTTAGTTGAGTCTGATTTCGTTCTCAAGTTTTTGATTGGTCAGATTTGAGCCAAAGGCTCAAATCTGACCAATCAAAAGCTTGTGAACTCAAATCTGACCAATCAAAAGCTTGAGAACGAAACTCAGACTCAACTAAAAGCTTTATAAGCATGGACCCAGGTTAACCCTCTGAAACTCATATAAATGCCTTTTCACATCTTTGCAAACAGAGTAGACCCAGATCAGACATATCATGTAGGACCCGTCTGATCGGAGTTTGCTCTGAATGCTTATGGAATAAGATAGAGATCTGATTCTGAAGAAAAACAATACAAAAATAAAGCTCATTGATATTCATGATGTCATATATTTTTGCGGGAATATTCAACAGAGAAAGGGTTAATATAATACAATGAGTATTAGGTCCATTTTCCCTTAACTTCATAAGATGCCTTTCTACGCCTTTGCAAACAGAGTAGACCCAGATCAAACGGATGAATCAATAAAAGGGGGAAACATCTGATGTCCTCCCTTAATCCAAAATACTATAATACAAATTATCGATAGATGTTTACACGATTTAACGATTTTATCTTTAAAAAATCAGCAATGTTCTATATTCTCTCAAATTATTTTAAACGTGTGATTACGACTGAATAGCTTTAATATAGTTTGTTTATCTTAATTGACTGCTAGAGTACGATAAAGGCCGGGGTCGAACGGAGCGAAGTTGGAACAACGCACCACACATCAAGCATCAAGCACCAAGAAAACGGCACAAAGAATATACTTGAAAGAAGTTTAAACAATGAAACAACAAAAGTAATGAAACAAATCATTTGGCGTTTAAAATAATCAATAACCAAGTTTAGAAAAGGTTGAATGTCGGATCGAGGAAGAAACTTCAAAAAAGAAAGAGGCACATCGAGGCATGCAATAATCGTTTAGTATGATGCATTTAACATGAAGCAAACTGAACTGCACATATCATGATGCATTTTTGGCGTTAATCGTCCTCCATAAGAATGTCAAGCACGGTGTGTCCTGAGTAACGTGACATCTCAGCTTGCTCAATCAATTTGCGTACAATGTTAAACATACTCCCCCTCTAGCGTGCAGGGTAATAGTGCAGTCAGTGACACTTGACGCTGATCGTGTCATGCGAAAACAAATTGAAAATTCAACGAGATCCGTTCTAGATAAGCCATTGGATGTATTAGTACTTAATCAAAATTTTGTTGATGCCAGATCAATGCATTTTACAATTGTTGAGCGAATCGGTGAAACTTTAACCCTTTCGGCGCCAAATTTCTAATTGTCGTCTGCGATCCAAGTTTGTTCAATCATTCAGTAAAATAAGAAAATGAGATAAATAAATGCAAATTTCAAAGGAATAAAGCACATATATAGAAATAGAGATTGAGACAAATAGTGAAGTCCCTGATCAGACGCCGCCTTGAAAGGCGGCGTCTGATCTGGGACTGCACTATTTGTCGTGGTGTATTTACTCGACTGTGGCGGTGAAAGGGTTAAAGGTAAAACCGACAATAGTATGAGCAATTGGCAATATTCATGCGACGTTTTGAATACTGACTTCTCTGACCTCTTAGGCCGGATATGATAGGGGTAATACCCCTTTAACACCTTTCAACGATGAACGGCTCATCAGTGGTTAACTATAGAGTCCATACAGTATGAACGACTTAAACTTGTTAGAGGATTGGAGTGACAAAATGTGCAGACCCTGATCAGAAAACTCTTGTAGGAACCCTCAGATTTGGCTCTGCGCAGTTTGCAAATGGCAGCGCGTGTATGTCCCGCATTCAAAGGTTTAAATAGGTGACATAAATGCCTCTACCTTTCCCTCTTCCTCTTCCTGCTTGATATAACAAGATACATCAAGAATGAAGCATCGCAAATATGTGTAAACTTATACTTTACCTGACTCGGAATGCGGATCCAATATCGTAACTCATTTAACCGAGCAATTAACCGAATTAATAACCATACACTCTCACGGTCCCATACAATGGACATATGCCAGCAATGTAGAACTGGATTAGAGTAGTCAGGAAGCAACCCTCTGATCAGGGTATGCACTGTTTGTCTGCTATTATTCTTCATTTGCAGGAAAACCTCACATGAAAAATTGACGGGTTCCAAATATCAGTTCAGAAGAGTTACATAAGTATGGTAGTTACGTTATCCCATCCCTGCATATTGACGCCATTTGACGCCTCTGTAATATCACTTTTTGAAACCATTATGATAAATAGAGCATTTGTTCCATTGGAGCAAATGCTCCATTTATCACAATGGTTTCAGATCTACACAATTCTGAAATGTTCCTAATTTTTTTTGATAATGCTCCTTTTTCGTAGGTTTATTCAAAGAGGTTGGGTATAAAATTAGCTTATGAGGATATGGTTTAAATAACGTGGCGATTGCTTAGTTTAGAACGAAACTGTTTACAGACTGCTGGTTTGATAGGTACAGACACATTCTGCCTTGTAGACTATCAAGAGTAAAATAAACATATTTAACGCTTTAAATGCGGAGCACGCGTGTATTGGTATTTGCAAATAATGTAGACACATGTCAGGGTCCATGCTTATAAAACTTTTAGTTGAGTCTGAGTACGTTCTCAAGCTTTTGATTGGTCAGATTTGAGCCTCTGGCTCAAATCTGACCAATCAAAAGCTTGAGAACTCAAATCTGACCAATCAAAAGCTTGAGAACAAAACCCAGACTCAACTAAAAGCTTTATAAGCACGGACCCAGATGACTCCTAGAGGATCCCTCTGATATGGGTCTGCAATGTTTCTCATTTGAACTCATCTATCAAGGTTAAACTTCATAATGATTGTACTCTTGACTTATTCGATGATAGGACATTCCCCTTTGCAAACTAAAGATTAACAAGCTTCTTTTCATGCTTTTGCAAACAGTGTAGACCCAGATCAGGGTCAACTCTGCTTGCTTATGGAATTATAATAGATCTGACTCTACCATTTCTACCAATATCAAAACATCCTATGTACATACATGTATGCCATTATAAAAAAAAACCATCGAATTAATATCCATGATGCCAATATTTCTTACATGAATATTCAACAAGGACGTTTTAACATACTTTACGGTATTCATTTCTTACTATAGATCAATTTTTGATGATTTCTGCAAATAATTTGGATTCAGATAAGACGCCGAGTAACTCAGCTTTTCGTCAGTAGCCAAACTATTGGACACTCTGATGCATTTGAAGATAAAATGAAAGAAAATGCGGTTGGCATTGAATTGTAACAGGAAACCAGAGCAACAGAAAAAGATGCGCACTCGAGTACTAAAATCGTCATTTCGCCACCAACCCCTATGTTGTAACCACTCTTTAGAATCGGCACTTCGAGACTTTTCTAAAGAGTGGTCACAGTATAGGGTTTGGTGGTTATCTTGAACTCTGGGAAACAATTTGAAGACAGCAATTATCTATTATTTGCGTGTAAATGTGAAGTATTTTATATAATCGTAAGGACTAGACATATGCTGAACTATAGTACTGATAATCGTAGTACAACCGCGTGTAAATGTATAATACAGTCAGTACTACACGTGGTCGTGTTAGCGAGACTCTACTGCATTGCATTATGCATTTACACGCGGTTTAGTATTTCAGTAACATAGTGTAAATTGTATCCATTGCATAAAAATTCTGAAAGTAGGAGATCCTTCGAAAGCAAAAGCAGTAATGGAAAAAGAGTGAAAAAGAACATCGCAGACTCGGTTTTATTGAGTCTGGCCGTGGGCAGTTGTTTCATTTGTAACATACCCCCCCCCCCCCCACACACACACACACACACACACACACATACCCCCCCCCCCTCCAGTGATGTACTGCCAATGCCCTGAACCGATTCCTTACATCCACTGAGTACTGTTGGTTTTTTTTTGCATCTCCTGTCTGTCGAGAATGCCTTCCAGTCATATTTGAACATGAGCGAGGGTTTCGGTAAAACCTGAGACTGAGTCGAACCTACATTGACACAAGCCACTGCCAGTAATTAATGTTCAGTAAGCAGGTCCACAAAGTATTTGCCGCTGCAGTTTGGCTCTACGTGATAAGAGAATAGTGTATTTTCCCTACCCAATCTTGCATTCAGATCTCCCAGTATAGTCAAGAAGTTGTGAGAGGGGACACTTTGTGTTACCTCGCTCAGTTCTTTATAGAACTCTTCTACTTCTTTTTCGGGGCTGTATTTCTTGTTGAGTAGCAAACAATGCCAGGTTGCCGCTAAATTCTGCTGCAAGGATTCTCTTAGAATACGACTGTGCTTAACGTGAAGCTTTCCTTGCACGTTGACTGATGAGCAGTCAAACCCCTCCAACAGCAGATTGAACCTTGTTCCTCCAGGCTGATACAGTGATGAGGCATCGGTTCTCAATCTTCTTAAACACAATTGCACTTATTAACCCTGTTGAATAGTCGCGAATTAATGTAATCTTGAATATTAAAATTTTATTAGCTGATTATGTGCCGTATATTGGCGTATGACTTGATTTTAACCCTTCGCTTGCTATTCACGTCAATATACCTACCTGTAAATAGTGAAGACCCAGATGAGGTCAGGGTCTGCACTATTTACAAGTTGATTGTGCAACCAGTGCACTCCACCGCAGTGATTGCACAGCGAAATAAGTGGAAACAGTGAAGATATATGTAATTATACAACAGGGCATGGGTAAAGAAGGAGAAATGTATTTTTAAATTCAGCAAGAGAAGGGTCAAGACAACAAAATATCCAAACACTACAGCTTGATCACATTGTGCTCATATTACGCCATTGTTTGCACTCATTGTCGTACGCAGTTATGACGGCAAACATTGAGTTGTTTCAAAACTTCAAGGAAGTCAAAAAGAACAATCCTCTTATACAGCATATTTGGTCTTCGAAGGAACTGTAAAATTCAAATCTGTTATAATTTCATACGCAAACAGAGCAGACTCTGACCAGACGGTTCCCACAGGAGCTGTCTGATCTGGGTCTATTCTGTTTGCCGAGACATGGAAAAAACACGTTTGTATGAAGGAAATGATTAAAGGGGGTTCAAACTCAAAGCACGCCTTAGCTCATCTTATGCTGAAAAAAACTCCACCAAACGTATTATTTTTTACCTAAATCCGATTCGTTAAAATTTGTAAGAAACTATTAACCCTTCGCTTGCTATTCACGTCAATATACCTACTGTAAATAGTGAAGACGCAGATGAGACAGCTCCTGCACTATTTACAAGTTGATTGTGCAACCAGTGCACTCCACAGCAGTGATTGCACAGCGAAATACTTATACACAGTGAAGATATATGTAATTATACAACAGGGCATGGGTAAAGAAGGAGAAATGTATTTTAAAATTCAGCAAGAGAAGGGTTAACCGAATGTCAAACAGTTTGGATCTTGATGATACACCGAGTTTTCAAATGCCAGTCAGGATGCGCTTAGCATGATAGGATTTAGGACCATCAACGACGAAAATATACAGTAAAACCTGTATAACGGCCACTAAATTGTGGTAACTAGTTGGCTTTTAGTGCAGGTGGCTGCTTAAAGCAAGGTGAAAGTAAAACGGAACGCTCCTATAGCTTTAAGCAGCAACCTGCCTTTAACACAAAATACTTGATGTAAATTAGTGGCCATTATAGAGAGGTTTTACTGTATATTTATGTAGACTAAATAGACTTGGTCAGATGTCAGTAAAGAATTAAATATGGACCCATGGGCATTCTTTTGAAGGCCACTATTTATTAGTATATTAGTATTTATTAGTTATTAGCATCTTTGTCCAAGCTGTTTGCCAAAGTAACCAGGAAGATCACTTACTACAAACTAACATTTACGCTTATCCTGTCGTAAATATGATGGCTGCTCAAAGATGTTACTTCCTTCTGATTCGTGTAAGGTTTTGAGACACCACTTACAGAATGCCAAACAGATGGGATCCTAGTGAGATGCTGAGCTGCTGGTGTTGTATTATCCAAAACTGTGTGCAAATGGCAGGCAGGTCGCGATCAAGAGGATAAGACTTAAACACGCCATGTTTGTAACTCGATAACAAACCAACCGGGACAGCGGGTAATGTGCGGAAAATGGCATAACAGTTTATCGTCGAATTTAACCCTTCGCTTGCTATTCACGCCAATATACCTACCTGCAAATAGTGAAGACCCAGATGAGACAGCAACAGTGCACTCCACAGCAGTGATTGCACAGCGAAATACTTGTACACAGTGAAGATATATGTGATTTATACAACAGGGCATGGGTAAAGAAGAAAAAATACATTTTAAAAATCAGCAAGAGAATGGTTAAAACTTAAATAAAAAAGCATTGAAACTCGTCAAGGTGACACTCACAACATCTCATTGTAGGTTACTTACCCTTTTCCTCCATATCTATGCCATTGAACGCGTTTGTAAAGAGAGTACAGTAAAACCTCTCTATAACGGCCACTAAATTGTGTTAATTAGTTGGTATATTAGGGCAGGTGGCTGCTTAAATCAAGGTGATAGGAGCGTTCTGTTTTACTTTCATCTTGCTTTAAGCAGCCACCTGTCTTTAACACAAAATACTTGATATAATTTAGTGGCCGTTATAGAGAGGTTTAAATACATTTGTAAACAGAGTAGACCCAAATAAGATCTGTAGGAGCGGTATCATCATGGTCTGCCCTGCGTGCTTATGGGGTTACAGTAAAACCCTCTAAACCGGAATTCTAGTAGAGAAGAGTTAAAATACTGTTCGGCAGATGGCTGCTTAATAGAGGGTAAAATTCATGCATAAAGGTCCTAAAGGAACTTTCTGCGTGGCTTTCAATCTGCATTTAGCTGCCACATATCTCCAAGACCGATATTTACATTAAACTTAACGTCTGATTAAAGGGATTTAACTGTATATAAATCTGACCCCAGAGTTTCTAAATTGGTCAAAAAAGTAATCCTGTGTCCTTATGCATTTACTCAAAATATTCTTTCTCTGCCTCTCTGTGTCTGTGTGTGTGTCTTTTGTCCCTCTCTGTATGTCTCTGTCTGTCTATCTCTTACTCTTTATTTATCTTTCTCTCCCTTTCTCTGTCCCTCTGTATCTATCTCTCTCTGTCTCCTCTCTTTCTATGTCTCTCTATGTCTGTCTCCCTGTATCCCTGACTCTCTCTCTCTCTCTCTCTCTCTCTCTCTCTCTCTCTCTCTCTCTCTCGCTCTCCCTGACTCTCTATCTCTGTCTCCCTTTGTCTCCTCCTCCTCTCTCTCTCCCCCTTTCCCCTTCTCTCTCTCTCTCTCTCTTGTATATTGTTTTGATAGTGTGACTAGTTTAGGTTTGACTCTTGTAGAACCTGCTAGATCTGGAGCTTGACAACACAAATAGTGGTCCACGTTTAAAGTTTTCCTACAAAATTCGATGTTGCCTTGTGAGCAACATTGCCACAGCTTGAAAACATTATAAAATATTAATTTTGTTCGCAAATGGCGTGCCGGGGCAATAATGAATATTTCATTAACTCGACCGTGAAAAGGGTGACATGGGAGTTATTCTCCAAGATTAAGTCCTGTTTTCAAGGTTTGAACAAATATGGTCGACATCATACAGGGAATGTTCACTAACACTGCAGACCACGACATGCCGATACCAGATACCAGCATAGGCAGCGACTGACAACGCATACAGTGTTGCTACTCGTCAGCACCACCATTATCAAATATCTATATCAAGTATATAACCCTTTTGTATCAGATGATTCCTGTATGAGCCATCTGCTATGTTCTGTTCTTCAAACTTTTCTTGCCCATATGCAATTACAAATAGAGTAAACCCCGTCTAAACAGGAATTTTATGAAAAAGACTTTAGTTGATATTACAGTAAAACCCCTCTAAACCGGACTTAAATTTGGTATAAATATCGGTCTTGGAGACAGATGGCAGCTTCATGCAGGGTGAAAGTCATGCAGAAAGCTCCTAGAGGAGCTTTCTGCATGACTTTTACCCTGCATGAAGCAGCCACCTGCCTAAAAGTATCTAAATTCTTCTCTACTAGAATTCCGGTTAGATGGGTTTTACTGTAGTACATTTCAAGTGCACTTTGTTGCCAAATTGGTGAAGTTGCGAGGCCTAAACATGCCAAAGCGGTACTTTGCAGAAACCCGTATGGAACCCGAACTATGTCCTATAGGTGCACACTGTTAGCACAAGTACATCCTCTTTTCACGTAAATGTGTACCACCGCGTAAACCAAATTGATAAACTTAATGTAACGTTATTTAACAAAACCAAAGCAACCATCATATGTTACAGTTCATTGTGCACTTAATAATAATTCCGTTGGTGTTCTTTGTTTTCAACCACAATTATTGTGTTTGATTATTCTTTTATTTCTGCAATGTTTGATTACTACAGGTCAAATACTCATGGAGCACTGCGTGCCACAAATTAGGTATGTAACAATTAAACCCCATTGACTAAACCAGGCACCTTAACTCTGTCTTAAATGGTGTGATTAAAAAGGAAACTCATGTACACAGTTTCACATGCAAGTGAATATTTATATAAAGTTTGGTGACTGTATTAAGTAGTAAAGTTGCTATGCTCACTGCAAGACTATGCGGTACAGACAGAATCAATTCAGACAAAGTCAAGGGCTAGTTATGATGTCTATAATACAAAGATATGAAAACAAAAACCAAGGTTTACAATTTCGAATTCAAATGAACATAAATGTAAAGTTTTTGTAAATTGAGATTGTCCTAAAAAATAGGTGAAAAACACACCTTTTGCCATTGGGAATATAGCCAAATAAAAAACCCTGAAACTTTTATTGTAAAATAAGATAAAAAATGGAATATCTTTTTCATTGTACATGTATACATATTTCTGTTATAACCAGGTGAGTGATTAAGGGACATCATGATCCTCGTGTTAAACTGTTACATTTAATGTTTGTAGTTTTGATCAGGGTTGTTTTCACATTTAGAAGAAAGAACTAGTGTGATGCTATGGTAAGTTGAGTGTATATTTACTTGGATATTTTGCTTTTTTATATAATTTGGTAATGTTCAGAAAAAAAAATCTATGTATTTACATTTCAGTTATTTATACTTACAGAAAAAAAAAATTTCTTTACCCAATCTTGAAAATAATAGTTTTTAGCCATATTGCATAAAATCAATTAATTTTGAAAATTCAAAAGGATTTTCATTATGATCAATGAATAAAAGAATGGTCATTTTCTTTTAAAAGTAAATATATTTATATAGACAACTGATATACTTATATTTTCTTATTTTAATAAATAAATGGAGATGATTTTCAAAAGAAATGTTTTCTTTATTACTTTTAATTGTGTTCTTGCCAATCTTGGTAGATCAACATGCATGTCCTTAAATAAAGACATAAGCAGATGTTAGTTCTGAGATTAATAATGCCGAGTCTGTCCATAGCATTTTTTTAAAGCATGATCAAATGTCTGTCTGTTTGTCAAAGGCAAAACTTTAATCATATGTCTGTCTGCCTGTCTGTCAATGGCAAAAGTCTTTAGTCAGTCTGTCAATGGCAAAAAACTTTAACCAAGATCACGTCTGCCAATTGAAAAAAGGCATGATCACATGTCCGTCTGTCTGTCTGTCAATGGCAAAAACCTTTAACCAAGATCACGCCTGCCAATGGAAAAAAGGCATGATCACATGTCCGTCTGTCTGTCTGTCAATGGCAAAAAACTTTAGCCTTGATTACAACTTTTGTGTTAGGGTGATTTGTACGAAGTCTATACATTGAAACATTGGTGATCATTCATCATGTATTAAGTCTCTGCACCTAAACCCAGGTGTAAAAGGAGCCGATTTCCTATATTATAACATAAAATTATATATTGATAGAGTGATCCAGATAGCAGGAAATTGCACCATTCAATGCGGCATACCAAAATAAATTCGGCTACCCGGAGGGGACACCCCTCCCGTACCCTCCCCAACTCGCCCCCCCCCCCCCCCCCCAGACAAAATTTTTCTGGGTACGGCCCTGGGAACCGTATAGCCATTTTGGAAAGTAAAGAAACAGATCTATCAAATACCATTAGCAAACAGAGTAGACTCAGATCAGACGCCTTTATATCAACACATTTTCACACATTTGCAAACAGAGTATCTACAGTAGACCCTCTCTATAACGGCCACTAAATTTCATCAAGTATTTTGTGTTAAAGGCATGTGGTTGCTTAAAGCAAGGTGAAAGTAAAACGCGTCAAACAGTTTCTTTAAGCAACCACCTGCCCCAAATACCAAATAATTAACACAAAATTAGTGTCCGTTATAGAGAGGTTTTACTGTAGTTTAAAAATATATAGACATGATCGGACATACTGTAAAACCTCGATTCTTCGAGATTTTAGTAATGAGGAATTTATGCATTTTAGGCAGGTGGCTATTTAATGCATGGTGAAAGTCATGCAGAAAGCTCCTAGATGAGCTTTCTGCATGACTTTGATCCTGCATTAAGCTGCAACCTGTGTTAAATATTAATAATGGTACATATTTTAATTTTTCGAATAATCGAGTTGTTACTGTATGTTTTATTACATCTGGTTTTGAGCTACAGCAAAACCTCTCTATAACGACCACTACATTACATCAAGTATTTTGTGTTAAAGGCAGGTGGTTGCTTATAGCAAGGTGAAAGTAAAACAGAACGCTCCTATAGGAACGTTCTGTTTCACTTTCAATTTGCTTTAAGCGACCACCTGCCCAAAATACCAAATAATTACCACAATCTAGTGGCCGTTATAGAGAGGTTCTATCGTATCTTCATGTAACTTCTGGATAACGGTTAGCAGCCTTGCACTAATCACAGTGGTGGTTAACGTTTAGCTGCCGACGGATAACTACCATTGCAAACAGGCTGGACCTTAAGGATTCAAGCTGTTTGAAACTTTGATAGTGGTTTTGTAAAGCAATGCAAGACAAAAACAATTTTGGAAACTGAAGATATTACATTTTCTGCTAACAATAATTTACTCAGCCGGTTAAAGTTTAAATTACCAAAAAGACACATCATGTCATTTCAAGGTCCACAGACTAGCTGGGTCTGTACGTTATGATGTTACTGGCGGGGTAATGATTGGTCTGGATCGCACCTTTCCCTCTTCCTCTTCCTGCTTGATATAACAAGATACATCAAGAATGAAGCATCGCAAATATGTGTAAACTTATACTTTACCTGACTCGGAATGCAGATCCAATATCGTAACTCATTTAACCGAGCAATTAACCGAATTAATAACCATACACTCTCACGGTCCCATACAATGGACATATGAGAGCAATGTAGAACTAGATTAGAGTAGTCCGGAAGCAACCCTCTGATCAGGGTATGCACTGTTTGTCTGCTACTATTCTTCATTTGCAGGAAAACCTCACATGAAAAGTTGACGGGTTCCAAATATCAGTTCGGAAGAGTTACATAAGTATGGTAGTTACGGTTATCCCATTCCTGCATATTGACGCCTTTTGACGCCTCTGTAATATCACTTTTTGAAACCATTATGATAAATAGAGCATTTGTTCCATCGGAGCAAATGCTCCATTTATCACAATGGTTTCAGAACTACACAATTCTGAAATGTTCCTATTTTTTTTTATAATGCTCCTTTTTCGTAGGTTTATTCAAAGAGGTTGGGTATAAAATTAGCTTATGAGGATATGGTTTAAATAACGTGGCGATTGCTTAGTTTAGAACGAAACTGTTTACAGACTGCTGGTTTGATAGGTACAGACACATTCTGTCTTGTAGACTATCAAGAGTAAAATAAATAGATTTAACGCTTTAAATGCGGACGCGTGTGTATTGGTATTTGCAAATAGTGTAGACACATGTCAGGGTCCATGCTTATAAAACGTTTAGTTGAGTCTCAGTACGTTCTCAAGCTTTTGATTGGTCAGATTTGAGCCTCTGACTCAAATCTGACCAATCAAAAGCTTGAGAACTCAAATCTGACCAATCAAAAGCTTGAGAACAAAACTCAGACTCAACTAAAAGCTTTATAAGCACGGACCCAGATGACTCCCAGAGGATCCCTCTGATATGGGTCTGCAATGTTTCTCATTCGAACTCATCTATCAAGGTTAAACTGTTCATAATGATTGTACTCTTGACTTATACGATGATAGGGCATTCTCCTTTGCAAACTAAAGATTAACAAGCTTCTTTTCATGCTTTTGCAAACAGTGTAGACCCAGATCAGGGTCAACTCTGCTTGCTTATGGAATTATAATAGATCTGACTCTACAATTTCAAAACATCCTATGTACATATGCCATTATAATAAAAAACCATCGAATTAATATCCATGATGCCAATATTTCTTACATGAATATTCAACAGGGACGTTTAAACATTTTTCATTTCTTACTATAGATCAATTTATGATGATTTCTGCAAATAATTTGGATTCAGATAAGACGCCGAGTAACTCAGCTTTTCGTCAGTAGCCAAACTATTGGACACTCTGATGCATTTGAAGATAAAATGAAAGAAAATGCGGTTGGCATTGAATTGTAACAGGAAACCAGAGCAACAGAAAAAGATGCGCACTCGAGTACTAAAATCGTCATTTCGCTACCAAACCCTATGTTGTAACCACTCTTTAGAATCGGCACTTCGAGACTTTTCTAAAGAGTGGTCACAGTATAGGGTTTGGTGGTTATCTTGAAATCTGGAAAACAATTTGAAGACAGCAATTATCTATTATTTGCGTGTAAATGTGAAGTATTTTATATAATCGTATGGACTAGACATAGTACTGATAATCTTAGTACAACAGCGTGTAAATGTATAATACAGTACTACACGTGGTCGTGTTAGCGAGACTCTACTGCATTATGCATTTACACGCGGTTTAGTATTTCAGTAACATAGTGTAAATTGTATCCATTGCATAAAAATTCTGAAAGTAGGAGATCCTTCGAAAGCAAAAGCAGTAATGGAAAAAGAGTGAAAAAGAACATCGCAGACTCGGTTTTATTGAGTCTGACCGTGGGCAGTTGTTTCATTTTTAACATACCCCCACCCCCACCCCCACCCACACACACAACACCCCCCCCCCCCAACCCCACCCCACACAGTGATGTACTGCCAATGCCCTGAACCGATTCCTTACATCCACTGAGTACTGTTTTTTGCATCTCCTGTCTGTCGAGAATGCCTTCCAGTCATATTTGAACTTGGGCGAGGGTTTCGGTAAAACCTGAGACTGGGTCGAACCTACATTGACACAAGCCACTGCCAGCAATTCATGTTCAGTAAGCAGGTCCACAAAGTATTTGCCGCTGCAGTTTGGCTCTACGTGATAAGAGAATAGTGTATTTTCCCTACCCAATCTTGCATTCAGATCTCCCAGTATAGTCAAGAAGTTGTGAGAGGGGACACTTTGTGTTACCTCGCTCAGTTCTTTATAGAATGCTTCTACTTCTTTTTCGGGGCTGTATTTGTTGTTGAGTAGCAGACAATGCCAGGTTGCCGCTAAATTATGCTACAAGGATTCTCTTAGAATACGACTGTGCTTAACGTGAAGCTTTCCTTGCACGTTGACTGATGAGCAGTCCAACCCTTCCAACAGCAGATTGAACCTTGTTCCTCCAGGCTGATACAGTGATGAGGCATCGGTTCTCAATCTTCTTAAACACAATTGCACTTATTAACCCTGTTGAATAGTCGCGAATTAATGTAATCTTGAATATTTATTAGCTGATTATATGCCATAGATTGGCGTATGACTTGATTTTAAGGCAACAAAATATCCAAACACTACAGCTTGATCACATTGTGCTCATATTACGTCATTGTTTGCACACTCATTGTTGCACCCAATTATGACGGCAAACATTGAGTTGTTTCAAAACTTCAAGGAAGTCAAAAAGAACAATCCTCTTATACAGTATACAGCATATTTGGTCTTCGAAGGAACTGTAAAATTCAAATCTGTTATAATTTCATACGCAAACAGAGCAGACTCTGACCAGACGGTTCCCACGGGAGCCGTCTGATATGGGTCTATTCTGTTTGCCGAGACATGGAAAAACACGTTTGCATGAAGGAAATGATTAAAGGGGGTTCAAACTCAAAGCACGCCTTAGCTCATCTTATGCTGAAAAAAAACTCCACCAAACGTATTATTTTTTACCGAAATCCGATTCGTTAAAATTTGTAAGAAACTATTAACCCTTCGCTTGCTATTCACGTCAATATACCTACCTGTAAATAGTGAAGACCCAGATGAGACAGCTCCTGAACTATTTACAAGTTGATTGTGCATTCAGTGCACTCCACAGCAGTGATTGCACAGCGAAATACTTATACACAGTGAAGATATGTGTAATTATACAACAGGGCATGGGTAAAGAAGGAGAAATGTATTTTAAAATTCAGCAAGAGAAGGGTTAACCGAATGTCAAACAGTTTGGATCTTGATGATACACCGAGTTTTCAAATGCCAGTCAGGGTCCATGCTTATAAAGCTTTTAGTTGAGTCTGAGATCGTTCTCAAGCTTTTGATTGGTCAGATTTGAGCCTTTGACTCAAATCTGACCAATCAAAAGCTTGAGAACTCAAATCTGACCAATCAAAAGCTTGAGAACGAAACTAAAAGCTTTATAAGCATGGACCCAGGTTGCGCTTAGCATCATAGGATTTAGAACCATCAACGACGAAAATATACAGTAAAACCTATAACGGCCACTAAATTGTGGTAACTAGTTGGCTTTTAGTGCAGGTGGCTGCTTAAAGCAAAGTGAAAGTAAAACAGAACGCTCCTATAGCTTTAAGCAGCAATCTGCCTTTAACACAAAATACTTCATGTAAAATTAGTGGCCATTATAGAGAGGTTTTACTGTATATTTAAGTAGACTAAATACACCTGGTCAGATGTCAGTAAAGAATATGGACCCATGAGCATTCCTTTGAAGGCCACTATTTATTAGTACACCGACGAGCTTAGCAAATGCATCTTTGTCCAAACTGTTTGCCAAAGTAACCAGGAAGATCACTTACTACAAACTAACATTTACGCTTATCCTGTCGTAAATATGATGGCTGCTCAAAGATGTTACTTCCTTCTGATTCGTGTAAGGTTTTGAGACACCACTTACAGAATGCCAAACAGATGGGATCCTAGTGAGATGCTGAGCTGCTGGTGTTGTATTATCCAAACCTGTGTGCAAATGGCAGTCAGGTCGCGATCAAGAGGATAAGACTTCAACACGCCATGTTTGTAACTCGATAACAAACCAACCGGGACAGCGGGTAATGTGCGGAAAATGGCATAACAGTTTATTGTCGAATTTAACCCTTCGCTTGCTATTCACGCCAATATACCTACCTGCAAATAGTGAAGACACAGATGAGACAGCTCCTGTATTAGCTGTCTCATCAGGGTCTACACTATTTACAAGTTGATTGTGCAACCAGTGCACTCCACAGCAGTGATTGCACAGCGAAATACTTGTACACAGTGAAGATAAATGTAATTTATACAACAGGGCATGGGTAAAGAAGAAGAAATACATTTTAAAAATCAGCAAGAGAATGGTTAAAACTTAAATAAAAAAAGCATTGAAACTCGTCAAGGTGACACTCACAACATCTCATTGTAGGTTACTTACCCTTTTCCTCCATATCTATGCCATTGAACGCGTTTGTAAATAGAGTACAGTAAAACCTCTCTATAACGGCCACTAAATTGTGTTAATTAGTTGGTATATTAGGGCAGATGGCTGCTTAAATCAAGGTGAAAGTAAAACAGAACGCTCCTATAGGAGCGTTCTGTTTTACTTTCATCTTGCTTTAAGCAGCCACCTGTCTTTAACACAAAATACTTGATGTAATTTAGTGGCCGTTATAGAGAGGTTTAAATGCATTTGTAAACAGAGTAGACCCAAATAAGATATGTAGGAGCGGTATCATCATGGTCTGCCCTGTGTGCTTATGGGATTACAGTATAACCCTCTAAACCGAAATTCTAGTAGAGAAGAGTTAAAATACTGTTCGGCAGATGGCTGCTTAATAGAGGGTAAAATCCATGCATAAAGGTCCTAAAGGAACTTTCTGCGTGGCTTTCAACCTGCATTTAGCTGCCACATATCTCCAAGACCGATATTTACATTAAACTTAACGTCTGATTAAAGGGATTTAACTGTATATAAATCTGACCCCAGAGTTTCTAAATTGGTCAAAAAAAGTAATCCTGTGTCCTTATGCATTTACTCAAAATATTCTTTCTCTGCCTCTCTGTGTCTGTGTGTGTGTGTCTTTTGTCCCTCTCTGTATGTCTCTGTCTGTCTATCTCTTACTCTTTATTTATCTTTCTCTCCCTTTCTCTGTCCCTCTGTATCTATCTCTCTCTGTCTCCTCTCTTTCTATGTATCTCTATGTCTGTCTCCCTGTATCCCTGACTCTCTCTCTCTCTCGCTCTCCTTGACTCTCTATCTCTGTCTCCCTTTGTCTCCTCCTCCTCTCTCTCTCCCCCTTTCCCCTTCTCTCTCTCTTTTTTGTATATTGTTTTAATAGTGTGACTAGTTTAGGTTTGACTCTTGTAGAACCTGCTAGATCTGGAGCTTGACAACACAAATAGTGGTCCACGTTTAAAGTTTTCCTACAAAATTAGATGTTGCCTTGTGAGCAACATTGCCACAGCTTGAAAACATTATAAAATATTAATTTTGTTCGCAAATGGCGTGTCGGGGCAATAATGAATATTTCATTAACTCGACCGTGAAAAGGGTGACATGGGAGTTATTCTCCAAGATTAAGTCCTGTTTTCAAGGTTTGAACAAATATGGTCGACATCATACAGGGAATGTTCACTAACACTGCAGACCACGACATGCCGATACCAGATACCAGCATAGGCAGCGACTGACAACGCATACAGTGTTGCTACTCGTCAGCACCACCATTATCAAATATCTATATCAAGTATATAACCCTTTTGTATCAGATGATTCCTGTATGAGCCATCTGCTATGTTCTGTTCTACAAACTTTTCTTGCCCATATGCAATTACAAATAGAGTAAACCCCGTCTAAACAGGAATTTTATGAAAAAGACTTTAGTTGATATTACAGTAAAACCCCTCTAAACCGGACTTAAATTTGGTATAAATATTGGTCTTGGAGACAGATGGCAGCTTCATGCAGGGTGAAAGTCATGCAGAAAGCTCCTAGAGGAGCTTTCTGCATGACTTTTACCCTGCATGAAGCAGCCACCTGCCTAAAAGTATCTAAATTCTTCTCTACTAGAATTCCGGTTAGAGGGGTTTTACTGTAGTACATTTCAAGTGCACTTTGTTGCCAAATTGGTGAAGTTGCGAGGCCTAAACATGCCAAAGCGGTACTTTGCAGAAACCCGTATGGAACCCGAACTATGTCTTACAGGTGCACACTGTTAGCACAAGTACACCCTCTGTTCACGTAAATGTGTACCACCGCGTAAACCAAATTGATAAACTTAATGTAACGTTATTTAACAAAACCAAAGCAACCATCATATGTTACAGTCCATTGTGCACTTAATAATAATTCCGTTGGTGTTCTTTGTTTTCAACCACAATTATTGTGTTTGATTATTCTTTTTGCTATTTTTTTCCAAAACTCTCAAACAAATTTCTGCAATGTTTGATTACTACAGGTCAAATACTCATGGAGCACTGCGTGCCACAAATTAGGTATGTAACAATTAAACCCCATTGACTAAGCCAGGCACCTTAACTCTGTCTTAAATGGTGTGATTAAAAAGGAAACTCATGTACACAGTTTCACATGCAAGTGAATATTTATATAAAGTTTGGTGACTCTGTATTAAGTAGTAAAGTTGCTATGCTCACTGCAAGACTATGCGGTACAGACAGAATCAATTCAGACAAAGTCAAGGGCTAGTTATGATGTCTATAATACAAAGATATGAAACCAAAAACCAAGGTTTACAATTTCGAATTCAAATGAACATAAATGTAAAGTTTTTGTAAATTGAGATTGTCCTAAAAAATAGGTGAAAAACACACCTTTTGCCATTGGGAATATAGCCAAATAAAAAACCCTGAAACTTTTATTGTAAAATAAGATAAAAATGGAATATCTTTTTCATTGTACATGTATAAATATTTCTGTTATAACCAGGTGAGCGATTAAGGGACATCATGATCCTCGTGTTAAACTGTTACATTTAATGTTTGTAGTTTTGATCAGGGTTGTTTTCACATTTAGAAGAAAGAACTAGTGTGATGCTATGGTTAGTTGAGTGTATATTTACTTGGATATTTTGCTTTTTTATATAATTTGGTAATGTTCAGAAAAAAAACCCAAAATAATCTATGTATTTACATTTCAGTTATTTATACTTACAGAATTTTTTTTTTCTTTACCCAATCTTGAAAATAATAGTTTTTAGCCATATTGCATAAAATCAATTAATTTTGAAAATTCAAAAGGATTTTCATTATGATCAATGAATAAAAGAATGGTCATTTTCTTTTAAAAGTAAATATATTTATATAGACAACTGATATACTTATGCATGTCCTTAAATAAAGACATAAGCAGATGTTAGTTCTGAGATTAATAATGCCGAGTCTGTCCATAGCATTTTTTTTTTAAATCATGATCAAATGTCTGTCTGTTTGTCAAAGGCAAAACTTTAATCATATGTCTGTCTGCCTGTCTGTCAATGGCAAAAGTCTTTAGTCAGTCTGTCAATTGCAAAAAACTTTAACCAAGATCACGTCTGCCAATTGAAAAAAGGCATGATCACATGTCCGTCTGTCTGTCTGTCAATGGCAAAAACCTTTAACCAAGATCACGCCTGCCAATGGAAAAAAGGCATGATCACATGTCCGTCTGTCTGTCTGTCAATGGCAAAAAACTTTAGCCTTGATCACAACTTTTGTGTTAGGGTGATTTGTACGAAGTCCATACATTGAAACATTGGTGATCATTCATCATGTATTAAGTCTCTGCACCTAAACCCAGGTGTAAAAGGAGCCGATTTCCTATATTATAACATAAAATTATATATTGATAGAGTGATCCAGATAGCAGGAAATTGCACCATTCAATGCGGCATACCAAAAAAAATTCGGCTACCCGGAGGGGACACCCCTCCCGTACCCTCCCCAACTCGGCCCCCCCCCCCCCCCGACAAAAAAAATCTGGGTACGGCCCTGGGAACCGTATAGCCATTTTGGAAAGTAAAGAAACAGATCTATCAAATACCATTAGCAAACAGAGTAGACTCAGATCAGACGCCTTTATATAAACGCATTTTCACACATTTGCAAACAGATTATCTACAGTAAACCCTCTCTATAACGGCCACTAAATTTCATCAAGTATTTCGTGTTAAAGGCATGTGGTTGCTTAAAGCAAGGTGAAAGTAAAACGCGTCAAACAGTTTCTTTAAGCAACCACCTGCCCCAAATACCAAATAATTAACACAAAATTAGTGTCCGTTATAGAGAGGTTTTACTGTAGTTTAAAAATATATAGACAAGATCGGACATACTGTAAAACCTCGATTCTTCGAGATTTTAGTAATGAGGAATTTATGCATTTTAGGCAGGTGGCTATTTAATGCATGGTGAAAGTCATGCAGAAAGCTCCTAGATGAGCTTTCTGCATGACTTTGATCCTGCATTAAGCTGCAACCTGTGTTAAATATTAATAATGGTACATATTTTAATTTTTCGAATAATCGAGTTGTTACTGTATGTTTTATTACATCTGGTTTTGAGCTACAGCAAAACATCTCTATAACGGCCACTAAATTACATCAAGTATTTTGTGTTAAAGACAGGTGGTTGCTTATAGCAAGGTGCAAGTAAAACAGAACGCTCCTATATGAGCGTTCTGTTTCACTTTCAACTTGCTTTAAGCGACCACCAGCCCAAAATACCAAATAATTACCACAATTTAGTGGCCGATACAGAGAGGTTCCACTGTATCTTCATGTAACTTCTGGATAAGGGTTAGCAGCATTGCACTGATCACAGTGGTGGTTAACGTTTAGCTGTCGACGGATAACTACCATTGCAAATAGTTTGGACCTTCTGGATTCAAGCTGTTTGAAACTTTGATAGTGGTTTTGTAAAGCAATGCAAGACAAAAACAATTTTGAAAACTGAAGATATTACGTTTTCTACTAATAATGATTGACTCAGCAGGCCAAAGTTTAAATTACCAAAAAGACACATCATGTCATTTCAAGGTCCACAGACTAGCTGGGCTGTACGCTATGATGTTACTGGCGGGGTAATGATTGGTCTGGATCGCACCTTTCCCTCTTCCTCTTCCTGCTTGATATAACAAGATACATCAAGAATGAAGCATCGCAAATATGTGTAAACTTATACTTTACCTGACTCGGAATGCGGATCCAATATCGTAACTCATTTAACCGAGCAATTAACCGAATTAATAACCATACACTCTCACGGTCCCATACAATGGACATATGCGAGCAATGTAGAACTAGATTAGAGTAGTCAGGAAGCAACCCTCTGATCAGGGTATGCACTGTTTGTCTGCTATTATTCTTCATTTGCAGGAAAACCTCACATGAAAAATTGACGGGTTCCAAATATCAGTTCAGAAGAGTTACATAAGTATGGTAGTTACGGTTATCCCATCCCTGCATATTGACGCCTTTTGACGCCTCTGTAATATCACTTTTTGAAACCATTATGATAAATAGAGCATTTGTTCCATTGGAGCAAATGCTCCATTTATCACAATGGTTTCAGATCTACACAATTCTGAAATGTTCCTATTTTTTGATAATGCTCCTTTTTGGTAGGTTTATTCAAAGAGGTTGGGTATAAAATTAGCTTATGAGGATATGGTTTAAATAACGTGGCGATTGCTTAGTTTAGAACGAAACTGTTTACAGACTGCTGGTTTGATAGGTACAGACACATTCTGCCTTGTAGACTATCAAGAGTAAAATAAACAGATTTAACGCTTTAAATGCGGAGCACGCGTGTATTGGTATTTGCAAATAGTGTAGACACATGTCAGGGTCCATGCTTATAAAACTTTTAGTTGAGTCTGAGTACGTTCTCAAGCTTTTGATTGGTCAGGTTTGAGCCTCTGGCTCAAATCTGACCAATCAAAAGCTTGAGAACTCAAATCTGACCAATCAAAAGCTTGAGAACAAAACTCAGACTCAACTAAAAGCTTTATAAGCACGGACCCAGATGACTCCTAGAGGATCCCTCTGATATGGGTCTGCAATGTTTCTCATTCGAACTCATCTATCAAGGTTAAACTGTTCATAATGATTGTACTCTTGACTTATACGATGATAGGGCATTCCCCTTTGCAAACTAAAGATGAACAAGCTTCTTTTCATGCTTTTGCAAACAGTGTAGACCCAGATCAGGGTCAACTCTGCTTGCTTATGGAATTATAATAGATCTGACTCTACAATTTCTACCAATATCAAAACATCCTATGTACATATGCCATTATAAAAAAAAACATCGAATTAATATCCGTGATGCCAATATTTCTTACATGAATATTCAACAAGGACGTTTAAACATACTTTACGGTATTCATTTCTTACTATAGATCAATTTTTGATGATTTCTGCAAATAATTTGGATTCAGATAAGACGCCGAGTAACTCAGCTTTTCGTCAGTAGCCAAACTATTGGACACTCTGATGCATTTGAAGATAAAATGAAAGAAAATGCGGTTGGCATTGAATTGTAACAGGAAACCAGAGCAACAGAAAAAGATGCGCACTCGAGTACTAAAATCGTCATTTCGCCACCAACCCCTATGTTGTAACCACTCTTTAGAATCGGCACTTCGAGACGTTTCTAAAGAGTGGTCACAGTATAGGGTTTGGTGGTTATCTTGAACTCTGGGAAACAATTTGAAGACAGCAATTATCTATTATTTGCGTGTAAATGTGAAGTATTTTATATAATCGTAAGGACTAGACATATGCTGAACTATAGTACTGATAATCTTAGTACAACCGCGTGTAAATGTATAATACAGTCAGTAGCGTAGCTGAATCCAAATGCTATGTACGCACAGTGGTTATAGGGGTCTGAAGGCATACTACCTGGGGAAAATTGTGTAGTTTTTTAACCATCGTGATAAATAGAGCATTTGCTCCTATAGGAGGAAATGCTCTATTTATCACAATGGTTTAAAAAAAAGTATATGTACAGAGGTCTCAAAAGGCCTTAAAAAGGCGTCAATATGAGAGAATTGGTTAAAATGTACATGACAAGATAGAGCGTCTATCAAAGTCTACCCACTTAGCCTTCGAATTGTGTTCCATTTTTGCCAAAATAATGTTTTCACCTTTCAAATTGATGTTACGCACGTGCGTCAGTGCGTATCGCTAGCTACGCACCTGACAGTACTACACGTGGTCGTGTTAGCGAGACTCTACTGCATTGCATTATGCATTTACACGCGGTTTAGTATTTCAGTAACATAGTGTAAATTGTATCCATTGCATAAAAATTCTGAAAGTAGGAGATCCTTCGAAAGCAAAAGCAGTAATGGAAAAAGAGTGAAAAAGAACATCGCAGACTCGGTTTTATTGAGTCTGACCGTGGGCAGTTGTTTCATTTGTAACATACCCCCCCCCCCCCACACACACACACACATACACCCCCACCCCCACCCCCCAGTGATGTACTGCCAATGCCCTGAACCGATTCCTTACATCCACTGAGTACTGGGGTTTTTTTGCATCTCCTGTCTGTCGAGAATGCCTTCCAGTCATATTTGAACATGGGCGAGGGTTTCGGTAAAACCTGAGACTGAGTCGAACCTACATTGACACAAGCCACTGCCAGCAATTAATGTTCAGTAAGCAGGTCCACAACGTATTTGCCGCTGCAGTTTGGCTCTACGTGATAAGAGAATAGTGTATTTTCCCTACCCAGTCTTGCATTCAGATCTCCCAGTACAGTCAAGAAGTTGTGAGAGGGGACACTTTGTGTTACCTCGCTCAGTTCTTTATAGAACTCTTCTACTTCTTTTTCGGGGCTGTATTTGTTGTTGAGTAGCAAACAATGCCAGGTTGCCGCTAAATTCTGCTGCAAGGATTCTCTTAGAATACGACTGTGCTTAACGTGAAGCTTTCCTTGCACGTTGACTGATGAGCAGTCAAACCCCTCCAACAGCAGATTGAACCTTATTCCTCCAGGCTGATACAGTGATGAGGCATCGGTTCTCAATCTTCTTAAACACAATTGCACTTATTAACCCTGTTGAATAGTCGCGAATTAATGTAATCTTGAATATTTATTAGCTGATTATGTGCCGTATATTGGCGTATGACTTGATTTTAACCCTTCGCTTGCTATTCACGTCAATATACCTACCTGTAAATAGTGAAGACCCAGATGAGGTCAGGGTCTGCACTATTTACAAGTTGATTGTGCAACCAGTGCACTCCACCGCAGTGATTGCACAGCGAAATAAGTGGAAACAGTGAAGATATATGTAATTATACAACAGGGCATGGGTAAAGAAGGAGAAATGTATTTTTAAATTCAGCAAGAGAAGGGTCAAGACAAACACTACAGCTTGATCACATTGTGCTCATATTACGCCATTGTTTGCACTTATTGTCGTACGCAGTTATGACGGCAAACATTGAGTTGTTTCAAAACTTCAAGAAAGTCAAAAAGAACAATCCTCTTATACAGCATATTTGGTCTTCGAAGGAACTGTAAAATTCAAATCTGTTATAATTTCATACGCAAACAAAGCAGACTCTGACCAGACGGTTCCCACAGGAGCCGACTGATATGGGTCTATTCTGTTTGCCGAGACATGGAAAAAAACACGTTTGTATGAAGGAAATGATTAAAGGGGGTTCAAACTCAAAGCACGCCTTAGCTCATCTTATGCTGAAAAAAACTCCACCAAACGTATTATTTTTTACCGAAATCCGATTCGTTAAAATTTGTAAGAAACTATTAACCCTTCGCTTGCTATTCACGTCAATATACCTACTGTAAATAGTGAAGACCCAGATGAGACAGCTCCTGCACTATTTACAAGTTGATTGTGCAACCAGTGCACTTCACAGCAGTGATTGCACAGCGAAATACTTATACACAGTGAAGATATATGTAATTATACAACAGGGCATGGGTAAAGAAGGAGAAATGTATTTTAAAATTCAGCAAGAGAAGGGTTAACTGAATGTCAAACAGTTTGGATCTTGATGATACACCGAGTTTTCAAATGCCAGTCAGGATGCGCTTAGCATGATAGGATTTAGGACCATCAACGACGAAAATATACAGTAAAACCTGTATAACGGCCACTAAATTGTGGTAACTAGTTGGCTTTTAGTGCAGGTGGCTGCTTAAAGCAAGGTGAAAGTAAAACAGAACGCTCCTATAGCTTTAAGCAGCAACCTGCCTTTAACACAAAATACTTGATGTAAATTAGTGGCCATTATAGAGAGGTTTTAGTGTATATTTATGTAGACTAAATAGACTTGGTAAGATGTCAGTAAAGAATTAAATATGGACCCATGGGCATTCTTTTGAAGGCCACTATTTATTAGTATATTAGTATTTATTAGTTATTAGCATCTTTGTCCAAGCGGTTTGCCAAAGTAACCAGGAAGATCACTTACTACAAACTAACATTTACGCTTATCCTGTCGTAAATATGATGGCTGCTCAAAGATGTTACTTCCTTCTGATTCGTGTAAGGTTTTGAGACACCACTTACAGAATGCCAAACAGATGGGATCCTAGTGAGATGCTGAGCTGCTGGTGTTGTATTATCCAAAACTGTGTGCAAATGGCAGGCAGGTCGCGATCAAGAGGATAAGACTTCAACACGCCATGTTTGTAACTCGATAACAAACCAACCGGGACAGCGGGTAATGTGCGGAAAATGGCATAACAGTTTATCGTCGAATTTAACCCTTCGCTTGCTATTCACGCCAATATACCTACCTGCAAATAGTGAAGAACCAGATGAGACAGCAACCAGTGCACTCCACAGCAGTGATTGCACAGCGAAATACTTGTACACAGTGAAGATATATGTGATTTATACAACAGGGCATGGGTAAAGAAGAAAAAATACATTTTAAAAATCAGCAAGAGAATGGTTAAAACTTAAATAAAAAAAGCATTGAAACTCGTCAAGGTGACACTCACAACATCTCATTGTAGGTTACTTACCCTTTTCCTCCATATCTATGCCATTGAACGCATTTGTAAAGAGAGTACATTAAAACCTCTCTATAACGGCCACTAAACTGTGTTAATTAGTTGGTATATTAGGGCAGATGGCTGCTTAAATCAAGGTGAAAGTAAAACAGAACGCTCCTATAGGAGCGTTCTGTTTTACTTTCATCTTGCTTTAAGCAGCCACCTGTCTTTAACACAAAATACTTGATGTAATTTAGTGGCCGTTATAGAGAGGTTTAAATGCATTTGTAAACAGAGTAGACCCAAATAAGATATGTAGGAGCGGTATCATCATGGTCTGCACTGTGTGCGTATGGGATTACAGTAAAAACCTCTAAACCGGAATTCTAGTAGAGAAGGGTTAAAATACGGTTCGGCAGATGGCTGCTTAATAGAGGGTAAAATTCATGCATAAAGGTCCTAAAGGAACTTTCTGCGTGGCTTTCAACCTGCATTTAGCTGCCACATATCTCCAAGACCGATATTTACATTAAACTTAACGTCTGATTAAAGGGATTTAACTGTATATAAATCTGACCCCAGAGTTTCTAAATTGGTCAAAAAAAGTAATCCTGTGTCCTTATGCATTTACTCAAAATATTCTTTCTCTGCCTCTCTGTGTCTGTGTGTGTGTCTTTTGTCCCTCTCTGTATGTCTCTGTCTGTCTATCTCTTACTCTTTATTTATCTTTCTCTCCCTTTCTCTGTCCCTCTGTATCTATCTCTCTCTGTCTCCTCTCTTTCTATGTATCTCTATGTCTGTCTCCCTGTATCCCTGACTCTCTCTCTCTCTCTCTCTCTCGCTCTCCCTGACTCTCTATCTCTGTCTCCCATTGTCTCCTCCTCCTCCTCTCTCTCTCCCCCTTTCCCCTTCTCTCTCTCTTTTTTGTATATTGTTTTGATAGTGTGACTAGTTTAGGTTTGACTCTTGAAGAACCTGCTAGATCTGGAGTTTGACAACACAAATAGTGGTCCACGTTTAAAGTTTTCCTACAAAATTAGATGTTGCCTTGTGAGCAACATTGCCACAGCTTGAAAACATTATAAAATATTAATTTTGTTCGCAAATGGCGTGCCGGGGCAATAATGAATATTTCATTAACTCGACCGTGAAAAGGGTGACATGGGAGTTATTCTCCAAGATTAAGTCATGTTTTCAAGGTTTGAACAAATATGGTCGACATCATACAGGGAATGTTCACTAACACTGCAGACCACGACATGCCGATACCAGATACCAGCATAGGCAGCGACTGACAACGCATACAGCGTTGCTACTCGTCAGCACCACCATTATCAAATATCTATATCAAGTATATAACCCTTTTGTATCAGATGATTCCTGTATGAGCCATCTGCTATGTTCTGTTCTACAAACTTTTCTTGCCCATATGCAATTACAAATAGAGTAAACCCCGTCTAAACAGGAATTTTATGAAAAAGACTTTAGTTGATATTACAGTAAAACCCCTCTAAACCGGACTTAAATTTGGTATAAATATCGGTCTTGGAGACAGATGGCAGCTTCATGCAGGGTGAAAGTCATGCAGAAAGCTCCTAGAGGAGCTTTCTGCATGACTTCTGTGTTCATTTCGTGTGTGTGTGTGTGTGCGCGTTTGGGTGTGTGGTTGTGTGTGTGTGTCATGCTGTCTATCGGTGTTTTGGTGGTGGTTGCGTCTTGCATGTGGCTTTGCCTGCTTGACTTTACTACTTTTCCTTTTACCCTGCATGAAGCAGCCACCTGCCTAAAAGTATCTAAATTCTTCTCTACTAGAATTCCGGTTAGATGGGTTTTACTGTAGTACATTTCAAGTGCACTTCAAGGCCTAAACATGCCAAAGCGGTACTTTGCAGAAACCCGTATGGAACCCGAACTATGTCCTATAGGTGCACACTGTTAGCACAAGTACACCCTCTGTTCACGTAAATGTGTACCACCGCGTAAACCAAATTGATAAACTTAATGTAACGTTATTTAACAAAACCAAAGCAACCATCATATGTTATACAGTCCATTGTGCACTTAATAATAATTCCGTTGGTGTTCTTTGTTTTCAACCACAATTATTGTGTTTGATTATTCTTTTTGCTATTTTTTTCCAAAACTCTCAAACAAATTTCTGCAATGTTTGATTACTACAGGTCAAATACTCATGGAGCACTGCGTGCCACAAATTAGGTACATGTATGTAACAATTAAACCCCATTGACTAAGTCAGGCACCTTAACTCTGTCTTAAATGGTGTGATTAAAAAGGAAACTCATGTACACAGTTTCACATGCAAGTGAATATTTATATAAAGTTTGGTGACTCTGTATTAAGTAGTAAAGTTGCTATGCTCACTGCAAGACTATGCGGTACAGACAGAATCAATTCAGACAAAGTCAAGGGCTAGTTATGATGTCTATAATACAAAGATATGAAAACAAAAACCAAGGTTTACAATTTCGAATTCAAATGAACATAAACTATATGTAAAGTTTAGTCAGTATATGTTAGGTTGTAGAGGAGTTACTTTGGCAAAAAGATCATATTATATAAGATAACATTTATAGAAGATCTCCATTTTGACTTAGTCACCGGCTATACAGGTTCACAACTTCAACAAACTTTCGTGTAAAGGTTTGAGACTCTATTTCTCAAATAGTAAAGCAGCTACGCACGCATAACATTTTGGGACGTTCGGACGAACGGACGGACAAGATGAAATTTCACCCCAATAGAGGAAAGATCCTTTATTACTGGCTTCAAGAAAACAACACTACTGCCACTACCGCTACCACCGCCGCCGCCGCCGTAATCATCATCATCAGCATCATCCTTATCACCATTAACATCTTCATTATCATCATCTTTGTTGGAGTTGTTATATTCTCTCTTTTTAAATGTATGGTGAATGAATACCTGTGAATACAAGTTAGACCTGTCTATGCGGCAAAAAAGCACACTTGTGCCGCATAGACAAGACGACATGTGTATGCGTTGCGCGTTGCCGCATAGACGAAACCGCCATGTCTTTGCGTTGCAAACACCGCATAGACGGAACCGGTCACGTCTATGCGGCGACATGTCTATGCGGCGTCACAATGCTTCTTTGTGGAACTTGTATAGATCCGGTTATTCAGTTTATGCCATGGCCTTAACGTCCTATGCCATTTAAAAACCCAGCCAGTGAATATTCATGGTGTCATTGTACTTTGTACTTTGTACGATTAGGTAAAGGGTTAAACAGTTTGGATGCAGATGAGACACAGAGTACCCGTCATTAGACTTCTAATGTTTTGTAATCTAATTTTATTAGTTTACTTCATTTTTGTTGTTGTTGATTTAAAGATGCAGCACATGTTCAGCCTCGTAACATTAATGCTTAATGTAGAACGAAAGTAATGCAAAAAGCGTCTATGTGAGATTACATTAAGCAACTACCTGACAAAAATTAGGCCACATTTGAGTGACTGCTGAGGAGAGGTTTTCACTGTACAACAGTTTACTAGCCACCACTACATGTACTTACACTGGCACGAATCAGTACAAGACTATTATAACTGATGTTTGACCATTTCCATGTTTAATAATTAAGATTTCTTCACCTAATGAATATTCATGGAAAGAATAAAAAATGGATAATTGGAAAAGGGAATTATTAATCTGGTTTGGAAACTGCATTAAAATATCTTTAAATTGCTATAAGCAAACGCATCCTACCCTGACCAGGCGACTACCACGTCTGAGTGTACCCTGTTTGCAAAGGCGTGAAAATGCGTTTATAAGAAGGAAGGTGTTACGCGTAGACTCCGAAATGACCGTCAGACTAGGTTGTGGCTGGTTTGCTTATAATGGAGTTAGCCCTTTCCCTGCGCTATGTTTATTACAAGCAATACCTACTGAACATTCATGGACAAAATAGTTATAATGAAATATGGAAGGTGGAACCGTATAGCCATTTTGGAAAGTAAAGAAACAGATCTATCAAATACCATTAGCAAACAGAGTAGACTCAGATCAGACGCCTTTATATAAACGCATTTTCACACATTTGCAAACAGAGTATCTACAGTAAACCCTCTCTATAACGGCCACTAAATTTCATCAAGTATTTTGTGTTAAAGGCGGGTCACTGCTTAAAGCAAGGTGATTTACTTTCACCTTTCAACCAAGGTTTGCATTTGCAAACAGAGTATCTACAGTAGAACCTCTCTATAACGGCCACTAAATTTCATCAAGTATTTTGAGTTAAAGGCATGTGGTTGCTTAAAGCAAGGTGAAAGTAAAACGCGTCAAACAGTTTCTTTAGGCAACCACCTGCCCCAAATACCAAATAATTAACACAAATTAGTGTCCGTTATAGAGAGGTTTTACAGTAGTTTTAAAAAATATAGACATGATCGGACATACAGTAAAACCTCGATTCTTCGAGATTTTAGTAATGAGAAATTTATGCATTTTAGGCAGGTGGCTATTTAATGCATGGTGAAAGTCATGCAGAAAGCTCCTAGGGGAGCTTTCTGCATGACTTTGATCCTGCATTAAGCTGCAACCTGTGTTAAATATTAATAATGGTACATATTTTAATTTTTTGAATAATCAAATTGTTACTGTATGTTTTGTAACATCTGATTTTGAGCTACATTTCAGCAAAACCTCTCTATAACGGCCACTAAATTACATCAAGTATTTTGTGTTAAAGACAGGTGGTTGCTTATAGCAAGGTGCAAGTAAAACAGAACGCTCCTATACGAGCGTTCTGTTTCACTTTCAACTTGCTTTAAGCGACCACCTGCCCAAAATACCAAATAATTACCACATTTTAGTGGCCGTTATAGAGAGGTTCTGCTGTATCTTCATGTAACTTCTGGATAAGGGTTAGCAGCATTGCATTGATCACAGTGGTGGTAAACTTTTAGCTGTCGACGGATAACTACCATTGCAAACAGGCTGGACCTTTAACCCTTTCCCTCATATTGACGACTTTTGGCGACTCTGTAGAAGTCACTTTGTGAAACCATTGTGATAAATAGAGCATTTGCTCCTATAGGAGCAAATGCTCTATTTATCACAATGGTTTCAAACTACAAAATTCTAAAATTTCCCCTTTCTCTAGTTAATGCTCCTTTTCGGTAGATTTATTCAAAGAGGTTGTATCTAAAAATAGCCTATGAGGTAATGGGTTAAGGATTCAAGCTGTTTGAAACTTTGATAGTGGTTTTGTAAAGCAATGCAAGACAAAAACAATTTTGAAAACTGAAGATATTACATTTTCTACTAACAATAATTTACTCAGCAGGCTACAGTTTACATTACCAAAAAGACACGTCATGTCATTTCAAGGTCCACAGACTAGCCGAGGCTGTACGCTATGATGTTACTGGCGGGGTAATGATTGGTCTGGACCGCATCAACGCTTTCATTGCAAGTGATAGTGCAATTTAATTGTCGTAATGTACGTAGGCCAAAGTAAGTGACCAATCAATGAGCGGCGTTGGTGACGTGACGTAAACGACGGTCATTACGGTCACTTCATGGCCACTCAGTGGTCAGTTAGATTTCACACGTGTCCTACTTTTGAACGTATATAAGAACGGTCCCAGAGAGGCAAACGGCAAAAGAAATTACTGTTCACTCTTATAACACAACGGAACACTCTCAACTGATACAGACTACATCTATAGAGGTAGTTATGTTTGCCGCTCTAGTTTCAGTCGCCTTGTTAGGAGCATTGTCTCAAACAAAAGGTAAGTACTTTACGACTTTTTAATGTTTGTATTCTAGCATAAGGAAAATTACTATTTAACTAATTTTCTCATAGGCTATTTTAGATCCAACCTTTTTTAATACATCTGCCGAAAAGGAGTATTAACTAGTCTGAGAAATGGAAAGATTTAAAATTTTGTAGTTTGAAACCATTGTGATAAATAGGGAATGTTCTCCTATAGGAGCAAATGCTCTATTTATCACATTGGTTTCACTATGTGAATTTTATAGAGGCGCAAACATGCGTCACTAGGGGGCAATGTGTTAATAAAGAATGTACCGTAAAACTATTATACAATGGTCATATCAGAATTCTGGGAGTTTCGGAGCGGTGGTATCTTTCCAAAGGACGAATGTGCTGAAGAAAGCTACCAAAAGAATCTGTTTTGTTGTGCAGTAACCTTTTACTCCACGAATATTCATTTAAGAAAGAATGAGATCATGAATATTTATTAGATTATTTTTATAATGGAACGTGAAGACAGCGAATGCTTGGCCATGCCAGAAACTGCAGCAAACAGCAGACTCTGACCAGACGGCTCCTATATTAGCCATCTGATCTGGGTCTACTCTGTTTGCAAAGGCGTGGATAACCCTTTCGCCGCCAATGCCGGATCTGTGATTACCTATGCAAACAGTTTGGATCCAGATGAGACGCCGAGTAACTCGGCGTCTCATCAGGATCAAAACTGTTTGTTACTGTTACTATGTTTTTAAAACAAAAAATGAAGAAAATCAAAACAATGAAAATTTGTAGCAGACGACAAAGTTAGCAGACGACAGAGTTTGGCAGCGAAAGGGTTAAGTGTTCGGATTAGCGATGTGTAACTGTAGTTAATTATCGAAGAGTTACGAAACACTGTTTGACAATAGGAATTAACCCATTCCCTCATAAATACGCCTTTTGTAAACAGAGTAGACCCAGATTAGACGGCTCATGTATGAGCCATCATTCTGACAAGGGTTTGTCCTCTTTGCTTATGACATCATATAAAATGCGATTCTACTGTTTCTGCCAGGACAAAAATAATTGATTTGTCCATATGCTAATATAACATTTAATCTAATTGATTTTGTTTGTTTGTTTTTGTTTGTGTTGATTAACGTCCGTTTCTGCTCACTATGGGCTAAATGGACGCCCAAGAGAGAGGGGAGAAGTTTGATTTAATTTAATTAATTAATTTAATTTTAATTTTGATGATGTCGTTGCTTACCTGAACATTCATGGAATAAAGATTTAAAAACAACACTATACTGTACTGTGCCGCCCCTAGAACAGGGCAGTTAAATAACTGTGGTTTTGTAATTCTTTTACTCAAAAAAAAAATAACACTTTATGAATAGCAAATCAATACTTTAACGTATTTATATATAAACGTATGTGATTCAAAGTTTCAAAGCTTAACCCTTCGCTTGCGATTCACGTCAATATGCCTACCTGTAAATAGTGAAGACCCAGATGAGACAGCTCCTGCAGGAGCTGTCTCATCAGGGTCTGCACAATTTACAAGTTGATTGTGCAACCAGTGCACTCCACAGCAGTGATTGCACAGCGAAATACTTGTACACAGTGAAGATATATGTAATTATACAACAGGGCATGGGTAAAGCAGAAATGTATTTTAAAATTCAGCAAGAGAATGGTTAACATTTGTTTATGTATATCATCTATTTGTATGTTTCACTGTTTTTATTTCCTACTTATAATCGGGTATGAGCGAACTTAACCATTTACTCCTTGAATATCTATGTACGAAATAACGACATCATGCATATTACATATATTACATTTATAATGGCAAACTTTTGGCCATGGCAGAAACTGTAGAATCACATCTATATTATTCCATAAGCAAACAGAACAGACGCTGATCTGGGTCTACTCTGTGTGCAAAGGCGTAGAGATGCGTTTAATGGGATACTTCGCAAAGGCGTAGAAAGGAATAGAGTAAAACCTCTCTATAACGACCACTAAATTATGTTAATCAGTTGGTATATTAGGGCAGGTGGCTGCTTAAAGCAAGGTGAAAGTAAAACAGAACGCTCCTATAGGAGCGTTCTGTTTTACTTTCACCTTGCTTTAAGCAACCACCTGCCTTTGACACAAAATACTTGATGTAATTTAGTGGCCGTTATAGAGATGTTTTACTGTATTTATGGAGTAAAGGGTTAATGAACATGAGACAGCTGTCAAAAGTAATCATTGTAAATATGCATTCTGTCATGTCAAATATAAGTCAAGTAAACCAATGCATGTCAAGCGATGGTCTGATACGGTCTGCTGATTACTAGAACAACAATAAAACACGAGAAAGTGCACACTGGTCATGCGATGACCAACAAAGGTTTATACTGAAAATGGTCATTTATTACTGTTACACTGGCGTAGCTGTGTACTTACGGCAGGTGCGCGTTACTAATCAAGGTACGATTTCACTAACACCAGACCCCATGCTTATAAAGCTTTTTAGTTCGTTCTCAAGCCTTTGATTGGTCAGATTTGAGTTATCAATATTTTGATTGGTCAGATTTGAGCCAAAGGCTCAAATCTGACCAATCAAAAACTTGAGAACGAACTCAGACTCAACTAAAAGTTTTATAAGTATGGACCCAGAACGTTTTGTGCACTCTATATTATAAATATTACCAGTGACTTGCAATAAGTATAGAACAAGATTAACCAACTTCAGCTTAATGCAGGGTGAAAATCATGTAGAAAGTCCGCAAGGAGCCACCTGCCTAAAAGTATCTAATTCTTCTCTACTAGAATTCCGGTCTAGATGGGTTTTACTATACTTCAGTTCTTCATTAAACGACCACCTGCTCTTATAGACATTCACATGTATTCATTAACTGATCGCTATTTAAATGTTAACACTATACATATCCGACAGAATAGTGTGGACCTGACGTAGTGACTGGTTTAGTATACAGTTTATTCATACATTTATTTTCATTTGGCGCTACATTTAACCCTTTCGCAGCCAATGCCGGATCTGTGATTACCTATGCAAACAGTTTGGATCCAGATGAGACGCCGAGTAACTCGGCGTCTCATCAGGATCCAAACTGTGTGTTACTGTTACTATGTTTTTGAAACAAAAATGAAGAAAATCAAAAGAATAAAAATTTGTAGCAGACGACAAAGTTAGCAGACGACAGAGTTTTTCAGCGAAAGGGTTAATTTGATTTTTTTTATTTCCCTTCCCAGCCCAGCCTTTACTCAATACCATTAACGACATTGGGTTATTCGATGGACGCTTGGTGGGAGTTGATGATATAAATCTACCAATGTATACGGGTCTGCGAACATTCCTCGGCATAAACCAGCTTCCCGTGGCTCAGTCCCCTGGCATGCTAACAGGAGGTATTCCTGCTGCTGCTGGTATTGCAGGAGTCTTACCGATAGCGGGGAGGAGACTAAGACGGTGTCAAAGAGACTCCTGTGAGAGAAGAAAAATATCTGCTCAGTGCAAATATACCCCTATTCTGACAGACATGTCCGGCCAATATTGCAGAGGGTGCGACCAAGATGTTTGTCTTGGCTTGAACCTTTTGGGTAACGGTCGCAATGGTGTAATAGGTCGCAATGGTATAATTGGTCGTAATGGAAGAAATGGTCGCCGTGCAGAAAATAAAGAAGAAAAGAAGCGTCTGAGGAAGATCCGTCGCCGTATCTGCCGCTCCACCGGTGTATGTCTTGGAGACTCCCAACGGGAGGTTATGCAGGGACAAATTAAGCGCACACTTCTGGGAGGTGCCCCCGGAGCACGTGGTATTTTAGGAAACCAGCCGATCATGAACGGCGGCATTTTGGGAAACCGACCGATCATGAACGGTGGCCTTTTGGGAAATCAGGCAGCTTTGAACGGCGGCCTTTTGGGAAACCAGCCGATCATGAATGGTGGCCTTTTGGGAAACGGACCACTCATGAATGGTGGCCTTTTGATGAACCGACCACCAGTCCTAGGTGCTGGGTTACCAGGAAACTTTATAGGTCAAGGTCTGGGAAACACTTTAGGACAAGGCCAAGTCCCAATTTTCACTAGTGGTTAATATATTAATATTATCTATAATAAAGTGATTGCAAATGCATAATCTATGTTTGTGTTCCTACGTGCAATATTACAGTGATTGTTTTCAATAAAATGTAAAAGTCTTAGTTGTTCTTTATTATCTTTATGAAGCATTAAATTGCTTTTGATCTGCATTAAGCTACCACACGCCTTACATATCCATAATTAGACCTCTTTTTGATGGCTGCTTAAGACAGGTTCTACTGTACAGTAAAACCTCTCTATAACGGTCAATAAATTATGTTAATTAGATGGTATTTTAGGGCAAGCGGTTGCTTAAAGCAAGGTGAAAGTAAAACAGAACGCTCCTATAGGAGCGTTCTGTTTTACTTTCACCTTGCTTTCAGCAGCCACCTGCCTTTAACACAAAATATTTGATGTAATTTAGTGGCCGTTATAGGGAGGTTTTACTGTAATTTAGTGGCCGTTATAGGGAGATTTTACTGTAATTTAGGTTCTACTGTAGTACCACATAGCTTACATATCCATAATTAGAATTCGGTCCTTCCAAAACTAACAATACAGAAGTGCTCTTAAATGTATCACTACGGATATCTAGAAACACATGTGACAGCTTAATACAGGTGTTAAGTAATACTGAAAGCTCCTACAGGAGCTTTTAGCATTACTTCGCACCTGTATTAAGCTGTCAACTCAAGACATTGTCCAGATTAGAAATCCGATAACTCGAACTTCTGTTATCTCGAGCTATTGTGTATAGTCCCTTGGAGTTCGAGATATCGAATTTCAACTGTAATTGTTTTCACGCGTAGTGTATGCGATCTCTGTTATCAGGGAAATAAAGTACCTTTTATAAAGTAACTTTTCTTATGATAAATATATTGAAAAAGTTATAAAAAATGTATTTTCAGGGTGTCGTATAAAGGGTTAATCTATTTAAGTATGTATAGTGTCCCTAAAAGAATGCATGCGTGCAGTATCGAGGCATATCAAAAGTTTTCACCATTTCCCTGTTCTTTGTTTATTCCAAATTTTCAATACCTGTATATCAATAGACAAAATAGTTATAATGTATAATGAAATATGGAAAATGGAACGTTGTAGCCAGTTTAGAAAGTAAAGAAACAGATCTTTCAAACCCAATTAGCAAACAGAGCAGACCCTGATTATGAATGGTCTGCTTCAAGCGTCTTTTAAAAAAAAGTCACATAAGCAAATTAATATTTCAAAAGCACCTGTACAAATGCATTTGAGAACGTTATACTATTTTATTATGAGTCTTAAGGGGACCAACATTAGTATCTACCCGTCACTCCATAGTAACGCTTTTTCACACATTTGCAAACAGACTAGATCCAAATCTGGTAACTTCTGGAATGACAGTAAAATCTGGAATGACAGTTATTATAGATGGAATGACATACGTTTGAGACATTGTAGCCCCTTATGACCTTTTAGAAATGGAATGACACTGTTGTAAGGTGGAATGACAGTGATTATAGGTGGAATGACATACTTTAGATACATTGTATCCCCTGTTTGACCATTGGGAAATGGAATGATACTGTTATAATGTATAATGACAGTGATTATAGGTGGAATGACATACTTTTGAGACATTGTAGTCCCTATTTGCCTTTTTGGAAATGGAATAACACTTTTGTAAGGTGGAATGACAGTGATTATAGGTGGAATGACATACTTTAGATACATTGTATCCCCTGTTTGACCTTTGGGAAATGGAATGAAACTGTTGTAAGGTAGAATGACAGTTATTATATATGGAATGACATACTTTTGAGACATTTTAGCCCCTTTATGCCCTTTAGGAAAAAGAATGACACTGTTATATGATGGAATGACATACTTTTGAGACAGAGTACTCCCTATATGCCCTTTTGGAAATAGAATGACACTGTTGTAAGGTTTATAGGGCTACAATGTTTCACAAGTATGTCATTCCACCTATAATCACTGTAAGTCCACCTTACAACAGTGGCATTCCATTTTCCAAAGGTTACATGGGGCAACAATGTCTAACACGCATGCCATTCCACCTATAATAAATGTAGTTTGAAACCATTGTGTTAATAGAGCATTTGCTCCTATAGTAGCAAATGCTCTATTTTTCAAAATGGTTTCACAAAGTGACTGTTACAGAGTCGTCAAAAGTCGTCAATATGAGGGAATGGGTTAAGCAACCACCTGCTATTTAGACCCCCATATTCAATAAATAAATAAACAAACAAACAAATGTGCATTTGTTTATCAGATAGCACGTTCCTGCGTTCCTTCCGTAAATGACTGCCAACCTCTTACCTGCTGAAATTACATTCTTCTTTATTATGGCATATGACCACGGGATGTTTTTGTCAAGGTTTAACTCATTCTCTCCTAGGCTATTTTTAGACCCAACCTTTTTTAATTAATCTACCGAAAAGGAGCATTAAGTAGAGAAAGGGATTTTTTTCAGAAACCATTGTGACAAATAGAGCATTTTCTCCTATAGGTTTATCACAATGGTTTAAAACTTCAAAATGCGAAAAAATGCGTCACTAGAAGGTAATGTGTTAAAAAGTGGATTCATATATATATTCTTCCATAACACTTTACTCCATAAATACGCCTTTCTACGCCCTTTCAAACAGAGTAGACCCAGATCAGACGGCTCAGACGTTTGATCAGGATCTGCTCAGTTAAAATGTTTAAGTTGAGTCTGAGTTCGTTCTCAAGTTTTTGATTGGTCAGATTTGAGCATTTGGCTCAAATCTGACCAATCAAAAGCTTGTGAACTCAAATCTGACCAATCAAAAGCTTGAGAACGATCTCAGACTCAACTAAAAAGCTTTATAAGCATTAACCTGATTCTAATGTTTCGGTCACATTAAGAAATTCTCTTGTCCATAGTGCCATTATAAAAATTCAATAAAATTAATATTCATGATGTCCTGATTTCTAGCCTGTATATTCATGGCGTAAAGGGATAAGCAAACATCTAACAGACCCTGATTGGACGGATACTACAGGAGATGTCTGATATGGGTCAACTGTTTTTCCGCTAAAATATACTACAAAATCTATCAAAACTAAATGGAAACTCTCTTGGGGAGAAACTAGATTCACATTACTTGGACTTATTTTCGATGTGAACTTGAAAGAAATTTGTAGTTTGAACTTTCAAAATAAGTTATTAAAGGTACAAAAATGCATTTCATATTGGAAACGAAGAAAATTTACACCATTAGGAAGAATAACTGTTGTTAAAACATTGCTATTACCACTCATTTATTTACGAGTTTGCCAACGCCAAAATCTGGTTTTATAGAAATGCTTGAAAAGACATTTCTTGATTTCATATGGGATGGCAAAGCAAAAATTAAAAGAAGTGTTTCATTCAAAGACTATACAGAAGGGGGTTTAAAGATAACTGATATAAATAGTTGTGTAGGTAGTCTGAAAATTAAATGGTTACAAAACTTCATTATACATAATAACGGTAATTGTTACAAATTATTAGGGAACTTGATTGATATGAATAAGCTCTTAAACACAGGGGAAATGTTCTGTGAATTTATTTATTTTTAAAAAAGAACAAAATGAATTTTGGATTGATGTATTAAATGCATATATCCTGTATACAAAAAACTTTTTGTTTTGATGATCCTTCTGGGATTTATAATAAGCCAATATTTTACAATGAACATTTTCTTATAGGTGGAAAACAGTATTCTTACCGGCATTGTATGATAGAGGTATTAGATATATAAAAGATATAATAGACAATGATGGAAATTTTATAAGTTTAACATACTTAGAAAATATTACTGGAAGAAAAAAATAATTTCTTCATTATAATAGCCTGAAAAATGCTATAAAATTATTTAATGATAAATACGGTTTCACTCTAGAAAGAGTATGACACTACCGTCAGTTTTCCAACTGTAATATGTATCCAATATTAACTAGAAAGGGTGTGAATACTAGTAGTTTTATATAACGCTCTATGAAGAGGTTCCTACTAGTAAATTAAAGTGGATATCTATATTCGAAAATATAAATATAAATTGGAAATATGTGTACAGCTATGTATTTGAATGTACATGGGATACATCTATTCAATGGTTACAAACAAGAATATTGCACAGAATATTACCGACAAATTCATTGTTATTTAAAATGAAAATTGTGGAAAACAAATTGTGTATTTTTTGCGGAAATAACGAAGAAACTCTAGTTCACTTATTTTGGGAATGCTGTGAAGTCAACCTTTGTAAAATTTCATTTCAAATACAATTTTCAAATATCATCCTGATCTAAACATCGGTAGCATACGTGTATTGTTGGGATCATGTCAAAAGGATCTTAAAGTAGATGTTTTGTTCTTAGAAGTAAAACGATATATATTCCTATGCAAGGATATATATTCCTAATGAAGGAAAAAATTATTTACGTGTGTCATGGTTCAATATTAAAGAAAAAGAAAAGAATTGTTGGACAATTGTAAGATATTTTATTCCTGACTGCATTTCGACATAATAAGTTAGGGAACATAAAAGGTGAAAAAGTCTTGAGCGTATAAGAACGAGTATGTATCTATTCAATTCTGCAGCCATAGTGTGTAATTGTATGAGTGTCTGTACTTGAATGCTTTGTTTGTACAGTTGATAATTGCATAATATATCAGTTATATTACGTATATGTAAAAGTAAAATAAAATGGTTGCCAAGAAGTATCTATCAGGTAAATGGCTATCTCTTAACCCATTCTCTCATATTGACTCACTTTTGACGCCTCTGTTAAAGTCACTTTGAGAAACCATTGTGATAAATAGAGCATTTGCTCCTATAGGAGCAAATGCCCTATTTATCGCAATGGTTTCAAACTACAAAATTCTTAAAGTTTCCTTTTCTCTAGTAATTCTCCTTTCTGGTAGATGTATTCATAGAGGTTGTATCTAAAAATAGCCTATGAGGTAATGGGTTACCTCTATAAACACACATTCTGATGCCTTTGCAAATAGAGTATAATATAGATCGGATTCTAGTTTCTGTCAGAGTAAAAATATTTCCTTGGTCATATGCCAATACAACTAGAAAAGCGTGTCTGTAAGACACAGCGGTGCCCCCCGTGGTGGTGGTTGCTTAGCTGCACGTAAAATTCCTAAATCATTTGACCTTGACCTTGGGCTTGCAGGCATCATGGGCTGGGTGCATAATGAAAGAATGGACGGTGTTTAATGTGTATATGCAATTCCATGCGAATAGCTGCAGTGGTTAGGGAGATGTAAGACGCTGAAAAAACTGTGACAACCAACTGCACGTAAAATTTCAAAGTCATTTCACCTTGACCTTGGGCATGCGGGCAGCATGGGTTGAGTGTGCAATAAAAGTATAGATGGTATTAAATGTGTACATGTATATGCAATTCCATGCGAATAGCTGCAGTGGTTAGGGAGATATAAGACAATGAAAACACTGTGACAACCAACTGCACGTAAATGTGGCGACCAACTGCACGTAAAATTTCCAAGTCATTTGACCTTGACCTTGCGTGCAGCATGGATAGGGTGCCAAATGAAAGCACAGATGGTGATTAATGTGTATGTGAAGTTTCATGTGTATAAGTGTAGAAATTACTGACATATAACATTTTATAGCAAAACGTGACGCACGGACGGATGGATGGACAGGTGCAAAACATAATGCCCCCTGACCTTTGTCACGGGGGCATAAAAATTCAGGTAATTAATATTCATGACGTCATTATATCTTTGATAAATATTCATAAAGTAAAATACTACAAAAGGTTTTACAGACCAGATAAAAAACAATCACTGGTTTTGACCGCTTTATTTCACAATTACGTCTTATAAACAAAGTGACAAAATGCAAGTCTATGATTCATGAAATTTGTACACGTTTTATAAACAGTCAATAATATCTGGCTCTCTTAACAGATACTCATACATGCAAGACAAGACAACTGCCTCAGTACTGACTCTATTATAAAAAACGACTTTAATGAGGATGATGCTTACAAATGATTCATTAACGAGTTCCATGTTTTTAGGACACTCATTCATTCCATTTCAACCGGTGGATGCAGCTATAATAGCCAGAGCTCCAGATAAGATGCTTACATTATAACATTTTCCAATAATAACTCCTTTTTGTCTCCAACACGACTTATACTGCGACCACCCTTTAGAATCGTCTCTTCGAGACGATTCTAAAGAGTGGTCACAGTATAGGATTTGGTGGAGAAATCAAGATTTTAGTAGTTGGGTACGCACCTTTATCTGTAGCTCTGAATAGCCAATTTGGAACCATGCTGATGACTTAATCCTTTACTCAGTGAATATTTATATCAGAAATAATGACATAATGAATACTAATTCTGATCAATTGTCATACTAGCACATGGACAAAGGGATTTTTCCCCCAAGGCACAAACTACCTAAGTCTATAAACAAACAGAGCAGACCCTGATCAGACGGCTCCTGCAAGAGCCGTCTGATCTGGGTCTACTCTGTTTGCAAAGGCATATTCATAGAGTAGAGGGTTAAAATGAAACTAATGTGCAGTAGTAGCAAATAGTAAAGACCAAGATCAAAGTGCTTCAAGAGCAATTTGACCTGGGTCTGCAGTGCACTATTCGCCTAAAATGGTTTGTCTTTGATCAAACATTTACAGTAATTATGGTACATGCAAACTGATGTATGAGATGGTATTTCTTTATACTAATCAGCCCTATCAACCAGAGGTCCAGATAAGATGCGAAAATTAAAACATTTTCAGGAATAACTTCCTTATTTCTCCACCACACCCTATTCTGTGACCAAAGTTAGAATCTTTGAAATGATTCTAAAGAGTGGTCACAGTATAGGGTTTGGAGGAGAAATGATGATTTTAGTAATTGGGTATGCACCTCTATCTGTTGCTCTGCTATCAATATTCAATGATTTATATTTACATCTCTAACAAAACAATCTCAGTATGTATTATATTACTCTGTGCATGGTGACAGGAAATTGTATTATTATTATTATTATCCAAGTCAACAGAGCTACAGATAAGGATGCGTACTCATATACTAAAATCGTCAATTCTCCTCCAAACCCTATACTGTGACCACTCTTTAGAATCCTCTCGAAGAGACGATTCTAAAGAGTGGTCACAGTATAGGGTTTGGTGGAGAAACAAAGGAGTTATTCTTGAAAATGTTTTAATTTCCACATCTTATCTGGAGCTCTGAAGTCCAGTTGGATAAGTCAAGTACATGTATGTTGATACAAAATGCTTGAAGTTTCTCTACAGACTCTGCAGAGGTATTTTGGCAAATGTTGGAAAGTTTGTTTGACCAAAACATTACCTCTATCAGAACATATTTTCTAAAATGGCTGTTTAACACTTTGATTCTCTGGGTCTTCAAGGCAAATGGCAGCCTAAGCTTTTATTCCATAGAGATGCTTTTTGGCACCTTTGCAAACAAAGAAGACCCAGATCAGCTAGATCTCTATCAGGTAAATGGTTAACCCTTCATTCCAGAAATAAGCCTTTTAACCCCTTTGCAAGCAGAGTAGACTCTGGTCAGGTGGCTCCTGTTGCAGCTGTCTCATCAGGGTCTGCTCGGTTTGCTTATGAAATAATGTGGATGTACGTGTACTTATACAGTCTCTGATTATAAAAATTCAGTTAATTCATATTCATGACTTCTGTACTTGTACGATAGCTTGTTAACCTTATCTGAGAAACGCATTCTTACGCATTTTAAATTACAGCAGGCCAAGATCAAACAGGAACTGTCTGATCTGAGTCTGCTATGTTTGCTTACTGAATGATATAGATTCAGAAGTGCCATGACCACAGACTCCTTTGTTCATATGCCATTACAAAAACATTTAGCTAAGTAATTTAAATATCTATTAACACTTCACTTCATATAAATGCCTTTCCACAGATTTGCAAACAGAGCTGATCCTGATCAGATGGCTCTTACAGGAGTTGCCTGATCAGGATCTGCTCTGTTTGCTAATGGAATTTGATTGTTTCTTTAGTTTCTAAAATGGCTACATTGTTCCACCTTCCATATTTCATGATAACTATTTTGTCCATGAATATTCAGTAGGTATAGAAATTTAGAATAAATATAGGACAGGGAAAGAGTTAAAGAACAGTGCTCCTACACTTTTTCCAAGTGACTCATTTTCCTCACTGAATTCTATAAGCAAACAGAACATACCCTGATCAGACGACTCCAAATGGGGCTGTTTGACCCGGGTCCACTGTGTTTGCAAATGCGTAAAAATGTGTCTGTGTAAGTAAAGTTTCAAGGGTATACATTATTTGTCACTTGTCATAGTTTACATGAATTGGTCAACTACCATTACTATTGTGTTGGAGAAGTGGTAGCTAGTTTGGAACTGCTTGCAGCTATCTACACCTGTCTAACTCTTTTGTAAACATTCTGAGAACAATCATTTAACCCTTTCCCTCATATAAACGTGTTTTCACGCATTTGCAAACAGAGAAGACCCAGATCAGACGGCTCCTAGAGAGGAGCCGTCTGATCAGGGTCTGCTCTGTTTGCTAACAGAATTTGATAGATCTGTTTCTTTACATTCTAAAATGTCTACAATGTTCCACCTTTGATATTTCTTTATAACTATTTTGTTAATGAATATTCATTAGGTAACTGAAAATTGGCCTAAATACAGAACAGGGAAAGGGTTAATTCCATTGCCATGATTACTGGTAACACATGCTTTATCTATAAAGCTACTTAACCCTTTACTCCATGAACATTCATGCAAGAAATAACGACAACATGAATAATAATTAGATTATTTTTCATAATGGCACGTGAACACAGAGATTTTTGGTGATGGCAGAAATTGTATCTACACTTATACATGTACTTACACTTTGCAAACAGAGCTGAGCCAGATCAGATGGCTCCTATAGGAGCTGTCTGATCTGGGTATACTCTGTTTGCAAAGGCATAGAAAGGCGTATTTATGAAGTAAAGGGTTAAATCAGTAATCGTTTGACTGTAAACCATACACTATGAAATTTAGTAAAACCTGTCTTAACCCATTTGCCTCATACAAATGCTTTGTCACGCCTTTGCCAACAGAGTAGGCCCAGATCAGGTGGCCTCTGTAGGAGTCATCTGATCAGGGTCTGCTCTGTTTGCCTATGAAATAATAGATTCAACTCTAGCTTTTACCAATATCAAAGAGCCTGTGTACAAATGCCATTATAAAAATTCAACTAATAAATATTCATGATGTAGAAAACATTCTTGATGTCCTTATTTCCATGAATATTAAACAGGGAAAGGATTAAATCATTAATTATTTGACCGTCAATCAATACAAGAGCTAATTTTGAAATAAGCAACTTGTTCGTAATATACTTCGATAAAACCTGTCTTAAACAATCATTAAAAAGATCATGATGTCTTTATTCAGGGTCTTTAACCCTTTCCTCCATAAATACGCCTTTCTACGCCTCTGTAAAATCACCTGTTGAAATCATTGTGATAATAGAGCATTTGCTCCTATAGGAGCAGATAGATAGATTTATTTAGCATCTCAATTTGCATACAATTTACAAGATATTAATACATGTACATAAAAATGACATATTTAAAAAATATATATAGGGTATAATAAAAAATTGTAATGAGTTCTATATGAATATTTAAATATTACATAGAAGCCATTTTTAATATTTAAAAATGCTCTATTTATCACAATGGTTTCAAACTACAAAATTCTAAAGTTTTCCTTTTCTCTAGTAAATGCTCCTTTTGGGTAGATTCATTCAAAGAGGTTGGGTCTAAAAATAGCCCATGGAGGAAAGGGTTAAGGCAGTATGTTATTGCAGGACAAAAATAAATTAGACAGCTCTCAAAAGAGCTTTCTGCCTTACTTTTGTCCTGCATTTTTGTAAGACCTCTATGTTTAATCAGCAAATGACTGCTTAATCTTTTACCTCATACAAACGCCTTTTCATGCCTTTGCAAACAGAGTAGATCCAGATCCGATATTCCCTGTAGGAGCAGTCTGATCTGAGTCTGTTCCGTTTGCTTATGGAATTATGTAAATCTGATTCTACATTTTCTGCCTGTGTTCATAATGCCATAATACACAATAACACATTCAGCTGGTGTCCTTCTGAAACACTTGTCAGTCTAAATCTCTCAAAATTCACAGAATCCATGACCTGCTAAGCAAGTACAGAAAGATTTGTTGACTGACCACAATGAATATTATTTACACACAATCACTATCCACTTCCTATCAACTCTTCTTTAAAGTTTTTCTGATGAGTGCCATTCTCTGTAATAGAAAAAAAATCAAGTCAATATCATATTGCTAAAGAACATTTTAATCAAACGGTGACAAGAGGAAATGAGTTATCTTCAAGATATCTACCAGCATTTACCCTTTCTTCCATAAATACGCCTTTCTACGCCTCTGTAAAAGTCACTTTATGAAACCATTGTGATAAATAAAGCAAATGCTCTATTTATCACAATGGTTAAAAAAACATTCTTAAAAAAATCCTTTTCTCTAGTTAATGCTCCTTTTCAGTAGATTTATTCAAAGTGGTTGGATCTAAAAATAGCCTATGGAGGAAAGGGTTAAAGCTAATAAAGTAAAGCTGCTCTAAACATTATAAATATCAGCCTTGGATACAGGTGACTGCTTAATGCAGGGTGAAAGTCCTAGAGGAACTTTCTGCATGACTTTCAACCTCCATTAAGCAGCCTCCTGCCTAGTTATATAAATTCTTCTCTACTAGAATTCTGGTTTAGAGGAAAAGCTAGGTCTTCCTTGACATAAAATGGAATAATATAGATATGATGACACCAGAAGCCGTTGGTATCCCACTAACATATGACTCGACTGTCAGTGTGTAGCTATGCTATTTCCTGTAATAGAGGTTTTACCTGTAGTGTTACCCTAAACATACTCCAGGAGTACAACTACAGTAAAACCTCTCTAAACTGGAAATCTAGTAGAGAAGAAGTTAGATACTTTTAGGCAGGTGGAAGCTCAATGCAAGGTGAAAGGCATGCTAAAAGCTCCTAGAGAAGCTTTCTGCATGACTTTCACCCTGAATTAAGCTGCCCCCCCCCCCCCCACTTGTCTGCAAGACTGATATTTATACTACTAAAGGGCTAGGTTCACTAAGGGTAAATCATTGCCCTGCGTCAGAAATTCGTCCAAATTTCAGTAAAGGGTTCATATTCGTGTGCTAAAACAGAAACAAGTAACAATTTGGGTGATTATTCTATTTATTTTGTTACCATAGCAACAAAGTTAAATTTAGCATTTGTTCATGATATTGGCATATTGTTATTTTTCATTCTTAAATACTTCCTTCCATATTTTGTACAGTTGATGTTCAAGTTTAAACAATATACGAATATATAAACTAAACAAGATGTGTTTGTGAAACACTATGCCCCCACCCAATTTGACCTTTGACCCTAAAGGATGACCTTGACATGTGACCCCTCAAAAATGTGCAGATGCATGAGATACACATGCATGCCAAATATCAAGTCTCATCTCTACTGGTTCAAAAGTTATGGCAAATGTTAAAGTAGGTGACCTTTGACCCTGAAGGATGACCTTGACCTTGACATGTGACCCTTCAAATGTGCATATTCACGAGATACACATGCATGCCAAATATTAAGTCTCTATCTCCACTGGTTCAAAAGTTATGGCCAATGCTAAAGTTGTTGATTTGACCTATATATTTGACCTCTGGCCTTGAAGGATGACCTTGACATGTTACCCCTCAAAATGTGTGACTTTATGAGATACATATGCATGCCAAATATCAAGTCTCTATCTCTACAGATTTAAAAGTTATGCCCAATGTTAAAGTAGCTGACAAACAAACATTTGACTTTTGACCCTGAAGGATGACCTTGACCTTGACATGTCACCTATCAAAATGTGCACCTTCATGCGATGCACATGCATACTAAATATCAAGTCTCTATCTCTACTGGTTTAAAAATTATGGCCAATGTTAAAGTTGATGATTTGACCTCTATATTTGACCTTTGTCCTTGAAGGATTACCTTGACATGCCCCCTCAAAATGTGTGGCTGTACGAGATACAAATGCATTCCAAATATCATGTCTCTATCTGTACTGGCTCAGAATTTATGACCAATGTTAAAGTTGCTGACAAACAAACAGACAGGGCAAAATCAATATGCCTCACAGATCAGATTCATAGCAACTTAAACAATTTTCATATCTTGTGACACTACCGAACAGCGAGATTCACTGAACTGTTCACAATTCATTATAATAGGGGTTATTGTTAATTCTTACAATCTATAAGGGCTGTCTCATCAGGGTTTGCTCTGTTTGCAAATGCACTAAAAGGCGACATTATCAAATAAAGGGTTAACAGTGCTTGAGGAAACACAGCAGCATTACCCCCTTTGTGTGCAAATGTTACCTGTTTATGAGCTTCAGTGGTACAAGCCTTCTTGTATGGCCGAAGTTCATCTGTACCAAATCCTGGAATCCACATACCCCAACTTCTCTCTGCAACACAACCAAATATACAATTAGTAAAGTGTTTGAATGCCACATAACCAAATATAAGAGTAGTAAAGTATTCCAATGAAAACACAACCAATTATATAGCAAAGTCTTTGAATGAAACACAACCAAATATACAGTAGTATAGTATATGAATGCAACACAACAAAATATACAACAGTAAAGTGTTTGAATGCAGCACAAATATAAAATAGTAAAGTGTTCACATGAAGTACAAGCTAACACAAAATAATAAAGTGTTTAATCCAAATGAAGACCCCACATCAACCCCAGTTGGCAATAACCCATTCCCTCATAGGCTATTTTAGATCCAAACCCTTTGAATAAATCTACCAAACAGGAGCACTATCTAGAGAAAAGGACAATTTTAGAGGTTTGTAGTTTGACAACATTGTGATAAATAGAGCATTTGCTACTATAGAAGCAAGTGCTCTATTCATCACAATGGTTTTAACAGGCGACTTTTGCAGAGGCGTCAAAAGGCGTCAATATGAGGGAATGGGATAATAGAGATCTATCTATCTGTGAAATGGCTTCTTATCTAAAAAATCAAGCACCTGACAAGGTCTACCGTAATTACCTCAAGTTTTCAGACAGTAAAACTTAGGCAAACGGTGCAGACCCTGATAAAATGACTGCTTCAGGAGCACTTTGATCTATCAGAGTTTACAGTATTTGCCACTGTGTAGATGTCTAATTGAAAGTTACTAAAATGCTACAGAGATGACAGTGGAACCTGTCTTCACCATTTCCCTCATATAAACGCATTTTCACGCATTTGCAACCTGTCTTCACCATTTCCCTCATATAAACGCATTTTCACGCATTTGCAAACGGAGTAGACCCATCTGATCAGGGTCTGCTCTGTTTGCTAATGGAATTTGATAGATGTGTTTCTTTACTTTTTGAAATGGCTCCACCTTCCATATTTCATTATAACTATTTTGCCTATGAATATTCAGTAGGTATTGAAATGTGGAAAACACATAGAACAGGGAAAGGGTTAAGTGGCTATAGGAGCTGAGCTTTCTGCACTACGTTTGCCCTGCACTAAGCAACCACCTGCTTTTAAGACTCCTATATTCAATAAATGAATGGCCACTTAACCCTTTCCCTCATATTGACGACTTTTGATGTCACTTTGTGAAACCATTGTGATAAAAAAAGAGCATTTGGTCCTATAGGAGCAAATGCTCTATTTATCACAATGGTTTCAAACTACAAAATTCTAAAATTTTACTTTTCTCAAATTAATGCTCCTTTTCGGTAGATTAATTCAAAGAGGTTGTATCTAAAAATAGCCTATGAGGTAATTGGTTAATACAGATTCTATTGTACTCTGCTCTACAAAGAGGAGAAACTGAATGCTAAATGATTTGTACATGTAAGACCAACCTTATCAGGGTTCAAGCTACAGAGTGATTGGGAGAAAAAGTCTCCCTAACCCTGATGACTTCTCCCTGTAGGAAGATATAAAACCAAAACATCTCCCTGAATCCAACCAAACCTCTCTCTGATGGAGAGTTCCAGTTTGAGCCCTGCTTATTCCTCAAACAAAAGGGCTCCTAATACCGTAAATTGGATAAATCAAAGCTTTCACACCAACATTTCCTTTTTCTCAACAAAACTCATACATGTATATCTGACTACACATTATAACTACTTAGACTTCCAGCTACAAATTCTGAGAAATAAGACTTTGGTATCTCAAATACTTCTCTTATCTCAAGTTATGCTAACAAGGTTCATAGAATGTGGCCGTACCTAAATGCAGCTGCACATCTTTCACATCAAGGCTGCTGGATTTCCTATGCTTGGCAATCTTGCAGGAAGCAGTGACAACATTCTCAATGAAGTCATCAGCTATTTGCATCAGCACCTATTAAATATACCAGAGGTCCAGATAAAACATGTGTAAGTTAACCCATTCCTCCATAGGCTATTTTTAGACCCAACCTCTTTGAATGAATCTACCCAAAAGGAGCATTAACTAGAGAAAAGGAAATGTTAGAATTATGTAGTATTGAAACCAGTGTGATAAATAGAGCATCTGCTCCTATGGAGCAAATGCTCTATTTATCACAATGGTTTCAAAAAGTGACTACTACAGAGGCGTATTTATGGAGGAAAGGGTTAAAGAGGCATGTAGTCAGAACATAGGGTTTAATAGTAGAGAAATGATGATTTTAGTTAAATATGCACCTTTATCTATTGCCAGGTGTATACAGAGTAAAGAATATGAAACAAGAGTGTTTGAAGGAATGTATGTGGCACTTGCTGATAATGTGACAAACCTGTGATTGACAAGTATGACCAAAAAGAGAGAGACTGACAAAGACAAACAGATTTTTATAACAGAAAAATGTAACTTTAGCTTGCCATTTAAAGCTGAAACAAACACACATTTATTCAAAATGCTAAAGGATAGACTGTGTCATGTTACCTCTTCAACATCCTCATCTAACTGTTCCAGAGGGTCAACCTCCTTCACCAGCTCTTGTAATCGCCTTTTGTCCAGCACCTTCGCATCCACTGACACTGAAGAAGGCAGCAAGGCTGCATGAGAGCCTTGGGCTCCCTGCTGTTGTACCACCTGATGGAGTCCTATACCTTGCTGGGCTATGCCCACTACCTGCGAGGAGCCTGTTATCTGTGCACCGGCTAGGCCTGGGCTGTTTGTAAGAGCCTACAATGAAAACTCAATCAATAAAAACTTTTAGTGCAACTTTGAGATATAGCTCAGAAAATTTGACCTGATCCCTAACCTACTTAATTGGCAAAAATCAAAATTCGTAACATTTCTATTTTTATCATTGGCATTTATTATTTATTTATATTGGCATTGTACGGTTTTATCATCAGCAAATATCCCTGCAAGCAACTGTGCATGGACACATTCGTGATTGTATGGTTTACATATGCATGATTATCGTTCTCACAATTTCAGCGAGAATAGACTTCATGATCCACTGTGGAGTTTTATTTATACAGCGCCATCTCTCTCATTATGTATTCTGCATATGGGCCAGGATTCAGGTCAAATTTTCCAAGCTATACATGTACATGTATTTATAAATGAAAATACCTGTACATGTATCAGTTTCTATGGTTTAACCATAAATTTCATTAATAACAATATTGACAGGTTCTCATTTTGAAAATAACCCTTTACTCCATGAATATCATTATGCCTTTTCTACGCCTTGGCAAACAGAGTAGACCCAGATCACACAGCTCCTATAGGAGCCGTCTAATCAGGATCTATTCTATTTGCTATAAATGATATAATATAGAAAATTACACTGCCCATGTTCTATCATAATATTTAATCTAATTGATATTTATGATATCATTATTTCTTACATGAATATTCATGAGTAAAGGGTTAAAGAAATCATCAAATGTATTGACTAGAATCACTCTACAGTGATCTAGCGTCTATGGAAGCTTTCTGCAGTAACTTTCGTCCTGCATTAACCCTTTCCTCCATAGGCTATTTTTTAGATCCAACCACTTTGAATAAATCTACAGAAAAGGAGCATTAACTAGAGAAACAGAAAATTTTAGAATTTTGTAGTTTGAAACCATTGTGATAAATAGAGCATTTGCTCCTATAGGAGCAAATGCTCTATTTATCACAATGGTTTCAACAAGTGACTTTGACAGAAGCGTAGAAAGGCGTATATATGGAGGAAAGGGTTAAGTTACCACTTACCTTAAACATTTACCTCATACAAACGCTTTTTCACACCTTTGCAAAAGATAGACCCAGATCAGACGTCTGATAGGCATATGGGTCTGTTCTATTTGCTTATGGAATTATACAGATCTTATTCAATAGTTCCTACATCTTTTGCCGAAGCCAAAAATTCCCTTGAAAGATTTACATTTAAAAAATTAGTATATGAATATTCATGAATTGACCTATTCACCCATAAATGTTCTTTAAGGAAAGGGTTAAGCCTTTCCTTCATATAAATGACTTTGCACACCTTTGCAAACAGAGTAGATCCAGATAAGATTACTCTTGTAGGAGTCATCTGATCAGGGTCTGCTCTGTTTGCTTATGGAATTATATAATATTCTATAGCTTCTGCCATGGCCAAAAGAATCCTTGTGTTCATATGCCATTATGAAAGCTCAGCTAATATATATATTCATGGTGTCATTATTTTGTGTATGAATATTCATGAGGTAAAGACCCAGAATAAGCTTAAGAGTGAATGTTGTACAGAGGTTCTACTGTAGTTTCAAACAAATGGGGTTTTTGTTTTTGTTTAAGTTTTCCAAATGCATTGTTTGGCGCTGCAATCTTTGCATAGATCTAGTAAATCTCAATGTCTTAAGAAGTTATAAAAACCTGTGTAACAGATTCTACTTTATTATTACGGTATATTATTATAACATTTTCCCTCCTTTTCAACCTGTGCAAACACAGTAGGCCCAGATCAGTCAGCTCCAGCAGGAGCCATCCAATCAGAGTCAGCTGTTTGCTATAAATGAAATTATAATAGATCTGAATCTACATTTTGTACAAATACCAAAAACGTCTGTGTACACATTCCACTATAAAAATTCAGCCAATAAATATTCATTATGTCAACATTTCTCATATGAATATTCTACGAGAAAATGTTTAACCCTTTCCCTGTTCTATATTTAGTCCAACTTCCAATACTCACTGAATATTCATGGGCAGATAGTTACAATGAAATATATGGAAGGAGTAACATTGTAGCCATTTTAGAAAGGGAACAGATCTATCAAATTTCATTAGTAAACAGAGAAGGTCCTGATCAGACGGCTCCTATAGGAGCCGTCTGATCTGGGTCTACTCTGTTTGCAAATGCGTGAAAAGGTGTTTACATGAGGGAAAGGGTTAAGCTTTGCACATACATTAACTGATATCTGCTGTGGAACTGCCCCTGTTACAGTCTGCACTGGAGACGAGGCGGTCACACCAACAAAACTGTTGGGTGTGGAAGTCATTGCTAAAGTCCTCTCTGCATATCTCTATGATTATATTCACTATCCTGAAATGATAAACAAATCAAGCATACAATGTGTACAGTAAAACCTCTCCATAACGGGCACTAAATCACATCACATATTTTGTGTTAAAGGCATGTGGCTGCTTCACCCTTTCCCTCATATAAACTTGTTTTCACGCATTTGCAAACAGAGTAGACCCAGATCAGACGGCTCCTAGAGGAGCAGTCTGATCAGGGTCTACTCTGTTTGCTAATAGAATTTTAAAGATCTGTGTCTTTACTTTCTAAAATGGCTACAATTTTCCACATTTCATTATAACTATTTTGGCCATGAATATGCAGTAGATACTGAAAAATGAAATAAATATAGAACAGGGAAAGGGTTAAGCAAGGTGAAAGTACTTTCACCTTGCTTTAAGCAATCACCTGCCCTAAATACCAACTAATTAACACAATTTATTGACCGTTATAGAGAGGATATACTGTAACATTTAATAACCCGTTGCCTTTTCACTATCATTCATCATTGTAAGAAATAAATATCATTATTGAAAATGAAATTGTGTTATTCACAAAATTATTTGGCTTCATTGTATAAATTCTATTCTCACTCTTTAGTTCTAAATTTTTCCATGTAACCCTTCGCAGAATATTCCATCAGCTGAATATGACCAGTAATGAGGAAGAAATAAATCTGAAAAGGGCGCAAAGAACATGAAGAATGGGATGCATTAAAGGCATTTATTTTATCCATGCTTCAATAGGGCAGTGACAATTTTTTCATTACAAGCACAAATAACTACAAATAATCATATCAAAATTGTATTGACAAGATAAATTTACAGAAGTTCTGCACACTTGCCCGTTCAGGCAGATTTTTGCAGGACTAAATTTCATTGAGCAAAGTGCATAAACACCGGTTATTTCAGAACTCGCGCTGGTCCTATGTCTCTGTGCTCTAAATGACAATACAATCCGAATTATTAGATACTTGATTAAGTTATCTACCTAATGCATACACTTTACTTACTAGGTTTACAAGTTGTATTGAGAATTCAAGGAAATCACCGCGACTTCAAATGTCTCTGTTTGATTTGCCGAAAATCAATTGTATAAAATAACGACATTGGTATGAAACTCTAATGAAAAAAATAAAACATTTTTTATATATTTTTTCACTCCATGTGTATTATTTTTATTTTATTTGTATATCCTTTCTGAATGGTCTTGTAAATACATGTAATTCAGTTTAAATATCAATGTCGTTAACATAGCGGTCTTTGCATTAGAACAGGCGCGTCGTAAGATTTGGTGCGTTTTCACCGTTATTCTACTTCTGCTTCTTATATATTTTAACTTCTTGAAGTTTATGCCACTGGTGATTGGGGCGCTACGATTAGTACTTAGTCTTGGCCCAGCCGTGTCCTCTTTCCACCGTTCATGTCTGCCTGTGACATATTAACTGCAGTTTGTAACAACTTCACGAGTCATGAGTAGGCCACCAGACCCTGTTTATATTCTCAGAGGAGGAGGGAGTTCTGTTTCTTCTGTAAAGGTTTGTATGAGAATTGTTCTATCTATCTATCTATCTTCCTTTGAGTCAAACCCCTTGAGGGGACTTTTACTTTGACGCGCGTCAACCACCTAGAATATTAGTAAGAAAAGAGTAAAAGCAATTAAAAGATGAGAAAAATGTTATGTATAGTCAAAAACATAACAGGTACACTGACAGGGTGATAATGTCAGACGGCAGAGCATTCCAGTGGACCACTGTTCTGGGGAAATAAGAAATCTTGTTTTCAGTTTTAGTTTGGATTACCTGGAATTTGAATTTCGACACTGTCTAGTTAAAGGAGTGACATACTTTGGTATTGGGATTGCTGGCATGGAGATGTTGTAAAACATAACCAAGTATTGGTGTATGTGTCGAAGGTCTAGACGTCGCCACTCTAAAGAGATTAGCATATGTCAGTTACAGAGGATGTGCAGTCGTATTCCCTTTTGGTCCTCTGCACTGCTTCAAGTTGTTCTATGAGAGTGGTAGTGTGGGGGGACCAGACCTGTTGAACAGTATTGGAGCTGTGGTCTTACCTGCAGGGTATTGTATACGCTTACAATTTGAGTTGTTCAGAGTGGACTTTGATCATGTTGCGTCGTAGGAATCCAAGTGTCCATCTGATTTGCTTTTGCAAAAGGAGAAAGCCTATTTTAGAGTACATTCAATTACATTGTCAACTACTTCAGTCCAGTCACAAGTCATATAAGTTGTAATATGAAAATTATAATTTATTTACAGCTGTCTTGATTAGTCTCATCAATGAGCTTGTAACCCTTTCTTTCATGAATATTCATATAAGAGATAATGAGTTAATGAGTATTAATTAGTTTATTTTTTATAATGGCAAATGAATACAGGAAATGTTGGCCATGGTATAACAGTAGAACCTCTCTATAACGACCACTAAATTGTGTTAATTAGTTGGTATTTAGGGCAGGTGGCTGCTTAAAGCAAGGTGAAAGTAAGGAGCATTCTGTTTTACTTTCACCTTGCTTTAAATTAAGCAGCCACCTGCCTTTAACACAAAATACTTGATATAATTTAGTGGCTGTTATAGAGAGGTTTTACTGCATATTATTTCATAAGCAAACAGACCAAACGCTGATCAGATGGCTCCTACATCAATGTGCTGTTAAGACGACATGCTAATTTTGTGCTGGTTGCCATCTTATCTGTGGGGATATCCCCAAAACCGAAAGTAGCTTGATATCACTATGTTGAGCACACAAATGTGGACTACCATCTTGATATAGTGAGTGTTGTGGTAAGCTGATTTGAAAGGATTATGTAGAGCACTCATGCAGTAGTATAAGCGAAGGGACACTGTCAGAGACTTGTACCGGCTGCACTTTTTTTCCTATCACTTTAATCTATAGTCAGTACTAATTTTATCATGATTACTGCATGTGTGACGTAGCAACAGAAAGTTGCTAGGTCATCGTTCTTGTTTAGTGCGTCATTACCCAGTGTCAGGTTACGTGTAGTAATTTGTGTATTAATACATTGCTAAGAGGGTAGATTAGTGGACGGTGTACTGAACGGAACATAATGTTCATTTGTTACTGATGTTAGTTTGCATTAAAGGTATAAGAAGTGCTTGAGGACCCATATATTACAGATACATGTATGGGATGGAGTTCTACTTAGAACAGTACCAGTATGGAATTCTTTACCAGCCTCTGTGGCTGAGGACCCTCTTTGGCAAGGTTTAACCCTTTAATTCTCTGTTTAATATTCATATAAGAAATAATGACATCATGAATATTTATTAGCTGAATTTTTATAATGTTAACTTTTCAAAGAAATGTTTTGCTTTGGCAAAAACTGTAGAATCAGATCCGTATTAATTTTTTCCTTGCAGTCACTTTTATATGTGTGTAGTTTCAGAATAATGAAGTGCTGTACTCTGGTCATTTTGAAGGCCAAGTTCATGCATGGTCTATGAAGTCTCACAGACAAGTACTGACAGTACAAGCACACCCAGGATTCTCCTGTCTGTGGATAGAGTTTCCTGATGAAAACCAGCTGCTCACACAGGCAAGAGATGGGATTTTAAAGAAATGGACCTTGGCTGAGTCAGACTGGACTGAAACAGGTAAATCCTACATTCTGATTTTGTAAGGGTTGAAGGATCAAGAAATCCTATGTCTCACTTTTCCATATAACGATGTTGTGTCTCTATTAACCCTTTCCTTCATATAAACGCCTTTTCACGCATTTGCAAACTGAGAAGACCCAGCTCAGATGGCTCCTATAGAACCCATCTAATCTGCTCTGTTTGCTAGTGGAATTTGAAAGGTCTGTTTCTTTAGTTTCTAAAATGGCTATAATGTCTCACTTTCATATTTCTTTATAACTATTTTATCCATGAATATTCAGTAGGTATTAAAATTTGGAATAAATATAAAACGGGGAAAGGGTTAACCCATTCCCTGTTAAGTACTCATTTAACCCTTCCCTCCATAAATACGCCTTTCTACACCTCTGTAAAAGTCACTTTTTGAAACCATTGTAATAAATAGAGCATTTGCTCCTATAGGAGCAAATGCTCAATTTATCAGAATGGTTTCAATGTACAAAATTTTAAAATTTTCCTTTTCCCTAGAGTAGAGAGTAAATGCTCCTTTTTGGTAGATTTACTCAAAGTGGTTGGATCTAAAAATAGCCTATGAGGGAAAGGGTTAAGTAATAATTATTTTATAAATATTGATTTGCTAATTTTTTTTATAATGGCATATAGAGCTTTTAGTATTGGTAGAATCACTAAAGTCAGATCTATATACTTCCATAAACCAAGATCATGACTCCTGTCATAAAAAACAGTGTAGACCATAATCTTTTTGCTATGGCAATACATTTTATTTTATTTTTTTGTACACAATCATATCAAATTAATAAATATTTGAAATGATTGGAAACTTCCTTGAGTATTTATCAGGTAAAGGATTAACCAATTACCTCATAGGCTACATGTATTTTTAGATACAACCTCTTTGAATTAATCTACCGAAAAGTAGCATTAATTAGAGAAAAGGAAAATTTAAGAATTCTGCAATTTGAAACCATTGTGATAAATAGAGCATTTGCTCCTATAGAAGCAAATGCTCTATTTATCACAATGGTTTCACAAAGTGACTTTTACAGAGGCGTCAAAAGTCGTCAATATAAGGGAAAGGATTTATTAACATCTTTCTACATATCAACTACGGGTAGTGAAGATCATGCTATCTTTTCACTGATCAGGAATTTAGGAGCATTACACTTTATGAAGCTCTTCTCTGATTAATCTTCAGTAGAACCTGTCTTAACTCATTCCCTCCTAGACTATTCTTAGACCCAACTGTTTGAATTAATCTACCGAAAAGGAGCATTAACTATAATAGAAAAGGGGAATTTAAGAATTGTGTAGTTTTGAAACCATTGTAAAAAATAGAGCATTTGTTCATATGGGGCAAATTCTCTATTTATCACAATGTTTTTAAAAAAATAGTTTTACAGTGGCGCAAAAAGGTTTCAGTAGGAAAAATGTGTTAAGAAGTCATCAAAAACAGGTCTAATTATAGGTCTGTAAAGTAGTTGGTAGCTTAATAAAAGTAATACAGAAAGCTCCTATAGGTGCTTTCTGTATTACTTTTGCCCTGAGTTAAGCAACCATCTGCTTTTTAACCCATTCCCTCATATTGACAACTTTTGATCTATCTGTAGAAGTCACTTTGTATAGGAGCAAATGCTCTGTTTATCACAATGGTTTCAAACTACAAAATTCTAAAATTTTCCTTTTCTCTAGCTAATGCTCCCTTTCGGTAGATTTATTCATAAAGGTTGTATCTAAAAATAGCCTATGAGGTACGTGTAATGGTCTAATACTCCAATGTTGCAATAAATGAGTGGCCGCAGAGGTTCTTTGAGAGGTTCTACTGTATATCTTTGTAGGTAATGTGATGTCATCAGACATGGGATTCTGTAGAGGCTGTTTGATCTCAAGGAGGATGGCAGCTGTACCTAGCAGGACACAGTCTCATGTCGACTTGTACGATCTTAACTCTATGAAGGTCCTATCCACTCTGAAACCAGACTCTGGTGGCACGAACACAGTTGGTATGGTTGAATTCTCTTCTTGAAAAAAAAATCAAACAATGAAATCAACATGATTATCCATGTAAAGCTTTATACTTTTCCTGGTGAATTTTCATATCAGAAATAATGACATAAAGTGAAAGTCCATACATAAAGTGAAAGTCCATCCGATCAGGGTCTGCTGTTTGGTTATGAAATTATTGTAGATCCAACTCTACGGTTTATACCTATACCGAAAAATCCTGTGAACATATGGCATTATAAACATACAGCTAATGACTATGCATGTCATTATTTCTTACATGAATATTCAATAGGGAAAGGGTTAATCTGCTTTGCTTCATATTTAAAAATATAATTCATAATCTTTCATTATAACATACAAGTGTCCAAGAGTTTGGATCCTGATTGGTAAATGTTTCCAGTTTTGGATGATTTCATGACCGCAAATATAGAGACACCTTTGCAAACAGGGGATACCAAGATCAGGATCTCCTTTGTTTTGCTTATGGAAATATTTAGACCTGACTCAACAGTTTCAGACACAGTCAAAAACTGTGTTCATATTCAATAATAAAAATTCAGCTAATAAATTTTAATGATATCATTATTTCTTACATGAGTACAGTATATATCATATGGCAAAGGATTAACCAATTCCCTCATATTGACACCTCTGTAAAAGTCACCCTTTGAAACCATTGTGATAAATAGAGCAATGGTTTCAAAACTTCACAATTCTAAAAGTTTCATTTTAATAAATGCTCTGTTTTGGTAGTTTTATTCAAAGAAGTTGGGTCTCAAATAGCCTATGAGGGAATGGGTTAAAGATACAAAACTGTGTACTGAAAAGTGTCATCAAAATTGTATTTCAGGAATGTGCATGGGTATTAAGTCAGCAGGAGCTGTAGGAGATGAAACAAAGGTTCTGATTGGTTATGAAGATGGTAGCATCGTCCTAATGGACATCAGAGTCAACAGACTGCTGGACAGCTCCAGACTTCACCAGGATAGTGTCATGTGTCTAGAATACTCACCATCAATGGCCAGAGGTTACTCTGGATCAGCTGACCACAGCTTGCTTTCTTGGCAAATTGATTCGGAAAATATTATGCAGAGACATAGTGTCAACATTGTGAACCCAGGTGTCAATGACGCTAGAGCAAGAGATGATGGGAAGATTGTAGTGTTTGCTGGATGGGACTCAAAGATCCGTGTGTTTGGAGCAAAACGTTTAAAGCCACTGGCTGTGTTAGACTACCATAGAGAGAGTGTCCATTGTGTAACATTTTCACAAGATAATTTGCTGGCCTGTGGGTCAAAAGACCAATTGATAAGTCTCTGGGATATTTACAGGTGACGCATTTATTGATTTGATACTTCACCTGATGGATATTCATATTCAAAAACAAACCTACGCTCGACATTAAAGGGGTAGTTCTAGGACTGGTCGGCCCGGTGTCAGGATAATGTGACTGGGTGGGGTGCCCTTGCCATGTGCCCGCGGCAGGGGCGTTCCAGTGAGGCAGCACTATAACTTGTCTCATGCGGGTACAGTCTGCAAATAACTGAAATACTGTTGGTCGGACGTAAAACCCAACTCACTCACTCACTCAAAAACAAACAAATTCCCCTGCCATACAAGTGCTGGCCTCAGTATTTAACTAAGTTATTGACCAGACAGACAAAAATATTTATTTTTTTTACAAACAATCGGCTAAAACTCTGGTTTTCCAAAGTCATTGTGAGTGCTACTTGCAGGGTCACATTTCCTTAAGGTACTAACTATTTGCACAAAGTTTTACTGAAAAACTCCAAACCATTTCTGAGACTTTCTTAGAACTCCAGATGGAAAAAAGATTAAGTTTTTGGCAAAACAAGGACCATAACTCTAGTGTTCCAAGATCAATGTAAGTGATACTTTCAGGGCCTAATTTCCTTATAATACTACACATTAATGCAAATTATGAAAGTAGGGGATCCTTCCAAAGAAAATGTAGCAATACGAAGAGAAAATTGCAGACTTTGTTTTCGTGTCACCAGCTGAGAGGCAGTGTGTCACTTAGGGATCATTTTTCCGTCGTCTGTCTGTCTGTCCATCCGTCCATCTATCTGTCCGTCTGTCTGTCCATCCATCACACTTTCTTATTTTGGCTGTCATTTCTAAACTGATCATTATAGAGCTTTCAAATTTCACATGTGTCTTCCTCTCATTGAGGACCATTGATGTAACTAAGGTCCATCACTCTACATGCAATACTTTTATTTGAGTTATTCCCCTTTGTTCTGATTTCACTCCAGCATATTAACAGGTTTTGTGTCAGCTGCGATCAGGTGACACATGTGTTCCTCAGAACACTCTTGTATTGATCATGCACAGCATTACTCATGTTCTTTAACACTGACTTAAGCAGTTTTCAATTTTCATAATTAAAAGAACTGGAATTGATGATCCGGAAGGACCAGAAAATATAACAATACTGAGATTGAAGTACAGGGCAACTTTTTACGGCCACCACACAACCACTTACCACCTGCTGTTGTGAAGTACATAAATTCTGAAAGTAGGAGATCTTTTGAAAGCAAAGTATCAGTGCCAAGAGAAAATTGCAGATTCGGTTTTATCAAGTCAGTTTATGAGCAGTTATTTAAATGCAACACTACTGACATCCCCTAGCACTGACAGAAGCGGTATTCAAATTCAATAAATAAAAGCACTGGAATTAATAATCCAGAAGGACCAGAAAATATAACAACACTGAGAATTTAAAAAATTAAACGAGACTTACCTTGGTTAAGTCGATGTTTGATTGGAATTCTTTGAGTTAAAGAATGAATAATCTGACCATTCCAAGAAAATCTAAAATATTTCTGTTGTTCCTCAGCAATCTGAATGGAATAGTATGCATGACGTAAATCAACTGAAGCCATATGTGTACCCTTTGTAATAAGAGTAAGCGCATTTTCGAAAGTCTCCATTTTGAAGTGTTTATATGGAATGAGGTCATTGAGGTTTTTTAAATTCAACACCATACGGTATTCTCCATTCTTTTTTGCTTTCAGAAATATTGGTAACAAAATTTGATCATTCTGTGGTTCAACTTCAACAATGACCTTTAACTGAATCAATTTTTCAATTTCCTGATTTATTGTATCTTGTTCTTTTTTGTTAAAATTATATTGAATTCTGCTGTTTTTGACAATTTCGTGTTCATTAGATTCCAAATTGATGTGACAGTGTTCAACTATATCTAAAATGTGGCTGTCATTAATAGTTAAATTACGCCATTCATTTACAAAATTGCATAATCTACCTGCAACAAGGGTTTTACTTACCTGACTTATTGTCAGTAAGGGCGTCCTCCCCTCCTTGGGAAGTTTTTTGACGTTCCACTGTTTGATGTCCCGGACTCGACATATGAAGAGTTATGATTGCCTCTTCCTCTGGCACTTTGACTGTATCCGCCACAAAACCGGGGAAATCTTCCCATTCTTCTACGCATGTTGCCCCTAAAGGGTCTGCTTTGAAACATGCGGTTACTAATCTATGAACAGTCCTCGATTTCTTTTGCCGACTTAGATATATCATCCCCAAATAAGAACCTTGTGAAAGGCCTGTTATGATTACACAGATGGTTATACATTTGTATTCTCTTTTGAGCTCAGGCCTCAGAAAGTCTTTCCAAGCCAGATTAATTTGTTTGTTGGACTCCCCCCATTAACGCCAGCACATCGTTGCATTCATCGATCATCAAACTAAACTCGTCATTCTTGATGTCATTTTCCATTTTTGCCATCTTGTTGACTATTTTGGCTAGTATAGTTGCACCTTTGACAATGGAGGTTTCTATGTTCTGCATTTTTTTATCTGCGCTACGCCCTGATGGAGAAATAGCATCCCAAATCATCGGGTTAGTTTGTGTGGTTACTAAACCCTCACAGTTTGAAGGCCTTCCATTGTTTTCGTCTTTGATTAATTCCCTATATCTAGCCTCCTCAATTGCATTTCTAAATAAATCAGTGATGTTCTCTGCCAACACTGGGTCAATGTCACTGTCGCAAGTCTCGGAGGCCTTGAATCTCTTGGACATAGATTTGAATCTGCTGTTGTTATTGTCATCACAGTCATGTCCTCTTGTTATTGTCATTGTGTGACATTTCCTCTCACTCTGAGACCGATTTTTCCCTGTGCTCATTGCCCATGTCATAATCAAAATAATCACCATCATAATCACCTTCATAACATTCCACTTCAGCCTCCTCATACGCTGACAATTTACTAGCGAAAGTTTGCAATTGTTGATTTTGTTCGTCAATCTACCTGTCATGATCAGCCATTTTTTCTGTTTGTTTAGAAATAGCGCCTTGCAAGCTAGCAATCGCACTGAGTAATTATGTCTCCCCCCATATTTATATGGGGGAGACATATTGTTTTCGTGAGAGTTGTCTGTCTGTCTGTCCGTCCGTCCGTCCGTCACACTTTTTGTCCGGACGATAACTTCAATATGCCTGGTGCCAGTTGATTGAAACTTCATATATGGAAAGAGCATAATGAGAGGAAGTGTCATGCACAAGGTCCATAACTCTGGCTTCACTAATATAGGAGTTATTGCCCCTTGTAAAAAAATCACACTTTTTTGTCCGGACGACAACTCCTATATGGCTCATGCCATTGGATTGAAACTTCATATATGGAAAGATCATGACAAGAGGAAGTGTCATGCACAAGGTCCATAACTCTGGCTTCACTAATATTGGAGTAATTGCCCTTTGTAAAAAATATCACAATTTTTTGTCCGGACAATAACTTTAATATGCCTGATGCCAGTTGATTGAAACTTCATATATGGAAAGAGCATAATGAGAGGAAGTGTCATGCAGAAGGTACATAACTCTGGCTTCACTAATATAGGAGTTATTGCCCTTTGTAAAAGAATTCACACTTTTTGGTCCGGACGATAACTTCTATATGGCTCATGCCATTGGATTGAAACTTCATATATGGAAAGATCATAACGAGAGGAAGTGTCATGCATAAGGTCCATAACTCTGGCTTCACTAATATTGGAGTTATTGCCCTTTGTAAAAAAAAATCACAATTTGTTGTCCGGATGATTACTCCTATGTGACACATGCCATTGAAGTGAAACTTCATACATGGAACGATCATGATAAGAGAAAGTGTCATGCATAAGATCCTTAACTCGAGCTTCAATAAATTTAGAGTTATTGCCCCTTGTACATTTGTTTAATTCATTCTTGTCCGGACGATAACTCCTACATGGCTCTTGCCATCGTATTGAAACTTCATACATGGAAAGAGCATGATGAGAGAAAGTGTCATGAACAAGGGCCATAATTCTGGCTTCAATACTTCTGGAGTTATTGCCCTTTGTTACATTTTTTGGCCGATCGATAACTCCTGTTCGACTGATGCTATTGGAATGACATTTTATTTTTGGAAAGAGCATGATGAAAGTAAGTGTCATGCACAAGGGCCATAAATCTGGTATCAGTATTTTTGGAGTTATTAGCTGTTATCATTTTCTTCTTGAAAAATGTAGTGTGGAAAGCGCATAATTAGGGGAAGTATCATTCATCAAGACCATAACATTTTTAGTGATTTCCCTTTACATATTGTTTTTATTAGAGGGGAGACATCCGTTTTTGTGACAAAAACCTTTTAGTTTATTCTCAGTATCTTCTAGGTTCGATTTTTGAGCTACTTGTTTGGCTGGCTGTTTGCCTTTTCGGCTCATAGCCGAATCTTTGCTTTGAGCACACCATTCTTTTTCACCGGTCGAACCACGTTCGACCACATGGCTTTTCTTATTTGTGAGTAAACTTCATTCACCAAGATTACTGCTAGCTGAACCACATCCATTTGCAATGAACTGTTTCGCGCATGCTCACTGACATCTCATTTAAAACGAATGGAATTTTTTAACGAAAAAGAATTAAGTATGGGGTGACTTTTTATAGCCGCTACACAAGCACTTATCACCTACTGATGTGAAGTACATGTACATAAGTGCCACAGAAAAACTCCCAGTCCGTTTCTGAGATGTGATTCCGGACAGACAAAAACATTAGGTTTGTGGCAAACAAAGGACCATCACTCAGGTATCCCATGGTCAATATAAAAAGTATTTTATAGTTGTTATGCATGACGTTAAGTATTTTATAGTTTTTATGCACTGATGAAGATGTAAATCGAAACATGTATGCAGTAAAATAAAAAAGGTGTTGGTTTCTAATTTACCCCATATATGGTCAATATGAGAAATATCTGTAGGGCCACAATTTCTCATAGTACTAAACATTTACACAAAGTTTCAGAGAAATACTATGAATCATTTCTGAGATATGACTCCAGACGGACAAAAAAGTTAATAGATTCTGAGATATGACTCCAGACAGACAAAAAGGTTGACAAAGGGACATAACTCTGTTGTTCCAAGTCAGTGTAAGTATTCTTGCTGGCCCATGTTTGCTTTATGGTACTTAGCATTAAAGCAGTTTCAAAGAAAACTCCAAACCATTATTGAGATTGACTCCTGGACACACAGACGGACAAGACATGGATGCACAGACAGATGTCAAAACCACATCCCTCTGCCTTCGGCAGGGAATAATATTATTTATTAGCTAAATCTGTAAAATCATACATATTTATATAAATCTTTAAGCAAAGAGCAGACCCTTTCCAGATGGCTCCCACAGGAGCTGTCTGATCTAGGTCTACTCTGTTTGCAAAGGTGTCACTGTCAGGTAAAGGGTTTGGGTTTGTTTTTATTGAACACTTGCAATATCTTGTAATAGAATATATTGATTATTGTTCTTCTGAATGATTCCAATTTTTTTTGTCCCCTGCTTTAGGAATCTCTTCTCAGTTGTCTGTCTGTCACTCTTGTTTGATGGCATTTTCACATTGGCAAAACTTTGAATTACAGTGCAGTCCTCGATGGAATTGACTTTAAATTTGGAATATGTGCTGATCGCAACAAGTACAAGTGTACAAGAAGTTTTACTACATTTTGAGCTACAGTAAAAAAAACCTAACCCGGAATTCTAGTAGAAAATACTTTAGATACTTTTAGACAGGTGGCTGCTTAATGCTGGGTGAAAGTCATGCAGAAAGCTCCTCTAGGAGCTTTCTGCATGACTTTCACCCTGCATTAAGCTGCCACCTGTCTCAAAGACCAATATTTATACTAAATTGAATGTCCGATTTAAAGGGGTTTTACTGTACTGGCATCCAACACTTCTTGTAGCAGGCAACATGTTCTTCCAAAGTTCAAACACTTATTTCATTAGGTCTTGTGTTTAACCATTTACCCGATAGACACCTTTTGACACTTTCATTGTTGTAGGAGCTATGTGATCAGCTGTTTGTTTTTATGGAATTCTACAGTTTCTGCCATGGCCAAAAAAGCCTGTTTATATGCCATTATAAAAATTCTGCTATTAAATATAGAAACTGCTGCACTTGTCCATCCATACTTACATCCCATAAATCTTCTGGAATGACACACTTCATTGGAATTATTTTACAGATGATCAACCTTGATGTACATGTACAGCCGTCATCACATTTTTAAGAGAATTATGGCCCTTTTTCCTGTATAAAATGTTTGTCTGCAATGAGCAACCTAGAAAAGGTTCACATTATATATACATGTCAAACTCCTACTACACTGTTAACCCTTTCCTTCATATAAATATTTGCAGAGTAGACCCAGATCAGATGGCTCCTATAGGAGCCGTCTGACCAGGATTTGCTCTGTTTGCCAATGGATTTGACAGATCTGTTTCTTTACCTTCTAAAATGGTTACAATATTCCACCTTCCATTATAACTATTTTGTTCATGAATATTCAGTAGGTATTGAAATTTGGAAGAAATTTAGAACAGGGAAAGGGTTAATGAGATGTTGCATGCATTAACTTTGGCTCTCTGTGTAGTAGCAATTGTCATAAATTATGACATGATAATTTTGTCTTTACAATCTTTATTAACCCTTTCCCTCATATAAACGTGTTTTCACGCATTTGCAAACAGAGTAGACCCAGATCAGATGGCTCCTAGAGGAGCCATCTGATCAGGGTCTGCTCTGTTTGCTATAAATGGAATTTGAAAGATATGTTTCTTTACTTTTTTAAATAGCTACAATGTTCCACATTCCATTATAACTGTTTTGTTCATGAATATTCAGTAGGTATTGATATTTGTAATAACTATAGAACAGGGAAAGGGTTAAGACTGCCAACTTGGCCCCAGGAACTCTTTACCTGCAACTCTGCTTATGGTACAAAAATTTGATTTTTTTGCAAGTCAGAATGTTCTTTACCTCTAAGAGGTACAATTGTTCATGTATTAGCTCTAAGAGGTACAATTGTTCATGTATTAGTATTTGTATAAAATTAACCTTTGGGAATAAAAACCATAACATTGCATTTCTTTTACAAATCTTTATTTTTGTTAAAAAATTCACATTTTTTTGTTTCAGTCATACATTACAAAAAGTATATACACGAGTGATGGTAAATGTTTGAACTGTATCCATTCCTATTACAAAATGTCTGGAACAGTCCACTTTCCAGATATGCATATTAAACTTCAGTTTTATGAAAAAGAGAAACCAGGATGGTCCACATGTTGATAATCAAATACATGTATTAACCCTTTACTCCTTAAATACGCATTTATACGCCTCTGCAAACAGAGTAGACCCAGATCAGACAGCTCCTATAGGTGCTGTGTGATCAGGGTCTGCTCTTTTTGCTTATAACATAATATAAAAGATTCTACAGTTTCTGCCATGACCCAAAACTTGTGTTCATGTTCTGTTATGACAGATGATCCAATTAATATTCATGATATTATTTTTACTTACACAACTTTTCATGGAGTGAAGGGTTAAAGTGTAAATTGTCTACAGTTAAACCACTACATAGCTTTACCATTTGGGGGTTTAACTGCCATTTCTAACATACATTTAAATAGAACTTAATATATAAATTGGACCAGTCTATGAACAGTAACTACATTGACTAGTCTAGAATAATTGCAAAGAAAGTCTCCAGACTTATACAGTGAAGACATTTCATGTCTGAGCCACATCATCACAAGCTGTACCTTATTTGCAAACGTCATCATTTGATCAGGATTCATGTTGTTGTTTTCAAGATGAATTGCATGTTTTACCCTTATAAGTATAAGGACATCCAATCTCAACTCTGTTTGGCACAATCTTGTTAAATTAAAATTAGACCGACATTGTAGCAAATAGACCCTGCTGCTTCTGATTTCAGCAAATAGACCCTGCTCCTTCAGAAGCGTTTGATCAGGGTCTTCATGTGCAAATAATAAAATACTCAACAAGCTGTCGGAAATGAAACAAAAGCATGCATGTATTTTATCAACCCTCATCCTGCAGTACAAATTTATGTCTGCTACAAAATTTTACTTTTAATTCCTTCAAGGTTTTAAGAAACTACTGTCCAAATGTTTAACAGCTTGGGTCTTGGCATGAATTACTCATGGTCTCATGTGGATCAATGCAGTTTGCAAAAGTCAGTCAAGAGTTAAGGTTCCGCATTTTACAAAAACCTGAAGGTCTCTTATCATAATGTGGTTCACACAGTACAACCTACTGAAAGTGACGTCACCACTTACTGAATAAACACAGGGGGTGGTTAACCCATTCCCTCATATTGACGATTGTAGAAGTCACTTTGTGAAACCATTGTGATAAATAGAGCATCTGCTCCAACATGAGCAAATGCTCTATTTATCACAATGGTTTCAAACTAAAAAAATCTAAAATTTTCCTTTTCTTTAATTAATGCTCCTTTTCGGTAGATTTTTTCAAAGAGGTTGTATCTAATAATAGCCTATGAGGTAATGGGTTAAAAAAGCAGGTAACTGCTACATTTGATATGTAGTAAGCTTCTTGTGGAGTTCACTTAATTAGTCATCTTGTATTAACCCTTAACCCTTTCCCGCATATAAAAATGTTTTCACACATTTGCAAACAGTGTAGACCCAGATCAGACGGCTCCTATAGGAGCCGTATGATCAGGGTCTGCTGTCTGCTTAAAGAATTTGATAGATGTTTCTTTACTTTCTAAAATGTCTGCAATATTCCACCTTCCATATTTCTTTATACCTTTTTGGTTAATGAATATTCAACAGGTAATTAAATTTGGCCTAAATACAGAACCTCATAGATACACCTTTAAACATTTGCAAACAGAGTAGACAAAGATCAGATGGCTCCTGGTCCTGTAAGAGCTATCTGATCAGGGGCTGCTGTTTGCTTACTTTCAAATGATAAAGATTTAGTCTACAGTTTATGCTATGACCAAAATTTCTAACATGAATATTCATGACGTAAAGGGTTAACCCTTTCCCTGTTCTATGTTTATTCCAAATTCCAATATCTACTGAATATTCATGAACAAAATAGTTATAATGAAATATGACAGTTGGAAAATTGTAGCAATTTTAGAAAGTAAAGAAACAGAACTATCCAATTCCATTAGCAAACAGATCAGACGGCTCCTATAGGAGCTGTCTGATCTGGGTCTGCTCTGTTTGCAAATGCGTGAAAACACGCTTGTACGAGAGAAAGGGTTAAGAGAGGTTTTACTTAATGTTGTACAAGGTGGAGGAAAGATAGTCCAGAAAAAGTGTTGAAGAGAAGTATGCTTCTGCAAATACAAATGTACAACACATAGTAGAACCTCTTAATGAACAATTAATATACATGTATTTGAATGTCTTTAACCCTTTTCTCCATAAATACGCCTTTCTACGCCTCCGTAATAGTCATTTCTTGAAACCATTATGATAAATAAAGCATTTGCTCCTATAGGAGCAAATGCTCTTCATCACAATGGTTTCAAACTACAAAATTGTAAAATTTTACTTTTCTGTAGTAAATGCTCCTTTTGGGTAGATTCATTCAAAGCGGTTGAGTCTAAAACAGCCTATGGAGGAAAGGGTTAAATCAGATGGAAGCTAAATGCAGGACTAACATAATGCAGAAAGTTCCTATGGGAGCATTCTGCATAGTTTTCATCCTGCATTTAGTTACCACCTGTCTTTAAGTTTCAAGAGATACTAATCTTCTTTTTTTGTTGTCACTTTTAGTATTACAAAATAACATTTATAAATTGTGCTGGGAATAAATAAAGTTGGCATTACAAAATTTATAATTAATCAATACACATTTCCAAATTATCAGTTAAACTTCATGTTAAATCTAGACAGTTTATGCTATCCAACATCCACGTGATAAATCTTTCACCCTTTACCTCATGAATATTCATGTAATAAATAATGACATTATTTATTAGATTAATGTTTATCACAGAATAAGAACGGCAGAAATCGTAGAATCAGATCTATATACAATGTAATTCCATATGCAAACAGCTCCTACAGAAGCCGACTGATTTCAGTCTACTTTGTTTTTAAAAGCATGAAGTCTCGATCCAATAAAGGGTTGATATTGTAATGAGGGCACAGAACCGGCCAGTTAAACATTCAGCCCTGTGAATTTATCAACCTTGATATCAACTATAGGTGGGGAAAAGTCTTGTTTCCTAGTATCCTTCACTTTTGGAATGATTAATGATAACCACTCTCCCTGTTGAACATTCATGTCAGAAATAATGACATCATGAATATTTATAAGCTGACCTTTTATCATGGAATATGTACACAGGATGTTTTGGTATTGGTAGAAACATATCTATATAATTAATTAAGCAAACAGCAGACCCTGATCATACGGCTCCCGTAGGAGCTGTCTGTTCTGTGTCTGTTTGCAAAGACCTGAAAACGTTTGTATGAAGGAAAGGGTTAAAATCAAAATACATGTACATGTATTTAATGAAATCATGAATTTGACTTGACTCTGTTCTGCTACAACTTACTTTACATAAGTAACTTGGGCATCTTGTCAGTGCAATTGTGATTTTGAAAAGGAATGAAATGGCCATCCACTTTTGTTAGAAATAAGCCCCACTGTTTGCCACCCATCAAAATCTATTCAGTTTAGTTGACTTGTGTGACAGTCTAGAATCTGACCAAAGCAGCTAATTCGGATTCTACACCGTTTATAAAGTTTGATGAAAAATAAAAACTCAACTAATACATTTGTACAGTTGATTTGTTCATATGAAACCTTATTGTGTTTTATGTGCATTATGCTTTTGATGGTTATCTTTCATTTCTATATGGACAAAATATATAATGTTGATGACAAAATATTTTAAATTTTAGTTATTTATGGGTACTAGCACAACTACCAAGGTTTAACTCTGATCCATCAGTACACCTTTGGAAACAAAGTTGAACCATCAAATCAATCTGTTCTGTTTGCTTATGAAATAATTTAGATCTCATTTTACAGCTTCTGCCCAGACCTAAAATTCCTTTGTCTAAACGCAATCATGACGGTTCAGCTATATTATACTCATGTCATGTCATTGTTTCTTACATTAACCCTTCGCTTGCTGAATTTTAAAACACATTTCTCCTTCTTTACCCATGCCCTGTTGTATAATTACATATATCTTCACTGTGTACACGTATTTCACTGTGCAATCACTGCTGTGGAGTGCACTGGTTGCACAATCAACTTGTAAATAGTGCAGACCCTGATGAGACAGCTCCTGCAGGAGCTGTCTCATCTGGGTCTTCACTACTTACAGGTAGGTATATTGACACGAATAGCAAGCGAAGGGTTAATATTCATACTAGGGCAAAGGAGTTTTTACGTTAAGGAAGACCTGGCTTTTCCTCTAATCCAGAATTCTGGTAGAAGAATTTAATAGATAATTTTAGGCAGGTGACTGCTTAATCATAATGGATGGAGAAAGTCATGCAGAAATCTCCTAGCTCCTAGGAGCTTTCTGCATGACTCTCATCCTGCAATAAGCTGCCACCTGCCTTCGAGACCAATATTTATAATTGAATGTCTGGTTTAGAGGGGTTTTATTGTACAATGTATACCAATGTCCTGCAGCCAATCTATATTTTCATTGTCATGTCGGCTTATGATTCCATACCCTACATAGATCTGCAAGCAATAGGGTCATAAATGAGCACACTGTAGCTGAATATACAATCATTACTAATAAATATACCAGCAAGGCCATAGATAATGGGTTTCAAATACTTAAAATCATCATTTATTCACTAAATCTAAAGTTGTGACTGCTCAAAGAGACAAGCATAAAGAGTGGTCAAAACATGGGGTTTGGTGGAGAAATAAGGAGTTTTTTTGGAAAAATGTACTTACCCTTTCCCTCATAGCAACACCTTTTAACCCATTCCCTCATAGGCTATTTTTAGACCAAACCTCTTTGAATGAATCTACAGAAAAGGATTATTTACTAGAGAAAAGGACTTTTTTTAAAAAAATAATTGTGAAGATTTTAAAATTGTGATAATTAGAGATTTGCTCCCTAGGAGCAAATGCTCTATTTATCACAATGGTTTTGTCCAAGTCTAAATCAGTTTTTGTCCAAGTCAATAATTCCCTTAAAAATTATGTTAATGAATATTCATGAAGTGAACGATTCATGCATAAATATCTGTATGGGGAAAGGGTTAACCCTTTCCTCCATAAATATGCCTTTCTACGCCTCTGTAAAAAGTCACTTTTTGAAACCAATGTGATAGAGCATTTGCTCTATTTATCACAATGGTTTCAGAACTACAAAATTCTAAACTTTTCCTTCTCTCTAGTTAATGCTCCTTTTCGGTAGATTTATTCAAAGAGGTTGGATCTAAAAATAGTCTATGAGGGAATGGGTTGATTTAAATGAACCCATCTTACCTAGATGCTCCTGTACCAGATTTACATTTCCACCATCAAACAGTTTAGCATTAACCTAATAACATGTTTGAAATCCCGGAATATTGTCCACATTGTAACATTAATAGCATTCTTGGTAATATCACCTTTTAATCCTAATACATTTTCACACATTTGCAAACAGAGTAGACAGCTCCTATAGGAGATGTCTGATCAGGGTCTGCTCTGTTTGCTTATGAGATTACAATAGATCTTGGTCCATGCTTATAAAACTTTTAGTTGAGTCTGGGTTCGTTCTTAAGTTTTTGATTGGTCAGATTTGAGCCTTTGGCTCAAATCTGACCAATCAAAAGCTTGAGAACTCAAATATGACCAATCAAAAAAGCTTTATAAGCATGGACCCAGATGTTACTGTTTCTACCAATACCAAACAATCCTCTGTACATATGCCATCATAAATGACAGCCGATTCTACAGTTCCTACCTCCTGTGTACATAGGTCCTTATAAATTAAAGATAATAAATATTCATGCTGTCATTATTTCCGACAATCTTCCATACGATTAGCATGTACAGTAGAATTACTGACATTTTGAAGCAGGTGACTATTTTATGCAGGTTAAACTAAAGTAATCTTTCTGCATAACAGTTTGTCCTAAAGTAAGATACAAATTGAGTAGCAAACAGCAGTCCTTTGATCTGGGTTTACACTTCACAAAATGCTAGCACACTTGTTTCCAGTATTCAATAGCCTCATCAGATGTAACAATTCAGAACTGTAGGTAAGATAGCAGAACCAATCTATTCTCCCATAACAATTTTCAAAGTCAATGATGCTAAACTAGGTCTAGTTTTCTTCTACATGGAAAATGAACAGCATTTTTAAAAAAAAATCAGTAAACTTGTTAATTTCACTGAGAAACAATAATAATTCACAAAAGGCTACAAAAACCTACTTTTTACAAAATCAAGACGCTATCCATGATAAATTAATAAAACTAGCACCACATGCAGGTGCAATTGCTTGTCTGTTCATGAAAACCAATGTTTAAAAGGATCACAACGCTTTAAATATGCACGAGAGAGTAATGGCCCCATAATAGATTGAAGTCCTTGTGATTGTGAACTGTTTAACCCATTCGCTTATAGGCTACTTTTAAGACCCAACTTCTTTTGAAATAAATCTACTGAAAAGGAGCATTTACTAGAGAAAGGAAATTGTATAGTTTTGAAACCATTGTTATAAATAATAATAATTATATTTATCACAATGGTTTCAAAAAGTGACATTTACAGCGGAGTCAAAAGGTGTCAATATGAGGGAATGGGTTAAAAGATACTACAGCTGTACTGGTGAAACCATGACACCATGACAATACAGTCTAACCTGCTTCAGCGGTCACCTTGTATCAGCGGCCACACTGCTGTAAGAGGCCACTACAGGACCCTCCCAATGAAAAACACTATATATTACATCTGGTATAGACGGTCACCTGCCTTTCATAAAAAATGGCATATACACACTTGTGTATGCGGCCAGGTGTTCTACAAATGTAAAGCGTGTAAACAATTTTCATGGTTATCGATCGGCAGCAGCAGACATTTTGTCATCTTTGAATGCATACAACTAACGGTCATGACCCATTTGGACCCCTTATCAGTCTTTTTTTGTTTACAAAACGTGTTGGTTGTTCATGCCATATTAATTGGGGATATACGTTCTACTCGGAATTCCCCAGGAATGTAATCACGAGTGAACTACCTGGTTCCCGACTTCCACTCTATAAGATGTTTGCGGACAGAATGGGAAACCAGTCTTTTCAAACATGGCTACACTGTATAGAAGTTTCGCCCCGAAGCCAATTACACTGGCACGTGTATTACTCAAATGAGAGAACTGACACTTATGAATAAGGGACAGAAAGTTGAAGAACGACAAACAAGGCAATTAGTTCGATATGACTTGTGATTATAACAGGCACTTTAGGTCAGAACGGTCTTAATAAATACCGATTAGTACGTACACATAATACATGTCTGTCATAATTACTCGAAATCATGCTTGGTAACTTGTACCTGGATTAGGCAGTCACCTGCTGTAAGCAGCAAAAGTGGCCACTTCCCTAGACTGACCGCTTACAGCAGGTTGGACTGTATGTCAAAGTTTTTGCACAATGCCCACAACATGAAGGCAATGGCAAAGCAAAAAAAGAGAAAGAAAATAAAACCAACAAAAACGGACATTAAAGCTAAAAATGTCTATTTTTCTACATTTTTGTACTGAGAAAGTTTGTTGAAACAAACCTCTTTTACACCTAAAAGCAGTTCAAGACAACTACAACGACTACAATGGGTGTAACGCTGAGAATAGCAGCACATTCTAAATTATTGAAAAGGTCAATCAGAGCTGTAGATAAGGATTTGACTATCTAAAAGAATTTTGATATTTCTCCGCAAAATCCTATCTTACTACTGCTCCTTAGAATCACCCGGGAGAGGCGATTCTAACGAGAAACAGTAAGATACAGTTTGACAGAAAATATGTCAAGAGATCAGTATGTATCTCGGGTCAAGATAAGATGTTGAATGAAAACATTTTAAAGAACAATTTGTTGTTTCTCCACCAAACCCTATGTTGTTATCACCTTTAGAATCATCAAAATGATGGTTCTCAAGCTTTTGATTGGTCAGATTTGAGCCAAAGGCTCAAATCTGACCAATCAAAAACTTGAGAACGAACTCAGACTCAACTAAAAAGTTTTATAAGCATGGGTACTGATCTACATCTCTGGGTCAATGATATAAAATACTAATCCTTGTCTAGTAATGCCCCAGTCATTATTAACAAAAGTCCCATTACATCAAGAAACTAGAGCCATGGATAAAGTTTATAAATACATTACACCTATCTACAATGGCCACTCAAAGTCCTGAGTTTTTCAGTCAAGAGGTACCTTAACAAAAATGAAATACAGGAAAAAGGTTATGCAGAAATCTGCAATTAAAGCTTTCTGCAATATTTTCTGTATTCTGCAGACACCTGCTATATAAGACAATCTATTTACCATTTACCTGATAGAGACCGTCAACACCTTTCAAAACCTTTGTAACACAGAAGACCGTGATCAGACGGCTCCTGTAGGAGCAGTATGATCAACTGCTCTTTTTGCTTAATATGGAAATTATCATATATATCATTATAAAAATCCATATTAATATTCATGACATTATTTTCTTACATGAATATTCATCAGATTACGGGTTAACCAGCCATTGTAAAAAGGTTCTACAGCATGTAAATTAAAGCACTCTTTGCACTGCATATCACTTGCTATCATCGAAATGCTTTCACATGTTTTCCACACTGCTGACAATTTAGGTTTCTCTATGCCCTGAAGCGGAGTGCTTTATCTACTATCCTTTCATCAATATTGCAGCTAGATAGGCATTTTGATCACAGAATCATAAGTACTTCACAGACGGCCATAGGTACAAGGCTTCAGAACAGGAGTATCCCAGTGGGCCGAGCTGGTTCTCTTATTGAAGCGAGCTTTCTTCTTCTCAAACAGTATATTGAGATCAGGTATTTCGATGTAATTGAACAGTCTGTCAAGATCTGGTGGATTATAGTGTTGTTTGATAAGTAATGTTCTGAGATGGGAACCTAAGAAGAAAAAGAAAGAGAGAATTATAGAAAATGTTTATATGTAGTGTAATGTTTGTGACAGTAGTAAAATCCTACATCTCAATTCTATAAGATTTCCTTCTATTTCTCTCAAAAACAAAGATCTGGAAATACCATGACATGAGCAGACGACATGTATCACTTGTTTAAAGCTGACAGCATGATGAAACAAATTTCATAAGATTTGCATGACTAATAAAGAAGTAATAGCCAACATTAAAGTTTCCAGACGACAACTATGACAACACGGACACTGCAGTTACAATAGCTCATACTTTTTTCTATGAAAAACGGACGAGATAAAATCACGAGACAGACAAACAATGTAGAGGATTGGTGTTCTTCTGTAGGAGTTGTCTGATCACTTTTCTCATGGAAAATACAGATCTGATTCTACAGTTTCTGACATATTCAATTTTCCCTTGTTCATAATGTTGCTAATTAATATCCACAATGTCACTATTCTTTTCCAAAAGATTCGTCAAGTGAACCAGGGGACAAAAATTCACTTGTCCGCTTGCCTGCATGTAATTTTCTCTTCTTTGTCTATTTGCAGGACTAGTGAGTCTTTTGTATTGCTTTCTTTGTCTATATTGTAGGACGAGTGAAATTTTTGAGGAATTTTGTGCCCTCTGTACATTTAAACAATGCTCAACTGATTCATTTGTACGACTCTTACCTTGGGCCCAGGAAGGTATCTCTTTTCTAGGGGCGTCCTCATCATCAGTTTCGTCCCCAGAGTTGAGATCATCTATTCCATAGTTTTCTGGGTCTGATGAGATAGTTGGAACCTTATCTGGAGTCATCTCATATCTACAACAAATGCAAATTGTTCATAGTCATTCAAATTTATGACACAAGAACTTGTCTGATAGTAAAGGAGTAATGTGCACCACAAGATTTTAAGGATGTACATATGGACTATTAAAGGGTAGAGGTACAAAAAGTAAATCTTGGAGGCATAAAAACAACTTTACTTTAACCCTGTTCCACATGTAGATAACTTCTGGCACCTTTGCAGTGTAGATCCAGATCAGATAGTTCCTGTAGGAGCTGTCTGATCATGGTCTGCTATGTTTGCAAACGGAACAATACAGATCTGATTCTGAAGTGTCTGTCACAATTAAATATTTACTTGTTAAAATAATATAATAGCAGTAATAAATTCTGAAATTTATATTCATGGAGGAAAGGATGAAGAAATGAAAGCTACAACAGTAATGAGGAAATGACTGATAGTTATAAAAGCATTGGTATGAACAAGACAACCCATTACCTCATAGCCTATTTTTAGATCTTACCTCTATTGAAAAGGAGCATTAACTAGAGGAAAGGATCTTTTTTTTATATATCTGTGTAGTGTTGAAACCAATGTGATAAATAGAGCATTTGCTCCTATGGAGCAAATGCTCTTCTTATCACAATGGTTTCATAAAGTGACTTTTGCAGAGACATCAGTATGAGAGAATGGGTTAAGCCTGTGTGAACTTACGAGTTGGACCTTGGCTGTGCTACGGATGGCTCATTGAGAGAGTGGGTCCTATTGAGGTTTGGCTTAGGCAGCTGACCCTGTACCTGGGTGTTGTGTTTGTCCACCATCTTTTTTATCTCCTCCTCTTGCTTCTTCTGCTGCTCCTTCAACCTATCATGTTCCTGCAACCTCAAGCGCTCCTAGAGATAACAGAAATATGAATGTGTCACATTATGACAGTATAGTAAAACCTCTCTATAATGGTCACTAAATTGTGTTAATTAGTTGGTATTTAGGGCAGGTGGCTGCTAAAAGCAAGGTGAATGTAAAACAGAACGCTCCTATAGGAGCGTTCTGTTTTACTTTCACCTTGCTTTAAGCAGCTGTGTGCCTTTAACACAAAATATTTCATGTAATTTAGTGGCCGTTATAGAGAGGTTTTACTGTACATCACTGGTCAGTTTGTAGCACCTGTGCATTACTACTGATAACAGCGCTTGATCAGCTAACTTGGGCCTTCACTGTCTGCATGGTAAAATTTTTGCTTTTTCTTTTCTTGTGAAATTATAATAGATCTTGCTCTTTAGTTTCTACCACTACCAAAAAATCTTGTATACTTATGCCATTATAAAAATTCAGCTAATAAATATTCATGACATCATTATTTCATACATGAATGTTGAACAAGTAAAGGGTTAATAAAGACATCAATGCAATAATATCATCATCTTTTTCTTCAAAGAATCTACCCCAAAACTGTTGATTGTGTCTGATTGCACCCTACTTGTACATAATACATGTTTGGTAATCAACCCTTTGAATTTTCAAAAGTGGAATGGTCTATTATCGTTTGCAAATATCAGTACACTTATTTCCCAGATTCAATGTGTTAAGGGCAAGACATAAGATATATACAGTAAAACCTCTCTATAATGGTCACTAAATTACATCAAGTTTTTTGTGTTAAAGGCAGGTGGTTGCTTAAAGCAAGGTGAAAGTAAAACAGAAAGCTCCTACAAGACCTGTAGGAGCATTCTGTTTTACTTTCACCTTGCTTTAAGCAGCCACCTGCCCTAAATACCAACTAATTAACAAAATTTAGTGGCCGTTATAGAGATTTTACTGTTTAAGCCGAGCAAGAAAACAGCTTTCTGAAAGTTTATATCTGAATTGGTGACAATTAGCCCCACCATGACAGGATGACTCTCCTACCTGCTCTCGTATTCTCTCCATCTCTGCCTTCATCTGCAACTCTTTCTCTCGTTTCTTCTCAAGCTCATGCTTTTCCCTTTCTGCTTTCTCCAAAGCCACCTGCCGCTCCCTTTGATAAAAAGATTTAACGATTTTTAAATAGCATACAGCAAATGTTTTATTAATAAAAACAGAATTTTTCGTCTTCCTTGTCAAAGACAGCGTGTCAATCAGTCTGGATTTTTATGAGAAGCAAAATTTCCTGGCTTTCATATCAGTTGCAGACTTTGCCTTAATGACAATCAAGAAATAACCTATAGCTGCAATTTTCATATAAATGTTTTTCTGTCATCAGCTGAACCCTTTCGGCGCCAAATTTCTAGTTGTCATCTACAATCCAATTTTGTTAAATCATTCGGTAACATAAGGAGATAAGACAAATAAATGTGAATTTCAAAGGAATGAAGAACAGATATAGAAAGAGTTCGAGAAAAAAAAAGTGGACTCCCTGATTAAATGCCGCCTTGAAAAGGCGTCTGATCTGGAACTGCACAATTTGTCTTGGTGCATTTTTGCGACATTGGCTATGAAAGGGTTAAACTAACTACTACGGCTCTTAAACCCTTTATCCCTATAAATTTACAGTATTCATGTAAGAATTGACCTATGAATTTCTCTTAATTGCATATGGACATGGAACTGTATTTTCTGGGTCTACATGTACTCTATTTAAAAATATTTATCACACCCAAGCAAAAGATTGCTACATGTATAGATTTGGTGAGGAATATATTTCTTACCTCTCTTCTTTCTTTTTCTGCCATTCTCGTTTTCTTTCCTCTTCCAGTTGCAGCAGTCTTTCTCTCTCCTTCTCCCTCTCTCTTTCCAGTTCCAGCTGTCTCTCATGAGCCTTCTGTTTCTCTTCCTCAATTTTCCTCTGTCTCTCTTGCTCCTCATATTCCTTCTTGCGCTGCATGAAGGCTTCATGAGATTTTTCATTTTTCATCTAAAAAACACACCATGTCAATCATAAAAGCTTTTTAAAACAAACTACATTTAAATCAATGCATGCAATACAGGAGTTGTAGATAAAATTCACAAACAAATCATTAACCCATAAATTAACTCCATAAATAAGCTTTTTAAATGTCTTTGCAACAGGGAAGAACCAGATCAGACGCTGCTGTTTGCTTTTATCCCATTACCTCATAGGCTATTTTTAGATACCTCTTTGGATAAACAGACGAGCTAAAAATTATTGCATGCAGTGATGGACCTTAGTTACATCAATGGTCCTCAATGAGAGGAAGACACATGTGAAATTGGGAAGCTCTATGTGACGGAGGGACAGATAGACGACGGAAAAGTGATCCCTAAGTGACACACTGCCTCTCTGCAGGTGACACAAAAACTACACAATTCTAAGTTTTTTCTAGTTAATGCTTTTTCTGTAGATTTATACAAAGAGGTTGGGTTTATAAATAGCCTATGAGGGAATGGGTTTATTCAATATGGCTCTATTTTGATAACTTTTACTTTAATAGACTGACATTGCAGCAAATAGTAGAGACCCTGATCAAACAGCTCCAACACGATTTATATTTGATCTGGGTATGCACCACTTGCCTAAGGTTGTCTGTCTCAAAACTTAGGGTAATAAGGGTACTTATAAAATGCTCCCTCTATGTACTTTAATGGGGAAGACAGATTTTTCAAAAAGTCTGGACATGGATAAAAGTTAAAGCTCCATGAAAATCCATGGCTTAATCGACCAGTTATGAACATTAATTATTTTATACTGTTATATAAAACAAGTGAAATCACAGCTATAAAGAAATAGAAATAGAACAGAATCAGATCCAAGATACTCTTTGAACAAACAGCGCCCTAATCCGGCAGCTCCTACAAGATCTGTTTGATCTGGATCTATTTGCAAAGGAGCCAAAGGCATTTCTTTAATCCATATTCCAAGCTCCATAAAGATTGGATGAGACAGAAAAGGGGAAAATGTGTCTTATCGAATTTCAGTAATAAGGGAAGCATAACAGATGGCAAATAATGAATCTTTAAAAAAATTATTACCTGTTCTTGAAGTTTTTTCTTCCTCTCTGTTTCCTCTTGTTTCCTTCTTTCTTCTGCCTCCTCAAATTTCTGCATTCTAAAACACAAGAAACTCATCCTTTAGCTTCATAAACCATTAATTCTAGTCTTTAACACCTTTCATTTACTCTTTGTATGCTGATTTATTGTCTGTTACTTATTTTCTCTGTTTTGTTTTTCCTGTATTTTTTAACCCAAAAACAGAGCCAACCAGTTTGAATCCTGATGAAAAATCAATAATACATGATGGAGTAAGACTTTAAGTCAGCCATTTAGTGCTGATTTTATGTGATTATTACACATTTGCTGAACTGTTCCAATTTACTATCGGGCACTTTTTCTAAAGAAAAGCTCAATTTCTACTGCTCTCCGTAGTCCTTACCTTAAGCGCTGCTTCTCTTTCTCATCTTTCAGTCTCTCCTCCTTGAGTTTGTTTGTGAGCTGCCTTTTCTCAGCTAATCTCTTCTCCAGCTGTAGACGGTTCTCCTGCTCTTCCAGCTTCTTCTGCTCCCGCAGCTGCTGCACCTTCTTCATCTTCTCTTCTCGTTTCCTGTAATACAGCTTTATTGTATCAAATGTTTAACCCTTTCCCTCATATAGGAACACTTTTGCGAAAGTGTAATTATATCTATATAATTTTGTGAGCAGACCCTGATCAGAAGGCCCCTATAGGAGCCATCTGACGTGGGTCTACTCTGTTTGCAAAGGCATATTTATGGAGTAAAGGGTTAATAAATAATCATAAAGTCTTGAATCTTGTATAAATATTCATGTGGTAGATGAATCAATCATTCAGTCATCTGTGGAAGTTAATGAAACTTGTACATACAATAGACAGAGATGTATAAATGCATTAACCCTTTGAATGCAAGAAATCAAGTGTACTGGCATTAGCATATAACAAAGACCCTCTGATCAGTCTGCCCTGTTTGTCATTCAAAATCCTCACACATATTATACCCTTTCATATTGAATCAGAGGAACAGGTTAACTGAGCTCCTCATTTCCCACTTTTAAAAGTAATTGAGTATCAAAAAAAATCTAGAACTATCACTAAGTTGATGAATAGATTATTCCAACGCACAGTAGCCTTGATTGAAAATCCAAGTTTGTGACACCAATTACCCATCATGGCATGTAACAGGACAAAATGACAAATATACTCAAAGTTCAAGTGGAAATAATTCTGTAATTCCTGCCACTAAACACCAGAAAATTGTGCCTTGCACATGTACTATTCGTGGTTATTATGTATGTCAAGTATCAATTCAATAACTTTCAATTTGAATGCGGAATTCGCAACACAAACTCCCCATGGTTCATGACAAAATAACAAAAAATACTCAAAGTTCAGGGGGAGATATTCTTCAATGCCCTGCACTAAACACATGAAAATAATTGAGTACTTAAAACTTCTGTATTCTCCCAATCATGTACAATTTGAGAACATTGGTGACTAGTATAATAGCAATTGATCATAATACAAATTTAGTCAAGTGATTACTGTCATACTAAATGTGCACAGAACAAAATAGCCAGACATAAATTATTTGTATGGGATGGACATAAGACAATGAAACCTACATTTTACGGCTTAAATGCAACAAATGGTGATGATCTGTTTAGCTTTAGTCAGGTTTGCCCAAAACAATATGGCACCTTAAATGCACCCGTTCTCTTTTGCTCAAATGTCACAGATTCAATTAGGTTTTCCCTATTTTCATGTCGTTTTGTTACTCAATGGTTTCAAATTAATCGAGTATTTGGCAAATTTCTATTGAGTAATCACTCAAATGTGCAGCTTATCTGTTCCTCTGTGAATTAACTCTAGCATTCAGAGGGTTAACTTAAAAAAAATAAGCACAACTATGGACCATGTCATTTTATCAGACGAAAATACACATGTACATACTTTTTCATTTCCTCCATTTTCTTCTTGTATTCATCATCTCTTTTCTTCAGTCTTTCCTCATTCTTCATTTGTTTCTCCAGCAATTCTTTCCTCTGTTTCTCTCTTATTTCCTGTAAACAAAATCTAAAGATAGAATGTCTTTTATAAACCACAGATGTCCTAACTTGGTATGGTTAGGGGGATTGATGCATTGTTGCATGGACCTTCTAGATCCTTTAAACAATGGTGCATGCCTTTCCCGACCACTGCAACAAAAATGCTAGAACCAAATCTATTTCTAAAGAAAGCCGAGAACCTAATCAGATAGCTCATTCAGGAGCTGTCTGACCTGGGTCTACTTTGTTAATGCAAATGCGTGAAAATGTGTTTATATAGTACTAATATATGGATGATATTAACCATTTCCTCCTTAAATACGCTTTTCTACACCTCTGTAATAATCACTTCTTGAAACCAATGTGATAAATAGAGCATTTGCTCCATAGGAGCAAATGCTCTATTTATCACAGTGGTTTCAAAACTACAGAATTCTAAAAAAAATCCTTTTCTTTTGTTAATGCTCCTTTTCGGTAGATTTATTCAAAGAGGTTTTGTCTAAAAATAGCCTATGGAGGAATGGGTTAAACCCATACCTCACAAATATTTATACAACAAATCATCACCTGAAGAATATTCAAATAATTTTATTATAGCATATGAACACTGGAATGTTTGTGCCTTATGAACTAGATTGTAGCATATGGACACAGAAATGTTTGTGCATTATGGATTCCTGGAAAAAATGTACTTACTCGAGCTGTAGGCTTCGGACTATTTTTTGCTATGAAGGACTTGACCAATCCAGTGTTAGCATTAACAGGCCGCAGAGGATTGTTGGAGGGTTTCAGCTTGTTCAAGAATGAGGGAACCGGCTTTGTAACTGGTGGTGTATCCTCCTTATCACTAGATCTGAAATTTCATTCATATTAATGTCACATTTCAATCAATTACCTCATAGGCTATTTATAGACCAGACCTCTGAATAAATCAACTGAAAACGATAATTTACTATAGAACAATGTCACGAGTATTTACTAGTTTGAAAAAAAATGTGCAGTTTTGAAACCAATGTGATAAATAGAGCATCCATTCCATTCGTTTGATTTTTATCGGGCTTTTTACATCGTTTTAAGAGTATATTTAATGGTTTCAAAAACTGACAAAAGTGTCAAAGGGCATTGATACAAGGAAATGGATTAAAAGATTTTAAATAGATAAATATACCACTTTATTTACAACTGTGGTAACTGTAAGGAAGCTTTCCGACAAGTTTAGTTTTGAGGGCTTATTGATTAATCTACTCTATACATGTGTTTATACAGATACATCTCATGAAAAGGTATCTTGCTAGCATCCAAACTGAATGAAATGTGAAGAAAGTTCTATTTTCAAAATTACTAATGTCAGTACACTGATAAGTACTTTAGAAAGTAATGCATGTGCCCTCTTCCAGGGACAGTAACTTGTATTTAAAGCCATTATGTGTTGACTTGCCATCTCACTTTGTTATGTCTTTGCAAATGCAGAAATAATTTGTACAAACATACATTTTTTTCTTTCTACACATAGCAACTTACTTATCTGGTGTTGAACAGGTTGTATGGCTCTGAAAGAAGAAAATAAACATGCATGTAAATTCTGGCATTGTTTGCATCAATCTTTTGATTTTTGTGTACCCGTGGGTAAACATGCAGCCACTACTGTGCTGAGGTCCAGATAAGATGCGTAAATGGATTTTTTTTTTCGAGAATAACTTCTTTATTTTAGCTGTAGCTCGGACTGTGACTACAATGCCAAGCTGGCTCAATTAAATAGTCAATGGCTCCAGCAAAATTCAAGTTGCCGATTGTATAACTTGTCTTAACTCTTTCCTTCAATCATATAAATGCCTTTTCATTCCTTTAGGAGTCTTCTGACCAGGGTCTGCTCTGTTTGCTTATGGTAAAATAAGAATCTTATTCTACAGTTTCTGTCCGAGCCAAAACATCCTGTGTACATATGCCATAATAAAACTTCAGCTTATAAGTATTCATGATGTCATTATTTTTTAATAAATATAATACAGGGAAAGGATTAAACTCTCATCTATTTTTGATGTCAGAATAAATTCTGAAACTTTCAATGAAATATATTTGACAAAAGAGACTAATAAAATCATCAAAATCATAAAGCTCATCCTAACTCCACAACAAGCTGAAAAAGTACCTGGTCATCAGAAACACTGCCTGTACAGGAGCGCTTTGATCTTCTTCCCTCGTCAGAGTCTCCTTCCAACTGCCGCTTTCGAGTTTTGGTTCTAAAAAGGTTGAAAAACAAGTCAGCTATACAGCAACTTTTGCAGGTGTCAATAAGCATTAAACCTTTACTCCATAAATACTGCTTTTCTACACCTTTGCAAACCGAGAAGACCCAAATCAGACAGCTGCTGTAGGAGCTGTCTGATCAGGGTCTGCTGTTTGCTTATGATCTAATAAAGATTCTAGTTGCTGCCATGGCCAAAAAGTCCTGTGTCCAGATGCTAGTACAGCAATCAAATTAATATTCAAGAGATAATTATTTCTTACATGAATATTCATGTAGTAAAATGAAAAAATCTTTCAATCTCAAGAAATATGGACTCGTTTGAATATTTGCAAAATTTATATGGCAATCCAAATACAAACTTGAATTTTGAGATTTGTAACATTTGAGACAAAATTTATAATAGTTTCCAATCTTTTCCATATTGCATTAATTTCTTTGAATTCTTATACCCTTGCAATCTTAAATATTATATTCTTTTGAACAGATATGGCTAAAGTTTCTTTCATTTGTCTGTATTTGTATACCTTGTTGCACGTGGAGGTTGACCAGCTGGACTTGTGAATACACTCTCATTTGCATCCTCAGTAACTGTAGGCTTCCGCATTTTAGATCTAGTTACCCTTGGTTTCGAATCTTCAGGGTTACTTGTAACACTGCCTCCAACACCTGTGGGATCATTCAAGGAAATCACTTTTACAAGTCTGATATTATACACATCTACCTGCATCAGTAATAATCATAAGTTATGCGTGAAAACATGTTTATATGAGGGAAAGGGTTAACACATCAACACTTTACCTGATGAATATTCTATGACATCATACATTTAACATTAATTAGGTGAATATTTATAATTGGTTTATGAACAAAATGACACTAAAACCATCAGATCTATATCACACCATAAGCAAAGAGAGCGGACCTACTGGAGCTGTCTCAACTGGGTCTAAACAGTTTGTAAATGCCTCTATTAAGTAAAAGCTTAAAGGGGATGTCCCTACATTTGACGCGTTTCATAAACACTTAAAATATACAAAACTCATTTGTTTATATGCTGAAAAGTAGTATATCACAAAAAGCCCCATCCAATTACCGTTTATAATGACAAAACATCCATTTTTTTTATATCGCCGATCCCGGTTTTACACCCCGATGTTTCAGTTTAATTCGGGTTGAGTTTTAGTTTCGTAACAGTTTGCCTAGACTGACCAATCCAGAAGTTATTTCAAGTCAACCTCAAGCCCAAAATTTAAGTCTCAGATTTTAACTCATACATTAAGTTACATGAAGTAACATTTATTTACTAAAATCTTTGTCTACTTCTATTATTCAATGAGATCTTCAAAGTAACAAATAGTCCTTATGAAACCTAATTTCACAGCATTGTAACAGTATCCAAATTGTTTTCAAAGGTTACAACAGATTAGTCCAAAGTGTTGAAATGATTAATGAAACACTTGTGAAAAAACTTTATAAGGATCCCAGCATGTACCTGAATCCCTATGTGTCCCTTCTTCTACAGACGATGCCTGTGACTGCTGTGCTCGAGTCTTAGTCCTGGTTGACCTCACCGGCTGCTGGGATGGTGGTGTTGCTAGCTCTCCCTCAATGACCTCCCCTGTTGCTTCAGTCACAGAGTTATCTTTCTTAGAAGCATGCCTGGTTTTGGTCCTGGTGCTAGATGTAACTTTGGGCTGATCATTTGTAGTCAAATCATCATCACTACTGCTCTTCTCTCTGTGGAAAAGTCAAAAGAAACATTTATTGACTAAGCAAAATGAACAGCAATTACAGCATATACCATACATCAGTGAGATTACATAAACCTTTTCCCTCATATAAATTCCTTTTCACGCATTTGCAAACAGGGTAGACCTAAATCAGACAGCTCCTATAGGAGATGTCTGAAGAAGGTCTACTCTGTTTGCTATTAATTATATACATGTAAATGGAATTTGACAGATGTTTCTTTAGTTTCTAAAATGGCTATGTTAGTCTAGACCTTCTACATTTCATTTATAATTATTTTGTCAATGAATATTTGGTGGGTATTAAAACTTGTAACTAAATATAGAACAGGGTAAGGTTTAATCCTTATGTAGCTAAGAGTGACCTAACTGGCATTTGCAAAGAGCTTGGATCCAAATGAGACGCTGAGTAAAGATCCATAAAAAAATTAAAATTACCAACAGATTAATGTTTTCTGCCCATTGCTGCTTTTAATACATATAGCAAGGTGTTACATAAATTAAATGGTAAACCTTATTCTCAGGGGTTTCCAATGACCCCTTCAAAATGTCGAATTTGAGAGTCCCCATGACCCTATCACTATATGAAGTAAAGAGGTGACCCTCTTAATTTTGAAGGTTATCTGTAAAATATAAAGGCCATTTCAACAAAAATAGGGGGTCAAGGAAAACCCCAATTCTACAGTCTATCCCGTTTTGGTGATAAACAGAATATCACAATTGCTTTTTTATTGATTTGTTAACTCTTTGCATGAAAGAAATTTTGTCTTTTACTCAATTGTAGCCTGCTGCTCAATTGTCTTCAGAAACACTTTCAAAACTACAGTATTACTTTTCTTTCCTATTTTTATTGGCTGAAGTTGAGCAGGCCTGATATCGATCCAAACTGTTTACATACTGGTTATCAATCGCAGGAGATTCTGGCACTTGCAAGCCAAGAGATCAGAAAACTTGCAAAGACCTGGGTCCATGCTTATAAAACTTTTAGTTGAGTCTGAGTACGTTCTCAAGCTTTTGATTGGTCAGATTTGAGCCTATGGCTCAAATCTGACCAATCAAAAGCTTGAGAACTCAAATCTGACCAATCAAAAGCTTGAGAACAAAACTCAGACTCAACTAAAAGCTTTATAAGCATGGACCCAGTTTTATTGATGTACCTGATGAATATTACCTTGATCAGACAGATCCAAACAGTGGTAGTCTGATCTGGGTCTACTGTTTGCAATGGTGTGAAAATGTATCTCTCTTACTATTCTCTATTAGGATTAATGCAATGACTCAAGATCCTCTACAAATGCAAATTTAAATTTTGTGTCCAAACCTCCAAATAAATGGTGCATTAGAGAAATCTAGGGGAAATATTACCAACCTCTAGTACAGTAGAATATGTCTTAAGTGATCACAAATAAGGCAGTATAGCTGATAGCAATAAAGCTGGTATTTTTAACCCTTTCCTCTCAAAGCCTTTGCAAACTGAGGAGATCCAGATCAGTGGGCTGCTACAAGGTTTCCTGTTTGCTTTTATAGATGGAATAATACAGATCTGATTCTACAGTTCTGCCACGGCCATAACTTCATGTGCCATTATAAAAACTAATTTGATTCATGATGTCATGATGCAAAAATCTACAAAACTATTAACTTTCATGCTGTATTAAGCTGTCCACTGCGTTTTACCCCTATAATTAAATTCATTTTTCAAAAATAGTATAACCAGGTTAGAAAGTTCCTTTCAGAGCTGTTGCGTCAGGGTCTGCTGCTTGCTTATGAAATAACATAGATCTAGTTCTACAATTTTGCCCTAGTAAAAATTCCCTTATTCATGATGCTGTTTTAACAAATGAGCTAATTAATTTTCATATAGACATTAATTCTGACATAATCATTCATTAAGTTAGGCAATAGGTGGTCCCTTCAGACAGATTTAACTGAACTGAGGTAATTGTTCCTATCAGTAGCTCTAAATGTCACCTGCTGGAGGCCCCAGAGCTGTAGGCAGTGTCTGCCTCAGCACCCGACTCTGTTCCCTGACTGTCAGTCTCCATTTCTTCTTGGCTTGAAGCAGACTCCTCTCTATCTGAAGCATTCTGAAAAAAAAGTTACTCAAAAGACTTGTGGTATCTCAACAGGACATTTCCAATGAGCACAACTATAAGAAATGAATGTTTAGTTTACTCCCTTGTCCTAAAACAGATTTTTTAAACCTTGTGATTTTTATATGACTTTGTGAACAGAGTAGACCCAGATCAGATGGCTCCTGTTTTAACTGAGGTCAAAACTTACTGTTCATATGCAATTATAATTACTAATTTAATCAATATTCATACATACCTTATTTTCTATAAGAATATTCATAGGTTAAAGCCAATGCAGAAACTGGTCAAACTTTAAATTCCAAAAGAGCTGTATATAAAAGATGTATTGATCTATACACCCAAATCTCGTATTTATCAGCCAAATGCTATCCAGTTGGTACCCGGCCTATTTCTGGCAATTGGGGGGAAAATGCATTTAAATAATTGGGATTTTTTGTGTGCTTAAAACCAGATTTGGAAAGATCTTTTGGACCAATTTTAACTTCTTACAAGACGGCCTCAGTTTGAATGATATTTTACTCAAGATTTTCTAAAATACTTTTGCCTACTTTTGGTGTAGACACTGGACAAACTTTGCATTCCAAACCCAAGACAATGAAATTTTATGACCACTATCCCTAGTCTAAGCAAAAAGAACAATTAATCCTTTTTTGAATATAGGGAATGAGTGTACTGCCATATGCAAACAGTGTAGACCAAGATCAGAGGGCTCCTTGAGGAACTATCTGATCAAGGTCTGCGCCATTTGTCATGTAGAATCCACAAACACATTTAAAGCTTTTATACTGAACGGGTTCTATAGTTAAAACAATGATCATTGGTGTGCTATTCCAATTCAGTGTTGAAAGGGTTAACTAGCCTGTTTGATTTTCATTTACTTATTCCACTGTTATCCTTACCGGTTCTGCTTTGTCAGTTTTCTTAAGCCGTAACCGTGTCCTTGTTCGTACTGGTTTGTTTGGTACCTGCATAAGAAAAGCATTTAATACTCTGAACATCAGTGCTTATTCTCTCAAATCTTATCAGAATACATGTACTACCAACTCAATGACTCTAATAGACAAGGCACTCAAAATACTGCCAATATTGCAAAAATAACTGATATCAATTGACAATTTAATATGATTTTATATTAACCCCTTCCTTCATTCATATATAAACACTTTTTCATGGCTTTGCAAACAATTATACAAAGATCATTTAATATGTCAAATTTGGTTATATTCTGCCATGTAGTTTCAGAGATGTTGTTTAAAGCAATTGTTGAGACGTTGGCAACCAAAAAAGCTCACCTGAGCACACTCAGGTGAGCTAAAAATTAGGAAGAAATGTACTTGAATGACAATACATGTATTGAATAAATATTATATATTGTAGTAACAATAGTCAATAGTTAAGTGCTAAGCACTGGATATGAATACCTTACCATTATAAGGCTTAAGTATCCAAACAAACTTAGCCAAAAGTACAGATCCAGCTCAAGCTGCTCCCGGAGGAACAGCAGGGCTGTAGATAAGGTTTGTACTGATCTATCCAAATCTTTTATCTCTCAGACAAACCCTATCCTCCTACAACTCACTAGAATCGCTTCTCAAAGGTGATTAACCCTTTGCTTGCTGAATTTTAAAATACATTTCTCCTTCTTTACCCATGCCCTGTTGTATATTTACATATATCTTCACTGTGTACAAGTATTATGCTGTGCAATCACTGCTGTGGAGTGCACTGGTTGCACAATCGACTTGTAAATAGTGCAGACCCTGATGAGACAGCTCCTGCAGGAGCTGTCTGTCTCATCTTGGTCTTCACTATTTACAGGTAGGTATATTGACGTGAATAGCAAGGGAAGGGTTAAGAGGTATATTTTCTTCATAAACTTTTATCTACAGTAGTACAGCCAAAGAGCACTTTGATCAAGGTCTATACTATATGCTACTATGTCAATCTAATTACTAATTTAGTTATCAAAATGGTGCCAAATTGACTTATTCACAGGCCTGGAAAATTCCACTCGAGAAAAGTAAAAGTTAAGAATTTTGTAGTTTGAAACCATTGTGATAAAAAGAGCATTTGCTCCTATAGGAGCAAATGCTCTATTTATCACAATGGTTTCAAGAAGCTGTTATTACAGAGGCGTAGAAAGGCGTATTTAAGGAGGAAAGGGCTCAAGGTAATTTTCCATTTCTTTACCTCATTATGAAGCTTCATTTCTTTTTCTTTTGATGGCAAAATATGAAGTGATTTCCTCAGAGATTCTCTGAAGGATTTGCGACAATTCATACTTCTTCTCGGTGTATCCCCATGCTTTGATTTCTCTTCTGCAGTGTGAGACTCTGATTCACCTTCTGTTTCATTTGTAGGTGTCAATACACTTTGTGTTCTATTTTCCACTACTGTGTCTGGGGTCCTGGCTTCTGCTCCCTGTCTAGCTGGTGTATGTTCAGCATGTTTATCGTTATTTACACTGTGAACAGGGCTGATTAAAACAATTTCTTCATAAGCTTGAACTTTCTCCTTTACATTCATGTGGTTGAAGTTTTGTATTGGAGTTTTAGACTGTTGAAGTCTGTGACACTCTGTGACAGTTTTTATGGGCGTTTCTAGGGCATGCATGGGATCTAATGTACCAACATAAGCACTTTGTGTCCATTCCTCTGTGATCTCCATAAAGCTCTCCTCCGTATTTGAATCTTCTGAAGGAGTTGCTAGAATGTCAGGTACAACTTGTTTTGTTTCAAGGACTTTTTCAGAAATCTCTACACAATCGGAAGATATATCCAGTGTCTCACTGTCTGCTTTAGAATTACAAGAATCTGTACTTGTTTTGTTTGTTCGCTTGTTAGCTGATGATTTACAGGACTCTGTGCTTGTTTTTGTTCGCTTGTTAGCTGATGATTTACAGGATTCTGTACTGGTTTTTGTCCGTTTGTTACAACGGGACTTTGATGTGTCTTTAGTGTCAGCTGAATCAGTCTCACTGCAAATCAAATCAAAATACATGTACACTGATTCTATATCATAGTCAAGCTCTTTCTAAGTTTTTCTATAAGAAACATCTTTTGATACTTTGCATACAGAGAAGACCAAGATAAGATAGCTCTTGTAGGAGTTGCCGATCAGGGTCTACTCTCTTTGCTTTAATAATATAGATCTTACAAGATTTTCTGCAATGGTCAAAATTTTCCCTTTTCAAAATACCATTAAAGCGAAATTTTGAATTACCTAATAAAACTTGGTAATTGTTATGTTCAATTTTTTATAACGAAGACTGTCAATTTTAACATACATCGAAAATTGCCAAGTAATACAAAATAAACCGTTTTCATTGATCTACAATAAAATATTACCAGCCTTTGTCAAACAATTCTTAATTTCACAAAACTAAAATGCAGCAAGTATAAATCATATATTGCCAAATAACATCAGGTTTTAACAAGAGATGTTTGTAAAACATGTATACCCCCCAGACCCCCTGACCTTTGATCTAGTGACCTCAACTATAGAGGTCATCTAGCGGTCATGACTAATCACCACTGATCATTTATTGATCTGAAAACATTTCACAAGTTAAGGTCATGGTGACATTGACCTTTGACCTAGTGACCTCAACAACTATAGGGGTCATCTAGTGGTCACGACCAACTACCACAGCAAGTTTGAAGATCCCGAACCAAACCATTGAGCAGTTATTAATTGGAAACCATTTCATCAGTTAAGGTCATGATGACCTTGACCTTTGACCTAGTGACCTCAAAATTAATAGGGGTTATCTATCGGTCATGACCAACCACCATGTGCAGCAAGTTTGAAGATCCTAAGCCAAACCCTTGAGCAGTTATTGATTGGAAACTATTTCACCAGTTAAGGTCATGGTGACCTTGACCTTTGACCTAGTGACCTCAAAAACAATAGGGGTTATCTATCGGTCATGACCAACCACCTAAGCAAATTTGAAGATCCTAAGCCAAACCCTTGAGCAGTTATTGATCAGAAACCATTTTACCAGTTAAGGTCATGGTGACCTTGACCTTTGACCTAGTGACCTCAAAAACAATAGGGGTCATCCAGTTGTCATGACCAACTACCACAGCAAGTTTGAAGATTCTAAGCCAAACCCTTGAGCAGTTATTGATCGGAAACCATTGAACCAATTAAGATCATGGTGACCTTGACCTTTGATCTAGTGACCTAAAAAACAATAGGGGTCATCTAGTGGTCATTACCAACCACCACAGCAAATTTGAAGATCCTAAGCCAAACCCTTGAGCAGTTATTGATCGCAAACCATTTCACCAGTTAAGGTCATGGTGACCTTGACCTTTGACCTAGTGACCTAAAAAGCAATAGGACTCATCTAGTTGTCATGACCAACCACCTAAGCAAATTTGAAGATCCTAAGTCAAACCCTTGAGCAGTTATTGATCAGAAACCATTTTACCAGTTAAGGTCATGGTGACCTTGACCTTTGACCTAGTGACCTCAAAAACAATAGGGGTCATCCAGTGGTCATGACCAACTACCACTGCAAGTTTGAAGATTCTAAGCTAAACCCTTGAGCAATTATTGATCGGAAACCATTTAACCAGTTAAGGTCATGGTGACCTTGACCTTTGACCTTGTGACCTCAAAATCAATAGGGGTCATTTAGTGGTCATGACCAACCACCACAGCAAGTTTGAAGATCCCAAGCCAAACCATTGAGCAGTTATTGATCGGAAACTATTTTACCATTCTAGGTCATGGTGACCTTGACCTTTGACCTAGTGACCTCAAAAACAATAGGGGTCATCTACTTGTCATGACCAACCACCACAGCAAGTTTGAAGATTCTAGGCCAAGTCGTTTATTAGTTATCGTTCAGAAACCATCGATCTACCGACCGACCGACCGACATGTGCAAAGCAATATACCCCCATTTTTTCAAAAGGGGGGTATAAATATCAAACACATAAGTTTTGTCTTCTATTGCGATTATTCAAAAAAAAATTGCGATGTAATTTTTTTTCGCATACAGTAAAGCTTGTTTACGTTTCGCAAGGGACCGTGGTAGAGACTTTATCTTTCTGTTTCATTCTGAGCAACAACAGGGCTTTCCCCAGGCCCTTTTCGCATGACGGGCCCGACATTCGATCTTTGTCGGTGGCGAAAATCCGACACCCCTTAATTTCTCCGACATGAAAAATTTCTCGAGCCGACGCCCTTTCAAACGTGTTTGTTTATATATCATTTTAAGTGACAAGTATACACACAGACTTCCCTTGGTGTTGCAGTGTCTCAAGCTATCAGCCAACACCCGCAGCGCGTGCCGTACGCATGGATGATTGCATGTCGCGTGTAAACAATTAACCGCTGAAGCAGTACAGAGGTGCGATACGGTTAAATGAACAAACAATTCAGCCCATTTAGTCGATGAGCCAGTAGGGTTGGTCGGTACCATCTCAGGGGAATAATTCTCATTGTGATTTTTTACAACATATACATCTATAGAGTTAGAAAATATGTGATAGCATTGCATCGATGGTAGCTTTCTATGTTTTATTGCGTTTTATATTATGCTATACAATATCCCCATTTCGAGGCAAAATTATCAATGAAAAGTAAAGCTAACGATTTCAGATTTACAATATTTGGTATCATACCCCAACAACGAAATTATGATGGTATACCTGAATCAGGTTGTCAGTCTGACTGTCCTTCCATCTGCCCAATTCATATGTCCGTCCCTCTATCCGTCCGTCCATTCATCCGTCTGTCTGTCTGTCCATTTATAGACGCAAGTTTCCCAATCTACAAGTTTGCTTAAAACTTGATATTCTTATTATTTTAGTAACCAATTCACCGTCTAGTTATGTCTCCCCCAGTATACTAGGGAGACATATTGTTTTTGTGTACAGCGTCCGTCTGTCTGTCCATCCATATGTCTCCCCCCTTCCGCCCGTCCGTTCGTCAGTCCGATTTTAATTTATCCGTGCGGTTTCTCCAAAACCTTTGATTGGATTTTCATGAAAGTTCATAGGATTGATCAGCACTGTGCCTAGTTGTGTTTATCTAATTTCTGTTCCGGTTCGATGATTTTCTGCAGAGTTATGGGACTTTAATTTTTATGTCCCCATGGCGGGCATACAGTAATCTCATTGTCCGTCCTTCCATCCGTCCGTCCTAAAATTCGTTTCCCTTCTATAATTGTTTTTATCTGTGAATGGATTTCAAAATAACCTGGCACAAATGTTCACCACACAAGGACGATGTGTCGCGTTCAACTCCCTGGTCCATGGGTCAAAGGTCAAGGTCATCCTACAGGGTCAAAGGTCGGGACATAGTGTTTCGCAAACGCAACTTGTGTTATAATGAAATTTTGTCCTCGCGGTTTCTCCAAGACATGTCGGAATTTCATGAAAGTTCATAGGATTGATCAGCACTATGGCTCGTTGTGCTTATATTATTCCTGTTCCGGTTCAACGACTTTCTACAGAGTTATCAGACTTTGAAAATTGTATATCGGAAACTGTCCGCACGGGGGGGGTATGAAGGGGGGGGTGTTATGGGGTATGGGGGGGCATCAGTTTTTGTATAAAAAAAATTCTAGTTTCATTTGGACCTGGTCATTAATTTGGACCTGGTCATTAATTATTTATTGGTCCAGTTTCCACTTTATCCCAAAATAAATTAGTAGCCTGTAAGATGGGATGTGGCGGTGTGTGGATATTTGTTATTATTAGCATTCGTTGCTTACCGTTTAAGTTAGACCGTATTTACAGGTATCTCTAAATTGTTTTATTGTCATTATCTTTTGAATTTAAAGATAAAGATTTGAATATTGTTAGTAAGGATTAAAAAATCCTCAAATATTCTGTCTGATGAAGATATGTGGGTATGTGCTTTCGTTGTATTCATACTTTTCTTGTGACTAAATATACTTGTAGTGTCAAACAAAATACTGTGATATGTTATTGAAGAATATGGATATTGTCTTTCATTTTTAATCTGCCACATTCAAAGAAATCACCCGTATTGGTTCGTACACAATTACATATTGCTAGATGAACTATGGGTCATTCTTCATGGACATCTGTGTCAATCTAACATTCATGCTTTTAGTGATTTCAGTGTTGCACGGAGGTATCCAATACGATTACAATACAATACAGATCAATTACATTTTTGCATTTATGATCAGGATTTTAATATGTAGGCTGTTGAATGGCACATCTGAATGACATGTTGTTTAAATTTAGAACAATGGGCAGTTGAGTTAAAAAGTGGACAAAAACCCTCAGTGTCATTTCTCTGAAAACGTTTTTTTTTCTCTGACCGTGGTCACTGACACAAAAGTTACAGAAAACATATTATCATATCATCGTTCTGCAAGACCTTCTTCAACATGATTCCAATTAGACTGGGGTTGAAGGGTTTGCCCAAAAGGTTATTACAAAGGCTTTAATGATTCAAGTTTCACATTTGCTTTACACTTGGTATATGATGGTAACTCTGAGATATGTTAACCTGGTGTTAGGATAATGTATCGATCTGCTAATAGTAATTTTGACCGGGAATGTTGAAGAACCAGAGGACAAGAGTGTTCTTCTGCTCTCCTCCAATCTCTCCTGTTGGATCATTGATTGTCCTATATGGCAAATGAATGATAAAACTAACGTAAAGCAAATAAACATAACAAACAATCGCCCTACTCACAAATACATGTATTCTCACCGACTACTGACAAAGTGTCGGAAGTCATTATAGGCATTCACAAGTTTAAAAACCAGACATCCCAATAATTCATTAATATTCCAAAGTTGGTTGTCTGACCACCCATCGAATGCACAAATAACATTGCCTAAGTTATAATAATTTGGACAATTTGGATTCTGAATTACAGCCTGGTCGTTTGTATTTTTGCGAGCGCTATGCAAAGTATTCGCAGCATAGTTGTTGAAGACTACCCTCCATCACCTCACAGCAAAGGTCGCGTCTTGCATGACCTACAAATTGATGGTGAATGTAGGAGACAGACAAATGGCTTTACTTCATGTAACAATTTGAAGCAGATCTCCTATTTCTAACCAATTTAAGGACTTTGCTTAGGAGTTTTGTGTTCTTGGTCGGGAATCCCACTGTGCTTGCCTTACTATTATAATTAATGGCGCGCCAATGCAAAGTTACACATGAACTTATATTTTATCTTCCTAATGTCATGGAGTCATTGCTCCAGTCCCGCCTTTCTAATATAGTGGGGGCTCTGTGCATGTATCAGCATGAAAAGCCAAATACATTACGAAGTATTCTGTGTTCTCTGACCAGGTTATAAAAACTTGATTTATTACTTGAGTTGAATGGTCAGATACTCATCTACTTCATTCAGTTAGTACTGAAATGCCGGGACCTTCTTTCTTTAAAAGTGTTTGCTGTATCTTTCTATTGCCAATGCAACGGTTGGCTCTATTTACTCTGAAACCTCCCCAAATGCTTCCTGATCTGTTTAATTGTTATGCTTAGCATCTTATGACCAGACTTTCTACTTCGATGTCATCACCAGTTCTTGATTGATTTTTCTCCTTATAATTCAAACAATGTATATTCTATCACGGCCAAATATTTTATACCGCATTGATAATTAATTTCTGTTTGAGCAAACTCTACCCTATCTATATAGCAGCACGATAACATGTACTTGGACATTGTTTACACTAGTCATTTTCTTCTGCAAAACTTACTAATGTGTTATTTTTGCTTATGTCTAGCATATCATGAATTTCTTTAGCCATTATGTTTCAAATGGATAACAGATTGTTAAACTTTGTTTTGGAGGTTCTCTTTCATGTTTTGTCATTGCTTGTTGCTGTTGATCCATACTAAATATCACATTTTAATTATCCAAACGAATGTCGTACAATGCATCATTCTGAAACTTCTTTAACCAGAACACACCTGACTAAACTCTTCATTACTTGCTGATGTTTTAATATATTTTCACTACTTTGTCTTTGCTGTCCAAATGTATCACCAGTACCCAATGAAAGATTATTAAGTCCTTGACTTTTGCCATCATGTGCTAATAGATGCATTAGAGACAGAATTGGATACAGCAACTCTGATTTCACTGATTCTTTAACGTGTATAGTGTATAGAATTGAAAATTGCAACCCATACCCATTAACATTTACCTGACATCGGACCAACCAGTCCACTTTAGTACCATTTTGAAAGTCGTTGGTATGACCCGACCAGCGATCAAACTCATGACGCCCAGCCCAAAAGCGAATGCTGTACCGACTGAGCTAACTGAAATGCTGGCCTTAACATGTACCAATGGACAAACTAAAGGATGGTCAGACAAACTACGTATTACTTTTAATTACCTTGAAGTGAAAACAGAATGTCTGTATAAGCATGCTTGATATGGTAATCACCATTTTATGCTCCTATATATGTCTCGCAACGTTTATGATTCCAACTCCTCATACACCAATGAGGGCTTTGCTTCAAACTGTCACAAATTGGCAACCGTGGTGTAAAAATGACCGCAAAGAAGGAAATGTTCGTTCTGCTAATTTTATCCAGAGTTACAGGTCTTAGCAAATTTCTTCACTATAAAGCATATATATGCATAAAACTTTCACAGATAAACAACTTGGTGTGAAGATGGGGGAATTGTGTAGTAAGCAAATTTACGGGACTTTGTTTTTTCTCACTAAAATGCATACTTGATTAGAGACAATATCATCATAAGGAAGGAGGTGGGATCAATTTCCACTAGTTCAAGTTGTAATGCTTATGATGAATAATAAATACATAAGAGTATATCATGAATAAGCTAGCTCTGAAGTTGTTGAACGGATATTTATAATTTACCCGTTATTACAATTTTCATAAAGGGACATAATTTGGCCTAAACAATGACTGGGTTCTGGCTCAAAGGATTCTCATCATTACTTGTTGTCGTTGATATAATGATAGTGAAATGCTGGTGAACTTTCATGGGACTAACTCTTAAGATATTTCAGTTTTGCCACAATTTGAGTGTATGGAAATTTTAAAGGGACATAACTCTGAGAATATGCATTAAGAGATGCTAAATGTAAGGGTTCTAGTCTGAAGTCAATTAATTGCCATCATTACTGTGAATATACATATGAAGTTTAATGAGCCTAGTTATAAAGATGATGAAGGTATGCAAAACTCCGGAGAATTTTTACTTCTGCAAAATACATATGAATGTAAATATAATTCTATGTACGTATGGGCAAGAAATTACATTATATGAACCACTTTTTGTGAAAATATAACAACATAAATGAAATGTGTGTAACTACAGCTACAAGCCTTACAATTTTCAAGTAGATACAGGGTGTAACAAGAGAGAGACATCAGTTTGAAATTTTATGATGTCTTTTCTTTAATGCTAGATTTAGAAAACACTATTTTTACCATAGGGTTTAAATTGGTGAAAAAAATACAAAAAGCTACCACCGATTTACTGCTATCACATATTTTCTGATTCTAGATACTTATATCTTATCAAAAAACATTGATAGCATTATTCCCCAGAGATGGTACCGATGGCCAAATTTTGGGCCTCTGGCTCATGGCCTAATTGAGAAGAAGGTTCCAGAAAGTCAAACCAACAAAAACAACGAATGTCGGGAGCGGACACCAAATCGGGGAAAAACATTCGCTGGCTCACTGAAAGTTGTCTTATATAGACTACCGATTTTAATAACTGTAATTGGACTATTTACGTTGACTCCACATGAATTTGTTCTGTATACTCGATTTATATCGGAACGAAGAACTTCCATTCCTTGTACACGTATGATTAAATCAAATTTCTTCTTGATTTGTAAAGGCCGAATGTACGTTTGAAATAAATATGACCTGGACTGGCAAAACTACCGATAATTTTACAAGATTCATCAATATTTAGAAAACATTTCAGCATCTGTTTAATTTGTCAAATAATGATAAAAATACTTGAATATTTAATAATGACTGTTGGAACTGAAGTTCGATGCGAGCGTCCAAGGGACACGTCGTCCCGGCCAATTTCAATGTCAATTAAATTTGTTACACGATGTTACCATGTAATGCGCATACTGAGTGAATATTGACTATTCAGTATAAATCTCAATAAATACACGATGTAATGCGCATAATGAGTGAATATTGACTATTCAGTATAAATCTCCATAAATACATCTTTGCAAACAGAGTAGATCCAGATTAGACGATTTCTATAGGCACTGGCTGATAAGGATCTACACTCTTTCTACCAAACAGTAGTTTTAATCCTGGTTTTTAGCTTCTGACCACATATTATGCAAAATTGTCAAGAATAAAGGTATTGAGATTTTTTTTGATTTTTTTTTTTGGGGGGGGGGGGGGGGGGGGGGGTTGTTCATAGATCTTTATATAATATTGGTTTTGAAGGTAGTCTCATGTTACTTCCATGGTACATAGTCAGACTCTTTTCACAAGCTTCACCTTTTTTCAGACTTTGAGAGATGATTCTCTGAACTGAAACGTTAAAAGGACCAGTGTCACATACATCAACATCCAATCCCTTCTGACGACTTTCATACAAGGTCTTCTAACATTGAAATTTCCATAGCATGAGGCTGTGAAAATGTGGACAGCAACCAAGCACAGGCCTTTCAGTGTGATAGTGAATTTTCCAAATATTGAAACTACATGTAGTTCAGACCAGAAGTTTTAAGCAATTACGACTTAAGTATACAGTGTCTGATCTACTTGCAAATTTTTTTTATCTTTGTGAATTTGCAAAAGAACACGTTTAAAAGTTTCGTGCAAGGAAGGTGGTGCTGTGGTTGTAGTTATGTTTAATGTATATTCTGTTTTTTTTTGTACAAACATGTGCAATAAAAACACTTTCAAGAGCCCTACTATAGCTTTTACTTTATATCAGAAAATGCAAAATATTCACCATGATAACATCATTTTTTTCAAAATTTTCGCCGCGGCGCTAGGCAGGAGGGGAAACCCCTCCCGCACCCACCCCCTAGGACTAAAAAACCGACATCCCTTCCTAAAATCCTGGGGAAAGCCCTGAACAAGCTACCAACATCCACTGAGCCTTTCACACTTCTGTCACTTGGTTTGAATCGATATTTGTTTCTATTTCTTACCAGATTGAGATATAGTTTATATAAGTTGTGGAACTTCCGAGGGTTGATACAGCTCTTGGAATTTGATGTTGTATTATAAACTTGGATCGAGATCAGGTTCCAAACAGGATGGATATTAAATGCTTTATGTAACTGTAACATGGCACTTGGTCGATTGTAGCCCTTAAGATGGTGAACAAGTATCACAGTGTGTGAAATTTCATAAGATTTCCATGAATAGTAAAGAATTTACAGCCAACGTTAGAGTTTAGGTTGACCACGACCACATGACAGCTCAGACAACAGAAACCAGACAAGCTAACAAGAACCATGTGCGTAGCCAACGCTTGTCTGATTTGGTGCTTGTCCACTGAAAAAAATAAAGGGCTGTAACTCTAAAATTTTGAGATCAAGAGTTATGGTTCTTGTGTAGGGGTAATGAGATCTACCCACCTATGAAGTTTCATGTTGATCTCGCTTATACTTTTTCAGTAATCAGTTACATTAATTAAAATTTTAGCACTACGACAACTACAACTACGCCAACGCCTATGACACAGTGATCACAATAGCTAGACTTTTCTTCGAAACAGACGAGCTAAAAATACACAAAATAATCACAATTTTGAGCTATATAAAGACTTTAAGTGTCTCTACTGTGAAAAAGGAAGTGTTTGATGTGCTTGATCATTCACAGATCATGCTTCATTCTAAATACACATAGCACAAGTATTTAACATAAAAAAACAGAGTTACGAAACATACTTCTCGCATGTGTTGCAATCCATATCATCAAACAGTCTCTGCATAGGTTCTTTCTTTGTATTTGCCCTTGTTGCCCTAGAGGCAGCTCGTGTTGATCTCGTTGCCCTATTCTGAGATGAGCCCGTCTTACCAGCTGGCTCTGCTGATGATTCTCCATTTTCACAAAGGCTTCTGAAATAGAAAATATATATGTGTTTGTGAAACACTATGCACCTGATATAACATTTGACCTTGATCCTTGCGGGATAAAAATAGGGTACAGTAAAGATTGGATAGAATGTTTCCATGGGTCTAAATTATCCATGTCATTACTCTAGGTGTACTTTTTTATTTTATCATGCAATGTCACCAAATACAGTCACTTCCTACTAGCATAATATTTTCCACATCGACGCTGTATTTTGTGAGGTATAGTGCATGTGTACTGACCCTACTGGAATGCAAGTTTGGTTCAGCCAATAGGAGGAAAACAGAAGGACGAAAAAGGCATAATTAAACATAAACATCAAATTAACACATATGCTCACCTTTGTCTCAACTATTTGTCCATATAAAAGGATTAAATCAAGTTTGTTTATGTTTTAAATGTCGATGACGTCACTGCATGCCAATATGACGTCACATAATTCGTACTTGCATGTATTTTCATTCAGGGGACGAAACCGCTTTAGCAATCTTTCTTTTTCTTTATTTTCTCCATTTTCTTGGAGTTGCATGATAAAAGAATTATTATGCTAGTAGTTTGGAAGTTCAGCTGTATTTTGGCGAATCAGAAAAGTAGTTAAATGCTCGCCAAGACTCGCATTTAACAACTTTTCTAACTCGCCAAAATACAGCTGAACTTCCAAACTACTAGCATAGTAATTCTTATAACCCTTTCGCTCATATAAACACATTTTCACGCATTTCCAAACAGAGTAGATCCTATAGGAGCCGTCTGATCAGGGTCAGCTCTGTTTGCTACTGGAATTTGGAAGATCTGTTTCTTTACATTCTAAAATGGCTACAACTATACACCTTCCGTATTTCATTATAGCTGCTTTGTCCATGAATATTCAGTAGGTATTGAAAGTTTGAATATACATAGAACAGGGAAAGGGTTAAGTAGGACCCAAAACTTAGTGGAGGACTGGCACGATGACATGGATAAATTTAAATGCCACCTCCATATCCACTTTATTTGAGGGGATATAAAATTTGCATTGCAATATAAGTTTGGTATTGTACACAGTAAAAATCAATTTTATACTATATCATGAATTAATGGCTTTGTATGCAGATGGCTGCTTAACCCTTTCCTCCATTAGTACTTTTCTACGCCCCTGTAAAAGTGACTTTTTGAAACCATTGTGATAAATAATAGTATTTGCTCCATAGGAACAAATGCTCTATTTCTCACAATGGTTTCCAAACTACACAATTCTTACTTTTATTTTCTCTAGCAAATGTTCCTTTTTAGTAGATTTATTTCAAAGAGGTTGGATCTATTGGGAGTTTTACTGAATATATATAAAAGAGGGTTTCCCTCAAGAGGTTGGATCTTAAAAATAGCCTATGAGGGAATGGGTTAATGCAGGGTGAGTCATACTGAAAGCTCTTAGGGCCTGTCACCCTGTATTAACCCTATCCCTCATATAAACGTGTTTTCACGCATTTGCAAACAGAGTAGACCCAGATCAGACGGCTCCTGTTTGCTACTAGATTTTGAAAGATCAGTTTCTTTGCTTTCTAAAATGTCTACAATGTTCCACCTTCCATATTTCTTTTAAGTATTTTTGTTAATGAATATTTAGTAGGTATTGAATTTGGAATAAACATAGAACAGGGAAAGGGTTAAGCTGCAACCTGTCTTAAAGACCCATATTTATATATTTTAGTATTAAAACTATTGGAGTGGGTATCAATCAGTACTGGCATTTTTTTGTATCAAACATTTACCTTTCTATGCTTGCTTCAGATGACTGAGAGGACTTCTTTCGCCTGGTTCTCTTCCTCTTTGCTGAGGGCGTTTTGGGTAACAGGAAAACATCAGGTCTGAAAAATGGAAATTATGGTAAAGTAAAACCTCTCTACCATTACTTCATAAATATTGATGTAAGAAATAATGACACCACAAATATTAATTAATAGAATTTTTAAAATGTCATATTAACAAATGAAATGTTAACAATTGCAACAAGAGTGCCAGTGGGCACAATATACGCCCGTCGAGGTCTTGTTCAACATAACTGAGGTTAATGTGTTTGCTAAACACAAATGCTAAACACAAATTCTAAGACCAATTGTGCGACCAAGTTTCAAGGCTTATCTCAAAGGGTTGTAAATAGGCGTACTTTAAAAAAAACCTTAACCAAAAAGTCTAAATTAAAAAGAGCCATAATTCTGTCTAAATGCTTGACAGAGTTATTTCCTCTTGTCTAAAGATGAAGCTTCTGACGGTGAACAAGGGTTCCAAGTTTAAAAGCTTTATCTCAAAGGGTTATGTAAATAGACTTTAACAAAACCCTTAACCAAAACTTCTAAGTTAAAAAGGGCCATAATTATGTGAAAGAAAGGGGGGGGGGGGGAGCTTAGTGGAAAATGTCATTCACATTTTAAGCTTTCCATTGGGATATAAATGTGATAAAAAGTTATAGATAATTATCAGATTACACAACACAATGTGGGTTCATCTATTGTTCTTCATAGATGCAAATTTAATCCTTTCCCTCATAGAAATGTGTTTTCACGCATTTGCAAACAAGAGTAGACCCAGATCAGACGGCTCCTAGAAGAGCTGTCTGATCAGGGTCTGCTGTTTGCTTATGAAATTTCATAGATCTGTTTCTATACTTGCTAAAATGGCTACAGTGCTCCACCCTCCATGCTTCATTATAACAAATGTGTACATGCATGAATATTCAGTAGGTATTGAAATTTGAAATAAACATAGAGCAGGGAAAGGGTTAAAGGAGTCGGCTTTTTTCAAACAAACATAACTTCTGTAATCTGTGTCCAAATTAGATGCATGCAGAACAGAACAGAACATGGAATTCCTCTATCTATCTTAAAATAAACCACATACCTTGAAAACTGCTTTTTAGCCTCTTCTAGTATCTCTTCCAAAAAGCCAAAAGCCTCCTCTGACCATCTTTTCTCAACTTCATGGATCTTTTTGTGACATTGTTTCCATTCATTGAAGAAAAGTGGATATTCATGGAGCTTGTTCAACGCCATGGCTGTTTTTACCAAAAAAAATGTGTAAGACACATGTATATATTGCTAAATGTCAACAATCACTTGATAAACTGCATATGAATCGACATAAATGTACACCGAACATTTATGAGTGACACAATTTATTAGATGTATTACATGTTATCACAGAAATCCAACATGACAAATTCTCTTCTCCTAAGCCGGAATAGATTTGAAATATTACAAACTATCTTGACTGTGCTAGTGCCCAAATTGTTGCACATTCAACTGAAAAACATGCATGTTTTCTCAGAATTAAGCACTGCCTAGATGCAACAAGTACATATGAACAGATTTAGTCAGGATACTGCTAGAAAAATAATCTTGCTCTCCCTGTTGTTGAATATTTGTGTAAGAAATAATCACATCATACATATTCATTAGCTCAATTTTTATAATGGTGTTAAGTACACAGCACTGGCACTTGATCGAAAAAGACTATAGTTTATTTATAGCAACTAGTACATTAATACACTACATGGTGCGGCAGCCGATTCTCCCCCCTATCCCGTTCCGGCGGAAATTTCCGATATAAAACGCAGATCAACACGAAATCTACTCAGCGGTCGGGAAGGAAAGAAATTTATCTCTGTAGAAACGGTAAGTTCTTGTCCATAAACAAGCCTATCGAAAATATTTGATAATATTTGGAGGAGTAAATGGTGTTTGATTTTGTCGCCGTTTTCATTCCTAGTCAACTTCCAGTTTGAGCGACCTTCAACTGTCTCGGTCAAAGGTGTGTCAAGCGTTGTTGTTCCCGCGGTCTGTCACATATTTTTCTTTAAAATGCAAATCTTGGCAATAAAAACCATCTTAGAAGACCACAACCTTGTGGTTACTGGTCATTATGACGAGGCTAGTGAGTGATGTTGATGCAATTGGGCCCTGTCCGTCAGAATTTTTTGGGAACGGATGTTTTGTTATTTGATGAAGTTTCAATGTTCCTTATGAGTCACTATATTATGAACTCAGACTCTATTTGGCGTAGAAGAAAGTGTGAGATTGTGCGCATGACCAGGAAGAAGAGACACCCCACCACCCTTATTACATCCATGGCACGGAGCTCCAAGTTTGTCAAGGAAGAGAAGTACCTGGGAGTCTACGTTGATGAGCTGCTATTGAATACCCCTGTTACAACATCTGCAAAGAAGGCCAACAATTGCCTTGCATTCTTGAAGAGGAGCCTGTCAAGTTGCCCACAAAACATCAAGGCACAGTGTTATCAGACCCTCGCCAGACCAATCCTCGAGTATGCAAGTTACCCCCACAGAAAGACCAACATCAGTCAACTGGAATCCACTCAACGCCGTTCAGCACACTTCGTCAAGGGGATTACCTTACCACATCCAGCACCAGCCAGATGGTAACAGATCTTAGTTGGCAAGCCAACCCCTTGCTCATCACTGCTCCATTGCAAAGCTGGTGACGGTCTTCAGAATTACCCATGGCCTCATTGACTTACCAGTGAGAAATTCCTCAATCCTGCTTCCATCAACACATGAAGCCATATTGTTAGGTTACTTAGGTATGTACTCCCTCTCTGTCGCATGGATGTGTACCTACACTCTTTCTTTCACTCAGCCACCAGGCTGGAATCAACTACTCCAGCTGACCATGATGACAGATGCTGTTGAGGCCTTCAAGAGAAGCCTAGTCCCTACATAGTTGGCCTGGTGACTGCAGTTTTTAACCATTTATTATCTGCACTGTATATATTATGTGCCGCTTACACAATCTTGAACATACACAGTTGTACGACATTGCCCAAAATGTGGGATCGTACTATTATTAGAAGAAGTGTCATTATGGAATAGAGGGTTACGTTCAAAAGGGTGCTGGAGAAATCGCCTAGTGACGAAATTGCCTAGAAAGCAATTATATAGTGATTGTATTTCGCACCTATGGTGCAGGTAGTGATGACATGAGAGAACTATACAGAGTGTTTGTAACAAGAATAAATTGTCCCGTTGTGTTTTTTTCCAAATCAAGGTGACCAAGATTGGACGATCAGTGCGGCCCCTGATCACCACCTGGAATTTGATAGCCCAATATTACAGGGGTTGATAATTATATACCGAATATTAGTAAAAAGTGAAAATGTCATATGCATGAAACAAGTTATAATATGAGTCTTACTTCTTGTTAGATGATCTGCATCCAATACATTTTCGAAATGCAAATTTAGTTAGTAAAAAATGTCGGTAAAAAATAAAATAAATCTTGTCGATGGTCTGTGGAATTATTCACTTCCTATGAAGTGACGTATCCCATTACAATAATTTTATTTTCTACTGTGATAACCCAGGGTTACAGATAAGGTTTTGGTGCAATTGGGTATTTACTCCTTGATTTTTTACAGAATTGGGTATTTGCAATTTTTATTGGGTATTGGCAATTTTCGTAAATGGGTATTATTCATATTCTCATTAGGTATTCTAATTTTTTTTGCTTTTTGCTCTATTTATTTGCTTTGTGTTACTCATTGTTTTGAAAAACAATTGCTTTTTCCACAATTTTAATTGGGTAAATACCCCAATACTCCCCTTATCTGTAACCCTGTAAACCGACAGTTTTTATAATAACTCTGCGTATGACATTCTTACTTTCTGCATAAATATTATAACTATCGCTCCTTATATATAAATATCATCTGTCAAATTAATTCTATGTAGTGATCAGGGGCTACACTGATCGATCAATGTTGGTCAATCTTGATCTGGAAAATAATACCACATAACAAATTAATCTTGTTACAAACATTCTTTAAAGTTCTGTCATGTTATCCGTCCTGTACCATAGGTGCGAAATACAAGCACTATATAATTGCTTTCTAGGCGATTTCTCCAACTGGTTTACTATATATCTAATTGTAGGCGATTTCGCCACTAGGCGATTTCTCCGTAAACTGTTCAAAATTTGGGTTAAGAGTACTTGTAGAGTTTAATATAAATTTATTCAGAGGGGTTCCTAAAAATTGTGGTCGAAATTTAGGCAGATTTAAGTTCCATCTGTCCGGACTTTTAAAAAAGTGAGTGTAAAGCACAGTAGTCAAAACTGCACTAGATCTAAAATTCAGCAGGTATTTTTTTTTTTCAGCGGGCTATGTGCTAAGTCTTAAAATACAACCTTAGACATTGCATAAAAAAAAAAACACCAAAAGTTTCCCAGTGTTGTCTATCTATCCAAATATACTGCAACGGATCTACTGCAACACCCTTTTGCAAGCATTATTTGCAGCTGTGCGTCAGTGTTGTTATTAAGTTAAAGTAGGAGAATTTCTGAAAGATAGATCATTAGATGAATGCTATTTATGTTATTTGTTAAAAGTATGATAAAGTTAACCCTTTTTCTCATATAAACGTGTTTTCACGCATTTGCAAACAGAGTAGACCCAGATCAGACGGCACCTAGAGGAGTAGATACGATAACGTAGCTCTATTCCTAAACTGGACGCTAGTCATTATCAGTCTTACAGCTACGATATGCATCTACTAGAGGAGCTGTCTGATCAGGGTTTGCTCTGTTTGCCAAGTTGAAGAAGAACCCCCCCCCCCCCACTTTACAGCACTAATCACATCTGTATTTGCCTGATACTGGCCACCATCAACAAGTATTTATCATGCCAGATCCAAAAAGAAATGTATACATGTACAACAAAGAGTCGGTAACTATATACAATAAAAAAACTTTCGTTTCTCATATTTATAAACAATCTAGCGTGCCAAATTGTATACAAATTATAGCAGATTTCCATCATTATGAAAACTGACAGTCACTGTACCTTTACATAAACGCTTTATACCGGTTAAGTGAAATAATTGTGCCAAATAATCCTTCGGAAATTAAGACCAAATAAATAAATGCCTTACCTATAGTGTCGTTTCCTTGTTCATGTGGATTGATCACTTCTTCTCCCTCCAATCCGTTCAAAATTTGGCTACGTCTTACTGGCCAATCAGAATGCGGAACTCAGTGACGTCACATCCAAAGCTAGCTATCGTCTTTGTAGCCGCTTCACATAAATGTCGGATGAAATGTAGACATTTCCTTTCTAAGACCCATTTTAGGAAATTGTCAGGTCGTGTTGATTGAGAATTTACTATGCGAATAAAATAGCCTTTCAGACAGTGTGAATATAGCTATGAAAGCATTGCCCCTTGATATGTAAACACCGGTCGGCTGTTTGTACGGCAGTCGTGTTCACACAGCCGTGTACTTGAGTTGTACCTACATACGACTGATACGAGTGACACGGGCTTCCGTGAACCTACACGAAAAATGAAGTTAAGATTTGTTTACAAGTATTTCATCATAGAATGTATATATCTGTTGAAGAACTTGTACGATAAAACATATGTGAATTGGGAGATGTTATATATTATCCCGGAAAAAAAACCCACCAAAAACATAAAGCTTTCCTAACTGTATGATCTCTTGCGTATATATATTAACCCCTTAATTACTCCATGAATATTCATGTAAGGAATAAAGACATCATGGTAATTCATTAGATTAATTGTTACAATACCATATGGACACATAATTTACAGAGCCATGTGATCTGGCTCCACTCTGGGGGTTTTCAAAGGCGTATCTATTGTGTAAAGGGTTAAATTAATGTACTAGTCAAGCCATTTGTGAAATGCACATAAAATCTTTTATTGAAATATCCAACTTAATTCAAGCTTACTAACGTATGAAAACAGAAACATACACATACATGTATACAGTGGGCCGCGTGTCTTACATATCGTTTTGAAAATATGTCATTCTTGTACATGTACACATGTCACTATAATAAAATATTTACTAACTTACTTACTTACTTACATGTACATGTATGTACATGTATGTATATGTATCTGATGAAAAGGATAACAACCAAGAAGAAGAAAAAAAATACTGAAGTGTAACACGAAGTTAAACACAAATTGGAAAATTGAACACTGCAGTGCTGACATTAGTTAACTATCAAAATCTCTCCATCGGTTGGTCAAAACGTCACCAGAACGTTTTGTTGTTTTGTTTTTTGGTGTTTTTTTTTTTTTGTATAAAAAAATGTTTCATTTTCATATTTTTAAGCATATGCAGGAGAGAAACAGTTCCGATATACTTAAACTACTACTTATATTTGTTACTTACCTCCTGCTATAACATCTTATAGCTGTTTCATGCAATAAAATATTCATTGGAATTGGTTCGTCATATATAGCGTAATATATAATAATACTTCTATATATACATATACAATTGTTTGTTTAAATATATATGGATAATTATAAAAAATAATTTGAAAAGATAGAATATCTCACATATAACATTTGATTAACTGTTTTAACCAACATAATAGGGTGATTCTTCAAAAAAATGTAATATGCTGTCCCTCACCTTTCACATGATTTAAAAGTCATAAAAATTTACTTTTAAAAGAATATTTTATTTTTGCCTAGTTAATATGACATACCTTAGTGAGAATATAGTGATAACCAGTGAGAACTTATGTCATTTTCTTGGAATCGACTTTCAAGTATGAAAGGGGGTGCAAAATTCCCATGTCCCTCATCATACAACACATAATAGAATGAGATATCTTGACCTTAAATCATCTTAAATTTGATAATTTTTCTCTATTGATAATGTCATTATATTATCATAGAATGAATGAATACAAAATATAGCTGTTAGGTTAATCTTTAGTGGCTTTTTTCAGCTGCTGATTTTTGTCCCTCGTTTTCCTGTCAGTACCGAAACGGTATGGTGTTTTAGCCTGTACCTATTTTATCTTGAAATTGAGGGAAATCCTTTCTGACGTCATCAGAAGGTTTTCCCCATGCAGTCATTATAGGGTACACTTCGATTTAGCAATCCCGGTTCTATGATAAGAAATGGCCTCCCAAACATCTATTTCTATTGATTATGTTTTTAGGCCGTCAGCACCGAAACGCCCTCAAACCAGGCAAGCTGAACTAAAAATTCATGTTAACAGACCTTGTTGTATACGCTGTGTGTACACGATAATTGAAACATGTACTGGGTAAATGCCTGAAATTATGAAAAATAAACAAAATTGTCATTACCGAAACGGTCATTACCGAAACGACCTGTGTTTCGGTACTGACATAACCCTTAATTATTTTGGTATCTGAACAACTATTTTGTGAAAATACGACTTTAACTTGCATCCAAAAACAAAATAAACAATATTTCTGAATAAATTCAGTACCATTTGGCTTTACTTTTTGCTGTCATTACCGCAACGTCATTACCGCAACGTCATTACCGAAACGTTTTTCATTCATTTTTTGGCATTTTTTTGGCATATTTTAAAAGTTGTGCAATGGAAATGTTTGAACTGTATACTTTAACGATAAATTAGTCCTAAAGCTAGTATAAAGCATGCTTTTAGTTAATTAAATTAATTTAGCAACACTTTGGAGACAATTTCGATACATCAAACTCTTAAAAATTAGCTGTTTCCATCACCTTAAGAGACATTTTTTGATTTTGCAAGATGTATTACTAAAAGAAACAGAATTACGTTATTCATATTCATAATTTACACACATCTTGAACGATAAACACCCTTTAACTAAATATTTAGATAAAACGAGGTCTAATTTTACATCGTTGCGGTAATGACATTTTCAAGTCGTTGGCAATTTATAAAATGTAAAAAATAGTTTTTCTATTGAACAATCAGCACGGGCATTACTCTTTATAAGTCAAAGACAGTTCATAGTTATGGTATACGTGTTAAGCAAACGGTTTTATTAGCAAAATGTTTTTGAAAAAATTGTAGGCAAAATTACCAGTTTTTGAAGAATCACCCAATAATTTTGTATTGTTTATAAATGAATTTGCCACGTAATTCCAATCGACTTTTTTTAAAATATATTTTTCATACCTGAATTTACCTATTCACTTCATTTATCAATGACACTTCTAGAGTACAGGCGTATATATACTGTTTGTCACACAATTATACAATTATGGGAAACGACACGCTGTTAACATCCGTTAATGTAATCAGCGGTTAAATTAATACCGGAAATGTGTAATGAAACACCAATCAGTTGTATTTTTTAACCTTTAGCCTGCTGAGCAAAATATTTTAACAGATTTTTTCTTTCACCTACTACATTTAAAAAAATCAAGCTATAAGGAAATTGTCTACCAAAATGCAATTAGGGTGTCAAACAGTTTAGATCCTGATGAGACGCCGAGTTACTCGGGGTCTTATCTGGATCCAAACTGTTTGCATAGGTATTTACTCATCCGCCCATAGCAGGCTAAAGGTTAATAATTCATTAGTTGTCGATTAACTACAAGATTACTGGTTGCGATTATTTTTATTGATTTTTAGGAATACTAATGTATTAACCCTTCGCTTGCTATTCGCGTCAATATACCTACCTGTAAATAGTGAAGACCCAGATGAGACAGCTCCTGCATGAGCTGTCTCATCAGGGTCTGCACTATTTACAAGTTGATTGTGCAACCAGTGCACTCCACAGCAGTGATTGCACAGCGAAATACTTGTACACGGTGAAGATATATGTAATTATACAACAGGGCATGGGTAAAGAAGGAGACATGTATTTTTAAAATTCAGCAAGCGAAGGGTTAACCCTTCAACACTGAAATTTCAGAGTGGAATAGCCCATCGGTGTTTAACTCTGTCGTCTGCTAACTTTGTCGTCTGCTATAAATTTTCATTTTTTTTGTTTTCTTCATTTTTGTTTCAAAAACATAATAACAGTAACAAACAGTTTGGATCCTGATGAGACGCCGAGTTACTCGGCGTCTCATCTATTTCCAAACTGTTTGCATGTGATATTATAGACCCGTCATTGTGGCACGGAAGGGGTTAAACAGTTTTTATAAAAATAAGACCTCTGCAAAGCTCGATCATAGGTTTAAAGTTATATGCAGCTGATTTACTAAAATAGTATATTGTAACATATTTACAGTGTTTGTTTGTGATGATTTACGTCCATTTCTGCTAGCTATGGGCTAACTGGTCGCCCCCAGAGAGAAGGGAGCTGATACAGAGAAACCCAGGCGCGATGCCCTACTCTTATTATCGACAGAGCTTCTAGTTCTTTTAGATGCCCAGTGTAAAGCGCTGTTACATCGGAACTCGGTTTATAAAGTCTCATCCGAAGGATTTGGTCCGGCGGGATGGGATAGGACCAAACTCGGGACCCATGGTTTTGTAGTCGAACGCGTTAACCACTCGATCACTTCCGCCGGTTGTTTATATTGTAACACCTTCAGTTCCTCATATCCTTACTATATTTGGAAATAATGGAAATAGTGTGCTTGGTAATAACTCAACAGGTAGCGTAGATTATGAGCCAGAACATACCATTGTCTCGTAATAACCCCCTGAATAAAATAAACCGGTACATTTTACCATGTTTACACTGTATCGCTAGCCACACATTCACCTTGACCTCATTTTCACTTATCTCCGATCACTTTCAACAAGGATATTATATAATAGATATGTAAGGTCTACAACTATGATGATTCTTGATTGATCATACTCAAATTGCACCTTGTCAAAAGGGCATGGCAAACAATTAGATTCCTTATCGTTTATATAAGAATAGAAACCTTGACCTTGTGTCATCTAACTGTTGAAAACCATGAATATTGCCATTTTGTCACATTTTTATGCATTTGTCTCATAGTCACGTATATTAGTTCTAGCCCTAGCTCGACGTACTTCACATTTAATCAAGTTCATTATTATGTCGAAACACGGCTTTGAATTGCGTGTAACTTATCTTGAAGTCAAATACTTACAAAAGCTGTTAACAGACCGGAATTCGCAACATTAATGGCGCCCTTTCCTTTAAAATGCTTTGGTTATATTAATTTTCTGTAGTAAGCTGCTTCAGACTTTGTTTTTACTCACTCAGTACTGCACTCTTTGGAGAGAAATAACAACTATGCTTTTTGTTTTTCAGAGTCTTGTATCGATATTACTACTGTGCTTATGACGGTAAAGACGACGATTGGTTTTGGCATACAATATTTTTTTTTATTGAGACGCATTCCAACCAAGTTCTAAAACCCATGTAATTTAACACGAACGTTTTAAATACATTTGAAACCTTTTTTAAGACCAGACTTTGCGTTCAAATAAAAAAAATCAAATTGTCAAAAAACTCCGACCTCAGGACATTCACGGACTGTCAAAAAGAAAATCAGAAAAATAAGAATTTAGTAAATGTCAATAAAAGAAAGGCATGCTATCTGGCGTTTTTTTCCTTTATATCTGCATCGTGGCGTACAGATTTTTCCTAGATCCGTATCACCGTGGCATACATAAATCGCTTTCTCCGTGGCGTACATTGCTTTGTTTACGTTATGCACCGTGGCGTACATCTTGTAGAATTAAAAACCTTTCAAACCTCTATTAAAACGGGTTTGGATGAGCAAATAATGGGCATGCATGAGAAGCTGGACAGTCTCCGTACTTGTGGATACATACTTTTATCGATGCATTCATTTAAGCAGAATAATCGTCAGTTTTGTTCAGTTCTCTCGCTTCATTTTTCAAATTCTCAACACGTCGTGTTTGCCTACAGATTTTAGGAAAATGCTGTGATTGTACCAACAACGATTAGTAGCCGCTGAATTGGGGTGTTATGTTCTTTCATTTCATATAAAATTTAGTGTAGGAGATGCCGTATTAAAAAAGTTTAGACCAAAGACAAAGGACACTTACCTCGTCGACATTACACGTCCGCCATATTGAAAACCCCGATTATTGTCGGCGTACAGTGCTACCATACAGTGCTAGTGTCTACGTGGACTTTTATCATATTTAGAAATAATGGACATGGACAGTTTCTTTCCCTGTTTATTATCCATGCAAGAAATAATGACATCATGAATATTTTATTTAACTGATGTTTTATAATGTAAACTTTTCAAGGGAATTGTTTGTTTTGACAAAAGCTGTAGAATTAGATCAATGTCATGTCACAAGCAAACAGAGCTGACCCTGATCAGACGGCTTCTATATGAGGTATGTGTCTCCGTCACAAACTTCACTTAGAATACTATTAAGTTGTCATTAATTGTTAATGGTAAGTTGATTGCATTCCACGCATATGTGTACTCGAAAACGTGATATGGGGCTATAAAAGCCGTCTGATCCGGGCCTACTCTGTTCTAAAGGCGTAGTTCTAAAGACGTATTTATGGAGTAAATGGTTAATAAACAGTACATGATATTCTACTAGATGGTGCAAGGGACACTGGGCCCAAAGGTTATAAAATGTTTTGCGTCTGAGTTCATTCTCAAGCATCAAATTAGTATCTGGGCTCATCTCAAAATCCGATACTTGACTGAGCATGAACTCAAATTCAGTTTTATAACCTAGGGGTCTGGATTTGTGTAATTACTTTTATTAGGATATGGATTAAATATAAGGGATATCATTTTGTTTTAAGGTACCTTAAAGGCATTTCGAAAGGAATGTTGAGATACCCATTAACCCCATGCTGTGTATTTTGGGAGCTGACTGTCAGGCGTCTGGTACACAAACTGATACGGCGGGCTACCATGAGAGAGGATCAATGTATAATTGCATAACTTTATCACTTATGGCTATGGACCCCGACTGAACACTGCAGGAGCACAGCTGGATACTGTGTATATAAGGGGGGGGGTCACTTATATAAGGAGCTTTGAAATGCTTTTAAGGTTTTATTATGTCAATCCTTCTCATGCTGAATATTTAATCTAACCTCACCCCCACCCCATGAACAATAATGCATACTATCTTCAAAGCTGTAACAATTTCCTGACGTGCTTAGCCATGTGATCTGGGCATACTGTGCTGACTATAACCAGACAGCTTCTCTAAAACTACCTGGTCTTGGGTATACACTGTTTGCATTAAATAGCAATATACAGTGTCAACCTGTACTGATTATTGATTCCCTGGAGTTGCTCCTGCAGTGTCCAGTCAGGGTACATGGCCATAAGAGATAAAGTTATGCAATTATACATTGATTCTATGTGATAGTAACCCGCCTTATCAGTCTGTATTTTAGATGACAGAAAGTCAGCACCCAAAATACACAGCATGGGATAAATAAGACACTATTGCTTTCGAAATGCCTTTAAAGACATCTCAAAGCTCCTTCATAAGCGAACCCCTCCCAATACACAGTATCCAGCTGTGTTGATTATTGATTCCCTGGAGTGTTCCTGCAGTGACCACTCAGGGGACATGGCCATAAGAGATAAAGTTATGCAATTTTATCTTGATCCTCTGTGATGGTAGCCCGCCTCATCAGTTTGTGTATTAAATGCCACAGAGCCAGCACCCAAATTACACAGTATGGGGTTAATGGACCAACATTCCTTTCGAAATGCCTTTAAAAGCTATTCAGAGCTTGTTTCATTATGCACTTTGTGCTAATTGCTATGTTAAGTCAACTTAACCCGACTTTATAAATAAATATTATATTACTTGACATGATGGTATGTATTCGTCAATCACCAATTAACCATACATTACGTGGAAACTATGGGTGTAAGAGCATTAGTAGAGGTCACTAATGCGCTATTTTGTTCCACTGAAGAGAAAACACCCCACCCACCTTACACACATTTGAGTCAGACTGTCCGTATAGATAGCCACAGTTTCGTTCGATCTCTAGTTTCTTCGTAATTGGAAAAATGCGTGTTTGATCTATCATGATATACTTTGTGGAAATTGTTTAATAGACAACTGAAAATTAATAAAAAAATTAAATAGGACTTTTGCAAATAGGATATTGCTTGCAATTAGAGTATGTTTTACACGTGTTATCTAATTAAGAACAAATTTTTGCATCGAAGTACATATGGCCGAATACAAAAAGATAGCAGACGCATGATAGCTTCAGTTTCGTATCACCGCAATATTTGTCATGAAAAGTAAAAAATATTGTAAACAAAACGAATATGTCACGAAACCATCGCGATGCCAATAACTCCAATCAGAATTACAAACTTGTCGTCGTCGGAGGCGGCGGCGTGGGAAAAAGTGCATTAACTATTCAGTTTATACAGGTAAGTGGAAATCTACTCGAGTCGAGTAACCAGCAGCAATTCGGAAATGATTCAGTATGGATGTGACTCAGACTCCTTTTATCCAACATACTTGACATAATGCATGCCAATAAGCAGTTCCATAAGAGGGAGAATACAGCTCGCATTAGAGGTTATATAATTTCCTGCTTGATCAGGCTCAGTGCCTTACAGGAGTGCTGGGGTACGATTTCGCCACTATAAAGAGTTGTAAAATGGTACATATACTAAACCAATTGGAGAAATACTATATTTTTGCTTTCATGGCGAAATCCACATTTGGGTTACTATGTAACTGTAGGCAAAATCGTCTATAGGCAAACTGTCAGTAAACCCCATGTAAACAGTAGCAATTAAAGTGACACTGACAATAAAAACTTAAAGTGCATTATTCATAATGTTGGTTTAGTGTAGAGTGTTGTAATACGAATGTAGGAAAAAATGCCACTGGAAAAAATGCCACCGGAAAAATGCCACTGGAAAAAGTGCCACCCCTTTTTTCAAACTGTTTTTTCAGGGGTTCTTTTATAGTTTTGTTTAGTGGAGACGCAGTTCAGGCCTAGTAGATTGGGTCCTAGATGAGGCCTCACTTACGTTGGGCCTCATCTGGATCCAAACTGTTTGCAAGGGTCATCAATGGTCTTCAAAATTCATTGCTAGCAGGCAATGAGTCAAAGACCTATGATAAGACATAGATAAGAAACTACTGTATAACACTAGGAGAACTTTATTCTGATAGGTGGCTTGGTTCTTTGCATAAAACTTTTTTGTTTGTGAACAGATTTTAACAATCCAGATATCATATTGTAGCTTTATAGTTGCACTACACAATGATATGCTTATATTTCCCGAGTTTTTCTTACCATCCGAGATATTTGCAAACGTGACTTTGTTTGATTTTGTACACACTAAAATCATACCTTATTTCAGCACGTGGCAAACTCTTATATTTTATAAACTACTGAAAAGTGAAAGTTTTATCTGTGACAAAAATTGTATTAATAGTATTTATAATCGTTTTCCAATTAAATTATACCATATTATTTTGAAGAAAGTATGCAAATCTTTAGATATCTTGATTTTTAATTGCAAACTAAGGTAATTTTCATCAAAATAAGTAGATTGCAATTCAGACAGGTGGGTTGGGTCTTTGCACAAAACTTTTTTGTTTGTGGACCGATTTTAACAATCAAGGTACCATATTGTAGCTGAATAATTGTTCTACACAATAATATGTTTATATTTCATGAGCCTTTCTTACAACTAGAGATATTTGCAAACGTGACTTTGCGTGATTTGGTACATTTGCCGCGAGACTTGGTGAGATTTGTCTAAGTTTCTTATCTGTGTCTTATCATAGGTCTTTGAATGAGTTAAAGAAGGTAATTGGGTGCTGTTTGTGGGCAATGTAAATATATGATATATATAAATATATATAATTTTTTTTAGTGCTTTTAGTGTGTTTGCAAATAGACAAACAGTGTAGATCCAAACCATAAGGCTCCATTGTGAACATCATGATCTGGATCTATACTGTGTGCAATGTAAATAGACAACATAATCTTTTATGGGTGATAAGTGCTGTTAGTGTGTTTGTACTATATTTAGGATATGTTCATCAAATAGACAAACAGTGTTGATCCAAACCATAAGGCTCCATTGTGAACCTCATGATCTGGATCTACTCTGTGTGCAATGTAGATAGACGATATAATTTTAGTGCTTTTAGTGTAGTTTTACTATATTTAGGATGTGTTCATCTAGTAGACAAACAGTGTAGATCCAAACCATAAGGCTCCATTGTGAACCTCATGTCTGTCTTACCATCTAGCCTGTCTGTCTGTCTCCATCTCTATAATATTTGCAAATACAGTCAAGCCTGTCTTAAGCAGACAGTCAATGAGGCTAAAAATTGCTGATGACAAGTGGCTGCCTAACACAAATTGACTGTCTGTATAATAACTTCACAAACTTTTTTTTTTTTTTTAAAAAAAAAGATAAAAAATAACAAACAAAAAAAGGGTGGCATTATTTCCAGTGGCATTTTTTCCACTTAGCGGTGACATTTTTTCCAGTGGCATTTTTCCATGTGGCATTTTTTCCATTGGCATTCTTTCCACACACCTTGTAATACATATGCCACCGAGGACACTGTATGGCATGTATCATTTGAAGGCATTTCACAAATCTGATAGTACTACACTTTACATCATTAACTGCAATCTGTTTCATTGTACTAAATTGTACATCATTATAAAGAAAAATCTAATTGTCATACTGCAATCTGTTTCAGTTTGTTTTTAATATATTTCCTATACATAGATGTCTTTTCACACCTTTTGCAACCAGAGTAGACCCAGATCAGAAGTTTCATGAATTTTTTTTTTTTTTTTTTGTGTTGATTAACGTCTGTTTCTGCTCACTATGGGCTAATTGGACGCCCCAGAGAGAGGGGAGAGGATACAGAGAAACCCAGGCGCGATGGCCTACTCTTATTATCGACTGAGTTTCTCTGGTTCTTTTATATGCCCAGTGTAAAGCACTGATACGTCGGACCTCCGTTTATAGTCTCGTTCGAATGACTTGGTCCGGCTGGGGATCAAACCCGTGACCCCTGGTTTCATGAATGAGTTGTTCGATAAGAGCTTTGTCTGTTTATTTATGAAATTATATAGATCTGATTCCACAGTTTCTGTCAAAGCCAAATCTGTGTAATTATACTAATATGAACTTTCCGTTTCTAAATATTCATGATGTCATCATTTCTTACATGAATATTCATGAGGGAAAGGGTTAAGTAACACAACAGGTCTTGGACATGCAGTGTAAGTCATTATTTTGTTGTGCAGTAATATTTCATTTTCATAAAAATATCATCAAAAATACTCATTTTAGTTGCTAAATAGGTTACTGTGATCAAAGGAGGAGGGGGCGGGGATTGTTTTTAGTTTGTGGACAACTTTAATATTAGCAAAGAATAGACTGATGATTTTTATTGGAAACGTTTTGTCTGCTTAAGATTTGGTACCGAATTTTTTTTCAAATTCTGAAATACAAACAGGTCTCAAAAGTAAAAAATCAGTCCATACCGGAGATTTTCCGGATTTCTAGAGCCCTGGAGGTAACCAATTAAACTAAGGTGAATTATTAAGGTCAAGGTCATACATCAAGCATACAAAGCACAACTTATTAATTTGAAGTATTAACTCTTTGCACGCTAGCGGCGAAACTGAGATTACCTATGCAAACAGTTTGGATCCAGATGAGACGCCGCATAATGCGGCATCTCATCAGGATCCAAACTGTTTGTCATCTTGACCATATTTTTGAAAAAAGTGAGAGAGTTTGTTTTAAGAATTGAAGCAAACGACAATTGTTGCAGACGAAAAATTACTTAGCGTGCAAAGAGTTAAAATGATAATACAATACAGCTGTAGGAAAATCACTCTGCACATTGGTGACGTAATTTCCTTTTAACTTTTTTGTAAAATTCTGTCCAGTCAAGTATTTGTGTTGAAAGTCTGATACAAAGAAGCGTAGTATTCTATTAAAACATGATGGTATGATCATCAAATTCACACAGCTTAATCTGATGCTATGTCCTTTTTACAGTTGATGTTTCCATCAGATTACCATTCCAACGGACCATTGTTTGTTTACTCTTTACATGATACAAATCGAGGGCTTGGTGCAAAACTATTCTAACTCCTTCACAAAGTGAAGGAGTTATAATAGTTTTGCCCCAAGCCCTCGAAATGCCTTTGCAAACAGAGGAGATCCAGATCAGACCACCCATATAAGAGTCTGCTTTGTTTGCTTATGGAGTTATATTGATCTACTTCAGCAGTTTCTACCATGGCCAAAAGTCTTGTGTTCATGAACTTAATGTGCCATTATATAGAAACCCCCAGCTAATTAAAATTCATGATGTCATTATTTCTTCAAGTAAACACTTAAAGGTGTTAACTTACATGTATTCTGCATTAAATCAGACAACACAATCTGTGTTTTCTTTCATGGTTGTTTATGCTGGACTTCACCAGTTTGATTTTGTTGTACTTTCCAAAGGTGAGCTTTGTTTTGTAAATCACAAGCTTAACCCTTTACCTGATACAGTTAGTCCTCTCTAAACCAGAATTGTAGTTGAGAAGAATATAGGTGCTTTTAGGCAGGTGGTAGTTTAATGCAGGGTGAAAGTGCAGAAAGCTCTTAGTGGAGTTTTCTGCATAACTTTCACCCTGTATTAAGCTACCACTTGTCTCCAAGACTGATATTTATACTGAATTGAACATTTAGTTTGGAGAGGTTTTACTGTCATCCAACCTTTTTATGCCTTTGCACCTAGAGTTGACCAAGATCAGACAGCCCCTGTAAAGGTGCGCTTAGCTTAGTTTGGACAGATTTGCAACAAATGGATTTCTATGATAATTGATCCTTTGACTAATTCACATTTCATTGAGACAACCCTCAATGCATTATCTGGGCTGCATTATCCAGTTTAACCCATAAAATCATAAATAGGTGTAGAACGAAAAATGCATCATTAACTGCATTAACAATTTATCTTATATACATGTAAACACTTTTTAATGCCTTTGCAAATAGAGTAGACCCTGATCAGGTCAGGCACAGATTTAGAGGGGGCGGAACTAGGAGCCGGCATAAGCCCACCACCCCCTAAAATTGTCCATACAAACTTTTTGAGTAATTTTATTAGATCTAGATCAATAAAAATCAATAAAACAATGATTTAATCAATTTTTGTGTCATCTACCAAGAGGCAGTGTCTCACTTAGGGATCACTTTTCTGTCGTCTGTCTGTCTGTCCATCACACTCTTGTTTTATTTCCCTGTTCCCAGTTGGATGGCATCATTAGTGTCTTTGTAAATTACAAAGACACTAGTGGTGTCATCCAACTTTTAAAAATCTAACCCGAATAAAATTGAAACATCGGGAGATAAAATCGTGATCGTCGACATCAAACACATGTATGTTTTGTGATTTTCACCGTTTACTGGATAGGATTTCTTGCGATATACTACTTTTCAGCATATAAACAAATGAGTTTTGTATATTTTAGGTACTTTTGAAACACGTCAAATGTAGGGACTTCTCCTTTAAATTCTTGATTTGGCTATTTTCTTCCACTTCATGTGTATCTTTGTTGGCCATTGTTACCACATTTTAACCCTTTCCTCCATGAATAAAATAACTAGATCCCTATATAATAACCTTTAATAAAAGAAATACAGTAAAACCCCGCTAATGCGACAACTTAATAAACAGCCACTGGTGTCGTTTAAAGCAGGCGGTTGCTTAATGCAGGACGAAAGTTATGCAGAAAGTTCCTGGAGGAACTTTCTACATAACTTTCGTCCTGCATTAAGCTACCACCTGCCTCTGCCACCCAGAAGTATGCCCCTTTTTGGTGGTCGCATTAGCGGAGTTTTACTGTATAGGGTTTTCAAGATACAGGTGGTAGCTTAACCTTTTCCCTGTTTTATGTTTTTTCCAAATTTTAATACTTACTAAATATTCTTGGATAAGACAGTAATAATGAAATATGGAGGTGGACCATTGTTAAGAAAAAACTATCTAATTCCATTAGCAAACAGAGCAGACCCTTATCGGAGCTGTCTGATCTAATTCTAATCTGTTTGCAAATGCGTGAAAAGGTCTGGGTTCAATCTGGAGCTTTCCATCACTGATCAGGGAGAAGTTAAGTGGTGTTGAGGGAGAAGTTTTGGTCCTGATTTTGTATCTCCCTTAGTATGTTCTATATATTAAAACTTCTCCCTCAGCTCAAAACAGGGAGAAGTCAGCAGGGTTAGGGAGACTTTTTCTCCCAAATCGCTCTCTTGCTTAAATATGAAGGAAAGAGTTAATGCAAATTGAAAACAATGCAGAAAGTTCCCCAAAGGACCACTGACCTCAGTCCTGTAGGAGCTGTCTGATTTGGGTCTGCTCTGTTTGCAAAGATGCAGAAAGGCATACAATAAAACCTCTCTATAATGGCCACTAAATTACATCAAATATTTTGTGTTAAAGGCAGTTGGCTGCTTAAAGCAAGGTGAAAGTAAAACAGAACACTCCTATAGGAGCTTTCTGTTTTACTTTCACCTTGCTTTAAGCAGCCACCTGCCCTAATACCAACTAATTTACACAATTTAGTGGCCGTTATAGAGAGGTTTTACTGTATTAAATTATTTATGAATAAAAAGGTTAATCCTTCTTGAATTCTTTAGGTTGTTTTGCTTGAAAGTTTTGTCAGAAAGCTAAACAATATAGAGCCATCATGATCCTCTTATTTGGAAAACACATAGTGTCTAATAGTTTTGATATGATTTATACGCTGTCTCGTATAGATTGAATTGCTTGACCCTTTAGTTGATGGAGAGACATTTTAAACGGGATTGCAAACAGAATAGACCCAGATCAGACGGCTCCTATAGGAGCCGTCTGATCAGAGTCTACTCTGTTTGCTTATGAAATAATATAGAACTGATTCCACAGTTTCTGCCACAGCCAAACAAATCTGTGTTAATCTGCTTTTATAAAAATTCTTTTAATTCATGTCATTATGTCTTAGATGAATATTCATGAGGTTAAGTGTTACTAGCCAAGGTTGTCACAAGCGTGCCCATAGAGTATATGGTAGTTAAACATATTCATATTTATAAACATGTATGTCACTCTATGAGCTCATTTGCATGTAGTTTTGATCCAAATGAAGAGTTTTAAAAGTACATGCAGCTGTTTGTTTTAATGTCAGACTACATGTATAACTTTTGCTGAGATGCAGATGTTAGTAGAGCGAGGCTTATATTTTAAAATAGCATTAGCAAACAGAGCAGACCCTGATCAGACGGCTCCTCTAGGAGCCATCTGATCTGGGTCTACTCTGTTTGCAGATGCATGAAAACACGTTTATATGAGGGAAAGGGTTAAAGTAGCATATGTCTAAGTGGCCTTTTCAATATGCTAAAGATTTAAGTACTAGGAAGGAAAACTAATCATTATACATGATGTACTGTACAGATTCAGGAAATACCAGCAAAATCACATATGCGTAAAATGAACTTTCATACAATTACGTAAACTAAGTACTGGTACATGTATTATCATTAACCCTTTAGTTTACTACTTTTCTACGCCATTGCAAACAGAGTAGACTCAGATCAGACAGCTCCTTGACCGCTGACTTCAGGTATAGGAAAACCTTGTCTGGAACATTTCTCCTACATTACTTGAGGTAGGAATTATACACAATTTAGTGTGTGAGGACATCTTGGGATGGCGGAGTGTCACATATCTGTAATCATTTTCAGGTCTCTGTGACCTTGACCGCTGACCTGAACTATAGAAAAACCTTTTGAAAATTAAGTCAGTTTAGATCATTGATGAGATGGTGAAATAATTCAGTGTCTCATCTGGATCCAGTCTGTTTGCATAGGTTATCATGACCTTGCCATTAATATGCCAAGTCTTGGCCCTTTGCCTCATGATTAAAATGAAGACAGTACAAATATTAACCCTTTCCTCCATAAATACACCTATCTATGCCTCTGTAATGGTCACTTCTTGAAACCATTGTGATAAATAGAGCATTTGCTCCATATTTATCACAATGGTTTCAATACTACACAATTATAACATTTTCCTTTTCTCTAGTAAATGCTCCTTTTGGGTAGATTTATTCAAAGAGGGTGAGTCTAAAAATAGCCTACAAGAGAATGGGTTAACTAGCTGAATTTTTTTTCCGGAAATTTTGACTGTGGCAGAAACTGTAGAGTCAGATATATAATTTCGTAAGCAAAAAAGAGCAAACTCTGATAAGGAGCCATCTGATCTGGGTCTACTTTGTTGCAAAAGTTTCGGAAAGATAATCTGTATCAGGTAAAGGTTAAAGTCTCTTCAGAATTACCTGCATGAAAAACGTGTATCCAGCTTGGTAATTCTGAGAAACACTCTCAGATGTTTTCAAGTGTAAATTACTGCTAATCACATACAGTACACACATGAAAGTTTTTCACGCTTGTATTGGCACATTTTCCCAAAGACAAACAGACTCAGCAACCCTTCCATACTGTTCATCTTTAGCACTCAAAGTACCTTTTGCATTCAAGAATTTTGTTTGCTCCAATTCTTAAAGTGGACTTTTTTCTGCAATTTTGTTTTGAAAAAACAACAACATATTAAACCTTTCCCTGTTCTATGTTTATTTCAAATTTCAATTGCTACTGAATATTCATGGACAAAATATGGAAAGTGGAAATATCCATTAGCGAATAGAGCATAACCTGATCAGATGGCTTCTGTAGGAGCTGTCTGATCTGGGTCTACTCTGTTTACAAAAGGGTGAAGAGGCATTTATATGAAGGAAAGGGTGTTACCCTTTTGAGTGCAGGAAACATATTGATTATTACATGCAAACAATGTAGATCCAAATCAGGGTCTGCACCTTTTGTCACTCAGATGTGGCAGAAAGATGTAATCCTTTCATACTAAAATATAATGGACTCTTCCATTAACCCTTTACTCCATGAATATTCATGTAAGAAATAATGACATCATGAATATCAATTAGCTGAATATTTATAACGGCATATGAACACAGAAACCTTTGGCCATAATATATAAACTATAAAATCTGTTCTTAACCCTTTGCTTGCTGTTCACGTCAATATACCTACCTGTAAATAGTGAAGACCCAGAAGAGACATCTCCTGCAGGAGCTGTCTCATCAGTGTCTGCACTATTTACAAGTTGATTGTGCAACCAGTGCACTCCACAGCAGTGATTGTACAGTGAAATACTTGTTCACAGTGAAGATATATGTAATTATACAAAAGGGCATGGGTAAAGAAGTAGAAATGTATTTTAAAATTCAGCAAGCGAAGAGTTAAGGTATATGCTTTTATAAGCAAATAGAGAACACCCTGATCTGGGTCTTATCTGTTTGCAAAAGGTTTTAACTCTACTCCATGAATATTCATGTAAGAAATAATTACATCATGAATATTAATTAGATTAATTGTTATAATAGCATATGGACATAGACATGTTTGGTCATTGCAGAAACTGTATACATGTAATCATATCTGTATTATATCATAAGCAAACAGAGCAGACCCAGATCAGACAGCTCCTATGTTTTCAAGTGCGTGGAAATGCATTTATGTGAAGGAAGGAGTATAAAGGCATACTTATAGAGTAATGGATTAATCAATGATTGCCCCAAGTTTTTGACTAGATCAATTGACTTGGACAATCACCTCGTAAATGATGTCAGAAAAGCTACAGCTTTTGTTTTTCTCTTTCGTTTCAGTCTTACTTTGTAACAGATTATGATCCTACGATAGAAGATTCCTATGCTAAACAATGTGTGATCGATGGCGAGGTGGCCAGACTAGACAGTAAGTATACAGTTGGTTACTATACAGGCAGTGTGTCAAGGAGATGGGCCCTTTACTCCATCGGTATATGCAGTAAAACCTCTCTATAACGACCACTAAATTGTGTTAATTAGTTGGTATTTCTGGCAGGTGGTTTCTTAAAGCAAGGCGAAAGTAAAACAGAACGCTCCTGTAGGAGCGTTCTGTTTTACTTTCACCTTGCTTTAAGCAACCACCTGCCTTTAACACAAAATACTTGATGTAATTTAGTGGTCTTTATAGAGAGGTTTTACTGTATTATAAATAGGTAAAGAAAAATAAAATGAACGATCTCAGTCGTATGGTGTAGACCGTTTTTTTTATTACCAACGTTTCGACCAAACACTTTGGTCTTCTTCAGTGTGACAAATAAGACATGAATTATTACTAAGGTAGTCAATTTCAGGTACATGTGACTTGATTTCTAAAAATAGTTCCGGTATTAAACAATGATCATGATATATACAATGCGATGTCATGGAGATGAATATAATTATAAAGACTGTTATGTGAAAATGACTCTTTGATTATTTTGCTTGAGTCCTGTTTATTAAAAGAGTCTGTATATGGAATAAACAAATACTTTTGTGTTGATTGACATTAGGTCCTTTTCATCTAAACAGATTGTTGTGTTACTGGCATTTTCTTCTGGGTCTGCTGTGTCTTCTGGTAGTGGTGAGATGGGTCTTTGTAGTTAAACCTTTAGCATGGTTGTTGTTATGTTGTTCTGTGTAAAAGTGTACGAGGCAGGTTTTATTCTGAATTAACCCATAACCTCATAGTCACAGGCTATTTTTAGATACAACCTCTTTGAATTAATCTACCGAAAAGGAGCATTAATTACAGAAAAGGAAAATTTTAGAATTTTGTAGTTTGAAACCATTGTGAGAAATAGAGCATTTGCTCCTATGGGAGCAAATGCTCTATTTATCACAATGGTTTCACAAAGTGACTTTTACAGAGTCGTCAGAAGTCGTCAATATGAGGGAATGGGTTAAGGCGTAGCTTCATAGGGTGGTATCCATGTACTTACTTTTTCAGTAGGTGGTGGTGATATGATGATTTTCGTGTATGATGTGATTTCTTGTCCATGTTGCTGTAGGCTGTGTCTTTTGAGGAAGTCTTTCCGACTATATAACTTGTTACAGTATTGGTACTGGTAATTTTGTTTGTATTTGTTGTGGGTCTTGAGGTGCCTGGCATAGTGTGTAATCGTTCCTTTAATGAATTTGTGCATTAAAAATGGTGTAATGATATTTTCCTGTAGCTGGTTGTCGTCTTCTGATTGGTTTGTTCATTGTATTAAGTTAGTCCGTTCGTGTTTTTGGTTTGAAATGTTTCAATAAAAACTTCCTCTATTCTGAAGCGAATGTTTATATTTCTTGGTGTTGCTAGGAGAATTGTGATGTCGACGTCATTCCTCGAATGTCCATTAGACGTGAATGTCCATTTCATTTCCCGTTTTTATGTCAATTAATTGCCCATAATTATAGTCTTTCCCTTATACTCTTTCCTGTTTGTCCAGTGTATTATATTTGGCATTTTTTGCAACTACATGTATTTGCGTAGACTACACTGGCTGTTTCACAATTAAAAGATCCTTTTATGATTAATAATTTTCCTGTAATATAGATACGGATTTTTGTTTTGTTAGTTAGGAATTTGCTCGCAGAGCAGCTCTTATAACAAGGGTTGCTTCCTTTTTGACGTAGTTTTAACCCTTTCCCTGTTCTATGTTTATTACATATTTTAATACCTACTGAATATTAACGAACAAAAAAGTAATGATGAAATATGGTAGGTGGAACATTGTAGCCATTTTAGAAGGTATAGAAGCAGATCTATAAAATTTCATTAGCAAACAGAGCAGACCCTGATCAGACAGCTCCTCTAGGAGCTGTCTGATCTGGGTCTACTCTGTTTGCAAATGCGTGAAAACACGTTTATATGAGGGAAAGGGTTAATTGAATGTCAGATTGAATTAAGTAGTTCCTGAGGCTTTGTGGTTTGTGGTTTTCTTAGTACAGTGGTTATTTTAATGTTGGTGAGTATCCTGCAATCTGGTAGAGATTTGAGTCCCGTCAATACATGTACACCTTTCTACGCCTTTGCATTGCAAACTGAGTAGACCTAGATCATACGGCTCATGTAGGAGCCATCTGATCAGGGTATGCTCTGTTTGCTTATGGAATGATATAAATCTGATTCTACTTTGTGTAAATATATGCCATTTTAAAAGTTAATCTAATTATTATTTACAGTGTATTATGCCATTATATCTTACATGAATATTATTGGAGTAAAGGGTTAAGATGGTTGAAAGTATTGGCGACTCAAATCAGAAGGTAGGATTTAGCACTGTTTCCAACAGAAGGAGATGAAAAGTTCTTATGATTGAAACAACGCTGAGCCTAACTAGGTGTGTTTAACCCTTTACTCCATGAATAATTATGTAAGAAATAATGATGTCATGAATATTGATTAATTTAATTTTTATAATGATACAATCATGAACCCAGAAATCCTATAGGAGCCCTCTTATCTTGGTCTACTCTGTTTGCAGAGGCGTAGAAAACTGTATTGATGGAGTAAAGAGTTAAAAGTGGCTGTAAATCTTGATATGTACCAGAAGCATAGATAAGATGTGTAAATTAAATCATTTTCAAAATTATCTCCTTTTTTATTCCACCAAACCCTATTCTGTGACTATTCATTAGAGATATCTCAAAGAGACAATTAACCCTTTCCTTCATAGGCTATTTTTAGTCCCAACCTCTTTGAATGAATCTACCCAAAAGGAGCATTTACTAGAGAAAAGGAACATTTAAGAATTTTGTAGTTTGAAACAATTGTGATAAATGGAGCATTTGCTCCTGTAGGAGCAAATGCTCTATTTATCACAATGGTTTCATAAAGCGACTTTTACAGAGGCGTAGAAAGGGGTATTTATGGAGGAAAGGGTTAAAAAGAGTGGTCACAACATAGGGATTGGTGGAGAAATGATGATTTTAGAATTAGAATATGCCCCTTTATCTATAGCTCTGTATTCCGAGGTCCAGATAAGATGTGCAAATTTAAACATTTTCAAGAATAGCTCCTTTATTTCTCCACCAAACCCTATACTGTGACCACTCTTTAGAATTGTCTCAAGAGACAATTCTAAAGAGTGGTCACAGGATAGGGATTGGTGGAGAAATGACGAGTTTAGTATTTGGGTACACACCTTTAATTGTAGCTCTGTTTAATAAGGATCTACTTTCATTTTTCCTGTAACATGACTGCTATGATATTTGATCGATTCTTACCTTATTGAATACCAACTATATGTGTATCAGCTTGATTGTTAAACCCTTTGAATGTTAAATGGAGGTACTGACATTTGCAAACAGTGTAGACCGAGATCATAGTGCAGTGTTTGCCATTTAACCCTTTCCTCCATAGGCTATTTTTAGACCTAACCTCTTTGAATGAATCTACCCAAAAGGAGCATTTACTAGGGAAAAGTAATCTTTTAGAATTTTGTAGTTTGAAACCATTGCGATAAATGCAAAGAAGAGCAGATGCTGTATTTGTCACAATGGTTTCAAGAAGTGGTTATTAGAAAGGCGTATTCTTGGAAGAAAGGGTTAAACGCCTGTTTCAAATTATACCCTTTCATACTGAATGGAGACTTTTGTTAACCCTTACAGTGTGAGACACGAGTCACTAATGTCCTATGCAAACTGTGTAGACCCAGATGGGAGGGATCCTAGAGGAATCCTCTCATCCGGGTCTGCACTGTTTGTCATGTTACACTTTTCTTTTGAAAAATCCCCAAAAATTCACTTTAGGCTTGACCTGTTTGTATTTTGAAATAGTCCATTTGAAAATTCAGCGGTGTAAACACTGATGGACCAGTCCTGTGACTTTAAAAATTCAGCATTCAAAGGGATAAATAGGACTATACCAGTTGTTCATGTTGTGATGTACAACTGTAGCATTGAAGTTTAGTCCTTAACTCTATGCATTTGCAAACAGAGTAAGACCCAGATCAGATGGTTGTTGTAGGAGCTGTCTGATCAGTGTCTGCTCTTTATGTGTATGATATAATATAGATATGAATCTACAGTTTCTGTCATGTCCAAATATCCTTGTGTCCATGTGCTATTATAACAATTAATCTAATTAATATTCATGATTTAATTATTTCTTACATGAATATTCATGGAGTAAAGGGTTACATTATCATTTATACTCATCACCAGGCAACTGCTACATGCAAGTACGGTAAAACCTCTCTATAACGACCATTAAATTACATCAATTATTTTGTGTTAAAGGCAGGTGGATGCTTAAAGCAAGGTGAAAGTAAAACAGAACGCTCCTATAGGAGCGTTCTGTTTTACTTTCACCTTGCTTTAAGCAACCACCTGCCCAAAATACCAACTAATTAACACAATTTAGTGGCTGTTATAGAAAGGTTTTACTGTACCCTGATTACACTAAATATATGGACACCTACAGTAATCGTCCTTCTCAGCCACTTTGATAACCCTTTACTCCATGAATATTCATGAAGGAAATAATGACATCATGAATATTGATTAGATACATGTTAACAATAACAAATACAAAAGATTTTGGCTATGGCAGAAACTAGAATCATATCAGATATTTCATAAGCTAACTGAGCAGACCTATATGAGACAGCTCATACAGGAGTCATCTGATCTGGGTCTAATATTCTGTTTGCAGGGCTACAGATAAGGTTTTGATGCAATTGGGTATTTACTCCTTGATTTTTTACAGAATTGGGTATTTGCAATTTTTATTGGGTATTGGCAATTTTCGTAAGTGGGTATTATTCATATTCTCATTAGGTATTCTAATTTTTTTTGCTTTTTGCTATATTTATTTGCTTTGTGTTACTCATTGTTTTGAAAAACAATTGCTTTTTCCACAATTTTAATTGGGTAAATACCCCAATACTCCCCTTATCTGTAACCCTGCTGTTTGCAAATGCATAAAAAAGGGTATTTATTTACTCATACATTTTGTTTCAGAGTTTGTTCATTCAGTTGTTTTTTTCTACCTTCACCTACATAAACTTGAGTTACTGCATCTCTGATTCTCCAGCAGGTGTTAAGTTTCTGAATCCATACCCCATATTTTATCTCGATGTAAATGAGATACGGGTCCAGCAACTTCTCTCCTGTCTCGGTGCCATATAACCTATACTCACTCGCTCACTCACTCACTCCTATATATTGAATATAGAGTGTTTCATGTTCAAGAACATCTATAGTCAGTGGTTTGACACCTGGAGATATATTGTAAGAATTACAGTAAAGGAAGAAATTTCAAACATTGTACGTTGTTGTAATGAGAGATATATTGTATGACTAGGTAACTTTGTGACACATGATATTGTACTGGAAAAACTAGAGTTTGTGTAGTTTCAATTTGAGTAATGGATGATAGAGGCCCATTTCTGTAATAACCCTGAACATTTTGGACAGACTCTTTAACCCATTACCCTCATAGGCTATTTTTAGATACAGCCTCTTTGAATTAATCTACCGAAAAGGAGCATTAATAAGAGAAAAGGAAAATTTTAGAATTTTGTAGTTTAAAACCATTGTGATAAATAGAGCTTTGCTCCTATAGGAGCAAAATGCTCTATTTACACAATGGTTTCACAAAGTGACTTTTACAGAGTCGTCAAAAGTCGTCATTATGAGGGAATGGGTGAAGCGAGTAATGCAGACCCAGATCAAACAGGGTCTACACTATTTGCTACTAACAGTGTCAGTCTAATTTAAAGGTAGCGTAATGGTGCCGAATTAACCCTTTCAATGCAGGGCAAGAGTCGCTAAAGTCCTTTGCAAACAGTGTAGACCCAGATGAGATGGCTCCTAGAGGAGCCCTTTCATCAGGGTCTGCACTGTGTGTTATAATGAGAAATAATGAAGTTATTGAAACTATTTTAATTAACGCATCTTATCTGGACCTCTGATTGACAACAGTTGGGATTTTATAGGTAAAAAGTGCATAATGACCTCCCTTCTTGTAAGGATGCGGACTGTTTTATGTTTTGATTGTCTTATAAAAATAATTTCACTTGGTGAGAGCTAACAATTCAAGAAATTCAGATGTCAAATGATTATCAGATCTGACATCGTCAATACTAATGAAATTTACTGGGATTTCATATGGAACGACTGTTGATTCATTATTATGCTTTGAAATACATGTATTTGATACCATAGACATGAATCTCAATGGTTTTAACCCTTCGCTTGCTGTTCGCATCAATATACCTACCTGTAAATAGTGAAGACCCAGATGAGACAGCTCCTGCAGGAGCTGTCTCATCAGGGTCTGCACTATTTACAAGTTGATTGTGCAACCAGTGCACTCAACAGCAGTGATTGCACAGCAATGTATTTTAAAATTCAGCAAAAGAAGGGTTAATCTTCAGAAGAAATTGAATCAGTAAGTATTGGATCAGGATGTGAAGCTAAGTAACTTACTAAGCATTGCCTATTAGATGCACGCCCTTTGTTTGTTATTTGGACCAAAGGTGACCTACGCATGCTTGGACTCACCCACGGAACCTTACCCCCCCCCCCCCCCCCAAAAAAAAAAGAAAAAAAAAGAGAAAGAAAATGTGATCGAAGTATGTAAAACTAGCCTAAAAGTATATATTTGAACCTTAAACCACTCAGAAAAACAAGAAAAACACGATCCGGTAAAAAATTCCTATCGGGTCTATATATGTATTGAAAGGTATCTAACTACGTCAGATCAGCGGCGGAAAATACAACATTCATGTTTTTCAAAGTCTTACAGCAAAGCCAATTCAACATCGATTTCAATCATTTTGGTCTTGATCCGTTCTTAACTCCATATTCTAAGCGGCACAATTAGTGCTTTCCTTAAATATTGCTCCGTCCTGTCGCTGCAAGACTGCGAATATGAAAAAACGCTAGAGCGAAACGATGTGACTCCCGCCAGGATGCATAGACATATATAGGGAGCTCTGTATTTGTTAATCTTTTCAACAAAAACGCGAATTATGGTGAAACACTATCGAAAAACATTAAACTCACCGCAATTAAAACGGCGCTTACCATTTCCAGTCTGCTACGATGCGCCAGTTTTCTTTCTCCAACTTTCCTTTTGAACGGATGCGACCATTTTGCTGTGACCCGGCTCATCAACTATTCGATATGCAAATTGACTACTACTCCGGGCCACAGCGAAATAGTCACCTCCGTTCAAAACGAAAGTAGGAGAAAGAAAACTGGCGTCTCGTAGCAGACTGGAAATAGCCAGCATCGTTTTAACTGCGGTGAGTTGAATGTTTTTCGAATGTGTTTCAGCATAATTCGCGTTTTTGTTGATAAGTTTTACGAATACAGATCCCCCTATATACTTCTATGCATCCTGGCGGGAGTCACATCGTTTCGCTCTAGCGTATTTTCAAATTCGCGGTCTTGCAGCGACAAGACGGAGCAATATTTAAGGAAAGCACTAACTGTGCCGCTTAGCATATGGAATTTGGAACAGATCAAGACCGAAATAATTGAAATCGGTGTTGAATTGGTTTTGCTGTAAGACTTTGAAAAACATGACTGTTGTATTTTCCGCCGCTGATCTGACGTAGTTAGATACCTTTCAATACATATATAGACCCGATAGGATTTTTTTTCCGGATCGTGTTTTTCTTGGTTTTCGGAGTGGTTTAAGGTTCAAATAGATAGTTTTAGGCTAGTTTACACACTTCGATCACTTTTTCTTTTCTTTTTTTTTTCTTTTTTTTTTTTGGGGGGGGGGGGGGGGTCCATTGGTGTGTCCAAGCATGCGTCGGGCACCTTTGATTTGGACAAGACTTTTTGAAAATACAGTAGAATGGTCATTGATTGTTTTAACAGTTACTCCATGAATATTAATTAGATTAATTGATATAAAAGCACATAGACACAGAAATGTCTGGCCATTTCAGAAACCGTAGAATCATATCTACAGTATATTATATCATAAGCAAACAGGGCAGACCCTAATCAGACAGCTCCTTCAGGGGCAGTCTGCTAGGGTCTCCTTCAGGGGCAGTCTGCTAGGGTCTCCTTCAGGGGCAGTCTGCTAGGGTCTATTCTGTTTGCAAGGTGTAGAAAGGCGTATTTATAGAGTGAAGGGTTAACCATTTACTCAGTAGATGCAACTTTTTATGTTTTTGTAGAAAGGGTAGACCCAGATCAGATGTCTTCTACAGGAGCATGATCTGATCAGGGTCTGCTCTGTAGCTTACAGGAGCCATTTGATCTGGGTCTGCTTTGTTTGTAAATGCACGAGAAAGTGTCTCTATCAGTAAAAGGTTAAACAATGTTTTATAGTTTGAAAATAGTACTGGTAGTAAATACTAGTGTTGACCCTCAGAATGCTATGGACTATTTTATGATGAACTTTGCAAATAATTTAGATTCAGATTAACTCTCACAGTGCAGGGCACAAGTCACAAATGTCTTTTGCAAACAGTGTAGACCCAGATGAGAGGGCTACTAGAGGAGCCCTCTCATCAGGGTCTGCATAGTTTGTTATGTTCCACTTTTCTTTAAAAAAAATCCCTAAATATTCACCATAAGCTTGATCTGTTTATATTTTGGAATAGTTCATTTGAAAATTCAGCGTTGTAAGGGCTAAATGTGGAGCAACCCGATATCACATCAGTATCCAAACTGTTTGACACTCAGACACTGTTTTTTGAAAAAGATTTAAAGAAAAATGTTACGTGAGAATTGTAGCAGAGGAAAATATTTGCAGGCGAAAGTTACTAAGTGTTGAATTAGTTAAATGTGTAAGTCTTCACTCTTTTGTCGCTTTAGGTGAATCCATGACAACCTTGCAAACTGTGTAGATCCAGTTAAGACACTAGGTAGCTTGGCATCTCATCAGGATCCTAAATAGTTGACTGAATATATTTTTGTAAACAATTAAAACCACCTTGCAACTTGAAGCAGACGATAATCTTAGCAGGCTAAATTTATTTGGCTGTGAACGTTAACCCTTTCCCTCAGATAAACGTCTTTTTACGCATTTGCAAACAGAGTAGACCCAGATCAGATAGCTCCTATAGGAGCCATCTGATCAGGGTCTGTTCTGTTTGCTAATAGAATTTGATAGATGTAGTTTCTAAAATGGCTACGATATTCCACCTTACATATTTCATAATAACTATTTTGCCCATGAATATTCAGTAGGTATTGAAATTTGTAATAAACATAGAACAGGGAAAGGGTTAAGCGCATTGATGATTTACTGTAACAGTTTCCTGTTAAGACTTCCACACTTGAGGGGTGAAACTTAACCCTTTCAATGCTGAATTTTCAAAGTGGAATGATTTTCATTATTAAATGAAGTTGATCAACAGTTGATGGGAACTGATCGGATCCAGTACTGAAGGATTCAGGATTTGCTTGTGGATATTAAATGACAAACAGTGCAGATCCTGACGAGAAGGTTATGAGCCCTCTGAACTGGGTCTGATCTGTTTGCACATGTATATTTAATGGTAGACATTCAAGGAGTGAATTCCAAAACAATTAATGTAATGAGCCTTGTCTATTGTTATGCCCTACTATTTTGGTATCTTTTGTTATTGGCTGTAACTTATAAACCCTTTACTCCATGAATATTTATGTCTTCCCCGGTATAGTGGGATGACATATTCCTTTTGTGCATGTCTTCCGTCAGTCTGTCCGTCCATCCATCTGTCTGATTTTAATTTTGTCCACACGTTTTTTCCAAAACCTTAGGTCTGGTTTTCATGAAACTTTGTGGGATTGATCAGCACCATGCCTAGTTGTGCATCTACAGAGTTATCAGACTTTGGAAAATTTTGTCGTGGGGGGGGGGGGGGGGGACACATCAGTTTTAGTATCAAAAACAAAAAAAGAAATGATGTCATATCTATCATATTTCATAAGAGAACATAGCAGACCCATATCACACAGCTCCTCTATATAGGAGCCATCTGATCTGGGTCTGTTATGCTTGCAAATGCTTGAAAAGGCATTCATATGAAGGAAAGGGTTAAACCCTTTGCTTTTAATGAGTATTCATGTAAGAAATAATAACATGATGAGTAGAACAAGTTCAGACAGTTCTTAATTAGGAGCTGTCTGATCAAGGTCTCTTCTGTTTGCTTATAGAATAATATACATGTACATCTGCTTGTACAGTTTTTTGCCAGGACCAAATTATTCCATTCCCCCATATATCCTTGAAAATTCAGATAATCAAAATTTACATTATAAAAATTCAGCTTATAAATATCCATGATGTTATAATTTCTTACATGATTAGTGAACAGGGAAAGGTTTTACTGCATTGCATTAATATTCATGTAACAGAATACCAATGCCGTGAATATGAATTATTCATTTACATATATATACAGTAAAACCTCTCTATAACGACCACAAAATTGTGTTGATTAGTTGGTATTTTGGGAAGGTGGCTGCTTAAAGCATGGTGAAAGTAAAACAGAACGCTCCTATAGGAGAGTTCTGTTTTACTTTCACCTTGCTTTAAGCATCCACCTGCCTTTAACACAAAATACTTGATGTAACTAAGTGGTCGTTATAGAGAGGTTTTACTGTAATGGCATATAACACAGGAAATTTTGTTTGGCCTTAGCAGAAAGTATACAATCGTATCTATGTTATTTCATAAGCAAACAGGACCCTGATCAGACGGCTCCTGCGGGAGCTATCTGATCTGAGCCTACTATGTTTGCATAAACTTTGCAGAGGCATAGAAAGGCGTACAGTGAAACCCCTCTAAACCGGACGTTGATATTAGTATAAATATCTGTCTTGGAAACAGGTGGCAGCTTAATGCAAAGTGAAAGTCATGCAGAAAGCTCCTCTAGGAGCTTTCTGCATGACCTTCACCCTGCATTAAGCAGTCACCTGTCTAGAAGTATCTAAATTCTTCTCTACTAGGATTCCGGTTTAGAGGGGTTTTACTGTATATACTTGTATAGTATAAAGGGTTAAGGTCAGGAAGTATGATAAAGGAAGTTAGCTCATGTTCAGCTTCTATATTGTTTATTGGCTACTGGTGTGTTGTTTGTTGTAAGATCAGATCTATTCGTTTGAAAGATTTTGGAATGAGGAAAAAAAGTTCCTATGAATAATCAATGCACTTGTAAATATAACCCATGTTATGGCGACATACCATAGTTGCTCAGTCATATGAAAGTTGCATCCGTGTCCTATTGACGCATTTTATAGTTTCAGTTAACCCTCAACCCTTTACTCCATGAATATTCATGTAAGAAAGTATGGCGTCATGAATATAAATTAGTTTATTTTTAGCTCGTCTGTTTCGAAGAAATCACGAGCTATTGTAGTAACTCCAGCGTCCGCGTCGTCGTCCGAAATCTTAACATTGACCATAACTTCTTCAATTTTTCATTTACAACCTTCATTTGGTTCATGCATGTTCATCTTGACAATGATGACAGACAAGCGTTGGCACCCGCTTGCGGTGCTCTTGTTTTATAATGATACAGGAACATAGGATTGTTTAGCCATGGCAGAAACTGTAGAATCATTTTATAATGTCATGAGCAAACAGAGCAGACCCTGATCAGATGGCTGCTACAGAAGCTGCCGGGTCTGAGTCTGCTCAGTGAGCAAAGGTGTTGAAAGGCATATTTTTATTGAGTTAAGTGTTAACTTCATGAATATTCATGTAAGACATATCGAGGGTTTGGTGCAAAACTATTGTAACTCCTTCACTTTGTGAAGGAGTTACAATAGTTTTGCACCAATCCCTTGATATACATGTAATGGTACATGTATGTTTTAATATTTATCAGCATATGAACAAGAGAATGTTTGGCCATTACAGAAACTATGGAATCAGATCCTTAACCCATTCCCTCATAGGCTATTTTTAGATCCAACCTCTTTGAATAAATCTACTGAAAAGGAGCATTAACTAGAGAAAGGGAACATTTTAGAATTTTGTAGTTCTGAAACCATTGTGATAAATAGAGCATTTGCTCCTTAGGAGCAAATGCTCTATTTATCACAATGGTTTCAAAAAGTGACTTTTACAGAGACGTAGAAAGACGTATTTATGGAGGAAAGGGATAAGCAAACAGAGTAGATCATATGTCTGCTATTATAGCCATGTGGATCTTCTCGTTTGGCAAAGGTGTGCAAAGTCATCTCTCTGAAGGTAAAGGTTATAAGATACCCTTTCTTCCATAAATAGGCCTTTCTACACCTTGGCAAAAAGATAAGACCCAGATCATATGGCTCTTATAGGAGCCATCTGATCAGGGTCTACTCTGTTTGCTTATGATGTAATATAGGTATGATTTTACAGTTTCATGCAATTTCTGTGTCCATTGGATAGATTATAACAATTAATCTAATTAAAATTCATGATGTCATTATTTCTTACATGAATATTTATGAAGTAAAAGGTTAAACAATGGTTTACTTCTGATAGCTAGTCTACTCTCATTGCCTGTGTAATTTCATCATTGAGGAATAATTATAATGAGAAATTCATGTAAGAAATAATGTATCTTTAACCCTTCGCTTGCTATTCGCGTCAATATACCTACCTGTAAATAGTGAAGATCCTGCAGGAGCTGTCTCATCAGGGTCTGCACTATTTACAAGTTGATTGTGCAACCAGTGCACTCCATAGCAGTGATTGCACAGCAAAATACTTGTACACAGTGAAGATATATGGAATTATACAACAGGGCATGGGAGCAAATGCTTTATCTATATCACAATGGTTTCAATATTACACAATTCTAAAATTTTCCTCTTCTCTAGTAAATACTCCTTTCCAGTAGATTTATTCAAAGAGGTTGTATCTAAAAATAGCCCATAAGGGAATGGGTTAACTGTTTGATGAAAACATAGGTAAACAGAGTAGACTCAGGACCTTGAAGGCAACTTATGAAATTATGTTGGCTGGCTAAACAAACTTGGTCCAGGACCTCTTACAATCGACTCAGTGATGGAGAGTAAACACAGATTAGAATCATTCAAGAAGTAAACCAGAATTGAACGCTTTTATGTCCTAGAGATGTTACGTTCAAACCTTTCCACCTTGTAGGAGCTGTCTAACCAAAGTATGCTCTGTTTGCTCATGAAGTATTTTAGTTTCTGTCATGGTCAACACTCCTGTGTTTATATGCCAGTATTAAAATTAATCTGATTTAATATTGATAATTACATTATTTCTTGCATAAATACTCTAGAGGGAAAGGGGCAGTGTTGTTGAGAAATCAAACCATGTGAACAGGAAGAAGCATTGGGAAATCACAGTAATATTCCTTGTCAATTACTTCTTGATATTATCAATGTTTTAACCCTTTGACTGTGGAACATGCATGTACTGGCATTTGCAAACAGTGTAGACCCAGAACAGATGACTCTTAGAGGAGCCCTCTAATCAGGATCTGCGCCGTTTGTTATTCAAAGCCCTCTCACAAGCCTTTCATACTGAATGGACTGTAGTTAAAACACCGATGGGCCATTCCACTTTGAAAATTCAGCGTTGACAGGGTTGATAACACGCAAAGCAATACTTTTAACCATTTGCTTGCTATTCGCGTCAATATACCTACCTGTAAATAGTGAAGACCCAGATGAGACAGCTCCTGCAGGAGCTGTCTCATCAGGGTCTGCACTATTTACAAGTTGATTGTGCAACCAGTGCACTCCACAGCAGTGATTCCACAGCGAAATACTTGTACACATTGAAGATATATGTAGTTATACAACAGGGCATGGGTAAGGAAGGAGAAATGTATTTTAAAATTCAGCAAGCGAAGGGTTAATAGCGTTTTGCCATTAGCATGTCAACTCAAATTGTCAGTTGTTTTTTAAACACACTTTATTTTTCTGATTCTGTATAACAGTACACTCAGGTCAGTCAGTATAGACCTTTACTACACAGATATGCCTTTTGACACCTTAGAAAACAGAGGAGACCCAGATTAGATGGTGTTTGCTCTGTATGCATTATGAAATAAAATCGATCTGTTTCTACAGTTTGTTCGATTGATTCTTACATGAATATTCAAGTTCAATGGGAATCAATGCGATGAATTCTTATATGAATAATCATCAGGTAAAAACTTAATAAGGAAGAAATGCTTAGTATGCTAAGAGTTAAGCCTTTTGCTGCCAAACTCTGTCGTCTGCTAACTTTGTCGTCTGCTACAAATTTTCAAAAGAAAACATAGTAATAGAAACAAACAGTTTGGATTCTGATGAGACGCCGAGTTACTCGGCGTCTCATCTGGATCCAAACTGTTTGCATAGGTAATCACAGATCCAGTATTGGCAGCGAAAGGGTTAACCCTTTGAAGGCTGAATTTGTAAAGTGGAATGGCCTATCATTGTTTAACCCTTTACTCCATGAATATTCATGTAAAAAATAATCACATCATGGATATTAATCATATCATTTTTATACGCCCACCTAATAAAGGTGGTCGTATATTGACGTGGCCCTGTCCGTCCGTCCGTTCGTTCGTTTGTTCGTACGTTCATTCGTCCGTCAACATTTTGTTTGTCCGCTGTTTTCGGGGAAAACTATTTGACAGATATTAATGAAACTTCACACAAATGTTAAATGCATCAAGATCTGAAGCTGAGTTGATTCTAAGGTTCATTTGATTTTTCATTTCAGAATTATGGCCCTTGTCCTTAAAAAATATACAAATAGTTTGTCCGCTGTTTTCTGGGAAAACTATTTTAGAGATATTAATGAAACTTCACACAAATGTTTAATGCATCAAGATCTGAAGCTGAGTCGATTCTGAGGTTCATTTGATTTGTCGTTTCGGAGTTATAGCCCTTTTACTTAAAAAATAATGCAAATAGATTTTCCGCTGTTTTCTGGGAAAACTATTTGACAGATATTTATGAAACTTCACACAAATGTTTAATGCATCAAGATCTGAAATTGAATTGATTTTGAGGATCATTTGATTTTTCGTTTCAGAGTTATGGCCCTTGTCCTTAAAAAATAATGCAAATAGTTTGTCCGCGCTGTTTTCTGGGAAAACTATTGGAGAGATATTAATGAAACTTCACACAAATGTTTAATGTATCAAGATCTGATGCTGAGTCGATTTTGAGGTTTATTTGATTTTTCGTTTCGGAGTTATTGCCCTTTTACTTTAAAAAAATGCAAATATATGCATATAGTTTGTCCGCTGTTTTCTGGCAAAACTGTTTGACAGATATTAATGAAACTTCATACACATGTTTAATGCATCAAGACCTGAAGCTAAGTTGATACTGAGGATGATTTGATTTGTTGTTTCGGTGTTATGGCCCTTGCACTTAAAAAAATAATGCAAATCTATGCAAATATGAGGATGGCCATAACTTTTTCATTTGAAATGATATTTACTTCAATTTTTTTATATGGTTAAACCTTAATGTGAATTTTCACATATATTGGGGGGGGGGGGGGGGGGGGGGTTGATATGTCATTTTATTCTAAAGTTATAGTCCTTGAACTTGGTGTGTTCGTTGCTTTGTTAGTCGGTCAACTTTTAGTTTGTCTTTTGTTTTCTGGGAAAACTATTAAAATGATATAAATGAAACTTAACACAAATGTTTTAAGCAACAAAATTTGAAGCTGAGTGTTTTTTGAGGTTCATTCAGTTTGTCTTTACAGAGTTATGGCCGTTGCACTTTACAAAAATCTGGAAAAAATAAGGATTAGCTGTAACTTTTTATTTAATAAGATATTCACTTCATTTTTTAAAAAAATAGTATCACCTTAATATGGAAATCAAGATCTGAAGCACAGATTAGAAAATGTCAACACTTATAAGGCATGTTGAATCGGAGAAAGTTTGCAAGTGGGCGTATTATGTACCGTATGCGGTACTCTTGTTAATAAAGGCATATGAACTAAGAAATTCTTGGCAATGACAGAAAAGAAAATGTAAAATCATATTTATATAATGTCATAAGCAAACAGAGCAGACACAGGTCAGACGGCTCCTCCAGGAGTCGTCTGATCTGTGTCTACTCTGTTTGCAAAGGCGTAGAAAGGCATATTTATGGAGTAGAGGGTTGATAGTAGAGTGCAGGGATATACTTTGCAAGAAATGTTTGAATGACAAACAAAGCAGACCCTGATCAGAAGGCTCCTGTAAGAACCCTCTGATCTGGATCTACACTGTTTGCAAATACCAGCAGACCAATGTCCAACATTCAAAGGGTTAAGCGTGTTATGGTTGACTCCATGAATACCTTGATAAACAGTCTGGATCCAGACACCTATAGCAAGTCAGTAGTTATTTAGGATTGTCACTGCTTACATCTATCAGAAATCCAGATAAGATGTGTAAATTGAAATGTTTTCAAGAACAACTTTTTTATTTTTCCACCAATCCCTATGTTGTGACCACTCTTTAGAATCATCTCGAAGAGATAATTCTAAAAAGTAGGTTTGGTGGAGAAATAACGATTTTAGTACTCGAGTACGCACGTCTATCTGTTGCTCTGCATCTTTGAAAAGAAATAAAAGGATGACTTTTTACAAAATCTGTAGTAGAAGACATTTTTAGTGTATGGAATATTTTGCTCAGCAGTCTAAAGGTGAATTCACTTCCTTACTGTAATGACAGGTCTCGCATCCAACTTATTAAGTTTTACGCCATTGAGAGGTTGATCTCGATAAGCATTTAGTCTACTCTATTTACCTTAAGTATTTGGACAGACAAACTTAGGCAAATAGTGCAAATCCACATTAAAAGGCTCAGGGTCTAGTTTAGTTTAAGTTATCCAAATGGCATTAAATTGAATTTTTCAGCTTTACAAACCAGTGGTGTGGGGGGGGGGGGGGGGGGGGGGATGGAGTGCCCGAATTATTAGGATAATTAGTATATAACATGGAGTCAGTGTCAAGTGCACAGAAAAACAACAGCCCTGATACACATGAGCACTACTTAATACAGTAAAACCTCAATTATTCGAACACTAAAATACGCATTATTATCGATCTTTAAGACAGGTGGCTGCGCTTAATGCATGGTGAAAGTCATGCAGAAAGCTCCTCTAGGAGCTTTCTGCATGACTTTCACCATGCATGAAGCAGCCACCTGTCTAAAAGGGTATAAATTCTTCTATAACAGAAAATTCGAATAATCGAGATTTTACTGTATGTTACGTAGTAAACATTTATGATAAACACTTTACATTTAAACCTTTATCAACTCCACAGGGATGCCAATGACACCATTGCAAATAGAGTAGACCCAGATCAGATGACTCCTGTTGGAGTTGTCTGACCAGGGTCTCTTCTGTTTGCTTATCCAATTACAGAGATCTGATTCTACATTCCGTGGCCAAAAATTCCATGTTCATATACTATAAAAAAAATAAATCTCAATAATATTGTTTAATGAATATTCATGGACTAAAGGGTTGATAATTTGTTTCCAAGTACATAATGTAATGTTTTGAACATGTTTTTTCAATGTTCTGCAAAAATACTTTGCATTGTAGTATACCAGTAGATGTAAAACTATCAGGTAAACAGAGGTAAATATTTTTGTAAATGTAGGATTATTTGGACAGTTGGTCATCATTAATTATTTCTCATGTCTAGGCTTAAATTTTAGAAATTAGATACTTAATCCAAACTTTGTTATGGTTCATTGCATAAGTAGGTCACACAAACAAAAAATAGATTTAATAGATCTGAAAGAATAATATCTTCTAATCGACACAAAGGATTTCAACCAAATTTCACAGAAATGTTCTTCAGGGTGACCTTCGATGAAAGTTATATAAATCATTCTGGTAGATTGTTTAGTATGTCACAGAAGCTAAAGACATATACCTACTGAATATTCATTAGCAAAATAGTTATAATGAAATATGGAAGATGGAAGATTTTAGACATTTTAGAAAGCAAAGAAACAGATATATCAAATTCCATCAGCAAACAGAGCAGACCCTGATCAGACGGCTCCTCTAGTAGCCGTCTGATCAGGGTCTACACTGTTTGCAAATGCGTGAAAACACGTTTATATGAGGGAAAGGTTTAATGAATAATGTCTTTAACCCTTTACTCCATATATACGCCTTTCTATGCCTTTGCAAACAGAGTAGACCCAGATCAGATGGCTCCTATAGGAGCCATCTGATCAGGGTCTGCTCTGTTTGCTTATGATATAATATAGATATGATTCTACAGTTTCTGCCATGTCCAAAAGTTCTTTTGTCCATTTGCTGTTATAACAGTTAAACTAATGAATATTTATGATGCCATTATTTCTTACATGAATATTTATGGAGTAAATTGCAGAATGGATTTCGACAAAATTTAACAGAACTGATTTCATTTTGTGCATAAGTTGTATAAGCTAAAAATAGAGTTTAATTTCTTTCAACGAAACCTTTTCCTAAACCACTGACTGAATTTGTTGGTAACCCTCTATCAGATTTATTTAAGAAATGGTTCCCATCAATTGTATAAGCAGGTTACAGGAGTTTAAAATAAATTTTGATTAACAATTTGTTTATACAACATCTCCTAAACTGCAGAATAGATTTTGACCAACATTCACAGAAATGATCGTCAGGTGACACTTAAAAAAGTTATAAAATTGTTTCGGTCCATTTCATAGGTACCGTAGGTCATACAAGCTTCAAATAGATTTTAACAATTTTTTTTTATTTTAAACAACATCTCCTAAACCATTGACTCAATTTTCACCAAATGTCAGAGGAATGATTTGTAGGTGAACCTCTGTCAGATTTGAATAAATCTTACTTGCATAAGTAGTTCACAAAAGATCTGTTAACTGGATGAGTGATTCAGGGCCATCATGGCCCTCTTATTTTTGAAAATCATGATCAGAGTTTCAGTTTGGATGCTGATGAGATGCCAGGTCAATCATTATTTAACCTATTCCTCCATTAGCTATTTTTTAGATCCAACCACTTTGAATAAATATACCAAAAAGGAGCATTAACTAGAGAAAAGGAAAATTTTAGAATTTTGTAGTTTGAAACTATTGTGATAAATAGAGCATTTGCTCCTATAGGAGCAAATGCTATATTTATCACAATAGTTTCAACAGGTGACTTTTATAAAGGTGTAGAGTCTCAGGCATATTTATGGAGGAAAGGGTTAATTGCTAGCGATGTAACAATTAACCCTTACCTTCATATAAACACCTTTTCACCCATTTGCTAACAGAGTAGACCCTAAGATCAGACGACTCCTATAGGAGCCATCTGATTAGGGTCAGCTCTGTTTGTTTATGCAGTTTCATAGATCACTTGTGAAAAAAAATCTCCTTCCATGTTCCATTTTATTATGCTCCCCAAATGGGATTCATTATAGTCGCCGCTTTGTCTGGCCATCCGTTTGTCCGTCCGTCATAACTGTGTCTGGACCATACCACAAAAACTGTAATAGATATCAAACATGAAACTTCATAGGTAGATTGATCTCGATGAGGATGTTGCAATGCATAAAAAACTCTTTTGCATAATTCAAGAGTTATTGCCCGTTGTTATTTTTCATACTTAAATTTTGTCCGAAGCATAACACAAAAACTATAATAGGTATCAACATGAAACTTAATAGATAGATAGATCTCGATGAGGAGAAGTCCAGTACACAAGAATCATCACTCTTTTTTGCATAATTTAGGAGTCATTGCCCTTTGTTATTTTGTTATATATTTAAAAAAAAAACTTTTGGAACTAGCATTTATTTGGGGAGCATCCATCGGTTCTACCGATTCTCTTGTTGATTCTGTCCACAAATATTAATGAGGTGATAAATTCCTGTATAAACCATCCAATCAGGGTCTGCTCTGTTTGTTTCTATGCTACAGATCTGATTCTCTTTTACCATGGTAACAAGTTTCCTTATTATATAATTGTTATTAAAATCAAGAATTATGTTAATTTATATTCAAAATGAGCATAGTTTGATATGAATATTCATTAAGTGAATGGTTAATGCTGTGTTGTATTTACATACATGTACATTGGATATGACTCAGTTCAAGATGTTTGTTTTTGCATAAATCAAGGTACTTAAATAGAAAACAAATATTCAGAGGGTTTACACTAAACAAGTTATTGCGTTATTGACAAAATGCCGAGATGACAAGCAAAACTTATGTGCTGAAAAAAAAATGATTCAGTTGTATTGGCATAATGTGCCATTTAGTTTTAACCCTTTCCCTCTTATATATGCCTTTTCAAGCATTTGCAAACAGAGTAGACCCAGATCAGATGGCTCCTATAGGAGCCATCTGATCAGGATCTGCTCTGTTTGGCTTTGCTGATAGAATTTGATTGATCAAAAACTTTACTTTTTAGCTCACCAGAGCACAAAGTTATCCTGTATACTCAATGTTTATTGCATGATTTTAACCCTTTCCCTGTTCTGTATTTAGGCCAATTTTCAATACCTATTGAATATTCATTAATAAAATAGTTTTAAAGAAATATGGAAGGTGGAACATTGTAGCCATTTTAGAAAGCAAGGAAACCAATCTATCAAATTCTGGTAACAGACCTTTAAGAGTCATCTGATGTGGGTCTACTCTGTTTGCAAATGCTTGAAAACACGTTTATATGAGGGAAAGGGTTAAAACAATAGGATGGATTTTGAAATATTTTTACATCATGACTGCTCCACTTCTCTGTCAAAATCTTTGTACAAAGTTGATGGTGTTTAGACAATAAAATTTCATAGATGGCATATGCTTCATTCTTCCCACAGCAGGTACTACATGTATAACAATTTGAGATCAAAGGTCAGCTACAATGTACCTGATATTCTGATGAAGAAAGAGTTAATTTTGTTTCCACAGTAACAGCCTTCTAGTGATGCATGTTAGATCCTAATTATAATGGTAATACAATTTGATAAAGTTTTATATGCATGATAGGTACAATGTATGTGAGTCTTTTCAACACACTCTTTGCATGCTAAGTAATTTTTTCGTCTGCAACGATTGTCGTCTGCTTCAGTTCTTTAAATAAACTTTCTCTCATTTTCTTAGCAAAAATATGATCACATTGACCAACAGTTTGGATCCTGATGAGACGCCGCATTATGCGGCGTCTCATCTGGATCCAAACTGTTTGCATAGGTAATCACAGTTTCATCGCTAGCGTGCAAAGAATCAAACTATGCAAACGATACAAGTTGGTTCCAGTTGAAAAACTGACTGTATTTTTAGCTCACCAGAGCACAAAGTGCTCAGGGTGAGCTTTTGTGATCGCCTGATGTCCGTCGTCCGTCGTCGTCCGTCGTCCGTCGTCCCGCGTCAACAATTTGAACCTTTAAAAATCTTCTCCTCTGAATCTACAGGGTTCTCAGCTTTCATCTTTGGTACATAGCATCACCTATAGGTCCTCTACAAAAGTTATATAAATAATGCCCCTGGGGTCAAAATTGGCCCCGCCCCAGGGGTTGAAAGTTTTCAATAGAAACATATAGTAAAACTTTGAAAATCTTCTCCTCTGAAAGCAGAAGGTTCTCAGCTTTCATATTTGGCACATAGCATCATGTTCAGGTCATCTACAAAAGTTATATAAATTATGACCCTGGGGTCAAAATTGGCCCCGCCCCAGGGGTGGCCAGTTTTCAATGGAAACAAATAGTGAAATCTTTGAAAATCTTCTTCTCTGAAACTGGAAGGCTCTCAGCTTGCATATTTGGCACAGATCATCATGTTCAGGTCCTCTACAAAAGTTATATAAATTATGGCCCTTGGGTCAAAATTGGCCCCGCCCCAGGGGTGGGCATTTTTCAATAGAAACATATAGTGAAATCTTTGAAAATCTTCTCCTCTGAAACTAGAAGGCGCTCAGCTTTCATATTTGGCACAAAGCATCATGTTCAGGTCCTCTACAAAAGTTATATTAATTTAGACCCTGGGGTCAAAATTGGCCCCGCCCCAGGGGTGGGCTGTTTTCAGAATAGAAACAAATAGTGAAATCTTTGAAAATCTTCTCCTCTGAAACTGAAAGGCTCTCATCTTTCATATTTGGCACAGAGCATCATGTTCAGGTCCTGTACAAAAGTTATATAAATTATAGCCCTGGGGTCAAAATTGGCCCCGCCCCAGGGATGGGCTGTTTTCAATGGAAACAATAGTGATATCTTTGAAATCTTCTCCTCTGAAACTGGAAGGTTCTCAGCTTGCATATTTGGCACATAGCATCATGTTTAGGTCCTCTACAAAAGTTATATAAATTATGGCCCTGGGGTTCAAATTGGCCCCGCCCCAGGGGTGGGAAGTTTTCAATAGAAACATATAGTGAAATCTTTGAAAATCTTCTCCTCTGAAACTGGAAGGCGCTCAGCTTTCATATTTGGCACAGAGCATCATGTTCAGGTCCTCAACAAAAGTTATATAAATAATGGCCCTGGGGTCAAAATTGGCCCCGCCCCAGAGGTGGGTAGTGGGTAGTTTTCAGTAGAAACATATAGAGAAAACTTTGAAAATCTTCTCCTCTGAAACTGAAAGGTTCTCAGCTTTCATATTTGGCCCATAGCATCATGTTCAAGTCCTCTACAAAAGTTATATAAATTATAGCCCTGGGGTCAAAATTGGCCCGCCCCAGGGCCGGCTAGTTTTCTATAAAAGCATATAGTGAAAACTTTGAAAATCTTCTCCTCTGATTGTCTGGTGAGCGCTTCAGGGCCATTCTGGCCCTCTTGTTTAAGATATTAACCTTTACAATTTGGGACACGAGTCACTAATGTCCTTTGCATTGCAAACACTCACAGTAAACCCAGATGAGAGGGCTTTAGAAATATCCCTAAATACTCACCATAAGCTTGACCTGTTTGAAGGAGCCCTCTGACCTGGATCAACACTGTTTACAAATGCCATTATGGTAAAAGATAGTAAAATTAACCCTTTCCCTCATATAAATGCCTTTTCACTCATAAATTTCCTTGAAAAGTTTACACTATAAAAGTTCAGCTAATTAATATTCATGATGCCATTATTTCTTATATGAATATTGAACATGGAAAAGGGTAACAGCTGTAATAATAAGTCATTGGTTTATAAGGACATGACCATTGTTTGTCACATGCCCGACTCATTCTGTTATTGTATCTGCATTCCTGTTGACATTGTTTGTACAATATTATTATTGACGTCATGGGATGTGACATTAGACTTAATCCTTTCCTCCATAAATACGGCTTTCTACACCTCTGTATAAGTCACTTTTTGAAACCATTGGGATAAATAGAGCATTTGCTCCTATTGGAGCAAATGCTCTGTTTATCACAATGGTTTCTAGTTACAAAATTCTAAAAAAATCCTTTTCTCTAGTTAATGCTCCTTTTCGGTAGATGCATCCAAAGAGGTTGGATCTAAAAATAGCCTATGGAGGAAAGGGTTAAGTTAAGAAATGGACAAAAACGAAGCAGTCTTATACCTTTGAATGCTGATTTTTTTCAAATTAGAACGGTCTGTCATTGTTTAACCCTTTACTCCATAAATACGCCTTTTTAAAGTTTCTATGCCTTTGCAAACAGTAGACCCAGATCCGATGGCTCCTGTAGGATCTGTCTGATCAGGGTCTGCTCTGTTTGTTTATGGTATAATAAACATGTAGATATGATTTTACATTTTTTGCCACGGGCCAATAATTCTTGTGTTCATGTGCTATTATAACAACTAATGTAATAAATATTCATGATGCCATTATTTCTTTTATGAATATTCATGGATTAAAGGGTTGACCCTTTCCCTGTTAAATGTTATTGTAATTAGCTCACCAGAGCACAAAGTGCTCAGGGTGAGCTTTTGTGATAGCCTGATGTCCGTCGTCCGTCGGCGTGCGTCGTGCGTCGTGCGTCGTTCGTCGTCCGTCGTCAACAATTTGAACCTTTAAAATTCTTCTCCTCTGAATCTACAGGGGTCTCAGCTTTCATCTTTGGCACATAGCATCATCTGTAGGTCCTCTACAAAAGTTATATAAATTATGTCCCTAGGGTCATAATTGGCCCCACCCCAGGGGTGCATTGTTTTCTATAGAAACATATAGTGAAAACTTTGAATATCATCTCCTCTGAAACTGAAAGGTTCTCAGCCTTCATATTTGGCACATAGCATCATGTTCAGGTTCTCTACAAAAGTTATATAAATTATGCTCCTGTGGTCAAAATTGGCTACACCCCGGGGTGGACAGTTTTCTAGCAAACTTATAGCTGACTGCGATTTTAAGCATCTTCTCTTTGCTCATAAATAGGTCATCCAGTCAAGCAGTGGGATAGATGACCAGTGGCTATTTTTAGGTCACCTGTATCTGGTGCTGGAGCTCTGTGCCTTAACCCTTTGCCTGTTCTATGTTTATTATTAATTTGAATGCCTACTGCATATTCATGAACAAAATAGTTAAAATGAAGTATGGAAGGTGGAACATTGTAGTCATTTTTTTCCAAATTTCACAACCTACTGAATATTCATCTACAAAATAGTTATAATGAAATATAGTAGGTGGAACATTGTAGCCATTTTAGAAACTTAAGGAACAGATGTATAAAATTCCATTTACAAACAGAGCAGGCCCTGATCAGATGGCTCCTATAGGAGGCATCCGATCTGGGTCTACTCTGTTTTCAAAAATGTGAAAACACGATTGTATGAGGGAAGGGTTAATTAATAATAGTGATTGGCATTATGATATTATTACATGTATAACCTGCCCTGCAGTTCAGAAGAAGGGTAAATCATGTAAAGACTCCAGAATGCCAAATTAAAGATTTCAAATAAATTATGAAATATGAAATTGTATTACTTGAAACTATTAAGTTATACTTATGATTATGCAATTATTATGTAATAATTTATAATAATATTCAAATGCAAAAAATCAGTTTGGAATGCTAGGGTACACATACCCGTTCAGAAGAACAGTTGATCGCCTTTAGTCAGAACTTTGTATGACCTTGTTTAAATTATGCCCCTGGGATTAAAATTGGCCCCACCCGAGGGGTGGTCAGTTTTCAATAAAAATATATAGTAAAAACATTGAAAATCTTCTCTGAAACTGGAAGGGTCATAACTTTCATATTTGGCACATAGCTTCATGTTCAGGTCCTCTACAAATGTTATATAAATTATGCCCCTGTGGTCAAAATTGGCCCTGCCCCAGGAGTAGCCAGCTTTCAATAGAAACATAAAGTGAAAACTTTGAAAATCTTCTCCTCTGATTGTCTGGTGAGCGCTTCAGGGCCATTCTGGCCCTCTTGTTTTTATTTTACAGTGGCATAATGTATGCAAGTTTCGGTATTGAAATTCATTAGCAACAGCAGACCTTAATCAAACAGCTCCTACAGGAGCCATCTGATCTGGGTCTACTCTGTTTGCAAATGCAGTAAAATGCAACATCCACTGCTAATATTTCATGCTTGTGTTTCTTGCAAAAGAATGATGTCAAAGTGAAGCAGATTAAATCCTGACGTGTACCTGACTTATTTGGTATCTCATCTGGATACAAACTGTATTCATACGTGTAGGTTATCACTGATATACTCAGAGGTCCAGATAAGATGTGTAAATTAAAACATTTTCAAGAATAACTTCTTCGTTTCTCCACCAAAACCTATGTTGTGAACACTCTTTAGAATCGTCTCGAAGGGACGATTCTGAAGATTGGTCGTAACATAGGGTTTGGTGGAGAACTGATTTTAGTGTTTGAGTACGCACCTTTATCTGTGGCTCTGTATACTGATAGCATGTTAAAACATTTAACCCATTCTCTCATAAGCTATTTTTATACCCAGCCGCTTGGAACGAATCTACCAAAAAGGAGCATTAACTAGAGAAAAGGAAACTGAGCTCCTATGGAGCAAATGCTCTATTTATCACAATGGTTTCAAGGAGTGACTTAAAATTACAAAGGCATAGAAAGGCGTATTTATGGAGGAAAGGGTTAATACAAGTCCTTGACAGGGGAATGAATGTTTGATCTGCCCAACCAGTCCGTGGGACCAGCAAGATTCACATAGCTGTATAATCTGTATGCAAGAAAGTTAATCCACTTTCTGTCATAGCTGTTAAAGTATAATCGATAATTAAAGAAAAATATTATCTCAAAAGAAGAAAAATATTTCATTGTTACTGTGGAATGTGGTGCACTTAATCTTTTGCTTCATGACTATTCATGTAAGAAACAAGACATGAATATTAATTAGATGAATTTTTATGATGGTACATGTATGTAAACACAGGAAATGTTGGCTATGGCACTGGAACTGCAGAGTCATATCTAAATTGTTTCATAAGCAAACAGTGCAGGCCCTGATCGAACAGCTACTACTGGAGTTGTCTGGTCTGGATTTACATAGCAGAGGTGTTAAAAGGCTTATTTATGAAGTAAAGGGTGATTGATTATCTTCTCCTACTTAAGTCAGGAGAAACTTTTTATTGGTTTCTGTTTGCACTGTTAACTTTTTACTCAATAAATACACCTTTCTGCACCTTTGTAAACAGGGTAAACCCAGATCTGATGGCTCCTATAGGATCAGGGTCTGCTCTCTTTGCTTATGAAATAGTATAGATCTATTGATTTTACAAGTTTCTGCCATGGGCAAACATTCCTGTGTCCATTTGCTATCATAACAAATTAATCTAATTAATATTCATCATGTCATTATTTCTGCCATGAATATTCATGGAGGAAAGGGTTAAATTTCATAAATTGTAAACCTTACTATCAGAGTGTCCTTTGCTAGTATGATGGATATAAGACTCAGTTAACCCTTTCTTTCATAAATACGCCTTTCTACGCCTCTGTAAAACAGTAAAAGTCACTTTTTGAAACCATTGTGATAAATAGAGCATTTGCTCCTAGGGAGCAAATACTCTATTTATCACAATGGTTTCAGAACTACACAATTCTAAAAATTTCCTTTTCTCTAGTTAATGCTCCTTTTCCGTAGATTTATTCAAAGAGGTTGGGTCTGAAAATAGCCTATGAGGTAATGGGTTAATGTAAATATGAATATGAATGACTATTCATGGAGGAAATTTCAAAAATTGTAAACCTTACTATCAGAGTGTCCTATGCTAGTATGAATTGATTGGTATAAGACTGATAACTCAATGTGGAATGGTCCATCACTGTTTAACAGTAGAGTCCATTCAGTATGAAAGCCTTGTAAGGGCATACTCTGGAAATAGCTTTTGAATGACAGACTGTGCAAAACCTGATTAGAGGGCTCTTTTGATCTGGGTCTGCACTATTTTGCAAATGTCAGTTCACTCGTTTCCCGTATTCAAAGTGTTAGATGCTGAATACAATAGGCATTTCATTGGCATTCAAATTGTTTGCATATGTTATCACAAATCTACTACTCCAGTGAACTAATTGAATATATTTTGAAGCCAAGATAGTGCCAATATCAACAAACATTAACCCATAACAAAGCTGAATTTTCAAATGGACTCTACCGTAAAATTCAAACAGGTCATGCTTACGGTGAATATCTAGGGATTTTTCTGAAGAAAAGTGTAACATGACAAACATTGCAGACCCTGATGAGAGGGCTCCTCTAGGAGCCCTCTCATCTGGGTCTACACTGTGTGCAAAGGACATTAGCGATTCACGTCCCCCACAGTATGTGATAATCCTTACCAACTATGCTGTGTATGGCCTAAATGTAAGGACTGTTAATGTCCTCTGCCCATTCGTTTGCTAACCCCTTACTTTAAACCCTTACCTTCATATAAACATGTTTTCACGCATTTGCAAACAGAGTAGACCCAGATTAGATGGCTCCTATAGGAGCCGTCTGATCTGGGTCTACTCTGTTTGCTAATGGAATTTGTAAGATCTGTTTCTTTACTTTGTAAAATGGCTACAATGTATACCTTCAATATTTCATTATAACTATTTTGTCGATGAATATTCATCAGGTATTGAAATTTGTAATAAACATAGAACAGGGAAAGGGTTATAAAGACACATTTTATGCCTTTGCCATAGTAACCAATTCCTTGTTCATGATGCCATTATAAAAATACAGCGAATTTATATATACATTCATGATTTCTTACATGAATATTCATCAAATAAAGGGTTATTATGAAAAAGTCCATTCTGCAGTGTCTGTGTCTGATAACTTTAACCCTTTCCTCCATTAATACGCCTTTCTACGCCTCTGTAATAGTCACTTCTTGAAACCATTGTGATAAATAGAGCAGTTGCTCCTATAGGAGCAAATGCTCTATTTATCACAATGGTTTCAAACTACCAAATTCTAAAATTTTCCTTTTCTCTAGTTAATGCTCCTTTTCGGTAGATTTATTCAAAGAGGTTGGATCTAAAAATAGCCTATGAGGAAATGGGTTAAGTTGACCTTATGAAGTATAAAATAATGTAGACCCTGATCAAACTGCTGGGTCTGCACTATTTGCCTAAGTTTATTTTTGGGGATTATCAAGGCTTGTTACAGTATAATGTTAGCTTCATTTCATCATTGGAAGTATTATACCCCCCCCCCCTTCCACCTTCCCCCCAATACAATGGCACAAAATCAATGTTTTGTATTTAGATTCATGGCATTTCACGGACTTCATTTGAATGATTTGCCGTCGGTGAGATAAGGATAATTATTTAACCCTTTACTCCATATAGATGCCTTTTGGAACCTTTTTCAACAGAGCAGACCCAGATCAGACGGCTCCTATGTTCCTCTGTTTGCAGAGACATAGAAAGGCATATGGACTCCATATAATGTCCGCATATCACAAACAGACAAGGGGGCAAATGTCCGCTCATCAAGAAAATATGTGGCAAATGTCCAGCGGGGGGGGGGGGGGGGGGGGGGGCTAATGTCCGTTTATGGGGCCAGACCGGTTGGAATTTGAAATTTTCTAGAGCCCTGATATGGAGTAAAGAGTTAACCCTTTCCCTCATATAAACGTGTTTTCACGCATCTGCAAACAGAGTAGACCCAGATCAGACGGCTCCTCCGTCTGATCAGGGTTTACTCTGTTTGCTAATAGATTTCAAAGATCTGTGTCTTTACTTTCTAAAATGGCTACAATGTTCCGCCTTCCATATTTCATTATAACCTTTTTGTCCATGAATATTCAGTAGGTATTGAAATGTGTAATAAAAACAGAACAGGGAAAGGGTTAATCTCATGACATGCATTGTGACAGTTCTGTGCTCTTTTTTTCTTTTCAGTTCTGGACACTGCAGGGCAGGAGGAGTTCAGTGCTATGCGGGAGCAATACATGCGGTCTGGCATGGGCTTCTTGTTAGTCTACTCAGTCACAGATAGAAGCAGGTTGGTTAGTTCAAACATGTGTCCCCAAATAATTCCTTTGCACACCCAGATCAGACGGCTCCTGTAGTAGCTGTCTGATCAAGGTCTGCTCTGATAGAGATCTGATTCTACAGTTTAGTCAAAGCAAACAATTCCATTGAAAAGTTTACAATATAAAAATTGAGCTTATAAATATTAATGAATGATGATGTCATTTTTTCTTACATGAATATGCAACAGGGAAAGGGTTAAGTTCTTGAACACCCAATTTCCCCTCTCTACCTGTTTGAAAAACAGAATTATTCAATGGAGCACTGATCAAGGTCTGGACTGTTTGTCAAAATCCTCTAGCATGTTTAAGCCTTTCATATGGAGTCGACTCTATAGCTAAACACTAATGGGCTATTCCACTCTGAAATTCAGCATTTGAAAGGGTTAAACCTTTCACACATTTGCAAACAGAGTAGACCCAGATCAGATGGCTCCCATAGGAGCCATCTGATCAGGATCTGCTCTGTTGCTAACAGAATTTGATAGATCTGTTTCTTTAGTTTCTAAAATGTCTACAATGTTACACCTTCTATATTTCATTATAACTATTTTGCCTATGAATATTCAGTAGGTATTGAAAATTGGAGGACAAGGAAATGTAGGACAAGGAAGGGGTTCAAGTTTTCTGTTCTTGCAAGATATTGGAAGAGTCAAATGATATTTAGCATGTAAAGGGATAAATTGATTTTTATTTGTATGTTATCTTTTGATCTTTTCCAGCTTTGATGAAATCTACAAGTTCCATAAACAGATATTACGTGTTAAAGACAGGGATGAGTTCCCGATGATTCTCGTAGGAAACAAAGCAGACTTGGAACATCAGAGAGAGGTATTGAAGAATCCCAAATGAAATACTGTAAAACTTTACTAAACTGGATGCTAAATTTAGTGTAAATATTGGTCTAGTTACTTGGCATCTCATCTAAGCGCAAAGCCTAGTCGTTTGGTATATCATCTAAATCTAAGGTCTAGATTCTTGGCATCTAATCTTAATCCAGTGCCTAGTTACTTTGCATCTCATCTAATGCCAGTGCTCAGTTACTTGGTATCTCATCTAAATCCAATGCCTGGTTTACTTGGAATTTCATCTTAATCCAATGCCTAATTACTTGGCATCTCTTGTAATGCCAAGGACTATTTACTCGGCATCTCATCTAAATCCATTGCATAGTTTATGTGGCATATCATCTTAACACATGGCCTTACCAGGCATATCATCTAAATCCAAGGTCTGGTAACTTGGCATCTCATCAAAATCCATATACATGTACATTGTATTAGTAAAGGTTACTACAAACTCTCCAGGGGGACTGAAAATGATTATGCTTTATAAACAGTATATTGCAAAATGCATTATTGCATGAAATGTTTTCTCCTTGATACAATGATGGTTGTGTCTGTATGTATGTGTCCAATTGATTTAACCCTTTGAATGCTGGATACACCGTGCACTGTCATTTACAAACCATGTAGACTAATCAGATGGCTCCTAGAGGATCCCTCTCATCAGGGTCTACACTATTTGTCATTTGAAATCCTCTAGCATGTTTAAGCCTTTAAATACAGAGTGTTCTGTAAAGTTAACCATGAAAATTCAGAGTCGAAAGTGTTAACCCTTTCCTCCATAGGCTATTTTTAGACCCAACCTCTTTGAATGAATCTACCCTAAAGGAGCATTTACTAGAGAAAAGTGAAATTTTAGAATTTTGTAGTTTGAAACCATTGTGATAAATAGAGCATTTGCTCCTATAGGAGCAAATGCTCTATTTATCACAATGGTTTCATAAAGTGACTTTTACAGAGGCGTAGAAAGGTGTATTTATGGAGGAAAGGGTTAATACTCATGCTGAGCTATTTGGACTGCCCACCATCTCAAACACTGGTGAGTGGTGACCACTACTGAAATTCTCTGAGGGCTTTCACTTTATCCCTTTCCTTCATTTCAACGCATTTTCATGCATTTACAAGCAGAGAAGACCCAGATCAGACGGCTCCAATAGGAGCCGTCTGATCAGGGTCTGCTCTGTTTGCTAATGGAATTTGAAAGGTCTGTTTCTTTACTTTCTAAAAAATGGCTACAATGTTCCACCTTCCATATTTCATTATAACTCTTTTGTCCATGAATACTCAGTAGGTATTGAAATTTGAAATAAACATAGAACAGGGAAAGGGTTAATTTTTATAAAGTCCATGTTTAGTTATTTGTTTACTTGAGAGATAGCTCATGGCATTGTCAAGATGGTGGCGGGCAACAGTTAAAGACTCAGTGCAGACAAAGTCTGCAGATCAGAAAAGGGAGATAATCTAAAATGGTTGATGCTAGATATTGTTCTTGTATACATGTACATACTTTCTACATAAATAAGTAGTCTGATATACAAATGTGAACATTTTGATTGATCCGTCTTTTAATAGACTCAATAATAATAGACTGTTCTTTATAAGTACACGTACATGTATGTGCTTTTATCCCTTTGAATGTTGAATTTTTGGCCTATCTTAACCCTTTCCTCCATAAAGTCACTTTATGAAACCATTGTGATAAATAGAGCATTTGCACCTATAGGAGCAAATGCTCTATTTATCACAATGGTTTCAGACTACAAAATTCTGAAAAGTTCCTTTTCTCTAGATAATGCTCCTTTTCGGTAGATTTATTCAAATTGGTTGGATCTAAAAATAGCCTATGGAGGAAAGGGTTAAGTTAACCCATTCCCTCATAGGCTAATTTTAGCTGACTATATGCTATGCACCAAACCTATCACGCAGGGAATTACTCTTTTAGTGAAAAGTTGGCTTATGTTTTAGATAACACAAGAAGAGGGTCAGGAGCTGGCTAGACAATTGAAAATATACTACATAGAAGCAAGTGCCAAAATACGAATGAATGTAGACCAAGCATTTTATGAGTTAGTCAGAAAAGTCAGGTAAGAGATGATGATGTTTTGCCCATTTGACCCTTTGAATATTGATTTTTATGCCCCCACAAAGTGGTGGCATATAGGGTTGCTCTTGTCCATACGTACTTACGTACATACGTACGCACATCTAGAATAATTTGTCTGGGCTCTTTCTTGGAAAGTATTTGTCCCATCCACACCAAACTTTGCACACATTTGTGGCCATTATATCTTGGTCAAGTTTGATAGCCATATAAATCACATAAGTTGTTTTAGGAGTTGTGGCCCTTTATTTACAAAAATGACTTTAAAAATATCTTGTCTGGACTCTTTCTTGGAAATTATTTGTCCAATCCTCACCAAACTTTACACACATGTTTGTGGCCATTATATCTTGGTCAAGTTTGATAGCCATGTAAATCGTTTCAGTCGTTGCATACTTTAGAAGCTGTTACAGTCAAAATGTCGTATGTGTCATACTCCTACACTGTTAGGAGCACTTACCTGAAACATTCACAGATGTTTCTCCTTTATGTGCATCTTGAAATGTGACAAAAAAAAATCTGAAGTGGGATCATCAGTGTTCTAAGGACACATTTCTAGTTCAAAGTGTAATGGTTCACCACTGTTTAACAGTGAGTACATTCAGTATGAAAGAGTTAAATTTATTTTGAATGAAAAACAGCGCAAGTCCTGATAAAAGGGCTCCTCCTTGAGTCCTGTGATCTGTGTCTGTACTGTTTGCAAAACCACCACCCAACTTCAATTTAGCTTGTTTCCTCTACTACATAAATATGCCTTTCTACGCCTTTGCAAACAGAGCAGACCCAGATCAGACTGCTCCTGTATGAGCCGTCTGATCAGGGTCTGTTTTCTAAAAAATAATATAGATATGATTCTACAATTTCTGCCATGGCCACAAATTTGTTCTTTGATTTGTCATTATAAAAATCAAACTAATTAATGTTCATGATGTCATTATTTCCTACATGAATATTCATGGAGTAAAGGGTTAAAAGAATAGTCAGTGAAATTACTCTAAAGTACCTTCTCACATAATGTGGCTCAAATCATTTCATTGTCTTTAAAACCTTTGAATGACAGGTTTTATTTGTCTAGATGAATAATAATAGATCTGACTGTACAGTTTCCCCCAATAACAAAAAATCCTATGTACATACATGTATGCCATTAAAAAATTTAGCTAATTTATATTCATGACATCATTATTCAATTTTTTAATATTAACCCATTCCCCCATAGGCTATTTTTAGATCCAACCACTTTGAATAAATCTAACCAAAAGGAGCATTAGCTAGAGAAAAGGAAATTTTTTAGAATTTTGTAGTTTGAAACCATTGTGATAAATAGAGCATTTGCTCCTATAGGAGCAAATGCTCTATTTATCACAATGGTTTCAACAGGTGACTTTTACAGAGGCGTAGAAAGACGTGTTTATGGAGGAAAGGGTTAAAACTGGGAAAGCGTTAACCCTTTCTTTCATATATACGTGTTTCCATAGGAGCCATCTGACCAGGGTCTGCTCTGTTTGCTAGTGGAATTTGAAAGATCGGTTCCTTTACTTTCTAAAAGGGCTACAATGTTCCACCTTCCATATTTCATTATAATTATATTGTCAATGAATATTCAGTAGATATTGAAATTTGGAATAAACATAAAACAGGGAAAGCATATAGGAAATTTGCCTCTCACCATGATTAAAACCTTTTGGTGTTCTAATGATGTTTTTACCCACAAAAAGATGATAGCAATCTCTACTTGAGAACAGAAATGCATTAAAATTTTCACAATGCTGATAATTGCTCAGAATGCCAGGAGCTGAAATGCAATATTGTACTTTTACCACATATTTCTGGTTTTCTCTCTTTTCAGGCAATTTGAGTTTAATGAAAGTCCACCAGTAAAGACAAGACACAAATCAAAGCTGCGCTGTGTAATTTTGTAACTAAACTGTATAACTGTGTATGTGTTTAACTGTGTAGAACAAAGACAGTAGCTAGCTGTGTAAATAACCGCCAAACATTGGCTAAACTTGTGCACTGTTCTGACTTTACTTGTGCTAGGCCTGAAGAAAATATTTTTATGTACAGTTTAAGCTCGTTAACTCCAAATTTTAGAAAAGAAGAATTCAGAACATTTTAGACAGGTGACTGCTTAATGCAGGGTAAAATTCATGCAGAAAGCTTCTGCATGACTTTCTCTCCCTGCATTAGAGCTGCCACCTGTCTTAAAGACCAGTAAGAATACTTGTTAAAGAGCTCGAATTATCGAGATTTGATTGTATACTAACTCTTTGCCTGCTATCAGCAAATCTGTGATAACCAGTGGATACAACTTGGATCCAGATTAGACGCTGAGTAATTTGGAGTCTCAGGATCCATTCATTCTGTTTGACACGTTTGCTGTGTACTTAAGAGGAGAAATAGAAGAAAACAAAATTGTAGCAGATGACAATTACTTAGCATGCAAAGAGTTGAATTTGTTTGACCCAGATCAGCTTTTGTATTTAAACTTTTACTCCATAGATGCTCCTTTGCATACAGAGTAGATCTAGATCAGATAGCTCCTCTAGGTGCCATCTGATTAGGGTCTGCTCTCTTATGAAATAATAAAGATCTGATTCTGTAGTTTTTGGCCATGGCTTCATATGCCATCACGAAAATTCAGCTCACTGATATTCATAATGTCATTATTTCTTATATGAATATTCATGAAGTAAAGGGTTAAAATGCGGTCTTTGTTCAGGGTCTACATTCTGTGTATTTAGTTATTTTTAAATCTTACTGACGATCATTAGTGTAGGTCCAGATCAGGCATTGTGTCTGTGACATGGCAGCTGACCCAGGTCTACGCTGTTAGTATACCTTTTCTTTATGGCTTGGCTCATATGTAAACATATTGCAGATTTAGATGCACAAGCAAAACTTCATGTCATTTGCTATAAAGTTGCTGTCTGCTAACGTGAATAATGTGCTTCTTTTGCTGCTCTACTGTTTGTGGAGAAAAAATTTGTTTTGACTGTTATGTTTGGAGTAAGATCTGGGTTCATGCTTATAAAGCTTTTTAGTTGAGTCTTGAGTTCGTTCTCAAGCTTTTGATTGATCAGATTTGAGTTCCAAAGGCTCAAATCTGACCAATCAAAAACTTGAGAACGAACTCCGACTCAACTAAAAGTTTTATAAGCATGGACCTAGAATAAGATGATGCATTATTTGGTGCAGATACCTGGCAGCATGTCAGCATTTGTAGATGGGATTTGCAAAATAAGAGCCTTAGAAGTGTCATTCTCTTCAAATACTGTACAATTTCGCTATTGTTACCACTTAATTGATACACATTGGTGTTTTTAAAAGGAGGTGGTTTGCTTAACCTCTTCCTTCATAGAAACACTTTTTCACACATTTGCAAACAGAGTAGACCCAGACCAGACACCTCCAGAATGAGTGGTCTGATCAGGGTCTGCTCTGTTATATTCAAATACTAACAGCATCATTTCTCCTTCAAACCCTGTGTTATGACCAGACTTTAGAATTGTCTCAAAGAGGTGATTCTAAAAATTGGCCAAAATGTAGTATTTGGTGGAGAAATATATAGATATCATAAATATGATTATTCCCCTTGTATCTGGAGCTCTTATTACTGTATGTCATGTCAAATTGCTTAGGATACTAACCCTTTGAATGCACAAAAAAGTGTACAGGCATTTGCAAACAATGTATACGATAGAATCCCTTTATACTGGACATTAAATTCAGTATAAATGTCTGTCTTGGAGACAGGTGGCCGCTTAATGCAGGGTGAAATGCAAATGCAGAGAGCTCCACTAGGAGCTTTCTGCATGACTTTCACCCTGCATAAGCAGCCACCTGTCTAGAAGTATCTAAATTCTTTTCTATTAGAAATAAGGTTTAAAAGGGTTTTACTGTACCCAGATCAGAGAGCTGCTGAAGGAGCCATCTGATCAGAGTCTACACTGTTTGTTTAGAATCCTCTAGTAAATTATGTCATTTAATTATGAATGGACTCTATAGTTAACCCATTCCCTCATAGGCTATTTTTAGATCCAACCACTTTGAATAAATCCACCGTAAAGGAGCATTAACTAGAGAAAAGGATTTTTATTTTAGAATTTTGTAGTTTGAAACCATTGTGATAAATAGAGCATTTGCTCCTATAGGAGCAAATGCTCTATTTATCACAATGGTTTCAACAGGTGATTTTTACAGAGGTGTAGAAAGGCGTATTTATGGAGGAAAGGGTTATACAAGGATGAGCCATTCCAACTTGAATGTTCAGCATTCAAAGTGGTTAAAGATAAACTGAAGGACAATACGCCTATAACCCAGTGTATATTGTCTAGCTGGTATCTTATATATTGTTGAGGATGATTGTCCTGTGGAGTGAGTTGCTTAGTTGTTGATCCTACACAATATGTTATGTTGCAGCAGTGATATAATTCCGTATTAGCCCTAAATATTTGGTCACCCAGTCTGACTTTCTTAACCCTTTCTCTATGCTGATTCCAAATTTCAATACCTACTGAGTATTCATGGACAAACTAGTTATAATGAAATATAGAAGGTGGAACTTTGTAGCCAATTTAGAATGTCTAGAAACAGATCTATTAAATTCCAGTAGCAAACAGAGCAGGCCCTGATCAGATGGTTCCTATAGGAGCTGTCAGATCAGGGTCTACTCTGTTTGCAAATGCGTGAAAAAGTCTTTATATGAAGAAAAGGGTTAAATATTTGGTCACCCAGTCTGTTATTCCAAACGTTTGTAAAACTGAATAGGCCAATTTGACAGCATTTTGATAAATTTAACCCTTTCTCATTGAAATTTTCATTTATGAAATAATGATGTCATGAATATTAATTAGATAAATTTGTCATAATAGCACATTAAGTTTTGGCCACGGCAGAAACTGTAGAATCATATTATATCATAAGCTAATAGAGCAGACTGTGATCAGATGGCTCATATAGGAGCTGTCTGATGTGGGTCTACTCTGTTTGCAGGCGTAGAAAGGCGTATTTATGGAGTAAAAGGAACAGTTTGATCTGGTTGTTTCCTATTTGCCGAAGTTTGTCTTGCCAAATATTTAGGGTAATTATGGTAGAATTAAGGAATTGTTTAGCTTGCTTCTTCCAGAGCTACAGATAACAGTGCATACACAAATACTAAAATCGTCATTTCTCCACCAAACCCTATGTTGTGACCACTCTTTAGAATCGTCTCTTCGAGACGATTCTAAAGAGTGGTCACAACATAGGGTTTGGTGGAGAAATAAAGAAGTTATACTTAAAAATATTGTAATTTACGCTTCTTATCTGGAGCTCTGTTCTTCTGTAGTGATCTCTTTTGCAAACAAAGTAACCCTGGTCAGATATGCCCTCGCAAACAAAGTAGACCCAGATCAGATGGCTCCTGTGGGATCCATTTGATCAAGGTCTGCTTTCTTTGCTTATGAAATAATATAGATCTGATTATACAGTTTCTGCTGTGACCAAAAATTCCTTTCCATCATTGGCCTTAATAAAACATTCAGTTAATGAATATTCACGAAATCATGAATTTATGTATTAATATTAATGAGGTAAAGGGATAATTAGTGGATCATCAATAAATCATACAATGTGATTAGATATGTAAACACTGAACTGTGTTGCTTTTGTAAGATAGGACCTGCATAGTGTCTAACCTACAAAGTATTTATTTATTTGTGCGTGTTATTTTTGTATGTTTGCTGTTAAGTGTTCCTAAAAGCTGAATACTTACCATCTGGTTCAATTCTTTTGAATGCTGAACTTGAATAGTGAAATGATGCATCATTGTTTAAACCTTTCCACCCTGAATATTTGTACAGTAAAACTCCTCTAAACTTGAATTCTAGTAGAGAAGAATTTAGATATGTTTAAGAGGAGCTTTCTGCATGACTTTCACCTGCATTAAGCTGTCACCTGTCTTCAAAACCTGTATTTATACTAAATTGAATGTCCAGTTAAGAGTTTTTTTACTATACCAGAATTCATGACTTGATGAATATACTTATTTGTTGGTCAATGAAAAATTGATATTTTTGACATTTCAGAAACTGTAGAATCAGAGCTGTATACATTTGTAATTCCACAAGCAAATGGAGTAGACTCTGATCAGACAGCTCTTACAAGAGCCATCTGATCTGGGCCTACTCTGTTTGCAAAGGTGTGAAAAGTGGTCTATATGAGGGAAAGGGTTTAATGGTGGTATCCATTTAATTTTGCTAGAGGATATGGCTGATCCTGATCATAGGGCTCCATCAAGAGCCCTCTGAATTAGGCCGACACTTCCTACAAATGTAAATGTATCTTTTACTTGATAGACACACATTTTTACGTAATTACAAACAAAGTAGACCCAGATCAAACAGCTGCTGTAATAGCTGTCTGATCAGTGCCTGCTGCGTTTGCTTATGAAATAATATAGATTTTTCAAAATTTTCAAAATTTCCCTTGTTTGTACGCCATTACAAAAATTCATCTAATTAATATTCATACAGTTATTTTGATTCTGACATGAATATTCATCAGGTAAAGGGTAAAAATTATCAGAGGATGTTAACTGACAAACGGTGCTGACCTTGATCAGGGAGTTCCAGGAACCATTTAACCCTTTCCCTCATATAAACGTGTTTTCACACATTTGCAAACAGAGTAGACCCAGATCAGATGGCTCCTATAGGAGCCGTCTGATCAGGGTCTGCTCTGTTTGCTACAGAAATTTGAAATATCTGTTTCTTTACTTTCTAAAATTGCTACAATGTTCCACCTTCCATATTCCATTATAACTAATATGTCAATGAATATTCATTAGGTAATGAAATTTGTAATAAACATAGGACATGGAAAGGGTTAACTGACAAACAGTGCTGACTTTGATCATGGAGCTCCTCATGGAACCATTTAAATTGGGCCTACACAGTTTACAAATGCATATTCAAATTCTTTCAGCATTCAAAGAGTTTATCTTTTTCTCCATGAATATTCATGTTAATAATAATGAAATCATACATTTAACCCATTCCCTCATAGGCTATTTTTGGACTCAACCTCTTTGAATGAATCTACCCAAAAGGAGCATTTACTAGAGAAAAGGAAAAGTTAAGAATTATGTAGTATTGAAACCATCGTGATAAATAGAGCATTTGCTCCTTAGGAGCAAATGCTCTATTTATCACAATGGTTTCAGAAAGCGGCTTTTACAGAGGTGTAGAAAGGCGTATTTATGGAGGAAAGGGTTAAGTAGCTGAAATTTAATGATGGCATATGAAGCTGAAATATTTGGCCATGCAGACACTGTAGAATCAGAACTGTATTATTTCATAAGCAAACATGGCTAAAATGTGCTATTATACAATCTAATTAATATTCATGATATCAATATTTCTTTCATGAAAAGTCATGGAGTAAGGAGAAAAGATGTAGTATTTATATTTTTGCATATGGCAGATCATGACATTTTTATGTAATAACTTATAATCCAGAAGATCATCATAGTTAAGATATTTGTTGTAAGAGAGACAATTATTGTCATATTAAGCAGATGTATTATTTTCAATGTAGTGAAAATATTCTTATTTAGCAAACAAGTTTGATAATCATGAGCAATGTTCATCTAGACAAACAATTTAGAAATCAAATAAGATCTGATAATTGACCACCAAGTAATATCCATAAGGTTGGTATTTACAGAGTGCAGTTAACCCCCTCTAAACCAGAATTCTAGTAGAGAAGAATTTAGATTAATTTTAGGTAGGTGGCTGCTTAATGCAGGGTGAAAGTCATACAGAAAGCTCCTAGAGGAGCTTTCTGCATGACTTTCACCCTGCATTAAGCTGCTACTTGTCTCCAAGCTGCCACCTGTCTCCGATATTTATACTAGATTAAATGTCCAGTTTAGAGAGGTTTTAGTGTACATGTATTAGTAGAGTCCTAATAAAGCCCACTGATCATGTTATGTCAACTCTTCACAGGCTAAGCAATAATATTGTTGTGTGGAAATTTATCATCTTTAGTTTATCAATTTGCAAAGATTTTTCCCCTGGTTCTGTACTGAAACACATTTAACCTATTACCTAATGGAAATGCCTTTTCATGCTTTTGCAAGCAGAACAGACTCAGATCAGAAGGCTCCTGCAGGAGCTGTCTGGTCAGGGCCTGCTCTGATTTGCATGTGGAAGTACAGTAAAATCTCGGTTATAACGAATTCCAAGGGACTGAAGGATTTACTTCGCTATAAACATTATTCGCTATATTGATAGTATGAAGTTCGCTATAAATTATGACTTTGACACACGACTGTTCAATATTTACAAAACCATAATTCAGACATGTATGCGTAGCGATCAGACTCCCAAAATGCACATCATTCATATTACAGCTTACTCTTTGTGGAAGAAATCGGTCATTTGCTTTTAAACACACGTTGATGCTTGAAACTTGCCAAATAACTGTTTCATAAATGTCAGTGTTTAAAAATAATCAGGAGCATTTGGTCGTTGCTCCAATGTCCGATGCAAATTGGGTATAGCGGACAAAGACTCCGCATATGTGGGCAGGGGCAAATATTCCTTATAGATCTGTGTCGTCATCGGAGTCAGCGGTAGATTCTATTTTTAGCGGAAAATGCTGAAATAATATGCGAACGGGGAGGGAATAACAAAACAAAAGACTTCAAGTATTTATTTTGAAAATAGAAAACGAACATCATATCTTAACAACCCGTACTTTTAAGTGCATATATATATGCCCCGCGGCTAGCGGTGTTTAATTATACCCTACCACCATGAAGAATACATGCTTTACGGATCGCTTCACAGTTCGCCCCAACACAAGTGTGTGTTTTAACACCTATGCGACATGGTGTTAATCGTGCAAAATACACAGGTGCTTGAAAATAGTAGCAAGGTGAAACTTCGCTTTAATGAAGGAATTTTAAAGTGTTTTGTGAAAAATGGTACTGGAAAATCAGTTCGCCATAAGCGAAAATTCGCTCTAACCAACTTCGCACTAAACATTATAATCTGTATAGAATTAATGAAGATATCGACCGGGGAACGAAATTTAGTTCGCTATAAGCGGGAATTCGCTTTATCAGAGTTCGTTATAAATAAGTTTTACTGTATAGAGATTTTATTCCACAGTTTCTGCCATGGTAAAAAAATTCTATGTTCAGATGTCGGTATAAAAAAACTTGATCTAGTTAACCTAACCCTCTTCTTCATATAAACGCTTTTTCATGTCTTTGCAATCGGAGAAGATCCAGATCAGATGACTCCTTTAGGAGCCATCTGATCTGGGTCTGCTCAGTTTGCTTATGAAATCATAATAGATCTGTCTCTACAGTTACCAATACCAAATAAAAAAATCATCTGTGCATTTGCCATTATAAAAATTCAGCTAGTAAATAATTAATATTCATGTTGTTATTATTTCTACATGACTATTCAACAGGGAAATAGTTAATTTTCGTGGAGTCATTATTAGTCCCCCACCGGTTACCGGTTGGGGGACTATAGGTTTGCTCGATTCCGTCTGTCCGTCTGTCCGTCCGTCCGTCCGTCTGTCCGTCTGTCCGTCCGTCTGTCCGTCCGTCTGTCACGCTTCTTGTCCGGGCCATATCTCCTACAAAGTTAAGCCAAATTAATTATAACTTCACACATTGAAGAAGCATGATGAGGGCTAGTGTCATGCACAAGGGTCATAACTCTAGCATCAATATTTTTGGAGTTATTCCCCTTTTACATATTTTTTTGTCCGGACAATAACTCTTTATCTATTGGTTCAATTGATTTGAAACTTCACATATGGAACAATCATGATGAGGGGTAGTGTCATACACAAGGGCCATAACTCTAGCATCAATATTTTTGGAGTTATTCCCCTTTTTCATATTTTCTTGTCAGTCCGTCTGTCACACTTCGTGTCCGGGCAATATCTCCTACAAAGTTAGGCCAAATTCATTATAACTTCACACATTGAAGAAGCATGATCAGGAGTAGTGTCATGCACAAGGGCCATAATTATAGCATCAATATTTTTGGAGTTATTCCCCTTTTTTATATTTTTTTGTCCGGACAATAACTCTTTCTCTACTGGTTCAATTGATTTGAAACTTCACATATGGAACACGCATGATGAGGGATAGTGTCATGCACAAGGGCCATAACTCTAGCATCTATATTGTTGGAGTTATTCCCCTTTTCATATTTTCTTGTCCAGTTAGTAACTCTTTATGTACTGGTTCAATTGATTTGAAACTTCTCATATGGAACAAGCGTGATGAGATGTAGTGTCATGCACAAGGGCAATAACTCTAGCATCAATATTTTTGGAGTTACTCCCCTTTTTCATATTTTCTTGTCGGGACAATAACTTTTTATTTACTGATTCAATGTATGAAAGTAGGTACTAATACCATTCAGATGGTCATGTATATATACCATGGTCAACCACACCATGGGTGGGTGGGGTGGGGAGAGTGGAGGTTTTTTTCAGTCCGGTGGGGGACTCATGTCTTGCATAGCAATACAACATGCCCTTGTTTCTTACAGATATATTTATCAGATATAGAGTTAACCCTTTCCTCCATAAATACGCCTTTCTACGCCTCTGTAAATTGTGATAAATAGAGCATTTGCTCCTATAGGATCACAATGGTTTACAATACAAAACTCTAAACATTTCCTTTTCTCTAGTTAGTGTTCCTTTTCAGTAGATTCATTCAAACAGGTTGGGTCTAAAATAGCATAAAGAGTAAATGGTTAAATTGTCAAATGAGATACAGAGGTACAGATAAGATGCATAAATAAAAAACTTTTTCAAGAATAACTCTTTTATTTCTCCACCAAACCCTGTTGTGACCCTTCTTTAGAATCGTCTCTTGAGGGGTTTGGCGGAGAAATAAGGATTTTAGTTTTGAGTATGCACCTTTATCTGTTCCTCTGAGATTTCATTTACATGGTCTCTCATCTTCGTTCAAGTTATACAAGGAAGTCTTTTTTTTTAACCGGGAACAGTTTTGATCAGGGTCTACATTGTTTGCAATTACTTCAGCTGTATTAACCCCTTCACTGCCATGGAAACGGATCTGTGGTATCATATGCAAACACAGAGGTCCAGATAAGATGCGTACATTTAAACATTTTCAACAATAGCTCCTTTATTTCTCCACTAAACCCAAATACTGTGACCACTCCTTAGAATCGTCTCTTCGAGACGATTCTAAAGAGTGGTCACCGTATAGGGTCTGGTAGAGAAATGACGATTTTAGTAGTTGGGTACACACCTTTATCTGTAGCTCTGCAAACAGTTTTGATCCATATGAGATGCTGAGTTACTCAGGATCCAAACTGTTTGCAACTCTGTTTTTTATAAAGAGATTGGAGAAAAGTGCACTCTAAAACTTGAAACAGACGAAAATGTGTCCAGCAGACAACAGTGCTGGCACTGAAAGGGTTGAATTTCATCAAAACGCTATCAGATGTATGTATTGAGTTTTATAATTGGCTTTCCTAATATTTAGGTAAAATAGGGTAGATATCTTGTTGTGTACGTAGAGTTGAGTGTGTACACTGATAAATTCAGTCCTAGGAGAGTTGATGACAAAGGCAGACTTTTGGCTCAAATAGAATCTTGCCAATGATTTATCTGTTTCGTTCAACATTTTTATATTGTTAAGTAGGATAGGAGAAGTAATATATATAAATTGTTGTTGTAAAAATGGTAATCATATTGATTTGTGCCAGTATTTTGTCTGATGTTTGCTAACTTATCTAGCACAAAGTGCTACGGTGAGCTATTAGGATAGTGCTGTGTCCACTGTCTGTTGTAGTTCATATTTTCGTAAACTACGGAGCCAAATTAATCAAACCTCACAAGAATTATCAGTGGACCAGATTATTTTAAATATAGGTAATACATGCAGAATTCTGGTTGCCATGCTCACCAGGTGATACTATTTGAAAATCTTCATCTCTACAAAATGATGGAGATATACATGTACATGTATATTGAAGTTTTTCTAATGTTATTGAAATTGTGGTCAGAACAATGTCAAAGCTGTTGAAGTGCTAAAGACTAATATCCTTCTGTTTCATTTATGTTATGTTATAAATTTCACTTTAGCTTCTATATTGTTTAAATATTTATATGGTTTTAGGGGGAGGTGTATTGAGTGAGAAGGTCGAGCATTACTACATTCGTTGTGTCTAGAGGTATCCTATCTAAAAGGACACTATTACCAACAGAATATACTATAATAACTCTTCACAACAATAAAATACAGTAAAAACCCCTCTAATGCAACCACCTAAAAGAGGTATAATTCTGGGTGGTAGAGGCAGGTGGTAGCTTAATGCAGGACAGAAGTAATGCAGAAAGCTCCTCTACTTCTGTCTTGCATTAAGCAACCACCTGCTTATAACGACACCCATGTTTTATCATTAAGTGGTCGCATTAGTTACCTGAAAGTTGTATAATGGGATAGGAATAAGAGAAAGTTTGACCATGGACAAAATTAGAAGAATCAGGTCTATATTTACCATATCATAAAACAATAGATCCAGATCAGATGTCTCCTGCAGGAGTCATATTATTTAGATCTAATGTTTGCAAAGGCATAAAAAAAAGCATATTTATTAGAAAATGGATAAGTACCATGATTTTAATTACACTTTTTCAAAAGTTTCATATGAAGTAAATGTATGTTGATAACTTGAATGTAGTTTTTATAAAATTTACCAAGGCTTGCTTGAGAAACTTTAGTGATAATTTTGGCAATCTCGTTGATTGCATACATGTGCGTGATTGGCAGGCTGAGTGTATAGTTTCATTTGCCTATCGAAATAACAATAAAAATAGACCTATCGAAAGAACAATAAAAAAGACCTATCGAAATAGCAGTAAAAATAGACCTATCGAAAGAACAATAAAAATAAGCCTAACTACACTAATGAATCATGGCTGCATTTGATTTACAGTATTTTACTGACCCATTTAGTTAAGTTATTTTAGGTTTATTGCTACACTAATCATTAGCCCTCTCCCTGATTTGCACCTTTTGACACCTTTGCAAATATAGTAGACCCAGATCAAAGGCTTCTGTAGGAGCCATCTGATCAGGCTCTGCTGCTTGCTTTTGGACTTACATGTATATAGATCTGCTCTACAAGGCTAGAACTCCTGGGTTAATATACCATTATAAAAATTCAGCTATTAATAGATATTCATGATGTCATTACAGTAAAACCTCTCTATAACAACCACTAAATTGTGTTAACTAGTTGGTTTTTAGGGCAGGTGGCTGCTTAAAGCAAGGTGAAAGTAAAACAGAACGCTCCTATAGGAGCGTTCTGTTTTACTTTCACCTTGCTTTAAGCAGCCACCTGCCTTTTACACAAAATACTGGATGTAATTTAGTGGCCGTTATAGAGAGGTTTTACTGTATTTCTTACATGAATGTCCTTCAAGTAAAGGGTTAAGTAGAAATGTATATTGATATAATGATACACTACAACCGGTTGGAGGCCTATTTGAATAGTTTCCTTTGTATTGATATGGGTCATACTGTTCATCTTATGACTGCTGGGCCACCTATAGACCGAGGTCCAGATAAAATGCATAGATTTCAGCATTTTCAAGAATATTTCCTTTATTCCTCCACCAAATCCTATACTGTGACCACTCTTTGGAATCATCTCAAAGAGACGATCCTAAAGAGTGGTGATAGTACAGGGTTTGGTGGAGATATGAGTTAGTATGTGAGACGCACCCTTATCTGTAGCTTTGTATAGATATGTTTTGCAGCTTGTAGCTGTGTTGGACAACGTATTGATATGCTGTATAATACATAGCAGTCTTATTGATTATTCAGCTCTTAGCTATTAGGTAAAGCTCATAGCTGTATGCTACAGCTGGTAGCTGTATTGTACAGTTGATAGCCTTGTAGCTTGTTGCACAGTACAAGGTAGCTTTATTGTACAGCTGGTAGCTGTACTGTACAGTTGATAGCCTTGTAGCTTGTTGCACAGTACATGGTAGCTTTATTGTACAGCTGGTAGCTGTATTGTACAGTTGATAGCCTTGTAGCTTGTTGCACAGTACATGGTAGCTTTATTGTACAGCTGGTGGCTTTATTGTACAGCTGGTAGCTGTACTGTACAGTTGATAGCCTTGTAGCTTGTTGCAAGTACATGGTAGCTTTATTGTACAGCTGGTAGCTGTATTGTACAGTTGATAGCCTTGTAGCTTGTTGCACAGTACATGGTAGCTTTATTGTACAGCTGGTAGCTGTATTGTACAGTTGATAGCCTTGTAGCTTGTTGAACAGTACACGGTAGCTTTATTGTACAGCTGGTAGCTGTACTGTACAGTTGATAGCCTTGTAGCTTGTTGCACAGTACATGGTAGCTTTATTGTACAGCTGGTAGCTGTATTGTACAGTTGATAGCCTTGTAGCTTGTTGCACAGTACATGGTAGCTTTATTGTACAGCTGGTGGCTTTATTGTACAGCTGGTAGCTGTACTGTACAGTTGATAGCCTTGTAGCTTGTTGCAAGTACATGGTAGCTTTATTGTACAGCTGGTAGCTGTATTGTACAGTTGATAGCCTTGTAGCTTGTTGCACAGTACATGGTAGCTTTATTGTACAGCTGGTAGCTGTATTGTACAGTTGATAGCCTTGTAGCTTGTTGCACAGTACAAGGTAGCTTTATTGTACAGCTGGTAGCTGTATTGTACAGTTGATAGCCTTGTAGCTTGTTGCACAGTACAAACTAGCTTTATTGTACAGCTGGTGGCTTTATTGTACAGCTGATAGCTGTACTGTACAGTTGATAGCCTTGTAGCTTTTTACACAGTACAAGCTAGCTTTATTGTACAGCTGATAGTCTTGTAGCTTGTTGGTAGCTGTAGTATACAGTTGATAGCTTTATAGTTTGTTGCACAGTACAAGCTAGCTTTATTGTATAGTTGGTAGCTATGGTCATTCATTTATTGAATATTGGGGACTTAAAAAGCAGGTGGTTGCTTAATGCAGGGAAAAAGTAATACAGGAAGTTCCTATAGGAGCTTTCTATATTACTTTTGCCCTGCATTAAGCTACCACTTGTCTTACATACCCATATTTAGACATCTTTTTGATGGCCGCTTAAGATAGGTTCTACTGTATATACTGTACAGCTTTCTTAGCCATGCTGTATAGTTTATTGCTGTTTAAAAGCTAATACCTCAGTATTGCCCATTTAGTATTTCTTCTAGTCAGATATTTAACCCTTACAATGCGGGAAACGGGTCACTGATATCCTTTGCAAACAGTGTAGACCCAGATGAGGGGGCTCCTAGAGGAGCCCTCTCATCAGGGTCTGCACTGTTTGTCATCTTACACTTTTCTTTAGAAAATTCCCTAAATATTCATTGTAAGCTTGACTCGTTTGATTTTTGGAATAGTCCATTTGAACATTCAGCGTTGTAAGGGTTAACAAGTTAACTAAACCAAAGAGATAATTGTTTGCCCTGATGTGCCAGCAGGCAGAAACTATCTGAGAATTTCCCTGAAAAAAATATTTTGAACAATTGTGTGAAATCATTGATAGTACAGATTCTTGATGGCATTTAAAACAATATTTTCAAAATTATTCACTTTACTTTAATATGTTAGGTGAATATCAAACCTTAAAGTTATTGTTTGATCAGAACTATGTTAAGGAAGATGACGAAAATATTTTCTCTGTTCTGAGCAATATCTGAATTTGAACTCTTTTCAAGCTGCTAATTTTTATACGCCCACCTAATAAAGGTGGTCGTATATTGTCGTGGCCCTGTCCGTCCGTCCGTTCGTTCGTTCGTTTGTTCGTTCGTTCGTTCGTTCGTTCGTTCGTCCGTCAACATTTTGTTTGTCCGCTGTTTTCTGGGAAAACTATTTGACAGATATTAATGAAACTTCACACAAATGTTAAATGCATCAAGATCTGAAGCTGAGTTGATTCTGAGATTCATTTGATATTTCATTTCAGAGTTATGGCCCTTGTCCTTAAAAAATATGCAAAGTTTGTCCGCTGTTTTCTGGGAAAACTATTTGAGAGATATTATTGAAACTTCACACAAATGTATAATGCATCAAGATCTGAAGCTGAGTTGATTCTGAGGTTCATTTGATTTTTCGTTTCGGAGTTATGGCCCTTTTCCTTAAAAAATAATGCAAATACATGCAAATAGTTTGTCCGCTGTTTTCTGGGAAAACTATTTGAGAGATATTAATGAAACTTCACACACATGTTTAATGCATCAAGATCTGAAGCTGAGTTGATTCTGAGGTTCATTTGATTTGTCGTTTCGGAGTTATTGCCCTTGTCCTTAAAAAGTATGCAAATAGTTTGTCCGCTGTTTTCTGGGAAAACTATTTGAGAGATATTAATGAAACTTCACACAAATGTTTAATGCATCAACTTCTGAAGCTGAGTCGATTCTGAGGTTCATTTGATTTTTCGTTTCGGAGTTATAGCCCTTTTACTTAAAAAATAATGCAAATACATGCAAATAGTTTGTCCGCTGTTTTCTGGGAAAACTATTTGACAGATATTAATGAAACTTCACACAAATGTTTAATGCATCAAGATCTGAAGCTGAGTCGATTCTGAGGTTCATTTGATTTGTCGTTTCGGAGTTATGGCCCTTTTACTTAAAAAATAATGCAAATACATGCAAATAGTTGGTCTGCTGTTTTCTGGGAAAACTATTTGACAGATATTAATGAAACTTCATACAAATGTTTAATGCATCAAGATCTGAAGCTGAGTTGATTCTGAGGTTCATTTGATTTCTCATTTCAGAGTTATGGCCCTTGTCCTTAAAAAATATGCAAATAGTTTGTCCGCTGTTTTCTGGGAAAACTATTTGAGAGATATTAATGAAACTTTACACAAATGTTTAATGCATCAAGATCTGAAACTGAATTGATTCTGAGGATCATTTGATTTTTCGTTTCAGAGTTATGGCCCTTGTCCTTAAAAAATAATGCAAATAGTTTGTCCGCTGTTTTCTGGGAAAACTATTTGAGAAATATTAATGAAACTTCACAAAAATGTTTAATGCATCAAGATCTGATGCTGAGTCAATTTTGAGGTTTATTTGATTTTTCGTGTCGGAGTTATGGCCCTTTTACTTAAAAAAATGCAAATATATGCAAATAGTTTGTCCGCTGTTTTCTGGCAAAACTTTTTGACAGATATTAATGAAACTTCATCCACATGTTTAATGCATCAAGACCTGAAGCTAAGTCGATTCTGAGGATCATTTGATTTGTTGTTTCGGAGTTATGGCCCTTGCACTTAAAAAAATCATGCAAATATGAGGATGGCCATAACTTTTTCATTTGAAATGATATTTACTTCAATTTGTTTATATGGTTAAACCTTAATGTGAATTTACACATATATTGCGTGGGTTTTGATATGTCATTTTATTCTAAAGTTATGGTCCTTGAACTTATAAATGAAACTTAACACAAATGTTTTAAGCAGAGTTATGGCCGTTGCACTTTACAAAAATCTGCAAAAATGAGGATTAGCTGTAACTTTTTTATTTAATAAGATATTCACTTCATTTTTTTAAAAAATAGTATCACCTTAATATGGAAATCAAGATCTGAAGCACAGATTAGAAAATGTCAACACTTATAAGGCATGTTGAATCAGAGAAAGTTTGCAAGTGGGCGTATTATGTACCGTATGCGGTACTCTTGTTGCATCTTATCAAAGTTTATTTTGTTTGGTTCGTAAAATTTTAAGTGCATTCAATTTGCTCAAACGTTGGTGGAAGTATCAGTTGAATATCAATCCTTTACTCCATATATACACAGTTTCACACCTTTGCAAACAAAGATTTGACTGTATTATCATTTCTTCGAAACATGGTACAGCATGCAGAAGGTGAACCCAGACCAAGTGAATATGTGAAATTGAATGTATTCTTCTCCTGCTAAACGTGACTTAACCCTTTCCCTCATATAAACGTGTTTTCACGCATTTGCAAACAGAGTAGACCCAGATCAGACGGCTCCGCTAGGAGCCGTCTGATCATGGTCTGCTCTGTTTGCTAATAGAATTTGATAGATCTGTTATTTTGCTTTCTAAAATGTCAACAATATTCCACCTTCCATATTTCTTTACAACTATTTTGTTAATGAATATTCAGTAGGTATTGAAATTTGGCCTAAACACAGAACAGAGAAAGGGTTAACTGACCTTTGCAACCAACTTGGATCCAGATGAGACGTCGAGTTTGCAAAGGATAGTGACCCATTTCACGCATTGTAAGGATGGAATCTATTTGACACTCAGTCAACCCTTTACTCCATTAATACGCCTTTGCAAACAGAGTAGACCCAGATCAGACAGCTCCTACAGGAGCTGTCTGATCTGGGTATAGTCTGTTTACTTATGACATGATATAGATCTGATTCCTCAGTGTTTGTAAGGACCAAGAAAGTCCAAATTCATATATAACTGTAATAATTAAGTTGATTAATATTCATGATGCCATTATTTTTGCGCTTATGAAGGCACATATCCTGTGTGAAAAGAGCGCTTGGAAAAGTGGTTGGATCTAAAAATAGCCTATGAGGTAATGGGTTATATGAGATAAGGGTTAATTATTGTTAGCAATTGATCGCTTATATATGGAGAGAACTACAAGACATGAGCTGTGCTTCTTAAGTCATTCCATGTGTAATTTATTTGCTTTTTTTAATTTCTGCTTTGTATTTGTAAGTTTGTATAATGTATGGAGCCATTGTATTGTGATTTAGCTCACCTTAGAGGAAAGTGGCCTCGTGTACATATGATAACAATAGTGTAGATCCAGGCAGAATCACTCTGTCGCCTTGTATCTAACTACAGTAAAACCTCTCTATAATGGCCACTAAATTAATCAAATATATTGTGTTAAATGCAGGTGGTTGCTTAAAGCAAGGTGAAAGTAAATCAGAACGCTCCTGTAGGAGCGTTCTGTTTTTCTTTCACCTTGCTGTAAGCAGCCACCTGCCCTAAATACCATCTAATGAACACAATTTAGTGGCCGTTATAGAGAGGTTTTATTGTATAATGTACAGTCTTTTTCCAAGAATTGTAGACTCGGATGAGAAACTATAGGTGTCTGCTTGATGCAGGGTGAAAGTAATGCAAAAAGCTCCTTTAGGAGCATAACTTTTGTCCTGCATTAAGCTACCACCTACCTCAAAGACTCAGAATTATACTTGTTTTGGTGGCCACACTAATGGGGTTTTTCTTAAATCTTATAAATGAGTGCTGTTTTTCTGTTGCAGTTTTATGTTAAACTAATAAGTATGCATTTTGCTATGTACAAGCATGTATTTTTAATATTTACAAAGTTACTAACCTTTGCTTCATGAATATTCATGCAAAAAAATAATGACAATGAATGTTAATAAGATTATTTTTATATTGGCATGTGAACACAGGAAATTTTGGTCACTGCAGAAACTGTAGAATAAGATCTGTACTATTTCATGAGCAAACAGAGCAGACCCTGATCAGACCGCTCCTACGGGAGCCCCATCTGATTTGGGTCTACTCTGCAAACGTGTCAAAAGGCATATCTATGGAGCAAAGGGTTAAACCTTTACTGCATGAATAAGCCTTTCTGCAGCTTTGCAAATAGAGTAGACCCAGATCTGATCAGGGTCTGCTCTGTTTGCTTATGATAAAATATAGACATGATTCTACAGTTTCTGCCATGGCCAACACTTCCTGTGTCCATATCGAGGGCTTGGTGCAAAACTATTCTAACTCCTTCACTTTAGTGAAGGAGTTAGAATAGTTTTGCACCAAGCCCTCGATATGCTATTGTAACAATTAATCTAATCAGTATTCATGATGTCATTTTTTCTTACATAGATATTCATGGAGTAAAGTGTTAAAGTAACTTGTATACACAAAAGATAAATAAAAAACAATAAGAGAATGGCAGGGTATGCATTCTTATTGTTCTCAGTATTATTGTGTATATTAACGTTCAGGTTTTGCTTGTTTACCAGTGCTAATCCCTTTCCTTCATACAGATGTGTTTTCACGCATTTGCAAACAGAGTAGACCCAGATCAGACGGCTCCTATTGAAGCCATCTGATCAGAGTCTGCTTTGTTTGTCTGATTCTACAGTTTTTGTCAAAGCAAGAAATTTCCTAGAAAAGTTTATATTGTAAAAATTGAGCTAATATTTATTCACGATTTCATTATTTGTTTCATGAATATTGAACAGGGAAAGGGTTATTTACAGACTATACCTGTATTGTAATGTGTTCCTGTAGCTTTGCACATTATAGAATTTACAGTGTTACAGAACCACTTATATGTGTCCCTTGAATAGAAATTGTGATTGCTTATCCCTTTCCCTCATATAAACGAGTTTTCACGCATCTGCAAACAGAGAAGACCCAGATCAGACGGCTCCTATAGGAGCCGTCTGATCAGGGTCTGCTCTGGTTGCTAATGTAATTAGATAGATCTGTTTCTTTACTTTCTAAAATGGCTACAATGTTCCACCTTTCATATTTCATTATAACTGTTTTGCCCATGAATATTCAGTACGTATTAAATTTGTAATTAACATAGAACAGGGAAAGGGTTAATGCAGAATGAAAGAAAAGTAGAACTGCAGTATATAGTTACCATCCATCTTACAGATTGACCATTTGACTTTGTTGAGTTTTTGTTAAACCCTTTACTGCATTCTATGCCTTTTCAAACAGAGTAAACTCAGATCAGACGGCTCCTATAGGAGCCTTCTGATCAGGGTATGCTCTGTTTGCTTATGAAATAATAGATATAATTTGACTCTCTCTGTCATGGCCAAAACTTCCTGTGCCATTATAAGAATTAAACTAATCAATATTCATGATGTCATTATTTCTAATATGAGTATTTATGAAGTGAATGGTTAAAGAAAGGTTAAACTGTTAGTCAGGGCTCATAGTGTGCTTTACAATGAGAACATCATGCACAGGCAGGACTCATGTCAACACAGTACACTTTACCATGAGAACATGCACAGGCAGGACTCATGGCAACACAGTACACATTACCATGAGTACACTTTACCATGAGAACACCATGCACAGGCAGGACTCATGGCAACACAGTACACTTTACCATGAGAACATCATGCACAGGCAGGACTCATGGCAACACAGTACACTTTACCATGAGAACATCATGCACAGGCAGGACTCATGGCAACACAGTACACTTTACCATGAGAACATCATGCACAGGCAGGACTCATGGCAACACAGTACACTTTACCATGAGAACATCATGCACAGGCAGGGCTCATGGCAACACAGTACACTTTACCATGAGAACAGCATGCACAGGCAGGGCTCATGGCAACACAGTACACTTTACCATGAGAACATTATACACAGGCAGGACTCATGGCAGCACAGTACACTTTACCATGAGATCATCATGCACAGGTTAGGACTCATTTACACACAGTACACCTTACAATGAGAACTTTGTGCATAGACAGGCCTCGTAGTCACACAGTACACTTTATAGTGAGAACATCATGCACAGACAGGGCACAGGTTAGTGCCCATGGCCACACAGTACATTTTACTATGAAATCTTTGTGCACAGGTTAGAGCTCATGGCCATACAATACATTTTACCATGAAAACTGTGCACAGGTTAGGGCTCATGGCTACACAGTACATTTTACCATATATTTGTGCACAGGTAAGGGCTCATGATCACACAGTACACTTTACAGTGATAACATCGTGAACAGGTAGGGCTCATTGCCACACAGTACACTTTACACTGCGATCAGGCATGAGAACATTATGCACAGACGGGGCTCATAGCCACACAGTACATTTTACACTGAGAGTCAGGCATGAGAACATTATGCACAGACTGGGCTCATAGCCACACAGTACATTTTACATTGAGAATGTGGTGCACAGGCAGGCCTCATGGCCACACAGTACACTTTACAATGAGAACATTATGCACAGGCAGGACTCATGATCACACGGTACACTTTACAGTGAGAACATCGTGCACAGACAGGGCTCTTAGCCACAAAGTACATTTAACAATCGGAACATCATGCTCTTAACTTTATGCCTGATATTATCACTGTAGAGGACCATCTTTTCTATAACATTTGTAACTGTTGTTTGTTACTGAACTTGTTGGTGCATTGTAAATGTTGATACAGAAATGACACAAATTAGTCAAAAGGACGCAAATGGAACTATGTGCATATTTAGTGAAAGATATAAAACCATGACTGGATTGTATGTGGTTGAAGCAGTGTACAGTCAAGCATGATATGACGATACTAATTTATTAATAAGGAACTACTCTTAATCAGCTGTAGTGTAAAAGAATGAAGATTTTGATATTTATTCGGTTTTATTTGTTACTTACCCAGATATTCATACAGTATACAGTAAAATCTTGCTAATCCTAACACTCAAGTATCATTATCATTCTTTAACCCTTTCCCTGTTCTGTGTTTATTCCAAATTTCAATACCTACTGAATATTCATTAACAAAACAGTTATAAAGAAATATGCAAGGTGGAACATTGTAGACATTTTAGAAAGCAAAGAAACAGATCTATCAAATTCTATTAGCAAACAGTGTAGACCCTGATCAGACGGCTCCTCTAGGAGCCGTCTGATCTGGGTCTACTCTGTTTGCAAATGCGTGAAAACACGTTTATATGAGGGAAAGGGTTAAAACAGGTGGCAGGAGCTCTCTGCATGACTTTAACCCAGCATGAAGCAGCAACCTGCCTAAAAACTTCTCAATTTTTCTTTACTCCATTTGGTTGGGCAAGGTTTTGCTGTATGTGTAATTGTATAATTAAGATATTTAATCTTGATAACCATTTGTAATATACATGTATGTCTAAATCTAAAATGTATCTAAATCAAAGAACTGATGTAATTAGATAGTTTGATTATCTTCGCCTACTTTTTGATCATTTTATTTTATATAACCATAAACTACCACGATTATTTCACATATTTTGGTAAGCAATGCCTGAGACATGACTTTCATGGTTCTTTACAGACTGAATTTTAATCAAGACAATTTTCTAATGAGCTTATTTTTTCTTTAAACTTGTTTCGTTCTGCTATACTTCTGGTTATACCTAATATTGAACCGGTTGTACCTAATATTGAACCTATAGTTATACTTAATATTGAGCCTATTATACTTTTCCCCCCCAAGAATTTGTACATACATAGGCAAACAGTGCAAACCCACATCAATTGACTCCTGAAGGAGACAATTGATCAGGGCCTACACAGTTGGCTACTACAGTAAAACCTCTCTATAACGGCCACTAAATTGTGTTAATTAGTTGGTATTTAAGGCAGGTGGCTGCTTAAAGCAAGGTGAAAGTAAAACAGAATGCTCCTATAGGGGCGTTCTGTTTTACTTTCAGCTTGCTTTAAGCAGCCACCTGCCTATTACACAAAATACTTGATGTAATTTAGTGGCCGTTATAGAGAGGATTTACTGTATGTCTAATTTAAAGATATCAACATGGTACCTATTTGATTAGCTTAGCTTTTCAAACTAGAGGAAAGGCAGATTGTGTGTCTGAATACTTCGGGTTATTAGGATAAGTTTAACCCTTTGAATGCGGAGAATGCGAGCAGTTATTTGCAAGGATTTTCAACTCAGATCAGAGGGCTCCAAGAGGGTCTACACTGTTTGTCATTCAAATTTTACCCTTTCATACTCTATGGACTGTCTGTACCAATAAGCAATGATGGACTATTCCACTTGACGCTGAAAAGGGTTAAAGCTGTTATTGGAAGAAAGATACTGTATTGGATGTCTTGTGACATGTGTGTGTGTGTGTATGTATGTGCGTGTGTGTTTATTTGAAGCCTTGAAAGGCTAGCATTGCTGGTAGCAATATGTGCCTGTGTAGGAGTGGTTTGATATTTGTCTATGATACACATGTACATGTTACTGAATATAAAATATTACAAAACAGCCGTAAATACACTAGTCATATTGTGATTTTCCTCCCAAGGCTCAGGTTTATTTGCTTGTAGGTGGATTAACCCTGGTCATGCTAAGCGGGTGTGACTGGCATAGGCAAACAGTTTCAAACCAGATAAAGTACCAAGTAACTCGGTGTCTCACTGAGATCCACCAAACCCTATACTGTGACCACTCTATAGAAAATCGTCCCTTTGAGACAATTCTAAAGAGTGGTCACTAAAATCTGGTATTCATATGCCATTTTAAATACTTATATAATTAATATGCATGAAGTCATTACTTCCAGCATGAATATTCATTAACCTTTGATCTGACAAGACACCTTTTGCAAACATAGACGACTACTGTCGCTTATGATCAGGGTTTTCATACGCCATAATAAAAATTCAGCTAATTATGTCTCCCCCATTTATGGGGAGATATATTGTTTTTGCCAGAGTTGTCTGTCTGTCCGTCCGTCCGTCTGTCTGTCTGTCTGTCCGTCACAAACTTGTGTCGCGCGTATCTCTGAAACCAGTTGGGCTAGAGTCACCAAACTTCACAGGAATGTTCACCAGCATGAGTTGTTGTGCACCTGGGGGTTTTGAATTGTCTCCCCCTGATAATTTTGGAGTTATTGCCCCTGATGACTTAAAATTAGAAAAACTTTGTGTCGCGCGTATCTCTGAAACCGCTAGTACTAGAGTCACCAAACTTCACAGGAATGTTCACCAGCATGAGTTGTTGTGCACCTATGGTTTTTGAATTGTCTCCCCCTGATAATTCTTGAGTTATTGCCCCTGATATGAATACTTAAATTTATACAAACTTTGTGTCGCGCGATCTCTGAAACCAGTAGGGCTAGAGTCACCAAACTTCACAGGATTGTTCACAAGCATGAGTTGTTTTGCTCTTGGGTTTTTTGAATTGTCTCCCCCTGTTAACTTTGGAGTTACTGCCCCTGATGACTTAACATTAGACAAACTTTACTTAGTGTCGTGCATATCTCTGAAACCACTAGGGCTAGAGTCACCAAACTTCACAGGAATGTCGACCAGCATGAGTTGTTGTACAACTGGGATTTTTGAATTGTCTTCCCTTGATAACTTTGGAGTTATTGCCCCTGATATGATTACTTAAAATTAGAGAAACTTTGTGTCATGCATATCTTTAAAACCACTAGGGCTAGAGTCACCAAACTTCACAGGAATGTTCACCAGCATCAGTTGTTGTGCACCTGGTTTTTTAGCTCACCTGAGCCAAAGGCTCAAGGTGAGCTATTGTGACCGCCTGTCGTTCGTCGTCCGTCTGTCCGTTCACTTTTATTTCAAATGACTTCTTCTCCTAAACCACTGGGAGGATTTCAACCAAATTTCACAGAAATGTACCTTAGGGTGTCCTCTATCAGTTTTGTTAAAATCATGACCCCCGGGCATAAAATGGCCCCGCCCCACTACTTTTACAGGGTTTTTTTTTAAATCTTTAAAAATCTTCTTCTCTGAAACCACAATTTCTAGAGCTTTGATATTTGGTATATAGCATCATCTAATGGTCCTTTACCAAGTTTGTTAAAATGATGACCCCCGGGCCAAAAATGGCCCTGCCCTGGAGCTTGTAGTTTTTACATAGACTTATATAGGGAAACCTTTAAAAATCTTTTTGTCTGAAACCACATAATCTAGAGCTAAGATATTTGGTATGAAGCATCACCTAATATACCACTACCAGGTGTGTTCAAATAATGACCCCTGGGCCAACAAGAGATGTCACAGTCACGTGACAAATGCCCCAAAAAATTGTACCCTGTGACCTTGACCTTTGACCCATGGACCAGGGAGTTGACACATCGTCTTTGTGTGGTGAACATTTGTGGCAGGTTCCTTTGAAATCCATTCACAGATAAACAAGTAATTGTACCCTGTGACCTTGACCTTTGACATATGGACCAGGGAGCTGAACACGACACATCGTCTTTGTCTGGTGAACATCTGTGCCAAGTTATATTAAAATCCATTGATAGATAAAGATGTTACAGACCGGACACCAAATTTGTGACAAAGTAATTGTACCCTGTGACCTTGACCTTTGACCCATTGACCAAGGAGTTGAAAGCTACACATCATCTTTGTCTGGTGAACATTTGTGCCAAATCATATTGAAATCCATTGATATATAAAGAAGTTACAGACCGGATACGAAATTTGTGACAAAGTAATTGTACCCTGTGACCTTGACCTTTGACCCATGGACCTGGGAGTTGAATGTGACACACCGTCTCTGCCTGGTGAACATTTGTGTGACGTTATATTGAAATCCATTGATAGATGAAGAAGTTACAGACCGGACACGAAATTTGTGACAAAGTAATTGTACCCTGTGACCTTGACCTTTGACCCATGGACCAGGGAGTTGAACGCGACACATCGACTCTATGTGTTGAACATTTGTGGCAAGTTATATTGAAATCCATTGATAGATGAAGAAAATACTGACCGGACACGAAATTTGTAACAAAGTAATTGTACCTTGTGACCTTGACCTTTGACCCATGGACCTGGGAGTTGAACGCGACACATTGTCTCTGTCTGGTGAACATTTGTGTCAAGTTATATTGAAATCCATCGATAGATGAAGAAGTTACAGACCGGACACGAAATTTGTAACAAAGTAATTGTACCCTGTGACCTTGACCTTTGACCCATGGACCTGGGAGTTGAATGCGACACATCATCTTTGTCTGGTGAACATTTGTGTGAAGTTATATTGAAATCCATTGATAGATGAAGAAGTTACAGACCGGACACGAAATTTGTGACAAAGTAATTGTACCCTGTGACCTTGACCTTTGACCCATGGACCAGGGAGTTGAACGCGACACATCGTCTCTGTCTGGTTAACATTTGTGGCAAGTTATATTGAAATCCATTGATAGATGAAGAAGTTGCAGACCGGACACGAATTTGGGACAGACGGAAGGACGGACAATGCGACTACTATATGCCCACCGTTGGGGGGCATAAAAATGGTCTCACCCTGGGGTTTTATGCTACTTAACATCAGAATCTGTAACACTTAAAAGGTAATTTCCTCACAGTTATTTCCCTTGTCCCATCAGCATAGCCATAAGGGACAAAGGGAGATAACTGCATTGGAGTTCTAGTATCATTCTATTTATAACTATTTATAATAAAATGTTGAAGGTGAATCAGTGTAGCTGTTTTAGAAGGCATAGAAACAGATCTATCAAATTCCATTAGCAAATAGCAGACCCTGATCCTATAGGAGCCACCTTATCTGGGTCTACTCTGTTTGCAGATGCATGAAAACAAGTTTATATGAGGGAAATTAAGGGTTAAATAAACAACTCCAGATCCTAAACTGCAGTTCAAAGGTTACAGCGCTGGGCAGTAAAATCTCTCCAGGTCAATGCATGACTCTTAACTCTTTGCATGCTACTGGTGAAACTGTGATTACCTATGCAAACAGTTTGGATCCAGATGAGAGGCCGCATACTGCGGCGTCTCATCAGGATCCAAACTGTTTGTCATCTTAACCATATTTTTGCAAAAAAAATGAACGTAAGTTTATTTTAAGAATTGAAGCAGATGACAATAACTTTTTGTTGCAGACGAAACATTAAAGGCATTTTGAAAGGGATGTTGACCCATTAACCCCAGTGTGTAGTGCGAGTGATAGCTAGATGTTACATGGTGTCTTCCAATGTCTCTCAAATTAGATGTGAGAGATATTGGAAAGTAACAATTCAGCCAATCAAGGAAAATGATCACCATCTAGACTTTTGATCTGGGTCCAAACCCAACTGATGTAAGTCATGGTAATGTTAAAGAAAACTGTGAAAACATGATTATGCAATGGCCCAACTGATATAAGTCATGGTAATTCTTAAGAAAACATGATAATGCATTTGCCCCCCTAACAATGATAGGTGTTAAAATTACTACTGTGGATTAAGTCTGCTGCCCAAAAAAGCATCTTAAATATAACTTTTTTTTATAAAATTTGATGACAACACATTAAAAAGTCCTAAAATGTCTGAATCTTGTATGATATTAATGAAATAACTGAGTAAATATAACTGAATTATAACAGTAGACGTAACTCTTCTCAATTTCAATTGTTAAAAATACTAATGACCCGTTTAATTGAATTATCATCAGATATTCACACCTAGAGTAGAGCTAGAATTATTTCTAAACACCTATTAACCCTTAACCTGTTTGCTTTGACAAAAATTGATCTGGGACTACTCTTGTTTGCTAATGCTTAAAAAATTGTTATTGCCATAAATAGAAGTTTTAGCTTTGAAAAAAACTGTAAAATCAAATCTATATCTTGTCAAATGTAAACAGAGCAGACCCTGATCAGACAGCTTCTATAGCAGCCGTCTGATCTAGTCTACTCTTATTTTTAATGTGTAAAACACATTATTTCTCTGAAGAGAAGTTTTTGCTTTGACAAAAACTGTAGAATCCGATCTATATTGTGTCAAAAGAAACAGAGAAGACCCAGATCAGACAGCTTCCGTAGGAGTCGTCTGATCCGAGTCTACTCTGTTTGCTAATGCATAAAAACAGCTTTATATGAGGGAAAGGGTTAAACGATTTTTAAAGATATTCATAATTCTTATTGGTCATTTCACACAAAAACTGGCATTATGTACTGCCTAGCACTTTATTTGCCTATATACCTGGGTCAAGGTATAATTGCATAGCTTTATTGAAGTCATTTGAATTTCTCAAAGACCAGTTTTAGGCATTTTGAGCTAAGGCAAAAATGGCACAAGTTGTAAACAGTTTAGATCTTGGTCAACCAGTCACTTGGTATTAGTTCTGAATCCAGTTCAAGTTTATACAGCAGTGAAAGGGTGAAAGCAGTGCACTAAGCTTATTTCATCTGCTAGAAATGTTGTCCACTGAAAAATTAACATGTCAATATACATGTATTACTGTAACTCAGGTGAGCGATATAGGGCCAATGGCCCTCTTGTTTTAATTGACTCCCCTTGATAATTCTTGAGTTACTGCCCCTGATATGTTAACTTAAAATTAGAGAAATTTTGTGCTGCACGTATCGCTGAAACCAGTAGGGCTAGAGTCACCAAACTTCACAGGAATGTTCACCAGCATGAGTTGTTGTGCATCTGGGTTTTTTAATTGTCTCCCCCTGATAACTTTGGAGTTACTGCCCCTTATGACTTAAATAAGAGAAACTTTACTTTGTGTCACATGTATCTCTGAAACCACTAGTACTAGAGTCACCATACTTCACAAGAATGTTGACTAGCATGTTTTTGTGTACCTGGGGCTTTTGAATTGTCTCCCCCTGACAATGTTGGAGTTATTGCCCCTGATGACTTAAACATTAGACCCTGATAAGTTTGGAGTTACAGACATTACACTTGTGTATTGGAAAGAGGATGGGAGGGGGAGACATCTGTTTTTGTGACAAAAACAAACCTCTAGTTCATATTCATTAATATTTCTCATGTTGAATATTCACCAGGTAAAGGGATTGATGACATTTTAAAGTTGTTCCAATAATGACATCATCAGGGTTTTCCCTTGACCCCTTCAAAAAGACCAATTTGAGGGTCCCCTTGACCCCCTCTCAATAAAGGAAAGAACAGACCCTCTTAATTTTGAGGGTCATTTGTAAAATTTAAGGGACATTTCAATAGAAAAAGGGGGTCAGGGAAAACCCTGCATCATGAATATTTATTAGCTGAATTTGGTATGAATTCTGGCCATGGCAGAAACAGGAATCGGCAAACACAAAGTCCATAAGCAAACAAAGCAGACCCAGATCAGATGACCAATACAGGGGCCAAATGATCTAGGTCTACGCTGTTTGCAAAGGCATTTCTATCAAGTTATCTGAATTCTGACAATGCATATAAAGATACGGCCTGGACAAATTCGGTGCACATGCACACACAACCATTGCTGTACAACTACGACAACCTGACCACAAATCGACTCGACAACAAGAGCCACATGTGGCGCCAACGCTTGTCTGATTTGGTGCTTGTCCAGCTAATTAAAAACTTTTGAAAAAATAAAGGGCCACAACTTCAAAACTTTGAAATCATGAGTTATGGTTCTTATGTAGGGGCCTTCCCCTCAATGAGAGCTACTAACCTATGAAGTTTCGTGTTTATACCTCTTAAACTTTTCGAGTAATGAGCTACATTAAAGTTTTTGAATGCCAACGCCTACGACCCAGTGATCACAATAACTCGACTTTTCTTCGAAACGAACGAGCTAAAAATGGTAAAGAAATCAGAACTTGCACAAATAAATTCAAAATTTATTAGAAAGATGACGTCAAGTATAAAGCACACACTCAATGAAATCATAATAAATATCAGCATACCACTTCCTTCCGTTCTTCAAAATGCAATGAACATCAATACTGGGGTCACTATAAATATATGTGAATTTTAAACCTATTTGAATTGCTCCATAGGAGAGAGTACTTCCATGTTCAAATAGGTGCTCCATAGGAGAAAGTACTTTCAGTTGCACAAAAAACGTAGACCCAACCAGCCACAAAATATTGCAAATAGTAACAAACTTTGGGCTATGCTCTGAATGATAACCATTTTATGTCCAGAGACATAGGCAAATATTGTGGACCTGCACTATTGCTTACAAATTATTTTCCAAAAGTCATACTGGTAAAAGAAGTTTTACATCCGCCCAGATAAAAAAAAGTCAAATATTTCCTTAGGGACTGCATTGCCACAGAAATGCCCTAGGAAAACCCAGACTACTGTGCCAGTTGCATTGCAGCCCCAGTCTTCCACGTGCATGAACACATTTGTGGAGCAAATAGCTGATATGCCAAAAGTGGCATTTCCTTCAATTGGATTTCTTTCAAAGCATTTTTATAGACTAATTTTGTTCTGTAGACTGTGACATTGTTCAGTTAGTTATACATTTATCTACTCTTCTGTTTCTGTCTCGGTGGTAAAACAGAATCCATACACCATGTGGCATTTGACAACATGTAAATAAGTCCTATATATGCTAGCTCAATGATGTCTGCCATCTGGGGGTCTCTGTCTGGGTGCAGCTTTAACGATGTCATCTACACGAAGAATCATTTCAGCAGCCTCACTGGCACTCATCAGAACTTGGCGCTTCACCTGGAACGACTCTGTAATGCCTAGTTTCTCCATGTCGCCAACTTCTCCCTCATACATGTCTGTAAATATCACCAATGCACATTAACATTCCAGTTTACAGAAGCCTGATGCATTATGCTAAGCAAATTCTCGTCAATACAAATCGCTGCCTTTATCATTTCGGGAAGTAGGTGGTGGTGTTTTTTTCTATATATTTCTTTATGATCTGAGAGTCAGCCAATTTGTATACTGATAAGAGGACAATTAAGTCTGCATTCTATTCTATTCTGTTGCAAAGGTTATCAGAAAGTAATTATTAATAATAATCATTTATCCCTTTTCCTGTTCTATGTTTATTCAAAATTTCAATACCTACAGAATATTCATGGACAAAATAGTCGCAACGAAATATGGAAGGTGGAACATTGTAATCATTTTGGAAAGTAAAGAAACCGATCCATCAAATTCCATTAGCAAACACAGCAGACCTTGATTATACGGCTCTTATAGGAGCCATCTGATATGGGTCTACTCTGCTTGCAAATGCGTGAAAATGTGTTTATATGTGAAGGAAAAGGTTATGGTATTAGTTACAACTTGAGTCAATGTTTGCTGTGTCATTTTCTTTTGGTAGTCAATAAGAATATCGAAGTGTAACATGGTTTCATTTAGAAGATTAAATATGCAACTTTTTAAAATCTTCATGTTCATTGAACCCTTTACTTCATATGAAAGTGTTTTCACGCATTTGCAAACAGAGTAGACCCAGATCAGATGGCTCCTATAGGAGGAATAAATTTCGTTGTAACTATTTTTTCCTTGAATTCAGTAGGTATTGAAATTTGGAATAAACATTGAACAGGGAAGGGGTTAAGGCATGTTGAGTAAGTTAATACCATTGCATGCATTACTAAATTTGCACTGAAAAAGGTCACAGGAAAAAGTCTTTAAATCATTTTTAACCTTGGTAACAGGTGAATACCTTTGTAAACAGTTTGGATCCAGATAATAACTGAACATCTCAACTGGATCAAAACTGTCTGACCCATTAATTCAGTTTTTAGAAATATGTAAACTGAAGTAGATTGAATTTCTATAAATTATATTTTGCTCAGCACGCCAAGGGTTAATAATGTTGGTTGAACTATGAGAAAGAACTGTTACTTACCAATTCCACATGTGTGATTGCCCTCTGTGTGTATAGCCCTGAGCTCTGAAACCAACTGGGCACTGTCGTAACCAGCATTGTCACATATAGTGGACGGCAGCTGAAAACATACCATTCTACAGTGTAACTAAAGAATATTAAAGAGGAAAACTGTCTTGTTGAAGAGGACTTTCATCAATTGATACTGATTAACTCAGTATAACTTTAATAACCCTTATCCCACTATCCACAACCTGACTCACATTTGCAAACAGCTTGGATCAAGTCAAAATTGCCCCAGGTGAGATTCAAAATTAAAGAAAAATGCTTTTTTCACATCAGGTATGCGTTACATACTCTTTACACTGGTTAAATACACCTTTCTACGCCTCTGTAAAAGTCACTTTATGAAACCACTGTGATAAATAGAGTAGGAGCAAATGCTCTATTTATCACTGGTTTAAAACTACAAAATTCTAAAATTTTCCTTTTCTCTAGTTAATGCTCCTTTTCTGAAGATTTATTCAAAGTGGATGGATCTAAAAATTGCCTATGGAGGAATGGGTTAAACCATTACCTCATAGACTATTTTTAGACCCTACCTCTTTGAATAAATCTCCCAAAAAGGAGAAAATTTCTGTTGTAATTTTGAAATCATTGATAAATAGAGCATTTGCTCCTTAGGAGCAAATGCTCTTTTTATCACAATGGTTTCAAGAAGTGACTATTACAGAGGCATAGAAAGGTGTATTTATGCAAGAAACGGTTAACCAATGACTCCATAAATACACATTTTTACACCTTTGCAAACAGAACCGACCCAGATCAGATGGCTCAGATTTGCTTATGAAAATATAATAGATCCGATTCTACAGTTTCTACCAATACCAACAATACTCTGCACATATGCCATCATAAACAATCAGGGCTGTTCCATTCAAATATGTATGGGGTGCAGGAAGGCACTTTCAAATTCGGCCACCTACCCATGGAATTTTTTTTACTGATGCATAACCAAATATGAAATAGTATAATTTTTGCAGCAAAATCTACCCATGCATAGCTGCTTTTAAAATGCCCCCCCCCCCCCCTCCCCTAAATGGAACAGCCCAAAAGCTAACTTTCAATCAAATCAGTGAATTTATAAACAAAGCACAATCAGTATGACAAGGCAACAATGAGAAATTTGTATGTGTTCTTCCATTTAAATGTGTATGGGGTGCAGGAAGGACCTTTCAAATTCTGCCACCCACCCATAGAAGTTTTTTTTATTAATGCGCAAACAAATTAGTACCATAATTGCAGCGGAACCCATCCATGCATAGCTGTTTTTTACAAGTGCCTTCCTGCCCCCCAATAAACATTTAAATGGAACAGCCCTCAGCTAATAAATAATCATGATGTTATTATTTCTTACATGATTGAATATTCAACAGGGAAAGGGTTAACCCTTTCTCTGTTATGCATTTATTCCAAATTTCAATAGCTACTTAATATAAATCATGGAAAAAAATAATTATAACAAAAATTAAATATGGAAAGAGGAGCTTTGTAGCCATTTTAGAAAGTAAAGAAACATCTTTCAAATTCGATTAACAAACAGAGCATACCCTGATCAGATGGCTCCTAAAGGAGCCGTCTGATCTGGGTCTACTCTATTTGCAGATGCGTGAAAACACGTTTATATGAGGGAAAGGGTTATATCATATGGGAGGAAGAAAGCTTTTACCATTGTAAGTGACTTGGCGAAAGCTTCCATTGCTACGGCTTCTTTTCCTGGTGTCTTGGCTGCAAGCTTGGACACGGCATCAGCCATCAACATTTCTGAGCTTCCTGCAAATAGTGGATAACAATGGTAAATAACTCAATTAGTTTTGTCAGCAAAAAATAATGTCAAATTTTCTTCTACCATTTCTTCAACCTTTACTGTGCCAAACTAAGCCAACCAGTTACTGTTTCTGAATTTTTAGTGACATTTTTCATAGCAATAGAAGAGATAACATTCTAAATGTACCAAAAAAACTACATTATGACAAACCCTGCTGATTATGCCTTACATCTACCGTTTGCAATCTCTACATTTAATTTCTAATGAAATGCCAAGGACAATATCTGTTACAGTCTAACCTCTTCCAAACACACTTTTAACCCTTTCCCTGTTCTATGTTTATTCCAGATCTCCAAACCTACTGAATATTCATGGAAAAAATAGTTATAAAGAAATACGGAAGGGAACATAGTAGACATTTTAGCAACTAAAGAAAAAGATCAATGAAATTCTATTAGCAAACAGAGCAGACCCTGATCAGACGGCTCCTCTAGGGGCCGTCTGATCTGGGTCTACTCTGTTTGCAAATGCGTGAAAACACGTTTATATGAGGGAAAGGGTTAATCGACTGACAGGTCTCTTTAAAAAATTCCATTTCTCCTGCAAACCCTCACAGAGGCAATTCTAATGAATTTCATTAAGATAGCATTTGCAGTCTAATGCAAAAAGCATTTATTCAAAATTTCTAAAACATGTTTGATCTCACCTCCTCCAAATACAGTCTTGGTTTCTTTGACTGTCTGCGTCAGTACACAGAGAGCATCATGCAGAGATCGCTCAGCCTCATCCAGAATCTGTTGTGTCGCCCCTCTCAGTATTACTGTACATGCTTCACCCATCTTCACCCCTAGAGTATTCAAAATTCAGAGTAAATGAAAATGTTTCAGGAAAACATACTAAATAGAAAATTAGCTGCCTGTTGATAAATGCAAGAGAAAATCATACACAATAGATGGATGGTCAACACCCTTAACAAAGCCTCTATCAGCTTTAATGGCAACACATTTAAACCAATAACATGTGGAAATTTCTTGAAAGTCTAGGCCTTTCTCTGACCTCTACATGTGTCTTTTAAAAGGAACAATATTCCCAATGCAAAATAATTATTTTTCCCCAGTTTGGAAAAAAATCCCAACAGACACTAAATTTTGATTAAAATGCTAAACATATGCCAAATAAGTTCTGTGATCGCTATGCAATTATAAAAACTCGACTTATAATTATTCATTATGCCATTATTTCTTACATGAATATTCATTAATCTGGAACAATCACTCCATATTTAAGTGACTGAGCAAACTTTCATTTCATTTCTGGCTGCAATGAATAACAATGAAATCCTATACAAGACATTCATTCGACACAACTCTACTTTTCCTTTCTTAAACCCTTTACTCCATAAAAATTCATGAAAATATTAGCTATGGTAGAAACAAGAATCAAGATCTATATTATTTAATAAGCAAACAGAGCAGACCTTGGTCAGACGCCTCCTACAGAAGCCCTCTGATCTGGGTCTACCCTGTTTACAAAGATGTTGTTAAAAGGTGTACAGTAAAACCTCTCTATAACAGCCACTAAATTACATCAAGTATTTTGTGTTAAAGACAGGTGGCTGCTTAAAGCAAGGTTAAAGTAAAACAGAACGCTCCTATAGGAGCGTTCTGTTTTACTCTCACATTGCTTTAAGCAGCCACCTGCCCTAAACACCAACTAATTAAAATAATTTAGTGGCCATTATAGAGAGGTTTTACTGTATATGGAGTAAATGGTTAACATACACACATTCACAAACGAAACAATTAAAAAAATTACCTGAGAATTTTATAAGTTTGTCTTCTCCAATCATCACTTCTTCAATAAGATCACATTCTCCTAGAACACATCCTTCTGGATTGTCAAAGGTGGAGTATATTTCACTACCTGAAAAACACAAAATAGGTGGGCTAGAAATGAATCACACTAGTGTATCTTTATTCAGAGCTCTTTTTTGTATTTAACCTTTCACTGCCGAAGTCACTGGAGAGTCACTCACAGGGCTTGCTGCAATGGGTGAATCTATGATTGATTACCTATGGAAACAACCTAGATTTAGATGAGATTGAGAATACATTGGCGTTTCATCACCATCCATTACTTGACATACCACTTACGTTTTAAAGAAGTCTACTTTGGAACTCAAAACTGATGACATTGATTGCAGACAAAAATTATTTAGCACCAAAAAAGTTAACATCTTCAGAGATAGGTAATAACTGTAAGTCCTTAAAACAAGCCCCATATTTCTCAAGCAAAAGTAGTTTTAGAAAACACTTCAAAAAATATGATCAACCATCACATCTTTATAAACGATTGATAATTAATTAGGTCTCCCCCATTTATGGGGAGATATATTGTTTTTGCCAGAGTTGTCTGTCTGGTCGTCACAAACTTGTGTCGCGCGTATCTCTGAAACCAGTTGGGCTAGAGTCACCAAACTTCACAGGAATGTTCACCAGCATGAGTTGTTGTGCACCTGGGGTTTTTGAATTGTCTCCCCCTGATAATTTTGGAGTTATTGCCCCTGACGACTTAAAATTAGAAAAACTTTGTGTCGCGCGTATCTCTGAAACTGCTAGTACTAGTCACCAAACTTCACAGGAATGTTCACCAGCATGAGTTGTTGTGCACCTATGGTTTTTGAATTGTCTCCCCCTGATAATTCTCGAGTTATTGCCCCTGATATAAATACTTAAATTTATACAAACTCTGTGTCGCGCGTATCTCTGAAACCAGTAGGGCTAGTCACCAAACTTCACAGGATTGTTCACAAGCATGAGTTGTTTTGCTCTTGGTTTTTTTTAATTGTCTCCCCGTTAACTTTGGAGTTACTGCCCCTGATGACTTAAAATTAGACGAACTTTACTTAGTGTTGTGCATATCTCTGAAACCACTAGGGCTAGTCACCAAACTTCACAGGAATGTCGACCAGCATGAGTTGTTGTACAACTGGGATTTTTGAATTGTCTTCCCTTGATAACTTTGGAGTTATTGCCCCTGATATGATTACTTAAAATTAGAGAAACTTTGTGTCATGCATATCTTTAAAACCACTAGGGCTAGAGTCACCAAACTTCACAGGAATGTTCACCAGCATGAGTTGTTGTGCACCTGGGTTTTTATAATTGTCTCCCCCTGATAATTCTTGAGTTACTGCCCCTGATATGTTAGCTTAAAATTAGAGAAACTTTGTGCTGCACGTATCTCTGAAACCAGTAGGGCTAGAGTCACCAAACTTCACAGGAATGTTCACCAGCATGAGATGTTGTGCATCTGGGTTTTTTAATTGTCTCCCCCTGATAACTTTGGAGTTACTGCCCCTTATGACTTCAAATAAGAGAAACGTTACTTTGTGTCAATGTATCTCTGAAACCACTAGTACTAGAGTCACCAAACTTCACAAGAATGTTGACAAGCATGTGTTTTTGTGTACCTGGGGCTTTTGAATTGTCTCCCCCTGACAATGTTGGAGTTATTGACCCTGATGACTTAAACATTAGACCCTGATAAGTTTGGAGTTACAGACATTACACTTGTGTATTGGAAAGAGGATGGGAGGGGGAGACATCTGTTTTTGTGACAAAAACAAACCTCTAGTTAAAGATGGACTTAGCATGACTGCTATGAAATATTATGACAACCTATTACAGATCATATTTGTATGTACCAATCAATCACAGTAATAGCTGATATTCTATTGGGAACTCATGCAAGTGCAAGTTTCATCTTAAGACTTTCTTAGTCATACAGACACTGAAAGTTACTCCAACCTTTTACTCCATAAACCGGACATTAAATTTAGTATAAATATCGGTCTTGGAGACAGGTGGCAGCTTAATGCAGGGTGAAAATCATGCAGAAAGCTCCTAGAGGAGCTTTCTGCATGACTTTCACCCTGCTTTAAGCAGCCACCTGCCTACAAGTATCTTAATTCTGATCTAATAGAATTCCAGTTAACAGGGGTTTTACTGTGGATGCCAATGGACACCCTTTACAAAAAGAGTAAACCCTGATCAGATGGTTTTGTCAGTCAGGGACCATTTGAGCAAACTTTAAGTTAGACGGTCACAGATGCAAATGGTGAAGACCCTTATTTGAACGGCTCCTGTCAGAGCCATTTCTTCTCGGTCTGTACTATTTGCCTATGTATGTCTGTCTGGATACTTACGGTCAATAGGGCAGTATCAATTTAGTATTGACTTGGTATGTTAATAGTTTGATCCAAACTTTTGACAATTCAATTACATTTTTGGAAAGAATTGGTTTTAATGATTTGACCAATACTAATTTGTACAAACTTTTGCTTACAAGGCTGTATGTTAATGCCTACCTGTTACAAGAGCTAGTCTCTCTACACCTTCAAAATCGGCATGTTCAATCGCCATCATTCCTGCATCAGCAAACAACTGCTCTGGGTAGTTGTAGATCAGTTGTCTAAAAGTCAATAGCAAAATTTATAAACATTTACCATGCCTACAGCAAATCTATGCAAACCAAACCATTACCTAATAGAGACATCTTTTGACACCAATGCAAACAGAGTAGACCCAGGTCTGATGACTCCCAGTCTTCTGATCTGGGTCTACTCTGTCTGCTTATGGAATTAAATAGATCTGATTCTCAAGTTTCTGCCATGGCCAAAATTGACAAAGTTAAAATTGGTTAATAAACTGTTTGCCTGCTTGCAATATTCAGTACTTTATGAAGCTGCCAATTTCTGTAGAATCTCACACAAACTACTTCCTGATCATGTTTATGTATATTCAATATCAAGATTTCAAACATTTGGCAGAAGACAAATTACTAAATATGCAAAGAGTTATATGAATATATCTAGAGAGTTAACCTAATCCTATGGGAAGAAGGATGCATGGCAATATGGCTTAAGGAATATACTCACCTATTAATGAACACATTACAGCCGTGCTTGATGATTCTGTTTACTTTGTCTCTCATTTTCTCCTTCTCTGCTAATTCTAATTCAGCAACTTTAGAAACAGCATCTACCTTAACTTTGGACCCAAAAACCTGTGTGAAAAACAAAGCAATTGTTACAGGTCTTGAACATGAATACGCATGAGGTATCAACTACTGTGAGTCCTGACATGGCACGATTAACCCTTTCCCTCATATAAACGTGTTTTCACGCATTTGCAAACAGAGTAGACCCAGATCAGACGGCTCCTATAGGAGCCGTCTGATCAGGGTCTGCCCTGTTTGCTAATAGAATTTGAAAGATCTGTTTCTTTGCTTTCTAAAATGGCTACAATGCTGCAACTTCTATATTTCTTTACAACTATTTTGGTCATGAATATTCAATACGTATTGAATTTTGAATTAAACATAGAACAGGGAAAGGGTTAAGTTATCATGAATACAGTAGATCCTAACATAGGTGGCCACTCACTCACTGAACATAGGAGTGTTAAACAAGCAGGTGTTTGCTTAACCCAATAGCTCATAGGCTATTTTTAGATACAACCTCTTTGAATAAACCTATCGAAAAGGATCATTAACTAGAGAAAAGGACATTTTTAGAATTTTGTAGTTTGAAACCATTGTGATAAATAGAGCATTTGCTCCTATAGGAGCAAATGCTCTATTTATCACAATGGTTTGACAAAGTGACTTTTACAGAGTCGTCAAAAGTCGTTAATATGAGGGAATGGGTTAATGCGTGGGAAAAGTAAGGCAAAAAGCTCCTATAGGTTCTACTGTATGTCCCAATTGTAATAGCAATTGTTTTTCACTATTATCTCCATTTACTTTTACCTGTATGCTGTAAAAAATGAATGTGACTTAGATTTTATTGCCAATAATTCCAAGACTTACCGTAAACCATTATAACTATATAAACAGTGAGGACCTTTGCAAATAGTTTGGATCCAGATGAAACACCAAGTAGCTCAGCATCTCATCAGGATCCAAACTGTTTGACACTCTGATTGTCAATTTGGAAATAAATGGCAGAAAACATTCGTTATCAGAATTAAAGAAGAGGACAATTTTGCAAATGCTGATAGATGTTAAACAATTGTAGTTATAAAATTTTTGCTCTCAGCCCTCAAATTGAAAAGGTCATTTTTATTTTAGTTTTGAGGCAGTGATGAAGATAAGAAGCATAAATTATACCTACTTAACCCTTTCCCTGTTCTATATTTAGTCCAATTATCAATACCTACTGAGTATTCATTGACAAAATAGTTTTAATGAAATATGCAAGGTGTGACATTGTAGCCATTTCAGAACCTAAAGAAGCAGACCTATAAAATTCGAATAGCAAACAGAGCAGACCCTGATCAGACGGCTCCTATAGGTGCCATATGATCTGGGTCTACTCTGTTAAAAAATGCGTGAAAATGTGTTTATATGAGGAAAGGGGTTAGGAATACCTCTTTTATTCTTTTATTTCTCAACCAAACCCTATGCTCTGATCCACTCTTTCAAGACGATTCTAAAGCATGATAACAATATAGGGTTTGGGTGAGAAATAATACTTTAGTGTTTGAATACACTTTTATCTAGGGCTCTGGTGAGAACTGCATAATGACTCGACATACCTTGATCTTATCTGTATCCATAGGTGTGTTGGCCACCAGAATCTTTGCCTTCTCAACTCTCTTTGGCTGGTTTACTCCTATCTTTTTGTCAAGAAGGAATCCTGAAGTAAAAGTAACAAGAATCAGCATATATATACAGTAAAACCTCTCTTAGCCGGAATTCTAGTAGAGAAGAATTTAGATATTTTAGACAAGTGACTGCTTAATGCAGGGTGAAAGTCATGCAGAAAGCTCCTCTAGCTTTCTGCATGACTTCCACCCTGCATTAAGCTGTCACCTGTCTCCAAGACTGATATTTATACTAAATTTAACGTCCGGTTAAGAGAGGTTTTACTGTATGCTTTTTCCAGTTATAAATCCCGTGTACTTCAATACAATAAAACCAATCAGTAGCAAACGCTTCATGAATAAAGATTGGAGTCTTTAACCTTTTCCCTCATATAAACGCATTTTCTCGAATATGCAAATAGAGTAGTCCCATATCAGAGGGCTCCCTGAGAGTCGTCTTATCAGTGTCTGCTCCATTTGCTTATGGAATTATATAGATCTGATTTTACACTCTTTCCAAGTCAAAATTTCATTTGTTAATAATGCTTCAAATAGTTCAGCTCATTAATATTCATGACGATATTATTTCATAAATATTAAACAGGGAAAGGGTTTCGAGGAGATGGGTTCTTAACCTTTAACCCGATAGGGACACATTTTTAAGGATTTCAGACAGAGACAACACAGATCAGACAGCTCCTGTAGGAGCTGTATTCAATATCCTCTGTTTCCTTACTGATAAGGCGTCAAGACGGGGAAGCGGAGCACATGTAATATTATACATGAAGTTAATAACAAATATATTTCGCTTTGGCAAACAAAGAAGACACAGATCAGTCACCTGAAGGAGCTGTCTAATCTGGGTCTGCTCTGATTGCTTATATTTTACAGATCTTATTCTCTACTTATTTTCTATATTTTAATATAGATTTAAATAAACTATAATCATGATGGGCAGTCTGGCATGAATATTAATCAGGTAAATGAGTAATGTGACAGAGTGTTTGAGAGAGGGGTTTACACAGCTGCCTACTCACCTTCATCTAGATATGAATCCTGCAGTCCTCCACCCAGTTTCTTAATGATTTGTATGGCATCCAAGTTACCACTACCCTAAAACAGAATTTTCCCCATTTGTGAATCATGAAAATCTACCCAATAACAGCTGGCTAATACCATGGATAACAGCTTGCTTATACCATGGCACTGTCAAATCTTTCTACTGGATATATACTGGGCATAACACTTACAAGAGGGCCAAGATGGCCCTTAATCGCTCATCTGATTACCATAGATTTAAGATTTTTGCTGGGTAGCCCATGGGTAGGGCCAATATTGACCTTAGGTACAAAACTTGAACAATGTTGATATTGGATCATGAGCAGTGGTTCTGCAGAACAATATTTTCAAAGATTTAGTATATTGATTTTATCAATACAATGATTCTGACCAATGAAGATTGGGCTAAAAATGTGCCGTCTAGAGTAATTTTTCTAAGATTTGACCAAGTGACCTAATTTTTATTCCCATCCAACCCATGATCACACTCAACCTTGATATCACCAAGACAAACACTCTGAGCAAGATTGAGGAAGACTGGGCTAAAAATGTGGCCGCTGGAGTGTTAACTACATTTTTCTAAGATATGACCCAGTGACCTACTTTTTGACCTCGCATAACCCACTTTCAAACTTGTCAAAGATTTTATTAGGACAATCATTCTGACCAATTTTCATAAAGATTTGGCTATAGATGTGACCTCTAGAGTGTTCACTATGTTTTCCTACTATTTGACCTAGTGACCTAGTTTTTAACCCCACATAACCCACTTTAACACTCGTTTGAGATTTTATCAAGACAATCATTATGACTAAGTTTCATGAAGTTTGGACAAAAAATGTGACCACTAGAGTGTTCACAAGGTTTTTCTACTGTTTGACCTAATGACCTAGTTTTTAACCCCACTTGACCCACTTTCGAACTTGTCCGAGATTTTATCAAGACATTCATTCTGACCAAGTTTCATGAAGATTGGACTAAAATTGTGACCACTAGAGTATTCACAAGGTTTTTCTACTGTTTGACCTAGTGACCTAGTTTTTAACCCCACATAACCCAGTTTTCAAACTCCTCCGAGATTTTATCGAGACAATCATTCTGACCAAGTTTCATGAAAATTGAGCAAAAAATGTGACCTCTAGAGGGTTCACAAGGTTTTCCTACTATTTGACCTAGTGACCTAGTTTTTAACCCAACTTGACCCACTTTCGAACTCGTCCGAGATTTTATCAAGACATTCATTCTGACCAAGTTTCATGAATATTGGACTACAATTGTGACCACTAGAGTGTTCACAAGCAAATTGTTGACGACGGACGACAGACATTCAAGTCTCCCAAAAGCTCATCCTGAGCTTTGCTCAGATGAGCTAAAAATGTAACTAACTTTCTCGTAACAAATACTGTATAATATGTGTTTGCATGCTAAGTAACTGCTGTCTGCTACAATTCTCAAATATTTTTTTCTCTAGATTTCTCCTAAAATATTCAGAGTGCCAAATAGTATGGATCCTGATGTGGTGCCAGGTTACTCTGACAGTGTCTCATCTAGATTCAAATTGTTTGCCAGGTTCACTGCTAGTGTGAAGAGATTTAACCTGTAGCCTGCTATGGGCGGATGAGTGAATACCTTTGCAAACAGTTTGGATCCAGATGAGACGCTGAGTAACTCGGCGTCTCATCAGGATCCAAATTGTTTGACACTCTTGTTGCATTTTGGTAGAAAAAATAATTATAGCTTGAATTTTGAAAATGTAGTATGTGAAATTTTTCTGTAAAATTAATTTAACAGATCCATCAAATTCCATGAGTAAACAGAGCAGAGCAAACTGTAGGATCAGGTCTATATAATCCTATAAGCAAAGAGAGCAGACCCTGATCTGTATCACTCAATATGCAAACAGAGCAGACCATGATCAGACAGCTCTAACAGGATCCATCTGATCTGGATCTACTCTGTTTGCAAAAGCTTAAAAATGTATCTATGATGTCAATGGTCAATATACTATTATAACTACAGTGATGTCTCGTTAATCCGGAAACGTTCGTTCCCGGCGAAATTTCCGGATTAACGAATTTTCCGGATTAACGAATCACCGTCGTATGCTGCAAAATATCAACCCAATCATAAACATTGTATACATGTACACATTTACTTTCGCATCAAGAAATCTTTTCTTGTAACGTTCATGTTTGCATATGCCCGTAATAATCTCAAGTCATATCAAAATAATTGCCTTATTTGTCGTTCTAAATGCTATTTGCACCCTATCCATAAGTGTCAGTTCTCTCATTTGAGTAATACAATGTGGATTATCGAATATGCCTGCGGGCAAATTTTGTAAAATCGACATAGGTCTCCATGTTTGACATGACTGGTTTCCCGAATATTCCATCCGCGTACATGTACTTGTAAGTCGGGAACCAGCCAGCTCACGCGTGAGTTAGAATCTTAGGGAATCCCTAGCGGGAATTCCCGATAAATACTGAATTAGCAAATCATTTCAGGTGATTAACAGTTTAACGATGGCGGCGCGGTTTTAACGTAACAAATTAATTGGGCGAGTGTTCATCTTATTAAAGAACATTAATGAATGTCAAACATCATTACCCGCGTGCCATATGCTTTGATGAATAGCCAGTTTGCACACAGTCGGGGGTTGTTTTACCCATGCCCGTGATTGTAAACACAAGTATTCGCACCTCCGCGATGCACTATTGTTAAGTGTCAGGGTGGGCAATTAAGCCCCGGGGCTACTGACCCGGCCGGATTAACGAGTCACAAATACAGGTAAATACATAGATTGGTTACCGGAAATCTATGTCCGGTTCCGGAACGCGAATTTCCGGATGTAACGAGTCAATTTACTGCACAAAAAATCCGTTCCCCACGACTTTCGTCCGGATCGCGAGTTTTCCGGATTAACGAATTCCGGATTAACGAGACATCACTGTACAGTTAAACTGGAATTCTATTAGAGAAGAATTTAGATACTTTTAGGCAGGTGGCTGCTTAATGCAGGGTGAAAGTCATGCAGAAAGCTCCTAGAGGAGCTTTCTGCATGATTTTCACCCTGCATTAAGTAGCCACCAGTCTCCAAGACCAATATTTATACCAAATTTAACATCCAGTTTAGTGCGGTTTTACTGTACATCAAAATATACATGTTAAGTATGGCAATATCTCTTTTTCCATTCCAAATAGATAATAATAATTACCTTTAGTCGCATGACTGCATTGACTGCTAGCTCAGCAAATTTATTCTTGTGTTGTGTCAGAATTTTGGAGCTAATAGTTGTTCTTGCAATATTCATCAGATCTTCACGAAATTTCACAGGGTCATCCCTAAAATATAGTAGAACAAATTCAAATCCTACACACCCTATGCTCCCATACTTTGAACTATTAGATACATCCTCCAAAACATGAACAGATGGTAGTGTAAGAAGCATTTTGTGGTGAAATCAAATTTCATAAGGGCATTACTCTGTCAATAACATGTCAAGATTATGGTGATTGTGGTGCTAAACAGGTCTTTACATTTAAACCTCATCATGATTCAGTGTATGGACAATCTGATTTTGTCGTTTAACCCTTTCCATGTTGTACATTTGTTACAAATGTCAACACCTACTGAATATTCATGGACAATATAGTTATAATGAAATATGGAAGGTAGAACATTGTAGCCATTTTAGAAACTAATGAAACCGATCCATCAAATTCCATGAGTAAACAGAGTAGAGCAAACTGTAGGATCAGGTCTATATAATCCTATATGGAAACAGAGCAGACCCTGATCTGCGGCTCTTACAGGAGCTATCTGATCTGCAGCTACTATATGCAACCTTTGCAAACAGTGTAGAACCAGACCAAAAGGCTCCCTCAGATCCGGGTCTGCACTATTTGACATGAAAATCATTTTTCCAGTGGAATGTCTCATCAAATGTTTTAATTAATATTTAGGAAGGTATGGGACAGTTTTAATTATTCTGAAGCTTAAGGGTTGATGGTTGAAAGGATTTAGTAAAACAACTCATAAAACAGTGTAGTGCAGTGACTTATACGTCTATTTGTGTCTATAACTCAACATGAAAATATCATGTCCAACCGAGCTCAAATTTATTTAATCTTTTTACCCATGATCCCTGGCAAAATTGGTCAAGGCATTGCGGGCCTCGTCTGTGGCTTTCCTCCAGCCAGCTATGATGGTCTGAGGGTGAATTCTCTTCCCAATCAACCCCTCTGCTTCCTACAATGAGAGCAAGAATATAGCAAGGCATTCAAACAACATACATTACATGTGAAGTACAATGGTTTAACCCGTTCCCTCAAGAATATTCATATAAGAAATATATTACTTACTCTATGAATATTAATAAGCTCATTTTTATAATGGTATATGAACACAGTATTTTTTGGTCATGGCTGAAACTGAAAAATCAGACCTATATAATAACATAGGCAAACAAAGTAAACCCAGATGAGCCAGCTCCCGTAGGAACTGTCATATAGGAGTCTATTCTGTTAGCAAAGGAGTGAAGAGGAGTTTCTATAAGGGAAGCGGTTTACCAATCATATATACAGTAAAACCCTTCTAAACAGGAATTCTAGTAGAAAAATTTAGATACTTTTAGGTAGGTGGCTGCTTAATGCAGGGCTAAAGTCATACAGAACTTTTACCCTGCATAAAGCTTCCATCTGTCTCCAAGACTGATACTTAAACTAAATTAAATGTCCGATTTAAATGGGTTTTACTGTATTAATCAAAATTTCATTTTCTTTTACAAATAAATGTTATACAAGGCCAAATTTCTTTTGGGGTAACTTTATCCACATACATATCTGTCAAAATCACCATTTAGATTTTTATTCCTGAATATTTTTCAAATTCAACACGAGTGCCAACCTTTCAGCAGAAACATAACTCCACACTCCACAGTAATTTAAAAGAAATAGCTATTTAACTTTAATTTAACCCTTATAGTGCAGGACACAAGTTACTAATTATGTCCTTTTGCAAACAGTGCAGACCCAGATGAGAGGGCTCCTAGAGCTCCTATAGGAGCAAATGCTCTATTTATCACAATGGTTTCAAACTACAAAATTCTAAAAATTTCCCTTTCTTAAGTTAATGCTCCTTTTCGGTACATTTTTTCAAAGTGATTGGATCTAAAAATAGCCAAAAGGCTAATTAACTGATTTTTTATAGAGGCATCATGAACAAAGGAATATTTTTACCATGACAAACATTAGAATCATATCTATGATCATTACATAGTAAACAACAGTAGAACATGATTCTTAATCAACAATTGATAACCCTTGGACATCAAAATGAATCTTTACCAAGCTATGAGCCAATTCTTGATATAAAATTTGAATATTAACTGTTGAATACATGAGACCCTCAATCAATTGGCTTTAGATTAGTATTGTTTAACACTTAATATAATTTGACACATACAACTTCTACTGCCATTCCTGCAAAAGGTTCTTCAGGTAAAAAGTTAATCCTATACTCCAATTAAACACCTTGTGTATGCCTTTTATAAACAGATTAGACCCTGATCAGATGGCTCCTACTGGAGCCATCTGATCAGGGTTTGCTCTGTTTTTTTTATATTGATCTGATTCTAGTTTCTGTAACTATAACAATTATTTTGTTAGAAGTACCATTATAAAAATTCAGTAAATTAATATCCATGATGTCATTAAGACAGTGTTAACTTTAGATGGATATTATGGCACAAGCAGGCCCCTGTACATTATTCTGTTTGACACTTAATTAATATTCATGATGTCATTCTTTGCCTGAATATTCATGCAGTAAAATATTAAGAAAGGTTTAACCCTTTCTTCCATACATATGCCTTTCCGTTTCTACGCCTCTGTAAAAGTCACTTTTTGAAACCATTGTGGTAAATAGAGCATTTGCTCCTATGGAGCAAATGCTCTCTATTTATCACAATGGTTTCAATACTACATCATTCTAAAAGTTTCCTTTTCTCTAGTAAATGCCCCTTTTTGGTAGATTTATTCAAAGAGGTTGGGTCTTAAAATAGCCTATGAGGGAAAGGGTTAACTGTAGCTGGAAATCATGACACAAGCAGACTCCTATACACTTACCCTTAGGAGTTCACAAGCCAGCACAACCACTGAGGTTGTTCCGTCACCCACCTCATCATCCTGCACCTTGGATATGTCTGGCAATATAAACAATATCATTAGGCTATATATTCTTCACATAATACACCATAAACATTATTCTGCAATGCATTTCCTTGATTCACTGGGCTTGTAGCAATGGACAAACTTGTTATTTCCTTTGTAGGAGCCGTCTGATCAGGATCTGCAGTGTTTGCTTATGAAATTACAATACATCTGAATTTACAGTTTCTACCAATATCAAACAGTCCTGTACATATGCCATTATAAAAATGCAGTGAATCAATATTCATGATGTCATTTTTTTACATGAATATCCATGGGGTAAAGGATTAACCCTTTCCCTTTTCTATGTTTATTACAAATTTCAACCCCTAATGAATATTCATGGACAAAATAGTTACAATGAAATATGGAAGGTGGAGCATTGTAGCCATTTTAGAAACTAAAGAAACTGATCTATCAAATTCCAAGAGCAAACAGAGCAGACCCTGATCAGAGGAGCCATCTGATCTGGGTCTACTCTGTTTGCAGATGTGTGAAAACATGTTTATATGAGGGAAAGGGTTAAACTACCAGTGATTGTAGAGCCAAACCTTTCAACGTAAATAAAACATTCACTGACATTCATATGACGCATTATTAACCCCATGAACCCGTATCATGGCATTTGCAAACAGGCTTAAAGGGTTAATATACACTAATGCAACAACCTGCTTTGAAAGTTTAACCCTTTCCCTGTTCTATATTTAGTTCAATTTTCAATACTTATGGAATATTCATGGACAAAATAGTTATAATAAAGTATGAAAGCTGAAACGTAGCCATTTTAGAAACCAAGTAAACAGATCTATCAAATTCCACAACTGACTAGCAAACAGAGCAGACCCTGATCAGACGGCTTCTATAAGAGCTGTCTGATCGAGGTCTACTGTTTGCAAATGCATGAAAATGCATTTATATGAGGGAAAGGGTTAACATCCAAAGGGTCAGATCAATTTTTCAGACAATGCCTAATCATTCCTAGTCTCTGTAGGCTGAAATGACACAGGTCTTAGAAACATTCTTACATTGGTAAGAGCACCATAAGGTTATAAGGCTATGATCAGAGCTACAGATGAAAGGCATTCTAATATATCCAAACCTCTCTATTTCTCAGTCAAATTCTATCTGGCTGGTGACCATTTCTGTGCTACATGAGCATCAACAAAATAGGTTTTGCAAATAAATAGTTTACCAATATTTCCAAAACTCCTCTTATCTAGATCTCTGTATGACTAAACCTTGATTAATTTTTTTTTTTTAACCCTTTCCCTGTTCTATGTTTATTCTAAATTTCGATATCTATTGAATATTCATGGACAAAAAGTTATATGAAATATAGAAGGTGGAACATTGTAGCCATTTTAGAAAGTAAAGAAACAGATTTATCAAATTCTATCAGCAGACTAAACCCTGATCAGACGGCTCCTCTAGGAGCCGTCTGATCAGGGTCTTCTCTGTTTGCAAATGCGTGAAAACATGTTTATATGAGGGAAAGGGTTAAACGAGACACTCTAAGTACACCTCTTTATGTTTTACTCACCAACAAGAACCTTGGCGGCAGGATTATCTACACCAATGGACCTCAAGATGGTGGCCCCATCATTTGTCACCTGTAGGCTTTCCATTCTGCCCATACTCTGCAAAATCTTGTCCTGAAACAGATTAGCAAGAGTAAAGATTGTATTAAACAAGAATTATAAATACAGCTGTAAACTAATGCGATATTGAAGTCATACCAAAGTCATACCATTGATCTTAAGTATAATAGATTCATTTCGAATATTAAGCTACTGGATACAATTAGGGGTGACTATTGGGTCCAGTTTTGACTATTGCAATACTATTGCTATTGCTGAAAGTACTATTGCGATACTATTGCTATTGCTGGAAACTATTGTGATACTATTGCAATAGTTATTGCCAATATTTGAAAACTGCAAATTTGCACAGTGTAAGATATAACTTTGCTGTAATTACATACTAAAAGTATTTCAAACACTCGCTTTGCCAATTGTGATTTTTACTCTTGTAGACAAGCTGATAATTAAGCTCAAGTCTAATTGACAGGTAATTCACATGTGCTGAGACTGACAGGTAATCCACTTGTGTAGAGAAGCAATTTATTGCCTGTCAGGCCATAATCTTTTGTTAGAATGTCATAATCCTATAGATAACGTGAGTACATCCAATGGTGTGTTAAAACAACAAAAATGGCGGTCATATACAAAAAATCTAAGCTTATCATTAATACACATAATAAAGGAAGCCTGGATTCATTTGTACAACTAAACAAACCATCAGAATGTATCGAGCAACTGAGTTCGTCTCCCGAACGGCTAACAGCCTTTCTGCCATTTTACCCCACCACCCAAAATACCATTAGCTGGAACGTCTCATTAGAACGTTTTAACTGCTTTCGGTAGAAATTTGTTCACACCTTTTGCATCGAATTTGATCAAAAATTGAATGAACAGCATTTAACAGGAAATTGACCGAAACCCTGTCTAGAATTCATGACAAAACATGCCTACGTCCACAAAAGTGCAGTTCGGAAGTTGAAAAATGAACGTGTACGATTAAGTGTGACAGGAGTAGAAGTGTTCGGAAGAACATGTTCTACTGCCTTCACCATTTCCTTCAGAGAAAACAAGAGGAGAGGAGACGCGAAATAAAAATTATTACGTATTAATGTTCCTATTTGACAGAGTATATTAACCACGAAGAACTTTCTATCTTCAGTTTATGATCGTGTTCGATTGCAATTTTTTGCTTCTGTCACGTGATTTTGTTCTGAAAGTGACAAATCGAACGCGCCTATGGTTATCATTTTCTATATGGGCTCTTAATGTATCTGTGTGTGTGTTAGTAAACAACCTGTCAGTTTGACACGAGGGTGTCCGAGACGATGAGGTTAATTATCTTTCACAGCTAATTCCCACTTTATAAGATGGAAAAGTATCGTAACTATCGATAGTTGAGCTAACTATCGGCGATAATTATTGGATCGAGACTTTTACTATCGATCCATACTATCGAGACACTGGGGATCGCAATGCATCGATATTTCGATGCATCGGCCCACCCCTAGATACAATACTATACAAAACTGACCAGTTGGTTTGATCATCATTGCAAATTGAAAACTTAGTTGAATGCCAAACATTTTCTGTCTTAATGGTACACAATTTCAAATTAAAGCTTTAACTTTAGTGAGCAAGCTCACATACCCCATGCAGCCACATTGTTAGAAAAGAAAAGTAGTTCCCCATGACAAATTCATCTGAAAATTTAACTAATTCAAGCTTTTATTCATGACAAATCTTAAAGCAAATATGAGAAAGTTGGTCAAGAAATGAAAGTGCTAGATGAGCAACAATGTATTATTTTACATGGACTGACTGACAGATTCCTCTGAAAATCGAACTCATCCAAGCTTTAATCAAGACAATTTTTAAAGTAAATTGGAGAAAAATGTGTCAAGAAATGAAAGTGCTAGATGAAAAACAATGTATTATGATATATGGACAGACTGACTGAGAGACAGGTCAAACACTATACAGCCAGTGCAATTTCTTTGAGTGGGGTATAATATGCAAAACTTCAAAAACATGGAGAACTAAACAAGACTCAGTTTTTTAAAGGGATTGGGAGAACCACACAAATATTTTATAAAATTTATTTTTAACTGATATCAAATACTAGAAATAAGTCCACAGGACATGAATGCCTCAGTTAATTGTGACTTGCTAATTGTTAGGGCTGGCTATTGGGGCTAGAAAAGACTATTGCGATAGTATCGATCTGCACTTTTGAACACACATATCCTGTGTGAAAAGAGCGCTATATAAATGTGGTATAATAATCTGATTCTGTCTTTTCTATGATGGCCAAACTTTCCATTCCAGTGTGCATATGCCATTGCAGACCCTAATCAGGCAGTTCCTACAGGAGCCATCTGATCTTGGTCTATGCTGCTTGCAAAGGCATTTAAAGGCATATCTATCAGGAATAGAGTAAAATTCCAGTGTTAACAATAACACTGTTTTTCTAAAAATCTTACCATTCCTTTGGGTCCTAGGGTGCTCTTTACCAGATCTCCAATGGCAATGGCACCAACAAAGGAAGACTGAAAGAAAAACCCAATTATATCAGTCGTGTAACTTCTCTCTCTATATATATATCTACCATATCTACTATAAACATCTGAAACCTCATCTCCTCTTTTCATTGGTTTATAAAGCTGAATAATTCAATTTGGCACCATTTTGAGAACTTTCAATTTGACCCATGATCAAACTGCTCTTTTAGCAGCAGTTTGATCTAGGTCTGAACAATTTGCCTATATTTGTGACTGAATACTTCTAAGGATAATTATCAATCATTACATGTATCAAAATAGAAACAAGAAAAACTCAGGCTTGCCACAAACCAGAGGAAACAAAATTCCCTGACATCATTTAAATTTCCCTGACATGTTACATTCAGACATTTAGTCTTTCTATCATAATTTATGTTAAACTTTTGAGGAAGTTTAAAATATATGGCCATAATTGTCTTTCCCCCCCCCAAATTCCCTGACATTTGCCCATATATTTTCTTCAAAATTATCTCTGTGACATTTCACAAAATTCCTTGACAATTCCCTGACGTTGAAAAACATTTCCTGATGTGTGGCAACCCTGAAACTAAAGCTTCCGAAACAGGTCCTTTAAACCCAAATCAAAAGATTTTCCAGGAATTATGAACATTCAGCAATAGAGGCAGACAATTCAGAGTTAACTAAATTTAACTGAAATTGGTCATGTAAGTGTTATCTGATTTTTGCAAATTTTATACAGAAAACTGTTATCATGACTATGGGGTCCACAAAATACATGTTTTGTTTCTTTACTTATCTACAATGAAATCTTCAATGACTATCTTTATTCCAATAATGAATATCAATATATCTGTCTTGCTTCAAGACATACAATAAATTCATCTTATACCCTTGATAAACAGTCTGTAATTACAGTATAACCTCTCTATAACGACCACTAAATTTTGTTAATTAGTTGGTATTTAAGGACAGGTGGCTGCTTAAAGCAAGGTGAAAGTACAACAGAGCGCTTTTATAGGAGCATTCTGTTTTACTTTCACCTTGTTTTAAGCAGCCACCTGCCTTTAACACAAAATACTTGATATAATTTAGTGGCCGTTATAGAGGTTTTACTGTACTATATAAAAAGTTTCATCAACTTTATCAACCTACCAGCCTAGCTGTCTCTGCCTTTTCTTCCTCAGCTCCAGCAGAGAAAATGTTAACTGGATTAAGCGACACCTATAATAAAAAACATACTTTCTGTTTACACAGCTATACATGCTGTGTGGTGACATTGGGTGATTTTTTTTTGAAAAAATCACCCAATAAAATAAAATGACTACCAACCACCATATTAAAAATGCTTACAACAATAAATCACACTCAAAATTGTATACATAAAAAAATGACATGTATTTTTTTAGCAAGATAATAAAGCAGCTAATACAAGAATGAATATACCTTTACTATTAGTAAACCCTTTACTCTATGAATACTCCAGTTGAATAATCTTGTAAGAAATAATGACATCATGAATACTTACTAGCGTAATATTTATAATGGCATATGTACACACGAATTTCTGGTTTGGGTAGAAACTGTAGTCAGATCTATTATAAGTTAATATATAAGCATTTACAGAGCACACCTTGACTTCCTATAGGGAGTGTCTGATGATCTGATCCGGATCTATTCTGTTTGCAAAGGCATAGAAAGGTATATATTTATGGAGGAAATGGTTAAATTGTTTGCTATAAAGTAACAGGAGGAAAAGTGCAGCCTGGAGCAGGACTCGAACCCGGGACCCCTCGCTTACTGTAATACAGGGTGAGTGCCCTACCAACTGACCTACCAGGGCTGTTATACAAGCTCCACACTCCAGAACCACTACACATCTCCCCCTTCACTTTATAGAGCTCTCAGACCATGTTTCCCAACTGCATGGGCCTTCAAACACTTCTGACACCATTAAAGTAACAGGAGGAAAAGTGCAGCCTGGAGCTGGACTCGAATCTGGGACCCCTCGCTTACAGGACAAGTGCTCTACCATCTGAGCTACCCGGGCTGCTATACAAGCTCCACACTCCAGAACCACTACAGCTAATCAATGCATTGAGCTAAAATTGCTTCATGGATTTCCACACTACATATTACATTTGAACAATGAAAGTAGATACCAAGATTGAAAGTACTGCTTTTTGCATGCAGGCTACCTTTTCTGTTTCATTTTAACCATATTAACATGGCTACCAAAATGGTAATCAGTGTTTGCGCTAGCCTTGAATTTTGCTGAGTCCCTGGGACTCAGTGCCCTTGAAAAAGTACAGTCCCAGTTGAGTCCCAATTTTTTCTTAAATTAAACATGCATCTTATATTGAAAATACTATAAATTATGTTTAATTTTTCATTGCTTTAACAGTTACATTACATTTCTGAAACGAATGTGCTGCGCTGAAAATCAGTGCTTCCTGATGTGAAGGCATTCTTGATTTTGGAATGGACACACGCTGCATTTCATTAGAATGTCGGACTCGGTCCTCTCCTCTTTTATCAACCAGTCAAAAAGAGGATCTTTCAGTCATGCTTCTTGGAAGCGACGAGTGTGTTTCAGCTTTTTAGCTGAAGACGCCATTATTACTCAGCATTCCGTTGCTATGCAATCAACTTTAACCCTGCAGTTAGCAATAGATTACGAAATTGCAGAGTTCAAGCTGTGACAATCATGCGATACATGTAAAATTCCAAAAACCTAACTGTACCTGTGCCATAAATCTATTAAACTTTATAATAATATTTAATTAAAAAATACAGTACTAGTAATTTGATGATATCGACGCATAATATTCATTATTTCAACCGTTCAAACCTAAAATACTAAAAGTTAAAATCTGCTTCAGAAATAACGTTTTAGTGTTGCGTCCCAGGGACTCAACGATCCCCGAAATTTCACATCCCGGCCGATTTCTTTGCGTATATAGATATGATTACGGTGTAAACGCGAACTCTGGTAATGAGTAAGTGTCATTCTCGATTTTTTCACATTACTCAAAAGTTTGACTTTCCTGTATTCTCCTGTATATATTTAAGGCTTGGCTGGTAATTGCAGTAACGAAACTGAGTATACATGCAAATACAACAGTTTGACAACTATCTCGCCATTTGTGGTCGAATCAGAGCAAAGCCGAGTCGAATACTCGATAAATTGAGCAAAACTGTAGGAAAAGTCTAAATATATAAGCAGTTAGAAACAACTACAGCTTAATCAGTACTGAATAATTCAATGGTAACCATTTAAAATATATAGATACGACACATATCTGCAAATAATTTATAAGCACATAAAGAACTGTGACATGTTCAAAACACATCCAAACACGCTGTCACATGGCCGCTGCCATGTGAGTGAAATTTCACCATTGACTTTAAAGAGTACAGTATATTTACGGACAAAACCGATGCAAATCACAAGAACATATTAATTACAATTATTCTACCAAATATTTAAGCCTGATATGTCAACATTTCCTTACCATTTTGTGTGATTTTCTTTTTCACGATTTCAGTGTTTGCCCTAATCCAGAATGTTCCCACACAATCGGAACCCTTCTACTATAGTAGTCAAGCTTTTAATGACCAAACCATTGCGGATAGGGAATAACTGGGGACTATACCTCTGTGACGGTAAGTATTTGCGGTAGTTTGCTTGACCACTGTTCCACCTGATTGACACTCAGTCAGTAGTCTGTTTTGTGATAGTAAATAATCAGGATAATGAAAGTGAATGAATGAATGAATGAATGAATGAATGAATGAATGAATGAATGAATGAATGAATGAATGAATGAATGAATGAATGAATGAATGAATGAATGAATGAATCGATCAATCGATCGATCGATCGATCGATCGATCGATCAACCAATCGACCAATCAATCGATCAATCAATCGACCAATCAATCGACCAATCAATTGACAAATCAATGGATTGATCAATTGATTGACCGATCATTCATTCAATCAATCAATCAGTTAACCAATCAGTCCAATCAACCAATCAGTTAACAAACAAACAAACCAAACAAAAGCAATCAGCTAACGATTACACAACCAATCAAGCAATTAATAAAAAATCAATGAGAGATTATATGGTGTTATTTATAACATCAGCAGACGAGTTCGAACCGATAGCAATACATGTATTTGACTGTCAGAATTTGGTTGATATAGCACGATAGTATCAGTCTCAATGACGGCGTTGTCCAGAGGATTAAACTTGGACATCGGAGCATGAACCCACCCTTATTGTCAACAACGGATATTATTTTTTCAATGATAATTAAATGGAATATACGTTATATAGCCGATTACAGATCAGAACAGAACAGAATATTTATTTGGTTTAAGCATTGCAGCTCATCACCATAAATACAAATACAGATAATTCATGCTGTAATCACGACAATTTGATACCCTCAGAATCAGCGCATTACTTGATATTTTGATGATATTGCGCAATATTTATCAGTTGGCGATTTATTCAATATACACAGATAACAAACTTACACATGCATATTACACGGTTTATAATTCATAATTGTGACTTAATTTTGCTACACAGATTTATAGTATACATCAAGCTGTAGAAGTAAGCCTTGTTAAATACAAGTATAAAATAAATCGAACATGTTATTCTCTTCAGAATTGCCCTATTTGGATTTGTTTAAATGCAGTAAGGACCATAATGATTTCCCACATACATCACAAAGTCTTATGATACCGCTACCTGTGTGTATATATATGGGTACCAACGAGCTGTAGATAAGACTACATATATTTATATAGTGTTGCTACTCATTAGATTCGCCTCAGAGAGGTAATTCTACTGAGTAGCAACATAGACCTATATTATGTTAAACCCCTCTAATGCGACCACCTAAAAGATTATAATTCTGGGTGCTAAATATGCAGGTGGTAGCTTAATGCAGGACAAAAGTAATACAGAAAGCTCCGGGAGGAGCTTTCTGCATTACTTGTGTCCTGCATTAAGCAACCACATGCTTATAAGGACACCCATGTTTATTCATTAAGTGGTCGCATTAGAGGGGTTCTATTCTATATGTTTCTGGTAGCAACAAGATAGAGGTTGGCTGATAAATTTTGATAGATCGGCTTGCATCTAGTCCACGACTATGGGCATATAATGTAAACACAGAAGACTCTAAAGATAGCCTGTGTCACTTCCATCACGAATATAATACTTGTACCATACCCCTTTCCCCCATGAATATTTATGCAAGAAATAATGACGTCATGAATATTATTTAGATTAATTTACTACAAAATCACATGGATACAGGTATTTTTGGCAATTGCAGAAACTGTAGAATCATATCTATACCAAATCATAAGCAAACAGAGCAGACCCTGATCAGACGGCTCCTATAGGAGCCGTCTGATCTGGGTATACTCTGTTTGTAAATGCGTAGAAAGGCGTATTTATGGAGTAAAGGGATACTTATACTCACCCGATTACAACTAACGTCAGCGCTCTAATTGGTATTTCTTACACAAAAACTGTATGGAACCTATCTATAGTTACCATGTAATAAAAACACGTGGGCCTATACTAGCAGATGATGCGAGATAGTTTAGCCCTAGATATCGGAAAATCATATTTGATACTACCAAAAGACGTTTTTCTAAACCTAGTTGGTCAGTTGTATTAAATTTGAATATTTATCAGAAACGTCGATAATTCTACCAAAACGGACATTTGAAATCAATTTTAATGTGCTAGTTCGAAAACAAATTAAATAGCGATTACAAAGTTAATAGCGTGGTTTAAATGCTGGAAGATATTGCGAAGTTAAATTAACCCTTTCCCTCATATCTATAGAAGACTTTTGGAACCCTTCCACAGGAGCCATCTTATCAGGAAGTATACTCAATTTGTTAATGGAATTACATAGATCTGATTCTGCAGTTTCTGAAATGGCCACAAACAGTTTTTCATTAACCAATATACACAATCAGGCCGCTCAGCTGACATACATTTGTATGTCTCTGTCCTTGTCTCTGTCTCACGATCCTGTCTGTATTTCTGCCTTAAATTGTCTCCGCATGCCTGTAAATGCGTAGAAAGGCGTATTTATGGAGTAAAGGGATACTTATACTCACCCGATTACAACTAACGTCAGCGCTCTAATTGGTATTTCTTACACAAAAACTGTATGGAACCTATCTATAGTTACCATGTAATAAAAACACGTGGGCCTATACTAGCAGATGATGCGAGATAGTTTAGCCCTAGATATCGGAAAATCATATTTGATACTACCAAAAGACGTTTTTCTAAACCTAGTTGGTCAGTTGTATTAAATTTGAATATTTATCAGAAACGTCGATAATTCTACCAAAACGGACATTTGAAATCAATTTTAATGTGCTAGTTCGAAAACAAATTAAATAGCGATTACAAAGTTAATAGCGTGGTTTAAATGCTGGAAGATATTGCGAAGTTAAATTAACCCTTTCCCTCATATCTATAGAAGACTTTTGGAACCCTTCCACAGGAGCCATCTTATCAGGAAGTATACTCAATTTGTTAATGGAATTACATAGATCTGATTCTGCAGTTTCTGAAATGGCCACAAACAGTTTTTCATTAACCAATATACACAATCAGGCCGCTCAGCTGACATACATTTGTATGTCTCTGTCCTTGTCTCTGTCTCACGATCCTGTCTGTATTTCTGCCTTAAATTGTCTCCGCATGCCTGTTTCTGTCTGTGTCTCTCTGCCAATTTCTCAGTCTTTGTATATGTATGTATGTCTGTCTCTCTATCTCTCTTCCCATCTCCTCCCCTCTCTCTACCCCCTCTCTCTTTTCTATCTGTCCATGTCTGTCTGTCTCTCTATCTGTGCATATGCACGTCTCTCTCTGTCCATCTGCATGCGTCTCAGATCTCTGTCATTTTCTCTCTGTATCTGTCTGTCTCTCTATGTGTCCATCCTCTCTGTGTCTCTCTCTGAGTGTCTCTCCGTGTCTGTGTGTGTGTGTGTGTGTCTCTCTCTCTCTCTCTCTCTGTCTCTCTCTGTCCCTCTCTTTCTCTCTCTTCCTACATACCTACCCACCCATCCACCCACCCACTTATTGAATTTAGACTATTTCTCCTGTGTACTACAAATATATAAAAGGAATGAAAACATATTATGAATATATTTGCAAACAGTGGAGACTCACGAGGTACAAAACATTTACATCAAGATTAAATATACTGATATATATATACAGCATTTTGTTTCATTGCAATTCAGGAAAGGAGTAGCCAGTTTTATTTATTCTTCAGGATAAGGGCAAATGTTGTCTATATGGGTTTCTGAGTGGTGATACGCGGGGCGTGGGGATTTTCACCAAATTGGAACCGTTTTCACTTGGGGCGTGTTGACTGTAAATCCCGACTACCCGCAGAGGACACCTGGTCCGGGTATTAGTCTAAACCCTGTCATTTCCGTTTTATGGGAAAGGGGAAAAATAAAAACAATAAAATTTGGCTCGAAATGGAAAGTTGTTTGAATGGGACATTGTTGCATAATAAATGCAAATTATCTGAGATGAACAATGTAAGTACACAATCAAGGCATTTTTTAATTATTAAATTCTGTAAAAGCACCGTGCAGTGAACAAAATACGGTGAGCAAAGAAAAATATCGCTAAACTTTAAAGTCCCGAGTCTAGATTTTCGTGCAGGATAGGCGGACACCAGGATAGGAAAATGCGTGTGGAATCCTATATCTTATCCGAATCGACCAAACTTATCTGTATCTGTATATGTACATCGTAGTAACCTATAAAGGCTTTTACACGACGGGTGATTACCTCTGCAGAAAACTTCAGGAACTTTCTACAGTGCTGTCAGTCCTCACTCCTGCATTAACCCATTACTGCATAGGCTATTTCTAGGCTCAACCTCTTTGAATAAATCTACCAAAAAGAAACATTTACAAGAGAAAAGGAAAATTTTAGAATTGTGTAGCAATTGAGTCATTCAAGTGATTTCTAGACAACTCGGCACCAAACCAACTCGGCCCCTAGACAAATCGGCCCCTAGACAACTCGGCCCCTGGACAACTCGGCCCAAGACGATTCGGCACCTATATTGCATTAGAATTATATGGGTAATTTCAACCTGCTAAATCATGTTTTTGGTGCTTACAGGATATTGAAATGATAATTATGATTTTAATTGCATTGAACTAAATTCATTACTGTTTAGATCTGTCTTCAGTTGACTCACGGCAGTCTAGGTCCCCAGCAGGGGTTTGACTTAATGATAGATAGATAGATGTAACATTTATTGAAACACTTGAATAGATAGCAACTGTTGTAAATGTTGCAGATACATATATATCCTTCCCTCCCAAATCAGTAATCAAGGAGATGATTGACAGAATAGCAAATATGTAGTTAGATAATTTTAACATTGTTACGTAAAACTATAGTAGCACTCTGGTATGTTTAATAAATACGAGTATAAATAGATGAAGATAATAATTGCCATATTTGAAATTGATACAAACAGTATAGACCCAGATAAAGTATGTATGTCTGATCTGGTTCCGATCTTTTTTAACATTGTCGAAACTAAACACGAGGACCAAATACAAATATGCAAACACATATTAAAAGAAAATAAAGAATATACAAATACATTTACTTTTAAATCAGGTTGGATCCAGATCGCTCACCGATTTACTCAATGACTGATCTGGCTCAAATCTGATTGCTCGTTATATGTACTCATAAACTGGAGGACAAACACACAAGTAATTCATTGAAGTAAATGAAAAATAAAGCATGCAATCGTGTTCAAGCCAAAATGTGGAAACAAATAGCTAGATTATATCCCGGTTTCTGATTTTGGCTCTACTCTGTTCGCATAGGCGTTAAAAGGCTTCTGTATGAGGGACAGGGTGTGTTAAATTGACACGTGTCGGTCAATCGTAACTACTCGCCGTATTCCGTCAGAGTTCGGAATATAGGTCTTATTTCGATAGAAATAGCCGAGGTGTTCCGAGTGACGTGTCGGTATCAGTCAAATGGTGAATTGAAATGCATATTAAATAACCATGCGATACCATTAATCTAATCACTGTGATATTGCTGATTGAATTATGCCACCCGCTGCTTTCGTATTTACACGTGCCAATTAATATTGTCCGCCCCGAGATCACAGGTATGTGACACTGATTGATTTAACAAATATTGCAAGGTGGGAAGAAAATATATATGCGTCACTGTAAGACATACGCAAAATGCATTATTGCTAATTTAATCATTGATATAAAACACGTTTTCCTATAGAGTCCAGACTAAAAAAAGATATGTTGAATCGTTGTTATGTACAGTGCATTAGTTATTTACGATCACATAAAATCTCATTCTTTACTTAATCACTTTAATTTTATGGTCTGTTAACCATCTACCTGCTATGGAAGTTTCACATATTCTCTTAATTTTAGTCAAAGACCTATGATAATCAGGGGTGTGATTTTTCCGCGGATTTCCGCGGATCCAATGTTCCAAAGGACCATTTTTCCAAAACGTCTAAATCCGTTGCGAAAATCCGAGGGGGGGGGGGGGGGGGGGGGAGGTCCGCGTCCGGTCTGGTCCGGGAATTAGTCTCGCCGAACTCGCCGCGGATTTACCCTGTGCCATTTCAGCTTCATCTTACCTGTACTACGCGGAATCCGATTGGCCAAATCTTCGTGCTTACACCAATCAAATCGCTGTTATCGTTGCATGAGTTACAAATCCGTTTCCTCCCAAATTGTTAGCGAACTTTCACAACAAACGTAAAAAAATGTGGCAACATCTCAAACTATTGCTGTATTTGAATCAAATGGACTTAAAGAGGAAGTCCCTACAATGATCGCATATTTTCAATAATATCATAAAACTTGGTATTTGTTATGCTCTATCATTATTATGAAGGTTCCCAATTTGAACATATACCGAAAAATGTCCCTGTGATACAAATAAACCAATTTCATCAATACTGATAATTTTTGTTCTACAACACAATATTATCGGCATTTTCCGTTAAATTCTTCCGCGTTTTGCCGATGATCACCCGATCCCTCCATTGTTTACGTAATAGCTTTCTCGGATGTGGTCGGAGAATCGCGAATAGGGCGAACAGTTACAAAACTAAATCCCAACCCGAATAAAACTGAAACTTCGGGTAGTAAAACCGGGATCGGCTATATCAAACGCATGGATGTTTTGTCATTATAAACGGTAATTGGATGGGGCTTTTTGCGATATACTACTTTTCAGCATAAAAATAAATGAGTTTTGTATATTTTAAGTGTTTATGAAACGCGTCAAATGTAGGGACATCCCCTTTAAAATGACAATAATATTTTATCGGACAGCTGATTCAGCGGAAATTCTGCGTATTGACACTAGCAGTAGGAATAAGTTCAAGCGGGACTGGCAAGAAACTGAAAAATGACAGCGTGTCCTCGTGCATGTCTGAAGTTGTCATTGACAGAAAACAGCGAAGTGTTGTGTGTGCGACAAATTGATTACATACTGCAAAGAGGGAAGCTTGCTATTGTAGAACATAGTTCTTCATCTGACACACAGAGAAGGAAAATGTGATTAAAACCAACAGAAAGTAAGTTACTGCCCTACGTAACCGGTGGACAATCTGAAGATGACAGAAACTATGGTATTCACCCAATTTTCAAAAACGTATCAAAGAATGTGAAACACCTGTTCCTGTAGTATTACTTGAAGACAGAACAGCAAGTACACAGGTAGGAGCAAAAAAGTGTTTAAAATATGTGATTGATTTTCAATGAATAACTAACCTGCAGCTGGTTCCTCAATCCTGAATTTTATGAGAAGGTGCATGTCAACTATTAGTAAACTATTTCAATGACAGTGATGACAAGAAATAAATTACAATCAGAAAAATAAAAAAAGCAATAACAGTAGAAGATTCATGTTGGCACTTTTTCCAGACTTTAAATCATACTGAGCCAGAGTATTCCATCCATGAACCCGAGGGCCATATTTTCTCTTTTGCCATACTTAAGAATTATCTGTTTATAATTGCATCATCATGTGCACGGAAATTTATTTTATGCTGGAATTTCTGGTTACTTCAAAAAGACTGGAGAATATTGCAAGAGCATTCTTTTGTACTTCACTATTTTTTTTATGAATATTCATATCAGAAATAAAGACATCATGAAGTATAATTAGATTAATTTATATTATGCCACATGAATACAATAATTTTTGGCAATGGCAGAGACTTAAGAATTATTATTTTTTGTATATGATTTTATTTATAAGCAAATTGAGCAGATCCAAATCAGACTGCTCCTACAGGCCTTCTCAGTTTGCAAAGGAGTATTTATAGAGTGAAGGGTTAAAAACTAGTTCATGAGCAGAAGTTGAAACATCAAACTGAGGTTTGTCTTGTACAAACAGTTGCATATTAGTAATTCCTTTCACTCTTCTTTTTTCAGGCAATAGTTCTTGGTGTCATTGCTGAGAGGAATCTACCCTTGTCCATGGTACAGGTCTTGATTGACTTAGCCAAAGAACTTGCGAAGGACATCAAAGCTTTACAGAACCTGAGTATGGTTTGCACTTCAGCCTCATAGACTTGTTGAAACTATGACTAGGAAAACAGTAGAGAAGCTGAAGAAAACACCAGTTTTGCTAAACCTTGATCAAGCAACAATAACAAACATACATTTTGTACCAACAGTTATTTGTAATTACTTTGATGAGAAAGAAGGAAAAGTTGTGCTAGACCAGTTGGCCTCAATAGAAGTTTTGAAAGTGGATTAACATTATGAAGTTGATGTTTTTGTCTTCAACACCAGCTCTAGTAATAAAATGGTATTTAGTACAGTGCAGTTGTTGTTGTTTTTTTGGTGTGTTTTTAAGTTTTAAATTTTGAACCAGGATAGCTCAGGGAGAGCTTTCCAATAGACCTTTAAAGCCCTATTTTTAGCTCACCAGAGCACTTTTGTGCTCAGGGTGAGCTTTTGTGATCACTTGATGTGATATATTTGGAATGGTATTATTCATCATTCTATTGAGTTGGATTTTATATGATTTCATTTGAAATATATATTTTTTAATTTTTTGACAAGATGATGCTTGTCTAAAGTTGTTCTACTAAGAAATGTCAAGAGACCACTATGGTAGAAGCCAGTGGGATTGGTCATCACATGAGAATACCAACAGGAGACCAGAAGAGTGGTATGTATGATGTATCTGCTGGCACTTTTGTTGATACGCATTAATCTGTCCATCTCTCCTTCCACCTTTAGCCCTTTGTTTCATAAATGTCAAATCTAACCTTTGCAAACAGAGTAGACTCAGATCAGACAGTTCCTACAGGATCTGTTTTTTTCTGAAATTATGATAGATCTGACTCTGCAGTTTCTACCAATATCAATACATCTTTTGTAAATTATGATAATTTTTTATAAAAAAAATATGCCTTTATAAGAATTCAGCTAATAAATATTCGTGCTGTCATTTTGTCTAACATAAATATTTTAACAGGGAAAGGGTTGTAAACAAATGTGTTTCTGCTATATGCATGTAACTACACAATTCTTTGTCCCATTTTTAGCTCACCAGAGCACAAAGTGCTCAGGGTGAGCTTTTGTGATCGCCTGATGTCCGTCGTACGTTTGTCATGCGTCGTCAACAATTTGAACCTTTAAAAATATTCTTCTGAATCTACAGGGTTCTCAGCTTTCATCTTTGGCACATAGCATCACCTATAGGTTATAATGCCTAAATTATGCCCCTGGAGTCAAAATTGGCCCTGCCCCGGGGTGTCAAGTTTTCAATAGAAACATAGTGAAAACTTTGAAAATCTTCTCCTGAAACTGTAATGTTCTCAGCTTTCATATTTGGCACATAACATCATGTTCAGGTCCTCTACAAAAGGGGTGGTCAGTTTTCTCTAGCAGACTGTTGTTCAGTTTTCTGTACATGTAGCAGAGTGCTGGGTTCATTAGTTAGGCATAGGGAAACTTTAAAACTCTTCTTGTCAAAAACTAAATGTCCCAGAGCTTGGATATTTGGTGTATAGATTTACTTAGTATACCTTTATGAATTTTGTAAATATCATAGTTCTGATGTTAAAATTGGCCCTGCCCTGTGGTTTATCTTCTACAGTATAAAGATTCCCCTTAGCCAAAACAACTCCAGATAGCCAGTTCGTGTTATGTAGTTATTGGAGAGGTCAAGTTCCTGTTCTAAACACTAACAATACTGTAATGTTGTCTGCTTCAGAATTATTATCTGTTTGTTCACACTGTTTTAATGTATATCAATCTTACAATTAACTCATGTACAAACCACATATGAAGTTACATATGCATCAGATCAGAATCCAAAATGTGTGCTAATTTCAGTCAAGTCAAGCTCAGCAGTGATAGGGTTGTCATCTGTTAGAAATGTTGTCTGCTGAAAAATTAACACTGTCGATGGCCCTCTTGTTTTATATAGAAACATATTGTGAAACCTTTAGAAACCTTCTCCTCTGAAACTGGAAGTTTCTCAGCTTTCCTATTTGGCTCATAGCATCGTCTTGAAGTCCTCTACAAAACATATATGAAATATGCCCCTTGTTCAAATGAAGCCCCTCCCTAGGGGTGGCCAGTTTTCTATAGAAACATAGTGAAAACTTTGAAAATCTTCTCCTCTGATTGTCTGGTGAGCGATATCAGGGCCATCATGGCCCTCTTGTTCGTAATTTTAAAATTTTCACACAAACGTTAACCATAACCTAATGATGTGTCATAGATATGAAATGGTCATGGCAAAGATGGGTGTATATACACATATATAAAAGCAGTTTTGTTTTCCCTCCATTTCTACCATGCTGTGTCAGATTTTCAAATAAATTCACAGAATTGTTAGATCTGAAGGTTTGTATTGCATATGACCTGTGGTGATATCTTCATTGTGAAGGTTATAGCAGAAGCTGATACAAATTTTAATCCCTTATCCAATGAATTTAATGCAAGAGTCTGACCATTATTAACCCATTATCTCATAGGCTATTTTTAGATACAGCCCCTTTGAATAAATCTACTGTAAAGGAGCATTAACTAGAGAAAGGGAAAATTTTAGAATTTTGTAGTTTAAAACCATTGTGATAAATAGAGCATTTGCTCCTATAGGAGCAAATGCTCTATTTGTCACAATGGTTTCACAAAGTGACTTTTACAATGTCGTCAAAAGTCGTCAATATGAGGGAATGGGTTAATATGTAATTCTTGTATTAAAAATATAAAATATGGTAAATAATCTCCATGGCATGAGAGAATAAGCTATGTAACATATCAGCAAACAGAGCAGACCCTTATTTAACCCTTTCCCTGTTGAATATTCATGTAAGAAATAATGATGCCATGAATATTTATTATCTAGACTAGTTTTTATAATGGCATATGTACACATGGATATTTTGTACTGGTAAAAACTGTAGCGTAGGAACTTTGATAATATCATCAGAAAGCAGAGCAGGCCCTGATCAGATGGTTTCTACAGCGGCCATCTGATCTTGGTCTACTCTATTTGCAAAGGGGTGAAAAAGCGTTTGCATGATCTGATATGGGTCTTTTCTATTCAAAACTAAGGCATTTATGAAAAAGGATTATCAGGTACAGTAACAGGTTTTGCAATTTATGTCTTCTCTGTCTCAAATACAAATACAAATTTATCAAACACATTATGCACTGATGAAGATGTAAATCGAAACATGTATGCAGTAAAATAAAAAACGTGTTGGTTGTTAATTTATCCCATATTCAAACACATATACAAATTTATTAAGCATTAACCCTTTCCCTGTTCTATGTTTATTTCAACTTTCAATACCTACTGAATATTCATGAACAAAATTGTTGTAATGAAATATGGAAACTGGAACATTATAGCCAATTTAGAAACTAAAGAGACATAACTATCTAATTCTAATAGCAAACAGAGAAGACCCTGATCAGACGGCTCCTCTAGGAGCCGTCTGATCTGGGTCTACTCTGTTTGCAAATGCAGAGGCAGATATGAATTGTACTGCAATTTCATTTCTGCTCCCAAACTCTGCCATTCATTGTCAGATTTTGAAATAATCTAAAACAAATGTTGACCATAACCTGACGATGTGGCACTCAAATGTCAAGGTCACTGGAGAGATGGATACCAAGTTTATGCAATTTCATTTCCACTCCATGACTCCTTAATTCTCTGTCAAATTATTTCACAGATATGACAATCATAATCTGACGGTGTGTCTCATACATGACTTAGAAGGATATCTTCAAGGTCACGGTCACAGCAGGGTTAATGAAATGTTTTTTTCCACTCAACAAGTCTTACCACAATTTGCTAGATTTTCAAATATCACACAGATACTAACCATAACCTGAATGTGCGCTGTGTACATATCTGAGCTGATGATGTATTCAGAATCACATCAGAGGCGAGCACATAGTTTAACCCTTTCCCTGTTCTAAGTTTAGCACAAATTTCAATACCTACTGAATATTCATTGACAAAAAAGTTATTAAGAAATATGGAAGGTGAACATTGTAGACATTATAGAAAGTAAAGAATCCGATCTGTCAAATTACAATAGCAAACAGAGTAGACCCTGATCAGACGGCTCCTCTAGGAGCCGTCTGATCTGGGTCTACTCTGTTTGCAAATGCGTGAAAACACGTTTATATGAGGGAAAGGGTTAACCTTTTATTGCATAGAGCCAATGTCAAACTGTTTAGCTCTAATGCATTGAAGCACCAAGTAATTGATGTCTCATCTGGATTCAAAATGGTTGAAAAGGTTATTAATGTATTTTCTGCATAAATAGTAGCAAATAGTGTAGACCCTGACCAAACTGCTCCTTCAAAAGCAGTTTGATCTGGATCTGCACTGTTTGCCTGAGTGTCAGAAGATTATGGTTATTAGGGTAGTGTTATTTCTGACTAACAGTTAAGGCAGATCTATATGTTCGATAAAGCTGATTTTCTGTTTTCATCAGTTATATTCTCAGCAGAAGGCTTGTTTTAATTTTGACCACAGGTCCAGAGGTGATGGTAATTTTATGAATGGCAGCAACTGGACTGGACCACCTCATCAATTTACTCACACAAGTAAGTATGAATAAAAATGGAAAAAAGGAACCCTTTGCTCCATGGATATACCTATTAATGCCTTTGCAAATAGGGTAGGACCAAATGAGACAACTCCAGCAGGAGTTGCATGCTTCTGGTCTGCTCTATTTACTTTACTTTAACCCATTACCTCATAGGCTATTTTTAGATACAACCTCTTTGTATAAATCTACCAAAAAGGAGCATTAACTAGAGAAAAGGAAACATTTAGAATTTTGTAGTTTAAAAACCATTGTGATAAATTGAGCATTTGCTCCTATAGGAGCAAATGCTCTATTTATCACAATGGTTTCACAAAGTGACTTTTACAGAGTCGTCAATATGAGGAAATGGGTTAAAGTCTCTGCACTGGCAAACAATCGCTGTGCTATTATAGAAATTCAGCTAATTAATATTCATGATGTCATTATTTCCTACATGAATATTTATGGAGGAATAGGTTGATCATACTGCAGATAAAAGGCATACAGTAAAACCTCTCTATAATGGCCACTAAATTATGTCCATTAGTTGGTATTTAGGGCAGCCACCTGCCTTTAACACAAAATAATTGATGTAATTTAGTGGCCATTATAGAGATTTTTTTTTGCTGTATTGATTATTGTTGGTACGTATTAGAATCACCTTGTGTGTCTCATGTTTTTGCTAGTTATGTACATTTGCTGTGTTTTCTTGTGTTGCTGATCGGGCGGCTGTTTGTTCTGTACAGTATGTGGCGTTTCCTGCATGACTCATATTTGTATTTTGACAAAGAAAACATTTATCCCACATTTCCATAATCCTTTCCCTCATATAAAAGGCCTTTTTCACACATTTGCAGTGTAGACCCAGATCAAACGGCTCCTAGAGGAGCTGTCTGATCAGACTCTACTCTGTTTGCTTTTGATATGATATAGAGCTGATTCTACACTTTTTGTCAAAGGAAGAAGTTTCATCTAATAAATATTCATGATATCATTTTTTCTTGCATGAATATTGAATATGGAAAGGGTTAATATGCTTCTTTATATGTAGCTGTGTATCATTTTTGAAATGCTTCTGCTTTTGTCATAAACTTTAAGAAAAAAAACCCTAATGAAATCACTGAATTGATATCCACTGCTAAACAAGTGCTGGCCTCAGTATATAGCCTTTTCCTTCATACAAATGCCTATTCAAACTATGCAGAGTGGACCAAGATCAGACTGCTCCTATGGGAGATGTCTGATCAGCATCTGCTCTGTTTGCTTATAAAATTGTAATAGATCTGACTCTACCAATACAAAAAAAAATCCTGTGTACATATTATGCCATTATAAAAAAAATCAGCTAATAGATATTCATGATGATCTTTGTATATGTTGCATGAATATTCAACAGAAAAAGGGTTAACTGAGTTATTTAACCTTTTCTTCCATAAATACGCCTTTCTACGCCTCTGAAATAACCACTTCTTGAAACCATTGTGATAAATAGAGCATTTGCTCCTATAGGAACAATGCTCTATTTATCACATTGGTTTCAAACAACAAAATTCAAAATTTTACTTTACTCATGCTAAAACAAGGTATTTGGCACACAAGTGTCCCACCAGGATGAAAAAATGAACTTTCATGTAGCATTTTGAAATTCAGGGTATCAAAAGGTCAATGTTTTGGCCATTCAAATCAGTGCTTGTTTCGATTCAGCAGCTTTTTCAAATACATTTTTATAGTGATTTTAAAGTACAGGTCACCTGTCTGTTACGGACACTACAAGAGACATATAACAACAATTAATTTGTTCAAAACATCATTCTTTTATTAATGCTTACTCAGAAACTTCAAAAATGGAAGGTGAACAAAGTAATGAAAATGTAATCTGGTTGATATGTGATTCAAAATGAAAAAAATATACCTTTCTGCAAACGATCTCAAAACTGAAACAAATTTAACCAGAAACTTAAAGCATAACATTTGTCTACCTCAAATTTCAATATTCAAACACATTAGTTTAGCTAGCATGAATGCTAGTCTAATATGCAAATCACTTTCAACTGTTTGAAATGGGCAGGATATGCTTTTTGCATCCAAAAATAATGGAATTCCGTACAGTTACGGACACTACACGAGAATGCTTCTCTTAGCTTAATACGCATTCTCCAGTGTTGTGTTTACTTCACAGCTTCTTTTCTTTTTCTGTATCAAAGAATCTGCTTTTCTCTTGCAATCTGAAATTTCTGCTTTTGCACTTTTATTTGGGTCTGATGTAACATGTTTAAGCTTTTAACTACTTTAAGCGTTTTTCTCTGTCGATATCTTTGCATTTCTTCTGTCTCTTTTCCTCTTAGGGATGCTTCCAAATCTGGATCTGAGGAAGCCATCTGCTTAATTTTCATTTCTTCATTCCTTTTCCTGTCTTTGTCAGTCTTTTTCAACACTGAATACTTTTCAGAGTTTTCTTTTTTCTGGCGATTTCTCCACACTTTAACACTCAGCCTGGTTTTCTCCTTTTGCTTCTTGGCCTCATTGTCATGTTTTTCAGCCTCTCTAACAGCAGTTTTCGTTAGTCACAGTGATGGTATTCTGCTGTCCTCTGCAAAAAATAATACATTGCCTTACATAAAAATTGCTACCTTCATGTTGGGCTCAATGCAAACATGTAGACAATATAAATGATAATCGAGGGCTTAAGTGTCAAAAGTTGCCTATAAAATTATCCAATTTAGCACTAAGCCCTCCATATGAAATTAAATTTGAATATTTTTGACCATTCATGGATGGACAGATGGTCACATACGTAAACCCTGCAGCCATAGTAGCAACTAATTTGAGCTCACGACAACTGGGCTCAACAAAAAGCAAGTGAAGTGTACACTGTAGTGTCCGTAACATTACTAGCAAGTACAGTTATATTCATTTAAAACTAATTGCTATAAGTAAACAGGAATATTTATGGTCAGTATTCTGTACAAATAACCTATCCCCAATTAATGGAATAACTATTTCTTTGTTTGATGTAAAATATGAGACATTAAAGTCATGCATCATATATGCAATTTACAAATTGTTTTTCAAATGTAACATGTCATCTCAGTCAAAACATACTTTGGGTCAATTTCATTATATTACATGTTTGGCAACAATAATTCAACAAGGCAGATATCAGAAATTGAAAGGAATTAAGTTTTGCAAGTACAGAGTCCATGCATACTGTAAAGCATGCAAAAAGTTACGGACTCTACCTTTTATAATGGATGATGATGTAAACAACAACTACTTACCTCTGACACCGTTGGGACTTAAAATCTTGTTTTTGTCCATTGCCCAGGACTACTTCGTTCAGTTTGACAAGCTATGGCACCATTTTAGATGGTTTTTCAGGAATTTTTTGCTGGTCTCACTCTGGTGAATTGTCAAACTCTTGAAAACGTGTACTCTTTTTCTGATGCATTATTACATCTTAATATTGTTGCACCAGACAAGCTTTTCTAGTATTTTCTAACAGTAATGAAGTGATGCAACATTGTATTATATGGATATTTGCTGATTACAGCTGTGAAATCAAGCAAAAAGCTGTTATAAATAGATGAAAGAAGTATCAATTTTTATAGACTATTTGTGTAGAGTCCGTAACATCAAAATTGTGGAAAAAACAAACTTCAAGTTCATAGAAATGAATTGCATTTTAGATTTTGAGCATGCACATACAGAGCAATAATACTGAGGAATACAACAGTTCTAGTGTAAATACACATTGAGTTTCTACACCTATGTTACGGACTCTACAGAAAAATCATTTTTCACATTTCCACGTGTGAATGCTAAAATTTCAGATATGCTATTCATTATTGCCGTGGTGTTTCCATATTTCAAACTTTAGTCAAATGTGAGTAATTCCAAGCATCAACTATCTATCAAATGATTTGTTAACAATGCTTTACAGATCCGTATAAAAGCATACCCATTGTGATTTTGAGAAAAAGACAAAAGCACCTCTCTAAGTCATATAGCCATAACTTCCTTATTATGCTGTTTATTTTAACAGTTCACCTACCAAAACTTAGTGTAGACAATGCTCTTTAATCATGCATCAGTTTCATTTCTCAGTAAAAGGTTCAAATTCTAGTATTTTAAGCTTTAAAATACAATTTGCTAAAGTGGGACAGCATAACGTATAAAAATGGTCATTTTGGGGACATGTTTGGAGCAATTATTCAACAACGGAGTAATATTTTGACATAAAATTTGGAGAGCAGCAGGATTGGCCATTACTACAAACATTGAATATAAGAAACAAATCCTTTATGTTCCCAGTTGATTTCAATCTGTATATAACATCATTTAGGCTCAAAATGGACAAATACCGTGTTTTAGCCGAAGTAGAGTAAATGCTCCTTTTGGGTAGATTCATTTAAAGAGGTTGGGTCTAAAAACAGCCTATGGAGAAAAGGGTTAACTGAGTTATTTAGACAAAAAGGTTAAGTTTTCGGCAAACAAAGAGCCATAACTCTGGTGTTCCAAGGTAAAATGTGAGTGATTCTTTCAGGGCCACATTTCCTTATGGTACTATACATTTACGACAGGTTTCATAAAAAAACTCCAAACCATTTCTGAGATATGACTCAGGGTGTGCAAAAGAGTTAAGTTTTTGGAAAGCAGAGGACCATACCCAGCGATTTTTTTCCTGGGATTGTGAATGGGTCCGGTACCCCTTGAATTGTGAAAAATTAGCGTCGTTTTGGCAAAAATTGTGATAAAAAGTATCGGTGTTTTTACAAAAATTGTGAATCACCTTTTGAAAGAATTTTCGTCCGAATATAAATTTGCGGACCGAGACGCATACGTTTTATTCATATTCTTGTAAAAGCGACCGAGACGTGCAAAGAAAAACGATACAAAATTTGGACTTTATCCCGAGAAACCGTTTGAGATACAAAACTTTGCAAAGGGGAATATAGCGATGTAAATATTGGTAAAAAAATCGGTGTAAGTACAAAGTAAAAGTTTGATTGTGAAATAATTCAACAGCTTTGTGAATGGGTCCGACGGACCCTGCTTGTAAATTGTGAAGGTCTGTTTCAAATTGTGACAGGGTCCGTTTTACGGTACCAGTTATATAGGGAAAAAAATTGCTGATACCATGACTCCAGACAGACAAGGTCAAGGGGAGGAAAATAAAGCAAGATGAAATCATTAACCCTTTCCCTCATATAAACGCCTTTTCACGCCTTTACAAACAGAGTAGACCCAGGTCAGACCGCTCCTAGAGGAGCGGTCTGATCAGGGTCTGCTCTGTTCACCAATAGAACTGATAGATCTGTTTCTATACTTTCTAAAATAGCTACAATGTTCCACCTTCCATATTTCATTATAACTATTTTGTTCATGAATATTCAGGTATTGAAATTTGAAATAAACATAGAACAGGGAAAGGGTTAAAATGGCCTGTTTTTTGTGTGCAGAAAACTGCTGTACCCTAATTATCCAGGAACCAAATCTTCCCTCTCCATGGTTTTGTCAAGCAGAATGAGTCAATCTGGCACCGTAAATTGAAATTAAGACTTATACAGTAGTAAATAGTGGTGACTGGTGAAACTGCTCCTTCAGGATTTGATCTGGGTCTGCACTATTTACTTAAGTTTGTGTGTAAGAATTACGAGGGTAATTAGAGTAATTAACCCTTTCTCTGCTCTATGTTTATACCAAATTGCTCCATGTTTATTCCAAATTGCTCTATGTTTATTCCAAATTTCATGAATATTCATGAACAAAATAGGGATAATGAAATATGGAAAGTGGAACATTGTTGCAATTTTAGAAACTAATGAAACAGATCTACCTAATTCCATTAGCAAACAGGGCAGACCCTGATCAGATGGCTCCTACAGGAGCCATCTGATCTGGGTTTACTCTGTTTGCAAATGTGTGAAAATGAGTTTATATGAAGGTAAAGGTTAACCCTTTCCCTCATAGGCTATTTTTAGACCTAACCTAATCTACCGAAAAGGAGCATTCACTAGAGAAAAGGAAAATGTTAGAATTGTGTAGTATTGAAACCATTGTGATAAATAGAGCATTTGCTCCTTAGGAGCAAATGTTCTATTTATCACAATGGTTTCAAGAAGTGACTATTACAGTGGTGAAGAAAGGTGTATTTATAGAAGAAAGGGTTAACCATGTTTACCCTGATTGTTAAAGTGTTCTTTTTCCAGAAACATGAATTATTATTATTATTATATTATTATTATTATACCACATTTATATAGCGCTCTTTTCATACAGGATATGTGCGTTCAAAAGCGCTTCACAAAGATACATTTACTGTACAATAATGCGTAAATTACAGAAAAATTTAAAATAAAACATATTTAATACTTATATATAGATAAGAATAATAATAAAATAGAATTGATGTAGGACATTGGTAAATAAGCTAATCTTTTCCGTAAGTTTATCTGTCTGTGTCGTATTATGATCTATTATAGTGTGTCAACGCACTCAGATTGTAAAAAAAACAAAAAAACAAAAAAAAACATAACTTGAATGCAACATTCTATGCGCAGTGCCAGTACGTCCCATAATTTTGACCCAGACTCAACAGACTTGGGTACATTCGTTTAACATACAACACTGCACATAAATTATTGCCGGAAAATTGGGTAACAGAACAGATCAATTTGAAGTTCATGCATATAAACTAAGCAATACAAATACACAACTGTTATATACGCGCACTATGCAACCCCTCCAGTCGTCAAACACTATTCGACCCGCTATGGCAATGAGGGAGTACACAGCGTATCATATTTTAATAGAGTTGTAATTGGGTATATTCAAAGTTAAATTTCAGAATAAAATGTCTTGTTATGGGAACCCAAAAAGCCCAGCCAAAGTAGAGCTAAAGAAGGTATCACGTATACTGTTCCTGCAACATATCCCACCGGCTGCAATGGCAAAGGAATCACATCGGACAAATCGAGACTGACTGAGACACGCGATGCTGCATTAGACCGTACAGGCTTAGTTTGCCCGCTGCCCATATATTACACGACCCAGTTCACTGGTAAGCAAAAATACGGAAACTGTGTCAGCTTAACAGGAATCCCTGGCACTGGTTAAGGACAGGGTAGCAAGTCATGCCAGCAAGACTCCCAATGTACCAGCGCGGAATTATACCGTAGAGGGTAGCCCTGTTCCACTACGGTGCTATGTAGCAGCAGTATTATTATCTGATTCATTGGATGATATTTTATATTTTTCAGGACAGTACAATTATGGTAGAGACAGCGACAGAAGAGGCTATGGTGATCAAAGCCAGTTTAACTCCACCAGAAATGAGTTTACTGTTCCCCTTAGGTCTAATGAGAGAGGAGTATATGATAACTACAACAATTCACGTAGAGAGACATATCAGTCAGGTGAAAGGGGACGTTTTCAAGACAATTATGGCCGTGTTCAGTCCCCGAGGAAGTTTTCAGAAGAGGGTTTATTTCAGTATAGATCCAGAGGAAATGAATTGCATACGTGTAGCTCTGATAGGGACAGGGAGAGAGTTGGGAGAAGGATGAATGATGAAATAACTCGCAGAAACAAAGACAGATATGAATATATTTCATCCCCCCAATCAGATGATGCTCAACACTTTTCAAGAGAACGAAGGTATAGATATGAACCTTATGGCAGCAGACATGATATCTCTAAGTCAAGATCTGAGAGTACAACATGGAAAGAAAAAGAAAATGTTGGTGGGTCAAACTCAAAAACTCATGTAGACAGAAAACCACCACAAGCAAGAACTGATCAGTCTGTAGAAATTCAAGATAAACCAAGTATAAGCCAAGGGATAAACTTACAAAAGCAAGACAAATTCAATAGCGTACAAAAACCTGACAGATTTATGTGTCAAAATAAGGCAATCGAAAACAGTGCTGACAATGCTGTAGAACAGCATTTAGTTCCTGATAATAATAGTAGTGGAAAACCTGCTGTTGGCATGATATCACAAAATGTTTCCTTACATGCACCTAGAGCAAAGGACAGGAAGATCATTTCTCAGCAAGCCATTAAGGATCAAAGACCTGTAGATTTCCAGCAGAGTCCTCTCGCTGATGGAAGCAGCTCAGTTGTTATTCAGGATGACTTGGAACAAAACAATCAAAATGAAAACCTAAACGCTAGTCCTGGTGAAATACAAAAACAGATTCGGGAAACTTTGCAGATGATTCAAAAGAATGTTGCACAGGTTCAGGCGGCTTTTAAAAAGGACCCTCCTAGTGCTAATGAAAGGACAGAAAAAAAGAAACCAACTTCTAGGACAACTGAAATGGGTCGTAATGAGAAAGATTTTAAACAAAGAAAAACACCATCTGGTAAAAAGGATGCCTTTGATCCCAAAGAATTTCCTAGTGAAAGTATTAGTACTTCAGGTAGCAAGGAATTAAACAAAGGAACAAGTGCCTTACTCAACTCAAATGAAAAGTTAAAGGCTGATATAAAACATTCTTCTAAAGATTCACGAATGGAAGTTAACTTCAAGAGCCCGAAAGAAGGTAGAACTGATGTTAAACCTCCAAATGATTCTAAAATGGCAAACCAAAATATGACTTGTGAAAATAGTCATAATCCTAATCATAGTTTGAATAAATACAAGCCTAGACATGGAACTGGTAGATTGGAAGTTGCAAGTAGTGATAAAACATTAAATCAGATCAGAACCACAGTTAAAGCTAGTAACAAAGCTAAAACTGAAACACATGGTAAAGACCATAGAAAAGAAGTTTCTTTAGATAAGCATACTTGGAACCAAACAGAAAGGAAAACTAAGCACTATAAGGATCAAAGTGAAGAGAATAAAACACAAGGTGTTGATCAACTATTGAAGGGTCATAGTAGACAGAAAGAGATAAAGTGTACTGATGGGAATTCAAAAGTTAATGAAAAAGACAAAGACAAACAAAGAGATCATCAAAATGTCAGTAGTCGAGAAATACAGAGTAATAAATTTAATTCAAACTTACAAAAAGAGGAAGACAAAAGAGAGAGAGTGTCAGGTGCTGCTGCTGTAAATTTTTCTGATAGGAATCGGCATGAAACTTTTACTTATGATAAGAGAAAAATGTCAACTGACCATATATCTCTTACAGAAGCAGAGTTTAAAAGAAAAGATAAAAGTAAGTTTCATAAAGACATTGAATATGACAAAGCAAGGGGTGTAGCAAATGAACATGAAAAAATCATGCACAGAGGAAACGATTATCGTAATGGGAACAATGAGCTTGGAAAATGCAAAGGAAGAGAAAACAATCAGAGTGATAAAGGTAACGTGTTTGAAAAAATCTTGGGAAAAGAAATACATAAGCATGATAAAGACAATGGACATGAAAATATGCAGACCAAAGAAAAAATGAAGAGTGATAAAGATATTGCACATGAAACAATTCGGAGACAAGGAATACATAAGCATGATAAAGGTCCTGTGCATGATAAATTACAGATCAGAGAAAAGATACAGAGTGATAAAGATAATGCACATGAAACAATTCAGGGACAAGGAATGCATAAACATGATAAAGACACTGCACATGAAAAGGTTAGGCCAAAAGAAAACAATAAATGTGCAAAGGAGAAAACCAGGGACACACACGAACACAGGCATATAGACAAAAAGTATGAAAAAGTCAGGGCAAAAGAAACTCTTAAGTGTAATCAAGATAGTGCACAGGCCAACAAAAGGGACACAGACAAACACAAGCATAAAGACACAAAATATGAAAAAGTCAGGGCAAAAGAAAATCGTAGGAGTGTTAAAGATAATACACATGAAAAAAACGCTGAGAAAGACGAACATAAGCATAAAAACACTGAAAGCATAAAGGTTAAGGAAAAACAAAATAGTAAATATGATAAAAAGAATTCTCCTGTAAATATCAAGGAAAAAGACATAGACCCTGAACCTGAACACAAGTGTAAAGACAGATATAAGCAAGATAAAGATACTGATCGTGATAAGGTCAGGGGAAAAGATATCAGCAAGACTGATAAAGACAGTACACATGAAATACACAAGGAGAAAGACAAACATAAGCTGAAAAGAACTGACAAGGAAAAGATGAGGGGAAAAGAAAACAGTAAATGTGATAAAGATAGTGCAACTGAAAAGGTAAGGGTAAAAGAAAAACATATGTATGATAAAGACACTGTATACGAAGGAAAGAAACGGCAGCATGGAACTGACGAGTATGTGCGACATCAGGGTCATAGTACAGACAAACTAAGTGATGACTATAGTGGAAAAAAAGTTACGGTAATTGTTAGTGATTCTAGAAAAGTGCAATACCATAATGAACAGAAATCTGCTAGTAACAGACAAATGATGAATGTCAATAAAAGTGAAAATGAAAAGTCTAAGATACCAGAAAGCAGTTATGCAAAACCAAAACAAAAATCTTCACATATCAAAGATAGCAACACTAGTGGTGAAGTATGTCATGCAAATGACCAACCATCAAAACATTCTGAAACTCATAAGAAATCTTCAGAAGATGGGTTTGATAGAAACAAATATAGAGGAGATTCAGGAAAAGAAGGTTTGAGTTCCCTTATCTTGGAAAGTGGACAAGAATTTAGTAGTCATGCATCACATAGTGATATTAAGAAACACAAGAAACACATAGGCGAAAAAAGCCACGAGAAAAGCAAGTGGTCAAGAAAATATATAGAGTCACATAAATCAGATGCTGTAAAGTTACAATCTTCCACGAAAAATAAGAACATGCCAACTATAAAACAAGCAAGGCTGGTTTTGGAAAAGCTAGATGATGTTAGTATAGAAAGAATCAAGCAAAGATTGAAAATAGATGACCAGAATGAGAAAAAAACCAAAAAGTTCAAAAGGATAAAGTCTCTGTGTCCAGATTCTTCATTTGAACCAAATTCTTCATTTGAAAGTGATTCTTCAGATCTTTGTAGACATGTGTCAGTTACACAGATAAAAAAGTGTGTTCCTATTGTGATGAGCAGTGAAGAAGGGTCATCAACAGAAGGAAAAAGCAATGTAACCAGAGAAGAAAAGCCTCTTGAAGAAGTTGAGCTGAAAAATGCTGATACTGTTGTTCCCATGCAAGTCAAGAAAACATCTTCTGTTGATTCAAACTGCACAACCAGGTCTGAGGCTAGTCTAAGTACTGAAGGCGAAGTAGAAGGATTTATGGCTAAAGGTACAGGAAACAATCAATCCTATATAGATGTTTCTGTGAGAAGGAGTTCAATTTCACCTGCAGATGTTCAGAAATATAATGTAGAGGAACTTGAAGATGAAGTAGATTATATATGTGATAAAGAGTCAAGTCAAATGACTTTTGAATTGAATAGTCATGCGCATAGCCAAGATAGGAGAGACTTATTGCTAGATGAAGTGATGACTAGAATTAAGGAGGAGATACATGTACCGCAATGCCTAGATGAATCTCAGGAATCTGGGGAAGAAGGAGATGTAGAGGATAATGATACCTCCTTTACTCTGTCTGAAATTAAAGATAATGTAGAAAACTGTTCAAAATCATCAGTGCCTAATGAGAAACAACATGGCGTAGGAGAAACATCAAGTAGATGTATAGAATTTGAGAGAGAAGACAGTGTTACAGAGATTATTGATTTAGATGATTGCATGGGGTCTCCAATAAACCTTGAGCAAGATGACGGTAGTGTTAATAAAGAAGGGGTTGAGAATTTGCAGAATGTTATTAAGAGAGAGAAGGACTCAGATGAAAATACAAAGGATATCATTGGAATGATAAATGAAGATTTAAGTGTTACAGAAGACAAAATTAAAGAAGAACCAGATTGGTCTACTATTAGATATACCCAAGAACCAGATGTGATATTTTGCTGCAGTGATGATGAGGATAAATGTACACAGCCTATTATAAATCTTGATTCAGATTCTGATGATGAAATACAACAACTTTCTGGAAAAGTGAAAATAAAGGATGAACCCCCAGATTGGAGTGATTGTTCATCTAGCTCTGATGTAAGACTGCTTGACTTGGGATATGACTTTTCTGATGATGAATCAGATATGGGAAGTGATTTTGAACCTGAAGCTATTTTCAGTAATTTCAATGTGGGCATAAAAGCAGCTGATGTGACTGAAATGGATCTACAAGAACCATCAAAACATGTTGAAGAAGGAAAAACAGATATTAAAAGTCATAGTGAGGAAAATGCAAATGAAGGAAATCATGAAATTGCAGATGCTAATGCTAATGCAAATGCAGAGCTTGAGTTTAGTTCTTCAGGTGATGAAATAATACTTACATCTGCATTTGATAAACCTGCAAAAACCACATGTCAAGAAAGAGTGAATGTTAAAACTGAGGTCAAACAACCATATAATGATAAGAAAGATGATGATAGTGTATATGATGCTGCAACACAGATAATGGATAACAGATGTGTGGGAGATTATGCAGAATCAAATGAATTAGTCAAGATGGAAGCAAACTCAATGAAGAAAACGAACGAAAATGAAAATGTGAAAAGAAGACCCAAAGTTGCTGCAGACAATGTTTTTGATCAGGATACACAGTCTGACAGTGATGTAGATATATTCCATTATCATTCTGAGCATGTTTTTGACTTAACTCAGAAAAAGAATGCTGACGATGTATATGCTGCAGAGACGCAAGTTCCAGTAGGGGAAAGTGACATTGTTATTGAAGTAAGCTCAGATGAAGATCAATCAACGACACATCCTGCAGTTGTTCCTCCAGACATTTATCAAACAGAAACTCAAGTGCAGGATATATATGAAAATTTATCAGATATTTCAGACTCTTATGAAGATGTACAATCTAAAGATTACTTTGGTACTAAGCAGACTTTATCCAAATTTGCACGAAGATTTGGAATGAGCTTGGATTACAGCTTCCATGAAAGAAATGCAGAAAACAACTGTGAAACGGAATTAGACTCAAGTCATCTACCATATGATACACCAACACAGGTATACCAAGATGTAGATCATGATAACGCTTTAGAAAAAAATGAGATGGACAAAGACATAAAAGAAGAGTATTTCATACAAACACAAGTATCGAAACATGAAAGAATAGATGACGGAAATCAAAGTGCAGATGACGCCTATAATGTTGCAACACAAATTGACTTTCATGTGGATGCTTTAGTTGATTCTTCTTCAGAGAATGAAATTGAAGTCCCGGACCTAGGTGAAGCTAGGTCTCCACAGAGGAGTGAACATCAGTCTGATTCAGATTATAATGCTTTTGAAGCAGATACACAGATAGATACTGACACCCATCTGAAGGCTAATGAAGTTGAGATGTTAGATAATGAGGATGATAGGTATGATATGATGACCCAGATTGATGATATGGCAAAAGCAGATGCCGAAGATCTATATACAGCAGCAACTCAGTTTACAAAACCGGATGTTGATCAGTTAAAAGACAATCAAGAAGAGAGTGGTACTTTAATAAAAAGAACTGCTGCTGTAAAAAGCAACAGACTGAGAAGACCAGTTTCGGAGAAAGCATCATTTCAATCATCTGTAGGTCATTCATCACATAAAAAGCAAAGAATAGCTGTAGAAATAAGTCCTCAAAAGCTAAAATCCTTAGCAGAAAAAAGGGGTTCAGGTATAATTGTGAAACCTCCAGATAATGGTGGAAACATCAGCGCTTTACCAACTGAAACTATTGGTAATAATTCAAAGATGCCATTGCCAAGTTCAGACTTTATCATGCTTCAGGATGCATCTAAGAAGGATATGTGGCTTTCTAAAGAAAAGGCCAGCTCAGCACAGCCATCTGTTTCTCTAGATAAAAATCAGCCAAGAAAGAGAAAAAGAAGAAGAACAAATTCAAAAGAGGAGTCTGATGCCTTGCTGAAGGCCAAGATGCAAGAAGCAAAGTCCAAGCAGAGAGAGAGGAATTTTCAGTCAGTCATTCACCCAGAAAACATTGTGGATTCTACAGTTAAACGATCTAAGCCTACCGCGATGGGTTAGTATAATACTTTACTTCATGAATATTCATATATCAGAATAATGACATCATAATTATTACTTACAATGTAGATGAATTTTTGTAATGACATATGAATACACAGGAATGTTTAGCCATGGCAAAAGCTGTAGAAGCTGGGTCCATGCTTATAAAGCTTTTAGTTGAGTCTGAGTTTCGTTCTCAAGCTTTTGATTGGTCAGATTTGAGTTCCCAAGCTTTTGATTGGTCAGATTTGAGCCAGAGGCTCAAATCTGACCAATCAAAAACTTGAGAACGAACTCAGACTCAACTGAAAGTTTTATAAGCATGGACCCAGATGTATATTATTTCGTAAGCAAACAGAGAGGACCCTGATTGGATGGTTCCTATAATTTATAGAGCCATCTGATCTGAGTCTACTGTGTTTGCAAAGGCATTAAATTGCCTCTCTTTGGAGTAAAGGGTCAATTTCATTGCATTTCCAAAGACTAGGAGTAGATTTTTGGCAGGTGGTATCACTGCTCCGGAGCATTTGAATTCAACCATTTGAGTGCTGAATTTTCAGTGTGCAATGCCCATTATGGGTCATCAGTGTTTGATGATGGAGGCAGCTCTTTTGCTGCCAGTGTTACATCTGTGATTACCTATACAAACAGTTTGAATCCAGATGAGATGCCAAGTATCACGGTGTCTCATCAGGATCAAAACTGTTAGTTACTGTGATTATTTTATGAAACAAAAGTGTAGAAAAATAAAAATGGAAAATTGTAGCAGACGACAAAGTTTGCAGACGACAGAAATTGGCAGCAAAAGTGTTAGTATGAAATGATGTGATTATTAGAGGATTTTTGATTGACAAAAATTGTGCAGACCAGAAGGTGCCTGGAAGGGGTGTGGGGAGGGGGATGGGAATGACTAAGAAACACCAACACTAATATTGCTTACATTTTCAAAAACATGCTGTTGTAGAGCCATTTATGTCTCATAGATGCTAATTTTAATTTTAACTGAACTTGTAATGGACTAATGGACACGTTTTGTTATATAGCCGCCTTATTTATTGACAAAGCAATAGATGGGACTACCCGTAAATCTGAACCTTTTACCCTTTACTCCATGAATATTCATGTAAGAAGTAATGACATCATAATTACAGTAAAATCCCGCTAATGCGACCACCTAAAAGAGGTACATGTATAATTTTGGGTGCTAGATGCAGGTGGTAGCTTAATTCAGGAAAAAAGTACTGCAGAAAGCTCCTAGAGGAGCTTTCTGCAGTACTTTTGTCCTGCTTTAAGCAACCACCTGCTTATAAAGACACCCATGTTTATTATGCCCCCGTTGACGATAGTCAGGGGGCATTATGTTTTGCATATGTCTGTCCGTCCATCTGTCCGTCTGTCACGCTTTTAGGTGCAGTTGGTTGTCACAGTTTTTCAAGTGTTATAAGTCAGTAAGTTCTAGACTTATACACATGAAACTTCACATACACATCAATTACCATCTGTGCTATCATTTGGCACCCCATCCATGCTGCCCGCAAGCCCAAGGTTGAGGTCAAATGAATTTTACATGCAGTTGGTTGTCACATTTACGTGCAGTTTTTTGTCACAGTTTTTTCATTGTCTTATATCTCCCTAACCACTGTAGCTATTGCCATGGAATTGCATATACACCTTAAACACCGTCCATACTTTTATTGCACACCCAGCCCATGCTGCCCGCAAGCCCAATGTCAAGGTCAAATGACTTGGAAATTTTATGTGCAGCTAGCTAGGCAAGCACCTACACGGGGGCATCACTGTGTCTTACAGACACAATTTTCTAGTTCATTAAGTGAGAGCATTAGAGGGGTTCTACTGTACTTAATTAAATTATTTCTTTATAGCAGCGCATAGACACAGGAATTATTGGCCTTAGTTATCTTTATCTATATTATATCATAAGCAAACAGAGTAGACCCTGATCAGACAGTTCCTACAGGAGCCATCTGATCTTGGTCTACATGTACTCTGTTTGCAAAGGAGTGAAAAGGCATTTATACATGTATCAAGTAAAGGGTTAAAATTATGGGAAGTTAATTTGAGAGAGTAAACTTTTTTTTCAAAGTTACTCCTCAAAAGTTCAAAAGAGTTCCTATAGTTTAACCCTCTCCTCCATAAATACACTTTCTACGCCTCTGTAAAAGTCACCTGTGGAAACCATTGTGATAAATAGAGCATTTGCTTCTATAGGAGCAAATGCTCTATTTATCACAATGGTTTCAAATTACAAAATTCTAAAAAATTCCTTTTCTCTAGTTAATGCTCCCATTCGGTAGATGCATCCAAAGAGGTTGGATCTAAAAATAGCCTATGGAGGAAAGGGTTGAATAATTTTTATGAAACCAGCAACCTTAACCCTTTCTTTCATATAAATGCTTCTTCATGCCTTTGCAAACAGAGTAGATCCTGATTAGAGAGCTCCTGTAGGAGCTGTCTGATCAGGGTCTGCTCTGTTTGCTTGTAAATGAAAGTATAATAGAACTGAAGTTTCTACCAATACCAAAAACTTATGTGTACATAAATTATGCCATTATAAGAATTCAGCTAATAAATATTCATGATGTTCTTTCTTACATGGATGTTCAACAGGGAAAGGATTTAAAATATATTCACATGATCTGTGGATTGATTCGTAATTCGCTTACTCTGATTTGTGAATCAGATTGGATGAGACAGTCCACAGTCCTAGTGTACCCAGTATGAATTGTCCAACTGACATGTAATTGATTTTTTACCCTTTCCCTGATCATATAAACACCTTTTCATGCATTTGCAAACAGTGTAGACCCAGATCAGATGACTGCTATAGGATATGTCTGATCAGAGTCTGTTCTGTTTGCTTTTGACATGCTGTAAATCTGAGTCTATGGTTTGTGTCAAAGCAAAAAGTTTCCTAGAAAAGTTTACAATATCACAAATGACCTGATAAATATTCATGATGTCATTATTTCTTACGTGAATACTGAACAGGTTAAATGATCATTTCAGTAACATCAGAAGAGCTTGAAGATGCTATGTTGCCCACCTGTAGTCAGATCGTCAGACATGGACTGCCAATTGTAAATGACACGGGTGTGCGCCTGAAGTCGTCAAAGCCCAAACCCAATGCCACCGGGAGATTTGCATCAAGGGCTGCGGCCCTTACAGGCAAGCAGTGTTTTCTCTTGATTTCTCTAAATTAGGGGGTCAAATTTTTGTCAAATTTTTATCTCTTACAAATCTTCCAAACAGGGGGTGGGGTTGTTCTTGTTTTAACCCTTTACTTTGCAGAGTATCGGAGCTGTCTGATCTGTGGCTATTCTGTATGCTTATGGGATTGAATAGATCTTATTATACAGTTTCTGTCATGGCTAGAATTTGCCCTGTTCACATGCCATTATGTATTAAAAATAATCTTATTATCAATAGTATTTATGATGTTATTACTTTTACATGAATATTCATGGAGTAAAGGGTTAAATGAATTTCAGAATCATGAATCAATAGAACAAGTATTAACTCTTTCCTCCATAAATACGCCTTTCTACGCCTCTGTAAAAGTCACTTTTTGAAACCATTGTGATAAATAGAGCATTTGCTCCTTAGGAGCAAATGCTCTATTTATCACAATGGTTTCAATACTATACACTTCTAAAAAAATTCCTTTTCCCTAGTAAATGCTCCTTTTTGGTAGATTAATTCAAAGAGGTTGGGTCTAAAAATAGCCTACGGAGGAATGGGTTAAATTCAGTGTTTAGTTCCTGAAATTGACACAACCTGTGGTAACAATGTTTTACATACAGTGCAAAATATTTACCTTAACAGTTATAAGTTAATCCTTTCCACCATATAAACAACTTTCCACGCCTTTGCAAACAGAGTAGCCCCAGATCTGACCAACTGCCGTTGGAATAGTCTGATCAGGGTCTGTTGTGTTTATTTCTGAAACAATATAGATCTGGTTTTACAGTTTCTGCTATTGCAAAAAAAATTCCTGATTTCATATGCCATTAATGATTATAAAAATTGTCTCATTAATATTCATGATGTCATTACTTCTTACATGAATATGCAACAGGGAAATGGTTAAGCACTGTTCGCTCTTATCACCAGTTTACTGACATGTAATTTCAGCTTTGTTACCAGTTGCCCAAATAAATCTTTACTTAGTTAGATGATGTTGTTTTGGTGCCGACATGCTTTTTTTTTTTTTTTTTGGGGGGGGGGGGGGTGATGTTATTACAAAATCTTTATTGTCTGCAAGCTTTATGTGTACTTATGGATATACATGTATATCTTTCAGATTATGCAAGTGTCTGAAAATTAATACATTTTACTGTATACAGATCCTGATCAGACAGTACCTACATGAGCCATCTGATCTGGGTTTGCTCTATTTGCAAATGCGTAGAAAGGCATGTTGATGGAGTAAAAGGTTAAATATTTATAACTAGATAGGGGAATATGTGTCCTATCAACACATTTTTAATTTTGTGAAAAAAACTTGTCAAAGTTTTATAGATCTGTATTTTGTTAAGTCTTATTTTATATAATCTTTAAACTTTGTTTTACTTTCTGCCTCTTCTTCCACAGAAACAATACTAAATACAAAGGAGAAAGTCTCTAGTGTGTCTGCCACTGATTCCTCACTGTCAAAAACTGCTTCAGGGAGATCAAATGTCAACAATCAGCGGACTTCTACCACAGCCAGTTTCAGATCATCTGCTGAAAAACTCAAGGAGAAGCAAGGTTCTAGTCCAGTGATAAATGACAAACCACATTTAACTGTTAGATTTGAAGACAATCAAACCAAGGAACCAATCTCATCTAGGAACAATAGACCAAGTGACCTTCTTTCATCTAGAGACAAGCAGACAAAAGAAACTAATTCATCTAGAAATCAGTCAGATGCATATAATGCCAGGCTGACTACGTCCCATTCATCTAAAGATAAGCAGGATAAAGAGACTAGTTCATCTAAAGATGAGTCTAGTACTAGTTCATCTAAAGATGAGTCTAGTACATTAAAATCTAAGATGGCTGGGTCCAATTCGTCTAGGGACAAAATATCAATTTGGTCAGTTTCTTTTAAAGACAAATCAAATGAATCCAGTGTATCTAAAGATCGCCAAGAAGGTGAGGTCAGATTAGCCAATGAAGAGAAAGCGAAACCGGGTAGTTCAAACAAATCTCCTGAAATAGTGCCTTTTGTATCAAAACCATCTACTGATAACTCAAACAGGCTTAGTTCAAGTATCCAAAAGTCTGCTGAAAGTAGTGTAACTATAAACAAGCAGTCAGATCAATCTCCCTTTACTAGAGACAAAAACTCGACGGAAGCCAGTTCATCTAAAAACAATGACATGCAGCCAAGTGGAAAAGGTTTGGGAAATACTGGCAAACAGAATGGCCCAGGCTTGCCACAAGGTTTACAAAGACAAAACATATCTTGGAAGCCAAACAGTGTTCCTGCAGTACAGACTGTAAGGCAGTCATCACGAGACGACCAGATTAACTCTTCAAGAGCAGGACAAAATTTAATGTGGAAATCATCACATCATGACGGAGCCAGTGTCTCAAAGTCCACACCTTTATTTGGGGGACAGATTGGTACCTCTATCAACTGGACAGTGCCAAGACCTGGTCCCTCAGGGACAGCTCATGGTTCCACATTGTATCAGGTAATGGTGTAGAATTTTGTTAAACCCTTTCCCTCATTAATATTAATGTAAGAAATAATTAAATCATGAATATTTATTAGATTAATTTTTATAAAGTTATATACATATTTTTGGTCATGGCAGAAACAATAGAATCAGATCTATTTTACATGTATTTCATTAGCAGATTCTGATCAGACGGTTCCTACAAGAGCCATCTGATCTGTTTCTGCTCTGTTTGCAAATGCATTAAAATGCGTATATATAAATATGGAGTAAACAATTAACTACATATACATGTAATATGTTTAAATGCCACCATTTTGGAAAGTGGGGGTATTTAGATTTACCCTTGTCTGTTTGCTCTGTCTATTCCTCCATCCCCATCCATCCATCAGTCAGTCATGATTTTTTTTTTGCGACATGCAGAACTCAAAAAAGTATGTTGAATGGAGTCATGAAAACCACAAATAGTACAGGTAGGTGTGCGAGATTCAATTTTCATGTATTTACTGTCAGGCATTGCAGAATTATCTCCTTGATCATTACCTTTTTTTATGCCCCCCAGATCAGATCTGGGAGGCATATTGTTTTTGCCCTGTCTTGTCTGTTTGTCCTTTTGTCTGTTTGAGGACAACTTTAACATTGGTCATAGCTTTTGAGCCAGTACAGATAGACAGATATTTAGCATGCATGTGTATCTAAATAAGCCACACATTTTGAGGGGTGACATGTCAAGGTCATCCTTCAAGGTCAGAGGTCAAATATATAGGTCAAATCAGTGACTTTAACATTGGCCATAACCTTTGAAGCAGTAGAGATACAGACTTGATATTTGGTGTGCACATGTATCTCATGAAGCTGCACAGTTTGAGGGGTGACATGTCAAGGTCAAGGTCATCCTTCAGGGTCAAAGGTCATATCGGGGGCATAGTGTTTTATTTGAGTCTGTAACATGGGTATTGTTTGTTGCATAATCATCCCCTGGCTTTCTGCTCAAGGCTGCCTTGTTGGGACATTCATCACCTTCAGTGATAGTTCTAGTTTTGCATTGCACAGTTTTAGAATTGCACTAGGCAGTTCTAGTATGGTCAGGCATTATTGGAATTCTTAAATCGCACAGGATAATTCTGGAATCATCCATTTTCCAAACCCCTCTAATGTGACCACCAAAATACTTTGTCATAGATGCAGGTGATAGCTTAATTTATAATAATTCAGGACAAATTATATACAGAAAGCTCCTCAAGGCTGCATTAACCCATTCCCTCATAGGCTATTTTTAGACCCAACCACTTCGAATAAATCTACCGAAAAGGAGCATTAATTAGAGAAACGGAAAATTTTAGAATTTTGTAGTTTTGAAACTGTTGTGATAAATAGAGCACAATGGTTTCAACAGGTGACTTTTACAGAGGCGTAGAAAGGCGTATTTATGGAGTAAAGGGTTAAAAGACACCAATATGTATATTGCTAAGGTGTCGCTTTAGAGGGGTTATACTTTATATACTATATATAATCATTGATATGAGTCAGATGCATGTGGTCTAACTGTACAGTTTATCTTTTCTTCTTTCCAGGGAGGCTCCTCAAACTTTAGTGCTAGTGGGCAAGCCCAAGAGAAGTGTAGAAACTGGAAGGAGTTTCTGAGCGTGATTCTCAGATGGAATCCCCTGTGGTTTGAGGAAAAACGTGAGTACAGTATCAGGGTCTAGGACTACACACAACTTTTTCCATACCTTTTGCAGTCAGGATCACAGAGATAAGCTCATAGAAGAGGAAATTTATGAAAGGGACTACTTATTACATTGAATAAATTTATCTGGATATCTGAATTGTGTCCGAATTTTTAGATTTAATATTTTAATAAAAAGTCTGGGTTTTTATAATGCTTATCTCAGCCTTTCCAGGGACATGCTGCCCAGTGTTAACCCTTTACTCCAATGATATGCTTTTTAAACACCTTTGCAAACACAGTAAACCTAGAAAAGGATGACTCCTGCAGGAACCGCATGTTTAGGGACTGCTTTGTTTGCTTATGAGAAAATACAGATCTGGTTCTGCACTTCTGCAATGGCGAAAAATTCCTGTGTTTGTATGTCCATAAAAATTCAGCTGAACAATATTCATGATGTCATAATTTCTTATGTTTTGATGGAGTAAAGTAAAAATTTAAACCAGAAATGGAGATAAATTCTAACAGTTCATATTTCATTGTATTAATCAGATTGATTGTTCATAACACCTTGAAATTGCTATCTTAACAAAGTGGACAAACATGCCTTTATAATCACTTTACTTTATGAATATTCATGTAAGAAATAATGACATCATTTTAATATAAATTAGATTAATTAACAATTGGACTTGGACATGGGATTTTTTTGCCATGGCAGAAAATGTAAAATCACCCCATTGATTGTCATGATTTTGGGCCTGAGGGGGTGCTGATATGCATTTGTTGGGTTCTTGATCCGGCCCGAGCATTTCTGCAGAGTACTTGTCTTCTACGACGATCTCACACTTTTCTACTACAACCACGCCCACTCGCAAACCCTACCCCTGAGGCAGAAGGCAGGGGGTTGAACATAGAGTGTCATCTGTTTCAGAGTTATTCGAATCACTAAAGGACGATTCCGAAACAGACCCATCTTCTAAGTCACCTTTTATGCCGAAAAAATCGGTATCATTGCTATCAGAATCATTGGGCATTGGTGAAATGATTCGCCGAGCTTTCTCGGCAGAAAATCCCACCCTTTGGGTAATTATTCGCCTTCAAAAAAAAACCTCCAAAAGGTGATTTTTTGTTTTGTTTTGATAAGTTTGTTTACACAGACATTCACTTCTGCTTACACGGTGTCGTAGTACCAGTTTGCTCGTTAAAATTGTTTGTTATGGTAATAGATCCAATGAACATATAGAAGCGCGCTTGAGAACGAAAGGGTTAAACACATGATTCTCAGAATTTCCTTTGTGGGTGGCTCACAGGGGCTATGGCTAGGCAGTGACTCCCTTTTATGTTTATTTACAGTGAAGTTTTCCAGTGAGGGTAGGAGCAATCCACCTGAGGTGACCCATGGTCTGCATGATCAAAGGCCGACAGTGCCATACCCACTGGTGGAGCGATACCAGTCCTTTAAAGAGTACAGTGAGGACTTCATGTTACCACTGCTTCTGTATGAAACATGGGAAAGTGTGAGTATTATTTACCCTTACCCTCATGAATAAATATGCAAGAATCTCTCACCTCATAAATATTCATTGATTGCATTCTTAGCTCGTCAGTTTTGCAAAGAAAAAAAAAACAAGTTATTGTAACTCCGGTGTTAGCGTTTTTGTCATCTGGAGACCTTAACGTTTGCTATTACTTTTTACTAATCATCCAAATCTTATGAAACCACACACACTTGTTCACCAAGGGCTACAATCTGACCAAAGGCCGTAACTCTGTAAGGCTTTTTTGTGTCACCTGCCCAGAGGCAGTGTGTCACTTAGGGATCACTTTTCCATCATCTGTCCGTCCGTCTGTCTGTCCATCACACTTTCATTTTTTGGCTGTCATTTCTAATCATTATAGAGCTTTCAAATTTCACACCTGGAACAAGCATGATGAGAGGAAGTGTCATGCACAAGGGCCACAACTATAGGCTCATCAATATATTTTTAGTTATTCCCCCTTTTCATATTAACAATAAGTTTTTGTGTCGGCAGCGAGCAGGTGACACATGTGTTCCTCCGAACACTCTTGTGTTTACAAAATTATGCCCCTTTATGGACTTAAATAAAAATTAAAAATGTCTGTCATTGTTAAACTGTAACTAGCCGAGCTGTCATATTTGATATGTGAATCCCTTGTGGCAAGGCCTTTTTATCAAAGTTACATTTTTTGACTTGTGACCTTGACATTTGAACTTTGACCTAATTTTTAAAACCTTAAACAAAAATTTTTTTAACACTGCATATTGTTTTAAAAGTATTCAAGCAAATCTTATGAAACTTCACACACTTTTTCACTATCACAAGACTACAATCTGACTAAGGGCCATAACTCTGGAAGATTTGTTTTACAAAATTATGCCCTTTTATAGACTTATGAAATAAAAGCGGTGCTCTTGTTTATAATGATTGCTTAACAAGGGACTTTGATCCGTCTGATCAAGGTCTGCTCTGCTTGCTTATAGTATACTTAAGATCTGATTCTACAGTTTCTGCCCAAGCCAGAACATCCTATGTACATATGCCTTCATTAAAAATCAACCAATGAAATATGCATGATGTCATTTCTCCTTACATAAATATTAAACAGGGAAAGGGTTAATATATTCTTTTTTAACCCCTTTCCTTATGAATATTTATGCAAGAATCTACCCATTATGAATATGAATTGATTTAACTTGTCAAGTTGAGTATCAAAAATATAAAGGACGAAAATTTAATACATGTACCATGGCATAAAGTAAGACAACTCTAACACATCTGGAAGCAGTGCTCCTACAGGAGCTCTCTGATCTTAGTCCATTTTGTTTGCCAAGACTAAAATTAGAGCAGGAATTATGGGGGAAAGGGTTAACCCTTTCCTTGTTCTATGTTTATTCCAAATTTCAATACTTACTGACTATTCATGCATAAAATAGGTATAATGGAATATTGAAGGAGGAATAATTGTAGCCATTTACAGAATACAGAAAGTAAAGAAACAAATCTTTCAAATTCCATTAGCAAACAGAGCAGACCCTGATCAGACGGCTCCTCTAGGAGCCGTCTGATCTGGGTCTACTCTGTTTGCAAATGGTTGAAAACGGGTTTACATGAAGGATAGGGTTAAACTATACATGCCTCTTTGCAGTGCTATAACACTTGGTCTGAGAAGAAAAATCGTAATAAGATTTGCAGACAGGAAATGCTCCTCAATCAGCAAGGGCACGATGGAGACAAGAATCTCGAGTTTCAGCTACTTGGTAAGTTTTTATCCTGTTAACTTTCCTTCTTACAAAAGTTTTTCCATGTCTTTGCATATAGAGTAGACCCAGATTGGATGGCTCCTGCAGGAGCTGTCTGATCAGGGTCCGCTCTGTTTGCTTATGAAATTTTAATAGATCCGACTACAGTTTTTGCTACCAATCATTCCTGTGTACATGTGCCATTATATAAACTCAGATAATAAATATTAATGATGTCATCATTTCTTACATGAATATACAGCAGGGAAAAGTTTTAATGTGCCCTAACTAATACTAGCAAACAGTGTGGATCCATATGTGAGTTGGTTCCACCAGAATACAAGCTGTTAGACACTCATTAGTTTTTTCAAAATCTGAACAAATAAGTAGTAAGTAAAATTTGTAGTTTAATAAAACCCCTCTAAACCAGTATACTAGTAGAGAAAAATAGATATTTTTTAGACAGGTGGCTGCTTAATGCAGGGTGAAAGTCATGCAGAAAGCTCTCTGCATGACTTTTTCTCTGCATTAAGCTGCCACCTGTCCCCAAGACTGGTATTTATACTAAATTTAATGTCCGGTTAAGAGGTCTTTTACTGTAGATCAATTGTAATAGACATCATCTTATTCTCTCAGAATGATTAAGGCTAAAATGCCCTGTAAAGTCAGGTATTGTGCCTTCAATATCTAACATTAGCTGTAACTTTTTAACTACATGTATTTAACCCTTCCCTGTTTAATATTCATGTAAGAAATAATGTCATCATGAATATTAATTAGTTGATTTTTTACAATGACATATGTACACATGATGTTTTGGCTCAGACAGAAACTGTAGAATCAGACCTCATGTAGGAGCCATCTGATCTGGATAAACTCTGTTTGCAAATGCATAAAAAGGGGGTTTATATGAAGGAAAGGGTTAAATGCAGAATTCATTCTTGGCTTGTATTCTTCTCTCATGAAGCTGCAAGTTTTGAGTGGTGCCATGTCAAAGTAAACGTTCAGTGTCAAAGATTAAAACTATAGGTCAAATTTTGCTTAACCTAATCAATATTCATGATGTCATGATTTCTTTCATGAATATTCATGGAGCAAAGAGTTAAAGCATCTCTTTCTCTAACTTGGGAGAAATGTTAATGGGTATTACAGTAAAACCCCTCTAAACTGGAATTCTAGTAGCCCGTAACGGCTGCGGTTGGAATCCCTGTCTGGGCATTTGGATGTTTCATGTGAGGGAGCCTTCCAGCTGGCCTGCGGTTGGTTGGTGGCTCTACCCGGATGCCTCTGTGATGTCCGAGTGGTTATGATATGACTGAAATACTTTTAAAGCTACGTAAACCCGATAAAAACCAAACCAAACCTTTTCACGACTTTGCAAACAGAGTAGACCTAGATCAGATGACTCCTGTAGGAGCCATCTGATCAGGGTCTACTCTGTTTGTTTATTGAATTATAATTGATAATTATTATTATAATTCTATAGTTTCTGCCAGTACCAAAATATATTGTGTACATATGCCATTATAAAAATTCAGCTCATAAATATTTATGATGTTATTATTCGCTAACATAAATATTCAACAGGGAAAGGGTTAAGCCCTAGTGTTATAGACTTGACATTGTACATGTAATTGTTTTGCAGATGGTTTATCTTCTATATTTTCAAAAGTAGACCCATAACAGCTATTTAGTTGGTTCTTGTAAGTCTATTTTGTGACAGTACTGTAAATCCTCGCTATTAAATTCAAACAATCAAAATTTTATTAAGTATCATTACCGGCTTCTTTCTGCATGACTTTCATTTGATGTTAAGTAACCACCTTCCTTAAAAAGTGCTAAGTTCCTCTTTACAAAAAGTTTATGAAGTTTTACTCTATTTATTCAGGCATTTATAGCAAAGCTGACAGGAGGAATGGGCTAGGCTTCAAGGAGAGTGATCTGGTGCATGTACGGATCTGGGAAGAGGAAATGGTTGCAGGTTTTCAGGAAAGAATAATGGATGTGATGGGTTTCATTGAAAAGATAGAATACACAAATCATGGACCAGAGAGATTGTGCAGTCAAAATCCGCAATTTGGTTTGTTTCTTCCTTATTTCTTAATAGTTTTACAATGCATCTGAAGGCATATTGAAGCAAGGCCCTGAGGAAAATAAACTCCTTTAACATCTTTACCTTTTAAAATCTTTGCAAATACATGTAGAGTAGACCCATATCAAACGTCACCTATAGGAATTGTCTGATCAGAGTCTGCTCTGTTTGTTTATTGAATTACATAGATCTGATTCTACAGTTGCTGCCATCACCAAACACTGCTGTGTCCATATACCATTGTAAAGGTTCAGCCAATACATCCTGATGAAGTCGTGACTTCTTGTAAAGATACTCATGTAGTAACGGGTTAACCCTTTCCCTCATAAATGCATTTTCACACATTTGCACACAGAGTAGACCCAGATTAGATGGCTCCTATAGGAGCCATCTGATGAGGGTCTTCTCTGTTTGCTAATGGAATTTGATACATCTGTTTGTTTTATATTTTAAAATAGCTACAATGTTCCACCTTCCATATTTCATTGTAACTATTTTGTCCATGAATATTCAGTAGATATTGATATTTTCAAACAGAGCAGACTCATACCAGACAGTTCCTGTAACAGCTGTCTGAATAGGGTCTACTCTGTTTGCTTATGGAATAATATAGACCAGATCGTAAAGTTTCTGCCATGGATGGAAATTCTCTGTTTTATATCCCACTACATGTATTAAAAATTCAGTTTATTAATATTCATAATGTCATAATCATTATCTTTGCATGAATATTTATTAGGTACAGGGTTAACAGTGGAAGCATTTAGACTTACTATTTTGTCCATTGTTCTGTCAGTATATCTATCACACTTATTTGTGTCATGTGCAAGTAGAAAGGTCAAGAGAACTTTTAAAAGAACATTTGTCAGCATTTGAATGTGTAAACCTTGGAATTTTGATGCAGATTCATACAATAATGGCTGAGTTATATTCCTCGATTTAGTGAAAACTTGTCATTTTCAACTAGTGTTGCAGATAACTGGAGAAATTTTTGAGCAACAACAATGAATGTTTATAAGCATGAAGCTGACATGGGATTTTTAATTGGAATTGATCCAGTTTGTGTGGAGTTACTGACATTGTATTTTGGACAAAATTGGAAAGTAGGGATATTGTTAATCCATTTCCTCATATTGACGCCTTTTGACGTTTCTGGAAAAGTCACATTTTTGAAACCATTGTGATAAATAGAGCATTTACTCCATAGGAGCAAATAATCTATTTACCACAATGGTTTCAAAACTGCACAATTCTGAAATTTTCCTTTTCTCTAGTAAATGCTCCTTTTTGGTAGCTTTGATCAGAGAGGTTAGGTCTAAATTAGCCTATGACTCATAATGATGGAATGGGTTATGGTAATGAAGGTACCTTGCCTCCTATTGTGGTATTTCTGAACATTTTCACAGCTAGATCCTTGAAGCAGGACTCCATGCTGATGAAGCTGACATTAAAGTTAAGAAAGAGGAAGTTGAATCCAAGCAGCACGCACTTGATTGAGCTTAAGGTAATGTTATTTTCCTAGGTGTAGACTTTAAAGTCAATATAGATTACAGTTATTCTTCAAAGGTGTTAATGTAATTTATTATTTGTACATAAGGCCCCTCAGATCTAGGTCACAGGCATAGTATTTAGCCTGCTTGTTTGTCTGTCTGTTTGAAGCTTTTGACCTTGACTTTTGAACTTTAATAGATACTTTTCCTTGGCATATATACTCAACTTATAAAGCTGCAATATTTGAATGGTGCCATATAAAGGTCAAGACCAGGCATCAAGGTGATATTTCAATACAAGTTTTCACAAACAGATCTTGTTTTTATGCCCCCCCCCCCCCATCAAAGGGGGAGGGGCATATTATTTTTACCCTCTCTGTTTGTTGGTTGGTTTGGCCCCAACTTTAATTTTGTAACATTGCACATACATACTTCAAACTTGGCATGCATGTACAACTTATGGAGGCAAACATTTTTAGGGGTAACTTTTTAAGGTCAAGGTCATATGTCAAGGTCGAGGGTCAAATTACGGGTCAAATTTATATTGGACACAATCTGGGGCATAGTGTTTCACAAACACATCTTGTTTAAATTTCTTTCTATTTTATTTCAATTTACAGTCAAACCTGGTCTAACGGCCACCTTTATAAGAGGGCCACCTGTATATGAGAGCCACATTCAAACAGTCCCATGCAAATTCACTATATAAACTTACTGTATAAGACAGCCACCTGTTTAACGCAGCCAGCGGCCGCATATAATCAGTCCCAACAACACTTTTACCTGTATAAAAACGCCGATATTAGGCGTGCGGGGCCGCGTTTTACCTATGCGAAAGTTATCGATTATTTCCCTTTCCCTAAAATACTCTATAAAAAGGAGGTAGCGAACAAAATCTTGCATTTTCTCACAGTTTCACGAAGGAAGACTTTCTTTCGGCAATTTCTTCCTCTGCTTTCTGGGACAAATACATTTAAATTGTTGGATATTTTTGCTTTATCGTAGCATGCTAGAAATATTTTGCAATTCACTGACCCAAAAGCCCATAACAAGTAAGGAACATCTTAAAACTGCCGTTGTATAGGTGGCATTCTGGCTTCATAAATCCCGACATCACGAACGACGCTGACTGCACAGCTATTGTTTCTCTTCAAAAACTGATCTTCCTATTTCTTAAAGTAAACATTTATAAATGTAAATGATGTTTGGAATGCATGGGGAATATGGTTGACCTTTTTTCATAACATAGAATGAGATACCGATAGAAAATACCGGTACGTACAAACAAATCCTTACATGTTTTTTTCTGGGTTTTTTTTTTCAGTTTATGCTTCCACATTGTATTTTTAAACAACTAAAACTATTTCAACATGCAAGAAAATTTTGTCAACAGTTTACGGGCAGAACTTAGCAGGTTTTCTTCTTCACTAATGAAACCTTTATATGACAGCCACCTGTATATAACAGCCAGTTTCTCTTGGTCCCAAAGGTGGCGGTCTTACACAGGTTAGACTGTATTTAATTTTTAACTCATCTGTTTTGAAGAAAAGTCGAGCTATTGTGATCACTGGGAACCATTACTCTTGATTTCAAAATTTTGGAGTTACGGCCCTTTATCGTTTTCATTTTTTTTAGCTGGACAAGCACCAAATCAGATCAGGGTTGGAGCCGCACATGACTCTTTTTATGTACACTTGTAGTGTCATAATTTTTGAAGTGACGATTGGATTTACGTTCTATTGTTCAGTTGCAACAGTTAATCCTTACAGCGTGGGACAAGAGGCACTAATGTCATTTGCAAACGGTGTAGACCCAGATGAGAAGGCTTTTAGAGGAGCTCTCTCATCAGGATCTACACTGTTTGTCATGTTGCATTTTCTTTAGAAAAATCCCTAAATATTCACCATAAGCTTGACCTGTTTGAATATTGGGATAGTCCATTTAAAAATTCAGCGTTGTAAGGGTTAAATGGCTTATAATGCCAAAACATGTCTGATGTACCACAGGTGTTCACTAAACAACTTTGATGAGAACCTTGTTATTATTTCTAATAACTGGATAGGATATAGTAACTGAGTACAGTGAAACCCCGCTAATGCGACCACTTAATAAACTGCCACTGATGTCGTTTAAAGCAGGTGGTTGCTTAATGCAGGACGAAAGTTATGCAGAAAGCTCCTATAGGAGCTTTCTGCATAACTTTCGTCCTGCATTAAGCTACCACCTGCCTCTGCCACCCAGAATTATGCCCCTTTTTGGTGGTCGTATTAGCGGGGTTTTACTGTACTTGATTTTGTCTTGTCATACAGTCAAATTAAAGATGTATGATAATTTTCTTTGCTGTTTCAAAACTGAGTTCTTTCAAAACTGATAACCCTTTCCCCTATGACCATTTATGTGTGAATTGATCACTTCATGAATATTTCATTAACTTTTATAAGGTAAACATTTAAAAGGGAACTATTGGTTTAGACAAAATCGGTAGGATCAGGTGTGTATAATTTCATAGGAAAACAGAGCAGACCCTGATCAGACTTCTCCTATCAGATAAAAGGTTCAAAGTTAGATAATGGTTATCTGAATAGAAATAAGAATGTTATCTACTGGCCATTTTCAGGACATCAGCTCAATCGTGACAACATTTCGTCAGTTCTTTGCCTTGTCAGCTTTGTCGAAGAGCCCACTATGCAAGGCTGTCCTTAGACCAGATAACAGTGTGACATACTGTGACAGAGCTCCAAGCAGCATAAGGCAGTTACAGGTAGACTAATTAGCTCTTGTACAGTGCTCCCTCTCTTCAACGACACCCTTTGGGATACAAAAATTGTATGTGTTGTTCAGAGGGAGTTGTTATAGGGAGGGAAAATCAAACATAATTAGCTTGTTTGCAGATCCCCAGATAAGGTGTATGTCTAGAACTAAAACTGTTATGCCTCAATCAACCCTATTTTGTGACCACTCTTTAGAATCGTCACAAAGTGACGATTCTAAAGAGTGGTCACAACATAGGGTTTGATGGAGGCATAAAGAAAAATACGATGAAAAAAGTTGTTTCTGGGGCCTTGTTGTTTCGGAAACAGTGACATGCGTTGTTGTAGGAGGGAATCGTTATTGAGAGGGCCGTTGTAGGGAGGGAGCACTGTATTATGTTGACACAGCTGAGAAATATGCTACAGTAAATTCTCTCTAGACCAAAATTATTGTAGATACGTTTGGACAGGTGGCTGTTTAATGCAGGGTGAAGGTCATGCAGATAGCTGCCACCTATCTCCAAAATGGATATACAGTAAAACCTCTCTATAACGACCACTAAATTACATCAAGTATTTTGTGTTAAGGCAGGTTGATGATTAAAGCAAGGTGAAAGTAAAACAGAACGCTCCTATAGGAGCGTTCTGTTTCACTTTCATCTTGCTTTAAGCAACCACCTGCCCAAAATACCGACTAATTAACATAAATTAGTGGTCGTTATAGAGAGGTTTTACTGTATATACAAAATTAAAGTCTGGTTTAGAGGGGTTTTACTGTACATGCATGCTGGTGCTTGCAAGTGTTTTATCTCAGCCTACTGTATCACCTGCTTTAGCAGGATGGCTCTTGGGGAACTCCACTCCAGTGTCCATTCGTCCATCTGTCTGTCCGTCATACTTGTTATGTCATGCTTGTTGTGCCATCTCAGATCTGTGACCTGGAGCACATTGTTTTTGCTTTGTCGGTTGGTTGGTTGGTTGGTTTGTCTGTCACAACTGTTATTTAGTTGATTTGTCTGTTTGGCCGTAACTTTAATGTTGGAGATAATTTTGTCGCCATTGCACATACATACTTCAAACTTTGCATGCATGTGCAACATTTTTAGGGGTGACTTATTAAGGTCAAGGTCATATTGGGCATAGTGTTTTCGCAAACACATCTTGTTTTGTTTTTTTGGGTAGGTTATTGTTTTTCAATGGAAAGGTGTTATGGAATTTATTTGTGTGTTTTTTTTCTATGAGTTTTGAGTTTGGTTTATACTAAAACTATGTGTTGTTATCAGTGTATACGTCCTTCTATCCATATATAGACAAGATTCTGTTATGTACTACTGCTCCTAGTGGACTACTACTCCTACAGTTTTATACTAACTTTTCTGAGCTTCATCATTTTAACATGGGATACTTTTGCTATTTATGTTAAGATACAATAGCAAATACATGTACTGGAGTTACTACCATTTATAGCTCACTTTGCATGATTTGCCATGGAGAAATATTGGTGCTGTAATAGTGCTGTATTTGTCAGCCGTCATCAGCAAATACTGTTTAACCCTCCCTTTCCCTAATGAACATTTATGCATGAATTGGTCACAATGAATATTCTTTAACTTATTTTTCATAATTGTAAAATATTGAAGGAATATTTTGGCTTATTCAAAAACTGCCTGATCAGAGACAGAGCAGACCCTGATCCGACAACTCCTACAAGAGCAGCCATCTGGTCTGGGTCTGTTCTTTTTACAAAGGTGTGAAAAGGTGTACACAATGATTATTTTGAGTAAAGGGTTAAGTTTGATGCTCTTTTACTGAGAGTTGAATGCACAACATTAACAGTCAGCACTCTACCAGCTATTTTGTTATGGCCTTTGGAAACCGTTTGAATCCATGTCAGACAGACATAGGAGGCTTTTCCTGTCAGACATAGAAGAATTTTCTTGTCAGACATAGAAGAATTTTCTTGTCAGACGTAGAAGCATTTTCTGTCAGACATAGAAGACTTTTCCTCTCAGATATAGAAGAACTTTTCTGTCAGACATAAAAGAACTTTTCTGTCAGACATAGAAGAGTTTTCCCGTCAGATATAGAAGAGTTTTCCCGTCAGATATAGAATAATTTTCCTCTCAGACATAGAAGAGTTTTCCTCTCAGACATAGAATTATTTCTTTTTCAGGGTTCATTTAACAGGAGTCAGTCTGAAGCCATCAATACTGCTGCCAAGATTGTAGAAGTTAGGAAGGAAGAGGCGAGGATCTGTCTGCTGCAGGGACCTCCTGGGACTGGGAAATCACACACAATTATTGGTATCATCAACAATATTATTAAGGTAAGTGAAATCAGTTCATAGGAACATACCTAATGAATATTCATGTAAGAAGTAATGACCTATGAATAATATCTTATAATAGTTGAATTTATTATAATGGCACATGATTGCAGGATCTTTTGATCATGGCAGACTCTATAGAATCAAATATGTTCTTTAACCCATTCCCTCATATTGATGCCTTTTGACGCCTCTGCAAAAGTCACCTGTTGAAACCATTGTGATAAATAGAGCATTTGCTCCTATAGGAGCAAATGCTCTATTTATCACAATGGTTTCAAACTACAAAATTCTAAAAGTTTCCTTTTCTCTAGTTAATGCTCCTTTTAGGTAGATTTATTCAAAGAGGTTGGATCTAAATATAGCTTATGCGGTAACGGGTTAACCAAATAGGGCTGACCATGATCAGATGGCTCTAGCTGGATCTGTCTGTGTCTGCTCTAGCTGGATCTGTCTGTGTCTGCTCTGTTTGCAAAGGCATTAAAAGGTGTATCAGGGTTAACTAGTGTGAATGGAAGTGTAAACATGCTATTGATAATTACAACATTAACCCTTTCCCTCATATAGACGTGTTTTCACGCATTTGCAAACAGAGTAGACCCAGATCAGACGGCTCCTAGAGGAGCCGTCTGATCTGGGTCTGCTCTGTTTGCTAATAAAATTTGATAGATCTGTTTCTTTACTTTCTAAAATATCTACAATGTTCCACCTACCATATTTCTTTATAACTATTTTGTTAATGAATATTCAGTAGGTATTGAAATTTGGCCTAAATACAGAACAGGGAAAGGGTTAATTACAAAGTAAATTAACAGTTATCATTTTGACTAAATTTGTATTCCTTTACCTGATGAATATTCATGTTAAAAATTATGACTATGAATATTAGCTTCTTTTTTTTGGGCTTGTCTGTGCTTAGTTTTAGAATTATCTTCAGTATGTAACAAGTGACCTGTTTGTCATTACTTTATGCCACCATGTCTGAAAGGGATGAGAGATGCAGTAAGGGTTATTCAAAGGGTTATGGAATCTGTTTACTACTGCTGTGACATGCTGTCCATCGGTCTGACTGTCAATCGGTCCAACAATACACTTTTTGGGTATAGTTATCATTATGTTTTTTGGTAACACTAGAGTTATAGCCATTGTCATAAGCCATACCATAACTACAAAGTCATTTGTAAGTTGGGACATTTTTTGTTTTTTGAACCTGAGTTTGTTTGTTCAAAAGTATTTGATTGATACCTGAGAATGAACACAAGACACTCACTCAGACCTTTTACAACCATGGGGCTTGGACATATCTCTTGTTTGCCTTTCAGTTGAAAAAGAAGAGAAGTCCAATATGCCTCTGTGCTCCATCCAACGCCGCTGTTGATGAGTTGCTACGAAGATTATATAAGCAGAATCTGAGTCAAGGTAAGAGACCAGGCTCCATGCTTTATAAAACTTTTTAGTTGAGTCTGAGTTCGTTCTCAAGCTTCTGACGGGTCAGATTTGAGTTCTCAAGCTTTTGATTGGTCAGATTTGAGCCAAAGGCTCAAATCTGACCAATCAAAAACTTGAGAACGAACTCAGACTCAACTAAAAGTTTTATAAGCATGGATACTGCAATTTATATATGTATGCATGTTGTATTGTAATAACTGCAGTATTGAAAAAAAAACCATTACTTTCTTTTTGATACTGATCAATCTTAACCCATTCCCTCATATTGACGCCTTTTGACGCCCGGCCTCTGTAAATGTAACTTTTTGAAAACATTGTGATAAATAGAGCATTTGCTCCATATAGCTATAACATATACTTTGATAATCTTCAGCAAAAGTTTCAAGACAGATTACAAAATGATTTTGCAGTGATATTCTCTAAGGATGAGCTTTAATTTAATGCACTCTAAGAAATTGTTGTCTTCAAATATTGTTGTTGGCTTCATTATTCATGAATTTGCCAGCAGAGTGCTGCAGATTAGCTTTATTACTATGGGTATTCATTGGCCTACACTATCTGACACATGTCAAAGTATGAACTTGTTTGATGCTTCAGGATATGTTGAAAATCCAGATCTATTGTCATGTAGGAGGCCTGATAATTATACCCCCACAAACGAAGTTTGAGAGGGGGTATATAGGAGTCAGTGTGTTGGTTGATCAGTTGGTCTGTCTGTCTGTGGCACAACCTGGCACAAATCTTGTTTGATTTGTGATCAAGGCAGCTGAGCAGGGGTATTCCATCACCTTTAGTGATGGTTCTTGTTGGTATTGATTAATATCATTTGCACTGACAGTGTTTTAGCTCATGGAGTAACTCATTTAACCCTTCGCTTGCTATTCGCGTCAATATACCTACCTGTAAATAGTGAAGACCCAGATGAGACAGCTCCTGCAGGAGCTGTCTCATCAGGGTCTGCACTATTTACAAGTTGATTGTGCAACCAGTGCACTCCATAGCAGTGATTGCACAGCGAAATACGTGTACACAGTGAAGATATATGTAATTATACAACAGGGCATGGGTAAAGAAGGAGAAATGTGTTTTAAAATTCAGCAAGAGAAGGGTTAATAATAACCCTTTCCTTCATATAAACACCTTGTCACACATTTGCAGAGTAAACCCAAATCAAACAGCTCCCATAGGAGCCATCTGAACAGGGTCTGCTCTGTTTGCTTTTGACATGATATAGATCTGATTCTACAGTTTTTGTCCAAGCTAAAAAAAAATTCCTTGAAAAGTTAACATTTTTTATTATATAAAATCAGCTAATAAATATTCATGATGTCATTATTTCTTACACGAATATTGAACAAGGAAAGGGTTAAGTTCTTCAATTATTCCCGACTAGCATGAATGTTTACAATTCTGTTTCAGTTAAAAGCCAGTGCATCAAGTTTGTGCGGCTTGGGAAGAAGTCAAGCATACATGCAGATATACAGCAGTTCAGCCTTGATAGTTTGACAGAGAAATCCTTACGACAAGGTACTCTTGCCATAGAGTCATTTTGTGTGTCCCTATTTCTGAAAGGGGTATTTGGATTAGCCATTTGTCTGTCAGATATAAACACCTATTAATGCCTTTGAAAACAGAGTAGACCCAGATCAGGTGATTCCTACAGGAGCCATCTGATCAGGGTCTACTGTGTTTGCTTATGGAAAAATATAGGTCTGATTTTACAGTTTCTATATTCCATTGTTCTTTGGTCATTATAAAAAAAAATAATTTCATGAATATTCATGAAGTGATAAATTCTAGTACAGTAAAACCTCGATTATTCGAATTTTCGGTATAGAAGAATTTAGACACTTTTAGGCAGGTGGCTGCTTAATGCATGGTAAAAGTCATGCAGAAAGCTCCTAGAGGAGCTTTCTGCATGACTTTCACCATGCATTAAGCTGCCATCTGTCTTAAAGATCGATAATAATACGTATTTTAGTGTTCGGATAATCGAAGTTTTACTGTATTAATATTCATGTGAGTGTCCATCTGTCGGCTAGTATGTCTAGCTGTTACTCTTTTTTGTGTTGTATTCATCACCATTAGTGAAAATTGTAGTCATTCCTTATGTATCCATCCATAATCCATCGAAAAAACTTTAACCCTTTCCCTCCTATAGGAGCCGTCTGATAAGGGTCTGCTCTATGTTCAAATGGAATTTGAAACATCGTTTTTTATGCCCCCACCTTTAGGCGACGGGGGCATTAAGTTTTGCCCTTGTATGTCTGTACGTACGTCCGAAATTTTGGTCAAGGATTTCTTGGCTTGTGTAAGGTGGAATCATTTGATATTTGATCTGAAGCATTATCACAGTGAGTTGTAATGTGTCTCCCTTTCCAGGTCTGTCGTCCATCTACTTCCTGTTTGACGACACTTTGGTTGAATTTTGGTGATTGTTTAATGACAAAAATTTTCGTCAAAGATTTCTTTGCTTGTGTAAGCTGCAATGATTTGATATTTGGTCTGAAGCATAATCATAGTGAGTTGTACCGTGTCTCCCCTTTTCAGGTCTGTCGTTTATCTACTTCCTGTTTGCCGGCGAGGGTATCCGTGTCCCATGGACACTTTTTTTTCTTTTATTATTTTCTAAAATGGTCACAATTTCCCCCCCCCCCCCCCCCCCCCCCCCCTCCCCCTATTTGATTATACAGTGAAACCCCAAACTCGTGAACCCCGGAAAACTCGTTCACTACCCTTAATTCGAACTGATTCTGTAGTCCAAACGTAATGTCATGTACAAGGGCCATAACTCTAGCATCTATATTTTTGGAGTTATGTCCCTTTTCATATTTTCTTGTCCAGTTAATAACTCTTTATGTACTGGTTCAATTGATTTGAAACTTCTCATATGGAACAAGCATGATGAGGTGTAGTGTCATGCACAAGGGCAATAACTCTAGCATCAATATTTTTGGAGTTGCTCCCCTTTTTCATTTTTTCTTGTCGGGACAATAACTTTTTATTTACTGATCCAATGTATGAAAGTAGGTACTAATACCATTCAGGTGGTCATGTATATACCATGGTCAACCACACCATGGGTGGGTGGGGTGGGGAGAGTGGAGGTTGTTTTTTTCAGTCCGGTGGGGGACTCATGTCTCGCATAGCAATACAACATGCCCTTGTTTTTACAGAATTTTTCACCTACTACATTTTCAAAATTCAAGCTATAGTCAATTTGTCTACCCAGATGCAATGAGGGTGTCAAACAGTTTGGATCCTGATGGTTAAGGTTAACTGTTTGCAAACGCCAGTGCACTCTTTTCCCTTATTTTATTGGTGTTATTTTCTTCCGTTTAAGCTAAACGCGAAGAACTGAGGAAAAGACTTCCTCCCAGCTTACAAGATGAAATACACAACTTGCAGAACAAGATCGAAGCTCTGACAGTTAAAATAGAGACAGCAAAGGATAGATTCCAGGTATTGGGTTAGGGCTTATTGTTTGAGTAATTTACACCCCTACAAGCCAGCTGGAAAGTCTCCAAAGCCCTATAAATTTATGAAAGCGTCAGAAATAATAATGGAAATTAATGCTCAATTCATTACCTTGAGTGAAACCTTTGATAACTCTCAAATTGGAAACTTTTATATTTAACCCTTTCCTCCATAAATATGCCTTTCTACGCCTCTGTGTAAGTCACTTTTTGAAACCATTGTGATAAATAGAGCATTTGCTCCTAAGGAGCAAATGCTCAATTTTCCACAATGGTTTCAGAACTACAAAATTCTACCACACTATTACCACAGGAAATTCTATTATAAAAAGTGCATATTTATAATTATAACTTCGTGAATAGAAATTTACTGAGTCATATTCTGACATCAAACTCTGATGTCTAACTGTAAGAAAAAGGTGAATCTCGATGTCAGTCTGACAGATCCTTCATGCAATCTAAAGATTTATGATGTCATTAGCTTATATAAAGGTTAACATATATAAGGTGTCATTTAGTAAAGTTGAACCTGTCCTAAGTGACTATTAAAAAGAGGCCTAAAGTATGTCTAGTAAGACAGGTGGTGGCCTAATTCAGGTCAAAAGTAATGCAGAAAGCTCCTATGGGAGCTTTCTGCATTACTTTTGCCATGAATTAAGTACCACCTGCTTTTTAGGACTCCTATGTTCAATAAATGAATGGTCGCTTAAGACAGCTTCTCTTGTACTTTATATTTGATGCTAAAAAAAAGATAAATATGTTTATATTATTCATTTCTTGGGAGAAATAACAAATATTAGAGAAAGTAATTATGTAAGATCAATCAACACCCAGTGAGTTTAGGTATCTGTATATTTTTTTTAAATATTTACGGATCATTCTTACAATGAAGTTAAAAATATATAGCATATATAATAGCCTGTGCATGGTACATCATAACATGGATATGATATGGTAAACTTTCCTCAATTGTACTTTGTACATGACAATGATATTGTAAAACTGTACTCGATTGTACATGGTACATAGCAATGATTTGGTAAACTGTCCTCAATTGAATATGGTATATTATAGCAATGTTATGGTAAACTGTCCTCTGTTGTACATGGTACATTACAATGATGCGGTATTCACATGCTGTTTTTTTAATTATGTAGAAACAGAAATGCCGGACAGATAGAAATGGTCTAGAGAAGAGGCTTGCGGACATTGAAAGTAGATACACAGCAGACCAGGTAGTGTTAGATCTACTGGAACTGTAGACAATTTGACATGTTGCCCTTTGCCGTCTTTGAGATTATTTTATACAATAAAACCCCTCTAAACAATTAATTTAATATAATAATAGAATCAAGCATGGGTTTTGTTAAAGACGGGGATTTCTATACCCGAAGTTGGTCTGTTCCAGTCGGAAACGAGCTTTAGCGAGTTTCCGATAGGAACAGACCAACCGAGGGTATAGAACCCCCCGGCTTTAACAAAACCCATGCTTGATTATTTTTCTCGCTGAAATACGCCCTAAAACCAAGAAAATTAACGAATTTGTGAAGTACTACTTTACATTGCGTAATACGACTTCCATATCTAATAGCAACAGACCGCAGCATAACTTTAGGCGTGACACCAAATTCTTGCATAAAACGTGCTGTTGTAGTCCCGCTAGACCATGTATTAACAAGGCGATCTCGTGCTCACGCGCTGTTGTTGACCGGTTTTAATTATACCTATTACGGGCCTAAGGTACATTTGATACAATCATGAATTGACGTCGAAAAGAAAACAGTGGCCCAGAAACAGCATAAATCGCCGAAGTGTCAAAGAAGTGTATAGTTTTGCTGCCGTTGTTTTGCCTGTATTTTGAAGAATTAAATTGATGCAGGAGAGCAGAAAATTGGTTTTATGCAAGAATAGCATTAATGCACGTTTGTTTTCGGGCAATAACATCTGCATTGTCCCTCGGGAATGTTGTTCGGGAACAGTCCCTCAGGACACTGCAGATGTTATTGCCCGAAAAAAAACGTGTATTAACCCTCTAATGACGTCATTTGTTATGACAACCACAAACGTAACGTTTTGGCGTAAATATAAATGACTGAGTGACTACAAAACAACGTCTTCGGTTAATTAAATAGGCTTTTAAAGTGTTTATATGATAAATAGAATTTCATATTCGTGCTAATTACTTATATTAATTTCAATTCATAAGGTTGTTGCCTATAGAAATGTTGGTATAATTCTGTAAGAAGTCCTTCCCTTGTATTGATTTTACCCAATCGCACGTATGAATACACTAGTCACGGGGTGTTCCAGATAAGGATTTCTAGTACGGCTATTTTTAGTAACTCAGCTTATCTAGCACGACTGAGAAGCGAGAAATAACAGTCTTGGAGACAGGTGGCAGCTTAATGCAGAGTGAAAGTCATGCAGAAAGCTCCTCTAGGAGCTTTCTGCATTACTTTCACCCTGCATTAAGCAGCCATGTGCCTAATGGCATCTAAATTCATCTCTACTAGAATTCCTGTTTAGAGGGGTTTTACTATACTTTTTTTATTGCTTTGGACAAATAGTGCACACTGTGAAACATTTATAGTGAAAGTTTTCAGTATTTGCAACCTACTTCATGTAAGTTTGTTTTATTTACATTACATGATATGGAATGCAGATATGAGCTATTTAGATAGTGCTATCTCCCTCTTTTGTCATCCTGTGTGTGTCCAATTTGAAGATTGTCTTCTAAACTGGATTGTTTTCGACAAAAATTTACATGATTTTTAGCTCGTATGTTTAGAAGAAACATTGTGCTATTGTGATCACTGGGTTGTAAGCATAGGCCTAGTCGTCGTCGTAGTCTGTGGCAGCGTGCAAAAACTTTAATGTAGCTCATTACTCAAAAAGTATGAGGTATCAACATGAAACTTCATAGGTTGGTAGATCTTATTGAGGAGAAGCCCCTACATAAGAACCATAACTCTTGTTAAAAGAATTTTAAAGTTATGGCCCTTTATTTTTTTCAAATTTTTTTGATTTAGCTAGACAAGCACCAAATCAGACAAGCGTTGGCGCCGCATGTGGCTCTTGTTTCTTTAGTTGTCCTGTACAATAGAAGAATGTGGAATAAACACACACTGAAATATTCTTAGAGAGCTTTTACAGGAATGTGTAATGATTAACCCATTACCTCATAGGCTATTTTTAGATACAACCTCTTTGAATTAATCTACCGAAAATGAGCATTAACTAGAGAAAAGGAACATTTTAGAATTTTGTAGTTTGAAACCATTGTGATAAATAGAGCATTTGCTCCTATAGGAGCAAATGCTCTATTTATCACAATGGTTTCAAGAAGTGACTATTACAGGGGCGAAGAAAGGCGTATTTATGGAGGAAAGGGTTAATTAATGAATAATATATTAAAGTTAATGGGCATTATTAACCCTTTACCTCAATGAGAGACGCCTTTGCAAATAAGATTAGACCAAGATCAGAAGACTCCTGTAAGATCTGTCTGATCAGGGTGTGCTCTATTTGCCTATGAAAAATAGATATGATTCTACAGTTTATGCTATGGCCCAAAAGTCTTGTGTTTGTATATACATGTACTATTATAGACATACATCTACTATTCAGGCTGTCATTATTTCTTGCAAGAATATTCATCAGGTAATGGATGAAACTTTGTGTGCTTGTTATAACCCTTTCCCTGTTCTATGTTTATTTCAAATTCAGTACCTACTGATTATTCATGGACAAACTAGTTAAAATGAAATATGGGAGATGGAGAATTGTAGCCATTTTAGAAACTAAAGACACAGGTCTATCAAATTTCATTAGCAAACAGAGTAGACCCTGATCAGACGGCTCCTCTAGGAGCCGTCTGATCTGGGTCTACTCTGTTTGCAAATGCGTGAAAACACCTTTGTATGAGGGAAAGGGATAATATAAGGAAATGCTGGCCACCATTATTGCTTCTCAACTGTCAACTTATTGTAGCCTTCTGACTAAAGTTAACCCTTTCCTTCATATAAATACCTTTTCACACATTTGCAAATAAAGTAGACCCAGATCAGACAGCTCCTGTAGGAGCTTCTCATCTGTCATTTTATTGTAGTGTTATGACTAAATTTAAAACATATTTGGCACTCAACCAGTTTGGCTTATAACTCGTCATTCCATTATATTTGGTTTTAACTCTTTCCTCCATAAATAATACATTCACAAACAGAGTAGACCTAGATCAGATGGCTCCTGTAAGAGCCATCTAATCAGGATCTGCTCTGTTTGCTTATGGAATTATGATTGTACAATTTCTGCCATGGTTAAAATACAAAAGCAATGTGCGATTATAAAAAATCTCATTGATATTCATGATGTCAGTATTTCTTACATAAATATCCATGGAGTAAAGGGGTAATAAGTAATCAGGGTCCATGCTTATAAAGCTTTTTAGTTGAGTCTGGGTTCATTCTCAAGCTTTTGATTGGTCAGATTTGAGTTCTCAAGCTTTTGATTGGTCAGATTTGAGCCAAATGCTCAAATCTGACCAATCAAAAACTTGAGAACGAACCCAGACTCAACTAAAAGTTTTATAACCATGGACTCTGATTTTTATGTATTTGCAGAATAGCAGCTACGCGGTAGACCCCAAGGCAGAGAGAGAGATGAGGAAGAAACTGCTGACTGATGCAGACATTGTTGCCGGTACACTGAGTAGCTTTGGAGGTTCACAGATCAGAAACTACATGTACCAGCGAGGCTTTGAGTGTGTCATAATAGATGAGGTTGGTAACTTTACTGTGTGTAGCAAGCAAACAGATCATGTGTTCTAGGACTATGAAACAGTTGTAGATCTATACTATAGTCGAGGCTTGAAAATTCGAAATGCCTTTTTATGAAATTCTCTTTTGTTTATTATTATTTTTTGGTCCCCATTATTCCCTACCTCAAAACAATTTGTGAGTCCTGTATATGTATTATTGAAGTTAATTGGACTGATTTAATTGGGTTTTTGCACGCTCATTCTTGTCCTGACATTCATTGCTTCAGGTAGACCACGAGATGTGAAAGCAAATATTAGATATAGTAATTGCAATAACAGGTTTGACTATACCCAATAGCGGTCACGGTCACATAATTAATTTACAATGGACAGACTATCTGCTGAAACTATCAGTTATGCAATCTTATTGAACAATGCATTTACTTAACATATTTCTTCATAAATACACCTTTCTACGCCGCTGTAAAAATCACCTGTTGAAACCATTGTGATAAATAGAGCATTTTCTCCTATAGGAGCAAATGCTCTATTTATCACAATGGTTTCAAACTGCAAAATTCTAAAAAAAATCCTTTTCTCTAGTTAATGCTCCTTTTCGGTAGATTTATTCAAAGTGGTTGGATCTAAAAATTGCCTATGAGGGAATGGGTTAACAGACACTATTTATTTCACATATACATCATATTTACCTTTTTTGTCAAATCCACTGCAGCTGAGTTGCTATCAACTTTGTAAACACAAGGCCCATTCCCAAAATTTAGTGTGCACATGTGTTGAGAACTGTTAAAAAGGCTGTATTCAGTATCCAGGGAAACTCGTTCCTTTGAAGAAAAAAGACAGTCCTGGTCATTTTGAGTTTTAGAGTATAGACTGTAGTAACCATATTGTTGATGGTCAGCATTGAAAGTGTTTGCTAAACATCAAATCTCCCATTCTTTAAGCATGGCTCCAACATTACTTCGTGGCCAATGTTGAAGGGAGCAGTAATCTCCGTTGCCATTCCATGCAGAGTTTGTTTGAGGGTCAGCACATTTTTTGTGGCCCCCAAATGAACCTGTCCTTTTAATGTTTCAATCCCTTATGACCCAATTTTATGTATACTGTACTGGATTTGCCTCAATTTTCTCATTCTGTTATCTACACTCTTAGGTCCTCATTTAATCCTTAATATGCAGTGACAGTGCAGTTGTGTGCAGCAATTAAATTAAATTTATTCTGGCCGATTGTTGGCTAAGGGTCAGACAGCTTGTGTCCTATCAGATCTTGAGTTTTTCGGTGTCTGGTGTGGATCTAAGCTATGTGTTAAGAGTCATGTGATGACTAACAAGAACAGTAAAACTCCTAAATCAGAATTTTAGAAGGGTAGAAATTAGATATGTTTAAGCAGGTGGCTGCTTAATGCAGTGTGAAAGTCATGCAGAAAGCTCCTTTGGGAGCTTTCTGCATGACTCACTCTGCATTAGCTGCCACCTGTCCTATAGACTGACAATGAAACTAATTTGAATGTCCGGTTTAGAAGGGGTTTTACTGTAATCGGTGAACATGTTTGTAATTTTCAGGCTACACAAGCAATAGAGCTGGATACATTGATTCCCCTGCAGTATGGTACCACTAAGCTTATCCTAGTTGGTGATCCAGAGCAGTTACCACCAACTGTCCAGTCACAGGTAACATACTTACTTTTCTCATAATTCTTTGTCAAGTCATAGATAACATACATGTACTTATATGTTCCATAACTCTTTGTTTGTACAATCATAGGTAATACTTGTCTCCAAACTCTCTGTCCAGTCATAGGTAACATACTTGTCCCCTAACTCTTTCACTGTCCAATCACTGGTAACATACTTAATTGTCTCAAATCTTTTTGTCTGTTCAGTCACAGATAATATACTTCTGGGTCTACACTGTTTGCAATGGCATAGAAAGGAGTATTTATGGTGCAAAGGGTTAATTAGTTCTTACTGTTTGTTTCAGGTTGCCAAGGACAACAAGCTTGACCTGTCCTTGTTTGAACGGTTGCACAACCACTTCAGTTTCAACAAGGAACCAGGCCGGAACCCAGTCATTCTACTTGACACTCAGTATAGGATGGATCCTGAAATATCAGCATTTCCCTCAAAATACATATACGAGGGAAAGCTGCTCAATGATGAGTAAGTGGTCTTGATTAACCTTTTAAAGCCGTCTGATCAGGGTCTACTCTGTTTGCTAATAGAATTTCAAAGATCTGTGTCTTTACTTTCTAAAATGGCTACAATGCTCCACCTTCCATATTTCATTATAACCTTTTTGTCCATGAATATTCAGTAGGTATTGAAATTTGTAATAAACGCATAACAGGGAAAGGGTTAACTTAACCCTTTACTCCATAAATATGCTTTTCTACACATTTGCAAACAGAGTAGACCCCAGATCAGACGGCTCCTAGAGGAGCCGTCTGATGAGGGTCTGCTCTATTTGCTTATGGATATAATATGGATCGGATTCTCTAGTTTCTGCTTTTGGCCAAAATATCAGGTCTTAATGTGCCATTTTAAAAATTAGTCTTAATTGATATTCATGATGTCATTATTTCTTATATAAATATTCATGGAGTAAAGGGTTAAGACCCCACAGAAGTGACTACTTTATGAAAGATAAGTATATTTAAAAGCAAGTGTTTACTTAATACAGGACGAAAGTAATGCAGAAAGCTCCTCCAGGACTGTTTACTGTTTGTATTTATTGTTTAGTACTGATAATAGAAAATCCATTTCTGCTCTATATTCTTAACCCTTCCCTTCATAGAAATGCCCCTTTCCGCCTTTGCAAACAGAGTAGATCCAGAACAGACAGCTTCTGTAGGAGCTGTCTGATCAAGGTCTGCCCTGTTTGCTATGGAATGATATAGATCTTATTCCACAGTTTCTACCAATACCTAAAGCTTCTGTGTACATATATGATTATGAAATTTCAGCTAAAAGTATTCTTGATGTCATTATTTCTTGTATGTATATCCAACAGGGACAAAGTTAACCCTTGCACTGCTGAATTTTCAAATAGACTATTCCAAAATTCAAACAGGTCAAGCTTACAGTAAATATTCGGGGATTTTTCTAAAGAAAAGTGTAACTCTCTTCTGGGTCTACACTGTTTGCAAAGCGGGAACTATTTGACTCTTGTCCCACACTGTATGGCTTAAGATAGTTATATTTGCAGATACAGTAGAACCCCACTTATGCGACCACTTAATGGATTAACATGGGTGTCTTTATAAGCAGGTGGTTGCTTAATGTAAGGCAAAATTAATGCAGAAAGCTCCTCTAGGAGCTTTCTGCATTACTTTTGTCCTGCATTAAGCTACCACCTGCATCTAGCACCCATAATTATACCTCTTTTAGGTGGTCGCATTAGCGGGATTTTACTGTATTTGCCTACATGGATTGAGTCCTAGTATAGGAACAATCCTAGTTGATTTGTGGAAATCTGGTGCTGTAATATACATGTACCCACCTTACAGGTCAGTGAAGAATCGTCACACCTATGGTCTTGAGCCATACCTTCTTTATGACATACACCAGGGCCAGGAAGTATTCTCACAGACAAGCAAGTAAGTAGAAATTCTTCTTGGACTATTCAAGTGATTTTAAGCTTGAAAACATGGTCATCATGATTACCATAAGATATTTAAGAACTGCAATTCTGGATCTGTCATCAGATTCTTGAGTATTTGCTTCTTTGTTTCATTTTTAGCTCGTCTGTTTCGAAGAAATCACGAGCTATTGTCGTAACTCCGGCGTCTGCGGCGGCGTTGTCATTGTCGTCGTTGTCCGAAATCTTAACATTGACCATAACTTCTTCAATTTTTCATTTACAACCTTCATTTTTGGTATGCCTGTTCATCTTGACAATGCCGACAGATGAGCGTTCACACCCGCTTGCGGTGCTCTTGTTAAAAACTTATCATACTAGATGTAACCTGACTGGCTTTTGTAACTCTGAATCACATAAGGATACAAGCTTTTAAAGGTGGGTATTCAAACCAAAGTCATCATTTGTCTACCAGCCCTATGGTGTGACAACTCTTTAGAATGATCTCGAAGAGACGGTTCTAAGCACATTCACACCGTAGGGTTTGGTGGAGAAATAAAAGAGCTATTCTTGAAAAGGGCTTAATTTAAGTATGTTATCTTTATCTCTGGAAACAAGTTTTTCATAACATTTGAACTACACAAGATTGAGATTTTCACCCGAAACCTCAATGAATGGCATCGTTTTACTAATGAACATATTTCCAGTCATGTCAGATTAGCAGTCGGATAGCTTGCTTTTATATAGTAAACTATATAAACTATAAACCTAGTATAATAAAAACCCCTCTAAAATAGAATTTTAGTAGAGAAGACTTCAAATACTTTCAGGCAGGTGGCTCCTTAATGTAGGTTGAAAGTCATGCAGAAAGCTCCTATAGAAAGCTCTCCTTTCATCCTAGTGCATTAAGCTGCCACCTGTCTCCAAGGCAGATCTACAGATAAGGGTGTGCACCCAAATATTAAAATGGTTATTTCTCCACCAAACCATATACTGTGACCACACTTTAGAATCGTCTCTTTGAGACGATTCTAAAGAGTGATCACAGTGTAGGGTTTGGAGTTATTCTTGAAAATGTTATAATTTATGCATCTTATCTGGAGCTCTGTGAATGTCCAGTTTAGAGGGGTTGTACTGTATATACATGCTATACATTATTTTATCAGAGGGTTTATGGTACCTATAAAGGCATGGTATGTAAAGGTTTTGTTACAGGAGTTGCAGTGTTTGAACTTGTTTTTTATTTTCCACTGAATTCATGTTCATATTTAGAACCTTTGTATTTAGTATTCAGACTGATTTCTGACAACTTAACCCTTTACTCCATGAATATTCATGTAAGAAATAATGACATCATGAATATTAATTAGATTAAATGTTATAATAGCCCATGGATACAGGATTTTTTGGCCATGGCAGAAACTGTAGAATCATATCTTTATTATATCATAAGCAAACAGAGCAGACCCTGGTCAGATGGCATGAGCCATCTGATCTGGATCTACTCTGTTCGCAAAAGCATATTTATGGAGTAAAGGGTTGAAGGACAGCATGTCACTGTTTAATAGAATCGGGCGTTAAAACAATTGACCGTTTCTTTGAATATACATGTCAAGGATCATCCTAGAGGGCGACGTGAGCGATATGGTCGCCGAGTTTCGTCTGACATCGCCTTTCCTTATGATCAAAGCGATTTAAAAATCCCTGTGTTTCTGGTAGCTGGTACACATGCCCAAAGACCTATATACACATCATAGGTCTTTGACATGCCTGACCACGGGATAGCGCTTATGATCCAATTGAAATCAATAAACAGAAGCCATTGACCAATTACTCAATATCATGTGTCATAATCGATTGATAATCCTTCCCCTAGCGTAACTGTTTGATAAACCATGCTCTCTTTTCTGCTCAATATACCATTGTTTTATACTGTTTTTCTATTGTGCAATGTATAAGGACTTACTGAGATACCAGGAGAATGAATCCGTTTCTATAAAGCCTATTAGATTGCATTTTGTCCGCGGACAACTCTTGTTGAGGGAGTTATTCCCCTTAGTTACTTTTCAGAAGCAGTTGCCCCTTGTATTGAAGTCATTGGATCTTGTGACAAGGTGGTGGTGGGGTATCACCTTTAGTGATAGCTCTAGTTTTTAATTGACAGGATTTACCTCATGAATATTCCTACATGAATATTTAACAGGGAAAGGGTTAAAAGTCATACCTACTGAGTAAAGAGTTAATATAGTTGTTAACATAGAACTGTAAATCTAACATCACTCATTTATTGATTTTCTCCTTTGTCCGTTTTTCTTCTTGCTAACATTTTGACATGCTGCCCAGTCTTATAAACTACCCCTATCTTATACATGTATATACATGTAGTTTGGGCAACTATTGTGAAATTCGTTATTTGTTATTTACAACTATTCTGTTATTTCTATTATTTTTTTGAAAATACACTGTAATCAACATTAGTAAGCATATTACAATGGCTCATATTTGTATAAATCATTCCTGTCCATTGCATAAGTAGGTCACACAGGATCATTTCACCAGGTGAGCAAATACATGGCCATTCTGACCCTCTTGTTATGTTGAATTAAAATGTTTTGCGGTTTGTCCTCTAATGTTTTCAATAATTTATAGGTCTGATGGTGTTAAGTGAATTGGAAGAATGAAAATGAAATTCTAACATATTATCAAAAGTTCTAAATATATGTACTTAATTTTTGTATTTAACCCTTTACTCCATACATACATGTGCCTTTTTACACCTTTGCAGACAGAGTAGATCTAGATCAGATGGCTCCTGTAGGAGCCCTCAGTTCAGGCTGTGTTCTGTTTGCTCTAGAAATAATATGTCAGATTCTACACTTTCTGCCATGGTCAAAACTACCTGTGTTCACAAGCTGTTATAAAAAATCCTGTTATTAATATTCATGCTGTCATTATTTCTTACATGAATATGTATGGAGTAAAGGGTTAAATTAATTATATAATTCTAAAACCAGGTATATTTGTACTTGCTTTTTACTTTAGAATTAAAGGTATCACTTTGATAATTCATTAACATTAATTTTGCTTTCAGCGTTGAAAGTCTTTAACCCTTTCCGTCATATAAATGCCTCTTCATGCATTTGCAAACAGAGTAGACCCAGATCAGACGGCTCCTAGAGGAGCCGTCTGATCAGGGTCTGCTCTGTTTGCTAATGGAATGTGATAGATCTGGGGGTTTTTAGTTTCTAGAATGGCCACAATGTTCCACCTTCCATATTCCATTATAACTATTTTTGCCATGAATATTCAGTAAGTATTGAAATTTGGAATGAATCCAGAACTGGGAAAGGGTTAGTTCACATTCAAAGACTGGACTCTTTGCATGCTAGCAGAGAATTGTGTGATAAGCTGGGCAAATAGGATCCAGATGAGACATCCAGTAACTTGGCATCTCATCAGGATACAACCTTTGGTGACACTTTTACTGTTTTTTTGAGAAACTTAACTTAGAGTTGACAAGTTTCGCAGCTAACAGTTACTAAGCTTACAAATAGTTAGGAAGTTCCCTTCTTTTGAGCACATTATAATTACAGTAAAATCTCTCTATAACGGCCACTAAATTGTGTTAATTAGTAGGTATTTAGGGCAGGTGGCTTCTTAAAGCAAGGTGAAAGTAAAACAGAACGCTCCTATAGGAGCGTTCTGTTTTACTTTCACCTTGCTTTAAGCAGCCACCTGCATTTAACACAAAATACTTGATGTAATTTAGTGGCCGATATAGAGAGGTTTTACTGTATAATAAAGATGGCGCTGTCACTGTTTAGTATGTTTGAGAGCCATTTACATGTATATGGTGTATTTTGTAGGTCAATGAGTAATGAAGCAGAGGCGATCTTCACAGCAGAGCTATGCAACTTCCTTGTGACTAATGCTGGAGTGATTGATAGGTGTATAGGTGTCATTGCTCCATACGCTAAACAGAAGGAGAAAGTGGTGGCACATTTGGAGAGAAGGTAATTACCAGAGGTCCAGATAAGATGCAAAAATTAAAACAAATTCAGGAATACAGTATAACTGGTTATTTTTACGGGTGCAAATTTTTGCGGTATGGGGTCTAAAAGGGTATAATTCATTTTTGCGATTTTAATTTTTGCGGATTTATTTCTCAGTCCCAGCAAAAATCTTATATGTTCTATATTGTTCTACCATTTAGGCACCGAGAAGTTATTTAATAAATTTGGATTTCATACTCTAATTACTTGAACACAAAAGGATGGCAAACACAGCTTTACCCTACCTGTTAGATTGTCGGTCTCCCAATGCCGCGTGTTTTTCACATTTCGTAAGTTCACCAAAGTTACATATCAATGGAATTAATTGTTTAATTAGATGACTTAGGCTAACACAGGCATGCATATTATTAGCAAATTATTTTTTTAAAATAATGAGCTAATAAAACATTAATGACTATTTCAAGAAGTGAGTGTTACGTGTAGTGACTTTTTGTTTTTAAAAAAAAGCCAACTTGTTCGGAAAACTGGAAGTAGACACTGTTTATGTTCACTAATTTTCTGTTTGATTTCACCACTTGTCACGTTTGGTTGTGATAATGTTTGATATTTGTGGATTTAAATAAAAAATATATATCTCGTGGCAACAAAGCCTCCGATAATGGTCCATTAGGATCTTGTGGTCCCTTTCTAACAAGGTATTTTAGAAGTGCCAGTGTTTCAACATGGCGTTGTCCAACCAAAGTCACAAACTGTTATAAACATGTATATGCCGGTTTGCAGATAATGTGTCACTTGGCGTTTTTGTACTATTGTATGGAAATGAATATTTTGCACATATATTATTTGCGGCCTGACGGCATCCGCAAAATTCCGCAAATAATTCGTTGCCGCAGGAAAAACCAGTTATACAGTAACTTCTTTATTTCTCCATCAAACCCTATGTTTGGTGGAGAAATAATAAGATCATGAATATTAAATATGAATATTTTTTTTATTATGGCATATGAACACCTGAACTTTTTTTTACAATGGCCAAACTGTAGAATCAGGTCTATATTCTTCCTTTAGCAAACAAAACAGATCTATAGGAACCATCTGGGTCCATGCTTATAAAACTTTTAGTTGAGTCTGAGTTCATTCTCAAGTTTTTGATTGGTCAGATTTGAGCCTTTGGCTCAAATCTGACCAATCAAAAGCTTGAGAACTCAAATCTGACCAATCAAAAGCTTGAGAACGAATTCAGACTCAACTGAAAAGCGTTATAAGCATGGACCCTGATCTGGGTCTATACTGTTTGTAAATGCATTAAAAGGTGTTTGTATCAGGTATAAGGTTAACCCTTTCCTTCATATGAACACATTTCACACATTTGCAAACAGAATAGACCCAGATCAGATGGATCCTATAGGACACATCTGATTGGGGTTTGCTCTGTTTTCTTATTATATAATATAGATATTATACAGTTTCTGCCTGTCAGAGCCATAACATCCTGTGTATGTATGCTATCATAAAAAATCAGTAATAAATATTCATGAATTCATTATTTCTTACATAAATATTCAACAAGTAAAAGGTTAAGGTATGGATGTAGGTTTAGACTCTAAGAAACACAATAAAGTGTGTCAGTTTTGTAGGAATAATCCAAATTAATAACTTTATTTTATCAGAGCATTTTGACATTGGTGTTGATTTATTCTTTGTGTTTAAACAGTGGCCACAGGCATATTGAAGTTTCCACAGTGGATGGTTTCCAGGGACGGGAGAAGAACGTTATCATTATGTCATGTGTAAGAGCCAACACTGGTGGTGGCATTGGGTAAGGAAACTTGCCTTTTCAAAATAGTTTGAATACTGTGGAACCACTTAAGTGACCACTTAATCTTTAGCCTGCTATGGACGGATGAGTGAATACCTATGCAAACAGTTTGGATCCAGATGAGACGCCGAGTAACTCGGCGTCTCATCAGGATCCAAACTGTTTGACACCCTGATAACATTTTGGTAGACAAACTGATTATAGTATGAATTTTGAAAATGTAGTAGGTGAAAATTTCTGTAAAAATAATTTGCTCAGCAGGCTAAAGGTTAAATAACATGGGCATCTTCAACCCTATACTCATAAGTACACTTTTCTACACCTTTGCAAACGGAGTAGATCAGACAGCTCCTACAGATGCCGGCTGATTAAGGTCTGCTCCGTTTGTTTACGACACTATATAGTTTTAATTCCACAATATTCATTTGGTCATGTGTTATTTTAAAAGTACAACCAATTAATATGTATTGATGTCATTACATCTTACATGAATAATCATGGAGTAAAGGGTTAAAAAACAGGTGGCTGCTTGATGTCGGTTGTAAGTAATGCAATAGGATGTAAGTAATTCAATAGGATGTAAGTAATGCAATAGGATGTATTAAGTAATGCAATAGGATGTAAGTAATGCAATAGGATGTAAGTAATGCAATAGGATGTAAGTAATGCAATAGGATGTAAGTAGTGCAATAGGATGTAAGTAATGCAATAGGATGTAAGTAATGCAATAGGATGTAAGTAATGCAATAGGATGTAAGTAATTCAATAGGATGTAAGTAATGCAATAGGATGTAAGTAATGCAATAGGATGTAAGTAATGCAATAGGATGTAAGTAATGCAATAGGATGTAAGTAATTCAATAGGATGTAAGTAGTGCAATAGGATGTATTAAGTAATGCAATAGGATGTAAGTAATGCAATAGGATGTAAGTAATGCAATAGGATGTAAGTAATTCAATAGGATGTAAGTAATGCAATAGGATGTAAGTAATTCAATAGGATGTAAGTAATTCAATAGGATGTAAGCAATGCAGAAAGCTCTTGTAGGAGCAAACATTTTGAACTGAATATTTATCGAAATTGGAAAATATATTTTACTTTTAAAAAAGTACTTTTTGATGGCTTTGCTTTAGGTGTTTTTGAGAAGAACCATCTTTTTTGTAATGTCCTTACCTGGGATCAAACCAGGATCAAATGGATCAATGGCATCTGTGCCAACCATATCAATATCAGGATGCACAGGCATATATTTGTCATAAGCATTGAGCTTATATTGTCATAAAGCATGCAAATGTATCAACCTGAAGCATAGTGCAGATTTTTACCTGAGGCATAGGACACATTTTACAGTAAAACCTCTCTATAACGACCACTAAATTATTTTAATTAGTTGGTATAGGGCAGGTGGCTGCTTAAAGCAAGGTGAAAGTTAAACAGAACGCTCCTATAGGAGCGTTCTGTTTTTACTTTCATCTTGCTTTAAGCAACCACCTGCCTTTAACACAAAACACTTGATGTAATATAGTGGCCATAATAGAGTGGTTTTACTGTATGCAAAAATATGTACTTTTCTAAATGGTAATTACAGGTTTGTTGGTAGTCGCAACCGGATGAATGTTGCCCTGACTCGCGCCAAATATGTCATGTATTTGGTTGGAAATTTTGAATCCTTGGAGGTAAGAGAAGTGTGTGTAATTACTATTTAAAAAGTAGAAATATTGGATTATTGAAACAGTAGAAAGGAAATGAAATTTGATATTTATCTTTTATCTGAATGAGATGCCTTTTTAGCAGCTTTGCAAACAGAGCAGACCCAGATAAGGGTGTGCTGTGATTACTTATGGCATTAACCCTTTCCTCCATAAAAACGCCTTTTTACACCTCAGGCTCTGTAAAAGTCACCTGTTGAAACCATTGTGATAAATAGAGCATTTGCTCCTATAGGAGCAAATGCTCTATTTACCACAATGACTTCAAACTACAAAATTTTCCTTTTCTCTAGTTAATGCTCCTTTTCGGTAGATTTATTCAAAGTGGTTGGATCTAAAAAAAGCCTATGAGAGAATGGGTTAAATACATCTGATTCTTCAGTTTCTGCCATGGCTAAAAAATTCTGTCTTCATGTACCATTCAGCTATAACTAAATATTTGATGATGTCAAAACTTAGATATCATTTGTATTTACATTATTTGGAGGATTTGCTTCCAACAGATTAACCCATTACCTCATAGGCTATTTTTAGAGACAACCTCTTTGAAACAATCTACCTAAAAGGAGCATTTACTAGAGAAAAGGAAAAGTTTAGAATTGTGTAGTTCTGAAGCCATTGTGATAAATAGAGCATTTGCTCCTATAGGAGCAAATGTTCTATTTATCACAATGGTTTTAACAGGTGATTTCTACAGAGGCGTAGAAAGGCGTATTTATGGAAGAAAGGGTTAATCCTTTCCTTCATATAAATGCCATTTTATTTCTTTGCAAAAACAGAGTAGATCCAGATCAGATGGCTACTGTTCTATTTGCTAATGAAATAATATAGATCTGATCCTACAGTATTTGTCAAAACCAACAGGTCCCTGTTAATTTTTTACCATATAAAATTTCCTCCATTTTGCTGATAATATTATCAGAGTTAAACTGTAGAGCTACAAATAAGAGCCTGAGTTGTGTCATTCTATTCAAATACTGTAAAGCCTTTCTCTATTGTGAGCACATAACCCCATACTCCATAAATATGCCTTTTCTTACCTTTGCAAACAAGAGTAGACCCAGATGAGACGACTCATAGCCTCATAAGATCTGTCTTATCAGGGTCTGCTTTTTGCTTAACCCTTTCCCTCATATAAACGTGTTTTCACGCATTTGCAAACAGAGTAGACCCAGATCAGACGGCTCCTAGAGGAGCCGTCTGATCAGGGTCTGCTCTGTTTGCTGATGGAATTTGAAAGATCTGTTTATTTACTTTCTAAAATGGCTAAAAGGTTACACCTTCCATATTTTATTCATGAATATTCAGTAGGTATTGAAATTTGAAATAAACATAGAACAGGGAAAGGGTTATGAACTTATGGTATAATTTATATATGATTCTACAGTTTCTGTCCGTACCAAAATATCCTGTGTATATATGCCATCATAAAAATCCAGCCTGTAAATATTCATGATGTCATTGTTTCTTACATGAATATGCAACAGGGAAAGAGTTAGAAAAAAATATACTGATGTTACACTGGAGCCATCTGATCAGCTTTGCACTATTCCTTTCCATAAATTATTCATGTTGATATTGGTGAATCATTCTGCTTTGAAAATGTTGCATTCGGTGTGATTATTGAGTCCATTTCACTGTTACGTTTCAGTCAAGTCACGAATGGAAAGCCGTGATTTCTGATGCAAAACAGAGGAGAAAGATTGTTCCAGTGAGTGAAGCATCTATGAATTCAGCGATAAGTCGGTGTCAGAAGCCAGTCCATGTCAGGAACGAGCCAGTGACAGTAAGCAGTCGCAGTCATATGCCAGTGAGGTAATGAGATGATTCAGATGTGATACAGATGTGGTACATATGACGTGCTAGATGTTATACAAATGTGTCAGATATGAGAAGATAGTGTTTAACATATAACTGACCAAAGGAGGAGAGAAGCTGGTGAGATGTCAAGAGATTTGGTTTGGAGTTCATTTAGCTGATATGACCAGTTAGATGTCGTGATAATGCATATGTGATGCTGGACTGTGATACTGTTAGCATAAGTGACGGTTTTGGTGGTGAGATTCACATGCTACATGTGTCTATCCTGATGAGTATAGACATTGAGAAAGATGGATACTTTACTATTCAGTGATACAGATGTGAGGCAGTGATACAGATGTGAGACATTGATGCAGATGTAGTGATACAGAGAGAGGAGTTCTAGGTACATCGAAACAGTGCATCATATACATTGGTGCAGATTTGTCAATCATTCCAGATTTGAGAGTTCAGAGCTTTCATCACATATGTTCAGTGATACAGAAAGTATTTGCGTAGATTTAAGAACGATAAATAATTTGTTGCTCACTGATATAGGCAATAAGTTATTTGTCCTTATATACTTAACCCTTCGCTTGCTGAATTTTAAAATACATTACTCCTTCTTTACCCATGCCCTGTTGTATAATTACATATATCTTCACTGTGTACATGTATTTCACTGTGCAATCACTGCTGTGGAGTGCACTGGCTGCACAATCAACTTGTAAATAGTGCAGACCCTGATGAGACAGCTCCTGCAGGAGCTGTCTCATCTGGGTCTTCACTATTTACAGGTAGGTATATTGACGTGAATAGCAAGTGAAGGGTTAAAGATAAAGAGAGGTGAAAACATAATATTTAAACCTTCTCATGCTGAGTGTTGTTGATAAAATTTGCCGACAGTTCAAATCTAGTTGAACAGTAGAATAATGCAAATGAGATTATTGTGGCATTTTACCTGTGCCAACCTTTATTGACATTTTCATATTTCAGACAGTGGAATGTTGTATATGGTGATAAACATAGTTTTTAGTCATTTGAAATACTGTTATTCTGGTAGCTCTCCATTTTAGATCCTATGCTATGCTATGCAAATATCTATTTGTTAGAGAGGCGTTTGATTTATACCTCATGTTTCTCATTATTTGCCAACTACCAACCTCAAAAAACCTAAGTCTTCAGATAGACAGCCTTTGGCAAATGGTGCAGACCCAGATCAAACTGCTCCTGAAGTAGCTGTTTGATCAGGGTCTGTACTATTTGCTACTGTGTCTGTCTAATTCAAAGGTAGTGAAATGGTGCAGAATTGACTATTAACCCTTTCCCTGTTCTATGTTTATTACAAATTTCAATACCTACTGAATATTCATGGACAAAAAGGTTATTATGAAATATGGAAGGTGGAGCATTGTAGCCATTTTAGAAAGTAAAGACACAGATCTATCAAATTCTTTGAGCAAACAGAGCAGACCTTGATCAGACGGCTCCTCTAGGAGCCGTCTGATCTGGGTCTACTCTGTTTGCAAATGCGTGAAAACACGTTTATATCAGGGAACGGGTTAAACTCAACTTTACAAACTTAACGAGAGGGGAGATTGGGTGTCAGAATACATGTCCAAATAATTAAGGTAATGTATGCTTTATGCTGTGATACCAAGGATTATGTTTGATTTCATACACAGTAAAAAAACCTGAAAACCGGACATTAAATTTAGTATAAATGTCGGTCTTGGAGACAGGTGGAAGCTTAATGCAGGGTGAAAGTCATGCAGAAAGCTCCTGTATTAAACAGCCACCTTCCTAAAAGTATCTAAAGTCTTCTCTACTAGAATTCCGGTTTAGAGGGGTTTTACTGTAGTCAGTCCAGATTGAACAAAGATTGGTATTTTTATCAGGCATATCTGCTGTTGGCGACACAAAATGAAGACATTTATTTTGGTCATAACTTTTAACAGGATGTTAGATCCTTCCAATTTGGAACATGTTCTAGATCAGACCGTTTGTTCTTGAATCTTCTGTCTTGACTAATCAAATGTGTATGTCTTAACCCTTTCCCTGTTTATTATTCATGTGAGAAATAATGACATCATTATATCCCCACCACCTTTGGTGGGGGATATACAGGAATCACCTTGTCCGTACGTCCGTCCGTAGGTCTGTCAACACTTTTGATGTGACGCGATAACTCAAACAGTATTTCACATATTGGTTTCATATATTAAGGGCATATGCTTAGTATCATTAGAGGAAGACGCCTATAGTTTTTGGGTTGAATCAGACCACATGCCTAGAGTTATCTGCCCTTGATTACAGGGCCCTCTCTGACTGAGTCAGTTTTCTAGTTTCATTAGCAAACAGAGCAGACTGTGATCAGATGACTCTTAAAGGATCCGTCTGATCTGGGTCTACTCTGTGTGAAAAGGCGTTTACATGAAAGAAAGGGTTAAGATGTGTGAGCTCATATTGCAATGTTTCACATTTTACATTGCTATTAACCTGATGGAGATTCATGTAAGAAATACTGACATCATGAATATTAATTAGATTACAGTAAAACCCATCTAATGCAACAACCAAAAAGGGGCATAATTCTGTCTGGCAGAGGCAGGTGGTGCATTAAGCAACCACCTGCTTATAAAAGCAGTTATGGTTATTCTTTAAGTGGTCACGTTAGAGGGGTTCTACGGTACTAACATTATGAATATTAATTAAGTGCTTTTTTTATGCATTAAGTTTTACCCTTGTCTGTCCGTACGTAAGTCCAAAATTTTCGTCAAGGATTTCTTGGCTTGTGTAAGGTGGAATGATTTGATATTTGGTCTGAAGCATTATCCTAGTGAATTGTAATGTGTCTCCCCTTTTCAGGTATGTCATCCATCTAGTTCCTGTTTGCCGACACTTTGATTGAATTTCGGTGTTGTATAATGACAAAAAATTTCGTCAAAGATTTCTTCACTTGTGTAAGCTGCAATTTGATATTTGGTCTGGAGCATAATCATAATGATTTCAGGTCTGTCGTTCATCTACTTCCTGTATGCCGGTGGGGGCATCCGTGTCCCATGGACACATTTTCTTTTATTTATAATGACAGAAACTGTAGTATCTGATCTATATTCTTTCATGGAAACAGCGCAGATTCTGATCAGAAGACTCCTCTAGGAGTCTGATCTAGGTCTACTTTATTAGGCTGAGGCCGCACACATCCTGTATTAACTCTTTACTCCATAGAAATGCATTTTAATGCCGTTGCAAATACAGCAGACCCAGATCAGACATCTCTTGTAGGAGCTGGCTGATCAGGGTCTGTTTTGTTTGTTCATGGAAATTATACAATGAAGAAAATATTCAAAAATAGGGAATTAATATAATACATAAATGCTTGAATTGCTCTGATCTAATATTTCGACCACTAAGGGAATAAAGAGAATATTCTCTTTGATTTTATGGCTGAATGCATGTAACAAAAATGTGACATGTATTATGTCTCCCCCCATATTTATATGGGGGAGACATATTGTTTTCGTGAGAGTTGTCTGTCTGTCCGTCTGTCCGTCACACTTTTTGCCTGATGCCAGTTGATTGAAACTTCATATATGGAAAGAGCATAATGAGAGGAAGTGTCATGCACAAGGTCCATAACTCTGGCTTCACTAATATAGGAGTTATTGCCCCTTGTAAAAAAAAATAGCACTTTTTGTCCGGACGATAACTCCTATATGGCTCATGCCATTGGAATGAAACTTCATAATATGGAAAGATCATGACGAGAGGAAGTGTCATACACAAGGTCCATAACTCTGGCTTCACTAATAATGGATTTATTGCCCTTGTAAAAAAAACAAACTATTTTTTGGTCCGGACGATAACTCCTATATGGCTCATGCCATTGGATTGAAACTTCATATATGGAAAGATCATGACAAGAGGAAGTGTCATACACAAGGTCCATAACTCTGGCTTCACTAATAATGGAGTTATTGCCCTTGTAAATTTTTTTCAAATTTTATTGTCCGGAAGATAACTCATATGGCTCATGCCATTAGAATGAAACTTCATATATGGAAAGATCATGACGAGAGGAAGTGTCATACACAAGGTCCATAACTCTGGCTTCACTAATAATGGAGTTATTGCCCTTGTAAAAAAAATTCACAATTTTTTGTCCGGACGATAACTCCTATATGGCTCATGCCATTGGATTGAAACTTCATATATGGAAAGATCATGACAAGAGGTAGTGCCATACACAAGGTCCATAACTCTGGCTTCACTAATAATGGAGTTATTGCCCGTGTAATTTTTTTCACAATTTTTTTTTCCGGACGATAACTCCTATATGGCTCATGCCATTGGATTGAAACTTCATACATGGAAAGATCATGATAAGAGAAATTGTCATGCTTAAGGTCCATAACTCTTGTTTCACTAATATTGGAGTTATTGCCCTTTGTAAAAAAAATCACAATTTTTTGTCAGGATGATGACTCCTATATGGCAAATGCCATTGGAGTGAAACTTCATACATGGAAAGATCATGATAAGAGAAAGTGTCATGCATAAGGTCCTTAACTCTGGCTTCAATAAATTGAGAGTTATTGCCTCTTGTACATTTGTTTAACGCTTTCTTGTCCAGATGATAACTCCTACATGGCTCTTGCCATTGTATTGAAACTTCATACATGGAAAGAGCATGGTGAGAGAAAGTGTCATGAACAAGGGCCATAACTCTGGCTTCAATACTTTTGGAGTTATTACCCTTTGTTACATTTTTTGTCCGATCAATAACTCCTGTTAGACTGATGCTATTGGAATGACATTTCATTTATGGAAAGAGCATGATGAAAGTAAGTGTCGTGCACAAGGGCCATAACTCAATATATTTGGAGTTATTAGCTGTTATCATTTTCTTCTTGAAAAATGTGGTGTGGAAAGCGCATAATGAGGGGAAGTATCAATCATCAAGTCCATAACATTTTTAGTGATTTCCCTTTACATATTGTTTTTATTAGAGGGGAGACATCCGTTTTTGTGACAAAAACCTCTAGTTTGACATGATAATCTTTGAAAAAGGCCCTTAGTGGTCGATATATTAGATCAGAGCAATTCAAGTATTTATGTATGGAATTATATAAAACTGATTCTACAGTTTATGCCAGGGCCAAAGCTTTTCTGGTTTTAATCCGTCATATGTATCATTGATATTCATACATACATCATTTCTAACATGAATATTCATAGAGTACAGGGATACTGTATCTGAATGGAAGGAATATGTTATCCTTAACCCTTTCCCTGTTCGATGTTTATTCCAAATTTCAGTATCTAACGAATATTAATTAACAAAATAGTTATAAAGAAATATGGAGGGTTGAACAGTGTAGGGATTTTAGAAAGCTAAGAAACAGATCTATCAAATTCTATTAGCAAACAGAGCAGACCCAGATCAGATGGCTCCTCTAGGAGCCATCTGATCTGGGTCTACTCTGTTTGCAATTGTGTGAAAACACGTTTATATGAGGGAAAGGGTTAAGCCATTTGTGCCTAGTGTTTCTTAACTTCATGAATATTCATGTAAGAAATAATGACATCATGGTAGATAGATGAATTTCGCAGATGCCTTATAGTGAAAACAAATGTCTGGCCATCACAGAAACTGTAGTCATTTCATTTCATAAGCAAACAGAGCAGATCCTGATCAGTTGACACCTACAGGAGCTGTCTGATCTTGGTCTACTCTGAATGTACAGGCATGTAAAGGCTTAAAAGTAAAATGGCTGCCAGGGACATCATGTTTTCCATCCATCTCTTCTTTCTTTCTGTGCTATTTGTTGATCAGCATGTATTGTATATGATATGTTAATATAAGTGGGTATTGACTTTATTTTATACATTGTTGAACCATTTGCCTGAAGTCATGCAATTGAATTGTGCACGCATTACTATAATTGTCCTAAGTATTTGGGCAAATAGTGCTGAACCACATCAAGCTGTCCTGAAGGAGCTATTTGATCTGGGTCAACTTTGTTTACTACTTTGTTTAAAACCCTTTCTTCCATATATACGCCTTTCTACGCTTCTGTAAAAGTCATTTTTTGAAACCATTGTGATAAATAGAGCATTTGCTCCTATGGAGCAAATGCTCTGTTTATCACAATGGTTTCAGAACTGCACAGTTTCCTTTTCTCTAGTAAATACATGTACTCCTTTTTGATAGATTTATTCAAAGAGACTTGATCTAAAAATAGCCTATGAGGTAATGGGTTGAAGATATCAGAATGGTACCAAACTGAGATATTCAGCTTTACAAACCTATGTAGAGCAGATACTGGTGTCCAGATACTTAGGGTGGTTAGGATATATCCAAAGTGCTTTATATCTGAATCAGATAGGATATATCCAAAGTGCTTTATATCTCAATCAAATAGGATATATCCAAAGTGCTTTATATCTCAATCAAATAGGATACATCCAAAATGCTTTATATCTCAATCAAATAGGATATATCCAAAGTGCTTTATATCTCAATCAAATAGGATACATCCAAAGTGCTTTATATCTCAATCAAATAGGATATATCAAAAGTGCTTTATATCTCAATCAAATAGGATACATCCAAAGTGCTTTATATCTGAATCATCCAAAGTGCTTTATATCTGAATCAAATTACAATAAGCTGAATGTTTTGTAGAATGAGGTCATGATTAGCAGGAAAGGGCTTAATCCACTCTATCATAGGCTATTTCGAGGGCTTGGTGCAAAACTATTCTAACTCCTTGTGAAGGAGTTAGAATAGTTTTGCACCAAGCCCTCGAAAATTTTGTAGACACCTCTTTGAATAAATCTACGAAAAAGCATTTACTAGAGAAAAAATAAAAATGAATTGTATAGTTGTGTAGCTAGTACGGTGCAAATGCTCTATTTATCACAATGGTTTCAAAAAGTGACTTTTACATAGGTGTCAAAATGTGTCAATATGCCGGAATGGGTTAATTAATAATATTGGACCCTTTGAATGGTGGAAACGAGTCCGCTGTCAAACAGTGGAGATCCAGATCAGAGAGCTCCTAGAGGATTCTTTTAATCTGTCTCCACTGTTTATCATTCAAAATTAATCTCATAAATCATACATTTCATAATGAATGGACTCTATTGTTAAAAACATTAGACAATTCCACTTTGAAAATTCAGCTTTAAATCTGAGCATCAGAATGTTGTACATGGGGTGTTATTTCTTATTTTGCCTAGTAAACTTTGTGACAGATCACTGGTTTAATCATCTGGGTCCATGCTTATAAAGCTTTTTAGTTGAGTCTGAGTTCGTTCTCAAGCTTTTGATTGGTCAGATTGGAGTTCTCAAGCTTTTGATTGGTCAGATTTGAGCCCAAGGCTCAAATCTAACCAATCCAAAACTTGAGAACGAACTCAGACTCAACTAAAAGTTCTATAAGCATGGACCCAATACTTGTTTGACATTGCATAACTTGATGAGGTTTTCATATACAGTTGAACTTCGATATCTCGAACTCAGATAACTCAAACTTCGGCATCATTCGAAATAATATTTCGGTACTTTCAAAATTTACAATACAGAATTGTTCTAAAATGTATCTCTATGCATATCTATAAACACATGTGACAGGGTAATGGAGTTCGAAAGTAATGACGAAAGCTTCTATAAGAGCTTTCAGCATTACTTTCAACCTCCATTAACCTGTGAACTTGCAAAATTGTTCAGATTAGAAATCAGATGACTTGAACTTATATTATTTTGAAGTAATTTGTATGGTCCCTGGAGTTCTAGATATCAAAGTTCAGGGTCCATGCTTATAAAACTTTTAGTTGAGTCTGAGTTCGTTCTCAAGTTTTTGATTGGTCAGATTTGAGCCTTTGGCTCAAATCTGACCAATCAAAAGCTTGAGAACTCAAATCTGACCAATCAAAAGCTTGAGAACGGACTCAGACTCAACTAAAAAGCTTTATAAGCATGGACCCAGTTGTTTATCCTAGTCCAACCTCACAAGGTTACTTACTCGTCACTATACAGGTCCCAATATGATAAAGAGATGCCCAGAGCAGAGAGATAGAGTTTTACTGATCTATCCAAACCCCTTATTTCTCACCTAAATCCTATCTTGTTGGTACTCATTAGAATTGCCTCAAGAGAGTCGATTCTAATGAGTACCATCACAATAGGATTTGATGGAGAAATATAGAAAATATTTTCTTAAATTTTTTTAAAAATGCTTCTTATCTGGAACTCTTGGTGAGGCTATCACATACATTGTATATTGACTGAAACATTTCATATCAGTTTAGTTTGATATTTGGCAAACAGAAGCAATGGTGGAGGGCGGAATTTCTTGGTTTCCAGATTAATTCTTTTGAAATCTGAAATATTGAAAGTAAAATGGTCCTGTATTTTTTATCAATAGAGTATTTATTACTAAAAGATTCAGGAATTGTTAGCACATTCTGAATGACAAATTGTCAGGCAGCTGTATTCAAAGGATTAACCATTTACTCCATAAATATGCCTTTGAAAACATAGTAGACCCAGATCAGATGGCTCCTGTAGGATCAGGGTCTGCTGTGTTTGCTAGTGAAATGATATAGATATGATTCTACAGTTTATACCGTGGCCAAAATTTCATGTATTCACGTGCCATTATAAATATCAGTTTTCATGATGTCATTATTTCTTACACAAATATAAGAATATTTATGGAGTACAGGGTTAAGAGTCATCTGGGTAGGTCTGCATTGAAATGTCAAGATAGTTCTTTAAATGTCTTTGCATTTTTCATGATTCAAGCAACAGTTGCCTATTTTTCTAATATGTTGTTTTGTTGGATTTTTATAAAGATTTATGATTGCAAATATGAAAAAAATGCTTGTCTAATTTATGCTATTGTTTGAGATTTTATGTGTTCATTTGACATGAGTAGGGGAGAGTGGGCCAGCATTTGCATTTAATGTAAACCTAACCTAAACTCTAGCCTTAGAACATGTCGAGGGCTTGGTGCAAAACTATTGTAACTCCTTCACTTTGAAGGAGTTACAATAGTTTTGCACCAAGCCCTCGATGCTGTTACAATGACTGTTTAAACAATATCATATGTTGTTATTGCCACAGCTATGTAGTATTGCTGTTGGTGAGATATAAAGGTGCCTTCCTAATTTACAAATTAACTCATTCCACCATAAATACGCCTTTCTGGGCCTTTACAAACAGAACAGACACAGATCAGACGGCTCCTATAGGAGCCGTCTGATCAGGGTCAGCTCTGTTTGCTTAGGAAATCATATAGATATGATTCTACAGTTTCTGCCATTGGTAAAATGTCCTGTGTTCATGTGCCATTATAAAAAATAAATATTCATGATGTCATTATTTCTTTCATGAATATTAATGGAGTAAAGGGTTAAGCCTAGTATGAGTAGAACCATAACTAAAGGGGAGTATTTACTAAATTCTTCATTTTTCCAACAAACCCTGTGTTTTGGACACATTCACTCTTCATGATTCTTCAAGGACCTATTCTGAATGAAATACTTACATACTGGTACCTTATCTTTTCCTTTGAAAATAACCCAAAATCTTGCCCATTTTTTTCTGGAGGTAGCTCCCAAGAAATGGTTGACTCTTTTACATGCTGAATTTCCAATATCATTGCTGATAAAGGTCTACAGTGTTTACAAGTTTGGATTGTCAGTGTGCCTATTGACCCTCTACTTCATTAATTCACTTAATCTATTACCTCATAGGCTATTTTTAGATCCAACCTCTTTGAATAAATCTACCGAAAAGGAGCATTAACTAGAGAAAAGGATTTTTTTTAGAATTTTGTAGCTCTGAAACCATTGTGATAAATAGAGCATTTGCTCCTTAGGAGCAAATGCTCTATTTATCACAGTGGTTTCAAAAAGTGACTTTTACAGAGTCGTAGAAAGGCGTATTTATGGAGGAAAGGATTAATATTCATTTAAGAAATAAAGACATCATCATGAATATTATTAGCTAAAATTTATGATGTCCAATGAACATAGAAATTTTGCCCATGGCAGAAACTGTAGAGTAAGATCTATGTTATTTCATAATAAACAGAGTGGACCCTAATCTTTGTCTACTCTATTTGCAAAAGTCTCAAAAGGCATTTCTATCAAGTTAAGTGCTTACCATATCTTTTTCATATTGTATAATAAAATGACTAGAGATTTGCTACGTTGTGAAGTGTTTTAAAATGTTCAGTGTCAATGCAGAAAAGACTCTACTTTGAGTGAAATTATTGCTGAGTCAGTCAGTATTAAACCAATTATTGAAAAGCTTTGTTTCCGTTTGTGTTATACCCCCTCACACCATACATGTGATAATTTTTTCGAGGCAAAGAGGGAGATTAGCTTTTCAAATGAGGGAGATTGGGTGTCAAAGAGGGAGATTTATGCGGATGGAAAATTTTGGAGTTATTTGTTGGTATAATAGGTCAGAGACCTATATTTATATGTCTCTGAATGGGCAAATATGAAAAGAACACTCCCTCCCCCCTTTACCCCTGGTTGAAAGGGAGGTACGATAAAGGCACTTTTATGCGCGACAAACCATCTTATTTACGTATTTACTAGGGCATTGGAACTTTTTTTGCCTATCTAGCACATTACAACTGTGTAATTTAGTTTGTATTAATTCTATTTATATCCTATTCCTTATTATAGTCTGTACTATTCCCTGTTCTACATCTATCCACATCTATTATATTTCCCATTCCTTTCTAATCCATTCCATCCCATCCTCTTATCTATTCTAGTTCCTTTGTGTTTTATTCCATTCTATTATCTATTCTGTGCCCATATAAATAATAATCTATTCTAATTACTATTCCTTTCTATTCTATCTTTTCATTCTTTTGTATGCTAGTATATATTACTACATACTCTCCTAATTACTATTTCTTTCTATTCCATTCCATTCTGGCCAATGGATAGACTTACAAGTGTTTATTATTAAATAATTATTCTTTTTACTGGCCAATGGATAGACTTGTGTTTATTATTATTATTTTTACTATCATTATTTATATTATTCTCATTCTTATATTATATTATTATAATTTATTGACATTATTGTTTTTATTATTTGCATTTATTTTTGTAATGCAATATATCCAGAAATTTATATTCTGAAATAAACATAATACATTTGTCACTTTCTGTCCGAAATATGGTACTATCCAAACACTAGTACACTGTCTTTGCATTTTGTAGTTTCATTTTCTGTTAGAAAAATGCTTCCCATCTTCTCATTTTTTGTGTATTTGACATCATAATATGCTATACTCAATACATACACAATTTTATTTGAATATATTACCAAATGTCTGTGGAAAACAATGTTTATGTTTGCCTCTATGAAATGACACATTTCACCGTTCGAAAAATCCGTGGTTTGAGGCAACCAATTTCGAGTTCCATTTTTTCTGATAAAAGCACATTTTGATTACAGCTATGCTATGTGGACATTTATAAATAAACTGATAACCTATATTAATTTAATTACGTAACTATTTAGATGTTTAGTCTCAGAATTTGAGAAAATAAGATTTTCTTCAACAGAAATTTAGTAGAATCTGACCGTGAAGAAAAAAGCATACATGTCGACAGTGTAATACATCAGAGACATATTCATACACGATTGTTTCTGTTACGGAATACACACATGCCAAGGTAAATAACACACCATGCTGACCATTTAATCCCTTTAACTGGGGGTCACAATTTCTCTGCATGGTATTTAGGGCATGCTGCGGTGGTCTTTGATAAGGGGCAACATGGCGACGTACTACAAAAGGGACACGGCGCTGTGCCTGCCATGATAAACAGGACAGTAAATAAGTCAACAACACTGGTTCTTTGAGGCGTCTGGCAAGCGCTTATTGACAAAAAATGATAGAAAATGGGGTGGGAAAAAAACAAAAATCATTTTTATTCAGAAATCGGGAGATTTCGTCTCCCGGCCGGGACTTGCGGGAGTTGGGCTCAAATCCGGTAGTCTCCCGCACAATCCGGTAGTTATCACATGTATGCCTCACACTCATCTCAGCTCACACTGATATTTAGTTTGAAGACAAAATCTGTGGTAAGTAGGGCAAATTCTTTAGATGCATCTCATTATCTGATGTGAATTGCATATGTACAGGTTTTATTCACCTTATGATTCAAGTGAATAGATTTGCATTTGTGAATTGTTCACCTCTTAGCCTTTACTCTATAGAGGTGCACCTTTTGATGCCTTTGCAAACAGAGTGCAAATGTATACCCAGATCAGATGGCTCTTGTAGGAGCCGTCTGATCAGGGTCTAATCTGTCTGCTTATGGAATATATCTGATTCTACAGCCTGCCATGGTTAAAAAGTCCCTCGATCATGGAAATATACTAAAATTTGAGTTAATTCATGATGTCATTATTTCTTAAATGAATATTTAGAGTGAATATTTAAAATCCTTCAGAGGATGTTTTATTCGTAAAAAAATACCGATAGTGTTAGTTCATTCATGTAAGCTCTATTATATTGAATAATGTGTTATTGAGTAACTTATTTGTGGTATTAGATTATCCACCTGTCGTTCATGTTGTATATATTGTTACGCTGTATGGACTCGTGGAAAAATGTTTGTTGTGCGAACTAAGGGAATTAACTCTTTAGTAATTACCGTAATAAACGTTTTGCATTTATCTCCCTGCATTTAGTCTGCTGTTTGAAAAGGAAATGTAATCCAGTTCATATGAATTCAGCTTCTGATCTGGATCCACACTGTTTGACGTACTGATTGCATTTTTGAAGCTGAACAAATGAAGAAAGATTTGTTTTAGAATTGCAGCCGCCGACAATATTTACAAATGACCGTTAGTTCATTAGCGGAGAAATAGTCAATATAGCTACCAGTGGTGATTGTCTGTGATGGACGCAGAGCAGACAGAAAAAAGAACAGCAAGGATATAGCAACATATGACTGTTTGTCATGTTACACTATTCTTTAGAAAAGTCCCTAAATATTCACCATGAGTTTGACCTGTTTGAATGTTTGGAATACATGTAGTCCATTTGAAAATTCAGCGTTGTAAGGGTGAAAGCACAGGTAGTGGGCGTCATCTCTTGGAGAAAAGAGATACCGTGACGTTTGCTGTGTAGACCAAGATCAGCTGCTACGTCTGAACACTTTTGATTCTGACGAGTGACAGTAAATGTAGATTCAGAAAAAGCAGTATTCTAACACGGTAACTAGTCCGTGTCCCCTTTCCTGCTGTGTCTGATCCCATAATTGGGGCAAAGGGCAAGTACTGTATCCTCAGACATGGTGACTCTTAAATGTAATGTTTCTTCACTGATTGTTAAGTTAAAAAAAATGTCGCACTCTGTGGAGAAACACAGTGTCTCATCAGGATCTAAACTGCTTGATACTCTGCCAATGTTCGGGTGGGTGGGTGGGTGGATGGTGGGGGGGGGGGGGGGGGGGGAGGTGTTAGCCCATTCTCTTATGAGCTATTTTTAGATTCAACCCCTTTGAATAAATATACTGAAAAGAAAAGGAGCATATTTTAGAGAAAACATTTTTTTAGGATTTTGTAGCTTTGAAACCATTGTGATAAATAGAGCATTTGCTCCTCTAGAGCAAATGGTCTATTTATCACAATTGTTTCAAAAAGTGACTTTTACAGAGGCGTAGAAAGGCGTATTTATGGAGTTAAGGGTTAAAGAAAATCGAAAAAAACGTAATAATGAAATGTTTGCAGATGATAAAATATTGTATCGAAAGAGCCCCCTCGAATGAAAGGTACATTTGTCAAAGACCGATGTTTCGCTGATTGTACTGAAAGATGTGGGTATAAATGGGTACAGAAATTTGGCGGGTGGTTAACAGGCGACATTTCCCGTCCCATCATTCAACAGCAAAACCCACCAATGTGAAACGAATACCCGAATTAGGAAACACAACTCCGCGTAAAGATTAATTTTTCGAATCATTTACTTTGAATACAGTAAATGGCTGAATTCAGGTCGTGACATTTAATTAAATAAAATTCAATTATTGGACTTCTTGTATCACAGTATCTACCCACCGTTTGTCATGAAAAGAAATGAGGTTTTGTTATTTTTTAGCGGGTGAGCCGGGAAGATGAAGGGAAGGGGGGGGGGGGTGACATTGAGCGTGCTTGGTGTATTCGTGATACAGTAAACCCCCTCTAAACCGGACTTCACATTAGTATCAATGCGCCTTTAACCCTTTTGGCGCCAAATTTCTAATTGTCTGCAATCCAATTTTGATAAATCATTCGGTACAATAAGGCAATAAGATAAATAAATGCAAACGTGAAAAGGAATAAAGCAGAGATATAGAAATAGAGATTGAGACAAAAAGTGAAGTCCCTGATCAAACGCCGCCTTCTTAAAAGCGGCGTCTGATCTGGGACTGCACTATTTGTCGTGGTGCATTTATGCGACATTGGCGGTGAAAGGGTTAAGACACGTGGCAGCTTAATACACGGTGGAAAGCTTGCATAAAGCTCTAAAGTGAGCTTTCCGCATTACTTTCATCCTGCATTAAGCAGCCATCATCATAGAAACCGAGCAAACCCTGATCAGACTGTTCCTACAGGAGCCGTCTGCTCTGGGTCTTCGCTGTTTGCAAATGCGCAGAAAGCGTATTAATGGGTAAATAGTAAAATCGCGATTGTTTACCATTTGTTGCCATGACCATTGCAAGTTTTGCCTTTTGACGGGGGAATATTGAGCATTGCGATTCGGTGACTGTAATTGGAGATATGATAATAAAGCAACTGCTGACACTTATATGAATATATGACTATATGAACGTATTGTGGTGTCAACTCAACAATGGTGTTAAACACCAAAGTACAAACGTATATTGGTTTCAGTGTTTCGCTGCAGTCAACAAAAGTATGCTGGCAGTTATACGTCAATTCAGAACAGAGGACATACTCAATCAGATACTTGAGAATGATCTCAGCAATTTTTATATGGAATACAATTTGGACAACACATAGTAAAACCCATCCAATACGACCACTCCAATTCTTGGTTGTAGAGATAGGTGGTAGCTTAATGCAGGACGAAAATTATGCAGAAGGCCTGCATTAAGCTACCACATGCTTCTAAAAACTACTACGTTAATGCATTATGTGGTAGCATTAGCGAGACTTTACACATATCTATACAGTAAAACTTCTCTAAACGGGACTGTTAGTCGAGAAGAATTAAGATACTTTTAGGCAGTAGGCTGCTTAACCCTTTCGGTGCCAGCATTGTCGTCTGCTGGGCATAGTTTCGTTTATTTTTAGCTCACCTGGCACAAAGTGCCAGGTGAGGTATTGTGAGGGGGCAGTGTCCGGCGTCCGTCGTCGTGCGTCGTGCGTCGTGCGTATGTGCGTCGTGCGGTGTGCGTCGTGCGTCGTCAACAATTTACTTTAACATCTTCTTCTCTGAAACTACAAAGCCTAGAGCTTAGATATTTGGTATGTAGAATCATCTAATGGTCCTCTACAAAGATTGTTCAAATTATGTCCCCTGGACCAAAAATGGCTCCGCCCTGGGGCTTATCAGTTTTTCTTAGGAAAATCTTTAAAAATCTTCTCCTCTGAAACCGTAAGGCCTAGACCTTTGATATTTGGTATGTATCATCATTTACTGGTCCTCTACAAAGATTGTTCAAATTATGAACTCCGGACCAAAAATGGCCCCGCCCCGGGGCTTATCAGTTTTTCATAGGAAAATCTTTAAAAATCTTCTTCTCTGAAACTGTAAGGCCTAGACCTTTGGTATTTAGTATGTAGCATCATCTAATGGTCCTCTACAAAGATTGTTCAAATTATGACCCCGGGCCAAAAATGGCCCCGCCCCGGGGCTTATCAGTTTCTCATAGGAAAATCTTTAAAAATCTTCTTCTCTGAAACCGTTAGGCCTAGACCTCTGATATTTGGTATGTAGCATTATCTAAAGGTCCTCTACAAAAATTGTTCAAATTATGTCCCCAGGACCAAAAATTGCCCCGCCCTGGGGCTTATCAGTTTTTCTTAGGAAAATCTTTAAAAATCTTCTCCTCTGAAACCGTAAGGCCTAGACCTTTGATATTTGGTATGTAGCATCATCTAACGGTCCTCTACAAAGATTGTTCAAATTATGACCCCTGGGCCAAAAATGGCCCCGCCCCGGGGCTTATCAGTTTCTCATAGGAAAATCTTTAAAAATCTTCTTCTCTGAAACTGTAAGGCCTAGACTTTTGGTATTTGGTATGTAGCATCATCTTATGGTCCTCTACAAAGATTGTTCAAATTATGACCCTTGGGCCAAAAATGGCCCCGTCCCGGGGCTTATCAGTTTTTCTTAGGAAAATCTTTAAAAATCTTCTTCTCTGAAACCGTAAGGCCTAGGCATTTGATATTTAGTATGTAGCATTATCTAATGGTCCTCTACAAAGATTGTTCAAAGTATGTCCCCCGGACCAAAAATGGCCCCGCCCCGGGGCTTATCAGTTTTTCTTAGGAAAATCTTTAAAAATCTTCTCCTCTGAAACCGTAAGGCCTAGACCTTTGATATTTGGTATGTATCTTTATCTTATTGTCCTCTACAAAGATTGTTCAAATTATGACCACCGGACCAAAAATGGCCCCGCCCCATGGCCTATCAGTTTCTCATAGGAAAATCTTTAAAAATCTTCTTCTCTGAAACTGTAAGGCCTAGACCTTTGGTATTTAGTATGTAGCATCATCTAATGGTCCTCTACAAAGATTGTTCAAATTATGACCCCGGACCAAAAATGGCCCAGCCCCGGGGCTTATCAGCTTTTCATAGGAAAATCTTTAAAAATCTTCTTCTCTGAAACTGTAAGGCCTAGACCATTGATATTTGGTATGTAGCATTATCTAATGGTCCTCTACAATGATTGTTTAAATTATGACCCCTGGACCAAATATGGCCCGCCCCAGAGCTTATCAGTTTTTCATAGGAAAATCTTTAAAAATCTTCTTCTCTGAAACCGTAAGGCCAGGTGAGCGATTTAGGGCCATCATGGCCCTCTTGTTAGTGTAAGTGTGTGCACTTCTTCCATTTTCTTTATAAAACAGTAAACAGAATGTCAAACAGTTTGGATCCTGATGAGACGCCGAGTTACTCGGCGTCTCATCTGGATCCAAACTGTTTGCATGTGATATCATAAACCCGTCATTGTGGCACGGAAGGGGTCATGCAGAAAGCTCCTGTAGGAGCCATCTGACCAGGGTCTGTTCTGTTTGCTTATGCAATTATAATAGTTTCTACTAATACCAAAACCTCACGTGTACATATACCATTATATACCTTTAGCTAATAAATATGCATGATGTCATTACTTATTACATGAATATTCAGCAGGGAAAAAGTTAAGTCCACTAAGGTGACAGTGGTGGCGCTATTGCTGTTGGTGATGGTGGAAAGTATGATAATTAGACGAGACACTGCAATATTAGTACTCGTCATGACATACTTCCGTGTTCAATAAATAATTCACATTTGTTAGAAATAGTGAATGAAACGTTTTCAGCACAAAGGTCCGTTTACCCTTAACTCCATGTAAGCAATAATGACATCATGCATATTAATTAACCGAATTTTTAAAATGGTACAGCAAAATCTCGATTATTCGACTGTTCTGTATAGAAGAATTTAGACCCTTTTAGGCAGGTGGCTGCTTAATGCATGGTGAAAGGCATGCAGAAAGCTCCTGGAGGAGCTTTCTGCATGACTTTCACCATGCATTAAGCTGCCGCCTATCTTAAAGATCGATGATAATACGTAATTTAGTGTTCGAATAATCGAAGTTTTACTGTATATGAATACAGGAAATGTTTGTCATGACAGAAACTGCCGAATTATATTTATATTATTCCATAAGCAAACAGAGTAGATCCTGGTCAGACGAGTCCTACCAAAACCGTCTGATCTGGGTCTTCTGTGTTTGCAATGGCGTGAAAATGTGTGTATATGAGGAAAATGATTATGGGATTTCGTTATGATTCGACTATTTATTATTGGCCATTTACAGTATTGTCAACTTACCATTTGAGGGACTTTATAATTTATAAATTATAGTATTGCATTTTTGTAGTGATATGCATTACTGTGTACAGGAAAGCTTTTCGAGTCCGAACTTTAACCTTTTCCTACATGAATATTCATATAAGAAATGATGACGCCATGAATGTCAATTAGATTATTTGTTGTAATAGCACATGGACACATGAAGTTTTTGCCATGGCAGAAAGTGTAGAATCATACACATCTATATTATATCATAAACAAACAGAGCAGACCCTGGTTAGACGGTTCCTATAGGAGCCGCCTGATCTGGGTCTACTCTGTTTGCAAATGTGTAGAAATGCGTATTTATGGAGTAAAGGGTTAAAGAAGAATTAAGACAGGTGGCTGCTTAATACAGGGCGAAGGTCATACAGAAAGCTTCATGATACATCTAGTATAAATGTTCAACAACACGTTAACCCATTCCCTCATATTGACGACTTTTGACGAGTCTGTAAAAGTCACTTTGTGAAACCATTGTGATAAATAGAGCATTTGCTCCTATAGGAGCAAATGCTCTATTTATCACAATGGTTTCAAACTACGAAATTCTAAAAAAAATCTTTTTCTCTAGTTAATGCTCCTTTTCGGTAGATTTATTCAAAGAGGTTGTATCTAAAAATAGCCTATGAGGTAATGGGTTAAGATACATGAACATAATTAGATAAAAAAGACAAGATTGACAAATTCCTATGAAACTGATATACATGTACGTATATATGTTGTTATACAGTAAAACAAATAGTTCGCCAGTCCGAACTTTAAGAAGAAATAACTTTTAGGCAGTAGCTAGGCTGCTTAACCCATTCCCTCCTACTGGCGCATTTTGGCGCCTCTGTAGAAGTCATTTTTTGAAACCGTTGTGACAAATAATAATAATAATAATAATAAAGACTTTATTTAACGAGGGAACGCATTTGGTAAAAAAAACAACAATCTTCCATGCGGCCCTCATAACATATATACATTTACAAAAGTCAAATTAGTAACAATCAAACAAACGAACATTATTTAAAGTAACACAGTAAAACCTCGATAACTCGAACAAACTGTTGAAGAATTTTCATATAGTTAAAGACAGGTGATTGCCAAAAGCAGGATGGAAGCAAATCAGGAAGTTACTGTAGGAGCCCTCCGAGTCACCCCATCCCGTCCAAGGCCAACACCTGTCGTGAACACTGTCAATGGGCTTACTTCGAGTTATCTAAATGTTCGAACTTTCAGGATCTCACTGTATATACAATACATACCTACGCCAAAGGACTAAAGCAAGCAGTAGACTTAGATCAAACTGATATTGCAGGTGCAGTTTGGCCAGAGTTTGCTATTTGTCCATTCATAAGTGTAAAGAAAATTCTAAACAGCCACGGTCAGACTTGAGTCCAGTAGTACTGACCTGTTATCTTATAATCTGACCAACAGCTATTCGAATTCCTGCTGTTATGCCTTATGGGGCATGATGGGAATACGAACCGTACGAAATCCATGAATATTTGGGATAAATATGGGTATACTTATCGAACTACATGTAGTTCGATAAGAGACTGCAAGACTCAATAAGTTAATTAGATATATGATTACATTGCTTAAACCATCTTATATAAAGATTTTTAAAAGCAGCAATAGAACTTGCATGTTTGGCATGGTAGGGGAGCTTATTCCAAATTATAGAACCTGAGTAATTACTTTTTTTTCTGAAAAGTTCTGTATTGGGTTTCGGTATGTACAAATGGAGTTCAGAAGAAGATCGCAACTCTCTTTCGTGAATATCAGCAGAGAAAGTAAAAAGGTCATGCAAGTATGGAGCTAACCCATTGAATTTTTTGTACATTAGCACAGCTTTCTGAAATAGCACTCTATCTGGAAATCTCAACCAATCTAGTTCGGTGAATAATTCTGAAGAAGGTGTATCAATATCTTTGTCAAGTATAAGTCTTGCAGCCCTTTTCTGAAAACGGACAATTTTTTCCTCTTGCAATGCACTGCAATTACCCAATATAACACAGCAGTAGTCAAGGTGGGGTAAAATGTAAGAATTATAGAATAACTTTCTCATGGGAATTGCCAGAAACAGTTTTATCCGTGAGAGAAGATATAGTAAAGAATTACACTTTTTAAGGACGTTATGAATAAGATAGTCAAAGGATCAATTGTTACCCCTAATAATTTTTCCTGGTCACTAGAGCTCAACTAGTTATCCTTGAAGTATATGGGATGTATTGCATTTTGAAGCAAATGTAATCTGTGCCTTGATGTTATGAACATGGACTTTGTTTTTGCAACATTGATAGACATACGATTTATTTCACACCACGTTTCAACACACTTTAGATCGTCTTTTAACCCTTAGCTTGCTAATCGCGTCAATATACGTACCTGTAAATAGTGAATACCCAGATGAGACAGCTCCTGCAGGAGCTATCTAATCAGGGTCTGCACTATTTACAAGTTGATTGTGCAACCAGTGCACTCCACAGCGGTGATTGCACAGCGAAATACTTGTACACCGTGAAGATATATGTAATTATACAACAGGGCATGGGTAAAGAAGGAGAAATGTATTTTAAAATTCAGCAAGCGAAGGGTTAAGGATTTTACCACATGATCTAAGGAGGAGTTATGTACTGAAAGAGTAGTATCGTCAGCAAATATGTCAGCGACGGAGGCCTGAGTAACAAACGGCAGGTCATTAATAAATATAAAAAATAGCAGAGGTCCTAACACAGAGCCCTGGGGGACACCAGCTAGAATAGGCAATTCCCCAGAACCCATGCCAGACACATATGTTTGTTGAAATCTCTCCTTCAAATACGAGGAAAACCATAAACATGACGATGCATCTAGAAAAAAGCTTTTCAATTTATTCAAAAGAATATTGTGATCGACAATAGAGTTTCCTTTTCTCTAGTAAATGCCATATTTCGGTAGGTTTATTCCAAGAGGTTGGGTCTAAAAATAGTATAGGAGAGAATGAGTTCATGCATTTGAACGTCACACAGACCGCTCCTAGAAGAGTTTTCTACAGAAGCCCTCTGATCTTGGTCTACTCTGTTTGCAAAGGAGTGAAATGGCATTTTTTTAAGTAAAGGGATATGCTCCCATCTGCCTGAATAATAGGCCAGAATCTGCAATCTACAGTAAAACCCCTCTAATGTGACCACCTAAAAGGGGCATACTTCACAGTGGCAAAGGCAGGTGGTAGCGTAATGCAGGATGAACGTTATGCAGAAAGCTCCTATAGGAGTTTTCTGCATATCTTTCGTCCTGCATTAGGCAACCACCTGCTCATGAAGACAGCCATTTTTGTTCATTAAGTGGCCGCATTAGAAGGGTTTTGCAAAAAATAAAACTCATTTGAGTATTCGGAATAATGATGATTTACCGTAGCTGGTATTGGTGTTGATGTTTAGAAGACCGATGTTGTTCCACCTGGGGTATTATGCTGTTCCTGCGCCAAGTCTACACTTTTTTGCAAACCTTGATGTCCATAACCCCCATGGCGCAGATCCAATATATTATATGTCGCCCGACTCTTAGTTTCCTTCCGTATTGGACAAATTCAACCCGCAACATTTCAATTGCGAGAGGGGTGTTCTATCGCTTCAGTGGGTCTCAAGTTAATCGACTGAATAGATGAATATTATATTCGCTGGAGATGTTTTGATTTGAATACTGGTAAACCAGTGTTGTGCTGTGGATATCTGTTTGAAGAAACGTGTTTATCTATGTGTGTATATTTTTACGAACTAATATTTCACCGTGACAACAAGACCATCTGTGATATGCTTTTTTGAAAGGTATGTAATAGACATTTTTAATTCGCCTTTCTCAACTCTTTCGTTGCCAACAAACTTGTCATCCGCTACAATTTTCATGTTGTTGTATTTTAATTTTTGTCCCATTTTCTTTCAAACGCATTACCATGGTAACAAATAGTTTGGATCCTGATGAGACGCCGAGGTACTCGGCGTCACATCTGGATCAAAACTATTTGCTTATGTAATTACAGCAACGAATGAGTTGATAACATTGTAGCCTGCTTCTCAATTTGGATTTTCTTCCTTTTGATTTTAAATAAGGACCACGTTTCAAAGTGTTTGAATCCTGGTGAGACCTCTGGTTATATTCCCAGGGATATCAATAATTCTTCCACAGCATGTAATATATAATTCAGTGGGTAACAAGGTATAGAAAACATATTATGTGAACGTATTGCAGTGTACATGTATCAATGATCATATACGCATTTTGAATATATATGTAATGGAGAGGGAGAGAAAGAGAGAGTGAGACAGATAGAGACACATACAGGAAGGAAGGAGAAGAGAGAGATAATGGAGAGACAGAATGGAGAGACAGGAAGGAGAGGATATAGATAACGGAGAGAGACAGTGTGAGAGAGAGAGAATGGAAAGACGAGGGTGATAATGGAGAAAGGGAGAGAGTGGGGTGAGAGAGAGGGGAATAGACAGAAATAGACGAAAAGACAAACACAGAGAGATATACAAATGGGGAGAGAGAGAGAGAGAGAGAGAGAGAGAGAGAGAGAGAGAGAGGAAATAATTTGCAATAATTTACCCTACAGAGTATTTGACAATCTTGTCAGTTCTTTCTACTGCTTCTGTCATTTTGTTTTATTAATCTATTAAGATGATAACCATTATCCTCTTAAGTGTTGTGTTTCTTACTCTTTTCGTATTCATATTCTCTTTCTTAGTCTTCTGTTGTTTCTTGTTATTATAATTATTATTATTATATAATTACTATAAATAATAATGATATAATGATAATAATAAGATGATAATAATATAATGATAATAATAATAATATTACATGTTCCAACAACAATAAATGATAATTATCATTGTATTAGTATTAGTATTCTATATTGATAGTATTATTTTTATTATTCTAATAATTATTACTATCAACTTTAAGCCATACCGGATTGTGTTTTTATAAAATAAAACAGTTGCCAGTTTTAAATGTAACGATTCATTATGTAAACATCAGAATTAAAAAATAAAAGTTCTCACAGTTTCAATTTAACTTGAATTATCTGGGATAAGTTAATTGGACTCGTATCTCTGATAAGCTATACTACGTCAGAAGCAATGTTGTTGGTTATTTAATCCTTTACTTGATAAACTTAAATCGCAAACAATGTAGACCCATTTCAGACAACTGTTATAGGATAAGCTCTGATTTGAATAAAAGTATCACAGAGTTGATACTCTGCTGTTTGCCATGGCAATAAGTTTCTTTATTTAACAATCTTGGTACAATCATTAAATTAATTACTACAATGGAATCTGTTTTAAGCGGCCATCAAAAACATGTCTAATTATGTATCTGTAAGGCAGGTGGTGGTTTAATGCAGGTCAAAAGTAATACAGAAAGCTCCTATAGGAGCTTTCTGTATTACTTTTGCCCTGCATTAAGCAACCATCTGCTTTTTAAGATCCATGTGTTCAATAAATGAATGGCCACAGTAGACAGATCCTGCTGTATTCATTTTGTATTCTCTTACATGAACATTCAGCAAACATGGGGCTAACATGATGATTATTAAAAGTGTAGACAATAATAAGAGGCAGATGACATTTCTACTGGCCCCTATACGTGCTTGGTCATTAATGAAAACCATTCTCTGGGCGCAGATGACCACGCATTGTGGTCAAAAATTAGATTCCTTCTCCACAATCGGGAACAATGAGCAGTATTGTGATCAAATTACCGTTTGGCCGGGGGCCTGACTATAGAGCCATTGGTCAACTATTTTAATGACCGTTTTATGGGAAGTCTAAATGAGATCTCGACTAAGTTATATCGAGACATAAGGAGATAAACCTTGTTTCCGTACAGTCAAAGTAGAGAATGCCTGACTGGTTCTACATTCTGATATTCTTCTAGTAATTTAGTAGCATCTCAGGGGAAAATTCAACAAGGAAATTTGCGAGCAGTGTAGATCCAGACCAACCTCAACATTGGAATGTGGCTTTTCAACCCATGCATAATGACATACTTTATTAGCTGCTATCTTATATTGCCTTATGTACCCAGGAGTTTTGAATTTGTAGAAACTGTAGTCAGATATATTATAATTTCATAAGCGAATAGAGCAGACCCTGATCAGACAGTTCCTATATACAGGAAAATGCATTAGATGTAGTTGGTAGCCCAATGCACTACTTAAGTAATGCAGAAAGTCACTGAAAGAAATATTCTCCTGCTCTTGGTACACACTGTTTGTAGTTGCCATTGTGTCCAGTTCTATTTGCCGAACCATTTACCTGATATATATTAACCCTTTCCTCACATAAACGTGTTTTAACGCATCCGCAAACAGAGAAGACCCAGATCAGACGGCTCCTATAGGAGCCGTCTGATCAGGGTCTGCTCTGTTTGCTAATGGAATTTTATGGAATTGTTTCTTTACTTTCTGAAACGGCTACAATATTACACCTTCCATATTTCGTGACAACTATCGTGTCCATGAATATTTAGTAGGTATTGAAATTTGGAATAAACATAGAACAGGGAAAGGGTTAAACAGAGCTGCAGATGAGATGCGTAAATTTAATCATTTTCAACAATATCTCCGTCATTTCTCCACCAAACCCTATACTGTGACCACTCTTTAGAATCGTCTCAAAGAGTTTTATATTGAGAAAGAAACCTTTAAACTCGTTTCTTGTTTCTCATTCAATTTCCTGGTATCTCATCTTGTTTGGCTGAAATTGGAATATTGGTGTCAAATTCGAAATACAGTAAAAACCCGCTAATGCGACCACCTAAAAGAGGTATAATTCTGGGTGCTATATGCAGGTGGTAGCTTAACGCAGGACAAACGTAATGCAGAAAGCTCCAACAGGAACTTTCTGCATTACTTTTGTTCTGCATTAAACAATCACCTGCTTATAAAGACATCCATTTTTATTCATTAAGTGGTCGCATTAGAGGCGTTTTACTGTACAGGGATCATGTCAAGATCTAAACTGTTTACAACGGCGAACAGGTTTCACTTAGTACATAGCGATGCACATGTATAAAGTAAAGTCATAAAAAGTAAACAAAATCGTAAAGAAAAACGAAAACTTAAGACGAACCATCTGTTTTTTCTGTCTCACATCTGTTAACATTATGTAAATAAAAGTCAGCATCATAACAGTGTTTGATCAGATTGAATACATTCTACCTGGTGTTTTATCTTTGCTTATATATTTAAACAAAGACCTATGTTATCATAGGTCTTTGATTTGAAGTCTATCAACACCAACGAGAAATCCCTTGTAAACTGTTTAGATTCACTGGAGAATTACTCAACATCTCACTTCGCTTGCGAAGTCTAATAACTGATGGAGACAGTTCTTGAAGCTTTTGCAAACGGAGTAGAACAAGATCAGGGTCCATGCTTATAAAGCTTTTTAGTTGAGTCTTAGTTCGTTCTCAAGCTTTTGATTGGTCAGATTTGAGCCTTTGGCTCAAATCTGACCAATCAAAAACTTGAGAACGAACTCAGACTCAACTAAAAAGTTTTATAAGCCTGGATACAGATGGCTCCTGAATGAGCAATATGACCAAGGTCTGCTATGTTTGCTGTTAGAAAACCTATAAACGCGCTTTCACGCGTTTGAAAACAGAGTAAACACGGAACAGGGTGTCTGCTCTGTTTGCTCATGAAACAACATATAGTAACTCGGCATCTCATCCGGCTACAAATTGTCTGATACTCTGATTATGTTTTTGAAACGAAAAGGGCAAGAAAATTCAAATAGAAAAATTAAAACAGATGACAGCTTTTGCGGACGAGTAAAGCCGTATAACCCTGGTGACTAACATGTGATTACAATTGCAAACAGTTTGGATCTAGATGAGTCGATGAGTTACTCGGCGCCTCGGCAGGTTCCAAACTGTTTGATAACCTCACCGCGTTTCTATAAAGAAACTGAATAAAATTTATTAATGGCTTTGGAAATAAACTAGGCAAACTATTTTGTACATGAAAGAATCCAAGGACTGAAATGGTGAAAAACCCTTTCCTCCATAAATACGCCTTTCTACGCCTCTGTATATTAAGCAACCTGTTGAAACCATTGTGATAAATAGAGCATTTGCTCCTATAGGAGCAAATGCTCTATTTATCACAACGGTTTCAAACTACAGAATTATAAAATGTTACACTCCTCTAGTAAATGCTCCATTTGGGTAGATTCATTCAAAGAGGTTGGGTCTAAATAGCCTATGGAGGAATGGGTTAATAGATCTAGTGAGGAGTTTTATGAAATGGTGTATCAAAACTAGTTAACCCTTTCTCTGTTCTATATGTTTATTCTACATTTCAATACATATTGAATATTCATGGGGAAAATGGCCATAATGGAGTTATGGAAGGTGGAACATTGCTGCCATTTTTGAAAGTAAAGACACGGGTCTTTCAAATTCCGTTAGCAAACAGACCAGACCCTGATCATACGGCTGCAATAGGAGCCGTCTGATCTGTGTCTACTTTGTTTGCAAATGCGTTAAAACTCGTTTATATGAAGGAAAAGTTTAATTGAATGTGTCAGTATCAACTTTTTACCTCTATCCCGCTGTTCGCTGACTCGCATCTGCAATCAGATTTGATCCAGATAAATAACTCTGTGTCTCATCTGGATCCAAGTTATTTGACCCCGGCCGGTAGTTTCTCAAAATCTTGATCGAATCGGAAGACGTCAGTCTTGCACAGGGTCAATTTTGAGCAGACATCATTTTTTTTCAAATCGGGATAAGGGTTAACCTTTACAACGCTGCATATTAAAATGGACTATTCCAAATTTCAAACAGGTCAAGCTTATGGTGAATATTTAGGGACTTTTCTGAAGAAAGGTGTCATATGACAAACAGTGCAGACCCTGATGAGAGGTCTCCTCTACAAAACAAAAACACATTACAACAACAGAATCAAACATCTGGCCAAGGTATACACCGGTTGACAGCCTGTTACAGAAAAGATATATCTAAAACAATCTCAAAAAGGTGCACATGTTTTCCACTCAGAAGACTCAGATCAGATATCATGGCTATGACGAGGCATCTGATCAAGATTGTCCTTGTATGGAAATACAAAGAACACATCAAACCATTACTCCATAGGCTATTTTTAGATACAACCTCTTTGAATAAGTCTATACCGAAAAGGAGCAATAACTAGAGAAAAGGATTTTTTTTTAGAATTTTGTAGTTTGAAACCATTGTGATAAATAGAGCATTTGCTCCTATAGGAGCAAATGCTCTATTTATCACAATGGTTTCACAAAGTGACTTTGGCAGAGTCGTCAAAAGTCGTCAATATGAGGGAATGGGTTAAACCTTTACTCCATAAATACGCCTTTACAAACAGGAGTCGTCTGACCAGGGTCTGCTCTGTTTGCTTAAAGTATAATACATGTATAGATGTGAGTCTACACTTTCTACCATGGCTAAACAGCCATGTATCCATGTGCTATTGTACAAATTAATCTACTATGAATATTCATGATGTTATTATTACATGAATGTTCATGGAGGAAAGGGTTGATGTACACATCCGTATGTGTGACAAATAGTGCAGCGCCAGACCAGAGACACAACGGCTGGTCCGGGTCTACACTGTTTGTAATACAACAAGACGAATTTATCCAGGGAACGGCTCAATATACATAAATCTTTTTTTTCTTTGTTGTTCAGTAGTTGCGACTTGTTGTTTAAGTGTTTTCCGACAGCCATCTTGTTTCGGTAAATTAAGGCCTAATTGAGCAGCACATCTCGTAATATGGACTGGGGCAATTGACGCTTGATAATATCAAAGATGTCGCTATATCAAAAGTGGCGTGGTTAAAAACAACACGAATACTTCAAGCGGTGTACTTGTCTATAACGGATCAGTCGATGCATCATTAAGTGTAATATTTACATAAATTTTATGCTTTGCAATCAAAGAAACCCGCTCTTATCTACACTTAGTTAATATACAATGAACCATCGCTTACTCAAACATTTAGTAAACAAGAACGGAGAACGCTTGAGGCAGGTGGTTGCTTAATTCAGGGTGAAGGTCATGCAGAAAGCTCCCAGAGGAGCTTTCTGCATGACTTTCGCCATGAATTAAGAAAAAATAGTGATATTTATATGTGTGTTCAGATTAGTGAGATTTTACTGTGCAAGCGAATAGCGAAAATCTGCGTGTGTCACATAAACTGATGTCTGCCTAAATATTCAATATCTTACCCTTAGCCTGCTATAAAATGTTGTCTGTTTAACCCTTACAACGCTGAATTGTCTAATGGACTATTCAAAAATTGAAACAAGATGTGTTTGTGAAACACTATGCCCCCGATATCACCTTTGACCTTAAAGTATGACATTGGCCTTAATAAGTCACCCCTAAAAATGTTCGCCTGCATAAGTTGCACATGCATGCCAAGTTTGAAGTATGTGTGTTGAATGACGACAAACTTAACTCCAATCTAAACTTGACCCGTAATTTGACATTTGACGTTGATGTATGACCTTGACATTAATAAGTCACCTCTAAAAATGTTTGCATCCATAAGTAGCACATGCGTGCCAAGTTTGAAGTAAGTATGTGCAATGGCTACAAAATTATCGCCAACATTAAAGTTGGGAACAAACAAACCAACAGAGCAAAAACAATATGCCCCCGGGATGGGGGCATAAAAAGTCAAGCTTAACTTGAATATTCAGGGACATTTTTAAAAGAAAAGAGTAACATGGAAATCAGTGCAGACCATGACGAGAAGGCTCCTCTAGGAGCCTTCTCGTCTGGGTATACAATGTTTGCACAGGATATCCGTGACTCGTCTCCCGAATTAAAAGGGTTGAACACTGAGCTGTTTCAGTTTTCACTTCAGGTTCTCAATAAACCTTTGACAGAGGGGCAATTAGTTTTGATCCTGATGAGACGCCGAATTACTCGGCGTCTCGTATAGATCCAAGCTGTCTGCAAATGCCAGTCAGGTTCCGCTGAGCAGGCAAAGGATTAATACGGGTTTCGTTATTTATAGTATCTTTTGTGAACCTTTGAATCCGGAAAGAGATCAGGAAACTAAAATTTTCTTCAGGATCATCAAATCTGGTTGGCACTCAAATCAAGATTGTGGAAGAGGTTTCTTTTAGAATAAATGCAGAGAAGAATTTTCTCAGCACTCAAATGACAAACATTACCACTTTAAGTATGTATGATTGTGCCTTTGTTGAATGATTTCGAAAACGGCGTGTTCATAATTTAAGTAATATGTATAGTTTACCCGTTCCTTGTCTCCTCATAAACAGAGGTCATTTAATGTACTTTACCTACTCTTGATCTCCTCATAAACAAAGAAGGAAATTTCATATAGTTTATCCATTCTTGATCTCCTAACAAAGAGATGTCATTTTACGTAGTTAACCCTTTATTGATCTCCCCATATACAGAGGTCATTTAATGTAGTTTACCCATTATTGATCCCTTCAAACACATACAATGTATAATTTCACGTAGTTTGTACTCTCTCGATATCCTCATAAAGAGAAGTCAGATCATGTAGTTTAACCATTCTTGACCTCATGATAAACAGAGGTCATCTCATTTAGTTCACCTATTTTGACCTCCTCGTAAAGAGAGGTCATTTCACATAGTTTTACCCATTCTTGATAACCTTATGAACAGAAGTCATGTTCCGTAGCTTACCCAGTTTTTGATCTCCTCATACACTGATGTCATTTCACGTAGTTGACTCATTCCTGGTCACTTCATAAGCAGAGGTCATTTCACATAGATTGCACAGTCTTGTTCTCCTCATAAACAGAGGTCAAATCACGTAGTTTATCCATTCTTGATCGCCTATCACGTAGTTTACCCATTCCGGATCTCCTCACAAACAGGCCATTTCACGTAGTTTACTGATTGACCTCATAATAGATATCCTGATACGTACTTTACCCATACCTGATCTCCTCATAAACAGGCACCATTCCACGTAGACTGTCCATTCTTAATATCATAAATGAAATTCCTCACATGTATTTGTACATTATCCATTCTTGATCTCAACATAGATAGAAATCCGTAGCCACGGTTTATCCATTCTTGGTCTGTAAGCCTGCATGGTGAAAATCCCAATCCCGAAAAAAAACGTGCCAACTCTCTGTCTTAAAAGGATCCAAACTGATATTTTAAATCAAAAGTTGTGTTATGAGCTTAAATGTCCATGGAAACATTATTGTTCACGTAAACATATGCACACTCTTATATGATTCATTTTGTTTCATTCATATAGCATAGCCAAAGCTCAGATGGCGCGAGAAAATAGCAAAGAATTCGACATTTGTTTTGCAAAGAAAATTAACTCTTTGCACGATATCGTCTAATTCGCAAACAATTTTGAACAAGGCAACTCCTTAATGTACGGGAAAGGCATGCAGAAAGTTCTTAGTCAACCTTTCTGCATGACCTTCATCTGGCATAAAGCTGCCAACACATTATCCCCTTGTGGCGCATTTTTTGCCCCTCTATAAAATTCACATTGTGAAACCATTGTGATAAATAGACCATTTGCTCCATAGGAGCAAATGCTCTATTTACCACAATGGTTTCAACACTACATAATTCTAAAACTCTCCTTTTCTATAGTTAATGCTCATTTTCAGTAGATTAGTGATTCAAAAAGGTTAGGACTAAAATTAACCTAGGAGAGAATGAGTGAAAGACAGGTAGATATGAATGTACGGATTAGCGAGATCTTACTGTATATTGGATGTAACCTCCCTTTCTATACGAATTGATGTTGCACACATTACTAGAGATACCAAACTGTATTCTCAATACAGTAGGTCTTGTATACGTCGACTGCCATAATTAAGTCTAATTCAGCGTATAAAAGACAGATTGTAACTTACTGTTGGACGAAAGTAATGCAGAAAGCTCCTCTTGGAGTTAGCTGCCTTACTTTCGTCCTCCATTGGCATACCACCTTCTCTTATAGACCCTCGTGCTTATTAAGTGTGTGGTCGCTATAGACCGGTTCTGTAGTATGAGCTTTCTGCATTACTTTTGGCCTGCATTAAGCTACCACCTGCCTTACAGACCTTTAATTAGGCAGTTTTAATAGTCGCTTAAGACAGGTTCTGTTGTACATTTCCTCATTTGAAGAAAAGACCATTTAGTTTTAATCACGCACCCTGAAAAAGCCCTAAAGCTCTAAACGACTTTTTAAAAAAGCGTCCTCTTATCTGAGTTCTAAAGAAAATTGAATTTAATGCATTCATAAATAGCGTTTGAATGACACCGTTTTATTCTTATCTCTGATAAAGCCACTTTTAACCACAAATCTTTCACTTTACGTCTTTACAAGGTTCGTCTCCTGACTTAATTGCACCTATTTTTTTCACTGCCAATCGTTCTGGATATCGAATTTCCCACCCCAGGTTTAATAAAACAGTTTATTTTAATCTCATCAATTGTGGATCTTGTTTGCAAAATGACCGAAAGTTGGGAATTTTAAATTCAGATGTATTGTTTCAAACATATTTTTTACATTTTAGAAAAGTTTTGGAAACAATTTTGTGTAATAAACAAAATGCTGATGATCTGTGATTGAAGGACAAAACATATATTAACTCATTCTCTCCTAGACTATTTTTAGACCCAACCTCTTTGAATTAATCTACCGAAAAGGAGCATTAACTATAGAAAAGGAGAATTTTAGAATAATGTAGTTTTAAAACTCTATTTATCACGATGGTTTCAAAACATGACTTTTTCAAAGGACGTCGGTGAGAGTGTGTCTACTATACTGGTTGATGGTTTAGGTTTGTATTAGCTTCACAAAGTGTATTTTAGCACAACGCCCTCTCTATGAAACATAAACGAAATGGCATTGTAGAGATAGGCGCATGACTATAGTGAGGAATATGCACATAATTATGGTTAAACCATTCACCTGGTTCACCGTAAGAAATAATAAATGTTTAAGTATTGCTTAGCTGAAATTTTAAAATGGTATTATGAAAAAAAGGAACTTTTGACCATGGCAGAATATGTAGAATTATATTTTTATAATCATAGAAGCAAACTTAGACCCTGATAACACGGCCCCTAAACGAACTCTGATCTAGTTCTACTCTGTTTGCGAAGACGTCTAAAGACGTATATACAGTAAAACCTCTTTATAACGACCACTAACTTACATCAAGTATTTTGCTTAAAGCAAGGTGAAAGTAAAACAGAACGCTCCTATAGGAGCGTTCTGTTTTACTTTCACCTTGCTTTAAGCAACCACCTGCCCAAAAAGACCAACTAATTTACACAATTTAGTGGTCGTTATAGAGGGGTTTAGTGGTCGTTATAGAGAGGTTTAGTGGTCGTTATAGAGAGGTTTTACTGTATTAGGTAAAAGTCTTAAACCCTTCAGTGCCACCATATGCAAACAGTTTGGATCAAGATGAGACACCGAGTTACGAGACGCCGAGTTACTCGGCATCTCGCCAGGTTCCGGTGTGGTTGACACGGTTTATCTTTTTATAAAGAAGAAACCCCTGCTATAACAATTGAAGCAGGCGAAAATGTGTTCAGCAGACGACACTGTTTAACCCTTTACTCCATAAATACTCCTTTCAACACCTTTGCAAACAGAGCATATGCAGATCAGACGGTTCCTATAGGAGTCGTCTAATCTGGGTCTGTTCTGTTTGCTTATGATATAGTACAGATATACTAAAGCAAAACTGTTCAGTACCCCAGGGACTATTTTGGAATTTTCTTTTTCACAGGTGGGGATAACGTAAAGGGCGTTTATGGTTTATAAAATATAATCATTTTTTTATTATTTCATGGGAAACATAACAATGTTTGTGATAACTTGATGCTGTAATTTATTTAAGAACAATGCATAATGTTAATCAAAATTATTGATTATTGATACTCAAATAACAAACGTTATTTAAGTTGGGGATACTTAGCAGTTTTGCTATACAGTAAAACCTCGATTATCCGAACACTAAAATACGTATTATTATCGATCTTTAAGACAGGTGGCAGCTTAATGCATGGTGAAAGTCATGCAGAAAGCTCCTCTAGGAGCTTTCTGCATGACTTTCATCATGCATTAAGCAGCCACCTGCCTAAAAGGGTCTAAATTCGTTTATAACGAAAATTCGAATAATCGAGGTTTTACTGTTAGTATATGATTATACAGTTTCTACCATGGCCAAAACGTTTTGTTTCCATGTTCCCAAATAAAAACATCATCTAATTAGTATTCATGATGTATTTTTTTCTCTCTCTTAAATATTCATGGATTAAATGTTTAATATGTTTCATTCCGTACTTACTCCGTAGCAATCGTTATCTCTTTGGTGCGTGGGATTAACAAGTAGTTTTAGCTGTGTTCAGCTGTGATAAAATTCCCCAAGTTCTCTCTGGGCACTTGGACACCGAGCCCGATACGTTGGGGAGGTTCGAGTATGAATAAACTTCAACAAACGATAACATTCACCAGCGATGTTATTAATTTTAACTATTTCAATAAGGAATTGTTTGCCTTCAGACTTCACGTGTTAGTGTCGGGGTACACAAATGAAATAAAAGAGAAAACACACGAGGGGTTGAGGTCACAGCAATAATGTTGACGAGATAGGAACTCGAACGTTTATCCTCTTTACGAGAAAAGGATTCTAACCCTTTACCTAAAGAATGTTCATGTAAGGAATAATTACACCAATTACAGTTGAACTTCGATATATCGAACTCGGATAAATCGAACTTCGGGATAACTCGAACTAAAAGTTCGGTCCATCTAAAATCTTACTGTACAGAATTACTCTAAAATGTATCTCTACACATATCTAGAAACACATTTCACAGCTTAATGCAGGTCTACAGTAATGCTGAAAGCTCCTACAGGAGCTTTCAGCATTACTGTAGACCTGCATTAAGCTGTGAACTTGTCCAGATTAGAAATAGGATAACTCGAACTTCTGTTTACTCGAATTAATTTATATATTTCGTTGAAGTTGGAGATATCGAACCTTTTTTATAAGCAAGCAGAGCAGACCCTGACAAGAGGGATCATGCATAAATAATGGGATTTTGGAATTAAATAGATTTGATTATACAGTTTCTGCTATTGCCGAAAACATTATGTGTTCATATAAATAGTCAGCAAAGAAATATTCATAATGTCATTATTTCTTTCATGGATATACATGAGGGAAAGGGTTTATTGAAAACATTTGAGCGGTAACGACTTTCCGAAATTTGATTTATTATAGTTCTTAAAACTTCTTATAAAACCCATCTGCGTGTCCATCATTATGAAATTAGATACAGGAGTATGTAATTGAACACTTTTCACAATACAGTAAGATCTCGATTATTTCGAATTTTCTGTATAGAAGAATATAGACCCTTTTAGACAGGTGGCAGCTTAATGCATGGTGATAGTCATGCTAGAGGAGCTTTCTCCATTACCGTCATCATGCATTAAGCTGCCACCTGTCTCAAAGATCGATAATAATGCGCATTTTAGTGTTAGAATAATCGATATTTTACTGTAGTGAAATTTGAAACGCAATTAACCCTTAACTTCATCTATATTCATCTAAGAAATCATGAATATTCATCTAAGAAATCATGAATATTGATTAGATGAATTTTGTTTTATATATATAATTGCAGGCAAGTTTGACCGAAACAGAACAATCAGATCTATATTAATCCATAATCAAATAGAGCAGACCCTGGTCAAACGGCACCTACAGGAACCGTTTGATTTGCGTCTACCCTGTTTACAAAGGCGTTATACGAGTAAAAACCCCGCTAATGCGACCACTTAATGAATAAACATGGGTGCCTTTATAAGCAGGTGGTTGCTTAATGCAGGACAAAAGTAATGCAGAAAGCTCCTCTAGGAGCTTTCTGCATTAATTTTGTCCTGCATTAAGCTACCACCTGCATCTAGCACCCTGAATTATACCTCTTTTAGGTGGTTGCATTAGCGGAACTTTTGAAAGGCATTATACCATGGGGTAAAAGGTTAAATGCACGGCTTGCAAGCTGAGACCAACATCGGTGAACGAAGTAGTTTTATTTTTCTAAGAACTCAGGGTGAATAACAAATGTTTCTAGTTTCATGAAACGACCATCTTGGGATGCATACTTCACCAGCAAACTACTATTACAATTGTTTTATCGAAAATCTTCAACACTTCTTTGAGCTGCATATATTTTAATTTTCAACTGAATGCAATTTAAATGCAAATTTCGTGTTTTATGAAATCACACTTGTTTTACAGACGTGCGCCATTTACAGTGCTTCTGAACGTGGAATGAATTACTCTGACTTGATCATTGTGTTGACATATTAAGGTAGCTGATCCATTTACCCCTTCTCTTGCTGAATTTTAAAATACATTTCTCCTTCTTTACCCATGCCCTGTTGTATAATTACATATATCTTAACTGTGTACAGGTATTTCGCTGTGCAATCACTGCTGTGGAATGCACTGGTTGCACAATCAAATTGTAAATAGTGCAGACCCTGATGAGACAGCTCCTGCAGGAGCTGTCTCATCTGGGTCTTCACTATTTACAGGTAGGTATATTGACGTGAATAGCAAGCGAATGGTTAATGGTTTTCCTCATGGACATTTGTGTATGAAATAATCATAATGGCATTATGAATATCAATTAGATATTTTAAAATTAATTAGATTTTTATAATAGCATATGAACCATGGCATTTTCGGCCATTTCAGAAAATGTAAAATTAGATCTAAATAGAGCACACTCTGGCCAGACGACCCCTATATGAGCCTTCAGATCAATCGGGGTAGGTTCCGTTTCAAAATTGTGAAATCATTTTAAAACAATTAAAACTATCATTGGCAATTTGATTTTGTAAGCTTCGTCATTTAACCCTTTGGATGTAGAAAACGCGTTAACTGCAATTTGCAAACAATGTAGACCTAGATCACAATGATAGTCATTTTCAATTTAACCCATTCCCTCATACTGACGACTTTTGGCGACTCTGTAAAAGTCATTTTGTGAAACCATTGTGATAAATGGACATTAGGAAACCATTGTTGCTCCTATAGGAACAAATGCTCCATTTATCACAATGGTTTCAAACTACAAAAATCTAAAAAAAATCCTTCTCCCTAGTTAATGCTCCTTTTCGGTAGATTTATACATGTATCTAAAAATAGCCTACGAGGTAATGGGTTAAAAACAATCCGCATTCCACTGGTTAAAGCCGTGTTCCAGTGGGACTTTTTGCACCCTTACTCGAAGAATATTTATGTGAGAAATAATGACATCATATATTATATGTTATATTATTTGTTGAAGTTATATATGACATGAACACATGAATGTTTGATCACAACAGAAACCGTAGAATCAGGTCTATATTCTTTCATAAGCAAACAGAGCAGACCCTGATCAGAAGACTCCTGTAGGAGCCGTCTGATCTGGGTCTGTTCTGTTTGAAAATGCATTGAAATGCGTATTTATATGAAGTAAAGAACTGGTAAAGAACTGATCTGTAAATAAACTGGCTCACGTCGCGTATCGAATATTCTCTGGGACGATCTGTTTAGCCTTTCGATGAGCTACGAATTTTATACCGATTGTTGCCGAAGTAGATCGGTTGAAATGTGGATCGGATACCTTAACTACAATACATCATGATGACTGTCAGTATTTTCTCAGCTACTCGGGCATTAACACAGGCTCTGTATCGATCTAAACGATTGTGTCGAAAAGACTTGTTAAAACATGGCTAATCATTATAGACTGTATCCCCTATCACTACTCAATAAATGAGTGTTGTTGTTGTTTTTTGAAAATCGACACATTCTTGTTTGTTGTTGTTGTTTAAATAATGTTCAATATCCATCAGCTCTTACAAAACATACAGCAATATAGTCAATACAGACTTTGGAAATAGCTTTATATTTACCATTACAAATGTATTTGACTAACCTTTTGACTTATACAGTAAAACCTCTCTATAACGGCCACTAAATTACATCAAGTATTTTGTGTTAAAGGCAGGTGGCTGCTTAAAGAAGCGTTTTGTTTTACTTTCATCTTTCTCTAAGCTACCACCTGCCCTTAATACCAACTAATTAACACAATTCAATAGAGAGGTTTTACTGTATACACATCTTTAGACACATTTGTAGCCAGATTAAATTCAGTTCAGATGACTCTTGTATATAGGAGCCGTCTGATCAGGGTCAGCTCTGTTTGCTATGGAATAATATAGATCTGATTCTACAGTTTTTTGCCATGGCCAACATGTCCTGTACAATAAAACCTCTATTTAACGGCCATTAAATTACACCAAGTATTTTGTGTTAAAGGCAGGTGGCTGCTTAAGGCAAGGTGAAAATTAAACAGAACGCTCCTATAGGAGCGCTCTGTTTAACTTTCACATTGCTTTAAGCAGCCACCTGCCCTAAATACCAACTAATTAACACAATTTAGTGGCCGTTATAGAGAGGTTTAGTCGTCGTTATAGAGAGGTTTAGTGGCCGTTATAGAGGGGTTTAGTGGCCGTTGTAGAGAGGTTTAGTGGCCGTTATAGAGAGGTATTACTGAATTCATATGCCAGTGTAAACAATCACTTATTTTAAATTCATGACGTCATTAATTCTTACACGAATATTCATCAGGGAATTGCTCATTGATGGAAACTCTATCCTTGTAAACATTCTAGAGAGATAAATAGTGATAATCTTCATTCAATTTAATTTGAGATCTCGTTTTAGAAATTCAAAACTTTAAAATCTGGATTTTTAATTTGTTTTACATAAGGTCTAACCGAAACGGAGTAAAAATAGTATAGATACAAATGCATCTATCAAGTTTAGGTGTATTTTCAAACAGTGTACTTCAACTTCATGGTATTCTCCTCAACGCCAGAGCACGGCATCTACTGAAGAAGGTTTAAAACTGCATGTCGGTAAACCCAGACAAATCGTCGCGTCAGTTACATTGCTTGCATAACTAGACACATTTTGCTATAAGTAACATAATTATACAAAACAATGTTGATTTAGATTAAATAATGACTAATTAATACTCCTTGTGTATTGAATGGAGTTTATTTTGACAGTCCCGCATTTTGTGTCTTTGCAAACAGAATAGATCCAGAAGAGACAGTTCATGTATTAGCTGTCTGATCAGGGTCGGCTCTCTTTGGCTTGTATGTTACAACTCTGATACTCTGCTTTTCGCCATGGAAATCATTTTGCTTCTTCATATTTTCAATACAATTAATAAATAAGTATTCATATGGAATAGTCTTAGAACATTATGCATACATATTGCACGGATTTAACCGCAATATATACGTGTCCTTTTATTCAGTTCATGGTCAGTTTATAGCAAACATTATAAATAGACGATATTGGACAAATATTTATAAAAACGACATCATGAGACTGAATGGTGGCCCATACCGAGAATGCAATCCTCTCGTAGATTGTTTAAGTTATGCTTTTTAGTTGTTTATAATTAGAATTGGCGCCTCCATATTACATATACACGTGAATTCGACCTTGAATGAAGTACTCTCATAAATTATTCGTCCTTACTTTAACATTAGGCTTGTTTACTTATAAAGCTGCATCACAAAACTAGTGTTTGCATACATGTTCGTATATTTCTTCTGCAAACTACATAGTATATTATATTTCTCTACAAAATGCAACCCGGGTGTCAAACAGTTTGGATCCCCTGATGAGACGCCGAGTTACTCGGCGTCTCATTAGGGTCCAAACTGTTTGCAACGGGCATGGAAATTCACCCATATCACTCTTAAAGGTTACACTGCCAAGATACATCTAAGGAAAATAATGAAAAGTAAACACTCCGTCTCGGACAACAGAACTATATCTAGATGAAACTACTCGACCTGAGGCAATCCAATTATTTGATCGTATCTCCCTACCCTACCCCTATTGTGTTGTATTATCTGCCTATAGTCAGTGTATTCGCAATAAAAATTGGATTAATCCAGGCATGGGCTGTAAGCAGTAGTCATAATCGTAAGCATTTTTTTTAAAAAAATCGAACTTTTAATATACCTAGAGAATTGTATATATATCAAAACGCAATAAAAATGTAACGACCGTTTAGCGGGTAGGGAGGGTACTTTGCGGTAGTTTTACTTTAATCCTGTCGGGTCAAATATTTTTTTGTACCAGAATTCTAAAATAAATATTATTGATCTATTTTCTCATTCTCCTCTATAATAAAATTTAAATTTCACGCAACTTTGGATCCTGGTGAGACACCAAAATACTCGGCGTCTCATCTGGATCTAAACTGTTTGCAAAAGTAATCACAAATTAGCCCCTGGCGTACAATGTACTTATAGTTGAATAAAATGACGGGTGGACCTAACAATTCGGTATTATGTTACCGGTGCGATGTAGCTTGCCCGAAGTTATAGGTTTATTGCGGGAATAAAATTCTCCGGTTGGCTTGGTTTGTCGTAAGGACCATCCTGCTGTTACAGTCGCTATGTTAGTCATAGGAATGTTATTGTAGGGGTAGACCAGGATTCAGTTTTTAACAGTTTTAGGAAGCGTTTATAAAATGGCAATAATGCAGAAGTGTGGATTTACTCGTGATTTAGGAACAGTTAAAGTCATTTCTGGTAAGTTTTCGTACGTATGTACATTACATCGGCTATGTAAACGCCTCACTCTATATAACCGCATTTTAACGATTTTGCAAACAGAGTATACCCAGATCTGACAGCTCCTGTAGGAACTGTTTGATCAGGGTCTGCTCTGTTTGCTTATGGAGACATTTAACTCTGAGTATTTAGCTTCTGCCATGGCCAAACATTCCTACGGGTGCCATTATAAATTATCAACTTTGATTCATATTTGTCATCATTTATTTCATGAATATTTGCGGAGTAAAGGCTTAATCCTTTCGCTGCCAAACTCTGCCGTCTGCTAACTTTGTCGTCTGCTACAAACTTTCATTCTTATGATTTTCTTCATTTTTGTTTCAAAAACATAGTAACAGTAACAAACAGTTTGGATCCTGATGAGACGCCGATCCAAACTGTTTGTATAGGTAATCACAGATCCGGCATTGGCAGCGAAATGGTTAATCACTTGAAGGTATTGTTCTATGTATTTTTTTTTTTATATATATTTGATGTACAAACCAGGGCTATAGACAAGAGAGGCATTTAGGAAATGTGGTTAAATATGTACATGTAATATATTTTTCTATCAAACTCGGGGATTCTAATATCTACCAACAAGACAAGAGTTTTGAAAGATGACAGAACACCCGGATAGACCAGTGCATTTTTATCTACATATCTGATTATTATATCACCTGGTAGTTACTAACAGAGTAGACATAAGATCGCACAACTCCTGCGGGAGCTGTCTGATCAGGGTTTGCTCTTTTTCACTTTTTACTTATGAAATAATGTACATGTATTAATAGATTGTGCAGTTTCTGCCATGGTAGAACTATTCCCCTCGGTCACAGCTAACTGATAGTCATTATTTCTTCCATAAATATTCATCACGTAAAGCTTTGGTGCTATAATATTTTCTAGATCAGTCAATGTGCAGATGGTAAACTCAATATCTTATTTTCTGTTTCTCTCCTAATTTTCCCACGAGTTCTTACATTAACCCTTTCCTCCATAAACACGCCTTTCTACTCCTCTGTAAAAATCTCATTTTGAAACCATTGTGATAAATAGAGCATTTGCTCCATAGGAGCAAATGCTCTATTTATCACAATGGTTTCAATACTACACAATTCTGATATTTTCCTTTTCTCTAGTAAATGCTCCTTTTTGGTAGATTCATTCAAAGAGGTTGGTTTTAAAAATAACCTATGGAGGAATGGGTTTAAACGCTTTAACCCAAAACTATTCATGGAAGAGATAACGACACCGTGAATATTGATTAGATTAATGTTTGTTTTTGGAACACGAGTACTGATAATGATGGCCATGGCAGAAAGTTCAATCATATCTATATTATTCCATAAACAAACAGAGCAGACCTTGATCAGACGGCTCCTGAAGAAGACGTCTGATCTGGGTATATTCTGTTTGCACGACGTATAAAAACATCCCTATCAGTAAAGGGTTAATTGAGTCTGAAGTTACTGCACATTCTCAACGTCCTAATTACACGTCTACGAGGATATAAATTCTCATTACAAGCGTCTAATTTTGCAGGAGCTTTTAAAATCTGCAAAGCATGTTCCAATCAATATTCATCTTGATTCTTGATCTGAAGAGGCGCCTAATCCATTTCAACCTTTATTTCTTAGTGTGCTCCTCCAAATGTGTATTTTGGATGAGTCTAATTTTCCTTTTGAGGAAAGTTTTACCAAGAAATCATTATTCTTGTGCGTAATTTGAAAATAAATTTGGGAAAGCAAGCAGTGCAGATCCTGATCATATGTCTACATTAAAGGCTTTGGACTGTTTGTTTGTGTCCCTTTTTAGGGCTTAATAACTTAGTACATGTACAATAAAACATCTTTAAACCAGAATTATTAGTAGAAAATATTTAGATACTTTAAGGCAGGCCACTGCTTAATGCAGGGTGAAAGTCATGCAGAAAGCTCCTTGGGGAGCTTTCTGCATGACCTTCACCCTGAATTAAGCTGTCACCTGTCTCCAAGACCGATATTTATACCAAATCTAACGCTCGGTTTAGAGACGTTTATGTACATTGAACGTGAATTCCACTACTCAGACTGTCTTTCAATGTTGTAGGTAAGATTTACATACTGATCTATCAAACTCTTATTATTTCCCCGCCCTATTGTGTTCATTAGTTGGTATTTAGGGCAGGTGGCTGCTTAAAGCAAGGTGAAAGTAAAACAGAATAGGAGCATTCTGTTTTACTTTCACCTTGCTTTAAGCAGCCACCTGCCTTTAACACACAATACTTGATGTAATTTAGTGGCCGTTATAGAGAGGTTTTACTGTATAGCAAGATGGGGTTTAACGGAGGAATACCAAAAGTATGTTACTTAGATTTCATAAATACACTTCTTACGTACTGCTATTGCCGTTTGCTACATACTTATGTTTGAAATACAGGTTTTGTACAGTGTCGTAACCCTTTCCTTCATATAAACACATTTTCACGTATTTGCAAACAGAGAAGACCCTGATCAGACGGCTCCTAGAGGAACGGTCTGATAAGGGAATGTCCTGTTTGGTAATTGAATTATTTCTGTTTCTTTAGTTTCTAAAATGGCTACAATGTTTCACCTTCCATATTTCATTATAACTATTTTGTCCATGAATATTCAGTAGGTATTGGAATTTGGAATAAATATAGAACAGGGAAAGGGTTAACCCATTTTCCAAATGTAAACTACTTGTCCAAATATATGTTATTGGCCAATCTAATATTCATTAAAAGGGGTGTTACAAAATTATTTGCCGACGTAACGTTTGGAAAATACTTTGTGAAAACAAACAGCACTAATCTAAAGTAGGCGGCTGAATCATTCCAATGCTGATTTTTCAAAATGACTTTTGCAAAATTCAAAAAGGTCAGACTTACCGTGAATATTAAGGGACATGATTTAAGAAAAAGTTTTACATGACAAACAGTGCATACTCTAGATAATGAGAGGGGTTCCTCTACGAGTTCTCCCATCTTGGTTTACATTGTTAGCATAGGATATTAATGGCATGCGCCTCGCACTGAAAGGGTTAAGACCAAAGGAAGATAAAGGGAGCTACAGAATGAGACTTGATTACTCAAATTTTGTCTGCACTGATTGCAGAAGCAAGACGTCCTATCTAGCGGATTTGCAGTCTTAAATTGAGATTACATCTTGTAATTCGTTCGCTTAACTCTATCAGACACTGATACATTGAACTGTTTCTGGGGAACCAGAACTTCAAACCGATTTACAACAATCAGTCTTGTAAGCGATTTTCCTTTTGAAGACGGCTATTTCATTTAGTACCAAAATACTGTCTGGGATAACCGAGAAGTTTGCTATAAATCGTTTTATATTCATTTTCGTGGACTTAGAATGGTCGCTAATGTTGCACAGAAAAAGTGGTGTTTAGTCTCAGAGCTGTGCAAGTTTTCTTAGACTGATCAGTTTCCATACTGCTAGCTGGTTAACACATGAATGGTGGGAAGCAAATTGGACAAATTACTACAGCACCAAAATTGCTGGGACGTCCTCCCGGAATTAGTGCTCTCAAAATCTCATATTTCACAAAACTCTGGGAGCGTGTGAGATTAACTCTTTCGCTGCCAAGCGTGTCGTCAATAATAGTTGACGTATGCTTGAATTGGTTTATTATTTTTCTTCCCTTATGTTTAACCCTCTCCTTCATATAAATGCCTTTTCACGGATTTGCAAACAGATTAGATCAATATCAGGCGGTTCCTGTAGGAGCCGTCTGATCCAGGTCTGCTCCGTTTGTTTATGACATGGTGTAGATCAGATTCTAAAGTCTTTGTCAGAGCAAAAGAAATCCGTGAACAGTTTACATGATCAAAAATTAGCTAACACATATTTATGACTTTATTATTTCTTACATAAATACTGAATAGGTAAAGGGTTAAAAAACAAAACATAGCTTCGGCACAAAACAGTTTGGATCCTGATGAGACGCCGAGTTACTCGGCGTCTCATCATGATATAAACTGTTAGCAAATATTATCATAGATTCACCATTGACATTGAAAGAGTTCATCTTGAGCACGCTCAGCAAATTCTCCTCTGTCACACATTTTATTCGATTCCATCCTAAACGCTGGTGATTCTTACAGTCCTTATCAAACAGTCACCATTGTTACAAACACTTTTCATCCTGATTTGACATTAAGTTACTCGGCGTCTCATCTGAATCCAAACTGCTTGAAAATGGTACCAAAATGTCTTCGACAGCGTGTTCAATGTTAATTTTACATACTGCAAGGAATTCATTTTCGCTCTATACTAGTCACTCTTTGTCGATATCTTGGTCTCGAGGTTATAAAAATGTGTTTTACTTGAGTCTGAGAACATTCTAAAACATCTGACCAACCTGATACTTGAAAATGAACTCAGACTGAGAAGTTTTATAACTTCGGACCCAGTTACCCATATGAGAAAATAATTTTTTTATACTGTTCGATATACTTGGTTTTTATCCATGTGTTTCATTGTTTTAATCTCTGAGTAATTATTTAATAATAATAATTCTGTTTCGCTGCCGCGCATTGTTGTTGGAAATTTTTGCTTCAGTTTTCATTGTTGAATTTTCTTCCTCGACACCCTTACCCCAAACAAAACCAACCAACATTTTCACAATTAACCCTTCGCTTGCTGAATTTTAAAATACATTTCTCCTTCTTTACTCATGCCCTGTTGTATAATTACATATATCTTCACTGTGTACAAGCATATCGCTGTGCGATCACTGCTGTGGAGTGCACTGGTTGCACAATCAACTTGTAAATAGTGCAGACCCTGATGAGACATCTCCTGCAGGAGCTGTCTCATCTGGGTCTTCACTATTTACAGGTAGGTATATTGACGTGAATAGCAAGCGAAGGGTTAAAACAGCTTTTATCCTAATGAGACACTGGTGCAGGGAAAGGTTATCACAGATTCGCCTTGGCAGCGAATGATTTAATCAATAGAAACATTAAATGAAATGTTAGAAATGCGTTTTACGAACATTAATACCAAATTGTATAATGCTGTCATATTTTTCATATGAATCAAATGAAAAACCAAATAAGGACGAATCCCATTTTTATGAGGGTATTCAATGGACAAAAATATTATTCCTTTCTCCAGTGTTTGTCTATTATCTAAAAGTATAAATTACGCGACCTTTTGTTCTGTAGTCAGTGCATTTTATTTTTATTCCCTGAAAGTACCTACAATAAACGCATTCTTTTTTCAATAACATCATAAAGCTTGATATCTGTTTATGAATGATGTAACTTTGAACTTATATTTCAAAATGCCCCTGTGGTACAAAATAAACCGTTTTCAACGATATTTATACTATTTGTTCTACAACTAAATATTATCGGCCAATGTCGAACGACCAAATGTCGAACAGATAACGAAACTAAAACGCAACCAGAATAAATACTAATATATTGTCGAATAGCATCGGGTCTTCGATATCAAACACACGAAAGTTTGTCTTCTTCGGCGTCTATTCGATTGGTTTTCTTGCGAAATATTTCTTTTGAGCATATAAACAAAGGGTTAATGTAATGTATAGTGTGCTTTTTTATTTTTTCAAGTAAAGACTTTCATTTTAACCCAGTACCCCATGAATACTCATATAAGAAATAATGTTCGTAAAAATTGTTCGTAATTCACGGAGAACAACGAATGTGAAGTATGTACCGAAAATTACCAGCTTAACAATAATGCATGAAGCATTTAGTAATGAAGTCGAGGAATGACTGAAATTTATTTCGTCAAAAAGACGTTACGATTTATCTATCAGTAAGTGTTTCGTGTTAGCACCATGCAGTGGAAACGAATTTACGTTGTCATTAACTGACGCGAGAGGGGTTAAGGATACTTAACCGTTAGCCTGGTGCAAAACATTGATTGGTCTGCTCAAACGATGATTTATTGCAATTTTTACCTTTTTAATTTTTTTCAAATTCGCGTAGCCTTTATGACATTTATCCAGTCACCAGGCTTCTCTAGTGACATAATAAAGGGGGTGCAAATAAACTTAGGTTTATCTGGTTACTTCCGGTAGTGGAAGGTTTATTAGGTTAGTAGATAAGCGTAATGATTCTATAACCATGGAACTATTTTAGTTTTCTGTAAACATTCATAAACATGTTGATGGAATAGATCTAACAGATCTATTTGGTCACCAGAAGAATTATTCAAATGAGAAAAAATAAAAATAATTGGCTACAGCTGGATTCGAACCCGCGCCTGATCCTACAAAAACCAATTCTAATCTCTCTAGAGACGTCGCCCTTACCGATTACGCCACTGAGGCCACATACAAAATGATGTCGATTTATCACTTTTATTAATTTAATCCACCGCTGGTAAAACCCGTTTTTGATAAAATCAAACCTGGAAGCAAAGATTGACAGATAAATAGTAAATGTTTTCTTTTCACTCTCATGATTATTTGATGATAAACTCTTACAGGGGCGGTGATAGTCATAAACCTAAAAATAGCCTGTTCAGTTCCATCGATTTCTGAGTGACGTTAGGTAGAATCTAAAAATAGAAACCGAGACTACGTAACTCGAATTTGACCAAAGAATATTATAGATCATGTCTGTTTTAAATAACTTATCGACCCTCGATTCAAATCATCTTATTTTTCAAATTCAACCACGTTTCCCTTCTAGTAATACAAGTATCGAAACTATATTCCTCTGCGGTAGCTCATTAGATCTATTTACGTCTAAATGGAAGTGAAAAGGGAGGGATCCGTTGATCGAAAAACTGCATTTTCAATGTAAATTATTTCAAGAGTGTTATTAGTCTATAAAAAAGACATTTAACTATATTGACTGGATAAATCGAATAATAGGTTAGTGTCGTAGATGGGACGCCTTTATCCGACTCGGAGAGAAAACAGTTGAGGCTCGGCAAGCCTCGCCTCAACGTTTTCTCCCCTCGTCGGATAAAGCGTCCCATCTACGGCACTAACCTATTATTCTCTATTTATTGACCGGGTGTCAAACAACCTGGATTCTGAAGAGAGGTCGTTGGACAGTTTTCTTTCTGGATACATGCAGTTTGAAAATGCAAGTCAGGCTGCATTTAGCAGGATAAGGATTGGGTCCATTGGAATTATTCGTAAAAAAGCAGAATTGTGACATGCAATCTTACTGGGAAACTGCATGTCTGCTTTAAATTGCCGTCTGCTGTAAGTACAATCCATAAGTATAAGTTTGTCTAATACTGGTTTCTGTTATATAAGTATTTTCTGACAGTGTCTATTTTTGTCTGTTTAAATCATGTAGGCCTACGACATATGAATCAACAAAACGAACCAACAGTGATTCTATCCAGCATACCAATACTTCTTATACGTTATTGTTTGCTCTCTCATATTTTCTCTTCCCACAAAAAAACCAAATAAACTTTCCAGCATTCCACTTTATAACAGTCTACTGGCGAATTTGTTTTCTATAGTAAAAACTCGATAGTTCGGAATTTAAGTAATGAAACATTTTTTTAAATCGATTTAGACGATTGCCGACGTAATGCAATTTATTTTAAAGACCGATAATGATATGAGTTTAAATGTTCGAACTATCAGGGGGTTTACTGTATTTATACATTTTACTTATACATACACCCTAACGCCTTTGCAGACAGAGTAGATACAGATTCTGTATGACTCGTTTGATCAGGGTCTGTTCTATTTACTTATGAAATATACGAGATATGATTCTAAAATTTATCCATGGTAACATTCCGTTGTTCATAGTACAGTTACACATATTCAGCTAATTGATATTGTTCACACAGTCATTATTTCCAGCATATAGTCATTAGGTAAGGGGTCGAACCTGTAGTGAAGCGACACTTTGTTCAGTATGTTAAAGGGGAAGCGTTCTGCACAGTACACCTGCTTAGTTCGTCCGTTGGCCCATTTGTCATGTCAACCGAACCTTTAGATCAAACGTTTGATAACGTGATATGTGTCACATTGTTTCAAATCTATTTCATTGAAGATTAATATCTGAGATTTAGTTTCGATAAGAGCAGAGGACGAATTGTCATTAATTTCAATGATTTGTCCCCCAGGTGTCGCTTTGTACAGTAGCACCTTGTTAGTTACCTGTCAGTTTGAACCATCCGTTGTTTTGCTTTGTTCAGTCGATACTTTGGGGAATCAGTTTCTTCGAGTTTCGCCACGTACACCCAGAGAGTATATTACTAGTAGCTACGTGCTCACACGGACCTTACCGAATTAAGCCGAATTAAATGGAGGTTGGATACCTTCTCAGCCTCAAGGATTCTTGGCAGACTGAAGTAATTTGCTATTTGTTGACTTCCTGGCGGACATAACTCGATATAAAAAGAATACAATTGACTAAGCATATCATCTTACATATTCAAGCAATACAGTAAAACCTCTGTATAACGGTCACTAAATTACATCAATTAGTTTGTGTTAAAGGCAGGTGGCTGCTTAAAGCAATGTAAAAGTAAAACAGATATACGTCATAATCAACGCGAACATTTTTGTGTAAGTGATGGCAGACATACTGTAAAACATCTCTATAACTGCCACTAAATTACATCAAGCATTTTGTGTTAAAGGCGGGTGGCTGCTTAAAGGAAGGTGAAAGTAAAACAGAAAGCTCCTATAGGAACAACTAAATACCAACTAATTAACACAATTTAGTGGCCGTTATAGAGATGTGTATATTGCCACCATACTAACCACCGTCGAAAATAATAATGTACAATAAACCCTTTCTATAACAGCCACTAAATTGTGTTAATTAGCTGGTACTTAGGGCAGGTTAATTAATATTCATGCGTTCATTATTTCTCAATAAATATTCATCGGGTAAAGGGTTTAGCCCTTTCCCTCATACAAACGTGTTTTCACGCATTTGCAAACAGAGTAGACCCAGATCAGACGGCTCCTAGAGGAGCCGTCTGATCAGGGTCTACTCTGTTTGCTAATACAATTTGATATAACTGTTTCTTTGCTTTTTAAAATGTCTACAATGTTCCACCTTCCATATTTCTTTATAACTATTTTGTTAATGAATATTCAGTAGGTATTGAAATTTGGCCTAAATGTAGAACAGGGAAAGGGTTTAAATGAATCTTGCATTTCGTATTATTGGATACACAAACCAGCTACCTACTTAACCCTTATTCCGTTATCTGCTGCCTGATTAGCATTTGCAAACAGCTTGGATCCTGGTGAGACGCCGAGTTACTCGGCGTCTCATCAGGATCCAAGCTGTTTGACACTCGGTCAATAGTTCCTCAGATGCAGTCGGGGGTAGCCAGCATTGCATCATAACGAGTATATCCAAATCTGAGCTGAAAAATATATTTTTTAAAACAGACTAAGGATTTAGAATGTAAGTTTCAAACCCAATTTCTCCTCAGATAAATGTAAGGCTACTTTCTAATTTGAAAAGCGGAGCCTTCACTAATATAATATTTCAAGTTAGGTACTTCAAAACTGAGTACAAAAACATTCTTCAAAACTAGACAGCTGAGGGTCTGCTTCCGAAGCCAATCATTAATTTAAAGAGACTTCAACCTCTTAAGAATAGTTCCTACAGAGGTCGCCAAGTGTGTTTCCCTTTTTTGCGCCAGATAAATATATTCATATTATTTAGCACTTTATCTGATGAATATTCATGCATTAATGACTGTATGAATATTAATAAGCTGAACTTGGTTATACCTATAATGGCATAACCCTTTCCCTCATATTGACGCCTTTTGACGCCTCTGTAAAAGTCACTTCATGAAATCATTGTGATAAAGAGAGCATTTGCTCCATAGGAGCTAGGTTTCAAAACTACACAATTCTAAAATGAAATGTCCTTTTTTGCTAGTAAATGCTCCTTTTCGGTAGAATTATCCAAAGAGGTAGGATCTAAAAATAGCTTATGAGGTAATGACATGATGAACGAGGCAATTATTTTTCAGGACACGCACTGTAAAACCTTGTCTATATTTTCTATAAGTAAACAGAGTAGACCCTGATCAGACGGATAAAACGGGGGAAATGCGTCAACAGGCGTCCCTATCAAATAAAGGGTAAATATTGGACAGGAAATTGGAATCTACTATGAAATCTCGTTTATTCGAACACTAAAATAAGTATCATTATTGATCTTTAAAACAGGTAGCAGCTTAATGCATTGTGAAAGTCACGCAGAAAGCTCCTCTAGGAGCTTTCTGCGTGACGTTCACCATGCATTAAGCAGCCACCTGCCTTAACGGGTCTAAATTCTTCTATACAGAAAATTCGAATAATCGAGATTTTACTGTATTTTCTAGATATATTCCATAGAATGACATTGTATCTACATGCTTCAGGAGAAAACATAGACACGCGTAACATGTGATTTAAACCTTTTCCCCATGAATATTCATACCTGAATTAATCACTCCATAAATATTTATTATCTCAATTTTTATAAAGTTCAATTTTCGAAAGACTTTTTGGCCTTTGGCAAAAACTATAGGATCAGATCTATATAATCCCATAAGCAAACACAGCATACTCTGATCAGCTCCTATAGGAGCAAATGCTCTGTTTATCACAATGGTTTCAAACTACAAAATTCTAAAATTTTCTTTTCTCTAATTAATGCTCCTTTTCGGTAGATTAATTCAAAGAGGTTGTATCTAAAAATAGCCTATGAGGTAATGGGTTAATGGTGTCTATATGGAGTAAAGTGTTAAAAGAATTAGAGGGATTGGTGTAAAACTATTGTAACTCCTTCACAAAGTGAAGGAGTTACAATAGTTGTGCACCAAGCCCTCGAATTCAAATTTCTCGTAACCTGTTGAATGTGAGCCACGAGCTTACTAGATTTTTTAACAACGATATCAGATGACTGCTAGAAGAATCCTTTGATCAGGATCTGTACTGTTTGTCAGTCAAAAATCTCTAGAGTTCATTCTGAATGTTCTCTACTTTCAAAAACAATAACATATCGTTCTACTTTGAGACTTCAGCATCCAAAAGGTTAAGTAATGAATTTAAAGATGAAACATCCAGTTCAAAGAATAGACGAGCCCGCTTAAATATGATGGAATATTTATGAAGTTTAGAAATTAAGTAAAGAGTTTTGGGGGGAAGTGGTAAGTGCGCGAGTAATTGAAGAAAGTTTATAGCATAAACTCTTGAATTAATGCCTAGAAGTATATCCCCTACTTATAACATGTACATGTACAATAACTTTGAACAGACTGTGCTGAACCGGACAGCAGAGGAGAATGTCTTAAGCCATCATGGACTTATTAATTAACCCATTCCCTCATATTGACACCTTTTGACGCTTCTGTAAAAGTCACTTTATGAAACCATTGTGATAAATAGAGCATTTGCTCCACAGGAGCAAATGCTCTATTTATCACAATGGTTTCAAAACTACACAATTATGAAAATTTCCTTTTCTCTAGTTAATGCTCCTTTTTGGTAGATTTAATCAAAGAGGTTATGTCTAAAAATAGCCTAAGTGGGAATGGGTTAATACACAATGTACATGTATTGGAGTCTTAACCATTTACCTGATGAATAGTCATCTAGGAAATAATGACAATAACACGGATGTTAATTATATTATTTTTAAAATGGCGTATGAACATAAGAAGACTGGCAGGGCAGAAACTGTTGAACCAGATCTGTATTATACATTATAAGCAAACGGAGCGAACACTGTTCAGACTACTACTATTTTGAACACATCATTTTGGCCATATATGTGGTTCCTTTTTAATATCAGCTAACGACATATATATCTTCCGCTCAAAGTTTACAATAGAGATTATATTCATGCGCTCATACGAGCGACCACACTTTGTTTTTGAGTGTTGCAAGATGGACTTTAGATAACACAGCGTGGACATGACAAAGTACCGAGCGTCAATATTGTATGATTGTTTCTACTGATACAGTAAGCAAACCAAACAAAGCCAGATACAAAGTGATTGTAAGGGATCCAAGTCATGCACGGTTTACCTTTTACATGATACCTAATACGCCTTTAACCTTTCCCTGTTCTATATTTAGACCAAATTTCAATACCTACTGAATATTCATTAACAAAAAATAGTTATAAAGACCTAATATGGAAGGTGGAACATTGTAGACATTTTAGAAAGTAAAGAAATAGATCTATCAAATTTTAGTCTATACTCTGTTTGCAAACGCGTGAAAACACGTTTATATGAGGGAAAGGGTTAAGGCCTCGCAAACATAGTAGACCAAGAAGATGATACACTGTATTATTTCTACCGATATAGTAAGCAAACCAAACAAAATAGAACAAAGTCAGATACAAAGTGACTGCTAGAGTAATAATTTTGATTTTTCATTGTATAGATACATTTTAACGTCTTTGCAATTAGAGTAGACCTAGATCATGTTCTGCATGACCTACTCTGTTTGTTTATGGAAGTATGAAGAGATGATTCTACAATTAATTACAGGGCCAACACTTTTGTTTTTATTCCTATGCCATTTTAAATATTAAGCTAATTAATATACATACGTTCAGTAAATCCTGTCTTAAGTGACCATCAAAAAGACTTCTAAATAAGGAGCAGTAAGCATTACTTTTGCCCTGCATTAAGCAACCACGCGCTTTTAACCCATTCCCTCATATTGACGACTTTTCACGACTCTGTAAAAGTCACTTTGTGAAACCATTGTGATAAATAGAGCATTTGCTCCTATAGGAGCAAATGCTCTATTTATCACAATGGTTTCAAACTACAAAATTCTAAAATTTTCCTTTTCTCTAGTTAATGTTCCTTTCCGGTAGATTTATTCAAAAAGGTTGTATCTAAAAATAGCCTATGAGGTAATGGGTTAATATTCCTATGCTTAATAAATGAATGCTCGTTTAGGACAATTTCTATTGTAGATTTATTTTTACGTACTCATTCGTCAGATAATTGGTTAAAACAAGGCTTGTGAAGCAGGCGACTAAAGGATATGTGTTTGTTACTGTAACTTCCACGTATGGTGGCACATCAATGCTATCTAACATCTAGTGTTCAACTGTTGCAACCCTTAACCAAGCAACATTATCACGATGGTGACCTCTAACCTTTTGTATGATTGTCGTCTGCTACAAACATTGTTGCAAATATTTCAAAGAGCTGTTTTTTTCCTTCAGAATTTTTTTCTGCTTTTTTCATCTGACTGGACTTTCATATTTGGCATTTTTAGGTTTTGATTATTGTTTTGTCTGGACATTGGTGTTCAAATTTTATTAGTCTAAAATGTATCAATTGAAATTTAGCTGGGATTTGGAGGTAGAGTTCACATGGTCATTTGCAAACTGTGTTAATTCAGACCATCCTCTACGTTTGACCACTGCATTTAAATATCAGACTGAAATTCGTCTTTAATGCAAGGTAAAACTAATGTAGAAAGTTCCTTTTGGAGATTTCTGTCTTACTTTCACACTGTATTAAACAGTGACCTGCCTAAAACGTTCTCTGTTCTTCTTTATTAAGTCCGCTTTTAAAGAGATAACATTCCTGTTTCCTGCAGTCGTCAGAAATATACAGCGTCAGTCTAGTACATGCAGTGAGGGCTGTTCTAGTAGTATAAGGGGCTAGCATTGTTATGTTTGTCTTTGGTATAATCTAGAATAATTCAGTTGTGTATTTGTGCGGTTGTTATCAGATTTTCCCACCCTTCTGTAACTAATGCCGCTGATGACAAACATTGACTTCTCGTCCTTGCACAGAGATTAACATAAAATAATAGGCTATCTGTTTATGTTTTTCATTCCGATTTAGCTCTAGCTTAATCAGACTCTAATCAAGATCTACAGTGCTGCTTCGTAGGAAACAAATAGCTTCCAAATGGACGATATTCGTTAAAACACGAGGCTTTGTGGCTGATATGTGTTGTTATTCCGAACTCAATATCAGTAGGTAAAAGGATGACTACAGTGGACAAACTTTACAACCCAATGGTGAAGTTCATATCGCTACAAAATAGCACAGTGCCCAGACAAAACCTGGCAATGCAGATATGCATTCTAACATATGGAAAAATGGACTACTCACGGAAGTTCAAGTTTATCTAATTCTGTCGCTTGATTAATAAATATGCTTGAGTGTAGGGGGTATGCGATGTTAAGAGAACTAATTTATTGTTTGACAGCACTGGGATATAACATTTTCACAGGTAAGAATTATCACAGTGAAAAAGCAAAAACAAAGGTACAGGACTATCTTTAAAAACGGCCACAAGGTGACTCTTAACTCTTTACTTCATTAATATTCATATAAGAAATAAAAGGCTTCATGAATATTAATTAGATGATTTTTTAATAATTGCACATGAGCACATGGAATGTTTGTTATTGCAGGAACTGTAGAATCAGATCAATATTATCCCAAAAACATGAAATTAGCAGACCCTGATCCGACGGATCCTACATGAAGCGCCTGATCTGGGTCTACTCTGTTTGCAGATGTGCTGAAATGCGTAATTACGGAGTAAATGGTTATGCAGGAAGCTCCCACATGAGCTTTCTGAATTATTTTCGTTCTGCATTTAGCTACTATTGTTCATGGAAACTGATTTTTGATATGATTGCGTGATCTTACAAATGAAAGCTTAACAGCAGTGAAACATGTCTTATACAGTAAACCTTGCTACACCGAACGCTCAGATAAATATGGTTATCGGTCTTTTAGACAGATGGCAGCTTAATGCAGGATTAAAGTCATACAGAAAGCTCCCCATGGGAGCTTTCTGTATGACTTTCAACCTGTATTAAGCAGCAACCATCCTAATGAATGTAGGTGCTTATTTCTTCTTCACTAATTGTTCGGATAAGTGAATTTTAAATGTACAACGGAACTTCGATATCTCGAACTTCAAGGGACCATACAAATGAGTTCGAGATAACAGAAGTTCGAGTTATCCGATTTATAATCTGACAAATATCGATCCGATTTATAATCTGACAAATATCGCAAGGCTACAGCTTAATCAAAGACCTATGATAACATAGGTATTTGGCTTAATGCAGGTCTAAAGTAATGCTGAAAGCTCCTATAGGAGCTTTCAGCATTACTTTCGACCTGCATTAAACTGTCACATGCGTTTCTAGATATGTGTAGTGATACATTTTAGAACAATTCTGTATTGTAAATTTTGGAAGGACCGAACATTTAGTTCGAGTTATCCGAAGTTCGAGTAATCCGAGTTCGAGATATCGAAGTTCAAATGTATATCAACAATTTCAGTATCATAGGACTTTTTCTTACACATTGTATATGTTGTATTTAGCTTTGTTGTCTAATTCTGTAAGGCATGTGGTAGCTTATTGTAGGCCAAAAGTAATTCAAAAGGCTCCTATAGGAGCTTTCTGCATTACTTTTGCACTGCATTAAGCAACCATCTGCTTTAAGACTCCCATGTTCAATAAATGAATGGCCGCTTAAGTCAGGTTCTACTGTATGCATATACATGTACGACTGTTCGTATATATATATGAATAGTATTCCATTTCTTGCATCAAAATATAAATTGAGGATAAATATTGGCATAGCAAATAGTAGATAATCATATCTGTAGCATACACGACAACAGGACCGACCCTGACTATTCATTAGATGTTTTTTTTATCATGGAATAAACTGTAAATTCAGATCTGTATTATTCCATGAGCAAACAGAGCATATCCTGTCTGATCCACGGGAGCTGTCTGGGTCTACTCTGTTTACAAAGACTTAAAATGGTGGGATTATCAAATAAAAGGTCAATCAAGAACCAGTGGTCGCTTGATTCTTTAACTTTTTAGCGATAAATTTATCTCTATATAAAATGTCTTGTACTTCAGAGGTCAAAGCACATATTCTTTCTTTTTCTTTTAGAGATATTGACATACAGTTTGGATCCTGATGATACTCTGTGTTCTATCTGGATTCAGACTTTTGCAGCGTACATTATGGATTGATCCGTAACGTGATATGAGAAACTGGTGTACTATATTTGCAAATACATGTAGTGAAGACCCAGATCAAAGGGCTCAGAGAGGAGCCCTCTAATCGGGGTCTGCACTGTTTGGCACTCAACATCATCTCGTAAATCTAAACCCGTTGACACCGAATAAACTCTATCATAAAATAGTGATGGACCAGTCCATTTTCAAAATTCAGACTTCAAAGGATTCGGGACATTAACCAAAAATGAACTTAACAGTCGTGTATTTAGAATGACATTACAGTTTTAACCCTTCTCTTGCTGAATTTTAAAATACATTTCTCCTTCTTTACCCATGCCCTGTTGTATAATTACATATATCTTCACTGTGTACAAGTGTTTCGCTGTGCAATCACTGCTGTGGAGTGCACTGGTTGCACAATCAACTTATAAATAGTGCAGACCCTGATGAGCTGTCTCATCTGGGTCTTCACTATTTACAGGTAGGTATATTGACGTGAATAGCAAGCGAAGGGTTAAAAAAACACTAACATTTCAAACTTTGCACTGTCGTTTACTTAGACAGAAAAAGTTGTTTGATTTTTTTTAAATTTAGGATCTATGTGAAACTGTTTTACTTTTCAGATCCTATGTTTGTCTGGTTATGTTTGAAAAAGAGGATATATTATTGAGTCATAGGTATGACTCATTTTTTATTTTCAAAAAAGATTAAACTGAGGATTGTCATTGGGAAGAATTGAAACACTGAGATATGAAAAAACAACAACATGTCAGTTGTACTGAATAACTAAGTTTTGATCTCTTTAACTCCCACTATTCCATATATGGGACATAGACAAACAGTGTAGACCCATACCAGATGACTCATCAATTAACCTGATGAATAATGATGTAAGAAATAATGACTGCAGTAGAAGCTGTCCTAAGCGGCTATTCGTTTATTGAACATAGGGGTGTCAAAAACAGGTGGTTGCTTAATGAAGGGCAAAAGTAATGCAAAAAGCGCCTATAGGAGCTTTCTGTATTATACTTTGACCTGCATTAAGTTACCGTCTGTCTTATAAACCCATAATTAGGCTTCTTTTGAAGACCGCTTTAGACAATTTCGAATATACATTAATATCTGTAATGCAGGGAGTTTTGCTTCTGGCAGATTGTTTAGAATCAAGTACAAAATGTATTAATGTTATTCCACAATCTCTGGGTCCATGCTTATAAAACTTTTAGCTGAGTCTGAGTTCGTTCTCAAGTTTTTGATTGGTCAGATTTGAGCCTTTGACTCAAATCTGACCAATCAAAAACTTGAGAACTCAAATCTGACCAGTCAAAAGCTTGAGAACGAACTCGGACTCATCTAAAAAGCTTTATAAGCATGGACCCAGATCTGGATCAACTCTGTTCACAAAATCGTTAAAAGGCGTATGAATGGATTAAAGTGATACATGAGTTACGAATAGAAAATGTAATGTGATCAATAAAATGACGTCTACCAAACAATGGTTAGCTATATCGCTGCCAGTGTCGCATCGATGAGTACCTATGCAAACAGTTTGGATCCAGATGAGACGCCGAGTAACTCGGCGTCTCATCAGGATCCGAACTGTTTATCACCATGCTAATTTTTGTTTTTTAAGAAATAGGGAGGAATTAAACAAAACGAAAATTGTAGCAGACGACAAAATTTACAGACGACAATATTTGGTAGCGAACGCGTTAAATGAGTACTTGAAGTTTTAGCACCGCAATGGTGAAATTGCAAAACATTATTTGCTGAAGACTCGAGTGTTACCTTTAAGTCTACAGATGTTCCTAGGGGTGATTTATCTAGACATTTCAAAGAAAATTAACCAAACACTGCCCCAACCCTCTCTCTATATGTAACCATTGAGAAAATCATTGAAAAAGTACTTAATTTTGAACCTGTTATGATTTGAAATCCATACTAACCTTTGTAAACAGTTTGGATCCAGATGAGATGCCGAGTAACTCGAGTAACTCGGTGTCTCATCAGGCTCCAAACTGTTTTACCCTCTGTTTTCATTTAAGTAGAGAAAATTATTATATTTTGGATTCAGGAAGGAAGTTTGCAAAAATTTAGGGGGAAATAATTTGCTTGCAGGCCAAAGTTTAAGAGTATTTATAACAGAATTTCAGAGAGGATAGGATACACGTTTCACTGCTAAAATTAGAAAAAAATGTTTTACGTCATGATGACTTACCTTAGGAACAAATAGTTCCTAGGATAATTTTTTTTTGATTTTCTTCATTTTTGTTTCAAAAACATAGTAACAGTAACACACAGTTTGGATCCTGATGAGACGCCGAGTTACTCGGCGTCTCATCTGGATCCAAACTGTTTGCTTAGGTAATCACAGATCCGGCATTGGCAGCGAAATGGTTAATTGATAAGGGTCTACTGTGTTTGCGTCTGCTTATAGACATATATAGATCTGGTTCTGCAGTTTCTGCTATGGTCGAAAGTCATGTGTTCCTGAGCCTTTACAATAAAAAATCTAACCAATCTTAATTATTCCTTACATGAATATTCATGAAGTATTGATATACGTCGTATACCCGCTGAAAATGAGCTGTTTAGGGCAAACGGTGCCCATATATTGTGAAGACGTGCATATATTTAACATGGATCATGGGCTATCATATTCTTGTTTTATTGCATATACAAGAGAATCCGTCTATAGCGATCATACAGTCTATAACGATGCTCCATTAGAGCAGGTGGTTGCTTAATACAGGACGAAAGTAATGCAGAAAGCTCCTAGAGGAGCTTTCTGCATTACCTTCGTCCTGTATTAAGCTACCACCTGTCTTAGAAACCCCAAAAATTAGGCATATGTTGGTGGTCGCTGCGGACAGTTTTTATTGTATTGGACTCTGTCTAGATTGTAATGCTAATTCAGATGGCCTCGTACTTGCTAGGTGGTCCATTTAAGCTTCATCTCTATTAAGTTCACTAACCACAAACATGTAGTTTGAAACATCGTAATTCGTAATCGACGAACATAACTTGTGAAGCAAACAGTGCAGATCCGATTCATAGGGTTCATTCGGCAGTCCTTTGATCCTTTGATCACGGTCTGCACTGTTTGCACGTGTCTTTATCAGTTAACTATATGCATTACTTTTCTTAATAATGGTATAGGTAAGATGATTCTTCACACCCTCTAGGATACTTTACTGCTATTGGTATTAACCTATTACCCGATGAATATTCATGTATGGGTCTCTCTGTGAGGTAAAGGGTTAAACTTTCCCTTAACCCCTTCCTTCATTTAAACGTCTTTTTACGCGTTTGCAAACAGAGTAGACCCAGATCAGACGGCTCCAATTGGAGCCGTCTGATCAGGGTCTGCTCTGTTTGCTAATAGAATTTGAAAAGATATGTTTCTTTACTTTCTAAAATAGCTACAATGTTCTAACTTAAATATTTCATTATAACTATCTTGTCCGTGAATATTCAGTAGGTATTGAAATTTGGAATAAACTTAGAACAGGAAAAGGGTTAATATATCTACCACTGTTTTACTAAATCCATGAAATTAGTATGAATATGCCATCATAAAAAATCAGTTAATAAATATGCATGGTGTCATTTTTTCTTACATGAATTTCTAGCAGGGAAAGGGTTAATATCTATACAAGAAAATAGGTCCTCTTGGAAAACAGAATACTTTAGAAACATTCGTACTTGTATATTTTTTCAAATACCGAATACCGGTGACATATAAGTCTTCCTGCTGCCGTTGTTGGCGAAAACTGACAGATGCAACGACTCTAGTTTCATAACAGATGTATTTAATTGACTGACACAGGTCTTTCCTTAACCCTTTACTCCATAAATACGCCTTTCTACACCTTTGCAAACAGAGTAGACTAGCAGAGTCTACTCTGTTTGTTAATCATACAAAATAGATTCTACAGTTTCTGCCATTTATAAAAAATCCTGTCCATGTGCTATTATAACAATTTGATCTAATTTATTCATGGCGTCATTATCTCTTACATGAATATTCATGGAGGAAAGGGTAAACTTTGTCGCTGACTATCGCGAATCTGTGATCACCATAACAAACAGAGTTGATCCAGATGAGACACCGAATTACTCGGCGTCTCATCATGATCTGAACTAATTGATGATTTGATTAAAAAAAATGGAAAGATAATATAAAAATAAAAAACATTTACAGACGACATAACATGACAGCCCAATGTATTTCGACACTGAAATACGTTTCTAAAAATGTGAGACCAAATCTTATTTTATATTTTGCCGCAGATATTTTTCATTATTTGCTCATGTCGAATTCCAGCAAGTTCGTCCCGCCTACCAACCACCCCTTTTCCGTCCCAACTAACCATAGTCCTCACTTTGGTTCGTACATGCGTTTCGCTGTTGGGTTCTATTTCACACACATCTAAAGCTTGTCAAAATATAATTCACCTGTCATAATATGAATCTTTTGCACGCTATGTGAGAATTTATGATGACTTCTGAACACAGTCTGGATCCTTTTGACACACTGATCAACTCGCTGACTCATCGTGGTCTGGTGTCTTTGACCCTGAAGCAGTACTATTTTTGTCGTTGTACAGGAAACACATTGTTCTTTAAAAATGAAGCAGAAGGAAAGTTTAGCAGAAGAAAACTTTAGCAGACGACAATTTCTTCAGCGCGCTGAATTTGAACTCTTCCCATGCTGAAAAAATAATGTCTACCCAATATCTGATTTACTGAACTTTTCACTGACTCCCAATTCGATAAATTGTTGAGAACCTAGTGACCGGCTGTCAAACAGCTTGGATCCTGATGAGACGCCGAGTTACTCGGCGTCTCATCTGGATCCAAGATGTTTGCAAATGCCAGCAACTGCTAGCCAAGACGCGCTTAACATAAGATGAGTTAAATATCCTCAAAAACCACCAGCTTGACAGACAGTGGCATCCGTGCAAATTGCACAAAGGTAATATTTACACTTCAAATAGGGTAATTCAGCTTTGACACTTTTAGTTAATATGATGTATGAACGATAGGAACTTGACACGTAACGCAATTCTCTGTATTACAGGAACGCGCAAACATTGGCGAGTATTTGACGCATTATAATATTATGACAATTTAATATCCTCTTAATAAGATTTGAATTAGTTTTTACATGAAACTCATTACTCGAATGCGTTACCCCTTAGTGTGTCGTTGGTGAATTCTAGACCACCTTTGCAAACAGTTTGGATCCAGATGAGACGCCGGGTAACTAGGCGTCTCGTCAGGATCCAAACTGTTCGACACGCTGGTTGTATTTATGCAAAGAAATGAAGAAAATGTATACCAAGAGAATTCATTAAGGAGGCGGTTTGTGATTTCAAATGGTATCTCAGAGTGTTAAGTCTTAAGGGGGGAGTAGAATAGTTTACTGGCGCTGACACCGTTCACCTTTAGAACGCGGGCCAACATTTCGTCTGCTCACAATTGTCCGTCTGCTTTATCCTGTTTTGAAAAATGCAACAAATACAACCTTACTCTACTATAAATACAAACTGAGTACCATATCCCATCTTGTTCACACTTTTTTGAAAAACACATTTACCGAATTGATGTTTAGAATCATCAACTGTGGGTGTCGTCTGCGTCAGTGGTTATCGCCTGCTTTTGAAAATCGTAGATATTTTTTTTCTCCTTTCTCACAATTTCTTAAAACATGTTTACATAGTTGTTATACATTTAACCTTTACCTTATGGATAATCCGATAAGAAAATATGACGTCATGAATATTAATTAGATTATAATTTTATAGCATTATGAACACTGGGCCCCTTTTACCAGTATAGAAACTATATTGTGTCATAATAAGTATAATCGTGCATTGTGTCATAAGCAAACAGAGCAGACCCTGATTAGACGGCTCCTACAGGAGCCGCCTAATCTGGGTCTACTCTGTTTGCAAATGCATTAAAAATCTAAAAGGAATTGAAAAAAAAGCACGGTCTCTGATTTACTTGTATTTCGATACTGTCAGAAAAAAAATGAGAACGCCCTTGTACTTATAGAGGATGAAAAACAGGAGACATTTGTGTATGTCTTATTAATTCGACAAACGAACAAGCCCTGCCTGTACACTCATAGATATAATCAAAATGACATCTTCTCTACGACATTTTAATGAAGATAATTTGGTTTTCAATATTTGTTATTCTTGTTTAATTTACCTTATCAATGTTTACTATCTCTGTCTCATTTCCTCTTTCATCGTCTCTATTTTCTCTCACTCTCTATGCATATTTCTCTGTCATTCATTATTATCACTCTTCAACCTTTGTATCCATATTTCCCTGTCTCTCCTATTTCTCTCTCCAATATCTATATTTTACTGTATATCCATATTTCCCTGTCTCTCCTATTTCTCTCTCCAATATCTATATTTTACTGTATATCCATATTTCCCTGTCTCTCCTATTTCTCCCCTGTCTCTGTATACACGATCTCTGTCTCTCCCAGATCTATATCCATATACATCGCTATATTTCCCATTTCTTCATTCAGTTATCTTACTCCATGTTTATCTGTCTTTTTTTCTCACCCTATCTCTCCAGTCCCTATATCCATATTTCTCCGTATCCCCCATATATCCCATTTTATATTTCACCTCTTTATCCAAATCTCTCTGTCTATCCCATTTCTCTCTTCAATCTCAATATCCATACCTCTCAGTTCTTCCCATTTCTCTCTCACATCTCTGTTTCTCTGTCCATATCCATCCAGTCTCTGTCCAGAAAACCGATCCACATAATTCTGTAAATATATTTTCAAAATGTTTTGAATTTACAAAATAACGACGATAGTGTGTTTATTCTTAACCTCGTGTATATTCATATACGAATAATGACATCATGAATATTAATAAGATGATTTTTTATAATGACATATGAACACAGAAAAGTGGCCATGTCAGAAATTGTAGAATCAGATCTTCATTATTCCATTAGCAAAAAAAACTGACCCTGGTCAGACGGGTCCTACAGGAGGCGTCTGATATGAGTTTACACTGTATGCTTAGGCATTCAAAGCATACCTATCCGGTAAAGGGTTATCCCATTCCCTCATATGCTATTTTTAGATCCAACAAATTTCAACGAATCTACCGAAAAGGAGCATTAACTAGAGAAAAGGAAAACTTGAGAACTTTGTAGTTTGAAACCATTGTGATAAAAAGAGCATTTGCTCCTATATGAGCAAATGATGTATTTATCACAATGGTTTCAAGAAGTGACTATTACAGAGGCATAGAAAGGTGTATTTATGGAGGAAACGGTTAACCAATGACTCCATAAATACACCTTTTTACGCCTATGTAAACAGTTTAGATCCAGATCAGAAGGCTCCTGTTTCTGTCATGGCCAAAAATGCCCATGCCCATGCGTCATTATAAAAAATAAATAAATTAATATTCAAGATGACATTATTTACATGAATATTAATGGAGTAAGGGGGTTAAAAGACATCAATATTAGAAAGTGAAAAACGCAACATGAGCGAGATTACTCTGAGACGTTTACATGTTCGTCCATTTGAAATCCATTATGTGCCTCATTTTTAACCATTAAAGTGCTATCAAAAAAAGCTCTGCTCAAAGTCTGATCTATCCCGCTAGGAAAAATAATTTGTGGCAGTCCAAATTTGGATCTGTTCAATTTCTATTATTTTAGAATCGATTAATTTATAGACCGAGTGTCAAACAGCTTGTGTCCCGATAAAACGCCGAGTTAACCGAGCTACTCGGCGTCTCATCTAGATCCAAACTGTTTGCCAATGCGAGTCAGTTTGCTCTTAGCTGGATGAGGGCTAACATAGATTTAATTCCTATTACATTTGTTTTTACACTTGACAACCTATACAGGATGTTTTTATATACATATTCATGCACTTTAAGCACACCTTTATTTTCGCTTATTTTCAGACATATTTGATTAGCAGTGACCATTTACCTGATGAATATTCATGTAAGAAATAATGACGCCATGAATACGTATTAGCTGATATTTTATAATGACATATGAACACGTACTTATGTTGGTCATGAAACAAAAAGAATCTGAACAACCTGATCTATGTAATTCAATAAGCAGACAGAGCAAACTCTGATGACAGCTCTTACAGGATTCGTCTTATCTGGGTCTACTCTATTTGCAGAGGCGTGAAAAGGTGTCTCTTTCAGGTAAAAGGTGGCCCCTTTCCGTTCTGGAAACGAGTCACTGATCTCCTTTGTAAACAGTGTAGACCCATGTGAGAGAGGTTCTTGGGAAGCCCTGTCATCAGAGTCTACACTGTTTGTCATGTTACATTTTTCTTTAAAGAAATCCCTGAATATCACGGTAAATCATGGCCTGTCTGTCCATTTCAAAATTCAGCACTGACAGGGTTAAAGGTTGTTAATATTCAATCAAGACTTGAAATCTTTATTGGATTATATTAAGTTATTATGGTAAGAGGCACCTTAATCCCTAGTCCGCTATGCGAGACCTAACTGGCATTTGCAAACAGCTTGGGTCCAGATGAGACGCCGAGTAACTCGGCGTCTCATCAGGATCCAAGCTGTTTGATGACACCATTGTGCTCTTGAAACCAAAAGCGGAGAAAATTAAATAATTCAAATTCAAGGAGACGACAAATTTTGTAGACAAAAATATTTGGCAGCGAAAGAGTTAAAGAGGGGTATTATACGCTTTTTTATGTATCTGCAAACGTAGTAGACCCAAATTAGACGGCTACTGTGGGAGCTGTCTGACCAGGGCCTGCTCTAATTGCTTATTGAAATCTACAGTTTCTGCAACAACCAAAACAATCCTGAATTCGTATACATGTACAACTAAAAAGTCCAGTTTATAAGTATCCACGATGTCAGTAGTTCATGCATGAGTATTCATCGGGTACAGAGTTATAAGTAGGCGACTTTGGCAGTTGTCAAAAAGCGTTAATTTTGCGAAGATTGCGTACACTTGTATTATATTATGCTGTATAATCCTTGTAAGCCTCTTGTGTGAGCGATTAGTATGCTTCAAATATCAATCCCACACACTTATTTTGCAATCAATACAAGTACACCCTGAGGACTGGTCTCATATCTAAACTTTTAAAATAGTTCTGATTGAGACTAGTTTGAAAATCAAGAGCACAAAGAATTTAACAAGAAATAAATGAACAGGGGAAAGAGAGAGAGAGAGAGAGAGAGAGAGAGAGAGAGAGAGAGAGAGAGAGAGAGAGAAATGTGAGAGAACGAACGATAGGATGATATATAATGAGACAGAGAGAGATAAAATGAGAAAGAAGATAGAATGGGACAGAAAAATAAATAGTGAGAGGCACAAAACATCAGAAAGAAAGAGAGAAATATGATGGATAGGAAGGGAGGTATGGTTGTGGAAACCGAACGGAGAGATACCCGGCAGAAAGCAGAGAAAAATAAATTATGGAAAGAAAGATACAGAGAGAAAGGAAATGGGACAAACAAGTGAAACGAGAAAAAGAGATGGAACATGGGAAGGAAGGAAGGGTGTGTAAAATATGAGAGGAACAAAATACATGGATGAGAGGGAAATATTCAAGATTTGTAAAAATGTTGTTTTCATTCTCAGCAACTGACACTGTCGTGAATATTTCAATTATAACAACTTAGTTTCATGTTTATCTTTCAGGTGAGGTATTTGCATAGCCGGGTCGTCCGGGGAGATTTTTGTCCAGTGACATTCATCAATTAACCGGCTGTCAGACACTGACAGCTACTGACAAAACTGACCTGTCGGAGAAACACATATCAACCTGTTTTATTTCACCGCTTACATGTGTATCGATTAGGTTGATCACTTATAACTGTTAAAGCCGCAGTCTTCGGATCACAGACCTTCCCGAAGGAGTGAGCATTCGGATGAAATCAGTATTCAATTTGAACAGCGTGGTCCGAATAGGAATTTCTTGTTAATGACGGACAAATCCGACTGCTTACGGACAGTGACGATTACTTGTATCCGATAACAACGGGATACTGTAAATTGTGAGGAGCACTTACCAGCGAGTTATTTAAGAGAGAAGAAGTGAGGCAAAAAATCAGTGCCAACTAATGGAGTAGGGTCACCGGCGTCCATGGATTGTTCTGCAAAAAAGGTTGGTATCAAGTTATCATTGTCTTGTACAGTAATACCTCTCTATAACGGCAAAAAAATTACATCAAGTATTTTGTGTTTAAGACAGGTGGTTGCTTAAAGCAAGGTGAAAGTAATACAGAACGCTCCTATAGGAGCGTTCTGTTTTACTTTGACCTTGCTTTAAGCGGTCACCTGCCCTAATATACCAACTAATTAACACAATTTAGTGGCCGTTATAGAGAGGTTTTACTGTATGATGAGAGGCAATTTCTCGATTGTTTTCTTTTGTATCATTACTGCTGAAATTGCTTTACCTTAATCCTTTCCTTGTTCGCATTTATTCCAAATTTCAATACCCACTGCATATTCATGGACATAATAGTTATAATGAAATATGGAAGGTGGAACACTGTTGGCATTTTAGAAAGTAAAGAAACAGGTCTATCAAATTCCATTAGCAAACAGAGCAGACCCTGATCAGACGGCTCCTATAGGAGCCGTCTGATCTGGGTCTACTCTGTTTGCAGATGCGTGAAAATGCGCTTACATATAAAGGGGAAATGGTTAAAGTGACAGACCATACAGTAAGCGCATATTTTCAATAACATCATAAAACTTGGTATGTGTTATTTTCAATCATTATTATCAAGATTGTCAACTTGAAAAAATGACCCTGTGATACAAAATAAATTGTTTTCGTCGATGCTTATGCTTTTTGTTCTACAACATAGACAGTTAACTAAACTAAAACACAGCCCGAATAGATACTTATATGCATTGCCAAATAACATCGAGTATGCGATATCAACCATGAGACTTTTGTTTCTTAGTCCTTTACCTCATAGGCTATTTTTAGATACAACCTCTTTGAATAAATCTACAGAAAAGGAACATTAACTAGAGAAAGGGAAAATTTTAGACGTTTTGTAAATTGAAACCATTGTGATAAATAGAGCATTTGCTCCTATAGGAGCAAATGCTCTATTTATCATAATGGTTTCACAAAGTGACTTTTGCAGAGTCGTCAAAAGTCTTCAATATGAGGGAATGGGTTAGGCTTTATTCGATTGGTTTACTTGCGATAAACTTCTTTTCAGCATATAAACAAATGATTTATGCAAGTTTTAGTCATTTTTAAAACACGTTACAAGTAGAGAATATCACGTTTAAGAGACGTTCATTTAATGCCTAAAGCAAACAGAGTAGACCCTGATAAGACAGATCCTGTATGAGTTGTCTGATCAGGATCTGGTCCGTTTGTTTCAGATCTGAGTATCTATGATCATGGTTTTTAATGTTCCTTGTTCTGTATTAACCTTTTCCCTGTTCTACATTGTATGTTTATTCCAAATGTCAATATCTACTTTATATGCATGGACAAACTATGGACAAAATATAGTTATAATGATGTATGGAAGGTGGAACATTGTAGCCATTTTAGAAACTAAAGAAACAGAAATATCAAATTCTATTAGCAAACAGAACAGATCCTGATCAGACGGCTCCTCTAGGAACCGTCTGATCTGGGTCTACTCTGTTTGCAAATGCGAGAAAACACGTTTATATGAGAGAAGGGGTTAATACAAAAATTAAATCAATGAATATTCATAGTGGACCGAGTCTTGCCTAAATACTCATTAAGTAAATGGTTAACCCTTTCCTTGTTGAGTATTCTTATACGTCATAAATATTTATTAGCTGTTTTTTATAATGAAATATGTACACAGGAGTTTGTGGTATGTATTGGTAGAAGCTGTAGAATGAGATCTATTACACGTTCATAAGCAAACAGAGCAGACCCTACATGATGAACCTCTTAGCTGGGTCTATTCTGTTTGCAAAGGCATGAAAATGCATGTCTGTACAGGGAAGGGTTAAACCTTCAATCTGTTGTTGTTGTTGTTTTCAGTAGAACATTGTGTTCTGTTAAGTTTTCACATTTTTTTTGTCTTTTTTTTTTCAAAAGCGCAATATTAGTGTTTGTAAAAGGCACCTGGTTTTTGTATATGTATATATTGCTGGTGGTTGGGAACATCGTATGGGGATGGTGATTATAATTGTCATAATTGTGTTGAAAATGATGGCCTCGTTGACAAATATTATAACAACAATAATAGTTGTAAAAGGGTGATAATGATAGTTAGATCAACAACAACAATGATAAAAATAAAAATAATAGTAATGGTAATAATAACAATATTAATAAAATGATAATAAACGATCACGAATGATAAATAAATATCTGTGAGAGTTTCTGCAGTTAAGTAATACCTATATGTATACTAATACACAAAAACAGGAACACTATGTATTCCTGAGCACGGCGGACATGTAAATTCGGGAAATGATACAACCGGGAATAAAACAAATGAGAGATAGGGAGAAATTCGATGTTTTCTCACATTCAGGATATTCATATGGCTGGGAAATTCTCATACAGTTTTGTCTAGGATAACTCATACAGTTTTGTCTAGGATAATTCATACAGTCGACAATATCCATACATACGATGTATTCATAGATAAACCTTTACATCCCACGGACTTGTCTAAATGAATATCTTGAGCGAATCAAATTTACATTCTATATAAAGATTCGTGGAAAGGATTCGTGTCGCCAGAACGACGCAGAGGGCATAATTAATACATAATTAAATGTTTGTCTGGTAAACTTTACTCCATGAATATTCATGTGAGAAATATAGATGACATCATGGCTATTAATTATTTTAATTGTTATAATAGCACATGGATACAGGGTATTTTGGCCATGGCAGAAACTATAGAATAATATTTACATTATATTGTAAGCAAACAGAGCAGACCCAGATCAGACGGCTCCTATAGGAGCCGTCTGTTCTGGGTCTGCTCTGTTTGCAGAGGCGTTATGGAGTAAGAGTTAAACACGTTTGCCAACAAACTTATTTAAACTAGACCCTATAGGAGCATTCTGTTTTACTTACACCTTGCTTTAAGCAGCCACCTGCCCTTAACACAAAATATTTGATGTAATTTAGTGGCCGTTAGAGAGAGAGAGAAAGTTACTGTATATATTTTTGTAGGAACCCATCGATTTATCATGGATGGGTTTCAACTTTTCATTTAGACGAGTTTGTTTTATATTTCATGGGGGTAAAAGGGATTAGCCATTTCCTTCATATAAACGCATTTCCACGCCTTTGCAAACAGAGTATACCCAGATCTAACGGCCCCTGTAGGGGCTGTTCGATTAGGATCTGCTCTGTGTGCTTATGGAATTATATGGATCTGGTCCTACAGAATTTGTATAAGCCAAAATATCCCTTGACAATTTGAATTACGAATTTGCGCACAAACGTTCGATTTTGGAAATGGGTTAAACCGATTCCGACGCCTTTTGACGCTTCTGTAAAAGTGACTATGTGAAAACATTGTGATAAATAGAGCATTTTCTCTACAAGAGAAAATGCTTTATTCATCACAGTGGTTTCAAAACTGCACACATCTGAAAATTTCCTTTTCTCTAGTAAATGCTCCTTTTTGGTAGATTTAATCAAAGAGGCTGGATCTAATAATAATAATAATAATAATAAAGACTTTATTTAACGAGAGAACTCATTTGATAAAATCAATCTTCCATGAGGCCCTCAACAGTAACATATATACAAACACATTAAAAACAATCTAGTAAAAGCTACATACATCTTTAAAGATACATATGGTTACTGGTAGAATGAAAGTTTTACTTAATGGTTAGCATAGGGTCTATAATATTTCAAGGTTTTACCCAGATCCCACAAGACGTCAGCGCAAAGTTGGCCCGATATCGCAATGACATTGGGTCCAACGAAGATCAGACAAACTAGCCTATGCGGGAATGGGTTACAGAAAATCACATTTTAGATTTACAATATAACTTAAATGCTAGTTTGGGTTCTGATATTTTCTTTCATGCTTTTTCTTTTTTTCTTTCTTTTTGCAAACTTTACACAATGCTTGTTCTATTTAAATAATAACAAAGTGTCTAGTCATAAATCCAAGAAAGACAAATTAAAATAAAATAATGAACAACTGTCTCACAGCATTTAGTAGAAAAAGAACTCCTTTGTCTAATCAATCACGCGAGGGATCCTATTCCGTTTTTAATTCATCACTTCTGACATAAACGAAATTTCATCTATCATCGATGTTTCAGTTTCTCCTAAAGCCGTGTCCTGTTTCAGAATTACTGTAAAACCCCTCTCAACACAAACGTCCAAATTAGTCTGGCTTTCGGTCTTTAAGACATGTTGCAGCTTAATGCAGGATAAAAGTCACGCAGAAAGCTCCCATAGGAGCTTTATGCATGACTTTCATCCTGCATTAAGCAGTCACCTCGCAGAAACAGCTCAAACGTCTTGCTTTCTAAATGTCTAGTTTAGAGTATTTTATTGTATTTTTTTATTTTTATATGATCAACCGGGATCTGACTTGTAGGGATTGAGAGAAAAATACCCCGTACTAAAATTACGGTAAACTGTCTTTCAAGAAAAACCCATTAAGTCTATCGTTTCAACCCTTTACCTAATGAATATTCATATCGGAAATAATGAAATCATGAATATTAAATCTTGGAATATGGCACTGACATTTGCAAACAATGTAGACCCAGACCAGAGTCCTGTGATCAGAGTCTGCATTTGTTATTCAGATCCCTCAGTTAAATTACATATATACCCTACATGTAACTTTTAAGCGTATTTATGGAGTAAAGAGTTAACCCCTAAAGACAGACTTAAGTGTACATGCTACGATGCATACCGGTAATTGTGTGGGGGTTTGTGCAAAAATGTTTACATCTAATTTCAAACTAGATATTTAATATTAATTTTCCATTTCAAACCACCTTCAAAACTTCAATTCGAGTTTAACCCTTTCCATGTTCTATGTTTATTAAAAATTCAATTACCTACTGAATGTTCATAGACAAAATAGTTATAATGAAATATGGAAGGTGGAACACTGAAGACATTTCAGAAAGTAAAGAAACAGAGCCACTAATTCCATTAGAAAACAGTGCATACCCTGATCAGACGGCTCCTATAGGGGTCGTCTGGTCTGGGTCTACTCTGTTTGCAAATCGCAAAAAACACGTTTATGTGAGGGAAAGGGTTAAGTGGTTAGAGGCGGAGTCATAGATAAAGGAGGCGTGGTCAAATCTACATGTATATGTTTCAAGATAAGTTTTGAAGATAAGTCACAGCATAAGGTTTGATGGCGATATAAAGGAGCTGTTCTTATTAACCTTTCTCATTTTGAATATTCAAATGTGAATCCATTCGTTATGAATATTAATTAGCCCAATTATTCCAAAGTTTGATCAGTTGTAGTCACTGAATTATAGTAGCAAATAGTGCAGACCCATATGAGACAGTTAACTCTAGGAGCTCCTCTACTAGAGCTGTCTCATATGGGTCTACACTACTTGCAAATGTAGATATGTACACTAATAGCAGAAGAAGGGTAAAAGGATTAAATTTATGCATATCATTTATATAGAAATGAAGAGTGCATGCTTGCATTTTAAATTAAAATGCATCTTCCCTCATTATTTAGTTTCCCTTTCAATATGTCTTTGGGTCTTAAATGAGCTGGGTTCACAAACAGTTTTTGGTCTTACCTAAGCTGAACATATAAAATTTGTATAAAGCTGAAATACGTTCTCATTCAATAAATAAATTGTATGCTGCAGCTACTGAATAAAGACACCATCAGTTAAACTTTCCCTCATATAAATGAATGTTCGTGCCTTTGTAAACAGAGTAGACCCAGATCATGATCAGACGGCCCCTGTAGGAGCGGTCCTCCCATGATCTGTTCTGCTTGCTTATGATAATTATAATATCTATAGATGATTCTTCAGTTTCTGTCGTGGTCAAAAAGCTAATAAATATTCATAAAGTCACTGTTCTGACATAAATATGCACGAGGTAAAGGCTTAACTAAAGTAAAGAACCATCATTTCGGTCAAGTCCAGTTGGCATGTGAGTGTATACAGTAAAACCTCTCTATAACGGCCACTAAATTACACCAAGTATTATGTGTTAAAGACAGGTGACTGCTTAAAGCATGGTGAAAGTAATACAGAACGCTCCTTTATAGGAGCGTTCTGTTTTACTTTCACTTTGCTTTAAGCAGCAACCTGTCCTAAATATCAACTAATTAACACAATAAAGTGGTCGTTATAGAGGGGTTTTACTGTATTGAACCTCAGTCCTGTGAGCGTCACAGTGTCCATCTTTGGCACATTTTGTATTCGTAGATTGTATTACTGATGGGTAGTCTCGTCAGGATCCAAACTGTTTTACTTTCTGTCAGTATTTTCCTAAAAACTTGAAAACGAATCTTATGTCAGTAACAAGTTTCAGCAAATCAGAATTTGAGTAGTCGTTGCAGATCTATTAGATAGATAGATAGATTTATTTCAATATCGCGCAACAAGACAAATAGTTAACAACACATACATATTTTAGAATTATAACAAAATAAAAATTATTAATAATAATGTTATATGTGTTATGAACCATGTCAGTCACATCAATATCAAGGATGACACAAAAAAGAAAATATTTCTCTTATTTCCATTGTGGTCCTTGTTATTGATGGTCTGACATAGAGAGGCATGCATTATGAAGAAAATTAAATCATTTACTTTAATGGAAAAATAATAAATCTATAAATTATGTTTATGACAGTGTTGTAAATGCTCTATTAATTACTACGATTATATAAACAAAATGAAATAAACTGTCTAGATTGGCACAATTATCACAAATTACTGAATTTTATAAAAATCTTAGTAATATATAAGTTCTACTAGCAAAAAGAGCAGACCCTAATCCGGCGGCTCCTAAAGGAACCATCTGATCTGAGTCTACTCTGATTGCAAATGCATTTGCAAACAGAGTAGACCCAGGTCAGAATTTGTTTGCTCATGGAATATTATAGTTCTGTTCCTTTAGTTTCTAAAATGGCTACATTGTTCGACCTTCCACATTTCATTTTAACTATTTTGTCCATGAATATTAAGTAGGTATGGGAATTTGGAATAAATATAGTACAGGGAAAGGGTTGTATAAAGGAAAGGATTAAACGTTTAATTCGTTAATATTCATGTAAAAAATAATGACGTCTGCCATCATGAATATTAACACTTTCCCTGTTCTGTATTTATTCCAAATTTCAATACCTACTGAATATGCATGGACAAAATAGTTATAATGAGATATGGACGGTGGAACAGTGTAGCAATTTTCAAAAAGAAAGAAACAAATCTTTCAAATTCAACTAGCAAATGGTGCAGACCCTGATTTAGACGACTCCTATAGGAGCCGTCTGATCTGGGTCTTCTTTGTTTGCAAATGCGTGAAAACATGTTTATATGAAGGAAAGGGTTAATTGGATGGGAGTTTTATAAAGGCTTTATGAATAATGGGACTTTCAGAAACAGAAGAACCAGACTAATACAATTATATTAATACAGTAAAATATCTCTAACTGCCACTATATTACATCAAGTAGTTTGTGTTAAAGGCAGGTGGCTGCTTAAAGCAGGGTGAAAGTAAAACAGAACGCTCCAATAGGAGCGTTCTGTTTTACTTTCACCTTGCTTTCAGCAGCCACCTGCCCCAAATACCAACTAATTAACACAATTTAATGACCGTTATAGAGATGTTTTACTGTTCATGTTTTACTGTTCAACTTCACTCTGATGATCAGATAACTCCTATAGGAGTTAAAGCGTCTCTATATCAGGTAAATGGTTAAGAAACGTTGCATAGACCCGATGTATAGATATGACAGTCTAACGTGAGACTTCATAACGCTTTCGGTTCTGTTCAAGTGTCATATATGAATCTTCAAGAGCTTTTCATCTACTCGTGTCATATTGAAAATATTGAAAATCTATTTTCAGGTTGGACCGGGAGCGTCAGCTTTTTCCCTGTAAATAAAGGTTACCCTTGTCGGACAAAACATTTGTGCGCCACAGTGAAAACTCCATTCAGAAGATAACTTCAGTTTTCAATTATTAAAATAGCTTGAAAGGAAGGAGAAAAGAAATTAATAGATCGATCCAGACAGTCGAAAGGCCGCTTTTGAAAAGGAAGTACTTGATTGGATAGACATGATCAATGTGGAGTATTGGTGCTAATTGTTCACGATATTGTGACAGGCCAAGAATAATAGGTGTGAGCGTGTTTGATTGGCCGGGAGTACACATTATAACGAAGGGCACCGATGTGTGACGAAATTTGCCGAGGCGAAAATTGGATTAAGCAATGAATGGCTTAAAAGGGAGATAGCGAAAGTGTTCTAATTCAATTGATGTCTTGCTTTTGTAAAGGGATATTCATGTGATGGAAATATTTTATGTTTAACTTATTTCCCTAAAGAAGTTGATTTAGTGAAGGCAACATATGGACATGTTTACCATGGAGAAGAAATATCGATATTTATTTACCCTGTGCATTATTTTTGGATTTCAAATACACGTGCCAGTTACTATGCTTCCAGCAAGCTGGGACCAAGCGGGTTCGGCTGGTTCACTGGAACACGCTCTGCTTGATAACGGAAAGAGGATGCGTGACGCAGATTCTGCAGCGAGAATTATAAATGAGACATTAATAGATGCAAGACCAAGCTCCCGTGAACTGATATCAACAAATAATCATATTAGTCGGGAAAGTGGATATAAAGCTGCACGTGTTGTTGAATATATCATGCCGAGACAACGTCAAGATGAACAAGCTAAACACAGTGTTGTACTCGGTTCTTCTCAGGGTGAACATTATCACCTGAATGGAAATGTAAATCAAGCACGGTCGGTAGACCACCGGAGTTTCAATGCCGCCGAGGATTTAACTGGATTAGAGGGATCGTTAGATTTAAAGCATGCTAAATCTCCTCAATCTGATTTTAATCGTCTTTCGGCGGATTTAGTGGGTGTCAAGCTCAAACACATAGAGGCTCGGTTAAGTAACTTGTCTGACGAAATATTGACTCGAAGAAATATGCTCAATCAGGAAAGTCGTGAAATAAAGGCCAACAAAACCGATGAGATTAATGTTGACACCAAGCTTGACACAAACAAGAATAGACCATTAGATAACATGACATTGAATGTAGTACACACAGAACAAAACTCCATTGATAATATAGTTAATGATATATTTTGGTCACGTGATCTTGAAGATTATTGTCCGGTGCAGTTCTCAGAAAATGATTACGCTTACTGGAAACGAAAAGTAGAGACACATGACGTCATCAGAATGGAGGAGGGGTGTGGCAGCATGCAGAACAGGCTTGTCACATTTAACGATTCGTCTAAAGCTTGTGTCCGCTACAGGATGAATACAGAACTGATGCAGGGAGAAATATACTCTTTCTACTTGGGGAAACTTTTAAATATGGGTAACAGTCCGCCAACCGCAATGGTCGTCCCTCTTAGTTCAAAACAATGGCGTCAAGTTCATTCTGACGCCGTATCTGCACACTGGGCAGAGCATAAGCCGGCTATCTTAACCCAATGGTGGCCCGACCTAGAACAAGTTCACATGCCCAAAGATTTAAGGGACCTAAAGGGTCGATTACGCCCACAAAATTACTGGCTTGAAGGTCGTCCCCGGGATGAACTCTGTGATATTGTGCAGTGGACTGATTTAATAGTATTTGATTATATATCCGGGAACTTAGATAGGGTAGTTAATAATCTGTACAATTTAAAATGGAATGATAAAATGATGGAGAAACCAATTCACAATCTTATGAAATTAAAAGCGACAAGGTTGTTACTATATTTAGACAACGAATCTGGCCTGTTTCATGGTTACAGACTGTTGGATTCTTACGCGGAATATCACAAAAAGTTGCTAGAATCAGTTTGTATATTCCGGAAGTCGACCGTAGATGCCATCGAGAAATTACACAAGGGAGGTAATACCGGAGAAGATTTGCAAAATTTATATCAATCCAACGAGCCAAATCACTGGTCTTTGCCACGCATGACTCAGAAAAACATGAAAATACTTCAACAGAGAATCACAGATGTTTATAAACACATTCAGCTGTGCAGAACTCATAGTACGTCCATTCTTACTAATCGCTGACCTTGTCATCAGAAATAGACATTCATTGACGCTACAGCATCTATTCAAAATATGATGTGAACTTCGTCCAGTGTGCTTAGCCATAATTTCTTACTACAGAAAAAGAAACTTCTTAAGGTTTCCAAGCAACGTATGCATTACTTATAATGTAACCAAAAACAATCAAATGACAGTGAACTATGGCAAAGAAGAAAAACGAACAAAGGTTATTGCGCGGCAAAACAAGAAAAGGCTGCTGACAACACAGATATCATCAACGTTAAAAAGGACTTGTCGCGATAGACATGTATATTCTATCTATCCAACGGGATAGATTAAATTACTACATTGGACAAGAAATCAGACCACATCACCCCTCATCCAGCGATGTAACATCAAAGAAGTGAATTAAACCACGAGGATAAATTGTATTCACTGATGCAAAAACGGACACAACAAAGAAAGACAGTTTTCTTCGCCTTAAGATGACGGATGAGCCGTGATCGATAGTACTGCGCCAAATAAAAATCCCACAAATCTGGAGTATCAAAGGTTTGTTCAGCCTCTTTAGTGATCATCTATTAATCCTTATTATGCTAAGCGCGTTATGACTCGCATATGCAAACAGCTTGGATCCAGATGAGACGCCGAGTAACTCGGCATCTCATCAGGATCCAACTGTTTGACAGTTGGTCATAAGTTTCTCCAAAGCTTGAACGGATCTGTAAAAATGCAGTAGATTAGAATTTGACAAGTCTCGTTCTTTTCACAGCATGATAACGTTTAACCCGTTATGTGACACGAAAAACATTGTGTAGTTATATTTACAACATTCAGGTATTTCACATAATAATTATATTTGTAGAAACTATAGACCGAATGTCAAAACTGTTTGAAACTTGATCAGTCTCCGAGTTACTCGGCACCTTGCCTGGGCCCAATTTATTTCAATCCCGTTCAGGATTCTGTAAGGGTTAGTCCTTGAAGTTCGGGAACCGGGTATACAAGACTTTCGCAAATAATGTGGACCCTGATCAAAGGGCTCTCGAGAGAGCCCTTTGATCAGGGTCAGCGCTTTTTTGTAATAAAAATCATTTTCGTCAGTGATAAAATTTGATTCATGTTCTTTGTTTAATTAATATTCAGAAAGAGGGAGAGAGAGGGGAGCCATTTTAAATAATTCAGCAGATAAAGGGTTAATTCGGCCTGTTTAGTGTTCGTTAATTATTGATCCGCAATTTCTCGTTTGAGATTTGTTCATTAAAACGACATTAAACTTCTTCGATTGGGTATAACAGCGTCTTCCTCGAAAGCTGTATTCGATCAAAACTGCATAAATCAATGTGTTTTGTACATATTAACCCTTCGCTTGCTATTTACGTCAATATACCTACCTGTAAATAGTGAAGACCCAGATGAGACAGCTCCTGCAGTTAATTGTGCAACTTGTGCACTCCAAAGCAGTGATTGCACATCGAAATACTTGTATACAGTGAAGATACATGTATATGTAATTATACAACAGGGCGTGGGTAAAGAAGGAGAAATGTATTTTAAAATTCAGCAAGAGAAGGGTTAACATTTTATTTCATAGGTAACCTTACATTGCCTTTGCAGACAGAGTAGACCCAGATCAGACGGTTCTTGTAGGAGCCGTCAGTATTTGATCTGATTGCTTATGGAATAATATAGATTTTATTGTACAGTTTCTGCCATAGCTATAATGTCATGTTTTCATGTGCCGTTGTCAAAATGAATCAAATTGATATTCATGTAGTTGTTACTTCTTACATGAATGTAAATGAAGTAAAGAAGTAATTGAACAATTTTAGATACCAACGGTTAAGGTCCAAGCCGTCTGATCTGGGTCTTCTCTCTTTGCTTATGAAATAATATAGACCCGATTCTACAAATTCTCTGCCATTGCTAAAAGTTGACGTGTGCAATTGCAGTTATAAAAAATAAATTATTTTATATTATTTCCGTACACAGAATATTCATGAAGTAAATCTGATTTCCAACACTTTGGAAGAAACATTCACTTAATTATTAGTTTCATTAAACATACATTCTACAGATAAATTCTTCTTAAACCCTTTATTAAATGAATATTCATACCAGATACAATGACTTACAGCAGTCTGCTATTCGGTGGCAGAATTTTTATAACGGCATCTCGAACAAGGGAAGTTTTACCATTTTAGAACACTATTTTAGTAGTTCAAATGTAGACTGATCAGACCCATATCAGACGGCTCCTACAGGATATGGGTCTGCTCTGTTTGCGAAGGTGCAAAAATGTGTCTCTATGAGGCAAAAGGTTAAGAAAGGCTTTGATCTGATTGAAATTAAATATATATATGTAAAAAAGATGGCTGAAGGGGGATTTCAACTACGATGAAAAAGAGTGAGTAATTAATTCTCACATTAATTCTCACAGAAAATTCAAATTATTATCCATAAAAATATAAATCTATTTTATAAATGGATATATTCATACTTTGTAGATAATTTCAAAGATGACTTCAGGAAGTGGCAATTTCATGAAGGTGATTTTCAAAAATGTTCCTACTTTTCAGAAAGCTTACAGAACATAATGCACGTGTATTAAGTTTTTTAACAACATGAGTTTATAAATCCTAAGTCTAGAATGTTCATGTACAGTAAATCCTCGCTAATACAAACACACAAGTACATAATATTCCCGGGCTGTAAGGCATGTGGCAGCTTAATCATAAATTAAAGGCATACAGAAAGCTCCCAAAAGAGTTTTCTGCACGACTTTAATCGCGCATTAACCAGTCAAAACGTAAAACGTCCCCAAATTGTTCACTATAAGTTGGAAATAGTGTAGTTTTACTGTAAGTTCGCATTGGTTTAAGTTCACAACAAATTTATTCTTCATTTAAAGAGTTTCACGCAATACATGTCAACCCTGTAATAATTCAAACTGCTTGATCACAATGAAAAGAGAGAGACGTTTCCAAGTACAACTGAGCCCTTCAAAATGGTCCTCTAAATGAATAAACATTGATGTTTTTAATCAATAACTTCTTGAATATTCACTTAAGAAATAATGACATCATGAATATTGATGTTTTATATTATTTTATTATTATTTTATTATTATTATTCTGGTATATTACTATACTGGTATATGTTCGTTCTCAAGTTTTTGATTGGTCAGATTTGAGCCTTTGGCTCAAATCTGACCAATCAAAAGCTTGAGAACTCAAATCTGACCAATCAAAAGCTTGAGAACGAACTCAGACTCAACTAAAAAGCTTTATAAGCATGGATACAGATTTGTGTTATTCTATAAGCCAACATAGTATGTCCTGATCAGGTGGCTTCTACAAGAGCCGTCTTATCTAGGTCTTCTCTGTCTGCAAAGACATAAAATGGCATATATATGGTATAAAGGATTAAAAGCTAGATGCAGGACGTACGTAAGTAGTGCTATGGAGCTGTTTTGCATAAACTTCATCTTGCATTAAAATATTACCTACCTTAAAGGCAGGCATCGTGCTTTGATGTTGTAAAATTACTCAATCAATTACATGTACATTTATGCTAAAACACTACTATTACCGCAAGCACTTCCATTATAATATACAATACTTTAAAATAATATACATATAAGTGCTTCACTCTGTCTTGGTCATAAATTCAAGCGGGAGGAAAATCTGCTGGGAACCTCATCCACGTCCTGTACAAATAACCACGAATCCCTCCCCAGTAACTCGACGTTTCATCAGGATCCAAACTGTCTGACACTCGATCAATAGTTTCTAAAAAATCTTGAACGAATCGAAAAAAAATTGGCAAAAATGTACCACAACAGAATTTGAGCAAAGATCTTATTTTTTTGGTAAACCGGGGCAAGGGTTAACCCTTTCTCTGTTCTATATTTAGTCCAAATGTCAATACCTACTGAATATATTCATGGCAAAAATAGTTATAATGAAATATGGAAAATGGAAACTTGTAGCCAGTTTAGAAAGTAAATAAACATAACTTTCAACTTCAATTAGCAAACAGAGCAGACCCTGATCAGACGGCTCCTCTAGGAGCCGTCTGATCAGGGTCTTCTGTTTGCAAATGCGTAAAAAGGCGTTTATATAGAGGAAAGGGTTATTCAAATTGGGGACAAAAAGAAAATGATCACAGGTACGATGATGCATTACAATTTAATGTATATTACCCACTCTTTAAATCCGGTTGGCTCCTTTCCTGATGATCCAAGCTGCTGGCAAATGATAACAGGGTTGATATTAGCGGGATAAGAATTATTTAATAATACAAATGATGGAATCAGTAAAATACTTTATCCAACGGAAACAATCCGTAGCCGCAGTATTTGAATGAAATATTGCTTTAAAATTCAAATTCACAAAGAGTAGATTAAAGATTATTTTTTCCCATTAAGATCCCATCAATGCATATATGTATGTGCTTCCATAAACGAAGTCAAGCTCATTACAAAAGTCAAACTTTGGACTAAACCTGATATAAAGCAACATACCTGAACAAGGGGCACTATTAACCCTTATCATGCTAAGCGCGACCTTACTTTCATTTTCAAACAGCTTGGATCCTGATGAGACGCCGAGTAACTCATCAGGATCCAAGCTGTTTGACACTCGGTCAACAGTTTCTCAAACGCTTGTACGAATTAGAAGTAAGTGAAGAAGATACATATCAGAGTTTGGGCAAACATAATTTTTTCAGCACTATAAAGTATAAATGCCGACCTTTAACACTCTCCGCCTTGAATATTCGTTTATTACTGCATGTATATTCACGGACTGATTTATTTTTTTTTATAAATACGCATCAACGAGGAAATTTTGAATTGAGGCACTTCAGAATCAGCTGCATACTATTCTATAAACAAACAGAGCTGACCATGATCAGATGGCTTCTACAGGAGCCGTCTGATCTGGATCTACTCTGTTTGCAAAGGCGCCAAAAGTCGTCTATACCAGAGGAAGAGTTAAGACAGACAACGGATTAATGCAGGCTCCAAGTCATGCAGAAATGTCCTGAAAGGAGTTTTCTGCATGATTTTCGCCCTGCATTAAACAGCCACCTGATCAAAAAGACCATAATTCTTCTTTATTAAACTCCTGGTTAAGAGCGATTTTACCGTATATACGAATTGGTTAAATATTTGCTAAATTGTAAGTAATAAATTATCCTCCTGTTTGTTTTACATTTAATGGATCAGTGATTGCGCATTAATTATGTTTTGTGGTTTTTAAGAATATTATATATTGCAATAAGATATTGTTTGCAACGCTGGTTTATTGTTCTATTCAAGTCTTCTTCATATACAGTTTGACATCTTTCTACATACAAATTTACATGGAATCATCATGTATATGACCATTCTATAATTACAAGAGGCGGCATTTTCAAGCATGAAGAAAACCAAGATGCACGTATAAATGAAATAATTATCCATCAATGGCAGTACTGTAGATACATATACAAGTTCATAGAAAAACGACTTTGGAACCATTCCATTACAATAGAACCTGTCCTAAACGACCATTCATTTATTGAACATAGGAGTCTTAAAAACAAATGGTTGCTTAATGCGGGGCATACTTAATGCAGATAGCTCATATAGGAGCTTTTTGCATTACTTTTGACCTGCATTAAGCTACCAACTGCCTTAAAGACCCCATATTTAGACCTCTTTTTGATAGCCGCTTAAGACAGGTTCAACTGTATTTCGATCCAGTTTTCAGAGGGTCTTATGTTTCGACTTCTCCTGTTTGGTCGTTGCTAGACATCTTCTTCTAGTAGTATATGGACGTCATTACGAAGATATTTGTTCGTCTGGCGTGTTAATGATTTACCTAACATAAACGATTTCACACACCCGCAAACAGGGTACAGTAAAACCCTTCTAATGCGACCACCAAAAGATGTATAATTCTGGGTCTTAAATGCAGATGGTAGCTTAATGCAGGTCGAAAGTTATACAGAAAGCTCCTGCAGGAGCTTTCTGCATAACTTTCGACCTGCATTAAGCAACTGCCTGTTTTTAAAGACATTTATTTCCATTCAGAAAGTGGTCGCATTCGAGGGGTTTTACTTTATAATATACAGTGCAGTGTAACCTGTCCTTAGAAGCCATTCATTTATTGAACATAGGACTCTTCAATAGCTTAATGTAGGGCAAAGGTAATGCAGACAGCTCATATAGGAGCTTTCTGCATTACTTTTGACCTGCATTAAGCTACCACCTGCCTTACATACCCGTAGACATATTTTTCATAACCGCTTAAGACAGGTGCTACTGTATATATGTTTGACAATATAGATTTGATTCTATAAAAAATATTGTGTTCATATATTTCTTCTTCATTACGTGCCAAAATAAAAAAAACCCATCTAATTAATATTCATGAAGTCATTGTTTCTTACATGAATATTCATCTGGTAAAGGGTTAACTCATCGTTACGTTAATTTTTTTCTCAAGATTACGAATGAGCACAGGTTAATGGTGGATCGGGCGAGATTTATGATCATTCGGAGATATTCGGACACTTAGGCAGGGCCGAGGGAAATTTGATTCGAAACTAACAGTGAGGTCATATCTGGTGATCTAATTTATGTAAAGAGATAGAAATTAATGTTGATGCTTTGCAATTGTTCGGTCGGAAGTGTTCTCAGCCCTATGGGGGCTGGGTTATTAATTAGTTTTCAGTTTGGAATGATATTTGGATTTTGAAGTACAATGCAGTTCTAATATGAATAGGATGATATATGAGGGAAATCTGTTTTTGACGAAGGCTCATAAAGGAACATTAATAATTCATATTTCCTCGCTCTTTTCAGGGTACAAACGCAGTGTCTAAAACACAAATGAACTACAGTAAAACCTCTCTATAACGGCCACTAAATTACATCAAGTATTTTGTGTTAAAGGCAGGTGGCTGCTTAAAGCAAGGTGAAAGTAAAACAGAACGCTCCAATAGGAGCGTTCTGTTTTACTTTCCCATTGCTTTAAGCAGCCACCTGCCCTAAATACCAACTAATTAACACAATTTAGTGGCCGTTATAGACAGGTTTTACTGTATGCTTATCAAACGAGCAGAACTCGTTTGTCACGCTAAAACGTCTGCTCACTTCTTAAATAGCGTTTTGCATTCGAGTTATACCATTTCTAAATTTCTAAAACTAGAAAGGTCAAAAAATAGAGAGAGAGTGAGAGAGAGAGAGAGAGAGAGAGAGAGAGAGAGAGAGAGAGAGAGAGAGAGAGAGAGAGAGAGAGAGAGAGAGAGAGAGAGAGGGAGGGAGGTTGAAAAAGAAAGCATGTTTTAGTTTGCTGCTTCGCTATAAAGAACTTGAACTCACCCCTGGTCATCTTATCCTGTTTATCAGACCTGCAACTTGAGAAATTGTCCAGATTACAAATCGGTTAACTCGAACTTCTGTTATCTCGAACTAATTTATATGGTCCCTTGAAGTTCGAGATATCGATGTTCAACTGTATGTATATATGTGTCATTATGGAACGTTTTTAACATTTACTCTTTTTGTATTTTTCAGAAACCGTTTTTGGCATGATACACCCTCGAAGCAAGGCTAACCGGACATGATGAAATCGCCGTCTTTCAAGAACTTGGACATACATAATGTACATGGCTTTCCTGTTATTTCATTGATCCAAAACGCACCATATATAACTATGTGCTTATCAATTTGTTAAAACATTGACATTCATCACACAACACCTACTACTCGTGATAATACAGGATGTTCGGAAAAGACTAGACACAGATCAGTCGCTGTATTGGACCGTACTTGTCTGTGATTTGGTGTTTCATATAATGACATTTAACCCTTTACTCCATGAAGAATAGTTATCTAAGAAATAATTACTTCATGAATATTTTGGCCATTGTAGAAACTGTATATCAATTATATATTATTCCATGAGCAAACAGAGCAGACCCTGATCAGGCGGCTCCTATAGGAGCCATCTGAGTTGGGTCTACTCTGCACGCAAATGCATAAAATGCGTATTTAACCCATTCCCTCATATTGACGACTTTTGACGACTCTGTAAAAGTCACCTATTGAAACCATTGTGATAAATAGAGCATTTGCTCCCATAGGAGCAAATGCTCTATTTATCACAATGGTTTCAAACTACAAAATTATAAACCTTTCCTTTTCTATAGTTAATGCCCCTTTTCGGTAGATTCATACAAAAAAGAGGTTGTATCTAAAAATAGCCTATGAGGTAATGGGTTAATGAATAAATAGTTAGAGTTTTATTAATCATTGTATTGCAACGGGAGAGTGTGTGATGTCATTTGGCAAGTAAAGGGATAAATCCGCCAACTATTTCAACTGACCGACATTTGTTTGCCAGCTTGCGTTACCATATGAAGTAGAACCTGCCTTAAGCGTCCATCAAAGACTAAACACAATGTATATTGAGGGGAGGTGATTATTACAGTAGAACCTGTCTTGAGTGGCCATCTAAAAGAGGTCTAATTATGGGCCTGTATGGCAGGTGGTAGGTGGTGCTTTAATGGGAGGTAGGTGGTAGCTTAATGCAGGTCAAACGTAACGCATTACTTTTGTTCTGCATTTAACTCTTTTGGCGCCAAATTTAAAAGTGTCGTCTGCAATAATAATGTCATATTAAAATATAATTCTAAACTAAATAATAAAGGTATATTTGTAAAACATTTGTTTTTAAAAAACCTGTATGCTTGGGCTAAAAAAAATACAGAAAACAGTGAAGTCCCAGGTCAGATGCCGCCTTGAAAAGGCGGCATCTGACCTGGGACTGCACTGTTTTCAATGGTGCCAACAGGCGACATTGGCGCCGAAAGAGTTAAGCAATCACCTGCTTTTTAAGACCACTATATTCACTAAATGAATGGCCGCTTAGGACAGGTTCCACGGTGTCCATAGTTCAGTGTTGTCTCAAGCTGGAAGCACTGGGGGATACGGATATGACTGAGTAAAATTAAACACAATAAAACGGGTTTATATACTGTACCATGTTTCGTAAATCATTGCAATAAAATCATAAATACAAGCATTTGTGTATGTTATCATTAGATATTAAGTTAACCCTATATTCCATACAGACGCCATTTTGAATGGTATGCAAACATATTAGACTCATATTAGAATATCCCTGTATGATCCTGTTTGGCCAGGATCAGCTCTGTTTGCTGATCCAATAATATAGATCTATTTCCGTTGTTTCTGCCTTGGTCAAAATTCATTTGTTCATAGCACGCACCATTATAATAATTAGCTAATGGTCATTAAAATATCATTATCCATTACATAAATACTCATCCGATAAAGGGCAAAATCGATCTAAATCGGGAAAAAAATCGGTAATATTCGTTACCATTCTATAGACGCATTACAAAACGCCTACGATATGTACCATATGTTTGATATATACATTGCAGCCTCGCTTATCTGAACACTTCAATACATATCAGTATCGATCTTTGAGACGGGTATCAGCTTAATGCAGGGTGAAAGTCATGCAGAAAGCTCCTCTGGGAGCTTTCTGCATGACTTCCACCCTGCATTAAACAACCACCTACATTAAAAGTTCTCAATTCTTTTATACTAAAAGTTCGAATTATTGAGGTTTTGACTATGTACATGTATTAAAAAAGACCCAAGTCAATTCCTTCAACATATGTTGAAATAAATCCTATAGTGAAAGGAAATCGATGACTTAATTTGAACTTGTATGACGTCATCCAGAAAAAATGTCAGTGATACATGATGTATCCAAACAGGTGTTTGAGTTCTAACCAGATTCAGCATCACATTAAAGTTTCCAAACTGATTATTCATTGTTTACAATTTATTTGCTAGGGTACTTTACACTTTAGCAAGTTGAGTAAACGTTTGTTAGCGCATTTTTTTCTCTCATTTTCATCAATTTTCGAATAATCGCGGTACATTTATATTAGTGATCCAGCTGCAAGCATTCGGTTCGTGATGTATACCAATATCACGCACAGTAAATACCTCTGAATCCATGACTAAATACCTCTGAATCCATGACTAAATACCTCTCAATCCATGACTAAATACCTCTCAATCCATGACTTTTGACGCCTTTGCAAACTGAGAAGACCCTGATCAGACCGACCCTACAGGCTGATCTGAATTTGCTCTGTTTGTCCATTAAATAATATAGATCTGATTCTTTACTTTCTGTCAAGGTCAAGCATTCCTTTGTTCAATATGTCAATCATAAAAACAAAAACAAAATCATGTTTATATACAGTAAAACCTCTGTATAACGGCCACTAAATTACATCAAGTATTTGTGTTAAAGGCTGGTGGCTGCTTAAAGCAAGGTGAACGTAAAACAGAACGCTCCTATGGGAGCGTTCTGTTTTACTTTCACCTTGCTTTAAGCAGTCACCTGCCCTAAATACCAACTAATTAACACAATTTAGTGGCCGTTTCCAAACGAACCCGGCATCTCTCGTATTCGCGACCTGACTCGTATTTTGCTATCAGCTTGGATCCAGATGTGACGCCGAGTAACTCGACGTCTCATCAGGATCCATGCTGTTTGACATTCGGTAATTATAGTTTCTCAAAAGCTTGGTCAAATTAATTTTTTCACAGCAAAGTAAGGACTAAGCAGTCATAGACATTTTAAGGTAATTACTACATGAATATTCATGTAAGAAATAAGAACATAATGCATATTAACTGGATTATTTCTAATAAAGGCACATGCACACAGGAATGTTCGCTATGGCAGAAACTGTAGAATCTTCTATACTATTTCATAAGCAAGCAGAGCAGACCCAGATCAGACGGCTCCTATAGGAGTCGTCTGATCTGGGCCTACTCTGTTTGCAAAGGTGTAAAAAGGCGTATTTATGGAGGAAATGGTTAAGTCTCCTATATGTTTATCAATGTTTGATCTAGAATACGCATCACACACCATATATACCATATGTTTTATTAGACAAACAAACGAATTACAGTAAAATCTCATTTAAGCGACCGCATACCTTATTAACATAGGGGTCTGTATAAGCAGGTGGTTGCTTAATACAGGGCAAAAGTTATGCAGAAAGCTCCTATAGTAGCTTTCTGCATAACTTTTGTCCTGCATTAAGCTACCATCTGGTTTGTTTTTTTAAAAAATCAGAATTTTACTTCCTTTGAGTGGTCGTATTAGCGAGACTGTACTGCAGTTAAATGCGACTTACATACACTCAGCGTCACTAGAAAGTTCCCACCCTATATACACCTATATCTTTTGAAATAGTAGTATCATGTGTAAAATACTAGTACGATATCGTTCTTCATTTAAATGTGTAGTAACGGGCGCTTATATCGTCCCGATACGATGCTCTCCTTTTCGACCACGGACTGCACGTGCAAATTGACGTGTTCGTGCAAAGTCGATATGTACTCGAAATTTATCACGAACCATTTGTGGTTTATGAAAGTCAGTGTTCATGCCAACATAAAGACGCTAAATTTCGTAAAAGATTTGCTCAAAATGGGACGTTTGACGGACGCACAACGTCAGCAGGCCATCGGTATGGTCAACGCTGGATTATCGTATCGAGACAGCAGGTCGAATGGAGTGTTCTCACCAAACGATCATGAAACTCGTACAGAGACACCATCAGACAGGGTCTGTGAGTGATAGGCCGCGCTCAGGACGCCCAAAGGTGATGCCAAGACATACTGACCGTTAAATCGTCCTCTCGCACCTTCGCAATAGGTTCCTGTCGGCTACAAAGACGACACGGGAGACACAAGGACTTCACAATGGCCGACAACCGGGTAAATTGATGTACGTTGCACCGGAGATGGCTTAATCGGCAATGGCATTGTGTATTTTTTTACCGACGAATCCAGATTCTGTTTAGATATGGTCGACGGGCGAAAGAAAGTATTGAGACGTCGGGGAGAACGGTATGCGGACTGTTGTGTGAGAAAGGCTATGCCATGGGATTGGGGCAGTGTAATGGTGTGGGCAGGGATCTCTTGGAGGCATAAAACAGCACTCGTCGTGGTTGACGGAAATTTGACGGCACAGTGGTATGTTGACAGCATCTTAAAACCAGTTGTTGTCCTCTTTCTACAGACACACGGTGACGTTAACGTATACCAACAAGACAATGCCCGGTTAACACAGGGTTTCCTGAGAAACAACAATGTCAATACACTCCTTTGGCATGTTTACTCGCCAGATCTCAGCCCTATAGAGCATTTATGGGATCAATTAAGACGTGCAGTGTATGACGGTCGACGTCATACCGGGAACTGTCAGCAGCTCATCCAGGCCCTCATGGACGAATGGGAGGCTATCCCCCAGTACCGTATACGGCGTCTGATACAGAGTATGCGGCGCAGAATCACCACAGTCCTTCGTGCACAAGGAGGCCATACCCGTTACCGAGGTTTGTGACTTTTGTTTTTCCGGTGACCTTCTTAAAGCAAAGAATTGTCACATTTTGTTTTCGAAAACAAAATGCGTACCAAATCATGTTTATCATTTTCATAACACTTGACCGTGTGCAATATAAAACGAATTGCATCTATAATGTAATGTAGTAAAGGAATTATGGACATACATATGGGTGGTAACTTTCTAGTAACACTGAGTACATGTTGAAATAAATCCTAATCCTAAGAACTGCGGAGAATGTATGTATTGATATTTGCCAACAATGTAGATCCATATCTGATCAAGGTCTGCAATGTTTGTCAACAAAAGTCATCTGGCAAATGATAACCTTTTATACTAAATAGACTCTACTGAGCCTTTGAAACTATGATGGCCCATTCCACTTTAACCCTTCTCATGCTATTCGCGTCAATATACCTACCTGTAAATAGTGAAGACCCAGATGAGACAGCTCCTGCAGGAGCTGTCTCATCAGGGTCTGCACTATTTACAACTTGATTGTGCAACCAGTGCACTCCACAGCAGTGATTGCACAGCGAAATACTTGTACACAGTGAAGATATATGTAATTATACAACAGGGCATGGGTAAAGAAGGAGAAATGTATTTTAAAATTCAGCAAGAGAAGGGTTAAACATCAAGCGCTCAAAGCGTTAAAACAAAAAGGAAATTAAAAATACAGTTGAACTTCGATAAATCGACCTTCAATGGACCATACAATTTAGTTCGAGATAACAGAAGTTCGAGTTATCCGATATCTAACCTGAACCATTTCTCAAGGCCACAGCTTAATACAGGTCTAAAGTAATACTGAAAGCTCCTGTAGGAGCTTTCAGCAATACTTAGACCTGTATTAAGCTATAGCATGTGTTTCTAGATATCTGTAGTGATATATATTTTAGAGCAATTCTGTATTGTAAGTTTTGGAGGGACTGAACTTTTTGTTCGAGTTATCCCGAAGTTCGAGTTATCCGAGTTCGAGATATTGAAGTTCATCTGTATTAACTGGATAACGAATTGTGAGCTTATGTGATGCAAATAAAAAAAAAATCGTTTTTATTGACGATGCATCAATAACACTACATGCATTAAATAGTTTGTATTCTAACCAGACTATGAACTAATTATGCATCGTTTTTACTTTGCAACTTTTTCATGAAATAGTTTTCTCATGATCAGCTCGGATGTTTAACCTTTAGCGAACTGAAAAAAATAACATACATGTACTGAATTTTTCATCTCCATCTTTCTAAAACCTACAAAGTGAATTTGATTTCTCTATAACAATTCACACAAATACGTTGGTTCCTGATGAGGTTTCAACGTCGTCTTGTTCGAATTACTAACGTAATCACTCTGTACACAGTAAAACCTCTGTATAACGGCCACTAAATCACATCAAGTATTTTGTGTTAAAGGAAGGTGACTGCTTAAAGCAAGGTGAATGTAAAACACAACGCTCCTATAGGAGCGTTCTGTTTTACTTTCACCTTGATTTAAGCAGACACCTGTCCTAAATGCCAACTAATTAACACAATTTAGTGGTCGTTATAGAGAGGTTTTATTGCATTTACCTGATGGAGACTCATTTAAACACTTTTGACGCCTTTCCAAACGGAGTAGACCCAGATCAGACGGCTTCTGTAGGAGTCATCTGATCAAGACCTGTCTTGTTTGCTAATAGAATTACATTTGATTGATTCTACAGTTAAGGCCAAAACAGCATGTGCTCCAATACTATTAGAATGATGTCATTAACATATTCATGAGGTAAAGGGTTAAGAATGAATCATTTCAAATATATTTAACGCCGTCACATGAACCTTTATTTAATAATTACTTTAATAGCATGCACATGTACCGCAAAACCACCCTACATCAACAATTCAAAGTAAGCCTAATTATGGACATATACTGCAAATGGTGGTTCCACTCTTTACTCCATAAATCCGATTTTCTACTCCTTTGCAAACAGAGTAGACCCAGATCAGACGGCTCCTAAAGGAGCCGTCTGATCAGAGTCTGCTCTGTTTTCCTACAGAATAATATAGATATGCAATAATCGGTCTTGGAGACAGGTGGCAGCTTAATGCAAGGTGAAAGTCATGCAGAGAGCTCCTCTAGTAGCTTTCTGCATGGCGTTCATCGTGCATTAAGCAGTCACCTGCCTTAAAGTATCTACAGCAAAACCTCTCTACAACGGCCACTAAAATACATCAATTATTTTGTGTTAAAGGCATTTGGCTGCTTAAAGCAAGGTTAAAGTAAAACAGAACGCTCCTATAGGAGCGTTCTGTTTTACTTTCACCTTGCTTTAAACAGTTACCTGCCCTAAATACCTACTTATCAACACAATTTAGCGGCCGTTGTAGAGAGGTATTACTGTACTAGAATTCTCTACTAGAATTCCGGTTAAGAGGGGGTTTACTAACAGATTTTTGGCGACTTTGAGATTGCTTTTATAAACACTTTTGATTCAGATGAGATGTCGAAAAACTCGACTTTTCAAAAGATACAAACTCTTTGATACCAAGATCTTGCTGGTTGTATTCCTTAACCCATTCCTCCATATGCTATTTTTTAGATCCAACCTCTTTGAATAAATCTACCGAAAAGGAGCATTAACTAGAAAAAAGGAAACTTTTTAAAATTTTGTAGTTCTGAAACCATTATGATAAATAGAGCATTTGCTCCTTAGGAGCAACTGCTCTATTTATCACAAAGATTTTAAAAAGTGACTTTTAAAGATGCATAGAAGGGCGTATTAATGGAGGAAATGGTTAAAAATAATTCAGCATACTTTTCTTACAATATTGCAACCCGAAAACTATTTGTAAACAAACAAGTTACTCAGTTTGTTAAATTTTGAACGCCCCTCTTTGGGGTCATTGGGTGCGTTATGTTTCAAGCGACAAATAGCTGGTTTTATTTTTATTGTCCCTGCTTGACATGAAACTGAAATTTTCGAGAGAGAAAAAATAACATTTTAAATTGTCATTCATTATATCGTTGTGACCACAACTTATAGAAAGTCGTCTGCTTCAAACAGGCTGCCCAAAGGAAGCGGTAAACGCCCCATCCCTGCTGAAGCACGGTCCTATCCACGGAAGAAAAAGAAATCTTATAGGGACGTTCCATTTCTTGAATACCATTTGATTACTATATTATGTCAAAACAAGTGATACTAATTTGTTTGACATATTGTGTGACAGGGTATTGTCTTTATTTGCACAATTCTTTGATTTAAGACACGAGTCGTACATATTGACTTAAGATCAAGATCATAATCAAACAATCTTTTACACAATTACAATGATTACATTTTTACCAGCAAATTTGTTACAGCCAGAGGTGAATCAGACGACAGCAAAAAGCAGATAATATTTGTAAGAAGACGCCAAATTCAATGATTGGTTAATTCTTTGCACATTAGAGACGAATCTGTGGTTATCTATGCAAACAGTTTGGATCCAGATGAGATGCCGAGTTATCTCATCTGGATCCAAACTGTTTACAATGCGCTCATAATTTTGAAAAATAAAAGAAAATCGATAAATTCCACTTAAATAATTTGTAGCTGACGACAAATTCTGCAGACGACAAAAGTTACTTAGCGTGTAAAGAGTTAATGGCGAAAGTACTGTAAGCAAATTGCAGCATGTGTTCAGGGAATATTAAATTTGCAGTGAGTAATAAATTATATCCATAACATCAAAAACACAAACGTGCTGGGCGAAAATAAAAGTAAAACATGCTCTCCGTTTCTTGTTTATTTATTTTGTTTATATTCGGGGGTTGGGGTGGTAGTTGTGTGTGTGTGTGGGGGGGGGGGGGGGGGGGTGCAGACGACGCTTGTGTACTGGTTCAGGATCGTGTTCAAATTTGCACCCATTATACCATGAATATTCATGAAAGAAATAATGTCTGTATGCATATCATTTACCTAAACTTTTGTAATGGCACATGGACAAGAGGAACTTTGGCTATGGCAGAAACTGTTGAATCAAATGTATATAAGCCAATAAGCATACAGAGTAGACCTTGATCAGACGGCTCCTACAGGAGCCGTCTGATCTGGGTCTATTCTGTTTGCAAAGGTGTTAAAATCTATGAAGTAAAAACTTTAGTATCGTTTGTTTCTTTGCCTACGAATGATTTACTGCTGTCCAAAACAGATTAGACCATGATCAGACTCAACTAAAAAGTTTTATAAGCATGGATACAGAACAAGATCCTAGACATTTGCCAATGGCAGTCATAACACAATTAACCTTTAGTCTTCTAAGCCCATGTCGTCTGCGAATACTGTCGTCTGCTTCAAAGAAAGTTTCCCTTACTGGAGTTACATATCTTGCTAGAAGGATAATCAAAATGACAAACAGTTTGGATCCTGATGAGATGCCGAGTTACTCGGCGTCTCATCTGGATCCAAATTGTTTGCAAATGCTTTCGCGACTTCTACAGTAGAGAGGGGTGAATATTAAATCTTGCCTTAGAAGAGTTTAACTTTCGTCATGAGGGCACTCTATTTGGATTAAATCCATATTTGGAGAGCCTGAAGGATTTACAGTAATAAACAACCTGTCAAACTCCGAGGCTTAGACAGACAACATGTCGATAAAAGAACATTTTGGTAATCAATATACAAGCATAACACTCTTAAGCGACCAATGAAAAGAAGTTCATTTCTTATTACTTTCACTATTTACTTCATAGATAGGCATTCTAACTCTTTTACAAACAGAGTAGACAAAAAATCAGACGGTTCCTGCAGGAGTTGCCTGATCAGGGTCTGCTCTGTTTGCCTATAGATTTATATATAGGTCTGAGTCAGTGAGTTTACACATTTTACTAGGGTCAAATATTTTCTTGTTCACATGCCATTTTAAACATTAAGATAATTCATATTCATACATATATTATTTCTTACACGAATATTCGTGGATCAATAAATTAATAAATAGCGTACTTTAATATAAGACGAAAGATATACAGAAAGCTCCTACAGGAGCTTTCAGTATTGCTATTGTTCTGCATTAACCCATTACCTCATAGGATATTTTTTAGATACAACCTCTTTGAAACAAATCTACCGAAAAGGAGCATTAACTAGAGAAAAGGAACATTTAAGAATTTTGTAGTTTGAAACCATTGTGATAAATAGAGCATTTGCTCCTATAGGAGCAAATGCTCTATTTATCTCAATGGTTTCACAAAGTGACTTTTACAGAGTCGTCAAAAGTCGTCAATATGAGGGAATGGGTTAAGCAATCACCTGCTCTTATCGTTTTTTCTTAAATGGCCACACTAGATAAGTGTTACAGTAATTTGCATATTAGATCGCAAAACATATTAACATATACAGCAGTTTGGATTCAGATCAGACGAACAGATAGCATCTATCCAGTGTTTGATCTGGATCCAATCAGTTAGACGCAGTGCACCTGCTGAATATATTTTAGTAGGCTGAGAACTTACAACGATATCTATACATAATTTAGCAGACGACAAAATATGTAGCAGACGATTTTCTCAGTCGATAAATATGATTTGTAGAAGGAAAGAAAAAGAGCATTCTGGACTTATTAAGGAATTCAATCAATGCACATCATGACTGAATTCGTTTTTACCATTGCAAAAGTTTATATCGAAATTGCAGGCAGATCAGACCCACGTCTCATCAGGATCCAGACTGGTTGAAGCACACGGTCGATGTTTGCAGAGAAAGAAATAGCCAGTCTGTATTATAGAATAAATGGGTGAATATTTCAGCAGACGACAAATTGCCGAGCGTGTCAAGGGTTAATATCTATAGATATCTGATTGCTGGTATCGATGTTTCCAAGGTTCAGTAGTAGAAAGTTATGTTTCCGTGGTAACCAATATTTCAGGAAAACACATACTTTAGAATCTCTCGTAAGTGAGTGCTTAACGCTTTTTTTTGAATATGCATGTAAGAAATAATGACATGAACATTAATTAGATTACATGTATATTTAATGATGGCACACTATACTGAAATGTGTTGCCATAGTAACTCTAGGATCAGTTCTATATAACGCCTTAACCCATTCCCTCATATTGACGACGTTTGACGATTCTGTAAAAGTCACTTTGTGAAATCATTATGATAAATAGAGCATTTGCTCCTATAGGAGCAAATGCTCTATTTATCACAATGGTTTCAAACAACAAAATTCTAAAGTTTTCCTTTTCTCTAGTTCATGCTCCTTTTCGGTAGATTTATTCAAAGAGGTTGTATCTAAAAATAGCTATGAGGTAATGGGTTAAGCAAACAGGGCATACCCTGATATGGATCTACTCTGTTTGCAAAGTCATTATAGGGTGTCACTATGGAGTCAAGGGTTAAATATTGGTTTCTGTAGAGTCTTTGGATTTTTAACCATTTTACCTCAATTTGATTTCCAATTGCAAACAGCTTGGGACCACACACCCTTCGTTAACCCTTTCCCTGATGTATATTCATGTAAGAATTAATGACGTCATGAATATTAATAAGATTATTTTTATAATGGCAATTGAACATAGGACATTTTGGCTAAGGCAGAAGCTGTAGAATCAGATCTATATTACACCATAAGCAAACAGAGTAGACCTTGATCAGACGGCTCCTATAGGAGCCGTCTGATCTGGGTCTACTCTGTTTGCAGATGCGCGAAAAGGTGCATATATAAGGGAAAGGGTTAACCCTTCCCGAACTGTTTGCAAATGTTATCACAGATTTACCTGTAACTTTCACGACCGAAGTCGCAAGAAACCGACCCACAGGGTGTGCTGCATTTCACGAACCTGTGATTATCTTTGTAAACAATTCGAATCCTGATGAGATGCCAAGTGTTTGACACACGACGTGCGTATTGAAGAAACTGGTAGACTGTCTAATGGAAACTCTGAAAATAAAAAGCAGACGATATCTTTCGCGGGAGAAACTCGTTTGGCGCCAAACTATTTAATTTTCAAACATAATGGAATGGGTATGTGAAGATGACCTATATAACTTTTGAAACAGATAAGTAAATTTCTTAATGGCGATTCATTTGAAAGAGTACACCACCGCATTAATCATTTCCCCCATGTTAAAAATAATGGCAGTATGAATATTTGATAGCTGAGATTGTATACATGTAATGATATGTGAACACATGACTTTGCTACCATGACAGAAACTGTAGAATCTGGGTCCATGCTTTTTGATTGGTCAGATTTGACCAATCAAAAACTTGAGAACGAACCCAGACTCAACTAAATGTTTTATAAGCATGGATACAGATCTATATTATGGATATTAGCAAATGGAGCAGACTCTGATCGGTCTACTCCGTTTCTTTCACTTAATGAATATACATTGCTGTCTTCAATAGCAGATGGTTGCTTGGTGCAGGGCGAAAGTAATGCAGAAAGCTCCTGTATGAGCTTTCTGCATAACTTTCGTCATGCATCCTGCATTAAGCTACCACCTGGTTTTTCTAACCAATATCTATGCCTCTTTTAGATAATCGCATAGGAGGTTTTGTAGTTTGTACTGTATTTGACCTCAATTCGAGCTACTGTATAAGAAAGTAAACACGCCGACAATGAATACGAACCCCCTGTACAGTAGAACCTGCCTATAGCGGCCGCATAACGAATAAACATGGGGTCAAACAGAGCAGGTGGCTGCTTCATGCAGGAATAATGTAATGCTGAAATCTCCCACAGTGTAGCTGTCTGCATAACTTTCGTCTTGCATTAAGCTACCATCTGTATTGAAACCCAGAATAAGACACATTTTGCATGGTCGTTGTAGACAAATTTGACTGTATTCTCCAGCCAATTTGTCAATATAACGCGTTCCTACTGTCTATTTACTTTTAATTTAAAAACTACAGAAGTAGATTTAAATATTTTGCTGCCAATAGCGAAAATGTGATTACCTATGCAAACAGTTTGGATCCAGATGAGACGCCGAGTAACTCGGCGTCTCATCAGGATCCAAACTGTTTGATGTTATGATTGTGCTCTTGAAACAAACAAGAAAAAATAATAAATAATCATATTCAAAGTAGATGTCAAATTTTGTAGACGATTAAACATAGCAAGGAAAGAGTTAAAGCGATTATTGAGAACGAGATTAACGGATAACAGAGATTTACTTGTAATGCTGTGGTCATGAGGGTGTTTGTTTAACCTTCAATTCGCTAGTCGGTGAATTCGTGATATATTTTTGTAAATATTTGTACATTAATTCAGTTTCCGATGATAACTTGGAGCGAGAGATATAAGGAGATAACATCGAGAAAGAGAGAGATGGAAGACAGGCGTAAGAAATATAGAGACAGAGGATATGGCATAGTAGACGGAGTGTGTGTGTGTGTGTGTGTGAGAGAGAGAGAGAGAGAGAGAGAGAGAGAGGGAGAGAGAGACAGACAGACAGACAGATAGACAGACAGAGAGACAGAGAGACAGAGAGAGACAGAGAGAGAGAGAGACAGACAGAGAGAGAGAGAGACAGACAGACAGACAGACAGACGGACAGAGATAGACAGACAGACAGAGATAGACAGAGACAGATGGATACAGAGAGACAGAGACAGAGAGGGAGGGAGAGACAGAGAGACAGAGAGAGACAGAGAGAGGGGGTGACAGAGACGGAGAGAGAGGGAGACAGAGATAGAGAGACAGAGAGAGACAGACATACAGACAGAGAGAGAGAGACAGAGAGACAGAGAGACAGAGAGAGACAGAGAGAGACATATACAGAGACAGACAGACAGACAGACAGAGAGACACACACAGAGAGACAGACAGAGACAGATAAAGACAGACAGACAGGCAGACAGAGAGAGACAGAGAGAGATAGGGAGACAGAGAAAGACAGAGAAACAGAGAGATACAGAGACAGAGACAGAGACACAGACACAGACACAGACACAGAGGCAAAGACACAGACACCGACAGACAGATAGACAGACAGACAGATATACAGTAAAGCCTCGCGAATGCTACCACGTAATTTATTAACATAGGAGTCTGTTTTAAAAATCCAGATTTATATTTCTTTTGAGTGGTCATGTTAACGAGAGTTTACTGTAAGTATATAATAAGGTGTGTTACTGTGTACAGTATAATGTACAATCAGAAAATAATGGCAACAGGGTAGAGTAGGACCGATATGTCACCTTTTAATCACTTTACAAACAGAGTAGACCCAGATTGGACGGCTCCTGTATGAGCCATCTGGCCAGGATCTGCTCTTTTAAATAAATATATTTGAATTATCTTAATATGTAAATTAAATAATATAGATCTGATTTAACAATTCCTGCCGTTGCTACATTTCCTGTGTTCGCGTGTCATTTTAAAAACAATTCTAATTAATATTTGTGATGTCATTATTTCTTACATAAATATTCATGATATAAAAGGATAAGGGAACAATGTACATATGCCATATGCTAACTTATTGATTATTACAGTAGAACCTGTCTTAAGCGGCCATTCATTTATTGAACATAGGAGTCTTAAAAGTAGGTGGTTGCTTAATGCAGGCAAAAAGTAATGCATTACTTTGACCTGCATTAAGCTACCACCTGCCCTACAGACCCATAATTAAACATCTTTTTGATGGTCGCTTAAGACAGGTTCTGTTGTATACATGAAAGTTCTTAACATACTGTTTATCACGGGACATAACATAACACCATCTGTATAACTGATATACAGTAAAACCCTCTAAAACGACCATTAAAGGAGATCTAATTCTGGTCCTATAATTGCAGGTGGTTGCTTAAAGAACATAATATAACCTCTGTATAACTGATATACAGTAAAATTCTCTAAAACGACAATAAACAGGTCTAATTATGGTGTCTGCATTAAGCAGGTGGTTGCTTAAAATGTAGGAACTTTATAGAAACATAGTAGCTTTCTGCGTTACTTTCGTCCCGCATTAAGCAACCACCTGCTCTTAATAATCAACACGTGCATTCATTAAGTGGTTGCTTTAGAGGATATTTACATATTGTCAAACCGCAACAATGGTACAGCGATAAAAAAGTGTTTTCGAAAACTACATAATGAATCGATTGAAAGATCTATCATTAACACTTATACATCTGTGACTTGACTCGTATTTGCAAACAGCTTGGATCCAAATTAGCAGTCGAGTAACTCGGCATTTCATCAGGATCTAAGCAATTTGACATTCGGTTAATAGATTTTTCAAAAGCTTCATCAAATCGAAAGTAGACAAGATTACACGAGGTCCAATTTTAAGCAGATATTATTTTTTAAAGCGGGGAATAAGGTATGATATGAAATTAGACACAGTTTATGATGCTTTGAAAGCAACGTCTTTTGAGAAAAAAAAGAATTATCTTTGTGTTTGTGAATTTGTAAAGTAAACTTCTTTTAAGTGGAAATAATACATGAAATGATTACTGTCTGTTATGAAAAAATATGATAATTTAACTTTAAAGTTTTCTTTATTGTTAAATAAACACACTACAAACGGGCAAACAATTTTAAGGTTTGGTCTGTATACAGTAAAACCCCTCTAAACCGGAAGCCTAGTAGAGAAAAATGACAATACATTTAGGCAGGTGGCTGCTTAATACAGGGTGAAAGTCATACAGAAAGCTCCTAGAGGAGCTTTCTGTATGACTTTCACCCTGCATTAAGCTGCCACCTGTCTCCAAGACCGATATTTATGCTATATTTAACGTCCGGTTTAGAGGGTATTTACTATACAGTGCCAACTGTTCGTCTCTATTTTCCACAAAGCACATTTTAATGTTGTTACTATCTGTGTAGCTATTAATCTTTCTCCTTCTGTGAAATAAAAAATGTCTACTCACATTTAGACCTGTTCAAAGTTGACTACTTTAGATTCGAATCAGCTTTTTAGACACTACTGACCTAGTGTCAAACAGCTTGGATCCTGATGAGACGCCGAGTTACTCGGCGTCTCATCTGGATCCAAGCTGTTTGCAAATGAGAGTTACAGTTTCAGGTCGCGAATGGCGAGGTAAGGAATTAGATTTTAAAATTTAATCAATTACATCGTCAGAGCAAATATTTGAAAACTGGTAATCAAACAAATTGTATAAATGTTGTTACTATCGACCTGTCTGCTACATTCTGCATGTAAAATACACGTGGTTGTCGTTTGGAAAATGTGTCGTTGGCTTCAAATTCTTAACTCTTACTCTGTCGATGGGGAATCTACCACTACCTATGCAAACAGTTTGGATCAAGATGAGACGTCGGGGAACACGGCGTCTTATCACAACCAAAACAGTTTGATGTGATTACATTTTCAGATCCAAAACTTCCATAACTTTTAAAAAACGATTAAACGTAGCTACGAAAGAGTTAAAATGGATTTTAGCCATTGTTATTCATCAACCTTGATCAACGTTTCAAACAGTTTGAATCCTGGTGAGACGCCGAGATACTGGGCCCAAGTTGTTTGCACCAACGTCATTAAACGATGTCCTCACTCCCCTATTCATCGCCAGCGTGCAAAGAGTTAAAGCACTTTATTTCTTACAATGCTGAATTTTCAAATGAACTACAGTAAAACCCCGCTAATGCGACCACCAAAAAGGGGCACAATTCACAGTGGCAAGGGCAGGTGGTTGCTTAATGCAGGACGAAAGTTATGCAGAAAGCTCCTATTGCATAACTTTCGTCCTGCATTAAGCAACCACCTGCTTATGAAAGCAGCCATGTTTGTTTAAGTGGTCGCATTAAGTGGTCGCATTAGCGGGGTTCTACTGTACATGTATTTCAAAATTCAAACGGATCAAGCTTATGGTGAATACTTAGGGATTTTTCTAAATAAAAGTGTAACATGACAAACAGTGCAAACCCTGATGAGGGTGTCCTTTAAGAGCCATTTAAACTGGGTCTACATTGTTCGCAAAGGACTTTATTTACTCATGTGCCGCACTGTAATGGTTAACCCTTTCCATGTTCTGTGTTTATTCCAAATTTTAACACCTAATGAATATTCATGGACAAAATAGTTAAAATAAAATATGGAAGATGTAACATTGTAGCGATTTTAGAAATTAAAGAAACAGATCTATCAAATTCTATAAGCAAACAGAGCAGACACGTTTGAATGAGGAAAAGGGTTGAGCAAATTTTGATCAATAGAAAATGTCTTCTAGTTAAGATATCGATGCAGATTTTTTTTAAATTTTCTTTTCAAAGTCTTAATCAACTTGTCATAAATTATGGTAATGTCTAATATGGATCGAAACTGTTTGCAAAAGTAATCACGTATTCGACAAATGTATGCTAAAACTTAAAACTTTCTATAGATCTTGTTCGTTGAAATGTTAATGCTAAGCTTCGGTTATCATAACTATATATCGAACAGAGTAGGTCCACTATCTATCCTGGACTGAAGCCAATGTCTGAATATTCATGTAAGAAAAAATAATATCATGAATATTTATTAGAAGATCTGTTATAATAGCACATTATAATAGCACATGGATACAAGAAAGTGTGGCCATTATAGAATCTGTAGAATCTTATATATTATTACAGTAAAACCTCTCAATAACGGCCACTATATTGCATCAGGTGTTTTGTGTTAAAGGCAGGTGGCTGCTTAAAGCAAAGAGAAAGTAAAACAGAACGCTCCTATAGGAGCGTTCTGTTTTACTTTCTCTTTGCTTTAAGCAGCCACCTGCTCTAAATATCAACTAATTAACACAATTTAGTGGTCGTTATAGAGAGGTTTTACTGTATAACATAAGCAAACAGATAAGACCCTGATTAGACGATTCCTACAGGAGCCATCGAATCTGGGTTTACTTTGTTTCCAAAGGTGTAACATGGCATTTATGTGAAGGAAGAGGTTAGTGTAATTTGCAAATAAGTGAGTCAGCTTTTGAGAGAATATAATATAGCATAACTTATATACTGCGAAGAAATAAAGAGAAGTAATGTTTCTTTTTAATCTGGCCCATTGTGTCCATCAATAACTAGGCGCGTATACCTAAAGACGAGCACCACACAGTCTCCCGGAAGTGGTTCGGAGGCACATAGGGTATACTTTGAAGGACTTTGAATTTTTTTCAACCGTATTGGAAAATCCGACCTACAAAATGGTCCACGTATATGTGAAAAAGATAGATAACTTTTAATGTTATGTCTGGTTTTGATAAAACAGTTATCTCCCTTGCGAGAAAAAAAAACCCTATGATACATGTATGTATATTCAAGTTCACAATAGCATCTAGATATGGCTATTCAAAATTCCAAGAGCTTAGATTTTGGACGAACTGTAAACTTACGATGTACCTGAATGCTCGTACATGTATATACATTCTTCTGGTGATGCTAACCCTCGGGATGCAGGAAATTTGCGAACAATGTAGACCCATATCAGAGAGTTCATTTAGATTAGATGAGCTCTCTGTTCAGGATCTGCACTCAAAATTATCTAGCAAATGTAAGCCTTTTTCATACCAAATGGACAGTAATGGACAATTCCACGTTGAATACAATAGAACCCGCAATCAAAAGGAGGTCTTGTTATGGGTCTGTAAGGCATGTGATAGCTTAATGTAGGTCAAAAGTAATACAGAAAGCTCCTATAGAAGTTTTCTGTATTACCCCTGCCCTGCATTAAGCGACCACATGTTTTTCGAGATTTCTCTGTTCAATAAATGAAAGGCCGCTTAGGACAGGTTTCTGCATTCAAATGACAGTTTGTTTCATGTATGACCCAAAAAGATCATTTTGCCAGATTGTTGTCTTCACTTTGTTTTCCTCCATGATTATATGCTCGACGTCTGTCAGTGCTACCTGATCGTGTAAAAGTGCCTAGATCCCATTTATGCCCCTGGACAAATAGATTGACAAATAGTTGTTACCCAGATCAGATGGTTTCTTTAGGACCTGTACTGATTGTTTCACAAGTTAAAGAACTTTAGTGAGCAAACTCACACAACCCACGCCACCACATCGACCTCATGCAAGCATTTATTCCTGATAATTCTTAAAGCAAATTCGAGAATAATTGGTAAATAAATGAAAACAATGTAATAGGATACGGACGGACGGACTGAAGGGTCTACGTCTGATCTGGGTCTACTCTGCAAAGGCATGGAAAGGCGTAATTATGGAGTAAAGGGTTAAGCATATACCGTGTCCTGGTTTAACCCTTTACTCCATGAATATTCATGTAAAAAATAATAACTGTACGAATATTGATAAGCTGACCTTTTATTAACCCATTACCTCATAGGCTATTTTTAGATAAAAACCTCTTAGAATAAATCCACTATAAAGGACCATGAACTAGAGAAAAGGAAAACTTTAAAATTTTGTAGTTTGAATCCATTGTGATAAATAGAGCATTTGCTCCTATAGGAGCAAATGCTCTATTTATCACAATGGTTTCACAAAGTGACTTTTACAGAGTCGTCAAAAGTCGCCAATATGAGGGAAAGGGGTCATCACGAACAAGTGATTTTTTTACCATGACAGAAACTGTAGATATATATTTATTTTATCTTAAAAGCAAACAGAGCAGACCCTGATCAGTCAGCCCCTGTAGGAGTCCTTTGATCTTGGTCTTCTCGTTATGCAAATGTGCTAAAGGGATCCTCTAAGGAGTAGAGGATAATTGAGCAAAAACAAGCTCGAACAGGAACATATAATGAAGGATTGTTTTGGATCAGCTGTAAAAAACACGTATTTTACAGGTGCTATAAACAGATACAAGCCACTGTTTCGTTCAAAGACACACGTAATCAAAATCAGTTTACCCTTTACCTAATAAATACACATTCTAACATATTGCAAACAGGGTAGACCCACACCAGGCAGTTTGCGCTGTCTGATCATGTACTACTTAGTTTACTTATGTAATAATATAGATCTGAACATACACGGTCCTAACAAACGTTTCCCGTGCACACGTGCTTTTATAAAAACAAGCATCTTGGTAATATCCTTGAAGTTATTATTTCTTATATGAATATTCATGAAGTCAAAGATATGTTGGATACCTTGGAATTTTAATGTCCTGATTGTAATAAGAACAATACACTCAAACAAGCCGTCGGATTACCAAGACATTTTACCCAAATCTCACTTTAATCCCCACTAATGGTTAAAGCAATTTATTTTACCCTGTCCATGTTCAATATTCATACAAGAAATAACAACATCATGAATATTATTTGGCTGTATATTTATATCATATATTATTTGCTACATATATTTATACCAAATGCAAACAGGGCAGACCCTGATCATACGGCTCCTGTAGGAGCCGTCTGATCTGGGTCTACTCTGTTTGCATATGCATGAACAGGCGTTTACATGAGGGAAAGGGTTAAATCAATGCCAGCCATTGAATCAATTTATCAGTTTCTGATTAGAGCGAGCCTTAGGTCTGCCACATGAGTTGTGTCATAGAAATTTCACCGTCATACGAATTCCATTCATGAATAAAACTTACTCCAAGGCATTCCGTTTTAATCTGCTGCCCCCTTATCCCTTACCTTCCTATGTAAAGAAACATGTCTGCTCAAAGCTGAATATGGTGAAATGTTTGACTACTTCAGATTTTTATCAAGTTGTTTTCTTTGATAAACTGTCGACCAATGGATCCTGGTGAGATGCCGAGTTGCTCGGCGTTTCATCTGGATCCATTCTGTTCGTGTCCCGGCTGGCGGGGTAAGGCTCATTGGTAAATAGCATGTACTGTAATATACTGACATGATATTTTCTTATTTTTTAAAAATAAAAATTACTAGTAAGAGATAGACTAGAGATTTGACATACCTCAGTGCGACATATTGTTCGATCAAAATCCAAACTACATCTGTATTTAAAATTAAAATTGTGGGATTTGAATTGGTGGGGACATATGGGAGGCTAATTCTCGTATAGCAAAAGGTTTTTGTTGACACTTTCTCTCCCCGACCTTACAATTTATCAAATCTCTGTCACAAGCCCAAAGTGCTTGTGGTAATCTTACGTGTATTTGTTTAATGATACACTAAAGCGGACCCAGGGTATCTGCATTATTCTCCAGTTACTGGTTTTAGAGGCTTTTGGTAAATGATAGAATAATTTCTTCGCCAACAATGATAGGAATTACAATTTTATCGGGTGTTATTAAGGCTGTTGGTTCAGGAATTTATCGCGGGTGACGGAACTTGACTTGCTGGTACCAGTTATCACCTCTGGCCACCTTTATAGCGCATAAGGTACCATGTTTGATTACATCAAATTACAATGAAACTCCTCTAAGGCAACCATTTTATGAATAAACATACAGTAAAACCTCGATTATTCGAATTTTCGGTATAGAAGAATTTAGACCCTTTTAGGCAGGTGACTGCTTAATGCATGGTGAAAGTCATGCAGAAAGCTCCTAGAGGAGCTTTCTGCATGACTTTCACCATGCATTAAGCTGCCACCTGTCTTAAAGATCGATAATAATACGTATTTTAGTGTTCAGATAATCGAAGTTTTACTGTATTATGTGGAATTAAAAACAGGCGATAGCTTAATGCAGGAGAAAATTAATACAGAAAGCTTCTGCAGGAGCTTTCTTCATTATTTTTTGTCCTGCATTAAGCTACCACTTTGTACTTAAAACCGAGAATTAAATCTCTGTTTGGTTGCCACTTATAGAGGGACTTTACGGTTGTGTGTTTTTAGATTCAATACTAACCAGTCCTTACAAAGTTGATCTACACTTTTGTTCTATGTCTCACGTATTGAACTCATTTTCTCCTAGGCTATTTTTAGATCCAACCTTTTTGAATTAATCTACCAAAAAGGAGCATTAACTAGAGAAAAAATTTTTTTTAGACTTTTGTTATTTGAAACCATTGTGATAAATAGAGCATTTGCTCCTATATGAGCAAATGCTCTATTTATCACAATGGTTTCACAATGTGAATTTTATAGAGGCGCAAAAATGCGTCACTAGGGGACAATGTGTTAATCGGTATAAAACCAATACGGAAAATCTCTATACTATTTTCTTTAAGCATTAAAATCTTTAATTAATGAATATTCATTTAAGAAATAATGATTTTATGAATATTTATTAACTGGCGTTTTTAAGAGTAGAATGTGAAAAAAGTTATGTTTTGGCATTGCTTATGAAATGATACAGATCTGGTTCTATTAATTTCTGTCACAGTAAAAATATCATCGATCATAATGCCAGAATGAAAATCATCTAGTAATTAACATTTAAAGAGGTCATTAGTTCTTACAGAAATATTCGTCAGTTAACCAGAGGAACTTGTTCGCAGTATAGGTTCTAATAACCGAAAAATATTAGCAGACTACAGTTTGGTTTGCGCGTGTTTAAATAATTCCGCTCACTGTCCCAGTAGTATTTTACTAAATTCCGATGCATGCCGATTTTTGAGAAACAGCGTGAATTGTGATGAGACGCCGAGTTACTCGGCATCTCATCTGGATCCAAACTGTTTGCAAATATCACTCAGGTCACGATAAGCATGAAACGCTTAGCATTATGTCCATGCGTCATGTCAGCGACATAGGAAAACCTTGCAGACTAAGAGATATGATAGAGTCCGTCGACAGATCAGGCTCTGCACTGTAGCTCCATCAAGTAGTGGACAACTGTTAAATCAAATCATACAGGTCTCTTAACCCTTTCCTCCATAAATACGCATTTCTACGCCTCTGTAAAAGTCACCTGTTGAAATCATTGTGATTGTAATGGTTTCAAATTACAAAATTCTAAAAAATTCCTTTTCTCTAGTAAATGCTCCGTTTCGGTAGATTTATTCAAAGAGGTTGGATCTAAAAATAGCCTATGGGGTAATGGGTCAAACATGCTCGTGCTAAGAGCGACCTAACACGCATTTGCAAACAGATTGGATCCAGATGAGACGCCGAGTAACTCGGTGTATCATCAGGATCCAAACTGGTTGGTACTCGAGTAATAGCTTCTTAAAAGCTTGAATCGGACGTGAGTAAAAAAAAACCATGCAGAAATAAATATGCGTACTCAGATACTAAAATTGTCATTTCCCCACCAAACCCTATAGGAAACTTTAGAAACTTCTCTTCCAGACAATTTGTGGAGAAATAAAGAGTTGCAATTGACGCGTCTTACCTGGACCTCTGAACATGTCATGGTTTTGGCAGTCTTTACTTATTTCAGATCGAATGGGGTCAATAAAAAGTAGATTCGACATTAAAATGGAGTCAGTAATGGGTTAACTATTTGCACGCTAGAAGTGAATTCTAAATAATCTTTACAAACCGTTTGGATCCAGATAGATCGAATAATTTTGACACCCCATTCATGTTTTCGAAAAATAATTCCAGAAAATCAACTTTTAGAATTTTTAGCAGCCGACAAAATTTGCAGACGACAGTTACCTAGCATGCAAAAAAAAGTTAAGGGTGTGATTTGTATTGTGTTTTAAACAATTTATTCACAAAATGTGACACGATATACGATAGCGCGTCACACAAATTATACATAATTTTGCAATATTTTATTTCTACAAACACATCCATTAATACTTAACCAGTTCAGTCCTGGTGATCGAATTTGTGATTTCATTTGTAAACAATTTGGATCCAGATGAGACGCCGAGTAACTCGGCGTCTCATCAGGATCCAAACTGTTTGACAATCTGATCGCGTTTCTGTAAAGCAGTTGAAGACAGAAGGTCTTTTAGATATGAAGATAGGCACACATTTTTGTATATAAAATATTCCTAGGGTGAATGGGTTATAACTCACTAATGACAAGCTCGTATAGACTAGTATAGCTATTATTAGAAACAGTTTGTACCAGGTCAGAGGTCGGATAAAACGTCGACTCGCCATGACCCAAACTGTTTGGCATCCTGGCCGGGTCGTGACACTAGATCGTGACTGTTTGGATAATCGGTCCATAATGTCGAAACAGTTAACCTTTTTGGTTTCTTGAGTCATTTTTTTTATCTGCTTTAAGTGTTGAAGCAGATGATGAATTTTGCAGACGACACTTTGTTCGGCTGTTTAAAGGTTAAAGGTCTATTTCATCCTTTGATTTTGGTATTTTTCCCGCGTAATATGAGACACTGTGGTAAATAGCCTTTTAACCCTTTCACCGCTAAATAGATTTAAATACTAAAACAGTATTTTCTTCGACTTCAGTGTTGAACGTTGGGTTTTCTTAAGTTTATTTGTTAAAACACAATCAGAATGTCAGACAGTTTGTATCCTGATGAGACGCAGAGTTACTCGGCGTCTCATCTGGATCCAAACTGTTTTACAAAGGTTGTCATGGTGTCACCCCGGCGTCGAAAGAGTTAACGCTAAATACCTTCGTTAAAGTGTCGCCTGTTACAACTATCAAAATACACATTTGTTAAGTATCTGACTGTCAAACAGTTCGTATCCTGATTAGACGCTGAGAAAGTCGGGGTCTCATATAGATCGTGACTGTTTGGATAATCGGTCCATAATGTCGAAACAGTTAACCTTTTTGGTTTCTTGAGTCATTTTTTTTATCTGCATCAAGTCATTTTTATCTGCAAATATTGTCGTTTGCTTTAAGTTTCAGGGTGGACTTTCCATCGATGTCAATTAAACAAAAGTCGGGTGTCAAAACGTTTGGATCCTGATAAGACGCCGAGTTACTCGGCGTCTTAACTGGATCCACACTGTTTGCAAAAAGGTATTCATAGTTAACCCTATGAGTCGCTTTCCGGCAACTATAGCGGCGAAACAGTTCAAGGGACTGACCACGTCGTGTGCCTAAAAAATTCAGTGGCAAAGTTTCAAATCACCGAGTAACTTTTTTATTACTATTATTTATCGATAATGTGAAAGCTACATATACTCTGTCACAGATCGTATCCTGATTGACGGCTCTGCAAAAGTCACTTGTTGCAAATGCTCTATTTATTACAATTGTTTCAAACTACAAAATTCCAAAATGTTCCCTTTCTCTAGTCGATGCCTCCTTTTCGGTATATTTTTTTCAAAGACGTTGGCTCTAAAAATAGCCTATGAGGTAATAGGTTAACCAACGTGTCGTCTGCTGATGTTTTAACCCTTCGCTTGCTGAATTTTAAAATACATTTCTCCTTCTTTACCCATGCCCTGTTGTATAATTACATATATCTTCACTGTCTACAAGTATATGGCTGTGCAATCAATGCTGTGGAGTGCACTGGTTGCACAATCAACTTGTAAATAGTGCAGACCCTGATGAGACAGCTCCTGCAGGAGCTGTCTCATCTGGGTCTTCACTATTTACAGGTAGGTATATTGACGCGATTAGCAAGCGAAGGGTTAACTCTATGAACGCATACTATTAAACCCTTTCCCTGTTCCACATTTATTCCAAAGTTCACAACTACTGCAGTACTCATGGCCAAAATAGTTATAATGAAATATGGAAGGTGGAACAATGTAGCCCTTTTAGAAAAGTAAAGAAACAGATTTTGTCAAATTCCATTAGCAAACAGAGCAGACCCTGATCAGACGATATAGGAGCCGTCAGATCTGGGTTTACTCTCTTTGCAAATGCGTGAAAAAGCATTTATATGAAGGAAAGGGTTAAAGTGGAATTTTGGAACAGTCCATTTCAAAATCCAGCGTTGTAAGGCTTAACCCATTCCCTGATATTGACGACCTTTGACGACTTTGTAAAAGTCACTTTGTGAAACCATTGTGATAAATAGAGCATTTGCTCCTATAGGAGCAAATGCTCTATTTATCACAATGGTTTCAAGCTACAAAATTCTAAATTTTTCCTTTTCTCTAGTTAATGCTCCTTTTCGGTAGATTTATTAAAAGCGGTTGGATCTAAAAATAGCCTATGAGGTAATGGGTTAAAGTGGAATGACCCATCGGTGTTTATGATACAGTCCACTCGGTATGAAAAGATTATTTTGAATGTCAAGCAGTACAGACTCTGATCAGAGCCCTGTTCCAGGAACGCTCTGATATGGGTCTTCACTGCTTGCAAATGGGCAGTACACTCGTTTCCCACACCAGAAGGGATAAAAAATAATTTTAAATTACAAGCTGCTTTATTGTTCTCCAGCAAATAGTAATCTTTTGTCGATCATTGCGTCTAGATAAGGAGTCGAGCCACTCGAAGTCTAACAGAACTTCATTGTTGGCATGTGTTATCTCTGGTAGCAGCCGTTTCTATGGCTATCAGGAAAAATGTACTTTAGTTGTCTATTACAAATCTAGAATTAAAATGCTCTATTACTTTGGATTGGAATGTGATGTCATGGATCTCTCTGATCTGGTTCTAGACACTTTGTCTGTGCTCCCTAACCTCCTGCTGACGCATTTTGACGCCTCTGTAAATGTCACTTTTTTAAATCATTGTAATAAAGCATTTGCTCCAATGCTGTATTGATCACAATGGGTTCAAAACTACAAAATTCTAAAATTTTCCTTTTCTATAGTAAATGCTCCATTTCGATAGATTTCGGTAGAGGTTGGGTCTAAAAATAGTCTAGGGGGTAATGGGTTAAATACTCTACAGAGCCATATAGACAAAGTGGCGCACAACAAAACCTCTCTATAACGGCCACTAAATTAAATCAAGTAACATGTGTTAAAATAGGTGGCTACTTAAAGCAATGTGAAAGTAAAACAGAACGCTCCTATAGGAGCGTTCTGTTTTACTTTCACGTTGCTTTAAGCAGCCACCTGTCCTAAATATCAATTAATTAACACAATTTAGTGGCTGTTATAGAGAGGTTTTGCTGTATTTTAATTAATACAGTAGAACCTGTCTATAGCAACCATATAATGAATAAACATGAGGTCAATAAGAACAGATAGTTGCTTAAATTCAGGACTCTAGGAGTTTTCTGCATTACTTTTGACTTGCATGAAACTACTAGTACCTTTTAAAATGCCAGAATTAAGCTTATTTTGAGTGGTCGCTTATTCTTGAAAATAAACCAACATCACTATGCGTCTTATCTATGTCTCACGTCATACATTGAAGAGATAAATAGGTTTTTGAAAATTATGCAGATGACACTATTAGATGCGGAAGATAACTGTCTCTGGAGGAGGCTATCGTTTGGGAATGGCTAAACCCCTTATTCTAATGGGGAAATCACACAAAAATCTCAGATCTTGGGCAAATTAACCCATTGTCAAATTATTAGGCTTTTGAGAAAAATGTTTGATAGAGTGTAAAAAATATTTATTAAATAAATATTTATAATGTAATGGGTTAATATGTTACGTACTGTAGCAATAGCTTTGGTCGTTTATAACCAGTGACCGAGTAACACATTTGTCTCATCAGCAATGATGTGAAGAACTTACAGATACTTTTTATATAATTGTTATCTCGAAGAAATATCCTTCAAACACAAGTGACATATTGTTCCGTGCCCTGTGCAAAGCAACCTCTTTGACACAAATGATTTACAGTAACGCATCGCTAATCCGAACATATAAATATTGATAGAAATATTATGTTTTATGCATATTCATGAAGCAAAGGGTTGAACACTAATGTCAAACCTTTTAGAAGTGTATTGTAAACCAGGCATTAACACATTATCCCCTAGTGACGCATTTTGCGCCTCTATTAAATTCACACTGTGAAACCATTGTGATAAATAGAGCATTTGCTCCTATAGGAGCAAATGCTCTATTTATCACAATGGTTTCAAGCTACAAAATTCTAAATATTTCCTCTAGTTAATTCTCCTTTTCGGTAGATTAATTAAAAAGAAAATTAAATAGAATCGTAAGTACCTGGCGGATTCCTGCAAACTCTGAAAAGCACCTCGCATACATTACTTCTACAATACAGCTATATGAATTGTATGATTTGTTCCGACTAAGTCCGCATTATGTGATGTGCAATGCTTGATTGTGTCTCAATGATTATTCATACTACATGACAAGTCTAGCCTTTCAATAATCTTATTATTCAAAATTACATTTAAATATCTATTCCGGATTTTTACGACGTCATTTTGATGCATGTGCAAATTGCAGCCTCTGTTTTGTTTCCGAGACAATTTACGGAGAAATCCCCGAGGTGTTCCAATTGGCGTTGATTTTGAGGGTTTAACGGAAATTCAAACTGATGTCCCTGGGTAGCGGCTGATATTTAGCCTCGTTATTTAGGTATTTCCTCTGTTTTATTGCATGTCCATGCATTTGATGACAACTGCTTCGAGTGACAATCACACGCATATTGATTCCATTGTGGCGGTACTCATGTGATCATTATGAGCGACCTTTTTAGTATCTGCATTAACCCTTTTCCTGATGAATATTCAAGTTAGAAATAATAGCATTATGAATATTAATCAGATGGTTTTAAGTAAATGACTTATGGACATGCATGTGTAACGTGTCGGCCATGATAGAAACTGTATAACCACATCTATATTGTCTTAAGAAACAGAGTAGCCCCTGATCAGACGGCTTCATCAGGAGCTGCTCTGTTTGCAAAGGCATGGAAATGCGTTTCTATCAGATAAAAGGATTAATCCTTATCCTTATCCCGCTGACCACGATTTGATTCACATTTGCAAACAGCTTAGATCCAGATATCATCAGGATCCAAGCTGTTTGACATTCAGTCCATAGTTTTTCGAAAGCCTGATTGAATCAAAAGCACACAAAGCACAACTGCTCCGGTTCAGAATTTGATCAGACATTAAGTTTTATATCAGGGCAAGGGTTGACTCATGCTGTCCTCCCAATACAAAACTGATACAAAACTCATTATACGCCTATAAAGCATATTTGTTGGTGACAGCTTGTTCTATTGATCCAGCGCGCAAGTTGCAAATCACATTTTATTAAATATCACCGCCATGAAAACGAAGTCACGTGCCATGCAACATCCGGTCATATGATATGATCACGTGAGCGCGGAACAAACAGTACAGTGTATCATTTTGCGGACATGAAATTTCCAACCATTTCATTAACGAACATAAACTCAAATTGCAAGCTCATAAAACTTTATATTAAGGGTATTAGGTTTACATTGGCTCCGGTAAGAGAGGTCAGGCTAAGGACAGTGACCGCATCATTCTATTTGACCTGAACCATTTACCTGATGGACATGCATGTAAGAAATAATGACATCGTGAATATTAATTAGATTATTTTTATAAGTTTTACAATTGCATATCAACACAGGAAGTTTTGGCTACGACAGAAACTGATATCTATTTTATTCAATACGCAAAGGGAACAGACCCTGGTCAGAAGGCTCCAATACGAGCAGTCTGATCTGGGTTTATTCTGTTTGCAATGGCGTTTCAATGCGTTTGATTCTATCAGGTAAAGAGTTAAAGAACAAAACCTTAACTCATTCTCTCCTAGGCTATTTTTAGACCCTACCTTTTTTAATCAATCTACCGAAAAGGAGCATTAACTAGAGAAAAGGAAAATTTTAGAATTTTGTAGTTCGAAACCATTGTGATAAATAGAGCATTTGCTCCTATAGGAGCAAATGCTCTATTTATCACAATTGTTTCACAATGTAATTTTATAGAGGCGCAGAATGCGTCACTAGGGGGTAATGGGTTAATACGGGTCGATAAAAGAATACATTTTATGGACCCATTCATTATTCCGTTAGTGTACTGTTTAAGTAGTCCATATTTTAATACACATGTATAAGCAATCTATGTGCAGTTTATATAAGGTAACACTTCAAATATATTCTATTCATTGAATGACATTCTCTCTCCAGTTGAAATCATTTAAATGAAAGTCAATATCGCAAACAAAAACTTGTCATTGTGTTTCTCACTCTCATCGTGTCTACGAGATATATTTAGAATATATCAAATTAATAATTGCTTTAACCTTTAGCCTGTTAAATAACTAAAACTGGCTCCTCTTATCTGAATATTGATTAACCAAAATATGGTATCAAATAATGCATCACGGAAGAAAATAATTTTTTATAACAAATGCTGCAAAGGTTGAAACATTTAATCTCGGTCTACACTGTTTGCAAATGACTTATTTAACCTCCCATATGCTATTTTTAGATACAACCTCTTTGAATAAATCTACCGAAAAGGAGAATTAACTAGAGAAAAGGAAAATCATAGACTTTTGTAGTTTGAAACCATTGTGATAAATAGAGCATTTGCTCCTATAGGAGCAAATGCTCTATTTATCACAATGGTTTCACAAGGTGACTTCAAAAGTCGTCAATAAGAGGGAATGGGCTATACGATTGCAGCACTTTAATGGTTACATTGCTGCAGGAGTTTCGATTCTATTGTAACGAATAGGACATATACCTGATTAAAAAAGCATTTTTTAAAAGCTTTCTCCATCGAACGTTTGATGATCCAAATTCCCATGCATTAAAATGAAACGGATCGTGTGTCTGTCTACTGTTTAATTTTCATATTTGTTTCCTATTCTCTGCTATTCAGCAGTGATTCTTTTGAAGTCATATTCTCTAACCATCACGTGATGTATCATGTGACAGGTGCATGTGATTTCTTACCGTGGCACTATTGTTCCAGTCAGCATTTCCTGCGCATCTTATTTCAATGGCATCATTTATAAGGGTCCTTAGTCACGAAATCTAAGATATTTAACCTATTGTTTATCAGCTCCATTTCGGAAAAGATCGGTATTAATTCGAAGTTTCTATCAATACGCGTCTTGAAGTCTCGGTAGAATTCGGCGAGTCCGGGCGAGTGGTGCGCGCTTCGGGTGGCGGGTTGCTAGGTTTCCGTAATTAGGCCAATATGATTATGATTAAGATACATTTACCCTTACCGTATGAATGCTGAAATGTCGTGATTGAAAGATCCGTCATTTTTTAACTGTACATAGGATACATTGATAAAGGTGTCAGGCTTTGCTAGAAGATTTTGAATTACATACAGTGCAGACCCTGATCAGATGGCACCTGTACTCTCTTTGTCAGTTGCCTGGTTTTTCTCATTATGTCTCCCCCGTTTATGGGGAGATATATTGTTTTTGCCAGAGTTGTCTGTCTGTCCGTCCGTCTGTCCGTCCGTCCGTCCGTCTGTCTGTCTGTCTGTCTGTCTGTCTGTCTGTCTGTCTGTCCGTCACAAACTTGTGTCGCGCGTATCTCTGAAACCAGTTGGGTTAGAGTCACCAAACTTCACAGGAATGTTCACCAGCATAACTTCGGAGTTATTGCCCCTGATGACTTAAAATTAGAAAAACTTTGTGTCGCGCATATCTCTGAAACAGCTAGAACTAGAGTCACCAAAATTCACAGGAATGTTCACCAGCATGAGTTGTTGTGCACCTATGGTTTTTGAATTGTCTCCCCCTGATAATTCTTGAGTTATTGCCCCTGATATGAATACTTAAATTTATACAAACTTTGTGTCGCGCGTATCTCTGAAACCAGTAGGGCTAGAGTCACCAAACTTCACAGGATTGTTCACTAGCATGAGTTGTTTTGCTCTTGGGTTTTTTTAATTGTCTCCCCTTGTTAACTTTGGAGTTACTGCCCCTGATGACTTAAAATTAGACAAATTTTACTTAGTGTCGTGCATATCTCTGAAACCACTGGGGCTAGAGTCACCAAACTTCACAGGAATGTTCACCAGCATGAGTTGTTGTGCACCTGGGATTTTTGAATTGTCTCCCCTTGATAACTTTGGAGTTATTGCCCCTGATATGATTACTTAAAATTAGAGAAACTTTGTGTCATGCATATCTTTAAAATCACTAGGGCTAGAGTCACCAAACTTCGCAGGAATCGTGACCAGCATGAGTTGTTGTGCACCTGTTTTTTTGAATTGTCTCCCCCTGATAATTCTTGAGTTACTGCCCCTGATATGATAACTTAAAATTAGAGAAACTTTGTGCTGCATGTATCTCTGAAACCAGTAGGGCTAGAGTCACCAAACTTCACAGGAATGTTCACCAGCATGAGTTTTTGTGCATCTGGGTTTTTTAATTGTCTCCCCTTGATAACTTTGGAGTTACTGCCCCTTATGACTTAAAATAAGAGAAACTTTACTTTGTGTCACATGTATCTCTGAAACCACTAGTACTAGAGTCACCAAACTTCACAAGAATGTTGACTAGCATGTGCTTTTGTGTACCTGTGGCTTTTGAATTGTCTCCCCCTGACAATGTTGGAGTTATTGCCCCTGATGACTTGAAAATTAGACCCTGATAAGTTTGGAGTTACAGACATTACACTTGTGAATTGGAAAGAGGTTGGGAGGGGGAGACATCTGTTTTTGTGACAAAAACAAACCTCTAGTTCAAACTTGGTTCGACATCCGCCTCCGTTTCACTGGTACGACTGGATTGCATGTCTTAGTACTATTTTCCGACAAACTCCGTGTTTTCCTTTAGACGTCAAGAGTTGTCACTTACTGCTAAAGTGCAGACTTGTAAATATGTGAAGATCAATCCTAGCCCCTTTATGTTGTCCAGGTATACCTAAAGCGTGCTGATCTTTACTGTCGTAGATCAGATGTCGAGCAACCCGATCTGGCTCTTGTATGGAATTGTAAAATTTGCAAATACCTGTCAAATGCCTTAAAAACAGTATCAGATTAAATTGCGATCTTTATCTTATAATCGGTCTCATACACTCACAAATATTTAACCTTTGAATGCTGGATTTTCAATGTGGAATGGTCCAGTAACGTTTATTGGCAGAGTCAAATCAGGGGTATAAGGAGTATAATTCACTACATGTACATGATATTAAGGACAAACAAAGAAGACTCTTATTAGATGACTCTCCCAGGTGTCCTCTGATCTGGTTCTACACTGTTTGAAAATGACTATATACTCGTTTTCCACATTCAAAAGGATAAACCCATCATAAAGCCCACTGACGATATAAAATATTTAAATTTCAATGCCATCTGTAACATTGGTAGTGGTAGTATAAGCTGGACTTGGATTTAATATTCGCCTCTATGTGTCAAACTCTGCCCATTCTCGGTTTAACCCATTACCGCATAGGCTATTTTTAGATACAACCTCTTTGAATAAATCTACCAAAAGGAGCATTAACTAGAGAAAAAGAATGTTTTAGAATTTTGTAATTTCGAAACCATTGTGATAAATAGAGCATTTGCTCCTATAGGAGCAAATGCTCTATTTATCACAATGGTTTCACAAAGTGACTTTTACAGAGTCGTCAAAAGTCGTCAATATGAGGGAAAGGGTTAAACAGTAGAGTGGCTCTTAATCTATAACTCAAAGAAATGCTATTCTGGACTTTTAAACAGTTGATAATAATGCAGGACAATTTCTTTTCTTCAATAGCTCCTATAAGAACACCTTTCTATGTTTATTCCAAAGTTAAATACCTACTGAACATCCATAGACAAAATAGTTTTATTGAAATTTGGAAGGTGAATCATTGTAGCCATTTTAGAAAGTAAAGAAACAGATCTTTCAAATTCCATTAATAGCAAACAGAGCAGACCCTGATCAGACGGCTCATATAGGAGATGCAAATTGCAAAATGCTTGAAATGACATTTATATGAAGGGAAGAGTACCAGTATAGAGTTGCTCTAATACTACCATTCACAGAAATAGAATTCTGGACATTTAAAACAACTGACGATAATGCCTGAAAATATTTGCAAAAATGCTCCTATAGGATCTCATATAGACCGTATAGACCTCATATAGACGTGTTTTCACGCATTTGCAAACAGAGTAGACCAAGATCAGACGGCTCCTAGAGGAGCCGTCTGATCAGGGTCTACTCTGTTTGCTAACAGAATTTGGCCTAAATACAGAACAGGGAACGGGTTAAGCAACACACTGCCTTTCAAGACTCCTGTGTTGATAAAGTATTCGGTCGAGCTTTACTCTACACATCCAAACAAAATCAGAAACACTCGCATACCTAATGAAATGAGTTAAAACCTAAAATTAACATTACAGTCTGTCTAGTTGAGCTTTCAGTTTAGGATTGTGAATTAAAGATAAATGTCAGAGTGAAAAACATTTTGGACCCTGGTGAGTTTCCAAGTTACTCGGCGTTTCATTTGGATCCAGACTGTTTGCAAAGGTTAAAAAGCCAAAGCAATAGCAGCTGGAACATAACTCACACCTGTTTAGAGGGACAGTTGCTTATTTTGTCAATGAATATTCAGCAAGTATCGAAATTTGAAAAAAATATAGAACAGGGAAAGGGTTAAGATAAAAAAAATCCATTTTAGATAAATGGTTCAATGTAGAAATCAAAGTTAAAGTTACATTAATTAATAATAATAACAAAAAAGAAACAAATATAAAAGGTAATATTGAACAGACCTGGAAATTACATACCCAACCGATGAAAAAGATGAAACTTTATATGATAATGATCGTTACAATTTGAAAATCTCGTTTATAATTTTATCTTTATTCGTAAAGCATTATTGATTAGTTGAAAATTAAATGTTCTGGTTTATTGAATGCATTCTTCTAGGCAGTACTTGTTTATTATAGAACGTAACATGGAATATCTCATTTCCTGTCCATATTGCAATGGGATATTTAAACGATTAATCATTTTGTACATGAAATTCCAATGGCACATAACAAATGCGTCGGGCATTGGACAAGATGGCGCCCGTCATGTGACTGTCATGTGACACGAGACCCATGTGACAAGACAATTGGTTTCAAATGATAAAAATGTTAAACGCCCAGCAGTTTGAAAAGGAAACGGTTTGTTTCGGTTTCAATGTACACCGTATTTTGGGTGACACGGGTATCATTTTGTGGTGGGGTTTACAGACCCAGAGTTCAAGGGGTCATGTGACCCGGGAATAAAGACATCCAGCATGGTCACTGGGGTCTCTGTTAACAAAACGTCTCCCTGCTTTGTTTGTCTTCTCAGCCAAAAGTCATTTATATAAAGTTATTGTCACTGATTTACGAGATTCTAGATTTGCACCTACAGTAAATCCACTCTAAAGCGACCACTTTATGAATAAACATATTTAAAAGAAGACGGTTGCTTAACATAGAACTTAAGCAACGAAGAAGAGTCCTGCAGGACTTTCTTCGTTATGTATTAAGCTACAACCTGCCCTTAAGGCCCAAAATTAAACCTCGTTTTGGTGGTTTTATTAGAGTTGCTTTACTGTACAGTAAAACCTCTCTATAACGGCCACTAAATTACATCAAGTATTTTGTGTTAAAGGCAGGTGGCTGCTTAAAGCAAAGGTGAAAGTAAAACAGAACGCTCCTATAGGAGCGTTCTGTTTTACTTTCACCGTGCTTTGAGCAGTCACCTGCCCTAAATACCAACTATTTAACACAATTTAGTGGCCGTTATAGAGAGGTTTTACTGTACTTTCCGCTACGTTCAGCGTTTTGAAAACTTGTTGAACCCTTATGACATCTATGTTCACGGTTCAGCCTTTTTAATCCCAATATTATTTAAGGTAAACTAGTCTTAATGGAAGTTTGGTTCCTGTTCAGTCGTAAGACTTTTTTGTGAGGGGTTTCTGTAAAAGAAATATATGCTAGTGACATTTGACATTGGTTGATATACTAATATCTAACAGTACAGCCTCTGATCAAAGGGGTCATACAAAACTCTCTGTTATGGGTCTATACTGTTTGTACATGCCCTTTATAAGGGGTCAATGGAATTTATTGTTTAACCTTTTCCTCTATGAATATTCATGCAAGAAATAATGACGTCATGAATATTAATTAGATTAATTTCTTATAATAGCACATGGACACGGTATTTTGTTTTGGCAATGGCAGAAACTGCAGAATCATAATTATATTATATCATGAGCAAACAGAGCAGACCCTGATCAGATGGCTCCTATAGGAGCCGTCTGATCTGGGTCTACTCTGTTTGCAAAGGCATAAAAAGGCGTATTTATGGAGTAAAATGTTAACCATATCCATGATATAGGCTCATTTTCACGCTTTTGAACTGACCCTGATGATCAGATGGCTCATGCAGCAGCCGCTGGCCAGCGTATATTCTATTGGCTTATGTAATTAGAAAGATCTGATTTTACGGTTTCTGTCTAGCGACTTACTTGCTAGCGACTTACGTGCACATTCACGAGGGAAAGGGTTAAATTAACCCATTACCTCATAGGTTATTTTTAGACCCAACCACTTTGAATAAATCTACCGAAAAGGAGCATTAACTAGAAAAAACGGAAAATTTTAGAATTTTGTGGTTTGAAACCATTGTGATAAATAAAGCATTTGCTCCTATAGGAGCAAATGCTGTATTTATCGCAATGGTTTCAACAGGTGACTTTTACAGAGGCGTAGAAAGGCGTATTTATGGAGGAAATGGTTAATGAACGTGTGCGTTTTGAGGAAGCCCGATATGACATGTTTCTTAGTTTACATTTGCGTGCTCTCTGTTTCAGACATGTCCCCGTGCCGTGACCGCATTTTGTCATGGAGGCAATATTCCATACATCCGTAGTGCATAAACTTCTTGTTACTTTTACACCGTATATATGCCCACGAGAAAATGAAAATGCTATAGGTTGTATATTCTATTGATTTATTTATTCGCTACTAAAAGTCGTAGGAAGACAGTAATAAAAACATCAAAAAAGTGGACAGATGAATGCATATAACGTAAATGTTTTCGTTTAATTCAATAGTGACGAATACATTGTAAATCTGTTATGGAAAGAGTATAAACAACTAGAAAATGATAGCAAAAACATGGAGTTATAGAAATAATTTTAAAAAAATGATGTCAAATAGGAAGTAAATAAGTTTAACTCTTTTCTTCATGAATATTCATGTAAGAAACGATGACTGTATGAATGTTAATGGCAAAGGTCCAGATAAGATGCGTAAATTTAAACCATTTGCTACAAGTGGATTCTTCCATGCTTATATATTGGATTAGTCTATCTTTTTATCTAAGGGATGTCTGGTCAAAATTTTCATTTTTGTTTTGTTTTAAATTAAAATTCCTATCAGCAAACAGTGTAGATTCTGATCAGACGCCGCATTATGCGGCGTCTGATCAGAGTCTACACTGTTTGCCTACGTCCCATATATGGGATCGTGGGAGAAAATGGGTTAAACCATTTAAAGAATATCTCCGTCATTTCTCCACCAAACCCTGTATACTGTGAACACTCTTTAGAATAGCATTTTCGAGACGATTCTAAAGCGTGGTCAGAGTATAGGGTTTGATGGGGAAATTACTATTTTAGTATTTTACAGTGCTACTTTTGGCCATGACAGCAACAGTATAATCAGATCTACATGTATATAATTCCATAAGCAAACGAACCATTCCCTGATGAGACGGCCGTACAAGGGTTGTCTTATCTGGGTCTACTTTGATTGCAAACACTTTAAAATGCGTATTTATGAAATTAAGGATTAAAGAAGGAAGGGGGCAAACACAAAAGAAAGGAATGCAGACATAAATGTAGAAATGAAGAAATCAAAAGTACAAACGTGTCAGTATCATATTTCTGATGGCTACTGCTACTTTAGCTGCTGCACTTCAACCACGCTAATAGCTTCTGTCATGACTCAGTCCTTTATGTCAGCCAGGATTAATCCTTATCCTACTCTAAAAATAATGTCTGCTTAATCTACGATCTGCTACATTCTTTGTCTGACTTTCAATTCGTATAAGCTTTGGAGACACTACAGTAAAGCTTCTCTAAATCGACAACTTTATGAATAAACATATGTGTCTTTAAAAATCAGATAGTTGCTTAATGCAGGAAGAAAGTTATGCAGAAAGCTCCTATAGGAGCTTTCTGCATAACTTTCTTCCTGCATTAAGCTTCCACTTGCCTTTAAACCCCCAGCATAAAACTCGATTTTCGGTGGTCGTTTAGAGGGGTTTAACTGTACATAGCGCGTGTCATACAGCTTGGATCCTGGTGAGACACTGAGTTACTTAGCGTCTCATCTGGATCCAAACTGTTTGCTAGTCACAGTCATGTCACTGTTTAGCCTCTTTGCAGGATAAAGGACCAGCACTGGACATTTACTGACGGTCATGATTAGTTTTTCAAATCCCGGACATGATCTGACCTTGTTGCCATAGTAGCGATTTGACGGGATATTTTGATTTATCTGGTAATTATTGTTGCCGTCGATTGCTGGACAAATCTAGCACTGAAATTTGTCAGCGCAGATTGATTCGAGGTAAACATGGACCGCTTCGAGTTAATTACTGTTGCCAATCAAAATTCATTATGCAGACAGATTCGTTACAAATCACCGAATTCCAACAGACCCAACCATTTCCCCCAAATGAGATTTTCCTTGCAATTTACACGCTATCGCTAGAAATCTAGCGAATTTATTGCATTAAGATATTAGTTTGTTGAACATGCAATGAAAATATTAGACAAATCAATTGCTCTATATTGAGGAATCATTTATTTCATTCATTTATTTTATTTCAACGGTGTTTATCGGGGATATGATTATTACCGCCGCCGTGATGGTTGTCACCATATATGCATAGTAATGAAAGTGTTAATATATTATGTTGATGATAATAATAATAAATATAATAAACTTGTTATACCAGTATATTAATAGAAATAACTATAACTTCATCATCATCATCATCATCATCATCATCATCATCATCATCATCAAGAATAACACCAACATCATCACCATCAACCTTTACAACAGTATCATCATCATCATAGTCGTCATTGACAGCCATCGTTTCTTCCTAATCTCTGTATTCTTTTCACCACTGACCTTTTCTCATTCAGCCCCCCCCCCCTAAACTGGAACTCTAGTAGAGACGAATCTAGATAATTTTAGGCTGGCTCCTGGAGGCGCTTTCTGTATGCCTATTGCCCTGCATTAAGCTGCCACCTGTCTCCAAGACTGATATTTACACTAAATTAAACGTCCGGTTTAGAGGGGTGTTACTGCACTGTTGAATCCACGAGCCTTGGTGCACCTACTACCATCGACTACCTCTGAATACTTAAAGCAAATTGACACTTGACCCCCTAACAACCTCGTAAATTAATTTTCACTAAGAGGTTTGCCCTTCCAAACGCGAAATATAAAATATCGGAGATTTTGCCCAAGCAGCTTGTAGGTTCAAGAAGTCAGTGAATCCGGATCAAGGTGTCTGGACTGGGGAAATTTGTTTCCAACCTTGTTTGCAGAAGTTCCGAATACCACTGTATAAACTATTTCAGACTTTGGTATGATGTGTACATGTACATATTTTTTTTATAAACAGTCTGAATATTCAAAAAAATACAAATCTACTGTGAAACTGGTGATAATTTTAGCAGACGACAATTTGATCAGATATCATTTTTGGCAGACTATAATTTATGTTGCAGACTACAGTAAAACCTCTCTATAACGGCCACTAAATTGTGTTAATTAGTTGGTATTTAGGACAGGTGTCTGCTTAAAGCAAGGTGAAAGTAAAACAGAACGCTCCTATAGGAGCGTTCTATTTTACTTCCACCTTGCTTTAAGCAGTCACCTGCCTTTAACACAAAATACTTGATGTAATTCAGTGGCCGTTATAGAGAGGTTTTACTGTATATGTCTTTGATGACACTGACATTATATCAGCTTAAAGCGGTTTAATAACGATCAATCTAAGTCTTTCATTATCCACCTGAACAAGCCGAAGTTTCTGAATTACAGTAAAATCCCTTTAAAATGGCCATTCGATATATAAAAACACGTGTCTTTAAAAGCATGTGGTTTCTTAATGTAGAACGAAAGTAATGCTGAACGCTCCTAATTGGACATTCTGTATATCTTTCGCTCTGCATTTAACAACCACCTAACCGAAGGAGCCAGTATAAAACTTGATTTGAGTAATCATTGCACTTGAGGTATTACTGTATAGCTCAGCTCTTACTAACAGTGATGGATGGGAAATAAAATGCTTAAACATTTAGTCTGTTCTCGGGATGGGGACCGGTGGTTACCTGTGCAAACAGTTTGGATCCAGATGAGACACCGATTCACTCGGCGTCTCATCAGCATGCGAACTCTTCGACATTCAGATCGTAAATTTGAAAAAAAGAAGTGCAAAGACAGATCAGTTTTGAAAATTGAAAGAGAAAACGTTTTGACTACCAAAACTTTGCTCAACAGATCAAAGGTTAAGAAACGTAAGCTACTGGTAGAATAAATAACGCATATTTACCATTTACTCGAATAAGACGCAATTCTTTTGCATTTGAAAACAGGGTAGATCCAGATCAGACTGCTCCTGTGGGAACTTTCCTTTTTGCTTTTAGAATAATGTAGGTCTGATTCTACAGTTTGTATTAGCTACATAGTATCAATATTAATGTTTAGTATTTAGTGCATAAATATTCATTAGAGAAAATATTAACCACGACGTATTTTGAGCACTTCTACTAAATTAGATTACAGAAAGCATGGGTCTGTTTCGCTGTCTAAATGCAACACAATAGAATAGCATTGGTTGCTTTGTTATGTAGAGCCTGTTCAAGTTGATTAACCTTCAGCTTGCTGTAAAAAAATGATGTCAGCTCAAATTTGGATCTGGAACATCTTTTACTTTTTTTCCGAATCGATCATGGTTTTCAGAAACTATTGACCAAGTGTCAAACAGCTTGGATCCTGATGAGACGCTGAGTAACCTTACAGAATGAGATAGAGTCAGTTCGGGCTTGGCAAAATATAGGGCAGGTGGCTGCTTAAAGCAAGGTGAAAGTAAAACAGAACGCTCCTATAGGAGCGTTCTGTTTTACTTCCACCTTGCTTTAAGCAGCCACCTGCATTTAACACAAAATGCTTGATTTAATTTAGTGGTCGTTATAGAGAGGTTTTACTGTACATGTTAACAGGAGCCTTAAAACTGGCGGCTGCTTGGTATAGAACGTATGTAAAAAGCTCCTAGAGGAGCTCTATGTAAAGCTTTTATTCTGCATTAAGCTACCACCTGTCTCTCACCTGTAATATAGAATTAGAATTTCTTTCAGTGGTCGTTTTAGAGGGAATTATTGTAGTCAACTTCTTGGCACAAACTACTGTCGTTATGGGCATTTGTGAACAATGCTGATCCAGACCAGATAACAAATACATGTAGGTAAACTGTGGGTGAATTAGAATCGAGCATAAGTCCATGCCTATCATAAAAGTTTGGACAGAAAAAGGAGGGAAAGTTTTACGTCTATAGTACACAACGTGACTGTGGCAGACGACATTTGCAATTGTCCCGATTGTACTGACAGACATGGGACAAGATACTGCAAGTAATTGGCACTTTGGCTAAGCATCAATTATTCAGCTCTGACTAGATTTGATTTGGAAATGGATACCCCCACGAAGGCGTCATTCCTGTAAACCTTTAGTAAACTTTTAGGACATTTGTGATTACGTATGCAGATAGTTTGGATCCAGATCAGACGTCGCGTAACTCTACTTCCCATCAGATGTACAGTAAAACCTCTCAATAACGGCCAATAAATTGTGTCAATTAGTTGGTATTTAGGGCAGGTGGCTGCTTAAAGCAAGGTGAAAGTAAAACAGAACGCTCCAATAGGAGCGTTCTGTTTTACTTACACCTTGCTTTATGCAGCCACCTGCCTTTAACACAAAATACTTGATGTTATTTAGTGGCCGTTATAGAGAGGGTTTACCGTATTTTGTTAAACCTTTGATGTTCAATATTCATGATAAATTAAATCTGACATCATGAATATTTATTAGCCGAAGTTTTATAATGTAAACCTTTCAATGATTTGTTCGACAAAAACTGTAGAATTAGATATATATGTCAAAAGTAAACACATCAGACCCTGATCAGACGGCTCTTATAGGAGCCGTCTGATCTGGGTCTACTCTTTTTGCAAATGCGTGAGAATGCGTTTATATGAAGGAAAGAGTTAAAGAATTGAATCAGAGGTTATTTTTAGACGAAATCTTCTTTTAATACATTTCATTTTAATTACGACACTGGCGGGCGACATTGTAAATACATGTAAATACCTTTGCAAACATATCGAATCTAGCCGAGCCGATCCAAGCCGAGCTTAACCGGGGTCGAGCCGAGCCGAGCGGAGCCGAGCAACTCTGCGTCTCACCTGGATTCAAACTGTTTGAAAATAGGATTGTTAAGTTTGTAGAATAAGACGACTCAGCTGTTTTATAATACGAGACAGGTGAAAAACTTTGGGTGAGATACACAGCCGAAAAAAAAAGATTAACCATTTACCTGATAAAGATGCATCTTGACGCCATTACAAACTGTTCACTAATAATGCGAGTCGGGTGGCGATGTGCAGGATAAGGATAATCATTTCCTCATAGCTATTGTTAAATCCAACCTCTTTGGATAAATGTACCGAAAAGGAGCATTAACTAGAGAAAAGGAAATTTTAGAATTATGCAGTTTGAAACCATTGTGATAAATAGAGCATTTGCTCCTATAGGAGCAAATGCTCTATTTATCGCAATGGTTTCAACAGGTGATTTTTACAGAGGCGTTCTAAAGGCGTATTGATGGAGGAAAGGGATAAACGATGTATACGTACTGGTCAATACAAATAAACTCTTATTGGCATGGCCTAATGTATAACGCTGGTCTTAAAGGGACAAAGCATTATTTAAAGCATTTGGAATTTTTAATTGGTTTTCATAGTGTTTTAGATGTAATAACCTTTACCTGATGAATATTCATGTAAAAAATTATGTCACCATGAATATTCATTACCTGATATCTTATAATGTTATATTGACATCGGAGTGTTTGGGCCATGGCAGAAATTCTATTTTTAGAACAGTATAATTAACATATTATCTCCTAGGTTATTTTTAGACCTAACCATATTTAATTAATCTACCGAAAAGGAGCATTAACTAGAGAAAAGGAAAATTTTAGAATTTTGTAGTTTGAAACCATTGTGATAAATGGAGCATTTGCTCCTATAGGAGCAAATGCTCCATTTATCACAATGGTTTTACAATGTGAATTTTACAGAGGCGCAAAAATGCGTCACTAGGGGGTAATGTGTTAAATAAGCAAACAGTGTAGACCCTGGTCATGACTCGTCTACTTTGTTTGCAAATCTCTTTCATGTAAAGGGTTAAGGAAGTTTGAAGATCTTTCCAGCTCGTTGATGAGAAAGTACAGAGACAAAGACGGTGTGATATATTATTGATCAGTGGTCCATTTACAACTGTTAATTACACTAAAACACCTAAACTGAATTAACCAAAGCCACGGAATTGGTTAATTGCTATTGTCCATCAATGCAATTATCGATCATTGATCTTTAACACGCAATGGAGGAAATCACCATGACCTATGTAAACAGTTTGGATCCAGATGAGACGCAGAGACACTAGGATTCTCATCTGGATCCAGTCTGTTTGAAACAGCATGTTTGAATAAATAATTAAATGGAAGTAGTGTGGTTTTTGTTGGGAAATTGAAGCAGACAACAATCTTTGCAGACGACAATTACTGCATCGCATGCACTGACTAAAGGAACGTGCACGAATGTGGTTCCATCCGAACTTCATGTACTTTTCGGAAATGATACTGGACATGCTAGCTAGTTTGAATATACATGTTGTGGAGCGGTCGAATAAGAGTTCAGTTCTGGCCAGATTCTTTGTTGTTGGTGTTGTTGTTTTGGGGTTGTAGCCAACCGTTGGTTTGCTGGTAGAGTTTATCTGCAGTGAAACCTTTATGAAAAAACAATTCAAACGGAGTCTATTATGCAGAGTAAGTTTATGCAACGTCCATCCAAGAGAAGTCTAATCCTATACAGTAAAACCCCTTTAACCCATTCCCTCATAGGCTATTTTTAGACCCAACCTATTTGAACGAATCTATCCAAAAGGAGCATTTACTGGAGAAAAGTATTTTTTTTAGAATTTTATAGTTTGAAACCTTTGTGATAAATGCAGCATTTGCTCCTTATGCTCTATTTATCACTATGGTTTCATTAAGTGACTTTTACAGAGGCGTAGAAAGGCGTATTTATGGAGGAAAGGGTTAAGGCGACCACTTAATGAATAAACATGGCTGTCTTTATAAACAGGAGCTTTCTGCATAACTTTCGTCCTGCATTAAGCTACCACCTGCATTTGCCACATATGCCCCTTTTTGCTGGCCGCATTAGAGTGATTTTACTGTATAGGATTCTGATCCTACACATTTCACTGGTTTGCTGTCACTTTTTGTCATTTGTAAAATGTGTCATTCGCTTACTTTTAGTGCTGAAATGTCTCCATATTTTGATTTTTAGAAACAGGATTACAGTTCTTACAGTTTGGATCCTGACAAACGACCGAATTACTCAGCATCTCATATGGATCCACCGTTTTCCATAGGTACTCAAATATTTGTTAATGACTGGGGAAGAGTTAATTAAGTGTTGGCGCCATTTCCACAATGTATTATAATTATACTATTAGTATGGTGTTTTGGTTGGATGGGTACGTAGGAGAAGTACAGTAAAACCTCTCTATAACGACCACTAAATTACATCAAGTATCTTGTGTTAAAGACTGGTGGCTGCTTAAAGCAAGGTGAAAGTAAAACAGAACGCTCCTATAGGAGCGTTCTGTTTTACGTTCACCTTGCTTTATGCAGCCACCATCCCTTAATACCAACTAATTAACACAATTTTAAAAGCGGCCGTTATAGAGAGGTTTTACTGTACCTTATTTTTTCCACAATGCAACAAGGGTTGAGATAGGTTGGTTGTAAATGTAACCAAATGAAGGACACACGTTATGCGGAAAGAGACCTATGCATTAAGCAACCACTTAAAATTCATTAAACCTTTCCTTCATTTAAACATATGTTCATGCCTTTGCAAACAGAGTAGGACCCGTCTGACCAGGGTCTGCTCTGTTAGCTTATGAAATTATAATAGATCTGACTACAGTTTCTGCCAATACCATTAAATCCTTTGTACAGATGCCATTATACAAAACTCAACTAATACACATTATGCCGTCATTATTTCTTATGCCATATAGTAGCGACTATACAACAGGTAGATAGAGCAACAGATAAATGTACGTACTGAAATTCTAGAATCGTTATTTCTCCACTAAACCCTATGTTGTGACCACTGTTTAGAATCGTCTCAAAGAGACGATTCTAAACAGTTATCACAACATAGGGTTTGGTGGAGAAAAGGTGCGTTATTCTTGAAAATGTTTTAATTTACGCAACTTACCTGGACCTCTTGGTAAAGGGTTAATGCGCATTTACAAATTTAAATGATCTGGACACTGTCATATTGTCTTGCATACGAGCACATCAACAATCCCAATCTGTTTAAATCTATAAAGTAATATCTTTGAATATTGTTTTAAATCATTCTTATAAAAATTGGTGCAAACCATTTTCCGTAACAGTAATTGTCACATGATCACAATGGCGTTGTTGTCATGAAATAAAACAGAACTTAAGATTGCATATACATGTACTTTGACGTTCAACACTTAAATTTGTTTGTGCACAATGAAGAAATGTATTCATCAAAACATTTTTGTAACATTTTACTACAGCATGTTGACACAATATCGAGGTTCGTACTTTCAGTGTACATTGTCCCTTAACCCTTTCCTCCATGAATACACCTTTCTACGCATTTGCAAACAGAGTATACCCAGATCTGACGGCTCCTATAGGAGCTGTCTGATCAGGGTCTGCTCTGTTTGCAAATGGAATAATATAGTTCTGATTCTTCAGTTTCTGTCATGGTAAAAAAGTTCATGTGCTATAATAACAAGTAATATAATTAATATTCATGATGTCATTATTTATTACATGAATATTCATAGAGGAAAGGGTTAATGTTCAACACTAAACCTCTGTTAATAACGTACACATCCAAGTACGTTAGAACCATCAAACGATGTCTAATGGGTCTGTAAGGCAGATAGTAGCCGAATACAGGTCAAACGTTATGTAAATTGCTCATATAGGAGCTTTTTGCATAACTTTTGCTCTGCATTAATCATCCACATGCTTTTTAAGACTCCTATGTTCAATAAATGAATGACTGCTTAAGACAGATTCTACTGTACTTTGTTTAGATACATGTAAAACCCGTCTAATGCGACCAGTATAATTCACAGTGGTAAAGACAGGTGGTAGCTTAATGCAGGATGAAAGTTATGCAGAAAGCTGCTGTATGAGCTTTCTGCATAACTTTCGTACTTTATTAAGCAACCACCTGCTCATAAAGACAGCCATGTTTATTCATTAAGTGGTCGCATTTTAGGGGGTAGACTGTATTATCATATTGCGGTAATACGTCCGTAGCTGTACTGTACTTTAACCCATTTGCTCCCAGTGGATTCTTCCATGTTTATATACTGGATTAGTCCATTTTTTATCTAAGGGGTGCCTTAAAAAAATTTCAATTTCGTTTTGTTTTATATTGAAATTCATATCAGCAAACAGTGTAGACTCTGATCAGACGCCGCATTATGCCTACGTCCCATATATGGGATCATGGGCGCAATTGGGTTTATGTTCAACACCAACTTCGGGTTGAAACCATAACACGTTTCCTATAAGTGGTGCAGCATTTAAATCAATATATACTCTGAGATCCTGTTAATTGATGACTTGATGAATAAGACAGAGGTATTTGAATAATTCATTGTACCGTCCAAGTTACGGTCATGCGATAAAGCAGGCTTCTGTGGGAATGCTACCAAATTAAAACTCTTAGTCCTTCCTCCCACAAAATTATCAGTGACGAGTAAGACACTAAAAGAGACATGAAGAGGAAGTACTTGACACTTTACTCCATGAATATTCACGTAAGAAATTATGACATCGTGAATATCAAATCAATTACATGTAGATAACATAATTATAACATCACACGGTCACAGGAAAGAAACTGTAGAATCATATCTATATTATATAATAAGCAAACAGAGTAGACTCTGATCAGACGGCTCCTATAGGAGCCGTCTGATCTGGGTCGACTCTGTTTGCAAAGACATAGAAATGCATTTATGGAGTAAAGGGTTAACGGTTTACCTGATAGAGATGTATTTCCACGCATTTGCAAACAGAGTAGACCCAGATCAGATAGCTCCTGAAGGAGCTTTCTGAACAGAGTCTGCTCTGTTTGGTTATGAAATAATATATATCTTATTGTAAAGCATCTACCATGGTCAACACTTAACTTGCTCATGGTGCCATTTTAAACCACAGCTAATTAATATTCATACCGTGATTGCTTCTAGAATGAATAGTCATCAGGTAGATGGTTACAATGACGTGTCTGTATTGAAACGTCACCATTTGTGCACGTGCTTAACCCTTTACATCATAGGCTATTTTTAGATACAACCTCTTTGAATAAATCTACCGAAAAGGAGCATTAGCTAGAGAAAGGAAAAGTTTAGAATTTTGTAGTTTGAAACCATTGTGATAAATAGAGCATTTGCTCCTATAGGAGCAAATGCTCTATTTATCACAATGGTTTCACAAAGTGACTTTTACAGAGTCGTCAAAAGTCGTCAATATGAGGGAATGGGTTAAGGAAGATAGGCAATTTCGAGTGACATACAAATCGAGTTTCGCGCATATAAGAAAGCCTGCGATACACAAACATGTCAATTACTTGTTGAAAGATATGTGTACAAAAATACATATATGTGCCCCTTAGCGTTAGCTCTAAATTCAAAGTGCCTTTGTTAATAGTTTGGATCCAGATACAGCATCAGACTTCAATCTGCCTAGTCCTTTACTCCATAAATACACGTTTCTATCGCCTTTGCAAACAGAGAAGACCCTGATCAGACGGCTCCTGTAGGAGTCGTCTGATCAGGGTCTACTCTGTTTGCTTATAGTAAAATGTAGATCTAGCTTTACCGTTTCTGCCTTGGCAAAATTTTACTGTGTTATTATGCCATTTTAAAAGCTAATCTAATTAAAATCCGTGATGACATTATTTCTAGCATATTATTATTATTACTATTATGCTATTATTTCTAGCATATTATTATTATTACTATTATACTATTATTTCTAGCATATTATTATTATTATTATTATGCTATTATTTCTAGCATATTTATGTAGTAAAGAGTTAACACCCAATGTATATCTTGTAAAGAAAGAATCATCTCTCTTGTTAATGATTTACCTGACGAATACCCATGCTTTACCTGACGAATACTTACTATGCTTTACGAAAAGTCATGCCTTACTTGACGAATGCACATGCACGTTACCTGATGAATACTCATGCTTTACCTGACAAATGCTTACCTGACAAATTCTCACGCGCGTTACCTAACGAATACTCATACTTTACCTGACGAATACTCATGTGCGTTAACTGACGAATAATCATGCGTTACCTGGCGAATAATCATGCTTTACCTGACGAATACTCATGCGCGGTACCTGACGAATACTCATGCGTTACCTAATAAATACTCAACACATTATCAATATTGATTAGTTTAATTATTGTTTGAATATATAAGATAAGGGAATTTGTTGTCATGACAAACTGTAGAGAATCTATAACATGCAAGCAAAATTGGCAGATCCTGATAAGACGGTCCCTACAGGTCCTACTGCACTTGTCAAACTGCCACCTGTCTTTGGAGATCCGCATGTTTATTTACACAGTGGTCGCTCCATAGTACAGTAAAAACCCTCTAATGCGACCACCAAAAATGGGCATAATTCTGGGTGGCAGAGGCAGGTGGTAGCTTAATGCAGATGAAAGTTATGCAGAAAGCTCCTAGAGGAGCTTTCTGCATAACTTTCATCCTGCATTAAGCAACCACCTTGCTTTAAACAACGCCAGTGGCTGTTTATTAAGTGGTAGCATTAGCGGGGTTTTACAGTAGTTTTGAAAATTATAATTGAAAATGAAACAGCGGAAAGTATCAACAACAGCAAGTTAAAGTTTCATTATTTCACTTCCACTTTTTATCATCTGCAAATTTAATCATTTATTTCAAATATTCTACTTTTCATTGTTTGCATTTTTTTGCTTTAAGAATAAACCAGAGCATCAAATAGTTTGGATCCTGATGAGACGCAGAGTTACTCGGTGTCTCATCTGGATCCAAACTGTTTGCAAAAGCAATCACAAATGTGACATTAGCAGCGAAATAGTTAAGAAGACACAATCTCTAAGCTGATTGACACGTTTGTTAATTACCAGTTGCATGGGAGATGCAGGTATGCACAGTAAAATGCAGCTTGCGCACTTGGGAGCGAAAACATGCACGAACCGTCTCGTCAACCACCTGTTTAAAATGACAGGTCAGAAAAAAACTTCATGATTGTCGCTGAGAGTTTATGAAAACATAGCAATCATGGCTGCACTTAGAATTTCCATTGACCATTATCTGCCAGTTCATTGGTGTGTTATGTTTGGACCCCAATCAGACAGCAGGTAACAATTTCAGACTCTTTATTTAGAGTATTTAAACCCTTAATCTGCTGAATAATTAAAACTGGCTATTTACTTTCTGGATATTAATTGAATAAAAAGACGAAAATGATGTTATGACAAACAGTGCAGACCCAGATCAAATTACACCTGATGATCTGTGTCTACACTGTTAGCAGTCTAATATACTCGGTTCCCGCTCATTAAGAGTTAAGTTAATTTATTTGGAGCAGATGAGATACTGGAAATAATTTTACCTTCTTAACCCTTATATTTACTTTCTTAACCCTTATGCAACTTGAATAACTCGGCGTCTCATCAGAATTCAAGCTATTTGGTGAACTTGGTGAAGAATTTATTTCTCAAACGCTTTGTGCTATACGATCCATAGTCAGGAGTTTCTCAAAGGCTTTGTGTTACGATCCATAGTCAGGAGTTTCTCAAAGGCTTCGTTGAATCGGAATTGGTAAAACTGCGCCGGCCCCAGAAATAGGCAGACAGTTGACAGTTGTCTAAATGTTAATCCATTCTCTCATATAAATGCCTTTTCACGCATTTGCAAACAGAGGAGACCCAGATCAGACGGCTCCTATAGGAGCCGTCTGATCAGGGTCTTCTCTGTTTGCTTATGACATGATATAGATCTGATTGTAAGTTTTTGTCAAAGTAAAAACAAATTTGTTTAAAAAAAGGTTACATTATAAAACTTAAGTCAAGAAAATATGCATATGTCATTATTTCTTACGTGAATATTTAACAGGGAAAGGGTTAAGTTTGAATGATATTATGATATTTTTTTCTGCAGGTGGTTATGAAAAAAAAAACATCGGACATAAAAAGTGACATGTAGGGTTCTCGTTTATCATAAATATCCCTCCTTGTGTGATACTCGAGTGAGTGTCTGACACTCGAAGAGGGCCATAGCAGAGTTGACACTTTTTCCAGTGATAAAAATCTTGAAACAAACTCGCACAGTTGAAATGACTCATTCTCTACCAACACTTTCCGTAAAAACGCATAAAAATGTATGTAACTGTCGAACGAGTTCGAAGAGGGGGCACTGTAAGTCCGCATGCTTCTCAGTTCGCAAAGAGCTAACTCGTGAGTTCTGTGTTTGTCATTTTGACTCCTCTAAACTGGACGTTCAGTCTAGTATCAACATCGGCCTTGGAAAGAGGTAACAGCTTAATGCAGGGTGAAAGTCATGCAGAAAGCTCCTACAGGAGCTTTCTGCATGACTTTTACCCTGCATTAAGCAGCCACCTGACTAAAAGTATCTCAATTCTTCTCTACTAGAAGTCCGGTTTAGAGAGGTCTTACTGTATTACTCACGGTAAGCTATTTGCAGAAATTCTCTAAAGAGCTTCACTGAGTAGCAACATTGTAATTCTCATAATTAACATTTTGAATGCGAGTGTACTGGTATTTGCAAACAGTGTAGACCCAGATCAGAGGGTTCCCAAGACTCTGATCAAGATCTGCACTGCTTGGCATTCACTCCCTCACACCTTTCAAACTGAATGGACTATGCGGTTATACAATAAAGACTATTCCAATTACGAGAATTCAGCATTCAAAGGGTTAAACTTTACGTTACATATATTATAATGGGAGAGTGATGCTGGCGGTGGGAGGGTGAGGTTGGCTCCTTAGCCGAGAGGTTCAAGTCGTTGACTCACGATTACTTAGCCCCTTGCGCCACTGTGGATTCGAATCTCGGTTAGACTTCAGTTGTTTCCTTTTTCGTACGAGGTTTCTAGTTTGCGTTAGGTCGGTAGTTCTACCGGGTCTGAAACAAAGCAAATAGTTTAATATGCCAACAACGATCGGATGTCTTCCTCCACCTTTAATAACTGGACCTTAATCCAGTCGACCCTTATCTGTTTACTCTATTGATATTCATTTACGAAATTATGACATCATTAGATATTTTCTAATGGCGCATTTTGGCCACGACAGAAGCTGTGGAATCAGAGCTATATAATTTCATAAGCATATAGAGCAGACCCTGATCAGACGGCGCATGCAGGTGTCATCTGATCTGGATCTATTTGTTGCAAAGGCATTAAAATGCTTTGCTTTAAGGGTCAAGGGATTATCAGGGACATAGACAAGCAGACACTAAACACAATATATATCGTGACTAGAAGACTGTTGTAGGAGACCTCTGATATGAGTCTATTCTGTTTGCTTCATATTTTCCAAGCAAAAATATATACACAATATACACTTTTAATCATTTTCTTCATATGATAACCTTTTCACGTGTTTGCAAGCAGAGTATAGGAGTCGCCTGATCAGGGTCTGCTCTGTTTGCTTTTGACATGCTCTAGATATGACCTCACAGTTTTTTTGTCAAAGCTAAAAACATCTTCCATGTATATTGAACAGAGACAGGGTTCATTAACCCATTACCTCATAGGCTATTTTTAGATACAACCTCTTTGAATATATCTACCGAAAAGGAGCATTAACTAGAGAAAAGGAACATTTTAGAATTTTGTAGTTTGAAACCATTGTGATAATTAGAGCATTTGCTCCTATAGGAGCAAATGCTCTATTTACATTTGTATCACAATGGTTTCACAAAGTGACTACTACAGAGTTGTCAAAAGTCGTCAATATGAGGGAATGAGCTGGTTAATATTAGGTTCGCGTAAAATACTCATTTGGATAAATCCACTTTGATATAAAGTGTACGTCAATTCTTACTTGAAGAGAGACCAACAAATGGCTAATCTATATTTAGGCACCGTTTGCACTCTCAAGATTGCGTTTTCTCATGATGATTATCAACTTCTGGTGAAATTGCCGAATTGAATTCACGTAGGGGCATGCAAACTGCTTCCAACACGGATTAATGCCATATATTTTCCCAAATGAAACAGGTCCTGTGAATGAAAAATGGAAAGTATGTTTCCTATATAGTGTTGGGTGACATGACTCAGTCGCTTCAACACTTTGATAATGGGAAACGAGTGTACCGGCATCTGCAAACAGTGTAGACCCTGATCAAAGGGCTCCTAGAGGAGCCCTCTGATCAGGGTCTGCACAGTTTGTCATTCAGAATTCTCTAACAAATTTAAAAATTTCATTCTGACTGAAGTGGACTGTTAAACACTGACGGACCGTTCCACTCTGAATATTCAGTATTCAAAGAGTTAACCCTATATACTTCTCAAACACGCCCTTCTGACGCCTCCTCAAATATAATAGATCAATATCTGGATCTACTCTGTTTGTTTATAAAATAAAATAGAATGCCATAGACAAAAAATAAAAAATAATCTAATTAATATTCACGATGTTATTATTTCTTATATGAATATTAATGAGGTAAAGGGTAAAATATAAAGATAATGTTACATAGACGTACTTGCACTTCCGTCTGTAGGTACTTGACTTCTAATAAACTCAGGACCGATCTGTCAAACGCTACTCCAATATAAGTTCAGTTCGCACGTTTTTTTTCATATTACAGTATCAATTTAGTTACCTTAACCCCGCTATGAAAACACATTGGCTGCTAAAATTTAAATCTGGTATAAATCAATCAAACTTTTAAGAAACTATCGACCTAGTGTCAAACAGCTTGGATCCTGATGAGACGCCGAGTAACTCGGCGTCTCATTTGGATCCAAGCTATTTGCCAATGCGAGTCTGGTCGCGAATAGCGGGATAGAGGTTAATTGGCCATCTAGAATGTCCCCTTTATTTGATTTCTACGGGTTTTGTACGGCCATTTAGGAACAATAACAAACGAGGTGTGATGCTCATAAACCCAGAATTTTATGCCCACAAACGAAGCGTAACCGGGATACAATGTGCCTGTCCCGGAGAATGCGAATTTTATTCAAATGCTGTACACACAAAGTCTCGGGTATTCGGCGGGTCCTGATGTGACCTTATGTAGACTCTGAATCCTATAGGCGCTTGATTTATGGGATTGTAGTAGTATCTCGAGGTCATTCGGGGTAACGCTTGTGGTGACGGGCAATAACGGATGGTCTGACATGGTGACATCTTGCACTGTCGGTGTCTTGCTGTCTCTCTATCAACTTCCACATATGTCTATATAAGATAACTCATTTGTGCACAGTATGCCTTTAAAATCACATAGACAAAAAAGTATAGACCCAGTGCACAGTGTGCCTTTAAAAGCACGTAGGCAAACCGTATAGACCCAGATCAGAGGGCTCATCAAGGAGCCCTCTGATCAGGGTCTGTACTGTTTGCTGAATCCATCGACGTCAATGGATGATACCAGCAAACATGTTGCTTGCTGTGTCCCCTCATCATGAAAATGGAAGAGTCTACAATATAATATCTGGGCGGGATTTCGTTGATAATTTTGGAATAAATGGATTAAAGTGATAGTCTCAACAATAAATACATGTTCAATAAAATACCGTATTTGTTATGTTCAATTTTTATTATGAAGACTAAGTTCAAATGCCTTTGTGATAAAAAATAAATTGTTTTCGTCCATACATATACCGGTAGTACACAAGTAAAGTTTACTTCCTTCTGTCAAGATTGTCATTCCCTTCAGCTCTAACAGTACACTTTCCTCCAATGTTTCTATAAAATACTGATTGAGTGTCAAACAGACGAGACCCCATGGTTAAAAAAAATGGTTAAGATTTTCACAAAATTAAGTTCCAGCATATATGACAAATTCAACCATTTTCATATTTTGCAATTCCTTTAACCCTTTACCAGATAAAAACGACTTTTCACTCCTTGACATACATAGTTGACCGAGATCGAACGGCTCCTGTTGAAGCCTTCTGGTCAGGGACTACTCTGTTTTCTTTTTGGAATTATATAGTTTATGCCAAGATAAAAAAAATGTGTATCAATGTACTATTATAAAAATTCAGCCAATTAATATTCATTACGTTATTTTTTTCTTACATGAATATTCATGAGGGAAAGGGGGGACTTCTTTATCCTTTAGCAATTTACAAACTATTTAACGCACTCCCTCCTAGACTATTTTACACCCAACCTCTTTGAATATATCTACCGAAAAGGAGCATTAACTATAGAAAAGGATTTTTTTTAGAATTATGTAGTTTGAAACCATTGTGATAAATAGAGCATTTGCTCCTGTAGGAGCAAATGCTCTATTTATCGCAATGGTTTCGCCGTGAATTTTACAGAGGCGCTAAACTGCGTCACTATGAGGGAATGTGTTAATAATACCGGGATGCATCCTGACTGATCTACCTTGGTCCAACAGCAGTGACAAAGCCTAACCCCTACCTCGTTGTGAAAACAATTGCTCAAATTGGATCTCGTGCAATTTTAACTACTTCCGATTCGATCAAGTTTTTCAGACATTATTGACCGAGTGTCAAAACAGCTTGGATCCCAAATGAGACGCCGAGTTACTCGGCGTCTCATTTGGACCCAAGCTGTTTGGAAATGCGAGTGGGGTCGCGGACAGCCGGATAAGGACTAATGGTTAAATCATGAGGATAAATCGATTCCTGTTTGTTGTTGACGGGCGGACATTGTGGTGTGTCAGGACACAAAACACCGTGATGATGACAAAAAAGAAACGCCATCATCAAAAAGTCCTTCACTTAAACCTGTTGCCGGATTTGGGACTGAGTGTTTTGTATTGATATTATCATTTTTATCTTATAAGAGACAGTGATAGATAAAACAAAAGATGACGTCATTCCTGGGCTCTCTGCGTACGTGTCACTGGCTCGGGGTTTTTTTCAAGCCGAATCACCGCTATAAAAACAGACAGGAAAATGCCTCCGCAAAGGTGTGAACGAAATATCGCTTTAATAGTGTTTCATAAAATTTTAGGAGAAGTTTTATGCATTTGTTGTTCACATTTAAATATAGTTAAGTATGCGGGTCTTATTTATGGCCATTTAAATACATGTATATGCTTCACCCAATGTTATATTTCGAGAATCGAAGCAAACACAACCATCAAGCAGTCCTTCCCGCTTTTCCATGGTATTTTAGTGTCAGGTTTTAAATTGACATGTGTGATGTTTGGTGGGGTGGTGCCTGGTGGGTGGATGGGACTATTTTTTCAATAATGATACTTTCTGACAAGAACTAAAAGGACGACATGTGTTTGTAGCATGTGAAATAAGCCGAAATCATCTTCCTGGTATCATCTTCACAATTCATCATTCACCCACGACAGGTAATAGAGCAACTATAAGAACAGTCACAATACAAATGACGACTGCAAGAACGATAATAACCAAATATAATAAAGCAATTATAAGAACAGCTAGAGCACAAATAGCAACATGTCACTGCAAGAACGACAATAACCACATGTAATACAGCAATTATAAGAACAGCTACAATACAAATAGCGAAATGTTCGTCAAGAACGTCATTAATCACATGTAGTACAGCAGTTATAAGAACAGCTACAATACAAATAGCGAAATGTTCGTCAAGAACGTCATTAATCACATGTAGTACAGCAGTTATAGGAACAGCTACAATACAAATAGCGAAATGTTCGTCAAGAACGTCATTAATCACATGTAATACAGCAGTTATAAGAACAGCTACAATACAAATAGCGAAATGTTCGTCAAGAACGTCATTAATCACATGTATTAGAGCAGTTATAAGAACAGCTACAATACAAATAGCGAAATGTTCGTCAAGAACGTCAATAACCACATGTAGTACAGCAGTTATAAGAACAGCTACAATACAAATAGCGAAATGTTCGTCAAGAACGTCAATAACCACATGTAGTACAGCAGTTATAAGAACAGCTACAGCACAAATAGCAACATGTCACTTCAAGAACGACAATTACCACAACAAGTAATGCAGCAATTATAAGAACAGCGACATGTCACTTCAAGAAATACAACAATCACAAGTGTTACAGCAACTATAACTATAAGAACAACCAGAAAACGGACACAAAACATGTAACTTCAAAATACAGAAATTATCGGAACAGTGACAACACAAAAAGTGACATGTAATTTCAAGAACGGTAACGGTCATCAGTAATAGTGCAACTATAAAAACAGTCATAACACATATGGTGACATGTCACTTTAAGAACGGTAACAGTCATAACATGTATAGAACAGCTGTTCGGACAGTCACAACACAAACGGTAACATATCACATCAAGAACGGTTACAGCAGTAACGAGTATAGAACAACTATGGGAAGTCACAACACAAACGGTAACATGTCACTGCAAGAACGATAACAGCCATGCCAAGTTTAGGGCAACTATATGAACAGTCACAACACACGGTGACATGTCACTTAATTAAAGAACGGTGACAGCCATGCCAAGTTTATGGCAACTATATGAACACTGAAAACCCACAACACATACGGTTGCATTTCGTGACAAGAGCATCACTATCACCAGCAAAATACAACAAGGACAGGCACAACAAATATATTACATTAACTTCTGAATATAGATAAAGGAAGAAAAGACTCGGGATGATATCAAATTCATATTCAGTAAAACCCCTCTAAACCGGATTTTAAATTTAGTACAGATATCGGTCTGGGAGACAGGTGGCAGCTTTATGCAGGGTGGAAGTCATGCGAACGTTCTTTTTGACTTTCATTCTGCATTTAGGTAGTGAAATATGATTAGCACTAGCTATCAAACAATCGTATTTAATACTACAATTTTTTTATCTAAACCTTGTTATTCCGTTATATTATTTTTCATGCCCCCGTTGATGATAGTCAGGGGCCATTATGTTTTGCACCTGTCGTCCGTCTGTCTGCCCGTGTTTCACGCTTTGCTATAAAGTGTTATATGTCGGTAATTTCTACACTTATACACATGAAACGTCACATACACATTAAATCACCATCTGTGTTATCATTTTGCACCCCACCAATGCTGCCCGCAAGCCTAAGGTCAAGGTCAAGGTCAAATGACGTGGAAATTGTACGTGCAGTTGTTTGTCACATTTACGTGCAGTTGTTTGTCTAAAGTTTTTCATTGTCTATATCTCACTAACCTAACTAGCTATTGGCATGGCATTGCATATACACATTAAACACCATCCACACTTTCATTACGCACCCAACCCATGCTGTCCGCACGCACAATGCCAAGGTCAAATGACTTAGGAAGTTTACGTGCAGCTAGGTAAGCACCACCAAGGGGACATCGCTGTTCTAGCTTTTTAATATTCCTAAACGTATTTAAAATCTTCTCTACTAGAATACTGGTTCAGTGGAGTTTAACTGTACAAGAGATTCATTTACGGGACATGCAGAAATTCAGAAGCAAGTTCAGTTACTGACAAATTACCCGTATTACTACGCTCGAATGTCATGTATCCTGCGACCGGAAATGTAACGAAGTTACAAAAACTTTATCTTGACAGGTAGAAAAGCAAAGCATCTGACATCCATATGTAATTAGATCCACATGAAGTAGTTAAATACACTAAAGTGTTGCATTTTGCAAAGCAATTATGTGTCATATTACACAATAATACAAACGACCTTTGACCTCTTTGGCACATGTGTAGAACTATGTGCAGTTTAGAGGACTATTTACAAGTTGATTGTGCAGCCAGTGCACTCCACAGCAGTGATTGCACAGCGAAATACGTGTACACAGTGAAGATATATGTATTATACAACAGGGCATGGGTTGTGGATTTTGTTTCTGAAATTTAGGATATGAACTACAGTAAAGTTTCCCTAACACAACCACTGAAAACTCAGAATTTTAAAAAAAAAAAAACGCGGTTGCTTTATGCAGTACAAAAATAAACAGAAAGCTCCTATAGGATTTTTCTGTATCACTTTTGCCCTAAATTAAACAACCAATTACTTTTACAGTCACCTATGATTACCCTTTATTCCACAGTCACGCCTGTTTATTCCTTCGCAAACAGAGTAGACCCATATCAGACGATTTCCTGTAGGAACTGTCTGATCAGAGTCTGCTCTGTTTGCTAATGGTATAACATAGATATGATTCTACAGGTTCTGTCATGGCGAAATATAGTAAAACCCCTCTAATGCGACCAGCAAAAAGGGGCATATCTCACAGGGGCAGAGGCAGGTGGTAGCTTAATGCAGGACGAAAGTTATGCAGAAAGCTCCTATAGGAGCTTTCTGCATAACTTTCGTCCTGCATTAAGCAACCACCTGCTTATATAGACAGGTGTGTTTATTCATTAAGTGGTCGCATTAGCGGGGTTCTATGGTAGTCTTATGCCCATGTGCCATTATAAAAATAATCTAATTGATACTCATACTATCATTATTTCTTACATCAATATTCATGGAGAAAAGGGTAAATAAATAATGTAGTGGCTTTAGTCAATGTACAGTAAAACTCATCTAAATCGGACTTAAAATTAATAAAGAAATAATATCGGTCTTTCAGACAGGTGGCAGCTTAATGCAGGGTGAACGTCATGCAGGAAGCTCCTCTAGGAGCCTCCTTCATGTCTTTACCTTGCATAAAGCAGCCACATGTGTGTGTGTGTGGGGGGGGGGTCGTTATACGACCTTTCTCCAGCCTATTAGAAGGCCTTGACACATGCACTAGTCAGAAGGCTCCAAGATGGAGCCGACGGCTATAGGCAGGTGCTGAGCGTTCGCCTAAGATAGGCACCTATGTACTTATTGAGAGATGGCTGGGTCAGGAATCAGCTTTCATTCCAAATATGCTTTGCTTAGTTTTATTTTAACCTGTATTTACCTGCAGCGGGTCATGTCTCATTTTGTTAATTCTTATCGTGTTTAAAAAAAATTCTAACTCAAACCCAAATCGACTATACCTTTTACATACTTCGGTACGTTTAAACTATTAAGAAACTGCGAAATAACAAACAGCTTGGATCCTGATAAGACTCTTGAGTTACTCGGTATCTGATCTGGATCCAAACTGTTTGCCATTTATGTCACGCTAAGCACGATAAGGGAAACTTCTTTTAACCCTTTCGCTACCAAACTCTGTCGTCTGCTAACTTTGTCGTCTGCTACAAATTTTCATTTTGTTTTAATTTTCTTCATTTTTGTTTCAAAAAAATAGTAACAGTAACAAACAGTTTGGATCCTGATGAGACGCCGAGTTACTCGGCGTCTCATCTGGATCCAAACTGTTTGCATAGGTAATCACAGATCAGGCATTGGCAGCGAAAAGGTGAAAAAAGAACACATTTCATTTCATGTCTTTATACCAAATTTATGATAACTTTGAACGAAGGTGAATGCACTTTACTAATATGCTACATAAGTTTTACTAAATATATTAAAATATATTTGTAAATGTATTAACATTTTTTTCTGTGTGAAAAAACACTCCCATTTGAAGCCTTTAGATTTGACAAATTAGAAAGGTTCACAAACATTCCCCCGTGTCTAAAAGCTCCTTTGAAAAACTTTTCAAAACTCTTTGTCCACAAAATTATCTTTTTGATAAAACGGGAGCATTTAACAAAACGCCATCAACTCTAAGCTAACAGTTCATTTATCTTGTTTCCTTATCCCTTATCATGCTTCGGTCGAGTAGGTGATTACCTATGCAAACAGTTTGGATCCAGATGAGACGCCGAGTAACTCGGCGTCTCATCAGGATCCGAACTGTTTGACAATATAGTTACATTCTTATAAAGAAATTTGGATACGTTCATTAAAAACCATGTAAAGCGAATATATTGTATAGATAAACATATGTGTCTTTAAAAGCGGATGGTATCTTAAGTAATGCCGGACAGAAAGCTCCTTCAGGAACGTCTTGCATTTCTTTTGACCTGCATTAAGCTACTCTAAAATCCCGAATTCGACCAGATTGTGGTGGTCGCTTGAGGGAGATTTTACTGTACTGCCAATCCCGTCTAACACAGACGTTACTGTCGGTCTGTAAGACAGCTGTCAGGTTAATACAGGATGAAAGCCATGCAGACAGCTCCCAAAGGAGCTTCCTTCATGATTTCCATCCTGCATTAAGCAGCCACCTGCCTGAAACGATGTAAATTCTTCTTTTCTAAGATTTCGGTTTAGAGGGATTTTTACTGTATACAGATACTGATAAATGAAAAACACTAAGTAACCACCTGTGTAATACTAAAATTCCGGTTTAGAGGGATTTTGTTGTGCATAATTATATTCTGAAAAAATATTCTGAAAATACCGGTACACTGAACTGTGTTTCCTAGATAGAATGATGTAGCAAGTTAAATGGCAATACAGTAAAACCTCTATATAACGGTCACTAAATTGTGTTAATTAGTTGGTATTTATGGCAGGTGACTGCTGAAAGCAAGGTGAAAGAAAAACAGAACGCTCCTATTGGAGCGTTCTGTTTTACTTTCACCTTGCTTTAAGCATCCACCTGCCTTTAGCACAAAATAATTGATGTAATTTAGCGTCCGTTATAGAGAGGTTTTACTCTACATAGTATTTACCTTTACACAAGAGATCGAATAACTAAATGTCTCATCTGGATCCAAATTAGCTGACACTCTAAATAGTGTTGCAAACAATGAGAATGTGGCTCGTATTTCATAGAATGGACCATTTTCAGGAGGTCGATGTTAAAACACTCAAACTGACAGACAGAACATATAGTAGAACATGTCTTAACCCTTTCCCTCATATTGACCACTTTTGACGACTCTGTAAATGTCACTTTGTGAAACCATTGTGATAAATAGAGCATTTGTTCCTATATTAGCAAATGCTCTATTTATCACAATGGTTTCAAACTACAAAATTCTAACTTTTTTCCTTTTCTCCAATCAATGCTCCTTTTCGGTAGATTTATTCAAATAGGTTGTATCTAAAAATAGCCTATGAGGTAATGGGTAAAGAGGTAAAAAAGATACATAAAGGGTATGTAAGGCAGATGGAAGCTTAATGCAGGTCAAGGGTGATACAAAAAGCTCTTATAACATCTTGGGCCATTATAAAAATCCATATTCATAATGTAATAATGTCTTACATGAATATTCATCGAGTAAATATGTCTTTTTTTAAACAGGATACGATTTAATTCTATGCGTCGTCTGAATTCTGTGTCGTCTGCTGTTATGTTCATAGTTACCCACATTGTCTCTATTAAAGATACAGAGTATCAAATAGTTTGGACCCTTATGAGAAGCGGAAATATTCAGATTACATAAAAAAAATACTGCAAGCAAAGAGTTAAGGAGGAATTTAATCATTCTTTTCAGGTCCCATTTATTCTGGTTTGGTGTAAATGGTGCACTTTAAAACTTCAATATCTGACATCTCCGTTTTATAAACAGCGTTTGAATTATCTGAACGGATGAACAAATATTTTATTTCTCATGCATTTGTCATCTGTATATTTCAAAACAAAAGATCAAATGCTGAGTTATCTTTAAACAAATTGCTGCAATAGGATTAAAGGTGGAATGCATAAAAGGAAAAAACGATGCAGAGATCCAAGTATTTCTCCCTCGTTATGTACAGACTGCTCCCCGGTCGTGTCTGCTACGACAGAATTCCCGCCTAAAATGTTTACTCAGGAATGACAAATGATCGCATTTCAAATAGTAACACTAAATATGTTCTTCCTAAAGATAACCCAGACTAACCCTAACCCTAACACGTTGAATATTCAAAATAGAATAGTCCATCACTTTTAAAGGTAGATTTCATTCAGTATGAAACGGTATAATTTATGTGAGAGAATTTTGAATGACAAATAGTGCAGACCCTGATCAGAGGGCTCCTCTAGGAGCCCTCTGATCTGGGTCTACACTATTTGCAAATGACAACCAACTCATGTCTTCCATTCAAAGGGTTAACACGTTGATACATGGTGTCGACTACAAAACAAATGTCGTCTGCTTCTATCAGGACAGATAATAGTTGTTCCCTCTTCCTTACAAAATATAAAATCAAAATACCGATCCTGATCAAATAGAAAACGTTTAAAAACAGTTTGGATTCAAATAAAACTAAAACAAACGTTTAAATAGTCGAAAACATAACAACAACTCTGAGTCTTTTTTTTTAAATAAAAAATATCGTCTGCTTCGAAATATATCGTGTTAAATATTTTCTAAATGAAACAAATCCCATGAGTTTCATTAAAAACTCGAACAAGTTGAAAACGTAATAGAGCATGTTAAAAATGGATCCCATCGGTATATAACATAGTGAAGAATGGAGTAAGGACCAAGGCACCCGATGTGTCTAAGGGCATGCCCTATGTGTCCATTTGGGGCACAGCAGTTTCCCGGTGCATGCATGATACTTCCAGACTTTTAAGTTAACCAGTTATCTCATGAATATTCATACAAAAGATACCATGAAGAGTAGGAATATTAGTGTTGAATCGATGCTGTTTCTTTTCTTCGATTAATTGACAGATATGTAACTTGTGTCGGTATCGAGCTCACTTAACTCATTCTCTTCTAACCTATTTTAGATCCAATGTCTTTGAATAAATCTACCGAAAAGGAGCATGAGCTAGAGAAAAGGAAAACTTTAGAATTCTGTAGTTTGAAAGCATTGTGGTAAATCGAGCATTGGCTCCTATAGGAGCAAATGCTCTGTTTATCTCAATGGTTTCACAAAGTGACTTTAACAGAGTCGTCAAAAGTCGTCAATATGGGGGAATGGATTAAGGTTGGCATGAAGGTAGTGTTGATATACACTGCACATTTAAGGTTTCTTGCATGTTTGAAACCCAATATTTATTGAATATGCATGTGAGTCTACATACAAAAGAACATTTCTACAGCGACCACTAAATGAATAAGAATATCTTTAAAAGCAGGAAGTTACTTACTGCTCGACTTCATACATTTAGCTACCATCTGTCTTGAAGACTAACAACTAGACATGTTTCTTATGGTTGCTTTAGAAAAAGTTTTACTGTAGTTAATAAGTTACCTGCCTTTGTATTACAAATATTAATTTGATTTTTCTGTAAATTTACACTGAATGTCCATTCAGGTTAGGTCAAGGTCAAGGTCATACTGCTAAAAAGTCATTTGACTGATTGGACCAGTCTTTTGTTTCCCAGTACTTCTATTTACACTTTTGCACCGTATTAATTTGTTTCCCTGTTCTATGTTTAATTCAAATTTCAATACCTACTGAATACTAATGGACAAAATAGTTATAATGAAATATGGAATCCATTTTAGAAAGTAAAGGCATATATCTATCCAATCCCATTAAGCAAACAGAGCAGACCCTGATCAGAGGAGCCGTCTGATCTGGGTCTACTCTGTTTGCAAATTCGTTAAAACACGTTTATATGAAGGGAAGGGTTAATTTGTTTCCCTTTATTATGCTGCAGAACTAGTGGCAACTCAAACTCTGATATGTTGCAATGTCTACCTACTTCCGTTTCGTTCAAGATTTTGAGAATATATTAACCGAGTGTCAAACAGTTTGGACCCTGATGAGACGCCAAATTATTTGGCGTCTCATCTGGATCCAAACTGTTTGCAGAAGTAAATTGCTAATTCGCCTACGGCAAGTGAAGAGGAAAACCGACGTAATGATAAATAGTGCAGCTTAACTTTATCCAGTAGTTATGCACTTGGCTTTAAGTGTATTATGCATGGAATGACGCTTGGTAATTATTGATTTAGCGAAATTAACATTCGTTATGTCACAAGACTAAACATAGGTGCATGCTATGCAAACATTTCTGACTAATAGGACCATCCTGACTTTAAAAGAATGAGGAAAACTTCCATTACTTTGGTAAAGATCATAACTTGGCTGGCGAGGAAGCGACCGTATGTTTGTTTTTGTTGTTGTCTGTTGTTGATTTTGTTACTTGTTGGTTATGTTGGTGCTTAGTATTTTTAGCTCGCCTGTTCGTAGAACAGTAGAGCTTATGCTATACCCCCGGCGTGAGTGTGAGCGTGAGCGTGAGCGTGAGCGTGAGCGTGAGCGTGAGCGTGAGCGTGAGCGTGTGAGCGTGAGCGTGAGCGTGGGCGTGAGCGTGGCCAAGGTTAAAGTTTTTTGGACGGGTTGTTTTAAAGCTTAATATTTGTACTAGGATGCTGAAATTTTGTATGGAAGTTTATTTGAGGTTAAATATTGCTGTTATGAAGTTAAACATTAAATATATTTTTCAATTTTATCAATTTTTCACATGTTTTGGACTTAGTCCTTTTGGCCAGAAATCACCAGGTTAAAGTTTTTTGGACGGGTTGTTTTAAAGCTTATTATTTGTACTAGGATGCTGAAATTTTGTATGGAAGTTCATTTGAGGTCAAATATTACTATATTGAAGTTAAACATTAAAAATATTTTTTAATTTGATCAATTTTTGACATGTTTTGGACTTAGTCCTTTTGGCCACAAATCACCAGGTTAAAGTTTTTTGGACGGGTTGTTTTAAAGCTTAATATTTGTACTAGGATGCTGAAATTTTGTATGGAAGTTCATTTGAGGTCAAATATTGCTGCTATGAAGTTAAACATTAAAAAATATTTTTCGATTTTATCAAATTTTGACATGTTTTGGACTTAGTTTTTTGTGGGGCCAAAAATCACCAGGTTAAAGTTTTTTGGACGAGTTGGTACAAAGCTTAATATTTGTGCTATGATGCTGAAATTTGGTGAGAAGGTTCATATTGTCGAGACCCTTCCGACCATGCCAACATTTTTGCCCTTCTGACCTTGACCTTGACCTTTGACCTACTTTTGCAAAAATCTTTAAATACCTATATTATTGGAGTCATTTGGCCTAGGGCTTCCATACTTGGTATGACCATGCCAATATTTTTGCCCTTCTGACCTTGACCTTGACCTTTGACCTACTTTTTCAAAAAATTTGAAATGCCTATAGTATTTGAACCAATAGACCTAGGGCTTCCATACTTGGTATGCAACTTTCTTGTGTTAAGACTTTTCCGACAATATTATTGTTTGCCCTTCTGACCTTGACCGTGACCTTCGACCTACTTTTGAAAAAATCTTGAAATGCCTATAGTATTTGAACCAATAGACCTAGGGCTTCCATACTTGGTATGCAACTTTCTTGTGTTAAGACTTTTCCAACAATATTATTGTTTGCCCTTCTGACCTTCGACCTACTTTTGAAAAAATCTTTAAATGCCTATATGATTGGAACCAATAGGCTTAGGACTTCAATACTTGGTATGATCATGCCCACTTTTTTGCCCTCCTGACCTTGACCTTGACATTTGACCTACTTTTGCAAAAATCTTTAAATGCCTTTAACATCCAACAATATTATTGTTTGCCCTTCTGACCTTGACCTTCGACCTACTTTTGAAAAAATCTTTAAATGCCTATATTATTGGAACCAATAGGCCTAGGACTTCCATATTTGGTATGATCATGCCAACTTTTTTGCCCTCCTGACCTTGACCTTTGACCTACTTTTGCAAAAATCTTTAAATGCCTATAACATTTGAACCAATGGGCTAAAGGCTTCCATACTTGGTATGCAACTTTCTTGTGTTAAGACCTTTCCAACAATATTGTTTTTGCCATGTTACTTTGACCTTTGACCTACTTTTGCAAACTTCTTTAAATGCCTATAAAATTTGAACTGGTAGGCCAAGGGCTTCCATACTTGGTATGCAACTTTTTTGTCTTAAGACTTTTTCAACAATACCATTGTTTTTACCATGTGACCTTGACCTTTGACTTACGTTTGCAAAAGTCTTTAAATGCCTACAGCATTGCAACAAATAGGCCTAGGGCTTCCATACCTGGTATGACCATGCCAACATGTTTGCCTTTCTGACCTTGACCTTTGACCTACTTTTGCAAAAAAAATTAAATGCATATACTTCCATACTTGATTTGTATCTTTTCTGTCTGAAGACTTTTTCAAACACACCAATGTTTTTTACCATATGACCTTGACATTTCACCTGTAAGTGCCTATAACTTGGAACCAATATACCTAGGACTTCCATACTTGGTATGACCATGCAAACATATTTGCCCTTCTGACATTGACCTTAACATTTGACCTACTTTTGCAAAAGTCTTTAAATGCATATAACATTGGAACCAATAGACCTAGGGCTTCCATACTTTGTATGTATATTTCCTGTCTTAAGACTTTCCAACCATACCAATGTTTTTTAACATGTGACCTTGACTTTGACCTTTGACCTTCTTTTGCAAAAATCTTTAAATGCCTATGCTATTGAATGCGATGGACATAAGACTTATATACTTGGTGTGACCATGCCAACAATTTTACCCTTCTGACCTTCACCTTTGACCTACTTTTGCAAAAATCTTTAACTGCCTATTACATTGGAACCTGAATAGACCTAGGGCTTCCATATTTGGTATGTATCTTTTTTGTTTAATAATCTTTTAAAATTTATGAAAAATGGTATTTGGTTGCCTTTGGTTGTGATATTAATGCAGTTAAGTTTAAATTGAAAATTGATTTTTTTTTGTATTCAATATGACACGTTTTAGACTTAACTTTTAAACAGGCGAGCATCAGGTGGCTTTGACACCATTTCTGGTTCTGTTCATGGTTTGGTCGTGGGGTGTGTATTTATTCGGAGTTTTGGAGGGTCGGGGTATTGTTGATGACTTTTGTAAGCAAAAGTCTTCAGCCTTGTCAGTGACGTCAGGAGCTCTTTGATCAGGACCTGCGCTATATGTTACAGTAAAACCTCCCTATAACGGCCACTAAATTGTGTTAATTAGTTGGTATTAAGGGCAGGTGGCTGCTTAAAGCAAGGTGAAAGTAAAACGGAACACTCCTATAGGAGCGTTCTGTTTTACTTTCACCTTGCTTTAAGCAGCCACCTGCCTTTAATTAATACCAAATACTTGATGTAATTTAGTGGCCGATATAGAGAGGTTTAAATACTGTAATTCTTACAATAACCCCTTCCATGTTCTATGGTTATTCAAGATTTCAATACCGATTGAATATCCATGGATGAAACAGTAATAATGACGTATGGAAGGTGACACATTGAGGCCATGTTAGAAAGTAAAGAAACAGATCTTTCAAATTCCATTCGTAAACAGTACAGACACTGACCAGACAGCTCCTATAGGAACCGTCTGATCTGGGTCTACTCTGTTTGCAAAGGCCTTTATATGAGGGAAAGGGTTAACCCATTACCTCATAGGCTATTTTAGATCCAACCTCCTTGAATAAATCTACCCAAAAGGAGCATTAACTAGAGAAAAGGAAAACTTTGTTTGAAAGTTTGAAACCATTGTGATAAATAGAGTATTTGCTCCTATATAGGAGCAAATGCTCTATTTATCACAATTGTTTCACAAAGTGACTTTAAATGAGTCGCCAAAAGCCGTCAATGTGAGGGAATGGGTTAATATTCATCAAGTGGAGAGCTAAAGGACTGCCCCATGGTCATTTATTAAATGATCGCCTTAGAGAGGTTCGACTGTATCCAGGCGCCGTGCCCCTGACGAAGCAGTTTGTTTGTTTTTTATCCTGACTGCATAGCTTTCACATGACCTAGATCACGTGATATGATTATAATCCATCTTGATACCTGATGTGGTGCAGTTATGTGTAGCCTCATGTTGGTTATGTAAGAAATGCAGGAAGATAGACTTTGTCAAAATTAACCCTTTCAATGCTGAATATTCAGAGTGGAATGACCCGTCGGTGTTTAATGAGAGAGTCTATTTAGCATGAAAGGCTTATATATATGGTATAGGACATTGAATGGCAAACAGTGCAGACCCTGATCAGAGGGCTCCTCTGGGAGCCCTCTGATCCGGGCCTTCACTGTTTGCCAATACTAGTGCGATCGTACCCCGCATTGAAAGGGTTATAACAAGCATTAACAATTACATCAAACGTCTCTCGCTCATGCAAAGTGCATTGCACGCCCGGGGTTAAAATCGGGCGTGTTTTGAGAAATAGCATTGGCTTAGTTACATTAATCTTAAGCTTGAAGGAATATTTGTGCAGGAATCTGCAATTTAATGAGCATTCATTATCTGCATTTTAAACACGGGACCTAAACAAGGGAACTTTGGGCAATTTCAGTAATTGTACAATTAGATCTATATCGTTACATTAGCAAGCAGAGTCGACCTTGATCATACGACTCCTACGAGAATCTCGTTTACTTCCACTTATACCTGTAGTTGCCAAAATTCGCCGTGTGCTACAGTTTTAATGGTTTGTTTGTTTTCAGCATTAAACAGTTTGAATCTTGATGAGACGCTGTGGGTACTCATCTAAATCCAAACGGTTGCATCGATGAACACAAATTCGTCATCGACTGCCAAAGAATAAATTGGAGTTTGCAGCATTGTCCATAACTGAAGGTCTGAACTAGATCTTATCTTTCTTATAAATCGAAAGTATGCTAACATTCCCCCCTAGTGACGCATTTTGGCGCTTCTGTAAAAGTCACATTTTGAAACCACTGTGATAAATAGAGCATTTGCTCCGTAGATCAATGCTCCATAGGAGCAAAATTTTAATGCTCTATTTATCACAATGGTTTCAAAACTACACATGGAATGAGTTAAACAGATCCAAATATGCGCTAACTTGTTTTCCAGCAGGGTAAGGGATTGTAAGCACTACATCTTAAGAGTATAAGTAGAATGACTAAACCTGGGGCCTTAACCAATTCGCTCATATCGACGCCATTTGGACACCTCACGTTTTAAAACCATTGTGATGAATAGAGCATTTGTTCCATAGGAGCAAATTCTCTATTTATTTCAATGGTTTCAAAACTACACAATTCTAAAAATTAAATCCCTTTTTCTAGTACATGCTCCTTTTCAGTAGATTTATTCAAAGAGATTGGGTCTAAAAATAGCCTATGAGTTAACCTCAGTGTCCTATATCTGGATCCAAAATGGTTGCCAATGCTATTTTATCATTGACGTTTTATATAAGTGGCGTCTGCGTATATTATTTTCTGCAAATATTGTTGCTTGCAAATATTGTGGTCTGTAAATATTGCTGTCTGCTCCAGTGTTCCAAGTAGATGGTTGTCTTACATTCGTGTCTCAGACACGTGATCAAAGTGTCAGCTAAGATCTTGATGGGACGCTGATGTATCACGAATTCGCTCGTAGAGCACTAAATGTTAACCCTTTCCCTTTTGACTATTCATGCAGAAATATATGACACCATGAATATTTATTAGCTGCATTTTATAATGACATATGTACATATGAATGTGTGGTACTGGCGGAGACTGTAGAGACATGTTTATTGTAAGTTCATAAACAAACACAGCAAATCCAGATCAGACGGCTCGTACAGAAGTCACCAGGGTCCATGCTTATAAATCTTTTTAGTTGAGGCTTAGTTCTTTCTCATGCTTTTGATTGGTCAGATTTGAATTCTCAAGCTTTTGATTGGTCAGATTTGAGCCAAAGGCTCAAATCTGACCAATCAAAAACTTGAGAACGAACTCAGACTCAACTAAATGTTTTATAAGCATGGACCCTGGTCTGGATCTACTCTGTTTGTAAATGAGTAAAAACGTCAAAGGTGTATGTGTCTCATAAAGGTCCTAAAACTGTTTGTCACTTTGATGAAAACAAAAAGGGAAGACATTTCAAAAATGAAAAATTGAAACAGACGACAAATGTTGCAGACGACAATGTGTGGCAGTTACATAGTGCTAATGAGTAGTTTTCACTTTTGTTACATTATCCAAAGATTTGGGCGGGGAAGAATAATGACAATATACGCAGTGAATGCGAGGAAAGCAGATCTGAAATAAAGACTGATTGGATTAGACGCAGAAATATAGTAATGAATATTGCATTTACTTAAATATCCATGGAATTCTGTACATCCGTCTATTTAGTGAAATGTTCTTTTACTCTGCACAGTCGGGTGTTTTGGAAATGTCGTCTGCTGACAAACTGTCATCCGCTGTTTACTGTGAAAGTGTCGTCTGCTTAGAAACCGCAGTTTGTTGTGGTATTGTTGTCTCCTTAGAAATTGCAATTTGCTTTGAAATTGTCACGTGCTTTGAAACTGCAGTTTGTTGTGGCACTGCTGTCTGCTTAGAAATTGCTGTTTGCTATTGAGCTTTCGTCAGTTTGTTACAGGCCTGTTGTCTGCTTAGAAACTGCAATTTGTTTCTTTGTTGCATTGGAACTGTCGTCTACTTAGAAACTGCAGATTGCTTTGTCACTGCCTTTCGTTTTTGAACAGTGTCCAAGGTTATAAAACTTCTGAGTCTGATTGGTCAGCTTTTGAGTTTGAGAATGATCTCAGACTCGAGCAAAAAGTTTTATATGAATCGAGTTTACTATAATAATATGACACGGGCTTTAGCGAGTGTAATAATCATTATAGCAAACGAGATTCGTGAAAACAATCTGTAATGAACATGAATGTAAGATTCTTTTCATCACATAACCCTTAAAAGGCCATAGAAAGTGAAACAGAATACATGTACAGCCGAATTCAAATTGCTCATTTGCATAAAAAAATGCACTAGTGCATTTCCACGATCTATGGCACTCTGTTTCTGCACTCCCACATGGCAGATCATATGATATATAATTAGAACATGCCTGATCAGACGGCTCCAACAGGAGCCATGTGATCTAGGTCTAATTTATTTGCAAAGGCATGAAAAGGCGTTTCTGTGAAGGAAAGGGTTACATAAGTAAGTGAATCATATATAGAATACGTATTACTACAGATCGTACGCGTTGCTGTAATATACGACCACAATTATCCGTAAGTGCTAAGTGCAGCAATTAATTAATTCCCTCATATTGACGCCTTTTGACAGATTTCCTTATATTGGCCCTTCTTTGAAACCAATATGATGAATAGAGCGCTTGCTCCATATGAGCAAACACTCTGGTTATCACAGTTGTTTCAAAACAGCACACTTGTACAATTAACCTTTTTGCTAGTAAATGCTCTTTTTCGGTAGGTTTATTCAGAGATTGTGTCTAAATATAGCGTATGAAGGAATGGGTTACATGTAATATTAGATAACTGGGAGCTGCGATTTTCGTATGTTGGAACTTACGGCAATGTCAGTCATAATAACTGTTTAACCCATTCCCTCATATTGACGCCTTTTGACGACTCTGTAAAAGTCACCTGTTGAAACCATTGTGATAAATAGAGCATTTGCTCCTATAGGAGCAAATGCTCTATTTATCACAATGGTTTCAAACTACAAATTTCTAAAAAAAAATCTTTTCTCTAGTTAATGCTCCTTTTCGGTAGATTTATTCAAAGTGGTTGGATCGAAAAATAACCTATGAGGTAATGGGTTAAAACGGTTCCCAGCTGCATAATAACCCTTTTCTGCGAAAAACAGTGTAGATCATGATCAGTCGCTGTTTCTAAGGCGGATGGGGGTGGTTAATGCCGTTTTAGACTGTCATGTATATTTTGTTTGGTGCGCCACACAAATGCAGCCATCTCGGGACACACCGTGTAATTTATGGGTCGTAAAAATTTGATCTGCACAATTACAAACCCATCCCTGGTGTTTGAGCTTCAAGCGCTAACTCGGATCTACCCGGTAATGGATGCCCCTGTGATACCAGCGCGGCGAGGCGGAAGGGACCCGTGTTTTGTAGGGTATCATAGAGTCCAAGACGGTAACCAGATTCTCCATAAATGATGTTGTTTTACATCTACGGTGACATTACAAAACCCCCGTGTGATATTATGTTACTATTGTCTTGACACCGCGTGATCCGTATTTCGCATAACAACAGAAATAATGACATCGGAATTATAAACCCTTTTCTCCATAAACATTCATGTAAGAAATAATGACGTCATGAATATTAATCAGATTAATTTGTTATAATAGCACATGGACACAGGAATCTTTGGCCATGACAGAAACTGTAGAATCATATCTATAATATATTGTAAGCAAACAGAGCAGACCCAGATCAGATGGCTCCTAAAGGAGCCATCTGATCTTGGTCTTCTTTGTTTGCAAAGGCATAGAAATGCGTGTTTACGGAGTAAAGGGTTAATTAGCGGATGCTGTATAATAGCATCATGAACAGGGGATTTTTATCATAGCAGCAACTTTATAATCAGATTTTTATTATGTCATAATTAACCCTTTCCCTAATATAAACGTGTTTACACGCACTTGCAAACAGAGTAGACCCAGATCAGACGGCTCCTAGAGGAGCCGTCTGATCAGGGTCTGCTCTGTTTGCTAATAGAATTTGATAGATCTGTTTCTTTACTTTCTAAAATGGCAACAGCATTACACCTTCCATATTTTATTCTAACTATTTTGTACATGAATATTCAGTAGGTGTCGAAATTTGTAATAAACACAGAACAGAGAAAGGGTTAAACAGAACATATCCTAATTAGACGGCTCCTACAGAAGTCACCTGATCTGGGTCTGCTCTGTTTGCAAAGGCGTCTCAATGAGATAATTGGTTATGTCTTATCCCCATGAATATTTATGTTAGAATATTGGAGTCGTGAATATTAATTAGATTAATTTGTGAAAAAAGCATATGGACACATGAAGTTTGGCTTTGTCAGAAACTGTAGAATCATTTCTATATTATACCATGAGCAAACAGAGTAGACCCTGATCAGACGGCTCCTATAGGAATCGATTGATCTGGGTCTTCTTTGTTTGCAAAGGCGTTTTTTATAGAGAAAGGGTTAAGTCTTATTCGACAGGTTTTTATTTTCGAATTTATGTGCACGATAATTTAAGATTAACGCTCAATAAAAGTTAAATTTAAACTTGAAATAATTGTTCTTTAGATAGTTTGTATACATTTGGAACCATAAAATCTTAAATGTAATAGATATATGTAAATAAGGCTTGTCACACGCTGAGAATGAATTAAAGATTCACGCACTTCTAAACGAAGCTGCAAAAAAACCCTTAATTTTATTTGGAGAAATAAATAATTTATAGGAAATTGTTTTGTCGGCAGAAAACCCGCTGAACTAATGAAATGCACATAACCCGCTGAACTAATGAAATGCACATAACAAGGACTCACTCGCTCTCCTCCCTCCCTCCCTCCCTCCCACTCTCCCCCTCCCACACTCTTCCTGTCTGTCTGCCTGTCTGTCTGTTTGTCTGCCTGTCTATATGTCTGTCTGTATATCTGTCTGTATGTCTCTTTCTGTCTGTCTGTCTGTCTGCCTGTCTCTGTCTATGTCTATCTCTGTCTGTCTCTGTCTGTCTGTCTATCTCTGTCTCTGTTTCTGTCTAAATCTCTCTTTCTCTCTCTCCTTATGTATATTTCTCTCTCTGTATCTCCTCTCTATGTCTCTGTCTCTGTGTCTCTCTGTCTCTCTGTCTCTGTCTCTCTCTGTGTCTCTCTCAGTCTCTCTGTCTCTGTCTCTGTCTGTCTCTGTCTGTCTCTGTCTGTCTCTGTCTGTCTGTCTGTCTCTCTCTCTCTCTCTCTCTCTCTCTCTCTCTCTCTCTCTCTCTCTCTCTCTCACACACACACACACACACACAAATCTCTCTCTCTCTCTTTCTCTCTCTCTTACAAAACATTATCGAATTAGTTATCATGATGTCACTATCTTTCATGAAGTGACAGGTTAAAACCTCTTTTTTAAATAGAAACCCTCTTGCGACAGTTTTGTGGTCAGTTTTCAGTTAATATGAGTAATTTGAGGGTAACATATTCTAGAAGTAACTAGAACAGGTTGAAATTGTTGTTATAGAGTCGTGATAGTATTTATCTTAATATAGCTGAGAGACTTGAATTCATCGTTTCCAAACAGACACGGGATGACACGGTGTAATTCGACCAGCTGTTTTTGTGTCAATCTACTGCTTCCACAAATCTCACGCTGCGCCGTGTCGTATTGTTTCTGTCACCAGATATATGCATCATTATTTTACTGGAAGATTACCACCTAAGGCAAGAATTTGTATTTCATGATCTCAACGCCTTCGCCTTGACAGCATTTTCCTTGAAATGTGGCCCTTAGTTCAACGTGGAAATAATTACACAAACCTGTTTTAACCCATCACTCCATGAATATTCATGTCAGAAATAATGACTCTATGAATATTTATTAGCTTATTTAATTATTATTGAATATGAACAAATGCAGTTTTGGCCATGGCAGAAATAATCTGATCTATGTTTTAGAAGCAAACAGAGCAGACCCTGTACAGATGGCTCTTAAAGTAGTCGTCTGATCTTGGTTTACCATGTTTGTCAAATCTCCATTGAGTAAAGGATTAAACGGCCATAACATAGTTAACCCTTTCAGCGCCAAATTTCTAATTGTCGTCTGCAACCCAATTTTGTTAAATAAGTAAATAAAATAAATAAATGAAAATGTCAAAGGAATAAAGCACAGATATATAAAGAGAGTTTGAAACAAAAAGTGAAGTCCCTGATCAGACGCCGCCTTTTCAAGGCTGCATTTGTCATGGTGGGTTTTTGCGACATCGGCGGTGAAAGGGTTAAACCTAAGATCTTTCTGCATTGCTTTTGTCCTACTTTAGGATACACTCTGTCCTAAACTCCCAAAAGTATTTTAATGGTTTCCTGAGATAGGTGTTGCTGTATGAGCGTATCATTGTAATAAGAACATGGCCATAGGAGAACATATTTTAACCCTTTCCTCTTCACACCTTTACATACAGAGAATACCCAGATCAGACGACCCCTGTAGGAGACGCCTGATGAGGTCTGCTCTGTTTGTTTATAAAATTATAATATAAAGTAAAACTTCTCTATAACGGCCATTAAAGTGAGTTAATTAGCTGGTATTATAGGACAGGTGGCTTCTTAAAGCAAGGTGAAAGTAAACCAGAACGCTCCTCTAGGAGCGTTCTGTTTTACTTTCACCTTGCTTTAAGCAGCCACCTGCATTTAACACAAAATACTTGATGTAATTTAGTGTCCGTTATAAAGAGGTTTTACTGTATATGAATGTACAGTTTCTGCCAATACCAACCAGTCCTGTGTGTACAGTACAACCTCTCTATAACGCCCATTTAATTGTGTTAATTAGTTGGTATCCAGGGCAGGTGGCTGCTTAAAGCAAGGTGAAAGTAAAACAGAACGCTCCAAAAGGAGCGTTCTGTTTTACTCTCATCTTGCTTTAAGCAGCCACATCCCATTAACACAAAATACTTGATGTAATGTAGTGGCCGTTAAAAGAGAGGTTTTAATACATATATGCCATTAAAAATCAGTCAATATATATTCATAAAGTCATGAATATTCTACAGTTAAACATGCTCTGATATATTTCTAAACCATACCCTGCACACATTTAACACCAAAGACTTATAATACATTACAGAAGGATAAGATAGCAAGTTTTATCAACGCTCACGGGGATATTATGAATTACCAGCATTTGTGAAGAATATTTTGAATCTCTTTTTTTTGCACGCATACTGCTCAGTGATTGATATTTAAAGACTCTGCTCCTTGGAGATCTGTTTTGGTTTTTTTTTGGTAATATCGGTAAAAACCGCAAATACACGTTTCACTGGAAACTGCTAGAAGTAAGGATGTTTCACCTATCGGGTAAAGAAAGAAAGACTGGCAATAAACTGTCACATGGTTTAACCCTTTACTCCATGGGTATCGCCGTTTCAAACAGACTAGATCTAGATCAGACGGCTCATGTAGGAGCCATCTGATCAGAGTCTGCTCTGTTCGCATTTTTACATAGTATATAACTGATTCTACATGTTCTGTCGTGATAAAAATAAAAGTCTCTGGTTTATAGTGCCAATATTGAAAAAATTCAGTTCATGACGTCATTATTTATTGCATGAACATTCATGGAGTAAATGGCGAATACCCGGCATCGATACTACCTGTAATTTGAAAGTAACGGTTTAACCCTTTCCATGTTCTATGTTTATTCCAAATTTCGACACCTAATGACTATTCATGAACAAAATAGTTATAATGAAATCTGGAAGGTGGAGCATTGTAGCCATTTAAGAAAGAAAAGAAACAGATATATCAAATTCCATTAGCAAACAGAGCAGACCCTGATCAGACGGCTCCCGTAGGAGCCGTCTGATCTGGGTCTACTCTGTTTGCAAATGCGTGAAAACACTTTTATATGAAGGAAGAGTTTAAAGGGTTTTATTGTATAACGTGTGTGTTCAATTGTTGACGTCTACAGGTTGACTACAATTTGCACAACGTTCAAGTTTTTCGTTTGATGTTTACACTTAACCTGGTAAATAAAGTGTCATTATCAGTGTAATCTCTCATCTGCGGCCTCTAAAATATATTCCCCACCAATTATTACGTGAATTTCTATTTAGTATTGTCCGAATGGCAAACAGATTGGACCATGTTGAAATAACGCGTCACTCGGCGTCTTATATAATAAAGTCCGTCTATTTGCAAACAGGAGTCAGCAATCAGCACGGTAAAGATCTGATGTTTTATGTGTGATTACTAAGCCAACATGCATGCACGGTGATTGATTATCCAATGTTCAGCCGTCAGTGTCAGACACTGTCCTGTCTGAAAACATAAAATACAGTAAAACTCGTTAATTCAATTATTTAGTAAACACGAATTTAGAACTTTTAGGGAAATGTTTGCGCCATGCAGGGTGGGGGCGCTTAATGCAGGGCGAAAGTCATGCAGAAAGCTCCTCTGGGAGCTTTCTGCATGACTTTCACCCTGCATTAAGCTACTAACTGTCTGAAAACCGAGAAAGATTATTACTTCAGCGTTCGGTTTAGCGATGGTTAAACTGTATTACAAACCTATCAAAATCCAGATTTGCAGAGAACTCACTCCCGGTGCAAATCTACCTGGATCATGATCACACAATACACTACACGTTTTTCTGATCTGGATCCTAAGTGTTCCAATCATCACATTAACCCTTTACTTCATGAATATTTATGTAAGAAATACTGACATTATCAATACTAGAGGCTCACATCTGACCAATCAAAAACTTGAGAACGAACTTGAGACTCAACTAAAAAGATTTTATAAGCATGGAACCTGGTCTACATGTATATTATTGTATAAACACAATCAGATCTATATTATTGCATAAGCAAACGGGACAGATCCTGATTGGACAGCCCCTATAATGGCGTTAAAAGGCGTATCTATGAAGTAAAAGGTTAAAGGTACAGTGGGCCTTATCTTTCGAGATCCATCAAGAGATATTCATTCGGAACGCCTTGTTGTTAGATTTTATCGTATGGACGATTGTAATACAAGTTTATCCATTGTTTTAACGACATTTTTGTCTTATCTTGATTAATCAGACACCCACATACACAGGCATATGAATTACATTCAAGATTTTGTCGTGTGAAAATTACATCAGCTTAATATCCTAATTGTTTCACCTGAAACGTTTTTATTTGAATGATAAATCTGGGCGAACAGTATTCCTAAAAACAAAGATATTAACAACATTAACTAACATTGTAATAAATATCGCTACTTATAACTACTATTTCTTCTATTACTACTGCTACTACTATTACTACTACTACTACTACTACTACTACAACTACTACTACTACTTCCACTACTACTACTGCTGCTGCTTCTGCTTCTGCTGCTGCAACTACTACTGCTGCTGCTGCTGCTGCTGCTGTTGCTTCTGCTACTACTACTACATGTACTACTACTACCACCACTACTACTAGCAGTAGTACAATGTTGTAGTATACCAACAGCAATAATAAAATTTCAACTTAACTAGACGTTACCGATATCAGGAAATGTTTGCAGTTAAAATTTACAGATCTCGGGCTAGCATAGATAAAATTTCCAGACATGAGATTGTCTTATCTTTAATCTTGAATTATGAATTTGAATCAAACAATAGAAAATATGTACAGCAAAACCATCCTAATTTGAAATTTTACTAAAATTAAGGCAGGCGGTTGCTTAATGCAGCGTGAAAGTCTGACTTTCACCTTGCATTAAGCTGTCGCCTTTCTCAAACACGAAAATGATACTTATTTGAGTGTTCGGCTTGGGAAGGGTTTATAATACAGTAATATACAGTAAACCCTCTCTAATGCGACCAGCAAAAAGGGGCATAATTCACAGTGACAAAGGCAGGTGGTAGCTTAATGTAGGACGAAAGATGTGCAGAAAGCTCCTATAGGAGCTTTCTGCATAACTTTCGTCCTGCATTAAGCAACCACCTGCTTATAAAGACAGCCATGTTTATTCAATAAGTGGTCGCATTAGAGGGGTTTTACTGTACTCGCATTTGACTTTGTTACATGTGTAGATTCCTTAAGCAGATATTTTGGAGACAATAGCATGTCTGTCTAAATGTACTTAAAGCCCCTATAATGTTAACATTTATCTTGCTGTTAAAATATAATATCTGTTCTAGTTTGGATCTCGTGCATTTGGACTGCCTCCAATTCGATCAAGCTTTTGAGAAACAATTGAGCGCGTATCCAGATGAAATGCACGTATCTACACATACATGTATCTGGAACTAAGCTGTTTGTAAACCTGCGACTGACAGGACAACAATGATATACATGCACATGAAAATATCGGATTAGTATTCTAGCTATTTCATGTTTGTAAACCATTTCCCAATATATGCGCATTTTAACGCATTTGCAAACAGGGTAGACCAGACCAGACAACCCTTATAGAATGTGTCTGATCAGGATCAGCTCTGTTTGCCTATATATTACAAACCTGAGTGTCTTCTACCATGTCAATAAACTTCATTATTTCATTCATTTCGTAAAATAATTAAATCAATCAATATCCAAACGGGTGGTACATGTATGTGGCATGAACATGCACGGAGTAAAGAGTCCGATCATTCTGTAAATACATGAAAGAGTTCTGTTTCAGTTATCGTCGTAATCAGATGAGACGTCGAGTTACTTGATTTACTTAATCTGCCCATGCACAATACATATCCACCCTTCTCGTGCTTTTAACGCACATATCTGCAATTGCAAATAGCGTAGATCCATATGAGACCTCTAGGAGCTGTCTCATATGGGTCTACACTGTTTGCCACGATAATACAGTGGCTACATTTGTTCTACATTTAGAATGATTCAGTTAATTAATATTAATGATATATGGGTTCACGTTTGAATATTCTGCATAAGAAGGGTTAACTAATCACATAGGTATAATGTAATTGTTTTAAACTAATATCTCTAAACTGGTCTACAAGAGGTTATCTTCAACTGCCATGCACTTCAAATTTCTGTCAATGTAAAACTTGCCGTCGGCTTATTTTTCAAAGTATAAAGTTAAATCATGAAAGATATTGAAACTACTCAAAAAGGAGAATGAAAGTGAACAATGTAGACCCAGTTGTGAAGGACCTGTGACGGAGACTATCTGTTCGAGGTATGTTACGGTTGTTGCGTGAGGTATGCACTAGCATCATCCCTTTCTTCGCGAATATTCAGATGAGAAATTCAAATACGATAATATTCCTCTTTGTCAAGCAAAGATTTAACCCTTCTCTTGCTGAATTTTAAAAAATAATTTCTTCTTCTTTACCCACGCCCTGTTGTATAATTACATATATCTTCACTGTGTACATTGTACAAGTATTTCGCTGTGCAATCACTGCTGTGGAGTGCACTGGTTGCACAATCAACTTGTAAATAGTGCAGACCCTGCTGTCTCATCTGGGTCTTCACTATTTACAGGTAGGTATATTGACGTTAATAGCAAGCGAAGGGTTAAAATATGTCATTGTTGAAGACGGGATTCTCTCTATAATATTCATCATCATCCTCATTTCCCATTGTTGATAGCAATTGTATCATAGTTACTTTGATCTTTCTATTTTTGTATTTGAATTTATCTTAAATTTAACACAATGTATCCATATTCTTTATTTCAACAGTTTATTGCTATCTATTATATAAAAATAAATCACAGGAGAATGACCATTATCTAACCTATGATAACATCTAGTCAAACCATATTGAATAATATGTCAATTAAATACTTTACGCTAACGACAAATTTATGTTTCGACATGAATAAGTTTCACATTTTTTAAACATTATTTCCATGAAATGTCAGCCCTTGCTGCCCTGCAGCAGCTTTTATAGCTTTTATCTCTTTATACAGTAAAACCTCTCTATATCGGCCACTGTATTGTGTTAATTAGTTGGTATTTAGGACAGGTGGCAGCTTAAAGCAAGGTGAAAGTAAAACAGAACGCTCCTATAGGAGCGTTCTGTTTTACTTTCACCTTGCTTTAAGCAGCCACCTGCCTTTAATACAAAATACTTGATGTAATTTAGTGGCCGTTATAGAGGGATTTTACTCCACATCAAAATGCGATTACGATCTCAAACGACTTGGCTCCTAACGCTCTACAAATATTTTCCTGCGAAGCGCCACCAGACTCATATTTGCAAACAGCTTGGATCCAGATGAGGCGCCGAGCAATTGACACTCTGTCAATTTGTTTCTCAAAATATTGATCGACTCGGAAGTAGTCATAATTTAAGCAGACATTATTTTTTACATAAGGCTAATACGGGCCCAAACCGTTTGCCCAACCTATCACGATTTCGCCCGTAACATGTTAATGTTTATTTTATAAAAGAAAACTGAACCCGATCAGTCATAAATAAACATATGTGTACAATGCTAACCCCTTTATCCCTTTAAATGAGCGACACCAGTGTACTAGCATTTGCTAACAGTCCAGACCCAGATCAGAGGGCTCCTAGATGAGCCTTCTTATCAGGGCATGTACTGTTTGTGACTGAAAAGCATCTGGCAAATTTAAGCCTTTCATACTGAAATTATACAGTTAAATATCGATGGAGCCGTCTGATCAGTGTCTGATTTGTCTGTTATTGGATAACATCGATCTCACTGTACAGCTCCTGCCACGGTAACCAATTCCATTGTTCATATGCCATACATATTCACCAAATTCACATTCATAAACCATTTTCTTCTTGCCTGAATATTCACCAAGTGCATGGTTTACCCTTTCTACGCTTTTGCAAACAGAGTAGACCCAGATCAGACGGCTCCTATAGGAGCCGTCTGATCAGGGTCTGCTCTGTTTGGTTATGAAATGATATAGATATGATTCTACAGTTTCTGCCTTGGCCGGAAATTCCCGTGCTCATGTATCATTACAAAAATTAACCTTAATTAATATTCATGACGTCATGATTTCTTTACATGAATATTCATCAAGTACACGGTTAATCAATGGAATAGTTGCTGTAGAGATATTTTATGGTAGTTTGACCACGCATTTGTGTTTCATTTGTCCCTCTTCTATTGAGCGGAGACTGGGCGTGTAAAATGTTTAATCATTGAATTCCACATCTCCATTTGGGGAAACTCTGTCTAAAGTCAATGTGCTTTAATTTACGCTGATTTTGTGGGCTTGTCATTGTCCTTGGTTAGTGTATCCCAAACAGAATCATTGACCCAAAGCCTGATGTGATATCGCCCTACCATCTTTATTTATACAATTTAATCCAAAAAGACCTCTATTGTACTGGGCGACAGATCGTATTCAGTCCGGGACATATTAAATGTTTTTGTTGTGAGCTCGGGTAACGGGCAAGGAGCCCATTGTGGATTGTTTGTCACGGAACTGATCCACAGCTGCTGCGTGAAGGGGCCAGAAAAAAATGTGGATGACTGGATATGTATACTGTATCGCATGTATAGCTGTCACCTATTAGTATGTCAGGGGACATTTAGCCTTTTGCCAAGTACCTTTTTTTAACCCTTCGCTTGCTATTGACGTCAATATACGTACCTGTAAATAGTGAAGACCCAGATGAGACAGCTCCTGCAGGAGCTGTCTCATCAGGGTCTGCACTATTTACAAGTTGATTGTGCAACCAGTGTACTCCACAGCAGTGATTGCACAGCAAAATACAATCAATCATGACTTCGTGAATATTTATTAACTGATTTTGATAAAGAACAAAATAATGTTAGCCATTGCAGAAACTATATTAAGTCATAAGCAAACATAGCAGACTCTGATCTGGATCTACTCTGTTTGCAAAGACGTGAAAAGACGTTCCTATCCGGTAAAGGGCTACAATCTATGTAACTTTCGTCTTGCAAAAAAATGGTATCTCCTTCATTTCTGATTGTCATTATTTCCTTAGGTACTTTTACATGCTGGTGAGACAATATGCACAAGCTGTTTTAAAGGTCAAACTATTTTTTACCAAAGTGTGGACATAGTTTAACACTTTCCTCCATCAATATGCCTTTCTACACCTCTGTAAAAGTCACTTTATGAAACCATTGTGATAAATAGAGCAGTTATAGGATATTTGCTCCATAGGAGCAATGGTTTAAAATGGTTTAAAAACTACACAATTCTAACAATTTTCTTTTAAAAATCTCTCTAGTAAATGCTCCTTTTCGGTAGATTTATTCAAAGAGGTTTGATCTAAACATAGCCTATGAGATAATGGGTTAACCTTTTACCTGATAGATGTGCCTTTTTGTAAACAGAGTGATTGTTTATGAGATACTGTACATCTCTTTCTACAGTCTCTACATTAGCCAAGAACGTTATTAAACATATATAATTATCCAATTAAAGACCAAAACAAAACGACTTCTGTAGGAGCCGTCAGACAAGATTTTTTTGTTCTATATTGCTTATGGGATGATATAGCCAAGGTCAAGGCCAAACGCTTCTGTGTTCAGATGCCATTATATTATTTCAGCTAATTGATGACGTCATTATTTCTTACATGAACATTCATGAGGTAAGTGGGTAAAGCAAGAAATACATTTAACCCATTCAGTGCCATGAAGATGGGTCTGTGACATCATATGGAAACAGTATGGATCCAGATCAGACGCCGAGTAACTCGGCGTCTCATTTGAATCCAAACTGTTTGACTCTCTGTGTATTGTGTTTTAAAGAAATTGAACTAGCGTCCACCATAAAATTTGAAACGGACGAAAATGTGTCCAACGGACTATAATGGTTCAGGAAATATGGACCATAAATCATTTTTGTCATCATTACTGACTTACAATGTTATACAACACATTGGCCCACAAAGGGAAGAAAAAGCCAGCCTACCATTTAACCCTTAACCTGATATAAACATCATTTGACGCCTTTGCAAAAAGAGTAGACCCAGTTCAGGCGGCTCCTATAGGAGCCGTATGACCTGGGTCTACTCTTTTTGCCCACGGTATTTAATTGAGATTCTTGTACAGTTTCTGTCACGGCATAAACTCCCGGTGTTAAATATGCCATTATGAAAAAATCAGGTGATAACAATTCATGATATCATTACACCTCATAGGAAAGTTCATAAGCTAAAAATGACGTTAACACTTTCCTTGATATAAACGTATTTTCGCGCATTTTCAAACAAAGTAGACCCAGATCAGACGGCTCCTGTAGGAGCCGTCTGATCAGGGTCTGCTCTGTTTGCTTATGCTACGATATAGATATGTCTCTATAGTTTCTACCAGTATCAAATAGTCATGCTTAAATACGCCGATATAGAAAGTTCAGCTAATATATATTCATGACATAATTTTTTTAACGACTACTGAACATGGTAAGGGTTAAAGGCATTCAAATTTAGTACATTGTAATAACAGGAGTTTGACTTTATAGGCTCATATATATGCTTTATACGCTTTAACGTGACCAGGGGTTCTGTGTCTACATTCTTTGCCTACGTTAATGTTAGACAGAATACATATATGGGTGAATCGAACAGGTGTTTGGGTCTTTTATATAAAAATAGATTAATTCCTGCAAAACTAACTCTGAGTGGGGCTGTCAATACCACAAGGAACTATTTAATAATCATAAAGGTATGCGAAATTGAATTTTTATAAATTGTCCTCCGTCATAATACAAGGCATCACATTAATCATAAAAAATTGATTCAAATATATTCACTTGCATGTAAAGCGCTATATTCGCTATTTCAAATTACAGCTGTCATATCGCTACTCATGTGTAATAACTGTTTTTTATCTATACAGTAAAACCTCTCTATAACGACCACTAAACTATGTTAATTAGTTGTTATTTAGGGCAGGTGACTACTTAAAGCAAGGTGAAAGTAAAACAGAACGCTCCTATAGGAGCGTTCTGTTTTACTTTCACCTTGCTTTAAGCAGCCACCTGCCTTTAACACAAAATGTTTGATGTACTTTAGTGGCCGTTATAGAGAGGGTTTACTGTAGTTTATTCATGCATGATCTTAACCATTATCAAAGAAGTTGGAACCTTCACTCCAAAAAGACGATTTTTAAAAAGTCTTTGCAAACAGAGGAGACCCAGATCAGACGGCTCCAATATGAGCCGTCTGATCAGGGTCTGTTCTGTTTGCTTTTAAAATAATAAATAGCTCATTCTACAGTTGATGCATATGAAATATGAGCAGAATATAACATCAGAGACCTAGACTGTTTGATGGTCGTTGTGACGAGGTTTTACTGTATTGTATAACTGCTTGTGTATACCCAGACCAGATAGCTCCTATATGAGCCGTCTGATCAGGGTCTGCTCTGTTTGCTTTTAAAATAATAAATAGCTCATTCTACAGTTGATTTATATGAAATAGAGCAGAATATAACATCAGAGACTTAGACTGTTTGATGGTCGTTGTGACGATGTTTTACTGTACTGTATAACTTCTTGTGTATACCCAGACCAGCTGTCTGACCAGGGTCTGCTCTGTTTCCTTATGGAATCATATAGATCTGATTCTGATATTTCTGTCACAACCGAACAAATCCATTGTTGATTATGATTATAAAAATTCAGTTCATGAATATTCATAGTCAAAAATTCTTAAATTAATAGGCATGGGGATAGGGATAAGTTTGGATGGATAAGTGTTGATATACAGTAAAAATTCGATACTACGAACACTCGATACTACGAACAGTCAAACACGTACCATAATTCATATTTAACCCTTTCCCTCATATACACGTGTTTTCACGCATTTGCAAACAGAGTAGACCCAGAGCAGACGGCTCCTAGAGGAGCCGTCTGATCAGGGTCTACTCTGTTTGCTGATGGAATTTGATAACTCTGTTTCTTTACTTTCTAAAATGGCTACAATAGTCCACCTTCCATATTTCATTATAACTATTTTGCCCATGAATATTCAATAGGTACGGACATTTGGAATAAACATAGAACAGGGAAAGGGTTAACACAGGTGGCAGCTTAATGCAGGATGGAAGTCATGCAGAAAGCTCATCTGCATGACTTTCACCCTGCATTAAGCAGCCAATTGCCTAAAAGGCACAAATTCCTCCTTATTAACATTTCGTAGTATCGAGTTTTTACTTTACATCGTTATCTGCAATATGATGAATAACGCACATTGCATATCCTGTGATCAATTAAAGTAATTGAATATACTTCAATTTGACGACAAAAATATTTCCCTAAAATTTAATTTCAACATCTGTGAAATATGTTAAGTCTTTAGCATGCCGATAACGAGTTCGGTATTCTCCTTGGAAACAAGCTGGATCCAGACAAAACACCGAGTTACCGTACAAACGCGACATCTCATCAGGATCCAAACTGTTTGAAACCTTGGGTTGACTGAAGAAGACTTTTTTTTTTATAATAAACTATGAAAATCTAAACAGATGGCAACTTTCGATGACGGCAATATGTTCGCCATGTTAAATGTGAAAAGGTCCAATATTCATAACGATAATTGAAAATGCATGTCTCCCCGTGTTACATCTTGATGAGCATGTTTAAAATTTTCAACGCTGAAGTTTCAGAGTGGAATGGCCCGCCAGTCTTTAGCGGTAGAGTCCACCGAATATGAAAGGCTTAACCTTGCCAGATTATTTTGAATGACCAACAGTGGAGATCCTTATCAGATGGCTCCTCTAGGAGTCCTTGGTTCTACACTGTTTGCAAATGACAAAACATGACTGCCCCGGGTTGAAAGGGTTAACACTCTCGTTACCAAATATTCGTCTGCAAAATTAATCGTCTGCTACAATTTTCGTTTGTTTACTTTCCCCCTCTTTCCTCCAGGAAACATTATCACAGTAACAATCAGTTTTGAACCTGATGAGAATCTGAGTTATTCAGCGTCTCGTCTGGATCCAAACTGTTTGCACAGGCAATCATAGATGCGACATTGGCAGCGAAAGGGTTAAAGGTCGCCATGCCTCAGGAATTGTCATTTGCTTATACCTTGAAACATCAATAACATTCGCTTTTTTTTTTTATTGTCTTGTTTAATTTTGTAGCTGTTTTTAAATCAAATTTGATCCTGTTGGAATGCTGAGATACTCGGGGTCGTGATCTGGACACCATTTTCACGAAAAAATGATTTTGTTCCCGACATACTGTTGTTTGTTTTATTCATTGTGGTTTGTAATATTTAATTTGAACATCGAACTAGTGAGTACAAAATCTTTTTGCAATATTTTAAAAATGTAAAACAGAACCTTATTTCGGTATTCAAGGTTGGTTTTTGTCTTGATTCATTGAAGAGATACGATATTTACTGATTTGCTTTTCTGTTCCTATATTTATCAGTCCTTTAGGAATAACACGGACATGCAATATTGCACGTTCGTATCACAGGTTATATTGCTGTTAACCCTTTCCTTGTTCAATATTCATGTAAGAAATGAATATTCATTAGTTGAATGCTGGTAATAGTGTATGCCTACAGGACGTTTTGGTATTGGTAGATATTGAAGAGTCAGATCTATTATATTTCATAAGCAAACAGAGCAGATCCTGATCAGACGGCTCCTATAGGAGCCGTCTGATCAGGATCTTCTCTATTTGCAAATGCGTTTATATGAAGGAAAGGGTTAAATGCTTGTACAGCTGTTTGGTACCGTACCGACTGCAACCTTTCAAAAGGTGAAGATACAGTAAAACCTCTCTATAACGACCACTAAATTGTGTTAATTAGTTGGTATTTAGAGCAGGTGGTTTCTTAAAGCAATGTGAAAGTAAAACAGAACGCTCCTATAGGAGCGTTCTGTTTTACTTTCACCTTGTTTTAAGCAGCCACCTGCCTTTAACACAAAATACCTGACGTAATTAAGTGGCCGTTATAGAGAGGTTTTACTGTACATAATGCATTAAAACTTCTTTAATGCGACAACCATCTGGAGATGAATGCAGTTGGAAGCTTAATACAGGGCTAAATCTTTGCAGGAAACTCCCATAGCAGCTTCCTGCATTACATTCGTCTTGTATTAAACTACCACCTGATGTGTTAAAGCATCCATGTGTTCATTAAACGGTCGCTTTAGAGTGTTCTGTCGAATCTCAATTTAACACCTTTCCTTCATATAAACACTTTTCATGCCTTTGCAAACAGAGAAGACCCAGATCAGACGGATCTTGTAGGAGTTGTCTGACCAGGGTCTGCTATGTCTGCTTATGAAATCATAATAGATCTGGCTCTACAGTGTCTACCAGTACCAAAATTTCATTTGTACAAATGCAATTACAAAGTATTCGGAAAAAAACAAGCTATTCATGTACACAGTGTAATTATTCAATAAAGAAATAGCATACATGAATCTAATTGAACGAAATTGATGAAACCGCTAAACAATGGCAGAGTAAACTGATTAATTTTATTTCAGACATTGGCATAACCATTTTGACCGATTGGAAACGATATTTAACCGATTAGGCCCAGATATTAACAGATTGGGTTCCTTTTAAAGTGAGGGCTTTTCAAAACTATATTTAGATTTTTTAAGTGTTTGTGTGTGGGTTTTTGTTGTTGTTGTTTTCGATATCCCCTTTATCGAAAGAAGATATTACCTTTATATTAAATTTGAAGCGCAAAATTACTAATGGCCATATCTATACTAAAAAGCGGTAACAATTGTTTACATTTCCGAAACTCGAGTCTATTTTTTGGTAGTATAGGAGTTTGGTGACTTAGAACTTTCCTGTTTTTAGATATTAAATTTCACACATTTTACGATGTTTATACGAGATGGAAACAAAATAAAATAAAACTGTCGAGAAAATACATAAATGCAGTACACAACAAAACCGCGAAAACTACTTACACTGGTGAATAATTACCAAAATACCCCGTGCTCTTCCTTATCACTGAATCACCAGGCTGTATTATGTACACGTATCCTCTACTATACAAAGTGACACTTATTGTTATTCTCTTCCCTTACACTTTCGATGACAAAAAGAGATAATTATGGTCAGAGTAGTTGGAACATTGCAGTGCCACAAATAATAGTTTCAGTTTATATTTAATTCAGTGATGGACCTTGAATAATCTTTCGTCCGCCGTCTGTGCTGTAGGTTGTTGGTTCGACCCCACACGGACTGAAGCATACCCTTAAAAGTGAAAACTGTAGTACATTTTATATTGACTTTTCCCGTATAATATACTTGGCGTACAATAATACAGTAAACCCCTCTAAACCGAATGGTTCTCAAGTTTCTGTTACGACCGTAAGTTTCCTTATTTAGGTATCGTTACAAATTAAATTCAGTCAACGAACACTTATGCAGTGAAAGTTTCGCGAGGTAAAGGATTAACCCTTTACTCCATAAATGCGCATTTTCGCGCGTTTGCAAACAAAGTATATCCTATAATTACCGGAGCCATTTGATCAGGGTCTGCTATGTTTGCTTATGAACTACTATTGATATGATTTTATAGTTTTTGTCATGGCCAAAACTTTCTGTGTCCATGTGCTATCGTAGCAAATTAATAGTCATGACGTCATTATTTCTTACATGAATATTCATGGAGGAAAGATTTAATCATGCGATGGCACAATAAGGGGTTGTAAATAATCAAACTTCAATCTTTCAGTCAGAAAACCAGAAGTCCTCACATTTTAGAGCTTAAACGTCTGGATCCTTTTCGACACCAAAGTCTTGACCTTAGATACCCCGACGAACCGTCGGCATACCTTGAGTGGATTAGCAACACTAATGTTTGGCTAATAGCAGACCATCAGGAAATAAACAAACAAGCTCAAGAGGCCTAAACTGCTACCTGGACGATCAAGTGTTTAAACAAGAGAGCAATATTTACCTTTGAAGGACGGTGTAGAAAAGGATTAGACTGTTTTCCCCTTCTCATGTTGAATAAAATAACGTCCGCCAAAACACTGGTATCTCAAGTTTTTTTTATTTAAATCCGATTCGTTCAAAATTATCAGAAACTTTTGACTGTGTGCCAAACAGCTTGGATCCTGATGAGACGCCGAGTTACTCGGCGTCTCATCTGGATCCAAGCTGTTTGCAAATGACAGTCCTGTCGCGGTTAGCATGAGAATGGATAAATACTCGAACACACTACAAGCAAATTCGTATTAACCTTTGCAGTTTTAATCCTGATGAAAATCTGAGAGACCCGGCGTCTCATCAGGATCCAGACTATTTTGACGACTCTGATAATGTATTCATGAATGATATGGAAGTATCTTCTTTTAAAATGATTAAGGTCATTCACTGTATCGACGATGTTTTTGTTGGATTTGCTAAAGGTTGAATACCCAGACGGGTTGTGAACCAACATGAATGATACTTGATTTACGTAGTTCTGTTTCCTCGAGAAGTCAAAAGATAAGAATGGTGTTGACATAATGGCGTAATGTACACACAGTCACTACTCGCTATAGTGGTCACCGAAAAGACGCTGATTATTCAGTAGATCAATAAGTTATTGGCAATGTTTCAGTAGTAACTCGTGTGTTTTAGAAGTTTGTAAATATGAAATAAAATTGTAGTTTGTTGAATAAAAAGCAGCAGGGTATGGAAACAATTTACGAAAAATGACTAAAATTGTGTCAATTCGATGTTAATTCTTTCCCTCATACAAACGCCTTTTCACACCTTCGCAAACAGAGTAGATCCAAATCGGACGGTCCCTGCAGGAGCCGTCGGCACAGGGTGTGTTCTGCTTGCTTAACTCTTTCGGCGCCAAATTTGTTATTGTCGTCTGCAACCCAAGTAACATTTCTGTAAATGAAGAAAATGATATAAATAAACTTAAACTTCAAAGGAATAACCCACAGATATAGAACTAGAGACTGAGACAAAAAGTGAAGTCCCTGATCAGACGCCGCCTTGAAAAGGCGGCGTCTGATCTGGGACTGCACTATTTGTCGTGGTGCATTTTTGCGACATTGGCGCTGAAAGGGTTAAGTAATCTATAATAGATCCGACTATATAAAAAAGCTAATAAATATTCATGATGTTATTATTTAGTTCATGAATAATCAGCAAGGAAAGGGTTAAACTGTCGGTTATTTGTCCCCATTTTAAACAAAATGTATGTGCGTTTTAGTTCTGTATTAGCCGAAACTACCTGCATTAAGCTGCCATCTGCCTTACAGACCCATAATTACACCTCATTTGATGGCCCTTAAGACAGGTTCTGCTGTATTTCAATAATATTTGTTCTAGAACAAGAATTTGTGAGTGGCGAAAGTTTACTTTCACCTTGCTTTAAGCAGCCACGTTCCCCTGCCTTTAACACAAAATGCTTTATATAATTTGTGGCCGTTATAGAGAGGTTTTGCTGCATTCATGAGCTAGTCCTTGCAGTATTATCCAATGGTTATGAGACATTTTACACATAGTTGTAATCATTTAAATAATGCTTATACCTCACTTTCCCAAAGTATATAAATAATTCCAGTTAAACATTAATGATATCTGAATACTTGTGAGTCCTTAAAAACCACCGACAATCTAAAGGAGTGAAAACTTCGAATATCAACATGATTGGGCAAGCTCCGATTGGCTCCGAATCTATTTCTGAACAGCCCTTTGAATATTTATATCAGGTCGTAGCTTAACCCTTGCAGCGCTGAATTTTCGAATGGATTATTCCAAAATTCAAACTGGTCAAGCTAATGGTAAAGAACACCTTTTGCAAAGGACAATAGTGGGCCGTGTTTCGTTCTGTAAGGGTTAATGCAGGACTACTAGTATGTAGAAAGCTCTCCGAATAACTGTCATTCTGCATTAAACAACCACCTGCTTTTAATGACGCATATGTTTATTCATTAGATGATCGTTAAAACCGAAATAAACAATGTGTTATGTTATATGTTATGCTATATGTTATGTTGTGTTGTGTTATGCTTATTTTATGTTATGCTGTTTTACGTTATGCTATGTTATACTATGTTATGTTATACTATGTTATGCTTATGTTATGTTATGATGTGTTACGTTATGCTATGTTATACTATATGCTTATGTTATGTTATAGAGAGGTTCTACGTTATGCTATGTTATACTATGTTATGCTATGTTATACTATGTCATGCTATGTTATGTTATAGAGAGGTTCTACTGTATTTTGTGTATATGATTTATGGTCTGTTTAACATTTTCCTTTTAAATGTTCATGTAAGAAATAATGACAACATGAATATTTATTAGCTGTTTTTATATGTTGTAAACGTTCTAAGGAAATGTTTTTCTTGGACAAAAACTGTAGAATCATACCTATACAATGCCATAAGCAAACAGAGCAGACCCTGATCAGACGGCTCCTATAGGAGCCGTCTGAACTGAGTCTACTCTGATTGTAAATGCGTGAAAATGCGTTTATATGAGAGAATGGGTTAAGAATGTCTTAATTAATGCATTGACATGGTGCGTTGGATTGATACATGTTAAGCGTGCATTTTAATCATTCTGCTCTGTGTTATAAGATTGTTGGATACCTGTGAGATCCATATGGACGTTAATGTATGAGAGGTATTTTATATTATGTACAGAAATAGGCATTCGAAGTGAACAATGGACTTTAGATCTTGAGCTTGAGCGTATATGTCTGTTTGATGTATGACATCAGTCATCGTACTATTATGTGTATTTTTCTTCCAATGCGGAAATTATCGCAGAAACTACATGTGTTTCCTTATATTTCAATTATTGAAATAGAAATAGTTCCTGTCCTGCATATATTCCATTTCTGAGTAGAACACTTATCCCACTATCCGCGAGCCGACTCGCTTTTTGGTACAGTTTGGATCCAGATGAGACGTCGAGTAACTCGGCGTCCCATCAGGGTCAAATAATTCCTCAAAAACTTAATAGAATCGGACGTAATGAATATTGAAAAAATCCAAATTTGAGCAGACATTTTTTACAGCAGGGTGAGGGTTTAACGATCCTGTCTATGGTATGGTATAAAAATATAGGATGCCTTCAAAAGGTACATCGCAGTTATTCTGCGTCGTCTTCAATGGGATAGGTCCTAACCATTGAACTGCTGAATTGTCAAAGTGAAATGTCTCATCATTGTTTAACGTCAGATCCTATTCAGTACGAAAGGGTATAATTTGCGAGAGGATTTTGAATGACAAACAGTGCAGACCCTGATCAGATGGCTCCCCTAGGAGCCTTCTGATCTGGATCTACACTGTTTGCAAATGACAGTAGCATGATTTCCCGCGTTCAAAGTGTAAACGCATCGTATAATAAACGCATCAATTTTCGTCCATGAATGTGCTTAGCCAGTACAATATAAAAGACGACATCGCGACAACGCGAAAATGTCATTTACGATAAGTATTTTTCATTCTGATCACCTCGGACTTTTTCTACAATTCATTCGAGGTTTTCATTCTACAGACAGTGTCGAGTTACCCCCACCCGTCACAAAGCGCCGTGTATCGAATTACCCCACCCATCGCCTGAACCCATTTGTCTCCTAACCTTTATTCATGTGTCACATTAGCGCTGGATTAAGAATGCCTGATGACAGACTAACCTGATACTGATTGATAAGTGCATATTAATTCATATTCTTGTCTTAGTGTTGCAGAAATGGCTGCATTTTTATCAAACAATACAAATGCCCTTAACCGTCACTTCTTTATGTCGGTGGATTTCATTTTTGTTTCTTTTTTTAGTGGGTGGGGCGTCTTTACCCAGTTCTGTTCAGTATTCCATCATTAAACCCTTTCCATCATATTGGCGACTTTTGACGAGTCTGTAAAATCCACTTTGTGAAACCATTGTGATAAATAGAGCATTTGCTCCTATAGGAGCAAATGCTCTATTTATCACAATGGTTTCAAACTACAAAATTCTTAAAATTTCCTTTTCTCTAGTTAATGTTCCTTTTCGGTAGATTTATCCAAAGAGGTTGTATCTAAAAATAGCCAATGGGGTAAAGGGTTAATACGTTTCATTAGGAGCTCAATGCAACCAAACTTGCTAATGTCTCAAACTTTAACCATTTACCAAATACGGACACCCTTTAACGCCTTTTAACAACCAGGGTCTATTTACTTATGGAATTATGTAGATCTGATTCCACAAGTTTCTGCCACGGCCAAAACTTACCTAGTCCATATTATTTATATTGGTTATTTAAAAATACAAAACAGGTAATACATATTCATTAAGACATTATTTCTTACATGAATATTCATGAGATAATATTAAATCTATTACGGATGCCACGTTTTATCCAGCGAAATTCTTATTAGCAATTCAAATGTTAACCCTTTCCCTGTTCTACGCTTATTCCAAATTTCAATACCTACTGAATATCTATGGAAACATAGTTACATGTATAATGAAATATGTCAGGTGGAATATTGTAAAGTAAAGAAACAGATCTTTTAAATTCCATTAGCAAACAGAGCGGACTATGATCAGACGACTCCTATAGGAGCCGTCAGATCTGGGTCTACTCTGTTTGCAAATGCATGGAAACACGTTTATAAGAAGGAAAGGGTTACGCAATTTCAAGCAAAGTATATATTTACAGAGTATTACCCCAAGGCCTTTCTTTTGTGCACCATTGTGCAACAATGATGTGTGGCATACTGGGAATGCAATGAATCTTTCTCTTAGTATAAATTAGTTCATAGAAGTTTATACTATTTAATGTGAATAATCATATTGCATTGTATACAAGCATTCCGCTCTTTTATAATCAGCATTATTATAAATTGCTCACGTCGGTCCAGTAAACTGCTGACAATTATCATGTGTCTTCCTTCAAGAATGACACTTACGGCCATTCTCTGATTTTGGATTTAGAGCGAGATAGTCTATAAATAATCATAAGTTATACTACAGCAAAACCTCTCTATAACGGCCACTAAATTACACCAAGTAGTTTGTGCTAAATGCATGTGGCTGCTTAAAGCCAGTTGAAAGTAAAACAGAACGCTCCCATAGGAGCGTTCTGTTTTACTTTCATCTTGTTTTAAGCTTTCACCTGCCCTAAATACCAACTAATTAACACACGTTAGTGGCCGTTATAGAGAGGTTTAGTGGCCGTTATAGACAGGTTTAGTGACCGTTATAGAGAGGTTTTACTGTATAAGCTTCTGATCTCGAAAACAGTACTATAAACAAAATAATGTCACTGATTAATTTCTGTACACTGGAACTTTCATTTCTGTTTTTATTTAAGTTGTGTGTTTTCACCTCTTTTTTACAGTTTTAAAGCATTAAGCTATCACCTGTTTTAAAAATCCAGTATTAGCGAGACTTTGTTGTACATTGAAAACTCCCTACAGCGTGCTCAATGAAAAGAGATCTAAGTGTAGGTCTTTAAGACAGATAATAGCTTAATGGCCGCTGGGAACGGGTTTGACTGTCCATTAAGACAGGTAATAGCTTAATGGCCGCTGGGAACGGGTTTGACTGTGCATTAAGACAGATAGTAGCTTAATGGCCGCTGGGAACGGGTTTGACTGTCCATTAAGACAGGTAATAGCTTAATGGCCGCTGGGAACGGGTTTGACTGTGCATTAAGACAGATAGTAGCTTAATGGCCGCTGGGAACGGGTTTGACTGTCCATTAAGACAGATAGTAGCTTAATGGCCGCTGGGAACGGGTTTGACTGTGCATTAAGACAGATAGTAGCTTAATGGCCGCTGGGAACGGGTTTGACTGTCCATTAAGACAGATAGTAGCTTAATGGCCGCTGGGAACGGGTTTGACTGTCCATTAAGACAGATAGTAGCTTAATGGCCGCTGGGAACGGGTTTGACTGTGCATTAAGACAGATAATAGCTTAATGGCCGCTGGGAACGGGTTTGACTGTGCATTAAGACAGATAATAGCTTAATGGCCGCTGGGAACGGGTTTGACTGTGCATTAAGACAGATAATAGCTTAATGGCCGCTGGGAACGGGTTTGACTGTCCATTAAGACAGATAGCAGCGTAATGGCCACTGTCAACGGGACTGACTGTGCATATACAGTAGTATCTCTCTTAAGCAATCTCTCAATTTAATGGATATTGGCGTCTAAATCCTTTTTTTTTTCAGTGAATATTCATGTTAGAAATAATGACATCATGGATATCAACTAGATTATTTGTTATAATTGCATATGAATACAAAGCGTGTTGGACATGGCAGTTACTGTATTTCAAAACAATAATTTTATACAGTAAAACCCCTCGAAACCGGAATTCTAGTAGAAAAGAATTTAGATACTTTTAGGCAGGTGGTTGCTTCATGCAGGGTGAAAGTCATGCAGAAAGCTCCTAGGGGAGCTTTCTGCATGACTTTCACCATGCATGAAGCTGCCACCTGTCTCCAAGACCGATATTTATACCAAATTTAACGTCCGGTTTAGAGTGGTTTTACTGTAATTCCATACGCACATAAAGCAAGTCCTGATATAGGACGGCTCCTGTTCGAACCCTTTGATCTGGTTTTACTCTGAAAATGCATTAAAATGCATATTTATGGAGTAAACGGTTAGCAAGCAGGTGGGTGTTTAATGCAGAACGAAAGTAATACAGAAAGCTCCTCTGTGAGCGTTCTGTATTACTTTCGATCTTTAAACAACCTCCTGCCTTAACCATTTCCCTGATGAATATTCATTTAGGAAATAATAACGTCATGGCTATTAATAAGATTATTTTTTATAATGGCATATGAACACATGACATGTTGGCTCAGGCAGAAGCTGTAGAATCAGATATATATTACACCATAAGCAAACAGAGCTGACCCTGATGAGACGGCTCCTATTGGAGCCGTCTGACCTGGGTCTACACTGTTTGCAGATGCGTTAAAATGCGATTACATAAAGGAAATGGTTAAGAGACACCATTGCTACATCATTAAGTAGTCTCTATAGAAAGGTTCTCCAGTTCTGCAATGCCATGGTGCCCTTTTTTGCTAACGGCTATTATAGAAACAGATGATTATAAAACATTCATTACATTCTATGGGTTAACGATTAACTACCCCGGGTATCGAATGGATTGTATGACGGGAATCCGATTTCCACCCGAGAAAGTAAAAAGTAATATTACTCCGTATATTCACATAATGGCGTCATCGTTGATGTGAAATATTTGGAGCTGGTCTTAATTTGTCACGTCCTTTGTGCCTAAGTTTGAAACCCGAGTTCGGATAATCCGATATTGATTGTGTTGCTATGGGACATCTCTGATGCGCTGATAACATTAAGCTTCATCTTGCCACAAGACACACTGTCTGCTCAAAACTGGATCTGGTGCAATTTTGACAATTTTCTATCCGATCAAGCTTTTGAAAAACTATTGACTGAGTGTCAAACAGCTTGGATCCTGATGAGACGCCGAGTTACTCGGCGTCTCATCTGGATCAAAGCTGTTTGAAAAGGTTAGCTATGGCAAGATTAGCAGGCGATAGGTTAATAGTGAAATTATTTAAGAATCTGAGAATTGCATTGTGCATTATCGTTAATAATATTGTGTTTTTACGAAGTTCATTTTTCATCCGTGTAATAAAGTGGGCGTGAATTGCTTGTACGAGTAATTAAGATGTGATTTATTTGGCCGTTTTTGTGTGTTTATAAATTTATAAGACTTTCAATTCTGGACGATCTTGTTACATAAATCTTCCAAATGTGTCTGGGAAGTCATATTTGTTCTTCTCTTCATCACTTCAATACGTCTGTGGTGACTGGTGACACATAGGTTTTTTATGATGAACACCCGTACAAGTTATGCTGCATTCATTATGTCTATTTGCTTTTGACAGAATTCTATAGCTTGTAATCAGAGTTACATCTAGTATTGCATTAACCCTTTCCCTGTTCTAATTTTCTCCAAATTTTAATACCTACTGAATATGCATGGACAAAATAGTTTTATAATGGAAGATGGAACACTGAAGCCATTTTAGAAACTGTAAAAATACATCTATCAAATTCAATCAGCAAACAGAGCAGACCCTTGTCAGACGGCTCCTATAGGAGCCGTCTGATCGGGGTTTATTCTGTTTGCAAAGGCGTAGAAATGCGTATTTATGGAGTAAAAGGTTAAATTAATATTTATGGAAGAGAAATGTTAAGAGACGAGACACGTGCAAAAATAACATCTGCTGCCAGCATGGAAAGAGTTATTGCACTGATAATATATGATAATTACATTTTATTGTCACCAGCTATTGGAATACCTGCATAGTTCAGAGCGTGTCCAATGCTATCTTAGACTCCTGATTCGTGATATTACAGAAACGGCCACTGAAGTTCAACCTTCAACACTTTCCTTCATATAAACGTGTTTTCACGCATTTGCAAACAGAGTAGACCCAGATCAGACGGCTCCTAGAGGAGCCGTCTGATCCGGGTCTGCTCTGTTTGCTAATAGAATTGGATAGATCTTTTTCTTTACTTTCTAAAATGTCTACAATGCTCCATCTTCCAGATTTCTTTATACCTATTTTGTTAATGAATATTCAGTAGGTATTGAAAGTTCGCTTAAATACAGAACAGGGAAAGGTTTAACCTGGTAAATAATCATGTTAGAAACAATGACATCATGGATAGTAATTTTCATTTTTTAATTGCATATGCACATAGGATTGTTCGGCCATAATATAAATCGTAGAATTAGGTCTATAGTATTCCGCAAGCAAACATTCTGTTCAGAAATGTGTCAAAAGTCACCTGTATCAGATAATGATTTAAAACCGTTTCCCCTTTTTCTCATGAATATGCATGTTAGAAATAATAGCATCGCGAATATTAATCAAACGGATTTTAACCCTTCACTTGCTATTCACGTCAATATACCTACCTGTAAATAGTGAAGACCCAGATGAGACAGCTCCTGCAGGAGCTGTCTCATCAGGGTCTGCACTATTTACAAGTTGATTGTGCAACCAGTGCACTCCACAGCAGTGATTGCACAGCGAAATACTTGTACACAGTCAAGATATATGTAATTATACAACAGGGCATGGGTAAAGAAGGAGAAATGTATTTTAAAATTCAGCAAGAGAAGGGTTAAAAATGCCACGTGAACACAAGAAAGTTAAGCCATGACAGAAACTGTACAATCGTATCTATAAGCAAACAGAACAGACCCTAGGTCCGACGGTTTCTACATGAACTGTCTGCGCTAGGTCTACTAACTTTGCAAATGGCTTAAAACCTCTCTATAGCGACCACTAAACTACATCAAATAGTTTGTGCTAAAGGCAGATGGCTGCTTAAAGCAAGGTGAAAGTAAAACAGAACGCTCCTATGCCATAAACTGTAGAACCAGATCTATATACATGTAATTCCATAAGCAAACAAATTAGACCCTGATCTGACACCTTCTACAGGAACCGTCTGGTGTGGGTCTACTCCGTTTGCAAAAGCGTTAAAAGGCTCCTATGGGAGCAAATGCTCTATTTATCACAATGGTTTCAAACTTTCCTTTTCTCCAGCAATGCTCCTTTTCGCTCGATTTATTCATAAAAGTTGCATCTAAACATAGCCTATGATGTAATGGGTTAAGACAGGTGGCAACTTGATACACGGTAAAACTCATACCAAACTCTCCTGGACATCAACCCTATACTCTACAAATATGCCTTTTAACGCTTTTGCAAACAGAGTAGACCCAGACCAGACGGCTCCTGTAGAAGGTGTCAGATCAGGGTCTACTTTGTTTGCTTATGGTATTATATGTATATAGATCTGGTTCTACCGTTTATGGCATAGTCAAAATATGCATTCATCTTTTATATAAAAAAAAATACAATCTAATGAATAGTCATGATGTCATTAATTCTTATATAATATGTTTTAAATATCCATGAGGGAAAAGGTTGAGACAAATGGCAGCTTAATGCATGATGAAAATCATGCAAAAAGCCCCTGCATTAAGCAGTCTAAGAATTAAAAGAATTCATTTCTCCTTTATTAAAAGTTCCCCGCTATGTGCTTAGCAGGGGGTATAATGCAGTTCATTTGTAAGTCGACGAAAAACGTTAACAAATGAATTTCATTTAATATTTTAACATACTTTAACCGACCGAAAAATGCGCCTTCGCTCAATTCTGATATTTGATTGCGTATTTTCAATCTTTTTAATCATTTACCTCAAAGACACGCATCTAACACCTTTAGAAACAGTGTAGACCAAGATCATACGGCTCCTGTATGAGGATCATGGTTTTGCTCTGTTTGCCTATGAATCGATACAGTAAAACCTCTCTATAACGGCCACTAAATTACATCAAGTATGTTGTGGTAAAGGCAGGTGGCTGCTTTAAGCAGCCACCTGCCCTAAATATCAACTAATTAACACAATTTAGTGGCCGTTATAGGGAGGTTTTACTGTATACATATTATTCTACCGCTTCTGACATGGTTAAGATTCCCTTGTACAAAATGCTATTATTAAAATTCAGCTAATTAAAATTGATTCACATTAGGAAGAGGGTTAAAAGACACGTGCCAATATTGTTTGATAATAGATTGGAAATCTTAAAAGAAGTTGGCGTATCGTAAATCTGTGCCATAATACAGCAAACTGTCACGAATTCGAAATAAATACGAAACAGAACATTTTAACCCTTCGCTAGCTGAATTTTAAAATACATTTCTCCTTCTTTACCCATGTCCTGTTGTATAATTACACATATCTTTACTGTGTACAAGTATTTCTCTGTGCAATTACTGCTGTGAAGTGCACTGGTTGCACAATCAACTTGTAAATAGTGCAGACCCTGATGAGACAGCTCCTGCAGGAGCTGTCTCATCTGGGTCTTCACTATTTACAGGTAGGTATATTGACGTGAATAGCAAGCGAAGGGTTAAGACAGGTGACAGCTTTATGCAGAGTGAAAGCCATGCAGAAATCTCCCAGAGGGGCTTTCAGCATGACTTTCACTCTGCATTAAGCAGCCACCTGTCTAAATTGCTCCTTTTTTCTTCTTTAGTAATATCTCGAATAAGAGAGGTTTTACTGTACATTATAAGTTGATGTAAAGTTCCACCAACAGGCAGGACAAAATGGCCAATGTCGTCTGACCCAAACTCTCGTCTGCTGCCTCGGGATTATTAAAGCAATGACCGATTCGCTTGGTGCTTAAAAACAATTGGCCCAGGAGCAACAAATTTGGTCCTGATAGGACGATGGGCTACGAGACATATCATCTGGATCTAATATAATTTCAGTTGCCAGCAATAACGTGATTAGCACAAGAAGGGCTGAAAAGATGTTTTCAGCACATGTCAACGCTAATCTACTCATCACTCTAGGCAAATATCAATTTGTCGTCTGCAGTCAAAAGACAGTCTGTTGGTGACATTCTCTGCAGATCAAATTTCCCGTGCCGATGCAATAGCCTAATACGACTGACTGAAATGGACAAAAATGTCAAGTACAAAAGTTCTGTTTATTTTACAAAAGACAGATTTATATTTTAAAACTTCATCAACTATGCTCATACTAAGGGTGCATCTTGGTAACTTTTGCAAAAAGTGTGGGTCCAAATGAAACACCGTATAGATCGACGTCACATCAGAATCCATACTGTTTGTCGTCAGTCTGACAACAATTTCAAAAAGTAAAGTAAGACAATATTGTTTTGAGAATTGAAATGGATGACAATTTGTGAATTTTGAAAGTTGTCAAGTGTGAAGGGTTAAGTTATGGTTTATTCAAAGCCTAAAAGCTCTCGCTTCTGGTATTATTAAAAAATCATAGTTTGTTAATAGGAGTACTCCGGGACCATTACCGACTGTCTGTTCACCTTTATCTTGTCGACATAAAAACAGTGTCTGCACATTCTCCAATATGCTGTAGTTTCACTTACCGTTGTATTTAACTGATTGTCTGAGTGACAAACAGCTTGGATCCAGATGAGACGCCGAGTTACTCGGCGTCTCATCAGGGTCCAAGTTGTTTTCAGATGTGATCAAGTCGTGTTTTAGCAGGATGAGAGTTAAAATTGATGAAATGTTAGAACAGTGAAAAATGAGAAATCCGCACTTGTCCCAAATGGAATACGTTTTGGGTTAAGCTTTCACTGAAAAAAAACCCACAACGAAAACACTCTAAATCGGATTCTTAGTACAGACGACTTTAGATATTTTTAAACATAATTATGGTATCTTAAAGCAGGGTGAAATTCATACTGAAAGCTCCTTTAAAGGAGCTTTCTGTACGACTCTCATCCTGCTGCATTACGTTACCAGCTGGTTTAAATACCAGCGTTGATGATAGTTTGAAAGTCCAGTTTTTAGAAGTTTTACTCTAGCTAACGAGTATACAATAATGAGTCATGAGCAATAGACATACAATCACGTGTGTTTATAAATTATGCTATTTTAAAAGTTCAGCTAATTAATATTCATTATGTCATTATTTATCATATGAATGTTTATCAGGTAGAGGGGTAAGAGACTATTAATATTAATTATTCATTAAATGGTCACCATAGAGACATTCTAATGTAGCTTTTCTCAATCAAATCTGAATGTGGTACTTATCATACGATGATTTGGGAAATGTGATGACTATAACATTATGAAGCCAACAAACGTAATATAAATACTTTTCAGTACAGAAAACTCCTCTAGGAACATAACTTTCATCCTGCATTAAGCAGCCACCTGCCTAAAAGTGTATAAATTCTTCTCTATTAAAATTCCATTTTAGAGGGGATTTGCTGTATTGCATAATGGTATTAAAAAACTGAGATATACAGTAACAACTCTCTTTAACGACCACTAAATGACATTAAGTATTTTGTATTAAAGACAGGTGGCTGCTTAAAGCAAGGTGAAAGTAAAACAGAACGCTCCTATAGGAGCGTTCTGTTTTACTTTCACCTTGCTTTAAGCAACCACCTGCCTTAAGTACCAACTACATGTAATTAACACAATTTAGTGGCCGTTATAGAGAGATTTTACTGTATACTGTGAGACATGGGGGTATGACATACGCAGTAAAACATGTCTACATTGGCCACTGAATCAAGAAACATGGGTCCTATACACCTACTTTTAAAAACACCAACATTAACCCATTTGCTCCCAGTGGATTCTTCTATGCTTATATATTTGATTAGTCCATTTTTTATCTAAGGGGTGCCTGGTCAAAATTTTCAATTTCGTTTTGTTTTATATTGAAATTCCTATCAGCAAACAGTGTAGACTCTGATCAGAGTCTACACTGTTTGCCTAAGTCCCATATATGTGATCGTGGGAGCAAATGGGTTAAGAGATGTTCTACTATAGCTATGTCGAGAAAATGTTTCGTTAATTCTGAAGTTGTTGATTCAAAATTGTTGTTTTCATCGAGTTGATTAACAATGTGTTCGGAGGGGGTCTCTTGAGCTAGGTCACGGTTTTGTTGCTGTATTGCTCGAGGGCCAAAATTGGGCGTCACATCTAATTCTGAATTACATTTTAATTATTTTGCTAAGATTTTTTCACCAGACCGATAGAACATATATCGAGTTTCGGTTATCCAAAATTGATTTGGTTTCTAAAATGGCTGAGTGTTGACACATCGAAACGACTCGGAGCGAAGTATGTGGACCTCACAATGTTTTGGGTGGTAATCGGAAACCTTCTAATATTGTCATTCTTACTGAAGGGTCTCAGTTGAATTATAACCTAGGTGTTTCCTCTTAACCTTAGTCCAGTTAACTATTTACTCCATGAATATTTATGTAAGAAATAACGTAGTCATGAATATTAATTAGTTTATTTTGATATAACATTTATAATGACTCATGAACTCAGGAATATTTGGCCATAGCAGAAACTGTAGATACATATTTACATTATATCATAAGCAAATAGAGCAGACCTTGATCAGACGGCTCCTCTAGGAGCCGTCTGATCTGGGTCTACTCTGTTTGCAAAGGCGTATGAGGCGTATTCCCTGGAGTAAGTGGTTAATCCGTTGTGGTGACGGTTCTTGCTGTAATTTGCACATGCTACAATTCAATCTGGGAGCTGTCGCTAATATTGTGTAACTGTTGCGTGGCGCTCGTCATGTAATGATGAAAATAACTATTTTGTCACCCTATTATCACTTTCCTGTAACATGTTCATTTACAACTAGTTTATAGCCATAATTGATTTTTCAATTGCACACCATGTCAAGTTACAGTGACACCACAGGTTACAGGCAAGCATCGGAGTTTGATGTTGCAAAGTTGCATAATAATTTTATATTCACGAAATGCATAAGCATGCTCAACCATTACTGTTACCACTTTAACCCATTACCTCATAGGCTATTTTTAGATACAACCTCTTTGAATAAATCTACCGAAAAGGAGCATTTTTAACTAGAGAAAAGGAAAATTTTAGAATTTTGTAGTTTGAAACCATTGTGATAAATAGAGCATTTGCTCCTATAGGAGCAAATGCTCTATTTATCACAATGGTTTCACGATGTGGCGTTTACAGGGTCGTTAAAAGCCGTCAATGTGGGGAATGGGTTAAAGTTTGTTATAAAGTGTAAGACCTTAGAAGTATCTACATTAAGTTTGCCTCGGTCAAAGTTTCAAGGACTGGAAACTCTGGTAGAAAACTAGTTCATGACCTATATCCAGTATAGTCAACGATGTGAATCCCACCACATTTCCCTCGCTTGAATCTATGACCGAGGCAAAAATTAAGGAGCAACCCATTATTGCAAAACCTTAAACTTTAACATATTTGTTGTGGTGATAGCAATCTTTTAGCATGCTTAATATGTACTTCGTGGGCGTAGTTAATTTGCAAAATAAAAGCCCGATGTATGCCTTTAATCCTTTACGCCATGAATATTCATGTAAGAAATAGTGACATCATGAATATTAAAAGGCATTTATATTAAGGAAAGGATTAAATGTACATAAAACATTGCAACATTATCCCTTTACCATACAGAACACCTTTCTGCTCCTTTACAACAGATCTTACCAAAATCAGACAGCTGCTATAGGAACCTTCTAATCTGGATCTACTCTGTTTGCAACGGCGTCTAACCCTTTCCTGCATAAATACACCTTTCTACGCCTCTTTGATAACCACTTCTTGAAACCATTGTGATAAATAGAGCATTTGCTCCTATAGGAGCAAAGGCTCTATTTATCACAATGGTTTCAAACTACAAAATTCTAAAAAAAAATCCTTTTCTCTAGTAAATGCTCCTTTTGGGTAGATTCATTCAAAGAGGTTGGGTCTAAAAATAGCTTATGGAGGAAAGGGTTAAAGACGTATGTATCAGGTAAGGGTTCAATATACAACACATATGTTTGAGTTGATACGTTACATAAGTTCACAACCTATCTCGCAACTGAACATGTTTTATATGAATGAAACTGGTTTGAAAATGTTGAAACTACAATATTTCCGTACTGATCCTTATGATATGGTTAATCTGTTTGATGCTAAGATAATGTTGAAGCTTATCCATATAACGACAATGCTGAATTAATTTTATTTTTTTAACACAGGTTTCAACTGAAGTGTTAAAACATTTGCTTTCGTCTTTTGGTAATCATTTTATCTAAATCTTACGATTTGTCGAAACTAACCAAACATCAAACACATTCAAAACAAAGAATAATGTTCAAACGCAAACTCATGTACCAAATACAATAAATCATAACAAATACAAAGGGAGTATTTAAACCGTGGCTTATTTTCGCTTTTAAACTTTTAGATAAATCTGTTCATCTGAGGCGTTTGCTATCTGTGGTTGGTTTGTCGGTCCCCCAGACTTCGCCTCCATAAATCAACCCAAATGATAAGAGCATTTAAGTTTGATCCTAATTTGTTTGAGTTTCTTCCTAGACAGATTAGATAGTACTTACAAAGTACAATAAAGTCTCGTTAATACGACCGCTTAAAATAAGTCTAATTCTGGACTTTTAAAACAAGTTGTAGCTTAATGCAAGACAACATTTATGCAGGAGCTTTCTGCATTACTGTTGCCTTGCATTAAGCAACCATCTGTTTTTAAAGACTTATTTGTTAATAAATCATGTGGTCGCTTTAGCGGAGGTCCTATTGTATCATAAAACCAAGCAATTCTGAATAAAAACCAATCCCGGAACAATAAGGCTATATTTCATGTCATTGGCAAATGTGCACACAATGGCAACAGACGGCAAAAGCATGTGCAACGTTACGCAAGTTTCTGCATTAATGTATGTACGTTAATAGCTGGCGTTTGTTTATTTCAAGGACTTAGTGTATATACTAATGCAGCTCCTTTTATTAAGCATGGTGTACATTCTGGTACTAAAATGATATAACCTAGTCTGACCGGGTTATACAAGTATCCCACAGACTCGGGTCTTCTTAGGTCAGAAGTAAAACCTGTCTTAAGCGGTCATTAATTAATTGAACATTGGAGTCTTAAAAAGCAGGCGGTTACTTAATGCAAGACAAATGTGCCCCCATAGGAGCTTTCTGCATTACGATTGACCTGCATTAAGCTACCGCCTGCCTTACAGACCCATGATTAGACCTCTTTTGTAATAACCGCTTAACCCTTTCCTTCATATAAACGTGTGTTCATGCATATGCAAACAGAGTAGATCCAGATCAGATGGCTCCTATAGGAGCCGTCTGATCAGGATCTGCTCTGTTTGCTGATGAAACTTGATAGACATGTTCTTTAGTTTCTAAAATGGCTACAATGTTCCACCTTGCACATATCATTATATCTATTTTCATGAATATTCAGTAGATATTGAAATTTGGAATAAATATAGAACAGGGACAGGGTTAAGAAGGCTCTACTGTAATCAAAAATGCACCAGATCCAATTTGAGCAGACATTATTTTTTTCACAACTGGTTAACCGTTTACCTCATAGGCTATTTATAGATCCAATATCTTTGAATAAATCTACCGAAAAGAAGCATTAACTAGAGAAAACGAAACTTTTAGAATTTTGTAGTTTGAAACCATTGTGATAAATAGAGCATTTGCTCCTATAGGAGCAAATGCTCTATTTATCACAATGGTTTCACAAAGTGACTTTTACAGAGGCGTCAAAAGTGGTCAATATGAGGGAATGGGTTAAAAGTCGTCAATATGAGGGAATGGGTTAATGGTTAATATGTTTCATATGTGTAAAGCTTTTTACAACAACATTTCTTCCATAATTTTAGCTTATTTTTTTCTGAAACAAATATTAATCACCTGTTCTGTAGCAGAAATATGTAACATTTAATCAACGCATACACTGTACGACAACATGTGACCAAAGAAAAAACATTTTAATCATTATCTTGCTAAGCGCTATCTGGTTCACTCAGTGTCTTATCTGGATCCAAACTGTTTGACACTCGATATTAAGATTTGCAAAAGGTTCAACGAATTAGTATGAAGTAAAATTGCTCTAGATCGAAATTTAAGCGCTCGAGAATTCAAATACTCTATAAGAGGTTTATTCTAGAAAACTGTTTTAGCCCAAGCCGAGAGACATGTAATACACATATAGAAAATGGTTCGTATTGGTACCAAATTAAACCATTCCCTCATAGGCTATTTTTAGATCCAACCACTTTGAGCAAAGCTACCGAAAAGGAGCATTAACTAGAGAAAAGGAAATTGTTGGAATTTTGTAATTTGAAACAATTGTAATAAATAGATCATTCGCTTCTATAGGAACAAATGCTCTATTTATCGCAATGGTTTCAACAGGTGAATTTTACAGAGGCATAGAAAGGCGTATTTATGGAGGAAAGGGTTAACCCGCAAGTCAAAATTAAAACCATGTACCAAACCACTACCCTACGCCATCCACACCCTACCCAACCCACAGTCCACGTACCAAGCCACTACCCTGCGCCACCCACACCCTACCCAACCCCAGTCCATGTACCAAGCCACTGCCCTGCACCATCCACACCCTACCCCCAACCCCCAACACATTACCTATACTTAAACACTCTAAATGCTAAATAGTAAATACGCAAAGCAGAATAACTGTTTTAACTATATTTAAGTCCATTAATTATTGAAGAATTAAAGTTGTCAGATTATTTTTGTATTACAAACAGTACAGACCCTGATCAGATGGCTCCTCTGTGAGACCTCTGATCTTGGTCTGCACTGCTTTCAAATGCTAATGCATTCTTCCCCCCCCCCCCCCTCCAAAGTGTTAAAATCAGCTCTTTTTAAAGTAAACAGACCAGGGGGTACAAACTACAATTTGACACTGACCCCTGTGGTTTCAACAATCTACAGTCAAAAAGTATAAAACTCCACTTTTATCATTCAATAAAGTTCAGTCTCGGAGTAGACTGTTCTTCTATTAACTTTCTAAAACGCTCTTTGCAGTTTCTTTAACTCTTACCCCGCTGTAAAAAAAATAATGCCTGCTCACATTTGATTTGATTCAGGTTTTGCGAAACTAATGACCGATTGTCAAACAGTTTGGATCCTGATGAGACGCCGAGTTACTCGGCGTCTCATCTGGATCCAAACTGTTTGCTAACAACAGTTATGTGGCGCTTAGCGGGTGAAGGGTTAGAATTTAGCCATTACGGCGGAAAACAAACTATTGAAAGCCGCGAATTGAAAATAAATTTGGAATTAATGCAGAGAAACAGGTCAAAATAACTTTGGTTAAACCCTTTTTAATGTGCCAGTAAAACTGATCATTTGTACAACTTATGTAAACACAACATGTCATCCAACATAATTACATCTTCTATTTGTACAAGATTTCAAGAGCAATGAATGTAATAAAAAGCCAGTTATGATTCAACAATCGGAAATGAACAGCGTCGGAATTTTTATAGAGTTTACAGTAAGCCCTATCTACATCGTCCACTCAAAATATGTACAGTAAACCCCCTCTTATGCGACCACCAAAAAGGGTATAATTCTGTGTGGTAGAGGCAGATGGTAGCTTAATGCAGGACGAAAGTTATGCAGAAAGCTCCTATAGGAGCTTTCTGCATTACTTTCGTCCTACATTAAGCAACCACTTGCTGATAAAGGCAGGTATTGTTATTTTTTAAGTGGTCGCATTAGAGGGGTTCTACTGTAATAAGATAAGTATGTTAGTTCGTTAAGGCAGGTAGTAGCTTACTGTAGAACGAAAGTAATACAGAATGTTAATAAAAGGAGCTTTGTATTAGCTTAATGCAGTACGAAAGGGGCTTTTCTGCATTACGTTCGCTCTGCATTAAGCAGTCTTAAGCATTAACCCTATCCCCCATGGAAACGCTTTTTTGCCCATTTTGCAAACAGACCCAGGTCAGATATTTCCTACAAGGAACATGAGAGTGTACAGATCAGATCCTGAAGTATCTATCAGGATAAAAAAAACATGACCCATACCCAGCTGTTGTGAAAATTATGTCTATGAATTTTCATGATGTCATAAAACTTCCAAGAAATCTGAAACAAGGAAAGGATTAAGCGATCGTTATAGAAAGGTTCTTCTGTATTTAGGAGTGACAAGTGTTCTTTATTACCATTAATTGTGCAGGCTAATGTAAAAAAAAATCGTACATATAATTTGCACCAACAAATTTGTATGCAGATAAAATGTCCAGTAATTCATTACCTCATCATGTTTCAAAGTGAAACTGGGATTGTTGTTGTTGTTACTTTTGTAAAGAAAATGTACGAAATAAAAACAACAAAATTCTGTGAGAAATGCAGCAGAAAACATTTGTAACAGAGGACAACTGGCCAGTATGAGAATTAGGGAGAAAGTTTGAATGAAATGCGAAATAAACATCATTTGTCAAAACTGCATTGCAATTGACAGTTGCTAGACACTGTTGTAAACAAAACGCTGGCTATCCAAGCTATAATGATACCGATTTTCACAAATACTTTAAAATGAGGGAAAATGCCTAAACGGTTTCTAATCGGTTGATAACACCAATCAATTCAGAATTGTTCCCAATTTCGGCGGATTTTAGCGGCCAGGTAATTGCACGAAACACATGATTGACACATTCGTGAGACTACAAAAGTGTTTATTTCACACTTTGACAGGTCTAGCAAGGTATTTGTCGCGGGAATCATGGCGGGCTTGGGAAACCCAGGGCGCACAATTAAAAGCGGGAACCACTGCAGGGTTAAAGAGAATAGTGGAACCCCCTACCCTGGATGAGGAACGGGTGACAATAGAAATTGGGTTTTGTTGCCGAAACATCCGTGTGTTAACATTGGAGGTCAATCAAATCGCCGTAAACCACTTCTTGTTAATTTCGCGTATGCTTAGTCCGTCTTTCTGATTGGTTCGTTCAAGTGAAGTCTCGCAGAAAATTGAACATGATTACTTCCGGTTAAATTCTCAATTTTGAAGGGGTTCTGAAGAAAATGTGCAAGGACCTGAAATAAGTGGGGTTTATCAGGGGGTCATCCTCGCAGTAATGAAGCGAGTCCGCACCGTCATCTAATGAGATTCGGACAAAATTGTCTCTGTTCGCTGGAATAAGAAGCAAATGCAATAATTACATAAATCCAGAGAAAAAAATAGAAGAAAAAGTCTTCAGTAATACTTTGCTAATTCAAAAACCCAAATAAGTATCATTATGGGTCTTTCTGATAACATTTACTCGATGAATACGACTTTTAATGCTTTTGCAAAAAAGAGTAGACCCAGATTAAACGGTTCCTGTAGGAGCTGTCTTGTAAGGGTCTGTTCTGTTTGCTTATGGAATAATAATAATATAATTATTATATCAATTTATATAGTATATAGCGCTCTTTTCACACAGGATATGTGCGTCCAACAACGCTCTATATACCACTTCTTCACAGCGTCTATATAATATATACATGTAGTTCTGATTCTACACTATCTGCCATGGCAAAACATGTGTTTTAATCTGCCATTTTAAGACTTCGCCTAATAAATGTGCATGGTGTCATTATTTCTTACATGAATGTTCATGGAGTAAAGGGGTTAAGACAGGTGACATGTTAATGCACTGTGTCTTGGGGGCAGGTGACAGCTTAATGCTGGATTAAAGTTTTGTCTTTCAATCTGCATTAACTGTTTCCTTCATAATTATAAAGGTGTTTTCACGAATCTGCAAATAGTGTAAACCTAGATCAGACAGCTCCTGTATGAACCGTCTGATCAGGGTCTGCTCTGTTTGCCTTTAGAATTTGATATACCTGATTCTTTACTTTATAACATGGCTACAATGTTGCACATTCCATATATCATAATAAGCTCATAATGAGCTGTCATTTGTTCCCCCTTTAAACCCTTGTAAATTACTTCTCAAGACATGTTTTATTGTATACGTACATTTTGTTATTATGCGAGTGAATTTTGTTACTATATGTCTTCATCTTGTTACTATAGGTGTGTATTTTGTTACTTTATATGTGCATTTTGTTGCTGTATATGTGCATTGTGTTACTGTACACGTGTATTTTTACTGTATATGTGCATTTGTAAATATAATATGTGCCTTATAAGTGTATATGTGCAATTTGTTACTGTAAATATTCAAATTGGTACAGCATATGTACAATTTGTTAAAGTATATACATGTATGCATCTTGTTGCATCTATATGCATTTTGTTAATGTATATGTGCAACTTACGTGTAGAGAAATAATATATTTAACATTTTCCCTAATGCATATTCATGTAAGAAATAATTACACCATGACTATGCATTAACAGATTTTTATAATGATATATGAGCACAGTATTTTTTTGTCACGACAGACACCGTAGAATCAGATATATACAATTCCATAGACCAACAGGACAGATCCTTATCAGACGCTTCCTATATGAGCCGTCTGATACAGGTGTACTGTTTTCAAACGTGTCAAAAGGCGTTTATATGAGTAAATGGTTAAACTCAACTAACTTATAAATATATACAATGTAATTCAGACAACTATCTAATATTGCCCATTGATATCACAGTGTACAGTAGAACCTGTCGTAAGCGGCCTTCAAACAGAGGTCTCGTTATGGGTCTGTAAGGCAGGGATAGCTTAATGCAGATCAAAGTTAATGCAGAAAGCTCATACAGGAGCTTTCTACGTTTCTTTTGCCCTGCATTAAGCAACCACCTGTATTTTAATACCTATATATTCAATAAATGAATGGCCGCTTAATACAAGTTCTACTGTACAACTTAGTCTCATGTTATTGATTGAGTTGATGAGTTTACTGGTGGTGATATCATTCAAGCGTTTAGGATTTGATTCTCCGGAAATCCGAAATATCCGTGCATTTAATTTCGCTGACATAAACAAGTTACTAAGCGATAAATTGAATACGACAAACTGTCCGTTGAACATGGTCTGTTTCGTTCCTCTGTCAGCGAGATATATTTTATCTTAGTATGTATTTCTTTGTAAAATGTACGTTAGGTCGTTAAATGTAATCGTCTTCTTAAAGTTGGAACATTAATTGCGCTTGCTATTTCACTATCAATTTCTTGCAAGACGTTAATCAGTTTCATCAAGGCGCTGTTTGTGTGGTCACGAGCGATCACTATCATTCCTAGACGCTTTACTTCGCCAACATCTTAATCGAGATTCTGTGCAACTTTGCTCGGGGTTCTTCGGAACACAGACACGTGAGTCAGTTCGTCTACCAATGAATTATAAATGTCACTTGCGTGTTCGCTGCAATGCCAAAGACGTAGTGCATGTCTCTATTAATAGATATCTCTTTGACAGGTGAAATTACATCAACTGAAGTGTAGTTGGAATAAAATTGTCTATTTCACTGATATGTCAAAAACCTCAGGAGAAATAAACATAAATTATCCATTTAATCTGAAAGGTTAGACACGCGGTAGGGAGATTGGTTGCATTTTACAATATCGTTTTATAACTAAAGTTTCAAATTTTAATAGGAAACCATCACCGAAGTCGTATAGTATGTCAACACACGGGGTTTGGTTATTCCAATCTCTACAAGCTGTAATTTCAGTTTGGGTTTGATATCGATATAGTATATTGCAATAAAATTTTAGAAACTGCTTTTATGTTTTCAATGCGAACCGACGAGTTTAGACTGACTCAATGGCTTTATCGAAACAGAATTAACCTTTTATTCCATATATACGCCCTTTCCTCCATAAATACGCCTTTCTACGCCTCTGCAGTAGTCACTTTTTAAAACCATTGTGATAAATAGAGCATTTGCTCCATATGAACAAAAGCTCTATTTATTACAATGGTTTCTATACTACACAATTATAACATTTTCCTTTTCTCTAGTTAATGCTCTTTTTCGGTAGATTTATTCAAAGATCTAAAAATAGCCTATGAGGTAATGGGTTAAACGTCTTTGCAAACAGAAGACTCTGATCAGACATTGCTTGTATGAGCCGTCTGATCAGGGTCTGCTGTGTTTGCTTATGGAATAATACAGATCTGATTCTACAGTTTCTGTCATGGTCAAAATGCCCTGTGTTGACATGCGATTATAAAACTGCATTTAAATAATATTCATGATGTCATTATTTATCCAAGATGTCATTACTTCTTACACAAATAGTCATGAAGTAAAAGGGCGAAACACAAGTTGAATGCACATTGAACATAATTCGCCCATTTAACCTGTATCTATGCCGTCCAAGTACGTGTATGTATTTAGCACGCATCTAAGTATAATTTTAATAGGTGTGCCAGCCATACATCTTCCTTCTTGATAGCAGTTTGGAAATTAAGCTATGGAACAAACAGTGAAATCCTTGATCCTCACGGAGAGCTCTGGTATTGGTCTATATTGGTTGCCTATGTTCCTTTTTCATGTCGCTAAAAAAATAAAAGGGTTAGTTTGTGTATATGTTACTTTATAGAGAGGTCTTGATAGAGACGTTTTTACGCCTTTGCAATCAGAGTATCTGTAGAACCGGATCAAGATGTTCTGTTTGCTTATATGTAAATGTATGCTATTAACACGGTCATTTTTTTCACCAATTTTATTCTACAAATATAAGAATAATAATTCATTAAGATTTACAATGGACTGAGCCATCCATGAAAATATACCAGGCAAATGGCTCAAGTTGCGATTACAGTAGAACCTGTCCTGAGCGGCCATTCATTTATTGAGTATAAGAGTCTTAAAAAGCAGGTGGTTTCTTAATGCGGAGCAAAAGTAATGCAGAAAGCTCCTATAGAAGATGTCTGCATTACTTTTGATCTGCATTAAGCTACCACTTGCCTCACATACCCATAATTAGACCTCTTTTCGATGACCGCTTAAGGCAGGTTCTACTGTATGCGGTTAGATTTAAAGATGGGGTTGCTTTTTTAATACTCGCCACAAGCCCAAGCTGTTGCGTGTCCTGATGGGGAAAGGGGTTTTTGATCCACAGAGTGTAACAGAAACAGTATTGGTTACACAAAGGAGTAAGTTTATATACCCAGAGATTTTATATCAACCTTTAAGCATGCTGAAAATATAACCCTAGGTACTTATATCTTTACTCCATAAATACGCCTTTGCAAACAGAGTAGACCCAGATCAGACGGCTCCTATATGAGCCGTCTGATCAGGGTCTGCTCTGTTTGCTAATGATATAATATAGATATGATTCTTCAGTTTCTGCCATGGCCACAAATTCCTCTGTCAACGTGCTATTATAACAAATTAATCTAATAAATGTTCATGACATCATAATTTCTTACATAAATATTCATGGAGTAAAGGGTTACACATTTACAGATAATCTGCATCAGGTATTACACCTTTACTCTATGAATATTCATTGCAGACTCCACCCGCTATGAATGTTGATTAACTAATTAGTTTATATTGTTATATAACTAGTGAATATAAAGCAATGCCTAATAGCAGAAAATCAGATCTAAGATAATCTATAAATAAGACAGAGCAGACCCTGTTTATATGTGTATTACAGTGGCCATTTGATCTTAGTCTACTCTGTTTGCAAAGGTATCAAAAGTACTCTAGCATCTGAGTGTCAAACATTACTTACCTACGTAAAAATATCAGGGTCCATGCTTATAAAGCTTTTTTAGTTGAGTCTGGGTTTGTTCTCAAGCTTTTGATTGGTCAGATTTGAGCCAAAGGCTCAAATCTAACCAATTAAAAACTTGAGAATGAACTCAGACTCAACTAAAAGGTTTTATAAGCATGGAACCAGTAGTATATAATAGAAGAAAAGTTATTCAATGTTTATTAAGTTATGCATCAGAGTTGACCAATTTATTCAAGATTTGTTTTGCTGGAAAATTTGAATTTAATTACGAAATTTAGTCAACATGCAAAGCGCGTGCGTGTCTTTGGTTAGTCTGTTCTGAGTCATAAATATCAACGAAAGTAGTATATTATTTAGAATATTTCAGGAAAGCAGCTACTTAATGCAATGCAGTGTGAAAGAAAGTTTTTCGTGGAGCTTTCTGCAAGAGTTTCACCTTGCGTTAAGCTTCCGCTGGTCAGAAAGACAAGTAATGATACGGACAACTGAAGGAAGTACTTTTTAAGACAAGTTTTAGAGTAGGGATATAAAACTTGCTGATTTGGGCGTTGTTTTGTTTGTAGCTTCACTCGTGTCATCAATAATTAAGAGGCAATAAATAAGCCAAAAGTGGTCTTCGTTAGGCATTAAAATATTAACAATAATCTATGACTTGCGTCTGGCAATTACGTTTGGTCGATATTCTTTTCCAAGGACGGGTGTTCAACAATCATTTCACACCGGTTTTTGGTCAAGGTAATACATTTAATAACGTGGCGTCTGATCACGATCCGAGCAGGATATCAATAGTGTGAGTGGTTTCATAAAAATGATTGGGTTTAAACACTTTTACCATATTTAGCAGGGAACTTTTTTGAGAACATGTGGCAACTTTTCGGTTGTTTAAAGGACGTTGCGTGACAGTAACATAACTTAACATCTTGTGACGGATACTTCGTTAATATGAAATCTATAGGTTACTGTCAATTGCGCCATCTTCCTCCTCTAATTCTAAGTGACGTGATTGGTTACCTGAGTTGCCATGGCTACAAACGATCGCCCGTCAAAACTAAATTAGCCATCTTTTGTGAGGAACTGATTGTTGATATCACCTGGGCTCTGCTTCGTCACAAAGGCGGATCCGGGGTATACCTGTTGGTATTAAATGATATGATTGTTCAAAGTTTATCGTTAGTGGAGTAAGACTGTTTCTTTAAATCGTACTATAGTATTAGCATAGTCGACGGAGTAGAGTCACCGATTGTGTTCTTGTCGAGGATAGCATAACGTAAATAAGGTTTTATCTATTTTACAGTAAAAGCTGTTTACAACGACCATTACAATTAGATAGGAGGGTGTAATGCAGGTGGTAGCTTAATGCAGGATGAAAGTTATGCAGAAAACTCCTCTAGGAGCTTTCTGCATTACTTTCGTCCTGCATTAAGCAACCACATGCTCTTAACGACATCCATATCTATACCTGTATTCAATATATGGTCGTTATAGGCAGGTTCTATTGCACATGTAATATCTTGGATTTTCTTCATCTTTGTCATCCTATTTTTTCTACCTATCTTTGGCAATGTCACGTTGCCGTTTGTGTTTATATGTTTTATATGGGTGGTTGTGTTTAACTATATCTTCTTTGAATGGGTGTTTGCTTCTTCATCGCTTGCATTTCCTCTGTCTCGGTTATGTCTATTCACGCATCTGTCTTTCGTTCTGTATGTCTTTGTGTCTGTTTAGTTGTCTGTCTGTCTGTTTGCTGTTTTGTGCTTGTCTTTGTGTACCTCTTCTCTCATCTGTAACAACCATAATGTTTTCACCTTTCTCCATATCTATCTCATTGTTCTTCTCTCTTATCCCCTGTCTCACTGCCCGAATATGTTGAAATCATTTTCATCGTGGTTATATCAGATCAACACAACAACCATCATCGTCATCATCGTCATCATCATCATTATTATCATTTTTACATTTTTTTAATATTATTTTATGCCCTTTTCCATTCCCTCATATTCGGTTTAGCGGGTTAATAGATTGTAGGAATGAGTCAGGTCCAGAGAAGAGACCGAGTTAACCCTTTATTTCATGAATATTCATGTAAAACATAATAACATTATGAATTTGTATAAGATGAATGTGTATTATATCATGTGAACACAGGACCTCTGGCCATGGCAGAAACTGTATAATCATACCTATATTATTCCAGACGTAAATACACAGACTGTCCTCCTTTACCAGATGTCTGGTCTGGGTCTACTCTGTTTTAAGAGGCGTGAAAAAGCGTTTCAGGGAAATTATTAACCCTTTAGCTGGTGAATATTCATTGCAGGCCCCGTCCCTAATGCCTATTAATTAACTAATTTACTTATATTGTTATGTAAAGCAAGTGAATACATTGCTATGACAAGATCATAGAATCGGATCTAACATCAACAAACACAGCAGACCTTGATCAGACGGTCATGCAGTAGCCATCTGATCTGGGTCAACTCTGTTTACAAAGGTGCCAAATGGTGTATCTCTATCAGGTAAAGTTTTAATGTTAGATAGGAAAGAATCTGAAGTTTTATCCCATCATGAAACCAAGATGCACCTCACATTGCAATACAGAGTAGTGGTTGTGTATCATCTTTGAACGTGTGTGTCTCAACTACTAAATACAGAGTATGTGGTTTGCATCTATTAACCCTTTCAGTACTAGAAACGAGTCTACTGTCATTTGCAAACAGTGTAGACCCAGATCAGAGGGCTCCTAGAGGAGCCCTCTGGTCAGGGTCTGCACTGTTTGCCATTCATAATCCGCTAGCACATCAAACCCTTTCGAACTGAATAGACTCTGTCGTTAAATACTGATGGACCATTCCATTTTGAATATTCAGCATTCAATGGGATAATCTACAACAAAACTAAAGTCGCACGCGTATATTATTTTCTAACCACGAACATGAACGTAATTTGGATATAAAATAGAACAAACCTTCTATTACATGTACGAGGAGAGACAATGTAACCATATGTTATATTTATTGAAGTTTCCAATCAGGCATAAATTGTCTTTGTTGCAACATTCAATCAAAAACATGTACACCAAAAGATAAAATATTTGTGGTTTAAAAACAACGGCTTATGTGAAATAATAACTCTAATTTTACACATGCGACTGAGCACGTTTTTAAGTCAGATGGGGTGGAACCAATTAAGATGTAGAGATTCAAACGTTAAGCATTACTCCGCTATGAGCCACCTCGCTCGCGTTTAAACAGCTTGGATCCAGATGAGACGCCGAGTAACTCGGCGTCTCATCAGGATCCAGGCTGTTTGACACTCGGTCAACAGTTTCTTAAACGCTTGATCAAACCGGAAGTAGTCAAAATTTCACCAGATACAAAATTTTGAGCAAACATTCTTTTTCACATCGGGGTAAGGGTTAATGTTTAAGTTGGTACATGTGCATATAAGTAAATTTAGCTGCACAATGTATAGTCCTTATCTTGAGAATATTATCATGTTTTAACTAATTCCAGAATGACAATGTATAGTTTTGTAATGATGTAAAGAAATTGGCAGAAATAGTTCCGGTGATAGACTTAAATAAAATACGTATGTATCCACAATTTATAAATTATGCTTTTTAAATGGAGATGTAACTCCGGCGGCCCCCAGTAATTTGCGCTTTGATCATTATGCAAACAGATACATTCAGTCACTAGTCAATACGCACATTTTTCATAAACTTTGACACAATGTTTCAGTTGAAGGTATTCTGACTGTATGTACATGTATATTAAATAAATCAACTAATGGCGGTGTTTCCATATTCAACCATTTACTTTATTATTGTTCATATAAGATATAATTATATAAGAAATATTAATCAGATGTATTTTTATAATGATAAATGGACACAAGAAAGTTTGGCCATAGCAGAAACTGTAGAATCAAATCTATGTTCCATAAGCAAATAAATTCAGACCCTACAGAAGCCGTCTGATCTGGGTCTTCTTTATTTGTAAAGGCGTTAAAATGCGTATCTATGGAATTAAAGATTTTTTTTACAATAAAACCCCTCTAAACCGGAATTCTAGCAGAGAAGAATTTAGATACTTTTAGGCAGGTGAAAGTCATGCAGAAAGCACCCTGCATTAATCTGCCACCTGTCTCCAAGATCGATATTTATATCAAATTTAACGTCCGGTTTAGAGGGGGTTGACTGTACACGTTAATTTTCTAACAACGTTACAGCGAGGTACAGAAAATACTCACTAAACACATAGCTCACTCTCTACCAAGGGTTCTTTGGGTCGTCCCCATTCACATCCGTTACAAATTCATGTTTTGCAACGATTCTTTTCAAAACTTTACACTTAAAGTTTTAAAATTCTGAACAGCTTTCGGAAAAAAAAACAGACAGACATGTTAATTTATAAATTTATGTCTATCGTCAAGCAATCTTCATACATACAGGACGTTTATCTGATGTATTAATCTCACCCATGTACTTTTAATGTAGTTTAATTCTATTGTCGTAGACATGATATTACGTGAAATGGGATGGACTGCAAAAGCTCGATTATTTTCTAAATCATTATTATTTAATATTTTATCCCATTCTACGCCTTTGTAAACAGCGTAGACCCAGATCAGACGGCTTCTACAGGAGCCGTCTGATCTGGGTCTTCTCTGTTTGCTTGTGAAATAATATAGATATGCTTCTACAGTTTCGTCATGGGATTTTTGTCCACACGGTTCAGGCGACAACCGTACATCTACAAAGTTACAACACGTCGCGGAGAAAGTGGATCGTAGCCTTGACGGAAATGCACAAGAGATCCCATACACCATCATACCTGTCTAATGGAAGCTTTGAAATAAAGTGATTGATTAGTGTCAAACGAAAGTAATTTAGATAGCTCCTGTACTCCTTTTTTTCCAACATTTACTCAATGAAATCATAAAATCACGAATCTTAATTAGATTAATTGTTATAATTGCACACGGACACGTAAATTTTTGGTCATGACAGAAACTGTAGAATCTTATCTAGATTATATCACAAACAGAGCAGGCCTTGGTCAGACGGCTGTAACAAGAGTAAAGACGTAGAAGGGCATTTTTATTGAGTAAATGGTTAAACTATCACCTGCCTTAGACTATTTCCCTGTTGTATACCCACGTACTTCTTTATTCCATGAATATTCATGTTAGAAATAATGACGTCATGAATATTAATTAAGTTATTTTTGAATATTGCATATTAACACAATACTTTTTTGCTGAAGCAGAAACTGTAGAATCATGTCTTTATTATGCCATAAGCAAACAGAGCAGACCCAGATCAGACGGCTCCTATAGGAGCCGTCTGATCTGGGTCTACTCTGTTTGCAAGGGCGTAAATGGCGTATTTATGGTATTCATTAGGCGGATTTATTTCATAATGACATAATGTATACATGATTGTTTAGGTATTGGTAAAAACTGTAGACTCTGATCTGTTATAATTTTGTATAACAAACAGAACAGACCCTGATCAGAGGGTTACTACAGACACTGTCATGTTTAGGTCTACTCTATTTGCAAAGGCGTGGTAAGCATATATTTTAATGAAAGGGTAAACCATGTGCATGAATATTTATTATCAGTATTTTATAATTGTATACGATCACATGGACTTTTGGCCATGGCAAAAACTGTAGAATCAGGAATACACAACCCAATATAATCCCATAAGCAAACAGAACAGACCCTGGTCATACTGCTTCTACGCTGTCTGATCTGGATCTACTCTGTTGGAAAAGGTGTTAACCCTTCGCTTGCTGAATTTTAAAATACATTTCTCCTTCTTTACCCATGCCCTGTTGTATAATTACATATATCTTCACTGTGTACAAGTATATCGCTGTGCAATCACTGCTGCGGAGTGCACTGGTTGTACAATCAACTTGTAAATAGTGCAGACCCTGATGAGACAGCTCCTGCAGGAGCTGTCTCATCTGGGTCTTCACTATTTACAGGTAGGTATATTGACGTGAATAACAAGCGAAGAGTTAACATGACCATGACAAGTGTAAGCTTCACGTGGCACTTAATCCATTACCGATTTAACATACATCGCCTTTAATCCAAAAATCCGAGAAAAATTAAAATAAACAGATTTGCATTAACTGGATTATCTGTAGGATTTTTGCACGCGTTTTTGTTTGAGCTGATTTAGATCGCGAAAACTTGTGAAAACTACATTAACGTACGGTGTGACACTGATTGGGCGTGCAGTGATTGCATGTTTCTAACAAGATGTCAGTTTCATCGTGTCATAAGTCATGATTTATCTCTGTGTACAAGTATATCGCTGTGCAATCACTGCTGCGGAGTGCACTGGTTGTACAATCAACTTGTAAATAGTGCAGACCCTGATGAGACAGCTCCTGCAGGAGGTCTTCACTATTTACAGGTAGGTATATTGACGTGAACAGCAAGCGAAGGGTTAACTGGCGTCTCTATGGAGCAAGGCATAAAGTGCCTACAATTAGTAACTAGACTTTTGTTTTTCTATTTTAAGTGTATGTTGTGTGTGTGTGGGGGGGGGGGGGGGTCGTTGTACAGAGCATTTCCTTAATATGCGGAAATGAGTATTGCTTTTTAAGTCATGCCATACAGAAGCATATGTATTGTAAATTACGCAATATACTCTACCGATATACTACACTGTATTTAGAATTTATCAGAATTCAATGATTTGTTGTTGTTGATGATGATGATGATGATGATGATGTTGTTGTTGTTGTTGTTGTTGTTGTTGTTGTTCATCATCATTATCATTAGAACGGACACTTTGAAACAAACATCTTTACTAGCGTGAATATAAATCTGTCAATGGCTAGTGTTTGCGTATGTTTCATTCCCGCAACAAATATGTACAATGTATATGAACAAAAATATGTTATTGCTAGTTACTGGTACTGTCCTGTTGTTGATTAAGCTGAGATAAATCATGACTTATGACACGATGAAACTGACATCTTGTTAGAAACATGCAATCACTGCACGCCCAATCAGTGTCACACCGTACGTTAATGTAGTTTTCACAAGTTTTCGCGATCTAAATCAGCTCAAACAAAAACGCGTGCAAAAATCCTACAGATAATCCAGTTAATGCAAATCTGTTTATTTTAATTTTTCTCGGATTTTTGGATTAAAGGCGATGTATGTTAAATCGGTAATGGATTAAGTGCCACGTGAAGCTTACACTTGTCATGGTCATGTTAACTCTTCGCTTGTTATTCACGTCAATATACCTACCTGTAAATAGTGAAGACCCAGATGAGACAGCTCCTGCAGGAGCTGTCTCATCAGGGTCTGCACTATTTACAAGTTGATTGTGCAACCAGTGCACTCCACAGCAGTGATTGCACAGCGAAATACGTGTGCACAGTGAAGATATATGTAATTATACAACAGGGCATGGGTAAAGAAGGAAAAATGTATTTTAAAATTCAGCAAGCAATGGGTTAACATTTTACCTAATAGGGACACCTTTTTGAAACCGTTGCAAACAGAGTAGACCCAGATCAGACGTATCCTGTATGAGCCATCTGATCAGGGTCTGCTCTGTTAGCTTATGCAATTATAATATATCCGACTCTAGAGTGTCTGCTATAGTCAAACTTTTCATTTTCTTCAATTGCTTATGTCATATGCCTTATATAAAAATCAGCTATTAAATATTTTCAATATGTCATTATTTCTTACAAGAATATTCACCAGGTGAAGGTTTAAGTGTCATTTGTGATTAGGATTTAAACTAGTTTGTCATTGAAATATCAACCACACTAGCATAAAGTATAAAAATGAATTAATGGAAAAATATATACATATAGCTCGTATATAACAAAAACAAATTATTCACTTTTATTCACTTTTTTTTAGTAATATCAACAAAAAACTACCTCTGTAGAGTAAACATTAATATGAATACTAATGAAGTTATTCCTAGAGGAGCCGTCTGATCAGGGTCTGCTCTGTTTGCTAATGGAATTTGGTAGAACTGTTTCTTTACTTTCCAAAATGACTACAATGCTCCACCTTTCATATCTTATTATAACAAGTTTGTCCATTGATATTCAGTAGGTATTGAAATCGGAATAAAGGTAGAACAGGGAAAGGGTTAAGCAAACAGAGCAGACACTAATTAGGATGTTCCTACACACGTACCAAAAGGCATTTATATGAAGGAAAGGGTGAACGGAAATATTCTTGGTGGTTTTGAACTCAGCAGGTGCCAAGGCACTGCGATTTTTGTAGGATTTGTTGTAGCCACAAATCTCCTCAATTATTTTTGTTCCAAACAATGCGGTTTACCCTTTAACAAGCTAAGTGAATTTTGATGACAACAATGGCAGACTGTTTACATCCAGATCAGACACCAAATTGATCGGTTTCTCATCAGGATCAAAACTGATTGTTCCCAAGAATAAAATTATTTAGGAAATCATGATATAAAAAGTACTTTTTGAAATAAAAATGAACGAGACAGCAGATCACAATTTTCTCAGGGTTCTCAAGCTTAAAGACAGGTTTACAATGTAAACCTATAGAAATTCTAGTTAACCCGCTGTTCTTGTTCCAATTAAAACTGATGAATGAATATTGTTATGCAAGAAAAATGGTCGCGGGTCAGTCAAGGGTTTTGTCCGAGGTCGCACCGTTTCGGTCAAGTGTTCGTTTCCCGCAGTGATTGACAATGAGCTGAAATTGGTCATGATTTCGGGACAGAATCCGATAAAATTATTTAATATTACAAAATGAGGCCAATTAGATATCTTGTCACCTACGTCCATTTCTTATAATCATTTGTTTTGCGCATGGCTGTTCTACCAAGTTGTTCACTTCCGGTTGTCATATAGACAAAATTGCGTCAAATTGACACCTGTCATGACGTAATTCTAAGAATAGTTTAGCACGTGATTTGAAGATAATTGATTCTAGCTGATCAAGAAATGACAGATAAACACTTGTTCGTCATATTACTGGTTTTCACGTTCATATACGCTGTTTGGAGAACAGAGCCTTTTGTCTTCTTTGCAAACAGAGTGGATTCAGATCAGACGAATCCTATAGGAGCCGTTTGATCACGGCATGATGTTGTTATTTCTTACAGGAATATTCATTGAGTAAATGGTTGAAATGAATCGATCATATACCAATTCACTGTTATGTAATGAAAACATATTCAAAATAAAGAACAAAATAAAGCAACAACAAAATTTCAAATACAATACACAATTTAATAATAACAATAAAAAGGTTCATATACAATACACTATTAAAATTATGTCAAGAAAAATAAGTAGGCCTACATTATTGTCCTATCAACTATTTTAAACAATTCCGATACTATTTTAAATAAGTTTACATCATTTATCCCTTTACTTCGTGAAGTCTCATAATAAAATAATTTGACATTTCATGAATATTAATTAATTGATTTTTTATTCTTGCACGTGAAATAATGGACATGTTTAGCGGACAGTTTAGAATCAGATCTATGCCATTTGTCAGGGCAGACTTTGATCATATAGCTCTTATAGTGACTGGCTGGTCTCAGTCTGCTCTGTTTGCAAAAATAGCATACATATAAATATTTATGTTTGACTAATAATTAACAGAATAAGTCAACAAATGGCTTACCGGTATATTTCTTTCTATAGGATAGACAAACTTTAACTACATATATGATATCTTGTTTAATATTAATCTCAGAAAAGAGGGCACTTGCAGAAAGATTTATATGCCTAGTCGCTGTAATGATATCATTTCATGTTCATTTTCTTTGATAACATTTCGTACATATATTTATAATAAAAATACATTGAGCGTGTAGCGCACATCCACAAGAACATACATGGATGCTTGTCTATGAATGATATAAACAGTAAAGCCTCTCTGCAGCGACCATCGAAAATACGTCGTATTCTGGGGCTTAATGGTGGTAGCTCAATGCAAGACGAAATTTATGCAGCTGGAGCTTTCTGTATAATTTTCGTCCTGCATTAAGCAAACGCCTTCTCTAATAAAGCCCCATGTTTATTAACTATAATTTATGTGGTCGTTATAGACAGGCTCTACTGTGTCTGTCATACCCCACTGTTTATTAATTCTGTTGTAGCTATAGGCAAGGTCTGCTATGTTTGTCACACCCCATGTCAAACATATCACGGTTTATAATATAAGATTAGAAGTTTTTAACAATTATGCAATATATTAATATGGTTGTAGAAAATGTAGATACATAGCAAGATCATTATTTTAATAAAGTAAGACATTTATTGTACTGTTAAGTATTTATACTACGTTTGTTTACTTCATGTTTACTTCTCTAAAATGAACTGTCAAATTAGTATCAATGCTGGTTATCAATACAGGTGGCACCTTAATGCAGAGTGGAAATAATGCAGAAAGCTCACAGGAGAGCTTTCTGCATTAATTTCGTCCTGCATTTAGCAAACACCTTCTCCAATAGATACCCATGTTTATTAATTATGTGGTCGTTATAGACATAAGTATGTCAGACCCCCATGCATGTCTAACAGCATATCACGGTTTATAATATATGACTATAAGAGTTTAACAATATTATGAAATACTTCAATATTTTTTGTAGAAAATGAAGTTGTATAACAAGACAATTGAATTAATAAAGTACACCATCTATTTTACTGAATCGTATTTTACAATATTTGTTTGTTTCATAATTGTATAGTCATCTCATTTTTATAAATCATCGTGTGATAAGTAAAAATTTAAGTCTCGGATTTGATAAAAGCTACATTAGGATGTCTCTATAGTAACCATTTAATGAATAAACAGTGATGACATTTACCTAATTAATATTCATGTAAAAAATCTTGACACATATATATAGCTATTGAATATAATTAGCCATTTCTTATCATGGCATATGAACAGAGGAATATTTGACCATGTCAGAAACTGATGAATCAGACCTACAGTAAAACCTCTCTATAACGGCCACTAAATTACATCAGGTATTTTGTGTTAAAGTAAAGGTGGCTGCTTAAAGCAATGTGAAAGTAAAACAGAACGCTCCTATAGGAGCGTTCTGTTTTACTTTCACCTTGCTTTAAGCAGTCACCTGCCCTAAATACTAACTAATGAACATCATTTAATGGCCGTTATAGAGAGGTTTTACTGTATACTATTCTATCAGCAAAGTTAGCAGATCCTGATCAGATGGCTCCTAATCGAGCTGTCTGATCTCAGTTTACTCTATCTGAAACGGTTCAAGAAGTAAGCAAACACAGCAGACCCAGGTCAGACAGCTCAGTTAGGATCCGTCTAAGCTGGGTCTATTCTATTTGCAACAGCGTTTTTGTGCGATAAAATGTTAATCGTATACCTGGTATAAAGGTTTTTTGCGTCTTTACAGAGCAGACCCAGATCAGACTACTCCTACAGGATCTGCTCTGTTTGCTTAAAGAATTTTAATATATCTGACTCTACAGTTTCTACCAATAAAAACGCATGATCTTTTTTAAAAATCCCTAAATATTCACCGTAAGCTTGGCTTGTTTGAATTTTGGGATAGTCCATTTGGAAATTCAGCATTGTAAGGGTTAACTGCATGTAGGTTATAAATACCTGGATAAAAACAGACATGTAGACCCAGCGTTAGACAAGTGATGTCCTCTGAAAAAAGTTCATTGTTTGTAAATTTATTTAGTCAGCTCATACACATCTTTCTTAATACAGTAAAACCCCTCTAAATCGGACGTTCAATTAGATATCGGCCTTTAAGACAGGTGGCAGCTTAATACAGGGTAAAAAAACATGTAGAAAGTGCCTCTGTGAGCTTTCTGTGTGACTCACCCTGCATTAAGCAGCCACCTGCCTAAAAGTATCTAAATTCTTCTCTACTAGAATATCGGTTTAAAGGGGGTTTAAGAACTGTACAAATTTGTTTTGGTTCCGGTCATTTACACATACAGTCATAAGTAGGTATTAGTGACTGTCTTATGTCCACTTCTATGATAAACATCAAAAGTTTAAACTGTCAAGCATGTTCTGTCAACTTAGAAACATAACCTTTCGGCTAAAATACACAAATACTGATAAAATCACATTACTTGTCCCTCAATACAAACACCCTATTGAAATAAATAAACTTAACCTATTCCTGCATACACAAAGTCAATTTTTCAATTCAACACTTTCTATCTAAAATCGCATATGTTCGCAGCACTGTGCAAATATTACCAAATTGTTGTTGAACAGGAATAAAAAAATATTATTTTGCCTTGTGGTATCTACCGTGTGCATAGGGTGGAACGCCGCTCAGACAGATATCATCTGAAAATCCGAAATCACTTACCTGAATTTGATTAATTTCAATAAAATTATGCGGAAACGAATGACCGAGCTCATTATGACATAGCCCCGCCTACGTCTATTAAGTGGGCATGCGCGAATTTGTGACTGACAGGTGTGTATTTGTGTAGCTCTGTTGTGGGCTATTGGGTATAAGGACAGAACAGGAGTAAAGTGTTTAGTCGCTGTTGCGATAAATATATAAAGATCGGAGAGATACAGAGATAAACACACATGCTAGTAATATACTTCATAGTTGGCAGAAGGGAACATTGGCTAATTCTATCTCATTGTTTTGTAGATAAGTGACTAGGAGAGTGGTACATCCATAATGTGATTTAGAAGCGGCTACTGGTAGTAGTCAGTGACCGTGGTACTACCTGGCACAAAACGGGACTATCTGTAACAGCCAGCTAGCTGATGGTATTCTGCATCGACTTGTGTGACAGATAAACAACATTTACTTGGATATGTTGGTGGAATAAACTTTGTGAGTCAACGAACGGTTAGATAGTTGGAAATTAAACTAGAGGAATACGATTTATAACAGGTAAATATTTCTGCTATAAACTCATTTGAAATGTGTCATATTAAAACATAAACAGACCAACAGATAAACGTGCTTGCTCAAGTGCTAAAATCCTCATTTCCTCACTAAACCATATGTTGTGACCATTCTATGGATTTGTATCGAAGAGGATTTGGTGGAGAAATAAAGAAGTTACTCTTGAAAATGTTTTAATTTACGCATCTTATCTAGGCCTCTGCATACACATATCAAGACAATATTGATTTCACCTTCGTGTATGCTATGTAAGTATTACTACTTCATGATAATGGCATGTCTACATTTGTTTGTTACACGAATTGATTGACAGATTTAAAATCAGTTTGTAAGTTTCACTCTTACCTGGACAGCAATAAACATTTCAAATGTCAGACTTACCTGTAATATACATGTATGTGGAGGACTGATGTCACTTACAGTTAAACTGTGAAACATACATCAATTCATGACTAATGAGTTTCGATCTGTCTAAATTTAAGTCAATCGGTGTCTTGAGTTCATCCTTATTTGACCGATCATCTTGTACGTGTCTTCATGTATATACGCTACACTCATCGAATGATACCGGTACATAACTGAATGACTAGACCGAATCTCATTTATATTTTCAGCTTAGAGAGGACAATTTTACTCAGTTCGCATCTGGATGCTTATACAAATTTGGAATTTACGTGAAACGGATATTAAAAATACCGGATTAGACATTTCGAGAAATTAATTTGTTTCATCCAATCTACACACCTGAGGAGCAGAGTCGAATATCAACACTTCAATGAGAGAGCTTGAGAATTAATAAAAGCTGAAGTGAAGTATTTTAGTGTCGGCTAATGAGGATTTGTACGGCCTTATTCATGAGCGGACTAGCATTTACCGTCGGGCTTTTGTGTGGGCTCTTAATACACCTCCCCGCTGAGTCTTTGCCCGCATCGACATTTGAGGGGCACCACCTCGCCCGGGTCAGAAGGGTCGCCGAGGCGGACCCAGCTGCAACAAGGAGCCTTGACGAATTTGTGAACAATCCCCCTAATTATGTGGACAATCCCGATACACAATCCAACTTGATCCGTGCAGGAACAGCGAATAAACAACCTGCTTTAGAGGATTATGTAGACAATAGGTACGAGGTTTTAAGTAAGGAAAATCCTACAGATAATAGCTATCAAGTGATTAGCAGGGATAAATCGCAACATTTTGGCGCATTAAACAAATACCCGAACAAAATCTCTGATTCGGTTGTGTATGTTAATCCTAGTGGACAAAAACTCGTGCTCGATAACAATGTAAATACATCAGTGGATCAAAACTACCTTAAAGACGCACGAGGTTTAGATAAGGCATTAGGTAACCCCGTCATAAGTAATTCTGCTGAGATTGGTGGTCAGCTGGAACATGGCCTGGCCGGAGGCCAAAACATGCGAAACTTTGAAGCAGATGATGGAATGAGATGGAACGGAGACAAGATAACCCAGGGCGTGTACTGGAGTAAACAAGTTGAAAGTCATTGCCCCAAGGGCTTCACAGAGAAAGATCATTTGAACTGGAAAAACAAAGTCGGGGATGGCAAATTCATCAAAATGACTGAGGGCTGTGGAAGAATGCAAAACAGAATGCTGACCTTCAATAACTTAGACAAGGCGTGTGCTAGATACAGACTTAATATAGACCAGATACAAGGGGAGATATATTCTTATTACCTTAGCAAATTGCTTGGAATTAACAACGTCCCTCCATCGACTCTGCAATTGGCACACTCGAATACTGATCGATGGAATTTGGTCAGTCGAGAAATGGCCAATGCAAAATGGTCAGAAGAAAAACCTGTTATATTGTCCAAATGGATAGACAATCTGAGTCCCGCCTACATTCCAGTAGAGTTCAGAAATTTGTCCACACCGCTCCGTGCCCGAGACGTCACGAGCACCTCTAGTGATAATAGTATAGACAATGTAGATACAGGCAGCTCGCTGTGCGAATTACTGCAGTGGTCCGATCTAATCGTATTTGATTACCTTACGGCCAATCTAGACAGAGTAGTTAACAATTTATTTAATTTACAGTGGAATGAGAGAATGATGAGTAAACCGACCCACAATTTAGAAAAAAGTGCCTCTGGTAAACTGGTGTTTTTAGACAATGAGTCGGGATTGTTCCACGGATACCGACTCCTAGATAAGTATGCACCATATCACGAGTCACTTCTTAAATCTCTGTGTATATTTAGGGAAGAGACAATCAGAAAAATCCAATCTTTTGTAGAGTCAGGCAGTATAGGGGAAGCGTTGCAATCAATTTTTGAACAGCAGGAACCGCTGCACAAATATGTGCCGCGAATACCGGTGAAAAATATCAAAGTTCTTAAGCAGCGTATGAGTGATATTTTGATACAGGTTCAGAAGTGTGAGTCTCAGAGCTAGTTGTGTTACATTAGAGTAGGGAAATAATCCATTTTGTATAATTAAGGTATACGACCCACAATCAAGCTGGTCTTTGTGGTGGGTGATTGGATGGATGACCGAGTTTTACCGAACATGTCCGATGTACGTAACGAACGGCTAAGAACTCATTCCTATTATTTCGGAATAGTTCGGTGTAATATTGTATGTCGAATATCTTAAATCACTTTCTGGAAGAAAAAAGAAAACAGTTATCTAAAGATTTCCAACACATTGCTTTAACTCGTCCGCTTACAAGTTTTGTCGTCTGCAAACTTTTATTTTTTATATTTATAAAAACACACAGCCTGGATCATTATGACGTGCCTATTACTCGGCGTTTCACCTGGATCCAAACTGTTTGCATAGGTAATAACATATTCACCAATAGCAGTGAAATATTTAACATGCAGGCTCCAGACCACTATTTTTGCTATGCAGTATTTCAACATAACATTCCAACTTTGCCTATGTTTTTAAACTTTATAGCTTTTGCTTCGTCAAATATGCAAGTTCCAACTGTGTGAAAATGTCTCAAGTTTCCTTGCGCAATCTCCGTTCGGTAACGCTTTCTCGAGTTTCGGCATACATGCAGCGAGATGCTACTAAATTTCAGTATGTTTATTACATTCATATGTGATTTATTCCATGCTTTCGCCGCTTGCATTGTTGAAGCGTTTAACCTTGAACACGCTGTTGGTGATTCTATGACGAGCCTTGCAAACAGGTTGGATCCAGATGAGACGCCGAGTAACTCGGCGTCTCATCAGGATCCAACCTGTTTGAGAAACTGAATTAAACTTGAACAATCAATGGGAGAAAATCGTCTTCGAAATCTTACGTAGACATTTTTTCATGGACGAAACTTTACCCAGCATCACCATACTTGCCTTACCATTTATTTTAACTCGTCCAAAATTATTATTGGTACAATCCTATTCCTGGATTAGAGGTATGCATGGGAACTAAGTATTAATAGCGGTGTATAATTTTACTAGTAGACTTCACTACAAAGTGTACTGACCCGGATCAGATGGCCCCTTCTAGGATATACCTGATCTTGGTCTTCACTATTTGTTTTTTTATCCAAATTCGAAATTAACATGGAAAGCTGGAACTTCAGAGCCAAATGAAAAATAAATAGCTGAATGCAGCAAGGGAGCGAAGTGCATGTATGCCACAGTCTAATGGACCCGAACATACATTATATTATGTAAGTTTTATTTCAAAATTCAAATCAATATTTTTTTTCTATTGCTGGCCGGAAAAAAAGAACAAACTCTTTAATATTACATTAAACGACAGCCCATTTCTTCTCTAAAACCACATACAGTGAAGCTATCATTTTAAATTTTCATTTTAAAATCTTTCCATTGCTTCGTGCCTTACCCATTTACCTGCCAGAGACGATTTTTCATGCTTTTGTAAACAGAAGATACCATTACCAAACGACTCCTACAGGGGTCGCCTGATCTGGGTCTACCCTGTTTGCTTGTGAAATAATACTGGTCTGATTCTACAGGTTTTACTACGGCAAACATATTCACGTGGTCGTTTGACAAAAATAAACAAAATCACTTATATGATATTAACGATGTCATTACTTTACTTCCATGAACATTCACCGGTTTAAACCATTTTGAGATAAGAATCTGAGAGCAGAGTAGAGAAATAGCAAGCTTTTATATGCACGTACATGTATAAATTTAGCTCTTAACATTATCATGTTCATCACAAACAACAGCCAGCTTCACCAATATACTACAGACACCGTACTATTCATTTACGAAAATGACAGCAAAATACCAACCAGTTTTCACCTTAACCCTTTCCTTCACATAAACGTGTGTTCACGTATTTGCAAACAGGAGCCGTCTGATCATGGTCTGCTCTGTTTGCTAGTTGAATTTGAAATGTCCGTTTCTTTATTTTCTACAAAGGCTACACTGTTCCACTTTCCATATTTCATTATAACTAGTTTGTTCATGAATATTCAGTAGGTATTGAAATTTTGAATAAATATAGAACAGGGAAAGGGTTAACCCTTTTCCTCATAAATAATCATTTAAGACATAATGAAACCATGCATATTAATTAGCTGATATTTTTAATAATGACACATGACTACAGGAATATCTAGCAATCGCAGAAACTAGAATCAAATCTTTATTATTCTATTAGCAAACAGAGCAGACCCTGATCAGACGGCTCCTACAGGAGCCGTCCGATCTGGGTCTTCTCTGTTTGCAGAGACGTGAAAAGGCGTTGATATCAGGTAAAGAGATAATCAGACATCCCGTGATTGTTTATTTTTCATTTGGATCCAGATTGTTTGCAGATGTCATCACCGCTCCTCACACAACAGGTCAAAGGTTACCCATGTAAACACGATGTCTGCCTCTTAATTGATTTATTCCACTGATGTGAATGTATAACACACTTTCCCACCGCGGTTACCCGCTATTCAACATCGAGCAGTGTATACGAGAAAAAAAACTTGGCAAAGAAAACTCATTGTTACCAAAGCGCTTGAAATTATGTCATAAAGCTTTTGATGTATGGCAGTATTGGTGGAACCTATTGTTATAGTAGACTGTCGTGTAGTGTTTTGAATTCTTAACCTTTACCCTGCAAAGCGCGACCGGATTCGGATTTACAAACAGTTTGGATCCAGATGAGACACAGAGTAATTCGGCATCAAATCAGGATCTAAGTTGTTTGACACTTTGGATTGCTGGACAATTTTCTTAACGATAGAGAGTGTCCTCATTCTGGCTTTAAGACATTTCCCTATTTCTTATCAAAGACGTTTATGTAATAAGGGTATCCAACAGTTTGGATCCTGATGAGATACCGAGTACTCGGCGTGCCATCTGGATGTTGTAACGAATTGGCAGCTTGAGTGTAACTGGTTTGAAACTCCATTCTGCTACAAAAGATACATATGCCTTGGTATGAAACAAAATCATGCTGTGTGAAAAGTAGTTGCCATGTTCTGACATGTAATCTTGCCATGTAGTTTTAAACGCTAATCTCCTGAATATAAGGACAACTTGCATTGCTACTTGAAAACAGAGCATACCCAGATTTTAATGTCCAGTAAGGTATTGTGAATGTATTTTTGGGTGTATTCTGAGCTCTTGCAGTCTCTATGAAAGAGGAATAAGGTAGGCATTTTGCGGCAATATTTTTTTTTTTAACCAAACTGATTTTCTATCTCATTTGAATCATCTCAAAGAAACTATTCTAATGAGTGGTCACAACTTAGGAATTTATGGAGATACGAAGATTTTGAATCTGGGTCTTCCACCCCACTTTGATGAAAGGACTGGTTTATATTTCAAGATTCATTACGCATTCACACAGATTAAAATTCCTACACATATAATCAGTATTATATTGATAAAACTATTCATGTATTTTATCTGCACATTTTCCTTGTGTATTGATAGATATCGTGATGGAATTATTTTCTTTTAACCCTTTACTCTATGAATATTTATTTAACCCATTCCCGCATATTTACGCCTTTTGGAGCTTCTGTAAAAGTCACTTTGTGAAACCATTGTGGTAAATAGAGCATTTGCTCCACAGGAGCAAATGCTCTATTTATCACAATGGTTTCAAAACTACACAATTCTGAAAATTTCATTTTCTCTAGTAAATGCCACTTTTTGGTAGACTTAATCAAATGACGTTAGGTCTAAAAATAGCCTTAGTGGGGATGGGCTAAGAAATAATGAATACATGTACAGTGTATGACTATTAATTAACTTAATACTTATAATGGCATATTAAACAAGAGTACGTTTTGGCCCTGGTAAAAACTGAAGAATTATATCTATATCCACAAGCAAACAGAGTAGACTCTGATCAGATGGGTACTATAGGAGCTGTGTCATTAGGGTCTACAGGGTTTGCTAAGGTGTAAAATGGTGTACATGTATATAATTATGGAGTAAAGGGTTAGATAATACTTGTTTAACCCATTCCCCCATAGTGACGACTTTTGACGACTCTGTAAAAGTCACATGTTGAAACCATTGTGATAAATAGAGCATTTGCTCCTTTAGGAGCAAATGCTCTATTTATCACAATGGTTTCAAATTACAAAATTCTAAAGTTTTCCTTTTCTCTAGTTAATGCTCCTTTTGGGTAGATTTATTCAAAGATGTTGTATCTAAATATAGCCTATGAGGGAATGGGTTAATGACTATTCTAGTATTTATATCCAGTACTTCCTCTCTAAAGCAGTCATCTGATATATGCATAATCATGAGTTCTTAATCATTTCCCTGTTCAAGATTCATGTATGATGTCATCATGGATATTCAATTGCTGAATGTTCATAATGACATTTGTAGAAAGGATTGTCTTTTGTTATTTGCGGAAACTGTAGAGTCAGACCTATAATAAATTCATAAGCAAACAGAGCAGACCCTGATCAGATGGCTCCTATAGGAGCCGTCTGATCTGAGTATTCTCTGTTTGTAAATGCATGAAAATACGTTTATATGAGGGTTAAAACCAGGTAGTACGAGCTTACTGCAGAACGAAAGTAATGCAGAAAGCTCCTACAGGATCGTTCTGCGTTACTTTTGCTCTGCATTATGCAATCACCTGCTTATAAAGACACCCTATTTCTATTCATTCTATAGTCGCTTTAGATGGGGATTCTAAAGTATGTAACTAACAATATACATGTATGAAAACTAATACAAATTTACATAACATGTGTACAACACAGAACTAGTATCACCCTTATCTGCTACAAAATGCTCAAGCTCTGATCTTCCAAGTTTTCTTACTTTCGGTTCGTGAAAAAGTTTAAAACATTATTGACTGAATGTCAAACAGCTTGGATCCTGATGAGACGCCGAGTTACTCGGCGTCTCATCTGGATCCAAGCTGTTTGCCAAATCACCCAGGTCACACTTAGTAGACGAAGTGTTAACAGAATTCATGAAAATATTGCAAGTTCAATGAATATAATTTGTGAACTTCTCTAGTATAATTGCATTCAACCATTTACTAGTAATTGACATTGGCGCATTCAATGTCACATTTGAAAATCGTTTTGATCCAGATGAGACATCGATTCACCAGGATCCAAACTGTATAGCACCAAAAATAATCATAGATGGACAGCATAAGATGCATATAAAATGTAGCTGGCAAAAAATATTAGCGAATGGCAAATTGTTCATTTTTAAGCCTTTACCTCATAGAGACGCCTCTGCAAACAAAGTAGATCCAGATCAGACGGTTCCTTCAGGAGACGTCTGATCTAGGTCTACTCTGTCTATTGAGTAATACAGATACAATTTTACAGTTTCTGCCATGGCAAAAAAGAAAACACAAATCCTGTATCCATAGGCAGCTATAAACATTCAGCTAATTAATATTCATGATGTCAGTATTTTTGCCATGAATATTCACCAGTTAAAGGGATAAATCATTAATGCACCCCGTCATTCTTTCAGAATTCCACCCAGTAAGATCTTTCATTCCAACTATGTGTGAATGTTAAGTTTCGTGAAACGAAATTATGCTACCACTGTGATCGTTACAATATTTAATTACGTCACGAGAAAAGGGGCCACTCAGATGTTACACACAAAGCGTAGACCTAGATCAGTCGGCGCATTGGCAATGCGACGTCATGTTAGTCTTTACACTGCAGTAAAACCCCTATAAACTGGACTTTTAATTTAGAAGAGTTTAGACATTTTTAAGCAGGCGGCTACTTAATGCATGATTAACCCATTACCTCATAGGCTATTTTTAGACTCAACCTCTTTGAATAAATCTACCGAAAAGGAGCATTAACTAGAGAAAAGTAAAATTTTAGAATTTTGTAGTTTGAAACCATTGTGATAAGTAGAGCATTTGCTCCTATAGGAGCAAATGCTCTATTTATCACAATGGTTTCACAAAGTGACTTCTACAGAGCCGTCAATATGAGGGAATGAGTTAAAGTCATGCATACAGCTCATTTGGGAGCTTGCTGCATTACTTTCACTGTGCATTAGGCTAGCACCTGTCTTACAGACCGGCATTAATACTAATTTGAACGTCCGGTTTAGAGGAGGTTTAGTGTAGTACAGTACCGATGCTCTATTTCCAGATAGCGGTATATAATCTGGGTCTACACAGTCTGTAATATCTTGGTAGCCCCTTTTTTGCGTGAGGTGGCTGATGCTGTAATTTGTATATATCTCCCTATAACTGTGGACCAATTGTTCAGTGCTATGTGTTAATGTGTATGTTGTTAAGAATGTAAATGTAAATCGTGAAAAAATGATGTGGATTAAATCCTCTAAATATTATTCAGAATATTTTTGTGTGTTTTTTACTCCATCCCTTGTTTATTTAACCCGTTCCGCGATGAATATTCATGAATATAATTTAGATTAATTTATTATAATAGCCATTTCATGAGTCTACAGTTAAACCTTACCTAATGAATATTCATGGAATATATCGCCGATTATGAATAATAATGAATTAAATTCTTGTATAAAAATAGAAAATAAGGAAATATAATGTCATGACAAACAGAAGACATCTGTAACATAAAATCAAACAGAACATACCCTGATCAGACAGCTCCCGTAGGAGCTGTCTGATCGGGATCTATTCTGTTTGCACAAGGCGGGTTTATCGAGTAAAGAATTTTAATTAGAAGTACAAAATGTACTACAATGTATAATAGAACCTCGCTACAATGACCACTCAGAAAATTTTGAGACTGGCTCTGGCATAACTCCGGGGATTTCAGACAGGCTCTGGCGAAAACTCGACGAATATTCATGTAAGAAAATAATGTACGTCCGAATATTAATTAATATTTACAATGGAATATGAACAAGAAATTATTTGGCCATGGTTAATAAATATTTTATAAGCAAACAGAGAATACCTTAATCAGACGGGTCCTGCAGAAGCCGTCTGATCTTAGTCTACTCTGTTTACAAAGGCGTTAAATACCTATCTATGAAGTAAATAATTAACAAAGTTTATACAGAAAACTCTCATAGGAGCTATATCTTCCATTCTGCATTAAACAGTCATTTAATTTTAAGAGACACCTCTGCTTTTTTATGAAGATGCGCTAGCGATGGGTGCAAATGTATGACTTAGAAGTAAGTTTTGTCTGTTTCAGCAGTCGTCAATCAAACATTGAATAGCTTTAATTATACCTGTTATCTGAACCCTTTCTCTTATATAAACGCATTTTCATGCATTTTCAAACAGAGCAGACGCAGATCAGACGGCTCCTGTAGGAGCCGTCTGACCAGAGTCTGTTCTGTTTGCTAATGGAATTTAATAGATCTGATTCTTTACTTTCTAAAATGACAACAATTTCCCACCTTCCATATTCCTTTATATATTCATGTATGTACCTATTTTGGCCATGAATATTCAGTAGGTACATGTATTGACATGTGATATAAACATGAAACAAAGAAACGTTTTTGGCTGCCAGTGACGTATGCAAATATTTTGGATCCAGATGATATGTTGAGTAAGTCATCAAGATCCAATGTTTTTGTTTCTGTGATTATGTTTTGAACATGGGTGTGGGGTGGGTGTTGAAGCAGACGACAATTTTTGCAATTGACAATACATGTCAGAGAAAGAGTTAAATATTCAAATGAATATTTAGTAGACATCAATTATAACACAGATATAATCTGGCAAAAAACATGAAATGAGAAAATAAATTTTATACTTAATACTGGATTAATATGAATATAATTCACGTGAATGTAAAAAAAAATACGTATTGAAGTTTCAACATCCCGATGATGAGTTTCGTGATTTTTTATTGTTATGCCATATCTGAATCAACATACATGTACATGTAATATCTATAATCAGTACGTGTACAGTAAAACCTCTCTATAACGGCCACTAAATTACATCAAGTGTTTTGTGTTAGAGGCAGGTGGATGCCTAAAGCAAAGTGAAAGTAAAACAGAACGCTCCTATAGGAGCGTTCTGTTTTACTTTCACCTTGCTTTAAGCAGCCACCTGCCCTAAATAGCAACTAATTAACACAATTTAGTGTTATAGAGAGGTTTTACTGTATATGCAATGTACATGTATATATAAATGGTGTCCGTCAACCCTTTCGGCGTCAAATAAATTTCATCTGCTAAGACTGTCTTCCTGTTTCGGATTTAAAAGTTGCATTTTCTTTTTTAAAAAATACAAACGTATAATACGTGTCAAACAGTTTGGATCCTGGTGAGACGCTGAGTTACCCAGGTATGGGTCTACTCTGTTTGCAAATGCGCGAAAACACGTTTAAATAAGAGAACGGGTTAAATAAATGTCCTATCCTTCTAATAATCCCACCATTTTACACCGTTGTAATCTAAGTAGACTCAGACTACACAGCTCCTATGGGACTTGTCTGATCTGGGCATGCCCTCTCAGTTCATAATTACGTCACAAGTCTGCTTCTCTGCTGTTTGCAATGGCACTACATTTCCTTATTTATATTTTTCTATAATAATATACACGTGCTTAGTTAATATTCATAATTCATATTCAGCAAAGTCTTGCATGAATATTTGTTAGATAAAGACTTCTATTTTTTCTAAATTAAGACATGAGGTCCTATTCATTATATTAATCGTCGCATATATTAAGCAGAACTTTCTGTCAAGATCTGTAATCAAACAAATGATAACACTTTATAGAATACATATTTCTGGGTGCTAGATGCAGGTGGTAGCTTAATGCAGGACAAAAGTAATGCAGAAAGCTCCTAGAGGAGCTTTCTGCATTACTTTTGTCCTGCATTAAGCAACCACCTGCTTATAAAGCCTTCCGTATTTATTCATTAAGTGGTCGCATTAGAGGGGTTCTAATGTAGTAAGTACAGTGTATTATTCATTGTGAATGCATACTCTCTGTTGATTTTCATCTGCTTTAGGAGTGATCAATAAACCTATGAGCTTTATGAATATGGACACAGTGTCAACATCTGAGGATCAGCCTAGTAAACAACTGTGTACAAACACCAGCACACATTTCCTTTCTGTTTCCTGTCTGTCTCTCCTTGTGTGTGTATGTCTCTGTTCGTCTCTCTCTCTCAGTCTCTTCCTCTCCGTCTGTCTCTCTGTGCTCTAATGCTGTTGAATTCACATAAAATCCAATATATTAGCTGGAGTCTTTCTTATGACATACAGTAGAACCCCTCTAATGCGACCACTTAATGAATAAATACGGGAGTCTTTATAAGCAGATGGTTGCTTAATGAAGGACAAAAGTAATGCAGAACGCTCCTCTAGGAGCGTTCTGCATTACTTTTGTCCTGTATTAAGCTACCACCTGCATCTAGCATCCAGAAGTATACCTCTTTTGAGTGGTCGCATTAGCGGGGTTTTACTGAACGTATAAGGATGTAAGAAAACTTAATTAACACCGACTACATGTACAATGTTTGCAAACCGCACTTTACGATCCTAAATGTTATTTTTAACCCTTTTACTCAATAAATATGCCTTTCTACGCATTTGAGAACAGATAAGTTACAGATCAGACAGCTCCTGTAGGATATAGTCTGATCAGGGTCTGCTCTGTTTGCTTATAATGTAATACAGATATAATTCTGCCGTCACTGCCACTTCTCGTGTGCATGTGCTTTTATAACAATACACTCTAATTAATATTCATGATGTCATTGCATTGTATTTCTTACATTAATATTTATGGAATACAGTAGAACCCCTCTAATGTGACCACTTAATAAATAAACATGGGTGTCTTTATAAGCATGAGGCTGATTATTGCAGGCAAAAATAAAGCAGAAAGCTCCTCTAGGAGCTGTCAGCATTACTTTTGTCCTGAATTAAGCTACCACTTGCATCTAGCATCCAGAATTATACCTCTTTTAGGTGGTCGCATTAGAGGGGGTTTACTGTAAAGGGTTAATCCTTATCCGGCTACAAGACTGCTGTTTGGTTGAAAGTAACGCAGGAAGCAGAAAGGAACTTTCTGCATTACTTTTGCCCTGCAATAAGCATTCACCTGTTTTTTAAGTCTCCTTTGGTCAATAAATATAAGACCGCTTAGGACGGGTTCTGCTGTAATTTTACAATAATTATTTAACCCTTTGCCTTATGTAAGCGCATTTTGACGCATCTGCAAACAGAGTAGACCCAGATCAGACGGCTCCTATAGGAGCCGTCTGATCAGGGTCTGTTCTGTTTGCTTATGGTGTAATATAGATCTGATTATACAGCTTCTGTCTGAGGCAACATGTGCTGTGTTCATACACCATTATAAAAATAATCTTATTATATTCATGACATCATTATTAAATTTTCTTACATAAGCATACAACAGGGAAAGGGTTGAGTGTTTTTTTATATTTTAATTTATGATCGAGGAGTTACATGTAATACTCGGTGTCTCATCTGGATGTAAGTTGTTTGCAAATGGCAGTTAGATCGATATTAACCCTATCCATCAATCATATAAACGTATCTTCACGCCTTTGCAAACAGAATAGACCTAAAGGAGCCGTCTGATCAGGGTCTGCTCTGTTTGCTTGTACAGAACAGAACAGAACAGATCCTTTATTTTCGTCACAGTTTACATAAAAGTAACAACATGTGAGCTTATAGAGGAAAACATAAATAACAAAGAATAATACCAAACCTTAAGAATATTAATGTCGTGTACTGTAACATGATATAGATCTGATTCCACAGTTTTTGTCAAATTCCCTTGAAAATTTATATTATAAATTTCCGCAAATAAATATTCACGATGCTATTATTTCGTATATGCCTATTGTACAGTAAAACTTCTCTATAACGACCACTAAATTACATCAAGTATTTTGTGTTAAAGGTAGGTGGGTGCTTAAAGCAAGGTGAAAGTAAAACAGAACGCTCATATGGGAGCGTTCCGTTTTACTTTCACTTTGCTTTAAGCTAACACCTGCCCAAAATGCCAACTAATTAACACACTTTAGTGGTCGTTATAGAGAAGTTTTACTGTACAAGGAAAGGGTTTACGAGGTAACAATTAACTTTATGGGTGAATTCTTCTGAAACCAGTTTTAATCGAAATGTGTTTTGGTCTCACAATACTGTAAACTATTTGACATTCTGGGTAGGATTCTTGCAGACCAATTTAAAATGTTTAAAACGCTGTAAGACAGAAGTAGCCAATTTACTCCCCTGGTTCCATGAATAGGACGAAGGCAAGCAGTGCAAATATAGACCAGAGTCACTGGTGGATTTGTCTGATCGGGATCTGCACTATTTTCTGTACTAATAATTAGGTCGTTGCTATGTAACGGATGCGATGCTCAGTAGCTCATATGTCAGGACCCCCACTGTTTGATACTGTGGTTAGGTTGGGTGTTTTAAAAACAAACGGGAATTAATTCACGAGAACGTAAACTTAACACTTTCCCTGATGTAAGCGCATTTTCACACATCTGCAAACAGAGAAGACCCAGATCAGACGGCTCCTATAGGAGCCGTCTGATCAGGGTCTGCTCTGTTTGCTTACGATGTAATATAGATCTGATTATACAGCTTCTGCCTGAGTCAAACTGTACTGTGTTCATATGCCATTATAAAAAATAATCTTATTAATATTCATGACGTCATTATTTCTTATATGAATATACAACAGGGAAAGGGTCAAGGAGACAATGGTATACGGCATCAACAGAACTAACACTTTACACTTCACCTGTCAGAGACGCATTTGAAAACAGTGTAGACCCCGACCAGACGGCTCCTATAGGAGCAAGGTCTGCTGAGTTTACTTATGTGAAATGATAAATATCTGTTTCTTTAGTTTGTGCGATGGCCAAAGTTGCCTGTGTTCTTATGGCATTATGAAAACTAATCAAATTAACACCCATGATGTCCTTATCTCTCGTATGAATGTCCATGAAGAAAAGAGTTAAAGAATTTCACCAGCGCACACGATCAATGACTGCATCCTAAACGTCAGTTTTGACGAATTACCTCAGATATAGATTGAGTGAATCATCAGAGCCTTGTTCAATGAAAACACAACTGATATTACATTTTACATAATGGACCAAGATAAGATACTTAGTAACAGGGACTTAACCCTTTCCCTCATATAAACGTGTTTTCACGCATCTGCAAACAGAGTAGACCCAGATCAGACGGCTCCTATAGGAGCCGTCTGATCAGGGTCTGCTCTGTTTGCTATTGAAATTTGATAGATCTGTTTCTATACTTTCTAAAATGGCTACAATGTTCAAACTTCCACATTTCATTTTAAACTAATTTGTCCATGAATATTTAGTAGGTAATGACATTTGTAATAAACATAGTAACAGGGACTCAAGACAACTTTAACACTTTAACTGATACAAATGTTCTTTAACGCTTTTGCAAACAGAGTAAACCCAGATCACAGGCTCCTATGGGAGCATTCTGACCAGGATCTGCTCTGTTTGCTAATGGAAGTATATAGACCCGAGTCTACAGTGTTTGCCATAACCAACTATCCATGTGTTTATTGAAAGAATTCAGCTAATTAACCTTTAGCCTGCTATGGGCGGATGAGTGAATACCTATGAAAACAGTTTCGATCCAGATGAGACGCCGGGTAACTCGACGTCTCACCAGGATCCAAACTGTTTGACACCCTGATTGCATTTTGGTAGACCAATTGATTATAGCATGTATTTTGAAAATGTAGCAGGTGAAACAATCTGTAAATATAATTTGCTCAGCAAGCTAAGGGTTAATATGTAAGATGTAATTTATTCTTATATGAATATTCATGAGGTAAAGGGTTAATGGTGTCGCTGTTGCAAGGTGATGAAAAAATTGATAGATAAAGGAATTTATCTCAAGCTATGAAACTCTTGATGTTCCTTGAGGACCGACACTGTTTGTCATTACAAAACCTAATAACAAATTTAATTATTTCATTCTAGAAGTTATCTACCGTTAAACAATTTCACAAGAAAAGTCACCTATAAAATACTTTTTACCACTACATGTATTTTAATGACTGGCAGATAGCGTGGATCCTGATCTGAATATAAACATTGTTCACTTGTCAGTCAAAATTGTTTTGGAAAATGTTTTGGTCTGCTTTATGTGTCATTGTTGATATTTTCTTCATCTTTTTCACAGTATCATACAGTTTAGACCCTTATGAGACGCCGAGTTGGTGTCTCATCTTGATCTAAACTGTTTGCAAAGGTGATCACAGATTTGTCATTAGTTGTGAAACAGTTAATCCTTTCCTTATAAACACATTTTCATGCATTTGCAAACAGAGTAGATCTAGATCAGACGGCTGTTACAGGATACGCTCTGTTTGCTTATGAGATTATAATAGATCAGACACAACTGCTTCTACCAATACAAAACAATTCTGTGTACATGTGTCATTATAATAGATCAGCTAATGAATATTCATTATGTGATTAAAGCAAGACGAACGTAATGCAGAAAAGCTCCCGGGGACAGCGTTTGCATTATGTCCTGCATTAACGCTTTACACCATGAATATTCATGTAAGAAATAATGACATCATGATCATCAATTAAATTATTTCTATAATGACATAATTACACACATGATTGCTTGACCTTGACAGAGATTGTAGAATCATATCTATATAATGTCATAAACAAACAGAACAGACCCAGATCAGACGGCTCCTACAGGAGCCGTCTGATCTGGGTCTACTCTGTTTGCAAAGGCATGAAATAGCGTCATTATCAGATAAGAACTAAACTAGCTAGTAGCTAAGTAATGCAGAACAGAACAGAAAAATATTGTATTTCTGTATAGGACTATCGTCCATACGCATACACATATATAAATAACATATGTAGTCAACGTCAGTATCTATGTACTAAACGCACATCATAGACGCACAATATATATATTTTTGAAGCTCCCGAAGGCGCTGTTTGCAGTATGTTTGTTCTGTCGTGTAAATCTGATGTTGCTGTGCAGTAGAATCTGTCGAAAGCGGCCACCAGTAAGATGTCTAATTATGGATTTGTAAGGCAGGTGGTAGCTTAATGCAGTCAGATCAATAATAATGCAGAAAGCTCATATAGGAGCTTTCTGCATTACTTTTGCCCTGCATTAAGCATAGTGCTTTTTAACCCTTCTCTTGCTGAATCTTAAAATACATTTCACGTTCTTTACCCATGCCCTGTTGTATAATTACACATATCTTCACTGTGTACACGTATTTCGCTGTGCAATCACTACTGTGGAGTGCACTGGTTGAACAATCAACTTGTAAATAGTGCAGACCCTGATGAGACAGCTCCTGGGTCTTCACTATTTACAGATGGGTATATTGACGTGAATAGCAAGCGAAGGGTTAAGATGTTCAAGTATGTTCAATAAATGAATGGCCGCTTAGGAAAGGTTCTACTGTACCTAGAGGTAAACATCTAACAGTGTTACAGTGTCAGTTGATTGAAATCTGTGTCGGTTGACAAATGAATGTCACATTACAATATCAAATCAATCACGTGCATTTTGCATGTTGCATGGTATTTACATACAGCACTTTGACCTTTGTACAAATGAAATAAAACGTTGCACATATTAAAACGAAATTAGATAATTATGTGACAAAAACACTGAGGAGGGTTTTGATTTTTGATAAATGGGCATCAATCGATCTTACCTCGTGTTGTGTACAGAAGAACATGTCCTAAGCGGCAATTCATGTGTCTTATAAAGCAGGTGGTTGCTTAATGCATGTCAAAAGTAATACAGAAAGCTCCTAAAGGAGCTTTCTGCATAACCTCTGTCTTGCATTAAGCTATCACCTGCCTTTTTACCGGTATTGAACATAGGAGACTTAAAAAGCAGGTGATTGCTTAATGCAGGCCAACAGCAATGCAGAAAATTCTTAAAGCATTACTTTTGTCCTGAATTAAGCTACCACATGCCTTAGAAACCCATGATAAGACTTCTTGTCTATGGTCGCTTAAGACAGGTCCTATTGTATCTCCACCATTCAGTAGAACAAGTTTATAGCGCCCATATAATAATGAATATTGAAGATAGAAGTCTTAAAAAGTATGGGGTTGCATAATGCAGGGCAAAAGTAATACAGAAAGCTTCTATTGGATCTTTCTGTATTACTTTTTCCCTGCAATAAGCTACCGCCTGCCTTACATACCCATAATTAGACCTCTAGTTTTGATGGTCGCTTAACCCATTCCTCCATAGGTTATTTTTAGATCCAACCTCTTTGAATAAATCTACCCAAAAGGAGCATTAACTAGAGAAAAGGAAAATTTGTGGTTTGAAACCATTGTGATAAATAGAGCATTTGCTCCTGTAGGAGCAAATGCTCTATTTATCACAATGGTTTCAAGAAGTGATTATTACAGAGGCGTAGAAAGGCGTATTTATGGAGGAAAGGGTTAAAACAGGTTTTACTGAATCTCCACCATACAGCAGTACAGGCAAATAGTTACCCACAGGGGGAATTTCGTGGGTCTACATTGTCTAAAAGGTCAAAATAAATTGGGTCGATTTAGTGCTATATTATATACAGTATATAATATAGCACTAAATCGACCCAAATTCTTTTTTTGACCTTTTAGACCATGTAGACCCACGAAATGCCCCCTGTGTAGTGACCATATAGTAAATAAATATGGAGGTCGATAAGAACAGAACAGAACAAAACAGGTATCTAATTCAAGACTTATGCATAAAAATAGATGGTTGCTTAATGCAGGATGAATGTTATACAGAAACCTCTTTTGGGAGCTTTCTGCATAGCTCTCGTGTTGCATTAAACCATAACCTGTCTTAAACACACAGAGTTGGACATAATGTTAATGGTCGCTGTATACAGTTGATTTTGTAAATTTTAATGGTCTCTGTATGCAGTTGATTTTGTATATTTATAAGGGCGTTGAGAAAATTGCCCTTTTCAAACAAAAACAAACAGAAAAAAAGAACGAAAATCCCTATATCGTCTGCTTTACTTCTAAATTTTATTATCTTGCTTTGATTCAGCTTTGTCAAACTTCAAACGCACGTTGAGCATATAAAATATCGTACAGTATCTCGATATTTCCCCTGGGTCCATACTGGTTTGAAATGTTTTCACTAGTTTGCCTGTTACCTGCCAAAATTTAACATTCAGCATTCTTCAAGCGAATTATGTATGACGTTGAAAACCAGTTTGGATCCAGATGAGACGTCGATTGACTGGGGGAGTCTCACATGGATCTAAACGGCTTGACACTCTGATACTATTTTTGGAAAGAAATGCAAGATAGTTTTAGAGCTGAAACAGAGACAATATTAGCAGACGACAATTGCTAAGTGTGCAGAGTGTTGATCATTTACACCACAGAACCACCTTTGGCACACTTGCAAAAAAGTAGACCCAGACCGTCTTTAATAATGAAAAAGATCTATTCCAAAAATTCCTGTCATGGTAAAAAATAATTTATTTATGGTGCAATTATGAAAAATCATCTAATTAATATTCATAATATAATTATTTGTTACATGACATCACGGTTAAACCTTTCGCTGCCAACCTCTGTCGTCTGCTAACTTTGTCGTCTGCTACAAATTTTCATTTTTTTGATTTTCTTCATTTTTGTTTCAAAAACATAGTAACAGTAACAAACAGTTTGAATCCTGATGAGACGCCGAGTTACTCGGCGTCTCATCTGGATCCAAACTGAATGCATAGGTAATCACAGATCCGGCATTGGCAGCGAAAGGGTGAAACTATACTCTACATATTTTATTTGATGTTGAAATGGACTGCTTAAGGCATCTGACGCAACCAGTCATTTTCTTGGCCAGCCGCGTCAGAATGTCGTGATTGTATCCTCCCTTCCCGACATGCATCGGGGCATGCATGATGGATATGCGTCTAACCTTTAGTTTGCTGAAATTGCCAGTAGGGCCAGTACTAAGCGGAGAAATAGAAGTCTTAAAAAGCAGGTGGTTGCTTAATGCAGGACAAAAGTAATACAGAAATATCCTATATGAGCTTTCTGCATAACTTTTGTCCTGCATTAAGCTACCACCTGCGGTACAGACTCATAATTAGATTTCTTATTGATGGTCGCTTAAGACAGGCTCTACTGTACACCAATTGTTAACTCTTTTGGCGCCAAATTTAAAAGTGTCGTCTGCAATAATAATTTCCTATCAAATATTATTCTAAACTAAATAATAAAGGTATATTAGTAAAACATTTGTTTTTAAAACCCTGTATGCTTGGGCTAAAATAATACAGAAAACAGTGGAGTCCCAGGTCAGATGCCGCCTTGAAAAGGCGGCATCTGACCTGGGACTGCATTGTTTTCAATGGTGCCAACAGGCGTCATTGGCACCGAAAGAGTTAAATAAATATAATCACATTTTTTTATCTCAATTTCTTTCTATAAAACGAAATTTATCAAGCTGTCAAATAGTTTGGATCATGACCAGACGCTGATAATTATGAATAATTGCGCTCATTATTAGACATAATGTAAGACCTGATTCTGTTCAAGATTAACAGATAGTGGTCATCACGTTCTTGATCAAGAGTTGTCTTTAGCTAACACGTCGCGGAGAACATAACGGAACGACAGCTCTCGAAGGAGGAACGACAGCTCTTGGAGAAGGAACGGCAGCTTTTGGAGGACATCTCTTGGAGGAGGAACGACAGATCTTGGAGAAGGAACGGCAGCTTTTGGACGACAGCTCTTGGAGGAGGAACGACAGCTCTTGGAGAAGGAACGACAGCTTTTTGACGACAGCTCTTGGAGGAGGAACGACAGCTCTTGGAGGAGGAACGACAGCTTTTGGAGAAGGAACGACAGCTCTCGGACGACAGCTTTTGGAGGGGGCAACGACAGCTCTTGGATAAGCTATACTCCTAAAACATTCCTAAACTGGAATCCATTACTCCTCTTCAAAACATTTAACATAAAATTACGGACAAAACAAATTCACAATTCACAAAAATGTACAACATTCTTGATAAATGGTGAATGGGTAGGTTTGGGATGGATGGGTGGTTGGGTAGATGGATGGTTGGATGGATGGATAGATGGGTTGATGAGTGAATACCCGGTAAATGAACTATTGAATGAATGAATAAGGGAAGGAAGGGATGAAGGAAGGAAGAAAAGGAGGAAGGAATGAAGGAAGGAAGGAAGAAAGAAATGAAGGAAGGAAACATATGATAGATATACTGACTAATGGGCAGAAATACAAATACTAATAGAGATACAGATCAATTGAGCACAGTATGAAAGACAAACACAGACAAGCACTTACTCTGATCAGAACAGCAACCGCACGCTAGGATTGCGTCAGATCATGCATTATTTATGACATGCATGTAGTTTTTGCATTTTTGATCCTTATTTAGTATTCTGGCTTATCTTGGGACTAGTTTACTTAACCTTTAGCCTGCTGCGGGTGGATGAGTGATTACCTTTGAAAATAGTTTGAATCCAGATGAGACGCCGAGTAACTCGGCGTCTCATCAGGATCCAAACTGTTTGACACTCTGACCATGTTGTTGAAAAGAAATACAAGATAAATGAACAGTGACTACTGAAATCGAAGGCATTTTCTACAAACAAAATTCTGCTCAGCAGGCTAAAGGCTAACCGCGTACTTGCTATAGATAAGCACGTGATCACCTTTGCATACAGTGTGGATACAGATGATAGACCGAGTAACCCACTGTCTTGAGTCTGAGTTCGTTCTCAAGCTTTTGATTGGTCAGATTTGAGTTCTCAAGCATTTGATTGGTCAGATTTGAGCCAAAGGCTCAAATCTGACCAATCAAAAACTTGAGAACGAACTCAGACTCAACTAAAAGTTTTATAAGCATGGATACAGGTACCAAACTATTCATACTCCTATAGGTCCTTTTGAAAATCTTTAAATGACATTTTTGTGGAGACAAACAATGCTTATCGTACCATAAATTGATTAACCCTTAGCCGGCTGAGCACATTATTTTTATGGAAATTTTCACCCACTACATTTTCAAAAGTCAAACTATAATCAGTTTGTCTACCAAAATGCAATCAGGGTGTCAAACAGTTTGGGTCATGATCAGACGCCGGGTTATTCAACGTCTCATCTGGATCCAGACTGTGTGCAGGGGTAATCACTCATCCGCCCTTAACCATTTCCCTGTTCTATGTTTATTCCAAATTTCAATACCTACTGAATATTCATGAACAAAATAGTCATAATGAAATATGGAAGGTTGAACATTGTACCCATTTTAGCTAGTAAAGAAACAGATCTTTCATATTTTAATTTCCAATAGGAGCCGTCTGATCTGGGTCTACTCTGTTTGCAAATGCGTGAAAACACGTTTATATGAGGGGGAGGTTTAACAGGTTAAATGTTAAATAGGCATTTGGGATGATACTTCGTGTTTTTGATGCCGATAAACAAATTCTCTAAAAAGTGGTCAACGTCTGGGTCTCAGAGCCATTCGGTACCTTAATGCAGGGTGAAAGTAATGCAGAACACGCATACAGAAGCTTTCGTTCTGTCTTAAATCTTTCATGTATGAAATAACGGCATCATGAATATTTATTACCTAGCTTTTTTATATTAGCATATGTACACATGAAGTTTTGGTAATGGTAGAAACTGTAGAGAGTCAGATGTATCATAATTTCATAAGCAAACAGAGCAGACCCTGATCAGATGGTTCCTATAGGAACCGTCTGATCTGGGTCTTCACTGTTTGCAAAGGTGCGAAAAGGTGTTTATATGAAGGAAAGGGTTAATCAATATTTTGCCATTAAAGGCATCCGTATCTATTAAGTGGTCACTTTAGAGGAGTTCTACAGTAAATCGTTTCACACTATAAAACAGTTTGCATATAGATCAGACGAAATTCCAAATCTAATCCTAACTTGTATCTAGGTCATTGCAAGTATACCATTCGAGTTTTACCGAAAAATCAAGTAAATTTAAAATGGCGTTTGTGAATTCTTGGCAGCAGACAACTACTGTAAACAAGACACGTGCTGGAGCAAACAGACAACGATGCCTACTGCAGCAGACGACAACTACTGCAACAGACGACAACTACTGCAGCAGACGACAACTACTGCAGCAAACGACGACTACTGCAGCACACGACAACTACTGCAGCACACGACAACTACTGCAGCAGACGACAACTACTGCAGCAAACGACAACTACTGAAACAGACGACAACTACTGCAGCAAACGACGACTACTGCAACAGACGACAACTACTGTAACAAACGACACGTCAACTACTGCAGCAAACGACAACTACTGCAGCAGATGACATCTACTGTAACAATCGACACCTACTGCAGCACACGACAACCATGCAGCAAACGACAACTACTGCAACAGACGACAACTACTGCAACAGACAACAACTACTGCAGCAAACGACAACTACTGCAGTAGACGACGACTACTGCAACAAACGACGACTACTGCAACAGATGACACCTACTGCAGCAAACGACAACTACTGCAGCAAACGACGACTACTGCAACATTTTTAGCAAATGACAACTTCTTCAGCAAAATAAAACTGCGCAACAGACCAATATCAGACATCAATAAAGTAGCAGGCGACAACTACTGCAGCAGACGAACAGACGATAACTACTACAACTGGCGATTGCAGAATTATCAACAGATGGCAACTAATGCAGCAAACGACAACCACAGATGACAATTACTGCAGATGATAACAGACGATAATTACTATAGCAGGCGACAAGCAGACGACAACTACTGCAGCAGACGACATATTCGGGATTGTTATAGAAGTGACATATTGAATAAGTTTGTTCACAAAACAAACCAATCGACGCAGCGATTTTCCAAACAAAGTTGCATGAATAATATCCACATTCCTCACCCATGAATGCGATGGTATTATTTTTATATCAAACTACAGTTGAGCCTCTACAAAACGGTAACTCGAATAATTTTACTTTTATGTCAAAAAGACAGGTGATTGCCTAATGCAGGACCAAAGTAATGCAGAAAGCTCCCAAAGGAGCTTTCTGCATTACTTTCGTTCTGCATTAAGCTATCACGTACTTTTACAGACGCGTATGTTTATTTATTAAGCGGTCGCTGAAGCGAGGTTTTGCTGTGTACAAGTTGCACGTTTTCCATAGCATAACCAAGGCCATAAAATACCAACCCTATGCCCCATGTAAGATGATATTTTTTATGTTTCGTGAGAGACCACTTTTATAGTCAGTCAACCGCGGGGGGAGACTGAAACATCAATGAACGAACGAATTTGATGAAATAAACACGACACAATAAAAACTCAACTTTTATAATCAAGATGGCTGTCCCATGTGAGTTTTTGGGAGAAGAAAACACATGCCCTATTGCAAGTAGCGAACTCAAGTTCCGTTCAGAACTTCATAATAGCATTTACACACAGTTTGAAACCAGACAAAAGTCGAGTGACTCGGCATTTATCCATGTTGGTCCATGTATTACTAAACTTTTACTCCATAAATACGCCATTTAATGCTTTTTTGGAAACAGAGCGCACCCAGACTAGGCGTCTCCTGTAGGAGCTGTTTGATCAGGATAAAAATGGTCTTTTTGGTATGGACTAAAAAAATCTGATTCTACAGTTTCTGAATTGATAAAAAGTCCCTTGTTTGTAGTACCGTTATAAAGAATGGAATCAATGGTAAATGTATATGGATTGAGCAGGATGAAAATACGAGTGCCTGTCTTCTCATAAAGAACCAAACTGCTTGGCATTCGGATATACATGTCACACAACTGCCTTTATGAATAACACTTTCAACACATCATAACTTAAATTTTATTGTTTTTAAAAACTGACTTCACATCTGATGATTAAAGATTTATATAAGACATTAACCCTTTCCTTCTTCAAACGTGTTTTACGCATTTGCAAACAGAGTAGACCTATAGGAGCCGTCTGATCAGGGTCTGCTCTGTTTGCTAATGTATTTTGATAGATCTGTTCCTTTAGTTTCTAAAATGGCTACAATGTTCCCCCTTCCATTATTCATTATAACTATTTTTTCCATGAATATACAGTAGATATATAAATTTATAATAAACATAGAACAGGGAAGGGGTTAATTACGGAATCTTATCAGTGCTCTGTCAATAATGCGTGTAACACTGCAATGCTTTGTCAGATACATTTACTCAGAGAAAAAGTTTAAACTAGAACATCGCAACCTTTTCTCAAGCTGCGAAAACAATTATGTCGAAAATTAAAAAAAAAGACTATGGACGTTTTAGATATTTCAGGCAAGATTCTGCTTAATACAGGATTAAAGTAATACAGAAACATTCTTGGGAGTTTTCTGTACGTTTTCATTCTGCATTAAGCTGCCACCTGTCTTAACCCATTCCTCCATAGGCTATTTTTATACCCAGCCTCTTTGAATGAATCTACCGAAAAGGAGCATTAACTAGAGAAAAGGAAAATTTTAGAATTTTGTAGTTTGAAACCATTGTGATAAATAGAGCATTTGCTCCTGTAGGAGTAAATGTTCTATTTATCACAATGGTTTCATAAAGTGACTTTAACAGAGGCGTAGAAAGGCGTATTTATGGAGGAAAGGAAGAAGTGGTTATTACAGAGGAGTAGAAAGGCGTATTTATGGAGGAAAGTGTTAAAGACGGACACTGCTCCTAATTTGAACGTCCGATTTGCAGCGTGTGGTATCTCCTGCCTGACTGAGAGAGTTAACTCTAAATAACAAGAAGGCTGAATGCATTATATTATTCGAACCATGTCCAATAAAGGTTACAATTTATCACATTGTCTCAAATAAAAGCGTTACACTGCGTTTGTGTAGGAAAGGATAGACGGCCGCTATATAACATCAGTGATTGGACACTTGCTTGGTTCCCGGATTTTGTCATTCTGACAGAATCTGGGAATCACACAAACTTGAGAATGTTTTTATAGAGGAACTTTCTGCATTACTTTTGTCCTGCATTAAGCTACCACGTGCATCTAGCACCCAGCAGTATAACCTCTTGGGTGGGCGCTTTAGAGAGGCTTTAATGCATTTCGCAGTATGATGTTAACATACGTATTTTTTCCACTGACTGAAACTTTTTTGCTAGATATTTAAATGATAATTTATTCTCTGTATGAAAATCACAGAACAGCCACAAACATCGTGAGGTGTAACTTTCATCCAAGATGAAAGGGTCTTTATTATACCACAGCTCTAACTTTTACAACGTTGTAAAAAATATAATATCAGCTTAAAACTGGATCTGGGGAAAGTTTTACTACTTTCAATTCGATTAAGCTTTTGAGAAACTATTGACCGAGTGTCAAACAGCTTAGATCCTGATGAGACGCTGAGTTACTCGGCGTCTCATCTGGATCTAAGCTGTTTAAAAATGCGAGTCAGATCGCGGTGAGCGACAGAAGGACTAATAAACCGTTCATTTATATTTTAGCGATCTTGAATTACACTGAATTGACAGAGGAAGCCTGGGCGGCAAGATAACAAACAATTTTATTACCCAGTATTACAATCTGCGCTCTATATTGTCTTTTAATGCATTTGTAAGTATCTGTCAAAAGCAGCCCTAGTCTGAAAGATACGACACACCTCTTCCCCTTAACCATTTCCTCCATAAATATGCCTTTCTACGCCTCTGTAAAAATCACCTGTTGAAACCATTGTGATAAATAGAGCATTTGCTCCCATAGGAGCAAATGCTCTATTTATCACAATGGTTTCAAACTACAAAATTCTAAAATATTCCTTTTCTCTAGTTAATGCTCCTTTCCGGTAGATTTTTTCAGAGAGATTGGATCTAAAATAGCCTATGGAGGAAAGGGTTAACATTTTAACCACTATCCCCGTTCTGATTGACATTTGCAAACAGTTTGGATCCAGATGAGACACCGAGTAACTCGGCATCTTATCAGGATCCAAACTGTTTTTGTTGCTAGCTTAAGACATATTCTGCTGTTTGGAAGAATTGGAACAATTCGGACTTTAAGTAGACATCATTTTTAAATCAGTTTAGTGGGAAAACCTGTATACGGTAAACCCTCTCTATACTGGACGTTCTATCTATTATAGATATTGGTCTAGGAGACTGGTGGCAGCTTAATGCAGGATGAAAATCATGCATAAAGCTCCTAGGCACCATGCATTAAGCAGTCACCTGCCTGAGAATGTCTAAAATCTTCTCTGCTAGAATTCCGGTTTAGAGGGGTTGGACTGTACTTTTAACGGTTGAAACAAAGAAATATGATATAAATGAAGAAACGTCATGTAAAATATTCATTCAGGACTTTACAAACAGTGTAGATCCAGGTCTCTTTTGCATCAAAAACGCGGTTTATCTGGGTCTGGTATAACTCGCTTGTCGGATCAGAATCCAAAATATTGAACATTTGTATATTTATTTATTCACAAGAACAGGGAAACACATTGAAATGCAAACTTTTATGAAGCCAATAAATTGAAAAGTTGCCTCAGAATTTGACAGAACATCTGTGAAACTGCAAAACATTTGATATGGTTCAAAGTTTCAAAGTATTTAACCCTTTGCGTGAAAGCCTCTTTCGGTGTCTTCGCAAACAGGCTAGCCCCAGATCAGCCGGCTTCTGAAGGATCCGTCTGGCTAGGGTCTGCTATGTTTGCTTACGGAATGATATAGACCTGCCTCTAGCAGTTGCTACGATGGCAAAACACCGTTATAACATCATCGACAGTAGAACCTGTCCTAGGAGGGGGGGGGGGGGGTTATTTATTGAACACAGGAATCTTAAAAAGCAGATGGTTGCTTAATGCAGGACAAAAGTTATACAGAAAGTTCCTATAGGAACTTTCTGTATTACTTTTGACCTGCATTAAGCTACCACATGCCTTACAGACAAATAATTATAAACCACTTTTTGATGACCGCTTAAGACATGTTTTACTATTATAAATATTTTTTGATATGATTATTGATGAGATAAACGGTTACTATAGAAATGACCCGTTCAATACCGACATGTAACTTTATTCCTCTGCCTCTTTCTCTCTGTATTTATCTCTCCTTGCCCCCCCCCCCCCTTACATGCATGCAACGAAACTATATTTTAAAATACACGGATATTTTTTGTTTTTATCTTAAAACAGAAATTCCCATTGAGTATTGAGTCTGCCAACCCAACGGCTGGTATGGATCCGAAGTTCGATATGGACTGACAGTTTGTTTAGATCTATCATGAAAAGGTGCATAAATTACAACCTAGCCAGGATGTGTTTATCTCGCCTAGCTTCGTGCATGTAACTTTACAACCGCAGGCATATAGCAGATTACTCCATTGTAAGTTTGCTTACAGAGTAGATCCAGATGAGACTCCGAATAATTCCACGTCTCGTCTGCGCGAATATGGTTGTCTTGTATGATTATATATTGTGAAAAAGAAATGGAAGGAAGTCTGGTTTGAAATTTGAATAAGAAAATATGTTCTACTGATTAACAGATGCTCAGCGGGAAAACAGGTTCTGAAGAAATGCCTCATTCATTTGTCTTGGACTCTAGGTAGTCATATACGATGCAGAAAACTTGTTAATTCACGTGTCTCTGTAAGTGCCATAAAGACATACTGCCTATCTATCTATCTATTCATCTATCTGTCTATCTGTCTGTCTATACATTCCATACTATATTTTTGAAATACTTGTTCTGTACAACCTGTCTTAAGCGGTCATCAAAGAGGTCAAATTATGGGTCTGTAAGGCAGGTGGTAGCTCAATGCACACCGAATGCAATGCAGAAAGCTTCTGTTAGAGTTTTCTGTATTACTTTTGGCCTGTATTAAACAACCACCTGCTTTTTAAGACTCCTATGTTCAATAAACAAATGGCCGCTTAGGACGGGTTCTACTGTATATTATATTAATAATGGGTGACGTCATGCATGAATATTCACTAGGTCAAAGGTTAATCAGAGATTATATCAGTCAAACTTTCACCATGAACTCTTCCAAAAGACGAATAGATTGTGATCGAGAAATTAAATTTGGGCGACTCCAGTGAGTAGATGGGGGACACACCTTTAGCATTCTAGCAAATATTTACTAGCGTTAATTTTCGTTGTCTTCATTTGCAAAATACAATGTACAGTAAATACTCGATACTACGAAATTATAGTAATGAAGAAATTACATGTATGTCTTGTAGGCAGATGGCTGCTTAATGCAGGGGGAAAGTCAGGCAGAAGGTCCAATAGGAGCTTTCTGCATGACTTTCACTCTGCATTAAGCTGCCACCTGAGTTAAAGATCAATAATGGTACGTATTTGTGTGTTCGTAGTATTGAATTTTTACTATATGTTCAATTTCTCAACAATAGAACAATCAGAGTGTCAAACTAGGCATCTCATCTGGATCCAATCAGTTTGTTAAGGTAATTCTATATTCTCCAGTAACATGTTAATGATTAACCTTCCTCTGCACTAATATGTCAGCAGGTCTGTTTTAACTTCAGTGCGACGCCGACTTAGGTCCGCCTAATGACAATAATATTAAAAACAGGCCCATGTTACAGCAGAGGAATTCGTTAATGCTTTGTATTATTGCATGACTGGAACATAAACGCTGTAATGTGTCCCTTGTGTATCGAAAAAAGAAAATGATGTGTGCATGTGCGCACGTGCAATGCAGCTAGGCATGCCTGTACAGCGCATGATCTAATGCGAAATATTTAATGTAAGCAACTCCCAGCGCAGTATGATAAAATGTATCTAAGGAACAAAAATAGAATAATAAAAAATTGTAAAAAAACAAAAACCTCATTGTTTGCAATACACCTTGGTCTTTAAAAGCTTGTATATCCCATCAGGAAAATCTGAAATCTTTAACCTGCTGTTAACCATTCCCATGATAAAAAAATAAGTCTGCTAAAGCCACAATCTGTTACATTTTTTTAAATTTACAGTCGAATCGTTAATAAAAGTCAGTGATTGTTGATCTAGTTTCAAACAGATTGGACCCTGATGAGACGCCGAGTTACTCGGCGTCTCATCTGGGTCCAAGCTGTTTGCAGAATGCCTACAAAGTCGCGCTTAGCATGATAAGGGTTAAAAACAATGTCTGCTGAGACTCTGATCTGTTTCTTTTTTTACTTATTTCCGGCTCTTTTGAGAGACTTCTGACCGTCTGTCAGCCAGCTTAGACCTTGATGAGACGCCGAGTTACTCGACATCTCATCTGGATCCAAGCTATGTATCTATAGGTGTCAATGAAGCAGTGCTTAACATGCTAAGGGTTAGCTGAATCTTTGAGAAGCAAATTGCCTAGAACCGAACATGACGTCATAAGTAGTATACATTTGTCATTTTGTTGGTTTTTGTATCGCAATAAAGAACCACAGTAAATCATCGCTAATTCGAAAATTCAAATACAATATACACTGTAAGTATAATTATCAGTCTTTTACTCCGCGGATATTCATTATTATTATTATTATTATTATTATTATTATTATTATTATTATTATACCACATTTATATAGCGCTCTTTTCACACAGGATGTGTGCGTTCAAAAGCGCTTCACATGATTAAATTGCATGTACAGAATTGAATATATATTATGCGTATAGAATATTTAAAACAAATGAAATTTAAGATAGAGATATCAATAAAACTTATCAAAAATTGAATTAATTAAAGAACTATAGATAAAAACAAAATCATCCTTTTCTGTACATTTTATGTCCGCAATTCAAGGGAAACAGGCGCACACCGTGACTACCGGTATATTGTGTCCGCCCACTTATGTCACATATTCATGTAAGATATAATAACATCATATCAAAAGCAAATATGGGAGCCGTCAGAGCAGGGTCTCTCCTGTTTGCAAAGGCATAGAGAAGCGTATTTATGGAGAAACGGGTTAACCCATTACCTCATAGGCTATTTTAGATACAACCTCTTTGAGTAAATCTACCGAAAAGGAGCATTAACCAGAGAAAAGGATTTTTTTAGAATTTTGTAGTTTGAAACCATTGTGATAAATAGAGCATTTGCTCCTATAGGAGCAAATGCTCTATTTATCACAATGGTTTCACAAAGTGAATTTTACAGATTCGTCAAAAGTCGTCAATATGAGGGAATGGGTTAAGACAGGTGGCAGCTTAATGCACGATGGACGTCAGGCAGAAAGTTCCTGTAGGAGCTTTTTGAATGACGTTCATCCTGCATTAAGTAACCACCTACATAAAAATCTAAATTCTTTACTTTGTTCGGAACAGGAAGATTTACAATATAATTATGTAGAACAACGTGACTGTCAGTCTTACACATACTTTGAGATATGTTGCACTGGAATTTCAATTTATTGACGAATGCCAACCAATCCCGAAATGGAGACAAACATCAATATGCCACATGTGTATATGCATGTATGGAATATCACAGTACAGTAAAACCTCTCTATAACGATCACTAAATTGCATCAAGTATTTTGTGTTAAAGGCAGGTGGTTGCTTAAAGCAAGATCAAAGTAAAACAGAACGCTCCTATAGGAGCGTTCTGTTTTACTTTCACCTTGCTTTAAGCAATCACCTGCCCAAGTAACAACTAATTAATACAATTTAGTGGTCGTTATAGAGAGGTTTTACTGTAATTCATCATGTTTTACCTCAAGTGTGACCTTGACCGTAGCCCTTTCCCTGTTTCATATTTATTAAACAATTATTCAACTCATGAATATGAATGTAATACAATCAATAACATGGAACATTAAAAAAAACACTGTTGTTGAAAATGCATAATCAGATCTATAAAATTCCATAAGCAAACAGAATAGACCTTACTCTGTTTGCAAATACGAGTAATTTCTACTAAAGGCGTTTTATGTATATGATGGAAAGGGTTAAAGGTAGGGACATGGGTCGTCTTCATGTGGTGTGCAAAGTTGTTTCAAAAACCTCCAATGCAAGACAAAGTAACAGCCCGAGCACAAGTTTCAGTATACTATGTGCATATATGTAGCCACTATAAGTTTGATCTTGACCTTGAAATTTGGACCTTGGGCTTCTTCATGACATTGTGATGATCAACATTACTTAATTATTGCAAAATTGCATAGAACAAAAGAAGGCTTCACAAAAATTAAGGAATATATAAATACCTACAAAAGTACAATAGATAAAGTATAGAAGACTAAAAAAATGAAATACATGATACCGAAGAGAACATAATTTGCATCGGATACGTACGGTAAAACTCGGCGTTTCCGACTTTCGCCGATATCACAGATACTCAATACCTAAGACTACGGAATTATACGAACTATTTATATGAAACCCTTATCATGCTTGAAAAATCATGCTCAAACTCTTATATGCTGCATTTTTTACTTACTTCTTACTTGTTCAAGGTTTTGAGAAACTTCTGAACGAATTTCAAACAGCTTGGGTCCTGATGAGACGCCGAGGCGTCTCATCTGGACCCAAGCGGTTTGCGAATTCGAGTCGGGTTGGGTTTAGCATGAAATATGGCCAGACACCTTAATCCAGTGAGGCTACTAATAAATTTTCCGCATCTGACACCGATCATGAAAGATAAAGTCTCGCGACATATGGCACGGCCCATTGATATTCATATTGTAGGACATACGAACGTCAGTCCGAATAACACTCTCCGCGTAAATGCAAAATAACAACAGATTCTGAAATTATTTATAGCTAGTTTGCCGTTCAACAACACTATAAATCTTAAATATCTTTTAAATCAGTTGATTTTTTCACCAAATTTAGCATAGTCATATGATATACTAATCGTAATAAGAAGATGACACAGTTTTAGTGGATTGACCTAACCCTTAACCGTTATAAGAAAATCATGTGTGCTAATATTTGGATCCGGTGCAAGATTCGATCATGCTTTTAACCCTTTCACCGCCGCAGTCGCATAAATGCTCCGCGACAAATAGTGCAGCCCCAGATCAGACGCCGCCTTTTCAAGGCGGCGTCTGATCAGGGACTTCACAATTTGTCTCAATCTCTATTTATATAATTATGTGCTTTATTCCTTTGAAATTTGCATTTATTTATCTCATTGCCTTATTTTACTGAATGATTTAACAAACTTGGATTGCAGACGACAATTAGAAATGGTTAAGAAACTGTTGATCGAGTGTCATACAGCTTGGATCCTGATACGACGCCGAGTAGTCCTGGTGAGGCAGAGATGTAGGCCCACTCGGCATCTCCTCTGCACCAGAGCTGTTTGCAACTGCGGATTAAGGGATTAGGGTTAACTGATTAATTCTCTGTTTCATATGAATCAAAGTGGCTGAAATTTATTTGCTGCGTAATAAACCAGTTTAACTCTTTTAATGCTGATCTTTTTTCAAATTGGAATGGTCGAATTATGAAAAGGTGTAGTTTGCGAGACGAATTTTGAATAAAAAAAACAGTGCGCAGTGCATGTAGACATTGATTTCATGGCTCCTTTATGAGCCATTTGATCTGGGTCTACACTGTTTGTATATGTCAGTTAACCGATTTTCGGCATTGAAACCATTGTGATAAATAGAGCATTTGCTCCTAGGAGCAAATGCTCTATTTATCGCAATGGTTTCAATTCAAAGGGTTAACCCTTTCCTTCACTTGAACGCCTTTTTCACACATTTGCAAAAGGACTAGACCTAGATCAGACGGCTCCTATAGGAGCTGTCTGATCTGGGTCTGCTCTGCTTGCTTATGGTAAAGTTTAGATCTGATTCCACAGTTTCTAGTCCAGTTGTTCTGTGATTTCACCTCAAACAAATTGCAACAGAAATTAGTTTGCCAATTAATATTAATATAATTAAACACATGTAAACTCTAGAAAAAATCTACTGAGGGGAACTTAACAAAAAAGTTGTTTTAAATGTAGCATTTATCACCAGAATCTTATGGTAAGTTCAGCCCACCATGCTATGATACAAGCATCTAGCTGATCCTGAATCAAGGGTCTACTTGCCTGAGCCCAAATATCCTGTATGTATAATATTATGCCATCATAAAACTTATGCTAATAAATACTCATTATGACATTATTTCTTACATGAATTTTGAACAGGAAAATGGTTACCTCCCTCAGAAACCTTCTGATCATTGTATGTACGGGTTTGTTATACCATTTGATTCACGTACATTTCGTTTCAGGAACCCCTAACATGAAAAATGAACCGGTTCCAAATTACAGTATGGACGAAATTAGACTGAGTTTACTGTGTATCTTTTTAGCCTGCATTCAGCAGTCACTTGCGCAGTAGGACACCATGTTAGCTCTTTAAGTGGGCACTATAGAGGAATTCTACTTTAATTACTTTCGGGTTAGCCACACCTTCTGCATGGCTTTCATCCTGCATTAAGCAGCCACCTGCTTAAAAGTTCTGAATTCTTCTTTACTAAACATTGGCATAAAGTGAAGTTTGACTGTATTTATTTTCGCCCATTAAACGTTCAGATACTGACAATACTTGCGACAAGCCACACACACTAACAACTCCATAAAAATAAATTATTGTATTAAAACAGATGGTAGTGTCTGAATTAATTTCACTCACACTCCAGGACAGTTTGTGCTCTTAGTGACCCGAGGTGTTGTTGAAAGCGTATATCGTTCCACTACCATCACCAAATCTTTAAAACCCGCGAAAGAACATTTTTTACATGGGTAATATACAAACACGTATATAGTCGAAAAGTGGCAACTTGCTTAAAACCCAGCTTCGACAAGATCACTATTTTGGAGCATTTTACTCATGCAAAAAGTTTTTTAAGGATTTTGGCGAAATCAGTGTGTACGCTTCAAACACCTGTGATTATGACAATAACTCATGCAAGCGTTTCGAACTCTTTACTTCATGAATATTCATGAAAGAAATATTGGTGTCATGAATATAATTATTTATTGATTATATGAAAAAAATTATTGGCATACGAGAAACACGGAAAGGTGTGGCCATTGCAGAAACTGTAGAATTATATCAGTATTTTTTCATAACCAAACAGAGCAGACACTGATCTGGATCTGGTCTGTTTTGAAAGGCATTAAAAGGAATATGTATGAAGCAAACGTTTATACACTTAAACTGGCAGAAAATTGTTGATATACAATGAGAATTGGCCCGAGAAATGATCGCGAAAAAAAATTGAGCAATTTTGTTGGTTTTTTTTCACATGATCGCTTAATGTAGGAGAAATCTTCAACGAAAAACATAAAATCACAAAAACAATAATTGCATCTTATGAAAATGAGAAATACATTTACTAGTTAATTTACTTCAAGCATTCTGTGAGTGAATTGTGATAAACGGGTTGACACTGTGATCCTCTAACTCTTTCGCTGCCATGTATTGTCGTCTGCAGCATTTCTCGTCTGCAACATTTTGTCGCCTGCTTCACTTTTTAATCTTTAATTTTCTTCATTTTGACTATAAAATAAAAACATAATCACAGCATAACATATTTTGGATTCTTATTAGTTACTCAGCATCTAATCCGGATCCAAACTGCTTTCATCGGTAATTGTCAGCGAAAAGAGATGAAGTACAATGACATGGGGAAAAGTCTAATTTTTGTACCCGTCATTTTCTTCCGATGAGAATTTCCTTGGCAAATTAACTGTTAACCCTTTCCCTGTTCTATATTTATTCCAAATTTCAATACCTACTGAATATTCATGGACAAATAGTTATATTGAAATATGGAAGGCGGAATATTGTAGCCATTTTTTTAAAGTAAAGGAGCCGTCTGATCTGGGTCTACTCTGTTTGCAAATGCTTAAAACACGTTTATATGAAGGAAGGATTTAAAGCTGTAAGAATTAGTAATAGCATTATTATATGGATTTCTTAGTGTATGGAACCAGTTTCGGACTCGGGGTAAACATATTTCTTACATATCCGCGAACCATTCAGTCATCTAGTTTGTTTGCTTTTTGTTTGTGTTGATTAACGTCCGTTTCTGCTCACTATGGGCTAATTGGATGCCCCAGAGAGAGGGGAGGGGATACAGAGAAACCCGGGTGCGATGCCCTACTCTTATTATCGGCAGAGTTTCTTTTAGATGCCCGGTGTAAAGCACTGTACACCTGTACTCGGTTTATAGTCTCGTCCGAATATTAAAATAGATTTTGTTTTTAAATGGCATATTAACACATGTTGTTTTTTTCCAAAACCGAAACTATATATAATTCCATAAGCAAACAGAGCAGACCCTGATCAGACGGCTCCTATAGGAGCCATCTGATCTGGGTCTACTCTATTTGCAAATGCGTAGAATGGCGTATTTATGGAGTAAAGGGTTATGAGCAAAACTTGTCGAATCGCAGGCCCTTTAACTCTTTCGGCGCCAAATTTCTAATTGTCGTCTGCAATCAAAGTTTGTTAAATCATTCTGTAAAATAATGAAATGAGATAAATAAATGCAAAATTCAAATGAATAAAGCACATATATAGAAATTGAGATTGAGACAAATAGTGAAGTCCCTGATCAGACGCCGCCTTGAAAAGGTGGCGTCTGATCTAGGACTGCACTATTTGTCGTGGTGCATTTATGCGACTGCGGCGGTGAAAGGGTTAAGATGTGCGATAGCTTAATGCAGAATGAATGCAACGCAGAAATATGCACGTCCTGCATTAAGCCACTACTTTCAAGCAGACCCATGTTTATTCATTTAATGCTCGTTTCAGAGAGAAGCTGTATTGTATGACCGAGATTAAACAGTCAACCATTGATATGTATATACTTATAAAACCCTTAATCTTATAATACAATTGCTTATGACATATGTAAGCATGCTTACATGTTTCATAAGTGTACTTTATCAAGTAATTTTACAAAACCAAACACCGAGTCTGTCTTTAAAGTTTTGTGGGTTTTTTAAAAAAAAAAACAACACTAAAACGTTTATTCTTATTTATAGTCATGCGATATAAATTTACAGATGCGCTTTACAGTCCTACAGTTATAGTTATAATTCCAATACCAAAATACTAGATATGTTTCCTTGATACCAGTCGCCTATTATCAATGCAATAAACCCTTTCCCTGTTGAATATTCATGTAAGAAATATAATGACATCGTTAATAATTATTAGCTGATTTTTTTTATAACTGTATATGCACACAGGATAGTTTTGTATTGGTATAAACTGTAGCATGAGTAAGCTCTATTATAATTTCATAATCAAACACAGCAAACCCTGATCAGACAACTCTTACAGGAAGGGTCCGATCTGGGTCTACTCTGTTTTCAAAGGCGTGAAAGGGCGTTGATATGGGGAAAAGGGTTAAACAAACAATATTTATCGAAAAGAGATGAACATGTTTCATTTTTACTCTTTCTTCTTGCAAACATGGAGATGTTTTGCATCACATTATAAAGCAACCTTAAATAGCGACCCCAGCTGCGCATGTATTGGGTACACCGTTATAAACTCGAGTACATGTATTACATTATGTAAATGAGTGAGCCTCTGCTGTGATTCGAACTCACAACCTCTTGATTGACATGCGGGTGTTACATCACCCACACGTGAAAGTGTTTACCTACAGCAGCACGATAACCTTTAACTCTTAACCCGTTCCCTCTTCAATATTCATGTAAGAAATAATATAAGAAATAATGACGTCATGCATCTTTATTAGCTCAAGTTTTATGGTCTAAACCTTTCAAGGAAATGCTTTGCCTGATAAAAACTGCAGAATTATATCTTTATCATATCTAAAGCAAACAGAGCAGACCCTGACCAGACAGCTCCTATAGGAGCCGTCTAATCTGGGCCTACTCTGTTTGCAAATGTGTGAAAAATTGTTTATATGAGGGAAAGGGTTAAACTGCCTTTTACTGTTGTCTGCTGAAAGGTTCGATGTTAGTTTTCTCCTATTTTCTTTCCTTTTTACATGCACGATAAGAAACAATTTGGATCGTAATGAAACACCGATTAACTCGACATATTATCTGGATCCAAAATTCAAATGATATCACTATGTTATTCACATCATGATAAAGGAGAACTAACGGATACCATTGATCGCTGTTGCTCCGCAAATTAGGAGAGATATATCTGAGGCCTATTTCATAAGCTACGGTTGTGCAATTGAGGGTTAAACTATGGTGTTATACTGTATAGGGCGTGTTCGTGATAACCGTTGCAAACAGTAAACATCCAGATTAACCATTTCCTTCATATCAACGTGTTTTCACACATTTGCAAACATAGTAGACCCAGATCAGACGGCTCCTATAGGAGCCGTCTGATCAGGGTCTGCTCTGTTTGCTAGCGGGAATTGAAATCTCTGTTTCTTTACTTTCTAAAATGGCTACGATTTCATCCTTGATATTTCATTATAACTAGTTTGTCTATGAATATTCAGTAGGTATTGGAATTTGGAATAAACATAGAACAGTGAAAGGTTTAACAACTCCACGTCTGAGAAAGATTTAAACAGGTTGATACTCTGATGGTGTTTTAACCATTGGCTACTCCATGAATATTCATGTAAGAAAATAATGTCGTCATGAATATTAATTAGTTTATTTTTTAAAGTGATACATGACAACAGGAAGCTTTGGTTATGACAGAAAGTGCAGAATCACATCTACATGTATATACGTGTAATTTCACAAGCAAACAGAGCAGACCCTCAGCAGACGGCTCCTATGGGAGCCATCTGATCTGGGTCTGCTCTATTGACAAAAGTGTAGAAAGGCCTATGTATGGAGTAAAAGGCAGAAATGATACAACAGTCCCTAAAATGAAGTGGACGTTCTTTTCGAAAATGAGCATCATCATTCATTTTTGAAACGGTTTGAAACGAACCAGCTCACAGACGAACATTAGTATGATCTGGATCCATACTATTTCTTTTCTAATGCTGATGCGCAAAGGAAGGCATGAGCATTATCATTGTTCAATACACGTTTATGGTAATTATGTGAAGACGGGGAGGCTTCATTACGTAATAAAACATGCATCTATTTATTAAGTAAATTGAAAGAGACATTATCTTTCTTTGCAATAGTTGAAGACATTGTTGCGTAGATGGATACACCCCATAAATTGTCTGAGCAAGGAGAAAATGCACCCTTCTCCTAGATACAGCGAACAAAGTGTTAGCCAAGACACTCTGTAAAGAGGGTTAAGTTATTGTGTGTGTTTCGCCCGTTATGATAAGATCGCCTTTATTTCTTTGAAGGATGTTTTCTAACATATGCTTATTAAGTAACTGATAACCAGTTGCTATGATGACAATCAGGTTCACTGCGAAAGTTTGTACAACTAGACGTGTTACTGAAATGTACAGAGAAAAAGAGACAGTCAAATAGAGAGGGAGAGGGGGGTATACAGAGTGACAAACGGACAGACAGATATACAGACAGATGCAAAGGGAGATAGAGAACTAGACATAGAGTGAGACAGACAGACAGAGATGGACATAGGGTAAGAGACAGCGAAATAATGAGAGATAAAAGTAGGGAGAGACACACATAGAATGAGACAAATAGACAGAGGGAGACAGAGAGTAAGAGACAGTGAGAAAATGAGAGAGCCAGAAGTATGGAGAGACAGACATAGAGGGAGATATATAGACAGAGAGAGACAGAGAGGGCGAAAGTGGGCCAATGAAAGAGACAGACGTAGAGAGAGAGACAGTCATATAGGGAGAAATATAGAAAGAAACATAGAGAGACAGAGAGCTAGAGACAGCGAGAAAAAATGAGAGAGACAGAAGTAGAGAATGACAGACAGAGAGGGGGAGAGAGGGAAAAGGGAACATAGAAACAGAGACAGACATATACGTTTAAACAGAAAGAAAAAGCAAATCAACATTGATAGATGTAGACACAGAGAGAAAGACAGGGAGACAGAAACTTACAGAAAGGTGAACACTCAGATTTGGTGGACGGCTTACAAAAGAACGCCACATGCATTTGGATAACACACTCCTATCAATTAACCCTTTCCTCTATAAATACGCCTTTCTACGACTCTGTAAAAATCACCTATTGAAACCATTGTGATAAATAGAGCATTTGCTCCTATAGGAGCAAATGCTCTATTTATCACAATGGTTTCAAACTACAAAATTCTATAAATTTTCCTTTTCTCTAGTTAATGCTCCTTTTCCGTAGATTTATTCAAAGGTGGTTGCTTACTACAGGACGAAAGTAATGCAGAAAGCTCCAATAGGAGCTTTCTGCATTTCTTTTGTCCTGCAGCAAGCATCCACTTGCCCCTACCACCCAGAATTATACCTCTTTTAGGTGGTCTAATTAGAGGGGGTTTACTGTATATAGATGTTTGCACCTAATCAAAACCATTGCCTAAAGTGGCCACTTAGATTGTATAACATGACTAGTTAGCCATTGAATCTGTACCGTAGACTGCTTTCCGGTTTATAATTTGGAGGGAATCAAGGGAATAAAATGGTTTCGCTCTTTATACTTGTCTCAACGATATTTTGGTGGCAGCATTCAAATTTAGTGTTCGAATTCCACGACAAACCACTGACAATAGATCGAAAAAGACTATAGTTTATTTATAACACATATTTACATTAATACATTAATTAATGTATAGGTTTTATAAATAAAGTTAATAAACTATAGTCTTTTTACGATCCAGTGCCAGTGCGGCAAACCTGAACTCGGTAAGTTTGACTATAACCCTTTCGCTGCCATTTATAGTCGTCTGCACATTTTGTCGTCCGTCTCAATGTTTCGTCTTTTTTAAGTTTCTTCAATTTTCTTTCTAGAAACATAATCATAACATCAAACAGTTTGGATCCTGATGAAACACCGAATTAATCGGGGTTTTATCTGAACCCAAGCTGTTTACAAATGTTATCATAGATTCGCCATTGTCAGTTAACTCTTTTGGCGCCAAATTTAAAAGTGTCGTCTGCAATAATTTCATATTAAATATAAGTCTTAACCAAATAATAAAAGGTATATTACTAAAACATTTGTTTTTTAAAAACCTGTATGCTTGGGTTGAAATAATACAGAAAACAGTGGAGTCTCAGGTCAGATGCCCCCTTGAAAAGGCGGCATCTGACCTGGGACTGCACTGTTTTCAATGGTGCCAACAAGGGACATTGGCACCGAAAGAGTAATTAAAGGATTATATATGTGTCGATTGTTGGTCACCGCTCGTATACGTATCAGTTGAAATTTACTATTTTGCAACTTCGGACAAACGAGCAAACAGACAATTTGAAACAATGCAAGAATAAAGAATATGCTTACACAAAAGCAGGTAACAATGACTTTGTCAATATACGTAAGATGAATTTTGTAAATGGCATATGAACACAGAAATGTGTTGCCATGGCAGAACTTGTATAATCTGCTCGTATTTTGTTCCATAAACAAACACAGCAGACCCTGATCAAATGGTTTCATAGAGTCGTCTAATCTCGGTCTACTTAACTGACAAAGGTATTAACTCCTTACTCTATATATAGACGCTTTTCTGCTCATTGCAAACAGAGTAGGCCCAGATCAGATGGCACATATGATAAACAGTATAACCTCTCTATAACGGCCACTAAATTACATCAATTATTGTGTGTTAAAGACAGATGGCTGCTTAAAGCATGGTGAAAGTAAATCAGAACGCTTCCGTAGGAGCGTTGATTTACTTTCACATTGCTTTAAGCAGCCACCTGCCCTAAATACCAACTAATCAACACAATTTAGTGGCCGTTATAGAGAGGTTTTTACTGTAGTTATGACTACACAGTTTCTGTCATGACCAAATTTCCTGTGTTCAAATACCATTATAAAGTGTTCATGACGTCATTATTTCTTAAATGAATATTCATGGAGTAAACGTGGATACAATGTGTGTATATATGAACAAACAATGTAACTATCCAGGCATAAAATGTGGCATATTTTCACAACTATCTAAACATGAGAAAAACATATTGGAAGATTAGTTTTGACAAAATTATATAGCTGGAACACTAGACTCAATCCTTAAGGGTGATAACGCCAATTTTAAATAACATCACGGGTAGGGAATCTTCTTTATCGTCTGCTTTCTTTGCTCAATGACCTTTTCAATGTCGCTAAAGCAAACCACTGTGTCCAACATGTCTTATTATGAAATGTCCAGTCATTGCAGCTTGGATCCAGATGAGATGCGGAGTAACTCGGCGTCTCATCAGGATCCACACTGTTTGACGCTCAGACTGCACACTTTAAAGGACTGTGTCCCCCAAAAAGAAAACGACAAAACTTAAAAAGCCGACAATATGACTGAGCATCTGTTTTCCTCGCTTGATGAATTTTCAGCGTGGTTTAAAACAATTACCGTGCTTAATGGTGAGTATCAGAACGATCGAGAAAGATAAGAAAATATTAATATTAATAACGTAATAAATTACAAGTCGCCTTTACGAGAAATTATGTCGTCTGCAGCGGGCTGAGCTGTCTCCTTCGATAATTAATAAAAGGGATGAAGGAAGGATGGAGCGATGAATCGAACGAACGAATCGATTGATTCAACCTTTTCCCTCATATAAACGCGTTTTCACGCATTTGCTCCTATAGGAGCCGTCTGATCAGGGTCTTCTCTGTTTGCTCATGAAATTTGAAAGTTCTGTTTCTTTGCTTTCTAGAATGGCTACGTTTCACCTTCCTTATTTCATTATAAATATTTTGTCCATGAATATTCAGTAGGAATTGAAATTTGGAATAAATATAGAACAGGGAAAGGGTTAACCTTTCGCTGCAAACCGTGGTGACTACCGTAGCAAAAGTTGTTTATACCGGTTTCAGCAGATTTTTTAAAAAGAAAAAAATGTAGCAGACGACAAACTTTGCAGACGATATTACATGGCGGCGAAATAATTAATGATGAATGTGGATGTATTGGGTTTTACGTCGCTACAACACTGAGTAGTTCATATAACACCGATCTGAATAAATAAACAAATGAACGAATTTCTTAAATTACTGTTTTATTGGCGACTGAATGATTAATTTAGAAAGAAGCCAGCAACTAAGCAAGCTAGAAATGTCGGATTTAAAATATCAAATCACCAAACCAGTCAGAATTTTGACATGACAGAATATGTGTTTACGCATGAGTTTTATGAGTTTGACCTTGACCTTTTACTTCACGGTAGGTCATTAGAAAACTAGGGTACTGTTCCAGCTAGCCCTCTGGCATCGTGCACTACTAGCAGCTGACTGGTCCCGACATTGGCAGAAGAAACCAACAATTGTAACTAGAACTGCTTCTAAGCAGAGAGAGAGAGAGAGAGAGAGAGAGAGAGAGAGAGAGATTATACTGCGGCTTTCTGCATTACTTTTGCCATGTATTAAGCAACCACCTGGTTCTAATAAATGAATGATCGTTTAAGACAGGTTGTACCGTACACAGACGCAATATGTTCCTAAATAATGGACATGTACATGGAATGGTCCATCATCATTGAGTGATAGAGTGAGTTCTCTACGGAAGGGTATCAATTGCGAGATGATTTGAATGGCAAGCAGTGTAGACCATGATCAGAGAGCTCCTCCAGCCCCCTCTAATGTGGGTCTACACTGTTCGCAAAATCTAAAGCCTGAATTGGTCCATAATAGTTTAATGATATACATGTAGTCCATTTTATGAAAGGGTACAGTAAAACCTCTCTATAACGGCCACTAAATTACATCAAGTAGTTTGTGTTAAAGGCAGGTGACTGCTTAAAGCAATGTGAAAGTAAAACTTAACCAAATGTGATTTACTTGCACATTGCTTTAAGCAGCCACCTGCCCTAAATAGCAACTAATTAACACAATTGAGTGGCCGTTATAGAGGTTTTACTATATGTTTTTCGGAAATATTTTTAATGACAAACATTACAGCGTCTAATCAGAATTCTGCTATAGTATCACTCTGGTCTTGGTCTACACTGTTTGCAATCGCCTAGATTGGTCCATCATCGTTTAATGATATACACGTACACAGTTTATGATATACATGTACACAGTTAATGATATCCATGTACATAGTTTGCAAAAGCCATACCCTCGTTTCTCCCGCATCCAAAGGGATATATTTGGATGAGATGGCCTCCTAAGAAGAAAGTCTTGAACTACTCGTATTTCCCAAACTGCACATCACATAAATAAAAGATTTATCGCAGACACTCATTTCGAAAATGAAAATTAAATTATTTCAAATTTCACATTTGGTTGAGTTATACCAACTAAAGAGTCATAAATCAGTACTTGATGTTCCTGCTCCAGTAGCAATAAACTTTAAATACCACGTTTATATGCAAAAAGGAAGATAAAATGTTATAATCGTAAGGGCAGATTCTCTCTCTCTCTCTCTCTCTCTCTCTCTCTCTCTCTCTCTCTCTCTCTCTCTCCGTCTGTCTTCTGTCTGTCTGTCTGTCTTACTCTCTATCTCTCTATCTATTAACATTAACCTATCTCTCTCTCTCTCTCTCTCTCTCTCTCTCTCTCTCTCGTCTCTCATCAGGATTCAAACTGTTTGTTAATGTACTCTATAAGCTCACATGTTGTTACTTTTATGTAAACTGTGACGAAAATAAAGGATCTGTTCTGTTCTGTTCTGTTCTGTTCAATGTGATCGTGTTTTCTGAAAAAAGGAAATAAAATAATGAATCTTGTAACAGCAGGTAGCAAATGTTGCAAACAAAAATATGTGACAGCGAAAGAATTGAGAAACATAAAATTATAGGAATATTAAACCTACTCGTCGTACAAACACTTTCACGCATTTGCAAACAGAGTAGACCCAGATCAGACGGTTCCTATAGGAGTCATCTGGTCAGGATCTGCTCTGTTTGTTTATTAAATCATATAAGATCTGATTGTAGAGTTTCTGCATGAGCCAAAATAATCAAATTAATATTCATAATGTCATTATTTCTTACATGAATATTGGACAGGGAAAGGGTTAATCTATGCATGTTGAGCTAATTCTCGCCGATAAACCCTCTAACCCGTTACCTAATGAATATTGATGGTAAGGAATGAATACTAGTTAGCTGGATTTTTATAGTGACATGATGATTACTCTTTAACCCTTTCCCTGTTCTGCATTTAGGCCAAATTTCAATACCTGCTGAATATTCGTTAACAAAATAGTTATAAAGAAAATTTAATATGGAAGGTGGAACATTGTAGACATTTTAGAAAGTAAAGAAACAGAGCTATCAAATTCTATTAGCAAACAGAGTAGACCCTGATCAGACGGCTCCTCTAGGAGCCGTCTGATCTAGGTCTACTCTGTTTGCAAATGCGTGAAAACACGTTTATATGAGGGAAAGGGTTAAATAACGTCTTTCATTCATTTCATTCATTCATTTCATTCATTCATATTCAATAAGGGGACTTTTACCACGGCAGAACCTCCATGATGAGATCTTTATTATTTCATAATTAGCATAACATACATACCCTGACCAGACAGCTCATACAATATACAGGAGCTGCCTGATCTAGGTGTACTCTGTTTGCAAATGCATATAAATTCGTCCCTGTCATGTAAAGGATTAATTCAGATTTCAATGCAAACTTCCTTCTATTAATTACCAAAGACATAACCGAACTGTCTGACATTTTGGATCTTAGTGAAACTCTGGTTTCAAACCGTTTGCAACAGTTATCAATGGTTTGTCTGTAGAGTTCTAAAGGTAAATGTATGTACAGTAAAACCTCTCTATAACGGCCACTAAATTGTGTTAATTAGTTGGTATCTAGGGCAGGTGGCTGCTTAAAGCAATGTGAAAGTAAAACAGAACGCTCCTATGGGAGCGTTCTGTTTTACTTTCACCTTGCTTTAAGCAGCCACCTGCCTTTAACAAAAAATACTTGATGTAATTTAGTGGTGGTTATAGAGAGGTTTTACTGTGTGTATATCTATCTACAGTAGAAAATGGCCTAGGTTGCCATTCATTTATTTAACACAGGAGTATTAAAAAGCAGATGGTTGCTTAATGCAAGGGGAAAATAACACAGAAAACTCCTAAAGGAGCTTACTGCATTACTTTTGCCCTGCATTAAGCTACAACCTGCCTTACATACCCATAATTAGACATATTTTTGATGGCTGCTTATGTCAAGCTCTACTGCGTATTCATTTATATATATAATGATATGTAACAAATAGAAAAGAATCAAGACTAATTAAACCTTTGCATACTGAACTTTCAATTGAAATGTCCCATCATTGTTTGACAGTAACAGTCATTTAGTATAGGAGGATAACATTTGCAAAAATAAGTTTGAATGAGAAACTGTGCATGCCCTGACCAGAGGGCTCCTCTTTGATATATCTGTTCTGGGTCTACACTGTTTGTAAATGTCAATTAACTTGGTTCCAGTATTTGCATAGTTAACCCTCAATATGTGGGAACCGAGTATATAAGACCTTTGAAGACAGTGTAGACCCATATCAAAGGGTTCCTGGGGACCCTTTGATCAGGGTCTGCACTGTTTGTCATAATAACAACATTCTTCAGTGATATATTTTAATACAACTTTTTGTTTAATATTCATAAAAGGAGGAGCCAATTTTAACCTTTCTCTTGCTGAATTTTAAAATACATTTCTTCTTCTTTACTCATGCCCTGTTGTATAATTACATATATCTTCACTGGCTACAATTATTTCTCTGTGCAATCACTGCTGTTGAGTACACTGGTTGCACAATCAATTTGTAAATAGTGTAGACCCTGATGAGACAGCTCCTGCAGGAGCTGTCTCATCTGGGTCTTCACTATTTACAGGTAGGTATATTGACGTGAACAGTAAGCGAAGGGTTAATTTGTTTCTGCAGATTAAGAATGAATAAGCAGTGATATTGCGGTGCATTATCATACAGAAGATTGAGTGTTGACGTAAACTCTACAAACACAGTGTAGCATATAGAACCACTTCAGTAGCATTCAGTTTTCAAACCTTGACCCCGTAAACCTTGTTTGTGGGACTTAAGTTCACTTAACCCTTCCAAAGCTTTTTTTTCATAGAGGAATTGCTCACCAGTGTTTAACTACAGTAGCATGGAAGGCTTTTGTTTGCTACAGAACTTTGAATGAGAAACAGTGCTTGCGTGTCTTGCCTTTAACCCATTGCCTCATAGACTATTTTTAGATACAACCTCTTTGAACAAATCTGCCGAAAAGGAGCATTAACTAGAGAAATGGAAACATTTTGTAGTTTAAAACCATTGTGATAAATAGAGCATTTGCTCCTATAGGAGCAAATGCTCTATTTATCACAATGGTTTTACAATGTGATTTTCACAGTCGTCAAAAGTTGTCAATATGAGGGAAAGTGTTAAAGGGCTAGAGGGACTGATTTAATCATTTACTCCATGAATATTCATGTAAGAAAAATAAGACATTGTTATAATAGCACATGGACACAGGGAGTTTTGGTCACGGCAGAAACTGTAGAATCATATCTATAGTGTATATTAAGCAAACAGAGCAGATCTTGGTCAGAACTACAGCGGCCGTCTAATCTGTGTCTACTCTGTTTGCAAAGGCGTTGAAAGGTGTATATATGGAGTGAAGGGTTAAGTGGCTAGTGCCGATAAAAATAACAGTTTGGAAATATCTCAACTCCAACCACTATGGTGTTGATGTGAAGAGGCAAACCTTTTGTTAAAATTATGTAGGCGTATAGGCTATTTGTTCCGAACCAAATCGATCGCTACTTTTATTTTTTACTGCAGCAGTACATTCGCTAATGTACTGCTGAATGTCTAATACCTAACCCAGTGCCAGCTTCACGAAAAATGAAATATAATAACTAATTATAGACTTCACTAAAAAGAACAATGCCCACGCTGAAAAAAACAAAATGCATATAGATGAAAATATTAATGTATCAGAGATACTTCATATACGCAAACAGAACAGGCCATGATCATACGGTTCCAACATGAGTTTCTTACCGTTTCTACTCTGTTTGAAAAGGCACTTAAATGTTTCTCTGTCGGGTAAAGGCTTAACTGTCATAATGCATGTTTTTGTAAGTGTATACATTATAATCTTCTTGCAAGAACTAAACGGTTTGTCCCCAGATGTTGCTTTATTTTACATGCGAGTATAGCCACAGCTATGCATTGGTGCTATATGATCTATCGTACTCGCAGCACAGCCAGAACCAAGTTACTCCCCTACCCATTGACCGGTCGAGGATTCAAAAGAGGCGTATATAGAACTTTATGTGAAAGATGTTTTGTATTTCTACCACCAAACACTATCTTGCTGGTACCCGTTAGTATGTTAGAGGCATTTAGGACATTAGGTAATATATTTTACTGTATTTCTACCACTAAACACTATCGTGCTGGTACCCATTAGTATGTAAGCGACATTTAGGACATTAGGTAATATATTTTACTGTATTTCTACCACTAAACACTATCTTGCTGGTACCCGTTAGTATGTAAGAGACATTTAGGACATTAGGTAACATATTTTACTGTATTTCTACCACTAAACACTATCTTGCTGGTACCCGTTAGTATGTAAGAGACATTTAGGACATTAGGTAATATATTTTACTGTATTTCTACCACTAAACACTATCTTGCTGGTACCCATTAGTATGTAAGCGACATTTAGGACATTAGGTAATATATTTTACTGTATTTCTACCACTAAACACTATCGTGCTGGTACCCATTAGTATGTAAGAGACATTTAGGACATTAGGTAATATATTTTACTGTATTTCTACCACTAAACACTATCTTGCTGGTACCCGTTAGAATGTAAGAGACATTTAGGACATTAGGTAATATATTTTACTGTATTTCTACCACTAAACACTATCGTGCTGGTACCCATTAGTATGTAAGAGACATTTAGGACATTAGGTAATATATTTTACTGTATTTCTACCACTAAACACTATCTTGCTGGTACCCGTTAGTATGTAAGAGACATTTAGGACATTAGGTAACATATTTTACTGTATTTCTCCGCCAAACATTATCTTATTGGTACCCATTAGAAAATACAATAGAACCTGTCTTAAGTGACCATTAAATAGAGGTATAATTGTGGTCCTATAAGGCAGGTGGTAGTTTAATGCAGGTCAAAAGTAATGCAGGAATCTCCTATAGGAGATTTCTGCATTACTTTTGCCCTGCATTAAGCATCTACCTGCTTTTTTTAAAAAAAAAACCTATGTTCAATAAATGAATGGTCGTTAAATACATCGAGGGCCTGGTGCAAAACTATTCTAACTCCTTCACAAAGTGAAGGAGTTAGAACAGTTTTGCACCAAGCCCTCGACATGTTCTACTGTAGAATGGAAACCCCCGAAGTGATTCTAATGGATACCAGGAAGATAGATATTCGAGAGTATTTACGAGCAGTGCTATTGTGCATGATATATATGTCGATGTTCAGTGATCTTTTTTTCTTTCTGTTTGAACAAAATAATATTGCAGTTAATATCACGGTCTATAAACTTAACACTTTATTAAGATTAAACCAGTCGTATCAAAGTATCATTGAAATCATTTAATAAACATGAATATTAGCATAAGATAAAGTTAAACAGAGTGTAAGAAATAAAAGAGAGAAAGAGGTATAAAATGGTATTTAGAATTAGCAACAGAAAATCTAACCAAATGGCCATACACGTATATCTAACTACAAACGTTTCCATAAAAATAATGACGAGTTCGTGCATTACTCGGGAAGAATATACATGTAACATATTCTGATCCACGGTAAAGCATTTTTTAAATAATCAAATTTATCCTGTCACGTGCCTATTTTCCTGACGGATAACAAGGTGACTGATAAACTTTTTGTTATTATGTCAGTTGGTCACATGACCTGTAGCCGAAACTACTTTTTTTACCGAGACGTTTATTTCGTCAATACACACATTTTCGTCTACCGAGTGCTGAATAAAAAAGTTTAACAAAGCGAATTTGTTGATTTCAATCGATACCCATTAAACTAAATAGATCTAGATCTAATTCTTTCACTCCATTCTCCAAAACTTATTATTCTTAGGCCTAGACTAGATCTAGTAGTAGATCTAGATCTAGACTAGATCTAGTTGTTTGTCGCGAAATTACCGTGTTTAGATAAATCCACATCAAGAATCAAACATCGTGTAGATATCGTCAAGTGACAGGTTCTTTTTCTCACGTAACCAACCGAGCCAACGGTTTTGTTTTGACCATTTTTAAAGCAATGTGACTTTTTGGAATTCCAGTGACGTACGTAATAACGCCTTTATAGTGACGTCATTAACAGTCTGGAGCCAGTAGAGTCGGGTATACGTTGCGGTGCATTTTGTGGTACATTCGGTACAAAATAATAATGATTATATTTTGCTGTCGTGACAAGGATAAATAGAATATTTGGTTCCTAGCTTTGAATGAGAAATGTTATCTGGCTCGGCTTCTGAATATATCAGGTTCGCCTTCGGCTCACCTGATATATTCATCCGCCTTGCCAGATAACATTTCTCATTCAAAGCTAGGAACCAAATATTCTCTATATATGTACTGGGGCAATCAATTCAGAAACATGAATACAGGGACATTCTAAATGCTTGTCATGGAGAGAATACGAGAGAGCTGGGTAGATCGGGAGTAGAACCCCTCTAAATCGGAATTATAATAAAGAACAATGTATGTCTTTTTAGGCAGATAGTAGCCAAGCCTAAATGCATACTGAAAGTCATGCAAAAACTTGTTTGGTAGATTTCAACATATATACATTTAGCAGCCATCATTCTGTCTGGAATACAGACTGTGATACTAATTTTGTCGTCCGGTATAGAGTGTTTTACTGTATAGAACCTATCTTAAACGGCCATTCATATAATGAGTTTTAAAAAACAGGTGGTTGTTTGATGCAGGGCAAAAGTAATACACAAAGCTTTCTGTATTACTTTTGATCTGAATTAAGCTACCACCTGCCTTACAAATAATCAAAAAGATCCATTTTATGGTCGCTTAAGACAGGTTTTACTGTGCACAACCTTTAACCCCAAACGAATGTATTTTAACTCCTTGACAAATATTGTAGACCCAATCAGACGGCTCCTGTAGGAGTAATCTGAACAGAATATATCCTGTTTGCTTACGGAAAACGTTGGATCGGATTCACAACAATTTCTGTCATGGCGAAACTCACGTGTTCATATACCATTATAAACAAAATCAGGTAATAAATATTCATGATATCATTATTTCTTACATGAATATTCATTAGGTAATGGATTAAAAGAGGGCATGAATAATATAGTTTAAATACCTTCATACACTCCTTATAAAGATCAAGGTATATATTATAATATAGGCTTAATCCTTGTATTCATGAATATTTAAACAAGAACTCATGACTTCATGAATGTTCATTTATTATTTTTGTATACTGATGAATTAAAAATGCTGGTTTTTTGGCCATTTTAGAACTTTTAGAGTGATATCTTAATTATTCCATAATTAGCAAATAGAGTAGACTGGTCAGATGGCTCCCGTGGGAGCTGTCTGACCTGAGTCCAATAAGTTTGCCAATGTGCCAAAGGTATATGAGGAAAAATGTTAATTTGCTTATGGAAACATACAAAGAACAACTTTATATAAATCATGATATTAGTACTCGCTCTGGCGCACCGTCAAGACTTATTAGTGACAGGTGATATTTGAAAGTTTGGCATTCCATGTATTTACCTCAAAATTATAAAGGCCAACTGATCTTCCATCTCCCCCATTTGGTAAAGACGAATACTCTTTAACCCTTTCCTCCATAAATACGCCTTTCTACGCCTTTGCAAATAGAGTAGACCCAGATCAGACGGCTCCTAGAGGAGCCGTCTGATCAGGGTCTGTTCTGTTTGCTTATGATATGATAAATATATGATTCTACAGTTTATGCCATGTTGAAAATACTGTAGTAGAAACTAATGTAGACCCAGAATCTAATTCTAAGTGTAGTTTGCATTATTTGCATTAATTTGCCTGGCAGATTATTTGGGATAATTACCGTAATGTTGTTTTTTTCAATTTGTATGTAAATTACTGGCTGTTAAAATTCCTTGCAATGTGTTGGGAGTTTTACTGCTCTTTCCTGTCTTAATAGCCGTATTGTGTTACGGGATTATTTTGGAAAGTCAGACAAACTAGAGTATAAATGCAAATTTAGAAGCTTGTTTTACTTTTACACGCATTGGGTGTGAAGATCGTGCGCATAATCGTTAGAACAGTCTGTGTGTCTATTTGTCTGCAAGTTTTTTCTAACTATAAACCTCCATGCAGATCTCTATACCCCGTCGTATACAGACTATCTTTCAGTCATCTCGAGCCAAGGTCAAGGTCGAAGCTATATCACTGCCGGTGTCACTAACATATATATCGGTACGGTACTTTATAGACCGGCCCTTAACCTTTCCCCACATGGATATTAATGAAAGAATGTGTGACTCCTTGAATATTCATTTACTGATCTTTTACAGTGGCACATTAACAGGCAAATGCTTGACTGTGACAAAAAATTCAAGATCTTATCAATTTTATTCTATAAACAAACAGAGCAGACCTTAATCAGACAGCTTCTATAGCTCCTGTTTGATCTGGATTTACTCTCTTTTCAAAGTTGCCAGCTTCGTCTTTATGAGGGGAAGGGTTAACCCATTCCCTCATATTGACGTTTTTTGACGACTCTGTAAAAGTCACTTTGTGAAACCATTGTGATAAAAATAGAGCATTTGCTCCATAGGGGCAAATGAACTATTTATCACAATGGTTTCAAAACTACACAATTCTAAAAGTGTCCTTTTCTATAGTTAATGCTCCTTTTCGGTAGATTTATTCAAAGAGGATGGTTCTAAAATAGCCAAGGAGGGAAAGGGTTAAACACTGTACCCACCCTTACCCCCGCTGTAAAAGGTCTCCTCATATTTGCATTTGGTGCAGTTTTGACTACTTCCATTCGATCAAGCTTTTGAGCAACTATTGGCTGAGTGTCAAACAGCTTGGATCCTGATGAGACTGGGTCTCGTGTGAATATAGCCTATTTACAAATGCGAGCCAGGTCTCAGTTGGCAAGAGAAGTGTTAACTATTTGAATGCTGAATTGTACAGGTGGAATGGATCAACACTGTTTAACGATAATCCCCATCCAGTGTGAAAGGGTATACTATGCGAGAGGACTCTAAATAACAGATAGTGCAGACCCTGATCAGATGGATCTTTAGAAGCCCTCTGATATGGGTCTGCACTGTTCTGCAGATGCCAGTTCAATCGTTTCCCACACACATACAGTTAAACGTGCCCAAGTTCAGTTCATTATTTTCCTCTCATATTTTATGAGAATTGTTGAGATGTCTAATTTTCTTTAATGGAAAAATCTTCTTTATTGCGTAATTTTAAACTTTTGACATATATATGGTTAATTTTTCACATAATTACCACTTGTGTACATACATTATTACTAAGCAGGATGAAAAGACCAAAGTGTTGGATTTAAACATATAAATAACAACGTAATTATCCCATGGTTTAAGCATCTTTGGTGGCGCATTGTAGGACTTCATTTTCTCCAACATCATACTCTTCTCCCCTGAGAAATTCGTGATTAAATTCTGCTCGAAAATCAGTCAAACATTTCCTAGATTCTAAGAAAAAATTGATCGATGCCGCTTTTACATGAAATAGATTAGAAACCAGGCAAGAATTTTGGAAATGCACAGCAACATCAGAAGTACAAATGAAATGCACGCTCACACAGACACTGTAACACACACACGACCTTCATAGAAGCTCCAAACCTATATTATATTAGCAGTGCCGTGAAACCAAACCTCAACCCAATCTCATCGAAAACAATTCAAGATGTGACGCCACAACTTACACAAGAGTATGATTATAAGGCATGACGTCACAAAATGCCGTAGTAAATATTGGTTGGGCTGAAATCATACTCTTCGCAAGATGAGTATCGCCAGAGTTAGACAGTGTCAAAAAAACTTCAGACAATTTCTGATTTTGTTTACTACCTTGGAAAGCTGTATTTATATGCAAACTTGCTTTAACCCGTAACTATTATATGAATATGCATATAAGAAATAATGACATCACGAATTTTAATTAAATGACTTTATAAAATTGCGTATTAACACCCGAAAAATTTACCATGGTAGAAACTATAGAATGAGCTATATAATAGTTCATAAGCAAATAGAGCAGACCCTGATCAGACGGCTCCTACAGGAGCCGTCTGATCTGGGTCTACTCTATTTGCAAATATGTAACAGGCTTTATCCATGGAGTTAAGGATTTATCATCATTTTCTTATGCCTGAAACTTGGTTTGGACGACATTCAGCGGGGCAGGGCAATCTCTAAGTCGGTTGAATGCAACCTGGGTTAACCCTTTAACTGATGATTATCAATGTAAGAAAATAATGACATCATGCATAGTAATTAGAATTTTTCATTTTATGATGACATATGATATGAATACAGGCCTGTTTGGCCATGGCTAAAGCTGCTGTAGAATCTGATCTATATTATTTCATAAGCAAATAGAGCAGACCCTGATAAGAGCGATCCTACAGGAGACGTCTGATGTGGGTCTACTCTGTTTGCAAAGACATTAGAATTTGCCTCTATCAGGTAAATGGTAACCTAGTAACGCATAACAAGACAGATTCTGTGCTGTCCTATATATTGACATGATAAAGACACACATCTACATTTATATTAACACCTGGTCCAAATCAGCCAACTTCTGTATTACAGTAAAACCTCTCTATAACGGCCACTAAATAACATCAAGTATTTTGTGTTAAAGGCAGGTGGTTGCTTAAAGCAAGGTGATAGTAAAACAGAACGCTCCTATAGGAGCGTTCTGTTTTACTTTCACCTTGCTTTAAGCAGCCACCTGCCCTAAATACCAACTAAATAACATAATTTAGTAACCGTTATAGAGAGGTTTTACTGTAGCTATTTGATCTGTTTACTCATGGACCAATATACGAGCCCACAGTTTCTGCATTGACCAAACATTCCTTAGTTCATATGTCATTTTAAAAAGGTAATTAATATTCATAACGTCATTACTTCCTACATAAATATTCATGAAGTAGAGGTGAGATTCTACTGAGAAGCTGGGGGCCAACTATGTATTGCACTATAATCCTTTTATGTTTTTTTGAAAATTAAAGAAGAAAAAATCTATATTTAGAGTTGAAGCAGACGAGATTTCAGCAGACGAGTTTATTAACTCTTTGCATGCTAGCGGCGAAACTGGGATTACCATGCAAACATTATGGATCCAGATGAGACGCCGCATAATGCGGCGTCTCACCAGGATCCAAACTGTTTGTCATCTTGGCCATATTTTTGCAAAGAAATGAGAGAAAGTTTATTTTAAGAATTGAAGCAGACGACAATTGTTGCAGACGAAAAATTACTAAGCGTGCAAAGAGTTAAAAGTGCTTACTGTTATATAACTATCATTTAACCTTTACGTCCGTGAATGTTCATATAAGAAATAATATGAATTTGCTGAATTTTCATAATGGGCAAATGAACATGAGAATGTCTGTGCCTTGGCAGAAACTGTAGAATAAAATCTACATCATTCCATCAGCAAACAGCGCAGACTCTGATCAGACAGCTCCTTAGCACTCGTCTGAGTTGGGTCTACTCTGCTTGCTAGGGTGTTAACTCATTCTCTCCAAGGCTATTCTTAGACCCAACCTTTTTGAATTAATCTACCGAAAAGGAACATTAACAAGAGAAAAGGAAAATTTTATATTTTGTAGTTTGAAACCATTGTGATAAATAGAGCATTTGCTCCTATAGAGGCGTAAAAATGCGTCACTAGGGTGTAATGTGTTAAAAGGCAATGGAGTAAATAGTTAATATTGTTCAATTTAAATATTGTTTACCATTGCATTTAAATAATAAATGTCCATCATGCATTTATTATCTAGATTGAGAAGCATTATGCATGCATCGGGCGCAAGTTGCATAAAATATGTACAGTAAAACTTCTCTAATTCGAACATTCAAACCAATATCAATTCCAATCTTAAAGAAATGTACAGTAAAACCTCTCTATAACGACCACTAAATTACATCAAGTATTTTGTGTTAAAGGCAGGTGGATGCTTAAAGCAAGGTGAAAGTAAAACAGAACGCTCCTGTAGGAGCGTTCTGTTTTACTTTCACCTTGCTTTAAGCATCCACCTGCCAAATACCAGCTAATTAACACCATTTAGTGGTCGTTATAGAGAGGGTTTACTGTAGTAGCATAACCCTCTCATTCATATGAACGCCTTTGCAAACAGAGCAGACCTAGATCAGACGGCTCCTGTTGGAGCTAATGTTTACCAATAGAAATGGATAGATCTATTTCTTTAGTTTCTTAATTGGCTACATTGTTCCGCCTACCATTTCTATTATACCTATTCTGTCCTTGAATATTCTCTAGGTATTGAAAATTTCAAATAGACATAAAACAGGGAAATAATAATGCAGATTGAAATACACATAACAAGCTCACAAATGTTTTAACCTACATTAAACAGCCTGTTGCCTAAAAAGATCTAATTTCTTTCTTCCTAAATTCCGGGTTAGAGGAGTTTTGACTGTTGTACGTGATTGATGTTATTTTAATATGCGGTCATAACCCATTCATTAATTATACCTTAAGGTCAGTGTTCGCTTGCATTAATATTATTAATATGACTGACTTGCTATTGCATGTGGATTCAAAATAGACAAGAGCGTGACGATCGTATCATATCACTCACCTAAGTCAAAGATTTATATCAGCTAATTTTTTAAAAAAAATGGAAAAATGTTAACTATTTGTCATACTGTTTAACCCTTTACCTGGTACTGACGTCTTGTTTTGACCCCTTTGCAAACAGAGTAGACCCCGATCAGACGGCTCCTGTAGAAGCCGTCTGATCTGGGTCTGCTCTGTTTGCTTATATGATACTATACATGTAGACCTGATTCTACAGTATACATACCTGTGGAGCTATTGTGGCTGCATGACCTAGAACAACAACAACAACAGTTTCTGAAATGGCCGCACATTTCTGAATCCGTATAAAGAAAAAATCATCTAACTGATATTTAAAAAGTAATTACATGTATTTCTTATACGAATATTAATTATGTGAAGGGTTAGGAGGAGAATTGTATTTCGTGTACATGACCTATATGGACAAAATAGAACACAAGCCCTAGAGTCACTTTGACTGATTTTGAATGTAGGGAAGTGTAAACCCAATCATAGTAACCCTTTATAATAATAATAATAATAATAATAAAGAATATATTTAACGGAGTACTCATGTGGTTATAACCAATCTTCCATGAGGCTCTCAACAGAGAGAACGCATATATAGTTAGATACGATTGTAATAAAGTAGCAATGCTATCATAACAATTTTGCATAAGCACCAACCTTGCACTGATGATAGACAGATCTGAGTTAACCCATAAAGTGCTAAGCACGACAATTGTTCGTTGGTTTGTTTGTTTTTGTTTGTTTGTTGTTGTTGTTTTTTGGGGGGGTTGTTTGTTTGTTGTTGTTTTTTGTTTGTTTTTTGTTTTGTTTTTTGGGGGTGGGGTTACACCGTAGATAGATTCATTGTAATGACTTTGCAAATGGAGCTGACAGTGATCAGACGGCTCCTGTAGGAACCGTCTGATCAGGGTCTGTCCTGTTTGCTTATGGAAGTATATACATGTACATGTATTTCGGATTCTGCAGTTTGTGCCATGGCCAAACATTCCCTTATTTATAATGTCCGCAATTTTGTATTTTGTATTCATGTCATGATTTCCTATATCGATATCAATGAGTGAAATGTTAACTTCGGTATATCCTGAATTTAGCCTGTATCCATCAAAACTGTATACAGTCATATCTCTGTATAGAAGAATTTAGACCCTGTTAGGCAGGTGACAGTTTAATGCATGGTGAAAGTCATGCAGAAAGCTCCTAGATGAGCTTTCTGCATGACTTTCACCATGAATTAAGTCACATGTCTTAAATATCGATAATAATACGTATGTTAGTGTTCCAATAATCGAGATTTCACATGTAAAGGTCGTTGAAGTCCACTATTTCGATACAGTAAAAGTCCCCTTAACCGTAATATTAAAATACAGTAAAATCTCGATTATTCGAACACTAAAATACGTATTAGGATCGAGCATTGAGACATATTGCAGCTTAATGCATGGTGAAAGTCATGCAGAAAGCTCCTCTAGGAGCTTTTTGCATGACTTTCACCATGCATTAAGCTGCCACCTGCCTAAAAGGTTCTAAATTGTTCTATACAGAAAATTCGAATAATCGAGATTTTACTGCAGTATCAGTGCCGATCTTAACAACAAGTGGCAGCTCAATACAGGGTAAACATCATACACAAAGTCATAGCCCCCAAAAGGAGCTTTTTATATGACTTTCACCCATGCAGCCACATGCCTTAATTCTAAATAAATCTTTAATAAAAGACCGGTTTTGAGGGGATTGACTGTACTCAGAATCTTCTTCGATGACAATGTTTTGTTAACCCTTTCCCTGTTCTATGTTTATTTCAAATTTCAATACCTACTGACTATTCATAAACAAAACTAGTTATAATGAATACGGAAGGTGGAACATTGTAGCCATTTTGGAAAGTAAGAAACAGGTCTATTAAATTTCATTAGCAAACAGAGCAGTCCCTGATCAGACGGTTCCTTTAAGAGCCGTCTGATCTGGGTCTACTTTGTTTGCAAAATGCATGAAAACACGTTTATAAGAGGAAAAGGGTTAACTGAGGACAATCACTTCATTATGTAAATGACTTAAAACAGTTTGCTACATGCCAGCGATTTTATGCAGAAGAACGTCTTAACCCATTCCCTCATAGGCTATTTTAGATGCAACCACTTTGAATAGATATACCGAAAAGGAGCATTAACTAGAGAAAAGGAAACTTTTTAGATTTTTTTAGTTTGAAACCACTGTGATAAATAGAGCATTTGCTCCTAAAGGAGCAAATGCTCTATTTATCACAATGGTTTCACAAAGCCACTTTTACAGAGTTGTCAAAAGTCATCAATATGAGGGAAAGGGCTAATGTCACATTTTCTGTTATGCGTGTATGAGAAAGTAGGTTGGCGGATGGATGGATTTGGTTGGGTTGGTTTGAGTTGTAGTAGGATGGGATTAGGTGGGTGGATGGGTGAAGGTTAGTTCGACCACCTCAGATTGTATATCCTATGACAAGAAATCTGTAAAATATAATATTGAAATGTGGTCATACGCATCAGTAACAAATATATTAGAATGTGGCAACATAAGGCAGAAGCCAACCCGTCCCTCCATTGGCTTGTTTATAACAATGATATAATAAGTTGATTGGAACACACCTATTAAGCCTTCGATTGCGGGAAACGAGCTGGCTGAATGAACTCTACTTTGACATGGTGATGGGCTACTCCACTTTTAAAATTCGGCATTGAAAGGGTTAAAAGAAAACTGTTATAAATTACACTTACAGTAACACATGTCTACAATACAACTGAATTATAGGTCTACCCTGTACCCTGAAAGACACATTTGAACATCTTTACAAACAGAATAGGCACGGATCAGACGGTTCTCGCAGTATCCGTCTGATCAGGATCTACCCTGTTTGCTTATGGATTAATATAGATATAATTTTATAGTTTCTTCCATGGCCAAAACTGCCATTATAAAAATCATGTAATTAATATTCATTAACCTTTAGCCTGCTATGGGCGGATGAGTGAATACATGTACCTATGCAAACAATTTGGATCCAGATGAGACGCCGAGTAACTCGGCGTCTCATCAGGATCCAAACTGTTTGACACCCTGATTGCAATTTGGTAGACAAATTTATTATAGCTTGAATTTTGAAAATGTATTACGTGAATACTTCTGTAAACATAATTTGCTCAGCAGGCAAAAGGTTAAGTAATATTTTTATACATGAAAAATCATGAGATAAAGAGCTAATGCAAGATTAGAGATATACAGGTCTCCATAGGTCCAATTACTGTTTGCTGATTTCAAAAGCCACCTGTCCTTACTTACTAAGTGGTCGCTTTAGATAGGCTCTACCGTATCTTCAAACTAAGCTTATGAAAATAATAATTAGCTAAGAAAACTACGGGCCAGGATGGGTTCAAGGTTATAAAACCTCTGAGTTAGAGTCTGAGATCATTCTCAAGTATCTGATTGGTCAGATGCTTGAGAATGATTTCAGACTTAAGCAAAATGTTTTATAACATCGAGGCCTGGAATAGTAAAATGATATCAAACACTTTGTAAGGAGATCGTGGAAGCATGCGTGTCTGATGCCATCAACTTCTATCATGTTTGTTTGGAAGAAAGTATTTGAAAGTAAAAGTGAACAGAGAACATATGACGGACAGAGAGACGAACGGACGGTCAGAAAATTACCATACTAGCCGACACTGAGTATGAGGTGAGCTAAAAGGGGTTTCACATTTATTTACAGCTATTAAAATCTAATCATTCCTGTCAGTTGACTGTTTGAAATTGTAAACCAAATATATTAATCGTTTAACACGTATAGCATGTAAATTCTTAATTATCATAATTTTCTGTTTACTTTCAATGTATATGTCTGTATTCAGTCTCCACTGAAATAACTGCCCTCCATTGAAACGGCAACACTTTTATTCTGTGGAGATGTGGATTTCGATTAAGTGTTTTTAGTGTGAGTTATCTTTGTTAAAATGTGATTTTAAGTATTTAGTCTATAAATATTTGTGATTAAAATCGTGACATCATGCGTATTAATCAACTGAATTTTACAATGCAATATATATATACAGGGAACCTTTCGGCGCCAATGTCGCCTGCTGGCACCCTTGAAAACAGTGCAGTCCCAGGTCAGATGCCGCCTTTTCAAGGCGGCATCTGACCTGGGACTTCACTGTTTTCTGTATTATTTTAGCCCATGCATACATTTTTTTAAAAAACAAATGTTTTACTGATATATCTTTATTATTTAGTTTAGAATTATATTTAACATGAAATTATTATTGCAGACGACACTTTTAAATTTGGCGCCAAAAGAGTTACCCATGACAGACACTGTAGCATCAGACCCACGTGATTCCATAAACAAACAGAGCAGATCTTGATCAGATGGCTCCTACAGTCTGGTCTACTCTTTTTTGTAAAGGGGTTAAACGGCATATATAAGTATTTATGGACACTTATAGAGTAAACAAGTTCTGTATAAGTACACCTTTCTGTGCCTTTGCAAACAGAGTAGACCCAGATCAGACGGCTCCTATACGAGCCGTCTGATCTGGGTCTGCTCTGTTTGCTTTTGAAATAATATAGATATGATTTTACAGTTTCTGTCATGGCCAAATGTTCCTCTGCCCATGTACCATTTCAAAACAAACCCTAATTAATATTCATGATGTCATTATTTCTTATATGAATATTCATGAAGGCAGTAAAACCTGTTGTAACCGACCATGAATTGATTAACACTTTTTGAGGACACTTCGCTAAATTGTTTTGGCATTCAACTTTAATGCAAGGTCTCATAACTTTATCCACCAAACCTGATTTATTCGCTGTGTTTACACATACAGATGATATTGTTTTGATAGTTATAGAGTAGCAATAATCTGAAAAAAGGTACATGTAGACCAAAATGACATCAGAGCTGTTTTCAAATATCTTCATGTAAAAGGGGTAAACACTTCGTGAAGATTCCGATTCTACTGTTAAAAGTGGATAACTGATTTCAAGCGAGACAAAGCGAGCACTAACGATGATCTACGTTCGGGTCGCCCAAATCTGCGACCACGGGCGATCAGGTTGGGGCAATTCACTGCGTGGTGAAGAATGATAGACGTGTCACAGTCCAACATATCAGTTTTAGTCATATTCATGCTGCTTTGACCGACATTCTGGAGATGAACAAACTGTCTGCAAATACTTTTTAATCCGGACTAAAAGCTGAAAAGACTGGAGAACAATTTTAGATACAGTAAAATCTCGATTATTCGAACACTAAAATACGTATCATCATAGATATTTAAGACATGTGGCAGCTTAATGCATGATGAAAGTCATGCAGAAATCTCCTGTATGAGCTTTCAGTATGACTTTCACTATGCATTAAGCAGCGACCTGCCAAAAAGTGTCTAAATGCTTCTATAAACAATCGAATAATCGAGATTTTACTGTATATCGTTTTCAAGCTGACCCAGCCAATTTCTTCAAGAGGTTTGTGACCCAAAATGAAACATGTGATCATCATTTTGACCCTGGATCCAGGTCTCAAAGCAAGCTGTGAAAACAATCCGGGTTTCTTCCTCCCAAGAAGTTCAAACGAGTTGCACCTATTGGCAAGGTAACGGTTTCTGTTTTCTGGGACTGTAATGGGATTCTCGTGATTGCCTTCTTGACACAAGGCCACAAGGACCAGAATTGCACCAGCTGAAAGAAGAAACCAGGACAATGATCAAGTCCACATAACACACGCAATGGTTGAAGTTGAACGATGTGGCTTTGAACGGTTGTCTCCTCAACCTTACTTTCCGTCTAATTTCTGCCTTTTACCAAATTAACCCATTCCCACTTAGGCTATTTTTAGACCTAGACTCTTTGAAAAAATCTACCAACAAATGAGTATTTACAAGCGAAAAGGAATCTTTTTTTAGAAATGTGTATATTTGAAACCATGCTGATAAATAGAGCATTTGCCCCTATGGAGCAAATGCTCTTTTTATCAGAATGGTTTCAAAAAGTGACTTTTACAGAGGCGTCACTGTGCGGGAATGGGTTAAAGCCCACCCACATGCGTGAAGCTCAAGCTGCAACCTTTTTCCAAAAATGGACTGCAAAGCTTGATGATCGTTGGGCTAAATGCATTGAAGTTCATGGCGACTAGATTGAAAAATAATGCATGACTGATGGTCCCATCCGTGGCGTCGTCTCATGACGCGGGGCATGATTAGGTGATATTTTATAAATGTAAGGGGTTGGTCATGTAAAGCTTTCAGGAATTGAATTAAATAAAAACAAACAGAAGGTATTTAAGTGATCACTCTTATAAAATTGAAGCTACCCTCATCCACGTCATTAAATTTAGTCGAAGATTGAAAGCGCTTTGGATAATTATACTTTAGAAATGACAGCATTGAATGTAATAATATGAACTGGTCAGACAAAACTTGAATATTGTCAGAAATGTTTTAGTTGGAAGTAAAGATATCTCAGATTTTTGTTAAAAAAACGAGAATACAATCATGAACCATTTCAATGCTGAATTTCAAAAGTGTAATGGTCCATCAGTGTTTAACAGCAGACTCCATTCAATATGACATGCTTAGAATAGTTACAGGATTATGAATTACAAACCGTGCATACCAAGATCAAAAGGCACCTCTAGGAGCTCTCTGATATGGGTCTACAACGTTTGCAAATGTCAGTACATGTGCTTCCCGCATTCAAAAGGTAACCCTTTCGGAGCCAAATTTCTAATTGTCGTCTGCAATCCAAGTTTGTTAAATCATTCAGTAAAATAAGGAAATGAGATAAATAAATGCAAATTTCAAAGGAATAAATCACATATATAGAAAAAGAGATTGAGACAAATAGTGAGGTTCCTGATCAGACGCCGCCTTGAAAAGGCGGCGTCTGATCTGGGACTGCACTATTTGTCGCGGTGCATTTATGCGACTGCGGCGGTGAAAGTGTACATTCTTACTACAAACGACACCGATTCGAAGCAATATTGTAACTCAAATAAAGTCTGTCTATGAATTTTAACTTGTTATGGGTAAACTAGAGTGAAACAATAAAACGGAATATATTAATTGGCAACACATATAAAAGTAGGCTTGGTGTTCCTGGCATACACGTTTAGTCTATGAAGATATTTTATGATATCAGAGCGCAAGTTATACGTGGTAATCAATTAATTAAATACAGAGGCAGATGTATTTTATTCAAATCATGGATTGATTCGGGTATAATATACATAATCGTGATAAATGGTGATAGAGAAACAAGATACGATAATCAAACAAACTAGTCAATAAAGAAACTGGATACCAGAAAGTCGCAAATTAAAGACAACAATTCCAAATAACATGAAACATGTTTTAACCCGTTCAAAGGTGGAATTTCAAATTGATTATTCTAAAATTAAAACAGGTCAAGCTTACCATGACCATTCAGGGATTTTTTCTACAGAAACGTGTAACATGACAAACAGTGCATACCCTGGGTCCACACTGTTTCCAAAGGATATAAGTGACTCGGATCCGGCAATGAATGGGTGAAAATCAACGAAATCATGAACACAAATACAGTTTCAGTCCTTGGTAAAAACTAGAACATTTTTACATCAAATAATAGAAAAATTAAAGCGCCGAATATTCATCAATATTGGGAAACAAAACTTAACATGCAAGATAAACTGGCATTTGGTTTATTACATCATAAATGACTCTTACGTTGACAGCAGAATGAAACAATTGAAAATAAAACTCTTTTCAAATGGAAGTTGATTCAAGTTTACTCTCCCATACACAACCATTGCAGTGAAATCGAAAACACGGAACAGTTTTAATAAATGCAGATATACAGTACAACCTCTCTATAACGACCACTAAGCTACATCAAGTATTTTGTGTTAAAGAGAGGTGGCTTGCTTAAAGCTATGTAAAAGTGAACAGAACGCTCCTATAGGAGCATTCTGTTTTACTTTCACCTTGCCTTAAGTAGCCACCTGCCTTAAATACCAACTAATTAACACAATTTAGTGGTCGTTATAGAGAGTGTATTTGAAAAAAAAATCACAATGTGTTTCACATGCAAGGTAGCAGCGAGAGTTCAACAGAGACTGATATGCTCGACGTCATTGGAAAAAAGGAACTCGTGCGTCAATAAATACTGCATGTAATGTAGACCAAGCTTTGGATCCAGACTGTTTGCACAGGTCAGTGCCAATTTAACCCTTTCCTCAATAGGCTATTTTAGATCCAACCTCTTTGGATGCATCTACCGAAAAGGAGCATTAACTAGAGAAAATGAAAATTTTACAATTTTATAATTTGAAACCATTGTGATAAATAGAGCATTTGCTCCTATAGGAGAAAATGCTCTATTTATCACAATAGTTTCAACAGGTTACTTATACAGAGGCGTAGAAAGGCATATTTATGGAGGAAAGGGTTAACTCTTTACTAAAAAAAGGATGCAGTTTTACGCATTTGCAAACCGAGTAGACCTAGATAAGATAGTTACTATAGGAGCTGTCTGATCGGGGTCTGCAGTTTGCATATGGTATAAACCTCTGGTTCTACAGTGTTTGCCATCTCTAGAACTTCCCTTGTTGACACTTTTATTCTCCTGTAGTCTCTGCTCTGTTTGCTAATTGAAATTTGAAATATTTATTTCTTTACTTTCTAAAATGGCTACAATATTCAATACATTTCATATATAGAACCTAGGATTTGTTATGGTCGATGAGAGCGTCATTGTTGCTTTTTTCTCTCTAGTTCTTATAAACACTACAAACATATCAGTTAATCCATTGAGAGCGGTAAGCGAGTGAACTGATATTTACAAACAGTGAAGGCCTAGATCAGAAAGCTCTTAGAGGAACCTCCACATCATGATCTACACTGTTTGTCATTCAAAATCCTCTCGCAGAGTACCCCCTTTCATACTGAATAGACTATATCAATAAACAACGATGCACCATTCCACTTTTTAAAAAAAACAGCATTTAAAGGGTTAAGGATCAAAGATTGTGAATACTGAATCCTTATTTCCGCCGAAGATTACTTTGGTTATAACAGTGTCATCATGATTCAACAACACGTGCAAAAACTGATCTGTAACCTTGATTCAGTTGCTCTTTGCAAGACGTACACCCAGAGGTCTCTAGTTCGATTCTCTGAACGGGGAGACGAGAACCATGACATGGTAACTTACTCACATTTTGTGCTTGCAGTTAGCTTATCAAAAGACACGCCATTGTGTTTAAATAACACAGATGACATCTTAGGAGCAGATGACAATTTTAACGACATAGTAAAAATTCACTAGCGCACTTTATCATATACCAATAATGCACCCGTAATCCTTGAAGATGACAAAACACACTTTCTGTCATCTAAATTACGTCAAATGCCACTTGAAAAGGTAAAAAAACTTCGTATTTAGAGTTGTGTGTGTCAGGCAAGAGACTACTAAAGTTGATCCCATAGGCCTACGTTGGTAAGGACTTTCCTTAACCGCATTGATCATTGAGATACCCCTCAATTTTAAGTTTTATCATTTAAGATACAGACTGGGAAACAGTGCTACCCATATTTTCGCATAAAATTGCCTATGAATTCCTTGAAAATACCATTATCTCAAATATTGCATATAAATTCAATGAAATAACAGAATGGCAGCTGTTTATTACAAAACATGAGATATGAAGTAGTGTTTTAGTTTTAGTTTCTCTCTATAACCTACCAGGGACTCGCAAATTTGAAATATGTGAACGTAAGCTACGGATTCCCTAACCTTTTTGCTTGGCCAACAAACATCTGGCGGATTTAGTAGTGTCTGACCCATCACAAGAGCGAACATACCAGTGCGTATTGGATACCAGCCTTGCGTGTTTTATTTTTTAAAATGATCATGTATACATGTTTCATTGTCCATAATGTTCATGAAGTGTTTGAAACCTTATCCCGCTCTATGCGACTTGAATCGTATCTACAAATAGCTTAGACTCAGATTAGAAGCCGAGTAACTCGGCGTCTCATCTGGAGCCAAGCTGTTGGACACTTGGTCAATAGTTTTTCAAAAGCTGAATCGAATCGGAAGTAGTCAGAATTGCATCAGATCAAAATATGAACAGCCATTTTTTTTCACAGGATAACTGTTACCTATCGTTTGTTTCTCATTAATCTTGAATTAGTGCTCTACAGTGTAAACATGTTGATATAGTCCTGCTGCGAAACGATTCGGTTTGTTTTCATTTTTGTTCATTTTCCAGGCCAGTTGTGCTTCATCTTTGCACATTTTACAGGTCAATGATGGTAGATTGACCCTGTCATAAATTCTGTCTTCGATTTTTTAAGCCTTCAAGTTGGATGGCAGCATGTCAGTGACGGTCTATGCCTGAATCAATTCTAGTTAATTTCCAAGGTATTCCCCACCTTGAAATAAAAATAGATGAAAAATAATAAAAAAAGGAAAATTGAAGCAGACGACATATGTTGCAGACGAAAAGTGACAGCGAAGGAGTAAACTCTTTCCCTGGTGAAGACGCCTTTTGATGCATTTGCAAACAAAGTAGATCCAGATCAGACGGCTCCTGTAAAGACCGTTTTGTCGGTAGAGTAAAGCAAATGTCGTGTGCTGCACAATTGTCGTCTGCTTCAATTTCAGAATTATACTTCTATTCTATAAATATTTTGAAAAACGTTGAGAATGAAATATAGTTTCTGTTGGACTTAAACTGTTCTCACAAGTACTCGTGAATATGTCCGTTACTTTCTTAAGACTCACTATGATTTTTGTTCTTTGTTTGCACAGTGTATTTATGGGCGATCTCGAGACTTAACAATTTCAATTTGGTTATTATAGTGAAAATCTTTGCACTTAATTCAGTTAAATCTAAAAAGGCCTGTTCAGGTTTGAAAAGGTTCATTTGGTATCCTTTAATGGTAAAGGCGTCCTTGAAAGTGAACAATAAAAGCCAATACCCCCAGCCACTTATCCTTACTTAGGTACTTATAAGTTATAACTGCTTCATTTGGAACTCCTTACGTACACAGGGAATGTTGTTACGAGTAACGTACAGACCATTTTCTCATTGACATCCATCTCTTAACCCTTCCCCTGTTCATTGTTCATCTAAGAAATAATGACGTCATGAATATTTATGAGCTGAAATTTGAATAATGGCATATGTAGATAAGTTATCATTGTTTTGGTATAAACTATAGAGTCAGATCTGTTACGATTCCATAAGCAAACAGAGCAGACCCTGACCAGACGGGTCATATAGGAGTCATCTGATCTTGATCTACTCTGTTTGCAAAGGCGTGAAAGCATGTTTATGAGAGAAAGGGTTAATCTAATATGACTACCATCACATCCACCAGTGCCACTATCGCTTAAACTATCTAAACCATGAACTAGCCAACTGGCGACTATTGTTCTTGTTGCTTTCTGTTGCTGTTTCTATATTGGTAGGAATTGTACAGTTAGATCTATAATAATTTCATAAGCAAACAGAGCAGACCCTGACTCCTATGGCAGCCGTTTAATCTGGGTCTACTCTGCAGATTTGTGGAATGGCGTTTACATGAAGGAAATGGATAAAAGCACAGCAACATTATGACACGTGTATAACACCGATACGCGACAAAATAACACGTGTATAACACCAATACGCGAAACAATGACATGTGTATAACACCAATACGCGAAGCAATGACACGTGTATGAAACGCGCATAACACTGATATTGGATGAGGATACTAATGATGTTTGGATAATTCTTAATCTAATATATACACCTGTTAACGCGTTTGCAAAGAGAGTACACCCCTGTACAGCAAACAGAGTACGTCCCTGTAGAGCAAACAGAGTACATCCCTGTAGAGCAAACAGAGTACATGCCTGTAGAGCAAACAGGTTACACCCCTGTAGAGCAAACAGATCACACCCCTGTAGAACAAACAGAGTACACCCCTGTAGAGCAAACAGAGTACATCCCTGTAGAGCAAACAGAGTACACCCCTGTAGAGCAAACAGAGTACATCCCTGTAGAGCAAACAGAGTACATCCCTGTAGAGCAAACAGGTTACACCCCTGTAGAGCAAACAGAGTACATCCCTGTAGGGCAAACAGAGTCCATGCCTGTAGAGCAAACAGGTTACACCCCTGTAGAGCAAACAGATCACACCCCTGTAGAGCAAACAGATCACACCCCTGTAGAGCAAACAGGTTACACCCCTGTAGAGCAAACAGATCACACCCCTGTAGAGCAAACAGGTTACACCCCTGTAGAGCAAACAGAGTACATCCCTGTAGAGCAAACAGAGTACATCCCTGTAGAGCAAACAGAGTACATGCCTGTAGAGCAAACAGAGTACACCCCTGTAGAGCAAACAGAGTACACCCATGTAGAGCAAACATAGTACAGTCCTGTAGAAGTCGTCTGGCCAGAGTCAGCTGTTTGCATAAAAATATATAGATTTGATCATACAATTTCTGCTATGGCACAAAATGCATATGTTCATATATATGTAGCAATAGACAAAATCGGCTAACAGATATTTATGATGTCATTATTTCTTACATGAATATTTATTAATTTGTAGATTGAGCTCATGATACAACGTAGTGCATGAATCACACATTTACCCTTTATTATATATATATAAACGCCTTTAAAGACACCAGTAGCTACTCATTAAGTGTATTGTTGATACAACAATTCCACCAATGGCTCATACCAAGTTCGAAGCACGTAATCATACAACTGTTATGTGATAACAAATGGATTTTATCTATTGATTAAAAAAATCCAAATATATTGATATGATTTTATTATTTTTTCCTCATTTTTTGAAATGTAATTGTTTATGTTTAACATTCAACATAACGTTCAAATTTGACAGGATTTTATCGAACATGTGTTTTTTTTCTTATAGCTATTAGTCTGACAAAAAAAACAAACAAAAACCTTCTGGGTAACGTTCGATCATTTAATTGCTTTCGTCGAATGCAATAAAGGTGATATAAACCTTTTCATTTTAACCATTCGCTTGCTATTCGCGTCAATATACCTGCCTGTAAATAGTGAAGACCCAGATGAGACAGCTCCTGCAGGAGCTGTCTCATCAGGGTCTGCACTATTTACAAGTTGATTGTGCAACCAGTGCACTCCACAGCAGTGGTTGCACAGCGAAATACTTGTACACAGTGAAGATATGTGTAATTATACAACAGAGCATGGGTAAAGAAGGTGAAATGCATTTTAAAATTCAGCAAGCGAAGGGTTAACACTTTTGCAACCAGAGATCAGACGGTTCCTGTATAGAAGCTGTCTGATCTGAGTCTACTCTGTGTGTCTATGCAATTCTTTTGATCTGATTTTGCTCTGTAAATTGCCAAAATTTCTGAAAATTGATATAACAAATATTTATGTTTTTATTTCCTGCATGAATATTTATCCAGTAAAAGGTAAGATAATATCCTCAAACATCATATACGGTATCTTAGGATTTATAGAGGCTCACCTGTCTAATAGAGTCCCTATCATGTTTAATACACTGTAGTGATTGATCGGAAGCCATATTGTATACCGACTGACGATGTGACGAACTGACGAGCTGACGAGCCAACAGAAAAAAGCACAAAACACGCACATTCCTCTATCTAAAAGCAAATCTTATAAACCTGTATTCTAGAAATAATCTTTGTAAACAATAAGGGTTAAATACTTATTAATTTACTGAAAATGCACTGGCTTTGGTTTAAGATTATATTAACCATTTATTTCAAACGATTTACTGTAAAACTCCTCTAAACCAGAATTATAGTAGAGAATAATTTAGATACTTTTAGGCAAGTGGCTGTTTAATGCAGGGTGAAAGTCATGCAGAAAGCTCCTAGAAGAGCTTTATGTATGACTTTCACCCTGCATTAAGCAGCCACTGGTCTCCAAGACCTTTTTTGTACTAAACTGGACGTGCGGTTTAGAGAGGTATTACTGTATATGTATCTCATATAGCACTTAACCCTTTTAATGCTGGATTTTAAAAGTGGACTGGTCCATCAAATGCATCAGTGTTTAACAACAATGGAGCCCATTCAGTATAAATGTGTGTAATTTGCAAGAGGATCTTCAATGACAAACAGTGTAGCCATCTGATCTGGGTCTACACTATTTTCAAATATCACAATAATATTTTCAGACATTCAAATGGTTAAAATATGAAAAAAGTCTGCTCAGATTTGGAGATGATATAATGTTGATTAACCTCGATTCGGTCAAGCTTTTGAAAAGAAAATCGGCAGAGTGTCAAACAGCTCGAATTCGGATGAATCACCGAGTTACTCCGGATGAATCACCGAGTTACTCCAGATCTAATCTGGATCCAACTTATTTGCAAATGGGTCAAGTGGAGAATAGCGGTATAAGGGTTTATTGTGGCCTTTCAGGGATTTCGGGGGTTTCATAGGGGCGAGCACATGGCGGATTGAGTTGTATTGTTTTATACGGTCATTTGGTACAAATGTGATAACACGTTAATATAAAAACTAACTTTAACCAGTAACTTCATAAATATTTATGTAAGAATAATGACTCTATGGCTATTACTTAGCTGAAACTGAAGAATGATATCTACATAACTTCATTAGCAAACAGAGAAGACCCTGGTCAGATTTTTCCTGCTATAGCCGTCTGGATGTTCTCTGGATGTTCTTTGTTTGCAAATGCGTTCAAATGTGTGTCTGTGAAATAAAGGGTTAACCTATTACCTTATATGCTATTTTTAGATACACTCTCTTTGAATAAGTCTACCCAAAAGGAGCATTAATTAGAGAAAAGGAAAGTTTTAGAATTTTGTAGTTTGAAACCATTGTGATAAATAGAGCATTTGCTCCTATAGGAGCAAATGCTCTATTTATCACAATGGTTTCACAAAGTGACTTTTACAGAGTCGTCAAAAGCCGTCAATATGAGGGAATGGGTTAACATTGTATTCTGCGTACTTGATGTTGTCATAGACACCTATTTATATACAAAATATGTATACATTTTTGTAAAAACGAAATTCGTTCGGTACGAAAAATACATGCATTCACACGCATTTTTAACCTGTTCATTTGACATTTACATATCTCAAAACAATCAATCAAAATGTTTTATAATTGATGATAAATATTATTTTCAAATAGTATGAAAACAATGTTACTGTGCGTGATACAATCTTGCTTAACCTTTATTGACACCCATGTAAGAAATAATAATAATATCATGAATCTTTATTGACTGAATTTTCATAATGGTATTTGATTCATTGGCTTTGGCAGAACATGTAGAATCATATCTATACAAATTCATAAGCAAACGGAATAGACCTTGGTCAGACAGCTCTGGGTTTACTGGGTAAACTTTACTCGATTTGCAAATATGCCAAAAGTCGTCAATTATAGAAAAACGGTTAAAATACTGTTTTTATCTACTTCTTGTGGGTGCTTTTGCTGTGTTTTGTAAATGCACTTATTTGAACTTTGATCCCTATTTGACATCGGTGCGATAATTACCTTTAGTTTTGCATACCTCGAATTATATCTTCTCTACAACCCACCACTATTGCTGTCTGAAACAACATGGGTACTATGACCACCTCAAAACTAAGAACAACACTGCTGCATTTATTGTTCTTCCACCACTTTCACCTGCGATCATCATTACCATCTCTGAAATAGCATGCGCATTAGAATCGCAATAACAGACACACCTTCCAACACAAATCAGTGGATATATCTAAACGACATGTTGTTTATACTGACAGTGGTCATTCATTTGCTATACTGATACAGCTTACAACACAGATCAATGCATATCTAACCTACACGCTGTTTTTGCATCAGTTCGACACAGATCAGGGAATATATAACCTACACGTTGTTTTTGCATCAGTTCGACACAAATCAATGCATACCTAACCTACACGCTGTTTTTGCATCAGTTCGACACAGGTCAGTGAATATCTAACCTACTTGCTGTTTTTGCATCAGTCCGGCACAAATCAATGAGTATCTAACCGGCACAATGTGTTTGTAACAGTCCGGCACAAACCAGTGAATAGTATCTAACATACACACTGTTTTTGCATCAGTTCGACACAAATCAATGAGTATCTAACCGGCACAATGTGTTTGTAACAGCCCGGCACAAACCAGTGAATAGTATCTAACATACACGCTGTTTTTGCATCAGTTCGACACAAATCAATGAGTATCTAACCGGCACAATGTGTTTGTAACAGCCCGGCACAAACCAGTGAATAGTATCTAACATACACACTGTTTTTGCATCAGTTCGACACAAATCAATGAGTATCTAACCGGCACAATGTGTTTGTAACAGCCCGGCACAAACCAGTGAATAGTATCTAACATACACGCTGTTTTTGCATCAGTTCGACACAAATCAATGAGTATCTAACCGGCACAATGTGTTTGTAACAGCCCGGCACAAACCAGTGAATAGTATCTAACATACACACTGTTTTTGCATCAGTTCGACACAAATCAGTGAATATCTAACCGGCACAATGTGTTTGTAACAGTCCGGCACAAACCAGTGAATATTATCCAACCCATATGCTGTTTTTGCCTATAGGAGCCGTCTTATCAGGATTTGCTCTGTTTGCTTGTGATATAATATAAATATGAGTCTAAAGTTTCTGCTAAGACCAAAACATCCTGTGTCCACGTGCTATTATTCCAATTAATCTAATCCGTATTCATGATGTAATTATATCTTACATGAATATTCATGGAATAAAGGGTTAAAGTCCATTAATGGTGATTATTTGAGTATTCTAATTTGCTAATGGAATTTGCTAATGGAATGTGAAAAGGTCTGTTTCTTTACTTTCTAAAATGTATGCAACGGTTTACCTACCATATTTCTTTAAAACTATTTTGTTAATAAATATTCAGTATTGAAATTTGGACTAAATACCGAACAGGGAAAGGGTTAAACCACCTAATACTTTGTGCAACCTGCTTTTTGCCTATTATCTTAAGACCTTTCAGGAAATAGTATTGTTATTATTTTTCCATGTCTGATCTCATTCTCATGACTGTATTATATGTTTTTGCTATAAACATTGTAATACTGTTTAATTTGCAATAAAGTTATTTGTATTGTATAAGTACAAAAATGAGTCATGCAGGAAACACCACATACAGAAGAAACAGTCGCCCGAACAGCAACACAAGGAAACAGCAAATGTACATAACTATAAAAACAACAAGAGATGCACAAAGACAAAACAAACACACAATAGGGGGAAGATGGAAGCACCGCCTTGGAACGGTCAGTGACAAAAGTCACTGGGGGGTTAAACCGGTTTATGGGCGCCCAACCTCACACTTATTCCATCCCCACCCTAAGCTCTTCAAACTTGTTTTCATTCACCATACAGCAGAATCTCTCTAAATCGGACGTTATATTTAGTATAAGTACAGTAAAACCTCTCTATAACGGCCACTAAATTGTGTTAATTAGTTGGTATTTAGGACAGGTGGCTGCTTAAAGCAAGATGAAAGTAAAACAGAACGCTCCTATAGGAGCGTTCTGTTTTACTTTCACATTGCTTTAAGCAGCTACCTGTCTTTAACACAAAATACTTGATGTATTTTATTGGCCGTTATAGAGAGGTTTTACTGTATTGATCTTGGATGCATGTGGCAGTTTAATGCAGGGTCAAAGGTATGCAGTGTATGACTTTCACCCTGCATTGAGCTGCCACCTGCTTAAAGTATCTAAAGTCTTCCCTTCTAGAAATTCTGGTTTAGAGGGGTTTTACTGTATCTAATAAGAAGCGTCATTCCGAGTTTTTGTCAAGGTTGGGGTGAAAAAAAGCAAATAGAACAATCGTTCACACCGCTTCTATGTAGAGTGTTGCAGTCAAGTCGATAGTAACAACATTTGTATAATTTGTTTGATTTTTATTTCACAAATATTTGCGTTGACGATTTAATTGATTAAATTTTGAAATTCTTAATGGCCATACAGACAGCACAATTATTGACTTGAGCATTGTGTAACAATAAATAAGAGCATGTTGACGCCTTTTTAACCTTTAGCACTACAAACAATTGTCGTCTGCACATATTGTCGTCTGCACATATTGTCGTCTGCTTCAATGCCAAAACTGTCAATAACAATATAAAAGCGTCAAGCAGTCTCGAACGTGACGAGATGCCGATTTATTCGGCATCTAATCTGGTTCAAAACCACTGGCAAAGGCTATAAAAATGGCCAACATAGTGTTGAAGCTTGAACAAACTATTTTGGCAACAAATAATGTTCGACTGCAAATAATGTCGTCTGCTTCACAGTGGACTTTCCTTCATCTTTTTCTCCGATACGTCAGTGGTGTGTCAAACAGTTTGGATCCTGATTAGACCGATGATCTACCCGGTGTTTCATCTGGATCCAAACTGTTTGCAAATGTAATCACAGGTTCGCCCATTGCAGCACATCGTGTTGGTTGCTCTCCGGCGACTTCGGAGGTAAAAATGTTAAGCACAATGGACAGATTGTCATCTGCTGAACATTTTGTCTTTCCATTGATTTTAAAAAGTGGATTATTCTTTTTATTTCTTTTTTCTACTAACATTGCGTAGAGTGTCAAACAAATTCAATAGTCAATGTCTTGGCTGCATCCTAAATGATCTCAAAGGCAACCATTGTTCATGTATAAAAGGTTGTATTTGTTGCCAAGTTTGTTCTGTGTTTATATAAGAAGAAGTGCTTAAAACCCTTAATTCATCGTATTTCTATTTGATAAAAGACAGAATTAAGCTATATAATTTTGAAGTAGTTTATTTTAAAACTCCACGATAAATGACACGTAACCTTGTTAACTGTCCACTGCCAATGTCGCATCTGTGATTACCTATGCAAACAGTTTGGATCCAGATGAGACGCCGAGTAACTCCACATCTCACCAGGATCCAAACTGTTTGTTTCTGTGATTGTTATTGAAACATAATCTAATAATAATAAACTGAAAATTGTAGCAGGCGAAGTTTGCAGACGACAAAATTTGACAGCGAAAGAGTTAATTGGTGTTATATGTACCGTCTGTTTGTGTGAATTAAATATCAAACATATTTCATTTAATCCTTTGTATGCGGAAAACTGACATACTGGCATTTATGAATAGTGTAGACACAGATGAGAGTCCTCTGATCATGATCTGCACTGTTTGTTATTCAGAACTATTCCGCAAATAATGCCCCTTCAACAATGAATAGACTCTGCTGGTAAACAATGAGGGTTCATTCCACTTTGAAAAAAATAGTATTTGATGTGTTTAGATTTCTGTTTTAACGAACGATATGGTATGCATCAGTTTTTGACAATGATCAGAAAGCTATTGTACAAAGAAAATTCATGAAGAAGTCAATATAAATCCTCTGTCGACGTAGAAACGTATTTAAGTTTTCGACAACGATAAGACTCAGTCCTTGTGAAAAGTTCTTGAAGTAGTCGATATAGATTTCTTGACGCCATTGACAAGAACTTTCAGGGTTTTTTAAACAGGGAGTCTCTACAATGAACGCATATTTTCACCTTGCATTAAGCAGTCACATGCCTTTTACACACAATACTTGCTGTAATTTAGTGGCCGTTATAGAGAGGTTTTACAGTATTAACTCAAATCTTTACAGTGACATATGAATAAGAAAGGTTTTGACCCTGACAAAAACTGTAGAATCAGACCTATATCATTCCATAAACAAACAAAGCAGACAGAAACCGTCTGATCTTGGTCTACTCTGTTTGCAAATACGTTGAAAGGCGAACATGCATCTATGAAGTGATGGATTAAAGAATATCATTAGACAAATTCAACACATTCCGCTGATTAATTAGAAGGAATACGAATGGCTATCGTAATGAATGAAATAGGAGAAGGATGAGGTTGGGGGCAAGCAGTGGAGGCCGAGTCCAGTTTTCAACGATTTACCTTCGGAATGGTAGCTGATTCTTGCCATTCTATAGGTCTTCGCTCCGAAATAAATGTCGCCAGATCGAAATTAATGGTTGAGGATACAGGAATTTCATGAACGTCACCGAGCCACTAATACCACATTTTCTTGTTTCGGCATTTTGTTTTTGGCATTTTCCCCGATGCTTGTCTTGTGTTTCCGCAAATGGCAATATTTCATTGCTCAGTGGGTAAAGTGAAATGTCGGCAACATGACACTCACTATAAGTGAGACGCCAATATAACAACATGAAGTTGGTGGGTTTACACAAAGTTGTTGGGTAAAGGATCAATGATCTCTCCAGCTACGATATTTGTGAATGTTGGTCTCGCTGTTGAGACATTTTCATATCGTCGACCTTTCAGTATAAATGGCAGAAATTCTACTCTCAACGACACGATAACATAAAATGGCAGAACTGAGCCACCATATTTCTGTCATTCTCAATGTATACGTGTCTCTCATGTAATTTACTCCGACATCATGGGATATTCATGACTACGTTTTTGTTTATATGTAAGCATCGTTGATGTTTTTCGGGCTCCATCCTGGCATCGCGGTATAGGCATTCCAGCCTTCACGCATGATATCCAATCAGCACCTCGTTTTTCATTGTTTTAGTACTGCATCTTGACATTACAGTAAATCCCCATCTAAACTGGAATTCTAGTAGAGAAGAATTTAGACACTTTTAGGCAGGTGACTGCTTAATGCAGGGTGGAAGTCATGCAGAAAGCTCATAGAGGAGATTTCTGTATGACTTTCACCCTGTATTAAGCTGCCACCTGTCTCCAAGACCAATATATACAAAAGTAAACGTCCAGTTTAGAGGGGTTTAACTGTATACGCTTGTGTGTGGAGGGAATTGTTCGTCAAAGAGTCTCTAAGCATGGATGGAGTCTAATAGGCTGAGCAAAAGAACGTCTCTAAATCAACCACTTTATGAATAAACATAGGTGTCTTAAAAGGCAGGTGAAAGCTTAATGCAGGACGACAGTAATGCAAATAGCTCCTAAGGGATTTTTCTGCATAACACTCGTCCTTCCTTAACCCTGTTTAATATTCATGTAAGAAATGAAGACAACGTGAATATTCATTAGCTGACTTTTTATGATGTACATTTTGCAAGAAATATGTTTAGCTTTTACAAAAAAAACAGCAGAAATATATCTATATCATGTCAAAAGCAAACAGAGCAGACCCTGATCAGACGGCTCCTATAGAAGCCGTCTGATCTGGGTCTACCCTCTTTGCAAATACACGAAAAAGTGTTTATATGAAGGAAAGGGATAAGCTTTGGCCTGTCTTAAATACCCAGATTCCGACTTGTTTTTAGAACAGCCATCATAGAGAGGTTTATCTGTATTTTCACCATCTGTTACTTAGGCAGGCAGAGTAAGCTATCCACTCTGGAAATGATAATAACACGGTACTGACACCCTATTATTCTACCCTTTACTTAATGAATATTCATATAAGAAAATTAATAACGTCTTTGTAAAAAATAATTAGCTGATAATGATAATGGCAAATGAACACTGAAATAGCTGGCCATTACAGAAACAATTAAATCAGGCCTACTATCATTCATTTCCATAAGCAAATAGATAGTCCCTGCAGGTGTCCTCTGACCTGGGTCAGCTCTGTTTTCAAATGTGTCAATATTAGGTAATAAATAACCCTCACAATACGGGAATGTCCTTTGCAAACAGTGTAGACCCAGATGAGAGGGCTCCTAGAGGAGCCATATCATCAGGGTCTGCACTGTTTTATCATGTTACACTTTTCTTTAGAAAAATCCCTAAATATTCACCGTAAGCTTGACCTGTTTGATTTTCAGAATAGTCCATTTGCAAATTCAACAATGTAAGGTTTAACCCTTTCCTCCATAAATACGCCTATCTACACTCTGTAAAAGTCACTTTATGAAACCATTGTGATAAAAAGAGCATTTGCTCCTATAGGCATTTGCCTATCTACACTCTGTAAAAGTCACTTTATGAAACCATTGTGATAAATAGAGCATTTGCTCCTATAGGAGCAAATGCTCTATTTATCACAATGGTTTCAAAACTACAAAATTCTAAAATTGTCCTTTTCTCTAATTAATGCTCCTTTTCGGTAGATCAATTCAAATTGGTTGGATCTAAAAATAGCTCATGAGGGAATGGGTTAAATGATACAACAACTTTACCCCGCTCAGTTTGCATCACAAATCATTTCACGTTTTTGTTCCAGGTAAACTATAACTCATACCCTGTTGTGAACAAAACATGTTTGAGCCTGGTGTGAGTTTGACCATTTTCGATTCGACACTATAGGCCGAGTGTCAAACAGCTTGGATCTGGATGTGACGCCAAGTTACTCGGCGTCTCATCTAGATCCAGGCTGTTTGCAAACGGGAGTAATTTGGCGGATAGTGGGATAAACGTTAAACTCGTTTGGGGCTTATACTCCATAACCTGTTACTCAATAAATACGCATCTTTGCAAGAAGGTAAGAGCTGTCTGATCAGGGTCTGCTCTTTTTTGCCTCTGGAATTGTGTAGGTCTGATTCTAAAGTGAGTGTTATGGCAAAGCGTTCTGCGTTCATATGCCATTACAGTGCCCCCTCTCTACAACGACACCCTTTGGGATACGAAGATTGTATGTGTTGTTCAGAGGGAGTTGTTATAGGGAGGGAAAATCAAACATAATTAGCTTGTTTGCAGATCCCCAGATAAGGTGTATTTCGAGAACTAAAACCGTTATGCCTCCATCAAACCCTATGTTGTGACCACTCTTTAGAATCGTCACAAAGTGACGATTCTAAAGAGTGGTCACAACATAGGGTTTGGTGGAGGCATAAAGAAAATACGATGGTAAAAAGTTGTTTCTGGAGCCTTGTTGTTTCGGAAACAGTGACATGCGTTGTTGTAAGGAGGGACTCGTTATTGGGAGGGTCGTTGTAGGGAGGGAGCACTGTATAATAGTTAGTTAGCTAGGTAGTATTCATAAAGTCACGCATTCGTACGTGAATATCCATAAGACTGAGGGTAAAATAATTTGAAAATAATTTGAGCTAATTTTTACACGGAGTATCTGTATTAACCCATTCCCTCATATTGACGACTTTAAGCGTCTCTGTAAAATTCAGTTTTTGAAACCATTGTGATAAATAGAGCATTTGCTCCTATAAGAGCAAATGCTCTATTTATCACAATGGTTTCAAAACTAAAAAAAAATCTAAAAATTGTCCTTGTCTCCAGTTAATGCTCGTTTTCAGTAGACTTATTCAAAGAGGTTGGGACTAAAAATAGCCTACGAGGTAATGGTTTAACCCTTTCCCGCATATAAACGTGTTTTCACGCATTTGCAAACAGAGTAGACCGAGATCAGACGGCTCCTAGATCAGGGTCTGCTCTGTTTGCTAATAGAATTTGATAAATCTGTTTCTATGCTTTCTAAAATGTCTACAATGTTCCACCTTCCACATTTCTTTATAACTATTTTTTGTCCATGAAAATTCAGTAGGTATTGAAATTTGGAATAAACATAGAACAGGAAAAGGGTTAACCCTTTTCCTCGGAATTATTTATACAATACAGGCATCCAAACTGCGTGTAAGATTTATAATTAATCAATGATTTGCATTACATGTATATCATTTTATCATGCCTCATGCTAATCATGGTCTGGTCGGTCTTTGCAAGTAGCTTGGATCTAGATCGTTTTGATATGATGTAGATTTGAATTTGAAGTACGGATGTTTTAACATCAAGAGACGTGTTGAAACAAAACCATGAGAATGGATTCTGTATAATATGAAGAAACACATTTAATTCGCCATTACATCCAAACGCTGCAAAGAAAAAACAACAGAAACGTACATTCAGCTACAAAACCTACGAAAGAGAATTTGATTGACAAACGGAGAATGCAAGATCAGAATGTAACAGAAACAAATAAGAAACAACATTATCCCTTTTTCCTGCCAAAGGCGAATCTGTGATTACCTATGCAAACAGTTTGGCTCCAGATTGGACGCTGAGTAACTCGGCGTCTCATCAGGATCCAAACTGTTTGGAACTGTGATTATTTTCTTGAACAAAAAATTGAAGTCAATTAAAAACTGAAATTTATAACAAACGGCAAATTGTGCAGATGACATTACGTGCCTGCGAACGACAATGATGATGTTTCTATATTTTTGTCACCTGGTATATTGTAAGTACTCAAGCGCTGGTGCAGAGACAAGCTGAAGTCATAACACATGTATCACTCTACAACATAATTACACAAATACAGTTAACCCCGTCTACAGCCACCATCCAAAATATAAATCTAATTCTGTGTTGTTAAGACAAGTGATAACATAATACAAGATGAAAATTCCTCTACGAGCTGTCTCCATTACGTTCGCCCTGCATTAAACAACCGCCTGCTCCTGTAGGTCCTTATTTATATTCATTAAATGATCACACTGGGCAGGTTTTACTGTACTCTGTTCCAGATAGATGTAAATCTCGTAAAATCTCGGGAATGCTTCACGAGATGGTCGCTTATTTCATGAACGTAATGATAGTCGCGAAGTAATGGTTTTCCAAGCTGTGGCGTCCGGGCAATTTGACGTTTGTTTTGTTAGCATTACCTTGTAGACGGAATTAACATTGAATCACGCAGAAAGAGAAAACTGATACAATTTGCTCCTTGATTGACAAAATGTTTAGCCCTTTCCCTCATAGAAACGTGTTTTCGCGCATTTGCAAACAGAGTAGACCCAGATCAGACGGCTCCTATAGGAGCCGTCTGATCAGGGTCTGCTCTGTTTGCTAATGTAATTTGCAAGATCTGTTACTTTACTTTCTAAAATGGCTACAATGTTCTACCTTCCATATATCATTACAATTAGTTTGGCCATGAATATTCAGTATGTATTGAAATTTGAAATAAACACAGAACAGGGAAAGGGTTAAGCATAGACAGTAAAACTTCTCTAAATCGACCACTGAAAACAAGTCTAATTCGGTGTAGCTAAGACAAGTGGTAGCTTAATGCAGGAAGCTCCTCTGACACCTTTCTGCATTTCCTTTCCTTCATGCATTAAGCAACCACCTGATTTTAAAGACGCATTATGTTAATTCATTTAATGGTGTCTTTAGAGAGATACATCTGTAAATGAATTGCGTTATGGGAAACGGAAAATCTAGTTTTAGCAAAATGTAAACCCAATTTGGCCGGTTCCTTGGAGGCAGCGTATATCTTAATATAGTCTGCACTGTTTGATGTTGATCAGCAACAGCAGTGAGATATATCAACATAACAATGAACACCTGATTTGACGACCTGTTTCCGAATGTTCGGGTGATCTGGATATGCATTAGTAAAGCCTTCCATGTGCTCATATTTTTTAATATAAGCGATTCAAATGAAAATTATCTAATAACAGAAATGAACAGCAAATTACTTACACTTTTAATTCATTTCATTTATTGTTTTAGCTATTTTCTTGCATATAAACGCCTTTCACGCCTTTGCAAACAGAGCAGACCCAGAACAGACGGCTCTTATAGGTGCCGGCTGATCAGTGTCTACTCTGTTTGCTTATGGTAATGTATAATGTATATCCAATTTTACAGTTTCTGTCTGATGAAAAATATGAATTCGTTTGCCACGGTGAATATTCAGCTATTAAGTATGCTTGATGTCATTATTTCTAATATGAATATTCAATAGGAAATGGGTCAACCCTTCTCATGCTAAGCATTCCGTGTCTGTCATTTGGACAACACATGGATCCAGATCAGACTAACTCGGCTTCTCATCTGGATCTAAGCTGTTTGCCCTTTCGCAAAATGTTTACCGTAGTCAATACATGTACCATAGTGCGTAATGCCATGGTACCTAACGAGCGTATTTTGGTGTTCGACATCAAAGTTTGGTTGACTCAATATGTGCCACAACACTATACACCAACACACCTAGAGGAGCTTTCTGCATAACTTCCGCCCTGCATTAAGCAGCCATCTGCCTAAAAGTACCTAAATTCTTCTCTTCTATGCGTCCAGTTGATAGGGACTCTACTGCAATACATAACTCACTCTAGTGTTCGGCACCAAGGTTAAGTTGACTCTATAGTAAGGTCCGTATGCGTCACAAACGTAAGTGTTCAACACCACAGTATGTAACGTATTTTGGTGTTCAACACTACATAATGCAACGTATTTTGGTGTTCAACACTAGAGATAGAAGACTCCATAGTAAGGTCCTTATGTGTCACAAACGTTACATTGTAAAACAATATACATGTAGTACTTAACGCATTTAACGCCAGTTGATGCAGCCACAAAGGAAATAATATCTTCTGTAAAGACATTCATAATGAATGATCGCCGAATTCAGATTGATGTCATATCTAGGGGGGGGGGGGGGGGGTAACATTTCACATGGAAGTGTTTGCACGATTATCCATGACTATCTTGGGATGTCAAAGGTATCCGCAAGATGGGTCCCCAGAAACTTCAATGTGCATGATCGCTTCCAGAGACTTCAGTCAAGTTGGGAGCTTCTTTCCATTTATAATGAGAATCCACAGAGCTTTCATGTACGTTTAGTGGTTGTGGGGAAACATGGATTCATCATTATGACCCAGAAGCTTAAAACAGTCTCTGCAATGGAAGCACCCTGGCTCACCACTGCCAACGAAATTTAAAACCAAGTCATCAGCTTGCAAAGGCATGGCCATTTTGTTTTGAGATTCTAAGGATGCATTGTTGATAAATTATAAACCTGCTGGAGTCTCTATCACTGGGGCTTACTATGCAGTTATAATAAAACTGCTTAAAGTTGATATTAAAGAAAAAAGGAGGAAAAGAAAAAGTTTAGCCAAGGCGCATTGCTTTGCCAAGGCGTATTGCTTCCTCACGACAATGCTCGTTTCCACAAGCCAATGGTTGAAAAAAAACTGCTATTCGCGAATGTAAGTTCGAACAACTAAATCACCCACCTTACAGTCCACATCTGGTCCAAGTGATTATTACCTATTTAGAAATTTGAAATCCCATTTGCGGGGAACCAGATTTCCTGAGGATAATGAATTCAATGCTGCTACAGAGGCATGGTTTGAGGACCAAACCGAAGACTTCTATTTCATTATAGAACGTCTGAAGGAAGGTGGGATATGTGCATTGGGGGTAATTGGGGACTATATTGAAAATAACGAAGCAGTGTATAATCTGCTGCTGCAATATATACTTCGTTCTATGAACTGTTTTACCTCCCTTCATACTTTGGTGATCAACACCGCAGTATATAATGCAAGTTAGGTGTTCAATACCGATGTTAGGTGGGCTCCATAATAGGTCCGTGTGTGTCACACAATTTAGTATTCAACTTTACTGTAAGTAACGCATATTGGTGATACCCAATAGGCCTACAAACGTTAGATTGACCCCAATAGTACGTATATCTACTATCTACACCGCTTGTTTTCCGAGTTCGACCAATTGGACTGGGTGCAAAAAAATACGTTTGGGCGCTGAAGTCCTCTGTGAATCTGTACTGTAGTAAACAAGCTGATAGAAGATAAAATTACTAAAACATCCAATGTCAAAATCTAGCCCCATTACATGACGGTGGGGTATAATGCTATTTATGTATTTGCTATGACGTTGGCCCATTAACTTATTGCACGGTAGCAGTGAATCTGAGATAATTTATGCAAACAGTTTTTATCCTGACGAGAAGTCGAGTATCTTTGCGTATCATCAGGTTCAACACTTTGTATAGCGATTGTATTTTTTGAAGAGAAATACATGTATAAGAAAAATGACTTAAAAAATGACACTTTTAAAGATAATGTTTACTTAGCCCGCAAAGAGTAAAGGTCATGTAAAGTATGTTTCACCGTACATCGAGAAAACTGTGGTTTGTACATTCTGTATTATCTATGAACATTTGCAAAATTGTCCTATTCTAAAAGAATGGTTTCGTCCATTTTTCCAAATTTAGGATCACAGTGTCAAATAGTTTGGATACTCGGTGTCTGATATGGATCCACACTGTTTGTCAAGAACATGTTTTGATCCTTAGATTGGTTTTGCTCTAAGCCGTCTAATCACAAGTACGTATTACAAAAAAATCAATCATATTTAATCAACTATGGGCCGCAACTTGTTTGTCAAAGGTGGCACGTTAAAAGAGTTTGGATCCAGATAAGAACTGAATAAGTCGGAGGAGTCCTTTTAGAATGTATAGACTTCTTGAAACCATTTTAGTGTTTATGAAAGGAAATTGGGGACAATCTACCGTGAAACTGGTAGCAGACGACAATTTGTTCAGCAAACTTAATGTTGGGATTTTTTTTCAAGCGTTGTACGCGCACCAGATGGCTTTATAAGCTTGGGGTCAAACAGTACAGACTACAGACATATTTTTGCTTGGAATAACTTAATCCTGTCGTGAAATTGTAGTATGATCCAAATATTCAACCATCCGTCCGAACGGATACGAAGTTTTACGAAATGATTCCGTATTTTTCCGGTTACATGGTCGTTTGCATACCTTGACCGAGGGTCAAACAGCCCGGAGTTCGTCGGCGTCCAGTCTTGGTCCACACTATTTGCAAATTGCGAGTCACGTGGTCGCGAATAGCGAAATAAAAGTTAACGCTGAGTGTTTAGATTGACACATATTGTCCTTTGCAACTTATCGTCTGCTTTTCGTATTTGAATGCTTTTTCCTTTTTATTTCAAAAACATAAACACAACAACAAAGTCGACGTCTCATCTGGATCCAAATTGTTTGCAAATGTAATTTTACATAGACAGCGAAATAATTAAGATTCAGTTACTGAACACAGTTCGATCTACACTCCTTGAAAAGAACGTTGTTTTCGTAACAGTACAGTTTCATTGTTTAACTTTCTGTCCTTTTAAAACAAATCTAATAATAGCATCAATCACTTTGGGTCCTTATGCTGAGTGACAGGGCCCCTCTTTCCTGTTTGCAAAGGTGTTTAAAGAATCTCCACTGGCAGCGAAATAGTTGAAGGCAGTCATCGGGAGTTGATATTGCAAAATAACTAAAACAAAATACATGAACCCTTTCCCTGTTCTATGTTTATTCAAAAGCTCAATACCTGCTGAATAGTCATGGTCAAACTAGTAATAATGAAATATTGAAGGTGGAAGCCATTTTAGAACGCAAAGAGACATATCTTTCAAATTCCATTAGCAAATAGAGCAGATCTTGATCAAACGGCTCCTTTGCGAACCGTCTGATCTAGGTCTACTCAGTATGCAAAAGCGTGAAAACACGTTTATATGAAGGAAAGGTTGAACGAAACACCTAAGGATTTTGAAACATCACTAATACCACAAGAATTTCGATGATATCAAACAGTAATGTATAAATATTTGACTTGTTTGTGTGTGTGTCTTTAGAAGCTGAAATTGCAAGGGTGGGAAAACCAAGTGGGAAACTTTATATAGATCACGGATTAGTTTCCCGCCAGATTTTGGCGGTCTTGAATTCATCGCCGAGACAGAAATGAAAGAGTCAAGATTTTACTATTACTTTTATTATTACACTTATTGCTATTATTGTTATTATTATTATCATTATTATCATTATTATTATCATTAGTAGTAGTAGTAGTAGTAGTAGTAGTAGTAGTAGTAGTAGTAGTAGAATTGTAGTAGTAGTGGTAGTAGTAATGGTAGTAGTAGTATTTTATAATAATTGTTATTATTATCATTATTATTATTATCATCGTTATTATTATCGTTATCAGTATTATTATTATTATTATTATTATTATTATTATTATTATTATTATTATTATTATTATTATTTCAATCATCATCAATCATCATCATTACTACTACTATGTCTTTATTCAGAAACATTTCAAAATCCAGCCACGACGTTTGCTTTTACAAGATGTGTAAACTGTACGCTGTAACGTATTTTGATTTCTTCCTATTTATCAGTATCAATGAGCGAAACCAATTTCCAAAATTGATATGTATTTATAGCACATACATTGAATACCATTTAAATGCAAAACATGGGGTGTAATACAAGTGTAATCCTAACGAAATGAGGGGGTCACCGCGGTGCTGAACTAATCCCGTCAAGGAACAGTTGGTGCTTAACTAACCCGGACCTATTGGCGAATATATGATTAACTTGCAAACAGTTTGGGTCCAGATGAGACGCCGAGGAACTCGGCGTCTCATCAGGATCCAAACTGTTTGACACTCTGGTCGCATTTCTGTATAGAAATTGAAGAATTGGTGTACTTTAGATATACAAATAGGCAAATGATTTTAGTACACGAAAGATTTGCAGGTCTGGATGGGTTAATGCTGCATCAGTACAAGTTCTTCATGTGTGAGTTAACCTTCTCATATTGAATACAGTGGAACATGTCTTAAGTGGCCATCAAAAATAATTCTAGTTATGGGTCTGTAAGGCAAGTTTAAATGTAATGCAGGTCAAAAGTAATGCAAAAAGTTCCTATATGAGCTTTTAGCATTACTTTTGCCCTGCATTAACCAACTACATGCTTTTTAAGACTCTTGTGTTCAATAAATGAATGACTGCTTAGGAGAGGTTGTATTGTATACCAGTGTGAATCCATCCACTATGAATATCAAGTAGCTGAATCATAGCTAATCATTCTACAGTTGCATCAATTGTAGCAACTAAAGGGATGCCACATACGGGTCTACACTATTTGCAAATGCACATACATATTTGCTTATAGCATGAGAAGGGTGAACATTCCTTTTCATGAATTAAGAGAGAAAAAATAGTTACACCTCCAACGGAAAAGAATAATCTATCTGTTTGCTTTATCTGGTTTGACTTATTAATGTGAATAAGATTCCTAATTAGTAGGCAAGCAGTGTAGACACAGAACAGAGAATGGGCTCTCAGATCAGGGTCTACACTGTTTGGTTCACAAAATATTTTTTTAAAGGTCACATCGGCAAAAATAATTCTAGCAAAAAAATGAAAATGAAAATAGGTCTAAATACATACCTGATCACGAGCACTTAGAAAAGGAGATTTAAAATCAATTGCATTGCAAAATCAGTTTTATAAGCATGGAACCTGGTCTTACATCTACATTGGGCTTTGACATGGCACACGTTCGTCCGATGTTTAAATGTACAGAGCTGTACATATATGGAGTATTTATGAAATGAGGAAACATATTGCAATCGTCCGTCACACAATATCGTGTTGGTACTCATTTGAATTGCCTCTCCGGTGCAATTCTAATGAGTACTAACACGACAGAAGCGAAAGATAAACAGTAAAAGACAGTTGGCAGCTTAATGCAGGGTAAAAGTCATGCAGAAAGCTCCTAGACTTTCACCCTGCATTAAGCTACCACCTGCCTAAAAGAATCTTACTTCGTCTCTACTCGTTTAGAGGGAGTTTACCGTAGATAGCTGAAATGTGTTCTCATCTCCAACTCTAGTATATCCGTAACTTCAGTTTCATTGACATTTTCGATGATTAATGAGGAGACACATATATAGGATACAAATGTAGCGGAACAAATAATCAACGGATCATTAACCCATTACCTCATAAATATGCATATAAGAATTACAGACTGAATGAATATTTATTACATGTAAGTGAATTTTTACAATGTCATCATGAATACGACAAGTTTTTACTATGGCAGAAACTGCACATATATTGCGTATCCACAAGCAAACAGAGCAGACCCTGATCAGGCAGATCCTACAGAAGCAGTCTTGCCTGGGTCTACTCTGTTTGTAAATGTGTTAAAATTTGTTTCTGTGAGGTAAACAAGTGGATTTCGTTTTCCACAACTAACTCATTGGCTGGCCTTGGTGAATACATTAGAATCTGTCTTAACCCATTACCTCATAGGCTATTTTAGATACAACCTCTTTGAAGAAATCTACCGAAAAGGAGCATTAACTAGAGAAAAGGAAAGTTTTAGAATTTTGTAGTTTGAAACCATTGTGATGAATAGAGCATTTGCTCCTATAGGAGCAAATGCTCTGTTTATCACAATGGTTTCACAAAGTGACTTTTACAGAGTCGTCAAAAGTCGTCAATGTGAGGGAATGGGTTAATACAGGTTAAAAGTAATTCACAAAGCTCCTACATGAGCTTTCTGCATTACATTTGCCCTGCATTAAGCAACCACCTGCTTTTTAAGACTCCAATGTACAATAAATGAACGACCGTTTAGAACAGGTTCTACTGCATTTTCAAATGAGGCACTGGATGTGTCCAGGTGTCTGACCAACAATTCTGTATACAGTAAAACCTCTCTATAACGACAACTAAATTGTTGCAATTAGTTGGTATTTAGAGCAGTTGGCTGCTTAAAGCAAGGTGAAAGTAAAACAGAACGCTCCAACAGGAGCGTTCACCTTGCTTTATGCAGCCACCTGCCTTTAACACAAAATACTTGATCTAATTTAGTGGTCGTTATAGAGAGGTTTTACTGTAGTTCGGTAAGTATGTTAGCAGTTTCGGTGAGAATGCGCGATGTCAAATACATGTATAATGTACGAACTATATACAGAGGAACCCCTCTAAACCGGAACTTTATTAAAGAACAAATCAGGTCTTTTTTTACAGGTGACTGCTTAATGCATGTTGAAAGCCATGGGAGCTTTCTGCATGGCTCTCAATCTGCATTAAGCTGCCATCTGTCTGACAGACTGGTTTTGATACTAACTTCAAAGTCCAGTTTAGCGGGGTTTTACTGTACATAATTTTATTCCTAATAGGTCAGATTAAACGATGATCTGCTAACTTAACCCTTTCCCTGTTAAATACGCATTTTAGCACTATTGGAAACAGAGTAGACCCAGATCAAACGGTTCCCATAGGAGCCGTCTGATGAGGATCTGCTCCGTTTTCTTATATACATGTAGTTTCTGCCAGAGCCAACAACTCTTGTGATTATATAGCAATATAAAAATCAGCTAATAAATAGTGGTGATGCCGTCATTTTCCACATAAATATTCATCAGATAAATGGTAACATATCAAGACTATGATGTTTAAGTGCATCTTTTCACAATAACAATGAGAATGTGCTTCTGCGTTTACAACTTAATAGGATTTCCTCGGCCACACACGAAGAGCTAAGCTGGAGAAGAAAATCCTGTCCAATAGACCTCTATCGACCGTAGGTGTCGTATAATTAGAAAATATTGACTGGTGCAAATGTATTATTAAGAATAAACCCTTGCATTTTTATTCAATCACATGAATGGGTGTCACCTTGTCTGATATGACTATTAATCCCTTCCCTCATATGAATGCATTTTCACGCATTTGCAAACAGAGTAGACCCAGATCAGATGGCGCCTAAAGGAGCTCTCTGGTCAGGGTATGCTGTGTTTGCTTTGGACGTGATATGGATCTGATTCTAATGTTTTGTCAAAGCAAAAGGTATCCCAGAAAAAAATACATGTACAAAAAATTAGCCAATAAATATTCATGGTGTCATTATTTCTTACATGAATATTCAACAGGGAAAGATTTAACCCATTCCCTCATATTGACGCCTTTTGACGCTTCTGTAAAAGTCACTTTATGAAACCATTGTGATAAATAGAGCATTTGCTCCACAGGAGCAAATGCTCTATTTATCACAATGGTTTCAAAACTACACAATTCCGAAAATTTCCTTTTCTCTAGTTAATGCTCCTTTCTGGTAGATTTAATCAAAGAGGTTAGGTCTAAAAATAGCCTAAGTGGGAATGGGTTAACTAACATACTCAAAATTCATTCGTTATATTACATGCCAAAGATATTGAAACTGTTCGGATTATTTTTCGAGAAATATCCGTCCTAGCAGTGATGACAGGTGACTCGGCATCAGATCTAGATCCGGTATGTTCTGAGAATTTGCCAGTGTTTCTTAAAATATTTGATACACATGTATGGCTTAACTCATTCACTCCTAAACTATTGTTTTAGATCCAACCTCATTGGATAAATCTACCGAAAAGGAGCATTAACTATAAAAAAAAAAAAAGGAGAATTGCGTAGTTTTGAAACCATTGTGATAAATAGAGCATTTGCTGCTATGGAGCAATTGCTGTATTTATCACAATGGTTTTAAAATGTGACCTTTATAGCTATTGGTCTAAAACATATACATGTATATTCATTTAGTGAACAGTTAAGAATTAGGTTACTTTCGACTGATGGTTGTAGAGAGATTTAACTGTTCGATATTAGATTGTTACAGGGAGGTGCCACTGTCTGTTACTCGACTTACCAGTATAGCGATGTTTTACTGTCTACCATTCGCCTTTCTAGTATAGAGAAGTTTCACTGTCGCGTAGTTTCTGTCAGTCTATTCATTGACAACCCCGAGTACTTGCTGCCCCCAATGGATCTCATTGAATTCCATCTGTGTCCAATTAGTAAGGCTCATGATCGGTGAATTAGCAATACCCCAGCTTTATATTAATGAATACTACAGCAAACACTCTATACAACCACCATTCACAAAGGGATAACCTGGGGTGTTTTCAGAGAAAGTGGTAGCTTAATGCAGGATTAAAGCCATGCAGAAAGCTCCCATAGGAGCTTTCTGCATGACTTTCATTCTGCATTAAGGAGCCACTCCCTTTTAAAGGGACCATATTTATTCATTAGGTGGCCACTGTCGAGAGGTTATACTGTAGGTCATCAATAAACCTTTCACTGTGGGAAGCGGGTCACGAATGTCTTTTGCAAACAGTGTAGACCCAGATGAGAGGGCTCCCAGAGGAACCCTCTCATCCTGGTCTGCACTGTTATCAGATTACACACTTCTTATAAAAAATATCCCTAAACATCCATGCACGGTAAGCTTTTTTGTTGAAATAATTTGAAATTGTTTGAATTTTGGAATACTTCATTTGAAAATACAGCACTGAAAGGGTTAATGTGGCTGTAACATGCTGACATGGACCAACTCATTCTTTATAAGATATACAATGTGATTTTTTTTATATACAATGTCATGTAACATTTATCCCGCCAAGTAAATTGTCGTCTGCAGAAATATTCGTCTAATTCAGTTCTTATTAGTTATTATACGATAAAACTCGTCTAAACCGGAATTCTAGTAGAGAAGAGGTTGGATACGTTTAGGCCGGTGGCTGGTTAATGCAGGGTGAACGTCATGCAGAAAGCTCCCAGGGTTATACAATATGTATACAGTAAAATCTCTCTATAACGGCCACTAAATTGTGTTAATTAGTTGGTATTTAGGGCAGGTGGCTACTTAAAGCAAGGCGAAAGTAAACCAGAACGCTCCTATAGGAGCGTTCTGTTTTACTTTCACATTGCTTTAAGCAACCACCTGCCTTTAACACGGCCACTAAATTGTGTTAATGAGTTGGGATTTAGGGCAGGTGGCTGCTATAGGAGCGTTCTGTTTTACTTTCACCTTGCTTTAAGCAGCCACGTGCCTTTAACACAACATACTTAATGCAATTCTGTGGCCGTTATAGAGAGGTTTTACTGTGTATATAGACATAGGACTGTTCTGTATTGGTAGAAACTTTCTAGTCAGTTTAAATATTATTTCAAAAGCTAACAGAACAGAGACTCTGATTATATGGCTCCTATAGAAGCCGTCTAGCTTGGGTCTATTCTTTTTGCAAAGGTGTGGAATAAAATGAAAAAAGTGGTTTATATGAGATAAAGGGTTAATGACGCCAGCCGGATGTTGCAGCTGGTTTGTTTATAATGTTACATTTCGCTTGTTTATCAGTTCTAAGCTTTGTATACTTGTAATGTAAACAAAATCTAAACACATTTCTGTACACAGATGAAATTTATGATATTTCTGGCATCGAGATTTGACAGATTTATAACGAACGCTGAAACTTTCACTTTGCACAGTTGAAATAACATATCAGGCGAATAAAAAACTTTTTATCAAAATCATTGATCTTGTAATTTTTTGGTAAAACCAGACATAACATATCATTAACCCTTTACCTAGTGAGTATTAACCCTTTCGTTGCCAATGCCGGGTCTGTGATTACCTATGCAAACAGTTTGGATCCAGATGAGACGCCGAGTAACTCGGCGTCTCATCAGGATCCAAACTGTTTGTTACTGTTACTATGTTTAAGAAACAAAAATGAAGAAAATCAAAATAATGAAAATTTGTAGCAGACGACAAAATTAGCAGACGACAGAGTATGGCAGCGAAAGGGTTAATGTAAGAGAAAATGACACCATGAATATTAACTCTTCCCTGTTCTACATTTATTCCAAATTTCAATATCTACTGACTATTCATTGAGAAAATAGTTATAATGAAATATGGAAGATGGAACATTGTGGTCTTTTCAGAAAGTAAAGAAACAGATCTATCAAATTTCAATTAGCAAACATAGCAGACCCTGATAGAAGCCGTCAAATCTGGGTCTCCTCTGTTTTCAGACGCGTTTCTGAGAGTGCTGAATATTAACCTGTAGTCCGTAGCTGTCGAAAATGTCTCAATTTTCAAATTTGAAATATCGCGTATGTCTTTCCACCAGTGTCAAAAAGTTTGGATCCTGATGAGACGCCGAGTTATTCGACGTCTCAGCTGGAACCAAACAATCTGCATGGGTAATCATTTTATTCGCACGTGCAGCGCTAAAAGTTTAAGCATAATCTGTCATCTCCATGTGTACACAGTTCGTGATATTTTCGTGAAAAGCGTGATTATAGTTTGAAGAGAAACGTCTGTTTCTTGTAAATGTTACGGTCATGCATTTATAAAACTTTTTAATTCATTCTCTAATATCTGATTTTTGAAGTCAGACTCAAGTAAAAGATTTGTCATTCACAGTCCCTGGAGCCAGATATCTATCATCTGTTCTGTACAGATATTCCTTACCCCTTTCCCTGTTCTATGTTTATTTCAAATTTCAATATCTACTGATTATTCATGGACAAAATAGTTATAAAGAAATATCGAAGGTGGAACATTGTACCCATTTTAGAAAGTAAAGAACTAGATCTATCAAATTATATTAGCAAACAGAGCAGACCCTGATCAGACGGCTCCTTTAGGAGCCGTCTGATCTGGGTCTACTCTGTTTGCAAATGCGTGAAATCACGTTTATATGAGGGAACGGGTTAACCCATTCTCTCATATTGACGCCTTCTGACACCTCTGTAAAAGTTACTTTGTGAAACCATTGTGATAAATAGAGCAATTGCTCCATAGGAGCAAATGCTCTATTTATCACAATGGTTTCAAAACCACACAATTCTAATTTTGTCCTGTTCTCTAGTAAATGCTCCTTTTCGGTAGATTTATTCAAAGAGGTTGTGTCTAAAAATAGCTCATGTGGGAATGGGTTAAGATGGGCTGTAATAGTTGGTCACTTTCAATTAATTTTGATAAAGTTTTAGTTACATTTTGTCCATTTTTCTTGTAGACCAATCAACACTAAAAGCTGTACACATATGTATTACTTATTAAGATCACGCTTATTGCCCGATTACCAACAGCGTATACATATATTATCAAATAAATATCAGCGATAACTAAACACTGCTAAATCCTTAGAAACATGCTTTTTAACCCGTTCCTCCATAGGCTATATTTAGACCCAACCTCTTTGAATGAATCTACCCAAAAGGAGCATTTACTAGAGAAAAGTAAAATTTTAGAATTTTGTAGTTTGAAACCATTGTGATAAATAGAGCATTTGCTCCTATAGGAGCAAATGCTCTATTCATCACAATGGTTTCAAGAATTGGTTATTACAGAGGCGTAGACAGGCGTATTTATGGAGGAATGGGTTAAGAGACGGACAAATGTGACAATATGATCAGAATACATGCTTAATCTGTAGCATACTGGCTTAACGCTTTGCTTCACACCTTTGCAAACAGAGTAAACCCAGCTCAGACGACTTCTGTAGAAGTCGTCTGACCAGGGCATGTTCTGTTTATATTGATCTGAACCTGCAGCTTTTGTTTTCAAGAGCAAATTAACATTGCGAAAATTAATTTAATGAATATTCAGTTATATGAATATTAAGTTAGTGAACATTCATGAAGTGGGTAGCTTAATGCAGGGTTAAAGTAATGCAGAAAAGCTCCGATAGGAGCTTTCTGCATTACTTTTGACCTGCATTACCTGCCTTACAGCTGCATTACCTGCCTTACAGACGCATAATTAGACCTCTTTTTTAATGGACGCTAAAGACAAGTTCTTCTATATGTAAACATACTGACACCATTCTATCACACCGGAAATATTTAAAAAAGATTTAAACCCAACCCTCTCCATGCTAACCGCGACCTTACTCGGCGTCACTGCGGATCTAAACTGTTTGAACCTCGGTCAATAGTTTCCTTTAAGCTTGGACGAATCGGATGAAAGTGATCAGTGTCCAAACCGTTTGATTCCATTGCCGTTCGTGAAGCAGACGACAACTTGTGCGGACGAAACTTTGCTAAGCGTACAGCAGGGTAACTCCCACGTTGGTGTCAAACCTTTTGTTGAATTACCAATAATGCATTTCAGTTTGGAAGTCCATTGACTGCACCCTCGGCAAATATTTATTTAGTTCATCAAATGCTGCTTACTTCGGTATCCATTGAATGAAAACAACATTTTACAAATAAATATTTGTAATATTGTTAACTGTTCCGTAGTTCAGTACCTGCCCAGACCCTAAACTATCCCGATGTCTGATCCAGGTCGATTCCGTATTATACAGATCGGCACTCAGATCGGTAAATAAAACAGGTGACGTCCTCATTCATGAATATTCATGTAATAAATTAGATTAAATTTTAAATTGGCCTACGAAAATATTGGAATTATTTGCCATTTGCTGAAGTTGTAGAATCAGATCTAAACTCTTGCATAACACTTTCCTCCATAAATACGCTTTTCTACGCCTCTGTAAAAGTCACTTTTTGAAACCATTGTGATAAATACAGCATTTGCTCCTATAGGAGCAAATGCTCTATTTATCACAATGGTTTTAAAACAAAACAGTTCTAAACTTTCCCCTTTCTCTATTAAATGCTCCTTTTCGGTAAATTTGTTCAAAGAGGTTGGATCTAAAAATAGCCTATGAGGGAATGGGATACGCAAACAGAACAGACCCTAAACAGATGGCTCCTAAAGGAATCTACTCTTTTTGAAAAGACGTTAAAAGGACACCTATCAAATAATTTCTACGTGATATGGTCCAAATTGTAACGAAATGACAGTTCTATTTGTTATCTGAAGCGACTCATGTTTGTATGGAATTTGGCAAAAGTGTGCGTAATTAGAAGACTCACAAGCGGCGGAACGCCCCCTCACCGATCTGTGTCTACACTGCTTGCCTATGTTCTATTTCAGGGACCGTATGCACAGAAGGGTTAATGTATTTTATCTACAACCAGACAGATCTTTTCCGGAAACAGTCCACACATGCCTGTCAAAAAGTTATAACGAGAGGGGCGTGTATCCTGTCTGCTCGACATCGCTTTTTTTTAATGCAAGGGAAGCAACTCGTCTGTAAGTTCTTCATTGATCTGAAATAATTAATGCGCTTGAGCAAATTTTTGAACGAGCACAGGTGTTCGAATCATACGAAGTGCATGTATTCTGAACAAGAAATTATTTTGTTGATAGTCCTTCCGATTATGGACAGTAATACCTGTCCACAGCGTCCACCCAAATAAGTCAATTTCTGATCTTCTAAGACAGATAGTAGATTAATGGAGCATGAAAGTTATGCCAAGAGTTCTTTTCGTCCGGTATTAAGCAATAACTTACTCTGTCAGACCCCATGTATATTGTAAGGTGGTTGCTCTAGACAACCATGTTCTATTGTATTAACCTTTAGCCCGCTGAGCAAATTATTTTTACAGACTTGTTCACCTGCTACATATTCAAAATTCAACCTGTAATAAATTTGCCGACCAAAATGCAATCAGGGTGTCAAACCGTTTGGATCCTGATGAGACGCCGAGTTACTCGGCGTCTCATCTGGATCCAAACTGTTTGCATAGGTATTCACTCATCCGTCCATAGCAGGCTAAAGATTAAGTAAACTGTACTGATCTAGCAGTTTTTGAGTGAGTATCTACATGTATATACATGCCGTAAAACCGGTATACAGTGACCACTAGAGTACAATTGGCGAGTTTGGCAGTGGTTCAGATAAGACGTGTAGGCTAAATTAAAACATTTTCAAGAATAACTTATTCATTTCTCCAGTAAACTCTATGCTCTGACCACTCTTTAGAATCGTCTCTCACAACATAGGGTTTGGTGGAGAAATGACGATTTTAGAACTTGAGTACGCACGTTTATCCGTAGAACTTTTGGAGAAAGGTGGTAGCTTACAGCAGGAAAAATGTATACAGGAAGCTATTATAGAAGCTTTCTGCATTATATTCGTCCTGCATTACGAAACCACGTGTTTTTGTAGAAGCTCGTGTTTATCAATTATACCATTCCCTTATATTGACGCATTTCGACGCCTCTGTAAAAGTCACCTGTTGAAACCATTGTGATAAATAGAGCATTATAGGAGAGCTCCTATAGGAGCAAATGCTCTTTATTCACAATTGTTTCAAACTACAAAATTCTGAAATTTTCCTTTTCTTTACTTAATGCTCCTTTTCGGTAGATTTATTCAGAGGTTGGGTCTAAAAATAGTCTATGAGGTAATGGGTTATAAGGTCGCTACAGGTAGGTTCTGTCGTACTCAGAACTAGTCATTTGTTACAAACATCTGTTTAGTGTGGACATTTAACCCTTTCCCTGTTGTATATTTATTCCAAATTGCAATACCTACTGAATATTCGTGGACAAAAGAGTTAAAATGAAATATAGAAGGCATAACATTGTAGCCATTTTAGAAAATAAAGAAACAAATCTATTAAATTCTCATTAGCAAATAGAGCAGCCCCTGATCAGGCGGTTCCTATATGTAGTTCTGCTCTGTCTGCAAATGCGTGAAACACATTATTATGAAGGAAATGGTTAAATTAAATGGGCCAACTTGTATAAAAACAACTTACAAACTACTCTTACAGTAATATATTTACTCTATATATAGGTATCTTAATGCCTTCGCAAAGATAGTACACCCAGATCAGACGGCCCCTGTTCGAGTCGACTGGCCAGGGTCTGCTCTGTTTGCTTATAGAATTATACAGATCTGATTCTACAGTTTCTGTTATGATACCCCATCCCCCACACACACATACTGTTAACCCATTACCTCATAGGCTATTTTTAGATCCTACCTCTTTAAATAAATCTACTGAAAAGGAGCATTAACTAGAGAAAAGGAAAATTTTAGAATTTTGTAGTTTGAAACCATTGTGATAAATACAGCATTTGCTCCTATGGGAGCAAATGCTCTATTTATCACAATGGTTTCACAAAGTGACTTTTACAGAGTCGTCGAATATCAGGGAATGGGTTAATAGGAATGATTCTGCTGTTTGTACCAGAGCCATAACACTTCTAGTTCGTATGTTGTGGTGAATATCAAGGTAATTAATATTCATGGTGTCATTAGGTTTATATGAATATTCATAGAGTAAAGGCTTAACCTGCTTCAATAATGTTTTCTGAGCAAGCTCTGGTCGGTTGACATTTTACATTATTTGCGATTCGTTCAAACTTATGGGAAACTACTGACCGGGTGTAAGATAGCTTTGATCCAAACTATTCCATACTGTGAATATTTTCCGGGAGTTTTTAAATAAAAATAAAATTCGAATGTGAAAACTGAAGCAAATTACAATACGAGCAAATGCTCTATTTATCACAATGGTTTCAAAAATCAGTTTTACAGAGACGCAAAAAGGCGTCAGTAGGAGATAATGGGTTAAGCGATGGACTAAAGGAACATCACTAACACTTTACTTGATAGATGAGTCTTTTTACGCCTTTGCAAACAGAATACACCCAGATCAGATGGCTACTGTAGAAGCTGTCTGGTCATGTCTGTTCCGCTTGCTAATGGAATTTTATAGATCTACTTTTACAGTTTCTGCAATGGCCGAACTATCATATATTCATGTCATTATAAACACATTCCTTCCTAGTAACACATTTTGGCGCCTCTGTAAAAGTCACATTTTGAAACCATTGTGATAAATAGAGCATTTGCTCCATAGGAGCAAATGCTCTATTTATCACAATGGTTTCAAAACTACACAATTCTAAATTTCCCCTTTTCTATAGTGAATGCTCCTTTTCGGTAGATTTATTCAAAGACGTTGGGTCTAAAATAGTCTAGGAGAGAATGAGATAAACAAATAGTCCATTATATTCATGATGTCATGAAAATTCATAAGGGGCAGCGTGAAGCAGTCACTTTAGTTAGCCTTTACTGTATGGCATCATGTCCCCTTTTTAGGGTTTCGGCTTTTGCCGAAATCCTTATAAAATGGATTGCGACTCAAACTATGGCGGAAAACCCTATTGCACGAGCGCTACCTAGCGGGAATCCCCCTAAGAGAATACGCGCATGTGCAGTGCTTGGCTTACAATCCGGTTCCGGAATCTTACAAAATATTTATAATGAAATATGGAAGGTGGATCCATTAGCAACAGAGCAGACCCTGAATCTATGGGAGCGAGCTGTCTGATCTGGGTCGAATCTATTTGCAGATGCATGAAAACAAGTTTATATGGGGAAATTAAGGGTTAAATAGACTTCTTCTGTTCTGTACGTTCTTTACAGTGTGACGAAAATATAGATTTTTAGAAAGTTACCTCCCTTGTATGAATCTACTTCATTTGCTACAGATAGTGCAATTCAAATCTCAAGCAGAGAAATACTTTGAGGGTACTTATTTACTGTTTATTTTCATTCTGATTTGTTTCTATGATCATTAGACTTGTTAAACATAGACCCCATTATCCAGTTATTATGATTATTCAGTTATTTCTACCGATTTCATTGATTTGTCACTAGACGCTCATTAAAAGATTAGCTACTGCTCAATCATTGGAAGGTTTCCCTAGATGCTTGGAAATCACTTCATAATGTCGCTAGGGGGCGCACATTGAACAGACCGGTATAAAAGCAGCTCGCATCGACTAGAATGTTTAATCTGTTCTCTGTCTTCGGGCAGAGAGGTAGCCAGCTTGGTACATACTGGCGAACACGGGGACTTTAGACAAGTGCCTAGTTAACTCCAGCATTATTGAAATGCAGGGGCTCTGCTAGAACTAGTTCTGGGTCGCCGCTCGTTAATATCTACGCAAGGTCTTTAAAAGCTGACTTGTTTCATCCATTCCGGGATAAGTTTGGAGGTGTTTACAGACCAGGTTTATATGGTCTGGGAAGCAGGCTTCTGGCAAGCTGCATAGAAGCAGGTTTTTGGTAAAGTCAGACTTTTAAGGTTCGAAGCAAGTGTGTTTTGGGTCTGAGAAAGCAAGCTTCGAAGTCTGTGACAGTTTTTATTGTTTTGTACATATTAAAGTGATTCTTTTTCTCAAATTAATGTTTGATTGTTTTAAAGGCAAGAAGCCGCATTTAATCATTGTGAATCATTTAAATAATTATAGTTTTGTATACATACATAAAGTTAGTTTAACAATCATATAGGCTAAGCAGCCCTAAGGAAAATTGTTTATTTGCGTCTCGGAGCTCAGATAAGCTCGGTACACGTTACAAAATTTGGTGGCAGCGTAGTGGGATTTAATTATAACCAACACCAGTTATATCTTACCCCTAGTCAAAAGCATGGCTTCCGGATTTCTTGATGAGGAAATCCAAAGCATGGACGCAAAGCTTCGAGAGCTGCAGACAAAGGCAGAGATTACGAGGCTTCAAACTGAAATTTCAAGGCTTGAACAGCAGTGTCAAGGTTCAATACAACAGTTTGAAACTCCAGTTAGACCAAATACCAGTGCAAGAAGAGAAGCATTACAGACTGGTTTTGAAATGCCTCAGCCAAGTCAAGCTAGGTCGCATATAAACATGCCCCTACAGACTCCTTTTATAAATGGGTCTCAGAATCATGACTTGGAACCCATAAGACCAAGTCTTATTAGATCAAATGTGTTAGAGCAAAAGCAATTAACATCAACCCCTAAACCAAAATCTGAAGAGCATGTTTCTAAGCAAACACAACAGAATAGTTTCAAGCAGACTTGCACCAAAGTTAAGCCGGCCACATATGATGGTACAGGGTCTTGGAACGATTATAAGGCACATTTTGAGGCATGTTCCAAAATCAACTGCTGGTCAAACGAAGAGAAAGGCTTGTACCTTTCAGTTTCCCTTCGTGGCCAAGCACAGGGTATTCTGAGTAATTTGGCACAGGACTCAAACAACTTTGATAAGTTGATGACAGCACTCAAGGAAAGGTTTGCTCCGCCAAACCAGGAAGATTTACATAGGGCTCAGCTTCGTGAGAGACGACAAAAAGCATCCGAGTCACTCTCAGAGATGGCGCAAGATATCAGAAGGCTCGTAAACCTGGCCTACCCTTCAGCACCTGCTGATTTAAGGGATGTTCTAGCTAAAGAACAATTTATTGACTCCTTGGCAAGCTCAGATATGAGACTCAGAGTCAAGCAGAATAGACCAAAGGATTTGAACGACGCTGTAAGACATGCTATAGAGTTAGAAGCATTTATCAGGGCAGAAAGGAAAATTACAGAAGGCAAGGGCTATTTTCAGTCTGTTGGAGAGCCATCCTACACTGAAAACACAGATAAACTTGCTTCTGATGTGAAACAGCTGAAAGACGCTATGTCAGACCTCAAGCAAGGTTTTGAAAGCTTTAAAATTCATAAAGATCGTGCTCAGTATAGCACAGGAGCCTCAGGCAAACATTTCCGCACCCAGGGTGGGAAGTCATATCGTCCAAACGATCAAAGAAGAAAGTGCTTCAAATGTGGCTCAACTGCACATTTGAAACGAAACTGTCCAAAGGAAGACGACTTTAGGAAACCAAACCCCTCTTCAAATACACATAGTGTTACATGCTCAAAACCAACAGGGTCGGGTTTGTTCATAACATCCACGATAGGTGGACTCCACGTCGACTGTCTGGTAGATACAGGAGCAACCCTGAGCATCGTTTCTTCTCGAGTCTGGGACAGAATAGGGAAGTCAAATGTGATAAACTTCAGTCAGAAAATTGTGTCTGCATCAGGTACACCATTAAGTGTTCTTGGAAGAACTGAGATATCTATTGAAATAGACGGGTCGAAGTTCTCTGTTCCAGTGATAGTTGCAGATGTGGAAGCAGATATGATACTGGGGCTTGACTTCATGAAAGCATACAATGTAGGCATTGATGTAGCAAACACTACTTTGACCATCAATGGGAAAGTCTGTTCACTGCACATGGCTGGTAAAATAGGATGTTTCAGAGTTGTGGTTCAGGAAAAGGTTTCATTGGAACCTATGTCAGAAACTGTGATTATGGGTAAGGTTTCTGATGCTCAGAACTTGAGATGTGAGGACTTTTACCTCGTTGAACCCTCTGAGAAGATCATGGAGAAAAGTGAGAGTCTCGTTGCTCGAGCTCTTGTAACAGCCGGAAAAACTGTGCCAGTGAGGGTCATGAATTTGTCCCAGGTATCGAAGACATATAATGTTGGAACAAACATTGCAACTGTTAGTCCAGTGACAGAGGTTCAAAGTCAGAAAACGGAGCCTAGCTTTGAAAAACAGTTGCCGGAACATTTGTTGGACTTGTACAACAGAAGTGCCGAAGGTCTGAGTTTAGAGAATCGTAAGCAGGTTTCGAGGCTGCTTCAAAAGCACAGTGAAGTGTTTTCAAGCTCAGATGAAGATCTTGGCAGGACAGGTATAATACGACACAAAATTTCTACAGGGAATGCGACACCTATCAAACAAAGATTACGCAGGGTCCCAGCACATCTAACTGATGAAGCTCAAAAGCAGGTTTCAGAGATGCTAGAGAAAGATGTTATAGAACCATCAAAAAGCCCCTGGGCTAGTGGCATAGTTCTCGTGCAGAAAAAGGACGGCACCCAGCGTTTTTGTGTTGACTACCGAAAGGTCAATGATATAACTGTGAAGGACTCGTATCCTTTGCCTAGGATCGACGAAAGTCTAGACCAGTTAGCAGGCTCAAAGTGGTTTTCCTGCTTAGACCTTAATTCAGGATACTGGCAGGTAGAAGTAGACCCTGAAGATCGGGCCAAAACCGCCTTTATCACAAGAGAAGGTTTATTTCAGTTCAAGGTCATGCCTTTTGGCTTGTGCAATGCACCAGCCACGTTTGAGAGACTTATGGAAACAGTCTTGGCAGGCTTACACTGGAAAATATGTCTGATATATCTCGATGACATCATCGTGACGGGAAAAACTTTCGATGAAATGGTTCAGAACCTCGATTCCGTGCTCCAAAGACTCCAAAATGCAGGCCTTAAATTAAAACCTAAGAAATGCAATTTGTTCAAACAAAAAGTCGAATTTCTTGGACACATTATTTCAGCTGAAGGCATATCCACAGATCCCAAAAAGACTGAATGCGTTCGCACATGGCCAATACCGACCTGTGTGAAGGAAGTCAGATCTTTTCTTGGCTTTTGTAGTTATTACAGGAGGTTCATTGAAAGTTTCTCTCACATTGCAAAGCCACTTTATCGTCTCACAGAAAAGAATGTAAAATTCGAATGGAGTCAGGACTGTGAAATGGCGTTTTCATGCTTGAAGGAAAGGCTAACAGAAAGTCCAATACTTGCACATCCAGACTTTACAAAAGCTTTTATTCTTGATACTGATGCAAGCAATGACTCTATTGGAGCAGTGCTCTCCCAGAAGATTGACAATAGAGAAGTTGTCATTGCATACGCCAGTCGAACTTTGACAAAATCAGAGCGCAAATATTGTGTCACAAGGAAAGAATTACTTGCCCTTGTACACTTCGTGAAGTACTTCAGACACTATTTGATTGGTATGCCCTTCCTAGCCCGAACAGACCATGGTTCGTTGAGGTGGCTAACCAATTTCAAAAACCCAGAAGGTCAGGTTGCGCGTTGGCTTGAGACTTTGTCTTCATACAATATGAAAATTGAGCACAGGGCTGGAAGGCTTCACGGCAATGCCGATGGAGTAAGCAGAATTCCATGCCGACAATGTGGTCTAGAGAACCATGGCGAAAACACAAGGCAGCATAAAGTGTCTTCTGTTTGTCCTATCTTGCATGAATCATTTGAAGATGACAAGAATAATGTTTCATTACTGGAAGCTCAAGACAACAGTGAAGACATAGAAACAGTGAAAGAGTGGTTGCAACATGGTCAGCGACCTGACTTCAAAGACATATCAAACAGAAGCTATTTTCTGAAATCACTGTGGAACCAGTGGCACCGCCTTGAGGTCATTGAGGAACTCTTAGTAAGGAAATGGGATGTGCTTGAAACATCTATTTCTTACTGGCAAGCAGTTGTTCCATTACGTTTGAGACGTGAGATTCTGAAACACTGTCATGACGTACGGGCATCTGGTCACTTGGGTGTAAAGAAAACACTCCATCGAATCAGACAGAGGTATTACTGGCCAGGTCTGCAAAATGATGTTCGGAGCTATATTTCAGGGTGTCAAGCTTGTATGAAACGAAAGTCACCTTCACCCACAAAGAAAGCTCCAATGCAAGTCTGTGGCAGTGGTTATCCCATGGAAAGAGTTGCTTTAGACATACTCGGTGAACTACCTAAGACAGAAAGAGGAAACAAATACATATTAGTCATTGCAGACTACTATACGAAATGGACTGAAAGTTTCCCAATGCCAAATATGGAGGCCAAAACAGTTGCTAAGATCCTTGTTGAAGAGGTTGTAGCACGATTTGGTGTACCCCGAATCATCCACTCTGACCAAGGTAGGCAATTCGAGGGTATACTTTTTCAAGAAATGTGCAAGTTACTACAAATCGAGAAGACCAGGACAACGCCATATCACCCTCAATCAGATGGTATGGTGGAGAGGTTCAATAAAACCTTGGCCTCAATGCTGAGCATGTATGTTGATGAAAACCATCGGGACTGGGATGAACAGCTCCCCTATGTAATGATGGCATACAGATCCTCCCAGCATGAAACAACCGGCATGACGCCAAACATGCTTATGCTCGGGAGAGAAACTTCAACACCCCTTGATCTCCTGTATGAGATGCCACCCAGTGTTAAGAAAATTCCACCAAATCAGTGGGTCTGGGAGTTGCAGGAAACCCTAGAATCTACTCACAGTCTAGTTAGACAAAACACTGGCCAGGCAATGCTAAGGCAAAAGAAATACCATGATATGAAGCTAGCTTTCGAACAGTTTCAGACAGATGACATGGTATACGTGTACTTTCCAGTCAAGAAAATTGGATGTTCATCCAAACTGACTTCTTACTGGAGAGGTCCTTTCAGAGTAGAACAAAAGATCTCTGATGTTTTGTACAAGGTAGGTTGTGGTTACTCAGGTACTCCACAAATTATTCATGTAGATAGAATTAGAAAGGCTCACTCCCAGCTCTTGCTGAATGAAGAAGCAGCAGAGACATCAGAAAATCAGACAGTTACAGTAGAGAAAGGTAGGGAAGAGGTAGCTTTTTCAGAGCCTGAAGTTGATGAAGCAGAGGTTATTCTCCCAGAGTCTGAAGATCAAGTAAGTAGGTTCGGGAGAAAAAGACAAAAGCCTGCCTGGGCTAAAGATTATACTTTCTCTCTTTTCAGAGCAGAAATGCCGAACACAAAGATTACAGCCCGTAAAGATGTACTCTGTTTCCACTGCAAAGAGAAATTTCCAGCTGCGCAGTACTCTGAACACATCAAAGACTGCTGGGGAAAGAGACTGACCTGCACTCACTGCGGGAATACTTTCAAGGAGATGTTGTATCTGAAACGACACATTAGGAACTTTCATGGCTCAGAACAACAAAAATGTGTCTCAGTCAGTTTAAAGAATGACAGCGAGTCTGATTGGGATGAGGACCCAGAAGTAATCGTTGAACAGGACGACATGGACAGTGATGAGCTTTATTCTGGCAGAACGAAACGAAAGGCGACTCGCCCAGACCCGGTCAAAGCACCAGCAAAGTCTGTTAGAACAGAGACCGTGACAAGTGATAGTATGACCACAAAGTCAATGGAATTACCTCGAGCATGTGTCAGAGAGGCAGAAACACATCGAAGTGTATCTGTGCAGGTTGGACATCAACCCGTGAACACATCAGAGGCAGAGATTCAGGTTGGAGTGAAACACGCTGACACTGCTTGTCAAGCAAATCTAATGGCTGGGATAATACCTGAAACAGTATATCAGTGTCATACCTGTGACATTGCTTTCAAGAGCCAGGCCATGATGTTCATACACCAGGGTTGTCACACAATTGGTCAGGAGCTAAAGTGCAATGTGTGTGGTGTTACTTGTGAGGACAAGATGTCCTTCTTCATTCATATTACCATGGGTCATAGGCAGTGAAGGTTTAGTTTTACCTTTGGTTTCACGGGTAAAAGTCAGTGCAGACATTCCAAGATGACTCTTTAAAGTGCCAGTTTTTACAGTTTTGTTTTACAAAGTTATTTTTATAAGACTCATCCAGGTCAGGTAGACCAAGCTTAGTTTAGATTATTCTTTTTGTTAGTTTTTTTTTTTTTTTGTATATTAAAAGTTGACATACCTTTACTTTGTTTGTATTGTCATAGATATCAGTCGGGACGACTGAACCCGAAGGCGTGGGTAATGTGACGAAAATATAGATTTTTAGAAAGTTACCTCCCTTGTATGAATCTACTTCATTTGCTACAGATAGTGCAATTCAAATCTCAAGCAGAGAAATACTTTGAGGGTACTTATTTACTGTTTATTTTCATTCTGATTTGTTTCTATGATCATTAGACTTGTTAAACATAGACCCCATTATCCAGTTATTATGATTATTCAGTTATTTCTACCGATTTCATTGATTTGTCACTAGACGCTCATTAAAAGATTAGCTACTGCTCAATCATTGGAAGGTTTCCCTAGATGCTTGGAAATCACTTCATAATGTCGCTAGGGGGCGCACATTGAACAGACCGGTATAAAAGCAGCTCGCATCGACTAGAATGTTTAATCTGTTCTCTGTCTTCGGGCAGAGAGGTAGCCAGCTTGGTACATACTGGCGAACACGGGGACTTTAGACAAGTGCCTAGTTAACTCCAGCATTATTGAAATGCAGGGGCTCTGCTAGAACTAGTTCTGGGTCGCCGCTCGTTAATATCTACGCAAGGTCTTTAAAAGCTGACTTGTTTCATCCATTCCGGGATAAGTTTGGAGGTGTTTACAGACCAGGTTTATATGGTCTGGGAAGCAGGCTTCTGGCAAGCTGCATAGAAGCAGGTTTTTGGTAAAGTCAGACTTTTAAGGTTCGAAGCAAGTGTGTTTTGGGTCTGAGAAAGCAAGCTTCGAAGTCTGTGACAGTTTTTATTGTTTTGTACATATTAAAGTGATTCTTTTTCTCAAATTAATGTTTGATTGTTTTAAAGGCAAGAAGCCGCATTTAATCATTGTGAATCATTTAAATAATTATAGTTTTGTATACATACATAAAGTTAGTTTAACAATCATATAGGCTAAGCAGCCCTAAGGAAAATTGTTTATTTGCGTCTCGGAGCTCAGATAAGCTCGGTACACGTTACAACAGTATAAAGGTTACAGCGCACTGGTGGTCAGTAGTTCAGGGCAACTGTTACATCATGCTAAAATCTCTAGAGGTCACACGCTTAACTCTTTGCACGCTAGCGGCGAAACTGTGATTACCTATGCAAACAGTTTGGATCCAGACGAGAGGCCACATAATTCTGCGTCTCATCAGGATCCAAACTGTTTGCCATCTTGATCATATTTTTGCATAAAATGAAAGAAAGTTTATTGAAGAATTGACGCAGACGTCAATTGTTGCAAACGAAACATCACTCAGCATTGTAAGGATTAAGCAAACTTTAATCTAAAGTTGCAAAAATGTTTCCAAGCTGACTTATTCAGCTGTACAAACTGGTAGAGATGCTAGAACACTAAACCTTTCCTTCATATAAATGTTTTTCACGCGTTTGTAAACAGAGTAGACCCAGATCTGATGACTCCTATAGGAGTCGTCTGATCAGGATATGCTCTGTTGGCTAATGGAATTTGAAAGATCTTTTTCTTTCCTTTCTTAAATGGCTACTCATTTCCACTTTTCATGTTTCATATAATAGTTATATATGCAAATCGTGACCTAATTGCCAATTGTACATTGTGTGTGTCGGTCTGTGATCAGGATCCTAGATGTTTGACAATTTTAAAATACAAAGCATAGACTAATTGAATATAAATAGTTAGACTAATTGAATATAAATAGTTATATATGCAATACACAAAATAATGAGCAGGTGACAATTTTAAATTGAACATAGTACTTTCGAATTCATAGTTGTCCTAGCACAAAGTCTGGATCCTGCCTCTACGTTTCATCGAAATGCATACTATTGACACCGGGACTGTATGTTAATATAGCATAATGCTTTAAAAAGTCCATAACAAGTTTCAAGAGGCATGCTTATGTTTTCTAGTTTGTTTGCTTTAAAATGTATTTAGAGAAAAGAGTATCAAAAAAGATAAAGAATAAAAAATATATTAGAATCTTTTTTCCATTTGCATTTGGTTTTGACGGGATTCGAACCAAGGACGGGATTCGAACCAAGAATCTTTTTTCCATTTGCATTTGGTTTTGACGGGATTCGAACCAAGGACGGGATTCGAACCAAGGACCTAGAGATTCATAGACGCAGCTCTTTCCCCTCGGCCACCGCTTGGGTCCCAATATATAAGTGTTACATGGTTCTATTTAAACGCTACAAAGGTGTGAAAAGCAACAACGACTAGTGAACGTACATACTTAATATGCAAATTATACAGACCCATTTTTCATGAAATCTCCAAGTATAAAATGAATAGATTTTACCAATGACCTACTGTCAATCCAAACGCCTTTGTTCAAACAGCATGGTGTCTTTTTACAACAGAAGTCCGACATAAGGTCGTCGGATTCTGAAGTTCCATACCCTTCCTGTGGTATTTACAAAGTCCGATATATTGTTGTCGGATTCTGAGTTAAATGCCCTTTTAGCCTAGTCACTTATGCCCTTTGCAAACAGAGGAGACCCAGGTAAGAAGGCTAATAGAGAAGCCCTCTAAGTCGTAGTCGTACTATTTCTAGGGTAGATCAAAATTCAAATGCAGAAATTCGATTCCATTGCGACATTACAATGTTTCCTGATGAATTTAATCAATGGTCGTGCGACGTTGTTGCTAAGATCTGGTTTGAAAGAAATGGAATTTCAAAAATACATGTACGGTAAAACCCCTCTAAACCAGACTTTAAATTCAGTATAAATATCAGTCTTGGAGACAGGTGGCAGCTTAATGCAGGATGAAAATAATGCAGAAAGCTCCTCGGCATGACTTTCACCCTGCATTAAGCAGCCACCTGCCTAAAAAGTTTCTAAATTCTTATCTACTAGAAGTCGGGTTAAGAGGGGTTTTACTGTATTGCAAAAGGTGACAAATCTATACTTTTGAATGTATTTCAGAGATTTACAAGTGATACCCTAATTACCCTAGGTATTTTGACAAACACACTTATGCAAATAGTGCAGACCCAGATCAAACACCTCCTTAATGGGCCCGTTTGAAGGGGTTTCACTATTTGCTACCATGTCTGTTTAATCTAAAGTTCCAAAGATGTTTCCAAACTGACTTATTCAGCTGTACAAACTGGTAGAGAGGAGAGACTGGGTGCTAGAACACTTAACCCTTTTCTTCATATAAATGTTTTCACGCGTTTGTAAACAGAGTATCCCAGATCTGATTACTCCTATAGAAGTCGTCTGATCAGGGTCTGCTCTGGAATTTGCTAATGGAATTTGAAAGATCTCTTTTTCTTTACTTTCTTAAATGGCTAATAATTTCCACTTTTCATGTTTCATTATAACTACTTTGTTCATGAATATGCAGTAGGTATTGAAATTTGGAATAAACATAGAACAGGAATCAAGTTTCTTACATGGATCCGTTCCATTTGCGCTCTGTGTCTATATACATGTACTTTTTTAAACTATTGTTTTTGTTGATGTAATTATTGTTCAAATTCTCAGGGATTTTTTTATAGTCAGTTTGAACTGTGCAGTAATTCCTTTTGAAACAAACTAAGTTTTCAAATATTATGCAGGTTATCGTGACCTAATTGCCAGTTGTACATTGTGTGTGTCGGTCTGTGATCAGGATCCTAGATGTTTGACAATTTTAAAATAAAACCATGCAAAGCATAGACTAATTGAATATAAATAATTATATATGCAATGCACAAAATAATGAGCAGGTGACAATTTTAAATTGAACATGGTACTTTCGAATTCATAGTTGACCTAGCACAAAGTCTGGATCCTGCCTCTACGTTTCATCGAAATGCATACTATTGACACCGGGACTGTATGTTAATATAGCATAATGCTTTAAAAAGTCCATAACAAGTTTCAAGAGGCATGCTTATGTTTTCTAGTTTGTTTGCTTTGAAATGTATTTAGAGAAAAGAATATCAAAAAAGATAAAGAATAAAAAATATATTAGAATCTTTTTTCCATTTCCATTTGGTTTTGACGGGATTCGAACCAAGGACCTAGAGATTCATAGACGCAGCTCTTTCCCCTCGGCCACCGCTTGGGTCCCAATATATAAGTGTTACATGGTTCTATTTAAACGCTACAAAGGTGTGAAAAGCAACAACGACTAGTGAACGTACATACTTAATATGCAAATTATACAGACCCATTTTTCATGAAATCTCCAAGTATAAAATGAATAGATTTTACCAATGACCTACTGTCAATCCAAACGCCTTTGTTCAAACAGCATGGTGTCTTTTTACAACAGAAGTCCGACATAAGGTCGTCGGATTCTGAAAGTTCCATACCCTTCCTGTGGTATTTACAAAAGTCCGATATATTGTTGTCGGATTCTGAGTTAAATGCCCTTTTAGCCTAGTCACTTATGCCCTTTGCAAACAGAGGAGACCCAGGTAAGAAGGCTAATAGAGAAGCCCTCTAATCCGTAGTCGTACTATTTCTAGGGTAGATCAAAATTCAAATGCAGAAATTCGATTCCATTGCGACATTACAATGTTTCCTGATGAATTTAATCAATGGTCGTGCGACGTTGTTGCTAAGATCTGGTTTGAAAGAAATGGAATTTCAAAAATACATGTACGGTAAAACCCCTCTAAACCAGACTTTAAATTCAGTATAAATATCAGTCTTGGAGACAGGTGGCAGCTTAATGCAGGATGAAAATAATGCAGAAAGCTCCTCGGCATGACTTTCACCCTGCATTAAGCAGCCACCTGCCTAAAAAGTTTCTAAATTCTTATCTACTAGAAGTCGGGTTAAGAGGGGTTTTACTGTATTGTAAAAGGTGACAAATCTATACTTTTGAATGTATTTCAGAGATTTACAAGTGATACCCTAATTACCCTAGGTATTTTGACAAACACACTTATGCAAATAGTGCAGACCCAGATCAAACACCTCCTTAATGGGCCCGTTTGAAGGGGTTTCACTATTTGCTACCATGTCTGTTTAATCTAAAGTTCCAAAGATGTTTCCAAACTGACTTATTCAGCTGTACAAACTGGTAGAGAGGAGAGACTGGGTGCTAGAACACTTAACCCTTTCCTTCATATAAATGTTTTCACGCGTTTGTAAACAGAGTAGACCCAGATCTGATTACTCCTATAGAAGTCGTCTGATCAGGGTCTGCTCTGTTGGCTAATGGAATTTGAAAGATCTCTTTTTCTTTACTTTCTTAAATGGCTAATAATTTCCACTTTTCATTATAACTACTTTGTTCATGAATATGCAGTAGGTATTGAAATTTGGAATAAACATAGAACAGGAATCAAGTTTCTTACATGGATCCGTTCCATTTGCACTCTGTGTCTATATACATGTACTTTTTTAAACTATTGTTTTTGTTGATGTAATTATTGTTCAAATTCTCAGGGATTTTTTTATAGTCAGTTTGAACTGTGCAGTAATTCCTTTTGAAACAAACTAAGTTTTCAAATATTATGCAGGTTATCGTGACCTAATTGCCAGTTGTACATTGTGTGTGTCGGTCTGTGATCAGGATCCTAGATGTTTGACAATTTTAAAATAAAACCATGCAAAGCATAGACTAATTGAATATAAATAATTATATATGCAATGCACAAAATAATGAGCAGGTGACAATTTTAAATTGAACATGGTACTTTCGAATTCATAGTTGTCCTAGCACAAAGTCTGGATCCTGCCTCTACGTTTCATCGAAATGCATACTATTGACACCGGGACTGTATGTTAATATAGCATAATGCTTTAAAAAGTCCATAACAAGTTTCAAGAGGCATGCTTATGTTTTCTAGTTTGTTTGCTTTGAAATGTATTTAGAGAAAAGAATATCAAAAAAGATAAAGAATAAAAAATATATTAGAATCTTTTTTCCATTTGGTTTTGACGGGATTCGAACCAAGGACCTAGAGATTCATAGACGCAGCTCTTTCCCCTCGGCCACCGCTTGGGTCCCAATATATAAGTGTTACATGGTTCTATTTAAACGCTACAAAGGTGTGAAAAGCAACAACGACTAGTGAACGTACATACTTAATATGCAAATTATACAGACCCATTTTTCATGAAATCTCCAAGTATAAAATGAATAGATTTTACCAATGACCTACTGTCAATCCAAACGCCTTTGTTCAAACAGCATGGTGTCTTTTTACAACAGAAGTCCGACATAAGGTCGTCGGATTCTGAAAGTTCCATACCCTTCCTGTGGTATTTACAAAAGTCCGATATATTGATGTCGGATTCTGAATTAAATGCCACTTTTGCCTACACACTTATATATATATAGGCTACTCTTTCTTTCTTTTTTTTTCTTTACTTTCTTAAATGGCTACTAATTGCCACTTTTCATATTTCATTGTAACTATTTTGTCCATAAATATTCAGTAGGTATTGAAATTTGGAATAAACATAGAATAGGGAAAGGGTTAAGGAAATTAGGGTTTTTATAAATCAGACATTTCTTGCATATCCGGGGTCCAGTCTAGACCTACAGTGTTCTCATTCAACGATAATGGTGAAATCGTTTATTCTATCATGCTAAGCACGACTTGACTTGACCCTTACTTTCAAATAACGGAGTGACGGCTCTTTACTACATAAACTATCAATTTTGGCTCTATTGGCACAAAGTGGCAAGATGAGCTATTAGAATCGCCCTGTATGTGAAATGTTCATAAAACAATTCTTTAAATGTCTTCCAAACTACTGACATGATTTTCAGAAAAATCCACAGCAAACAATCAATATGATATAGATTATGTCCGAAACCTTCAGTACTGTCAGTACTTTGATTGTTGTTGTTGTTGTTATTCATACAGGACGATTGAATTTTATGTCAGTTGAACCTGTCCTAAGCGGCCATTCATTTATTGAATATATGAGTCTTAAAAAGCAGGCAGTTGCTTAATGCAGGGTAAAAGTATTGTAGGAGCTTTCTGCATTGTTTTGACATGCTTTAAGCTACCACGTGCCTTACAGACCCCCTACTCTAGTCATGTGTCCTTCATTTCAAAATTATCAGCGAGCTGTACATCTGTACCAATCACGTAATGAATGAGTGTTAAAATTTTGAAAGTTGATTTGTGTTGAAAATTAAACAGATTAGCCATTGATGGTACAGCTGCTACAATATATGTTTCATCAGGGTCTACCCGTTTGCTATTGATGTACTTTTTTGTCAGACTACCTGAACAGTTTGGCCATTTATTGCATACCTATTTGCAGTGCCAGTGCCATTGGTCACATGACGAGTAGATTTTAGAAATCACTAGTTATGTGTCTCCATACACATTACTTGTGAGTATAATAATTACCCGTGAAGAAATAAAGGAATGCCATTATTAGCTACCTCATAGTGACGCTTTTTGGCGCCTGTTAATATAAAGTCACTCTTTGAAACCATTGTGATAAAATGAAGGAAAAATCCAATGAGGCCATTACTTGGCACCAAAAGAGTTCAGGTAACTTGAGGTAAGTGGACAATAGAACATTAATACAGGAAGTTTTCTGTAATAGTTTTGACCTACATTAACCTATTCCCGCCCTTTGACACCTATGTAAGGATCTTTTTTAAACCAGTGTGACAAATAGAGCATTTGCTCCTACGGATCAAATGCTCTATTTATCACAAGTTTCAAAACTGCAGTTCTAATAGTTTTCCTTTTTTTTCTAGTGAATGCTCCTTTTCATTAGATTCAAAGAGGCTGTGTCTAAAATAGCTTATGAAGTAAGGTTAAGCAAACCACCTGCTTGTTAATTTAGAGTTTCCTATATTTAACCAGTGGTCCCTTTAATAAGGTTTTGATTTATTATATAAATTACTGACGAAGGACGATGCACGACGGACACATGGCGATCCCAGTTGCTCATCTTGGCACATTGTGCCAGGTGAGTTATTAATTAGACGCCTTTGCAAATAGAGTAGACACGAATCAGACGGATCCTGTTGGAACTCTCTGATAAGGGTGTGTCCTGTTCGCTCATAAACTAATATTGGTCCGATTCAACTTTTGAAATTATCAAAAATGCCCCGATTAATTGGCCATTATAAATCAGTTAATGAATATCTGAGTATGTATACTGTGTGTCTGTGAGTATTCATGCAGTTATCTCTAGTTATTGATCGGAAACCAGTTGGTCTACCAAACCCACAGCACGACGGACCGACAGACATGGGCAAAGCAATATACATCCCTTCTTTACAAGAGAGGGAGAGAGAGAAGAGGACATATACAATGGACAATGACAGACGGGGTTCAGGGAACTTGGGAAAGTAAAACAGAAAAATGACACTTTTGATTTCAATGCTTTTTACTTTCATATTTATCTGTACAATGGTAACTCACGACACAAGTTTGTAACGTAATACAACTTCTCAACCAAAAAAAAAAATACTGGCAAACTGAAACTGTCTCAACAAAATAAAGTCAACTCAGTTAAAGAAACTGGAACGCTTGCAGTAACTTTACCCCGAGAAGTAAGGTCAGGGGCAAAGTACAAGGATCAATACATTCATGTTGAAAACATCTATCAATATTTAGCTTATTGAGCAAATTCTCGTTAGCAGAAAATTACGTTTTCATATATTCTAAAATTTGTAAGTTTTCTTATTTTCTTTAACCCATTCCCTCATATTAACGACTTTGTAAAAGTCACTTTGTGAAACCATTGTGATAAATAGAGCATTTGCTCCTATAGGAGCAAATGCTACATTTATCACAATGGTTTCAAACTACAAAATTCTAAAAGTTTCCTTTTCTTTAGTTAATGTTCCTTTTCAGTAGAATTATTCAAAGAAGTTGTATCTAAAAATAGGCTATGAGGTAATGGGTTAAAAGAGGGTCAAACAGACTAGATCCAGATGAGACGCCACGTGACTCTGCCTTTCAACTGGATCCAAACTGTTTATAAAGGTAATCAGAAATTCTTTCACAGCATGCTGAAGGCTAATCCAATTAAGCCATGCACTTTGCCCCTATTACTTCCATAAACTTGTACGAAATAAACACAAACAATAGATTCTGTTTACACGACTTTGAAACAGACAGGCGGCCATTCTTAGTTTATATTTCATTTGTAATCTGTACGACTTCAGTGGCATATTACCTAATTACCCTAAGTATTCAGACAGACAAGCTCAGACTGAATATTTAGAGTAACAAGGGTACCTCTATCTTCACACTAATATGAGAACAAAGATTCCATATAATGATTCTTATATCAAAATATATCTCTCTCTCTCTACAGAAAAGTCAAACAAGATTTTGATTTAAGAACAGACTAGAGAATATCTGGAATCACAAAGTTGAAAAAAAAGAACCATTTTCAAACAATATTTGAGATTGACCAGAAAAAAATATGTGTTTGGTTTCTTACGCTCAGATACTTGCTAAGATGGCATAGGTAATCTGTATAGACCCAGGACTAACCACTGCATGGAGAACTTTCTGATCTGGATCTACAGTGTTTTACTGGACCAGAAGTTTAACCCTTTCCCTGTTCTATGTTTATTCCATATTTCAATACCTACTGAATATTCATGAACAAACTAGTTATAACAAAATATGAAAAGTGGAAAATTGTAGCCATTTTAGAAAGTAAAGAAACAGATCTTTCAAATTCCATAAGCAAACAGAGCAGACCCTGGTCAGACCGTCTGATCTGGGTCTACTCTGTTTTCAAATGTGTGAAAACACGTTTATATAAGGGAAAGGGTTAACGGTTACCTACAAATGAATTTTCAACCCTGAAAATGAGTTAAACGGGAAAGAGTTACCGGACAATTATTGCTAAGATCACTGCTGGTCTGTGGTTGAGGTGATTACATCATTCTAACTCCGAGTGATAAAACCTGTTTATGTTTTTAAAAAAACTCTGTCTGTACACTACACAGTTTAAAATCCAACAACTAAACTCCTGCGTGGTCAACTTCAGTTTTGGAGTACGGTATTGTTAAAATACTTGTGTATTAACACTTTACTCCATGAATATTCATGTAAGAAATAATGACATCATCAATATTATTTTTGACACAGGAATATTTGGCCATGTCAGAAACTATAGAATCATGTCTATATTATATCATAAGCAAACGAGCAGATCCTTATCGGGTGGATTATGCAGGAGCCATCTGATCTGGGTCTACTCTGTTTGCAAAGGCGTAGAAAGGCGTGCTTATGGAGAAAAAGGTTAAATTTCTCTAAAATCATCTATTTTCAGTAGTGTTATGTCATGATCTGCTTATATGTATATCTCTATGCTATCACCAATAGAAAATGTGTTTCAGAACTTTGCAAACAGTGTAGACCCTACCAGCTGTTTCATCAGACACGGACTCTTGTGTATTTTGACCATGTTAACCCTAAACTCCATGTATACGCCTTTTAATGTCTTTGCAAACAGAGTAGACTAAGATCAGACGACCTGTTGGCTTATGGAAAAATATAACATTATTCTACAGTTTCTACCATGTCCAAAAGTCCTGTGTTCACAAGTCATATAAAATTCAGTAATTGTTAATTAACATTTATGACGTTGTTATGTGTCAAATAAATATTCATGGAGAAAAGGGATACACATCAGACTCTTGTAATAAACATTTGAATTAGCCACGTTAGGTATACTGTGCCTGGTCAGCCCCAACACAACTTTCCTTATGAAAGTAGCTCATGTAGATATGTAATAGCAAAAACTGGAACACCATTTCAAAGTGCCAAGCAAAAAAACTCTCTACAGTATACATTTTCCAACCAGTCTAGATTTGTATTACAACTTGAAATGGACCAAGACTATTCAAATGGTGGCTTGTTATGAGGTATCTATGGCTTATTTACCTATATAAAATACTGCAAAAATTCAGGCATTATAAAAACTGACATGATATATATGAAATTGAGGGGGTCAAAATATAAAACAGAACCTGAAAGATAGGAACAAAAAAAAATACAAATTGAAATTAACAATTCATGTCTAACTATATAGACTGTTAGATATGCCTTATAGAAAAGAAGCCTCTATTTTGTATCATACAATCTCTTGAATGATATCTGTACAAAAGAAAATAGGCTGATACTAAACAAAAACTATTGTAGAAGATATAAACTCAATGAATAACTGATGCTTTCTCAGGACAGCTCAGCCTTGTTTACCCTGGCAATGGCAAAAAAAAAAAATGAAACGTAACATTGCAAGCACTGGTCTGTTTGAAAAAAGTTTTCTAAAGGTGGCAACGCCATCAATTATGTGTACAGATAATGGTCCATGATCAGAACTGAGGTGAACAAATGTATTAAGTTTGATGGGGCTATAGAGATAATGAAGGTCAAGGCCAGGATGCAAAACAATTGCTTATACAGTACATCCCAGCTACAGGAGTCACTTACTAAACAATTGTGTGTCTTTAAAAAGAGGGTGGTTGCTTAATGCAGAATGAAAGTAATGCAGAAAGCTCCCATATGGGAGCTTTCTACATTACTTTCATCCTGCATTAAACTGCTACTTGATTTAAAGATCCAGATTTACGCCAATAGCGAAATATTTTACTGTATCTATATTACTTTCATGGCCTTAACGCATAAGGAAGAGTTGTAATGGTGAACCAGTGTATGCAATTTAATGGGACTGTCTCTCTAAATGTTGAAGTAATGGTCAAAGTTATATATATTTGCCTGATGTCGACCACATCAAGGCTGTGAAAAATACCTATGCGTTTTTATGTTTGCGACAGATGATGAACTTATGAAAACTATCTGAATAGCATTTTCTTAATGAGAATTATTTGGGGTTATCTATGAGGATAATTTGTCAATTTAATATTCATGATGTCATTATTTCTCACACGAATAGTCATATAGGGTAAAGGCTTAGAACATGTGAAACACAAACGAGCTGTGTCAGAAAAAGATCAGTGTAGACCCAGATCATCTGTCACTTTTGGAAAGAGGTATCTGAACAGGTTCATCTGGGAACAAATAGTTAATTCTGAAGGTTGGCAGACAAGTTTTAAAAGTGTCTGCTGATCTGGGTCTACAGTGTTTGACATGTGATGCAACTCTGATATATCAGTTGTTAATGTATATCTAGCCCTGATATGTGACACTTGAGACAATAGTTTGGCTTTAACTCTTTGCACGCTAAAAAGAAGTAATTTTATCATCTGCTCCATTGTCATATGCTGCAATTGTCATCTGCATTATTTTCAAAACTATTAATTTCCTTTCAGATTTCTTTTGTTGCAGAAGTTGAGCCTGAGAAGTTGAGCCCGAGTGACAAACAGTTTAGATCTCAGATCAGGTCCTACATAGGTCATAAAAGCCAGAAGAATCTGCTGCTAGCATGCACAGAGTTCAACACAAACTGGTAAGAGCTCCTAACAAGAGGTATACCGTCATTTCTCAATCAAACTGTATCTGGTCGGTACTCATTAAGATTACCTTGGACAGGTGACTCTAACAAGTACAGTAGAACCCCGCTAATGCGACCACTTAATGAATAGACATGGGTATCTTTATAAGCAGGTGGTTGCTTAATGCAGGGCAAAAGTAATGCAGAAAGCTCCTCTAGGAGCTTTCGACATTACTTTTGTCCTGCATTAAGCTACCACCTGCATCTTGCACCCAGAATTATACCTCTTTCAGGTGGTCGCATTAGCGGGGTTTTACAGTACATACAAGATTAGGTTTGGAGAAGAAATATAGGAGACAGTTTTAATTGATTTTCTCAAAACAGCTCTTATCTGAAGCTCGATAGGGTTTACATAACATGGTCAACATTTCAACCTATATAAAGGCATGTGGTCATAATGGTTTGAGTACATAACAAATTTGTTTTTACCATAAATCTGAGGAAATTAAAATAAACAAAACTTAACAAAACCAGGACAAATAGCCATTCTTAACTTTAACCCTTTACTCCATAAATACCTCTTTTAACGCCTTTGCAAACAGAGTAGACTTGGATAATACAGCCCCTGTAAGAGCCATTTGATTAAGGTCTGCTCTGTTTGCTTATAACTTATAATAGATCTGACTCTACAGTTTTTACCAATACCAAAACATCCTGAACATAGGTCATTATAAAAATTGAGCTAATAAATATTCATATATATTTTTTTAAATGAATATTCATTAGGGATAAGGTTAAATATGACAAGTCTAATTTGTCACCTTTTCCAATTTGGAACCAGTTAAGCTGCAGAGAAGCTCTTAATATCATCAGACTCCAAAATATCTAGGGCTTGGTGCAAAACTATTCTAACTCCTTCACAAAGTTTTGCACCAAGCCCTCGAAATGGTTTGACTCTCTTCAGATTTTTTTTAATAAAGAAAATAGTATATGTACTTTATGAACTGATAAAGGCAACATATTTTGCAAATGACATATTGCAAAGCCTGTTAAAGTTAAGTGGCATTGGAAAATAAATTTGTTGCTATGTGTATCACGTTATAACTACACACAATTTGACCAATCACAGTTTCCCACAAAGCATGACATAAAAGACGGTACTACTGTTACATTTACGTTTTTCACACACAAACACATTACACCACGGTTGTTCCATATTCATGTTTTTGTTAAAACAATAAAATGTAATATATCTTTATAACTATAACATTGAAGATCACATTGACTCTAGTATAGGCACAAGTCTGAATTGTTTTTCTTTCTATTATATATATAACATCAACACTTGACAAACTCAACCCTGACTCTGTACAGTGACTCACCATAAAACGAAATGTTGTACATAACAATTTCTACCCCCCTGTCTATCTAATACATCTCCCCGTCTAACTAGTACAAACATTGACCAACTAAGACAAAATACCCACCATACAAATATCTTATGACAGTTGAATGACATTACACAACACTTATTTACACAACGACCATTTTACTACAACTTCAACTCAGTCTGAGCAATTATGCATTTCTCCTCTCACCTCTCTCTTTGGATTCTGCCGAAAAATACCACTCCCATGACAAATGTGAACATTACTGCATTTTCCTCTGTACTTCCTTTATTCAATCTACAGTAAATCCTGTCTTAAGCTACTTTTAAACAGAAGCCTTATTCTGGCATTAAAAGCAGGCGGTATCTTAATGCAATGCAAAATTAATGCAAACAGTTCCTTTAGAAGCTTTCTGCATTACTTAAGCCCAACAATAATCAACAACCTGCTCTTCAAGTCCACAGTTGTCTAAAACAGGTTTCCCTTTATTCAAAAAAGAACAACATATCTAAATAGTTGTGCATTGTTTTGCTCCCATGTTATCCAGTCTATCATTGTTCTACTGCTTTTATAACTCATCCACCTTGTTATATGTAGATTTGTCTACCCTTACCTTGCCCCATCCCATTCCTGTCTAGCTAGTGCACGTCAATATACAATACGTGTTTGTCAACACAAATAACACATATTATTCCTGAGATCAGCGTAGTGCACATTGCTGGCTATCGACTTTCCACTGCTGAGTTGCATGTGACCCAACAGTCGTGCACACTGCTGGCTACCATCATGAGTTGCCCTTGACCCAACAGCTATTCAAACTGCTGGCTACCGACTGCTTAATTAATTACCCACGATCCAACAGCTGTGCACACTGCTGGCTAATGGCTGATTATTAGCCTGTAACCCAACAGCCATCTAAACATGAACTGCTCTACATAGAAGCAAGGTACAGAGCAACCAGAAGCAGAAACAATTACAGGTACCAAGGAAAGAATCTTCAAGACTTCATCCTCCCAGTATATATTAAACTTGAACTTTTCTGCAGGAAATCAGAAAAGCTGGACATAAAATCCCAAATAAACCTGTCCAATCTGTGAGCTCCTGATACCAACATTAATGTAAAAGAATTTCGCCTTTTTAATACAATAATACATTATAAACTACTTTCAGAATTTAACCCCTTCACTACCGTCTATTTGTAGAACATGTCTATAGAATATGACCTGATGCTGATATCAATAAACCTCTGTAGCTTCAGTCGTTACGTCCCTATGCTGTACAGCATTATAAATGTGGGGGATCTCACAACATAAACATGCTATGGGAGGATATCAGTACGTCTACGAACAAAATGATAATCAAGTCCACATAAATCATTTTCTAGATGCTTCTTTCAGATTGAGATGTTAAGAGAGAAACAGGCAGATGATAAGAGCTGACTCACAGGAAAAGGGGTCCTTGAACAAGAGCTGACTCACAGGAAAAGGGGTCCTTGAACATATGCAAACAGTGAAGATCCAAAAATGTGTCCATAGGACAAGGATACTCTAGTGCATATCATAACCATACCCAAGGTGTTCAAATAATGATCCACCATTCTATAAAAGTTCATGAATTCCAGGTCAAATGATGTGGAGTTATGCACAAAGTGTTTAACCGAACAACTTGTGACTGAGTAGAACTAGATCAGATGGCTCCCGAAGGAGCCATCTGATCAGGATCTACAGTTTGCTTATGGAATTGTATAGATATTATTCTAGCTTCTGCCATGGCCATAATATCCTTTGTTCATACATACTTATCAAAATTCAGCTAATAAATATTCATGATGTCATTATTTCTAACATGAATATTCACCAAGTAAAGGGTTAATTTACACATCCTAACTATGATTCTGTTTTCTGTTAATCACAGATGCAAACATTGCAAAGAGAGACAAAACTACAGATAAAGGTGTGTACCTAAATACTAAAATTGTAATTTCTCCACCAAACCCTATACTGTGACCACTCTTTAGAATCATCTCGAAGGAGAAATAAAGGAGCTACGATCTTCTTTTTTTTTATTGTTTACATCGATTGCAAATGAGCAGGGGAACTTTCTCCTGTTATGGCAGCCACTTGTGATATGGTCATTCAGTGGAATAACACAATTTACAACAAATATAATTTCTCACTCAGTTAAAGAAAAAAAACAAATCATTGCTATGTTGGGATGTATTGCTCTGTGTATATATACTGTAGATATTGATAAGCAAACTTTTATGATTCACCTAATAATGGGCAAGAAAGTGGATAATCATATGGCAACAAGTATTGTGTTTGGCTGCTTAAATACATTTTGTCATAAAAAGGGAAAAGACAACAGAACTATCAAGTTTGTGATGGTCCCTATATTGCTCACCTAAGTCTACCAACACCACAAGTCAGTTTCTAGTTTTGGAATGTCACCAAAAGCACATTTCTGCCAAATTAAATTGAAACCCATCCATTTGTTTCTGATAAAAGCTTTAAATTTGTCACCATGGAAACAAGAAATCTGCTCAATTTTACTTATTTAAGGCAGAAGTAACATCAATACTAAATTTCATCATCTTCAAGAGTTTTAGGAACAGGGGGTATTGTTTAAAAAAATTGACCAGATGACCAATAAATGTTGAAGCAGACAGTGAGAAGTCACAACTGCTCATCTCGTGCACTTTGTGCTACAGTGAGCTAAAACACACACAAAAACCAATGAAAAAAAAATCGAGTAGATACTTCATGAAAAAACATAACTTTTTTTATTGGTGGTACAAATATTACAAGAATGTCAGACATGAAAGTAACAATTTGGAATTGCATACAGTAAAACATCTCTACAATGGCCACTCCAAAGAAGTTTAAAATTATGGATCTTGTAAAGGAGATTGTAGCTTAATGCAGAATGAAAGTTTGGGGAGCTTTCTGCATTGTTTTCAATCCTTTTAAGAAGCAACTTGTTAAAATTAACATCTATATTCATTAAGTGGCCATTATCAAGAGATTCAACTGAACCAAAAACAACACAATAGTTATCCTAACAAAGATAGCTGGCTTTTTGAATGGGCATTTTTTTTTTTAAATTATAACAAATATTTTTCTTGAAGTAGCCGAAGATTTTTTTTAATTTCAACAGCAACTGATGTGGAAATTTGAACACTATCTATGCATACCTATATGAGTAGAATTTGTCAACAATGACACTAAGTAATATGATTTTGAAATTATCAATGTTTAGCTGCAGAGCGTAAGGCAATCACCAAGTTTACAAGTTAGTGAAAACCCAATTTCCTACCCAATCTGTAAGTTTCATGTGTCTCACAACCTCGGATATGATTACACTGCTATTTACAATGGTAAGGCAATTTTAAAGTCTTAAAACAGAGACAAAATATCCAGGGCTCTAGATAAGAGGGGTACTAATACACGTACATCCATATCTCTTATTTCTCATCCAAATCCTATCTTTTTGGTAGTCTGGGCTGTAGGTAATATGCATACAGATCTATCAAAATCTCTTATTTCTCAGTTAACCCATTCCCGCATATAGACGCCTTTTGACGCTTCTCTAAAAGTCACTTTGTGAAACCATTGTGATAAATAGAGCATTTGCTCCACAGGAGCAAATGCTCTATTTATCACAATGGTTTCAAAACTACACAATTCTGGAAAATTCCTTTTCTCTGGTAAATGTTCCTTTTTGGTAGATTTAATGAAAGAGATTAGATCTAAAAATAGCCTATGAGGTAATGGGTTAAACCCAATCTTGCTGCTACTTATTAGAATAACCTCAGAGAGGCACTTCTATTGAGTAGCTGCAAGGTAAGGTTTGGTGTGGAAATACCAAATTATTTTTATGAGATTTCCTAAACATGCCTTATAGCGAGCGCTCTTGTACTTATTAGAAATGTCTCAGAAAGATGACAATAGTGAGTACAAACAAGACAGGCTTTTGCAGAGAAATATAGAAAATGATTTACTTAGTTTTTCTTAAAACTCCTCTTATTTAGAGCTGTGCATGGATACTTTAATCAAACTCAGCATTTTTGATTTCTTAGTTAGCTAAGTATTCCACCTCAGCTAAAACTCTTTGGTTTTAGTGTAAAAACTAAAAATGAAACATCATGAAAAAAATGAGCCTTCATGATCCAGTTCGTGCTTTTATGTGTATTTACACATGCCGTCCATATCAAACACATCCATTACAACATGGATAATGGGGCGAATGTTCTATATCAACTATGAGATTTATCCTAAAACATACATCCATAAAACATACAGCACATCCTCACTACAGCAGCCACTTCATGAGTAAATAATTATAGGCAACTTTAAAGACTCAAAATCACACTTCATTAGAGTGGCTGTTGCAGAGGGACGGTACTGTACTTTAGAGTATCCAAAACCCCAAACAGATTGGAATATTTTCGAAAGAATAAGCAAACATTCGTAGTCATTAAATTTTGTAATCATTTGTATTCTGGGGGAAAGATAGTCTGGTCAAGTTTCACTGAGAATAACAGGATTGCAAGATGTAAAGCTACGAATATGATTTATTTTTTCTTTCGAAAATAGGTCAGTTTATTTGTGGTTATGTACCTTACATGATCTCCACTACACAGATCATCCATATAGATCTATATATTTACAAAACAATACTGGACAATAACAGTGGCCTACTGATCTTAATGATAAACATCACAAAATATCCACTATTAGAACTATCAGGTGTATAATTGTCAGCCACAAACGGCCAAAAACCATAGAGCAAAAAATGAAGAATTTCTCTGTGTACCGATATAGTTTTAAATGATGTCATGCATTTTGTATGAAAATTTATGACTGTCTTAACCCTTTACCTCATGAATATTCATGTAAGAATTAATGACTGAATATTAACTGAAACTTCATAATGGTATATGAGCAAAAAGAAATTCTGGCCCTAGCAGAAACTGTAGAATCAGATAAGTATCGTTCACAAGCAGAGCAGATACGGATCATATGGCTCCTATGGGAGCCATCTGATCTGGGTCTACTCTGTGTGAAAAGGCGTCTCTATCAGGTAAAGGGTCAACACTTTAAATCAGGTCTGACCATAGCTAACGGTATTAAAGCAATCTACATCAGCACTTAATAGAGCCAAGCAGCATGAACAACGATTAGGTGCTTTAAACAAGAGCAATCTGATCACCATTTTCTGCATGTGAGAAATATATTTATTTAAAAAAAATTAATCTTGGCCTCTTTATTTGAAATACGTGCGAGTAAATAGATTTAGTATGCTTTTGTGGGTGGGGGTGGGGGACACTTATTGTGAGAGATGGACGAAATATGAGCTGCCATTTGAAAGTTCAATATTCTATCAACAATGACAAGCAGGACAACCATGTCATAAGAATAGCTACACCAAGGACACATGACCAAACACAATTGGCCAAACTGGATGGAAATTCATCCTACATCTATAATTTTCTGAATGTGTGATGATGGATGATATAAGGAAAATGATGCTATGGTAGCAGATTAACATAAGCCATCAAGTTTTTTTTAAAGTATGTAACAGAAATATTCTTGTTTTAACATAGCTCTTGATTAATATCATATATTGATAGTGATGAGGATACATTGATTGATCACAAAAAGTCTTTGAAACACCCGATAATCCTAATAGTCAGATATGTATTATAACTAATTCTCTTAGAGAAACACTAAAATACAATACAAAGACACTAATTCCATATTGTTTTAACCCTTCACCTGATAGAGAAGCATTTAAATAAAATGCCTTTGCAAACAGAACATCCACACCACATGGCTCCTGTACACGTCAAGCCATCTGATCAAGGTCTGTTCTGTTTGCTAATGGAATAATATAGATTTGATTCTAGTTTCTGCTATGACAGATCATTTCTGTGTGCATATGCCATTATAAAAAATCAGCTGATTAATATATTCAAGTTCTCATTATTTCTTGCATGAGGTAAAGGGTTAACTAACTCTAACAATACTTGATGTATTTTGATTAACACTCTTGCATTTTATAACATAAAAGAGAAAAATAATGGATTTATACCTTCTCTGTGTTGAAGTAGAATTAGTCACTATGTAAACAGTATAGACCCAGATCGGTAACAAAGTTTCTGATTCGGTGGACCGAGCAAGATCTACACTGTCTTCCAAATTTTCCCATTAAAATAATATTCACTTTATGATACATGTACTTATATTATAATGTCCAAGAAATAAAATGTCAAAAAGTATTTTAAAATCTACCAATCCAGCCACTTACATGTGCTTATTCTCTTTATAATATGGAAAATAAGATACAGTACAAACACCACACCTCTTGAATGGTTGTTTAATCTAATAAAAAACGTAAGAATAGTAAAACAAATGTGAAAAACTTAAAAATACTGATAAATTCATTGGTATTACCGGTACAAACTTTATTAATTTGATTTGCATAATCATCGGGTAAATCTGATTTGTTTTTGTAATAATGACTCACTAAATATTGCTTAAGCAAGACAAAGCATAAATACAACATCCGTATCAGGGAAGTTGTCTCTAGATAAATTAATACTTTGACCTTACAGGTGTAATAATAAACAGTCACAAGCTAAGAGGTGATATAGTTTTCATGAAGTTAAGAAACAAACAGATCTATTTTAATAAACTAAGCAGTGAACTAATACAAAGGAAAAGAAATATGATACTTATTGCTGAATCTCCAAAGGTTTGTGTATATGCAACTTCATTCTTTCTAAAAAATACAGTAAAAATCCCTCTAAACTGGAATTCTAGTAGAATTTAGATACCTTTAGGCAGGTGGCTGCTTAATGCTGGGTGAAAGTAATGCAGAAACTCCTAGAGGAGCTTTCTGCATGACTTTCACCCTGCATTAAGTTGCCACCTGTCTCCAAGACTGATATTTAATGTCCAGTTTCGAGGGGTTTTACTGTACACAAAATAGCTGTGAGACGAAAAAACCCAAATTATGTTGTGTTTATTTTTGCATTTCTACTGAAACCATTGTACTTCTGCAGGCAATAAAGCTATATTTTGAAGATCTTACAAGCACATACAGATTGATAAAAAAGTTCAACCCGTTAAAAAAGGGCTGTCTGATTGTACATCTCTTAATCACAGTATTGCTTTAAGTTTTATTTTCACAGACAATGCACTGTCATCTAAGGTTTAAACAGACATGTCTATGCTGATTACGATCATAATTTGACTGTCAAAATCATAGTACTAACATCCATCTAACAGGAAAAAGCTTATGTGACCCTTTACTCCATAAATACACCTTTTAAGTTTTAACACCTTTGCAAATAAAGAAGACCCAGATCAGATGGCTCCTAGATCATGATCTGCTGTTTGCTTATAAAATAGCAGATATCATTCAACAGTTTCAGCCATAGTAAAAACTTTCATTGTCCATGGTGCTGTTATACAAGAAAAATCAGATAACTGATACTCATTAGTATTCTTACATGAATATTCATAGAGTAAAGGGTTAAAAATACCTATAGAAATTCTTTGTGTCTGTAGTTAACAGCGACATACAGATAAGCACACATAAAATTGGCAGTGTTATACAAAAAACTGGGAATTTTGACAAATGTGCTTAAAAAAATCTGTCTCTAAAACCAGGTAGATATATAACAGAAACAAAAAGTCAATGGAGTCTTGCAAATCAATGCAAGTGTCCCCTACCAGTGTTGAATCTTGTATGTTTTCTGCTGCTTTATATCTATCTCTCTAACCCTTTGAATGCTGAATATTCAAAGTGGAATGACCTACCAGGGTTTACATATCGAGGGCTTGGTGCAAAACTATTGTAACTCCTTCACAAAGTGAAGGAGTTACAATAGTTTTGCACCAAGCCCTCGATATAGAGTCCATTCAGTATGAATGAATCTTGCTTGATGATTCTGAATGGCAAATAGTGCAAACCCTTATCAAAGGTCTCCTCTAGGAACCCTCTGATCTGGATCTACACTTTTTGCAATTGCCAGTACACTTGTTTCCTAAATTCAAAGGGTAAAAAAAGTCCATGTTAAGTTTATGTGTACATATTTTTGAATTATGCAGGTTCTATTAATAACTAAATAATCTTTTTGCTATTCTTCTTTTGAAAAGAAAATTCATTTTGTTTCTTTATTGCCTACTAAATGTATACTCAAGCCAAGATTCATAGACCTAGCTTGGACATTTAAACCCTTTTCTTCATACAAATGCTTTTTCACACCTTTGCAAGCAGAGAAGACCCAGATCTGATGAATCCTGTAGGAGCCATCTGATCAGGGCTTTTTCTACTCGCTTATCAATCCTACAGCTTTTGCCTATTAAATACATTTGTACCATTTAATTTTTTACCATATACAAATTTAGTTAGTGAAACTGAATATTTATGAAATAATTAATTCATGCATAAATGTTCATTTGGGAAAGAGTTAAGACATATTGCACACAGAACCATTATGGATTGACAGAGAGAGGGTAAAAATGTAGCTCCTCTGTGACAAACCACTAGTAGGGGACGAAAAATCGAACTCAATGAAAATGTTTGTAATCCTTATAATTTTCCCAACAAAACTGAAATATTTTTCTCAAAAAACATATAGTGGAAAATGTTCTCATGACAAAGAAAATGAAACTTTACCCCAAATAATGAGTGCCAAAGGCTATATACATAATACTCAATTGTTAGAGACACTTCAAGTGGAAGATAACATAACTAACTCAGGTTAATAAGACTACACACCACATACCTTAAAATATAAACATACATCAAAGTACCAAAGATACTAAAACATAAAGAAACTCCTGCTAAAGTCCTGATTGTATTAATAACAGCTCCGCTAACACATGAGTATGCACATGTAAACAGGCAAACACTGGCAATATCGATGATGACGGCGATTCACCAGGTGCGGAGGCAACGAGAAGAACGTGTATGCATGGACGAACGCTGTCACGACGAGCAAAACAGGGATACAGCAACATCACTTGTATTTGTCTGAACATAGAAAAGCAAGGATAAATGAGTTGATAACATACAGATAAAGAATTAACATACAAGTACAGTCTGGCTAACAGTAGTCTTTCAGCTATATCACCCAATGGGATCATAAGCAAAGGCCACTTACATTTTACAAGGAATAATGAGGTTGGTAACATTGACAGTGAACAATATGGTGGCTTCAGCAATCATGGTCAAGTTTTTGCTAAATTCCTCAAGTACAGTGGGCCTCTCAAAAGAGGTCTAATTTTTGGTCTTTAAGGCAGGGGGCAACTTAAATTTATATCAATGCAGGACAAACTGTATGCAGTATTTACTTCTATAGCTGCTTTCTGTATTACCTTTATATATAATAAGCAACCACCTGCTTTAAAAGACTCTTGCTGATGTAGGTGTTGTTTTAGAGAGATTCTACTGAATATATGAACGATACTGATAATATACCATGTAAAGATATCATTAAGGCTAAATAAAATGTCTACCATTCCTAGTCCAATATGGGAAACAATTCAACTGGCATTTTCAAACAGTGCATGTCCAGAACAAAGGACTCCTCTCCAAACTAGATCTGCACTGTCTGTTATTGAAATATACATACTTTCATACTGCAATGACCTTTCTGTAAAATAATTTAATTTTAATTTACAAAGTAATTTCTTGACACAAACTCATTAGTTGTTGCTGAAACAGCCATTTTATTGAAAGTCAAATCTTCTATGTGACAACTCAGTTCAAAACGTTATTTAACCAGACTTCTGAACTTATTTAACCAGACTTCAACCTAGTCTTATTTCACATCAATAGTTTGAATTCAGTTCATTATAAAGGCAAAGAGTGACCTATGTTTTTAAGGTGTATAAGCTTTATTCAACCCTGTACATGTATATTGATCTGATGTAAAAAAAAAACATTTTTTCAAGCAAAGGTATGGTCCTATTTTTATTCTACTAAAACATTTATTTATTCATTGATACGTTTTCATTGATGATGCAAAGGACAATGACTTTCTGCATTACATTCAATCTGCATAAAGCAACCACCTGCTCTTCACCCCTATCCTGCCAATTGCGACCTGTCATTTGCGAACAGCTTTGAAAACGATGAGACACCGAGTAACTTGATGTCTCAACAGGATTCAAACTGTTTGACACTACTTAAGATGATAGATTGACCCTTTCCCTGTTCTATGTTAATTTCAAATTTCAAAACCTACTGAATATTCATGGACAAAATAGTTATAATGAAATATGGAAGGTGGAACAGTGAAGCTATTTTAGAAAGTAAAGAAACAGATCTATCAGATTCCATGAGCAAACAGAGCAAACCCTGATAGGAGCCGTCTGATCTGGGTCTACCAGTTCTCTGTTGGCAAATGTGTAAAAACGTGTTTATATGAAGGAAAGGGTTAAAGCATATCAGAGATTCAGAAGACAAGGGTTTAGACCCTCATATGGTTGCTATAGACAACTGTTGACCCTAATGGGATGCCTAAGTCCAAATGTCAGCTGATCTGGGTCTACACTGTTTGCAGCATTCAAATGCCCCTTGTACAGTAAAAATGACTCATAGAAGACAACTTGACCCTTTGAATGCTAAATTATCACAGTGAAATAAAACCTTAATATTTCGTTTTTGTAGTTTGAAACCATTGTGATAAATGGAGCATTTGCTCCTATAGGAGCAAATGCTCTATTTATCACAATGGTTTCAACAGGTAATTCTTAGAGGCGTAGAAAGGCATATTTATGGAGGAAAGGGTTAAAGACCTTACTGAAGACATTGTAAAATGGTCAGTAGATATGATAGAGACTGCAATCACACCTCAAATATTTGTGAACCCTCATCAAGCTTTAGTGCAACCTGACTGACATTTATCAAAGAAAAAGCTTAGATGGAGACTAGACCCTAAGTAACTCAGGGTCTTAATCAGGATCTAAGGTCTTTGACACCAGGTCAGAAGCTTCTTAAATAAGCCTGAACGAAATGGAAGTACAGTAGAACCTGTCTTAAGCGATAATTAAAAACAGGTCTAATTATGGGTCTGTAAGGCAGGTGGTAGCTTAACCCATTCCCTCATATTGATGACTTTAACGACTCTGTAAAAGTCACTTTGTGAAACCATTGTGATAAAGCATTTGCTCCTATAGGAGCAAATGCTCTATTTATCACAATGGTTTCAAACTACTTAATTATAAAATTTCCCTTTTCTCTAGTTAACGCTCCTTTTCGGTAGATTTATTCAAAGAGGTTGTATCTAAAAATAACCTATGAGGTAATGGGTTAATGCAGGGTAAAAGTAATGCAGAAAGCTCTTATAGGAGCATTCTGCAATTCTTTTACCCTGTATTAAACAACCACCTGCTTTTTTAGACTCCTACGTTCAATAAATGACTTGTTGTTTAGGACAGGTTCTACTGTAGATAACATTGCAGACCAAATTGCTTTACAGCGTGATAAGGGTTTGTATATGTTTAAGAACCACACTCAAGTCACACCACTGTCATAAAACTGGCTTTGAACTTATCAATTATAAATGATCAGATGTTATGATTTGTTTTAGAATTCAGTGGGCTATAGATTTTAACTTTACACCTGATGAACATGCATACAGAATACAATTATATCTTAATTGTACAATTACTCTCAGTATTCCGAAAGACAATCTTAGGCAAATAGTGGAGACACAGATCAAACAGGTCCCAAATACTTGCGGCAGTTAGAGCTGATATGGACTGCACTTTATCATAAATTATTTTTACTATACTCTGCAGCAAGTTGCCCCTTTCATTTCTGTTAGTAACCTGGTGAAGGGGCTAAACAGTGGTTGAAATTCAAGCCAAGTAGAGACTGGTCAGGGCAATCTCAATATCTTGGGTGAGAAGCAGTACAATATCAAGAACAAATTACAACATGGCTTCCTGTGAACCGACTCGTTCTCCAAAGGGTGTGGATGTTAATTCAAGCTGATACAGGCCATGCCAAAATGCATTATCAGAGTAATAGATAAGATATGTTCATTAAAACTTTCTTAACCCATTCCCTAATAGGCTATTTTTAGATCGAACCACTTTGAATAAATCTACCGGAAAGGAGCAGTAACTAGAGAAAAGGAAAATTTCAGAATTTTGTAGTTTGAAACCATTGTGACAAATAGAGCATAATTTTGCTCCTATAGGAGCAAATGCTCTTTTTATCACAACAGATTTTTAGAGGCTTAGAAAGGCATATTTATGGAGGAAAGGGTTAAGAATATTTCCTTTATTTATCCACCAAACCCGATGTTGTGACCACTCTAAAGAATTACCTCGAAAGAGGATTCTAAAGAGCACTCAAAACAAAGGTTTTGGTGGAGAAATTATGATTATAATACTAGAATACACACCATTATCTGTTGCTCTGCGTAATTTAATTGAATAATTTTATTGTAAAAAAGTTGATTTTAGGAGCTTTAAAATAGGTCTCATTCTAGCTGAAGTCAAAATGTTGACTTGGAAGAAATGTGTATGTGAATGAAAATTAAAAAAAAAATCAACAGTTTGTTTAGATGGTAGGGTGATAAGATATCAAGTTTACTCTGAGTCTTATCAGGATCCAAGCTGTTTGCAAATGTCAGATGAGATGCTATATTTACACAATGAATTGCAGCAAGACTAACCAAACCAGAATATACATGTAGTTGAAGTCTGACTGCTATCTGGTTTTGTATGGATGGTTGTTTTGATCTGCTGTGACAAGTGCTAGCCAGACTAATAGAATCAAGCATGGGTTTTGTTAAAGACGGGGGTTTCTATACCCGAGGTTGGTCTGTTCCAGTCGGAAACGAGCTTTAGCGAGTTTCCGATAGGAACAGACCAACCGAGGGTATAGAACCCCCGGGTTTAACAAAACCCATGCTTGATTATTTTTCTCGCTGAAATACGCCCTAAAACCAATTAAATTAACGAATTTTGTGAAGTACTACTTTACATTGCGTAATACGACTTCCATATCTAATAGCAACAGACCGCAGCATAACTTTAGGCGTGACACCAAAATGACGTCATATGTTATGACAACCACAAACGTTACGTTTTGGCGTAAATATAAATGACTGAGTGACTACAAAACAACGTCTTCGGTTAATTAAATAGGCGTTTAAAGTGTTTATATGATACATAGAATTTCATATTCGTGCTAATTACTTATATTAATTTCAATTTATAAGGTTGTTGCCTATAGAAAGGTTGGTATAATTCTGTAAGAATTCCTTCCCTTGTATTGATTTTACCCAATCGCGCGTATGAATACACTAGTCACGGGGTGTTCCAGATAAGGATTTCTAGTACGGCTATTTTTAGTAACTCAGCTTATCTAGCACGTCTGAGAAGCGAGAAAATACATACATGCATGGGTTAGCCGATGACTGGAATCTACATGCTTTTCCCAACGTTTTGACAGAAAATCTTATTTTCAAAATAGCTGAATGGGTATAAAAAGATCAGAGCATAGTGTGAAAACAGGCTACCCTTGGTTGAAGATACTTGTATGTGCAAGACAATTTATCGCCCATCTTTCAACCCGTTTACCAAATAGACCCCTTAACCACATACAGACCCCTTTTAAGCCTTTGCAAACACAGTAGACCCAGATCAGATCCTGTAGGAACCATCTGATCAGGGTCTTCTCTGCCTGCTTATGACATAATACAGATCTGATTCTACAGTTTCTATGATGGTCAAAGGTTCCCTTATTCATAACTCGATTATCAAGCTCAGGCAATTAACCCATTACCTCATAGGCTATTTTTAGATCCAACCACTTTGAATAAATCTACTGAAAAGGAGCATTTAACTTGAGAAAAGGATTTTTTATTAAAGTTTTGTAATTTGAAACCATTGTGATAAATAGAGTATTTTGCTCCTATAGGAGCAAATGCTCTATTTATCAAAATGGTTTCATAAAGTGACTATTACAGGCGTAGAAAGGCGCATTTATGGAGGAAAGGGTTAATATTCAATATCTCTTGTATGAATATTCATTAGGGAAAAGGTTAACTGGTTTGAAAAGGACTTTCATTAAATATTACATTACTATGTGAGTATACATAATACAACACGACAGCCATTTTGTTATCAACAACACTGTCTTGAGTGAGACACAATAAAGTGAAACAAATACACACTAAAACATCCAGTCACAGTTTATGAAAACAATGGGGGAAAACATTGCGTAAGGCAAAGCAATCACATAGAAAGAAAAAATCTTACAATGGGAAGTAATGCCCCAGAGAAAACTAGAACTGTGTCCATAAGATATGGATGCCCGTCTGGCTTACGTACTACTGTGTATGATCTATGACAAGGGCCATAACTCAAGTGAAACAAGAGCAGATTATAAGCATAGCCCTGGTGTGCAAGTTCAAATACTGACAAGCCATCCTACTTAATTTCATTGACTCTTGTTCAAAATCTTTTTTGTGTGCAAACTGATTGGCAATATTGACAGGATGGACAAGAGTAAATCTAAATGCCCTTACATTTACAAAAGCTGGGGCATAACACTTGATATTAACAGAGACAGGTCTCATTTATATATCTGTATTTTTGGAAATGTCTCATCAAAACTACAAAAACATTCTCTAGACACCATCTCTATCTGAGAACAAAAATGCTATTGTATCTTTATCAAACAAAACAAAAATCTTCTACGCAACAAAACCCCTTTGAATACAGGACATACATGTACTGGTATTTGCAGACAATGTTGAACCACATCACTGGGCTTTTCTAGGAGCCCTCTGATCTAGTTCTACATTGTTTGCCATTAAAAGTCCACTAGCAAGTTTAATCCTTTCATACTGAATGGACTCTACTGCTAGACAATGATGGACCATTCCACTTTGACCATTCAGCATTCAAAGGATAAAAATATTACCAATAAAAATAATCATTTGTAATATTCCTTCTGGATATTAACAAAGGGCAAACTAAAACTATGATAGGCGTAATGAACAGTATTTATGAAGAAAAAAAAAACAAGAAAAAAAATCAGCTAATTGTTTTTACAATTAGTACATATAAAGAGCTTCTGTTTGCCTAGTATTATCATGCATGAAGTCCTTATGGTCAAAACTATTGTACATATTGTATATGCAATTTTATTTAATAGATACCCTTTCTAATGTCTTTGCAAACAGAGTATACCCAGATCAGACGGTTCTGATCAGAGTCTGCTCTGTTTGCTTAATGAATAATATAGATCTGATTCTAAGTGTCCTGCCAGGGCTTTTCACTATTTTCCTTGCTTTGACCTAGACTAAGTTAATAAGTTTGCAGAAGCTATATCCAGCGAGACATTGCCCTAATTAAGTTTCAAATGGATAATTTTATTTAACCAAATGATTACTTTTTAAAGCATCTACAATTCCAACAATTTTATTCAAAAAGTTACAACATTTCTGGCCTCATTGAAAACCTAAGATGTTATTACAGAAGACAGAAATAAGGTAAGCCTTTACTATCTCCAGTGAGACCAGTAGGAGTAGGGGACTATCACAATACAATATCACTTCAATTAAATCTGATAACTGGATAAGTAAGGTAGTGTTAATCATTAAAGATTTAGGTAAATTTCATAAAACTGTAAAAACACCTCATGCACTCACAAAAGTCTTCAGTAAAGCCATGTCTTGAATTTATTTTGGTTGTCATAGCAACAAACGCTTTCACAGAAAGCTTTGACACACAAAATGAATAGGGGGAAAAACAATTAAGAATCATACATTATTTTATTCTTGGGATAGAATCATATCAAACTGTCCTTTATTCTAGTTGCACCGTTTTTGGAAAAACTTGCCAGAAAACAACTTGGGGCTCGTCTTACTAAAGACCATAAGACTGTAATTATCGTACATTCTAACATATGATGATCAGTTGATCACACCTTTCAGTGGCAATTATTGTATGTAAGAATATACGATAATTTCTGTCTCAAGGAGATTGCCTTGATTGCTACATAGTAGAATGTACGATAACTTTGGCAATCAGATAAGTAGCAATTTTTGCAAATTAGGACTTACAATAACTTTGGAGGTATGACCTTTAGTAAGATGAACCCCTGATCTTAACAAGTAAACAAGCATTTGGCTAGGACATAATAATAAACAGGCTACTAATGCATGTCCCGCTAGCTTTTCATTATCCCTTTGAATGCTGATTTTTTAAAGTGGAATGGCCAATCACTGTTTAACCCTTTCCTTCATATAAACGTGTTTTCATGCATTTGCAAACAGAGTAGACCCAGATCAGACGGCTCCTAGAGGAGCCGTCTTATCAGGGTCTACTCTGTTTGCTAATAGAATTTAATAGATCTGTTTCTTTACTTTCTAAAATGGCTACAATGTTCCACCTTCCATGTTTCATTATAACTATGTTGTCCTTGAATAATCAGTAGCTATTCAACTTTGGACTAAACATAGAACAGGCCTGTTGAATATTCATGTAATAATGACATCTTGAATACATATTTGTTGATTTTTTACAATGCATTAGAAACAGTAGAATCAGATCTATTATAATTTCATAAGGAAACAGAGCTGACCCTGATCAGATGACTCCTACAGGAGTCATCTGATCTGGGTCTACTCTGTTTGCAAAGGTGTGAAAATGTGTTTATATGAAGGAAAGGGTTAAAGACAGAATCCTATCAGTATGAAATACTTAAATATACAATGCAGATGCAGATTTTCAGGAGCCTCCAATCAGGGTCTACACTGTTTGCATATGACAGAGTACACTCATTTCGTGCATTCAAAGGGTTAAATACATTTCAAGTAATACTCTTTGATAATACTCTCAATATTTCTTACATGTAAAACAAACTTTTCAAACAAACTGAAAGAGCTAGTATTTCTTTATTGTTTTTGTGAGTAAACAACAAAATAATCTAAACTGTCTTGGACACTTGAAAGAAATGGTAGAAAAATCAACAAAAATGCTCAATGCAATGACACTGTAACATTGAGTCAGCCAGTGAGAGTACAAAAATGCTGTCAATAAGAGACCCGCTGTACAGACATTCTGTACGTCAAATGTGAAAAGCAAACGGCACATCTATAATACAGTGAATTTTGTGTTCCATAGCTAATCATACTAAGTGAAGATAGAACATTTTAACCCTTTGAATGTGGAAAACAAGTGAGTGTACTGACATTATGCAAACAGTGCAGATCCAGATCAGAGGGCTCCTCTAGGAGCCCTCTGATCAGGATCTGCACAGTTTGTCATTCAAAATCCTCTCACAAATTATGTGATTTCATACTGAATGGACTACATAATTCAACAATAATGGACTATTTCACTTTGAAAATTCAACATTTAAAGGATTAAAGCTTTTAACTTAATTGATGTGTTGTTTCACTGAGTAAACCAATTGAGGCCCATGGTTCTGTGTAAACTATTGAATGCAGACATTTCAAATTGATGTGGTTCATCATTGTTTAACTACAGAGTCCATTCAGTATGAGAGATTTAAATTTGTCACGACGATTTTGAATGGCAGGCATCGCAGACCCTGATCAGAAGACTCTTTTAGGAACCCTCTGATCTGGGTCTTTTGCTGCTGATGGTCAGAGGCTCTTACAGGAGCTGTGATGTAGGTCTATTCAGTTTGAAAAGGTGTAGAAAGGCATATTTAGGAGTAAAGGGTTAAAGATACAGAGTAACAAACAGTATGGATCCTGATAAGATTGCCAAAATGTTTAGCACATCATCTGGATCTAAACTGTTTGCAAAGGTAATCATAAATTTTTCACTTGCATGCAAAGAGTTTTTGCATTGCTGACTAGTATATTATGAGGAGTTTACTTCGAAACACATGGGCATTAACAGGTTTTCTAACAAGATCTCTGCCTAAGTCTTGACATAAACTAATTCAGAAGATTCAGGATGAATCTTGCAGAGTCCCAGCAAGCTTGTCCTCTGCCTGCCATTTCCTAGTATCTGCAGCAAAGTCACGTTTGGTCAGCCAATGCCTGTATCCATCTATAAGTCTTCAGTACAAATTTTAAAGTGGAAATAAATAAATTCTTTTCAAAGGAATAAAAGCTACACACAGTATTCACCAAACTCTCGTCATTCAGCAAGTCTGTCTTTAAACCATGATGCTGGTTACAGATTATATTTGAAAACAACAAATACTGGGAACCAGCATCTGGAATTAAAGAGAGCATTCTCAAAGTATAGAAAACGAGAATTTGTTGATTCCCTGCAGTGACTTACCTTGTGCAGACTTTTGCCTAGAATATTCTATTGCTCAACCACAAATGCCCATAATTTTGTGTAAATTTATAAATAATGGTTTTCAGGAAAAACCTTTTCCTTATTTCAACAAATTCATGCAAAAACCTGTTATCAAAAGTTTGCCACTATGAAACTGACATGAAAAGCAAACAGTGCACACTTTGACATGATCTGAGTCTATACTTTTGGCCAAAATAACTGAGACCCTGGGCATAAATGGATAAAGTTCCAATAGAATAGATCCATTCTAGGCTGTCATGATTTGAGGTGACAGAGCTATAGACAAGAGGAGTACTAAAGTCATCCAGCTAAACCAGTATTTCTCGGTGAAAACGTGTTTTACTGGCAGTCATTAGAATTATACCTCTCAGAAGAAATTCTAATGAGTGTCAACTGGGTAGGATTTGACTGAAAATTAACCCTTTCCCTGTTCTATATTTATTCCAAATTTCAATACCTACTGAATATTCATGAACCAAATAGTTATAATGAAATATAGAAGGTGGAACATTATAGCCATTTTAGAAAGTAAAGAAACAGATCTATCAAATTCCATTAGCAAACAGAGCAGACCCTGATCAGACGGCTCCTCTAGGAGCCATCTGATCTGGGTCTCCTCTGTTTGCAAATGCGTTCTGGGTCTTGATGAGGGTCAAGAGATCTGGATAGATGAGACCACCAGTCCTATTATCTACAGCTCTGATGTGAGACACAAGCATAGAAGTATGCAATACCTACCTACCTACACTTTCCACAGACTGTTAGTAGGGCTTGCTGTCATTTTTTGGTCGCTTGAGTTGTACCTTCAATCTCTTCATACCAATCTGAAATCCGTTCATGGCCTGAATGGCTGCCTGGGCCGAGACTGCGTTATCATAACTAACAAACCCTGAAACATCAGCCAAAATACATCACAACAGTTCCACGACTATGTGACATACAAACAATGCCAATCAGCCTGACATGGTATAGGTCAAGCTTCATATACGGGAGGTTTTGATAAATCAAGCTCAATTTATAACCATTTATTTCATGAATATTTATGTAAGAAATAATGACATTATGAATATCAATTAGAATTTTTTTTATAACGGTATATGAACAGAGGAACTTTTGGTCATCTATATAATTTCAATTTAGTAAACAGAGCAGACCTTTATGTTAAGCTGATAAATTTTATAATCTTAAAATAGACTAAGTAGCAAGAAGTGAAGACCCTGATCAAGCAGCTCCTTTAGGAGCCGTTTGATCTGGGTCTGCACTATTTGCCAAAATTTGTCTGTCCAGATACTTTGAAATTCACAGTATGTTATATTTCTGCATTCCTGATTTACAACAAGTCATTAATGTAACAAAATATTCATATGAAAAACGTGCAAACTATACTTTTACCAATCAAATAAAAACAATTTTTGTGTCTTAACCAAATTCTGATCTCTAGCCTTCCCCAATAATCTAAACACCGCCAGATAAAATACATGACATCTTAACTTTATATCTGTAATTGTTCATTACTCATGTTGCATGTAAATGCCTCAGATGAATATCGATAATTATGTTCTGTTCTATTCTAATGAGACACCCAGTAATTTGGTATCTCGTCTGGATCCAAACTGATTACAAACGTAACTAAGACAACAAAAACTTTACTCACCAAAACATTTACTAAGATTTGTCTGTTTGTCAATGAAGACTTTCGCTGATATCACATTTCCGAATGGCATGAATGTCTGCATGAGGTCATGATCACTGAACTCTTGGGGCAAATGATAGATGAATAGGTTGGCTCCCTCAGGTCCTGTAGGCAAGAAAAAGCCATTGGTGTATGCTGACCTTAACCCGATACCTGATGAATATTCATGTAAAAAAAATGGTATGAATAATAATTAGCTGATTTTTTATAATGGTGCATGAACAAAGGAAATTTTCGCCATTGCAAAAATTGTAGAATCATATCTATATAATTTCATACGCAAACAGAGCAGACCCTGATCAGACGGCTCCTACAGGGACCATTTGATCTGGGTCTACTTTGTTTGCAAAGGCAACAAAAGGCAGTTCTATCAGGTAAAGGGTTAGCTAAGATACTTTCTTTATATAATACAAAATGTATGACAGATACTTCAGGAGGAAGGAAAGGTAACCTTAAGAACTTTGTAGAAAGGTGTTGTAAAGAGTTACTTCCCTTGTCCATGATAGCATTTCTGGATTGACACTATTTTACATTCAAGCATGGCTTCATTTTAGTAAAATCAAGTACAGTAGAATTATTTAATGCACATGAGCATTATTTAACTTTTAAACATTTTCTTTGATTCTACACCATTATCATAACATTTGAAAATGAAACTTGTTGTTTTGGACTGTACAATAAAATGTTAAAAGGTACATTTAAAGACAGAATCTACCATACCTACCCGAAGTATTCAGATTGTTAAACTTTGGCAAATTGTGCAGACTCAGATCAAATGGCTCCTGAAGGACAGTTTGACCTGACTCTTTACTATTTGGAACTATGTTAGTCCATGCTGAATATCTATGGTTGTGAATGTATTGCACTTAACAGAAAAACCTTTAGTTTCCTTAACCCATTCCTCCATATGCTATTTATAGATCCAACCTCTTTGAATAAATCTACCGAAAAGGAGCACTAACTAGAGAAAAGGATTTTTTTTTAGAATTTTGTAGTTCTGCAATCATTGTGATAGAGCATTTGCTCCTTTTGAGCAAATGCTCTATTTATCACAATGGTTTCAAAAAGTAACTTTTACAGAGGCGTAGAAAGGCGTATTTATGGAGGAAAGGGTTAATAATGATTCTCCTAAATAATGTTGTCAAAAGTGGGCTAGATTCCTCAACCTTTAGTCTGCCTATGGCATTTGTTGAGGACAATTGCCTACAGTTTAGATCCAGATGAGGTGCTAAGTACCTCGGTATCTCATATGGATCAACACTGCATGACACATGGATCGTATGTTTGCAGAAAAAGCTAGTCTAGCTTATAGATTACGTATGTTTGCAGAAAAAGCTAGTCTAGCTTATAGATTAAACTCTTTGAATGCAAGACATTTGTGTAGTCATTTGCAAAAATCATAGACCCAGATCAGAGGGCTCCTACAGGAGCCCTCTGATCAGGGTCTGCATAGTTTATCAAAACTTTCTCACAAAGTATACCATTTCATACTGAATTGACTTTGTTCTAACCCTTTCCCCCATGAATATTCATGTAAGAAATATTAACATCATGAATATTAATTAGATTAACTTTATAATAACAAATGGACACGGACATTTTTGTTCGTGGCAGAAACTGCAGAATAATGTCTATATTATATCATTAGCAAACAGAGCAGACCTTGATCAGATGGCTCCTATAGGAGGTGTCTGATCTAGTTCTACTCTGTTTGCAAATGCGTGAAAACATGTTTGTAAAATATTATGTAGGAAAGGGTTAATCAATAATGGACCATTTCATTTTGACATTTCAGCATTCAAAGGGTTAAATATGAAGCAGGCCAAGATTAGATGTGGCAAAACGCACTGTCTCAGCAGTTTAGAGGTTAATCATGAAGCGAGGTGACTCAGTGTTCTAGTGGCCTACCTACCTTCAGTCTGTTTTCCTGCGGGCGAGTTGTTTGCCTGCAACTGCTGGGCCTGTGCACTAAATGCATTCGGGAATGATGCTGTGAAAACAGAGAGCAGCCGATATACAACTACCTATTATACTACACTATCACACTTATCTAGTCTGGTAACACCTGCAGCATACAATTAGGAAATGTATCTGCCAAGGAACTGGAATTCCACAATAATGACTGTATCTCATTTCATAGAGTAATTGTTATATCATGAATGCTCCTTTTTCTTCTTCCAACATAAGGCATGTTATCTATGTATTGGTGATAACCTTTGCATACATTTGGGATCCAAATGAAATGCTGCCATACAACTATTCAAATCCAGATCCAATTTTTATTGAAACTGGATACTGTCAATGAAAAGTTAGGAAGAAAAGGTATTGTGTAATTTTTTTTTGCCATGCACCGAAAATATCAAGATTGGAAATAGAAACAGGCTCAATGGTAAAATATCTTCTGCTGTTGGTATATGTAGGTGTTTCATACTTTTTGTACTTGAATGACTTGCAAAGTATGTCAGGACGGGAAACGATTCTTAAATAAAGCTTATCACATTGCAAACTTCTGTACTTAGTTTCTCTAGAAAATGCGGAATTTCTAAAAATATATTACTTAGGCAATCGGTAATAATTTGCTCTGCACAGAGAAAGTATGCCATCAAAATGTCTCTCTAACGAAGTACTTCTTTTAAACACACAGAGCTGTTCACAGAGGCATATTTAGGAAATCTTACTGAAATATTTTTCAGTAATTGTTTCTGTCAAACCTATAACGTAAGATTTCATTAGAATTGTTTTTCTCTGAGGCAATTTTGATAGAACAGTACATACATCTAAGCTCTGCTTTTATCATGGCTAGCTAAAACAGCTAACATGAGTACACCTTGAAAATTAACCCTTTACCTGATGGAGATGCCTTTTAAAACAAACCCAGATCAAACGGCTCCTATAGGTTGTTTGCTCATGACATAATACAGATCTGATTTTAAGATGACCAAAAATTCATCTCTGACCATTACAGTAGAACCTGTCTAAACCCCTTTCCTCCATAAATACGCCTTTTTACGCCTCTGTAAAAATCACTTGTTGAAACCATTGTGATAAATAGAGCATTTAATAGAGCATATCACAATGGTTTGAAACTACAAAAATCTAAAATGTTCCTTTTCTCTTATTAATGCTCCTTTTTGGTAGATTTATTCAACATGGTTGGATCTAAAAATAGCCTATGAGGTAATTGGTTAAGCGGCCATTCATTTATTGAATATAGGCGTGTTAAAAAGCAGGTGGTGCATTAAGCTACTACACGCCTTACAGACCTATAATTAGACATGTTTTTTTATGGTTGCGAAAGACAGGTTCAACTTAAAAAAAAAATTGAATTAATTCAATGAATATCCATGAAGCAATGAATTGTTGCGTAATTATCTATGAGGTCAAGGAACAAAAGGTTCTATTAATGAAAGAAATAATGATTTTATTAATATTAATTGGCTCAATTTTTTATGGTTTATGAACAAAGGAATTTTCGGCTGCTGCTGAATCAGACATATATGCTAGCATGACTGTGTAACCTGGGTCTATTCTGTTCACAAAGGCAAAACTGTGTATATATGGGGTAAAGGGTTGTAACAATTCAATTTGGACAGATAGTAAAATACATTTAAACAGCAGTGGTCATTGCAAAATAAAATTGCCCTCCATTGTGGCATATGAGCATTATATGACCTTAACCTTGGATATAAGGACTTGAAAATTTTCTAGCTAACTTATAACACTCATACTGAGTGGACTCTGAAATTAAATGAACACTGCCAACTTGAAAATATAGCATTCAACATGTAAGAGTCATACAGTAAAATCTCTCTATAACGGCCACTAAATTACATCATGTATTTTGTGTTAATGGCAGGTGGCTGCTTAAAGCAAGGTGAAAGTAAAACAGAACGCTCCCATGGGAGCGTTCTGTTTTACTTTCACATTGCTTTAAGCAGCCACCTGCCCTAAATACCAACTAATTAACACAATTTAGTGGTCGCTATAGAGAGGTTTTACTGTATTTGTTTCAAGTTCTTTAAAATTTTGCAATCATAATAAGCCTCAAGGGTGCTTCAACCAGTGCAATCAAAGCCAAAACTAATCAAAACTGGCAAAAAACATGCCCAACACCTTCAACATACAGTAGAGCCATTCATTTATTGAACAAAGGAGTGTTGAAAAGCAGGTGGATGATTAATGCAGGTCAAATGTAATGCAACAAGCTCCTATAGTAGCTTTTTTGCATTACTTTTGACCTGCTTTGAGCTACAACCTGCCTCAGAGACATAGAATTAGAACTCTTATTGATGGTCACTTAAGAAAGCTCTACAGTATGCTATAAACAATGTGCACATGAGCTGAATAAGCCAAGTAATTTTTCGGTCAAGTTTCGCAAGAAATTGTACACTGTATTATTATCATATTAATTTCTATTCTAAAACAACAGAAAATAAAAACAACTAAATTCCAACACGGACCACAAACATGCCCAAACATAATGCAAGACATCACAAAAGCTCAAAATTAAAACAAGCAAAAGGTGGTAAATGAAAATGATGTACATGAAAACACAACAAAAATCCTCGTTAGTCATTAGTGTAACCCTTTTCCTAATGAATATTCATGTCAGAAAGTTTCAAATTTGTGCCTACAATACTTGAGAAGTTATGCTCCGGACAAAATATTTCTTCTGAAAAGTAACACAGGGGAATAACTCCCTCAAAAATGAATTTAGAGTTACAACCCTTGTTGACTGCACATCCCCTCTATCCATATGTAAAGTTTCACAGTTGTGCCTACAACACTTGAGAAGTTATGCTCCGGACAGAAAATTGCCTTTGAAAAATAACTATGGGGAATAACTCCCTCAAAAATTAATTTAGAGTTATAATTCTTGTTGACCGCACATCCTCTCATCACCCTCATAATGTGTACCAAGTTTGAAGGCAATATCATAAATAGGTTTCAAGAAAACGGCATGTCCCAAAAGGTATATCCCAATTGAGAGACAAAATATGAAGTTAAAAAGGGGCATAATTCTGTCAAATTTTGTGCAAGAGTTATGAAACATGGAGAAGACTGTCCCCACATAACACATGTATTAAGTTTGAAGGAGTTATCAAAAAAAGTTTTCAAGAAAAAAGCAAATATCCCGAAAAAACGCGAGTGACGGACAACGGACGGACAGACAAGGTTATTCCTATATAGCCCTCTATAATTAAATAGAATATTTTTACTACTTTTTCATCTTGAACGATTAACTCATTACCTCATAGGCTATTTTTAGATACAACCTCTTTGAATAAATCTACCGAAAAGGAACATTAACCAGAGAAAAGTAAAGTTTTAGAATGTTGTAGTTTGAAAGCATTGTGAGCAAAATTTTATGCTCTATTTATCACAATGGTTTCACCTAAAAGTGACTTTTACAGATTCTTCAAAAGTTGTCAATATGAGGGAATGGGTTAAGACTTTCAAATGTGCCCTACACCTTGAAGCAAAGGAGATGGAGAATGCATTGGACAAATATGTGTAGCTAGATGTTAACCTTTTCCCTCATATAGACGACTTTTGGCCCCTTTGCAAACATAGTAGACCAAAATCTGACAGCCCCATGGTCTGCTATGTTTGCTTATGATTCTGCATATTTGGCCATGGTAAAAAACTCCTTTCAAAGTGGCATTATAAAAATCAAATAATTAATATCCAGTCACTATTTCTTACATGAATATTCAAGAGGGAAAAGATTAAACAAATCTATTCTTTGAATTAACCCTTTCCTCCATAGGCTATATTTAGACCCAACCTCTTTGAATGAATATACCCAAAAGAAGCATTAACTAGAAAAAATGAAACTTTTAGAATTTTGTAGTTTGAAACCATTGTGATAAATAGAGCATTTGCTCCTATAGGAGCAAATGTTCTATTCATCACAATGGTTTCAACTGATGATTTTTACAGAGGCGTAGAAAGGCGTTAAAGACTTCATGAAAAATCTGATCATGGTAAAGGCATCTATCAGTATACCATGTCAATCCTAACAAAATGGCTCATACAAGAGCCATCCAATCTGGTTCGACATTCCTTGCCTGTATTCAATTTTCAGGACCCTGAGTTAAATAACAGAAATAAGGAACTATTTTTGAAAAAAAGTTTGCTTTACACATGTTATGCAACCATGTTCAATGAACTGCAAGACAAACTCTAGTGCAGTGTTTTTCCACTATCAAACCTGTAAATGATGGTACTTGATAAATGTGAAGTAGACTGAAGTAGATTGGCTTATTAACCCTTTAATCCTTTGTAAACAGAGTATACCCAGATCAGATGGCTCCTATAGGAGCCATCTGATCAGGGTCTGCTGTGTTTACTTATAGCATTATGTAGTTTTTATTCTTCAGTTTCTGCCATGAACAAAGCCCCTGTGCTATTGGCATGGTGAGAGAATTAGACGTTGATGCATTCTGACTTCATTATCTTACATGCTGCATTGTAGACATGGAATAAGAAAACAACTAGGGATGTGACTGCTAGATTTGGATACCATTCTCCTATACACTTTCATCTTTCTAAAGTAATTCTTAAGACAGACCATGAAGCACCCAGTCTAAATTGGCCAAAGCACAAAATCTTATAAAAGATCACAGGTATAAATGAAAAGAATCATGCAATGTTTGTATTCATCAAGGTGTACATGTGTATATATGCATTTCAAATACCATGCCCTGACTGCAGAACTTTTTACAAATGACCAGACCGAAGATGAAGTTCATCAAAGCCTTTTTGAAACAGACACGAGTCTATACTCCTAACCCATTCCCTCATACCGACGCCTTTTGAAACCACTGTGATAAATAGAGCATTTGCTCCAATGGAGCAAATGCTCTATTTATCACAATGGTTTCATAACTACACAATTGCAAAGTTTCCCTTTTTTCTATTAAAAGCTCCTTTTCGGTAGATTTATTTAAAGGGGTTGGGTCTAAAAATAGCCTATGGGGGAATGAGTTAAACCACATATCCCTACAAAAGTGTGATGTGCCTGTGGACAATGGTTAATACCAAATTGAGAGAAAATGATGAGAAAAATGATATATTATGATGTGAATTACATACTTAACTTTGAAATCACACTAACAAAAATAGTAAACTGACGTTAACATAACCAAAGGTCAACTTACAACAACAATCACATAATCATGCCATAAAATATATGAAGCTATTCCACAGGCCAGGTGTATGGCTCATTTATTAGAATCTAACCATGGTGTGCAAAAAGGAGTTTCAACAAGTCAAATACTTTTCATTCAAAATCAACAAAATGCATATATAATGATAAATAAATGTGCATTATTCATCAATAAGACACCCAGTTCATTGATTTCACTTTAATATTGGCCAAATAATACGTCCCGTCTGAAGACGGCCGTATAAAAAGAAAAATACCCAAATAATCCAGTATTCATACCTTGAAATCCCTGGTGTTCCCCAATCACTTTAGAAATTATCCAATAAAGACAGGTATTCCTTTAACCCTTTCCTCTATGAAAATTCAGGTAAGAAATAATGATGTCATGAATATTATTTAGCACATGGACACAGGAATGTTTTGGCTATTGCAGAAACTGTAGAATCATATCTATATTATATTATAAGCAAAAAGAGCAGACCCTGAACAGACAGCTCCTAGGAGCTGTCTGATCTGGGGCTACTCCATTTGCAAAGGCATAGAAAGGTGTATTTATGGAGTAAAGGGTTAAAAGTGTTACTTGGGCAGTCACCAATGTTAAGTATCTTTATCATATGCTCACTGGACCCACTTAACCCTTCACTCCATGACTATTCATGTAAAAAATAACAGCATGAATATTAATAAGATGACATTTTATAATGGCATGTAAAACACTGGCCATTTTGGTCATGGTTAAACTCGAATCAGATCTAAATAATTCCATTAGCAAACAGAGCACACCCTGATCAGACAACTCCTACAGGAGACATTTAATCTGGATTTTCTCTGTTTGCAAAGGTGTTAAAAGGACCCCCACTTATGGAGTAAACGGTTCAACAAAAACTTATCTTTATAAAAAGAATGGAAACCAAATAGCTATGGAACCTGGGTGTGTTCACTAATTATGTCTAAACAATACCAGTTATACTATTATGCTCTTGTCAATGACTTGAAGCAAAATGTTAGGCAAAGTTCTAATCATTGCAGTTTTGCAAACATTTACAAACACATTTTACCTACTTTGTTAAATGAATTCAATATACTGGGTATGCATAAGACAAATTCAAACTGAATTGCAATATTGTTCAATGTGTTTTTCATTTATGCATGGATTGATCACTTCTTGATTTTTATATGGTAAACTTTTTAAGGGAATATTTGGCTTAGACTAAAACTGAAGGATCAGATCTGTGTAATTTCATAAGCATACAGAGCAGACTGTGATCAGACAGCTCCTTGAACACAGGAACCATCTGATCTGGGCCTAATCTGTTTGTAAAGGTGTGAGAAAACATTTATATGAAGTGCGGGGTTACTGACTTTGTTCACAAACGGCAGATCAATGCCAATGATCTGATGACAATGCCATATACAGTAAAACTCCTCTAATGCGACCACCTAAAAGAGGTATAATTCTTGGTGCTAGATGCAGGTGGTACCTTAATGCAGGACAAAAGTAATGCAGAAAGCTCTAGGAGCTTTCTGCATTACTTTTGTCCTGCATTAAGCACCCACCTGCTTATAAAGACACCAATGTTTATTCATTAAGTGGTTGCATTAGAGGGGTTCTACTGTATATGGTCACAATCACTGGCATCATTTGAAATCAGCTAGCATGCTAGTGTTTATTCATCAAATGTAGCTAATCCTTCAGATATCAAGATGGCACTTAGTGTTAAATGTAATCCAATCCTCAATCTCATGACATGCCTAAGCATACCCAGTAATCGAACACTAGCCAAAGATACAGATTAGATATAGCTGCTATGAGCTAATGTGTACTGTTATGTTCTCTTTTGTTAGACAGACCAACACCCTGATTCAGCATTCTAGGTGTTAAAAATCTACATACGGAACCAATCATGTTTTACACCCTTAACCTCAAGACCATTTAGTAAGAATGACTGTATGAGTAATAATTTGAAAATATCTTAACCCTTTCCCTCATATAAACGTGTTTTCACTCATTTGCAAACAGAGTAGACCCAGATCAGACGGCTCCTAGAGGAGCCGCCTGATCAGGGTCTACTCAGTTTGCTTATAGAACTTCAAAGATCGGTGTCTTTACTTTCTAAATGGCTACAATGTTCCATCTCCCATATTTCATTTTAACTATTTTGTCCATGAATATTCAGTAGGTATTGAAATTTTTAATAAACATAGAACAGAGAAAGGGTTACCAGAGCAACAGATAAGTGCGTACTCAAATACTAAAATCATCATTTCTCCATCAAACCCTATGTTGTGACCACTCTTTAGAATCTTTGAGATGGTTTTAAAGAGTGATCACATCATAGGGTTTGGTGGAGAAAAGAAGTTATTCTTGCAAATGTTAATTTATGAGGTAAAGGGTTAACAGAATGAAAATGCTGGAAATGTTTTGCCTTTAGCATCTTGAACCATTACAAAGAGCTTGAGTGACACAATGTCCTGCCAGGTTACGAAACTGTGACTTTCTCCATTTAGAGGAGAAAAATAAGTTTGAGATTTGAAGATAATAGTTCTTGCAATGGACAAATTGCTCAGGATGCTAAAGTTTAACTCTCGCAGTGTGGGAATTGAGTATACAAGACCTTTGTAAATAGTGTATACCCAGATCAAAGATTCCTGAGGGAGCCCTTTGATCAGAGTCTGCACTGTTTCTTCATAAAAATCATTTTCTTCAGTGATAGTGTTTGATACAATTCTTCGTTTAATTAATATTCAGAGAGGGAGGAGCTAGTTATAATTATTCAGCAGGTTTAATCTATTCCCTCATATTGATGCCTTCTGATGTCTCTGTCACTTTTTGAAACTATTAAGATAAATAGAGCATTTGCTCCTATAGAACAAATGCTTTATCTATCAAAATGGTTTCAAAACACTTTCCTTTTTTCAAATAAATGCTCCTTTTGGGTAGATTTATTGAAAGAGGATGGGCCTAAAAATAGCCTATGAGGGAATGGTTAAAGGTTAATAAACAGAACAGTACTCATTACTTTAGCCAAATTCAGCAGTTTGCATGTTTTCCACCTTGTTTACACACAGATTCAAAAGCTAGATGTCTACACAGCAACATCACCCAACGACGAGACAATAGGAGAGTAATAGTTCCCTAGTCATCCTCCCGCACACCTTCACACTGAACAGATTGTAGAAATAAAATGAGCCATTTACCTGTAGCGGGGCTGAGTAAACCAGACAAACCTGCATATTGCTGTATCCCAGAATATGCCTGACTGAGGGCATCCATGCTGGACGTATTTGTGCTAAGACCATTGGTGACACCAGGCGAGGCAGCCATGTTATTATTGCCAAGATTTTGTAATCCTGCCAGGCCACTCAACGAACTGTTAGAAGTGGATAATGATCCTGACAAGGACACTGAAATAGAAAGAAAAAGGGCACATTAAATGATGCAAACATTGGGGCACATTAAATGATGCAAACATTGAAGTACCGTATATCTTTATACATAGAACATGAAACATTCAAAACACAAAACCCTTAGCCTAGCATATGCTAGAATTACAGAACATTTTACAATCTATGGTTTTAGACAAAGGATAGCCTACAGTAAAACACTTAACACAGATAATAATTAGTACTGATTCAGAGCACAAACTCATAAAACACAAAAGAACAAATAACATAAAGCAAACATAAAAGGAACCTAAATAAACAATTTGACAAATAAAATCACATGACTTGGTCATGTAACAGCTACAGTGGTACCTGATTGGTTCTGACCATTCTGTCCCTCTCTTGGTAGTCCTCCAGCATCTTGTTTCATTCCATTACTGCCACCATTGCCCCCTCCATTCATGTTCTGCATCATACCTCCAAAGTAGGGTCCCATATTACCTCCCATGCTGTTGGGACCCATGTTATTTCCACCGGTCATGTTGCCGCTATTGCCCATGTTGTTAAACATGCTGGCCATGTTGCCAAAATTGCCCATGGCTTGCATCAGAGCAGCCATGTTGGGGTTTCCATTGCCCATGTTGTTTGGGCCTCCAGTGGCAGCCATGTTATTGCCTGGCATGTTACCTTGTTGCATATTCATACCACTGAACCCCCCTATAACAAACAGACACCACAGATTGACCAAGCATACACAACCTACCTCCAGAAGCACACACCCAACAATATGACAAACAACTTACAGTACATAAAATGTCACACCAACATCTTATACAAATGTACATATAACATGGGACATAAAAGTAACCAGTCCTGCTTTCTCCTTTAGAAACCAAATAGCTTTAACCCATTACCTCATAGACTATTTTTTAGATACAACCTCTTTGAATAAATCTAACGAAATGGAGCATTAACTAGAGAAAAGGAATTTTTTTTTAGAATTTTGTAGTTTGAAACCGTTGTGATAAATAGAGCATTTGCTCCTATAGGAGCAAATGCTCTATTTATCACAATGATTTCACAAAATAACTTTTACAGAGTCGTTAAAAGTTGTCAATATCAGGGAACGGGTTATACAAGAACATTATTATAGCAAAGCAGTTGAGACAAATTCCTAAGATCTGATTTTTGATACTACCAATGATATTTAACACAGTTCCCTATAGATAAAAACACTGGGTTTAACCGTTTCCCTTATATAAATGCTTTTTCAACCCTTAGGCAAACAGAGTAGACCCAGATCAGACGTCTCCTGTAGCAGCCTTCTGATCAGTCTCGTCTGTTTGTTGATGAATTTTTAATAGATCTGATTTTACAGTTTCTATCAATACTAACACATCATACATGCCATAATAGAAATACAGCCAATAAATATTCATGATGTTATTATTTCTTACATGAGTATTCAACAGGAAAATATTTACTACAAAACAGATCTCTACCAGATCTCAACATTTTCAAATTTTGATTCCATTACAATTCATCAGAGAGATATTATGTCAAATAACAACAAATACTGTTGCTGGAGTTCTATAAACACAAAACGGAGACATAGAATGACAATGATGACAATAAGGTGCCCAAACCATATAGGACCCTTAACCTAGCAAGACACACAGTTAATACAAATGCACAATGACAAGACATGTTTTCGAGTCTGCTTGACTTCACATTAACAAGCATACAGACAGGACAGGATCAGGAAAATCACACCTGGACTATGCAAAAAACGAGACATGTAAAAGACAAACAATGAGGACAAAAATCTTAAAGTAACAGTCTCCTTAATCAAAGCAAATTAGAATTCTACAAATTACCATCTATACTATTACAAAGGTAATAAATTATCAGTGTATAATCAATTATATTCAAAGAATATGTATAGATGAAAAATAAAAATTATTGTTAACAATGTCACCATTCACATGCCCCTCTTTATTACTAATTCTCATGCTCAGTATTCTAGTATGAATCCAGCCATTATGAATATTAATGAGATCAATCATCAATTGTAGCCACTGAATTAAAACGGCAAATAGAACAGACCCATAGGAGACAGCTCCTCTAGGAGCTGTCTCATATGGGTCTACACTATTTGCAAAAGCAGATATGTATGCTAATAGCATGAAAAGGGTTAAATGCTAACTTATGGAGTTGCTTATAGTGTAGACCCTGATCAGTTTCCTCAGTACGATGGGTATGCACTGTTTGCCAACGTTTTGTTCTGGCTACATACATATTATGTTAATGATGGTATAAGTAACATATGGCATGTCTCAAGGGTGACAGATTTGCAGCCAATTAAGCTTCTATGAATATGAACTTGTATGTCTATAAGCAGAAACAAACTGCAACAAGTTTATAAAGTAACTTGGTCTCATATCAGTTACATGTATAGAATGATGGACACTTTAGTGTTTATCTACTTACCAGGGCTGTTAGTGGCATTTGCTAATGCCGCCAGGCCTTGGAGATTTTGAAGATGCAAGTTGTTAGAAGCGTCACCTGGAAGCAAACACAAAATTTGTTCAGTTGCAATAGAGAAACAATGTTGATTAACCCATTCCCTCATATTGATGCCTCTGTAAAAGTAAGTTTTTGAAACAATTGTGATAAACAGAGCATTTGCTCAATAGGAGCTAATGCTCTATTGTTCATGATGGTTTCAAAACTGTACAGTTCTAAAGTTCTCCTCTTCTCTAGTTTTAATGCTCCTTTTGAGTAGATTTATTCAAAGAGATTTGGTCTAAAATAGCCTATGAGGTAATGGGTTAAATTACCACCAGGCTCCATCATAATTAGATACTTATATCTTCATATAAAAAATATACACTTGTTTGCAGCATGTTTATTATTGTATTACACTTTGTAAACATCACAACATATGAAAATTGAGAGTAATTTCAATTAAAATGGAAACAATTTGTATTTTTTAAACTATCCAGTAAGTAGCAATATAGATTTTACATGCAACACAACTGTTAAACTGTATCATCAAACAAATTACATTATGAAATTTTATTTAACAAATGGAAACATTACTAGAAAATTTGTTAAGTATCTGCTTTGATAACCTAAAAGAGGAAGTGCAATAAAAATGGATTACACCCCAAATTTCACAACCATAGTGCTAGAAACTCTTTCAGTGTGGGTAATGAGTCACTAATGTCCTTCGCAAACAGTGCAGACAGAGATGAGAGGACTCCTATAGGAGCTCTCATCAGGGTCTGCATGGTTTGATCACTAACTATTCAGAAGAGCTTGACCTGCTTGACTTTTGGAATAGTCCATTTATAAATTCAGTGTTGAAAGGTTTTAAGTTCCCTGTAAACAAGTGTGCATGTTTACACAGTGGCTGGCTGATTACATGAAGGTAATACACTATAAACACAAACACAGAGTCAACAATGCCAAAAACACTACAGTCAGTACAAACAACTAAACAAGACACTGAGAAAATACTGATCACACAAACATGCATGGGAAGTACACAAGACAGTATATACGTTCAGTGAGTGGATGAAGAACAATATATATATAGTTTCTCTGCCAAATGTGTTCAATGATATGCATGCCATTGTTACAGAAAGCATAGAATGGTTTTTAATAATATGAAATTAACAAAAAATAGGTTGTATTACAAACACAGTAAATTCTTAACAAATCCAACGTTATTAAAATTTCGCAAATTATAAATAATCAACTGCAATCTTTTCAGTTAATCTGATTTTTCCATGTTCCATTCTCGTTTCCCTTTCTGCTTAAACACTGCCTTGCACGATTTTCTCACAAGGTTCAGTAATTAACAGTAATAAATATTCCTGCCAGCTTTCAAATTACCATGAGAGCATTAACCCATTCCCTCATAGGCTATTTTTAGATCGAACCTCTTTGAATAAATCTACCGAAAAGGGGCATTAACTAGAGAAAAGGAATTTTTTAGAATTGAGTAGTTCTGAAACCATTGTGATAAATAGAGCATTTGCTCCTTAGGAGCAAATGCTCTATTTATCACAATGGTTTCAAAAAGTGACTTTTACAGAGGCGTAAAGGCGTATTTATGGAGGAAAGGGTTAAACAGACTTGATCTGCAAATCAAAATATTACAAAGCCTATTAGAAGCTAAGTCAGAGCTATAGATAATGGTGCGTATTTAAATACTTCAATCAACTTTTCTCCACTAAACCCTATGTTCTGACCACTCTTTAAGAATTGTCTGAAGAGACAATTCTACAGAGCGACCATGACATGGGGTTTCATGGAGGAATAAGAAGCTTTTCGTAAAAAAAGTTACAATTTACGCTTCTCATCTATTCCCCTGAAGGTGTTCAAATGTAATATAATATATGTACAGATGTATGGGTGTAATAAACAAGTGATCAGCTGTATTGTTTGAGCAATGTCACAGGGGAAAGAGTACCAAGGCATCTGCAAACTAGGTTAAACTAGATCACCAACTACTTTGGAACATGACTACAATCATTAGGGTATGCATTATCAACACAACTACAGTAATACCTCCCTAATGGCCACTCAAAAGATGTTTAATTATGGGTCATTCATACTTTACTTCATGCATATTCATACGAAACTCTCCCATTATTAAAACATGAATATAATTCTTGTATTAAAGATATTAAATAAGAGAGTTTATTTCCATGGCAATAGAGAATCCGATCTGAAACATAAACACAAACATATCCTACAGGAGCTCTTTGATCTGTGCTTACTCTATATGCAAAGGCAAAAAAAGGCCAAATAAGGAAATAAAGATTTAAGTATGTGGATTGCTTACGGCACAATGAAAGTTATACTGAAAGCTTCCATTAGCTTTCTGCATTGTCGCTTTCAATCAGCATGAGACCTTTACTTCATAAATATGCATTTCAATGACAAGACTTTCAACCTTTCACTCCATAGAGAAACGTTTTTGCACCTTTGAAAGAAAGAGTAGACCCAGATCAGATGGGGAGCCGTCTGATAAGGGTCTGTTCAGTTTCTTCATGGAATACTATAGATCAGTTTCTACTGCTTCTGTCATACCCAAAAAAGTTCGAATGTCATTATAAGAAGTCAGCTAATAAATATTCATGATGTCATTATTTCTTCCATGAATATTCAAGGGGGTAAAGGGTTAACCCTTTCCTACATAAATATGCCTTTCTACGCCTCTATAAATGTCACTTATTGAAACCATTGTGATAAACAGAGCATTTGCTTAGGAGCAAATGCTATATTTATCACATTGGTTTCAATACTAGACACTTCTAAAAAATTTCCTATTCCCTAGTAAATGCTCCTTTTCGGTAGATTAATTCAAAGAGGCTGGGTCTAAAAATAGCCTATATGAGTTAAGTAGTCACCTGATTTTAAACATTCATTATGTGGCCATTATGGAGAAGTTCTATTATGTAAACTGTAGCTGATAGCCTGTGAAAACAGTGCAAACCCTGATCTGGTGCCAAGTTTCCAATGTAGCAGCTGAACTTGTGAGAAAAAAAAATCCCAGTAAACTCTTCAATGTCTGCAAAGCCTCAAAGGTACCCTTTTCTAGAGACATTGCTCAATTGAGTCTACTTGACTTGTTGAACATTTGGAGAAGAGAACTAATACAAACTTCCCTATCATGCAATACAACCGTGTATGGAATCAAACCCACAGAAGCTACAATGTTATACAATAAGGCTTGCACAAGTGAAGTCTATCAGACACCAGTATAAACATTTCTCTGTCATTTCTCAGAAAAGAAATGATCAGCACTCGGATGCAGTGAATAGTATATATACGGTAGAACCCCTCTAATGCGACCACTTAAAGAATAACCATAGCTGCCTTCATAAGCAGGTGGTTGCTTAATGCAGGACAAAAGTTATGCAGAAAGCTCCTATAGGAGCTTTCTGCATAACTTTCGTCCTGCATTAAGCTGCCACCTGCCTCTGCCACCCAGAATTATGCCTCTTGTTGGTGGTCGCATTAAAGGAGTTTTACTATACGGAGACTGAAAACTACACACCTGATCAAGGTCAGTACAGTTTGCAGTGATAGTGAGCAAAATATGCACACTGACCAGTCAAATCAGTACTTGGACTTGTCTTTGGTGGTAGACATGGGTTTACATAGATATGTAATGTCCGACAACCCTTTTTTGCAATGACATGCTTCATATTCTAAACATCTTTTGACCTCTCATCTCATATATATGCAGTGATATTTTTCTAAGCAGGCTATTGTTTGACAAAGTTATTAATATAAATTTTCAGATATATTATTATATATCCATTACATGTATTGATGGAGTAAAATAGCAATGTATCAAAACAGAGAAATGCTTTCTCTCCGATATTAACCCTTTTCCTGTTCTATGTTTATTACAGATTTCAATATCTACTGAATATTCATGGACAAAAAGGTTATTATGAAATATGGAAGGTGGAGCATTGTAGCCATTTTAGAAAGTAAATACACAGATTTTTGAAATTCTATTAGCAAACAGAGTAGACCCTGATCAGACGGCTCCTCTAGGAGCCGTCTGATCTGGGTCTACTCTGTTTGCAAATGCGTGAAAACACGTATATATGAGGTAAAGGGTTAAACAAATCCATGAAATCTGATGTGTATTTAGTACAAAACAAACCCTGCATCAGCTAACCAATGCTCGTCTTCCTTGTGACACTTTATCTCATGAATATTCATGTAAGAAATAAATGTAATAAAAAAATATTACTAACTTGTATTCTTATAGCGCCATAGGAACACAGGAAATTTTTTACAATGGTAGAAACTGTAGAATCAAATCTAAATGATTTCATTAGCAAATAGAACCGACCCTGATTAGAAATCTCCTACAAGGGTTGTCTGATCTGGGTCTATTCTGTTTGCAAAGGTATCAAAAGATGTGTCTATCTGATAAAGGGATTTTCAGTTCTGTTCCCTCAACAATTGAAACTACTTGCAGCAGATAGCTATTAAGAGTCTGATGTCATTCAGTGGCTTCTTTGATAAATGACCGACAATCAGAGAGAACAAAGAACGAAATTGTTTCAATTTTCATCACTGCTTGTGCTTTGATTTGAATTGGTGGTTTGGTTCTTAACCCTTACAGTGCAGGACATGAGTCACCAATGTATTTTGCAAACAGTGTAGACCCAGATTAGAGGAACCCTCTCATCTGGGTCTGCACTGTTTGTCATGTTTCACTTTTCTTTAGAAAAAATCCCTAGATATTCACCATAAGCCTGACCTGTTTATATTTTGGAATAGTCCATTTGAAAATTCAGCGTTGTAAGGGTTAATATTGGTTTTCTTTTTATACATGAAAATTCATGTAAGAACAGGGACATTATGAATATTCATTAATGGAAGTTCTACTACAGCACATTGAATATGGGAATTTTTTACCATGGCATAATCTGTACAATCAGATCTGTATTATTATAATAGAAAACAGAGCAGACCCTGATCAGACAGCTCCTACAGGAGCCGTCTGATCTGGGTCTACTCTGTTTGCAAAGGTGTTAAAAGGCATATATATGGAGTAAACTAAAGGGTTAAACTAAGGAGTGATCACTGTATAATAGTCCAATTCAGAGATAAACATAGAAAGTATTAACACTTTCTTCAGACTTTTGCAAACAGTGTAGACCCAGTTCAATTGGTTCCTGCAGGAGCTATCTGATGAGTGTCTGTTCTGTTTGCTTATTAAATTAACATAGTCCTGATTCTACAGTTTCTACCGAGGCCCAACATTCTGTGTTCTTATACTACTATAAAAATTCAGCTAAAGTAAAACCCCTCTAAACCGGACGTTAAATTTGGTATAAATATCGGTCTTGGAGACAGGTGGCAGCTTCATGCAGGGCAAAAGCCATGCAGAAAGCTCCTCTAGGAGCTTTCTGCATGACTTTCACCCTGCATTAAGCAGCCACCTGCCTAAAAGTATCTAAATTCTTCTCTACTAGAATTCCGGTTTAGAGAGGTTTTACTGTACATGTAATCAATATTCATATCAATATTTCTTACATAAATATTAAAAGGTTAATTTCCTAATGGAATTTTTACATAAAAAGAAAATCAGTAATTTAAGAAATATCACTGCATACATTTAAGATCAGAGGCAACAAAAGCTGTTCCATAACAAAGAAGTAAATTTTTTCTTTCGTTTGTTTTTCTCAATACAACAGCACATGTGATGTCTCCAGAAATCATTTACTGCCTTCAGGTTGTTCAAAACTTCACTTGTGCTAATAACAAGATGGTCAACTAGATCGATTTTCTATGGAGAAAAGCAAATCAATAAAACAAACTGCCAATTCATACTCAATGAACATTCCATGCAAACTAGTTGTCTAATGATGTAGAATACAGAAGCTGTAAGGTGCCACACGAGACTGATCCAAGTGAGGAAGTTATGTCTCACGCAAAAAAAATGCAACACATCTTGGTAATACAGGCTGGTAATTTGGTGCTGAATGTTCAACTTGCTTCGTCACAGCGATTGGTAGCACAAATTTTGAATTTATGCAGACAATAAAACCTCTCTAAAGCGACTAATTCTTAGTTTATAACACAGTGGTAGCTTAATGCAGTGTGACAGTTATGCATTAATCCATTCCCTCATATTGATGACTTTTTACGACTCTGTTATAGTCACTTTGTGAAAACATTGTGATAAATAGAGCATTTGCAAATGCACTATTTATCACAATGGTTTCAGCCTACAAAGTTCTAAAATTGTCCTTTTCTCTAGTAAATGCTCCTTTTGGGTAGATCTATTCAAGGAGGTTGTATCTAAATATAGCCTATGAGGTAATGGGTTAAGCTACCACCTGCTCTAGTAGAACCCCCTGTTTACTCATATAGTGGTGAAAATAGAGAGGTTTTATTGTATATATATTTCTTAGCTTGAGGTCACAATTACGAGGATACATGTCAGTTTTGATTTAAAGTACTGAAAGTTTCATTAGTACCCGTTATTGCCAAGAATTCCTTTTATAGTACATGGGCAAGCACTGCAGACATGGATCAGGTGGCTCCAGAGTGGATCCCTCCAATCAGGGTCTACACTGTTGTTACAATAAATATGTAAACTATTTTGCTTTAACCCTTTCCCTGTTAAATATTCATGTAATAATGACATCATGAATATGTATTAGCTGAATTTTTATAATGGCATAAATTATGTAAACATGAAATGTTGGTACTGGTAGAAACGGTAGAGTCAGATCTGTTATAATTTCATAAGCAAACAGAGTAGACCCTGATCAGATGTTTGCTCTGGGTCTACTCTATTTGCAAAGTTGTGAAACTGCATTTACAGTAAAATCCCTCTAAATCCGAATTCTAGTACAGAAGAATTTAAGATACCTTTAGGCAGGTGGACGCTTAATGCAGGCTGAAAGTCATTCATGACTTTCAGCCTGCATTTAGCAGCCACCTATCTCGCTGACTGATATTTATACAAAATTGAACGCAGGTTCAGAGAGGTTTCACTGTATATAATGGAAAGGGTTAGCTATTTAAAGTGAAGAAATCGGACAAGTTCATTTTAAAATTTGTGAGCCCAATCAGTCAAGAAGACATCAGAAAAGCCAAATGCTGCTCTGAAGAAGCAAGCTTCATTCTGAAAAAAATATCGAAGCAACTGTTGTTTTACAGAAACAATATAACTACTAACATCATGCAGACAATAGGAAAAATAAAATGATTACAGAAATAGCTAGCAAAATAAAAAAAACTGTCAAGAGCAGACGATATGAATAGCGGCTGCACGGAAAAATAAAAGTGTACGATTAGTGTAGTACCTGCCGCAGAATTACTGCCACTCGAGTTGTTGGAGTTGGTGTTATTATTACTGCCCGAATTCCCACTGGCAAGGGCTGCCAGGGCGGCTAGAAGGCCTAGTGTAAAACATGCCGTGTTAATTACATAGGAAACCAGAGACTGTCACATACAAAACACATCGCACAACTGACACTCCACCACTCACATATCAACTCACGACACTCAAAACTCATTCTCTTGCACTCAGTCCAGTCCTCACTCAGTGAACTTTTATATATCAGACGTAAAATAACCATATCCTAATGAATTCAGTACCCCTAACGTAGGTTCATAGTTTCACTAAATTAAGGTGAATGGAATTTGTTCACATTTGAAAAAATTATTTGACCAATAATCTAATTCAGCAATATCAAAAAATATTTCTTATATCAATTGAAAAGTATCAATCTTTTTCGGTATCACAGATGAGGCAATGAATATGTCTGTCAAGTGAACTTATCGCAACAATGACCTTTTTTACAAATAGCAGATGAATCGAGCATCCTCCAATGATAGAGAATGCCATTCCATCCTGTTAGAAGGCTTTACTTATCTTCAACAAATGAACAGTAATGCATGTGAAATTCAACTTAAAAACATTTTTGTTTTACTTACGACAGAAACTAGACAGATGGTAATGTGCAGCATTACCTTCAGATTAATCACTTTCACAAATTTCATTCCAGCACCATTAGTGCAAACATCCTTAAATTCTCATTTTTATGTGTAATATATTCTTACAAGCAAAATATGCAAAACATTTCAAGATGTTTGACTATGACCAAAATAAAAATGTAACCTTCTCTAAATTCTCTTTATTTTCTGTTTTCTAACACAATTCATGATCAGTCGCTGCAAGAAATTCTAGCAATATTCATTTTCATTTCTTTGCTCAGTATTGTAAACCAATAAATGTCTACATTTCTAAATAAAACTGCAAAAGTCATACTCAATTAACTCCGTGTATACACCTTTTAACACCATTGCAAAACAGAGTAGACACAAATCGGACAGCTCCTTTAACCCATTCCCTCATAGGCTATAAGGAAATGTTTAGAATTTTGTAGTTTGAAACCATTGTGATAAATAGAGCATTTGCTCCTATAGGAGCAAATGCTCTATTTATCACAATTATTTCAATAGGTGATTTTTACAGAGGCGTAGAAAGGTGCATTTATGGAGGAAAGGGTTAAGAGCTGTCTGATCAGGGTCTGCACTGTGTGCTTATGGACCAACACAGATCTGATTCTATAGTTTCTGCCATGGCCAAAATTTCATGTGCTCAATTGCCATTATAAAAGTCAGTTCATTAATATTCATGATGTCATTATTTCTCACATGAATATTCCTGGAGTAAAGGGTTAACCAAAATGATACCTAGAACAAGATGGGTTTCCTTAACCCGTTACCTCATAGGCTATTTTTAGACCCAACCTCTTTGAATAAATCTACCGAAAAGGAGCATTAACTAGAGAAAAGGAAAATGTTAGAATTTTGTAGTTTGCAACCATTGTGATAAATAGAGCATTTGCTCCTATAGGAACAAATGCTCTATTTATCACAACGGTTTCACAAAGTGACTTTTACAGAGTCGTCAAAGTCATCAATATGAGGGAATGGGTTAAGATTTGTTTATAAAGCAAAGATAAATCATAGGGCTCTTTCAAGAGCTCACTGATCTGGGTTTACACTGCTCGACTATGTACATCTTCACGGACAATGGGAATAACCACCCTTTACCTCGTTAATATTTTTACAAGAATTCATGATTTCATGAATTTTAAAATGACCAATGAATGGGGGAATTTTTTGCCATTTCAGAAACTGTAGAAACAGACCTATATTATTTTTCCATAAGCAAACAGAGCAGGCCCTGATCAAATGGCTCCTACAGGAGCAGTCTGATCTGGCTCTATTGCAAAAGTAGGAAAAAGTGTTTAAATGAAGTACAGGGACATATATTTAACAAAGGTTCACAATATGTATGGCTCGTGCAGAACTATTCATAATCTAAAGATTACCTAACAGTAGTGTTGTTATAAAAAAAATACTTTGATATTATCTTAGTGCAAATATTCTTTTGAAGCAAATTAAAAATTATAAACAAATAAAAATTGAACATATTTCTTCATTCTAAACAAAAAGATGTTTTACACTTGACAACATCAATTTGAGGAGACCATGTAGTCTACCACTATCTATCAGGCATGTTCACTTGGGGCAACAACAACGAAAAAACTAAATCACACAGCCACACTGTACAACAAACAGTAAACAAGGAAAGAAAAGAAAGGACAAACGACTGGATATACAAAAAGAAAGAAACTGGCTGAAGGAATATGTTGACTAAAAGTCCAGTAAACTGTTACAAAATATAATTAAGTTCTTGAAAATCTGTGACTGGGCTTAAATTATGAAATAGCTTTTATGAATGATCAGTCATTTTTTTAAATTTCAGTTTCAGTATGTTTAACAATATTAATATTCATGTAAGAAATATTGCATTTATTTTTCAAAAATCACTGCTTTATTTCCCACCCAAACCCTATATTGTGAACACTGCCAAGAGTCATCTCACAGACGATTTTAACCCATTCCCTTGGCTATTTTTAGACCCATTACCCCATAGGCTATCTTTAGACCAAGCTTCTTGGGGGGAAAAAAACTACTACAAAAGAGCATTTACTAGCAAAAAGTAAAAAAACAAAACTTTTTGAAATTGTGTAGTTTAGAACCCATTGTGATAAATAGAGCATTTGCTCCTATGGAGCAAATGCTCTATTTATCACAATGGTTTCAAAAATAGCTTTTACAGAGGCATTAATATGAGGAAATGGGATAAAGTGTGGTTACAACAAAAGGTGAGGTGGAGAAATCTGAATACACATATTTATCAATGGCTCTGCTCTCAGAAGACTTCTCATGATCTCATACGGCGAAACATTTAATATCTATCAAAAACGGGAGGTCAAAATTTCATAGACACCATCCAAGTAATAATTATGCGCAGCCTGATTTATACCGACTGTTTCAGAAATACGCCAGTTCAATTATTGGTAAAATACCGAAAGCAAATCAAGCTGAGGTACGAACGGATCACGAACCAACGTCATGAAGCCACACACATATTCTAGGACAATACATCAGAACGATACAGACTTGAACACTGCACTCAAACACCACTGTCACTCACAAAACAAAATTCTCAGACAATACATAACCCTTTCCCTCATGAATATTCATGTAAGAATAATTAGTTAGCTTATTCTTTTATGATGGTTTATGAACACATATATGTCCATAAGTAAACAGAGCAGACCCTGAACAGACGGACCCTATAAGAGCCATCTGATCTGGGTCTACTTTGTTTCAAAGTTAAGGCAAGGTTTCTCCATGAGGGAAAAGGTTAACCCATTCCTTCATAGGCTATTTTTAGTTCCAACCACTTTGAATAAATCTACCGAAAAGGAGCATTAAGTAGAGAAAAGGATTTTTTTTTAGAATTTTGTAGTTTGAAACCATTGTGATAAATAGAGCATTTGCTCTCACTCCTTGTGTTTAACTCTTTCCCTATTCTATATTTATTCCATATTTCAATACCTACTGAAAATTCATGAACAAAATATGTATAATGAAAGGTCGAACATTGCAGCCATTTCAGAAACCAAAGATACAGATTCCATTAGTAAACAGAGCAGACCCTAATCAGATGGCTCCTATGGGAGCCATCTGATCAGAGTCTACTCTGTTTGCAGATGCTTGAAAAAGCGTTTGTATGAAGGAAAGGGTTAATAAAAATGGGTAACGGGGCACTTCTACATTTACAAAATGTGTAGATCCAGATCAATTGCCACAATAAATGAAAGCCTTTGATCAAGGTCTATTCTGTTTGCCAACTGCCAGAAATGGTATTTCGCCTCTTATTCCTAAAACAAGTACCCTGATTAACCCATTCCTCCATAAATACCCCTTTCTACACCTCTGTAAAAGTCACTTTATGAAACCATTGTGCTAAATAGAGCATTTGCTTCTATAGGAGCAAATGCTCTATTTATCACAATGGTTTCAAATTACAAAATTCTAAAAAAATTCCTTTTCTCTAGTTAATGCTCCTTTTCTGTAGATTTATTTAAAGTGGTTGGATCTAAAAATAGCCTATGAAGGAAGGGGTTAAGCATTCAGGCAGACAAATCCTGACGGGATGCTGAGTTAAGGTTGCATGTAACTAATAAACTTAAATATTCTGACAAACTTAAGCAAATAGTGCAGACCCAGATTAAGCAGCACATTAAGGAGAGCTTTTATCAGAGCCTACCCTATTTCTACTATCATGTAAGTCTAATTTAAAGTTTTAACAAGAGCACTGTATGCAGGTAAACTCGATGCCTGATTGTAGCCCTGTGTGATGGTGAACGAGATTGTTTAGTTTCAGAACATTTGCATAAATAGTAAAGAAGTAAAAGCCAACGTAAAGTTTTCTGACGACAATGAGGACGCTAGAGTTACAACAATAGCTCATTTTTGTTTTTTTCTTCTGGGTCTACACAATTTGCCATTTCAGAGTGCTCTTTTCCTCCGTAAGACCTCAACAAAATTATTCACAACACTTATCTGGGATTATATTTTGAATTACGGACAAGAGGAAATGAAAACAAGAGTCTATTGAAACTTATCCATTTCAATACAGTCAATAAGTTAACTAGCATTTGCAAAAAGTGTAGACCCAGATCAGAGACTTTCGATAGAGCCTTAATCAGGGTTTGTACACTTTATCACTAAAAATCCCTCAGCAAATTTATTCCTTTCATGCTGAATGTACTATAACAAATAATGAACAATACACTTTGCTAATTCAGCATCCATAGTGTTTTAAGTGTGTACATAGCAAATGTTATCATTAAATTTAAAAAAAAAGAAATAATGGAAGCCTCCGGAGGAAAGTGCCCCTGTTAAAATTGGATGGGATTGTCACAAACTGCTGATTTATTTATTAATTTAGCTCTTTGCACACTAAGTAATTGTCGTCTGCTACAAATCTCAAAGTTCATTTTGCTCACTTTTCTTTAAACCATTCCCTCCTAGACTATTTTTAGATCCAACCTCTTTGAATAAATCTTACAAAAAGGTGCATTTACTAGAGAAAAGGAAAATTCTATAATTTTGTAATTATGAAACCATTGTGATAAAGAGCATTGGCTTTATTTACCACAATGGTTTCAAAACCTGACTTTTACAGAAGCGTCAAAAGACTACAGAAGGAAGCTAACAAAGAATCAAGTAACACTTAGAACTGGATCCAAACTGTTTACAAAAGTCATCATGAATTGGTAACCGGTCTGCTGCAGAGTTAACTTGGAAAGGACTGTAGCTAATTTTCAAATCATTTATATATCTAAAATTGATGATGTTGACATTACCAATCCTTTAACCCTTTCCCTCATATAAACGTGTTTTCACGCATCTGCAAACAGAGTAGACCCAGATCAGACGGCTCCTAAAGGAGCCGTCTGATCAGGGTCTGCTCTGTTTGCTAATGGAAGTATATAGATCGATTTCTATACTTTCTAAAATAGCTAATTTCCACCTTCCATGTTTCATTACATGGCTATTTTGTCAATGAATATTCAGCAAGTGTTGAAATTTCGAATAAACATAGACCAGGGAAAGAGTTAATTGCTGGAAAAGAGTGTGCAGGCATTCACGTCACAACCATTGTTCCATACCCAATTGTGCAGTAGTAGACTATGAAGGCATTATGTGAATGGTAAAGGTCTGAAGTATTGGATTGGATTCTGCACAATGTACCCTTATGGACTGACAGAACCATTGTATACACTAGCCTAAAGTGATCACATAATGATAAACAATATTAACATTTTGTTTGGGGGACATAATAAATATGGTGTTTAAGAGCAGGAGCTTTCTGCATAACTTCTGTACTGCACTATGCTACCATCGGTGTTAACCCTTTTTTCCATAGGTTATTTTAGACCCAACCTCTTTGAATGAATCTACCCAAAAGGAGCACTTACTAGAGAAAAGTAAACTTTTAGAATTTTGTAATTTGAAACCATTGTGATAAATAGTGCATTTGCTCCTATAGGAGCAAATGCTCTATTTATCACAATGATTTCAAGAAGTAGTTATTAGAGGCATAGAAAGGCTTCATTATGGAAGAAAGGGTTAAAACCTACGAATTAGGCTTTTTATGGGTGATTGTTGCAGACAGATCCACTCCAGCAAAGACTACTATGTGGAATAGAGATACAGTGTCAACTCGCTTTTGTCTCTATAAATACCACAGTTTCAAGCAAACGTATGTCATTGCAAAAAACCCAAACAGCTCATAAATATTCATGATGTCATTATTTCTTATATGACATTTTCAAACAGGAAAAGGATTAAAAGCCAAAATGAAACTTGTGTTGTATAGAGGTGCAGATAACGGAGGTGCAACTGTAGAATTCAGAGTGATAACAGCTAACCCTTATCCTACCCAGAAAAAAAAGAGCTTGTATCCAAAGGATGTAAAAAGCTCGGTTCGAATAAGACCCATGACTGCACCTAATCCAAGTTATCTGACAGTTGGTAAACTGCTTGGACAAATTGTAAGAAAAACTAGCAACAAATAGTTTGAGTGAATGCCATTTTTTCGCGCAGGTTAAAGGTTAAAAAATGTTCACTACGATGTTATTTATATAATATTACACACTGATTGGGAGAGACCTTTCTAAGAAATAACTGCGTTCCAATTAAAATAGATTCCATCCTATTCTGTGGCAAATGAAACATCAAAGGAGAGTTGAGTCGGTATTATCATCATAACCAGTAATAGTTAATTACTATCCCTTTGAATGCTGGATTTTCAAAATGGAATGGTTCATCATTGTTTAACAGTATAGCCCATTCAGTATGACTGGATTAAGCATCACAAAGAATTTTGATAAAATATTGTGCACACCCTGAGAAGAGAGATCCTTCAAGAATCAGGAGCCCTCCGATCTGGGTCAAAACCGTTTGCAAGCATTCCAACCTTTTACACCTTCAGTTCAGGGTGACTTAGATGAGAGTTGACTACCCTAAAGCCAAACAGCAAGTCTTGCTGATCGTAAACATTGTACCTCACAATATCAGTAAATCACAATACACAACAATATAGAGTAAGATGTATAAGGGCTTGTAACTTGTGAACAAAGGGAGATAATTACTACATTTAGAAAACACTATACTAATTTTAGTGTACACACTGTATCCACATAGACTGTGCAGTGTGTTGAAACCTCACTTTGTGTGTAGATAATGTGTATACACTGTGTCCATCTCATTAATATCTCAGCTTCAGGTATACATAAACTAATGTTTACTGGGTCTGTCTAAAGCAGCCACATAGGAGCTAAAAAACAACCACATGTTAGCAAGTACAATCCATTTTTCGTCTTTAACCCTTTCACTCATATAAACGTGTTTTCACAAATTTGCAAACAGGGTAGATCCAGATCAGACGGCTCCAAGAGGAGCCGTCTGATCAGGGTCTGCTCTGTTTGCTAATAGAATTTGATAGATCTGTTTATTTGCTTTCTAAAATGTCTACAATGTTCCACTTTTATATTTCTTTATAACTATTTTGTTAATGAATATTCAGTAGGTATTGAAATCTGGCCTAAACACAGAACAGGGAAAGAGTTAAAGAAACTCATGATAAGTACTGACACATTCAGTAGCATGAACATGAGAAGTTGGTACCCTAAAGTCAAAGAATTTCTCTTACAGATAGATATCAATAAATAGATATGAACAATGAACATTTACTGAATGATTTTTAAAAATTCTAACTCCAATCGAATCAATGGAAAGAGTTGAATTTTTTAAGGCAAAACAAGCCGTTCACAGACCAACTCCCTAGTATTTTTAGACCCATTAAACAAGGCTATACCTGGAGCTGAATGTAATGAGGTAAAAGTGAGGAAGACTTATTTTGCTGGAATATACCTGGGTTTTGGCTTGCCGCAGCCAAGGCCGCCAAGAGCTGTTGTAAATTCAAAGCATTTAAACCTGCAAAATTTATAGTAAATGGTTCAGTGTTACATTGAACAGCTTCTATAATATACATATACTGAATGTTAAAAATGGATTACATAATAATACAGAGGCCAAGATAAGATGTGTTAATTAAAACAGTCAAGAATATTTCCTTTATTTCTCCACCAAACCCTATGTTGTGACCACTCTTTAGAATCGTCTCGAAGAGACGATTCTAAAGAGTGGTCACAACATAGGGTTTGGTGGAGAAATAAAGGATTCTAAAGATTGGTCACAACAAAGGGTTTGGTGGAGAAAGGACGATTTGGGCATTTGAAAATACACCTCGATCTATTGCTCTGTATTATTTAAGTGTAATTTCTAACCATAATTTGAAACAATACGTCTCTATGGCTAGTGTATCTCTAAATATGACCTCAACTTGATAGGACAACAATCTGGAAATATTACTCCAAGAAGGGAGTCTTAATTATTTATGGAAACTATAAAGTTAGTATCCAATAAAGTTCAAATGTCAGGAGAGAGACTGACAAAAAAATAAACACCATCAGCAACAATTTTCAGAAATCACTACAATTTCAAAAGATTCAGATTAGAAATATTCCTACATGTAAATAAAATCAATATATTGTTGCGTGTTGTTTTGGTTTTTATTCCTTCCGAACTCAAATTATTTTAATTTTCACAGCCAGAGAGGAAAAATAGGTCTAAACAAACAAGTGAAAGATAGCACTTATAAACACATGTATGAAGAAGTAACAATTGACGACAGACAACACTGATGAAGTCAAACATACAAACAAACAAACAAACATTAATAAACATTAAACATATATATTTCATATTTCTTCTAAAGAACACAGGTTGGAATTTCAGATGGGGACTAATGATTAAAAAAGATCCATTCATTTCTACTGGGAAAAAATAAACTGTCAAAAAAATAACAAAAAAGTTCACATGAAAAAATTAAAACAAAAGCAACTGAGACACTTTTCTTGATCAACTAAAATACATGACAACATCAAAATGTTATGCATTCCATACTGTTTTTTAATTATTAAGTATCAAATGCACAAGAAACAAATATTTCATGCCTTTTTTTGCATTTTTTCTCATTATTCTGTCAGCCAATGATGTAATGAAGGGAAGCTTCAATCCAAAAAATAAAAAGCTAAAAAAATATTTCAACAAAAGGCATATGTGATTATTACCAAATAAAAGTGAATTTTCACCAATTAACTCTTTGCAAGCTAACTAATCTTGTTGGCTGCTACTCAATTGTCATCTGAAACATTTGCAAAACTAATGATTTCCTTTCAGACTTTTTGTTTGCAGAAGTTCAGCCCGAGTGACAAACAGTTTGGATCTCAAATCAGGCCTGATCTGGATCCAAACTGTTTGTATAGCTCATAAAATGCAGTAGATTCCATGGCTAGCATGCAAAGAGTTAAGAGAACTGTCAAGATATGGCTTGTGACTGCAGTCTCAAGAGGCCAAAAAGTCATCCTCAGTTTGATGGATCTTTGGGGCTTGTGACCAAGTTACTTTGGACCTTGACTCGATCAAAACTATTGACAAAGAATACAAAAACTAAACTTAACCCTTTCCCTGTTCCATATTTCGTCTAAATTTCACTACCTACTGAATATTCATGGACAAAATAGTTATAATGAAACATGGAAGGTGTAATGTTGTAGCCCTTTTAGAAACAGATCTATGAAATTCCTTTAGCAAACAGCAGACCCTGATCAGACGGCTCCTAGAGGAGCCGTCTGATCTGGGTCTACTCTGTCTGCAAATGCATGAAAAGACATTTATATGAAGGAATGGGTTCAGCATCAGTTTTCACGACATGGGAGTTAGATAAGAAGGACCTTTCACAGAATAATCGTCGACTGACCCGCAAAGGTACTGGGCAAACTTTCGAAGTGAAATCCAAATTTGGTTCTAAATGAAGTAATATAGGCTCAATCCTGTTACATCTATCCATCACTGAAGTTTGTTTATTAACGCTTTGAAAACCAAATTTTCAAAGTGGAACAGTCCATTATTGTTTAATGGTAGAGTCTATGCAGAAAGAAAGGGATGAATTTGCTAGAGGATTTTGAAAGTGCAGACTCTGATGGCAGGGCTTCTCTAAGAGCCTTCTGATATGGATCTACACTGCTTGCAAACTCCAGTAAAAAATTGCCTGCATTCAAAAAGTTAATTTTATGAACTGTCTAATCTTATAAAATTGGTTTGGAAATAATTGGATTTAATTTGGATTGAAGCTGTAACCCTTTTTGGAAAGGAAATTCCAAAATCTCTTTTTGTCGTTTTTGCTTTTTTGAAAAACTAATTCTATGAAATGAATAAAAACTCGTGCAAAACAAAAATAGCAAAGTCATGCTTCATTTGTTAGGGCCAGTAAAGTGAAGTGACTCTTATTAGGTATATTTACAAACTCAGGTGAATTCTCCGAGCATTTTGAGCTTTAACGAAGAGCTCTGAATCAATAAGTGACACAACTATGTGAGGTAGAGAAATAAACATTCTTCTGTAAATAAAGAATTAATGTACAAATTTTTGAAAGACGGTACAATTTTGACAAGCCAATTTTTTTATTTTTTTCCTAAAACAATCCAAACCAGTATAATTATGAAGTCTTGCATTTTGTCATTAACCACAAATATATACATGTATATTTAAAATAGCATTAGGTTGGTTTTTTTGGCTTATTTTCAATTTCAGCTTGGCATTTATTTGACATCCTATTCAATATGTCTTCAGCACCCAGAGCAAACCACATGTGCAAAGATAAGACAAAACCCCACTAATCCGGAATTCTAGTAGCGAATAATTTAGATATTAGCCAGGTGGCTGCTTAATGCAGGGTGAAAGTCATGCAGAAAGCTCCTAGAGGAGCTTTCTGCATGACTTTCAGCCTGCATTAAGCTGCCACCTGTCTTTAACACTGGTATTTATACTAAATTTAATGTCCCATTTAGAGGTGTTATACTGTACTATCAAAATTTGCTTTTAGGGTGCTAAAGGCTAAAAAAAAATATGTTTGGTAACATTCTGCTTCGCACATATCGTCATTTTCTTAAACTTTATAATGGACTTCTTTATTGGGGCAAGTATTCCTACTCCGAGGAAACACATTATTCCTATGCAGTGACAATGCAGTGCTTACTCTAGCTATGTTTCGACAAACTTACCTAAGTTGCCCATGTTGGCAAATACACCCACATTGCCTTGGTTTGCCATTGCTTGCTGTAACAACTGAAAAAGAAAACAAAAAATTGGCTTTAACACAATACATATACAATGTATATACATGTATATATATATATCCCCCCCAACCCCAATAGAGAAATGGTATACAAGCAAGAGGACACGCTGACAACTAAAAAGTGTCATCAATTTCTACATAACACAGAGCATAGTGTTTCCTGAAGTTGAAATACACAACAACCCACTTCAAATATCCCTTTATTTCATGAAAATTTATGTAGGAATTAATGACATCATGAATATTTATGAGCTGAATTTTCATATTTTATATATAAACCCAGGGTTGTCTGGCCATTGTTTGGTTTTGGTTTGGTTTTTATCGGGTTTTTCTGGTCATGGTAGAAACAAATCATGGTGTATTGTCGCAAATAGAACAGACCCTGACCAGACATCTCCTACCGGAGCTATCTGATCTAGTTCTGCTGTGTTTGAAAAGGTGATAAAGGGAGTAAAAAGTGCTCTGGTGAGCTAAAAAAAGAGTCACTATGAAACGATATAATTCACCAAGGATTCTGATTAACAAGTAGAGTAGAGTAGACCTGATCATTGGACTGCTCAAGGAGCCCTCTGATCTAGGTTTACACACCAGTACACTTGTTTTCCGCATTAAAACTCCTAAAACTTATATATATTTGATCTATATTACATAGGTGATTCATTTCCCCATCAACAAATTTATGAAGGTATATGGTAAATATTTCAGTAGAAAAAGACATAAGATGTAACCATGTGCCCTTAACCTTTTCCCTCATAGGCTATTTTTAGATCCAACCACTTTGAATTAATCTACCAAAAAGGAGCATTAACTAGAGAAAAGGAAACTTTTAGAGTTTTGTAGTTTGAAACCATTGTGATAACTAGAGCATTTGCTCCAAAAGGAGCAAATGCTCTAGTTATCACAATGGTTTCAACAGGTGATTTTTACAGAGGCGTAGAAAGGCGTATCTATGGAGGAAAGGGTTAATCCTTTTCATGCACCTGCAAACAGAGTAGACGGCTCCTATAGAAAATAATTACATCAAGAAAATTCATTAGGTACCTATTTTTAGTGGCAAATATACATAGTATATTTTGGTTTTGGTACAAACTGTAGAGTCAGATCTATTATCATAAGCAATCAGAGCAGACCGTGATCAAACGGCTCCTGCAGGAGCAGACCCTGATCTGGGTCTACTCTGTTCGGAAAGCCGTGAAAAGGCGTTTATACAAAGGAAAAGTTTAAAGATAGTAAGCAGTTGCTTTAAGAGGTTCTGCTGGCACACCTACCGCTAAATACTGTGGTGTTAGATTATTGAGCCCTGTGCCACCACCGCCACCGCCCCCAAACTGCATCAACAAACTGGCATTCATCTGCTGCAGCTTCTTCTGCTCCTTCTCCTTCTGTGTGTCTGCAAACTTAACAACCAGCGGTGAACTGCAACCCTGAAACATACACAATGCAATGCTGTATCAACCCTTTCCACACCATGGAGGAAATCTGGGACACCCTCCTAACCTTACTCTAAATCGAGGGCTGGGTGCAAAACTATTCTAACTCCTTCACTTTGTGAAGGAGTTAGAATAGTTTTGCACCAAACCCTCAAAATACATTTGGACAGCCACACTTAGGCAAATAGTGCAGACCCATATCAAATGGCTCCTGAAGGAGATGTTTGATAAGGGTCTACACTATTTGTAACTATTTGTAAAGTCAGTCTATTTTCAAGTTATCAAAATGGTGCCAAATTGAATAAATCAGCTTTATAAACAGATGGATAGGAGAGATTGTGTGTTAAAATACTTAGATTAATTAAGATACCCTATGCAACAGTTTAGATCCAGACGTGACACTGAGTAACTCTGCATCTCATCAGAAACAAAACTGTCGGACACTGACAACATTTTTAAAAGAAACAGAGTAAAAATGTACATTGAGAATTTAAAACCAACAGGAACTTTCGCAGACAAAGTTATATAACGAATTAAATTAAAAAGCAATATTTGCAACAACATACATAATGTCTTCTTATCTTCAATTGAATTACCATCCTTGTGTTCAGCAGGAAAATTAAACAAGAGCACTATATGCAGGTGCCAATGCCCATCCATTTCAAGCTGGCAACTTGATTGCACAAATTACACCCCTTCATATTGTACTGAATGAACCGTACCTTTAACCCATTCCCTCATAGGCTATTTTTAGATCCAACAACTTTGAAAAAATCTACTGAAAAGGAGCATTAACTAGAGAAAAGGATTTTTTTTTAATTTTTGTAGTTTGAAACCATTGTGATAAATAGAGCATTTGCTCAATAGGAGCAAATGCTCTATTTATCACAATGGTTTCAAGAAGTGACTTTTACAGAGGCGTAGAAAGACTGGATGGACTATTCCATATTTGAAAATTCAGCATTGAAAGGGTAAAATTCAGATAAATACAGTGAGGCTAATGTACAAGAAAACTATTGTTTCAAACGCCCTGAATATGCAAATGTGTCTACCATTTGAGGGAGTTTTATGATGAGGGCATGTCATAGTAATGGATATAAATGCTAATTCTAAAGGCATGCAGACTCGTTCCATGTCGAATTGGGACACATTTTCAAGCTGGCAACTGCACTGCTTCTTCAGCTCAGTTGTATATGAAAACAGGAATTTTGGGTCATGGCAAAGAATCTATATAATATTATGAGCAAACAGAGCAATCCTGTGAGAGCCATTTGATCTGGGTTTACCCTTTTAGCAAATCAACGAAAGGCTTCTTCATCATAGGAAAGTATACGTCGTGGAAACAGAAATAATACAGACAATGCAAACAATTACATCTGGACAGTTTACAAGCTCATGTCATAACAGACTTATGGGTGGACTGTTGCCTCATATTGGCCAGAGCATAATCGTAAGCACAGTCATCCCACAGCAGTTATTGCACAGAGAAATACTTGTACACAGTGAAGATATATGTAATTATACAACAGGGCATGGGTAAAGAAGGAGAAATGTATTTAAAAATTCAGCAAGCGAAGGGTTAATTGTCCTTTCAGTATTTCAAAATGCATTTCATTGGACATTTCCACTAACAAGACAGTGTTAGATATACCATTTCGCAAATGCAACTACCAAGGAGCTGTGTAAATTAGCGCCCCAAGTGCATTAAACTTTAATAGGAATCTCCCAACACAGACACAGTGATCCATATATAACAAACATGGCATTAGAAGTCCAGACAAGTCCTAGGAATTGCAATATCAATGCATTCCCATCAATTCTCTTTTAAGGTACTTTTAACAACCAAGACAGCTCAGTTTGTAGAGTATTTGTGTTGTAGGTTTGATCCCTGGTAGAGCTTAATGGCAGTAGCGTCTCATTCACTAAGAACTCAGCATTTGAGGGTAATGCTCAGATTTGCCTGGATATCAAAATTTTACTGGAATAAGAATTCCCTAGTATCTCAGATGTTTGAGGTTTATTCCTTAACCCTCTACTCCATGAATATTCATTAAGAAATAATGACATCATGAATATTAATAAGATTGTTATAATAACACATTTACATTGGAATTTTTGGCACTGGCAGAAAATGTAGAATCGTATCTATACAATATCAAAAGCAAACAGAGCAGACCCTGATCAGACAGTGGCTCCCATATTCTGTTTGCAAATATGTAAAAAGGGCATATTTATGGAGTAGACGGTAATCCTTTTCCCTCATACACACACTTTTTCATGCCTTTGCAAACAGAGTAGACCCAGAAAAGATGGCTCCAGTATGAGCCTTCTGATAAGGGTCTGCACTGTTTGCTTATGAAAATATATAGATCTGATCCTACAGTTTTTATCCAAGCCAAACATTCCCTTGAAAATGTTCCACATAACAAACATTATTAAGTTAACCCTTTCCCTCATATAAATGTTGTTTTCACGCATTTGCAAACAGAGTAGACCCAGATCAGACGGCTCCTAGAGGAGCCGTCTGATCAGGGTCTGCTCTGTTTGCTTATGGAATAAGACAGTTCTGTTTCTTTACTTTCTAAAATGGCTACAATGTCCCACCTTCCGTATTTTATTAAAACTATTTTGTCCATGAATATTCAGTAGGTATTGAAATTTGGAATAAACACAGAACAGGGAAAGGGTTAATGAATATTCATAAAGTGATCAATTCATGCATAAATGTTCATTAGGGAAAGGTTTAAAGAAAAAAGTTTGTTATGCTTTAAGAATTTTCATAGTTTTTTTACATATAGGATTTATTTATTTAAACAAAATTATAGATGCTTGGGAAGTTATGCTCATAAAACTTAAAACAGTTGAGAAGTTATGTACTGAAAGCTACCAAACAACTGGGAGGTTTTGCACTGAAACAACTACCAAATAATTGGGAAGTTATGTACTGAAAACAAAATAGATGAAGAGTTATGCTCTGAAGAACAAACACATGCACCAGAAATTAAGACTTAGTGATGGAACAAAAAATCAATTTATGACCTTCATATTTGATCTTTACCTTAGACTCGGGAGGATAAGTTTTGAATTAAAAGCATCATCTGCCGCTGGTAAAATTTGATAATTAAATGAAAAATATCAAACAGCTTGGAGGTGTATGTATTGGAAATGAGTCTGCTATTTGACTTTGAAACTGGATCTTGAGCTTAGACATTGAGGAGGGACTGGCTATCTGCAACTGGTAAAGATATGTGTATACAGTGGAACTTCTCTAAAATGACCATTTAATGGATGAACATGAGTGTTGTAAAAGGCAAGTGACTGCTTAATGCAGAATGGATGTAATGCAGAAGCTCCCATTGGAGCTTTCTGCATTACTTTCATTCTGCATTAAGTAACAACCTGCATTAACCCATTACCTCATAGGCTATTTTTAGATACCACCTCTTTGAACAAATCTACTGAAAAGGGGCATTAATTAGAGGAAAGGATTTTTTTAGAATTTGGTAGCTTGAAACCATTGAGATAAATAGAGCATTTGCTCCTATAGGAGCAAATGCTCTATTTATCACAATGGTTTCACAAAATGACTTTGACAGAGTCGTCAGTAGTGTACAATATGAGGGAAAGGGTTAAAGCCCTTCTTTTGATTGACTGTTGTAGAGAGGACCAACTGTAGATATTAGAAAATAAATCAATTGTTTTAGAAGTCAGACAGAAATACAGTATGTGGTGAGATACAACTGATGCAAGGTAAACCCGTAATCCTTTGGTCTTAGGGAAGATTTCTCTGCCAGAGAATGATCCATGCACTGCCAATTGCCTTTGATGAGAAACTATTTGCCAAATTAAATACCGGATTATATTCCCCGCAGACATTCAAAGAAAATTGCAACAGAATCCTTACAGTGCTTAACCAATCAAATACTCAAATGAAACAGTGGCCTCTTTCTCTAATTACAACGGGGGATATCTCAGCTGCATGGCTAGAACTGGAACATATGCATTTCCCATGTGGTATCAAATATCCCTTTACCTGATGAATATTTGTGTAAAAATAATGAAGGAATCATTTACAAATCTTCTTGACAAAATGTGAGTGTGTTTAACTGTTAAGTTGTTAACTAAATCCCTCATGAATATTTATACAAGAAGTCATGGCTTCATAAATATTCATTATCTCAATTGTATATTGGTCAATGAAAAATAGATTATTTTGCCATTTCAAAAAATGTAGTATCAGATCTCATGCTTCCCAACTCTCACGATTTCGTCGGGAGTCTCCCGATTCAGAAGACAAATCCCGATCAACCCGATCATTTGACTAAAAACCCGATTTGAAAAAAATAATCGAAATTGGGTGTATTGAAAATTTGAAATCTTTAGCAGAGGTCAGAAAATATCTTGTTTGCTCTTCAGAATTACCCTCATGAACGTGTCAAAGGATTAGCCCCAGGTGGTCCAGATGGTATCCCTACTATTAGAGTTTTCACAGATAGCCACTCAACCGTAAACGTTTGATAACAAACAGCCATTTGTTTATACCAGAAATTGGTCATGATGTCGTAATCGGTCATGATGTCGTAATTGGCTATCCTAGTGATGCACATTCCAACATTGTTTGGTAACTTGGACAAAGACTTTATTCAATTATAACAGAAATTCTATTTTCATAATTAAGATATAAGACATAGAAAAATGCTTCTCTGCTTCCATGTTACTGACTGCTGTGCTTGGCCTCGTTGTTTCAATGGGCAGAAACACTTCGAAAAAGCCCACTTGACTGATCTTCATGGAGTTAATTTGTGCACAAAGTTGCTTTTTTATGAATATAATTAATGATAAGGACACTAAAGATGTAATTAAAAACACCATGAAATATTTTCTACCATTTCATACCCTAGAAAAATAATCACAATATAAATTTGAAATGTCATTGGTTTTCGCGAAGATTGTTGATATGGGCTAAAACACGGACCCTTGACCTTTTCGGATTTTAACATTTCTTTGACTGCTAAATGTTTGCAGTAACTAACTTGAACTGACTAAAGTTTAACTACTAACTCATAACCCCCTGAATGTTCAAAAGGACAATGCAAGTTCCCAATTAGCCTAGTCATTTTGTGTGTGTTTGATAATGAATTGCATAATTACAAACAGTGCAGACCCATATCCAGGGGGCTTATGTATTTGTCATTTGGTGTGGTTCAACTCTGTTTCCATAAGTATACTTTTTATTCACAGGTACTCTGCATATGCCTCACTGGGGTTCAATGGATTAAGTCAGTATATCTTTTGTTTTGTTATATTAAAAAAAAAAATATTATAATTATTCTTTGGTGCCTGGTTTGGAGAAACAAAATTATGTAACAAATTTAAACAATATTAAAAAAAGAAGCTGTGCTGTTTCCTTCATTTACAACACTAGAAATAAATGTAGTATAACAAAATCAATGAAAAATGTCGCGACGCGAAAATCTCCCTCTTGAAACCCCAAATCTCCCTCTTAGAAATCATGAAAACCCCTCTTGAGAGTCAAAAAAAGTTGGGAAGCATGAGATCTTAATAATTCTATATGCATACAGAGCAGATATTGCCATCTGAGTTTCGTTCTCAGGCTTTTGATTGGTCAGATTTGAGTTCTCAAGCTTTTGATTGGTCAGATTTGAGCCAAAGGCTCAAATCTGACCAATCAAAAGCTTGAGAACGATCTCAGACTCAACTAAAAGCTTTATAAGCATGGACCCTGGGTCTACTGTTTGCAAATGTGCAAAAAGTCATCTAAATGAGAGAAAGGGTTAAACATTGATTGAAAGTCAATCTTGAAAATTTAGCATTCTAAACATTTATATCGGAGACAGAATTATGAGAGCCAGAGGAAAGAGACAATAAAGGAAATTTGCCCTGGGTTTCTGTGTATCCAACTTACCTCCATAGTCTGTGAGTGATGCATGTTTTTGATACAGCCCTGAGCTGATTGTCTGCTGGAATATGTGATGAAAGCACAACCTGCAAGTGTTAAAACATTAGCACATACATAATCACTGAATTTAAGAAAAGTAAAAAAATGTTTTAATAATAATCTGTTATCATGAAATAAATAACTCTTTAAGTATGCATGACATAGTATCAGTCCCATACTAGATTGTAGCCTTTCCTAAACAATCACTTGTCAATTAAGTAATTACACTTTGAGCAGCTTTTCTCCTACTTTATTCACAGATCAGATGTCTGATCACTGTCTGCTCTGAAGGCTTATAAAACAATATAGATCTGAATTTTACAATTTTTACCAGGGCCTTAACTTTTTCTTGTTCATATTTCACCAGGAATATTAAGCCAATTTATATTCATGCATACGTTATTTCTTACATGAATATTCATGGAATAAAGGGTTAACAAGAGCCGCGTGCAGCACCAACGTCGTCTGGTTTGGTGCTTGTCCAGCTAAATTTAACATTTTTGAAAATATAAAGGGCCATAACTCCAAAATTTTGAAATCAAGAGTTATGCTTCTTGAGGGACGTCCCCTCAAGGAGATCTACTAACCTATGAAGTTTCATGTTGATACCTCTTATACTTTTCGAGTAATGAGCTACATTAAAGTTTTTGCACGCCGCTGCCGACGACAACGACACTTACGACCCAGTGATCACAATTGCTCGACTTTTCTTCGAAACAGACGAGATAAAAATGACACTTTCATTGAAGCCTTTCAGTATTCTACTGGTGAATGTGTAAAAAACATTTGCAAACAGTTTGGATTCAGATGAAATACCAAGTAAACCGTCGTCTCTTCTTAATCAAACCTTTACCTGATAGAAACCACTTTTCATGCCTTCGCTAACAGAGAAGATCCAGATAAAACATCAGTTAATAAATATTAATGATGTCATTATTTCTCACATGAATATGAATCAGTTAAAGGGTTAACACTAATTATTATATTTTCTAAAAGAAAATAGTAGATGTAAGTTTACCTAGATGATTACTGCAGACAATCACTTCAGCCAACATAAACTACTTTGAGCAGTAACAGCTGAAATCTTATCCCATTCCCTCATAGGCTATTTTTAGATCCAACCACATTGAATAAATCTACCGAAAAGGAGCATTAACTAGAGAATAGGAAACTTTTAGAATTTTGTAGTTTGAAATCATTTTGATAAATAGAGCATTTGCTCCTAGAGGAGCAAATGCTCTATTTACCACAATGGTTTCAACAGTTGATTTTTACAGGTGTAGAAAGGCGTATCTATGGAGGAAAGGGTTATTCAACTTACCTCTACTTTGGCCATTTTGATCTCTCAGTACTGTGCAGTCTTCTATAGTTCCAAAGGGAGCAAACATCATTTTTACATCTGTTTCATTAAACTTTTTGGACAGCATACCAATAAATAATTTCCGCTCCTCTGTAAAAGACAAATGAAGGAAGAAATTGAATTACATGCCAAGAAAAAAAGTACCCATACATTATGTAAGGGGTTTACTGTATAACATTCTGAATCTTTAACTCTTAGCACGCTAAGAACTTTTTTGTCTGCAACAATAATCTTGCTGTCTGCTTCAATTCTTAAAACAATATTTTTTCTCATTCTTCGCAAAAATACGGTCAAACAGTTTGGATCCAGATGAGATGCTGCATTACGCGGCATCTCATCTGGATCTAAACTGTTTGCACTGGTAATCAAGGTTTCGTAACTAGTGTGCAAGAGTTAAGCCCTTTGAATGCTGAATTTTCAAAGTGGGATGGTCCATCATCTCCATTCAGTATGAAAGAGTACAAATTTGCAAGAGGATTATGAATGACAAATAGTGTAGACCATGATCAGATGGCTCCTCTGATCTGGGTCTACACTGCAAATGCCAGTGCAATTGTTTTCCGCATTCAAACGGTTCATTTAATCATTTTCTATTTCTCAATTACTGTTTCTATGATCACATACTAATTATTAATTATGGCAATTAATGGCAAGATCACGAATTCCTCAAAACTGATTCAAATCAAGCAAATAAATTTGACTACAATGTACAATAAACTAATTTTAATTAATGATTGGCCCTTACAGTGCGGGAATGTCCTTTGCAAACAGTGTAGACCCAGATGAGAGGGCTCCTACAGGAGCCCTTTCATCCGGGTCTGCACTGTTTGTCATGTTACACTTTTCCTAAAAAAAAATTCCCTAAATATTCACCATAAGCTTGACCTGTTTGAATTTTGGAATAGTCCATTTGAAAATTCAGCATTGTAAGGATTAATACCACAACTATTAATTTGTCCACAATTAAGGATAACAGGAAGGTGAGTCATCATGTTTTAATTAATCTTCAAACGATCAATCATTTTAATTAATCGGAAATATAAGACATACTGCAATCATTATATCAATCCATAGCAATCATCGTTTTCAATCATTTCAGGATTTTCTTAATCTTCAAGTTTCCTAACAAGGCAGATTCAAGCTACTCCTACGGGAGTTTTTTCTAACTTTGACTCTTTATTGTTTGCAAAAAATGACATAATACATAAATACTCGAGTAGTTCTATTGAGTCTTAGTAACCGACACCATCAATGAGTATACAAGAGGGCCAAGATGGCCCTTAATCGCTCACCTGATTACCATAGATTTAAGATTTTTGCTGGGTAGCCTATGGTTAGGGTCAATATTTACCTTAGGGGCAATATATGAACAATGTTGATAGTGGATCATGAGCAGTGAATCATGAGCAGTGGTTCTGCAGAACAAGAGTTTCAAAAATTTAGTCTATTGATTTGATCAAGACAATGATTCTGACCAATGAAGATTGGGCTAAAATGTGCCCTCTAAAGTATTTTTTCAAAGATTTAACCTAGTGACCTACTTTTTATTCCCACCCAACCCATGATCACACTCAACCTTGATATCCCCAAGACAAACACTCTGAGAAAGTTTGAGGAAGACTGGGCTAAAAATGTGGCCACTGGAGTGTAAACTAGATTTCTCTAAGATATGACCCAGTGACCTACTTTTTGACCTCACATAACCCACTTTCAAACTTGTCCAAGATTTTATAAGGACAATCATTCTGACCAATTTTCATGAATATTTGGCTATAAATGTAACCTCTAGAGTGTTCACAAGGTTTTCCTACTATTTGACCTAGTGACCTAGTTTTTAACCCCACATAACCCACTTTCAAACTCGTCCAAGATTTTATCAAAACATTCATTATGACTAAGTTTCATGAAGATTGGACAAAAAATGTGACCACTAGAGTGTTCACAAGGTTTTTCCACTGTTTGACCTAGTGACCTAGTTTTTAACTCCACTTGACCCACTTTCAAACTCATCCAAGATTTTATCAAGACATTCACTCTGACCAAGTTTCATGAAGATTGGACTAAAATTGTGACCACTAGAGTGTTCACAAGGTTTTTCTACTGTTTGACCTAGTGACCTAGTTTTTAACTCCACTTCACCTACTTTCAAACTCGTCCAAGATTTTATCAAGACATTCATTCTGACCAAGTTTCATGAAGATTGGACTAAAATTGTGACCACTAGAGTGTTCACAAAGTTTTTCTACTGTTTGACCTAGTGACCTAGTTTTTTACCCCACATGACCCATTTTTCAAACTCCTCCGAGATTTTATCAAGACAATCATTCTGACCAAGTTTCATGAAAATTGGGCTAAAAATGTGACCTGTAGAGGGTTCACAAGGTTTTCCTACTATTTGACCTAGTGACCTAGTTTTTAACCCAACTTGACCCACTTTCGAACTTGTCCGAGATTTTATCAAGACATTCATTCTGACCAAGTTTCATGAAGATTGGACTACAATTGTGACCACTAGAGTGTTCACAAGCAAATTGTTGACGACGGACGACGGACGACGGACGACGGACGACGGACGCCGGACATTCAAGTATCCCAAAAGCTCACCCTGAGCTTTGCTCAGGTGAGCTAAAAATACAGCACTACAACAAAACAAAATTAGTTCAATTCAAAGAGGACAATGTGTCAGTAAACAAACAAATAATGTTAGACCCAACTTTGACATGTTTGTACAGTTTCCAGAATTGGCTAACCCTTTCCCTGTTCTATATTTATTCTAAATTTCAATACCTACTGAATATTCATTGGGAAATAGGTGTAATGAAATATGGAAGGTGGAACATTATAGCCATTTTAGAAACTGAAGAAATCTAAAGAAACTATTAAATTCCATAAGCAAACAGAGCAGACCCTGATCAGACGGCTCCTACAGGATACATTTACATTTTTCTATGTCTCTGTCATAGTCACTTCTTGAAACCATTGTGATAAATAGAGCATTTGCTCCATAGGAGCAAATGCTCTATTTATCACAATGGTTTCAATACTACACAATTCTAAAAAAAATTCCTTTTCTCTAGTTAATGCTCCTTTTCGGTAGATTTAGTCAAAGAGGTTTGGTCTATAAATAGCCTATGAGGGAAAGGGTTAGCCATGGTACAACCTGTATTATTTCATAAGCAAACAGAGCAGACTCTGATCAAATGGCTCCTGCAGGAGCAATCTGATCTGTATCTACTGTTTCCAAAGGTGTGGTGTCAAAAGGTGTTTTTATGAGGTAATGGCTTAAATGATGAATATTGATGCATTAGACTGATCATTACAAAAATAAGCAGATTCTTATATTAACCCTTTCCTGCATAAGAACGCCTTTCTATACCTTTGCAAACAATGTAGACCAAGATCAGACCACTCCCATAAGAGCCCTCTGATCATCAGAGTGCAGTTTGCCTATGGAATAATATAGATCAAATTCAATAGTTTCTACTTCCACAAAATATTCATGTATCAATATGCCATATTAGAAAATTATCTAATATTCATGATGTCATCACTTTTTACATGAATATTCATGGAGTAAAAGGTTGAAAATATAAAATACAGAGATTTTTTTCCATGGTAAGCAGTAAAGAGTCATTGCTGTAAATTGTAAGTAAACAGAGTAGACACTGTTCAAGACAGCTCCTGTACGATTTGACACATCAGTCTTATCCTGTTTGCAAAGGTATAAAATCCTGAATAATCATAAACTGTTAACATATTAGTATGCTAAGAATATAACAATCTTCTCAAATTTCTCTCAGCTTTAGTTTTAAAATACATGTACCAAGTTTACCCTAAATATATAGCCCAACAGACTTAGGGAAAAGTGAAGTAGTTGATATTATTGCACCTGAAGCAGCAGTTTGATCAGGGTCCACACTATTTCCTAACTACTTTAATTCTTTCTGCACTCAATTTTCAAATGGAATATTCCAAAATGAACAAACAGGTCAAGAGTAACATGACAAATAATGAAGAACCAGAAAAGAGGGCAATCCTCCAGGAGCCCTCTCATCTGGGTCTACAGTGTTTGCAAAATTACATTAGTGACTTGTTTCCCACACTCTTTCCCTCATATAAATGTCTTTCCACGCATTTGCAAACAGAGCAGACCCAGATCAGAATGCTCCTACAGGATAGATAGATCTGATAGATAATTTGATAGATCTGTTTCTTTACTTTCTTAAATGGCTACAATGTTCAACATTCTATAATTTTCAACTATTTGCCCATGAATATTCAGTCCCAAATACTAAAATCGTCATTTCTCCATCAAACCCGGTATTGCGACCTCTCTTTAGAATCGTCTCTTCGAGACTATTCTAAAGAGAGGTCACAGTATAGGGTTTGGTGGAGAAATAAAGGAGCTATTCTTGAAAATGTTGAAATTTACGCATCTATTCTGGACCTCTGTTAAGACATTTGAATGTTTAGGGTAAATTGTGTAAGTGCATGGCATGATTAAACCACTGTCATTAGCACTTTAGAATCTGTATGCTGGTATTTTACACATTCAGTCCCTTAAGGCCAGTACGATAATTATAATCTCTTTACCATCTTATTTTCTGCCTGTCTCCACCAACATCATCATTACTGCCTGTATTATACTAAGTACTCGGACAGTATGATAAACATTGGCAAATAGTGCAGACCCTAAAACAGCCATTTGATCTTGGTCTACACTATTTGCAACAATGTCTCGTCTTATTTAACCCTTTCCTCCATAGGCTATTCTTAGATCCAACCTCTTTGAATAAATCTACCGAAAAGGAGCATTTACTAGAGAAAAGGAAATTTTTGGAATTGTGTAGTTTTGAAACCATTGTGATAAATAGAGCATTTGCTCCTATGGAGCAAATGCTCTATTTATCACAATGGTTTCAGAAAGTGACCATTACAGAGGCATAGAAAGGCGTATTTATGGAGGAAAGGGTTAAACTTAAAGATATCAAACTGGTGCCAAATTGCATCATTCTGCGTTATTTTCATAGTTTCTTCGCACAAATGATAGGAAAATGTGAAAATTCCTGATAGAAATGTGAAAACTCTGTAAATAACATGTTTCACATACATATGTATTTGGTTTATCAGTAGCTAACCAGTGCATAAACATACTTACTTCAGATAAACAAAAAGACGATGAATATTAATTACCTACATAACTACTGTATTTCTCCTATAATTAGGCCAAATAAAACCTAATTAGGCAGATCAAACTACTCCTTCTGGTCTACATTATTTGTTACACCATTAACCCATTTCCTCATAGGCTATTTTTAAATCCAACCTCTATAAATAAATCTACCAACAAGAGGGCCAGAATGGCCCTGAAGCGCTCACCAGACAATCAGAGGAGAAGATTTTCAAAGTTTTCACTATAGATATGCTTTTATAGAAAACTAGCCGGCCTTGGGGCGGGCCAATTTTGACCCCAGGGACATAATTTATATAACTTTTGTAGAGGACATGATGCTATGAGCCAAATATGAAAGCTGAGAACCTTTCAGTTTCAGAGGAGAAGATTTTCAAAGATTTCACTATTTGTTTCTACTGAAAACTACCCACCCCTGGGGCGGGGCCAATTTTGACCCCAGGGCCATAATTTATATAAATTTTGTAGAGGACCTGTACATGATGCTCTGTGCCAAATATGAAAGCTAAGCGCCTTCCAGTTTCAGAGGAGAAGATTTTCAAAGATTTCACTATATGTTTCTATTGAAAACTTCCCACCCCTGGGGCGGGCCAATTTGAACCCCAGGGCCATAATTTATATAACTTTTGTAGAGGACCTAAACATGATGCTATGTGCCAAATATGCAAGCTGAGAGCCTTCCAGTTTCAGAGGAGAAGATTTTCAAAGATTTCACTATTTGTTTCCATTGAAAACAGCCCACCCCTGGGGCGGGGCCAATTTTGACCCCAGGGCTATAATTTATATAACTTTTGTAGAGGACCTGAACATGATGCTCTGTGCCAAATATGAAAGATGAGAGCCTTTCAGTTTCAGAGGAGAAGATTTTCAAAGATTTCACTATTTGTTTCTATTCTGAAAACTACCCACCCCTGGGGCGGGGCCAATTTTGACCCCAGGGTCAAAATTAATATAACTTTTGTAGAGGACCTGAACATGATGCTCTGTGCCAAATATGAAAGCTGAGCGCCTTCTAGTTTCAGAGGAGAAGATTTTCAAAGATTTCACAATTTGTTTCCATTGAAAACAGCCCACCCCTGGGGCGGGGCCAATTTTGACCCCAGGGCTATAATTTATATAACTTTTGTAGAGGACCTGAACATGATGCTCTGTGCCAAATATGAAAGATGAGAGCCTTTCAGTTTCAGAGGAGAAGATTTTCAAAGATTTCACTATTTGTTTCTATTGAAAACTTCCCACCCCTGGGGCGGGGCCAATTTTGACCCCAGGGTCATAATTTATATAACTTTTGTAGAGGACCTGAACATGATGCTATGTGCCAAATATGAAAGCTGAGAACCTTCTGGTTTCAGAGGAGAAGATTTTCAAAGTTTTACTATATGTTTCTATTGAAAACTTTCAACCCCTGGGGCGGGGCCAATTTTGAGCCCAGGGGCATTATTTATATAACTTTTGTAGAGGACCTATAGGTGATGCTATGTACCAAAGATGAAAGCTGAGAACCCTGTAGATTCAGAGGAGAAGATTTTTAAAGGTTCAAATTGTTGACGCGGGACGACGGACGACGACGGACATCAGGCGATCACAAAAGCTCAACCTGAGCACTTTGTGCTCTGGTGAGCTAAAAAGGAACATTAACAAGAGAAACCATTGTGATAAATACAGCATTTGCTCAATAGGAACAAATGCTGTATTTATCACAATGATTTCAAGACAACACACTTTTCATTTTCTCTAGTAAATGCTCCTTTTCGGTAGATTTATTCAAATAGGTTGGACCTAAAATAGCCTATGAAGGAATGGGTTATAGGATGTAAAGGGTTAATGTTACCAAGAAAGTGACTTAATAAGCTTTAAAATCAGGAAAGAGAGAAGAATGATGTTTTAATATATTTAGAGCAATTATAGTAATTGCAAGTGCTGCTATAAAACAATGAAGAAATGCACAAAACAGAAAAAGAAACATCTGCTAAGTGACAATCCTAGAGCTATTAATAAAAGTGTGTATTTGAATTCACAAATAATCATTTCTCCACCAAACCATTTGTTGTGACTGCTCTTAAAAACCGCCTCAAAGAGACTATTCTAAAGAGTGGTCACAACATGGGGTTTGGTGAAGAAATAAAGGAGCTATTCTTTAACTCTCTGCTTTAACTTTCAATAACATTGCCTTTTATAATTTTCCTTTTTCTAAAAGTTTGAATTCTGATCAGACACCAAGTAACATGGCATTTCATCTAAAATCAATATGTTTACAAGTTATCATAATAGCATACACTGCCATAATTATTATGTAACTCAATACACAGTTATCTAACTTTATCTAACTCGATTACCATTAAATGGATGCTGAGATACAAATTAAACTATAATTTGCACATACATGCATCTGTATCTAAAATTTCTAATTTAAATAAGGGTTATAAATTTCTCTTATTCATACCTTGACTTATCAAACTTGATTTTTCTGATACACTTATCGCGAAAGTTAAATTTTAAAAGATGTTGAAGATATGTACAGTAAAACCCCATTAAACTTGTAATTAATGTTGGAACCATGCAATTCTATCAGAGAGATGGCAGCTTGATGCAAATTGAAGGTCATGCAGAAAGCTCTCCAAAAAGCTATGTGCACGATTTGCACCCTGCATTAAGCAGATATTTGCCTAAAAAGACCTTTAGTATTCTTTATCAAAATTACAGTTTTAAGAAGGGTTTTATTGTACATGATAAGAAGTTCCTTAGATAAATTATGTGCACACACAATTTTAACTTAGGAGTGAAATAGATGGTGGATGGAATACTGCTTTCTATATTTGTTTTATTAGTTTGTCTAAAAAAAACTTATTACCGTATTATCTCTAACAAACACCCATGGGGGCATTACATTTGTTTTAAAAAATAAGCTTCAAACATTTTGTACACAGGTGGATGCACATTGCAGAATGAAAGCAATTCAGACAGCTCCGATAGGAATCTTTCATTCTGCATTAAGCAATTTCTTTATTTAATAGTTATCATATAGCGTTTCAGTTAACCCTTTCCTTTGTATAAATGCATTTTCACACAGAGTAGACCCTGATCAGATGGCTCCTGTAGGAGCCATCTGATCAGGATCTGCTCTGTTGCTTTTGACATGCTACAGTTTTTGTTCAAGCAAAAATTTTCCTTGAAAAGGTTTACATTATAAAACTTCAGTTACTAAATATTCATAATGTCTTATTTTCTTACATAAATATTGAACAGGGAAAGGATTAACAAGGGCATGTTGTATTGCTATGCAAGACATGAGTCCCCCACCGGACTGAAAAAAAACTCCACTCTCCCCACCCCACCCACCCATGGTGTGGTTGACCATGGTATATACATGACCACCTGAATGGTATTAATACCTACTTTCATACATTGAATCAGTAAATAAAAAGTTATTGTCCCGACAAGAAAATATGAAAAAGGGGAGTAACTCCAAAAATATTGATGCTAGAGTTATTGCCCTTGTGCATGACACTACTTCTCATCACTCTTGTTCCATATGAGAAGTTTCAAATCAATTGAACCAGTACATAAAGAGTTATTAACTGGACAAGAAAATATGAAAAGGGGAATAACTCCAACAATATAGATGCTAGAGTTATGGCCCTTGTGCATGACACTACCCCTCATCATGATTGTTCCATATGTGAAGTTTCAAATCAATTGAACCAGTAGATAAAGAGTTATTGTCCGGACAAAAAAATATGTAAAAGGGGAATAACTCCAAAAATATTGGTGCTAGAATTATGGCCCTTGTGCATGACACTACTCCTGATCATGCTTCCTCAATGTGTGAATTTATAATGAATTTGGCCTAACTTTGTAGGAGAAATTGCCCGGACACGAAGTGTGACAGACGGACTGACAAGAAAATATGAAAAAGGGGAATAACTCCAAAAATATTGATGCTAGAGTTATGGCCCTTGTGTATGACACTACCCCTCATCATGATTGTTCCATATGTGAAGTTTCAAATCAATTGAACCAGTAGATAAAGAGTTATTGTCCGGACAAAAAAATATGTAAAAGGGGAATAACTCCAAAAATATTGGTGCTAGAGTTATGACCCTTGTGAATGACACTAGCCCTCATCATGCTTCTTCAATGTGTGAAGTTATAATGAATTTGGCATAACATTGTAGGAGATATGGCCCGGACAAAAAGCGTGACAGACGGACAGACGGACAGACGGACGGACATACTAACAAATGGGTAGTTGTGTGACTTTTTCCTTTGATCTTTTCTTGTGGGACTAGTCCCACAAGAAAAACTATTTTTGGCTCTAACTTTGGAAAAGAATGATCTGGAAGCTAACCCTAACCCTAACCCTATGTCCCACAACTGGCCAGGTTAATGTCACAAGAAATGGCCAGGTTAATGTCACAAGAGATGGCCAGGTTAATGATTTTACTTGTGCGACTAGTTAGAAAAAGTCACACAACTACCCATTGGTGAGTGCGGACAGACGGACGGACAGACGGACGGACAGACGGACAGACGGACAGACAGACGGAATCGAGCAAACCTATAGTCCCCCAACCGGTAACCGGTGGGGGACTAATAAGGGGGCATTTTTAAAGTGAGAGTATTTATCAGGGAGAATACGGTACACTGTAATTGCAACCCAATCTCTCCTCTTCACAAGTATGTAGAGTTGAGTTAAGTCTATTTCACACCATTTTGATTTCTTTAAATGAAACTAATGGAGTAGCAAATAGTATAGACCTTAATCTGGGTCTACACAATTTGTCTAAGTATGTCTGTCCTAATATATATGGTAATTAGGGTACACTAAATTATAACCCTTAGTATTTGTACACCCAGTCTCCTTTCTCCATAGGATTGAAAAGCTGAATAACTCAGTCTGTCATGAAATTAAAAACTTTAAATAAGACTGCCATAGTCATAAATAGTGTATACTCCCAATTAAATTGACCCCTCAGGAATAGTTTAATCTGGGTCTGCACTTTTTGCCAACGTTTCTCTAAATTCTTAAGGAAATTAGAGTACAGTAAAACCTCTCTATAAGGGCCACTAAACAATATCAAATATTTTGTGTTAAAGGCAGGCGACCTGCCCTAAATACCAACTAATTAACACAATTTAGTGGCCGTTATAGAGAAGTTCTACTGTATATAATAAGCCCTCTACCTGCTAGATACACCTCTGCAAACACAGAAGACCAAGATCCAATGGCTCCTGTAGGAACTCTCTAATCAGTTTCTTCTCTGCTTATGGAATAATTCATGTCTGATTCTACAGTTTCAGTCACAGCCAAAATGCCTGTGATCATAATGACATTGAAAAAAATCATGCTGTCATTATTTCTTTCATCGGGTAAAGAAACTCATTTAGATATCTTTGCAAACAGAGTAGACCAATATTAGATGATTCCTGTAGGAGCCATCTGATCAGGGTCTGCTCAGTGTTTGCTCATGAAACGCCCACAATCCATTGATACAGTTTCTGCCATGTTAAAATTATCATTTTCATGATGCCTTTATAAAAAATAATCTAATTAACATCATTGTTTCTACAGTGAAAATTCATGGAGTACAAGGTAATAAGAAGACACCAGTGCTTCATAATTAATAGTGCTAGTTGTATGTTCACCTCACAAAAACAATTCACCAAATATACATGTTACAAAGTCTCCCCTCATTGTGTTAGTTTAACAACCTGATATACCATATACTCTAAATACCCTAAGTATTGGGACACCCAATATCTTCTCCATCCAATATCTTCTCTCCATGGATTTGTTAAGTAGAACCTGTCCTAAATGCCCATTCATTTATTGAATGTAGGAGTCATAACAAGCAGGTGGATGCTTAATGCAGGACAAAAGTAATGCTGAAACCTCCTATAGGATCTTTCTGCATTACTTTTGACCTGCATTAAGCTACCACTTGCCTTACAGATCCATAATTAGACCTCTATTATTTGACGGCTGCTTAACCCTTCTCTTGCTGAATTTTAAAATACATTTCTCCTTCTTTACCCATGTCCTGTTGTATAATTACATATATCTTCACTGTGTACAAGTATTTCACTGTGCAATCACTGCTGTGGAGTGCACTGGTTGCACAGTCAACTTGTAAATAGTGCAGACCCTGATGAGACAGCTCCTCTTGGAGCTGTCTCATCTGGGTCTGCACTATTTACAGGTAGATATATTGACGTGAATAGCAAGCGAAGGGTTAAGTCAGGTTCTACTGTAGACTGATATAGTATCATTATAGTGTATACCCTGATCAAACCCCTCCACCTTCAGAAGCTGTTTGATCTTGGTCTGCACTTTTTGCCTATGCTTGTCTGTCCGATTACTTAGGGTATTGAAATCACTTCACTTTGTTAAGAAAATTAAACACTCACAAGTTCACTGACAAAAAGAAGAATGTTGATTCTTACATTCAATTGATGTCTCTTGTTACTGTCCACATTTCTCGACCCAGACATTGCTCATTTTCATTATACCATCTACATGGTTTTCTAAACTGTTTGGCACCCTGAGATGTTTTTGTTCCAAAATTTGAGAAATACATCATTTACTTAGTGGGAAACAAATGCAGGAATACTATTCAGTTAACCCTTTCCTCTGTTGAATATTCATGTAAGCTAATGGGGAAGAGGTGGGTGTGAGATAGGGGATGTGTTTTGTTCTACCTTTGAGAGCTCAAACAACTGAATCCTGATGGTCAATGAGTTACTCAGCATCTAATCTCTATTCAAACTATTTGCAATTGCAAATTTGGTTGGCCTTAGCAGATAATTATAATGGTTTAACTCTTTGCACACTAGTGGCGTAACTGTGATTACCCATGCAAATAGTTTGGATCCAGATGAGACCCGCATAATGTGGACTCTCATCAGGATCCAAACTGTTTGTCATCTTGACCCTATTTTTGCAAAGAAATGAGAGAAAGTTTATTTTAAGAATAGAAGCAGACGACAATTGTTGCAGACGAAAAATTACTTAGCGTGCAAAGAGTTAAGACTACAGCAGGTTATACTGGAGATTTGAAGAATTATGCATACATGATGCCAAGAAAAATATTCAATATTTGACTTGTTTTCCTTAGAAACTAGAAACTTTTTCAAACCATATTGATACAACTGTTACCGGCTTATCAATATAATGGCTGGAGTGATGAACAGCTGAATACAGCCACAAGGCATACAAATAGCAGGCAGCCAAATGAATAGCAGGCAGTCAAATTAAACCGAGCAGCACCACAAAAATTGGAAGTCCTAAGGGTATTTAGCCCTATCCTCCATGAATATTATTTAAGAATTTATTACTGCTTGAATATTTGTGGACTGAGTTTTGAGGATTACACAATATCAATGAAATGTTTGGCTGTGTCAGAAAGTTCACAATCAGATCTTTATTATTCTATAAGCAAACAGAGCAGTGTAAACCTGATCGGACAGCTCCTACAAACTGAAGGCTGTCTGATCTAGGTCTACTCTGTTTGCAAAGGTGCCAAGTCTTCTATCTGAGGGAAAGAGTAAAGTATAACCCCTAACAACTGATTGTATTCAAAGTACCATTTGTTTCATTAACCCTTTCCTCCATAAATACCCCTTTCTACGCCTCTGTAATAGTGACTTCTTGAAACCATTGTGATAGAGCATTTGCTCAAGGAGCCCTCTGAACTGGGTCTTACCAGTTAATTCTGAACCTATATTCAAAGGGTTAAGTGAATAATCACTATTATAATCCATCTAAATTAAGTATACATAAGTTTTTGGTATAATATTTCCAAGAACATGTTCCTCACCTATTGGCAGAAGTGTGATGGAAAAAAGTGGGACGAAAAAAAGCCAGGTAGACCAATGAACAGGACCAATAAGTGATCCTTAAGTGTTACTCTGCTATTTAAAACAGGTGAAACAAAACCACCTGTTGACAATATGTAATGCCCAGGGAACAATATGGTGCTTGTTTTAAGCTTGCAAGGAGTTAAGAAAACAAGAAACCTTATTTCAATAATTTCCTCTGAAAGGTAGTCATGTTTATATTGCAACACGATGCAGTTTCTGGTGAATTTTCTTACATTTCATAGCAAAATGGTAATAAAATCCATTTATTTATTATGTTGTAAAATTCTTGAAACAGTTGCCTGTGAATTTGATTCCAGATCCTGGCATGTTTATGAGTGAAGTAGCATGTCTGTAGTATGTTAGCCCTTGCCATGCTAAGTGTGGACCTGTTATATTAATGCAAACAGCTTTGATGAGACACCAAGAATTTCACTGGTGTCCCATCTGGATACAAGCTGACTTTAACACTCAGTCATAAGTTTCTCAAAAGCTTAAATGAATCTGAGGATCAAAGTTTGAGTAAACTAATTCTTTACAGCATGAGAGGGGTTTAAAGTCAGGGTAAAGTTTGACGTAAAATTTATCAGGTAAAAGTCTTATATAACAATTTCTCCATTTGATTTATTCTGGTTGCTGAGCAATATCTTACAAGAGAAACACCTTGTTCAAATGTTTTCCACTATCTTTTTTTCTTTATTATTGTTATTTTTGGCTGCAGAGCAATACGAGGGCTTGGTGCAAAACTATTCTAACTCCTTCACTAAAGTGAAGGAGTTAGAATAGTTTTCCACCAAGCCCTCGAATATCTTTTACAAGAGAATATGAGAAACACACTGTTTAGAAGTTTTCAATTTTGTTTGTTTATTTACAAGGTATTCAGTGAATATGTCATGCAGTCACTGAGAACCTTGTCACGAGGTTATAAAACAAACATTTTTATTCGAGTCTTGATTTCATTCTCAAACATCGCATTGGTCAGATTTTGAGCAAGTATGAAAGGCAGAATGAGCTTGAGAATGAGCTCCGACTGGGATGTTTTATAACCTCGAAGCCTTATCTTCAGTGAAAGCTGAGTGTTTCAGTGGTGTTATAAGTGAAACATTTACCAGAGGACTGCTCACCATTTCTTTTTTCGCTGTCAGCAGGTTTCATCTGTACAGGATGGTGCATCTGCAATGACAAAAATATACATTTATGAAACATAATTACTTTATGAATATTAAATGGCTGAATTTTTACAATGGCCATGGTTAAAACAGGAGAATCCAACTTAAATCATTCCACCAGCAAATAGAGCAGACCCTGATCTGACAGCTCCTACAAGAGCTGTCTGATGATCTGCGTTTACTCTTTTCACAAATCGAGGGCTTGGTGCAAAACTATTCTAACTCCTTCACAAAGTGAAGGAGTTAGAATAGTTTTGCACCAAGCCCTCGAAATGGGTCTGCATCTATCAAGTAAAAGTTTAAGTAGTCGTCATACAAGGGTTTTACTGTACAGTAAAATCTCTCTATAACGGCCACTAAACTACATCAAGTATTTTGTGTTAAATGCAGGGGGCTGTCTAAAGCAACCACCTGCCCTAAATACCAACAAATTAGCACAATTCAGTGGCCATTATAGAGAGGTTTTACTGTATTTCCCCAATCATGTAAACCATATCAAATGATAAATTGCATCATAGAATTTCATGCATGATGGTTTCAATTATTAAAATAATTTTTACCCTTTGAATGCACAAAATGTGTACTGGCTATTTCAAACAGCATAGAACCAGACCAGAGGGATCCTAAAGGAGCCCTTTGATAAGGGTCTGCATTGATTGTTATCCATTTCCATAAGCAAATATAACCGATTCTTTCATATAAACATGCTTTCACGCATTTGCAAACAGAGAAGATCAGACGGCTCCTATGGGAGCCGTCTGATCAGGGTTTGCCGTTTGCTAATGGAATTTGATAAATCGATTTCTTTACTTTCTAAAATGGCTACAATGTTCAGCCTTCCATATCTTATTATAACTATTTTGTCCATGAATATTCAGTAGGTATTGAAATTCGGAATAAACATAGAACAGGTAAAGGGTTAAGCCTTTCATACTGAATGAACTCTATCACTAAACACTGATGGGCCATTCCACTTTGAATATTCAGCATTCAAAGGTTAACTAAACCTTTCCTCAATAAATACGCCTTTCTACACCTATGTAAAAGTCACCAGTTGAAACCATTGTGATAAATAGAGCATTTGCTCCTTATTATAATAGGAGCATTAATGCTCTATTTATCAGAATAGTTTCAAAATACAAAATTCTAAAATATGCCTTTTTGCTAGTTAGTGCTCCTTTTTGGTAGATTTTTTTTTCAAAGTGGTTGGATCTAAAAATAGCCTATGAGGGAATGGGTAAAGGTGTCCTTGAGAACCTATTAGTAAATCAAAATTAGATCATATTTGTTATAAAAAATTTACAGGGATAATTAATTCATCGAATTCAACTCTTACCCACTACCCTTCCTTTCCCAATTTTGTTATATTTTTTTTCGTAATTTTCCGCTCACTTACTCCACATAATTGTCTGTTTATTAATATCAAAGAAATACGAGAGAAAAACAGCATCTTGAATGGTATGCAAAATGATGTAAGTGGAGATAAAGCCTAGGAGAGATATTCAGCTTCCGAATAATCCCAAGGCAATTTGAAGGGTGATTTCATTACAGCAATAAAATGATGCCTCCAAACAAATTGCCGAACTAGTTTTTGTAACTGATGAAGCTAACAGAGACAGATTGATTGTTACAGGTTGTAGTATATATAGTAATAACCATATCACTGAACATACATGATACAGACTGGACAACCCAGGCACACTGACCAGACAGAGACAGGTTGTAGAATATAGTAATAACCATATCACTGAACATACATGATACAGACTGGACAACCCAGGCACACTGACCAGACAGAGACAGGTTGTAGAATATAGTAATAACCATATCACTGAACATACATGATACAGACTGTGGACAACCCAGGCACACTGACCAGACAGAGACAGGTTGTAGAATATAGTAATAACCATATCACTGAACATACATGATACAGACTGGACAACCCAGACGGACAGCTTTGGTTTTTTGTTTTGGTAGGTTTTTTTTTTGTTGTTGTTTTTTTCCAGGTCAGGGTCAATATCATAGATACAAAACAAAAAGACTGAAAAGACAGAGCAGACCCTGAACAGATGGCTCCTATACTATAGAGCCGTCTGATCTGGGTCTGCTGTTTGCAAATACGTGAAAATGTGTTTGTATGAGAGAAAGCGTTAATGCAACCAATTAGAATGGTCTCTCCATACTGCAACTCATTAGCAGCGTCTCAAAGATAGGGTTTAGTGGAGAAATATGAAAATAAATATATCAAAAACACTTAACCCTTTACTCCATGTAAGAAATAATGATGCCATTAATATTGATTAGAACAATTTGTTATAATAGCACATGGACACAAGAAGTTTTTACCATTGTAGAAACTGCAGAATCCTGTAATCTAAATATATATTATATCATAAGCAAACAGAGAAGACCCTGATCAGACAGCTCCTCTGGAGCCGTCTGATCTGGGTCTTCTCTGTTTGCAAATGTGTAGAAAGGCGTATTTATGGAGTAAAGAGTTAAACCGCATTTTTTAAATAAGCTTCACATCTACAGCCCTGATGATATATACTCAAGCATCATACAAAGTTTCATGATTGTATGTGAAATACATTTGGACATAATATGTACAGCAAGAAATGTGATGGGCTGAAAGATGGATAGACTGATCCAAAAGACAAAAGTAAATCTAAATGCTTCGCCCACCTGGGGTATAAATAATTAAGAACTGAAAGGGAGGACAATTTCTACACATGCTATCCTCTGGAGCCGTCTGATCTGGGTCTTCTCTGTTTGCAAATGTGTAGAAAGGCGTATTTATGGAGTAAAGAGTTAAACCGCATTTTTTAAATAAGCTTCACATCTACAGCCCTGATGATATATACTCAAGCATCATACAAAGTTTCATGATTGTATGTGAAATACATTTGGACATAATATGTACAGCAAGAAATGTGATGGGCTGAAAGATGGATAGACTGATCCAAAAGACAAAAGTAAATCTAAATGCTTCGCCCACCTGGGGTATAAATAATTAAGAACTGAAAGGGAGGACAATTTCTACACATGCTATTCTAAACATTTTTTGCCACATGTTGGGCTTAAACTGAAACACAAATTATGAGCTGATCATTATTAATACAAACACTTCATATATTCAGAACAATTTAAGTGCCACGATCAATAAAATAGTCTGTAATACAAAATGAAGTTAATCCAACTAAATTGGAGCAATTTGCGACTAGATCAAGAATTTTCTGTCTTCTAAGAAAGAACCCTCGTGTAGATCCCAACTGAATTCAGCAATAAACTTGTCTGAATTATTGATAGTATAAGTCTAGTTTATACGATCATGGACTGTGAGGCAGCTCTCAAAACATACAGTGCAACTTGTCTACAGCGACATCTTAACCCTTTCCCTCTCATAAATGTGTTTTGACGCATCTGCAAACAGAGTAGACCCAGATCAGACGGCTCCTAGAGGAGTTGTCTGATCAGGGTCTACTCTGTTTGCTAATAGAATTTGATCGATCTGTTCTTTAGTTTCTAAAATGGGTACAATGTTCCATCTTCTATATTTCATTATAACTAATTTTGTCCATGAATATTCAGTAGGTGTTGAAATTTGTAATAAACAAAGAACAGGGAAAAGGTTAAATAAGACTAGTTCTGGGGTTTTAAGGCAGGTGATAGCCTAACCCTTTACTCCATGAATATTCACGCAAGAAATAATGACATCATGAATATTAATGAACTGATTTTTTATATGATCCCATCAATCAAAAGTTTAATAATGACAGAAGCTGTTACATAATCAGATCTATATTATATCATAAGCTAACAGAGCTAATAGGAGCCGTTTGATCTGGGACTACTCTATTTGCTAAGACATCAAAAAGCATCCCTATCAAGTAAACAGCCAAAGTTCATGAGGTATTATTTACCTTTGAGTTTTCACTCAGAATGATACAAAAACAAAGATTTACTGGAAAATCTCATTTTAGAAACATTTTGAGATGTATCGTCTATTCAGAGAATACATCACAAATTTTATAGTATATGTCACTGAATTTAGTCTTTTGGGGAAATTATTCCAGTTTGGAATTTTCAAAATGTGTGAATCTTTCTCTTTTTTCTGATTTATGTATTCATTGATTCCCGTTTAGTTTCTCGAGATGTTAAAAGCCAATCAGTGTCACAATAACAAGCTAGAAAGTTCCTCTTCAGCTAGAATTTTACATCTTGCAGTAATTTTAAGGCCTCTATGATTGTAAATGAGCTGTTTGAACTCTTTCAATGCTGAACATTCAAAATGGAACGACCCATCCATGTTTAACTATACAGCCCATTCTGTATGAAAGGGTACACTTTGCATGGGCACTTCAAATGACAAACATTGCAGACCCTGATCAGAGGGGCTCCTCTAAGAGCCCTCTGGTCTGAATCTACACTGACAGAAAATGCCAGTACACTCATCGTCTCCACATTCAAAGGATTAAAGATTTATTTCCCCTTACTGAAGAGACTGGCTTGGAAAATTAGGCTTTATCATGCTGAGCCACTTGTGTGGCAGAAATTGAGTTACTCAGCTTCTGATCAGGACACTATCTATTTAACCCTTTCGTCCATAAATACGCCTTTCTACGCCTCTGTAAAAGTCACTTTATGAAACCATTGTGATAAATAGAGCATTTGCTCCTATTAGGAGCAAATGCTTTATTAATTACAATGGTTTCAAAACTACAGAATTCTAAACTTTTCCTTTTCTCTAGTAACTGCTTCTTTTCGGTAGATTGATTCAAAGAGGTTGTGTCTAAAAATAGCCTATGGAGGAAAGGGTTAACACTTGATTCATGCATTTAGTAAATTCAATGAAGTTTGCGAATGTTTGGGCAATAGACAATTCTTTCAACTTTACACAATAATTAGCTGATGGTATCCATTTCAAGGGAATTTTTAGTTGTGGCAGAAACTGTAGAATCAGATTTATATCATTACATAAGCAAGCAGAGCAGACCCTGATCGGGCAGCTCTTAACCCATTACTCCATAAATATGCCTTTCTAACAAGGTAGACCTAGATCAAAAGCTCCTATAAGAGCCGTCTGACCAGGGTCATCTCTGTTTGCTTATAATATAATATAGATATTCTATAGGAGCCGTCTGATCTGGGTCTACTCTGTTTGCAAAGGGGTAGAAAGAAGTATTGATGGAATATAGCATTTAACTTTGACCTAATACAGAGGGCCATATAACTAAAGAAAGAGGAACGAAACATGAGCTGTACTTCTTTCTGTTTTCTGGAAAAAACAAAAACAAACTCATTTACTAATTACGCAGTAGCTAGTTTGCCATTTAACTGTGATTTATTGTCAGCTTCCTAACCTTTAGCTTGCCTTGACATGTTCTGTGATAATATTTTTCGTAACACTATGGATCTAGATTTAATGCAAATCATCTTAGCATTTCATCATTACCTGGTTCATTGCTTTGGAAAAAAGTAATAAATGTAATACTACCCTGATATTTGGAAAAGATATCACATCTCAAATACAACAACTTGCACAGCTTATCAAGGTTAAGTATCTTTACAAAATCTACAGAAACAAATTAAGCTCAAACTTTTTCACCTAAATGCCATCCATTAAGCAATTTTCTTTGAATTGCATAATCAATACTTTACATAACTTGCCTTAAGTTTGTAGGACTTCTCAAACCAACGATCTCTAATTACATCTAAATGTTTGCCAAGATATTTTGGACTAAAGAATGCAGAATAAAATTCCACTTTTATGGGATGCACCTGCTACTCTACTCCAGTATCTCTAGATTCTGTGGGTCTTCTTACTTCAACTGTTACCACTTATCCTTAGCTAGCTACAGTTGCTTACTCAGTTTTTGTTTGTTAAATTGTCATTGGTAGCAATATTACAAGTAAGTGAGTTAATCCACAGTCTCCTTTAACCCATTCCCTCATATTGACGACTGTGTAAAAAGTTACTTTGTGAAACCATTGTGATAAATAGAGCATTTGCTCCTATAGGAGCAAATGCTCTATTTATCACAATGGTTTCAAACTACAAAATTCCAAAATTTTCACTTTCTCTAGTTAATGCTCCTTTTCGGTAGATTTATTCAAAGAGGTTGTATCTAAAAATAGCCTATGAGGTAATGGGTTCAAACCTATACAATCAGATCTTCAAACAGTTTGGATCCTGGTGAGATGCAGATTTACTTGGCAACTCGTATCAGGGGTGCGGAAATCCCATGTCCGACTCGTCCGTCTCGTACATTTGGGGCCCCGGGCAAATTGGTTTTTGCAGTTCAATTGTCCGCGGACAAGTAAAGATTTGGGATATTATTATCTTGGAAACTTAGATATGCCTTCAAATCTGACCAAAAAGCGCTTAAAAATCCAAAGAAATTGAGATAATTCGCAAATTCTAACGTTTATTTACCATTTACTCTACTGGTATGGTTATCAGCAACAACAAACATTCATTTCATTCGCTGTAACAATCGGGTACCAGCGTCCCGGTACCAGTGGATAAAAGAAATGGGTTCAATAAATAAGCTGCCGAATAACGGATTAAGAATAACAGTTGCGGCACTACAAAACTACGGGTATTTCAAAATTTATTTCTAAACTTGATCAAAGCACGCCAAATTTCTCGTAGCAGTTAAACTCAGTCTGAAATAATAAACAAGAGCTTATTTTAATTATCCGAAATTTAAACACGCGAGCGTAGTCTTTAGTAACAAGGTCCGTATTATGTTGAGACCATTCAGAGTAAGATGTTGTCCGTTTTTTAGCCCAATCCTAAAAAGTACGTCATGTTTGATTCCACTGTAAACATATTACAAAATTGATAGTTTAAGCAGACGATGGACACGTTTCTTGTTAGAAAAGACGGTAGCCGATGACAAGGGCCAAAAGCGAAAAACAAAGAATGAAAGGGACAATACCTATGATAAAAATAAGTGTAAACGATCTTTGCTGATTAGTGTAAACGATCTTTGCTGATTTCAAATGGTTACGAGGAGAAGACGAAAGTCAAACTGTATTTTGTCATGTCTGCCGTTTATATCCCCTAGTCGCCGATACTCCATCAGTAATGTAGAAAGGCAAATGTGTTGAAAGGCATGATACACTTATTACTCAGATTTTTAATTTCACTGTGCCCGACTTGGAAGACATTTGTTTTCAACCAAATTTACCAACACCTTTGGTGTGGGTACTCTTTAGAACCTTGAGAAATAGTTTCACTTTGAATTTTCATTAAATACTGAAAGTTTCAATTTAAGTTTGTATATTTTGCATGTAGTAATAAGAGTATATTTTTGGCCTCAGAAAAATCAGATATGTGCATCTCAGACAGTAGGTCCTGCACTCTACCACTACATCATGGAAATTCCTCAAGTTACTGAAAAAGATGCATAAATTGGGACAAGTTGAATTATGCCGTGGACAACCAATTTTTTTTATTTCACTAGTCCGAGGACAAGTAGAAAAAAATGAAATTTCCACACCCCTGCGTATATTTATAAACTGAATCCAAATTATTTGCAAACCTTTGAATGCAGAATTTTTGAAGTGGAATGCTTCATCATTGTTCAACCAGAGAGCCCATTCAGTATAAAGGGTATGATTCACAAGACTTTGAATGACAAATAGTGCAGATCCATATAAATAGTAAACACTGTTTGCAAATACCAGTATACTTGATACTTGTATCCCTCATTCTAAGGGTTAATACCATTAGCAAACACAGCAGACCCTGATCAGACGGCTCCTATAGGAGCTCTCTGATCTGGGTCTGCACAGTTTATCATTCACATGCCTCTCACAAATAATACCCTTTCATAATGAAAGGACTCTATCACTAAATAATGATGGAACATTCTGCTTTGAAAATTCAGCATTCAAAGGTTTAAGCTTTTGCAAATTAGTATCAAATCATTGTATGCAAGCAATTAATTCATGGTAATATATGCAAACAGTTTGGCCCCAGATAAGATGCCGAGTAATTTGGCATCTGATTAGGATCTGTTTGACACTCTTGCAATGTACATGGTGAATATGGAATAATAAAATAAATACTAGCAGACAACAATTACTTAGCATGTAATGGGTTAACCCTTTCAGTGTGGGAAATTTAGTCAACAATGTACTTTGCAAACAGGGTAGACCCAGATGAGAGGGCTCCTAAAGGAACCCTCTCATCAAGGTCTGCAATTTATCATGTTAGTCTCTTTTCTTTTAAAAATCCCTGAATAACCACGGTAAGCTTGATCTGTTTGAAATATTGGAATAGTCCATTTGAAAATTCAGCGTAGAAGGGTTAAACAACTGTTCTGAAACCACATGAATTCCAAGACTGTTTCAACCCCACATCATCTGTAAATGGGCTGTTAACGGCATTTGCTAGACTCTAAACAGCTAAATAAATTTCTCCGTAGCACTCCCATTTGAATTTCAAACACTTAAAACTTGAAGCAGCCACCATTAGTAACAACTGTTGTGGAGTCTTTAACTTTAATGATGCAGAATTTACAATCGGTTTTAAACTAAAGCACTGTCTACCAAATCAATTCCATATGCTAGACTTTCAGATGAAAAAAATTAATGTTGTCTAAATTTATATAAAATTAAAACTGAACCATCCTGAAGAAGAAAAGTATGACATTAGACAAGAACCTCTCTTATTTACAGCTTCTACTTTCATGGATAAGAATAGAGTCATTAACCCTTCATTCTGTTACCCTTTCCTCCATAGGCTATTTTTAGACCCTGCAGCCTCTTTGAATTAATCTACCCAAAAGGAGCATTTACTAGAGAAGAGTAAAATTTTAGAATTTTGTAGTTTGAAACCATTGTGATAAATATAGCATTTGCTCCTATAGGAGCAAATGCACTATTTATCGCAATGGTTTCAAGAAGTGGTTATTACAGAGACGCAGAAAGGCATATTTGTGAAGGAAAGGCTTAACAAGTAAGGACATCATGAATATTTAGTAGCTGCAGATTGTGGTACTAGTTGATAAAGTAGAATCATATCTATATTATTTCATAAGCAAACAGAGCAGACCCTGATCCAATAGGAGCCATCTGATCTGGGTCTTCTTTTTTTGCAACAGTGTTTACAGCTGGAAGATTAACCCTTTACCTCATTAATATTCATATCTGAAATGATGACATTATTAATAGTCATTAGGTGATTTATTTATTTTTTTGAAATGGTATATGAACACAGTAGAATCAGATAATTCCATAAGCAAACAGAAGACCCTGATCAGACCCTACGTGAGCCGTCTAATCTGAGTTTGCCAAGAATTGTCCCTATGAGGTAACCTGTTAATGTAGAACATTTAATGGAGAAAGCTCCCTAGACAACATTCTGCATTCAACTTCTCCTATTCTCTAAATAAACTGTAAAGTCAGGGTTTACGTTTTTTAAAAGGAGCTTCTTGCATTTTGTATGCAGGTTTTTGCGTTCATGCAGAATGAAAGCAACGTAGAAAGCGCATATGGGATTTTTCTGCATTGCTTTCATTTGGCATTAAGCTACCACCTGTATTTTGTGAAACATATATTTCTTTGTTTAATGCATATTATATAGGGTTTTAGTCGTTATGTTCATCGGTAGTCCCAATGGTAACTTCATGCAGGATTTACCAGCTTTTTGCATTTCTTTCATTCTGCTGCATTAACCCATTCCCGCATATTGACGCCTTTTGACGCTTCTGTAAAAGTCACTTAATGAAACCATTGTGATAAATAGAGCATTTGCTCCACAGGAGCAAATGCTCTATTTATCACAATGGTTTCAATACTACACAATTCTGAAACTTTCCTTTTCTCTAATTAATGCCCTTTTTGGTAGATTTAATCCAAGAGGTTGGATCTAAAAATAGCCTAAGTGGGAATGGGTTAAGCAGTCACCCGCATTATTAACCCATTACCTCATGAACGTTCATGTGAGAAATAATGACATCATGAATATTGATTAGCTGGAATTTCATAATGGCAAAATTATATACAGAATCAGACCTGTATCATTTCATTTATAGTAAACAGACCCTGAAAAGAAGGTTCCTACAGGATCTGGGTCTACTCTGTTTGTAAGGGTGTTATATGGTCTATCTATGAGGGAAAGGGTTAAGAATCACTATATAGAGCTTCTATCGTACTCTTACACTGATGGAATATAAACTGTTCCCAATCCTGTCTAAGCTCATTAGTGCGCTCCTAGTGACAATAACCATGACAATTACACTACAAAATTACTGGGTTATGAGAATTCAGAATCAATACAAGCTTCAAACAATGCCGATACCATTTGCTTAACCCTTTCCTCCATAGGCTATTTTTAGATACAACCTCTTTGAATGAATCTACCGAAAAGGAGCATTAACTAGAGAAAAGGATTTTTTTAGAATTCTGTAGTTTGAAACCATTGTGATAAATAGAGCATTTGCTCCTATAGGAGCAAATGCTCAATTTATCACAATGGTTTTAACAGGTGATTTTTACAGAGGTGTTGAAAGGAGTATTTATGGAGGAAAGGGTTAACCCTTTGAATGAGGGACACACATGTTTATATCATTCGCAAATAGTGTTGATCCAATCAGACGGATCACTCTGACCAAGGTCTGCATGAAAATCTCAGAAATTATACCCATTTCATAATAAATGGACTCTATCGTTTAACAAATATGGATCAACGTATTTTGAAAATTGAGCATTAAAAGAGTTATATATTTGAATCTGCAAAATTTTTCTCAGATCTTTTGAGAAAAGATTACATTTTATCATTCTGTCTTTCCATTATTTCCATTAACAAACAGTGCAGACCATGATCAGACGGCTCCTATAGGACCGTACAGGAGCCGTCTGATCGGGGTCCACTGTATTTGCAAATGTGTGAAAAAGTGTTTGTATGAGGGAAGGGGGTTATGGCATAGATGCCATTATCAGAACACTATTTCAAAGCCAAACAAAACCAACATTTCAAAAGTGCAATTTTTTGCATTTCTGTAGTTAACTTTCAGCACTGTACGAGCAACTTTGTGATAACTTTAGCAAGCAGTTTGGATCCAGACGAGACAATTGGAGTAAAGTGATGTCTCACATCAGTATCCAAACTGTTTGTTTACTCAGACTGTTTTCGGAAATAAAATGGAAGATATTGGTCGAACTGAATCAGACGACAATGATTTAGAGTGCAGAGGGTTTAAACCCTTTCCTTCATATAAATGCCTTTAAATGCATTTGCAAACAAAGTAGACCCAGATCAGACGGCTCCTGTAGGAGCCGTCTGATCAGGCTCTGCTCTGTTTTCTAATGGGATTTGAACGTTATGTTTCTAATGTTCCACCTTTCACCTGTATTTTGTCCATAAATATTCAGTAGGTTTTGAAATTTGGAATAAATGTAGAACAAGGAAAGGGGTTAAATGGAAACATAGTCCTATCACAATCTGTATCAAGAACAGAGATAAGATGTGCAAATTAAACCCTGAAGAAGAAGCCATTTGAGTCAGAGTCTGCAATATTTGCTACTGTCAGTTTAATTTAAAGGTATTACCTCAATTACTATGTCGTTAGTATCAAATTGGTGCCAAATTGATTTATTCAGCTTAATAACCCACGGACAGGAAAGATTGGGTGTCATTAGGATAATTAGGGTACACTAAAATTGTTAAAACATTGTTTAGACTACACTATTAGACAAATCAAGTATTATGAGATAACTTCTTGGCATAAACAACCAAAATAATGTTCCACCGACTTCCATTCATTTACTTCAAAATCAGTGTTTTGTGTAAGAAATTCTAATATATAAAATGTTTCTTACAAATTTTTTGTAACTTGCAAGATAAACTTTTCCAATTACAATTTTCTTTGGGCATTTTTAAGCTTCTGAATATCTCCAGAAATTCAAGTATCCTGAACTTCCATTCCAACCTTTCTACCTCTAATCCAGCTATAATGCGTTACATGCACAACAAAGATCTTTCTATAATGCAGTCATCTAAATTCAAGAAATTCAAATTAAGTTCAAACAAAATCCCATGCCAAATGATTTTCATCCTTTCTTAGTTTAAACAAGTTCATGTCCCTCTGGTAAGAAACTATTTCAAATGTGCAGTGTGTCTCGGTTTCCAAATTCTATTTATACCTTATCTACATTTAAATGAAGGCTTTACTTCATAAATATTCATGTAAGAAATAAGGAGTATGAATATTTAACTAGCTGAGCTTTTATTAAGGCACTACAAATCAGGGAAGTTTTTACTATGGTAAAATTGTCAAACCAGATCTATATTTCATATGCAACTGAGCAGACCCTGATCAGACAGCCCTTACAGCAGCCATCTGATCTGGGTTTACTCTGTTTACAAAAATGGGAATAAGCATTTATACGGGGAAGGTGTTAACTTCGGTTAAGTTAATACTGCAGAGACAACAGTTTTGAAATAATAATAGATGTTACTATAGGGTTAATCCTACTGTAATTTGAAATTTGCGACGGTATATGAGGTTTTTAACGGTCGCAAATTATTTTAATGGCGACGCCGAAGGCGGAGTCATTAAAATAATTTAAGACCGTTAAAAACCTCATATACAGTCGCAAATTTCAAATTACAGTAGGGTTAACCCTATTCTAACGTAATCTTGACACGAAAAATGCCAAATTGGTGTTATATCCCATGCGCGCAGGTGATTAAATGAGTGATGAGGCGAGAAATAGTGCCCAGTTTCTCTCAGATTTCTTAAAATAACTGGATTTTGTTTCACCCTGGTTTACACAAAGTCAAAACACCGGGCTAATTATAAGTTCACTATTACATTTGTAATGAATAATTATGCGACATCTATTTCACATGTTCAATACACATTCAATACACATGTCAGGAAAAGTAACGTTATCTTAGTCTTTGGCGCCATACGCAAAAACGTCGTCTGTAACAATGACGTCACGTTATAACGTTATGTTTGAATAGTATGATAAATATCGTTGAATCTGGATCACAACGCTTAGAGTATCTCAATAATTCACCACATGACATATAAGAGACCGGTCCAGTCGTGACAAACAATGAAAACTAATAACTTTCAAAATACCGGACTGAACTTGAATATATGTCATTGTATGCATACAGATTTATTAGTATATCTAAGTGTTAGATAAACTAAGCGCATTAATATATTGACAGGCTAATGCTGTAATTCGGCCGTTTTCGATTGGTTGAATTTGCGACATATAAAACACTTTTTATATGCCGCAAATTTGGTCACATGAGCCAATCAGATTGCAGGAAACTGACAGATTGCGTTAGAATATAGTTTCTACAAATACCAAAAGTACATGTGTACAAATCCAGCTAATAAATAGTTATAATGTCATCATTTCTTACATGAACATTCAAAAGGGAGGGGGAGGCTGGGTTTCTGAATGTTTATGGTAATTAGGGTAGACGATTCTTAGCAGACTCCCTTTAGCATCCCATTATCACCTCTTTATGGTTGACAGAGGAATCTAAGAACTGTTAATCGAGCTTATTAGGTATCATGGTCAAATACTATCACATGAGACAGACCTTTTAACCATATAGGGCTTCCTCCTGAAACCCTTATAATTTCAGCCTCCATGGACAATTTTTACAGAATCCATACTTTTTTCGACTATCATAAGAGAACAACAGTTAGAAATGTATTCGTATATTAGGGGTCTTTCAGATTGTCATTGTTCCTGTACCTCATTATGAGATATGCCATTAAACTCCTTTGGTTCCTATAGAAACCATCTGATCAGGGTCTGCTCAGTTTGCTTATGGAATTATGTACATCTGATTTAACAGGAACAAAAGTCCAATTCAAATATCATCATAAAAATTAAGCTGATAACCACTCACTCAATAAATACGCCTTTCTATGCCTTTGCAAACAGAGTAGACCCAGATCAGACGGCTCCTGTAAGAGCCGTCTGATCCAGATCTGCTCTGCTTGCTCATGATATGCCGGTATAGATATGATTCCAGTTTCTATCACTGCCAAACAATCCCGTGTCCATGTGCTGTTATAGTAGTTGAATCTTTAACATTTTAATATTCATGACATCATTATTTTTTACATGAATATTCCAGGAGGAAAGGTTTCATGAATATTTATCAGGTACAGGGTTGAATATACAAAATGTACAACAAAAATCCTGCAGCTGGTGTTAACATGGTCAATGTGTTACAGCATATAATCCTTTACTATATATATTATGCCTATTAACCCTTCTCTTGCTGAATTTTAAAATACATTTCTCCTTCTTTACCCATGCCCTGTTGTATAATTACATGTATCTTCACTGTGTACAAGTATTTCTCTGTGCATATCACTGCTGTGGAGTGCACTGGTTGCACTATCAACTTGTAAATAGTGCAGACCCTGATGAGACAGCTCCTGCAGGAGCTGTCTCATCTGGGTCTTCACTATTTACAGGTAGGTATATTGACGTGAATAGCAAGTGAAGGGTTAATGCATAAAAATTTGCAAACCGATACAGGAGCCGCCTGATCTCTGTCTACTCTATGTGCATGTACGATATCGACTCTAGTTTCTACCATGACCACAGTGTGTTTATATGCCATTAAAAAAAGTCATACAATTAATATTCATGATGATCATATTTCTTACATGAATATTCATTGAGTAAAGCATTAATTCAAGCATGATTCTCTGCAACGGAAATAAATTTGGACAACAATAATTGGCTGCTGGTGCAACTAGCCATGCATTCAACGCATAATGATGCAGTCAAGAATTATGTTTGTTTCCTGCATTGCTAATTTAGGCTTATTACAAGAAACAGCTTGGATTGAAATCAAACAGAATAATTCAGCAACTGATCCGGGCATAAAATGTCACTTAAATCCTACAAATGAATCCAATTTTTTTTGTACATAAAAAAATTCTGATGCAACCAATGTTGCCACATTCTTCTGTGATCTTAATCCTTCGGCTGCTAACTGTAACTTAGCTGGAATTTGCAAACCAGAAGAGATGCCATTCAGTAACTCTGCATCTCATCAGGATCCAAGCTGTTTGATACTCATTCAAATAGTCTCAGTCTCTCAAAAACTTGAATAAATCGAAAGAAAGTAAAAATTATAAGATATTTTACAGTAGACAGGTTAATATCAGCTATAATCTGAGCACTGGAGACTTTAAAAGACACCAAGAAGCCTTAGTGTGGAGGAACAAGTGGATGTCTGATCCACAATGATCTGATTAGGAAACCAACATTTTAACACTTTACTTCATGAATATTCATGTAACAAATAATGGCATCAAGAATATTAATCCGGTGAATTTTGTTAACGGTATATGAACACTGTGAGGAACACTTTAAGCCATGGCAGAAACTGTAGAACCATATAATGTATTATTTCATTTATAAGCAAACAGTGCAAGAAAAATAGTTTTTTCCCCAAACAGGTGAGTCGGGTGACCTTTAGGAAAGCAAATATTCAAATCTTTCAAAAAGGTGGTTGCTATATGAAAGAAGTCATGCAGAAAGTCAGCAACTTTGAGAGTATGCATGACTTTTCATCGTGACTTTCACCTGGAATTGAGCTGTTTTAAAAATCAGTATTGATATTAATTCAATGTTCACTATTTCTTGCATGAATATTCATCAGGTAAAGTTTTAACCCTTCGCTTGCTGAATTTTAAAATACATTTCTCCTTCTTTACCCATGCCCTGTTGTATAATTACATATATCTTCACTGTGTACAAGTATTTCGCTGTGCAATCACTGCTGTGGAGTGCACTGGTTGCACAATCAACTTGTAAATAGTGCAGACCCTGATGAGATGTCTCATCTGGGTCTTCACTATTTACAGAAAGGTATATTGATGTGAATAGCAAGCGAAGGGTTAAATATTGAGATGTAAAGAGCATTTCATGCATTACCATATTTGCATTACCTATTGTATACATTTTTGTATTCTCTTTGCATCCAGTGCTTTCTGTCTTCTACCATAAATTCTTCAAGAATTAAAGGATACCTATAAAATCCCAGGATGTCATTCCTGGTATACTAAATCGACACTAAATTTGTCTGCTAACTGATTCTTAATCAAAATCTTCTCTCCTCTGTCTCCTTCCTAGACCTTTCTATTGATCACCTTTACGTTAGTTCTTCTCAAACTAGCTCCAACTTTGTGGTTATCTTTGCTAAGAGAGTAGATCTAGATGAGGAACTAAGTGACAATGTCTCATCAGGATCCAAACTGTTGGACAATCAATATTTTTGAAAACTGCCTTTCATAATAAATTTTGTAGAGGACAATTACTGGACTAATGTTTAAGACTGCTTATCGAAGGCGCCTGTATAGCAAGCATAGTCTCAGACACTGCACACTGTTGGAACGATACCCTAAATAGCTCTAAATATTCCGACACCCAGTCGCCCCACCACGCCAGTTTGTAAAGCAGAACAATACAATTTGGTACCAATATGATTACTTTGACCCTTTCAACCTTGGACATGTGCACTGTCATTTGCAAACAGTGTAGACCCAGATCAGAGGGCTCCTAGAGGAGCCCTCTGATCAGGGTCTGCACTGTTTGTTATTCAAAATTATGGAATCAACAATGATCATCATTAACCCTTTATTCCATGAATATTCATGTAAGAAATAACTATAGTATGAATATTACTTAAGATTAATTTTAAAATAGCATTTTTGGCAATGGCAGAAACTGTAGAATCATATCTTTTTTTTATTTCAAAAGCAAACAGAGTAGACCATGATCATACGGCTTGTACACAAGCCACCTGATCTTGGTCTACTGTTTGGTGTACAAAGGTGTATTTATGGAGTAGAGGCTTAAACAAACTGTGGATGCTTAGTGTTCCAAGGGCCAACATATTACGACCTACTAAGGAGCAACAAATAATATGTGCATGTCTCTGTGAGACAATCACAAGGGTTTGGCCAAGAAATGATCATTTTTGTTCTGGAATATAATGCACTTTTATCTCACTGATTATAGTGGATTCAACAGCATTTGTGACACATTATATTACTTGTCTCGTTGCTCATTTTTTGTGATGCTACATCGGGAACTTGACAGTCGCAGACAGACATGGATGAAAAATAACAATGTTAAGTAGATTGGTATTCAAGTTTTACATTAGAAGATTTATACAGAAGACACCAAATAAATAAACATAGGCGCCTTTTAAAGCAAGACGCAGATTACTGCAAAATGAAAGTAATGTAAAAAACTTTTGAATGGGAGTTTTCTGCATAACTTCTAACCTGCATTAAGCTTAAAAACTGGCAGCTTATTGCAGGATGAAAGTCATGCAGAAAGCTCCAAAAGGAGCTTTCTGCTTGGCTTTCTGCCCGACTTTCACCTCGCATTAAGCAGCCACCTGTCTAAAAGATCTTCTTTACTAAAATTCCGGTTCCATAAGCGCTTCACTGTATTTTGAAGCATTTATGAATTATGCGCTCATTCCGGTTGTCAATGTTGTTCCATGTATTAATGGACTCTGGTGATTCAGTCTGACCAAAGCCGTCAATACTGGTTCATAATTAATAGCGGGTAGGGCTAAAGATCTCCGACAAGTGTATCCAAATAAATGGAATATGGATAGATATGACCACTTCAATAGTGTCTCTAACATGTGCATTAGACATCTTGGCAGCTCGTTAACCCTTACAACACTGAATTTTCAAATGGACTATTCCAAAATTCAAACAGGTCAAGCTTATGGTGAATATTTAGGGATTTTCTAAAGAAAAGTGTAACAAAGTGACACACAGGGCAGATCCTGATGATAAGGCTCCTGTAGGAGCCCTCTTATCTGGGTCTACACTGTTTGCATTAGTGACAATGTGTCTTGCACTGTAAGGGCTAATGCATTCTAACAATTTGTTTGTAAATAAGACATAGAAAAAAACTTCTTTCATTCTCTCTCTATTTTTTGTTAATTTTGTGAGGTGGTTTGGAGGACTACCACTGTTATATGTTTAAGACATCAAGTAATTAAGGCTCAGACAAGTTAAATTAAAATGTATTAAAGAATATCTCCTGTATTTCTGCACCAAAACCTATATTGTGTCCATTCTTTATACCCCCATTCCACTAGGCGGCAATCTATGGCGCTCTGTGAGAGTGCCACAGATCGCCAAATAGTCTTTTGCTCCATCTGATCTCTAGTGGATCTCTATCAGATCTCAATGATCGCTAAGGTCGACGTCGGTCTACTCCCCAGCACAAAGATCTGTGGCTCTCCATCCAGAACGCCATCAAATCGCTACTTGATCACCAAAATTGCCATCGGAGCGCTACTTGGTCAACAAGATCGTAACTGAAGCACTATCGGATCGCTTTCGAGCGCCACCGTTCTCCAAAAGAGTTTGTCTCTCAAGCATGATTCAACAGATTGAAAAGAATTTAAAATGTGGCAGCATCTCTATGGTTCATGATTGAATATTAGTGTTGTGTTTTTTTATTGGACTACTCCTCTGCAGCCAAACTTTAAACTGTTGAGCGTGGTAGAATGCCACAGGTTTTCATAGCATCTCGTCCTAATTGGATCGCCTGGAGCGCTAACTGAGCGGTAATGAATCTCCATCGGTAGCTGAGATCGCTATCGGATCTAGCTTGAGCTCCATAGATCTAAAGGATCACCCTCAAAGCACAAATAGAGCGCACTGGATCGCCTCTTACTCGCCCTGAATCACCAACAGAGCGAAAACTGATCATGGAGGGTCGAAACATTTTTTGGGAATTGGGTGGCCACCAAAGACCGCAAAGTCGCTATCGGATCTTATAGATCGTTACTCAATTGCCACTGGAACGTTATCTGGTGGTAATTGGATCTTAACTACACTTATATCACCCCATCTTGTGGAGATCTATGGCGCTCCATCCCATCACGTAGAGCGCTGCCTTGAGGAACAGGGGCCAGTAGAATTGTCCCTTAGAGACAATTCTAAGAGGTGGTAAGAACATAAGAATTGGTGGAGAAATGAAGATTTTAGTATTTGAATAAGCATAATTGTCTATTGCTCTGAAATAATTCTGATAATTGTAAACTCATTTGCAAGCTGCTTATTTGCCTTGTACAGAAGCTTTGTCACATGGCAGATAAATTAATCAATGTAGCACAAGCTGATACCTCATATTAATCAAACACTTATCCTCTATCGTAACACAATGCCAGGATCAATCATTAATTAGCAATATTAATCCTTTTGCTCGCTCATTAACCCTTTACCTGTTCAATATTCATGTTAGAAATAATGACATAATTAATATTAAATTACAGTAAAACCTCTCTATAACGGCCACTAAATTGTGTTAATTAGTTGGTATTTAGGGCAGGTGGCTGCTTAAAGCAAGGTGAAAGTAAAACAGAACGCTCCTATAGGAACGTTCTGTTTTACTTTCACCTTGCTTTAAGCAGCCACCTGCCTTTAACACAAAATACTTGATGTAATTTAGTGGCCGTTATAGAGAGGTTTTACTGTATTTATAAGCTGAAGTTTTATAGTGTAAAAAGTTCAAAATGGCTTTGACAAAACCTATGTAATCAGACCAAATATTTCCTCTAAAGGGCCTTTTGATCTGGGTCTACGCTCAATGCAAAATTGTATTATGTAGTTTTCCTCATTAAAGTTTAAATTTGATTTGGATGTAAACACATCTAATGACATGATAAATCCTGTACCTGATGAATATCTATGTAAGTCATAATGATTTACAAATACTAATTAACCCTTCGCTTGCTGAATTTTAAAATACATTTCTCCTTCTTTACCCATGCCCTGTTGTATAATTACATATATCTTCACTGTGTACAAGTATTTCGCTGTGCAATCACTGCTACGGGGTGCGCTGGTTGCACAATCAATTTGTAAATAGTGCAGACCCTGATGAGACAGCTCCTGCAGGAGCTGTCTCATCTGGGTCTTCACTATTTACAGGTAGGTATATTGACGCGAATAGCAAGCGAAGGGTTATTTGAATGAGCATGGCAGAAACTGTAGAATTAAATCTATATCATTCCATAAGCAAACACAGCTGACCTTGATAAGACAGATCATACAGGAGCTGTCTGATCTGGGTCTACTCTGTTTGCAAAGGTGAAAATAGGTGGGACTATAATCAGGTAAATTACAAAAGAATTCACCAGGTAAGTATCTACACAATGCCAAGTTGTTCAATTTACAACAAAACATCAACTGTTGAAGACTAACCTTTACCATACTCAGCAAAGTTTGTCCATATTAGACATTGTAACCCTTAGAGTATTCAGACAGACAAACTTAGGCAAATACTGCAGACCCAGATCAAATAGCTGCTGAAGAAGGCATTTGTTCAGAGTTTAGATTACTTGCTGCTCTGTCAAGACTAATTTAAAGTTATCAAAAAAGTGCCAAATTGAATGATGACAGTTTAACAAAACAGTCGCAAGGAGAGATTGGATGTCCGAATACCCAAGGTAATGACGGTAGTTCAGATGTATTGAAGCAGACCCTGCTATGTATCTTTTAAAAGAGGGTCAAACGGTTTGGATCCTGATGAGAACTATCACTAACAGTGATGGAATACCCCGGCACAGCTGCCTTGATCGCAAATCAAAACTAATTAATGTGCCATGGACAGACAGACTGAGCAACAAAAGTTGTGCCACGGACAGACAGACCGACCAACCGACCGACCAACACACTGACTCCTCCTATATATACCCCATCTCAAACTTTGTTTGCGGAGATCATGGGATACTTAGGGTAGTCACTGATATACCCATATAAAGACTGAAACTGTGACTGACTGGTGTTTCTTGTAGTAGTAGAATTCTATTGACCATAGTCTACCTAATGGTGATTTGTTTGTTTATATCAGGCTTAACGTCGCTTTAACATTAACCCATTACCTCATAGGCTATTTTTAGATACAACCTCTTTGAATAATCTACCGAAAAGGAGCATTGACTAGAGAAAAGCAAAATTTTAGAATTTTGTAGTTTGAAACCATTGTGATAAATAGAGCATTTGCTCCTATAGGAATTCTGTAGTTTGAAACAATTGATAAATAGAGCAATTTTGCTCCTATAGGAGCAAATGCTCTATTTATCACAACGGTTTCACAAAGTGACTTTTACAGAGTCGTCAAAAGTCGTCAATATCAGGGAAATCACGCCTTAGTAAACAGTGTAGAGCTTTCGCAAGAACAATCAGGGTCTGCTGTGTTTGCTTCTGAAATTATAATAGATGTGAAAAAACAGTTTCCACCAGTACCAAACATTCCTATGTTCATATGCCACTACAAAAAGTCAGCTAATAACCAGCCATGATGTTATTTTTTTCATAAATATTCTTCAGGGAAAGGATTAAATGAAAATATCTTACCACAGGGAAATACAATTCCATGTTTGGCAATTCTCTTTGATGTAACTTATTTAAATGTCTTATTTTCCTGAAAAATCTTAGAATCAATCACCACACACTTAAAAATCCAGAATGTATGAACACGTTTTCATGAATTTGCTATCCAGTTTTCGAAAAATCCCACGTTGGGTCCGATGTTAACAGCCCATCACTTTGATTGTATTTGCAGCAAAATTACCAGAGTTTGAAAACTTAAACCAATTTGAAGTCAATAGGCATGGCATTGCTGGCAAAACCCGTTAACTAACACTTCTAGTCTTTACAGTGTTACAGTCTTCTCACAGTCCATGTGCATGTATCGTCGCAGAACAATGACCATCCACTCATGAGGACACTAAAGTTTCTGCGTTTCTATAGAGTTTCTACAAAAGATTTCCCATTTTCTTAAAAAGCTGAGATTTTATCAAGGTAGTTTATTTAGTATGCTGAAACACTGGATCCTTTGTCCCCTTTTGAAACTCATCGTATAAGTTGAGGTGGACAGAGCAGTGAGATTTGATCACACTTCTTTCTGACTAGTTGGTACATTGCTTATCTGATCAGTGGGAAACAAACACGAAAAAGATCCCAAACAGAGATAAAATATAAACAATCTAAAGCATGTTTCAAGTTGTAACATTTGTCCCAAGTTGCTGTTGTTTCTACTTGCCAGTGTCATGATTACAAGGATAAATGAAAAATGTCAACAAAAATCAACAAAAAAATCCTAATGAAAAAGAACTTGTATTGGTCCAACATTAGACAACCCCATCCCTTTGAAGTAGTCTGTTTGTAGAAATATGACTTTCCACAACTTATTTATATCTAACTTTGTTCCAGTTAGATAAGAATATGCTAACAACATGGGTTTTTTAACCCGAGACTAGCAAGCTGGGCATAATTTATATTCTTAAATAGAAAGTGTTCATTTAACACTTTACTCCATACATATTCTTTTCTTATCCCATTACCTCATGAATATTCATAAAAAAAAAATTTACATCATGAATATTTATAAGTTGAAAGTTTAAAATGGCATATGAACACAGGATTTACTTTTTTGGCTTCGGCAGAAACTGTAACAAGTCTTGACAATTCAATAAGCAAACAAAGCAGACCCTGATCAGACGGCTGACCCACAGCAATTGGTCTACTCTGTTTGCAAAGGCATCAACAGGCATCTACATCAGACCCTTTCCCTGTTCTATGTTTATTCCAATTATTAATACCTAATGAATGAATATTCATGGCCAAAATAGTTACAACAAAATATGGGAGCCGTCTGATCTGGGTCTACTCTATTTGCAAATGCGTGAAACCAATTTCATATGAAGGAAAGGGTTAACCTATAGGAGCCGTCTGATCTGGGTCTACTCTGTTTGTAAATGTGTGAAAACATGTTTATATGAGGGAAAGGGTTAAGAAGTCAATCAGGCACTCAGTTTGATGACACTGAAATAACAATGGAGTAGTAAAACAGTGCAGACCCTGATCAAACTCATCTAATTAACCCATTCACTCATATTGTCAACTTTTGACGACTCTGTAAAAGTCACTTTGTGAAACCATTGTGATAAATAGAGCATTTGTTCCACAGGAGCAAAATTAATGCTCTATTTATTACAATGGTTTCGAATCTACACATTTCTAAAATTTCCCTTTTTTCTAGTAAATTGGAGTCTAGTCCTATAGGAGCAAACGCTCTATTTATCACAATGGTTTCAACAGGTGACTTTTACAGAGGCGTAGAAAGGCGTATTTATGGAGAAAAGGGTTAAGATTGCTTAAGTATTTTGAATGACAAAAAGTGCAGACCTGATCAGAAAACCTGATCAGAAAACTCCTTCAGGAGCATCCCAATCTGGGTCTATACTATTTGCAAACATCTGATGACCTATAGCATACAAAGTTTACTAACACTATGATGTATCTGACATTTGCAAACAGCATGAATCAAGATGAGATGCTGAGTCTGATCAGGATCAAAGCTGTTTGCCACTCAGTCAATAGTTATCAAAGCTTGAATGAATTGGAACAAAGTAAAACTTGCAGCAGTAGTAGGCATTTTTACAGCTGGAAAAAAGGTTAGTATGTTATACAATTTACAGCTTACAATAACACGCAAGGAACTAAATTATCAGGAACACAGTTTACAGCCGGCAATTTGCAGCCCTGTAACACGATTACTAATGGAAAGCTTGCATGTGAGATCTCATGTCATTTCTCTTCCGATCCAGAACTCATTTCCACTGGAAAGTGTAAAGATGAAGATGAATCTACAGTATTGTAGTAAATTTCTGGGGCTTGCATGCCCAATTGATTTTTATGTAAATTTGTATAGTCTCCTGGGAAGGAAATTGTAAGTATTTTCACATTTTCCAAGTTGTAGATAAGAAGAGTATTTATGCAATCTTGGTTAACCCTTTACCCCATGAATGATTATGTAACAAATAATGACATCATGAATATAAATTAGATTAATTTTTATAATGGCACATGGACACGGGAATTTCTGGCCATGGCAGAAACTGTATAATCATATCTATATTATATCATAAGCAAATAGAGCAGACCCTGATCACATGTCCGATCTAGGTCTACCCTGTTTGCAAAGGCTTAGAAAAGCATATTTAGTTAGGTTTTAAAACATTTTGAGGATTTTTCTGCCACATACTATAATTTTGCTGGTACTAATCAAAACTACCTCTGAAATGAGTACTACTACTAAGTTTGAATGCTAATTTATAAAAGTGGAATGGACCATTGGTATTTGACTTATAGCGTCCATCCAGTATGAAGACTTTTAATTTGCTAGGGTTTTCAGACTAGAAAGATTTTTTTGAATGACAAACAGTGCAGACCCTGATAAGAGGACTAAGTAACTCCAAGAACCCTCTAATCTCTATCTTCACTGTTTGCAAATGCCAGTACACTTGTTTCTAGCACTAAAAGAGTTAACCCTTTCCCTCATATAAACGTGTTTTCACGCATTTGCAAACAGAGTAGACCCAGATCAGACGGCTCCTAGAGGAGCCGTCTGATCAGGGTCTGCTCTGTTTGCTTATGAAATTAGATAGATCTGTTTCTTTACTTTGTAAAATGGCTACAATGTTCTACCTTCCATGTTTCTTTATAGCAATTTTGGCCATGAATATTCAGTAGGTATTAAAATTTGAAATACACATAGAACAGGGAAAGAGTTCAGCAACCAAGGGTATTGCTCACCGAGATCAGATGTCTCCTGTATAGAGAAACCTTCTGTTTGCTTATCAAATAATATAGACCTGGATTTATAGATTCTGTTTTTGACAGAAATACACCTGTGTTCATGATTGTGTCATTATACAAATTCAGCTAATAAAATGTTTGATGATGTCATTATTTCTGACATGACTAGTCATGGAGTAATGAGTTAAAATAATCCGGAAACTGTAAGACAAGACCCTTTCTAGTCACATGTCTTGTTCAATCTGTAGCATGTTTTACACTTAAATGTAATTTGTGAGAAAGAGTATTTTATTATTAAATTACTGTTTTTCTTAAAGGTCAGTCCAATCCATATTAAAAACTTTGCTAGAGGATTATGAATGACAAACAGTGCAGACCCTTATCAGAAGACTCCTCTAGAAGACCTCTGATCTGGGTCTACACTGCTCGTAAATTATAGACACTAAACATGTTTTCCCGTGTTTGAAGGGTTGAGAAAAAAAAATGCAATTCTTTTGAGTAGATGATTACAAAATTTCAGCATGCTAAAAGTTAAAACGGAGAGGAAGTAGGAAGAAGGAAATAGGTCCTTAGAGATAGTACCCGATACTGAAACCCAAAGATAAGTTTTTTTTGTGCAAAAAACTAAACAAATACCCCGATAACGCAACACACCCAAATTGGCAAACAAATTCAAGCTAAATTTGTGCACATTTAATAATTGTGGTCTGCAGAATGATCGAAACTTTCCTTTAACCCAATACCTCATAGACCATTTTTAGACTGTCACCCTATTTGATCAACAAATCTACCCAAAAGGAGCATACTAGAGAAATGGAAACTTTTAGAATTGTGTAGTTCTGAAACCACTGTGATAAATAGAGCATTTGCTCCTATAGGAGCAAATGCTCTATTTATCACAATAGTTTCATAAAATGAGGGAATGGGTTTAATCTTTTCAATTTCTTTTCAAAATAACAAATAATACAGTGGAACCTGCCTACAGTGACCACATAATGAATGGACATACAGCACTACAACAGTAGGTGGTTGCTTATTATAATGCTTAATGCAGGATGAAAGTAATGCATAAATCTCCTATCTGTAACTTTCATCCTGCATTAAGCTACCACCTATCTTTAAAACCCATTACTTGACTTAATTATTTTGGAAGGTCGTTGTAGACAGGTTTCATTGAAGCCTAGCTAAAGAGATCAGTTACTGGCCAATCTTTTGTATGCGAACTTTGCGTTCACTGCTAGTATGTTATGGTAAAATCCAACCTCTAAGTCAGTAACCCTTCAATTAATGAATATTCATGCCAGACTCCGCCCATTTTGGAATATTAAGCAGTTTCATTTTTGTAATAAATCAGAATATTTATAGCTATGGCAAACAGTTTCATAACTCAAAGTAAATAAACAGAGCAGGTATTGATTAAGGAGATTCAAACACTTGGAAACAATTTCTTAACCCTTTGACTGCAGGAAAACAATTATATTGATAGGGAGGAGTCAGTGTTAACCCTTTCCTCCATAAATACGCCTCAGTCTACGCCTCTGTAATAACCACTTCTTGAAACCATTGTGATAAATAGAGCATTTGCTCCTATAGGAGCAAATGCTCTATTTATCACAATGGTTTCAAACTACAAAAATTTCTAAAAAAAATCCTTTTCTATAGTTAATGCTCCTTTTGGGTAGATTAGTTCAAAGAGGTTGGGTCTAAAAATAGCCTATGGGGGAAAGGGTTAAATATTCAGTATGTTAAGGGTTAAAGCTTCAGTAAAACATAATAAACTTGTTGTCTAGACAAATTGATAGAAGAGACTTTACTTAAATATGTCTCCTGTGTTGCCTGAATTATTCCAGTCATACAATAATGCCCCTCAATTTTCACATCTCTGCCTGCTGAATTGGAATCAATACTCCAGCTACACCTCACTGTCACTAAAGTTTTTACAAACTCCTTGGATATGGGTCCTTCATGCTTAGTCACTAACAAATCTGCCATCAGGCTGCAGCAGCCCTTTGAGTCTACATTGTTAAACCATTTCCCTCATAGGCTATTTTTAGACCCAATATCTTTGAATAAATCTAACGAAAAGGAGCATTAACTAGAGAAAAGGAAAATGTTAGAATTGTGTAGTATTGAAACTATTGTGATAAATAGAGCATTGTTACTATGGAACAAAATTTATGCTCTTTTTATCACAATGGTTTCAAGAAAGTGACTATTACAGAGGCATAGAAAGGTGTATTTATGGAGGAAAGGATTAAAGAATGTTAACAGATATTGGTGCATATTCAAATACTAAAATCTTTATTTCTCCACCAAACTCTATGTTGTGATCAGTCTTTTAGAGTTCTAATTCTAATGAGTTGTCACAATATCAAGTTTGGTGGAGTAATAAAGCAGCAATTCTTGAAAATATTTTAATTTATGCATCTTTAACCTGGAACTCTGCTGATGTAATACAGAGTTACTTGGTATCTTATTTTAGATCCTTGTGACACAGAGTTAATTGGTATCTTATTTTAGATCCTTGTGACACTGAGAGTTACCTGGACTCTTATTTTGGATCCTTGTGACACAGAGTTACTTGGACTCTTATTTTAGATCCTTGTGACACAGAGTTACTTGGATCTTATTTTAGATCCTGATAAGATGCCTTCTGTAACTCGACATCTCATCTGGATTCAAACTGTTTGCCAAGGCCATCAAAGATTTGTTTACGGCAGCGAGAGACTTTCACATATGTACGAAAACTCTACCATATCAGGATAAATAAGGTTACTTCCAGCCATGACAAGATAGATATAGGGCTATTCCACTCTGAAAGTTCAGCTTTGACTAGGTTAACATGCCGTCTCCTGAGGTCTAAATAGCCTTGTCTGCTTTTATAATTTATTACAAATCAAACTACATTCATTTCTGTACAGTAAAAATAATATCTGAATGTCAAAAAATTATTTAGAATATTTATACAATCTTATCTAGATAAAACTGTTAAAACTCACCAACAGCAAGCTTACGGTAAATATTTTTTCCCCCTCTTTGCTGGGGTAGCTTGACACAAGAATGCAATAAGGGCAATTATAGCTATGCTACTTTAGCAAATGTAGAAAAAAGTTATGTAAGACAAAAAAAACAACAACTCTAGTTGCCATCTCCTTTGTAACTAAGCAACAGTAAGTAAATGAAATAGCTAGAATACTGAACCAATTATCATTTACTGGTTTAACCCAATTACATATTTTAATAATTTACCTAGTAAATACAGTAAAACCTCTCTATAACGGCCACTAAGTTGTGTTGATTATTTGATATTTAGGGCATGTGGCTGCTTAAAGCAAGGTGAAAGTAAAACAGAACGCTCCTCTAGGAGCGTTCTGTTTTCCTTTCACATTGCTTTAATCAGCAACCTGCCTTTAACACAAAAAAATTGATGCAATTTAGTGGCCGTTATAGAGAGGTTTTGCTGTACACCTTTCAACACCTTCGCAAACCATGTAAACCAAGATCAGGGTCTTTCTTTTAGCTTGTAACCATGACCAAAAATTTGTGTTCATATGCAATTAACCCTTTCCTCCATAAATACGTCTTTCTACGCATTTGTACTAGTCAATTCTTCAAACCAATGTGATAAATAGAGCATTGAAACAATTCTAACATTTTCCTTTTCTCTAGTAAATTCTCCATTTTGGTAGATTTATTCAGAGAGGTTGGGTCTAAAAATAGCCAATGGAGGAAAGGGTTAATTGACTCTATAACTAAACACGGATGGGTAATATTCCACTCTGATAATTCAGCATAGAAAGGGTTGAACAGATAAAGCTAACTGCTTCCAAAAGTGTCAACAACAATATGCTTCAAGCAATTATGCATCACAGATTTCATCTGCTGAAGCAAATAAACGATCATCCATGAAGCTTGCTCCTCCAAACAATGCAGATTACTTCCTGTCAGGCTGTATTTACCAATCTCCGTTTTCTCTAGCAACCAAATACATCACATGGAGTCGGAGACATCAGCTTGTTTACAAGTTGCTACGGTAACACAGGATTGAGTGTTTGCTGTCAAATGAGCCAGAATAGGAAAAACTTAATTGAATCTTGGAGGCGCCCAGACAAGACTAAACTCACTTTTGCTGACAGAATAGACACAGATCTTCGTAACCATTTTCAGCATCACGTTCTATGTGTACTTGCCGAAAAGCCACATGATGAAATATCTTTTCATTTGAGGAGGTGTTTCTAGAATAATTCTGTTGCAGACCTTTGAATACAATTTGTGAAACAACCAGCACAGATCCTGATCAAAAGGCTTTTTACATACATGAGGAACTTGAAGCTTATCATATTTTATACATTACTTGTCATGTGACCTTAATCATAGACCAATAGCAGAATTAGTCACACATATGAACACAGTCACAATCTAATTAAAATCTCCCACACAGGAACTACATTTTGAATAATAAGGGGCCACTCATCTAACAACAGCGTTCTTTAAATACAGTAAAACCTCTCTATAACGACCACTCAATTGTGTTAATTAGTTGGTATTTAGAGCAGGTGGCTGCTTAAAGCAAGGTGAAAGTAAAACAGAACGCTCCTATACGCTCCTATAGGAGCGTTCTGTTTTACTTTCACCTTGCTTTAAGCAGCCACCTGTCTTTAACACAAAATACCTGGTGTAATTTAGTGGTCGTTATAGAGAGGTTTTACTGTAATGCACATCTCCTCATGATAATGACATTTCAAAAAGTTTTGTTAAAATCTTTTCAACATAGTGACCAACCGACATGCTGACTCCTATATGCCTATCCTAAACTTCATTTGTCAGATTCATTTTATAGAGTTGGTGGTCTAGATGCAAATTTGGGACGAATTTTCTGTTTCCAATAAGGGAAATTCTACATCACTGAACTTAAACAATATGGAGGAGAAGAAAAACAAACTAGTTCACCCTTAAATATGGGAAATGAGTTAACCAGCATATGAAAATGGTGTAGACCCAGATCAGAATGTTCCTGGAATTACAGAACCCTCTGATCAAGGTCTGCAATGTTTGTCTTTCAAAATCTTCTAGCAAATATAATCCGAATGAACTTAACCATTAAACATAATGCCACGTATTTTCACTTTGAAAATTCAGCAAAGGGTTCTCAGAGGAAACCATGAGATAATTAGATCATCAGAGGATAAGAACAAGTTGGCAGAGTCCACCAAAATAATGCATGGTCAATTTCATCCCTTCAAACAGCAGCCAACCTCAATTTGGAGACTGACACAAATTTACTAATATCCTGTAAGAACAAAGCAGCTTTTGCACAGCAAAACCAAATATCCAACTGGTTAACCCTTTCCTCCATAGGCGACCCAACCTCTTTGAATGAATCTACCGAAAAGGAGCATTTACTAAAGAAAAGGAAAATGTTAAAATTGTGTAGTACTGAAACCATTGTGATAAATAGAGCATCTGTTAATTTGGCTCATTATTATTATCTACATGAATATTCACGAGAAGGGTTAATTTGGCTCATTCTGATCTAGGTCTATATTGTTTGCATATGACAATACACAAATGTTTCCTCAACATCCAAAGGGCCAATGACTCAGACACTATAAGTTAAAATACCATTACAATAAAACCCTGATCATTCAAACACTTAACTCCTCATAGGCTATTTTTAGACACAACCTCTTTGAATAAATCTACCGAAAAGGAGCATTAACTAGAGAAAAGGAAAATTTTAGAATTTTGTAGTTTGAAACAATTGTGATAAAGAGAGCATTAATTTTGCTCCTATGGAGCAATGCTCTATTTATCACAATGGTTTCGCAAAGTGACTTTTACAGAAGCGTCAAATGGCGTCAATATGCAGGAATGGGTTAAAGACAAGTGGAAGCGTAATGAAAAGTGAAAGTCATGCAGAAAGGAGCTTTCTGCATGACTTTCACCCTACATTAAGCAGAGCCACCAACCTAAACAAGCATCAATTTGCCATTACTAAAAGGTCAACGTATCGAGTTTTTACTGTTTTTACACAAGAATCTGAATTCTTCTGCAGTAAAGAACAAGATACAGTAACACCTCTCTAAAAGGACCACCAACAAACATTTTGGGTCTTACACGCAGGTGGTAGCTAAATGAATGACCCAAAATAAGTCAAAAGCTCCAGTAGATGCTTTCTTCATTACTTTCATCCTTCCTTAAATCTAATTTAAACACATCCATATCAATTATGTGTTTGTTTTAGAGAGTTTCTACTGATGTATTGGACCAAAACTGATATTGGATATAGTGGTATTTAATGCACGTCCAACAGTCTCATTAAAACAGATACATTGAATTTAATGCAATGTAAATTACAAGTCTCTGATGATTTATTCCAAGTTTTAACCTTTCGAATGTAAAAAAGCTGAGTGTACTGACGTTTGACAACAGTGAAGACCCAAGATCAGCGGGATCCTAGAGGAGCCCTCTGATCAGAAACTGCACTGTTTGTCATTCAAAATCCACTCGCAAAATTAAACTTTCTATACAGAATGACCTCTATAGTGAAACAACGATGGGCTATTCCACTTAGAATATTTGGCGATCAAAGGGTTAACTAGAACTCAGATATCAAGATAGAGGCATATTGTTCTATTCAATAATCTTTATAAGTCAAACCCTACCTTATAGTTACAGTAAAACCTCTCTATAACCACAACTAAATTGTAATAATTAGTTGGTATTTAGGGCAGGTGGCTGCTTAAAGCAAGGTGAAAGTAAAACAGAACGCTCCTATAGGAGCATTCTGTTTTACTTTCACCTTGCTTTAAGCAGCCACCTGCCTTTAACACAAAATACTTGTTACAGAGAGGTTTTACAGTACCCAATAGAGTAGTTTCTCCTAGGATCTTTATGTCACTCTGGATCTAGATAAGATGCTTCACTACTTTATGCCACTTGTGATCTAGATTAGATGTTAGCTGCTCCATTAGTCACTCAGAAGGTAAAAAAGATGCTTAGTTACTCTTAACCCATTCCTCCATAGGCTATTTTTAGATCCAACCACTTTGAATTTGCTCCTATACTGTTTGCACTGGTGATAATAAATATATGCACATGGAAAACAATTTAATTAAAATTCTTGTACCAGCTCTGCCAGCACTGTGTTGGAGCTCATTCATTCTACCAGAAATAATTTAAAGCCCAATCAACAGTCAAGCAACGAAATTCCACATTTGTCATTAGGTTAAAATTGTCACATTAGCTATAAATGAGCGAGAAATGTCGTAGAGCATCATTCTTAATAACCAAACACAAACTTCTAATTTAAGATGTGCGACAAAATCACCTGTAAATTTTAGTGAAATTAATGCCAGTTAGTGCAAATAACCCATTTTGACCCAATTGACGCCTTTTGACATCTCTGTAAAGGCCACTTCTTGAAACCATTGTGATAAATATTAGAGCATTGGCTCCATAAGAACAAAATAATGCTCTATTTATCACAATGGTTTCTAAACTACGGTAGAGTTCTAATATTTTCCTTTTTTCCAGTTAACAGTCCTTTATGGTGGATTTATTCAAAGAGATTGGATCTAAAAATGAGGTAATGGGCTAATTCTCTGAATGCTGGAAATGACATTGCTGGCATCTGCAAACATTGTAGACCCAGATCAGAGAGATTCTATAGAATCCCTCTGATCTGGGTCTGCATTGTTTATCATTCAAATTTCTCTTTAAACCTTTCATAACGAACCATGCCTCCGTAGCCTCTGTAGTTAGATGGGCCATTCAACCTTTATTATAACCAATTCCCTCATGCAAACCCTTATTCAAGCCTTTGCAGACCCAGATCAGATGACTCCTGTAGGATCCATCTGCTCAGGGTCTGCTTTTTCTTTTGCTTATGAAATCATAATAGATTTGACTCGACAGTTTCTACAAATATAAAAAAATTCATGTGTACATAATTATGTACATAAGATATTATAAAAATTCAGATGATAAACATTCATGGTGTCATTATTTCTTAGATGAATATCCAACAGGGAAAGGGTTACAAAGAGAAGAAAACCCAGAGATAGTGCATATAAAGAAATGGTAGAACTTATAACCAAGGCTCCTAGCAACTTTATTACGTTGTTATAGGTAAGAGGGGAGAAAACTGTGTAATTTAAACAAGCAGTAATCAGATTAGCTGCATACCTAACAGCACAGTAATTGTGGAATGGGTTAATTTTTGCCTCACTGTTTTTGCCTCAATCTTTTGAATGCTGACATTTCTAGATGGAATGGTCCATCACTGTTCAATGTGATATGGTAGAATCCATTCAGTAGAAAAATGATAAACTTTGCCAGAGGATATTAAATGACGAACAGTGCAGACTCTGATCAGAAGGCTCCTCCAGGAGTCTTGTATCTAGGTCTACACTGTTTGCAAATGCCAGTAAACTTATTCCCACATTCATAGTTAACCCTTTCCCTCATAGGCTATTTTTAGACCCATCCTCTTTGAATAAATCTAACGAAAAGGAGCATTAACAAGAGAAAAGGAATTTTTTTTTTTAGAATTTTGTAGTTTGAAACCATTGTGATAAATAGAGCATTTGCTCCTATAGGAGCAAATGCTCTATTTATCACAATGGTTTCAAGAAGTGACTATTACAGAGGCGTAGAAAGGCGTATTTATGGAGGAAAGGGTTAACCCATTCCGTAACTGTATATAGTGCAGCTCTTAGTGAACCCTTTCAATGCAGAATTATCAGAATGGAATAGCCCATCATTGTTTAACTATAGAGTCCACTCAGTATGAAAATTTTACCCTTGCTAGAGGATTCTGAATGATTAACAGTGCAGTCCCTGATCAGACGACTCTTCTAGGAGCTCCCTCTCATCTAGGTTACACTGTTAAAAATGCAAATAAAGGTGCATGCATGTTCTGCATTCAAAAGGTTAACAGATTTCTATGTAAATGCCATGGCAATACTTTGTAAACAGAGTTCCAGATAAGACGCGTAAATTAAACATTTTCAAGAATAACTTCTTTATTTATCCACCAAACCTTATGTTGTGACCACTCTTTAGAACCGTCTCTTTGAGACGATTCTAAAGAGTGGTCAAAACATAGGGTTTGGTGGAGGACGATTTTTTTATCTGAGTATATGAACCTTTATCTGTTGCTCTGGTAAACACCAAAGTTCTGCTTCCACAATAGTATCCACCGATCTATTCCATCCTTCATTTCTCAACATGTGCAATGGTATTTTGTTTCATTTCTTGTCAATTATGCATGATGAAAGTGTAAATAAGTTTGGATCCTCAATTGAGATGTTACATTACCGACAATGAATAATTGCACTATGTTGACGGATCTAACTTTACAATTAAATCAAGAAGGAATCGTCTTGGAGAGGGATAATGCTGTGGCTGCATGATTGAGCCATAATATGATAGCAGTGCTCAATATTGTAGGCAAATGACTCAATGACCAGGGGAGTAAATGTACGGTTGGTTGAGCAGTCCTTTGGACTGAAAGTAGACTATAACTAGGTACTTTACTTTACAATACCTTAAGGTACTCAGAAGCACTCTGAGAGAATTGCCCTGCCATACCTTATAACACCATACCATGCCTTTGCATACAGAGTAGATCCAGGTAAAATGGCTCCTATTGGAGACATCTGATCAGAGTCTGCTCTGTTTGCCTATGGGATAATTAGATTAATGTTTCTTCATTGTCTGACATGGCCAAATATTCCTTTGTTTATTGGATATTACTAAATTTTAAGTGAATCTCGGTTATTTGTTGGGGGTGTTTCAGTAAAAACTAATTTACCAGTGTGTGGTTTGAAAATAATGTGTGAAGCAAACAGTGCAGAGCCTTACCAGAGCCCTCGATTCAATCTGAGTCAACATTGTTTGCATTTGTCTCTTTTAACAGACACTAACCCTTAAAATGCTGGACACACATGCATTTGCAAACAGTGTAGATCAAGATTTAGAGGGTTCCTACAGGAGAACTATGTAAGGCTTTAACCCATTCCCTCATAGGCTATTTATAGATCCAAACTCTTCGAGTAAATCTACCGAAAAGGAGCATGAACTAGAGAAAAGGATATTTTTTTTAGAATTTTGTAGTTTGAAACAATTGCGATAAATAGAGCATTAATTTGCTCCTACAGGAGCAAATGCTTTATTTATCACAATGGTTTCAAGAAGTGGCTATTACAGAGGCGTAGAAAGGCGTAGTAATGGAGGAAAGGGTTAATACTGAATGGACTCTGTTGTTAACTCTTTCCTCTATAAATATACTTTTCTACGCCTTTGCAGAGTAGATCCAGATCAGACGACTCCAGTGGACAAAACATTTGTAATTCAAAACCATTGTTGATACAGCTCAACACCGTTTTCAAGTAACAAAGTATCTTTATTCCAAGCAACCATCTCAACATAGAATCGGTAAGCATTCACAAACAATGCATGCAATACCATGCGTTTGCTATGCTGGAATGCACGTGAATCGGAATACAAGAGGAAAGATGCCTGTCAAAATACCTTTCTCAATCCAGCGGGCAATGACTGCCTTCGGGGGAACTATAATGCTGTGTTTTTAACACTTACGTCATAGAAACACAATCAGAAGAATGAAGAGCCATCTCTGTTTCATCACTTTCTGCCACCTGCTTCTAAGAGGGCTTACAAAAACCAACCTATCCAAAACTGCCTGTGCTGGGTATTATGAATCGACTACAAAGGTACCTATGCTCTTGTTGATGACTTGTGCAAGCATGGGTAATTCATCAATGTTATAACATGTGTTTTTATCCTCAATGTACATCTTGACTCTTCACATGTTGCATGTTGTCTACATTTCAATCCTTCCAATTCTGAAAAATCAGATTAAGTGGACTACCCATTGGTATTTAACCCTTTCCTCCATAAATACGCCTTTCTACACCTCTGTAATAACCACTTCTTGAAACCATTGAGCATATTTGCTCCTACAGGAGCAAATGCTCTATTTATCACAATGGTTTCAAAACTACACAATTCTAAAAATTTCCTTTTCTCTAGTAAATGCTCCTTTTTGGTAGATTTATTCAAAGAGGTTGTGTCTAAAAATAGCCTATGGAGGAATGGGTTAACTAAAGAGTCTATTAACTCTTTCCCAGTTCTATTTTTAGTCCAAAAGAATTGTGTGCTAAATTTTTTAATTGTTTCTTTCATTTGAAATTAATGATCACAGGATTCATCTGCTCCTCTACTCACCAGGAGTCGTCAGATCATGATCTATTATATTAACTTATTTACTTACCGAATAAGTATTATATTTCTACATGTCCTGCCATGGTAAACAATACTTCGTTCATGTACCATAATCATTATAAATATTAAGTTAATGGAAGTTCCATAATGTCATTATTTCTTAAAAGATGATTATGTATCAGGTAGAGGGTTGAGAATACTATTTATGTTTCATGCAACACATTTACTGAAAAATGTTGTAAGGACCCGGAAGGGCTGTAACTAATGTTGGTCGAACTCGTGGCCCGACCCTTTTTCATGAAATTGATATATGAAATAAAATATGTTTATACTAATAATATAGCTAACCATTTAATCTATGAATATTCATGAAAGAAATAATGATATCTTGATATACTGATGATTTGGTTTAAGTAGCATATGAGCACAGGAATTCTTATCCATTGCACAACTTTAGAATTAGATCTATATCATTTCAGACCCTGATAAGACGGTTCCTTGTTTGCAAGGGCATAGAAAATCATATTAATGGAGTAAAGGGTTAAAAACCTTAGCAGTGGACAATTTTTGTAGACCAAATTTACTAAGTGTCAGCCTCTTCCTTCAGCGGAATATTCTGTAGAGTTTGGTCTGACTCAGCATTCATATGATAATAAAAGCACCAAGTCACTTGGTGTCCAATCGGAATCCAAACCCTTTGTGACTGTGAGTTATCCAGAATCAGTCCATGGATTGATTAAACACATGAGGTAATATCATGACTGTAACCCCTTGATTATTCAAAACATCACATACTTTTGACTTCTCATCTATAGTATACATTTAGAGTTACTCTATAATTACCTTAAATATTCAAACACACCTAAACATACCTAGACAAACAGGGCAGACCCAGATCAAACAGATCCTGAAGAAGCACTATGATCTGGTTCTAAACTCTTTGCTTACTATGTTACTAAAATTTTGAAGTTATCAAAGTGTTGCTAAATTAAATTGTTCTGCTTACAAACAGGACTGGTGGAACAGCTCACTGAGATTGCCTGCTTCAATACTTAGAGTAATTAGGATATGCAGAAAACAAAAAACATGACAAAGACAAATCCCAATGCCCCCATCCCTATGAAGTTAGGGCATAAAAATAAAGTGGGTAACTCTTGAGTGTTGTTTTTTTTCTGTAAAAATATATTGTAATTCAGAAAGCATTGATAGTTCATTTGGAAACCAAAATGTTCCAATATAGTTGGACAAAAAATGAAAAGTCCTGGTTTAGAGAGGACGGGAGTACTTCCCCAAACATACCTTAGTCATGTTTTGCATAGTTATCTGCTGTAGCAGACAATTAAGCACAAGATTATCAAGATGGAAAAAACTATATAGGCAGCCTACACCTTTATTATTCATCCCATGATGCCTTGTCAATGTCAATGTATCTATTTTACCATGGAGTGCAATGGTCTGAACACACTGAATATGCTGAATATACAAATTGGTATACAGTCCATTCACTTTCAAGGGGTTATACTTGCTAGCATATTTTCGAAGACAAACTGTGCAGACCCAGATCTGGGCGAACACTGTTTGCAAATGCCAGTACACTTGTTTCCCCATATTCAAAGTGGTAAGCTTGAAGTTGCCTTACATGTTTGCACACCAAATAATTGCTGTCTGTAACATCATTAATTTGAACAATTCTCAATCTTAACCCTTCTCTTGCTGAATTTTAAAATACATGTCTCCTTCTTTACCCATGCCCTGTTGTATAATTACATATATCTTCACTGTGTACAAGTATTTCGCTGTGCAATCACTGCTCTGGAGTGCACTGGTTGCACAATCAATTTGTAAATAGTGCAGACCCTGATGAGACAGCTCCTGCAGGAGCTGTCTCATCAGGGTCTTCACTATTTACAGGTAGGTATATTGACGTGAATAGCAAGCGAAGATTTATTTTAATTACATTTATATTCACTAGTACAATCAGAGTGACAAACTGTTTGGATCCTGTTGAGATGCTTTCTCATCTGGATCAAAACTACCTGCAAGGGTTACCATTCACAGGCAAAGAGCTTAGAAGCTCATTAGAGAAGCTCAAACAACCTGACTACGCAATTCTATCTGAAATGTGCACCTCAAATATATTTACTCCTAATTACACTGTTGATGCAGAAGTTTTCTGCATTACTTTCTGTCATCATTAAATCTTTGCATTCTAAGTAACTGTTGTCTTCAGAAACTGCTGTTTGCTACAGTTATCAAAGTGAAACTTTCTTCCCTTTCTCTTGAATTAACCAACTAGGGTGTCAAACAGTTTGGGTTCTGATGAGAGGCTGTCGAGTTAGTTGACATCTCATCAGGATAACTGTTTGCAGGTTGTAACCACTCCTATACATTATCATTTATATTTGAACTACCATGCAAACTGTTTAACAGCCAAAATTTAAACCCTTATGATTGCTGGGACCTTTGGCCTCTAACAGTGACCTTGACCTTTCAGAGACTGACCAGTCTTGCGCCCAACACATCTTGATGCAGTGAGCATTTAGGCAATGTTATTTCAAAATCCATGTACGCATGTCACGGCTGCATAACAGACATGCAAATGGGGAATCATAATCTTGAACTTTGAGAGACGGACTTTTGATGGAACGCTCAGTTATTATATGCCTTATATGCTGCCCTTTTTCAAAGGGGTGCATTTAAATTAATTGCAAGCCTAACCATCTGGCTTCAGTAATTGATGGAATACAAGTAAGTCTTCACACTGCAGCAATATCCAATACTTCACTAGTTTATTTGGTTCTCTCTCACTGATCTTTGCTTCTTAATTTATCATAGCAAAGGCCTTAGTGGCTCCCTTGAGAAAGTCTGATATCTCCACAAGATTATAAAGAATTCATTACAACACAATAACAGAAAATTTACCACCCATCTATTGCAGCTAATACAGTGTATAGCTGTTAATTTGATGGGTCAAAATTTGGAGCCTAGAAAAGAGATACTTGGCAACCTACTCAAAATGTTAGTTAATGTGTGCAAACTTGAAAAGCAACGCAAAACCTTTGATCCTAGATTAAATTTTGTGCACTTGATAAAACCTCCAAGATAAACATGTAAAAGGTGACAAGATATTTGCCAGAGCCATTTAAGGTCTTTAGGTGATATATTAATATTGCATTGCCTGATCTTCACCTTTCCTACAGTAGCTCCAAAGACTTTTAACCCATTCCCTCATATTGACGACTTTTGACGACTCTGTTAAAGTTACTTTGTGAAACCATTGTGATAAATAGAGCATTTGCTCCTATAGGAGCAAATGCTCTATTTATCACAATGATTTCAAACTACAAAATTCTATTTTTTTCCTTTTCTCTAGTTAATGCTCCTTTTCTGTAGATTTATTCAAAGAGAGTGAATCTAAAAATAGCCTATGAGGTAATGGGTTAAGAGTTGTCTGAGTTACTCTAATGTTGTTGTTTTTTATCAGTCTTGTGTAACCTCTATACCTAACCATTGTTTATGTCAACTATAAACCCTTTACTCCATGAATACTAATGTGCAAGAAATAATGACATCATGAATATTAATGAGCTACAAGCAGAGTTTTACATTAAATTAGCTCTCCATTTCCAGCAGAAAAAAATTCAAAATCTGCTGCATAATAAGTTATGCCTCTACTCCATGGACATTCATGGCAGACTCCACCCATAATGAACATAAATTAACTAATTATTTTATATTGTTATATGTATAAAACAAGTGAAACAAAAGCTCACCTGAGCATAATTATATACAGGTGAGCTAACAAGTGAATATAAAGCTATGCCAAACAGTATAGAATCACATCTGAGATATTCTATAAGCAAACAGAGCAGACCCTGATCAGACGGCTCCTACAGGAGCTGTCTGATCTGGGTCTTATCTGTTTGCAAAGGTGTCAAAAGGCGTCTGTATGAAGTAAAAGGTCAAATATGGATGGGTTGCTAATGAACACATAGCTGCAAGATCCTTAGGGAATAATTATTTATGTCTGTAGATATTTCATCCTTGTTTACAATCAGGTAACAGATGTGTTCCTTTATGCACTTTGTTGGTTAATCAAAATGCTGAAATCTTTATCACTGGTACTCCTTCCCAGGATCTAAGATGCAATTCACACATTTCATCATTTCTAACAGAATTCTTCAGAAGTCCAGATAAGATGTGTACATTAAAACATTTTCAAGAATTACTCCTTTGTTTCTCCACCAAACCCTATGTTGTGACAGTCTATACTTATTCAGAAGTCTACAGTTTAGACCCTCATCAGAAGGCTCCTACCTGTTTGTAAAGGTGTGAAAAGGGACATTTATGGAGTAAAGCTTTAACCCTTTACTGCCATGAATATTCATGTCAGAAATGGTGACATCATGAATATCAATTAGATTATTTTTATTAACACATGAAATGTTTGCCTAAATATAAACTATAGAATCATATCTATACTATTCTATAAACAAACAGAGCAGACTCTGATCAGACGGCTCCAATAGGAGCCGTCTGATCTGGGTCTACTCTGTTTGCAAATGCATAGAAGGACGTAGTTATGGAGTAAAGTGTTAAGCCTTTCAAACTACAGGTACTCTAAAGTTAAACACTGACAGGCTATCCCACACTGAAAACTCAATGTTGAAAGGGTTAAGACAACTGATGATTAACAGAATTAAGAGATCTGTAAATTTGCCAGTGAAAGAAACACCTCTCAGAACAAATCTCACCATTACTACATTACCTTAATTATCCCAATTTTCAACTAGACCATCACAGACAAATAGTGTAGTTCAAAATAAAATTGTTCATCTCAGAGCTACAAATAATGGTGCTTAGTAACCCAAATACTAAAATCATCATTTCTCCACCGAACCCTATACTGTAGCCACTCTTTAGAATCGTCTCGAACAGTGCAGAATTTTCTTCAGCTGTCTAGAAAAGGTCTGATGTCTGAGTATTTAGAATAAATAAGGTAATACTATTTAATTTATAGCCTGCTAAGCATATTACCTTAAATGCCAAGCAGAAATCGTCTTTTGCCTTAATTCTCAATGTAGCATTTTCTCCCATCTCTTTTCAACACACATAATCTGGGTGTCAAACAATTTGGATCCAGATAATCTGGACCCAAACAGTTTGCATTACCAGTCCTACCATGAGATGCTGCAGGTTTACAGGCCTGAAATTTGTTTCGAATTACTTTGCACTTAGAAATGCTCATTAGTTTACTAAATTTTTCACCCAAGTGTTCCGAGACCTTAGTCTAAAGATAATATCTGTTTTCAATAAACCTGCCACAGACAATGAAAAGCACAGTATAAGTACCAAATTGCACTTCAAAACACATGTGCTTAACCCTTTCAATGCCGAGTTATCAAACTATGAAATGAACCATTGTAACCATTTCATTAATAAACATTTATACATGAATTGGTCACTTCATGAATATTTATTAACCCTTTCCTCCATAAATACTGGGTACACCTTTCTACACCTCTGTAAAAGTCACCTGTTGAAACCATTGTGATAAATAGAGCATTTGCTCCTATAGGAGCAAATGCTCTATTTATCACAATGGTTTCAATACTACACAATTCTAAAATTTTCCGTAATGCTAGTAAATTATTTATTCAAAGAGGTTAGATTTAAAAATAGCCTATGAGGGAATGGGTTAACTTATTTTTTATAATATAAAAGTTTCATATGTTTTGCTTTATCAAAAAAGATCAGACCTATATAATTCCATAAGCAAACATGAGCAGACCTCATCAGACGGATCCTACTGGAGATGACTGATCTGGGTCTACTCTGTTTGCAAAGGGGTTAGACGATACCCTAATTGCCCCAAGTATTCCGGCATCCAACCTTTCCTCTCAACCAGTTTGTAATACTAAATAATCCAATTTGACACATTTTGGAAACTTTACATTAGACTAATATAGTTACGAGTTAATAGTGTAGATCCTGGTGAAATGGCTCCTTCTGAACTGTTTGATCTAGGTCTATACTATTTGCCTATGTTTGTCCGAAACTAAGAGTAATTAAGGTACTTAGATTTTGTCTAAATAATAACAGGATTTTTTCAAAGTTTGGGAAAAAGTGTTGCTTAATTTAACCCTTTCCAGCATATTGACGACTTCTGATGACTCTGTAGAAGTCACTTTATGAAACCATTGTGATAAATAGAGCATTTGCTTCTATAGGAGCAAATGCTCTATTTATCACAATGGTTTCAAACTACAAAATTCTAAAAAAAATCCTTTTCTCTAGTTAATGATCCTTTTCGGTAGATTTATTCAAAGAGGTTGTATCTAAAAATAGCCTATACGGTAAAGGGTTAACAAAATTCGAATCTACTTCAATCCCAATAGTAATTTTGTCTCCAGTGCTTCAGCTGTTTGATGCCAGTATCAATCAGTTTGGGATTCTGATGAGACCCACGAGTGGCTTGACATCTCATCAGTATCTAAACTGTTTGCATGTTTTTGCTTATGAAAATTGCCTTCAGCATGCTAAAAGTTAAACCTTTGAATGTGAGGAAGCAGTGTACTGGTATTTGTAACCAGCGTAGACCCACATCAAAGGGGTTCTTGAGGAGCCCTCTGATCAAAATCCGTCAGCATTTTTTTTTGCCTTTCGTATTATTGAATGAAATAATTATTACCGAGTCGTTCCATTGTGAATATTGAGCAATCAAAGGATTAATGAACAACATCATCTAAAGCCTCAGCTCCCAGCAGTCCATAACTCTGCCAGCTAATTGCAAACACTGTCATCAAGAGATGCACCTTTTTTCTGCATCAGCTCCTTGCATACTTAGGTAACTGTCATCGGATGAAATTCTCAAAGTAATGTTCATCTTCATTTCTCTTCAAAAATGACATAAGAGTGGCAAACCGTTTGGTCCTGATGAGGTTCCAATTCTCATTGGGTATCAGCCTGGGTGCATAGACAAGCACAAATTTGCCACTAGCGTACAAAGAGTGTAAAACAGACCAGAAATGCTAGCCTACTCATAAAATATGAAGCGTTCTTGTTCCTCATTAGAGTTAAAATTGAGACACTTTAGGAGAATACTTCACTACCGGATGGAACTACAGTATATGCATGTGCTGCAATGCTTACAAAATTATCCCTTTTCTTGTTGAATTTTCATGTAAGAAATGACATCATGAATATTTATTAGCTGAGATTTTTTTATAATGGCAGTATCATGTACACATTATTTTTTGGTAGAAACTGTTGAGTCAAATTTATTATAATCTCATAACCAAACAGAGCAGACCCTGATCAGACGGCTCCTTAGTAGGATCCGTTTGACCTGGGTCTCTGTTTGCAAAGTTGTGACAAAATGTTTATAAATATGAAGGAAAGGGTTAATTCAACTCTTTGCATACTAGCAGTGAATTTGTGAATATGTACGCAGATAGTTTTAATCCAAATCTGAGAAGCTGCATGAGTAACCCCTTGTCTTATCAAGATCCTGTCACTGTTAACCCATTCCCATAAAGGCTATTTTTAGACCCAACCTCTTTGAATGAATCTACCCAAAAGGAGCATTTACTGGAGAAAAGTAAAATTTTAGAATTTTGTAGTTTGAAACCATTGTGATAAATAGAGCATTTGCTCCTATAGGAGCAAATGCTCTATTTATCACAATGGTTTCAAAAAGTGGTTATTACAGAGGCTTAGAAAGGCGTATTTATGGAGGAAAGGGTTAACTATAGAGAGTACGCTTAGTATAGCTAGAGAATTCTGAATGATAAACAGTACAGACTGAGACTGATCAAAGGGCTCCTATTGGAGCTCTCTGTTCTGGGTCTACAATGTTTACAAATGACAGTACATGCGTGTCCCACATTCAAAGGATTAAAAGCAAGAAACAAGAAATATCTTTACACATGCAAGAAGACAATATAACACGTCAATAGGACACGGATGCTCCTGCTACTGCTGAGGCAAAATACCATCAGAAACTCAGCATGCATTTTTTGGTAATACATGTATTGTCAAATATGAAATTCCAGCCATCCTGCCAAACATTATAGATGGAAACCATTTTAAGATGCCCTTACACATGCACATATGGGTAATATTGTAGAGCTGCAGTTAAGAAGCGAGTTTCGAAAATTGAGTTTAGAAAATCTAATTAAATATTTTTGAAATTTCCTGCCAAACCTAATATCTTCCTGCAAGAATTGTCTCTCTGAGGCTGTGCTAACGAGCTGCAGCAAGATAGAGAGATTAGTAAGAGATCAGTGTGCATCCTATTTACAGCCCTGATAGTTTATTTTTCAAACAATATGGCCGCATAATAAAAAATATGGAAATTTGACATTCTCAGTATTTCCTAAGAATTCTTCTGTCCTTGCTTTTGAGACTAGAAATTGAACATAAAAACTACTTTGAGCACATGGACAGGTCCATTCACTAAACCATATATTATAGTCTTCATTGAGACGATAGCAAATGATAAAGTTTACCCTCTCTTTGAATATTCATGTAAGAAATAATGTATGTATGTATGAACATTAATTCATTTTTATAATAGTACAGTAAAACCTCTCTATAAAGGCCACTAAATTACATCAAGTATTTTCTGTTAAATGCAGGTGGCCGCTTAAAGCAAGGTGAAAGTAAAACAGAACGCTCCTATAGGAGCATTCTGTTTTACTTTCACCTTACTTTAAGCAGCCACCTGCCCTAAATACCAACTAATTAACACAATTTAGTGGCTGTTATAGAGAGGTTTTACTGTATATGAACGCATGATTTGATTTTTTTTGGCCATGGCAGAAACTGTAGAAGCAGACCTTGATCAGATGGCTCCTGATCAGACTGCTCCCACAGAGTTGTCATATCTGGGTCTACTCTGTTTGTAAATGCATTAAAAGTCATATCTATAGAGTTAATCCTACTCAGCACATAACTGTATGTGCATTAGTAACATGTATGTGCATTAGTAACCTAATGTAGCTCTTCGATAAATAGCTGTCAGGCATGCATTCCGTTCCATTCAAAGCTTTCATCACCTCTCCATAGTTGACGCTGTAACTGATAGAGGCCACTTTGCAAACAGAACAGACCAAGATCAGATGGCTCCTTGCCATAGCCAACAATTCATGTGTTCATAATGCCATTATAAAAATGCTGCTAATAAATATTCATGATGTCATTATTTCTTACATGAATATTCATGAGGTAAAGGGTTAAACACTGTTGAACACATGTACCGACAGCTACACAATCTGCAGTCATCCTTTATATGTCATCAGTTTTCAAAAACATTCTACTAACAAAACAATCAAACAAGAGAACTTCTAACAGGAACTTGCAGCAATTAACGACAAGACTTCATGGATGGTTGTTGGGGCTGTCAAAACTGTGAAAAGCATTCCTGCTCTTCTCTGTCATAATCTGCAAAAAGTTTGATATCATCTGCAGACACTGCAATCAACAGATGGGGAGGCACTGGAAGCCTTCACACTTAGAATAGGTGGTTTGCCTTTTACCTGATACAGATCACTTTTAACCCTTTCCCTGTTCTATGTTTATTTCAAATTTCAATACCTATAGAATATTCATGGACAAAATAGTTTTTATGAAATATGAAAAAGTGGAGCATTGTAGACATTTTAGAAAGCAAAGAAACAGATCTTTCAAATTCTATTAGCAAACAGAGCAGACCCTGATCAGACGGCTCCTCTAGTCTGATCTGGGTCTACTCTGTTTGCAGATGGGTTAACCCGCCATGAATATTCATGCAAGAAATAATGAGCTAATGAATATTAATTAGATTAATTGCTATAATAGCACAATGAACATATGAATTGTTTGTCCGGGCAGAAACTTTAGAATCATATACATATTACATCAAATGCAAACAGAGCAGACCCTGATCAGACGGCTCATCATACTCTGCAAATGTGTGAAAAGGCATTTATATGAGGGAAAGGGTTAAGTTCCAAACATATGAATTCATACAATTTAAATTCACCACGTCACTGCTCTCTTCAGAGATTCAACTTGACATTTTCAAACATTTCTTACAATTCCTTCAGCTCAACATTTAACACCTTTCACAGTTCCGTGCCGTAAAACATGTTTTAATTAAAGATTAACAAATATTTCAGGCAATAAATTCAATTTATTTGTTAATTTGGGAATTCACTTCAGTTAGCAGCTTAATGTATTGATTTCACAAAAACAGTTTCTATACTGGGGAAGCCAAAGAACCTTGAAACTACAGTTACGATCTGATTATGTCTTGAAATTCCTTGAAGAATACGCGGCAGAGTCATGGGTTAAAAGGCTTATGTACATCATTTCTCAACTACAATCTATGTTGTGACCACTCTTCTGAATTGTATGTTGTGAGCATTTCAGAATGGTCTTGGAAGTGACAAATTCTAAAGCACCATCAGCAGAATGATAGTGTTTGGTGGAGAAATAAAGGAGGAAATAATGTAATTTATCCTTCCCCTGTTCAATATTCATGTAAGAAATTATGACATCGTGAAGTTTTATAATGTAAACTTTTCAAGGAATTTTTTTTTTTGCTTTGACAAAAACTGTAGAATCAGATCTACATAATGTAAAAAGCAAACAGAGGAGACAGGAGCTGTCTGATCTGGGTCTACTCTGTATGTAAATGTGTGAAAATTTGTTTAATGTATGCCTCTGCTATGCAGTATGGTGCAACTCTAAATTACCTGATGAATATTTGTGTCAGGCTCCGCCCATTATGAATACTAATTAACTAATATATGTATATAAAACAAGAGGATAAATTGCTATGACAAAGAGTACAGAAACAGACCTAAGATATTCTATGAACATAAAAAGATCAGGCCCTGGGTCTACTCTGTTTGCAAAGGTGTCAAAAGGTATCTCTAACAAGTCCTTGAAATACCTATATGATTCTATAGTTCCTGCCAAGGCCACAATTTCCTGTGTTCATATGCCATTTACAAAATTCATGAAATCATTATTTCCTACATAATAATATCCACCAGGGAAAGGGTTAACCCATTACCTCATAAGCCATTTTAGATTTTACATCTTTGAATTTCTACCGAAAAGGAGCATTACTAGAGAAAAGGAAACTTAGAATTGTGTAGTTTTGAAACCATTGTGATAAATAGAGTATTTGCTCCTATGGAGCAAATGCTCTATTTATCACAATGGTTTCATAAAGAGACTTTTACAGAGGCGTAGAAAGGCGTATTTATGGAGGGAAGGGTTAACATACCACATATGAATTATTTCACCCATTTCAAACAAGCTGTATCCCCATATGTGTTTGTTATTTGACAGTGTTCATTGTTTCTTAGTACATATTGACACCAAACAAAACTAAATAAATCATAGGAGTTTCCTCCCCTGAGGTCTGGGTCATGTCAAGGTATTACAAGAAATGTCTAACTGTCTGTTACACAAGACGAAACCCATTTGGATCTGTACGTTACTGCTGTGTGTTCATCAACTTAAAACATTGATACTATGAACAGGAGTGCTTTCATAATGACAATAACTCAGTCAGGAAATACATCGTTAATAATGCAAACAATGGGTGCTGTTGAAGTCCCTGCATGGCTGAAGAAATAAAGAAATAGATGCACCTTAACCCATTCCCTCATAGGCTATTTTTAGATACAACCTCTTTAAATAAATCTACCGGAAAGGAGCATTAACTAGAGAAAAGATTTTTTTTAGAATTTTGTACTTTGAAACAATTGTGATAGAGCATTTATCACAATGGTTTCACAACTTGACTTTTACAGAGTCGTCAAAAGTCGTCAATATGAGTTACCCCAAGTACTCGGACAAACAAGCTTAGGCAAGTAGTGTAGACCCAGATCAAACTGGTCATGAATGAGAACTTTAATCAGGGTCTGCACTCAAATTCAAATGTGTCAAAAATTGAATAACAGTAGAACCTGTCTTAAGCCGCCATTAAAAAAAGGTCTAATTATGGGTCTGTATGGCAGGTAGCTTAAAGCAGGGTAAAAGTAATGCATTACTTTTGTCCTGCATTAACCCTTTCCCTTATATAAACGTGTTTTCACGCATTTGCAAACAGAGTAGAACCAGATCAGACGGCTCCTCTAGGAGCCGTCTGATCAGGGTCTGCTCTGTTTGCTAATAGAATTTGATAGATCTGTTTCTTTACTTTCTAAAATGTGTACAATGCTCCATCTTCCAGATTTCTTTATACCTATTATGTTAATGAATATTCAGTAGGTATTGAAATCTGGCCTGAATACAGAACAGGGAAAGGGTTAACCCATTCCCTCATATTGACGACTTTTGACGACTTTGTAAAAGTTACTTTGTGAAACCATTGTGATAATAGAGCATTTGCTGCTATAGTAGCAAATGCTCTATTTATCACAATGGTTTCAAAATACAAATTCTAAAATTTTCCTTTTCTCTAGTTAAGGCTCCTTTTCGGTAGATTTATTCAAAGAGGTTGTATCTAAAAATAGACTATGAGGTAATGGGTTAAGCAACCACATGTTTTTTAAGACTCCTATGTTCAATACATAAATGGCTGTTTAGGACAGGTTCTTAGTACTGTATTCAGCTTTATAAACACTGGCCCTGTGAGATAAGGTGTCTGAATAGTGTAGACAAGAAGTTTTATGGCCATATTCATTGTGGCACTGTTTGATAATGACTGTTTGAGAAATGTAGATGATGGCAGTATAACCCTTAACCCTGTCCCTGTTGCATATTCATTTAAGAAATAATGACATCATGAATATTTATCAGCTGAATTAGTATACAGAATTGTTTTGGTATTGGTAGAAATTAAAAATTAAGAGTTACAAGTCGGTCTATTAGAATTTCACAAGCAAACAGATAAGACACTGAACAGACGGCTCGTACAAGTGCTGTCTGATTCTGGGTCTACTCTGTATGGAAAAGTGTACAAAAGCGGTCCCATAAGGGAAAGGGTTAACTAAATCATACATACATCATTTAACACATTTGCAAACAGAGCAGACCCAGATGAGAGGACTCTTGTAGAAGTCGTCCAATCAGGGTCTGCTCTATTTGCTTATGGACTAATACAGTTTCTGCCAAGGCCAAAAAAGTGTTGTGTTCATCCAATTAATATTCATGATGTGATTATTTCTTACATGAATATTCATGTGGTAAAGGGCTCACAAATATACAGTAAAACCTCTCTATAACGGCCACTAAATTGTGTTTATTAGTTGCTATTTAGGGCAGGTGGCTGCTTAAAGCAAGGTGAAAGTAAAACAGAACGCTCCAATAGGAGCGTTCTGTTTTACTTTCACCTTGCTTTAAGCAGCCATCTGCCTTTAACACAAAATACTTTATGTAATTTTTAGTGGCCGTTATAGAGAGGTTTTACTGTAGTGTGCCTAGTGAATGATTGAAAGACAAAAGACAACATGCTATAAACATTCCAGCTGGATTCTTTCAAATATCCCTTTGTGCAGTAAGAAGCAGGCTCATCAAAAGGAATTCAAAATTATACCAGTTAATAAACTTACTGTAATTAAAAGAGCTCTGTAACAGGAGAATTGATCAAATGCCATCACTTGCTCCACATAAAACGGCTGATGAAATATGCCTGACATTTTAATTGTTCTAACTGTCAGCTTCTTCTTCTCACAAGAAGGGGGAGCCTGAATGTGGGTGTTTACAATTCATCTCTTTGTTTCAAAGGCAACATGCATCTGCAAGCATGTATGCATTAACATGCACCTGCAAGCATGTATGCATTAACATTTCAAATGCTAGATTATAAGTTAACCCTTTCCTCCATGAATATTCATAGAAGAAATATTGACATTATGAATATTAAATTATTAATTTGTTTAATAAAGCACATGGGCAAAGAATATTCTCTCCGTGGCAGAAACTGCAGAATCATATCTATATTATATCATAAGCAAACAGAGTAGACCCTGATCAGACGGCTCCTATAGGAGCCGTCTGATCTGGGTCTACTCTGTTAGCAAATGCGTGAAAACGCATTTATATGAAGGAAAGGGTTAATGACTGTTCACTAATGAACATTAAAGTATGAATCTTCATGAATATATATTAACCAGTTCATGAATATTAAAAAAAAATTCTTTAACTTTTTTCAGAGGATTTTTTGGCTTATACAAAACCTGTAAGATGAAATCAGAACAGACCCTGATCAGATGGCCTCTACAGGAGTCATCAGATTTGGGTATACTCTGTTTGCAAAGGTGCGAAAAGGCGTTTGTAAGAGGTAAAGGGTTTTAACTAATATTTGCAATCGGTGTTGACTCAGATCAGAGGCTTTCTCACAGTTAAAAGTATTAACAGATTACTTCTCGCTTTCATACTAAATAGAATCTGTTAACCTATTCCCGCATATTGATGCCTCTGTAGAAGTCACTATATGAAACCACTGTGACTAATAGAGCATTTGCTCCTATGGAGCAAATGCTCTATTTATCACAATGGTTCCAATACTACACAATTCTAACATTTTTCTTTTCTCCAGTAAATGCTCCTTTTCGGTAGATTCATTCAAAGAGGTTGGGTCTAAAAATAGCATATGGAGGAATGGGCTAATCTCTTACTTCATAGAAACCCTTTCCATGCCTTTGCAAACAGAGTAGAACCAACTCAGATGGGTCCTGTAAGAGTCACCTGATCAAGGTCTGCTCTGTTTCCTTATGAAATAATATAGATATGATTCTACAGTTTCTGCAATGGTAAAATATTCTATAGCTTATAATGCAACTATAAAACTTCTGCTGATTAGTATTCATAGCCATTATTTCTTACTTAATATTCATGAGGCATCAAGATTGAATTTAACCACTTGCATACAGTTACAAGAAAAGATTATTTGAAGGAACACATGACTGTGTCACCTACTAGAGGTAGTTTGATGGAAACAAAAAGTGAGACCAAAAAAGCTTGATGAAAATTATGACTTAAGATTTACAGATAAGACAGACGGATGGACGACAGAGAAGTGATTCTTCTGAGTCATCCTACCAGAGAGGGAGACAAAAAAAGTACTGTCTCCTATTGTTTCAAGGAACTGCAAGTATAAATTCACTGCTCTGGAATAACAGTAAATTTTGTCTTGGCTCTTTGTCTTCTTCTGACACATGGAAATTAATGGATTTTTATTCAACATTCAGAGACCTTGAACGAATTTCATCCACACAAAGTTTTAAGATATCATCAATTCCACAAAAAGATTAAATTTACATTTCTTTAAACACAGTGTACATGATTGTCAACAAGTAGCTTGGATTCAGATGAAAGACCATTGGCTTCTAATTGGCTTAATCTCCATCCAGACCCATTTTTATCTCAAATTTCCTCAGTGAGCTGCTGGCTAAGAATTGCTTTTCACCAATGTCTTGGGACAATTACCTCACACGTCAAATACTCATTAATAGGAATTTGGTGATTTGTAATCATTTGAGCAACTGAACACAGGCAGAATTGGCCATTGCATCCATTTTGATTGAGATTATGATGCCCAGTAACATTCACAGCTTGACAAGACACCATATAATTCCTAATAAACATCCCAATCTAATAAACAGCTCCTTACTTCTGGATGAAACTAATAAAACAACTAAAACCCAATATAATATCCATTACATAAAGACAACTAATGTTTAATTATGTGCTTTCTGCATTGCTTTTATTCTGCATTAATCAAACAACCAGTATTAATTAAAAGCACAAAAAACTTCTTTAAAAAAATTGTAACCCCCCCCCCCCACACACACACACAGGTGTTTATTTGAGACAATATGGTAACACCTCCAGCAAGACTATCTCACAAGTCAAACATAGTAGACCCAGAAAAGATAGCTCATGTAAGAGCATCTGAACAAGGTCTGCTATGTTTGCTTATGGAATAATATAGACTCTACAGATTCTGTCATGGCAAAAATTCCTGTACCCATATGTAATCATAAATTAACATCTTATTAATATTCATGACATCATTACAGTAAAACCTCTCTATAATGGCCACTAAAGTACAACAAATATTTTGTGTTAAAGGCAGGTGACTGCTTAAAGCAAGGTGAAAGTAAAACAGAACGCTCCTATAGGAGCATTCTTTTTTTACTTTCACCTTGCTTTAAGCAGCCACCTGCCCTAAATAACAATTAACACAACTTAGTGGCCATTATAGAGAGGTTCTACTGTATTTCTTACACAGAGAATTGAAATGGTAAAGGGCTAATGAAAGTTATTGCCCACTGTAGAGAATCAGACAAATAAGCAAACATCAGATCCAGGATCTACCCTGTTTGAGGCAGAATTCAAAGTAAACTCTTTGCATGCTAACAGAGGATTCTGCTGCCCATTTATGCAAATAGACTAGATCCAGCTGATCAGTTCCAATAAAATATGGGGCCTGATCCGAGATCAGAACTGTTTGTAACTCAGGCTCTACTTCTGCTAAAAAAAATCAGAAAGAAAATTAGCAGATGAAAAAATTACTTTACATGCTGAGTTCACCCTTTACTCCATAGTTACGTCTTCTATGCATTTGCAAACAGAGAAGACCCAGATCAGACAGCTCCTCTCCACTATTTACAAATGCAGATAAATTAACATAAAAAACCCTCTAATGCTACCACCAAAAAGATGTATAATTCTGCATCTTAAATGCAGGTGGTAGCTTAATGCAGATCGAAAGTTATGCAGAAAGCTAGGAGCTTTCTGCATAATTTTCGACATGCTTTTAAAGACATTTATTTCCATTCATAAAGTGGTCGCATTAGACAGGTTTTGCTGTATATACACTAATGGCATGAGAAGGGCTAACCTGTCATGCAATGAAACAAGTGATCACTCCATAGTGAGTGTCAGTCCATTCATTCTCAACCAATCCAAATTTATGTTTTTGCTCTGTAATTATTATTCTGGCAAGAGAAAGCAAGAGAACCATAATTGCTCAATACTGCTCACCTGATTATTTTTTATAATGGCAAATGAAAACAGGACATTTTGGCTCAGGCAGAAACTGTAGAATCTGATCTATAATTGTATCACAAGCAAACAGGGCAGACCATGATCAGACGGCTCCTAAAGGATCTGGGTCTACTCTGTAAATGCAAAGGCGTATTTCTGGAGTAAATGGCTAAACAAGAACAAATCCCAGCTATGTAACAGTTTTCAAATATTTCATACATGTAACTGTCTGGTTCCTTAGAAAAGAAATATTGAAATCTATTCTGAACCCTTTCCCTGTTGAATAGTCATGTAAGAAATCATGAATATTTGTGGCTGAATTTTCATAATGGCATAAAATAATATGTACACATGATATTTTTGGTATTGTTGCATTATTAGAAATTGCAATGTGAAAATCTATTATAATCAAACAGAGCAGATCCTGGTCAGACGACTCCATCTGATCTCGGTCTACTCTTGCAAAAATGTGTATAAGTGTTTGTACGAGGGAAAGGATTAACACATTAGGTATGTTTTTCATGTGCTTGGGCGAGCTAACACCAAATATCCTGACCTAAACTCATAATACATCCATTTGCTCTGCAATCTACATGACAGAATTACCCTATTATGGTAATGCACTTGGGAATTCCCAGACTGGTAGAACAAATATCGTGTTGCTGCTAATACCATTGTCTATTTGATTGTCTATATCATACAAACAAGTCTTTAGCTTACATCTAAACACAAACCATCCAAGGTCATTGTCAATAGCAATGGGAAGCTTCAACTTGCAAACAAGGATGACTTCTTCCAATATGGCTTGTGAACAGGGATAAACAAATTCTATGCTTCCTAAAGTTTACTGCTGCCAAATCACAACTTTACTTGTTTTCTGATCAAATTTATTACAGATTAATTTACTCCTCTCCAATAAAGATGTGTAAGACTCCACTGCAAAAGTAATGCAGAAAGCTTCTATACAGCAGAACTTGAAAAGGCAGTTTTTTGCTTAATGCAGGTCAAAAGTAATGCAGAAAGCTCTTACAGCAGCTTTCTGCATTACTTTTGACCTGCAATAAGCAAAAACCTGCTTTTAGCACTCCTATAAACGAATGGCCGCTAAGGACAGGTTTTACTGTACACAAGACCTATGCAAAAATAATGTAATAAGACTATAACCCTTTGAATGTGGGACATGTATGTACCGTCATTTGCAAACAATGTAGACCAAGATCAGAGGGTTCCTAGAGTAGCCCTCTGATTGGGTCTGCACTGTTTGTCATTCACTTTAAGCCTTTCATACTGAATTGACTTGTAGTTAACACTAATGGGCCAATCCATTTTGAAAGTTCTGCATTGAAAAGGTTGTAATTAGCTTGTCACAAGACACTTACCCCTGGCATTGTTTTGATATTGTGTAGAGCATTCTGTGCCTCCAAGGCAGCTTTTCTTGTGTAAAATGTGACAAAACAGCAGCCTGCAAAGAGAAAAGACACATGTATAAAATCAACAAACAACACATATTTTGATATTTAAGTCTTTAATAAGAACATCCATCCACATCCCCATTCTCACTAAATCAAATATTTTACTTCTATTGATAGAGGTTCCACATGTTCTTCAATATTTCTAAAATACCAGGCTGAAATTTATGCAATTGCTGTAAGCAATAAATCCTACGAAATTGAGCAAAACATTTTGGGACCTTCCAAAAACTCTGCATATCTCCTAAAGCTGGGTTTAAAGTTAGAACAGTAGATCCATTTCAGGAAGCACTGAAAACTTGCACCTTCATGAGATGAGTACAGTAAAACCTCTCTATAACGACCACTAAATTACATCAAGTATTTTGTGTTAAAGGCAGGTGGCTGCTTAAAGCAAGGTAAAAGTAAAACAGAACGCTCCTATGGGAGCGTTCTGTTTTACTTTCACCTTGCTTTAAGCAGTCACCTGCCCTAAACACCAACTAATTGTGTTAATACGGTTAATGGCGGTTATAGAGAGGTTTTTACTGTATATATTTCTAATATGAAGTCTCTGTTGAATAAGATATGACCAAGGTTGAAAGTTTCAGATTGACAAGAAACAAAACAGTTTGAGACCAAAAAACCCAGTATTCTCCCACAAAGAACTTGAGGGCATACACTGTTTAGTTATTGGAAGATAATACATAGCATTTAATTTTCTTCAAAGGCAAAACATTATTGCTGCTATGGAGAAAGAAGTAAAAAGACCTTTATTGGTATGGAACTTTTCTATTTCATGTTTCCATTTTTTGCCTGTAACAATGGACAACCATGAGAATGTGCCTAAGATTTATGAGTGTATAACTACGTAGTGCCATCAACAATGGAATGTTAATACGGAAAAATAATAGTAATCAGAAGATGTTTCTAATGATGATTGGTTAATTGCTGTGTAATTATTCAATTGCAGCTTGCTTACAGCAAAAACAATTTCTGCTCCGAGTCTATGGTATATTAATTCTTTACCTGACAGAGATGCCATGCCTTTCCAAATAAAGTAGACCCAGATCACATGGCTCCCATACAGTCTGCTTTGTTTGCTTATGGAATACTATAGATTTTGGTATATAGTTTTTGCCATTGCCAATAAGGCTTGTATCCATTATGACAGTAATAATTCATCAATTTAATATGCATGATGAAAATATTTCTGAAATGACTACAGTAAAACCTCTCTATAATGGCCACTAAATTATATCAAGTATTTTGTGTTAAAGGCAGATGGCAGCAAGGTAAAGGTAAAACAGAACGCTCCAATTGGAGCGTTCTGTTTTACTTTCACCTTGCTTTAAGCAGTCACCTGCCCTAAATACCAACTAGTTAATATAATCTAGTGGCCGTTATAGAGATGTTTTACCGTATGCATGGGGTAAAGAGTTAAGAGAGACTTGGCACCACTTTTATAAAGTGTCTCAACTTACTCAGGCTCAAAATTTGCATAGAATGTTATTTTAAATGTTACTCTAGGCTAAATTCTTTAACCCTTTCCTTCATACATTATATAAGCACCTTTTTCAAACGGAGTACACCCAGATCAGATGGCTTGTATGATCAGGGTCTGCTCTATTTGCTTACGACATAATATAGATCAGATTCAGCAATTTTTGTCTAAGCCAAAAATTCCATTGAAAGATTGGCCTTATAAAAAATAACTTATTGAATATTCATGAAGTGATCAATTTATGCATAAATGTTCATTAGGGAAACTCTGGGACTGGTTTAGCTATGACATCAGAATTTTAATGTAATAATATTCCAACATGCTGGTTCTTCTTTCTGTCTTGAACAGAAATGTCAATTCAATTACCTCACTACATACTACAGAATTTTCTCTAAATATTTAAATCATTTATACAACTTGCCACATCCAATTGATTTCTGACAGAGTGTGAAGAATACAGTTAATTTCCACCCAACCATTTGCCCAATGCAGATACATATTAATGTTGAAAAGACAGGATGCAGTTTTCTAAATTTACCACTGCTTATGTGGATAAGAGTATCATTGAAATTCAAAAAAATAAATACTCGTAGCAATAATCGAAAAAGATGTCTCTTTCATTATCCGAATTACGTTAAGTATTAGGACATCCAATGGTTTGTTAAACTAAATAGTTCAATTTGGCACCATTTTGAAAACTTTCATTTAGATTGACAGAGAAGTAAATATGGTTCACCATGGCCAAACATTTTGATTTGTGTGTGCACCTATTTGCCTAGGTTTGCCTGAGTAATTAATATTTACACCAAAACCCTCATATGATGTCTAATCCAGATCTGTACTTATATACAATCTATTTTTCAGTAAAATGTTCATAGAAAACATCTAACTTGAGAACAAGTTAACCATAGCTCAAAGTTGATCAAGTGAAGGAGTTAGTTTGTGATGTTAATTAGTCCTATGAGATTTGGACTTATAATTAAGCACCAACATGCTCCAAACTGTGCACACCCGCCTTCCTTCTTTTGCACCTATTTCTTCACCTGCTGTGCAATAATCCTTTGCAAAAACTTCAACATGCACAATTTTCTTACCCTTGCTTTTCTTTCACTTTTTTTTTTTAAAAACAGTGACAGGCAGTTCGGATTGTGATGAGACACTTAGGATACTAGCGTCTCATCTGGATTCAAACTATTTGCAATGTCACTACATAACTGGCATATTGTACGGAAGAAGCTTGTGCAAGAAGCAAGAGCAGGAAGCAACTGACACATTCGGCAGGATGCTGAGGCTGATGCTGCAACAAACATCAAGGCTGTGAACACTCAACACATGTGGTTCCAGTCTTTACCATACCGGCACCTCATTAATGTTATAATTCATAGACTTCAATAGTGCAATACTAATCAACGGTTTGAATGCTGAAATTTGCAAAGGGAAACAGTCCATCATCATTTTATCCAGTATTTTATGAATATTTATGTAAGAAATAATGATATCGTGAATATAAATTAGAATTTTTTTATAATGACACGTAAAAACAGGAATTTTAGGCTAGGTCAGAAACTTTAGAAACATTCATGTATCTTGATTACTCCATAAGCAAGCATGGCGGACCCAGATCAGATGGGTCCTATAGAATCCGTATGATCTGGGTATACTCTGCAAAGGGGTAGAAATGCATATTTATAAAGGAAAGGATTAACCCTCTCCTCCATAAATACACCTTTCACTATGCCTTTGTAATAGTCACTTCTTGAAACCACTGTGATAAAAAAAAGCATTTGCTCCATACGAGCAAATGCTCTATTTATTACAATGGTTTCAATTATAACTATGCAATTCTAAAATTGTCCCTTTTCTCTAGTAAATGCTCCTTTTCGGTAGATTTATTCAATGATGTTGGGTCTAAAAATAGCCTATGAGGGAATGGGTTAATGGTCCATTCAGTACTACTGGAGTATTTTTGATCAGCATTCTTATCTGAGTCTACACTTACACTGGTATGCAAGTAAACCTCTTATGTCACAAAAACGCTTTTTCAGAACTTCGCAAACAGGGTAGAACCAGTTAAGACAATTCCTGTGGGAGACACCTAATCAAGGTGTGTTCTGTCTGCTTATGCAATTATTTAAATCTGATTCTACAGTTTCTACCATTACAAAAACAGTCCATTAAAAAAAAAATCAGTTAACCCTTTCCCTCATATAAACGTGTTTTCACGCATTTGCAAACAGAGTAGACCCAGATCAGACGGCTCCTAGAGGAGCCGTCTGATCAGGGTCTACTTTGTTTGCTAATAGAATTTGAAAGATCTGTTTCTTTGCATTCTAAAATGGCTACAATGTTCCACCTTTGATATTTCATTATAACTATTTTGTCCATGAATATTCGGTAAGTATTGAAATTTTGAATAAACATAGAACAGGGAAAGGGTTAATAAATATTCATTGTGTTATTACTTAATACATAAATATCTATCAGGTAAATGTTTAAACCCATTACTCCATGAATATTCATATAAGAAAGAAAGATATCTTGAATATTAATTTAATTAATGTTTTGTAATGGCACATGAACACAGGAAATATTGGCCGTGGCAGAAACTGCAGAATCAGATCTTTATTATTTCATTAGCAAACAGAGCAGACCCTGGTCAGACAGCTCCTACAGGAGTCCTCTGATCTGGGCCTACCCTGTTTGCAAAGCCATTAAAAGGTGTTACTGTATTCAGGGATTAAAGGGATACCCCATTACCTGCATTCTACAGTTTCTGCCATGTCAAAAAATAACCATGTTCATATTATGCCATTCAAAAAATTCATCTAATTATTTGTGATGTGATTTTTTCTGACATGAATGTTTTCTATGTAAAGGGTTGGGTTATGTAGAAAACAATTTGGATAAGAATTGATTGGTTCTGCATGCTAAAGATTACTGGTAAACTCCAGCAGGTGATGCTCTTGAATTGGCCTGTTCAATGAATTTTCCATGAAATTCCACCAAGATCACCGACACAGCTCAGCTGTTTGACTGATCCATCAAAACCCATAGAAAATGGAATTCCTTTTAAACAGAACACAAAATAGCAGTGCTGCTATCTCTGTGCCAGACAAAGTACATAACAGAGAATGCCTTGTGATTACATCATCCTGGCTTACGACTTTATCCATCTTTCTTTGTTTACAAAAAACATGGTGCATGTTTACCAAAACATCATTAACTCTTTGACTGCTGAATTTTCAACATGGAATTGTCCATCATTGTTTAACAGTACAGTCTATTCAGTATGAAAGGGTTAAATCTCCCACAAGATTCTGAATGACAAACAGGATAGACCCAGATCAGAGGGCTCATACAGGAGCCCTCTGATCTGGGTCTACCCTGTTTGCAAATGAAAGGTAATCCGGTTTCCCGCTTCCAGTGCATTATACAGGTTGCTGCTTGTTATGACAGCAGCTGTTGCTGCTTACACATCCACCCTTTCCTGCACTTAGAGTACCAGATGAAAAAAAAACCTAACACCCATGAAGGTGATTTATACATAATCATGTCTGGAACTAATATCAGATTTCTGCGATTACTTATAAAATCTCCGCCATAGATAGATAACAGTGTCTCCTTCAAAACGGATGTCAGTTGCTATGGTGCGGATTATAATAACTTGGTTTCACATTGAGCTGATGTCAATGCAATGGTAAATTGGCAGGAGATAAATGGATCAATCGCCAATCCTTTCACAATCGATTTGGAAACAAACTACTAGCGAATTCCAGTAAAATCTTCATCGCGTAATTTGGACAATTTATCAAAAGAATCAGCAAATCTTTCTATCGGGCCTGTTGTCAAGTTTTTGCATGTTTATTAGCCAAACCTTACTACCAACCGCAGACAATGATTCTTTTCTAAAGAAACCACCATCACATCTGTCTATACCCCAGGAACATTGACGTGATCATGTACTCACAGTATCTGCAAACAAATCAAAATCCTCTACTATTTGATTCTTCCCAAACTTTAACCCATTCCCTTATATTGACGACTCTGTTAAAGTCACTTTGTGAAACCATTGTGATAAATAGAGCATTTGCTCCTATAGGAGCAAATGCTCTATTTATCACAATGGTTTCAAACTACAAACTTTTCAATGCTTTTCCTTTTCTCTAGTTAATGCTAATTTTCGGTAGATTTATTCAAAGAGATTGTATCTAAATATAGCCTATGAGGTAATGGGTTAACCGTCCGAATGCAGGAAACAAATGTATTGGCATTTTGCAAACAGTGTAGACCAAAAGTCTTCAGTTTGTATTCAAGATTTTAGCTTTTCCTACTGAACTGACTCTAATGTTAACCCTTTATTCCATGAACAATAAAGTAAGAAATAATTATATCATGAATATTAATTAAATACAGTCTTTTGATGGCAAAGTTTTGGACATGGCAGAAACTGCAGAATTAGATATATGCTCTTTCATATGATCTTTGCCAAGGCATAAAAATTCCTCTCTTAATATTCAATATTCACAGGATAAAGAAAGTCCACCAGGGATTTTTAGCAGTCAGATTGGCAAAAAACATTCTCAAGGCAAGTGATGATCTAAACATTATTTATGAAAACCCATTGTATCATTCTTAACACTCTCATTATAGACGACCTTGTGCCTAATGGTAAACTAATCAAAAAATACAATTCAAAGTACATAAACTTTTAATGGATAAACCATATGTGAACTCCCAAGAACATACTGGCAGACAGCACTTGTGATTCCTGCATTAGGAGAGGTAGTGTATCATTATAACTGTCATATGTCTGTCGTCACATGTCATGTAATGTACCGTCATTTCAATTATTTGGGGCCCTATTAACCCAGACTCACATGTGCAAACTACTAAGATCCATGAGATGCCAAGTAACTCGGTGTCTCATCAGGATCCAAGGTAATTTTGACACTTCATCAATAGTTTCTTAAAATCATACAGAAGTAGTTAATATTACATCCGATCCAAATTAAAGAAACTTTATTTTATTCAAAGGCTAGTATGAGTTAACCTTTCCCTTGCTGAATTTTAAAATACATTTCTCCTTCTTTACCCATGCCCTGTTGTATAATTACATATAGCTCCACTGTGTACAAGTATTTCACTGTGTAATCACTGCTGTGTAGTGCACTGGTTGCACAATCAACTTGTAAATAGTGCAGACCCTGATGAGACAGCCCTTGCAGGAGCTGTCTCATCTGGGTCTTCACTATTTACAGGTAGGTTTATTGACATGAATAGCAAGCAAAGGGTTAAAAACAAAACAACTACCAAAAGGCAAATGACCGGAACATTGACCCAGGGAAGTGCTTCACCTGAGCAACAATTCATCATCATGGTGGTTTATGAGAATTAGTGAAAGCAAATTATTGAGTTAAAAAATGTGAACTTGTTTCAAAATTCAATTGTAAAGCTACTGCATTGTAAAAGTGTCAGACACTTCTTGAACTAATGTGCTGCCTATACTAGCAATTTTTTCCTTGACAGACAGATGGCATCATAACTGTTCCCTTTTGAATTTTAAGACTGAAATAGCCAACTATACTAGTCTATAGCATCCACTCAATATGAAAGCCTTAAACTTGTTAGAGGATTTTGAGTGACAAACACTCAAACAGTGTAGACCGAGATCTGAGGGAGGGATCTTCTCGGAGCTGCCCTCCATCTCGGTCTAAACTGTTTGTAAACCCTTCGCTTGCTATTCGCGTCAATATACGTACATGTAAATAGTGAAGACCCAGATGAGACAGCTCCTGCAGGAGCTGTCTCATCAGGGTCTGCAATATTTACAAGTTTGTTGTGCAGCCAGTGCACTCCACAGCAGTGATTGCACAGCGATACACTTGTACACAGTGAAGATATATGTAATTATAAAACAGGGCATGGGTAAAGAAGGAGAAATGTATTTTAAAATTCAGCAAGAGAAGGGTTAATGCCAGTGCATGTGTGTCCAGCTTTAAAAAGCTGAACAAATCAATTTCACACCATTTTAATAACTTTAAATCAGACTGACATAGTAGCAAAAAGTGTAGACCTTGATTAAACTGCTCCTTTAGGAGCCGTTTAATATGGGTCTGCACTATTTGCCTAAGTTGTTTCTTTTTTAAATATTTAGAGTAATTAGGCTAATCCCTAAAATGTATCCATACTTTGCAGCTGACTGTGGTCAAGACAATACTCAATTGTTCTTTTAACATGGTCAAAGATGTCTGGCACGAATACCATCACTGTTTGCAACATTGTCTATATCCTATACATGCATAATTATATTCTCAGAGACAAAGTTTGGCATACAGAACAGACCCAGACCAAACTGCTCCTTTAGAAGTAGTTTGATCAGATTCTGCACCATTTACTACATGATTTAGTTTCATTAAATGTTTTGACCCTTTCCTTCATATAAAATTATATATAAATGCTTTTTCATTGCGGAGTAGACTCAGATCAGACGGCTCCTCTAGGATCAGCTCTGTTTGCATATGGAAACAACTCAGCCAAAACTGAACTTTTGAATTTTTTTTAAAAGTTAAGTTACCGAATGTTTAACCCTTTCCCTGTTCTACATTTATTCAAAATTGCAATACCTCCTGAATATTCATGCACAAAATAATGAAATATGGAAGGTGGAACATTGTAGCTATTTTAGAAACTAAAGAAACAGATATATCAAATTCCATCGGCAAACAGAGCAGTCCCTGATCAGATGGCTCCTATAGGAGCTGTCTGATCTGGGTCTACTCTGTTTGCAAATACGTGAAAAGGAAATGGGTTAACACGGTGCAGAAATGACTATAAAAACCGCTGGGGAGGAGAGGAGAGGAGAAATTGAGAGCCTGAATACTCCGTATAAATCTTGTACCTCTCCGATAGATCACTCGTCACTATATATTGCAAACGTTTCTCTCATGATTATCGCTCAATCAGTTTATCAAAGATAGCTGACTGAGGAGCTGATCATGTTCAATTAACTTCCGCAGCTAGCAACAATGCATGAACCATTGTGCCAACCTCTCACATCATTCCAGAGATTCATCTGACCATTCTAGTCTATTGATTATTATGGCTAACTTCTGTATATATTTTAATTTCCTGAATACATTCTAAGTAAGCTAAAGAGAAATCTAATAAACATCGTACTTTACCCTTTCTTTCATATGAACCCTTTTCATGTATTTGCAAACAGAGTAGACCCAAATTAGCCTGTTCGAGCTGTCTGATCAGGGTCTGCTGTATTTGCTGTATTTCCTTACGGTATAATATAGATTTTTGTATGAGCTGAGCTAAAATGTTCTGTGTTCATATGCCAATATAAATATTAAAGCTAATTAGTAAAGGATTAATAAATTGCATGGGGTCAAAAGCTGCATTAAAAAACTTGCATCCAGTTCATAATTTTTTTTAGTTACAGTAAAACCTCTATATCGGCCACTAAATTGTGTTAATTAGTTGGTATTTAGGGCAGGTGGCTGCTTAAAGCTAGTTGAAAGTGAAACAGAACGCTCTGTTTTACTTTCACCTTGCTTTAAGCAGTTGCCTGCCTTTAAGACAAAATACTTGATGTAATTTAGTGGCCATTATAGAGAGTTTTTACTGTACTTTAATCCTTTTCCTGTTGAATATTCATGTATGAAGTAATGGTATCATGAATATTTATTAGCTGAATTTGTATAATAGCATATGTACACAGGATACTTTGATACTGGTAAAATCTATTATAATTTCATAAGCAAACAAAGCAGTCCCTGGTCAGATGGCTCCTATAGGAGCCATCTGATTGTAGGTTACTCTGTTTGCAAAAGCATGAAAAAGCGTTTATATGAGGGAAAGACACTAATAATGCTATATTCAGGAAAAACATTATCATAAACAATTTGAAATGTGGGAATTGAGTTATTATCTATGCAGATCTAGATCAGAGGTCACCTGGATTAGCCGACTGATCACAGTTTGCTGCCATCAAAATCCTCCAGCAAATTTTAAAATTTAATGCTTTCATACATATAATGGTTTAAACACTTTGAAAATTAAGCAAAGGGTAAACCCTTTGAATGCTGGACACACACGTACACTGTTATTTGCAAACAGTGTGCCGTCACCCAGATCATAAGAGTCCTCTGATGAGGGTCTACACTGTTTGTCATTCCAAATCCTCTAGCAAGTTTAACCCTTTTCTCCATAGACTATTTTTAGATCCATCCACTTTGAATAAATCTACCGAAAAGGAGCATTAATTAGAGAAAAGGAAAATTACAGGAGCAAATGCTCTATTTATCACAATAGTGTCATAAAGTGACTTTTACAGAGGCGTATAAAAGGCGTATTTACGGAGGAAAGGGTTAAGCATTTCATACTGCATGGACTTTATAATCGTTAAACACTGCTGGGCTATTCCACTAAAAACAATTCAGAGCTAAATCAGTTAAACTAAATAATGCTTTAGCAAGAAGCAAGAAGAGATGGATATTGCTACAGTGAACCATTTGTAACTTCTAACATCCATTTATTTCAACCTCTAAAATGCATATCTCATGTCTTGTATCAATTAAACCAAAAGCTCTCTCAAGACATGAAATATTCCAAATGTACAAACTAGGAGAAAAAATCCTGCAGCTAATTCCCTACAACAATTTGTTGAATTGACAAGCCTAAATTGCACCAATTATTCTGGTAACCACAAGAAACAGGTTTCAAATTCCCAGAAAATTGGCCTTGGACTAAAGTCATCAATATAACGGAAATGACTTTGTGACCAATGATTCCTTCCCTCCAGAAATGTTTCAGCTCTACTGACTGCTTTTATTGAGTTGTTTCTCCATTACATGACAACTTGATTTGGATGTCCTATACTTAACCCTTTGGATGCTGAATTTTAAAAATCAAACTGCCCAGTTACTGTTTAACCCTTTCCCTCATATAAACGTGTTTTCACGCATCTGCAAACAGAGTAGACCCAGATCAGACGGCTCCTAGAGGAGCCGTCTGATCAGGGTCTACTCTGTTTGCTAATAGAATTTCAAAGATCTGTGTCTTTACTTTCTAAAATGGCTACAATGCTCCACCTTCCATATTTCATAATAACCTTTTTGTCCATGAATATTCAGTAGGTATTGAAATTGTAATAAACATGGAACAGGGAAAGGGTTAATGACATATTCCATTCAGTATGAAAAGGTACAACTTGTTGGAGGAAAATGCAGGCCCTGATGAACAAGGCTCCTCTATCTGTGGCTACACTGTTTGCATAATAACACAGTTGCACCCATTTCCCTCATTCGAAGGGTTATTTGATTGCACACTCAGTATATGTTCTCTGGAAATAAAGTCATTACTCAGTATATTTTCTCTGCAAATATAGTCATCTGCTACAATTCTGCTCAATTTCTCTTCAAATACGGTAATCTGTCAGAGTACCACATACCGCAGTATAATAATCCTCAACTAAAGATTAGACACCAAGTCTTATATGAATCAAAACTGTTTGCGCAGGAGATAAAAATTTCTGCAAATTAATGTCCTTGGAGTAAAATTGTTGAAACATTAAAATTTAATCAAGGTCTGCTATGTTCGCTTATGGAACAATATAGATCCAATACTTCGATAATAAATTCATGTGTTAATATGCCATTTAAACCAAATTAATATTCAGGACATCATTATTTCTTACACAAATATTCAAAGGAAAGGGTTAACCCCTTTCCTCCATAAATACGCCTTTCTAAACCTATGTAAAAGTCACTTTATGAAACCATTGTGATAAATAGAGCATTTGCTCCTATAGGAGCAAATGCTCTATTTATCACAATGGTTTGAAACTACAAAATTCCCAAATTTTCCTTTTCTCTAGTTAATGCTCCTTTTCGGTAGATTTATTCAAAGTGGATGGATCTAAAGTAGTCTATGGAGGAAAGGGTTAACCAGTGATGGGTGAACACTCCACTTTGAATATTCAGTGTTCAAAGGGTCAACGTTTTCCATCATGTAAATGCTTTTTCATGCCCCTGCAAACAGAGTAGACGCAGATCAGACAGCACCTGTAGGAGCCATCTGATCTTGGTCTGCTGTTTGTTCATGAAATATTACGGATCTGACTCTACAGTTTCTATCAATACCAAAATATGCTGTGTACATGACCTTACAACAAGAGCACTGCATGCAGGTGCCAACATCTGTTTGATATTGTAGCAGCCAACATCAAGTTAATGTTAACGTTGACGACAACAACACGGACACTGGAGTTAATTGACAATAGCTCCTAATTTTTTCTTTGAAAAACAGACGCAGCTAAAATCAGCTAATACATATTCATGATGTTATTATTTCTTACATGAATATTAAACTGTGAAAGGGCTAAGACAATGACTTTATCAACATAATAAGAATCAGTTCTATTATTCTTTATTTCTCCCCATAAGCAACAACTGCAGACTGTTGAAAAAGATTGAATCTATAATAACAAACAAGCAAACCATACACAGAGCTACAGATAATGGTGCGTACCCAAATACTAAAATCATCATTTCTCCACCAAACCCTACACTGTGACCACTCTTTAGAATCGTCTCGAAGAGACGATTCTAAAGACTGGTCACAGTATAGGGTATGGTGGAGAAATAAAGGAGTTATTCTTGAAAATGTTTTAATTTACGCATCGTATCTGGAGTTCTGCATACAGTCCACAAGGAATTCAAGTCAAAAGAGATATCTTCCTGAACTTAATTAAATCAAGGAAACCAGGAAGGAAAAGCACTTCATAAGTGAATGTCTATTTCCAAATGGACTTCTCAAAATTCACAAGTGTTAAAACTCTGGAAAATGTTTCTGCAGGTGCAAAGTTTATGCCTTTGATTGTGGAAGAAGTAGTGACATTTACAAACAGACTGCAACCCAGACCAGAGGACTCATAGAGCAACGAATAAGTCTACCGAAGAGGCGCATTAAATAACAATGGTTTCACAAAGTGACTTCTATAGAGATGTCAAAAGTCGTCAATATGAGGGAATGGGTTAAATTCTCATATTCTCACAAATTACAGTGAAACCCCTCTAAACCGAAATTCTAGCAGAGAAAAAATTAGATACTTTTAGGTAGGTGGCAGCTTTTATCTATAGCTCCAGTACCACATAAGATCAGATATGAGAATATTTCTGGATGACATCAGGAAATAAAACTATCCAACAAGCTAGGCAATAAGGAAATAACTGGCTACAAAATCAAGTGGCTACAAAATCAAGAGAATGTACTTCGCATTCAAGAACATACTGTAGAACTGCCAATAGCGATCATATAATAAACAAACATGGCATCCGTAAGAGTGAATGGTTGCCTTTACCCTTTACTCCATGAATATTAGTACAGTAAAACCTCTCTATAATGACCACTAAATTACATCAAGTATTTTGTGTTAAAGGCAGGTGGATGCTTAAAGCAAGGTGAAAGTAAAACAGAACGCTCCTATAGGAGCGTTCTGTTTTACGTTCACCTTGCTTTAAGCAACCACTTGCCCAAAATACCAACTAATTAACACAATTTAGTGGTCCCTATAGAGAGGTTTTACTGTATGAGAAATAATGACAGCATGACTATGGTAATTACATCAATTTTTGTAATGGCACATGTACACAGGAGTTTTTGGCAATGACAAAAAATGTAGAATAATTATCTCTGCTATGAATTCTTGTATTTATAATGTAAAGGGTTATAAATTTGACCCTATAATCCATGTTAACTTCAGCAAAACTGTCAATGCCACATAAAATACTTCTGTCATATATACCGTCCACAGGAGCCATCTAATCTGGGTCTATTCTGTTTGCAAAGGCATCAAAAGGCATCTCTATCAGACACAGGGTCAACAAAGAACCACAAACCTTGACCTTTGCATGTTTTGGAGGCTGTAAGCTCATCTCAAACTGAAACAAATGGTCCTTTGCCCTGTGTAGTCGCTGACAGATAGAGACAGTAATGCCTTTTGCTTGTTTTCTTCCTGGCCTTCAGTCTTATCATCTAATTTATCCACATTGTTAGTCAGTCCCCTCTACTTTTGATGCCAAGTAAGTGGCTTCAACAATTCAGCAGAAATGTTTGCAATGCAAAACAAGACTTGTTATATTTCAACCCCTTATAATCCATACATACATACATAGCTTTGTACCACCAGTGCAAACATCGTAGACCCAGGTCAGACTGGTGATTTAGGAGCTATCTGATTAGTCTGTTCTGTCTGCTGAACCCATTCCCTCATATTGACGCCTTTTGAAGCCTCTGTTACAGTCACATCATGAAACCATTGTGATAAATAGAGCATTTGCTCCATAGGAGCAAATGCTCTATTTATCACAATGGTTTCAAAACTCTGTTACAGTCACATCATGAAACCATTGTGATAAATAGAGCATTTGCATGAATATTCATCTGGAAAAGGGTTAAACACTTTGAGAAGATTATAATGAATAATCCAAACTATGAGTTTGGCAGAGAAATGAAATGAATCTTGTTGCAAAATGTTTGGTTTACCCATATTAGCTACAGCCATAAGCAGATTGTAATGTGCTGCAAACATTTTTGGTGACCTTGCAGTATGAGACATTGATGTTTAGCAAAATAAGTCAAGCCAACTGCAGATAAAATATCTTAAAGATTAATTTACTCTGTAGACAAGCATATAGAACAAGGCATAAAATATGTAAACAGGGAATCCATACACGAAATTGAAGTAATGCCCAGACTAAGCATAAAATAATAGCTTTGAGAGATAAAACAATTCATTATTTGTATATAATATATCATATGAAGTATGGAACAAATCTCCTCCCTTGGAGGATTGCAGATTTCAATTTGCTGAACCCATCCTGCTATTGTGACATAGACAAACAGTGAAGAATGGTAACAGAGAATTAACTACATGTACCCCGGTAGCCGATATGATTGAAGGAGTGCAACCCATTCCCTGTCTAATATTCATGTAAGAAAAAGTAATATAATTATTCATAAACTGAGTTTTCATAATAGCATATTAGAGGATACTTTTGGTATTGGATGAAACTGTAGAATCAGATTAGATCTATTATAACTTTCATAAACAAACAGAGTAGATCCTGATCAGACAGCTCCTTAAAGGAGTCGTCTGATCTGGGTCTACTCTGTTCGCTAAGGCATGAAAAGGCATTTTATGTGAGGGAAAGGGTTATGTTTTACACTGTCATTCAAAATGCTCTAGCTAATCTAATCCATTTGTACTGAATGGATCCTACTATTATACAATGGAACATTCTACATTCAATGGGTAAAGATACGTTTTATAATACCCTAGCAAACAGAGAAGACCAAGAGCTGCCTGATCAAAGTCTGTTCTGTTTATTCTAGCTATTGTTCACTATGGCAATAAATTTCCTCATTTTTTTCTATCTTTTATACAAGAACTGAATTGATGCATATTCATAATGGGGCGAGTCCTGCGTGCATATCTATGAAGCACAGGATTAAGACCAAGAGGGTAGCAAGGCAGTGGACATCAACTGAGGGCCAGCTGTGGGGCTGGTGACTGACCAGTGACCACTGTGAAGCTATCGGTAATGAGATCAATGCTGTGTCAGAGGTGGAACATGTTGGCAACTAAGGGTAATCTATACCTCACCTGCCCTTCCAGAATGCCATCACCAGATTCCATCTAAGGTTCCGGGCCAATGAATGTAATTACAACTGAAGGGTACCTAGTCATGAATGCAGTTCATCAGACAGGGGTCTTGATGCCACGTAACCTCCTGATGCCATGTAACCTCCCAAATACATATATGTCAGAAACATTTACCTTTTCAACACAAAGTAACTAGCCTAACCAAAAAATTTTGTTTGTTGCAGTTCTCAAGTATCCTAATTGCTCTATTAGTATTTGGACACCCAATCACTCTTCTCCACTAATTTGTAACGCTAAATCATTCAATTGGGCACCATTTTGGTAACTGTAATAATTAGACTGAAATAGTAGCAAATAGTGAAAACCCTGACTAAATTGCTCCTTCAGGAGCTGTTTGATCTGGATCCTGATGAAAGTCACAACTATTTAATGTCTCACTTGGATTCAAATTGGTTTTATTTTTGACAATAAACTTAGAAGAAATATTTGCTGAGAATTGAAGCCAATGGTAATTTTGCGAAAATAAATTGCTTTGGCACTCTGTAATTTATTTGGCGAAAAAATACTATTAAGATGAAAAATTGACCTCTTTATGCCAAGTGCTCTATAACCCTTATTAACTCCATATTTACATGCCTATCAGCACCTTTTCAAACAGAGAAGACCCAGATTAGGCAGCTCCCATAGGAACCATCAGATCAGGGTTTCTCTGTTTGCTTATCCCTTTCTCTCATATAAACGTGTTTTCACGCATTTGCAAACAGAGTAGACCCAGATCAGACGGCTCCTAGAGGAGCCGTCTGAACAGGGTCTGCTCTGTTTGCTAATAAAATTTGATAGATCTGTTCCTTTACTTTCTAAAATGTCTACAATGTTCCACCTTCCATATTTCTTTATAACTATTTGGTTAATGAATATTCAGTAGGTATTGGAATTTGGCCTAAAGGGTTATGCAATGACACAGATCTGTTTGAATGGTTTCTGCCATGGCCAACATTTCCTGTATTCACATGCCATTCTAAAAATAATCTACCCGTAAGTGATATTCATGATGTCATGATTTCTTGCACCAATAATCATCAGCAAAAGAATTAACTGGAACACAAGCAACCAGTGTAGACTCAAATAAAGGTACTCCTAATGCAACCTTCTGATTATTGTCTGCACTGTTTGCTTTACAAATTATTTTCTAGAGGTGGCATCAGCAAAGGGTTTTTGGCAGAAATAACCTCTTTAAAACTAGATGAGTTTATAATAATTATAATTATATTGCCCAGGCTAACATGCACTTAGAAAATGAGCTTTAAATGGATTAACCTTCTTCCTCAAGAATATAAGCTGAAATTTAATAATGGTACAAGAGTTTTGTAGCTATGGAAGAAATTGTAGAATCTGGGCTACATCATTTCTTAAGCAAACAGAGCAGACCCTGATCAAAAGGCTCCTGAAGAAATCATCTGATCTGGGTCTAGTCAGTTTGTAAAGGTGTCAAAAGTTGTGTCTATGAAGGAATTTTGGTTAAGTATACTAAGGCTGTTTTGAAAAAAATAATTCCATAATACCAATGCACTAGAAATGAATAAGGCATCACGAACATGGAGGCGCCAATAAAAACACACACCTCCTTTGATTGCAAACACCATACATTTTGGATATAAGAAGATCAAAAGACTGGCAAGGGAGAGAGATGGGCCTAGAATAAGCACTCATTATCAAATCAAATCACTCTCTAGAAATTTAATTAGTCATAAACATTTTATTGCCAATATGCACTGCCACGTCTTGTGGGTTGTGTTTAACATTTGAGCAGTATTTCGGCTCAAACAAACATCCTTTTCATTATTTATTATACTTTTTACACATGTTTGGGGGGAAATTCATTGATAAAAATGTCTTTTAATTAAGAGTTTAAGCGCACATTTCACAATTTCTTTAAAAGACTTACACAGAGTTTCAAACAGATTGGATCCTGATGAGATTTCAATTTACATGGCGTCTTATCTGGATCAAAATTGTTTGTGAAGATAATCAGAATGTTTTCACATAGCTTGCAAAAGGATAAGAAATGATGCATTAAAATATAAAAAACATGCTCAACAGATGCAAAGCTGCACTTCTTTTGGTTGTTATCTTCTTCTGTTATCTAATAACTTAAAAGTTTTATTTTAAATCCAGCTTAAAAAATAAAAAGAGTTAGCTTTTTAAGTAGTTTTCCAACAGCGGAAATGAGACACATTTCCTGCAGATTTCCTGTGATTTCAGTACAATTTATTGTTAATGTGATCTTACAGAAATTGACACAATTTAGTGACAAATTCTAACTTTCAACAAAACAGACCAATATGATGTGACCTTAAAAGCAAACAGTTTTGATCCAAATGAGATACTTGTGTTATTTGCCATCTCATCAGGATGGTTTATAAAGGGGGAAAAATTACAGTAATTTGAACCTCTCTATAACGACCACTAAATTGTGTTAATTAATTGGTATTTTGGGCAGGTGGTTGCTTAAAGCAAGGTGAAAGTAAAACAGAACGCTCCTATAGGAGCGTTTTGTTTTACTTTCACCTTGCTTTAAGCATCCACCTGCCTTTAACACAAAATACTTGATGTAATTTAGTGGTCATTATTGAAAGGTTTTACTGTACTTTCAGAATTTCATCAGACACATTTTCGCACCAAATTATTACTAAACATGAAATGGTTAATAAGATCTTGAAGAAAATGACACAACACATTTAGTGTTGAACTTTATGTGGCACTCCCCCTTGAACCCTTTACTTCATGAATATTCATGTAAGAAAATAATTATGACATAATATAATTTAATATTAATTACATGAATTTTTATGGCATAAAAACACAGGACTTTGTTTTGCCATGGCAGAAATGGTAGACTCAAATCTATAGTATCCCATAATTAAGCAAACAGAGCAGACCCTGATCAGAAAGCTCTTACAGAAGCCATCTGATTTTGGACTACATTTTTGCAAAACTTTGTGTTAACCCTTCGCTTGCTATTCGCATCAATATACCTACCTGTAAATAGTGAAGACCCAGATGAGACAGCTCCTGAAGGAGCTGTCTCATCAGGGTCTGCACTATTTACAAGTTGATTGTGCAACCAGTGCACTCCACAGCAGTGATTGCACAGTGAAATACTTGTACACAGTGAAGATATATGTAATTATACAACAGGGCATGGGTAAAGAAGGAAAAACGTATTTTAAAATTCAGCAAGAAAACGGTTAAAAGGCATAACTATGGAGTAAAGGGTTAACACTCTTTTTGTTCTTAACCCCTTCCTCCATGACTATTCATGTAAGAAACAATGACATCATGAATATTAATTAGATTAATTTGTTATAAAAGCATATGGACACAGAATTTATGGCCACGGCAGAAACTGTAGAATCATATCTATAGTACATCATAAGCACACAGATCACAGACCCTGATCAGACGGCTCCTACAGGAGCCATCTGATCTGGGTCTACTCTGTTTGCAAATGTGTGAAAAAACGTTTATATGAGGGAATGGGTTAAGACAACAATTGGAACTTCTCTGTAATAAGAGAGCTCTATTGCAGGCTCCCACACAACCATTTTTAAGCTCTACTTGGACTTAATATTCTCTATTCTGTGTATTGTAAAGAAGCAATGTGGGTAACAGCTGAAAGTAGATAAATGGTGTCAGTCACGTAAAGGAATAAGTAGAGACAGAAACAAAAGGTACCACACAATCTAAAACTGTTGAAGCTACCAGACACTCTTACACAAGTACAGATGCATACTGCCCCAGGCCATGCAGTGAAGGTGATTTTTTTTATATTTTCTGCTATAAACTAAATTGCTCAAGAGCTTGTCTGAGTGTTGCAGCGTTAATTAAATTCATGCAGTGAATGTTACATTGTTTTCTTGGAATTTGCCACGTGCAGTTTCTTATAATTTATTACAGACATCAGTGAGGTTCATGATATATCTGAGAGCATGTTTGTATTTTTGTACAAAATCCTGCTACTATAACTCCAGTAAAGTCTAAACTCCTTGGGAATAAACATCCATACATATGACATAAACAATGCACCACAATCGTTGTGGTTATTTACCACAAACTCTAGTGTTCTGACGAGAATCAAATTGTACAAAGCGTTTGAATAAATCTGATAACACTTTACTAAAACAAAATACACCTTTTCACTCTTTTGAAAACAGAGTAGACCCAGAAGAGATGGCTCTTGAATGAAACTTCTGATCAGGGTCTGCTCCGTTTGCTTATTAACTCATTCCCTCATAGGCTATTTTTAGACCCAATATCTTTGAATAAATCTACCGAAAAGGAGCATTTACAAGAGAAAAGGAAAGGTTTAGAATTGTGTAGTATTGAAACCATTGTGGTAAATAGAGCATTTTGCTTCATAGGAGCAAAATTTTAATGCTCTATTTATCACAATGGTTTCAAAAAGTGAATATTACAGAGGTGTAGAAAGGCGTGGAGAAAAAGGTTAAATACAGTATAACCCTTCTAATGCGACCACCTAAAAGAGATATATTTCTGGGTGGTAGAGGCAGGTGATAGCTGAATGCAGGACAAAAGTAATGCAGAAAGGAGCTTTCTGCATTACTTTTGTTCTGCATTAAGCAACCACCTGCTAGTAACGACACTCATGTTTATTCATTAAGTGGTCGCATTAGAGGGGTTCTACTGTATAGATACAATCCTTCAGTTTCTGCTGAGGTAAACTTGGAGACCCTGAGAATTAGTCCTCTTTTGAGAGGTCATTATAGCCGTTTTACCATACAATGCAGTTTTTACATGATATTGATTTTCATATCATGACAGGATGCTTTGAGAGTGCTACAATGTGAGGCAGTGGAGTAATTCCTATCTTATCATAAATCATAAATGGGACAGGCCAAATTTAACCTTTAGCAGCATACATTTTGTAAGTGCAAATCTGTAATTGCATTTGCAAACAGTTTAGATCTAAATGAAGCGCAGATTAACAACCCTATAAAAATCCAAACCGTAGGACTGTAAATCCATTCATGCAGTTTAGGGTTTTTATTTACGGTATTTAAATTTTTAAATGAAAGCATGCCATGTTTGAGCAGTAAGGCTTAAAATGCATATTCACATCTATGAAAACAGAGTAGACCCAGATCAAAAAGCTCCTGTAAGCAGGGTCTGCTCTGTTTGAACAGATTCTAAAGTTTCTGCCATGGCCAAAAATTCCTCCCCAATAAACAAGCAAACTTGCTGAATTGATATGCTCCACCCATGTGAATAATACTTGCAGGGTTGCATCCCTTTATGGTACTAAATATTCACAAAGTTTCATTGAAAGTCTTCAAACGGTTTATGACTGGACTGGACAGATGAAAAGGTCATATTTTTTGCAAATACAGGGCCATATCTATGGCATTCCAAGCTAATTGTGAGCAAAACTTGCAGCGCCACTTTTCCTTATGGTACTGAATAACATTAACACAAGGATACATAACATTTACATAAAGTTTCATAGAAAAACTCCAAACCCTTTCTTAGATATGATTCTGGTCAGAAAAATATTAAGTTTTTCTTAAGAAAGCTGGGGCCATAACGCTGGGGTTCCAAACTCAATGTGAGTCATACTTGCTGGGCCACATTTCCTTATGTTACTTAACATTAAATGATAGTTTCAAAGAAACTCCAAACTGTTTCTGAGAAATGGCTTCGAACAGACAAAAAAGTTAAAATTTTGGAAAACAAAGGGCAATAACTCTGGTGTTCAAAGATTACTGTGAATGAGAATTGCAAAAGGGGAGAATAACCAATGAATATTCATGAAGTGAAACATTTGTGCATAATTATTCATGGGGTAAGCAGAATAGACAGATTTCCAGGAAAATATTTTGCTTCAAACACTCACAAACATTGATCAAGCAGGCAGTTAATTAGTTAACTATTCTGAGAATTCCGTGTTCTCTATATGCGATGCTGATGGAAATATCATACTACTGTTGTTGCACTAATAGCAAAGCCAAGGAGTGGTCCCCATCATAAACCTGTCAATGACACTTTTATAACAAACCAATTTACAGTAGAACCTGCCTATTATAAGCCACCATATCATGAATAACTATGGAGCTCAATAAGAGCTGTGGTTGCTTAACCCTTTCCTCCATAAATACGCCTTTCTACGCCTCTATAAAAGTCACTTCTTGAAACCATTGTGATAAATAGAGCATTTACTTCTTAGGAGCAAATTTTAATGCTCTATTTATCACAATGGTTTCAAAACTACACAATTCTAAAATGTTTCTTTTCTCTAGTTAATGCTTCTTTTCGGTAGATTCATTCAAAGAAGTTGGGTCTAAATTTAAATAGCCTATGGAGGAAAGGGTTAATGAAGAATGAAAGTAATGCAGAAAGCTCCTAGAGGAACTTTCTGTATAAATTTTGTCCTGAACCTCTTTGATTAAATCTACCAAAAAGGAGCATTAACTAGAGAAAAGGAAATTTTCCGAATTGTGTAGTTTTGAAACCATTGTGATAAATTGAGCATTTGCTCCTGTGGAGCAAATGCTCTATTTATTACAATGGTTTCATAAAATGACTTTTACAGAGGCGTCAAAAGGCGTCAATATGCGGGAATGGGTTAAAAAACTCAGAAATAGACCTGATTTTGATGTTTGCTGTATACAGGTTTTGTTGTATACAAACTGTCCAAACAGGTCAAAAATGTTCTCTGCTGATGCAAATAATTAGTCAGTACTCGACAGCCACCTTTTCAGTCACAATCTGATTTGTGTCTCCTCTGTTTGCTTATGTAATTATACATGTTTGATTCTGTAGTATCTGTCATGGACAGAAAATCAGATGTTCATGACATCATTATAAGTAATAATTCAGCCAATTAATATTCATACATTATTTTTTTTAACACATATTCATGAGGTAAAGCGTTAAGAAATTTGAGACTATTTTCTATAATTTCTCTGCGAGACTCTGCTCAGATCATTAGAATCATCTCTCTGAGGTGACGAATACGAACAAGATAGGGTTCGACAGAGAAAGGAGATATTTGCTGAGGACAAATACACCTCTCGTCTAGAACTGACTGATTTCCATAACAAAATAACCAGCTGCTAATTGAAGATATTTTTAGACCATAATTGACTGGAAAACTGAAATGTCAACTGAAGTTCAGCGCTAATGCTTATCTACCAGTGACATTTAAATCTTTAATGTTCAATAACTCTGCCATCATGTGTGATAGAGTTATGTACATTGATAATTCATTCTACAACTTTTTACAGCTCAATCTTTTACTTGTTAAACATTCATGACAAACTCCATCCATTACAAATATTCATTAGCCAATTTTCTTATAATGTTATGTAAAACAGATTAATACATTGTAATATAACATTGAATCTAAGATATTCTGTAAGGAAACAGATATAGACAACTTTTGGCATCTTTGCAAATAGAGTAGACCCAGATCAGACAACTCCTGTAGGAGCTATCAGATCGGGGTCTGCTCGGTTTGCTTATGGAATAATATATAGATTTAATTCTATAGTTTTTGCAATGGCTAAACTTTCCTGGGTCAACATGGCATCATTACAAGTAATCCTATTATTATTCATGGTGTGATTATTTCTCACATGAATATTCATGGAGTAAAGAGATAAAAGCTTTTACAGGGATGAGGACAGACACAGAATACAACAAAACCTTGTTAACCCATTCCCTCATATTGACGCCTTTTGACGACTGTAAAAGTCACTTTGTGAAACCATTGTGATAAATAGAGCATTTGCTCCTATAGGAGCAAATGCTCTATTTATCACAATGGTTTCAAACTACAAAATTCTAAACTTTTCCTTTTCTCTAGTTAGTGCTCCTTTTCGGTAGATTTATTCAAAGAGGTTGTATCTAACAAGAGGGCCAGAATGGCCCTGAAGCGCTCACCAGACAATCAGAGGAGAAGATTTTCAAAGTTTTCACTATATGTTTCTATAGAAAACTAGCCGGCCCTGGGGCAGTCCAATTTTGACCCCAGGGGCGTAATATATATAACTTTTGTACAGGACTTGAACATGATGCTATGAGCCAAATATTAAAGCTGAGAACCTTTCAGTTTCAGAGGAGAAGATTTTCAAAGTTTTCTCTATATGTTTCTACTGAAAAATACTCACCCCTGGGGCGGGGCCAATTTTGACCCCAGGGCCATAATTCATATAACTTTTGTAGAGGACCTATACATGATGCTATGTGCCAAATATGAAAGCTGAGAACTTTCCAGATTCAGAGAAGAAGATTTTCAAAGTTTTCACTATTTGTTTCTATTGAAAACTGCCCACCCCTGGGGCGGGGACAATTTTGACCCCAGGGCAATAATTAATATAACTTTTGTAGAGGACCTGAACATGATGCTATGTGCCAAATATGAAAGCTGAGCGCCTTCCAGTTTCAGAGGAGAAGATTTTCAAAGATTTCACTATTTTTTCTATTGAAAACTGCCCATCCTTGGGGCGGGGCCAATTTTGACCCCAGGGCCATAATTAATATAACTTTTGTAGAGGACCTAAACATGATGCTATGTGCCAAATATGAAAGCTGAGAAACTTCTGATTTCAAAGGAGAAGATTTTCAAAGGTTTACTGTATGATTCTATTGAAAACTTCCCACCCCTGGGGCGGCCCCAATTTTGACCCCAGGGGCATAATTTATATAACTTTTGTAGAGGTCATGAACATGATGATCTGTGCCAAATATGAAAGCTAAGCGCCTTCCAGTTTCAGAGGAGAAGATTTTCAAAGATTTCACTATTTGTTTCCATTGAAAACTGCCCACCCCTGGGGCGGGGCTAATTTTAACCCCAGGGCCATAATTTATATAACTTTTGTAGAGGACCTGAACATGATGCTAAATGCCAAATATGAAAGCTGAGAACCTTCTAGTTTCAGAGGAGAAGATTTTCAAAGTTTTCACTATATATTTCTATTGGAAACTGCCCACCCCTGGGGCGGGGCCAATTTTGACCCCAGGGCCTTAATTTATATAACTTTTGTAGAGGGCCTGAATATGCTGCTCTGTGCCAAATATGAAAGATGAGAGCCTTTCAGTTTCAGAGGAGAAGATTTTCAAAGATTTCATTATTTGTTTCTATTGAAAACTGCCCACCCCTGGGGCGGGGCCAATTTTGACCCCAGAGTCATAATTTATATAACTTTTGTAGAGGACCTGAACATGATGCTTTGTGCCAAATATGAAAGCTAATAACCTTCTGGTTTCAGAGGAGAAGATTTTCAAAGTTTTACTATATGTTTCTATTGAAAACTTCCCACCCCTGGGGCGGGGCCAATTTTGACCCCAGGGGCATAATTTATATAACTTTTGTAGAGGACCTATTGGTGATGCTATGTACCAAAGATGAAAGCTGAGAACCCTGTAGATTCAGAGGAGAAGATTTTTAAAGGTTCAAATTGTTGACGCCCGACGACGGACGACGCACGCCGACGGACGACAGACATCTGGCGATCACAAAAGCTCACCCTGAGCACTTTGTGCTCTGGTGAGCTAAAAATAGCCTATGCGGGAATGGGTTAATGGTAAACCTATACTTTAATATTTCTTGCACGTGACAGAAAAGTCAAACATGTTTAAGCTGTCCATTTGTTATACTTTATTATATCTCTTTTTCAAGAATTCATCAGATGGCACTCAACTTTATGCATAGAAAGGGAATAACTTGATTTGTTTGTAAACTTACAAAGAGCAAGTTCTCCAGTGGCAAAGTGCTTATATTGATCAGGTCTGTAGCAAAATTATCTGATCTAGGTCTAGTCAGGCTGTTTGCAAATACCAGTCATCTTCTAACCAGTCATCTTGATGCTACAAACCGATCAGTGATAGCATTATCAGTTTGGATCCAGACAAGATACTGAAAAACTATTTGAAATTCATATAGTTTTTTTACAGTAAAAGAAAGAATATGGCATGTACCTTAACCCATTACCTCATAGGCTATTTTTAGATCCAATCTATTTCAATAAATCTACCGAAAAGGAGCATTTACTAGAGAAAAGGAAACTAAGAATTATATAGTTTAGAAACCATTGTGATAAATAAAGCATTAAATTTTTGCTCCTATGGAGCAAATACTCTATTTATCACAATGGTTTCAAAAAGTGACTTTTACAGAGATATCAAAAGTCGTCAATATGAGGGAATGGGTTAACCCTTTCAGAGTGGATTAGTTCATCATTGTTTATTGGTAGAGTCCATACAGTATGAAAGGGTAAAACTTGTGCAAGGATTTTGAATGACAAACAGTGCAGACTCTGATCAGAGGGCTCCTAGAGGAGCCCTCTGATCTGAGCCTACACTGTTTGCAAATGACAGTGCATGCATAGCCAGCATTCAATGGGTTAAAAATAGACAGTAAAACATTATGCACAACGTATTCCAACGAATGTTTACGGTACATGCTTTTATAAAAGTAAAATTTGAAATCTGTCCACCACAAATCATAACTACCATTCTGTTGGAAGCATTCTGCTGTAAGGATGAAAGGATTAGTTGTCCATTTCTGTTTTCCTCATTTACCTGCTTGTATTTTTGTGCTCCAGTGCATTCATAACATGATATAACAATTACCAGACTACAATATAACAATAGATCTATTGCATTTATTTCAGGCAGCAGTTCTCAGTACAAGCTTATCCGTTACATTTTGTTCATTGATATTGTATCCAATTTACCTCAGAATTTTTTTTGAACGCCTACACAATCTTTTACATGAACGATTGAGTGAACGAGTGTAGATCCACAGAGCAACAGATAAATGTGTGTATTCCGTTGGCGTTACTAAAATCGTCATTTCTCCATCAAACCCTATGTTATGACCACTTTTCTAGACAATTCTAAAGAGTATGGTGGAAAAAAAGCAGTTATTCTTGACAATGTTTTAATCCATGCATCTTATCTGGATCGCTGTGTAAGGGGTGTACTGATCTATCCAATTTTTTTCCATCTCATCTCCAATCATGTGTTGCATAGCCATAGATGTATATTCAAATACTGAAACAGTGATTCTCCATCAAATCCTATGTTGTGACCACCACTCTTTAGAATTGTGAGACATCACAAGCTAAACAAGAGGGCCAGAATGGCCCTGAAGCGCTCACCAGACAATCAGAGTAGAAGATTTTCAAAGTTTTCACTATATGCTTTTATAGAAAACTAGCCGGCTCTGGGGCGGGCCAATTTGGACCCCAGGGACATAATTTATATAACTTTTGTAGAGGACTTGAACATGATGCTATAAGCCAAATATGAAAGCTGAGAACCTTTCAGTTTCAGAGGAGAAGATTTTCAAAGTTTTCTCTATATGTTTCTACTGAAAACTACCCACCCCTGGGGCGGGGCCAATTTTGACCCCAGAGCCATAATTTATATAACTTTTGCAGAGGACCTGAACATGATGCTCTGTGCCAAATATGAGAGCTGAGCGCCTTCCAGTTTCAGAGGAGAAGATTTTCAAAGATTTCACTATATGTTTCTATTGAAAACTTCCCACCCCTGGGGCGGGGCCAATTTGAACCCCAGGGCCATAATTTATATAACTTTTGTAGAGGACCTGAACATGATGCTCTGTGCCAAATATGAATGATGAGAGCCTTTCAGTTTCAGAAAAGAAGATTTTCAAAGATTTCACTATTTGTTTCTATTCTGAAAACTACCCACCCCTGGGACGGGGCCAATTTTGACCCCAGGGTCAAAATTAATATAACTTTTGTTGAGGACCTGAACATGATGCTCTGTGCCAAATATGAAAGCTAAGCGCCTTCTAGTTTCAGAGGAGAAGATTTTCAAAGATTTCACTATATGTTTCTATTGAAAAATGCCCACCCCTGGGGCGGGCCAATTTTGACCCCAGGGGCATAATTTATATAACTTTTGTAGAGGACCTGAACATGATGATCTGTGCCAAATATGCAGGCTGAGAGCCTTCCAGTTTCAGAGGAGAAGATTTTCAAAGATTTCACTATTTGTTTCCATTGAAAACTGGCCACCCCTGGGGCGGGGCCAATTTTGACCCCAGGGCCATAATTTATATAACTTTTGTAGAGGAACTGATCATGATGCTCTGTGCCAAAGATGAAAGCTGAGAACCCTGTAGATTCAGAGGAGAAGATTTTTAAAGGTTCAAATTGTTGACGCGGGACGACGGACGACGGACGACGGACGACGACGGACGACGGACATCAGGCGATCACAAAAGCTCACCCTGAGCACTTTGTGCTCTGGTGAGCTAAAAATTGGTGGACAAATAAAAAGAGTTATTTTATAACAAGGTTTAAAATTAAAATTTACACATCTTATCTGTGTTTTTGCCGACATGAAATTTCAGAAATGTTTCAGCCCCTGCCTGTGACCTTGACTTTGGGATAGATTGAATGCCTTTGCCTATAGAGTAAACCCAGATCAGACAGCTCCTGTATGAGCCATCTGATCAGGGTCTTCTCTGTTTATGTATGAAATCATATAGGTCTGATTCTAGTTTATGCTATGGCTAAAACTTTCTGTGTTCATTAAAAATTATGAAAATTCATCTAATATTCATTATATCATTATTTTTCACATGAATATTCAAGGAGTAAAGTGCCAAACACCTCTTCAGTTGCAAAGACTATCATGTTTGTGTGATGGGGTATTTATTTAACCCTTCGCTTGCTGAACTTTAAAATACATTTCTCCTCCTTTACCCATGCCCTGTTGTATAATTACATATATCTTCACTGTGTACAAGTATATCGCTGTGCAATCACTGCTCTGGAGTGCATTGGTTGCACTATCAATTTGTAAATAGTGCAGACCCTGATGAGACAGCTCCTACAGGAGCTGTCTCATCTGGGTCCTCACTATTTACAGGTAGGTATATTGACGTGAACAGCAAGCGAAGGGTTAAATCTTCCTAGAATTACTAATATAGCACAGGACGCTATAATCAGCTCTTCCCAAGATCATAAGTGTGGAAGGCTAACAGTATGTTGTCAGAAGTAATCATTTTGTAAGCTGTACAAATTTAGGTGCTTGAAGTAAGATCTTTCAAAAGAATCTGTTTTTGCTAGACTATAGTTTTTAGTAGATTTGTTCATCTTATCTTATCATATGCATTATTGAATCAGGAACCAATGGGGGCTAAATCAAAGCAATTTTATGCGAAAAAGAAGATAGAATTCAGCATCAACAATTAATTGTCTTTCCTCTGACATATTACCCTAATTACCCTAAGTACTTGTACAGCCCATTCTTCCCTCTCCACCACTTTGTAAAACTGCAGAATTAATATGGCACCATTTTCATACCTTTAAATTAGACTGATATAGTAGCAGAAAGTGTAGACCCTGATTGAATGGCTTCTTTGGGAGTCGTTTGACCTGGGTCTGCACTACATACCCAAGTTTGTCTGTTCAAATAAACTGGGTAAAAAGGTTATTACGATATCATGCACTAGCATGGGAGGAAAGCACTACTCTATGGTTAATTGCCAATAAATGGGCTGTACTTTGCTGTCCGTTTGTTCAAAGAAACAACATTTTCTATATACATAATTTTATTGCAGGAACACTTAACCTTTCTCTTGCTGAATTTTAAAATACATTGCTTTTTCTTTACCCATGTCCTGTTGTATATTAATAACATATACCTTCACTGTGTACAATTATTTCTCTGTGCAATTACTGCTGCGGAGTACACTGGTTGCACAATCAATTTGTAAATAGTGCAGACCCTGATGAGACAGCTCCTGCAGGAGCTGTCTCATCTGGGTCTTCACTATTTACAGGTAGGTATATTGATGTGAACAGCAAGCGAAGGGTTAAATCTGCTTCTAGTAAACACTCTGATCTTGGTATACACTGTTTGCAACTGCCTTTCAGATGGAATCCTGTGCTGACACTGTGAAACTGGTGCAAAGTACAGCAAAACTGCTCTAAACCTGAATTCTAGTACAGAAGAATTTAGAAACTTTAAGCTAGGTGGCAGCTTAATGCAGGGTGAAGGTCATTCCCCCTGCATTAAGCTGCCACCTGTCTCCATGACTGATATTTGTACTAAACTGAACATCTGGTTTAGAGGGGTTTTACTGTATTTGGTCAGGGCTTGGTAAGGGGAGTATGTCTTTATTTCTCAACCAAACCCAATGGCAAGACTTACTCATTAGAATTGCCTCTTTCAGATAATCCTAATGAGTGTATACACACTACAGGTTTGGCAAAGAAATGAAACAAATATTGGTGTCATTTTTAATGTTTGGCTTAACCCTTTGAATGTTAAATTTTAATAATGAGACCATTTTTCCAACTTTAAAACATAATATATATATGTGGTGTTTCCTGCATGACTCATTTTTGTACTTTCATCAAACAAAACCTGACTTTTGTATATTAGCCGGGAGTTCATTATAAAGATTTGCCCAGTGTCTCAATCAGGATCCAAAAAGCTCGTCACTCAGATTTTGTTTTTAAATAGAAATGGAAGAAAAAATGACAATTGTAGCAGATGATAAATTTTACAGATCAGACTTAGCATGCGAACAGTCTACACTATCTGCAAGTTGTCAAACCCCTCATGGAACCTTTTCTCGCGGCAAACTTCATTTATAAATAGAACATTTTACATAGTTGCCACATAATACGCGTCATTTACCAAGTATTCCATAGTTGCTAATAGGCCAGCATGCTATCACTATTACTAATCATGTTCCATATGAACTGGTGTAAATGCTGCCAAGCTGGCTGCAAAAAAGGATAAGCAATAATTAATCCACATAGCACCCTGACAACGTACATGCACTGCACAGTCAAAAACCGCATGCTGCCTAACCCAATAAATGCGGAACACGTATGCACTGGCATTTGCAAACAGTGTAAGAGTATCTATAGAGTAAAGGGTTAAATCTTTGATCAGCTGCTGCCATTCTCATCAGCAATTAAACTGTTTGAAATAGATTTCAAAGAAGCTCTAGACAAGTGTCTAAGGACGCAGACACTCCTACTAATATATTACTGTGCAGCTATGGTATGACTTGTATGAACAAAGCTATAACTCTAGTTTGAAATGGTTTGAAAGTTTTATCATATGGTTTAACCATTAACCCTTTCCCTTCATATAAACATGTTTTCACACATTTGCAAACAGAGTAGACCCAGATCAGGCCGCTCCTAGTAGAGGAGCCGTCTGATCAGGGTCTTCTCTGTTTTCTAATGGAACTTGATAAATCTGTTTCTTTACTTTCTAAAATGGCTACAATGTCCCATCTTCCATATTTCATTATAACTATTTCATCCATGAATATTCATTAGGTATTGAAATTTGGAATCAGTATAGAATAGGGAAAGGGTTAACTCTTTCCCTAATAAACATTTAGCTGTGGATTAGTAACTTAAATAATATTCATTAACTTGATGTTTAAAAGGTAATGCTTCAAGGCTTTTTTTTACTTTGACAAAGTCTGTAAGAACAACTCTACAGTAAAACCTCTCTATAACGGCCACTAAAGTGCGTTACTTTGTTGGTATTTAGGGCAGGAGGCTGCTTTAAGCAGCCACAGGAGCATCTGATCTGTGCCTATTCTTTCACAAAGGCATGGAAAAGAAAGCGCTCAAATCATGAGAATTCAAGTAAGAAGACATAATGACATCATGAACAATGATAGACTGCAAGATCCCATAAGTATCTAGAGCAGATCCTTATCAGATGGCTCCTATAGGAGCTGTTTGATCTGGGTCTACTCAGTTTGCAAATGTGTAAAAGAGTGATATTGAGCATTAAAAGAAAACATATAGACCAATGGACTGACAAACTGGTCAATGACCACAATTCCAGTTCAGCCTTCACAATACAGCGACAGTACATTATTTATTAGACATAATTGAAAACAGGACGTAGTCAAAGTTATGCCAGAAATCAAAGCACTTGGTTTCTGTACAGAATATTGATCTTCAAAAGCCATTGACCTTCAGTCTTTTCATGTATACAGACTATAAGCTCTTTGTCATACAGACATACATTTACCATTTTGCAGACAGGGAAGATCCAGATCAGACAGCTCCTGTGGGAGCTGTCTGATCAGGATCTACTCTTTTTTGCTCACACTTTACCTCATACTTATGCCCTTTAACCCTTTCCTCCATAAATACGCCTTTCTACGCCTCTGTAATGACCACTTCTTGAAACCATTGTGATAAATAGAGCAGTTGCTCCTATAGGAGCTCTATTTATCACAATGGTTTCAAACTCCAAAATTCCAACAATTCCTTTTCTCTAGCAAATGCTCTATTTATCACAATGGTTTCAAAGTGAATTTTACAGAGTCATCAAAGGTCATCAATATGAGGGAATGGGTAAATCCACATGTACATGTGTTTTGGGTACAGGTTTCAACAGAGCCTGTCTGCCTTCAAGAGTCACTGAAGTTCCTGCTAATCAATTCCATACTAAAAACATGGGTTAAAATTTAAGTCCTGTGAATTTAGCCAGAAATAGTTCTCAGTAATCACCCTGAAATGCCAAGGAGATTCTATGGTGATATTTTCACTAAGTTCCAAAGGGTTTTTCTCTGCCAAAATAAACAAGCAGGCCTTGTTAACCCTTTCAATGCTACATTTTCAAAGAGGAAGACCCATCATTGTTTAATGACAGCCCATTCATGAAAGAGAATAATTTGTTAGAAAATTTTGAATGACAAACACTGCAGTCCCTGACCAGAGGACCCCTCTAGGATCCCTCTGACCTGAGTCTACACTATGTGCAAATGCCAGTACACCTGTATTCCGCATTCAAAAGGCTTACCCTATCAATATGAGAAACAGTAATTAACAGGTATTTGCAAACTGTGTAGACCCAAATCAGTAAGCTCTTGGAGGATTCTTTTAGAAGGCGTTGCACCATTTCTTGTTCAAAATCAATTGGCAAATTTTACTTTATACTGAATGCACTGCATTACTGTTAAACAAAGACGATCTATTCAGCTTTGGAAAATTCTGTGTTCAAGGGGCTAACAGAGCTCAGGAGATAACTATAACAAGATTTGTTGGCTGAATGTTGAGACTTTGGGAACATCTGTTGAGTTTTATATTTAGACCAGAATGTGCCCAATAGGACAATTATAAATAGGTAAATTTGTATAATTTTCAGCCTAAAAAGTGTCAATAAATCTGATTATGATTTTAAGTACTGAGTAACACCTCTTTGAATTGGATTTTCAAGTTAGTATCAAATTATCAATGCCAGTCTTTAAGACAGGTGGCAGCTTAATGCAGAGGTGAAAGCCATGCAGAAAGCTCCTCTAGGAGCTTTCTGCATGACTTTCACCCTGCTTTTACCCTTTCCCTTTCCTCCATAAATACGCCTTTCTACGCCTCTGTAAAAGTCCCTTTATGAAACCATTGTGATAAATAGAGCATTTGCTCCTATAGGAGCAAATGCTCTATTTATCACAATGGTTTCAAAACTACGCAATTCTAAAAGTTTCCTTTTCTCTAGTTAATGCTCATTTTCGGTAGATTTATTCAAAGAGATTGTATCTAAAAATAGCCTATGAGGTAATGGGTTAAGCAATCACCCACCTAAAACATCTAACTTCTTCTCATACATTCTAGTTTAGAGGGTGTTTACTGTGTCACTTAAATCTTTGAATTAAACTTCCTTAATCCTTTATGTATTTGACACCATATTATTCAAATGACAGACACATAAAATTACACAAAAAATTCTCACCTTTGCTTTGGCCGGAGACTTTGTCACGAAGAACATTTATTTGAAAGACAGGACCATACTGTTCAAACATGTTTTTGAGATCATTTTCGTCCATAGACCGCGGGACCTGCCCAACGAACATCTTAATAGAATCAGGGTCGGGTTGTCGCCCATTTTCATGGTTGCTCTGTGGGGAATTCATAGTTCTGAAAAGAGAAAGGCATACATGTATTAACTTCTTTTTTCAAATGATATGGTTTGTGTTTACATTGTATTATGGACTTAAAAGTAAAATAATTGTATTTCTTTTTTCTGTATTATTTTAACACTATGAACTATTCAAAATGGAATAGCCCATCAGTGTTTAACTATAGTCTATTCAGTACAGAAGACAACCCTTACAGTGCGGGACACGAGTCACTAATGTCCTATGCAAACAGTGTAGACCCAGATGAGAGGGCTCCTAAGAGGAGCCCTCTCATCAGGGTCTGCACTGTTTGTCATATTTCACTTTTCTTCAGAAAAATCCCTAAATATTTACCATAAGCTCAACCAGTTTCAACTTAGAATAGTCCATTAGAAAATTCAGCGTTGTAAGGGTTAAATTTGGGTCTTCCCCACCAGCGTGTTGCTGTAATTGTTGTTTTAACTACATGTACTTAGTTAACAAATACAGTAAAACTCGATACTACGAAATGAATTTGTCTTTTGGGGCACTGTTGACTGCTTAATGCAGGTGAACCCTAGGAGCTTTCTGCATGACTTTCACCCTGCATTAAGCTGCCAAATAGAAATTGTAGAATCATATCTATATTATATCATAAGAAGACCCTGATCAGAGGCTCCTATAGGGGTTGTCTGATCTGGGTCTGCTGTTTGCAAATGCGTGAAAAAGTTTATATGAGGGAAAGGGTTAAACCTTTTGCCATATCCAGCTAAATGATTCTGACACCAGACTTACCAAATATGCAGTGAGCCATGCAAGGAAGCTATTTGTATCAAACATGTGCGTTATTTTGTTCACCCCAATTTTCTAAATATTATTTGAAAACTGGACCAAAATGATGTGAAAGAAACAAGAGCAGAAAAAGTGTCATAAAGTGTTTTGTGTCTTGCAGTTCCAGTTTATGTTTATTTAGCAGGAGCATCGCCAACGTCTGTTACCATGACAATAAATATTTTAAAAGGCAGTACTAACTTTTTAACCTCATCCCTCATACAAATGCTTGTTCATGTGTTTGCAAACAAAGTAGACCCAGTTCAGAAGGCACCATAGGAACAGCAGAAAAACATTTTGCTATCAGTCAGTCCTATAATGGACACACTAAAGCATCTAAATCCTTTCAGGCCTTCCTTCTTTTCTTTTTTTTTTTAAATTAAAACAAGTCTCAAACAAGAATTGATTTTCTATCAAAAATTAAAACACCAATAACAAAGTAATTATGTTAGGATGATTTATTATCAAAATCATCAATTAAAGCAAAACAAACTGAATCATTCTCTATAACAACATGGCAGAGATGAAATTCAAAGTGACTGCAGGCTATTAATGTAACATTCTATGCTTGCATGTCAAGCCATTAAACATGTTTTCACTTTCAATATCATAATTGCGAACAGTTACTACACCACCTTTTGCCATACCATACACAATAGAACCTGTCATAACTCTTTACTCCATGACTTGATGTGTAAGAAATAATGACGTTATGAATATTAATTGGAATGATCTTTATAATTGCACTTGAACATTGGAAATTTTGGCCAAAGTAGAAACTGTAGAATAGTATCTATAATATTGTATCATAAGCAAACAGAGCAGACCCTGATCAGACGGCTCCTGATCTGGGTCTACTCTGTTTGCAAAGGCATAGACAGGCGTATTTATGGAGTAAAGAGTCACCTGATTAAACAACATATCATTTGCAGGGTTTTAGCAGGCACTAACTTAAGATTATTAAAGGTCCAGGTTTAAAGGTAAAACTAGTAAGCAGAAAGAATAATTAGAAGAAATAATTTTTGGCATTTTTCACAGCCAACAGCTTGAAGGTGAATGACGTGTATGAACAAAAGCCCTTTTATCAAACTATTGAATTTATTTGGTTTACATTGATATTTTTAATAAAATTTGTAACAAGAATAACTCTCTCCAGGTGAGTTATAATTGTTACCATCGTTACCGTCTGCTGATATTCTTCTCCATCTAATCTATACTTAAACCTTTACATCATGTAAACGCTTTTTCATACCTTTGCAAACAGAGTATACCCAGATCAACTAGCTCCTGTAGGAACCGTCTGATCAGGGTCTGCTCTGTTTGGTTAGGAATTTATAAAGATCTGGTACCCTGCAATAAGCTGCCATCTGGTTCCAAGACAGATATTTATGCTAAATCTAATGTCCAGTTAACAGGGGTTTTACTGTATGCAGTTTGCCAGTCTTAGACCCAATGTTGTTTTTTCCTGGAGTATCATTCAGTAATTTTCCCCAGCACATCAAAATGGTTTATGAGGCATGCTGTCCCTTACGATCATGCAACTGGGATGGTTTCACCATCTAAATAAATGTAATTTTCCAAATAATACTCAAGTCTTGGTGATGAATGAGCAACGAATGGCTTCAACTTCCAAAGCGCTAGTCTATCATAGATGATAGCCAAGAAACTGTGTGATTATGAGTCTATAATGGGAAATGGGAATTAAATAAAACATTTCTTACAGAAATATATTTTTGTTCCGTGTTTATTAACCGGAAATACAAAAATTGTTCATCAAATGGAAGACACTACTCTGTTTTTACTCTTTTTGTCACCCCTAGGATACCGATGCCATTTATAATAGTGATTGTGACCTATACATGGACTATACAGACAGAGTGAAGTAACATTTCCATTCTTCGAATGGCTCAAGCATAACCAAATGTTCTGTGCTGAATTCATTGCATAAAGATTTTTCAGTTTTAGGAGATGAAATAATTTTGCATAAAACTTACAGGTAATCTGTTCTATAACCGTTTACCTCATGAATATTAACTCTTCGCTTGCTAATCGCGTCAATATACCTACCTGTAAATAGTGAAGACCCAGATGAGACAGCTCCTGTAGGAGCTGTCTCATCAGGGTCTACACTATTTACAAGTTGATTGTGCAACCAGTGCACTCCACAGCAGTGATTGCGCAGCGAAATATGTGTACACAGTGAAGATATATGTAATTATACAACAGGGCATGGGTAAAGAAGGAGAAATGTGTTTTAAAATTCAGCAAGAGAAGGGTTAACTAGCAGATTTTTATAATGGCATTATGAACAAGGGAATTCTGACCATGGTAGAAACCGCAGAATCAGATCTATATTATTTCATACGTAAATAGAGCAGACTCTGATCAGGCAGCTCCCAAAGGAGCCATCTGATTTGGGTCTATTGTTTATGTAAAAGTGTCAAAATGTATATCTACAAAGTAACAGGACTGATCTCAGTCTTACTCAGACTCACAATGGTTTTATAGGCAGGCACTAAGCCTGACCTCTCTCTTCTTTCTTCCTTTTTCTTTTTTTAACAACCTTTAGCAATGTGAGCAAATTATTGTCTGCCAAATCATCCTCTACTTCAATCTAAGTAAAAATGTGTACCATTGCTTCCTGAAACAAGAGTACCGCATACGGTACATAATACGCCCACTTGCAAACTTTCTCTGATTCAACATGCCTTATGGCCATCCTCATATTTGCATAGATTTGCATTATTTTTTTAAGTGCAAGGGCCGTAACTCCAAAACAACAAATCAAATGATCCTCAGAATCGACTTAGCTTCAGGTCTTGATGCATTAAACATGTGTATGAAGTTTCATTAATATCTGTCAAACAGTTTTGCCAGAAAACAGCAGAAAAACTATTTGCATATATTTGCATTTTTTTTAAGTAAAAGGGCAATAACTCTGAAACGAATAATCAAATAAACCTCAGAATCGACTCAGCAGCAGATCTTGATGCATTTAACATTTGTGTGAAGTTTCATTAATATCTCTCAAATAGTTTTTCCATAAACGGCGGACAAACTATTTGCATTATTTTTTAAGGACAAGGGCCATAACTGTGAAACGAAAACTCAAATGATCCTCAGAATCAATTCAGTTTCAGATCTTGATGCATTAAATATTTGTGTGAAGTTTCATTAATATCTCTCAAATAGTTTTCCCAGAAAACAGCGGACAAAATATATGCATATTTTTTAAGGACAATGGCCATAACTCTGAAATGAAAAATCAAATGAACCTCAGAATCAACTCAGCTTCAGATCTGGATGCATTAAACATGCGGAAAAACTATTTGCATATTTTTTAAGGACAAGGGCCATAACTCCGAAACAACAAATCAAATGAACCTCAGAATCGACTCAGCTTCAGACCTTGATGCATTAAACATGTGTGTGAAGTTCATTAATATCTCTCATATAGTTTTGCCAGAAAACAGCGGACAAACTATTTGCATGTATTTGCATTATTTTTTAAGTAAAAGGGCCATAACTCCAAAACGACAAATCAAATGAACCTCAGAATCAACTCAGCTTCAGATCTTCATGCATTAAACATTTGTGTGAAGTTTCATTAATATCTCTCAAATAGTTTTCCTAGAAAACAGCGGACAAACTATTTGCATATTTTTTAAGGACAAGGGCCATAACTCTGAAATGAAAAATCAAATGAACCTCAGAATCAACTCAGCTTCAGATCTTGATGCATTTAACATTTGTATGAAGTTTCATTAATATCTGTCAAATAGTTTTCCCAGAAAACAGCGGACAAACAAAATGTTGACGGACGAACGAACGAACGAACAAACGAACGAACGAACGAACGAACGAACGAACGAACGAACGAACGAACGAACGAACGAACGAACGAACGAACGAACGAACGGACGGACGGACAGGGCCACGACAATATACGACCACCTTTATTAGCTTCAGGTCTTGATGCATTAAACATGTTTCATTAATATCTGTCAAACAGTTTTGCCAGAAAACAGCAGAAAAACTATTTGCATATATTTGCATTTTTTTTAAGTAAAAGGGCAATAACTCTGAAACGAATAATCAAATAAACCTCAGAATCGACTCAGCAGCAGATCTTGATGCATTTAACATTTGTGTGAAGTTTCATTAATATCTCTCAAATAGTTTTTCCATAAACGGCGGACAAACTATTTGCATTATTTTTTAAGGACAAGGGCCATAACTGTGAAACGAAAACTCAAATGATCCTCAGAATCAATTCAGTTTCAGATCTTGATGCATTAAATATTTGTGTGAAGTTTCATTAATATCTCTCAAATAGTTTTCCCAGAAAACAGCGGACAAAATATATGCATATTTTTTAAGGACAATGGCCATAACTCTGAAATGAAAAATCAAATGAACCTCAGAATCAACTCAGCTTCAGATCTGGATGCATTAAACATTTGTGTGAAGTTTCATTAATCTGTCAAATAGTTTTGCCAGAAAACAGTGGACAAACTATTTGCATGTATTTGCATTATTTTTTAAGTAAAAGGGCCATAACTCCGAAACGACAAATCAAATGAACCTCAGAATCAACTCAGCTTCAGATCTTCATGCATTAAACATTTGTGTGAAGTTTCATTAATATCTCTCAAATAGTTTTCCCAGAAAACGGCGGAAAAACTATTTGCATATTTTTTAAGGACAAGGGCCATAACTCCGAAACAACAAATCAAATGAACCTCAGAATCGACTCAGCTTCAGACCTTGATGCATTAAACATGTGTGTGAAGTTCATTAATATCTCTCATATAGTTTTGCCAGAAAACAGCGGACAAACTATTTGCATGTATTTGCATTATTTTTTAAGTAAAAGGGCCATAACTCCGAAACGACAAATCAAATGAACCTCAGAATCAACTCAGCTTCAGATCTTCATGCATTAAACATTTGTGTGAAGTTTCATTAATATCTCTCAAATAGTTTTCCCAGAAAACGGCGGAAAAACTATTTGCATATTTTTTAAGGACAAGGGCCATAACTCCGAAACAACAAATCAAATGAACCTCAGAATCGACTCAGCTTCAGACCTTGATGCATTAAACATGTGTGTGAAGTTCATTAATATCTCTCATATAGTTTTGCCAGAAAACAGCGGACAAACTATTTGCATGTATTTGCATTATTTTTTAAGTAAAAGGGCCATAACTCCAAAACGACAAATCAAATGAACCTCAGAATCAACTCAGCTTCAGATCTTCATGCATTAAACATTTGTGTGAAGTTTCATTAATATCTCTCAAATAGTTTTCCTAGAAAACAGCGGACAAACTATTTGCATATTTTTTAAGGACAAGGGCCATAACTCTGAAATGAAAAATCAAATGAACCTCAGAATCAACTCAGCTTCAGATCTTGATGCATTTAACATTTGTATGAAGTTTCATTAATATCTGTCAAATAGTTTTCCCAGAAAACAGCGGACAAACAAAATGTTGACGGACGAACGAACGAACGAACAAACGAACGAACGAACGAACGAACGAACGAACGAACGAACGAACGAACGGACGGACGGACAGGGCCACGACAATATACGACCACCTTTATTAGGTGGGCGTATAAAAAACATCAGACTCTCACACAGATGAGATCATGATGAGTTGCTAAGTCACTCGGCATCTCATCTGAATCCAAACTGTATCTAAAGGTGAACAAGCAATCAACAATGACCTTGAATCATGCAGCTTCCAGCAATGTAAATCTTATCACTTGTAGTTTGGTATCTATCTCGAACCAATCAGTCGATGTCTCACAAGGGTTTGGCAGTATCAAACAACATGCAAGATAAGTAACAAGGAATTTTAATTGAGGCGTCAAGATGAAACACCATCCATCTCAATAATGATGCCTATCTCCAAACTACCTTCATAATACCCAAAGTATTCCGACAGACAAAGTTAAGCAAATAGAGCCGATCCTGATCAAATGGCTCCTGAAGGAGCCATCTCATCATAGTCTGCACTATTTGCTACACTTGTCAGTCTAATTCAAAGTTATGAAACTGGTGCCAAATTGAAGTACAGGAGAATCTGTCTTAAAATGTCTAATTCCATTAGCAAACAGAGCAGACCCTGATCAGACGGCTCCTATAGGAGCCGTCTGATCTGGGTCTACTCTGTTTGCAGATTGTTTTAGAAATCCTGATTTAGGCTTCTTTTTAGTGGCTGCTTAAAATAGATTCTACTGTATTCAACTTTACAAATCCATGGAGAGGGAAGACTGCGGGTGTCCCAATTATACTTAAGGTAGTTAGGGTAACCAATATTGTGTTCATCATCAGATCTAGAGGCTCATCAGTCCTTTCTCCATTCATATATATGTATATAAGCATACCTGCTTGCAAACACTGAAGACCAACTAATAAGCCCTAGATCAGTGGTCTCTACTGGAGACTATTCAACAACAAAACTACATAATCTTCGAACAAAGCCATCAGGTCTCTGATCAATTTATTTTTTTTCAAACGGGGATCAAAAGACTGATATATCTTATACAAAGATTTCACCAGCCAGTCTCAAGAGTTAATAAATCATATTATGACAAGTAATTAAGCATTGGAATGCTGATTTGTATTCAGTTTTCTATGTAATCAACTTTCTGTGAACTTACAGATAATTAGACTCAAATGATCAGCATATAATGCATAGCTGTATGGAGTATTTGGGAAATCAAGGACGAAGCATTTTCTATATTTCTTCACCAAATCCTATGTAGTTGATACTCATTAGAATTTTGCCTGCAAGAGTCCTAATGAGAACCTACAAGATGGGTTTTGGTTTTGGCTGAGAAATAAACAATTTGAATAGTTCAGAATACTTTGTAAACTGTACAAGGTCAAATGATTCTACGTGTGCAGACCTAGATGAGTTAAGGCTCCTTGAGAAGCCCTCTCACCAGGGTCTGCAGTGTTTGTCATGTTACATTTTTCTTTAAAAATATATCTGAATATTCATGGTAAGTTTGACCTGTTTGAATGTTAGAATAATCCATTTGGAAATTCAGCATTGAAAGGGTTACTGTTAAGACAGAGCTCATAATAAATCAATTATAATTTATGAACTTAACATCTTCGGGGGGGAAAACATTGAAAACATATTGCATTGTATTTAAAAACAACCAAAGAAGATAATATGTCTAAATCAAACCCAGATTGGTCTTATGTTAGAGCTACCGCTGTTTTAAATGCAAATAAATTAGACTGAGTTGTTTTTATGCCATGTTTCATAATAATACCCATTATGCTAAGAGTGTTTTTTAAGTTAGAACTCTCGTTTTTTGTTGGTAGCAACAAATTAGCCCCTCATTGCCTGCTGAGACATGTTGCCTGGCAACATAATTGTCTTATCACATTTCCTACTATTTTGACAAAAAACATGCACATGTGCATTAAAGTGCATTTCTGATAATGAGCTACAAGTTGTTCTTTCAAAACAGAAGTGAAAACACATGCTGTCATGAAATAAACCAATAATTTTCCAAAATCGCTGGAAACTTGAAACTTTTAGTAGTCATACATCATTATAATGCAGTATCAGTTTATGTAATAAACATGCAAGCTCTAACCCTGAACCTGCTGAATAATTAAAACTGGCTCCTCCCCTTCTGAATATTAATTAACCCTTTCCCTGCAGTGTTCTATATTTATTCCAAATTTCAATACCTACTGAATATTCATTCACAAAATAGTTATTAAGAAATATGGAAGGTACTACATTGTAGACATTTTAGAAAGCAAAGAACCAGATCTATCAAAATTTCTCTAAGCAAACAGAGTAGACCCTGATCAGACGGCTCCTATAGGAGCCGTCTGATCTGGGTCCACTCTGTTTGCAAATGCGTGAAAACATGTTTATATGAGGGAAAGGGTTAAACATAATATTGTATTAAAATTTATCATTGATGGAAACTTTCTTTATTACATACAGTGCAAACCCTGATCAGACTTGGGTTTCCCCCAAGGAACCCTCTGATCTGGGTCTATACTGCAAAGGTCTTAAATACTTGGTTCCCATACTTTAACCCATTCCTGGATCCATAGGCTATCTTTAGACCCAACCTCTTTGAATGAATCTACCGAAAAGGAGCATTAACTAGAGAAAAGGATTTTTTTTAGAATTTTGTTGTTTTGAAACCATTGTGATAAATAGAGCATTTGCTCCTATAGGAACAAATGCTCTATTTATTACAATGGTTTCAACAGTTGATATTTACAGAGGCGTAGAAAGGCGGATTTATGGAGGAAAGGGTTAAGGGTTAAGCAATGCAAGGTGATGATTTTCGGTTTCATTTTCACCATGCTTTATGTAGATGATACTGTATATAAATCAACTCAACCCTTTACTCCATGAACAGTCATGTAAGAAAAAATGACTTCATGAATATTAATTAAGATTCATTTTATAATAGCGTATGATACACATGGAGTTTTGGCCATGGCCGAAACAGTAGAGTAAATTTAATATCTAAATTATTTCATATGAAAACAGAGCAGACCTTGATCAGGCGGTTCCTACATGAGTTAAAAGGGTAAATGGTAAAGATACAATTTCTTTAACCAGTTGATGACAATGTTTTCTCACTCTCAGGGCAACCTTCCACTGTTCTAGCCTGCTGCATGCAATTTCTCAATTCCAAGACCATTAAATTTACAGTAGAGAGGCTTCTATGCAAAACATAAAATGTCAAAGTTAATTTCTTTCCAATAGTAAGCACTGTTGCAACTGAGCTGTTGAAAACGACATAATATTCTGTTATTTTCATTACTGTTTTACTTCTTCAAATAAGTTTGCATACCTTTCACCACAATTCTTCACGAGATATGAACACAACTGTAGTAAAGAGCAAGACTCTATCTCATATTGAGAATATTACTAAAACTTTTGTGACATTCATCTTTTTGCAATGATGATACAATGTCCACATTTATAGTCCCTAGACACCATACAGAGCACCATGATCCTTAACCCTTTCCCTGTTCTATATTTAGCCCAAATTTCAATACCTACTGAATATTCATTAAGAAAATAGCTATAAAGAAATATGGAAGGTGGAACATTGTAGACATTTTAGAAAGCAAAGAAACAATTATATCAAATTCTATTAGAAAACAGAGCAGACCCTCTGTTCAGGGTCTACTCTGTTTGCTAACTGAATTTGATAGATCTGTTTCTTTACTTTCTAAAATGTTCCACCTTAGATATTCCATTAAAACTATTTTGTACATGAATATTCAGTAGGTAATGAAACTTAGGATAAACCTAGAACAGGGAAGGGATTAACTATTCTCACTTAACGCTTTCTGACTTAACCATTTCCCTCATGAACATTTACAGAAGAATTTATGACTTCATGAATATTCATTCACTGAATTTTTATAATGTCCACTGAACAAAGAAATTTTTTATCATGGCAAAAACTGCAGAATCAGATCTACATTATGTTATAAGCAAACAGTCAGCCTTTCGCTTTCAGCAGAAATTATTTTTAATTTTTTTTTAAAAATTCAAAGAAAGAAAAAAATACCATATACCCATTTCAAATGTGCCAGCATTTACATAATTGTAAAGATTTATGTACTGACCTTCACAGTTTTTTTTTTCAACTTCAGTCTTGAAATTCCATCTGATAAACCCGGCAGGAAGGAGTCCCTAAGAGTCTCATCAATCTATTGCGATAAGCATCCTGTAGCATTAAGATGGAACTTTCTCCCAACCATGTCTATTATCTTAATGAAACCACTTTACCTCACCTGTAACTTTCACTCAGATTTAGAGAGCTTGTTACTTCGTGTCTTCAGTGTGGGCTTGAAGATACACTGTTTTAACCATTTCCCTAACGAACATTTATGAATAAATTCATCACTTCATGAGTATTCATTTACTTAATTTTCATAGGAAATTTTGGATAGACAAAAACTGTAGGATCATAACTATAACCCTTTCCCTGATGTATATTCATGTAAGAAATAATGACGTCATGAATATTAATATTTTTTATATTGGCATAAGAACACGGAAATTTTTGGCTCAGACAGAAGCTGTAGAATCAGATCTATATTACACCATAAGCAAACAGAGCAGACCCTGATCAGATGGCTCCTATAGGAGCCGTCTGATCTGGGTCTCTGTTTGCAGATGCGCGAAAATGCGCTTACATAAGGGAAAGGCCTAGGGTTAAGCAAAGCAAACAGAGCAGACCCTGACAAGAAGTCTCCTACAGGCCTTAGGAGCGATCTAAATCTGGGTCTACTCTGTTTGATAAGGCATAGAAAGGCTTTATATCAGGGAAAGGGTTAAGTATATATTGCCCCTTCCATGATTCTTCCCCAACAATCACTAACCAACTCATCCTCAATGATGTACATGCACTTACACAAATATAGGACCCATCTGATCAGGATCTGCTCTGTTTGCTTATGGAGTTGTATAGAGCTAATGCTACACTCTATGCCAAGTCAAAGCTTCCTTTGTTAATTATAAATGCTTTAAAATAGTTTTGCACATTAATATTCATGATTCCTGGTTAAAGCTTGCATGAATATTAATGGAGGGGGGGGGGAGCATTAAAGAAAGCCACAAAACTTGGTAAACAAAATTCTGTACTATTGATACTGTGGCAATGTGTGTGGTAATATTCATCCATAAGTATGATTCAGATCACTGTAACCTTTATTACATAAACATGCTTTTCAACACCTTTCTAAAACAATTATAAACCCAGTGTCTGCTCTGTTTGATTTATGTGGAATCATAATATATCTGATAAACATTTCTACATTTTCTGTCCTGTATTCATATGCCATTATAAAAATTTTGGCTATTAAATACTCCTGGTGTCATTCTAACATGTATATTCATGTGGGAAAGGGTTAACTGCAGTCTCCACAAAACTAAAGCACTCAGGTTAATGCCATTATAGTCTACAAGCATTTTGTATAAGAACAGTTTCACTGTTAAGTACTTTAAATGCACTGTTAGAATGATCCGATTTACAATAATTACACTAATTATTCACCAAATCTCCGCTCTCCACCAGTTAATGTAATGCTGAATAGTTCAATTTGGCACAAGTTTGCAACTTTAATTCTTTACTCAATAAGTACGCCTTTCTATGCCTTTGCAAACAGAGTAGACCCAGATCAGATGACTCCTGCAGTAGTCTTCTGATCAAGGTCTGCTCTGTTTGCTTATGAAACAATATAGATATGATTCTATAGTATTCCTGTGTTCATGCTTCACTATAAATATGATTCTAATTAATATTTCTGATGTCATTATTTCTGAGTCAAAGTAAACTGATATAGTAACAAACTGTAACCATAGACTCTGATGAAACCACTCTTTCAGAAGCAATTTGATCCAAGCCTGCTCTATTTACTTAAGTGTCACTCTGTCTAAATACTCTTGAGTAATTAGGGTAAGCATTGTGTTCTTGAACTACACTATTAACTCTTTCAGCGCCAAATTTCTAATTGTCAACTCAATTTCGATGATTGGTGCAAAACTATTCTAACTCACAAAGTGAAGGAGTTAGAATAGTTTTGCACCAAGCCCTCGATTTTGTTAAATAAGGAAGTGGAATAAATAAATACAGAATTCAAAGGAATAAAACACAGATCGAGAACTAGAGATTGAGACAAAAAGTGAAGTCCCTGATCAGACGCCGCCTTGAAAAGGCAGCGTCTGATCTGGGACTGCACTATTTGTCGTGGTGCATTTTGGCGACATTGGCGGTGTAAGGGTTAAACTTTTCTTGAATTATGAGTATTACAAAATTGTTTGTGAAAAACAAAATTAATTCCCAGCAAAAAAAAAAAAAGTAAATATCTATTTGATATTTTCTGAAAGTGAAGCCTTTATTTTGTGTTCTTGCTGATGTTTGAAGTATATTGATTGTATCCTCAAGTTATAACCATAACTGCCAGCTATAAAACTGTATAAAACAATGGATACAGATAATAAACCACTGCAGTAGACCAGCTAGTATGCTGCAGCATTGCCATTAGGGGTGAATTCATACAGCTGAATTCCATTAGGCTCTAAATATGATTCAAACCTTTTACATAATACATTCACAGATGTAAAATTTGATAGAACAGGACAGTTTTCAAATACAGAAAAAAACCTCTAAACTGGACACACTATTTAGAATAAATATTGGTCTTGGAGACAGGTGGCAGTTTAATGCAGGGTGAAAGTCATGCAGAAAGCTCCTAGAGGAGCTTTCTGCATGACTTTCACCCTGCATTAAGCTGTCACTAGCCTAAAAGTATCTTGACTCTCCTGCGCTACTACAATTCCAGTTTGGAGAGGTTTAACTGTACCAATTTGCTATCTACGTCAGAGAAAGTGTGGGTTTTCACCAGTGAGTGGGTTTCCCTACAGAATTGTTTAACATCTGTTTTACCATTGAAACTAATGCATGCCAAAGGAAAGGAAATTCTGGATCCTAGACATTTGATCTGTATCCATTTTCGCAAATGTCTTGAGATTAGTGTTGTTTGAACTCTTTACTCATTTTTCTATAACGGCACTATAAACAAGACAGCTTTTTATCATGGCAGAAACTGCAGAATCAGATCTATAATCACTTCATACCAAAATAGAACCGACCCTGATCAGATAGCTCCTACAGGAGCTGTCTGATCCGGGTCTTACTCTATTTGCAGAGGTGTTAAAGGACATGTATATATATTTATATATTTATATATATATACGGAGTAAAGGGTTATTAAAAAGACACATGGAGCACTCACTTGAGAACAAATTCTACAACCCTCTCCTGAAGCCTATTGATAAAAATCCCATTTCAACCATTCCACAAATTTACATATCTATCATAGTAGATTACAGAATGTTTTTTACAGACTTAGCACTAAAATACCTCAATCTGTTCACCCTTTCCTACAAGACATAACACTATCACTTTTAACAATCACCATTCCAATGTCAGCTGGTTTACACTTGAACAGATGGCATTATTCCTGAAGACCTTTCAAAGTAGTAACAGCTAGAGGCTAAGGTATCATTTTCAAGAATAGCTTCTTTATTTCACCACCATACCCTTCATTGTGACCATACTTAAGAATGGTCTCTTCAAGACCATCTACCATTCATGGTTATTAAGTATACCAAATATAAACTGAATAACTTTCCGATTGAAGGAGGAGTTCGCGAAACCAAATCCCCATGTTTCATTCAAAAATTACAATAAAAACTCAAAGTTCAGGGGGAGATAATTCTGCAATGGCCAGTAATAAACACATGAAAATTCGTCTTGCACATCTACCATTCGTGGTTATTATTTGTACCAAAAATAAATTCAGTAACTTTGAAACTGAAAGAGTTCGCGACATCAACTACCCATATTCAAATGTGGACAGACTGACCAAATGCCCGCCTGACTGCCCACTCCACTACCCCCCAGATACCAGATTACCCTAATTATTATGACATCCAGTCTCTCCTCTCTGTCCATAATTATGTAAAGCTGAATAATTCATTAAATTAGACTGACATAGTAGTCAAATAGTGCAGACCCTATAATCAAACTGCTCCTTCAAGAACAGTTTGATTTTGGTCTGCACTATATTTGCTTAAGTTTGTCTGTCACATTACTTAAGAGTAATTAGTGTAGATAAATAATCATGAAGACTATTGTGTTGATGTTATTATTATTCTATGAAGTAGAGCGAGAATTTTGCAACAAAATAGTTACTGTAGCATTGCAAAAATCTTGCACAATAGTGCTGCTGTTTCTGTAGTTAAACTGAAATTCCACACCATACTAATTTGCCTTTTTGCAGCAAAGCAAACATTCTGTAACACACCCTATTTCCCCCAACTATTCCGACACTCAAAATTTCCTCTCCATCATTTGGCATCATTTTGATAATTTCAAAATAAGACTGATACAGTAGCAAATAGTTCAGACCCTGATCAAACTGCCCCTACAGGAGCAGTTTGATCAGGGTCTGAACTATTTGCCTTAAAGTTTGTTTGAATAATTAATTACGGTAATTAAGGCATTATCTGTGCCATTATCTGTGTCATATTAATTTACTCTGCTAAATTATATGCTACATTTGTGTTGACCCGACTTACTATTCCTCCAATAAAACTATATTTTTAAACTGCAAACTGTGTTTTAGAAATTGATTCCAATAAACACAATAATTGGCTAAGCTAAAATTAACCCTTTACTCTACAGATACGCTGTGAGCCATCTGCTCAGGGTCTGCTCTGTTTGCTTGTGACATACTCTAGATCTGACTCTACAGCTTCTGCCATGGCCATGAATTCCTGTGTTGGTAAGCCATTATTAATATTCATATAATTAAATGTTCATGATGTCATAGTTTCTTACATGAATATTCGTGGAGTAAAGGGTAAACCCATTCCTTCATATAAATGCCTTTTCACACATTTGCAAACAGAATAGACCCAGATCAGATGGCTCCTGTAGGAGCCTATCAGGGTCTGCTCTGTTTGCTAATGGAATTTGATAGATCTGTTTCTTAAGTTTCCAAAATGGCTACATTATGCTACAATCCACCTTCCACATTTCTTAAAACTATTTTGTTCATGAAACATTCAGTAAATTACTTACAATTTGTACTACATATAGAACTGGGAAAGGATTGAGAACCAGTCTCCCATTGACAATATTAACATCAAAATAGTAAACTAATGTTTTTCAAGAATTCATATCTGTGTTCTGTGATGTTTAATACTGCAGATGATAAAACCATAAAGTAATGACATAATCTGATACCTCTGATGTATATTGCAGGAATAAATAAGCCTGTCTGCCCTATACATCTACAGAAAACGATAGGCGAAATCCAGTAAGCTGTGTAGCAACCGGTTTCAAGATTCTACAGGAGTCAATAAGTCATGTTGCAAGTACATGTAGATATGAATATGCATTATGAATTATATATTTTTGATTCATTCCATCAACCCATTCCCTCATATTGACGCCTATTGACGCCTCTGTAAAAGTCCACTTTATGAAACCATTGTGATTATAAAATAGAGCATTAATGCTCTCTGAGGAGCAAAATGCTCTTTTCATCACAATGGTTTCAAAACTACACAATTCTAACATTATCCTTTTCTCTAGTAAATGCTCCTTTAGGGTAGATTTATTCAAAAAGGTTGGGTCTAAAAATAGCCTATGAGGGAATGGGTTAACTGTTGAACATTGTACATTGTATTTTACTTCATAAATACACCTTTTAATGCCCAGTTTCATACAAAGTAGATCCAGATCAGATAGCTCGTGTTGGAGCCATCTGATCAAGGTCTGTTCTGTTTATTTATGGAATAATACAGATCCTATTGTACAGTTATATACAGGAATATTCATAAGGTAAAGCATTTATTTTTATTATTATAATTATTGAAAACAGTTCAAATGTCTGACACGTTTATCACATTTTTACGAAATGAAGAAAGGTGAAAATGTCATGACAAGTTCAAACAAAGTCAAGGTTCAGGCAAGTAATCAATTTTTCAGCAAGTTGCATATTTTACTGATCAGTCTACTGGTACAGTTATGATAGCAGGAAGCAGTGAAAATACTGATTAATGTTCACCACACATTTGTGTAATTTTTAAGGTCAACCTTCTGATACAGCAAAAGAGTTGGCTTGTATTTTGCAAATAGTGTTGACCCAGATCAGAGGGCCTGAGCACTTTTATCAGGGTCTGCTCTATTTGTTAGTCATGACCTTTCTTACTGAATTGACTGTTGTATTTCCTCTTTGAAAATTCAGCATCCAGAGAGTAAATGTTTTTGGGAAATTTCAGATCCTTGTTTCATAATTCTAAGGCAAGGTGGTTTACCAGGAAAGCTACAATACTGTTTTCTCTGCAGCATTAACTTAACTTAACCCTTTCCCTCATATAAATGCTATTTCATGTCTTTGCAAACACGGCATACCCAGATCAGACTGCGCTGTATTGTAATAAGTTTTTATAGATCTGATCTACAGTTTCTATCAATACCTAAAAATAATGTGTACATAATTCATGCAATTATTAACCCTTTCCCTCATATAAACGTGTTTTCACGCATTTGCAAACAGAGTAGACCCAGATCAGATGGCTCCTAGAGGAGCCGTCTGATCAGGGTCTGCTCTGATTGCTAATAGAATTTGATAAATCTGTTTCTTTGCTTTCTAAAATATCTACAATGTTCCAACTTCCATATTTCTTTATAACTATTTTGTTAATGAATATTCAGTAGGTATTGAAATTTGGAATAAACATAGAAAAGGGAAAGGGTTAACCAAATCAGCTAATGAATATTCATGATATCATTATTTCTTATATGAATAATTTCAACAGGGAAAGGGTTAACCCTTTAAATGCTGAATTTTCAAAACAGCATAGGCAATTATTGTTTAACCCCGTAACATGATTCTAAGAGACATCTTTACAAGCCTTTGCAAACAGAGCAGACCCAGATCATGGTCTTCATATATAGATAATTGTACAGTTTCTGCTACAGCCAAAAAGATACTGTGCTCAATTATACCATTACATTCATAATGTCCTTATTTCTTAACCCATTCCCACTTAGGCTATTTTTAGATCCAACCACTTTGATTAATTCTACCAAAAAGGAGCATTAATAACTAGAGAAAAGGAAATTTTCAGAATTGTGTAGTTTTGAAACCATTGTGATAAATAGAGCATTTGCTCCTCCTGTAGGAGCAAATGCTCTATTTATCACAATGGTTTCATAAAGTGTCTTTTATAGAAGCGTCAAAAGGCGTCGATATGCGGGAATGGGTTAATGAATATCCATGAGGTTAATGGTTTCTAAAATTTAATGTCCATTCAATAGGATTAAATTTGATAGATACTAGTTAATAGCAAACAGTGCAGAATCAGAATAGAGGGCTCAACTGAGGGTCCTCTGATCTGGGTCTACACTGTTTACAATGCTAGGGGACTCATTTCCCAGATTCCATAAATACGCCTTTCTAAAGCTTTGCAAACAGAGTAGACTCTGATCAGATGGCTCCTGTTAGAGCCGTCTGATCAGTCTGCTATGTTAGCTTAGGATATAATATAGATATGATTCTACAGTTTCTGTCATCGATAAACATTTCTGTGTCCATGTGCTAATAAATGATAGTTAATCTAAATAATATTCATGATAGCATACTTTGTTACATTATTTATCATTCATGGCGTTTGGGTTAAATACGGTGAGATATGTGCTATCCAATTGAACTTTCCAACAATTAAGATTGCATAAATTAATACCAGAAATGTGATGAAACATCTCAAAGCATCATTCAAATAGGATACCTGATACTTGTCAGCTGTCACACTTGTCAAGTTAAAATAGCAGTAACAGTACATTCACCTCTAATAACATGGAACAATTAATTTCCAACCAGAAATATATATCAATAGGACAACAGGGTAAATCTAAATGCTCACCCACTCCATTTTTAGAAGTGGGGCACACATAAAGTACGGTAAAACCTCTCAAAACCAGAATTTTAGTTGAGAAGAATTTGTTTGTTTGTGTTGATTAAGTCAGTTTCTACTCACTATGTCAGCTAATTGGACACTCCAGAGAGAGGGGAGAGGATGCAGAGAAACCTGGGCGCAATGCCCAACTCTTATTATCAACAGAGTTTCTCTGGTTATTTTATATGCCCAGTGTGTAGCACTGATACATCTGAGACCTCGTTTTATAGTCTCATCCGATTCGGACTAAAAAGAATTTGAATACTTTTAGGCAGGTGGCTGCATGCAGGGTGAATGTCATGCAGAAAATTCCTAGAGAAGCTTTCTGCATGACTTTCACTCTGCATTAAGCTGTCACCTGTCCCAAAGACCGATATTTATACTAAATTGAACATCCAGTTTAGAGAGGTTTACATGATCATCATGTACTGGGGTTAGTCCTGCGTCCATGCTTATAAAACTTTTAGTTGAGTCTGAGATCATTCTCAAGTTTTTGATTTCTCAGATTTGAGCCTTTGGCTCAAATCTGACCAATTCAAAGCTTGAGAACTCAAATCTGACCAATCAAAAGCTTGAGAATGAACTGAAAAGCTTTATAAGTATGGAACCAGGAAATGCTGATGAAGTATCTACTTCCACCTTTTTACTTGCACTTACAATGTTATTGGCATACCAAGAATGTGTCCTAATTTTTCACTAATTTTCTTCCTGACATTTTCTCTCTGTTTTATTCTCCCTCTCAGGCTAAATCTTTACCTCTAATCAAGTATCTGACAACAGAAGCCTGCTGTATAATTATCACAACATTTTCGAAAGTATTACGGACTACATCAATTTTCGTCAATGTTCCTATGAATTAACCAAGACCCATTTGCATAAATTGAATTTCTGCTTTTATCTTTTCTTTAACACTTTCCTTCATACAAAAGTTTTTTCAAGCCTATGGAAACAAAGCAGACCCAGATCAGATGGTTCCCGTAGGAGATCTGCTCTTTTTGCTTATGATATTATAATAGATCTGACTCTACAGTTTCTACCAATACCAAAGAAATCCTGGGTACGCTGATCTCATTATAAAAGTTCAGGTAAATATTTATGACGTCATTATTTCTTACATGAATATTCTACAGGGAAAGGGTTAAACAATGAACAGTCACTTGTTGTAATAGTCACTTGTTGAAACCATTTTGATAAATAGAGCATTTGCTCCATAGGAGCAAATGCTCTATTTATTACAATGGTTTTGATACTACACAATTCTAACATTTTCCTTTCCCTAGTAAATGCTCCTTTTCGGTAGATTTATTCAAGGAGAATAAATCTACCGAAAAGGAGCTTTAATTAGAGAAAAGAAAAAAAATAGTATTTTGTATATGAAACCATTGTGAAAAATACAGCATTAATTTGCTCCTATAGGAGCAAATGCTGTATTTATCTCAATGGTTTCACAAAGTGACTTTTACAGAGTCGTCAAAAGTCGTCAATATGAGGGAAAGGGTTAAAGCCCCATTGCAGCATTACCAAACAGAGCAGACCTAGATCAGGTTCTGCTCGATTTGCTTATGGATAATACAGATTCTACCATGGCCAAACTTTCTTGTTTTTATATTTCAATATCAAATTTCATCTGATTAATATAAATGAATATTCAGTAAAGGATTAAAATCCAAGAGTCGAACACCATGCTTGTAAATCAACTCCTACTGCTCCACTCCTGCAAAGCTATTTTACTTGTGGTCAAAAAGCCAATTTCTTCAAACGAGGTGACCGCTATTTACAAAACAGTAATAGCATGGACATGAAAGTTCAGTTTATTCTGACATGATGTATAAGTATAAAATATGGACTTTATATATCTATTTATAGTTAATACCAAAATATTTTATAACACAGATCAATGCAATGGTACGTGATGTCTTACTCATTCCTAACTATAGGCCAATTATAGAAAAGAAAACTCCAGCATCTTCTCAGAATTTAAACAATAAGCATTCCAATTAAGTTTATGATACACAACGGAAGAAAATGAAGCAGTGGCCATTTTTTCATGGACAAAACTTACTTAGTACTTAAGAGGTCAATCTAAGCTTGACATAAACACTACATAGTTATATTAATCTTTGCTAAGTAAGATAATACTATTACTAACACAGTGATTAACCCTTTCCTTCATATAAATGCATTTTCACCCATTTGCAAACAGAGTAGACCCAGATCAGATGGCTCCTATAGGAGCCGTCTGATCATGGTTTGTTCTTGTGTTTGCTAATGGAATTTGATAGTGCTGTTTCTTTACTTTCTAAAATGGCTAAAAGGTTCCTCCTACCATATTTCATTATTATAACTATTTTGTTGATGAATATTCGGTAGGTATTGAAATTTGGAATAAATATAGAACAGGGAAAGGCTTATTGAAGGGCTTGCTGACCAATTTTCAACAGACTTTTACTATTTTTCAGACTTTAAAACATTATGAACTACAAACACTACAGACTCTGATCATTGGACTCCTCCACTGGTGTCCTCTGATCTGGATCTTTGTTGTTTGCAAACTCTTCTTAACTCGTTCCCTTCATCCCAACAGTAAACTCTTCAATACTTAACCCTTTCCTCCATAAATACGCCTTTCTACGCCTCTGTAAAAGTCACTTTATGAAACCATTGTGATAAATAGAGCATTTTGCTCCTGTATGAGCAAATGCTCTATTTATCACAATGATTTCAAACTACAAAATTCTAAAAAATTTCCTTTTCTCTAGTTAATGCTCCATTATTATTTTTCGGTAGATTTATTCAAAGTGGTTGGATCTAAAAAAAATAGCCTATGGAGGAAAGGGATAAACACCTTTAAAATTGCATGCCTTTGCCAACAGTCAGGATCCAGTCTAATCAGAGTCTGCTCTGTTTACATAATTATAGAATATTCTACGGTTTCTAATATATTCTGTATAAATGTGCCATAAAAAAAATTCACCTGATAAACATTCATGATGTCATTATTTCTGACATGAATATTCAACAGCGAAAGGGTTAACCCAATTTACCTCATAGGCTATTTTAGATGTAACCTCTTTGAACAAATCTACCGAAAAGGAGCATTAACTAGAGAAAAGGAAAATTTTAGAATTTTGTAGTTTGAAACCATTATGATAAATAGAGCATTTGCTCTTATAGAAGCAAAATTTAATGCTCTATTTGTCACAACCATTTCACAAAGTGTCTTTTACAGAGTCGTCAATATGAGGGAATGGCTTAAGAGAGAAATTCCTCCAACAAATGAAACACATGACCAAAATGTCCACAGGGTTGATCCTCAGATAAGATACTTACTAAACAAATATGTTGGCCCTAAAAAACAATACCAATAACAATTTTCCGGCTATTATTTCACAAATTACCTAAAGATGTTTTGTTTCTCACTTCATTTCTCGTATGCAAAAACAATCTTATTTCAGTATGTCAATTTCAGCATTCCATATGAGTGCTGACAAAAACCAAACTGACATTACTATATAATATTGAATATCTTAACCCTTCCCATGCTAAAAGCAATTGACTTGCATTGCAAATGGCATGCATCCAGCCAAGATGCCGAATAACTGTGCAGCTCATCCGGATCAATGTTGTTTGTCACGTAAGTATCTCAAAAAGTTAATTAAACCAATTTGATGACAGTAAAATCTGCAGCAAGGCTGGAGTTTTGAACAGACATTCTTTATACATCACGGTAAGTGTTAAGAACTGCAGTGCACATTATCACCTTAAACAGATACTGTCAACTAAGTACAACAGCGTGTTTTGTTATTCTGATCAATGAACCCTTTGAATGTGGGACACACATGCACATACATTTGCAAACAGTGTTGACCCAGATCAGAGGGCTCCAAGAGGCTCAGGGTCTGCACTGTTTGTCATTTAAAATGAGTTTAAGCCTCTCTAATACCGAGTGGACTCTATAGTTAAACACTGATAAGTTATACCATTCTGAAAATTCAGTGATACAAAGGTTAAGTACATACAATAAAACCTCTCTACAACAGCGACTAATGGAATGTGTCGGTAACCCTTTACCTCATGCATATTTATGTGAGAAATAATGACTGAATATCAACTAGAACTATCACTAAAGGTGATGAATAATACCGCACAGGAGCCTTGCACAGGAGCCTTGATCGTAATTTGCGGAGAGACTGACCGACACACACCGCCTATCCGACTGATACCAGTATTCACCTTTAAACTTTGTTTGCAGGGGTGTAAATAGATGAAATTTTATAATGGCAAATGAACTAGAGAATTTCAGACCATGGTAGAATCAGATCTGTATTAATAATTTTCATAATTTCCTGATAGGACAGTAACTGCATTATTTTCTTTCTGCCGTGAAGTGAAATGTTCTTAACGCCTTCTCTTGCTGAATTTTAAAATACATTTCTCCTTCTTTACCCATGCTCTGTTGTATAATTACATATATCTTCACTGTGCACAAGTATTTCGCTGTGCAATCACTGCTGTGGAGTGCACTGGTTGCACAATCAACTTGTAAATAGTGCAGACCCTGATGAGACAGCTCCTGCAGGAGCTGTCTCATCTGGGTCTTCACTATTTACAGGTAGGTATATTGATGTGAATAGTAAGCGAAGGGTTAACATTCATATATAAAGTGGCTGCTTACAAGAGGTTCATCTGTATTCCATATCGTATATCTAACTAATGAGACACTCTTTGAATACTTAATATGCAAAGTGAAATGGCCCGTTAGTATTCAACTATAGTCTCCTGTCGGTATTAAAGGCTTAACATTACTAAAGGATTTTGAATGACGAACAGTGCAGACCATGATCAAAAGGGGTTCCTCAAAGAACCCTCTGATCTGGGTCAGCAGTTTGTAAATGACAGTGCACTCATTTCCTGCATTAAAAAGATGAAATACATAAAATTTTCTGTGTATTTGATGAGTTTTAACATCTATTAAGACAGTACATCATTTTCACAGATCAGTGCAAATCTACTCGACATTCTGTTGACAAGTGATGTTAAACAAATTGCTTTTTGTTAATGTGGATTGTACGGTCATTGTCACAGGCATTTGAGACAAACCAAAACTCTGTGACAATGTTCCTCCAGTCCTATCACTGCAAACAGTGCAGGTCATGCTCAGATGCCAAGTATCAACACTGTCGCTAATACTAGTCTAGTCTACACTGTTTGCAAACATTTTCTAAACGATCCATAACACTTCTCTTCCATTTCTCTGCTTTCTCATAATTTATACTTAAAATCTCTTTCAATGAAAGGTTTCATTCATTTGTTTGCTTACTGCTACTTGGTTAGTGAGGGAAAACGACTTAGTACCCTAATTATGCTAAGTATTCAATCTTCCCTCTACACCTGAGTAGTTTAAGCTGAACAATTAAATTTACAACCATTTTGATAACTTTAAACCACACTGACTTAACCCCATTCCCGCATATTGACGCTTCTGTAAAAGTCACTTTGTGAAACTATTGTGATAAATAGAGCATTTGCTCCACAGGAGCAAATGCTCTATTCATCACAATGGTTTCAAAATTACACAATTCTGAAAATTTCCATTTCTCTAGTTAATGCTCCTTTTTGGTAGATTTAATCAAAGAGGTTAGGTCTAAAAATAGCCTAAGTGGGAATGGGTTAAGTAGCAAATTGTGCAGACCCAGATCCAACTGCTCCTTCAGGAGCAGTTCCATCTGGATCTAAACTAATTGCCGAAGTCTGTTTGTATAAATGCTTATATGGTAATTAGAGTATGTGACCGATTAAAAAATATAACAGGTACATTGTGACCTCTCTGAATTTTCTGCTCAATCAGTTTAAGCTTCTTATTGGAGTTATTTCTACTTGCACTATTATCCTTTCAAAATAGGCTTATCCCAATGGCAATACAAACCTGCTACCCTATTTACTCGAGTATTTAGAACATTCACTCTCCTCAATATTTTGTTACAGTAAACATGTCAATTGAATTTCAGCACAACTTTCATTAATTTTCATAATGCAGCTGCAAATAGTGTAAACCCTGATCAAATTGCTCCTTTAGAAACCGTTTAAGCTGGGACTGCACATTTTGCCTAAGCTTGTCTTGCAAAATATTTAGAAAAGTTATGGTATTTCGAATTTTTGGGCATTCATTGTCAACAGGTGAGAAGATTATGAGTGACATCATCCGATTGTAAAACTTCAGCCTAAGGTATAGTGAGCTAACTACGTCTTATGTCACAAGAAACAGATTCCAAAAACAGACACTTTAACCCCTTCCCTTTTCAATATTCGTGTAAGAAATAATGACATCATTGAATATTAAAAGAGCCAAACTTATATTTTTAGGCATTATTAACAAAGGAATGTTTGATTGTAGTACAAAGTGTAGATTAAGATCTACCTGTATATAATTCCATAAGCAAACAGAGCAGACCTTGACAAGACGGCTCCATCTGATATTCTCGACAAAGGCATGAAAAGGCATTTATATGAAGGAAAGGGTTAACACCATCACTTAAACCCTTTACCTAATAAACATACCTTTTGACACCTTTGCAAACAGAGCAGACCCAGATCAGATAGGAGCCATCTAATCAGGGTCTGTTCGGTTAGCTTTTGGAGTAATACATATCTAATTCTACAGTTTCTGCTGTGTCCAAAAATTCCTATGTTCGTAATTATGCCATCACAAAAACTCATGTAATTAATGTTCCTAAACTCATTATTTCTTACATGAATATTCATGAACTAAAGGACCGTTAATGCCATTTATTCATTTACACCTGTATAATAGTGCCATTCTTCTTCTTCCCAGCATGCATAAACAAAACCTGTCAACTCTAGTATCATTCCTCCTGATAACCAACATTTTATTAACCTCTTTATGCTGAAAAATCCGTTTGATGTTGTTATGATGGTTTTACCTGATTTCTTCCAGACAATTTTATTTCCATTCATTCTTTCTACATTCTCCTACAATCAATTTACCCTGTGGCACAAGGTGGACAAGAAAGCAAACGGTAATGTTTCCCCACACATTTTTATCTCTTCATCTGCTCAGTCTCGGAAGTCTTCAAACATTATCATCTCTTTTAGTTTCAAAGGACATATTCTTCCTCTCTGTCTCAGCTTTGAGTGAAAGAAACACTGACAGTTTATTACCTTTTACTCCATAGATATACCAGATCAAACATGTAGGACCCGCCTCATCAAGGTCTGCTCTAGATCTGTTCACTTATGAAATGATATATACAGTAAAAACTCTCTAAACTGGACGTCAAATTTAGTATAAATATTGGTCTTGGAGACAGGTGGCAGCTTAATGCAGGGTGAAAGTCATGCAGAAAGCTCCTCTAGAAGCTTTCTGCATGACTTCCACCCTGCATTAAGCAGCCACTTGCCTAAAAGCATCTAAACCTGAACTGGGTCGGCACAGTTTGCAATGACAGAGCATATTTAAAACAAGAGATGTCACAGTCACGTGACAAATGCCCCCAAAAATTATACCCGTGACCTTGACCTTTGACCCATGGACCAGGGAGTTGACACATCGTTTTTGTGTGGTTAAAATTTGTGCCAGGTTCCTTTGAAATCCATTCACAGATAAACAAGTAATTGTACCCTGTGACCTTGATCTTTGACATATGGACCAGGGAGCTGAACGCGACACATCGTCTTTGTCTGGTGAACATCTGTGCCAAGTTATATTGAAATCCATTGACAGATAAAGATGTTACACACCGGACACGAAATTTGTGACAAAGTAATTGTACCCTGTGACCTTGACCTTTGACATATGGACCAGGGAGTTGAAAGCGACACATCATCTTTGTGTGGTGAACATTTGTGCCAAATCATATTGAAATCCAGTGATAGATGAAGAAGTTACAGACCGGACACGAAATTTGTGACAAAGTAATTGTACCCTGTGACCTTGACCTTTGACCCATGGACCTGGGAGTTGAACGCGACACATCGTCTTTGTGTGGTGAACATTTGTGGCAAGTTATATTGAAATCCATTGATAGATGAAGAAGTTACAGACCGGACACGAAATTTGTGACAAAGTAATTGTACCCTGTGACCTTGACCTTTGACCCATGGACCTGGGAGTTGAACGCGACACATCGTCTCTGTCTGGTGAACATTTGTGGCAAGTTATATTGAAATCCATTGATAGATGAAGAAGTTACAGAACGGACACGAATTCCGGACGGAAGGACAGACGGACGGACAGACGGACATGCTAACAAATGGGTAGTTGTGTGACTTTTTCCTTTGATCTTTTCTTGTGTGACTAGTCCCACAAGAAAAACTATTTTTGGCTCTAACTTTGAAAAAGAATGATCTGGAAGCTAACCCTAACCCTATGTCCCACAACTGGCCAGGTTAATGTCACAAGAAATGGCCAGGTTAATGTCACAAGAGATGGCCAGGTTAATGATTTTACTTGTGGGACTAGTTAGAAAAAGTCACACAACTACCCTTTGGTGAGTGCGGACGGACGGACGGACGGACAGACGGAAGGACGGACAATGCGATTACTATATGCCCGCCTTTGGGGGCATAAAAAATTCTCTCATGGTATATTAGAAAACATTAATCCTTTCTTCCATAAATACGCCTTTCTACGCCTCTGTAATAACCACTTCTTGAAACCAGTGATAAATAGAGCAAAATGCTCCATTTATTACAATCGTTTCAAGCTACAAAATTCTAAAATTTTACTTTTCGCTAGTAAATGCTCCTTTTGGGTAGATTCTTTCAAAGAGGTTGGGTCTAAAAATAGCCTATGGAGGAAAGGGTTAATTTTGTGAAGGCAACATTTTCTTTTACTGATACTGTTTGCATAGGCTATCAAACAATCTGGCAAATGTGGAGAGTAAATGGACAATCCTGCTTTCATTGTTAATGTAATGTGAAATGAAAACTGTACGATATCTTGTAGCAGAAATTATTTTTCAAATGAACACAATTGTGCAAAATCAATTGACTGTGGGTGAAATCACAACCGGCTGGATTACATAAACTGAATGATTTCTATCCCAATATTTACCAATGGGATTCATCCTTTTTTAACCCTTTGACTGCAGGACACACAATCATGCACTATCATTTGCCAACAGTGTAGACCCAGATCAGGACTTCTAGAGGAGCCCTCTGATCAAAATCTGCACTGTCATTCAAAATCACTTAGCAAGTTTAAGTCTTCCATACTGAGTGCACTCTTTAGTTAAATACTTATGGGATATTCCACACTGAAAATTCAGCGTTAAAGGAGTTAAAAGCCTTAACGAAAATATTATCGAATGCAGTGTTAGACTTGCTGCACAGATTCTAGACTTAGTGGGTAAATATTTGTTCTTCACTGTCGATAACATTTCTTTAAAAAATAAGAAATTGGAAAATCTGACACAACTGATTGAACAGATCAATCACTTTGGTTTGTCTATCACCTAGCAGCCTGCATCAAATGACACATCCTTCTGCTTGATAATATCTCAGAAACATCATGCAAACAGAATGCCATTAACCCCTATTGTCATCATCAGTGTAACCAATTATGCATAATCCTTCTAAAGCCAAAACACAAACCGGCTCCAAAATCAATAAATTTTGAAAAGTATTTTATTTTCAAACAGAACAAAATTAATAATATTATTGTATATCAAAAACATTTGCAGACAGAGTAGACACAGATAAGGCAGCTCCTGCAGGAGCCATCTGATACGGGTCTGCTTTGTTTTCTAATCTTCTGGAATTATAACACAACTTATTCGACAGCTTCTGCCATGGCCAAAAATTCCCTTTTCCATGTTATCATTTCACGAATATTCATAGTCATTATTTCTTGCAAGAATATTTGGTCAAGTAAAGGGTTAAGCTTCCATGTGCCTTACAATAATGACGTTATGAATATTTATTAGGCGAGTTTTTATAATGGCAAATGAACATAGGAATGTTTGGCCACAGCAGAAACTGTAGAATCAGACTTATACAATCCCATAAACAAACAGAGCAGACAATGTTACTGTTTGAAAGACATTTGTATTGGGTAAAGTGTTAAGAATTGTTTTAACTCTTTCCCTGTTCTGTATTTATTCCAAATTTAAATACCTACTGAATAGTCATGGACAAAATAGTTATAATGAAATATGAAAGGTGAAACATTGTAGCCATTTTAGAAAGTAAAGGAAACATCTTTCAAATTCCATTAGCAAGACCCTGATCAGATGGCTCCTATAGGAGCCGTCTGATCTTGGTCTACTCTGTTTGTAAATGCATGAAAAAATGTGTATATATGAAGGAAAGGGTTAAGATAGGTTTCATTGTACTCTGTCAACCAAAGAGCTTTGTCAATGCATCATAGCATGACAGTGTGTAATAATCTAATCTCAGTAATTATCCCTTATGAGTGGCCATTTGTCATCACTTGGCAATCTGCAGAAAATATTTGCTCCAAAGTCTGAAGTGGAGGGAGCGAGTGATTACTGCTAAAGCTGATCAATTCAAACTGATACAATGCCGAAAAGACTCCCTGCGCTCAACATAAACACCCAGTAAATGACAATCTAAGCTGCTAATTATCTCTCCTCGGCTGGATTTCCCTGCACTCCACCATGGCATCTCAGCTTGCTGGATTTATTGGGTTTCAGATCTGAGACACAGTGAAGCACCCGTTCTGTACTGAGCAAAGAATCAATTGTGTTAACTGTTTAGACATAGACAGTTAGCTAACAGATAAGAGAACAAAAAGTTTTAATTCAATCTGGATCAAAATAAAACTTGTATACAGTGACCATTAAAATTAGAACTAATTCTGGGGTTTTAACCCTTTCCTCCATAAATATGCCTTTCTACACCTCTGTATAAGTCATCTGTTAAAACCATCATGATAAATAGAGCATTTGCTCCTATAGGAGCAAATAATCTATTTATCACAATGGTTTCAAATTACAAAATTCTAAAAGATTCCTTTTCTCTAGTTAATGCTCCTTTTCGGTAGATGCATCCAAAGAGATCTAAAAATAGCCTATGGAGAAAAAGGTTAAGGCAGGTGGTAGCTTAATGCAGAACAAAAGTTATGCAGATTACTTTTGTCCTGCATTGAGCAAGCCCTGCTCTTACAGATCCCCTTGTTTATCCATTGTGTAGTTGCTATATTTCGCAAGGGGGGGGGGGGGGGGGGGGGGGAATGAAATTATGTCATCAATAGTTATTACACTTTTTACAAACATCAATAATTCTGAGCATTACCCAAAGAAATTGATATCCATTCTGGATGGATTCACATTTGAATATTCAGCATGAGAAAGAGTTAACAGATTGTTTCCATGACCCTGTGAAATCTGTCAATGATGGTCCTGTTGTCCAATCCTACCCAACAGTAATCCAAAATTCATGTCAAATTACATTAGGCAAGCAGTCTCGGAGTTATTGATGGGCAGTCTTCCCACTTCACGCAGGCCCAACTCCACAAGCTGAAAGAGATGTCAATGTAATGCCACTCTCAAATATTTCCTAATATAGATTTATCTGCTTTCTTCTCTTAACTAAAAACCCGCAGGAAGTCATTAATATCTGCATGCAAACAAAACCATCGGGGAGAAACAATTAACAGGACATACTAAAATAATCTGTACATCTCGCAGCCTCCCCAATTACATTCAATTTCGTATTGATCACAGGACTGAGTGGAGTGGAGCATGGTGAAAAACAGATTTCCAATAGCCACCACAATGAGACAGGTCGTAAATGAGCCTGGAACAGATAGACTGGAATGATACATCAGCCATGTCACAGCGACAACCATGTTCAGACATTGCAAACAGTGTAATCCCAGATCAGCCACAATATTCCAAATACCGAACAATCAAGCACCGACATGGTACAACAACACAAGTAACAGTTGACATAGCAAATACAACAAAACCTGCTTTAAGTGACCAATTACTGATTAGAAAATAGGAGTCTTAACCCATTCCCTCATATTGACAACTTTTGACGACTCTGTAAAAGTCACTGTGAAACCATTGTGGTAAATAGAGCATTTGCTCCTATAGGAGCAAATGCTCTATTTATCACAATGGTTTCAAACTACAAAAATCTAAAATTGTCCTTTTCTCTAGTTAATGCTCCTTCTCGGAAGATTTATTCAAAGAGGTTGTACGTAAAAATAGCCTATGAGGTAATGGGTTAATAGGCAGGTGGTTGCTCAATGCAGGACAAAATGCAGAAAGTTCTTTTAAGAGCTTTTTGTGTAACCTTTGTCCTCTCGATAAGAGTAACCACTTGCCTTAAAGACTCAGTATTACACTTTATCTTCCAGACAAGTTTTACAATTATTGTAGAAATAGCTTGGACATTGCCATTACAATTGGTGCAGATCATAATGAAACTCGAATGTCCATAAAACCTACTACCACAAAATTTTGAGCTAAAATTCATTTTGGGAATAATGATTGCTTTATACAGCTGATGATCATCATCCAACAAACTGTGATCAACCTTAATTAACCCATTCCCTCATAGGCTATTTTTAGATCCAACCTCTTTGAATAAATCTACCAAAAAGGAGCATTTACTAGAGAAAAGGAATTTTTTAGAGCTGTGTAGTCTTGAAACCATTGTGATAAATAGAGCATTTGCTCCTATGGAGCAAATGCTCTATTTGCCACAATGATTTCAAAACGTGACTTTTACAGAGGCGTCAAAATGCGTCAATATCCGGGAATGGGTTAAGCACTTAAGCAACCTTAATTAAGCACGGAGCATTAACTTTATTTCAAACTACAACAAATATAGTACAGCCTCGCTTCTGCGACCATATTATTTATCAACTCAGGCATCTGTAAAAGCGGGTGGTTGATTAACCCTTCATTCCAAGAATGTAAGACATGATGACATCATAAATATTAATTTGATTTTTTTTTATACAGGCACATGAACACAGGAAATTTTGACTTTGGTAGAAACTGAAGAATCAGATCTGTATAATTCCATAAGTAAACAGAGCAGACCCTGACCAGATGGCTCTTACTCTGTTTGCAAAAGCGTATTTATAGAGTAAAGGATTATTGCTCCTATCGGAGCATTTTTGCGTAACTATTGCCTAGCATTAAGGTACCACCTGTTTTAAAAATCCAGAATTATATTTCTTTGGAGTTGACATATTATTTAGACTTTAGCGTAAATGCTATCGGAGTGTCAAATACCTTGGATGTTGATGAGAGACCGAGTTACTCTGCTTCTCACCTGTATCCATATTGTTTACAGAAGTAATCACAAGTTCACCCGTTGTGTGCTTAACCCATTACCTCATGAGCATCTGTAAGAAATACTGAGATACTTGTAGCTTAACACTTCCCTCATATAAATGCATTTTCACACGTTTGCAAACAGAGTAGACCCAGATCAGATGGCTCCTATAGGAGCAATCTGATCAGGGTCTGCTCTGTTTGCTTTTGTAAATTGACATGATATACATCTGATTTTACAGATTTTGTCCAAGCAAATCATTTCCAAGTAAAGTCAACATTAAAACTTCAGCTAATAAATATTCATGATGTCATAATGTCTTGCATAAAACATGAACAGGGAAATGGATGTTTTATAATGGCATATAAAAGCAGGAAACTTTGGTCACAGCAGAAACTGTAGAATAAGATCTAAAGAATTTCATAATGCAACAGGGCAGACCCCGATAATAATGGTTTCCTACAGGAGCCGTAAAAAGCATAATAATCAAACATCTGAAAGTTGACTCTATTTCCTTATATTAAAGACGACAGAGAATATAAAGACATACAAATTCTTGTTTGATATATAAAATGTCCCTGATGGGAACCGGAATCCATTTCATGTCAAACTACTGAAGCCTGATTACTTACAGCTGCAGTGGTGATATTTGGAATTCCACTAATACATCAGTTGTCACCCCATCTTGTCACTGCTGAAGCCTTCAAGGTCTTGTCAATCCTTTGTAATGCTCTACACTTCTAAACCTAAGTCTTTAATCCTTATACCTTAAGCTTGAAATTCTTTATACACAAACAAAACATAAATCAAATCTATCTAAACAAAGTTACCAGTGCTGATTTTCACCACTAGATCTTGGTCAAAACAAAGTTCAGAAGCCCATTAGCTTCATCCCTGAGATATACAGATGTCTGGAAGCCTTTCAGTTTCCTCTACAGAAATGTCACCAACATTAACCTTCCCCCCACCAGGAAAACAGAGTTATACATACTAATACCCTCTGTGATTATGTAAATGCAGTCATCCTTTATTCAAAATCATTTTCTCACCAAAAAGAACTGTTTAATACAGTTGCCACTGAGCTCTATTGTCCGTTCTCAGCTGGCCATCAGAATTGTCATGGAAATGTCACAGAATACAAGGAAGTGCCAAGAGGTAATACCCCTTAACCGTAGGCATGCTCAACGATTGCCATCACAATTATTTGATCTGCCGATATAAATTTCAGAGAATATTTACTGCCACATTTTTCCAACAAGACTTCATCTAAATCCAACATGTTTGCAAATGTGACCACAAATTTGCTAATATGTTAAAAGTTTGCCTTTAACCCTTTCCTCCATAAATACGCCTTTCTATGCCTCTGTAATAACGACTTCTTGAAACCATTGTGATAAATATAGGAGCAAATGCTCTATTTATCACAATGGTTTCAAACTACAAAATTCTAAAAATGTTACTTTTCTCCAGTAAATGCTCTTTTTGGGTAGATTCATTCAAAGAGGTTGAATCTAAAAATAGCCTATGGAGGAATGGCTTAACAAGCTAAGTCAACAGGAATCTGCTTGCTTAATTTTCAAAGGAAAATGTTTTCTATTTCTTTTCAGAAACTGTTTAACACTCAGATTTTTTTCCAAAACAAAAAATGTAAATCAAATTAAGCAAACAATAATTTTTACAGACATTTACCTAAGGTGCTATATTTAAGCCATCTGAGGCTTCGAGAATGATTTGCAATTTTGCAGCGCTGTAGATAAACTGTGTACTGTCTTATCTTGCAACTAGATAGAATTGTCTCAGAGAGGGAATTCTAATGAGTTACAACAAGATAAGGCTTGGGAAAAATATATATATAAAAATTTAACCAGTAATTAGATTTTCTAAATATGCTTCTTATCTACAGCTGTGTATATAACCAGATGTTCAATTTAATATAAATATTGGTCTTGGAGACAGGTGGCAGCTTAATGCAGGGTAAAAGCTACGCAGAAAGCTCCGCATGACTTTCACCCTGCATTAAGCAGCCACCTGCCTAAGTTCTTCTCTACTAGAATTCCGGTTTAGAGGGGTCTTACTGTAAATGAAGTTCAAACCTAAATGACAGAATGCATCAGCTCCTTGTAAATGGTTTGTGATTTGTAAGGTAAGTTATAAATATTCATTTGAGGAACTTTACACTTTACCTCATAAATGTTCTTGTAAGAAATAATGACATCATGAAGATTATTCAACCCTGTTTCCTCATATAAACACCTTTCACGCCGTTGCAAAAAGAGCAGACCCAGATCAGGTGTCTCCTATCGGAGCCAACCGATAGATCTGATTCTACAGTCTTTGCCTCAGCCAGAATGTCCTGTGTTTAAATGCCATTATAACAAATAATCCAATTAAAACTCATACTGTCATTATTACTTACATGAATATGCAACAGGGAAAGGGTTAAATGATTTTATACAGTAAAACCTCTCTATTACAGCCACTAAATTGCGTTAATTAGTTGGTATTTAGGGCAGGTGGCTGCTTAAAGCAAGGTGAAAGTAAAACAGAACGCTCCTATAGGAGCGTTCTGTTTTACTTTCACCTTGCTTTAAGCAGCCACCTGCCTTTAACACAAAATACTTGATGTAATGTAGTGGTCATTATAGAGAGGTTTTACTGTAATGGCATATAAACAGGAATTTTTGGCCACGGCAGATACCGTAGAATCTGATCTATATTATTTCATAAGCAAACAGAGTAGAGTAGACCCAGTCTGATCAGGCAGCTACTGTTACAAGCAGCCCAATTATGGGTCTACTCTGTTTGTGAAAGCATTCAAAGGCATATCTATGGAGTAAAGGGTTAAAATTTTGGCACAACAAAATTGCACTCTGAGAACAAAAGCAAGCTGAATCATGACCCAAACAGAATTATATTAACATCTGATCCTTTGCTGATTTGTCTCACTGAGACCATACAATGTGCAACATTAGAATTGTGTAAGATGGAAATGACAGGGACTCCACAGGAAATCAAAGAGGCTGCCAGGAACCGTGAGTCTAGTCAAATATATAACATGAAAGTCACAAAGCTGAAAATGACTGCTTACGTCAGACTGATTTGGTTTTCAAATTCTGTTTCTGGACAAAGATGTATATGCCAAAGTACCATGAATCTGGGTCTGCTCTGTTTGCTTGTGATATAATATAGATATGAGTCTATAGTTTTCTGCCATGGCCAAAAATTCATGTGTCCATGTGCTATTATAATAAATCAGTCTAATTAATATTCATAACATCATTGTTTCTTTCATGAATATTTAAATAAGAGATTTAGATAGATCAGTAAAATACATGTAATGCTATAGGAGCCATCTGATCAGGGTCTAGTCTGTTTGCTTATGATATGATTCTACAGTTTCTGCCATGGCCAAACATTCCAGTGTACTTATGACATGATATAGATTTGCCTCTACTGTTTACGCCACAGCCAAATAATCCTGTTTACATACTTCATCTAATAAAATTAATATTAATAAGGTCATTATAACAGTATACTTACATCAATAATAAACAGGGGAAGGGTTCAACAAAATTTAGATTTTGTCTTTGGGGAATTATAAGAGGCAAACAGGTTTGATAAAATCAGACTCTGATGAAGCTCTACTGACTGTTGTCATAAAAAGCTATCTAATTATGTATTACAGTAAAAAATTACATTTCAAACAAGAATCCCACCATATAAAAAATATTTTTCAGAATTTCCTCAAAATCAAAATGACAAGTTTATTTGTAATACATGGGGAGAAAAAAAGGTTAATTCCCCAGAAGAAACTTTGTGATTTCTGTGCATAGGTTAAAATCATTAAATGAAACCTACAACAGGAAATTGGTTTTCTTTTTTCAGAAAATAAATTAAGCTTTTCTTAAGCACAAAACCAGCCTTGTGAAACAAATTGCAATTTTTGTGGATTGCTGATCACAGGGGAGATGATAGTTCAATTGCTTGTGCAATCTACAAACAGTTACTGTGTAACTTCTGTGTACTAAATAGATCTACATAACACTACTTATAAATTATAGGGAGTTGGGTTGGTTATTTTTTTCCCAAAACCCTTTGAATGCTGAAATGCAGCCAATCACCTGACTTACTTCATGAATATGAGCCATCTGATCTGCGTCTACTCTGATTGCAAAGGCATGAAAAGATGTTTATATGAGAGAAAAGGTTAACATTTTTTTGTGAAAAATACAATATTAACAGTTTAATACCAAAACAAACAAAAATCTCTCAAAATACACACTTTTTCCTCAGTTAACCCATTCCCTGTTCTATATTTATTTCAAATGTCAATACCTAATGAATATTCATTAACAAAATAATTATAAACAAATATGAAAGGTGGAACATTGTAGACATTTTAGAAAGCAAAGAAACAGATCTATCAAATTCTATTAGCAAACAGAGCAGACCCTGATCAGACGGCTCCTCTAGGAGCCGTCCGATCTGGGTCTATTCTGTTTGCAAATGCATGAAAACATGTTTATATGAGGGAAAGGGTTAAGAAAAGATATTGGCTTTATTTCTTAAGATGAATCAAATTATTTTGTTCTATACATTTTCAACATCACATTCTGTCAAACCAGTTTGCCGTGCCATAGATGTGAAGTCAGTTGGGTCCACACCAAATGCACATTAAGTTATTGAGTTATCTCTAGCATGACTCAAAAAATCAAATGCTACTAAAATATTAAAACATTTCAATCTTTTTGTATCCGATCCTTTCCATTGTGTTCTGTGTTATAATATTCATGAATTAGCGGATAAAATGTTCACAAAACTATGTCACAGTATCATTTCATGGAACAATGAATGAGGATCAATTTGTCATGTGATGTATTACTGAAGGTTTTTCTCCATGCATACCAACGTTTGCACTGGAAACCCTCATCATGGACTGATTGCAGAATAAACAAATTCATTTCTATCAACCAATTTATCCAAAGTGTAACTGAAAGTACTATTTTGCGTGACGTTTGAAACAGAATTTCCTTTTGTTTCTATTAAAAATGACAACCAAAACAAAAAACAGTTCGGATCCTAAGTAAAAGCAATGTCACTTGATGTCTCAGTTTTCTACTAGAATAAAATGTTTTTCCAAGCATGGCAGAATTTCATGCAAAATAAACAAAATTCCAATTTTCCATACACATGAAAGAGGTGAGTCAATTAACCCATTCCCTCATATTGACGACCTTTGACTCATTCCCTAATATTGACGCCTTTTGATGCCTCTGAAAAGCCACTTTGTGAAACCATTGTGATAAATAGACCATTTACTCCTATAGGAGCAAATGCTCTATTTATCACAATGGTTTCAAACTACAGAATTCTAAAAGTTTCCCTTTCTCTAGTTAATGCTCCTTTTCGGTAGATTTGTTCAAGGAGATTGGATCTAAAAATAGCCTATGAGGGAATGGGTTAACTCTTTCCCTCATATAAACACTTTTTCACTTCTTTGCAAACAGAGCAGACTCAGATCAGACAGCTCCTGTAGGAGCCATCTGATATGGGTCATCTCTGTTTGTTTATGCAATCATATAGATCTGATCCTCCAGTTTTTCCCTAAGCCAAAAATTCCCTTGAAAGTTTTACAAGTTCAAAATTAAGTTAACCCATTCCCTGATATTGACGACTTTTGACGACTCTGTAAAGTCACTTTGTGAAACCACTGTGATAAATAGAGCATTTGCTCCTATAGGAGCAAATGCTCTATTCATCACAATGGTTTCAAACTACAAAATTCTGAAATTTTCCTTTTCTCTAGTTAATGCTACTTTTCTGTAGATTCATTCAAAGAGGTTGTATCTAAAAATAGCCTATGAGGTAATGGGTTAATGAATATCTGCGCTACTCTGCCTATGTTTGTCTGACCAAAGGTTTAGGGTTATTACTGTAATCAGAATGTTAAGAGTTTCTTCTTACTGTTGTATCAGATCTATATAATTTCATATGCAAACAGAGCAGACCCTGGTTAGGCAGCTCCTGTGTGAGCTGTCTGATCTGGTTATTCTGTTTTACAAAGTTGTTAAAAGGTACCTTTCAGGTAAAGGGTTAACTCACTTCTCTGTTATTTTTGCTCAGACAAATATTGTACATAAGGATCCCAATAATAGGCCATTCATTACATGCATCTGCAACACCTGGTCTAGTTCAAAACTGTTAACAAATGCTAGATACAGTTTAGAAACATTTTAAGGACATACCTGTATAAATGTCACTTTTTAATTCCCATTGAACCACAAAACGTTTACACTATAATACACAGGCTCATATTTCCAAAAGGGTAAACATGTGACAGTCGGGAGCTAAACTTCCATTCAAAATTCGATAGTCAACTGCTCAAATCTTGTACGTGCTAAGTACTTGTCATATGTAAATATTGCCCTCCTATTAATTTTCAGAGTAACAGATATCTACACTTTCTTTTTTAGGAATAAGGTTCTGAGTGTCAAGCAGTTTAGATGATGATTAAGAGTCTCAGTTATTCTGCGTCTCACCTTGATCTAAACTCTTTGCACACAGGTTATCATAAATTTACAGAGTAAGGTAAGAGCAAATAATAATAGCACACAGATAAGCGGGCCTTTTACTAACGGGTTAAAAAACCTTATCCGCTCCTTGTACAGTTTTATTTACAGAGAGAAGTACAAGAATGTCAGACCAATACTCCCTTAACATATCTATCAAAAACTAATCTCAATGACCAATTTAACCTTTTACTTCAATGTGTGTTCATGTAAGAAATAAATAACTAGCTTCTTTTTTTCATAATGGCATTATGAAAAGGAACCTTTGACCATGGTAAAAACTTTATATATGATTCCATAGGCAAACAGAGCAAACCCTGATCAGACGACTCCTACAGGCGCCATCTGATTTGTGTATATTCTGTTTGCAAAGGTGCAGAATATATAATAAGTGTATATATTAGGTAGAGGATTAATTATAATTAAAATCAATTTACAGCTCATCATGTAGTACCTGAACAGTCACTTGTGCAGAACCTCAATTATTTCTACAAATCACCTCTCAGTTTTCAAAATGACCACAATCCTCCAAACATATCCATCCACAGCACAATACTGGGGAGCAATAAAGTAAGCAGACATTTAAAACTCATTGAAATTGTCATCTGTAAAGATTGCCATCTCCTACAATTGTAAAAATTAAAATTTTCTTTTAATTCTGTTCCTGGATGTATTGAGAGTGTCGAACAATTTAGATGCTGATCAGATGATGCTTTCCTCGATGTCTCATCTGGATCCAAACTATTTGCAATGGTAATCACAGATTCTCCACTAGCATGCAAAGAACTACATCCAAGCATGTCACATTTAATACTCTGCATACAAGTCATCCTATCCCTGAGGATTTCTAATTTGACAGATTAGTACATGGAATAATCAATCGCAAACCCTGCATTACCACAAAATCCATCCAATGTAATTTTCAGACTGTCACACTCATTTGGACTGAGGCTTCCACATCATTTTGTAAAACCCCTCATTTGTTTCACACAATATTAAAAGGGTATCCTTAACCCTTTACCTCAAACACATGCCTTTTAACCCCTCTGCAAAAAGAGTAGACCCTGATCAGGGTCTGCTACATCTGCATAGAAATTAATATCGATCTGATTCTAGTTTCTGCCACCGCCAAAACTTCCTGTACCACCATTACAAAAATTCAGTTCATTAATATTCATGATGTCATTATTTTTTACAAGAATTTCATCAGGAAAATGGGTTAAATAACTGAAGGTGATGCCCCATCTCTTATTACATTCAAAGTGGTGTGTGTGTGTTGGGGGGGGGGGTTGTATTGTTTAAGCTCTGCCTGTTGGTTTCACCCTTTCCCTGTTCTACGTTTAATGCAATTTTCAATACCTACTGAATATTCATGGACAAAATAGTTATAATGAAATATTGAAGGTGGAACTTTGTAGCCGCCATTTAAGAAAGTAAAGAAATTCCACTATTAGCAAACAGAGCAAATTTCGATCAGATAGCTCGTCTGATCTGGGTCTACTCTGTTTGCAAATGCGCGAAAACGCATTCATACGAGGGAAAATGTTAAATATTCCAAACTTTTAATGTTGGCGACAACTTTGTCACCATTCAACATACATACTTCAAACTCAAACTCAAACTCAGCATGCATGTTATGTTATGTTATGGAGGCGATAATTTTGTTGCCATTCAACATATATACTTAAAGTAGCCTTGGCATCCAATGTGCAACTTATAGAGGCAAACATTTTTAGGGGCGACTTTTTAAGGTTAAGGTCATACATCAAGGTCAAAGGTCAAATTACGGGTCAAATTTAAGTACATTGCACATACATACTTCAAAGTTTGCATTTGTGGGCATAATAAATCTTTTAAAACCCTGACCAGTATTACAATTCCTTACCAGGCATCTTTATGATCTGGGTCCAGGCTGTTTGCAAATAACTGAGACTCTTAATCATCACGCTTAGCATGACAAGGGTTAAGTGCACAACACAAGCACGCAAATAACTAGAAGGGGATATAAAGCACTTGACCGAATGTCTATTTATAAGCATAAATTTTCTGACACACCAAAAGACGCTATGTTTAAGAATTCAGATCAACACTCAACAAGGAATCGGATCTGGAGCATACCATGCTTGCAACTAATATAGTATTTTGTGCAAATAATAAGTACCTATTGACCTTAAAGAAATTTTCAACCTTTCCCTGGTGATTATTCCTGTAAGAAAGGCTGACATCATGGATATTTATTACTGGTAGCTCAATCTTTACAATGGTATATGTCTATATGAACACAGGAAATATTAATTTGGCTTAGGCAGTAACTGTTTGATTAATACATATCTATTTAAATTCATCAGCAAAAAGAGCTGACCATCACATGGTTCCTACAGGAACCATCAATTCTGAGTCTACTCTATTCGCAAAAGCATTAAAAGGTATCTCTATGACAGAAAGGGTTTACAAGACAAGATTACAGTTGGATGAAAGTAAAATTGAGGGTCAATGACTGCACTAATATACAAAGAGTATGATTATGTACAGGACACTTGAACAAAATCATAATCAAATATTATCTATTCCTTTAACCCGGTCCTTCATATAAATCATTCTTATGCATTTGCAAACAGAGCAGAAGCCTTCTGATCAGGGTCTGCTCTGTTTGCTTATGACATGATATAAGATCCGATTCTACAGTTTTTGTCAAAACAAAAAAAATCCCTTGAAAGGTTTACATCGTAAAAATTGTGTTAATAAATATTCATGTTGTCATTATTTCTTACATGAATACTAAACAGGGAAAGGGTTAAAAAATGTATACTTCAAGTAGTATTTTGATATATAACAGTATCATAGAAAACTAAGCTTTATCCTGCCAATCAAGACAATTATTCTGTCATTTGCTAACTGCTTGGATCCAGATGAGATGCCAACTAACTCAGTATCTTATCAGGATCCAAGCTGTTTGACACTCGGCCAGCTATCTCTCAAAAGCTTGAACAAATTGCAAGTAAACAAATTTTGCTTCACATCAGAATTTGAGCTTACTTTATTTTTCGACTGGATATATTAGGTTAATAAATCTCTGTTAATACTCCTGGTAGTAAAGTATCACTTCAGACTATCATTTTGTATGCTTCTGCTAGAAATAGTGTAGACCCAGTTTAGTCTTGTTCAATAGTAATGTGTCAAATGTCCCCATTTTCTTCTTTTGTCACACATTCCAGGGCAATTACTGTCAACACAAGACATCCATGTGCAACTTCAAATGCTGATAAACATTCCTGAAAATTTCATGGTTGTAACTAAAATGCTAATTCAGTTATTTTCTCACCAATTTTCACTAAATCAAGGGCTTGTCAGAACCATACAAATCTGTATCAAAATCCCCCTGTGTGCAACATCATAAAAATGTCATTCTTGTAAAGTTGCATCACTCTACGTCAAATATTTATGTGAGAGTGCACAACACAAAAAAGTGATGGACTGAAGGATGGATGGATGGATGGATGGATGGATGGATGGATGGACAGACAAGTGTAGATCTAAATGTTCCCCTTTTAAGAAGTGGTCATGACTGTGCACTTAAAACCACTATTATGTCTCCTATTTGTAACAAGCAAATTTATGGAAGATTAAAAACTTGCATAACCTTTTTCCTACTTAAAATTTATAAGCCTTCATCTCATACAGAAGCTTTGTAAACAGAGTAGACCCAGGTTAATTAGACAGCAGCCATCTGATCACGGTCTGATCAGTTTGCTTATGGAATAATACTAATCTGGGTCCATGCTTATAAAGCTTTTTAGTTGAGTCTGAGTTTGTTCTCAAGCTTTTGATTGGTCAGATTTGAGCCAAAGGTTCAAATCTGACCAATCAAAAGCTTGAGAACAAACTCAAGACTCAACTAAAAAGTTTTATAAGCATCATGGACCAGCCAGATTCTACAGTTTCTAACATGGGCAAAGTTGTTTGTGTTTGTATGCTACTTACAAAATGCATCTACAATGTAATTAATATTCACAGTCATTATTTTGTTAGATGAATATTCATAAACTTTAAAAGACATGTACACAGGATGTTTTGGCATTAATAGAACCTAAAGCAAACAGATCAGCAGACCCTGATCAGATGGCTCCTTAGTAACAGCTAGAAGCCGTCTGATCTGGGTCTAACTCTTGTTTGCAAGGGCTGTAAAAAGTGTTTGTACAAGTGAAAGGGTAAAATAACAGTTGATTCAAAATGAGGCTAAAGCTGAAAAGTTCCTGCATGAGGATTCTTAATTTGAAAATTAACTGGACATATGGGTTTCATAGACATTATACACAGGCAGTACTTATAATGCTTAGCCAAACATCCTAAAATACCAAGGTCTGAGGCTATCCCTTGGAAGCAACAGTGTAAGATTGCTAAAACCTCTAGATTTATGGACTCTGGCTGTCACTATTGACTATAAACACCTGACAATGTACATTTTGTACCCCATGCCTCTAGAGGAAACCCTCAAGAATCTGGCATAAATTCCAAGCACAAAACACTACAAGTGTGCTCATACAATGGTGCAGACCCTGGAAAAACTCAGGCAGTGCTGTAGATAAGGAAGAATTTATCATATCTTCTGTATTCTCCCTAATAAATTCCCCCACTATAATAAGTCCCCCCTTACTTCTGGGAGAAACTAACAATAATTAAACAACTAAAACCCTATACTATAACCATTACATTTAAAGAAAAAAGCTTTTTCTCCAAAATACAGCTGATAGCTTAATGCAGACTGAGAGCAATGCAGAAAGCTCCCATAGGAGCTTTCTGCATTGCTTTCAGTCTGCATTAAACAACCACCTATGTACAAAATGCAAGAAGCTCTTTTTAAAAAAATGTAAGGCCCCCCAGGAGCATTTTAAATATTAGACATTATGCGGTATTTATCAAATCTAATTAAATATTTTTGCAAACCTTATCCAGGAGTGTTTATTAGAAATATCATAGTATTTATCAAATCTAATTAAACTATTTTTGCAAACCTTATCTTATCTAGCTATATCTCATTATAATCATCTTTCTGCGTGTTTCTAATGAGTTGCAGCAAGGTAGGTTTGGCTGAGAAATAAGAGATTTGGGTAGATCAGTAAAACATCTTATCTACAGCCCTGTCTGGGCTAGACTTTTTTAAAACAAAAAAAATAGAATAGTAGATTGATAACTTTAGGGACATACTTAACCCTTCGCTTGCTATTCGCGTCAATATACCTACCTGTAAATAGTGAAGACCCAGATGAGACAGCTCCTACAGGAGCTGTCTCATCATGGTCTGCACTATTTACAAGTTGATTGTGCAACCAGTGCACTCCACAGCAGTGATGGCACAGCGAAATACTTGTACACAGTGAAGATATATGTAATTATACAACAGGGCATGGGTAAAGAAGGAGAAATGTATTTAAAATTCAGCAAGAGAAGGGTTAAGTGTAGAAGATTAATTGTCAGAACTGTAAAGTAAGGTGCATTTCACCCTTTACTACACGACTACTCATGGCAGAAATAATGACATCACGACTATTAACTTGATTAATTATTATAATCAATAGCACATGGTAGAAACTGCAGAATCATTAGATCTTTATTATATCATAAGCAAACAGAGCAGGCCCTGATCAGACAGTTCCTACAGGAGCCATCTGATCTGGGCCTACTCTCTTTGTGAAGGCATTATAGAAAGGCAAATGGTTAACGGAAAAGCGTATTTATGGAGGAAAGGGTTAATCATTCAAATGGGACAAGGATGCCAGTCAGTTCAGTTTATGGCTATTCAGCATCAATAACATACCACTTCAAATAGCCACCACATATAAAGCTATACCAGTAGTCGATATTGTTGTACTTCATTTTCAAGATGTTTAAGTATGGGACATTTTTCTCAAGCCTCCTTAACAAATAGATACCACCTCCAGACAAATCATAACATAAGAATGACAGGACTCTGACATGACATGTCAGCCAGTACAAACCATATCTATATTATAAAATCCCTGATGTCTTAATTCTTTACTCTATAAATATGCCGTTCTATGCCTTTGCAAACAGAGCAGACCCAGATCAGATGGCTCCTATAGGAGCCATCTGATCTGGGTCTGCTCTGTTTGCTTGTGATATGTATATAAATATGATTCTACAGTTTCTGCCCAGGCCAAACTCTTTTTGTTATCATTAACCAGTGTAACAATTAATCTAATTAATATTCATGTTATAATTTCTCACATGAATATTCATGAAGTAAAGGGTTAATGAACAATAAATGTCAGTTTAATTCCTCTGACATTTACACGGTGTGCCAATCTAGGATAATCCTAATATACAGTTTGTATCCTTATTAGATACAGAGTTAACCCTTTCCTCCATAGGCTATTTTTAGATCCAACCACTTTGAATAAATCTACCGAAAAGGAGCATTAACTAGAGAAAAGGAAATTTCTACAATTGTGTAGTTCATAAACCATAGTGATAAATAGAGTAGGAGCAAATGCTCTATTTATCACAGTGGTTTCAAAAAGTAACTTTTACAGAGGTGTAGAAAGGCGTATTTATGGAGGAAAGTGTTAAACTACTTGCATTTATAGTTCAAACAGAAACTAAAGTAGTCACTCACTGATCTAGTGTCCCTTAACCCTTTACTAAATATGTATATTCATGTAAAAACTATTGACTTTATAAATATTAATTGGAGAAATTTTGTAAATGGTATGATGTAACCATCAGATCAGTATATTATTTCATTAGCAAACAGAGCAGACAGGTTGTCTTCTCTTAAATGAAATAACAGAGCCATCTGACCTGTGTCTACTTTCTTTGTAAAGACTTGAAAAGCCCTCTATATCATATCAAGTAAAGGTTTATCTGAGACATAAACAGAGTAGACCCAGTCTAGGGAGCTACTCTGATTAGGGTTTGAATTGTTTGCTTCTGTCTCTTGCAGACACAGCCCTCAAAATGAACATTAGAATTCATTTAAAATACATATCTGGACGAATTCCCTGATATATACAGGTTCAAATGAGTAAAGAACAGACAGAGGATATTAGAAAACTAAATCCCAGAGTGTAATTTCCTTTTACAGGTGATTCTAGGGGCCATAAATTATTTCAATTTCACTTGTCTTGAACACCTGAGGCATGTCGGTGGGCAGCTTTTGTAGCAAACAATTTACATCTCCATTTGTGTCCACATTATGTACATAAACCCGTCTAATTAACATACCATTAGCATACCTAGCCCTTATCAAAGCTTCAGAGTAACTACACTACTTTAAAAACCATGGAGACCAAGATCAAAATGTTCTGTTAATGCCAGGTTGAATTCAACATCATAATAATTTCCTATCAACAGCTGATTTAATGCTAAATTTTCAAGCAGGAATGCCCGATTACTGTAAAGGCCATTCAGTATGAAAACATACATTTGCAAGAAGAGTTTGAATGACAAACTGAGCAGACAATGATCAGAATGCTCCTGTACGAGCCCTCTGATCTGAATCTTCAGTTTGCAAAAGCCAGTGCAATGCTCCTTAATGAATTCAAAGGATTAAATGATGTGTGTAATCATAAGAACACTATATTAAGGGTTAAACCTTAAATATGCAATCAGCAGAATCATGACAGCCTTTGCAGTTTAGATCCAGATGAGATGTAAAGTTACTCAGTATCTCAACAAGATCCTGCTTTAATTGACTGTGATTCTTAATTGTGTTTCTGAAAAAGAACAACTGGCAACTTCTTTCTGTGGAAACTCTGAAGACATAATGAAGAAATTTCAGCATGAATAAAGTAAAATTGCACGGAAGAAATCTTAAAGTTAAACTAATGAATGACACTAGCCCGATTGTGTTGGAAAACCATAGTGAAATGGGGCGTTTTGAACTTTTTGCATGCTAGCAGTGAATTCATGATTACCTATGCAAACAATATGGAGTCTGATGAGACGCGGAATACTCAGTGTATTGATCATCAGAATCCAAATCTTTTGACATTCTATTATTTAAGAGATTTCTTAATTAGAAAACATAACTGAGAATTCAGAATCGCAGCAGACAAGAAGTTTTGCTGACAAGAGTTTAAGCTGACTAAATGTAATCGGAAAAATTGTTGTCCACTTCAAAAGCAAAGTCCCCCCCCCCCCCCCCCCCCTCTTTTTTTTTTTTTTTCTTCAAAATAATGGTCAGTGTCAAAAAACAAGTTGCATTGCTAGATATTTTGCAAAGTTTATCATGATCTTGTCAAATGTATTTAACCCTTTCCCTCATATAAACATGTTTTTACGCATTTGCAAACAGAGTAGACCCAGATCAGACGGCTCCTATAGGAGCCGTCTGATCAGGGTCTGCTCTGTTTGCTTTTGACATTATGAGATCTGATTCTACAGTTTTTGTCAAAACAAAAACTTCCCCTGGAAAGTTTATACTATAAAAATTGAGCTAATAAATATCCATGTTGTCATTATTTCTTACATATCAACACAGAACAGGGGAAAGGGTGAACTCTTTACCTCATGGATATTTATACATGAATTCATGACTGTGTACTCATTATATGAAAATTTATAATAGCAAAATTAGGAACAAAAGACCTTTTTTTTATCATGGCAGAATAAACATGTAGGATTAGATCTACTTTATTCCATAACCAAACTGAGCAGACCCTGACCAGATTGGATCCTACAGGAGCTGTTTGATCTGGGTCCACTCTGTTTGCAATGGCATGAAAGAGCTTCTGTCTACAAGGTAAAGGGTTAATGACTCAAACTATCCAATTGGCTTAGTATTTTGTATTTTTCAAATTACAAACACCTTGGATCCTGATCAGATTCTAAGTGACTTGATATCTGATCAGGATCCAAACTGTTGGCAAGTCGCAGATCCTACAGGAGCCGTCTGATCTGTGTCTACTCTATTTGCAATGGCATGAAAAGCCGTTTATATGAGGGAATTAGGTTTAAAATGGTTTAGCGTGTAATTCATTCAAGAGAAACCACATTTTCTCATAGTTTCTGGGTTAATAGTCAGTTATTTCCTCTGTTCATGTACCTTAAAATTAGCATGTAGAGAGAGTTTTATTCTGTCAAACCAACTTCTCCTGCCCCACCATTGTTGGTTTCATTCAAACCTGACAACCATGACCAAATCTGAACAGTTTGGAGCTTTTATCAGATGTGAATGCCCTTCTTGCGCCAGTGTATTACACTGTTAAACCTCTCTACAGCGACCATTTAAACCTTTTATTTGTTCTCTACTCATGTGAGAAATAATGACATCATGAACATTAATTAGAGGAATTTTTCGAGTGAACATGATGAATTTTTGGCCATTGCAAAAAGTTTAGAATCAGATCTGTATCATCATTCCATAAGCTTAAAGCAGAACCAGATCAGAGAGTTCCTACAGGAGAGGTTCTGTTTATTGATCTGGGTCTACTTTATTTGCAAAGGCATTAAAAGGCATATTAAAGAAGTAAAGGGATAATGAATCAGCATGATGGTCTATGTGGAGAAAGAGCAGGTGGTTGCTTACTCAGTGTTCTCATTAGGATTGATTTTACCGAGTCCCCAAAAGTTGCGTCCCAAGTAAATAATTTCACTTCTGCTTTTGTAATGGAGATTTTTTGCACCATTAAATGTAAAGGGGTAAAACTATTTAAGACTTACACTGATGTATCATTTAACATCAAAAAGATAAGTGTTATAAGCAATGTATAATAAGGTAGTTCTTGATGCTTTGATTTGAAGTGCACGACGATGAGCATCGTTTGAGTGAGCTGAGCTGAGCATCACTGTATCCGCTGGTAGGTAAAAGCGGTTTTCACTTCATTTTCAGTGTATACAAAGCATCACATGGTAATTCTATTGGTTTCAGGGCTAACATCATTTACTTACAAGTCTTTAAACTCACGATCTTGCACCCATAATGCTTTAAAGTTCCTGGCGTGTTCAACTTTTTACTAGCAGACGCCATCTTTTTTCAGCACCCAAATGTCATTACTACGCGACAGAATGGTTCTCATAGAATTACATAATTTTAGACGGTGCTACTAAACAGAGTCTGGTAGAGTCCGGTAGAGTCTGGTAGAGTCCGGTAGAGTCTGGAGGCCTTTTAAGTGCAATTTAAAGATTATAATGCTGTTATATAACATTATTTTGTATGTTTGAAGCTATAGAGTTAATATCCATTAAAAAATGATCGTATATTAGCTTGAAAACACCCGGTAAATATTACCGGGTCACGCAGTAATGGCCGCCCTACGTCGGATAGAGTCGTATACTTAGGTTTCGATACTAACAATTTGAGTCCAATTATTCACAAATTGCTACACAATTTTATGTGAAATATGGTTGCAGATACATCTCTACCTTGTTATTAATACATTAATTCGCTTAATTTTGCAAATGTTGGCCTAAAACTCCCGTTTTCATCTCCAGACACTACCGGTACCCTCCGACTTTTCGCCAATCTGAAAAAGGCGAAACAACAATCTTGTCATACAATACATGTATATCATGTCCATACTGCCTTTGAAATTATAATAAAATCACTTATTAATGTATGTAAAATGTTTTCTGATAAAAAGGGGGAAATTTAATACCATATAGACTTCTAAAACTAGAACAGACTCTATCCGACGTAGGTCGGCCATTACCGTGTGACCCCAGTAATTTTTACAGGGAGTTTTCAAGCTATTATATTCTCATTTATTAACGGATGTTAATTACTACTGCTGCAAACATACAAAATAGTGCTATATAACAGCATCATAATCTTTAAATTGCACTTAAACTTCTAAAATGGCCTCCAGACTCTACCGGACTCTACCAGACTCTACCAGACTCTGTTTAGTAGCACCCAATTTTAGATGCTGACATTAGGGTGGAAATCGTAACCAGTCAATGCAGATACCTGGAATAACCCAGGACTCGATATTAATAGATGCGTTGCAATTTCGGAAAAATGTCAAGAAAACGGAGTGAGATTCACTTTGTTTATTGATCCGGATTGATGTAAGACCGAGTATCAGTTGTTAATTTACCTGGATTCATTTAAATCGGTAAAATTTCGATCATTGATCTTGCGTCCCATGGACGCAACGTACTTGAATATTTTGCGTTCCAACGATTTTCGGTGCGTATTTAGATATGATTACGACGTAAACGGGAACACTGTTACTGCAGGGTGAAAATTATGCAGAAAGTTCCTTTCATCCTGCATTAAGTTACCACCTGCTTTGTTGATGCAGAATAAGACATTATTTTAAATGGCTGTTACAGATAAGTTGAGCCATTCTCATGCTTGATGATTCAAATTTGAATCCATATATAGTAAAACTAATGGAACCACCTAAATCAGGTGGTAGCTTAATACAGGGTGAACATAATTCAGTAAGCTCTTACAAAAGGGAGCTTTCTGCATTACTTTCATCCTGCATTAAGCAAGCATCTGCTTTTAAAAACATTAATGTCTCCATATTAGGTTGACACTAATTGGAAGGGTTTTACTGTACTATAAATATTAATTAGGTGAATCATCATGGTTGAACAAATGTAGCCACTGAAACATCATGACAAATAGTGCAGACCCATATCAGACAGCTTCTTTAGGAACTGTCTCACATGGGTTTACATTATTTGAAACTGCAGAATATGATACGCTCGCTAATAGCAAGAGAAGGGGTAACTGTACATAGACCTCTGATCTGGGTATACACTGTTTTCAAATGCCAGTACACTTGTTAAAGTGTTCACAATTACTCTAAAACATAAATGTAACCATTGCTTGCAATCATAGAGCCCTTTCATTGCTGTTTTTTTCTCTCAAATTGGAATGGTCCATTAAATGCTTAATGGTAGAGTCCAATTACAAAGAAAGGATAAACTTTTCTGAATTATTCAATGCAGACCCATGGCCCTCTGATCTTGGTCTACAATGTTGCATATGTCTGTTTCTCACATTCAAAGGGTTAACTCTGATTGTGTGTGCTAGCATTATTCCATAATCTTCCTGCAATTTTCTGTCAATTCTGGAAAGCTAGGCTAATGGGCAACAAGAGAAAACTGTGAAAAGGAGAAAATCAATGTTTGTGAGCTGACACATTCAACCACGTACTTCACACTTCCAACTTAAAACAGGCATATGAAGCTGCTAACAAGTCTGTATTTAAAAAGACAATTGTGGAAATTCCACTCACCTAATTATTCACTTGGAGACAGAGGAACAGTTTTCAGAATGAACTCTTCCAATTCTGTTCTCGGAGCAAATCTAATTGAAGTTGAAGGCATGCCTCTGTATACATGTTGATGGCGGTGTAAATTGCTTGAGTGAGTGAGTTGGGTTTAAAGGCAATAAATTTCTTGAAGAAAATGTCTGACCAAAATAAGTCTACACTGTTTGCTTACGTAAACAATGTTGGACAAAAGACTGGGCTGAACAATCATGCAGATACAGTAAAACACCTCTAAACCGGAATTCTAGTAGAGATGGCTGCTTAATGCAGAGTGAAAGTCATGCAGAAAAGCTCCTAGAGGAGCTTTTCTGCATGACTTCCACCCTGCATTAAGCTGCCGCCTGTCTCTAAGACTGATATTTATACTAGATTATTTTAACATCTGGTTTAGAGGATTTACTGTAGTCTAATTAGCAGTATTTCCAGTTTGCTAACTATTGAAAGTGAGGAGGGACCACATCGATTTCAAATGATTCTTTCTTACTTTCATGCTATCACCGTCATAAAATGGAACAGTCAAGCACACTCAAACAATATCAACTTTATTCTCATACATACAGAATATATGATCACAATCTTTGTCACATCTGGAACTTATTTTCTGGATATTAGAGTCCTAGAATCATAAACCTAAACCCTTTCTCTGTTGATTATTCACGTAAGAAATTATAACATCATGAATATTTATTAGCTGAATTTTTATAATGGCATAAGTACAAAATGAATCAATATCTTGGTATAGGTAGAACCTGTAGAGAAAGGTCTATTATAATTTCATAAGCAAAAACAGACCACATACCCTGAACAGACCACTGCTACAGGAACTGTATGATCTGAATCTACTGTTTGTAAAGGCATGAAAAGTGTTTGTATGATGGAAAGAGTTAAGGATACTATGAGCCAATTCCTGATAAGTGTGAATTAACCCTTTCCTCCATAGGCTATTTTTAGATCCAACCTCTTTGAATATATCTACCAAAAAGGAGCAGTGATTTGACTAGAGAAAAGGAAATTTTCAGAATTGTGTAGTTTTGAAACCATTGTGATAAATAGAGCATTTGCTCATGTGGAGCAAATGCTCTATTTATCACAATGGTTTCACAAAAAGACTTTTACAGAAGCGTCAATATGCGGGAATGGGTTAATTGGTTTATAATTATGCACTTGAGATGCCCAGTTACAAGGTATCAGAATCTGAACTGGTAATTATTCTGCCCTGCTCATATCCCTTTGGAATGGCCTTAATCATTGTATAATTGTCCATTAAGATCTGGGTCTACAATACTGGCAAATATCAGTGTACTTACATGTATACTTCCCAGAATAACTTAACCCTTCGCTTGCTATTCATGTCAATATACCTACCTGTAAATAGTGAAGAACCAGATGAGACAGCTCCTGCAGGAGCTGTCTCATCAAGGTCTGCACTATTTACAAGTTGATTGTGCAACCAATGCACTCCACAGCAGTGATTGCATAGCGAAATACTTGTACACAGTGAAGATATATGTAATTATACAACAGGGTATGGATAAAGAAGGAGAAATGTATTTTAAAATTCAGCAAGCGAAGGGTTAATAAAACTTATCACAAAGTAGCAGACAGCTTCAATTCTGTTGAGATGCCAACCATATCTCATCTGGATCAAACCTGTTTGAAACGTTCATACAGATGGCAACATTGTGGTATGTCAGACAGCATGTGCCATTGTCCACACATGTATGCTTTATGAGATGTAAATGATTCTACAAGGCAACTATTTATCCCCTATGGAAGTTCTGCTACCAGCCCATAAAGTACACATGCCACCAGACTCGGGAGATGCTCTGTATGCCTACACAATCTTCTGATACCCCTAAAAATCCCCACAGGGGAAACCATTAAACTGACTGTTGCTAGGCAGCAGTTTCATAACATTTTCCATCAAATGCCTGTGGTTTTGCATGCCAGCTAGCACCTTCGTGCTCTGTATCCAATATCAGCCATTTTTGATTGAAAAAAGCAATACTAATATGAATTTTCAGAGTGAAATGGACCATCATTGCTTAATATAAGCTTCCATTCAGCATAAAAGACTTGAATTTGCGATAACATTTTTATTGACAAACAGTGCAGACCCTTATAAGAGGACTCCTCTTGGAGTTCTATGATCTGGGTCTACACTGTTTGCAAATGCCAGTACATTCCTTTCCTGCATTCAAAGGGTTAAGCCAGATATTTAAACTTGATAACAATTATTGAACCCAAAGTTCCTTCCTTGCACATGCATTATTTCAGAATGATATGGACCTAGATGGTTTTAAAGAGTCTTCTTAAATTATCAATATTGAAGTGAAGTTTGTAATAATGAACAGGATACAGCAAACATGGAAACTTTCAACAAAATTCAAAAATACAATATAAAGAAATCAAATGTGCAAACCGAGACAGAACATTTCATCACCCAAAACAAAATCAGAAATCTTAACACTGTCCCACATGTAAACACATCTGCAAACAGAGTAGACCCAGATCAGACGGCTCCTATAGGAGCCGTCTGATCAGGATCTGCTGTGTTTGCTTATGACATAATATAGTCCTGATTCTACTGTTTTTGTCAAAGCTAAATTCCCTTGCATTTTATAAACTAGAAATGTGTCCATAGGACACTGATGCCCCCACTTCAGATTTTTTGTCACAGAAAGTAAGGGCCATAATCATGTATGCAACGAATGAAGTGACTTATGTCTTTTTTGAAAATAAATATGGACAGACGTACGGACAAGAGCAATCCTATATACCACCACTTTGTGGGGGCATAAAAATACAGATTTTTTTCCTATGTTGACATCTCTGAATTAGCAATAACCTATAATGCAAGCAGTCTGAACTAAGATGCGACACAGAGCAACTTTAACCCTTTCCCTGTTCTATGTTTATCCCAAGTTTCAATACCTACTGAATATTCATGGACAAAATAGTTATAATGAAATATGGAAGGTGGAACATTGTAGTCATTTCAGAAAGTAAAGAAACAGATCTATCAAATTCTATTAGCAATCAGAGCAGACCCAGATCAGACGGCTCCTACAGGAGCCGTCTGATCTGGGTCTACTCTGTTTGCAGATGCGTGAAAACATGTTTATATGAGGGAATTTAGGGTAAAGGGCTCTCATCAGGGTTCAAACTGTTTACCAAAATGAAGAAATTAAAAGAAATGTTAGTATCCAGGTGACAACAATTTCTGCAGATAACAATTACTTAGCATGCAAAGAGTTAAAGAGTTCAGCCGAGACTGGGAGCTTACATACTGATAATAAGCCAATCATAATTGTTCGCAATGGCATATCACAAAATATTCAGTAATCCGGAAGAATTAGTTTCCTGACAATTATTTGAGGATTTCCTTCATAACAATACATAATTCATGACTCTAATAACATACTGCACGGTATGATAAAACTTCACAAAGAGTATGAATGCACTTGAGACACATAGTAAATCAGCATCTTTAATATCAATATCCAAACTGTTAGATATACTCATCTGGTTTTGGAACAGAAATGTAACTTAATATTACTTTTAACCATTTCCTTCATAAAAATGCCTTTACACACAGTTGCAAACTGAGATGATCCAGATCAGACGGCTCCTATAGGGTCTGCTCTGTTTGCTAATGGAATTTGATGTTTCTTTATTTTCTAAAATGGCTATAACGTTCCATCTTCCATATTTCATTATAACTATTATAACTGGGAAAGGGTTTATAATTGGTATCATATTCTGTTCCTGCTCAGATACTGTTTTTGAGCAGAAATCAGAGCAACTGATAAAGGGGTGTATTTAACCCTTTCCTCCATAAATACGCCTTTCTACGCCTCTGTAAAAATCACCTATTGAAACCATTTTGATAAATAGAGCATAAAAAGAGGTTGGGTCTAAAAATAGCCTATGAGGTAATGGGTTAATACAGTAGACCCCTCTAAACATAATCGGTTCAAATGAGTGTCTTTAAAAGCAAGCACTTAGAGAACGGTTATTTAATGCAGCAGGAAAGTAATGCAGAAAGCTCTTGTCAGGACATTCTGCATAACTTTTGTTCTGCATTAAACTACCATTTGGTTTTAAGATCCTGAATCATGCTTTACATTCAGGTGATTACTTTAGAGGGCTTTTACTGTACTAAAATCGTCATTTCTCCACCAAACCCTATGTTATGACCACTCTTTAGAATCGCCTCTTCAAGACGATTCCAAAGTTTTGGAGAAAATATAATTACTTAATGCATCTTATGAGGATCTATCTGACCAGGATCTGCTCTGTTGGCTAGCGGCTTATTACATAATATAGATATGATTCTACAGTTTCTGGCATAAACAAACAATATTTTGTTTGTGATCATTATAAAACTTCACAATTAATATTCATGAATTCTTGTATAAATATTCATGAGGTACAATCCATGATTAATCATAAATTATGATTCATGTTTGAGTCAATTATGCACTCCCTTTCCCCATGCAGTTCAAATCCCAAAGGAAGTTCAGAGGGAATTTTACACATAAACCGCAAAAAAAAATTGGCCATTTTGATACTTCATTTTATTGAAAAAGTTTTGTCTGCTTCAGCTGTTATTATTTAGTTAACTCTGCATACTATACCATTAACTTAGCAAACACATTGGCTCCCACTGGGATTTGTAGTATCTTAGCCCTTTCTGTGCTAGGAAACAAGTTACAAATGTTTATTGCAAACAGTGTATACCCAGATGAGAGGGCTCCTAGAAGAGGAGCCATCTCAGCAGGGTCTGCACAGTTTGTCATGTTACACTGTTCTTCAAGAAAATCCCAGAATATTCACTATAAGCATTAACCTGTTTGAATTTTGGAATAGTCCATTCGAACATTCAGCACCAAAAGGGTTAGGAGCTCTTCGAGATCCATCACTGCTTGAGAATAATCATGCCTTTGAAAAGATACTTACTACTTGTTGTTTACTGTTCGCACCTTGCAATCTAAGGCCTAATGGATGTCCCAGAGACAGGTTTATCCCGGGGAAAGAATTTAACCCGTTATCTCATGAATATTCATCTAAGAAATAGTTAATGACATCATGAATATTTATTAGCTGAATTTATATATAGGTACATTAAACACTAGAATTTTTTACTCTGCAGAAACTGTAGAATCACATCTAAATATTTCCATAAGGAAACAGAGCAGACCATGATCAGACGGCTCCTGTACCAGCCCTTTGATCTGGGTTTACATTGTTTAAAAGGCATAAAAAGGCATCCATATCAGCGATTGGATTACCCCACTCTGGCACATTATCTAACATCACTCAAAAAGCAGTCCTTTTCAGCTACAATTTTCCCACCTTGTTAACCCTTTCCCTCATATAAACTATAAAACATGTTTTCACGCATTTGCAAACAGATCTGCACTGTTTGTCATTTCATCAGATTCCTCTTGCAAATTATACCCTTTCATAAACACTGGTTGGCCATTCCACTTCTGCTTTTAACCCTTTCTTCCATAAATACGCCTTTCTACGCCTCTGTAATAAATGTAGTCACTTCCTAAAACCATTGTGATAAATAGAGCATTTGCTCCTATAGGAGCAAATGCTCTATTTATCACAATGGTTTCTATACTACACACTTATAACATTTTCCTTTTCTCTAGCTAATGCTCCTTTTTGGTAGAGTCATTCAAAGAGGTTGGGTCTAAAAATAGCCTATAGAGGAAAGGGTTAAAGGTGTAACCCTTTCCTTCATATAAATGACTTTTCAAGCATTTGCAAAAAGAGTAGCCCGAGATCAGGGTTTTCTTTGTTTGTTTACTGGGGAAAACTGTCATGTATTTATATGCTATCAAAAACACTAACCTCACTAATAAAAGGTGTAATTATTATTCTTCCCATGCATAGAAAACTGGGAAAGGGTAAACTTGTGCATTTTAACCCATTCCCTTATAGACTATTTTTAGATAGAAACCTCTTTGAATGAATCTACCGAGAAGGAGCATTTACTAGAGAAAAGGGAAAGTTTAGAATTGTGTAGTTTTGAAACCATTGTGATAAAAAAGAGCATTTGCTCCTATAGGAGCAAATGCTCTATTTATCACAATGGTTTCAATAAGTGACTTTTACAGGGGCATAGAAAGGCGTATTTATGGAGGAAAGGATTAAGTAATTGTAGTTAAGCTAAAATTGTCTTATGCTACAATTATTGTCAGTTCATTTTTTCTTCAAAAATACAGTCAGAACTTTAAACAATTTGGAGTACATGTAATTACACCTCTCATCAGGATCTAATCTGTTTGCATAGGCTATCACAAAATTGCCATTATCACAGATACAAAGAGTTGAGGGCTAAAACAGTTTGATTAGACGTGAGAAAAATCTACTTTAACCCTTTCCCTCATATAAACGTGTTTTCACGCATTTGCAAACAGAGTAGACCCAGATCAGACGGCTCCTAGAGGAGCCGTCTGATCAGGGTCTACTCTGTTTGCTAATAGAATTTGATAGATCTGTTTTCTTGCTTTCTAAAATGTCTACAATGTTCCACCTTCCACATTTCTTTATAACTATTTTGTTAATGAATATGCAGTAAGTATTGAAATTTGGCCTAAATATATAACAGGGAAAGGGTTAAATAAGTTGCATTATGGGTATAAATAATTATCAAATCAGGAAAATATGAGCTATTTTTATCAGAGTTTCAGCTATGAATCAATTAGAAGACATTCAATACCCTAAAAGGTTTCCACTAAAATGGATGAAACATTAAGCAATGTGAAAATGGCTATGATTTATTAGTTTATCCCTTTCTTTCATATGAATTCTTTCCCACACCTTGGCAAACAGAGCAGATCCAGATCAGACCTGTAGGAGCTGTCAGATCAGGATCTGCTCTGTTTGCTTATGGTATAAAATAGATCTGATTATTCTGCCTGGGCAAAAATGTCCTGTGTTCACATAAAAATTAATCCATTAACATTACAAAAATTCAGCTATTAAATATTCATGATGTCATTATTTCTTATATGAATATTGATTAACCCTTTCATCGGTAAATACGCCTTTCTACGCCTCTGTAATAACCGCTACTTGAAACCATTGTGATAAATAGAGCATTTGCTCCTATAGGAGCAAATGCTCTATTTATCACAATGGTTTCAAATTACAAAATTCTAAAATTTTCCTTTTCTCTAGTTAATGTTCCTTTTCGGTAGATTTAATCAAAGAGGTTGGATCTAAAAATAGTCTATGGAGGAAAGGGTTAACAAACAGGGTAGGGTTATTCAATTTTACAACTAGTGGAGAGAGGAGATTGGGTGTCAGAATACATAGGGTAGCAAAAATGAACAAATAGTACGGAGTTTTGCGACAACAGCTGAAGATAATACGAATGAGAAAAAGTTGTGCACCGAAATCATTTCATAAGCTTCCTCTACCCTCCTTACCACAACAATGACAGCAATTTGATGACAATAAGACTGCACCTTGTAACTCCTACAAACTTCTGCTAATCCAATTCAGTAAACCTTTACCATGCACAGCAAATTTCTGTCTCTACTGCTTCCACCTGTCACATGACACTAGCATGCTATAGCCTCTTGCTCTACAACACTAATAGGACTTGTCAAATAGTCTAGATCTATTGGTGAGATCCAATCTTCGAAGTCTAATCTGGATCCAAACTGTTTGCAAAGAAGTAACAAATCCACTAATAGAGCATTAAGGCTTGGATTCCACTGCCTGAGCGCCACTAATTACTTTACCATCCCCCATGTATTTAAATTTCCTCAATCACCGTTAGGAAGAATCAATGAACAATTAATCTCCAAGTATAAACATCTATGTTTCCAATTTTCCGCCACTGTATGAGCTAATATTTACAAAAGAGCTGATTGAATATTGAAGCAGAGGGGAGTACTGTTTGGCTAGAATTGATCAGCATGTATTATCAATGAATTCAAGCAATAGGAGGAACAAATAGACTATTTACCTAGAATTAAGTGATTCCGTGTCCATTTTATCTATGGCAAACAGAAAACTTGCACCAGCTGTGCCGTCCCCTAAATCACTTCTGCTCAAGTTGTTGTAGAAGATCCCCTCAATCTTTCTTGTTCTGATGTATTTCTTTTCCTGGTTTCAGTGTTTCAGTGCAGAATATTTCACTTGAGTTTTTAAAAATAATTATTAAATAAAATGATTTTCAACAATTTTATAAACACCCAAATTGGTATTTATTGCTGCCTGTAATAGTGTATGAGAATACTTAACGATATCCACAATTAGGACTACAGATACAATACAAAAAAGCCCGGACACACGATGAGAGCACAGAGCACACGTACACGGCTCCAACGTCAGTTCCACTCTACTGAGGGCTTCCTTGATGGAACCGTTAATCCTCTTGCAAGCACCACTTGGGGGCCTGAACTGTTTGGAATCTCCAAGTTGGCACTCAGCTCCAAGACACTATTGTTCACCACAACCGTCTTATCAGATTCCAACAGCAGCGTTACAGCTTTGTCCCAATCACTGCCTCCTTGGATTAAGACAATTGACAATCAACACTGATTACTGCATACCAATCATACATCCAATAGGAAACGATCCTATCACACATATAACAAATCATAAAAACATTTATTTCATTATTAATACCTCACACACAATGACTGATCAAAACTCTGCTCCTCCATCCAGTAATATCTATCAAATTTACACTGCGCAGTGTTAACAATAATACCAAAATGTTATCAACACTACAATCTCTAATATACTGAATTATTTTACAAGTGATATGCACGCTCCGTTGAGTTTCATATAAAAATCTAATCATCAATTAATCCTCCGTTTTGCTGTACAGCCTATACATAGAATGAACGGAAACCTAGAGTTGTGCTAAGTTCAGCATGGTGCGGTAGCTGATACTGAGGGTTGTGACGGCTAGAGCAGATAGGCTCCTACTGGCTACGTGTTCATCTAGACACTGCCTACAGTACTTATTGGATAATTTCAGAGAATCTGTTTTACCAAGGCACAGAGCAGCTCTGTGAGGTACCATGTACACACTGTTAAATACTTTGGAGAACACTCCTACAAATCATCTTTTCAATATTGAAAACCTGTCTTCAATTACAGGTAACAACATGAGTGTGCCCGCTTTGGTCCTAAAACCTCACTCACCCATAAACCTTGGAATGCTGAATGGTCCATCAACATTTTAAAATACAAACAACTCAGTATGAAGTTATTAAATTTGTTATAGGAATCTGAAACACAAACAATGCAGATCCTGATCAGAGGGCTCCAACAGAAGCCCTGAGATCTGGGTCTACAGTGTTTACAAACATGTATTCAACATTCATTATAAGGGTCTGTGTTGGGGCTTTGTGAGAGAATTGCTAATAAATGGTAAGTTTTGATCAAGATGAGATAGAACATGGACACAGAAATTTTTGGACATGTCAGAAACTGTAGAATCAGATCTATACATAATCATAAGCAAAAAGAGCAGACCCTGATCAGGCAGCTCCTACAGGAGTCATCTGATCTAGGTCTACTCTGTCTGCAAAGGCATCCAAAGGCATCTCTATCATATAGAAGGTTAATATGATAACTCTTTGAATGCTAGGCAATTGTCTTCTGCGTAGAATTAGTGTATGCTGCAATTCTTTAAGTTAAATGTCCTTTCATAAAAATGCAATCAGAGAGAGATTATAAAGCAGTTTGGATCCTTATGAGCAGCCAAGTTACTCAGCATCTCATCTAGATCCAAACTGTTTGCATAGGTCATGCCAAACTGGTCACCAGTGAACAGATAGTTAACCCTTCACTCCATAAATACACCTCTCTAAGGCCTTTGCAAACAGAGTAGACCCAGATCCTGTAGGAGTCCTCTGATCAGGGTGTCTGTTCTGTTTGCTTGTGATATAATATAGATTGGATTCTACAGTTTCTGCCATGACCAAAAACAGTGCTCCCTCCCTACAACGACCCTCTCAATAACGATTCCCTCCTTACAATAACGCATGTCACTGTTTCCGAAACAACAAGGCCCCAGAAACAACGTTTTCCATCGTATTTTATTTATGCCTTCATCATAGTCGCAACATAGGGTTTGATTGAGGCATAACGGTTTTAGTTCTCGAAATACACCTTATCTGGGGATCTGCAAACAAGTTAATTATCTTTGATTTTCCCTCCCTATAACAACTCCCTCTGAACAACACATACAATCTTCGTATCCCAAAGGGTGTCGTTGTAGAGAGGGAGCACTGAATTCCTTTGTCACTGTGCTATTACAACAATAAATCTAATTAATATTGATGACGTCATTATTTCAGACATGAATATTTATGGATTAAAGGGTTAAAATGTCCAGATTTAGGAAGAACTGATTCTCCCTTGACTGAAACTACTTAATCCTTTCCTCAATGAATATTCATGTAAGAAATAATGATGTCATGAATATTAATTAGATTTATTGTTATAATAGCACATTGAGACAGAATACTTTGGTCAAGGCAGAAACTGTAGAATCAAATCTATATTGTAACATCTTCAGCAAACAGAGCACCTAATGACCCTGATCAGACGGTTCCCACATATATATGCTTCTACAGTTTCTGAAATGGCCAAACATTCCATTGTTCATTGGCCATTATAAAAAAATAGCAAATAAATTTTCATGATGTTATAAATTCTTACATGAATATTCATGGAGAAAAGGATTAACCCTTTCCTCCATAAATACGCCTTTCAGTTTCTATGCCTTTGCAAACAGAGTAAACCCAGATCAGACGGCTCCTATAGGAGCCATCTGATCAGGATCTGCTCGGTTTGATTGTGATATAATACAGATGTGATTCTACAGTTTCTTCTATGGCCAAAATTGCCTGCGTCCAAGTGCTGTTATAACAAATTATTGTAATTAATATTAATATTCATGACGTTATTATTTTTACATAAATATTCATGGAGGAAAGGGTCAACAGATGCTCTAAAAGGAGTGAAAGGATCTTGGTCCTGTATAAAAAACCCTACATCTACAGTATCTGCCAGGCAAATCTAGGACATCTGGTATTGATGGACCCTTGATGCCTATCTTCTAAGGACGGTACCTGTGCCTCCAATAAAGATATCAATCAAACTTGACAGGTATCTTTCTCTCTCCCGACCTAATCAACCCTAACTGATGTATCAATTTATCTGGCTCTAGCTTTACTACTGTATCCTGTAACCCATTTGTGCTTTGTGTCCCTTAACCCTTTCCCTGTTCTATGTTTAATTCATTTTTCAATACCTACTTCATATTCATGGCCAAAACAGTTATAATGAAATATGGAAGGTGGAACATTGTAGCCATTTTAGGAAGTAAAGACACAGTTCTTTCAAATTCTATTAGCAAACAGAGCAGACCCTGATCAGACGGCTCCTCTATGAGCCGTCTGATCTGGGTCTACTCTATTTGCAAATGCGTGAAAACACGTTTATATGAGTTTACCCTCATATTGACGACTTTTGAGCGAAGAAAACCATTGTGATAAATAGAGCATTTGCTCCTACAGGAGCAAATGCTCTATTTATCACAATGGTTTCAGACTACAAAATTCTAAAAAAAATCGTTTTCTCTAGTTAATGCTCCTTTTCGGTAGATTCATTCAAAGAGGTTGTATCTAAAAATAGCCTATGAGGTAATGGGTTAACCCTTTACTCCGAGAATATTCAAGTAAGAAATAATGTCATCATTAGATGAATTGTTATAATAGCAAAAGACACAAGAAATTTTGGCCCTGGCAGAAACTGTAGAATCATGTTTACATGTATATTATATCATAAGCAATCAGATGGCTCCTATAAGAGCCATCTAATCTAAGTCTACTCTGTTTGCAAAGGCGTACAAAGGCATATTTATGGAGTAAAAGCGTTAAAGAGCTCTGATCTGAGTCTGAATGTAAAATATAATTACATCCATGAAAAAAGTTTCATTTTGTAATGAAGTATTGTTCTTTAAAGTTATCAATATTTCTAAAGTTTGTATGATACATGTACATTGATTGAAGCATGATATCGGCATCGAAGGCAACAACAATCATGGCTCTAGTAAAAACCTTTTACACTGCCAGGTGAACCGGTGTCAAGGTCACTGCTCCCAAAAATTGAAAACATGGGTTTCCTGGAATTTCAATGTTTCTTTTTCTTCAAGTGCTTGCAAATGCTGATAGACATTTTTTAATTTTACTATATATATAGTAGCATTTTTTTTATTTCCAGTGAGAGAAGGTGCAAGTAGCATAATTTGTATAAAACATCATTTTGTCATCTCATCAAGACTCCGCACTATCCCATAGTAACCATCAACAGAATGTAACCTACCCATCTAATTCAGTAAAGGAATGAACTTTCATATTACAATGTAAATATATAACAGATTCAAACTATAATCAAAGGAGATGTATGGCAGGTACAAAAATACACATCAAGCATATAATGAGAGAGAGAGTCTCCTGCCAAAAGTTTGCCAGGGAACCATGTTATAGAAGAGCCTGACCAAGAGTTCTAAGCTTAGAACATACACCTGCCATAAGCCTGTAACTGTCTCATTTTGTTAATTAGCCTTTAGCATGTTATGTGCTCACTCACAATTAACTTTACAAAGTTTACAGTCTGGATACATATAGTTATCAAGTACATCAGTTTCTCATCAGTCTAGGACCTAACAACAGTTTGCAACTCTGATTTTTTTTTGAAAATTATTTGAAGATTATAAAATTTAATCTTCTTTGAGAACAAAAGCAGAAAACATATCTTACATAATGAAAGCGTGAAAAGAATGCTAATGATCAATTAAGCCATAATGATAGAAACCATTAAAACTAGTCTCTGATGAATGTGAATTGAACAATTTTAGCAAGTTGATCCCATTTCAAAGGATTTTTATTGTATTTTTGAGCAACAAATTGTGCATGGTTTCCTCAGTCTGATCCGAGTCTGTAATGTACATAATGCCTGTTATTGAGTTTCAAGCATTCCAAGTGTCAATAGATCTGCCCTATCTACTTCATCATCATTACGATCCTTCCATTCCTACCTCATTGCTTCTATTCCATTCCCTCATATTGATGTCTTTTGATGCCTCTGTCAAAGTCACTTTTTGAAACCATTGTGATAAATACAGCATTTGCTCCTAAGGAGCAAAATTTATACTCTATTTATCACAATGATTTCCAATCTACAGAATTCTAAAAAAAATCCTTTTCTCTAGTAAATGTTCCTTTTCAAAGCAGTTGGTTCTAAAATTAGCCTATGAGGTAATGGGCTATACATAGAGCTCAGTCTGCTGAGTGCTTACCGTCAAAGTCTAAGGCCATAGGTTTGATTTTGACCAATCAAGCCAGACCTGATACAAACATGTTTTAACGTCTAAACGAGCTAAAAATGGTACTAAAATGTTTCCTCTCAGCATTTGTGGATAGTGCTAGAACAGACAGGCTGATCCCTGAGTATCAGGATAATGAGTGGTAGTCTTCCCACTAATTTAAGAAATTATCTTTTTCATAACAAAAAGTATTTTATGTTTGTGGCTAGTCTACAACCAGGACCAAATGTCTTATACAGTAAAACCCCTCTAAACCGGAATTTTGGTAGAGAAGAATATAGATACTTTTAGGCAGGTGGCTGCTTAATGCAGGGTGGAAGTAATCCCAGAGGAGCTTTCTGCATGACTTTCACCCTGCATTAAGCTGCCACCTGTCTCAAAGACCGATATCTATTCTAAATTGAAACTAGAACTATCACTAAAGGTGATGAATACCCCCACATGGCAGCTTTGATTGCGAATCCAAGTTTGTGACACCAACTATCCATGTAACAGGACTAAAACACATAAATACTCAAAGTTAAAGGAGATATAATTCTGTAATGCTTGCAATAAACATATGAAAACTTTAAAAATGAAGGAGGATTTGTGACACGAAATCCCCATGTTTCATGCCAAAATGAAAATGTTCACGCTGGTCCGATTTTGCAGAATGACACTGGTTCTTTTTCCATTTCAAGGCCAGATATTAAGTTCCAAGGTCACAGAGACCTGAATATCTACTACCCAATATGTATTGACACAACAGGTTTGGTAATGCTAGATAATAGAGTATACTAGGGATATATGCTCCGGACAAGACCTGAAATTTGTGTCTTGCACATCTACTACTCCTGAGTAACATTTATGCCAAGTATCAAGTAAATCAGGTTGAAAGTGAAGGAGGAGTTCAAAGTACAAGATTTTGCCTGCCAATTCTAAGACCAATTTCAAGGCCAAAGGTCAAGGTCACAGAGATTTGAAATTTGTGTCTTGCACATCTACTACTTCTGAGTAACATTTATGCCAAGTATTAAGTGAATCAGGTTGAAAGTGAAGGAGGAGTTCAAAGTACAAGATATTGCCTGCCAATTTCAAGACCAATTTCAAGGACAAAGGTCAAGGTCACAGACCTGAAATTTGTGTCTTGCACATATACTACTCCTGAGTAACATTTATGCCAAGTATCAAGTGAATCAGGTTGAAATTGAAGGAGGAGTTCAAAGTACAAGATTTTGCCTGCCAATTTCAAGGCCAAAGGTCAAGGTCAGGGTCACAGAGACCTGAAATTTGTGTATTGCACATCTACTACTCCTGAGTAACATTTTTGCCAAGTATCAAGTGAATCAGGCTGTAAGTGAAGGAGGAGTTCAAAGTACAAGATTTTGCCTGCCAATTTCAAGACCAATTTCAAGGCCAAAGGTCAAGGTCACAGAGACCTGAAATTTGTGTCTTACACATCTACTACTCCTGAGTAACATTTATGCCAAGTATCAAGTGAATCAGGTTGAAAGTGAAGGAGGAGTTCAAAATACAAGATTTTGCCTGCCAATTTCAAGGCCAAAGGTCAAGGTCAATGTCACAGAGACCTGAAATTTGTGTCTTGCACATCTACTACACCTGAATAACATTTATGCCAAGTATCAAATGAATCAGGTTGAAACTGAAGGAGGAGTTGAAAGTACAAGATTTTGCGGACAGACCAACGACCGACCGACCAACCAACAGGCTGATTCCAGTATACCCCCCTCAAACTCTGTTTGTGGGGGTATAAATATCAGAGGGGTTTTACTGTAATTCCAATTAACTTAATTAAGGGATAGCAGCTAATTGCACCAGGATTTCTGCATGAGATAGAACAAAAATAACACAATTATTTGGGCTAAGGAGATATTAAGTAAGCAAACTCAATCTATTTGTGGGATAGAAATCATAAACAATGCAGTGTTGATGTGTACCACTTACATGCTTTGAACATCAGCCAACCTGTCAAACCAAGCAGAATAGCTGCTTTCCATCAATTAACCCTTTCCTTCATGAATATTCATGTAAGAAATAATAATAGTGTAATTATTCATTCGCTGAATTCTTATGATGGTCTATCATGAGCATGTGACTTTTTCCCCATGGCAGAAATTGTAGAATCAGATCTTAATTATGTCATATGTAAACAGAGCAGACCCTGATCAGATGGCTCCTGTAGATCTAGCTTCTGGCTTTCTATTAAAACCAAAATATCAAAGTGCTCATATGCCATATAGTCCCAGATCTGGGTCTACTATTTGCAAAGGCGTAGAAAGGCATATTTATGGAGTAAAGGGTAAATATTCATAAAACCATTACTTAATTGTCATATGAATATTCATTAAGTAAAGGGTTTTATAAAAACTTTGTGCATAAATTCATGCACCCTACCATTGGTAATAGAACATCAAAGCTGAGCATTCCAGATAATCTTTCACCTTTCAGTGCTGGAAACGAGTCACTAATGACCTTTGAAAACAGTGTAGACCCAGATGAGAGAGCTCCTAGAAGAGTCCTCTCATCAAGGCCTGCACTGTTTGCCATGTTACACTTTTCTTTTAAAAAAAATCCCTGAATATTCACACTAAGCTTGACCTGTTTGAAAGTTGGAACAGTCCAATTGAAAATTCAGCGCTTATTGGGTTAAAATCTAAGGGAAAAAATGATAGAAAATGGCTGTTGCCAGTAAATTATTCTCAACAGCACAATAGGGCTTTCTATTTCAACCATATAATGTGATTAAATTTCAAATGTAACTACAACTCCATAACTTTTCAGACACAAAGGAATTGATGCAAAAAATTGGGCTTTAATCAGACGCTTAATTGCTTGACATTATGCCACATATAATTTGTTGGTGCACTGAATTTTATGTGTCAATTCAATGATGAAAATTCCCATGTATGTTAATAATCTGGATTCATGTATCATACAATTATTATACTGATACAAATTAAAATTTCTAACAAACAATAATTTGATTTCATATGAATCAAAGTAGTGTATAACACAGTAGAACCTGTATGAAGTGGACATCAAATAGGTTATGGGTCTGTAAAACAGGTGGCAGCTTAATGCTGGTCCTATAGGAGTTTTCTGTATTATTTTTGCCCTGTTTATAAGGCTTTAGCAATCACCTGTTTTTAAGATGCCTGTGTTCAATAACTGAATGGCCACTTAACCCTTTACTCCATAAATACACCTTTCTACGCCTCTGCAATAGTCACTGCTTGAAACCATTGTGATAAATAGAGCATTTGCTCCATAGGAGCAAATGCCCTATTTTATCACAATGGTTTCAAAACTACAAAATTCTAAAATTTCCTTTTTCTCTACTTAATGATAATTTTCGGTAGATTTATTCAAAGAGGTTGGATCTAAAATTAGCCTACGAGGGAATGAGTTAAGACAGGTTGTACTGTACAGAAATGCATTTGTCTGGGCACTGTCTGTATTTCATGCCTGTGTGCTCATCTCAGTTTCACTGTAATTCATGTTGGGGTAAAATTTTATGGTCTTCTCTATTCGAAGTAGGTCTGTCTGTCATGTAATTCTAAAACCATGTTTATTTGTGTGCTTGTCTGTAGTGCCTATCTCTGTCTGTCTGTACCCTAACTATCTCAAGTATTCAGACACCCAAGCTCCCCTCTCCGTTAACGTTCATTTGTAAAGCTGAATAATTCAATTTGGCAACATTTTCATAACTTTAAATTAGATTGACATAGCAGCAAAATAGTGTAGACCCTAATCAAAGTACTCCTTCAGAAACTGTTTGTTTGTTTGTTTGTGTTGATTAATGTCTGTTTGACCTGGCTCGACATTGTATGTTGATATACAGTAAAACCTCTCTATAACGACCACTAAATTACATAAAGTAATTTGTGTTAAAGGCAGGTGGATGCTTAAAGCAAGGTAAAAGTAAAACAGAACACTCCTATAGGAGCGTTGTTTTACTTTCACTTTGCTTTAAGCAACCACCTGCCCAAAATACCAACTAATTAACACAATTAAATGGTCGTTATAGAGAGATTTTACTGTACAGTATAACCCCTCTAATACGACCACTTAATGAATAAACATGGGTGTCTTTATAAGCAGGGGGTTGCTTACTGCAGGACAAAAGTAATGCAGAAAGCTCCTCTAGGAGCTTTCTGCATTACTTTTGTCCTGCATTAAGCTACCACCTGCATCTAGCACCCAGAATAATTGTAACCTCTTTTAGGTTGTAGCATTAGCGTAGTTTTACTGTATATTCAATAGCTATATGCTTGACTATATTCAAAAGCGGAGTTCCTCTCCTCAAGCCTGCTATGACTGCCTGTATTCCATAGCCATGTGTCTATCTGTAGTTGATGTTGCACTCCTGTCTTATATTCCATGTCTGTCTGTGCTTCGTTGTCTAGCAGACTCACACCATGCTAAATTTGCAGCTTTACAAACCAAACGAGAGGGGGAATTGGATTGTCTGAATACTTATGGTAATTAACCCTTTACTCCACAGATACACTTTTCTGTGCCTTTTACAAACAGTGTAGACCCAGATCAGACAGCTCCTTTAGAATAGATGTCTGAACAGGGTCTGCACTGTTTTCACTCCAGGATCTTGAGTTTATCCTACCTCTCATAATTGCCAACATATATATCAACATACTATTTGAGACAATAAATATGCCAAGAGGGTAGAGTTTAACTCATCAATATTCATGAATATTTATGTAAGAAATAATGACATCATGCATATTGATTTAGAGTAATTTTATTATACTTACATATGGACACAGGAACTTTTGGCCATGTCTACTCTGTTTGCAAAGGCGTATATCGATGGCTCAGCGCAAAACTAGGCTAACTCCATTTTAGAAAATTTTACAGGAGAGCTAAAAAACTTTTTTTTCTTTTTCCTATTTGATCTCTTGTTTATATTTTTATAGTTATCTTTTCCTACAAAAGTCTTTAAACTTATGATAAAGTTGATTTTCTTTTAAAACCATGTTTTTGAGGTTTTTAATAACTTTTTTGAGTTAGCTATAGTTTTGCACTGAATATTGACGTCTTTTAGTTAAAAACTCAGTGCAAAACTATACCTAAGTCAAGTTAGTTATACTTTTGCACTGAAAATCAATGTCTTTCAGATAAAAACTCAGCGCAAAACTATACCCAAGTCAAGTTAGTCATAGTTTTGCACATAAGATATATAGAATATTGGAGGGTATATACTTGTAAAATAAGTACTAACTCAAGTAGGCTTTAGTTGATTATTAATATTTTCTTACCAAATTGACAAGAGAACAAAATAAAACATTTAGAACAATACATAATTGTCATTTTAAGTTCATATCAACCAGTTCTTTGTATTTTTAACATAAAATGATAGATTAATGATAGACTATTTCTATAATGTAAACTTCACCAATGATTTCATCAGTCCTTTGCTCAATGAATATTTATGCTTCACACATCCTTCCATGAACTGTCTCAAGATTTACAGAAATATTGTTGAACTACTGAAAAGCAGGAATACTCTTATTCTTTAAACTCTGACCTGTCAGTAAATATCAAAACCCATAGATATGAATTAACTTATTTAATTATACTTTCAAGTATATGAAGATATTTTCCCATATCAGGCAAGGTAAAACCTTCCCCAAAACAGATCCAATTGGGAACAGTGCAGACTCTGATCATACACTTCATGTAGCAGCTGTTTGATCAGACTGTGCAGCCGGTTTGCAAATGCATAAGAAGTATAATGCAGAGAGAATAATATGAAGAAAATGGCAAAAAAGGCTGATTGATTAACCCTTTTGGTATTGGTCTAATGCCAACCTTAAACTTTGGACCAGTTTATTTAATCAGTTACTTATGCTGTAGGGTTGAAGCTAAAGAACAGTATTTCCCTTTTATTTTGATCATTATTACTTGACATGATTTTTAAAAGACAACTCCAACCTTTTAGCGTATGACTGACAGTGTCCACCAGTATTTCTAGTTGACTGTATAACCCTTTCAGTGTGGGAAGTAAGGGTGTAGGGCATTCACAAACCAAGTTAAATCTTGTAGACCCAGATTAGAGGTCTCCTGAAGGAACACTTTGATAAAGATCTTCAGTGTTTGTCATAATTCAAATGCACTCTTAACACAAACATTTCTAAAGAATTTAACCCTTAACCCATTACCTCATTGGCTATGTTTAGTCTCAACCTCTTTGAATGAATACACTGAAAAGGAGGATTTACTAGAATAATGAAAATTTCTGAATGTTGTAGTTTTGAAACCGTTGTGATAAATAGAGCATTAACCCTTTCCCTGTTCTATGTTTATTACAGATTTCAATACCTACTGAATATTCATGGACAAAAAGGTTATTATGAAATATGGAAGATGGAACATTGTAGCCATTTTAGAAAGTAAAGACACAGATCTTTGAAATTCTATTAGCAAAAAGAGTAGACCCTGATCAGACGGCTCCTAGAGGAGCTTCTGGTCTGGGTCTGCTCTGTTTGCATATGCATGAAAACAAGTTTATATGAGGGAAAGGGTAAAAGCTCCTTTGGAGCAATTGCTCTATTTATCACAATGATTTCAAAAGGTGACTTACAGAGGCGTCAAAAGGCATCAATATGAGGAAATGGGTTAACCCGCTGAATAAATTAAAATTTAAATCCTCCTATGAATATTAAATTTTCATACAGACTGAGGGTGAGCAGCAAATTATTATGCGTTGACAATAGTTTAGTTTGTGGATATGAAGATTTCCTATGGCAGACTGCGCAGACTCTGATGAAAGAGCCTACACTGTTTGCTGGTGCAACTACAATGGTATGCTTAGTTAGCAGTTTAAGGGTTCAGTTAGAAAGGACCATAACTCTTGAACCAATCCATGGATCCAGTCAAAATTCAAGACTGACCTCTATTTTATCAGTCATTTTCCCAAAGTGGAAGGTTAAAATTCTACATTGAAAGGGTTAACAAGATTGGTAACCAACGCATTATGCAGTTCTATGAATTAGAGAAATCCATCTCATGAGGCAGGATGGCATAATAAAAGTGAACATATAATGAGAGCTGGGTATCACACCTGACCTGCACAAAGAAATGAGGTCTTTGAATTTCTCAGATGTAATCTTTAGATCCTCATCATGTAACTGATTGAGAACAATATCTTGTACATTCAGTTCAGTATGGGACCTTCTTAACCGTGGGGGTAAATCTAGATAGTGAACTGTGCCTGTATAATCATACTGCATCATACCTGTACTTCATTCTCAGTGTTGTTATATTTTCTGATCATTAGTTTTGATGGAATATGTTTTGAAAACTCTGAATTCTGCTTAAGCCGGTGCTAGGGGGTGTGAGTAGTGTTGCACTTTAAATTACTACTCATGAACAGACTCTAAGTAAAACCGAGTCTGCGATTTTCTCTTTTGGCATTGTTAATTTTGCTTTAGAAGGATAGCCCACTTTCAGAATATTAATAGCTACTTTGTTTGGATTGGTAACGATTGAAGTTTAAAAGATCTCACTTCAGTCCAGCGAACTTTGTTTTTGTCTGTATCAAGATCAATGTTTTTTACCATTTTTGATACAGACTTGAAATTAAAATAAAGCTAAATCTTTTACATGATACAGATTTTTGCGGTGAGCAGCTCTGATAACAGATGTCCACTAGGCAGTCGTGTAGATACAAAATGACCAACTTATCCTTTCAATACATGCTTGAACAAAGTCATTTTCGTTTTGTGTATGCCCCCTTTCTAGGTACTTTTGCTCCACAGACTCGAGCTCAATTTTACAAGGCATACGGTCCATACATGACCACAACATTGAAATGTAATACTTGTTCTAATTTATTCCCCCACAGTTATCTGAATTTTTTTTTCTCCCCTTTTTGACCATTGAACTTAAGTATTTTAAAGACACTGCTGGAAATTTCACATGCTCCCCTTTCCAAAGTAGACTCATTCCATAGATAGCCATAAGCATTACTCAAGGTAGATTCAAATACCTTAGGTGTCACTAGCACCTCTTCAAGATCAAAGCATGCTGCTGTGAATGTTGAGTCACTGTTTTCTTGTCTGTTTCTTTTTTTTCTCTGGATAACTCCTTATTTTTAATATGGCTTTCATACTTTTCTTTCATTTTTAGTTTGAGACATTTTATATGAGTTGCATAGATCACATTGATCCTTGATTGGTTAGTCAAAAGCAATATTAAAATGTGTGTTTAAAATTTGCCTGTACATGTTGAGGGAGACTGGGAGACATAATGACATTTTTTGTGCAATTCTCTAAATAGAGCCTGTACATAAGTGCAATACTAAGTTCTTGGCCCAGGTACATATTTTACCATCTTTTCTACAATAATGACTTTCAATAACAGGAAATGACTCAATATGTGACACTGCAAAATATATTTTATCTTCTGGTATTCTGTTTGGTATAATTACTGTGACTGCCTCTATTTTCTAACTTTACAATCTGAGTAATAGTTTGGGTCTCTTTAAAAGTCACTTTTTGAAACCATTGTGATAAACAGAGTTTTTGCTCCAAAGGAGCAAATGCTCTATTTATCACACTGGTTTCAAAACTTCAAAACTACAAAATTCTTCAGTTTTTCCTCCAAAAACATCATATTATAACTCAAAATATTTACAGTATTCTGTGAATTCCGATATATCGCGATATTTCTTAGCCGATTCATATCCATATGAAAATCTCAATCAATATGACACTTCTAAATATAGCTTATGAGGTAACAGGTTAATTAACCAAAATTGTATACATGTACAGGCACATGATAAATTGATGTCTTATCTATTATGTAGAGTACTATAAAATAAGCAAACAAAGCAGACCCAGACCAGACTAACTCCTTTTAGAGCTGTCTGATCTGGGTCTTCTCTATTTGCAAAGGTGTGAAAAGGCATATCTATCATGAAGTAAAGGGTTTAAATATTTTTAAACATAGGAACTGCATGATAGCAATTAAGTTAAGTTATACATGTAGTTGCTTAAATTTTATTCCGCTACCAAATTATATTTTTGTTCTGACGAGGGTTTATCAACCATTCAGACCTTCAGTCCTCATGATTAATCACCTGCATCAGAACTCAAAATGTTAAACCTTTGTTGATTCCCCCTATCCATAATGCTTATCCCTTTACCTATTCTATATTTATACCAGATTTCAATAACTTATGAATATTCATGAACAAAATAGTTATAAATAATAAAATATTGAAGGTGGAGCACTGTAGCTATTTTAGAAACTAAAGAAACATATCTTTCAAATTCCTTTAGCAAACAGCAGATACTGATCAGATGGCTACTACTATTGGAGCTGTCTGATCTGGGTCTACTCTGTAAAACTTTGCAGATGCATGAAAAGGTGTGTATATGAAGGAATGGGTTAAACAGATATGATTTCTTAAACAAACTGCTGAAAGCCTTTGAAGTCAATGTCATTTAATTTAAAAACTTTTCAAAAACATTTATTAATAAGCAAATATGTATATCACATTGCATAGCCTTCCTTACTTCATTTAGTAACTTTGTACACTGACATCATTTAAGCTATTGTTAAGAATTTTTTAAAATTAATCTAATTTTAAGCAAGTTTTAAATTTTACCCCACCCACTCAAAATCATACATCGTGAGTAAGTTACATGTGCTTTTTGACCTTCTCAAAATAGTTATTATTCTTTTGTCAAGAAGCTTTGTAATAATAGTACATGTGCATCAAACAAGAACAAATTATTTACAGAGCTGTTAATTTTCTTGTAAATTTCAAATTTTGATAGTAAACAAACTTCTGTAGTCTTGTCAGAAGGTCAATGATGCATGTTTACTTAAATAGGTCTATTTATTGGTTTACAACTATAAAATTTACAGTAACTATTTTTTTAAGATGAAAAGCACCACTTTTTTGTTTTTTGCATAAGAAAAAAATATTAAATGAAAGAAATCAACATGTACCACTACATTTTCATCATTATTTCTCAGTGCAAAACTATGTCTAAGTCAAGTTAGTGCACCTTTTGCACCAACAATATTTTTTAATTTATCAAATTATGAGAGCAAAACATTAGCTAACTCCACTTAGACATAGTTTTGCACTGAAGAAATTACCATTTAGACTTAGCATATTTTATAAAAAATGCAATAATTTTGAAAATACAAGGAATATAAGCAGAATATTTTGAGGGATGAAGGGGAATGTAAAAAGCCTTGAGAATTTTTGAAAAAAGCATTTTTGCCAAAATAGTGAGTTAGCCTAGTTTTGCGCTGAGCCATCGATATGGAGTAATGGATTAACCCATTCCCTCATATTGACGAGTTTTGACGACTCTGTAAAAGTCACTTTGTGAAACCATTGTGATAAATAGAGCATTTGCTCCTATAGGAGCAAATGCTCTATTTATCACAATGGTTTCAAATTACAAAATTCTAAAGTTTTCCTTTTCTCTAGTTAATGCTCCTTTTCGGTAGATTTATTCAAAGAGGTTGGATCTAAAAATAGTTTATGAGGTAATGGGTTAAGGTCCTGTATTTCTTGTTAGAGCACCTGTCTGTATTTCCGGTGTACATGTATTGGTGTATTGATCCCTATTGCAAGTTTGTGTACCCTCTTTGGCTGTGCTATCTGTGTGCATGTAGGTATACCGTCTCACTTCCCAGTCTGTGTGACTTTCTGTATTCCATGTCAATCTCTATTCCTATGTACATGTTTAAGTGCATGTCTGTAGCTTATTTCCATATCTTGCCTGTGTGTCCTCTTTTCAGTGAATGTGTACTTGTTTATATTTTATGTTTTGTACTTCTATCTGTGCCCAAGGTTGCTGTTCTGCCTCCCTGACAGATAGCATTAGCTTTGGATGCACCTAGTCAGAGACAGGAAGGAAAAAGTCAATGAAAATTGCTAATGAAGCAGGACAGTCAGTATGCTTCTGTTGCTGCCAAACCTCTATAGACAGATGGCTTATCACACTCATAAAACAACCAACCAAAGAGCCAACAACAGCAAAACAAACAAAACATCTGAGAACAACCTCTCAATAGCAACCAATTAATGAATAAACATTGAAAGTGGGTGCCGGGTGGCTAAATACATTAGCTGCAAAAGCTTAGTTATTAATTTACGTATTCAACAATGAACATCAGGTTTTTCAAAATACAGGTGGTAGCTTAATGCAGACAGAAAGCAATGCAGAAACTTCCATATGGAGCTTTCAGTATTGCTTTCATTCTACATCAAGCAACCACTTGTGTACAAAATGCAAGAAGCATAATAAATATCTAATATTAATGCTGTCACACTGGTGGGATCCATTGTTAACATTGCTCACTCCATTGATCCCCAGTAGAAATCATTCAGTCTGCTGACCAAGTCCACAGTACATGGACGAAAGCTCCAGGTTAAGCTTTCAAATTTCTTTGTGTGTGTACATGTAACTGAAGTGTGTGTAATTTAGCTCTTGATTATTTTTTAACCCATTACCTCATAGGCTATTTTTAGATGCAAACTCTTTGAATAAATCTACTGAAAAGGAGCAATAACTAGAGAAAAGGAAATTTTTAGAATTTTGTAGTTTGAAACCATTGTGATAAATAGAGCATTTGCTCCTATAGGAGTAAATGCTCTATTTATCACAATTGTTTCACAAAGTGACTTTTACAGAGTCGTCAAAAGTGGTCAATATGAGGGAATGGGTTAAAATGATGCCAATGCAAAATGTGCATGCAGGCACTGCTAATATTGACAGTCAAAGATAAATCTGTGTATTAAAATTCCCCATCTGACCAGAGTATGTGCTGTTAACCCTTTACACCATGAATATCCATGTAAGAAATAATAAAATCAGAAACTATAGAATTCTGAAAGAACAAAGGGTATATACTGATCAGACTGTTCCGACAGGCATTTGTATGAAGGAAAGGGTTAACCCTTTTCCTGTTCTATTATTATTTCAAAATTCAATACCTACAGAGTATTCATGGACAAAATAGTTATAAAGCGAAATATGGAAGGTGGAACATTGTAGAGATGCAGATCTTTCAAATTCCATTAGCAAACAGAGCAGACCCTGATCAGATGGCTCCTATTTATTGTAACGGCATATAAACACAGGCCATGACAGAAACTGCATCATCAGATCTATATAATTGCGTAAGCAAACAGAGCAGACCCTGATCAGATGGTTCCTACAGAAGCTGTCTTATCTGAAAAGGCATAAAACTGTGGGTACCAAAAATGTGTGTATATGGAGTAACGGATTAAAGGACACTTTACTAACACAACCATTAATTACAGACCTAGTCCATACCTTTGTTTCCAGCTAATTCACCTTTGTTCTGCAATAGGTAAACTGGATATTAATAAATCCATACAGTGATGACAACTATACACCAAAGGACACTAATGGACAAACATTAACACTCTACTGAATTCTGTGATGATATCCAACCTTCTGCTTTCACGACTACTTCAACCTGTTAACCCACTAAATGCTGAAGTTTCAATGTGGAATGGTCCATCACTGTTTATCAGTAGAGCCTATACACAGTACAACAGGGTAAAATCTGCAAGAGAATCTTAAATGACAAACTATGCAGACCCTGATGAGAGGGTTTCTCTAGGAGTCCACTGATCTGAGTCTATACTATTTGCAAATGACAGTATACACATGTCTCACATTAAAAGGGTTGAACTCTTTACACACTAAGTACTTGTCCACTGCAAAAAATGTTGTTTGCTGCAATTCTGACAGTAAACTTTTCCTTCATTTCTCTTCAGAATGTTGTCAGAGTGTCAAACAGTTTGAATCCTAATGAGATGCCAAGTTACTTAGGCATCTCATCTTGATCCAAACTGTCATCAAACAGTAGCTGCATGTGTGCAAAGAGTAAAAACATTGAAGCTGCTTTAAAATCATGTTACTCCTTAAATTTTAAAATCACAGCAGCCTACTGACCTAAGTATTTTAACAGCTTGAAAGTTCCTAATGTTCTCATTTCAAATAATACTGGCCAATTAACCTATTTGACAAAGATAATGTATTATATATCTGGATCCAAACTAGGCCTTTACAATGCCTAGTTAGTCCATTTGCCAACAGTGTAAAGATCAGACAGTAGCTAAGTCTGTACCCAATCTGAGCACATGGATTATACTGTTCAAGCAGAGCAAATCCTTTCTGCAAGGTTTACAAACCAGGGACTAAATAAAGAGAACAAAACAAATCCCTTGCCCACAACACTCCAGTTATCTCATTAAATGGAGATTACAAAACCAACCTGTCTATGTGGCCAAAGAGATTGCATTCCTCATGTAACATTCCCATCACCTTTTTTAACAATGGTTACCTCTAATTCCCGTTCCCTTTTTTTTTTGTCTAATTTTTTCCTTCCGATTTTTCTTCCACCATGACTTCAGTCACTCATTTTTAGTTGACACCTTGATTGCAGTATATTAAATGATGAATGACCCAACAGTGTTTGGCTATAGAATCCATTCAGTATGAAAGGTTTAAAGTCGCTATAAGATTTTGAATGACAAACAGTGCCGGCCCTGATCAGCGGGTTCCTTGAGGACAGCACACTCATTTTCACCTCCTTCAACTCCTGGGGAGTGCTATAATGTCTTCCCATTTTAACCCTTTATTCCAAATAAATATGCATGACTATTAATTAATATTCATGATGTCATTATTTCTTACATGAGTATTTATGGAGTAAAGAATTAATATCTTTTTCAAAAGCTGCACCGCAATGTCAAACAAAAAAGTTTGGATTATCCCTCTACTCCATGGAAATTTATGTCAGAAGTATTGACATAATGAATATTGGTTAGAAGCATTTTCATAAAGGAAATTATGAGTGAGTGAGCGAGTGAGTTGGGTTTTACGGCACTGCGACACTGTATAGGTCATATAGCGCAGATGAATTATGAGATGACATGATGATGAGGGATGGTGTCAGGAAGATGATTTCGGCTAATCTAATTCGTTGCAAGGCATCGCATGGGATCAAAACCACCGACCTGCCTTCCTTTTAGTTCAAATTATGAACAGTTGAACACAGAAGTTTTGGCCAAAGCAGAATCTGTAAAATCAGATTACATAGAAAACAGAGCATACTTTGATCTCAAGGCTCCTGGCAGGTACCATCTGATCTGGATCTATTCTGTTTGCAAAGGCATAAGAAGGTGTATTTATGGAGTAAAGCCTACTATTATAGGACAATTGCATCTGAATTTACCCCAAATGCTTGGAAAGAGTATGACAAATTTACAAGCAGCATTTTAACCCATTCCTCCATAGGCTATTTTTAGATCCAACCACTTTGAATAAATCTATCGAAAAGGAGCATTAACTAGAGAAAAGGAAAACATTACAATTTTGTAGTTTGAAACCATTGTGATAAATAGAGCATTTGCTCCTGTAGGAGTGAATGCTCTATTTATCACAATGGTTTCAGAAAGTGACTTTTACAGAGGCGTAGAAAGGCGCATTTCTGGAGGAAAGGGTTAATAATTTGTAGAAGCTGATAAAAGTTTGCAGATGACAATTATCTGGCATAGAAGGAGCTTGTTACACAGTGAGGCTGTCTAAAATTAGTTTTCGGGTCACAAACACAAATAAATAGTGAATCACTCATTTAGAAATCTATGGAGCATGATCCGATTTGAAATTGAATTAGAAATTCAATCCCAGTTATGGCAAGATAAAGGTCACCAGAAGCCACTTCTACTGGGTTTATATCTTTTCCCTATCAAACCTACTCTAACACACCGCCATTCCCTGTTAGATATAGCGCTTCTGGAGTCATCAGCCATCATAAAATCCTTCATAAAATCTAAATAAAACTAATATTCTGTTCTGCGTGATATACTCTTCTCTTCTCATTACAGCACATAAAAACATTATTTGGGAATTTCTTATAAAATGTAATAAATTAAGTATTCTATTAAGTCGATCTCTGCTGAGGTTTATATATGTATCAAAATTGAAGTTCTGAAGCAAAGTAAATTGAAATAATTTCAACAGAACGAAATTCCTTTTTCACTCTTCATCTCATGAATATTCATGCAAGAATTCATGACTGCATGAATTATCCACCGAGGTATGTGAATACTGGAATTTTAACCCATTACCTCATATGCTATTTTTAGATCCTACTAAATTTTGAATAAATCTACCGGAAAGGAGCATTTACTAAAGAAAAGGAAACTTTTGGAATTGTGTAGTTTTGAAACCATTTTGATAAATAGAGCATTTCGAGGACTTGGTGCAAAACTATTCTAACTCCTTCACTTTGTGAAGGAGTTAGAATTGTTTTGCACCAAGCCCTCGATTTGCTCCTATGTAGCAAATGCTCTATTTATCACAATGGTTTCAGAAAGTGACTTTTACAGAGGCGTCAATATGAGGAAAAAGGGTTAAGTCATGGAAGAGATCTATATAATTCCATAAGTAAATAGAACAGGTCCTGATCAGAGCTCCTACAGGACCCGTCAGATCTCTGTCTAGTCTGTCTGCAAAGAAAAGACGACCCTGTCATGTAATCATAATGGGTTAAGATGTATTCTACTCATACTTTGCATAACAAAATGACATCAGAAATTATATCTATTATGACTTGATCCTTCCCTGCTAAATATTCATGTCTGAAATAATGATATCCTGAATATTCCTTTGTTGACTTTTTTATATTGGCATAATATGTATATAGGATGTTTTGGTATTGGTAGAAACTGCCGAGTCAGATCTATTATCAGCTCATTAACAAACAGAGCAGACGCTGATCAGACTGCTCCTACAGGAGCCGACCCTAATCTGGGTCTACTCTGTTTGCAAAGGTGTGAAAAAGTGTTTAAATGAGAGCAGGGAAAAGCATGGTAAGAAAAGATTTTTTTCTATCGAAAAAAAAAAATAGCGACAATCTGACTGCTTCAGAAAGCTATGGAATCACATCTGCTTTCACCAGAATTTGTAAAAATCAATTATGTATCCCTTTCCCTGTTCTATGTTTATTACAAATTTCAATACTTACTGAATATTCATTAACAAAATAATTATAAAGAAATATGGAAGGTGTAACACTGAAGACATTTAAGAAAGCAAAGAAACTGATCTATCAAATTCTAATAGCAAACACAGCAGACCCTGATCAGACGGCTCCTCTAGGAGCCGTCTGATCTGGTTCTACTCTGTTTGCAGATGCATGAAAACACGTTTCTATGAGGGAAATGGTTAAACCAGATGCACTCATTTTGAAGTACATGTTGGTGACCCATTACACAGTAGACACTCTGTTTCATATTTCTTTCATTTTTGACAGCCATTATTGTGAACACCTTGTCAATAATAATAGCTGTTTTGAACACCTAATTAATAATCATAATGTTTCGAAATCTGATTCCAAGTCAACCTGAGCTCGGATGAACATATCTGTCAAGCTCTGTAAAAATTTAACCCATTCCCTCATAGGCTATTTTTAGATCCAACCTCTTCGAATTAATCTACCAAAAAGGAGCATTTCCTGTGGAATGTTATCCTACTCCTGAATTAAGGCTTGTTATAGTTCATTCACTTTTGACTTGGAAAAGGGTGACTGCTATCACGCAAGCACGATGGTCAATATCATCCAACATGCATTTGGTGGTATTAAGATCTGGGCTCTTGGTTTTCCAGTCATCAATAAATGCAATGTTAGACGTTCAAAGTATTTCTAGCTGTGACATTATCCTGTTGAAACAAAAGTGATACTGGCATTATTTTGAAACACTGGGATGACATGCCTCACAAGAATCTCATCTCAATAGCATTGTGCATTCAATTTTCCATCGATCATGACATGAGGTGTGTGATAATAATGCGCAATGCCTGCCCAGACCAAGACAGAACCTCTACCCACAAAACAATGGAAGGAACCTCTACCCACAAAACAATCTCATTCAAATTTGCAGCAGTCAGCTTAACGTTAATTTCATCTACGGTATACCCGAACCCTGCCATCACTTAATTAAATTCAATGAATGTAAAACCTTGATTTGTCAGAGAAGTGAACTTCATTGTTGCCTTATAAAGCGATGGACTGTGCTCAAGCTCAATTAACACAATTTATATAACACTATATCTGCATTAAACACAGTGGACGTTACTTATTTTGTTCAGTATATATACTGTGGGAAAATGGACTGTAAGCATTACTTAGATTATAATTATGAAAATGTGTGCAACTTTTGGAGTTTGCCGATTACAAAAAAAACACTTAACCCTCTGAATGCTAAATATTTAAAGCAGAAAGAATAGTGTTTAACATTAGAGTAGTTCAAGTATAAATAGCTCAAATTTGCTAGAAAACAGTGGAGACCCTGATTAGAAGGTGCCTCTAGGAACCCTGCAACCAGGGTCTAGACACTTTGCAAATGCCAGTACACTCGTTTATAGCATTCAAAGGATTAATCATTTGAATCCTGAACAGATGCAGATCTGTAATCAAGAAAGGGTAGACAATATTTGCTATAACATTAGATTTGATACACTTTGACACTAGCTTTGATACACGTACATTATATTAACCCTTCTCTTGCTGAATTTTAAAATACATTTCTCCTTCTTTACCCATGCCCTGTTGTATAATTACATATATCTTCACTGTGTACAAGTATTTCGCTGTACAATCACTGCTGTGGAGTGCACTGGTTGCACAATCAATTTGTAAATAGTGCAGACCCTGATGAGACAGCTCCTGCAGGAGCTGTCTCATCTGGGTCTTCACTATTTACAGGTAGGAATATTGACGTGAATAGCAAGCGAAGGGTTAATGTTCTGTTCTGTGTGTTGATAATTGAATGAACATGATTACTCTGGATTATTTCCTCCTCAATTTTGTCTACTTTTTCTTTTCTTTTTTCTTTTTTTAACTTTAAAATCAAATGTACTGTCATCCAAATTTCATCTGATTGACACAAACGGAGTCAAGTCGAGGAAATCTGTTTTCAAATCTGATAACTTTTATGTATATCCTTTCATCTGACAACAAATGTGTTCCCACTTTAATGTTACAATAAAATATGCATAACAGGCTACAACCTTCTAGTTTTTGTCACAATATCAACAAAGAATGCTCACATTTATCTGTTTCTCATCAAAATGGTATGAAGTGCTTATAAAACACGGAGTTTATTACATATACTTCACTTCAATATTCTAGAAATAGCACATTTTTGTAAATAAGTTTATAGACATGAGGTAGGCAAGACTCATTTAACCCTTTCACCCATGAATATTAATTGAAGAATGTTTTATTGCATGAATATTCATGGTCCTTTTAAATAAATCCACTGTAACAAGGACTATTTGGACAAGACAGAAGCTTCAGAATCAGATCTATTTTATTCCAATAGCAAACAGAGCAGACCCTGATCAGATAGCTCCTTCAGGAGCTGTCTGATCTTGGTCTACTATGTTTGCAAATTGAAATGTGCCAAAAATCATCTACATGAGGAAAAGGGTTAACCCTTTACCTGGTGAATATTTCTGTTAAGACATAATGACATCATGACCATTTATCCACCGCATTTTTATGGCATATAAACATGGGATATTTTGGCCATCTAAACCGGAATTCTAGTAGAGAAGAATTCAGATACTTTTAAACAGGTGGCTGCTTAATGCAGGGTGAAAGTCATGCAGAAAGCTCCTAGGAGCAGCTTTCTGCATGACTTTCACCCTGCATTAAGCTGCCACTTGTCTCCAAGACCAGTATTTATTTCAAATTTAGCGTCTGGTTTAGAGGGGTTTTACTGTATTCCATGGGCAAACAAAGCAGACCCTGATCATATGGCTCTTGCAGGAGCCATCTCACCTGGGTATACTCTATTTGCAATGCTTTCCTTCAGTAGCTGTCTGGTGTAGGTCTACTCAGTTTGCAAATACATGAAAAGGGATCTCTATTAGGAAAAGGGTTACCATACCAACAATAACAGGTCACTGGTAAACTCTGTTTTAACTCAATGTGAGATTAGATAATGGGTTTGAATTTGATGACGACAGAAACCACAACCTCTTAAACCTTAAAACCAATGATAAGAGCCTTGAAAACAGCAAGCTTATCAACCAACGAAAATTACAAGATAAATTTGAGCAAGGGAAATAACCATGGAAAATTACTTCTGCAAGAGTTGTTTTCTTATTATATCCTTCTACTTATCATAATAATCTGTGAGTACAAGTTTGAAGCCAATCATTGGTGTGATATAATAAATTTTACAGCTGATAATGATAATGCATGACCAACAAACACCAATGTGATCTCAATGTCTTTCCGACATGGACAGTCAAACTATGACCACTTCTTTCAACAGTACAGACCAAGAATATAAATCCCTTACATGATCCCTTGGCTAAACTGTGAGCATCCTTCATGATGTCAACTTCAATGCTTTACTCCATAAATATGCTTTTCTACGCCTTTGCAATTATGCAACGGACCAGAACGACTTATATAACTTTCATGGACAGTCACCGGAAGAACATTTCTGCGAAATGTGGTTGAAATCCTTTATGTATTTTAGGCAAAGATGTCAGATAAAGAAATAGTTCATTCAAATCTATTTTTTACTTCTCTGACCTACTTATGCAATTGACTGTAACGATTTATACAACTTTTATTAAGGTCAACTGAAAATAGGGTTTTATCAAACTTTGTTGATATCCATTCAGCAGTTTAGGAGCAATTTGTTAAAGAAATTATTCATTAAAATCTATTTTTAACTCCTGTTACCTACTTAACCCATTACCGCATAGGCTATTTTTAGATCCAACCTCTTTGATTAAATCTACCAAAAAGGAGCATTTACTAGAGAAAAGGAATTTTCCAGCATTGTGTAGTTTTGAAACCATTGTGATAAATAGAGCATTTGCTCCTGTGGAGCAAATGCTCTATTTATCACAATGGTTTCACAACGTGACTTTTAGAGAAGCGTCAAAAGGCGTCTATATGCGGGAATGGGTTAAAGCAATCAACCAGAATGAAGGAGGGTCACCTGAAGATCATTTGTGAAATTTGATTGAAATCCTTTATGTGAGTTAGGAGATGCCATTTAAAGAAATTATGCTTTAAAATCTATTTTTAGCTCCTGTGACCTACTTATGCAGTGAACCTGAGCCAATCAGTGGTTTAGGAGATGTTGTAGAAATTGTTGACAAAGGATGATAGACACAGGGCTTGATTCCAACAGCTCTCCTTCGCACTTTGTGCCAGGTGAGCTAAAAACCGGGGCAAACTGATTTATTAAACTTTACACCAAGGTGGAGATGAGCTTGGGGATCTGAATATATGATTAATACTAAGGAATTGTTAGAACATTTTCAAGTGGACCTTTGTTTCTTTCCTTTTAAAAAAGTTCAAAATCAAAGTGCCAAACAGAAATTCCAGATTTTTTCTATCAAACCTGTAGTTGTGACTGAGTGCTTTGTATGTGGTGTTTCCTGCATGACTCATACATGTACTTTCATAAGTACAGACGACTCTGAGGAGTAGTCACACAGGGTTCCGTGGAGAAATATGAACTTTTGAATATGAAACACTTTCCTTTTCTGATCCTGATAAGATGAAGTTACTTGGCGTTTTATCTGGATCAAAACTGTTTGAAATGTTTATCAGTATATCACACTTAGCATACACAAATATATACCTCTGTATTCTATACACAAATATATCTCTCTGTATTCTGTAAGTACTTACCACGAGGTATTTCTTTATATCTGAACACAAACGTTTTCTGTACAAACAGTTCTGGTGGCTTCACAATACTGCACCTGAAAAGAGAGAAATGAATACACAATTACATTGGGAACACTTTTTTTCTCTTCTTCAGTCGATGATATTAAATTTTGATATTTTGTATTTATATTTCCATGAAACAAAATTTCAGTCTTTAACCCATTCCCTCATATTGACAACTCTGTAAAAGTCACTTTGTGAAACCATTGTGATAAATAGAGCATTTGCTCCTATAGTTCAAAGAGGTTGGATCTAAAAATAGCCTATGAGGTAATGGGTTAATCATTCAGTAAAATTACCCTAACCCTTCACCTGTTCCATACTCCTGTAAGATATAATAAATATTTATTACCTGATTTTTTATATGATGATTTCTGTACTCTGGCAGACACTAGTCAGATCTATATAATTCCAAATGCAAACACAGCAGACCCCGATTAGACAACTCCTGCAGGAGGCATCTGATCTGGATCTAACTTTATAAGCAAACAGAGCAGATCGCGATTAGATGGCTCCTGCAGGAGAAATATGATCTAGGTCAACTCTATTTGCAAAAGGGTTCGTATGAGGTAACGGGCTAATGCAGAAATACGAGTAATACCAAAAGATCCGCCTTCTGCATTAAACCACTAACTTTAAAGAAACCCATTCTATAAGAGGTCGCCATAGAGATGTTCTACTGTATATCAATTTAGAACTTTAACCCATTACCTCATAGGCTATTTTATAGATCCAACCTCTTTGAATAAATCTACCGAAAAGGAGCATTAACTAGAGAAAAGGAAACTTTTAGAATTTTGTAGATTGAAACCATTGTGATAAATAGAGTATTTGCTCCTATAGGAGCAAATGCTCTATATATCACAATGGTTTCACAGGTGACTATTGCAGAGGCGTCAAAAGGCATTAATATGAGGGAATGAGTAAATGTGATTGGCAATGTTCAGAGAACATGTGGCTGACTATATATGTCTTTTGGACAATTGATAACTGTCATATATTTGCAGAATTCCTATGTTCTGAGGGTCTGAACAGTTTGGATCTTGATCTGACATGGAGTTACTCAGTGTCTGATCTAGATCCAAGCAGTTTGCATAGTTAAGTACTGTAAATATGTGTTTTTCTGTTACAGACATCTTAAGGACAATGTACAGGTAGAACTTTCCTAATCACTCAAAGTACATGATTGTAGTTAGACACCCAATATCCCTTTCCCTATTCTTTATCTATTACAAATTTCAATATTTATGGACAAAATAGTTCTAATGAAATATGTAAGGTGTGACATTGTAGTCATTTTAGAAAACTAAAGAAACAGATCTATCGAATTTCATTAGCAAACAGAGAAGACCATGATCAGATGGCTCCTATAGGATCTGGGTCTACTCTGTATGCAAATGCGTGAAAAGGCGTTTATATGAGGGAAAGGGATTATCCATCTCCACTGGTTTGTAAAGCTAAATAATTCAATTTTAAATTAGACTGACATAGTAGCAAATAGTGCAGACCATGATCAAAAGGCTCCCTCGACGCCTATTGACCTGGGTCTGCACTATCTGACCCAATACTGAGCGTAATTAGGCAAGCATATGTTTAAATGATTGACTCCATGTCTATGTACAGAGAGAAATAGCACATTTAAATGGGTGACCCCATGTCTAGATCTGTGAACAAATAGAAATAACATGTTTAAACTATTTAAATATTATTAAATTGTTCAGTTTATAGATTCAGTGCTCAGGAAATTGCTTTATTTCCATAGGGAAAATTATCTTCAGTCTTCCTGGACTTGATCGATAGTCTAGTTTCCTTGTTATCACCTTATCACCTGAAATGTTCCCAGGTAAACAGTAGCCTTCAGGGTATATTGACAGGAAGGGGCTTATCTGAAGTGTCTCTCACAAATGCAGGACAAAGGCCATGGATTTATACAACTACACTATTCTATGTATGCACTTTTTAACAATGCTGAATTTTCAAATAGACTATTCCAAAATGCAACAAGTCAAGCTTACAGTGAATATTTAGGGATTCTTTCTAAAGAAAAGTGTAACACGACAAAAAGGAGCCCTCTCATCTGGGTCTACACTGATTGCATAAGACATTAGTGACTTGTTTTTCGCATTGTAAGGGTTAACTACATAAACTGTTTTTTAAATGATTCTTGAAATAAATCTATTCCACATTGGAATTTATACTGAAAACATTAACCCATTCCCTCATATTGATGCCTTTTGGCACCTCTGTGAAAGTCACTTACTGAAACCATTGTGACAAATAGAGCATTTGCTCCATAGGAGCAAATGCTCTATTTATCACAATGGTTTCTAAACTACAAAATTCTAAAAAAAATCCCTTTTCTCTAGTAAATGCTCCTTCTCGGTAGATTTATTAAAAGAGGTTGGGTCTAAAAATAGCCTATGAGAAAATGGGTTAATGCAGAAAACATTGTACAAATCAACAGATATGCCACAGAGTATTGATCCTGATCATACTGCTCCTTGGTGACCAGTTAATACAATGTACAAGATGGCCACGATTGCCCTATGTTGCTCAACTGGGTACTATAAGTCCAAATCATTATGATAACTGGTAAATGTCTTATCATAATGTTTTCTTATGATTTATGGTAAGTGAATAATTACCCACATTCTACCAACAATTCACACACAAAAAACGATGAAGTTACTTCACTGATAACACAGAACTTTATATAACATTTTTTCAGTCGTTAAGGAGATGTCTTTTAAATAATCAGTTTCTCAATCTATTTAAAAAATAAAGCTCCTATTGATATACTTGTGAAGCACATTGAAAAAATTTATATATCTTTGATAGAAGATCACCTAAGAATACTTTCCGTGAAATTGGTATAAATCATTCAGCTGTTCAGGGTCCATGCTTATAAAGCTTTTTAGTTGAGTCTGAGTTCGTTCTCTCAAGCTTTTGATTGGTCAGATTTGAGTTCTCAAGCTTTTGATTGGTCAGATTTGAGCAAAAGGCTCAAATCTGACCAATCAAAACCTTGAGAACGAACTCAGACTCAACTAAAACTTTTATAAGCATGTACCCAGATATTGTTGGAATTGTTGTTTGAAATCTAGTTTTAGCTCTTGACCTATCTATGCAGTGGACTGAAACAATTAACACAAATTTGAACTAGACTGTCGCAGGACAGCAAAGCTCGCCTATTGTAGACCTTGTCTACAAAGATGAAGTCCAAAATATTTTTCTATTTTAACTGAACTATATCAATGTTAAACCTACTGGCAAACTCTATTCCAAATACCAGCTACTTATGGCAAGTATTTCATGTTGTATTAGTGCATCTTAACACTTACCCCAAAACTTTAACCTTGAGATTTCAGCCCAAAAAGCTAAGTCCAAAACAGGTGAAATTTGGACTAAAATTCAGTTTTATTTTAAATTTTATCTACACTACATCAATGTACAACACACCGGGAACCTCTATTTCAAGTATCAGCTTCCTACGGCAAATATTACATATAGTATTAGTGCATTTCAACACTTACCCCAAAACTTTAACCTTGAGATTTAGCCCAAAAAGCTAAGTCCAAAACAGGTGAAATTTTGACTAAAATTCAATTTTATTTTAAATTTCAACTACACTACATCAATGTTCAACACACAGGAAACCTCCATTCCAAATATCAGCTTCCTAGGGCAAATATTTCATGTAGTATTAGTACATTTCAACACTTACCCCAAAACTTTAACCTTCCTATTTCAGCCCAAAAAGCCAAGTCCAAAACAGGTGAAATTCTGACTAAAATTCAGTTTTATTAACTACACTACATCAATGTTCAACACACCGGGAACCTCCAATTCAAGTATCAGCTTCCTAAGGCAAATATTTCATGTAGTATGAGTGCATTTCAACACTTACCCCAAAACTTTAACCAAAAGCAAAAGCCAACGCCGACGCCGACGCCGGGGTGATTCCATAAGCCCCCCTATTCTTCCAATAGGCGAGCTAAAAAGGATCACCTATGGACCTTTCCTGTGAATTTTTAAGGTAGGTTCCCACTGCCGATTAGATCAACTCGATCAGGATGATCACCCAAATTCCCAGACCAAGCTCGTCCGAAGGCATATACACGAGTTCTTCCCGACCTCTACTCGATCATACACAACCCGCTCGTGATCATTCACGACTCCTCCACGACATCAACTCAACATCATCTCGACCCAGATACGATACTATCCCCACCCGACCAACAGGACCTCTGCTCGATCTCTACCCGACCAGATCGTCATGGTCGTACTTGGGTCGATCGGATATTACTCGAATAGAGGTCGAAATGATCGGGTACAGATCGGGTAAATGACTTCATCCCGACCGCACTAGAACTCTACACCATTGTCTCCCGATCAATTTGATCCTCTACTCGATCAAAACCCGACCGCTTCCCGAGCATGTGGCTACTCGATCTCTACCCTAATTTTTTGGACATGCTCCGGTGATCTACTTATGCAGCTGACCAGAACAATTAATATGGATTTGATAGACGGTCATGTGCAGATTATTCGTTTGTAATTTTTCGTGAAAATCCAGTGAAAGGTTTCGAAAATGCTTTAAAAACAAGAGTGCCAGTAGACACAATATACGCCCGTCGGGGTCTTGTTCAACATAAACTGGGGTTAACGTATTTGCTGAACTCAAATTCTAAGCCCAATTTTGCGACCAAGTTTCAAGGTTGTAAATAGGCATACTTTAACTGTTCCAAGTTTAAAAGCTTTATTTCAAAGGGTTATGTAAATAAATGGACTTTAACAAAGCCTCAACCAAACATTCTAAGTTAACAAGAGGGCCAGAATGGCCCTGACATCGCTCACCAGGCAATCAGAGGAGAAGATGTTCAATGTTTTCACTATATGTTTCTAGAGAAAACTAGCCACCCCTGGGGTGGGCCAATTTTGATCCAAGGGGCATAATTTATACAACTTTTGTAGAAGACCTGAACATGATGCTATGTGCCAAATATGAAAGCTGAGAACCTTCCAGTTTCTGAGGAAAATATTTTCAAATTTGACACTATATGTTTCTATTGCAAACTGGCTACCCCTGGGGCGGGGCCAATTTTGACCCCGGGGGCATAATTTATATTATAACTCTTGTAGAGGACCTGAGCATGATGTTATGTGTCAAATATGAAAGCTGAGAACCTTCCAGTTTCTGAGGAGAAGATTTTCAAAGTTGTCACTATATGTTTCTATTGAGACATGGCTACCCCTGGGGCGGGGCCAATTTTGACCCCAGGGGCATATTTTATATAACTTTTGTAGAGGACCTGAATATGATCCTATGTGCCAAATATGAAAGCTAAGAACCCTGTAGATTTAGAGGAGAAGATTTTCAAAGTTTTCACTATATGTTTCTATTGAAAACTGGCCACCCCTGGGGCGGGGTCAATTTTGACCCCAGGGGCATAATTTAAATAACTTTTGTAGAGGACCTAAACATGATGCTATGTGCCAAATATGAAAGCTGAGACTCTTTCAGTTTCAGAGAAGAATATATTCAAAGTTTTACCATGTATTTCTATTGAAAACTGGCTACCCCTGGGGCGGGGCCAATTTTGACCCCAGGGGCATAATTTATAAAAAAATTGTAGAGAACATGAACATGATGCTATGTGCCAAATATGAAAGCTAAGAACCTTCCAGTTTCAGAGGAGAAGATTTTCAAAGTTTCACTATATGTTTCTATTGAAAACTGACCACCCCTGGGGCGTGGCCAATTTTGACCCCAGGGGCATAATTTATATAACTTTTGTAGAGGACCGGAACATGATGCTATGTGCCAAATATGAAAGCTGAGAACCCTGTAGATTCAGAAGAAAAGATTTTCAAAGTTGTCACTATATGTTTCTATTCAAAACTGGCTACCCCTGGGGCGGGGCCAATTTTGACCCCAGGGGCATAATTTAAATAACTTTTGTAGAGGACCTGAACATGATGCTATGTGCCAAATATGAAAGCTGAGAACGCTGTAGATTCAGAGGAGAAGATTTTCAAAGTTGTCACTATATGTTTCTAATGAAATCTGGCTACCCCTGGGGCGGGGCCAATTTTGACCCCAGGGCCATAATTTATATAACTTTTGTAGAGGACCTGAACATGATGCTATGTGCCAAATATGAAAGCTGAGAACCCTGTAGATTCAGAGGAGAAGATTTTCAAAGTTGTCACTATATGTTTCTATTCAAAACTGGCTACCCCTGGGGCGGGGCCAATTTTGACCCCAGGGGCATAATTTATATAACTTTTGTAGAGGACCTGAACATGATGCTATGTGCTAAATATGAAAGCTGAGAACGCTGTAGATTCAGAGGAGAAGATTTTCAAAGTTTTACTATATATTTCAATAGAAAACAAGGCACCCCTGGGGCGGGGCCAATTTTGACCCCAGGGGCAAAATTTATATAACTTTTGTAGAGGACCTAAAGATGATGCTATGTACCAAAGATGAAAAATGAGAACCCTGTAGATTCAGAGGAGAAGGTTCAAATTGTTGACGCCCGACGACGTACGACGCACACCGCACGACGCACGACGGACGACGGACATCAAGTGATCACAAAAGCTCACCCTGAGCACAAAAGTGCTCTGGTGAGCTAAAAAGGGGCATAATTCGGTCAAAATGCTTGACAGAGTTATTTTCTCTTGCCTACAGGTGAAGGTTGTGACGGTGAACAAGTGTTCCAAGTTTAAAACCTTTATCTCAAAGGGTTATGTAAATAAATGGACTTTAACAAAGCCTTAACCAAAAATTCTAAGTTAAAAAGGGGCATAATTCGGTCAAAATGCTTGACAGAGTTATTTACTCTTGCCTACAGGTGAAGGTTGTGACGGTGAACAAGTGTTCCAAGTTTAAAAGCTTTATCTCAAAGGGTTATGTAAATAAATGGACTTTAACAAAGCCTTAACCAAAAATTCTAAGTTAAAAAGGGGCATAATTCAGTCAAAATGCTTGACAGAGTTATTTTCTCTTGCCTACAGGTGAAGGTTGTGACGGTGAACAAGTGTTCCAAGTTTAAAAGCTTTATCTCAAAGGGTTATGTAAATAAATGGACTTTAACAAAGCCTTAACCAAAAGTTCTAAGTTAAAAAGGGGCATAATTCAGTCAAATTGCTTGACAGAGTTATTTACTCTTGCCTACAGGTGAAGGTTGTGACGGTGAACAAGTGTTCCAAGTTTCAAAGTTTTATCTCAAAGTGTTATGTAGATAAGTGGACTTGTTCCACATAAATTGAGGTTAACATTTTTGCTTAACGCAAATGCTAAACGCAAATTCTAAGTCCAATTAAGCGACCTTGACCTTGGATAAACGAGCCGGGACTTGGCAGGCTACTGTAGCATGTCTAGATAAACATTATGATTAAATTTGGGAAGGATCCACCAAGCGGAACTTGAGTTAGAGATGTTACAGACAGACAGACCGGTTAAATTTTTTGCTAAACGCAAATTCTAAGTCCAATTGTGTGACCTTGACCTTGGATAAACAAACCGGGACTTGGCAGGCAACTGTAGAATGTCTAGATAAACATTGTGTTAAAATTTGAGAAGGATCCACCAAGCAGAACTTGAGTTAGAGATGTTACAGACGGACAGACGGACAGACACACAGACAGCGCCATTCCATAATACGTCCCGTTTTTTCAAACGGGCGTATAAAAAGTGTTTAAAATTTATATTTAGCTCCTGTGACCTGCAGATTATTCCTGTGAAAACACAGTTAGGAGATGTGGTTATTGACGAACATAGGGAGGGACCCAATAGCTCACCTTGACACTTTATACCAGGTGAGCTAAAAAAAAATACCATATTCAAATTATTTCTCACAAATGAGTCTGTAACACATGTTAAAGTATATTGAAGAATTTTGTCTAACACTATTACAAACCATGAAGAACATTAATTATAATTTTACTTAATATTCTTTCCCTAAGGTTGCTGATCAAATTCTACTTGGTTTGCAATGTTCAAAGGCCCAGTATTTTTCAAGTCAAGACTCTAATCAATAAGGTGAAATATAATGTTTAGCAGGCATCAGGGGTGCTTTTTTTTTTTGACTGCTTGATAAGCGATTCTGTCATCAATGGCATCTGTGTGTCTCCCAGCAATCTCAACAACACTGGGTGATAACCGCCTGCATTTGTTAGGAAAATAATCACGAATGTAATGACATTGGCAGCCCCAGTGACAAGCCCTTGTCACATAACATTTCCTGCATCAACAGAGCCACTAAACATTAACCATTTAACCCTTTCCCTCATAAACATGTTTTCACCCATCTGCAGAGTAGACCCCGATCAGACGGCTGCTAGAGGAGCCATCTGATCAGGGTCTGCTCTGTTTGCTAAAGCAATTTGATAGATCTGTTTATTTACTTTCTAAATGGCTACAATGTTCCAACTTCCATATTTCATTATAACTATTTTGTCCATGAATATTCAGTAGGTATTGAAATTTGTAATAAACATAGAACAGGGAAAGGGTTAACCCAGAATATTCAAACAACACTCATACATTTCTTGTAATAAAAAAAAAGGAAGAAGAAAGTTTTGGGAATCATGATCTGTAACATATCACCATGACAGCTCATATAGGAGCTGTCTGTTGCTCATATAGGAGCTGTCTGTTCTGGTCAGTTGCAAAAAGCATAACAAGAGGGCCAAGATGGCCCTTAATCGCTCACCTAATTACCATAGATTTTAGATTATAGCTGGGCAGCCCCAGGATGGGGCCAATATTGACCTAAAGTACAATATTTGAACAATGTTGATAGTGGATCATGAGCAGTGGTTCTGGAGAATTTTTTTTAGAATATTGATTTTATCAAGACAATCATTCTGAACAATGAAGTTTGGACTAAAAATGCGACCTCTACAGTGATTTTTTCTAAGATTTGACATAGTAACCTACTTTTTTAACTCACCCCATCTATGATCGAACTCAACATTGATATCACGAAGACAAACATTTTAAGCAAATTTGAGGAAGATTAAGCTAAAAATGTGGCCGCTGGAGTTAAACAAGATTTATCTAAGATGTGACCCAGTGACGCATTTATTGACTCCACATAACCCACTTTCAAACTCGTTAACAATTTTATCAGGACAACCATTATGACCAAGTTTCATGAAGATAGGGCTAAAAATGTGACCTCTAGGGTGTTCACAAGGTTTTCCTACTATTTGACCTAGTGACCTAGTTTTTGACCCCATGTGACCAACATTCGATCTTGTCCGAGATTTTATCAAAGCAATCATTCTGACCAAGTGTCATGAAGATTGGATAACAAATGTGACCACTAGAGTAATCACAAGGTATTTCTACTGTTTATTCTAGTGACCTGTTTTTTTTACCCAACAAACTCGTCTGAGATTTTATCAAGACAATCATTCTAAGTTTCATGAAGATTGGCCAAAAAATGTCACCACTAGAGTGTTCACAAGGTTTTTCTACTGTTTGACCTAGTGACCTAGTTTTTGACCACACCTGACCCACTTTCAAACTCGTCGAAACTTTATCAAAAAAATTATTCTGATAAAGTTTCATGAAGATTCAACTACAAATGTGACCTCAAGAGTGCTCACAAGGTTTGTCTATTTGACCTAGTTTTTTACCAAACATGACCCCCTTTCGAACTTTTCCGAGATTTTATCAAGACAATCATTCTGACCAAGGTTAATGAAGATTGGGCTAAAAATGTTACCTCTAGTGTTCACAAGGTTTTCCTACTATTTGACCTAGTGACCTAGTTTTTGACCCCATGTGAACCACTTTCGAACTCGTCCGAGATTTTATAAAGACAATCATTCTGACCAAGGTTCATGAAGATTGGACTAAAATTGTGACCACTAGAATGTTCACAAGCAAATTGTTGACGACGGACGATGCACGAGGGACACCAGACATTCAAATCTCCCAAAAGCTCACCCTGAGCTTTGCTCAGGTTGCTGTACGATGATATTCTTTGAGAGATTGTATAAATATGTATGTTAACTCTTTCCCTAATACAAATGCCTTTTGACCCCTGTGCAAACATAGAAGACCCAGATCACATTATTTCTCACATGAATATCCATGAGGGAAAGGGTTGAATGAACCTGCATTTCATTTTGAGGGGACTGTTTCAGCTATAAGCATTTTACAAATGTTTCTAAATATGAACCCATGGAATATAGTTTGCGATTTGTAATTTGTTCAGAGGACTCCTTCAGGACCCTTTAAGTTGAGAGTCTACACCGTTTGCATAAATCCTTTTTTAGGTACTCTTGACACATTTCTCTTGCTTGTCACAATATCACTAACCTATGCAAACAGCCTGGATCTAGATCAGATGTCGAATAACTTAATGTCCAATCGGTTTGCTACTCAGCCAATATATTCAGTTTTAAGTCTCGCTAATACAACACTCATACATTTCTTGTAGTATAATTCTGGATTTTCTATACAAGTGGTTACTTAACCCATTCCCTCATAGGCTATTTTTAGATCCAACCACTTTGAATAAATCTACAGAAAAGGAGCATTAACTAGAGAAAAGGAAACTTTTAGAATTTTGTAGTTTGAAACCATTGTGATAAATAGAGCATTTGCTCCTATAGGAGCAAATGTTCTATTTATCACAATGGTTTCACAAAGTGACTTCTACAGAGTCGTCAAAAGTTGTCAATATGAGGGAATGGGTTAATGCAGGACAAACATGATTCAAAAAGCTTGTATAGGAGCTTTCTGTATCCTTTTTGCCTTGCTTTAAGGAACCACCTGCTTTTACAGTCTCCAATGTTAATAGTGTGGTCATTTTTCATAGCAAGGTAAGATTTAAATTATTGTCTAATCTTCACACTGCTTAGATCTGAAGCAGTAGGTTTTGTTGTTTTTTTAAATTTCCTAATCCGTTCATAATCCAAGATCTAACTGTAGACTGGTGAAATCTCATGAATCACAAAAAATTGTACCTTATAATTAAATTAAGTTACTGTGTCACTCAGATCTGGATCCCAAATGTTTGAAAAATCATCTATTTTGAGAAAGGCATCTTAATGAGTGTTAATAAGCCACACTGGCTGCCATCTGTTTCTAGACTTTAATTACACAACTTCTGTGGAATGTCTGGTGTACCTGATGAAACTAATTATCTTTCAATGTGTATGTCTGAAGTCGAGCATGCAAAATATTTACATCTTCATATAAACTACAATTTTTTACCCTGTAATAACCCTTTCTTACTGAATATTCATGACATCCTATGGAGCAAATGCTTTATTTATCACAATCTTTTCATAAAGGTCATTTTACAGAGGAGTCAAATGGCGTCAGTATGAGGGAACAGGTAAAACCTGTCCAAGACCAACTCTATAGATTATGGATCACACTTTAACCATGTACTCCATAAATACGCCTTTTTACACCTTTACAAACAGAGAAGACTCAGATTAGTTGGGTCCTGTAGGAGCTGTCTGATCTGAGTCTGCTGTTTGCTTATGGAATTACAGTAAAACCCCGCTACTTCTGGGTGCTAGATGCAGGTGGTAGCTTAGTGCAGGACAAAAGTAATGCAGAAATCTCCTAAGTGCCCTCTGATATGGGTCTACACTGTTTGCCAAGGCTATCTAACTTGACTCTATAGTTAACACATTTAAGATATCTCATGACCATTGAAATAATGCACATTTGACCATTTTATGAAGATTTCCCTAAACTTGCATTTATGAATAAAAAATACCGGTCTACATCGCCACTCGTCATTTCTTGTTCTTGAGCACCAATTGGAACCTCATGGGGAACCAATCAGAACACCTCCAGTAATGTTTGATAGGAAAAAAAAGACAAAAGAACCATCCTTAAACACACATGACTTATGTGTTAAAGATGGGCAAATAAATCAGGGACATTGACACTTTAACATCCAACTTTCACAATTTTAAGTGATTATTTGTAAGTTATTTTCACAGCCTACTACTTCTGGACAAATAAACTACAATTTTATTCCATTTTTATAGACTTCTAAAATGTTTCATTTATAGACACATTTCCATTAACCTTTCATCTAATAGAGACACCATTTTCAAGCATTTGCAAATAGAGAAGACCTAGAACAGAGTCTACTCTGTTTGCTTATGAAATTGATATAGATTTGATTCAACAATTTCTGCCAATACCAACAAATCCTGTTTTCATATGCCATTAAATAATTCTGCTAATAAATATTCATTTTGTCATCAATTCTTACATTATTTTTGCCAAGACCATAAAATCTTGTGTTGATACAATATTATGATAAAAGAAAATGTGTCCATGGGATATGGATGCCCCCACACGACAGACCTGAAAAGGGGAGACATGATACAACTCATTATGGTTATGCTTCAGACCATATCATATCATTCTAGCATACACAAGCCAAGAAATCTTTGAAGAAAATTTTACAGGAGGTTGGACGGACGGATAACAGTAAAAAACTTAATGCCCCCATCACTTAATTAAAGGTGGGGGCATAAAAATCAGTCAATAAACAGTAGAACCAGGTTCTGTCCTAACTGGCCATTCATTCATTGAACAAACTATAGGAGTTTTAAAAAGCAGGTGGTTGCTTAATGAAGGTAAAATCATTACTTTTGACCTGCTTCAAGCTACCATTTGCCTTACAGACCCATAATTAGACCTATTTTTGATGGCCGCTTAAGAAAGGTACAGCTAAATATTCATGATGTAATAAATATTCATGACGTCATTATAAAGGGTTAATCCTTCTTACAGTAACACCTTACAAAACAAACCCACCATAACTCATATATTAACTCAAACTTTTCAGAAACTATTGACCAAGTGTAAATCTGCTTGGATCCTGATGAGACGCTGAGATGGCTGTCAGTTACTCGGCATCTCATCTGGATTCAAGCTGTTCACAAATGTAATTCAAGTTGTAGATAGTGGGATAAGAGTTAACACTGAATACTACTAACTATTCCCTTCATTTCATGAGACTACATATCAAATTACTCTTAATTAAATGTACAAAACATACCATTCCTCGCAATATTGATATACATGTAATTATATCAACTCTGTACAAAACATGCACTTCCTTTCATCAACTCTACGTAATATAACATAAATATGAAGTCCCCAAGTTAGTGTTACAAGGTTTACACTGAATACAGGTCTGGAAGGCACTGACATTTGCAAATAGTGTAGACCAAGATGAGAGAGCCCCTAGGAATCCTCTGATCAGGGTCTGTACTGTACTAGCACCCTTTAACCAATTAAGCCTTTCATACTGAATGCACTCTACAGTGAGTTAACCCTTTACTTCATAAACTGTTAATACCTTTGCAATCTAGAATAGACCTAGATCCGACAGCTCCTATAATACAGTAAAACCTCTCTATAATGGCCACTCAATTACATCAAGTATTCTGTGTTAAATGCAGGTGGTTGCTTAAAGCAAGGTAAAAGTAAAACAGAATTAACGCTCCTATAAGAGTGTTCTGTTTTAACGTTTTACCTTGCTTTAAGCAGCCACCTGCCCTAAATATCAGCTAATTACCTCATTTTAGTGGTCGTTAGAGAGAGGTTTTACTTTAATTTTGATCAGAGTCTGCAGTTTCTGCTGTGTTAAAGTTAATCTTTATCCTATAAATATTCCTTTCTATGCCTTTGCAAACAGAGTAGACCCAGGGTATGCTGTGTTTGCTTATGATATAGATATGATTCTACAGTTTATGCCATGGCCAAAAACTCCTGTGTGCATGAAAGATTGTGCCAGCAACATGACAATTAATTTACTTATTTTTCATGATGTCATTATTTCGAACAAGAATATTCATGGAGTAGGGTTAACCCTTTCCACCATAGGCCATTTTCAGATCCAACCTCTTTGAATAAATCTACTGAAAAGGAGCATTAACTAGAGAAAATATTTTTTTTAGAATTTTGTAGTTTGAAACCATTGTGATAAATAGAGCATTTGCTTCTATAGGAGCAAATGCTCTATTTATCACAATGGTTTCAAGAAGGGACAATTACAGAGGCGTAGAAAGACATTTTTATGGAGGAAAGTGTTAATATTCATGTTATCATTATTTCTTACATGAATATTCATAGAGTAAAAGGGTTAAACAAGTTATACACAACAGAAATATGGCCAGGTGGACCACTGGAGACCATCAACATAATTATGCTGTCTTTTCTTTGAGAATGTGGTATTACAAACAAAATGGCAAATACCGGTATGTTACAAGCAACATATAAATGACCTTTTTACTCCATGAACATACAGGTAATACATCATGTATAAAATGAATTAGACGAACAGCATAATGAACACTGGAATGTTTGGCTATGGCAGACACTGTAGAATCAGATCAGATCAACAGAGCAGACCCCTACAGGAGCCATCTGATGTGGGTCTAATCTGTTTGTAAAGGCTTTAACCCATTACCTCATAGGCTATTTTCAGACCCAACCTCTTTGAATAAATCTACCGAAAAGGAGCATTTACTAGAGAAAGGAAACTTTTAGAATTTTAAAGTTTGAAACGATTGTGATAAATAGAGCATTTGCTCCTATAGGAGCACAATCATTTATCACAATAATTTCCACAGGTGACTTTTGCCGAGGCGTCAAAAGGCGTCAGTATAAGGGAATGGGTTAAAAGGCATCAACATGTAGAACCTGGGTTCAACATAACATCTTATCTGTGTAATTACCTCAAATAGTCCCTGGTACTTCATTCTAATGTTTCTTGGGGTTTTTTTCTCAGAAACATATTTTCTAGTACTTCGTTTGGAATTTTGCATAATTCATTCAAAGAGGAAAACTGACACTTATTGCATAGAAAAGCTACCTTTAGTACTAGCAAGAATGTGCTACAAAATGACTTGGCCCTTAGAACTTACATTTTCCTAAATACGTTTTTAGCTTACTATATTAAGTTGTCACTTCATTTACAAAAAAACAAATAACACACACAGCAGACACTGGTGGTATGATTTAGCCAGGCATATATTCCGCACAGTTTAGTGTGGATCCACACTATTTGCACAGAACAAAGTGTAGAAAACTTGGCATAATAATGGATAACTTCAATACCACAGCTCATTGGATAAGACAAAGCATTGCTGGGCCATCAGGCCAGAAAATATCATTCTCTCATTCCACCTTTCATTCTTTAACCCTTTACCTGATAGAGATACCTTTTAACCCTTCTCTTGCTGAATTTTAAAATACATTTCTCCTTCTTTACCCAAGCCCTGTTGTTTAATTACATATATCTTCACTGTGTACAAGTATATCACTGTGCAATCACTGCTCTGGAGTGCATTGGTTGCACAATGAACTTGTAAATAGTGCAGACCCTGATGAGACAGCTCCTGCAGGAGCTGTCTCATCTGGGTCTTCACTATTTACAGGTAGGTATATTGACGTGAATAGCAAGTGAAGGGTTAACACTTGTGCACACAGCCTAGACCCAGATCAGACAGCTCCTGCAGGAGTCGTGTTATCAATGTCTGCTTTGTTTGTTAAGGGTTTCTATTGCTGCCTACAATATTTTTGCCAAAGTATGAAGAGCTAATAAAGTTCTCAAACAAACTGAATATGATTTTTTTTTCAGATCTAGCTACTTGCTTTTATTCAGATCTACTTTGATTTACTCCTTCCTTTTTTAATTGGATTTATCAATTTCCTTTATCATTTACTTTTTTACATTGATATGCTATTTCATTCCTTTGCAAACAAAGTAGACCCAGATCATAATGGCTCCTGTAGAAGCAGTTTGATAAGGGTCTGCTCCGTCGCATATGAAATTATAATAGACCTGTCTCTGCAATTTCTACCAATACTAAAGCTGTGTCGATAATTTATGCTGTTATAAAACTTCAGTTATTAAATATTCATGATGTCATTATTTCTTACAAGAGGGTTCAACAAGATTTACTTACAATATATAAACTGTCACGATGAGTCATGGCTGCCAGGCCATGTTTATGGCAAAATAATGTTTAAAATCTCTTTTAATCAAGCTTTCTGACTATGGTCAAAATTACCATGTTCAGCCATGACAAGATTCTGACCTAGTTTTCACTAGGCATCTCAGGCTAAGGTTTTATTTCATGGATCTAAAATATGATCAACAATTTCAGTTATTTTATCAAATCGAATGCTGCCATTGATGACCGATTGATCAATAAGATTTAAAATCTTTACGGTAAACCAATATACCAAAGATCAGGGGCCTGCTTTACTAAAGAGCATATAACCGAAATTATTGAAAGTTCTAACATACGACGATCGCAAATGTTGTATGTTGGAACTTAAGATAATTTCTATCGTACAAAGTATAATGGGCCCTCAGGGTCTTACCCTCCTATGTGTTTTACCACTGCTTAACCCCAAATCATATTTTTTCCATGGAAATGGAATATATCACCTCAATATATTCCTAAGTTCAACAGTTTTATTAGGTCTGCTTAGAATATCCAACATTTTGATCAAAGTACGATAGACGTTCATTACAAGCGGACAAATCAAACATCAAAATCAACCTGATGTCTGAGCTCAGACAGCCAGACTAGTGTTTTTAATCAACTGAGAGAGTCATATAGCCCATTAACCAGCAATAAAAACAAAACTTATGTACTTCAATGATCAACTTCTAGATCATGATAAACCCTCACATGATGCTAATTTTGATAAACTTTGCTCGCCTACCCGATGCCTGACTTATGTGGTTTGATAAAGCTCAACTACATATTTTCTGTCCACTTATTTCCATCAGGTTCCCTAACACAAATGACTGCTTTATATAATTATATCAAACCTTAAAATAAATGTAATTTTCATAATTTCATGTATTCTAACAGTTTATGGAAGAGGATATAATATATCTTATGCAAACTGACAGTATTTGACTTTTTGTTGGAAAAACTCCCCATTTCCATAAGGTTAAGATTTTGTTCATAAAAAATACATCTGGAAATGATTAACCTTGAATTGGGAGATATATGGACCCAAAATGTTTCCATAGGTAATCATTCTCATTGCTCGGTTTAGCAAGCAAAGAATTCAGCTTTTCCCAATTGAACATTATACACAAATTCAGGCCACTTCATAAATATTTATTAATTAAATTTTTATAATGTAAAACTTTCAAGGAAATTCTTGGCTTAGACAAAAACTGTAGGTTCGGATCTATATATAATTCATTAATCAAACAGAGCAGACCCTGATCAGACAGCTCATTCAGGAGCTGTCTGATCTGGGTCTTCTCTGTTTGAAAATGCATGAAAAGGAGTTTGTATCAGGTAAAGGGTTAAACAATAAGAGAAAGGATTAAGGAGCTGCAGGCTATGATTTATCATATAAACCTTGCTGCAATCTCTCATAATAACATCAAAGTGGCACAGTGGAAAAGAGTTAAGATTACCATCTTACCAATTTGTCTTGTGGCAAACTACAAATACTCTATGCATTTTCCAGATTATTACCAATTTGACTATGTGCAGATCTGCAGGTATCACTATTCAAGTACTTCTATAACAACTGTTATATATTATATAAATTAACCTTCTACTTCATAAACATGCCTGAAGTAGACCCAGATTATAAGATGGCTCCTGTAGGAAAAGTGGGATCATGGGGGTCTGGTCTGTTTGCTTAAGACATAATGTGCAGATCTGTTCTTCAGTTTCTGCCATGTTTAAATACTTCCTCATTCATAATGCTATTATAAAACGTCAGCTAATTAATATTCATGATATTGCATATTCATGTAGTAAAGCGTAAATCCTGTACCTGCAAACATGCAAGAAATTATGACATCATCAATATTTATTTTTCGAAAGTCTGTATCTACTGGTTCAAAAGTCATGGCCAATGTTAAGTCGGTGACCTTTGACCCTGAAGGATGGCATTGACCTTGACATGTCACCTTCAAACTGTGCAGCTTCAAGAGATACACATGCATAACAAATATCAAGTCTGTATCTACTGGCTCAAAAGTTATGACCAATGTTAAAGTCGATAACCTTTGACCCTGAAGGATGACCTTGACCTTGGAAGATAAAAAATAATCCAATTTCAAGATCAAAACTTGTCCCTGAAACCCTCAATAATTTTTCCTATCTTGGCATTATAAGGTTGAGCTTTAACCCTTTCCCTCATATACACGTGTTTTCACGCATCTGCAAACAGAGTAGACCCAGATCAGACGGCTCCTAGAGGAGCCGTCTGATCAGGGTCTGCTCTGTTTGCAAAAAACTATTTTGTTCATGAATATTCAGTAGGTATTGAAATTTGGTATAAACATAGAACAGGGAATGGGTTAAAGTTGCACAGCAACACCTACCATTCAATACTGCATAAATACCAACAAAAATAACCTGATTATCAGACTATTATATTAGTCTTTGCTTAACCTTTTACCTGATTGGGACCCCTTTTGACATATTTGCAAACAGAGTAGACCAAGATCAGAGAGCTTCTGTAGGAGCCATCTGACCAGGGTTCACTCTGTTTGCTAATATGTAATTATATTGATCTCATTTTACAGATTCTGCCTCTGTCAAAAAATCCTGTGTGTTCACATGCCATTATAAAAATTCAGTTAATAAATATTCATGATGTTATTACTGCGAGTCCATTTGACGAGGATGGATCTCCCTCTATGAACATATGTTTGATGTTCATAAATAGCATCTATTTATCATGTTCAAACAAAATTCTATAAGATTAGCGCCAAATCAGCTGGCTTAAGCTATGAAGACCAATTTAAGTTCCCACTCTTTCAGCAGCTATTTAACCCTTTCATCCCCAGATACGCATGTACTGCCATTTGCAAACAATGTAGACCCAGATCCGAGGGCTCATAGAGGAGCCCTCTGATCTGGGTCTGCACTGTATGTCATTAAAAACCCTGTAGCAAGTTTAAACCTTTCCTACTGAGTGGACTCTATCATTAAACATTGATGGACTATTCCACTCTGATAATTCGGTGTTGAAGGGGTTAAGCCAGCATGCTGTCTAATCACAGTACTAATATGATTACGGTTTCCAGTGCTTGATGGTGGTCTTAAAAACTGGAAACTGGCAAAATAACACACTCAAAAATAAAACTGGATCAATTTGACAAGCACCTGAGCCCCAAAATCCGCTTTCCAAAAGCTCTTCAACTTTTAACCCGATGGCAACAAAACTTAATGCTTTCTGACTACATTTGGTGTTTACAAAAGTCTCGCTGGCAATTCCACAGGCCTGCTGTGTAAGCTAGCTTGACTTAAGGAATCTATGGGTCCAAGTTTGATCCTCATTCCTACCATATTTACGCTAAATATTTGGACACTCATCTCTCCACTTTCTACTACAGTAGAACCCCTCAAATGCGACCACTTACTGAATAAACATGGGTGTCTTTATAAGCAGGTGGTTGCTTAATGCAGGATAAAAGTAATGCAGAAAGCTCTTCAACCTTTGTCCTGCATTAAGCTGCCACCCGCATCTAGAACCCAGAATTATGTCTCTTTTAGGTGGTCGGATTAGCGGGGTTTTACTGTAATTCAATTCCGCTAATCCAGTCTAATGGAGTAGCAAAAAGTGAAGCCCTTAAATAAATTGCTTCTGAAGGAATAGTTTGATCTGGGTCTGCACTGTTAGCCTAAGTGTGTCTGAATATTATGGGCAATTAAGGTAATAAGTAATTTCATTGTACAAACTGGAAAATTCCAGTAAACAAAGAGATACATGCCAGAAGCATCTTTACTGATGTAGTTTGTTTACATGACACAAGATCATTATTGCAAGACATTTTGCAAAAGAGAGAAGTATTTACCTATTCAAACCCTTAACCCTTTATCCATGATTATTCATATAAGAAATAATGATATCATGAATATTCATCTGATCTGGGTCCACACTGTTTGCCAAGGCATAAAAAAGTGAATTTATAGAGTAAAGGGTTAAAGAACTAATCCAAATATACTTTGAGGGCTGTATCAGCAAACTTTTTCAATTGTGACCATCGGGAAATAATTTGTTAACACTTTACTCCGTGAATATTAATGTAATATCATGAATATTAAGTTGCTGATCTTTATTATTATGGTAAATACATAGGATGTTTTAGCCACAACAGAAACTGTAAAACCAGATGCTCAAATCTATACTTTTCCATAAGCAACAGAGCAGACCCTGTTCAGACAGCTCCATCTGATTTGGGTTTATTCTATTAGCAAAGGTGTAAAAATTATATGGAATACCGGGTTAAGCAAACAGTGCAAATCCTACAAGAGAGGCATTTTCAGGAGCCCTCTGATCTGGGTCCACAATATCTGTCCATGTCCTTTCAATGGACATATTAAGCTAAAATATGTTTAACTGTCCAATTGGCATTGTCAAGTTCAGCTGTAGTAACACCCCCCCCCCCCCCCCCCCCAACACACATCTTAACCCTTTGAATAATCACATTGGAATACCTCATCAGTGTTTCACTGTGATGTCTCCTTCAGTATGAAAGGCCTAACTGTGACAGGGAATCCTGAATGCCATACAGTGCAGATCCAGATCAGTGACGTGCTTTATGAGCCCTCTTATCCAGGTCTACACTGTTTCCAAATGCCAATACAATAAATTCCCACATTAAAGGTTTATTGTTATACAACACGCCAACAACACATGTTTGCAGTCTGTTTTACAAACTGAAATTGAAGACAAACAAGGATTACACTATTGTAACATGTCAAATTGGAATCTTTCTCCCACAAAGTAACATTTGAGGATGAGAGAGACAGAAAAAACCAAGACACAAGGGAAAGTCTGTGCCTTAACCCTTTACATGAGAGATGCCTTTGCAAACAGAGTAGACCTAGATCAGACTGCTCCTGACTGACTAAAACTACCAGACAGCTCCTGAGTGACTAAAATATAATCATTATATTATATTATGTATCAAGAAAAATGTCTTTCAAAAAAACAAACCCTGTTGAAACAATATTAACTTGTGCAAGCATAAGAAAAACAATAAGACAGCTTGTTTTATACAATACATTCTATTTGTATCAATTACTATGAAATCTACAGCTTTCTCTTTTCAGAAGTGATTTTCAATTTTCAAAGAAATTACTTTCTGTGAATACAACATTTTGCAATAGTTTGTTAAAGACACTAACATGTACGATTTTGATAAAAGAATCTCCCTTCACATTAACAATTTTCAGTTGGTCCATGGCATTATCACATATCTGTATAACCCTTTCACAAAGAATAATTCATGTAAGAAATAATGGCATCAAGAATATTAATTAGATGTTTTTTTAATTGTGGCATAATTATGATCACAGAAACTTTTGGCCATGGCAGAAAATGTTTTATATAATTACAGAGCAAAACAAGAGGGCCAAGATGGCCCTTAATCGCTCACCTGATTACCATAGATTTAAGATTTTTGCTGGGTAGCCCATGGGTAGGGTCAATATTGCCCTTAGGGACAATATTTGAACAATGTTGATAGTGGATCATGAGCAGTGGTTCTGCAGAACAAGATTTTCAAAGATTTAGTATATTGATTTTATCAAGACAATGATTCTGACCAATGAAGATTGGGCTAAAAATGTGCCCTCAAGAGTAATTTTTCTAAGATTTGACCTAGTGACCTACTTTTTATTCCCACCCCACCCATGATCACACTCAACCTTGATATCACCAAGACAAACACTCTGAGCAAGTTTGAGGAAAATTTGGCTAAAAATGTGGCCGCTGGAGTGTAAACTAGATTTTTCTAAGATATGACACAGTGACCTACTTTTTGACCACCCATAACCCACTTTCAAACTTGTCCAAGATTTTATTAGGACAATCATTCTGACCAAGTTTCATGAAGATTTGGCTATAAATGTGACCTCTAGAGTGTTTACAAGGTTTTCCTACTATTTGACCTAGTTTTTAACCCCACATAACCCACTTCCAAACTTGTTCGAGATTTTATCAAGACAATCATTATGACTAAGTTTCATGAAGATTGGACAAAAAAATGTGCCCACTAGAGTGTTCACAAGGTTTTTCTGTTTGACCTAGTGACCTAGTTTTTAACCCTTCTTGACCCACTTTCGAACTCGTCCGAGATTTTATCAAGACATTCATTCCAAGTTTCATGAAGATAGGACTAAAATTATGACCACTAGAGTGTTCACAAGGTTTTTCTACTGTTTGACCTAGTGACCTAGTTTTTAACCCCACTTGACCCACTTTCAAACTCGTCCGAGATTTTATCAAGACATTCATTCTGACCAAGTTTCGTGACGATTGGACTACAATTGTGACCACTAGAGTGTTCACAAGGTTTTTCTACTGTTTGACCTAGTGACCTAGTTTTTTACCCCACATAACCCACTTTTCAAACTCCTCCGAGATTTTATCAAGACAATCATTCTGACCAAGTTTCATGAAAATTGGGCTAAAAATGTGACCTCTAGAGGGTTCACAAGGTTTTCCTACTATTTGACCTAGTGACCTAGTTTCTAATCCAACTTGACCCACTTTCGAACTCGTCCGAGATTTTATCAAGACATTCATTCTGACAAAGTTTCATGAAGATTGGACTACAATTGTGACCACTAGTGTTCACAAGCAAATTGTTGAAGACGGACGACGCACGACGGACGCCGGACATTCAAGTCTCCCAAAAGCTCACCTTGAGCTTTGCTCAGGTGAACTAAAAAATAGCAGACCCTATAAGCGCCATCTGATCTGGGTCTTGTCTATTTGCAAAGACGTTTTAAATGGAGTTTTAACCCTTTACTCCATAAATACACCTTCCTACGCCTTTGCAAACAGAGTAGACCTAGATCAGTTTTTTAAGAGGACCTTGATCATTAATATTAATGGCGTTATTATTTCTTGCATGAATATTCATGGAGTTATTAAAGGCTATTTTTAGACCCAACAGAGCATTTGCTCCATAGAGAAGTGCCTTTTACAGCGGCATAGAAAGGCGTATTTATGGAGGAAAGGATTACTGAGCCAGCGTGTTAATAATGGAAACTTTCTACAGTATTTATAACTGCTAGCTTTTACGGAGTGTCACTATATAACACACAGTAAACCTCGAAAAGCAGCAATTTACCCCTTTACTTCATGAATATTCATGCTAGAAATTACAACACCATTAATATTAATTAACTGAAGTTATGAAATGGCACAATGAACAAGATATTTTTTTTTATCATACAGTAAAACCTCTCTATAACGGCCACTAAATTGTGTTAATTAGTTGGTATTTAGAGCAGGTAGCTGCTTAAAGCAAGGTAAAAGTAAAACAGAACATTCCTGTAGGAGCGTTCTGTTTTACTTTCACATTGCTTTAAGCAGCCACCTGCCTTTAACACAAAATACTTGATTAATTTAGTGGCCGTTATAGAGAGGTTTTACTGTAACAGGATATGTAGAAACAGATTTCTATTATTTCAAACAGATCAGGCAGCTTCTACATCTGGTCTACCCTGTTTGTAGAGGCGTTAAAAGGTACATTGGAGATGGGTTAACTCTCCCTCAGAGGATGCTATCACTTCCATAATCCCCACTAAATGGCACTCAAAGTGCATCTGTGCTCATCAAAATGCATGATTGTGTATTTCTGATGATTAAATGTCTCCATGTAACCAAATGACAAGTTCAGTATGATTCTTATATTCAGTATAATAAAACAAATATTACATTCCATCAGAGTGAAAGTGGATATGGTCAAGCTTCAGAAAATATTGTTGACCTCAGGATGACAGTATTCACTGTTACTCTAAAGGAAGGAAATATTTATATAGTGTTTAATAATGCCTTATCAATTCCTTCCTCATTTTTCTAGTTTTTTCGCAGTTTTCTACAATGTAATAGAACAGACTGGACAAGTCATCAGTTAGGTTTCCCATTCTCACATGAAACTTGGCAGTAAATCAAACTCAATCTAGATGCCTGATCAATGATGTAAATGGCCTAACTCTAATGCATTGCTTGCTTCAGGTGGTAACTTAAAATTCCCAAGAGTTCAGATGCTATCCCAATGAGATACAATTTTGATGCCACATCATTTTATCATCTATTGGTAAAGCATTAAGCCGTTTAAATTTAAAACAGCTTGTTTGCTATCTCCAAGAGCTTTGGCACGCAAAATGAAATATTGATTACTTCACCGATGTAAAGTATCAAATGTCAAGTTCAAATTGTTCAAATTTGACTTGTATAACAAGTTAGGAAACCAGATATCATAATAATATTTTTTATAATTATCAAATTGTACCTAACAACCAGATAAGGTTAGATACTAAAGTAGTGTTGATACAGATCAGGACGAATTCTCTGTCACGGTTTGTATGGTTATATTCAGTCTGGGTTTCCAATGTGAAAAGAGGTTACCACCTCCGAAGAAGTATTAAGATATCTTAATCTTAACCCTTCAAATGCTCAATTTACAAAGTGGAATGGTCCATCATTGTTTAACCTATTCCTCCATAGGCTATTTTAGACCCAACCTCTTTGAATGAATCTACCCAAAATGAACATTTACTAGAGAAAAGTAAACTTTTAGAATTTTGTAGTTTGAAACCGTTGTATTAAATAGAGCATTAATTTTGCTCCTATAGGAGCAAATATTCTATTTATCACAATGGTTTCAAGAAGTGGTTATTACAGAGGTGTAGAAAGGCGTATTTATGGAGGAAAGGGTTAAAAAGAAGAGACTATTAAAATTGAAAGGGTATTATAACTCATGACAGGATTTTGAAGACAAACAGTGCAGACCCTGACCAGATGGCTCCTCTTCGAGTCCTCCGATTTGGGTCCACACTGTTTGCAAATGGCAGTCAACTTGTTTCCCATATTCAAATGGCTAAAGACCCAAGCCACAAAAGTATGCCCTTGTTAGTAACTGATGTAAAGTTCTATTCCAAGCTATTAAACTCTTAGCATGTTGAATACTCATGTAAAACTCTGCCAATTATGAGTATTCATTCATTTTTGTTTAAATTTGAACTTAATTTTTATTACATGCAATTTTCATGGAAATGTTTTATTACATGCAATTTTCATGGAAATGTTTGGCTTCGACAAAAACTAAGATTCACAAGAAAAACAATGCAGACCCTGATCAGACAATTCCTACAGGAATTGTCTAATCTGGGTCTACTCTGTTTGCAAAGATGTTAAATCTAAAGGTATTCATATGAGGGAAAGGGTTAAAGAATAATTATCAGGATTCAAAGAGTGTTCTTCTGTACTTGAAACCCTTTTCCATTCTTTGATGGAATATTATAGCTTTTTAATCATAAGTATTAAATTTACATTAAATTTCTAAAATTTATATCTTAGAAAATATTTGGGTCCCCAGGTATCTCATGTTATTATTGTCAAAAGTAATAACTATTAGATCAATATTCTACTTTGACTGAACAAAAAATGCATGTCTACTTAAACCGTTACTCCATAAACACGACTTACTACGTCTTTGCAAACATAGTAGACCCAGATAGGACAGCTCCTATAGGAGCCGTCTGATAAGGGTCTGCTCTGTTTGCTTATGATACAATATAGATATGATTCTACAGTTTCTGCCATGGCCAAAAATTCCTGTGTCAAAGTGCTATAATAACAAATAAATCTAATTAATATTCATGACATCATTATTTCTTACTTTAATATTCATGGAGGAAAGGGAAAAAAAGCCCATGTTTGTCACGAAAATGTACAATTTCAAGAGGCCTAACTCTGAAAATCTGCAGTCTTATTATGGTCCTCAACAGATTGTGGCCATTGGTGAACAATGTGTTACAGCAGAACCTGCCTTATACCTAGTTTACATTTTCTATGGAGGCCACACAATTTCCTTGTTTGCAATTTCCCTACAATACGTTTTTGCATCATAAAAGTCTATGGGCTGTGATTTTTTGTTCATATTGTATACAATCATTGTACAATAATTTGTGTAAACTGATCGGGGCTTATCTGTATGATGACTGAGCGGCGACCATGTCACGTGATCTATGCAGTCAACGCATGGTCTTTGATTGGATACGGTAATACGGCAATCGTACGTAGCTTGTACGGCACAGGGGTTGTTCCATCTTCTATACCTAGATAAACTATTAATGCAGGAAATGTCATGTAAATATGTACCCATCCGAAATCTCAAAATCGCCAAACGGCCATCATGCGGTCGCAATGAGGTTGCCGTAAGATGACCGTGCTATGTACATACGATTTCACGGGTATTGCATGGACATCCCGTGCGGAAATCATACGATGCCCACAATAACCTATTTACGGGCTGAAATTTGTATATAACTTTTTTTATTGACAAATTGCAGAGGCTGCGCCGCCCGGGAATTCATACGAAAATCGTACGACGTCTGCCTGCCTCCGTACGGTGACCATGCGGAAATGACCTTACGACAAGTCTACAGGTGCCGTAAACTCATCGTGGTGCATTTACGACAGGTGCTACTGTAGTTCCAAAGATATTGAAGTCGGGACCAAAATTTCTGGACATAAATAAATGATTAAAATGGCCTCCATTTGTCAGTGTTTAATTCTTACTGCTGCAAAAATAATGGCTGCTCAAATCTGGTGCAATATGAACTATTCCAATGCCAATTAAAGATCTTTAGTGGGCAAGCTCACATACCCAACACTGCCACATTGTCAGAGAAAAAAGTGGTTCCCCATGACAAATTCCTCTGAAAATCGAACTAATCCAAGCTTTTATTCATGAAAATTCTTAAAGCAAATTTGATTAAAATTTATTAGAAATGAAAGTGCTAGCTGAGCAACAATGTATTATGATACACGGACAGACTGATGGACGGACAGACACAATAACCAACTGACGGATGGGCAAAAAACCTATATTCCCTGTGCAACTTCTTTGTGTGGGGTATAACAAGCTCTGAGAAATTATTGCCTGAGTGTCAAACAGCTTGGGTCCTGATGAGACTCTAAAAACAGCGTCTTATCTGGATCCAAGCTGTTTGCAAATGTGATTGAGATCGAGGTAAGCAGAAGGGTCAACATGAAAGTGCTCACGTGCCTTGACCTTTAGCATGCTGAAAGAGATTTCCTAGATGCACAATTTTTTGTTGATTTCATTTTTAAATGTTATAATGATAAGGTATAAGCATTCTCTCAACCTTAATATCAAGATGTTCAAGGATCCTGATGGGATGCTAAGTTCCACTGTGTCTTATCTTGATCCAAACTGTTAACAAAGGTGAACATAGATTCACACTGAAGTATGCTAAAGGTAAACTTACACGCTATCAGTACAGCATAAAAGGATTATTATCAATGAAAAAGAAACTACAAAATAAATCCAAGATCACGAAAACATTCATATTTAAAAAGTAATGATTGAACATTTAAATTACTTAACCCCTTCAGTGCTGGACACAAGTCACTAACATCCATTGCCAAACAGTGTAGACCATGATAAGAAGGCTCCTATAGGAGCTCTCTCATCAAGGGCTGCAGTTTGTCATTGTATATTTGTCTTTAAAAATATCCCCAAATATTCATGGTAAGCTTGACCTTTTTTAAATTTGTTGTAGTCCATTTGAAAATTCAGCGATGAAAAGGTTAAATTGGCCCACTTTGTTCTTCCACGCCATTGTTATCACTAGTTAGCATGCACACTTGATTGTAAAAAACCAGAGACCACAGAGGGTATTCCATGCATTAATTATGAGCATTAATTGGGATGAAGATGCGGTACTGGATCAGAAATACATAGCAACCCTTAGCAACACTTAATTTGAGAATGGAATAAAACACAATGTAGAACTCAATTCTTTTATATTGCCAATCCATAATGAGAGAGAAAAGCTTTACAAATAAATCCACATTATGTGTTGAATCACCTGTGAGTTTAATCTGGGTTTGAAATGTTGAATATAGTATAAAGTTTGTTATTTGCAGGCTCCAGTTTGACCCATGTACATGCACAAAAAGGTTTCCACTAAAAACATTGTCCTCTTTGCTTCAATGCTCAAAGCAGACATCTTTGTTATTTATTTATTCTAAAAAACATGAACTGGATGTCATACAATCTTGAGAGATCCCAGTGATTTGCCAGATTTTTGTTTGTCTCACTGAATCTGAACTGCTAGGATTAGGACATAAATACTTTCCAACTTCATGCTAAAGGATAACCAATAGTCACACAACATCCCAATAAACCATAGCTAGGATCTCCCAAGTGCGACCATGCAGTGCCAATCAATAGCGACCTTCAGGGCGTGATACAAAAGCACGAGCGTTGTGGTCCACAACACTTGTCACTTTCCCAAGAGGAACACAAGGAGACATTTATTATTCTGTTTCTTTCAAACCTGAGACAAGTTTATAGTAGAAGAGCTATTACAATATGTCTTAATCTTGTATTTACAGGGATCATAAGATGCATACTGATATATCAAACCTCTTTAATTTCTCATCCAAACCCTATCTTGCTGCTACTCATGAGAACCACCTCTCCATTAGGTAATTGTAATGAGGCAGTGAAATATAGATAGAATCAAGTTTGACTGACCACTACAATATGCCTTCTATCTACAGCTCTGGTATTTTATTGTTATACAGAGTGAAGATCTAATCTTGCAAAGCAGTAGCATTTTCCATCATATACAGTTGAACTTCGATATCTCAAACTCGGATGACTCGAACTTCGGGATAACTTGAACAAAAATTTCAGTCCTTCCAAAGCTTACAATACAGAATAATATTGCTCTATTATAATGAATATCTACAGATATCTAGAAACACATGTGACAGCTTAATACAGGGCTAAAGCAATGCTGAAAGGTCCTACAGGAGCTTTCAGTATTACTTTAGACCTGCATTAAGCTGTGGCCTTGAGAAATTATTCAGATTAGAAATCAGATGACTCGAACTTCGGTTATCTTGGACTAATTTGTATGGTCCCTTGAAGTTCGAGTTATCGAAGTTCAACTGTATACCAAAGTATGCTTCAAAATGTTCAAAGGAACACATTTTGTAACCTCCCAGATTTGGAACGCAACACTCCACCATTCCAAGATGTAATCACATACCAAATTTGGCATTCCAACCTCAAGTAGATATATGCTCCAGAGGAGGTTTTCATTTAATAGAGGTCATAGGTCTAGATCAAGGTCACAGAGACCTGAAAACAGTAGGCCACACTCTGCCATCCCTAGATGTACTCACCCACCAAATTTGGGCATTCCTTCCTCAAGTAATATAGGAGATATGCTCTGGACAAAGTTTTCCTTTAGCCAAGGTCAGATTTCACAGTCAAGGTCACACAAAATTTTGGATTCCGAACTCAAGTAATATAGGTAAGGAGGTACTTTGCTCCGAACAAGTTTTTCTTTACAAAAGATGAGAGGGAGTAGAACCAACGACCAAGGCAGGATATAGCAAACTGGATTTATTCTAAGTTTTTCTTTAGACAAGGTCAGAGGTGCACGCACGCACATGCACATGGCCCTTTTCTTGAACACTTGTACTGTGTATTTGTTGCTATCTGCATGAGTTACAAGTTTGAAGACAGTCCAAATGAGGATTAAAGTTTAATGGCAAATTAAAGTGACAGTCTCTAAGTGCAATGTGTTTTCAAAATGCCTAACAACTACATATCGTATCATCTGTTTATATCCTGAAAAGTATATCGCAAGAAAATCAGTCGAATAAACACCGAAGAAGACAAAAACCCTTCATGTATTTGGGAAAATGGACTAAGCGTACCATTGCCGAAGCGTACCAGGACTATACGTACCATTTCCTGGACGAAGCGTACCATTTATAAAAAACATAAATTATATTTGAATATAACACTAAAGTATTATACTAATGTATAATTTACAGAGTTTTAAAAATATACTCTTACAAGATTACAAGTATTGGACATCATATGCCGACTTATTAGATTCTGTGCAAGAACCCAATATGCCGATTTTCTTGTCATCGTCATACAGGAAATCTACAGGTTACAAGTTTCCCCAACACAGCATAATATATGTAAAATGCACAAATAAACAAAAGTCACCTGTATTGGACATCATATGCCAACATTTTAGATTCTGTGTAGAATCTCATATATGCCGATTTGTTGACATCGACATGCAGGAAATCGACCATTTACAAGTTTCCCCAACACAGTCATAATAAATTTAAAATGAACAATTATCCTTTATAAAAAATAACACCTTAGATGAACCTGACATTCTGAATTAGTTTTAAATAGTTTTAAATAGTCCAAGATTTAAACAATGTATTTGATATGTTATTCGGCAATGTATTAGTATTTCTTAGGCTCGCGTTTTAGTTTCGCAAACTGTTCAACAAAGGTCGATAATATTTTGTTGTAGAACAAAAATTATAAGTACTGATGAAAACGGTTTATTTTGTATCACTTAGGGCATATTTCTGTAAAAGTTCAAATTGACAATCTTCATAATAATGATGGAACATAACTAATACTAAGTTTTACGATATTATTTAAAATAATATGCGTTCATTGTAGGGACTTCCTCTTTAAGTGAAAGAGTGACAAAAAGCATAAAAACATGGAAGACAGACAGATATACAGACAACAGAGAAGTGACAACAGAGCCGTCTGATCTGAGTCTACTCTGTTTGCAAAGGCGTGAAAAAGCATTATACGCAAGCAAAGAATTAATATGAATCTGATTCTCTAGTTTCTGCCATGTTTATAATGTATTTATAATATTCATAGTCATTATTTCTAACATGAAAGGGTTTATTGGTACACTTACAAAGCAAATTCACGGCAATATCACTGAGGTCTATTATCTCTTTACCTTTTGAATATTCATTAATACTTAATTAGCTCCATTTTTATAATGACATAATGAATACAAAATTGTTCTGTATTGGCAGAAACGGTAGAATCACATTATACAGTAAAACAGAACAGCAATCATTTTACTGAACACAAGAGTCTTAAAAAGCAAGTGGTAGCTTAATGCAGGTCAAAAATAATGCAAAAATCTTCTATAGAAGCTTTCTGCATTACCTTTGACCTGCATTAAGCTACCATCTGCCTTACAGACCTGTAATTCTAAGACCTCGTTTAAAAGGCACAGGTTCTACTATGTATCATTTCATAAGTAAACAGTAAGAGCCGTCAGATCCGGGTCTACTCTGTTTGCAAAGGTGGAAAAAGTTGTTTATATCAAGCAACCTTTAAGCATGTTCAAAGAAACAAAACAATTCTTTCATATGCTTTTCTTGCCACAAACAAAAGAGATGTACAAAAGGGACTCAATCATCTCTCTCTAGACAAAAAACCCATTTGAGCACGACTCATCTGTGAGTTTTTGTAATTTTGTAATGTAAAATGTCAACTTGCAATTAAATGATTCACATTAGAAAGACATCTAAGTGTTAACAACAGCCTATCTGACAACACAAATGAAATTATTATGTACCTTAATCAGCTATTTTTTCATTCTAGTCATACATATCACACTGAGAAACCCATTCCGATGAGAGAAAATTGGAAAGAACTCTCTCACACCCTATCTCAAACTGAAAACTTTAACTGCTTTAGAACTACCACCAATTCTAACTGTAAAATGATTGAAATACCAATAGTTTTTATAGAATTCAATGATCAAGTCCATGATGCACTATTTACTGGATAGAATACTTGATTCTGAGGATTAACTCTTGAATGTTGAATATTCCAAGTGGACTGGCTAATCAATGTTTAACTATAGCGTCCAATCAGTACATACCGCTTATATTAATCTAAAGGATTTTGAATGACTCTGATCTTAGGGCTCGACCTTAGGATCCCTCTGATCTGGGTCTTCATTTTTTGCAAATGCCAGGGTACTCGTTCCCCGCATTCGACCAGTTAGAAGGGCACCAATGTTCCATCTCTGAGATGAATGCATGTAATATACAAATAACAGCTGCTGGAAATTTGACCTGTTCATAAGGTACAAACAATATCCCCATTGGAATCAATATACACACCATCATTACTCAATTATAATAATTACCACAGTCCCATAACAGGTCATTGAGTAAACCTAGGGCAATAAAAATCTCCGAGGCTGAGCATACCGTAAAATCTTGATACTGCAAAATTTCAGTAATTAAGAATTTATGTTCTTGTAGGCAGGTGGCTGCTTAATTCATGGTGAAAGCCATGCAAAAAGCTCCTAAAGGAGCTTTCTGCATGACTTTCACCCTGCATTAAGCTGCCACCTGTGTTAAAGATCAATAATGGTACATATCTGAGTGTTCGCAGTATCGTGTTTTTATTGAGCTTTCAAGCCCTGTAATAAGTTTACTTCATTTTGCACTGAACTTGCCTCAACTTTTTGCATGCTAAGCAATTTATCGTCGCAAATCATGTTGTCTGCAGGAATTCTAACCATTTTTTTTTTATATATATATATCAATTCAAAAACTTCCAGCACAGTGCAAATTTTACAGTCTGGATTCTTATGAGAAACCGAGCTTCTTGGCATCTTGGCTGAATATTGCTTGCATACATACACAAATTTGCCGCTAGCTAGCAAAAGTGTCAATAATTTTACATTTTAGAAAAACCCTTTCCTTCATCAACACCTTTTAACGCATTTGCAAACAGAGTAGACCTAGATCAGACGGCTCCTATAGGAGCTGTCTGATCAGGCTGGTACAGAAGCTCATACAGGAGCCATCTGATATGGGTCTACTCAGTTTGCAAAGGCATAGAAAGGCATATTAATGGAGCAAAGTGTTAATTAGATAAAAAAAAAAAAAAAGTTCAATGGCAGAAATTGTACAATCAGGTGAATTTTTAAAATGGGGTTTTTGCAATGGCAGGAACTTATTATTCCATAAGCAACGGAGCAGACCGTTATCAGACGGCTCCTACAGGAACCGTCTGATCTGGGTCCACTCTGCTTGCAAAAGCATTAAAAGGCTACTGAATTTTCAAAGTGGGATGGTCCATCATTAACCCTTTCCTCCATAGGCTATTTTTAGACCCAACCTCTTTGAATGAATCTACCCAAATCTTAGGAGCATTTACTTGAGAAAAGTAAAATTTTAGAATTTTGTAGTTTGAAACCATTGTGATAAATACAGCATTTGCTCCTATATGAGCAAATGCTCTATTTATCACAATGGTGTCAAGAAGTGGTTATTACAGAGGCGTAGAAAGGCGTATTTATGGAGGAAAGGGTTAAGCATCCAATAGTCAGAACTGAAAATAAGATTCATACTGATCTATCCAATTCACAAATCTCTCCACACAACCTTCTCTTGTTGGTACTCATTAACATTGTCTCGAAAATAGTTTTGCAGAGAAATAAAAAAAAAAAAAAGCCTATAATAAATATGTACTTCGATTTCCCAACAACTCCTCTTATCTATACCTTTGTAAAATATATCATCGCCATGTGTCACATGGAAACCAATACAGTAAAACTATCGGTCTTGGAGACAGGTGGCAGCTTAATGCAGGGTGAAAGTCATGCAGAAAGCTCCTCTAGGAGCTTTCTGCATGACTTTCATCCTGCATTAAGCGGCCACCTGCCTAAAATTATCCAAATTCTTATGTACAAGAAGGGTTTAGAGGGTTTATACTGTATTAGTGTGCTGGTGTGGATCTACATTGTTTGTGATATAGTCTGTAAATTTGACCCAATCCAGCTGTTACAACCATGATTATTGTTTGTTCTTTGTCTGACTGACAGGGTCAATCCATTTTTTTTCTTGGAAATCCCCAGATAGCATTCTCTGATAACATTCCCTAAAGCATGGCATTATCTTATTAAATTTCACAGAGCAGATACATAAATAAATATTTGCCCGCCTCAGACTCGTCCTCGATCACTCAATAACCAATCTGCAGCATGCCATGAAATATTCACAGACATCTGCTGAATTATTTTTGTCCAAGTTAATATATTGAAGCAAGTCTGAGAAATCAAAACAGTGGAAGGCCTTGTTTATCCTTAACCTATAACATGCTGAGAAAATGTTTGTCTTTTTACGTATTTACCCTAAATATTCGTGCAACACATCATCTCCACTCCACTGCTTTGTAAAGCTGAGAAAATCAATTTGGCTCCATATTAACATGATAAGAATAGCAAATAGTGTAGAGACAGACCACATTGCCCATTCAGGAGCAGTCTGGTCTGGGTCTGCACTATATGCATAAGTTTATCTGTTCAAATACTTCAGGTAATTAGGAATATTTCAGGTTTAGAAGAAGACATATAAATTTTATCCATTTCATTAAATTGGTGTCAAACAGTCTGGATCCTGATGAGAAAACAAGTTTATACAATTAGCACATTTAAATTAACACTTTCCTTAATGAACATTTATGCCCTGATTGGCCACTTCATGAATATTCATCTTAATTTTCATACTGTACAATTTTCAGGGAATCTTTTGGTCTGACAAAAACTGTAGGATCAAATCTATATAACTCCATAAGCAAATAGAGCAGACCCTGATTAGTCTATAATGGCTCTTAAACAAGTCCTCTGCGAAGGCATGAAAAATGATATAATAAAGGAAAAGGTCAATTGCATAGTTTGCCTGTTTATTTGGCCCAACATAGGACTGAAGAAGACTTTCAGCATTCCTCCGTCCAAGGTCCATATTATTTCAAACTTCAATTCATGAATATTTAAACCAGACTCAAACCATTCTAAATGTAAATTATTTCAATATAAACAAAGCAAATTTATTGTCATGGTAGAATCAGGTCTGTGGCATGGAAGCAAAACAGCAGATCCTAATCAGAAAGCTCCAACTGGAGCTGTCTGGTCTGGGACTACGCTGTTTGCAAAGACATAAGAGGCAGGATTAAAAGGTTAAGATTTACTGATTAATTTCTACAATTATTTAATACATCCATTTAAACAGTATATCAAGACAGCCTCTACCACAATTCAGATCAAAGTGTTGGGTTTGCTTTTTGTTCAATATACAATAAAACCTGTATAAAGCGACCATATAAAATAACACTTAAATTATAGGTTTTAAAACCAGGTTGAAGCTTAATGCAGGTCAGAAGTAATGCAAAAAGTTCCTATAGGAGCTTTTTGCATTACTTTTGGCCAGCATTAAGCAACCATCTGGTTGTAAAGATTTCTGCATATTCAATAAATGAATGGTTGCTTAGGAAGGGTTTAACTGTATATATACTCCATCATAGTACATCATTTCTGTACCTCTGCTATGAGGATTATTAATTACCTTTCTCTTTTTACGCTAAAGTCCTATTTATTTAACCGTATTCCCGCAAACAAAAACGCCTTTTCTGCACACAGATGTAAACCCTAACACTACTGTCCTGTGTTATTCACACAACAATGATGTCTTTATACTTACTAACATATACACAACACGCAAGACGTCAAAGCCAAATTAATTAAGTATTAATTAATGCATAATGTTTCAACTGTTCTATGCTGAAGATGGTTACATGACATTTCTTCAAAGTTTAGAGAACTCCCATCACTGTATCCCAGTTAAATTATGTACTGACTACCAAACAAGAAACAATGCAGTAGATACAAGAAGATTGCAATGAGCTGCATCCAATTTGCTCGTTTTAAAAAACATCTTTTCATACAAGTTCAAACACGATAAGGGTGAAAATCAAGAGTCTGGGCCACTTATGAAAACCTTTAAAAAACACACTATGCAATGACTGCATAAACAGTGTCTAATGAAATTCTAACACCATAAAGTCAGGTCATGCATAATTTAAATGTCACCAAATCTGTCACAACATGTCTATCAAACCTGAAAAATGGCCGAACATCTCCCACTATTCCCCTATACACCTAACTTTATTTCGAACATTTCTCCTGCCCATAAAACCATATTTCATATAAATTATGCTATTAAAATGAGTTCGGTGACAAATGGCTATCTGACTTCACTGAAAATTTGCTTCCCATCCCACATGGACCATTATTTTTCTAAGCAATGCTAATTAGGCATTCAGTGTACTGCTTAAATAATTAATACAAGTATTAACTATTTAGTAAATTACTAAATAGACACACCTTTTAACATCTTTGCAAACAGAGAAGAACCAGATCAGACAGCTCCTGCAGCAGCGGTCTGATCAAGGTCTACTTTATTTGCTTATGGAATTATATCGATCGGATTCGACAGCTTCTGCCATGGCTAAAGTTTCCCCTGTCATTACAAAATTTCATCTAATTTATATTGATCATTTATAAATACGCCATAGTACGCCTTTGTAAACAGAACCAGATTAGACAGTTCATGTTGGAGCCGTCTGAACAGGGTCTGCTCTGTTTGCTTGTGAAATCATATCGGTATGATTCTACAGTTTCTTAAATTTAATGGCCAAAGATTCCCCTGTGTCCATGTGCCTTCAATAAAATTAATCTAATTAATATTCATGATATCATTATTTCTTACATAAATATTCATAGAGTAGAGGATTAATTATTCCATTTTCTTACATGAATATTCATGGAGGAAAGGGTTAACCCTTTTCTCCTAAATACATGTACGCCTTTCTACGCCTCTGTAATTTTGAAACCATAGTGCTAAACAAAGCATTTTGCTCCTAAGGAGCACAATGGTTTCAAAACTACACAATTCTAAAATTTTCCTTTTCTCTAATAACTGCTCCTTTTCAGCAGATTAATTCAATGCGGTTGGGTCTAAAAATAGCCTATGAGGTAATGGGTTAATGATGCCATTTTCTTACATGAATATTCATGGAGTAAAGGGTTAAAGAGGAAAAGTACTAAATAAGACTTTACCCCTTCCAAAACACACACATTCAAGAACAAAATCAAAAATTCTTCTCCACTGCAAACACAGTAAATAAAACCAAACAGAATCCAAGCAAAGTTATACCCTGTCCTGTCAAAAGGTAAATGTTAGGCAATTTCTCATTGTCTTGCCTATTAAATATTTTGATTGTTTTATTTGTTGTTTTTTTCTATGCAATTATGGAGAGTGATTGATTCTGTTTGTTGTTGTTTTTTCAAACCATCATAGACATGGACTAGGATAGACGTTCTCTCTCTCTGCAAGATCAAATCAAATACTCAGTTTGGATCCAAATGAGATGTTGAGTTTGCTAATATCTTATCTAGATCAATACTGTGTGTACAATGTAAAATAACCTAATTACCGTACTCCAAGTACTCTCTAGTGGTTTGTATAGTAGCATAATTAAATACTGCACCACTATGATACCTTCAAATTAGACTGACATAGTAGCAAATAGTGTAGACCCAGATCAGGAGCCATTTGATCTGGGTCTGCACTATTTTCCCAAATTAGGGCAACATTTTGATAACCGAAATTAGACTGGCATAATGGTTCACAGTAAGAACACTATTAACCATTTCCCTCATATAAACATGTTTTCATGCATTTGCAAACAGGGTAGACCCAGATCAGACGGCTCCTAGAGGAGCCGTCTGATCTGGGTCTGCTCTGTTTGCTAATAGAATTTAATAGACCAGTTTCTTTGCTTTCTAAAATGTCTACAATGTTCCATCTTCCATATCTATATTATATTTTTGTTAATGAATATTCAGTAAGTATTGAAATTGGGCCTAAATACAGAACAGGGAATGGGTTAACCCTTTGCATGCTCAATAATCTAAGTGGAATAGCCCATCAGTGTAAGAGTCCATTCAGTATACAGTAGAACCCCTCTAATGCGACCACTTAATTAATAAACATAGCTGTCTTCATAAGCAGGTGGCTGCTTAATGCAGGACGAAAGTGATGCAGAAAGCTCCTATAGGAGCTTTCTGCATCACTTTTGTCATGCATTAAGCTGCCCCCTGCCTCTGCCATCCAGAAAATATGTCCCTTTCAGGTGGCCGCGTTAAAGGGGTTTTACTGTATAAGGTTTAAACTAGAACTATCACTAAAGGTGATGAGTACCCCTCCGCAGCATTGATTGCAAATCCAAGTTTGTGACACAAACTACCCATGTAACAGGACCAAATGACAGAGTACCACTAAACACAAGAAAATTGTGTCTTGCACTTGTACTATTTGTGGTTAGAATGTATGGCAATGAGTATCAATTCAATAACTTTCAAGTTTGCAACACAATCTCCTCGTGTTTCATGCCAAAATGGCAAAAAAAAATTAACAGGGAAAGGGTTAAGAGTTAGAAAAAAAGTTTCTTTCCCAGCCACCTCAAGTTTCCAATTCATATGCTGAACATAGTTCAAAGTCTGGGTAAGTCTGGCTAGGTGTTTCAACCCTTGGAATGTGGGCATGCATGCAGTGGCATTTTCAAAACAGTGCAGAGTGCAGACCCAGATCAGACTGGCTCCTAGAGAAACCCTCTATTCAGGATCTGCACTGTTTGTCATTCAAAATACTGTAGCAAGTTTAATGCTTTCATACTGAGTTGACTCTACTGTTAAACACTGATGGGCTATTCCATTCTGAAAATTCAGTGTTGAAAGGGTTGAGAAGACTTAATTGACCCTTTCCCTCATATAAATGTGTTTTCACGCATTTGCAAACAGAGTAGACCCAGATCAGATGGCTCCTAGAGGAGCCGTCTGATCAGGGTCTACTCTGTTTGCTATTGGAAGTTGATAGATCCGTTTCTATACTTTCTAAAATGGCTACAACCGTTCAACCTTCCAGATTTCATATTAACTTTTTTGTTCATGAATATTTAGTAGGTATTGAAATTTGTAATAAACATAGAACAGGGAAAGGGTTAAACTCCCTTTCTGAACATGGTGTAGAACAGATACCCATCACTTAACTGTCAAGTCAAGGCTACTCAAATTACATTGAACTTGAAGTAACATAGTCCCACATGCCTAGTCCCTCAATTACCTTTAAATTCTAACATCAGCTACACTTCTGAATAAACAAATCTAATGTAATACTGCTATATCGCTAGATCATCTATGCACAAATGGTTTTCCATTGCAAAACGCCAACCTCCGGTCTCCTAGAGAACCTTTCATCTCTGAATTAACATGGTTTTTGTACATAAAATTTGAATCAAACATTAAAATATCTTTGAGATACCATTTACCTAATTTCATTCACAAGTCCTATAATTTTTAGTAATGACACCAGAACAAGAGGGTCAGTATGACCAGATTTCGCTCCCCTGCATATCGAAAATGTCAATTCACTTGACAAATCAATTAGCAAGGTGTGTAAAAGAAGGTACATAACCCTTTTTTTCATACAAATACTTTTTCATGTCTTCTGCAAACAGAGTAGACCCAGATCAGACAGCTCCTGTAGGGCCGATAATCTGATCAGGGTCTGCTCTGTTTTCTTTCTGGAATAATATAGATCTAATTCTATGGTTTCTATCAATACCAAAAAATTCTGTGTTCACAATCATGCCATTATAAAAATTCAGCCAATAAATATTCATGATGTCAATTCTTTTTTACATGAATATTCATGGAGTGTATAGTTAAATGGAAGCTCCTATGTGAAATCAATGCTTATCAGTCTAGGTTAACAGAGCCCAGACTAAAGCTAGACATGTGAGAACTCAGGAAGACTAGAATCAGATGGAGATTTAGACTGCTAATAAACCTGCTCTGTTAACCCTTTCCCTGTTCTATATTTATTCCAAATTTCAATACCCACTGAATAATCATAGAAACAAGAGGGTCGTCACGGGTGACAAATGCCCCCAAAGTGTTTGACACCGAAATGCATTTTGGTGGAAAAACAATACAATGTAATGCAGGTGTAACATGAAATTTTGATGCTGTTAAAAATGACACAGGAGTCAGTTCTTAACATTAGAAACAGAACCTTTGACGATTATGATAGCTAAGAAAAGAGCCAAGCGTCAAAACTTAGTTAAAAAGGACCCTAAGTCATTCTCAACGTTAAAAAGGACCCTGGGTTGATTGTCAACGTTTAAGGTATAGGAGATATGCTCTGGACAAGCTTTTTGTATCTGGTAAGATATAGGAGATATGCTCCGGACTGTAAAATTGAGGTCAAAGGTGAAGGTCAAGGTCAGTGATCTGAAAATGGTACATGACTCTCCCCCATCCCAAGATGAACTCACAAACCAAATTTGGATTCCGTAGCTGGTAAGGTATAGGAGAAATGCTCCAGACAAGCTTTGTGTAAAATCTAGGTCAAAGGTCAAGGTCACAGTGACCTGAAAATGGTACGTGACACACCGCCATCCCAAGATAAACTCACACATTAAATTTGGAATCCGTAGCTGGTAAGGTATAAGAGATATTCTCTGGACAACCTTTTTTGTAAAATCGAGGTCGAAGGTCAAGGTCAAGGTCACAGTGACCTGAAAATGGTACGCGACACTCCGCCATCTGAAGGTGATCTCACAAACCAAATTTGGAATCCGTATCTCAGGTAAGGTATGGGAGATATGCTCTGGACAAGCTTTTTGTAAAATCGGTCAAGGTCAAGGTCAAGGTTAAGGTCATAGTGACCTGGAAATGGTACATGACATTCCGCCATCCCAAGATGAACTCACACACCAAATTTGGAATCTGTAGCTGGTAAGGTAAAGGAGATATGCTCCGGACAAGCTTTTTGTAAAATCGGTCAAAGGTCATGGTCAAGGTCACAGTGATCTGAAAATGGTATGCGACACTCCTCCATCCAAAGATGAACTCACACACCAAATTTGGAATCCTTAGCTGGTAAGGAATAGGAGATATACTCCGGACAAGCTTTTTGTAGCTGGTAAGGTATAAGCGGTTTTTAAAATCGAGGTCAAAGGTCAAGGTCAAGGTCACAGTGACCTGGAAATGGTACGCGACACTCCGCCATCCCAAGATGAACTCACACACCAAATTTGGAATCTGTAGCTGGTAAGGTAAAGGAGATATGCTCCGGACAAGCTTTTTGTAAAATCAAGGTCAAAGGTCAAGGTCAAGGTCACAGTGACATGAAAATGGTACGCGACACTCCCCCATCCCAAGATGAACTGACACACCAAATTTGGTATCCGTAGCTGATGTGACAAAGGAAATATACTCCGGACAAAAGGTACACACACCCACACACCCACCCACCCACACACCCACCCACCCACACACCCACCCACCCACACACCCACACACCCACCCACACACGCACGGTGCGATCACTATATGCCGCCAAAGCCTAGCTTTGGGGGCATAAAAATTATTATAATGAAATATTGGGGGGTGGAACATTGTAACCATTTTAGAAACTTAGTCTAGAAGAAACACATCAATCGAATTCCATTAGCAATCAGGGAGACCCTGATCAGATGGCTCCCATAGGAACTGTCTGATCTGGGTCTAATCTTTTTGCAAATGTGTGAAAACACATTTATATGAAGGAATTTAAAGGTTAACCCTTTACATGACCTCTTTGCAAAAAGAGATCCATATCAGACGGCTCCTGTAGGACCCATCTTATCAGGGTCTGTTTGATTATAGAATAAGATCAGGGTCCGTTTGATTATAGAATAAGATAGATCTGATTCTATTGTTTACTTGAATTGTTCACTTTCTATAATCAAGTAACATAAAAATTCATCTAATCTATAATATTTATGGATTCTTGATAAACAAGAGCCTCTGCAGTGCCAACGCTCGTCTGATTTGGTGCTTGTCAACTGATAAAAATAAAGGGCCATAACTCCAAAATTTTGAAATCAAGAGTTATGGTTCTTATGTAGGGGCCTTTTCCCCAATGAGATCTACCCAACTATGAAGTTTCATGTTGATACCTCTAATAGGTACATTAAAGTTTTTGCACACCAACAACATCTATTAGCCTGTGACAACACCTACGACCCAGTGATCACAATAGCTTGACGTTTCTTCGAAACAGACGATCTAAAAAGGAACACAATGGTTCTGAAGTGCTGAAGAGACAATCTTTGATTATTATAATGAAGGTGGTACAGATGACAATTTGACCTGACTTTTATCATCTCTTAGTTTGATTTTTTTTTCATAATTGAAGCAAACAAATAGTAACCTACAAATCCAAATAGTTAAAAATCTTTCAAAAGATTCTATAGGCATGCATACTGTATGCCAGTTTAACTCTTTCCTCCATAGGCTATTTTTAGACCAAACCACTTTGAATAAATTTACCGAAAAGGAGCATTTACTAAAGAAAAGGAACAGTTTACAGCTCCTACAGGAGCAAATGCTCTATTTATCAAAATGATTGCAAGAAGTGACTATTACAGAGGCGTAGAAAGGCGTATTTAAGGAGGAAAAGGTAAACCCTTTCTCTGATGAATATACATACATGTAAGAAATAATGACACCATGAATACTTATTAGCTGAATTTCTATAATGCTATAATAATGATTACAGGATTTTTTGTTATTTGAAGAAACTGTAGAATCATCTCAATATATTTCACAAGCACACAGAACAGAACAGAACCTGATCAGACAGCTCAGTAGGGGCCGTCTGTTTTGGGTCTACCCTGATTGCAAAGGTGTGAAAATGGGTCTGTATGGGGTAAAGGGTTATGTGGGACTAATGAAGAAATAAAGGACCTAATGTCTAAACATGATCGGTATGGCATTCCTTCATAAATAGGAGACACAACAATCTTTATCTACTTTATCGTATACAGTAAAAATCCATCTAAACCGGACATTGAAATTCGTTTCAATGCCATTCTATAAGCTTAAAGCTGGGTGAAAGTCATGCAGAAAGCTCCAACAGGAGCTTTCTGCATGGATTTCATCCTGTATTAAGCAGCATCAGTGGCTAAAAACATCTAAATTCTTTTTTACTAAAATTCGTTTTTAGAGTGTTTTTACTGTATGCCATTGGCCAAGTATATGACCATATCCATTGTGTACAAGTTCAGTTAACCCTTACCTGATGAATATTCATGTATGATATAATGACCCATATATTTTGCTGCTGAATTTTTCTATTATAAGTGTTACATGAACACAGGACTTTTTTTTCTTTTCTGCTATGGCAGATCTGTGATCTATATATATATATATATATATATAGGCAAATAGAGCAGATCCTGATCAGACAGTTCCCACGTTGTATCTACTGTGTTTGCAATAGCGTCAATAGAGGTAATCGGTTAAGCTTGATTTTGAATGGCGGATGCTGGTGTGCAGATTTAAATTATTTTGGCGACAGAAGAAAATGGACAAAAAAGTACATACTTTAAGACAACCTTCCACCAATCAAGTACAGGTGAGCTGACAAAATCAGTTGAGACTTTAAAAACAAATCAAAAAAAATCTTAACAGCTTGAACTGTGCCACAAGTATTTAACATGACAATACAGAAGAAGAAAAAAAGACTTTAAATTTCTATCCCTGTTAAAAGGCTACCCATGAAAATGTAAAGAACTACCGCAAAATTACTATTTCAATGCAAAACGAAATTGCCTCCCAAAACAACATATAATTATCTCAGCAAATAAAATACCTACAAAAGGTCTTTCATCACTGAGTTTTTAAGTGGACTATTCCAAATTTCAAACAGGTCAAGCTTACCATGAATGTTTAGGGACATTTTTGTTAAAGAAAACTGTAACAAAACAAACAGTGCATACCCTGATGAGGGGAGCATCTGGGTTTACAGTGTTTGCAAAGTACATTAGTGACTTGTTTCAAGCACTGAAAGGGTTAACCATTTCCCTGTTCTACATTTATTCTAAATTCCAATACATACTAAAATTTATTCATGGACAAAATAGTTACAACGAAATATGGAAGGTGAAACATTGTAGCCATTTAGAAAGTAAAGAAACAGATCTTTCAAATTCTATTGGCAAACAGAGCAGACCCTGATCTGGGTCTACTCTGTTTGCAATTGCGTGAAAACATGTTTATATGAGGGAAAAGGTTTACCCATCTCATGCTGAAAAATACCGTCTGCCCAATCTCTGATATGCTGAAACTTTCACTGACTTTCAATTCGTTCAATCCTTTGGGAAACTTGTTGATCACGTGTCACACAGCTTAGATCCTGATGAGACACCGCGTTACTTGGCATCAGATTCTCAATTCAAGCTGACTGCAAAAAGGCCAACCATGACACACTTAGCATGAGAAGATTTAACAATTTGCACGCTAAATAATTGCAATCTGCAAATAAAATGTCATCAGCTAGAATTCATAGAGTTGATTTGTCTTTCATTTCTCTTAAAAATAATCAGTGTCAGTCAGTTTGGATCCTGATAAAAATTGTCCTCTTGATCCAAACCGTTTCAATAAGTTATTACAAATTTGCCCATAACTTGCAAAGAGTTAATTATACCTTGTGCATCTATAGATTTATTTATAGATACTGGAAATACCTTGACCACAAAAATTTCTCTCTCAATGTCCAATGCTTCACCCTTTACTCTATAAATTTGCAAAACAATGTAGACCCAAATCCTCCACTGTCACAAATGCTAATCAACCTTTTCAACCCTTTACTCTGTGAATATTTATGAAAGAAAATAAGGACATCATGAATTTTAATTAGAATAATTAGGGCCCCTAGACCAGGGCTCCTAGAAGCCCTCTGTTAAGGTTATGCTCTGTTTGTCATTCAAAATCCTCTAGCAAGTTTAAGCCTTTTGTGAGGAGTGGACTCTATAGTTAACCCTTTCCTCCATAAATCCGCCTTTCTACGCCTCTGTAATAACCACTTCTAGAAACCATTGTGATAAATAGAGCATTTGCTCCTATAGGAGCAAATGCTCTATTTATCACAATGGTTTCAAACTACAAAATTCTAAAATTTTACATTTCTCTAGGAAATGCTCTTTTTGGGTAGATTCATTCAAAGAGGTTGGGTCTAAAAATAGCCTATGGAGGAATGGGTTAAACAATAATGGGCTATTCCACTCTCATAATTCTGAGTTGCTTAATCCCCACAGTGAAAAGGGTTAACCCTTCCATCAATTAGTGACTTTCCTCAAAACAAATATTGTTGTCTGCTGCAATTTGTTTTCTTCCATTTCTTCAAAACAACATTTTTTAAAAACTAGAAAATTGTGTCTGTAAGACACAGCGATGCCCCTGTGGTGGTGCTTGCCTTAGCTGCACGTAAAGTTCCTAAGTAATTTGACCTTGACCTTGGGCTTGCGGGCAGCATGGGCTTGGTGCGCAATGAAAATATGGATGGTAGTTAATGTGTATATATGCAAATCCATGCCAATAGCTATAGTGGTAGGTGAGATATAAGACAATGAAAGAACTGTGACAACCAACTGCAAGTAAAAGCATGACAGACAGACAGACAGACAGGTGCAAAACATAATGCCCCCCTGACTATCGTCAACGGGGGCATAAAATCCTTATCTGTGTGTCAAACACTTTGGATCCTTATGAGACGCTGAGTCACAAAGTGTCTCATCTGGATCCAAAATGTTTGCAAACATTATAAATCACAACTCCAATGTGTTGAAAGGGTTAAAAACTATCAAAACCAATCCTCAAAATTTTCATTTTTGTTTGCTGAATATTAACAAAAATTGAAATAAATTGGCAAAAACAATCTAGACTGTGATTTGATTTTGATGTGTCACACACTCATTATAAGGCCTCTTCAGTAATTCAGGTTATTTCAAATCATCACAAACAAGGAAATAATAACAAGTAGCTTCTTTACGCTTTTAAAAAAGTAACTGTTGGTTTTATTGTCAATTTAAGTGCCGGGTTCCGCTTTTTCACAAGCAATGGTGCAAGGAGAAGTACACATCACTAACAAAATAGCTAAATTGGTGCACTCAACTGAGAAATGTGGTTGAACAGAAGAAGGGTCATAGCTAATATCTCAGAACACTTAAAAGGGCTTGAAGAGGAGTTTGTATGAATATTACCCTATTGTGGCAAGCAATTCGACTGGAAAACCAAAGCACTTCAAGCCAGATTTGTTACGAATACCACTATTCTATTTCAGGAAACTGCCCTAATTCGGAAACATTTGAAAGGAGTGCAACAAAAAGAGCACCTATGCAGACATGCATCAAAGCTCGTCTGTTGACTAAAAAATGCAGATTTTCAATAACACGTAACACTATTAACCCATTCCCTCATAGGCTATTTTTAGAGGCGATTGAAGAGACGATTCTAAAGAGTGGTAACAACATAGAGTTTGGTGGATAAATAAAGAAGTTATACTTGAGAATATTGTAATTTACGCATCTTATCTGGAGCTCTGTAATTGTTCAACCCTTTCCCTGTTGAAAATTCATGTAAGAAATAATAACATAGTGAATAATTATTTATGAATCTTTATAGTGGTATATGCATACATGTTTGTTTAGTACTGGTAGAAACTGTAGTCAGTCACCTATTATATTTTCATAAGCAAACAGAGTAGACCCTGATCAGACGGCTCCTATAGGAGCCGTCTGATCTGGGTCTACTCTGTTTGCAAATGCGTGAAAAAGCATTTGTATGAAGGAAAGAGAAAAGTGAGGTTGGTGAGTCTGGAAGGTGATTAAATCTTGACAATAAACACTGCGAAACAATAGATTTCTTTTACTTGTATGTGGCATGCACATGAACAAACAAATTCCTTTCTATATGCACATATACATTCTATTACAGCAGCTGGTTACAAAGTAGCATGGGAGCTGTTGTTTCCATAATAATACCCATTATTGAAACATTGTACAAATACAAATATATAAAAGATCAGTCAGTCTGTGCCTGAGCCTTTGAAATGTGAATTATGATTATAATTCTTAGTCTGCAATTTTTTTGGTCTGCTGCAAATTTATGTACACTGGTACATTGTATCTGCTACAAAAGGATCCTTAGCCAGACTGTTGCCTTTGCAAAGGTGAGTGAGTGTAAATTTTGATGGGCTATGTCTTAAACCCTTTCCTTCATATAAACACTTTTTCATGCCTTTGCAAACACAGTAGACCCAGATGCTAATCTGTAGCATCTGATCAGAGTCTGTTTTGTTTATGAAATTATTACATTATTATTATATAATATTATCTGCCAATTCCAAAACATCCTGTGTGCATGAAAATGCCATTATAAACAAGATGTGTTTGACAAACACTATGCCCCGATATGACCTGTCCTCTAACCTTGATGTATGACCTTAGCCTTAATAAGTCTCGCCTAAAAATATTTGCCTCTATAAGCTGCAAATGCATGCTAAGTTTGTATGGGCAATGGCTACAAAATGATCGCCATAGTTAAATGTCACACACGTCTCATACATTACTATATATAATGATGATACAAACTGACAATGTTACAATGCGTCTCATACATTATGATATACATATTCAGATACAAACTGACAATGTTACATGCGTCTCATACATTATGATATACATAGACACAAACTGACAATGTTCCATGCATCTCATACATTATGATATACATATTCAGATACAGACTGACAATTTTACATGCATCTCATACATTAAGATATACATATTCAGATACAAACTGACAATGTTACATGCGCCTCATACATTATAACATACATATTCAGATACAAATTGTCAATGTTACATGTATCTCATACATTTTTGACATAGGTGGAATGGTTTCTCTTGCAATGGACCGATTGGCCAGTCAGATCTGGCCAGGCAGATTGTTATATCAGCTGTGCATGTTCCTGGTAAGATGAACACTAGTGCATATTTCCATGAATAGAAGGAGGCTCAAGAGAGACATTTTTGATAGCATATGTAAACATGCTTTAAACCTAACATTGATCTCTTTGCATCAAGACTTAACCCTTTCCCTCATATAAACGTGTTTTCACGCATTTGCAAACAGAGTAGACCCAGACCAGACGGCTCCTAGAGGAGCCGTCTGATCATGGTCTACTCTGTTTGCTAATAGAATTTGATAGAACTGTTTCTTTGCTTTCTAAAATGTCTACAATGTTCCACCTTCCATATTTCTTTATAACTATTTTGTTAATGAATATTCAGTAGGTATTGAAATTTGACCTAAATACAGAACAGGGAAAGGGTTAACAAGCAGTTCAGACTGTTTTGTAAGGTTTCCAGAATCTGACTGTCACTCCAATGATGCTTTTACAATATCATAGAGAGAATTTCACTCATAAATATTCCCTTTTTTTCTCTATTGGGGAAAATGAAATATTGCAGATGAAACTTGAAAAGCTCCGGTAGTTTTTATCTTTTTGAAAGTCAAAGTTCTGGTATCAACTTGTACTGTCAAACATTGTTTCTATTCCTGTTCAATTACCCAGACACAAGGACCTATATATAACTATTGTGCCTCCCTCACAATGAGGATGATCACTACAGAGCTGTCTACCAATCCCTTCAGAGCCAAGGAGTGTCAAGAGGAGCTCAGGACATTATCCTTGCTGCATGGACTTGGAAGCAATATGGCCTGGCATGGTCAAGACAGTGTTCAAATCTAGCCTGTGCCATTGCACAATTGGCCCACTTGTTTTACCAAATGGCACATAATTAGAACCATCTTGAGTTTTTAAACAATGATGTTTTGGGGTACACTTCCAGTTATACCAAGGAGGTGATTGTGAAAGTAAAAACTTTTGGTTTGGTTAAAAAATGGACTGTGTCAATCATCAAGACCAATATCCTAATGTATACAAGTTTTCTTCAATGTCTCTCAACCCTCACAAAATGTTTGGTGAGGTGGCATTATTTTCATAAAGCCTTCAGCTTTCACATGTACACATAGCATTTCCTTCTAAGAATGTACATACTGACCGCCCCTTTAAAAACAAAGCTTTTTTACCATCCCTCTTTATGACGTCTCATATCCCATAATCGGAAGTAGCTAGTATATCCCATAGTAGCTAGCATATCCCATAATCGAAAGTAGCTAGTACAACTTTCTCCCTGGGTCATGTAGTAATTAACGATTTACTTATGACTATTTATGCAAGAAATAATCAAATCATGAATATGATTATGAAGTAGATTAAGTTTTATTATAGTATAAACACACGATTTTTGGCCATGACAGAATCTATATTATTTCATAAGCTAACAGAGCAGACCCTGATGTGATGGCTCCTGTAGAAAATCACGATGTCATGAATATTAACCCTTACCCTGTTTAACATTTATTCAAGATTTTATCACCTCATTAATATTCATGAATAGAATCATTGTGAAAAGGTGTTTATAAGAAGGAAAGGGTGAAATTATTGCATATGAACACAGGATTTTTTTTAGCCATAGCAGAAACTAAAATCAGGTCTATATTATTTCATTCCCAAACTGCCAAGGACGTGTTAACCCTTTCCCTGTTCTTATAATGTTCATTCCCAAACTGCCAAGGACGTGTTAACCCTTTACCTGTTCTATGTTCATTCCCAAACTGCCAAGGACGTGTTAACCCTTTCCCTGTTCTATGTTCATTCCAAATTTCAGCACCTACCAAATGTTCATGGACAAAATAGTTATAATGGAAGGTGGAACATTGTAGCCATTTTAGAAAGTAAAGACACAGATCTTTGAAATTCTTTTAGCAAACAGAATAGACCCTGATCAGAGGCTCCTCTAGGAGCCGTCTGATCTGGATCTACTCTGTTTGCAAATGCGTGAAAACACGTTTACATGAGGGAAAGGGTTAAAAGGTGTATCTATGGAGTAAAGGGTTAACAAGCTATGGGGTACAACTGTGCAAAATTCCAACATTCCCTCCTTTAGCACATCTTTCAAACTGCTCTTGTCTTCCATATAGCGACCACCTTTAAATACGGAATAAAGCGGAATGATCCATCAGTGTTTAACCCATTCCCTCATGGGCTATTTTTAGATCCAACCACTTTGAATAAATCTACCGAAAAGGAGCATTTACTAGAGAAAAGGAAACATTTTGAATTGTGTAGTTTGAAACCATTGTGATAAATAGAGCATTTGCTCCTATAGGAGCAAATGCTCTATTTATCACAATGGTTTCATTAAGTGACTTTTACAGAGGCGTAGAAAGGCGTATTTATGGTTAATGGTAGGAGTTCAATCAGTATGAAAGGATGAAATTCCAAAATATACAGACCCTAATCACAGGCTTCTTCCAAGAGTTGTCTGAGATAGGTCTTCACTGTTTTCAAAAGCCAATGCACTTGTTTCCTGTATTCAAAGGCTTAACCCTTTCCTCAATAAATACGCCTTTCTACGCCTCTGTAAAAATCATCTATTGAAACAATGGTTTCAAACTACAAAATTCTAAAATTTTCCTTTTCTCAAGCTAATGCTCCTTTTTGGTAGATTTATTCAAAGTGGTTGGATCTAAAAATAGCCTATGAGGGAAAGGGTTAATATCAAAACATCTTTTCATACAGCAGCACTGCCAAAGTTTCAAACATAAACCATAAAGCATCACTTTGACAATTTAAAACTAGATGAAACAGCATGTTACTTTCACAATTTTATGTTTGGACAAAGAGCTCTTGGAGAAAATTGTGAAATAATTTGAAAATTGTATTAAGTGAATACATGAGGGAATTTGCTGATGGTTTTAGTGAAGTAAGATGCTAAAAGTAAAGTTCTATCAAACATTTCCCATTTATTTTACCATTGATGAGTCACTGCTAGAATTTAACACCATTCGCTTGTTGAGAAATTGTTCAGTGGTATAAAATGGTTGTCTTTTACAGTTTCCACGGTTACATTACAGTTCTTTTAAACCTTCCCCTGTTGAATATTCATGTAAGAAATAATGAAATCATGAATATCTATTACCTGAACTTTTATAATGCCATATTCACTATTGGTAGAAACTAGTCAGATTTATTGCTTCACTGAAAACATTTTCTTCCTGTCCTAGAGTGATCTAATCGGGCCCAAACACTATCTGCCACAGAAAAGAATATAGGTGGGAATCTTATCCTATTTACCCTCAATATTCAACAAACAATCCTCTTTACTAATAATTGAATTTGCATCATTTTGACACATTTGAAGTTGACTGATATAGAAGCAAGCAGTGCAGACCCTGATCAAACTATTCCTGAAGTAGTAGTTGATCTTGTTTGCCAAAATTTGTCTCTCCAAATACTTTGAGTTAATAGAGTATCAAATTTTTACCCTGAATGCAAAATTATTTTGTATGTTTACAAGAGCAGAAACAAAAACTCTGATCTGTTATTGTAAGTGTTCTCTAGAATAGATTGGGAAGCATTTTCTAATCAAGAAATGGACTTTATATGTATTCTCAATTAACTCTCTTATTCAAAAAACACACCATGACTAAAGAAAATATCTAGCTAATGAATAACAAACAAATAAACACAGAAATGTGGCCTTGACTTTCTCCAACATTGGAAGATGGTTTCTTGCAGGGCTCTAGAAATCCGGAAAATCGCCGGTCTGGACCGATTTTTGCATTTTGAGACCGGTTTGTATTTCAGAATCTGAAAAAAAATCGGTCCGAAAATCTGAAGCAGACAACGTTTGTAATCAAAATCATCTGCTGAAAGTAACTGTTTTCATTTGACCCCAGCATTAACGTGTCAAGAGATTAAAGGCTAGAGGCCCCAGGCAGTCAGTCCAGTTCCACTTGGTCTCTTCTCAGCTAGCCAATCAACCATGGTAGTAATATTGATAAGACATTTATCTCTTATGACAGAAATCGAAACATTACCTACCTTGTACCTGTTAACAAACACGTTACAGTCCATAGATTTAGGCTACTGTAATTATATTAAGGCTGAAAGGTCACTAAGAAATAACATCTTTGCATCGGGTAATCAGTTTTTTAAGAGCAAATACTCTCTTGATATCCATCAGCAACACAATTAACTTTGAACAATCATAACAAAAAGTCAACAACATGTCCGCTTGTTTCAAGGTAAAGATTGACATATTTTTGAGACTCCACATTAAAGAGCTCCTTAGGTAGATCCACAGGGGTCTGAAGTGTGCCTGGACCCAAAAATGCACACCTATGTAAAAAATCTATTCTGGGTCGATGTCATTGATTACATATATATACATAAGAATGTATATATATATGTAATCAATGACTTCGACCCAGAATGGATTTTTTCACAGGTGCGTCATTTTGGGGACCAGGCAAACTTCAGACCCCTGTGGGTAGATCTACATTTATCTGCCAAAAATATGCTGCAGTGAACAGAAAAACAATGCTGGCTTGTTGCTTTCGTTTATCTGATGAGAAATAAGTATGCATCATCAGCTAAATGATGATAACTAATCATGCAAGAGTTTAAATACAAACTAGTTTTCTTGCTTCTCTATCAAAGTCTTCAAAACTGCCATTCATGCAAACTTGAAATGTCATTAGTTTTCGCGAATGTCAAATGGTGTTCACAAATTTCGATATTTCATGCTATCATATTATTATATACAAAGTTGGCAATATCCCCTCATAAACATATTACCGGGTGGCTTATGTCCGTATATCACAAGAAGACAAGGGGGCAAATGTCCGCTCATCAAGAAATAGGTGGCAAATGTCCGTGGAAAGACGGGGGGGGGGGGGGGGGGGGGGGCTAATGTCCGTTTACCGGCTGGACCGGTTGGGATTTGAAAATTTCTAGAGCCCTGGTTTCTTGGTATTTTACCATCTCGTCAACTTCAACCTCTGGCATAGTGCAAGGTACAGTGATATTGACAGACAACTAACTGACACTAATAATGCAGCATGCCAATAACCTGTGTACCCTAGAGACCTTAGATCTGACAAAAAACAAACCAACAACAAAATTTTTGTAGTATACAGAAGAACCTGTCTTAAGCGGCCATTCATTTATTGAACATAGGAGTCTTAAAAAGCAGGTGGTTGCTTAATGCAGGGCAAAAGTAACCCTTTCCTCCATAAATACGCATTTCTACACCTCTGTAAAAGTCACTTTTTCAAACCATTGTGATAAATAGAGCATTAAATTTTGCTTTAATAGGAGCAAATGCTCTATTTATCACAATGGTTTCAAAACTACAAAATTCTAAACGTTTCCTTTTCTCTAGTTAATGCTCCTTTTTGGTATATTTATTCAAAGAGGTTCGATCTAAAAATTGCCTATGAGGGAATGGGTTATGACCCATGATCACACCTATACTTGATAGCGGCTCTTTTGATGGCGGGTTCTACTGTATAATTAGCCAGGCTTTGATTAAGGTCTATCCCGTTACATTGTAGCAAATTATACGTTAAGAAGCAGTTTGATCAGGTTCTGCACTGTTTGCTACTTCTGTAGTTTCATTTAAAGTTGGCACAAGCATATTCAAAGGAACATGTATATTACATTCCAGCTAAAGAGAGATTTCTAAGACAGCAAGACAGAGACAGACAGACAAACAGTGATAGAGACAGACAGACTGACAGACAGACAGACCATGGAGAAGTGATCCCTAAGTATCACCAAGCTAACACAGGGGACAGGAAAATGTTGCTAAACTGACTTGAAATTGCTTAACACATCAGTAGTCTGCAGAGAATGGGTGTCTGAATACTTATGTGAGTCAATATGGTAGACCCAAATTTGACAACTGATCTAAGAACTGTCTGATTTTATTATATCATTGCTCTAAATATTTACTGTTTGCCACAGAATTGCTTTTTTACACTTTTAATCCTTTCTATCATGTAAAGGCCTTTTTCTGCCTTTGCAAACTGAGCAGACTCAGATCAGATGAACCCTGTACTGTTTGCTTATGAAATTATAAGATCTGATTCTAACTTTTTGTCTTAGCGTTCAATTCCCTTCTCTCTTCTTTAACTTGTAAAAATTAGTTTAATGAATAAGTTCTTGAAGTTATCAATTCATGCATAAATGTTCATTAGGGAAAAAAAATTAAGCATTCATTAGTATCAATAATGAGTGGAGTTTTGCGTGATTTTTATAAGTAAAGGCCAGTACCAAGTTTCATTGTGTACTCCCAAAAGCAGAGAGTACATTATGACCTTTGAATATGGAAATGTGTGCACTGGCATATACACAAACAGTGTAGATGCAGATCAGACAGCTTCTAGAAGAGATTTCTTATCAAGATCTGCATTGTTTGTCATTCAAAATCAACTATCAAATATAAGCTGTTCATATTAAATGGAACTTATTTTACACTGATGAGACATTCCACTTTGAATATAAAGGGTTGATTGAAAACTTGAGCACAGTGAAAACTTGAGCACAGTCACTCAATGGCGAAACAAAAAACAACACCAACAGACTGTCACTTAAGATATGAATATTCAGATTATTGTTTTGTTTGTTTGTGTTGATTAACGTCCGTTTCTGTTCACTACAGGCTAGTTGGACTCCCCAGAGAGAGGGCAACGGATACAGAGCAACTCGGGTGCAATGAATGCCATACTCTTATTATCGACAGAGTTTCTCTGTTTGGACCTCCGTTAATAGTTTTGTCCAAAGGACTTGGTCCAGTGGGGGATCGAACCCGAGACCCCTAGTATTGTAGTCAAGCATATTAGCTACACAATCACTTCCGTCAGTGATTACACTGGTTTAACCTTTTCCCTGTTGCATATTCATGTAGGAAATAATGACATCATGACGATTTGTTGGCTGTATTTTTATAACTGCATAATTATTAGCTATGTACACAGGATTTTTGGTATCGGTAGAAACTGTTGGGTCAGATCTGGTATAATTTCATTTAAGCAAACAGAGCCAACCCTAAACTTTAAGGAAACGTCTAATTTTGGTCCACACCAATTGTAAAGGCATGAAAAAGTGTTTATATGAAGGAAAGGGTTAAGTTATAGCTTAACCCATTCCCTCATAAGCTATTTTTAGAGCCAACCGTTTTGAATAAATCTACAGAAAGGAGCATTTACTAGAGAAAAGGAAAATGTTAGAACTGTGTAGTATTGAAACCATTGTGATAAATAGAGCATTTGCTCCTATGGAGCAAATGTTCTTTTTATCACAATGGTTTCAAGAAGTGACTGTAACAGAGGCGCATAAAGGCGTATTTATGGAGTAACGGGTTAACTATATGCATAGATTTTTGAAAGGAACTCGAACTGGAAGAAAAAGCTCCTGTAAAAACAAAGCAGACTAGTGAAAATTGAATGACCTTAGAAACAAACGTTATATGACTCACTTCAAGAAATTCCAGAAGCTCTTTTTATGGAAACTTGTACAACATAGTTCCAATTCCAGTTGTGTGGGTTTTTTTTCTACCTACAGTACTTATGCAGTTATAGCTTTTGTCAAACAGATAGAATCATTTCTCATCAGGAATACATTCTCTTTTCAAAGGAAGAATAGATAACTGCTTCAGTGCTTGGCAATTTAGCAAGAAAATGGGGAAACCTTGTCGTGGTGATTTAACTTTTAGCACTGGCAACACTTTGAATGTTGAATAGTCTATCAGATATTCAAATTGACAGGGTCTGTTTTTTATGAAAGGGTATAATTTACAACGGTATTAAGTGCAAAACAGTGCATACCTTGATCAAAGGGCTTCTCTAAGGGCCCTCTGATCTGGGTCTACAATGTTTGCAAATGCCTGGCTTGAGTATACTTGTTCCCAGCACGCTTAGGGTTAAGTAATTGTCTTCTTTAACCCTTGCAAGTGCGAAACACCAGTCACTACTGTACTTTGCAAATGGTGTAGACCCAGATGAGAGGGCTCCTACAGGAGCCCTCTCATCAGGGTCTGCACTGTTTGTCATATTACATTTTTCTTTAGAAAAATCCCTAAATATTCACCATAAGCTTTGACCTGTTTGAATTTCTGAATAGTCCATTTGAAAATTCAGGGTTAAAATGTATGGTCTACTTCCAATTCTCAATTAGTATCTTCCTTCCATTTTTTCTTTATATTCCATCAGTAATTAGCAGATCTTTAAATTGTCTGGATCCTGACAAAATCCCGAGTAGCAGATGACATTTCACTTGAATCCAAACTGAGTTGCAACGTTATCTCATATCTTGCTCATAGCATGCAAAATATTTCAAATGCAAAATTCTCTTCATTTTCTTTACCCTTTTGCACACAAGCTGGGAATTTGTTTTAATTTATGCAAACAGTATGGATTCAGATGAGATGCCAAGTATGCAATAAACTGTTCACCAACTCTGACTGCATTTTCAACAGTAGTAAATAAAAAATATGCTTTCAGAATTGAGGAAACATACACAATTTTGCTGATACCTACTTTAGCATGAAAAGAGTTAAAATTCTGACAGTTTGCCAAAACACTCGGTAGTGCACTTGTCATTCTAACAGTGGAACTCTTTGCCCTCTAAGAAAATGTCTCTAAAAAATGTCAACAGCTGCAATTCTCAAATTCATGTTTCCATCCATTTCACCCCAAGAATAGCTGAGGGTAAAAAGGACTGGATCCTATATAATACTGAGCTAATTAAAGTCTTATCTGGGTCCTAACTGTTTGCATAGGTTATCACAAATTCGCCACTAACGACTAACGTGACACAAGTAAAGTAAAATCATTAAGAAGATGATAATGCTCATGAGGGAATATCACTTGTTTTACTGATAACTTATGTCACACACAATGCATTAACTTAAAATACCAATCCTTCATGTACAAAATATTTGTACCTTATTTGCCCTATGTATTCACAGAGACAAGACTTTGGCAAATAACGAAGATCTTCTTAACCCTTTTCTTCATATATTAACACCTTATCACGCATTTGCAAACAGAGTAGACCCAGATCAGGTGGCTCCTATAGCAGCCGTCTGATCTTGGTCTGCTCTGTTTGCTAATGGAATTTGACAGATCTGTTTGTTTACTTTCTAAAATGGCTACAATGTTCCACCTTCCATAACGCATTATAAGGTATAATATTTTGCCCATGAATATTCAGTAAGTATTGAAATTTGGAATAAATATAGAACAGGGATTTCATATTTGATCAATATACTTTCATATTTGATCAATATACCAGCTTAATTATATAAACTCCGAAGTTTTCTATCCGCACATATCTCCCTCTTTTGACTCCCAAATTTCCCCTTTCTGTAAAGCTAATTTCCAATTGTGCCTCGAAAAATTAATGCACAGATGCATGATCAAGATGAAGTTATTCCTTATTTCTGCCATGCAAAAATATATATATCAACCATATGTATGGATCAATCACCTGTTGTCATTTACTGAAAGTAATTTTCAAAATAAATTCTTGAAACTATGGCATGTCTTCTAAACTATAAGCCCTAACACTAATGTAAGTTGATAACTAATACTGTGACATATTCCTTCAAGACAGCTCAAAACATTAACCCTTCGCTTGCTGAATTTTAAAATACATTTCTCCTTCTTTACCCATGCCCTGTTATATAATTACATATATCTTCACTGTGTACAAGTATTTCGCTGTGCAATCACTGCTGTGGAGTGCACTGGTTGCACAATCAATTTGTAAATAGTGCAGACCCTGATGAGACAGCTCCTGCAGGAGCTGTCTCATCTGGGTCTTCACTATTTACAGGTAGGTATATTGACGCGAACAGCAAGCGAAGGGTTAAAAATTGTAACAGATGCCAACAGGTTATCTTAAATTAATGACAAAAGAAATTAGACTGTACTTTCAGGTCATTTGAAATACACAGGAGATGCATTAGCCTAAGAATCTGCATGGTTTGCTAATTAAAAACCAATTGTGCACCCACAACAGTTTTACTCTTCCGAACATAGCAGATACCGGAATCCACATCTAACTGACAGAAGCTGTCTTTGCATTTCTGCCAGTAATAAACAGTTGCCTAAAAGGGCATTTACATGAGGTTAAATGATTGAACATAGAGGTTATAGAAGTTTTATGCAGCTGGGCAATAGTAATGCAGAACTACGAATTCAAACACAAATTTTTCTAAACCTGATCAACCATTTATGAGAAACTGGATTTTATGCACATATTTTATCATTCAAGGGGACATAACTCTGTGAATATTAATCAAATCAGATAATCCTGGGGATAATGCACAACAACACTTCATGGTGATCCCAGTTGAGAAGTTTTTAACACACCAGACCAGTCATTAATGAGAAATTAGAATTTATGCATTTTTATCATTCAATTAAACATAACGCTAGAGGGTTAATACACGTTTTTTCGGGCAATAACATCTGCAGTGTCCCGAGGGACTGTTGTTGGCCCGAGCCCGAAGGGCGAGGACAACAACATTCCCAAGGGACACTGCAGATGTTATTGCCCGAAAACAAACGTGTATTAACGCTATTCTTGCATAAACCCATTTTCAGCTTTCCAGCATCAGTTTATTTCTTCCAAATACAAGCAAAACTATACACTTCTTTGACACTTCCGTTCGTTCGATTTATGCAGTTTCCGGACCACTCTTTTCTTTCTGACGCCATTCCACGATTGTATCAAATACCGTTTACACGGGATTTCATTCAATATGTCTATCACTAAAAGCAGTTCATTGTCGGTGCCCCTGAAATACTCGCACCGTTCATCTAGGTTAGGCCAAAACACTATAGCGTTGGCGTCCATTGTTTACATTAGGCCCCGAATAGGTATAATTAAAACCGGTCAACAACAGCGCGTGAGCACGAGAATCGCCTTGTTAACACATGGTCTAGCGGGACTACAACAGCACGTTTTGTGCAAGAATGCGAGTTACTTACTTGCCATAAAGACCCAGGATTAGACTGCGCTTTTTAATGGTTGTTTATTACCCATTCCCGCATATAGACGCCTTTTGACGCCTCTGTAAAAGTCACTTTGTGAAACCATTGTGAACAAGAGCACCGCAAGACGGGGCAATATACGCCCGAAGGCTGTTCTATAAAATTATGTTGAAAAATAAAGGAGCAGTTAGTTGCACAAGAAATTGCTACCCGAAACTATCAAAGGGCAATAACTCCAGAATGAAAAATGATATGAGAGTTATCTCACTGATATGCACAACTACACATCAATATCTATCATTCCTGAAAGTTTGAAGAAATTATGTTGAAAAATAAAGGAGGAGTTAGTTGCACAAGAAATTGATACCCGAAACTATCAAAGGGCAATAACTCCAGAATGAAAAATGATATGAGAGTTATCTCACTGATATGCACAACTACACATCAGTATCTATCATTCCTGAAAGTTTGAAGAAATTATGTTGAAAAATAAAGGAGGAGTTAGTTGCACAAGAAATTGCTACCCGAAACTATCAAAGGACAATAACTCCAGAATGAAAAATGATATGAGAGTTATCTCACTGATATGCACAACTACACATCAGTATCTATCATTCCTGAAAGTTTGAAGAAATTATGTTGAAAAATAAAGGAGGAGTTAGTTGCACAAGAAATTGATACCCGAAACTATCAAAGGGCAATAACTCCAGAATGAAAAATGATATGAGAGTTATCTCACTGATATGCACAACTACACATCAGTATCTATCATTCCTGAAAGTTTGAAGAAATTATGTTGAAAAATAAAGGAGGAGTTAGTTGCACAAGAAATTGCTACCCGAAACTATCAAAGGGCAATAACTCCAGAATGAAAAATGATATGAGAGTTATCTCACTGATATGCACAACTACACATCAGTATCTATCATTCCTGAAAGTTTGAAGAAATTATGTTGAAAAATAAAGGAGCAGTTAGTTGCACAAGAAATTGCTACCCGAAACTATCAAAGGGCAATAACTCCAGAATGAAAAATGATATGAGAGTTATCTCACTGATATGCACAACTACACATCAGTATCTATCATTCCTGAAAGTTTGAAGAAATTATGTTGAAAAATAAAGGAGGAGTTAGTTGCACAAGAAATTGCTACCCGAAACTATCAAAGGGCAATAACTCCAGAATGAAAAATGATATGAGAGTTATCTCACTGATATGCACAACTACACATCAGTATCTATCATTCCTGAAAGTTTGAAGAAATTATGTTGAAAAATAAAGGAGGAGTTAGTTGCACAAGAAATTGCTACCCGAAACTATCAAAGGGCAATAACTCCAGAATGAACAATGATATGAGAGTTATCTCACTGATATGCACAACTACACATCAATATCTATCATTCCTGAAAGTTTGAAGAAATTATGTTGAAAAATAAAGGAGGAGTTAGTTGCACAAGAAATTGCTACCCGAAACTATCAAAGGGCAATAACTCCAGAATGAAAAATGATATGAGAGTTATCTCACTGATATGCACAACTACACATCAGTATCTATCATTCCTGAAAGTTTGAAGAAATTATGTTGAAAAATAAAGGAGCAGTTAGTTGCACAAGAAATTGCTACCCGAAACTATCAAAGGGCAATAACTCCAGAATGAAAAATGATATGAGAGTTATCTCACTGATATGCACAACTACACATCAGTATCTATCATTCCTGAAAGTTAGAAGAAATTATGTTGAAAAATAAAGGAGGAGTTAGTTGCACAAGAAATTGCTACCCGAAACTATCAAAGGGCAATAACTCCAGAATGAAAAATGATATGAGAGTTATCTCACTGATATGCACAACTACACATCAGTATCTATCATTCCTGAAAGTTTGAAGAAATTATGTTGAAAAATAAAGGAGGAGTTAGTTGCACAAGAAATTGCTACCCGAAACTATCAAAGGGCAATAACTCCAGAATGAAAAATGATATGAGAGTTATCTCACTGATATGCACAACTACACATCAGTATCTATCATTCCTGAAAGTTTGAAGAAATTATGTTGAAAAATGAAGGAGGAGTTAGTTGCACAAGAAATTGCTAACGGACGGACGGACAGACGGACAGACGGACGGACGGACGGACGACATGCGCCATACCATAATACGTCCCTTCGGGCGTATAAAAATAGAGCATTTGCTCCATAGGAGCTTTAAATCTATTTATCCCAATGGTTTCAACACTACGTACACAATTCTAAAATTTTCCTTTTTAGTAGTAAATGCTCCTTTTCGGTAGATTTGTTCAAAGAGGTTGGATCTAAAAATGGCCTATACGGGAATGGGTTAAGACAGGCTTTGCTGTATCTCATCCTTAAATCATTCAATTCATCAATGTTCATGTATGAAATAACGGCCATATGAATATTAATTAAATGAATATCTATAGTTACATATGAACATGTAGGACTTTTTATGATGGCATTATAAACACAAAAAATTGTAGAATCATATCGATATTATACGCATAATCTGATATGGTCTTACCTGGATCAATTCTGTTTGCAAAGGCGTAAAAATATGCAAATCATGTATTAACGGTTAAAGGTTAACTGTTTTTCATGCAAACACTTTTGTACACCTAGATGCAAACAGTGTAGACCCAGATCAGATGGTTCCTATAGGAACTGTCTGATCAGGGTCTGATCTGTTTCCTTATGAAATCATAATAGATCTGACTACAGTTTCTACTTGTGTGTACAAAAATTTGGCTCATAAATATTCATGATGTCATTATTTCTTCCACGATTATTCAACAGGGAAAGGGTTAAATACAACTATTAGTCTCTAACAGTCTGATTTCTGTTGAGACCCAAAGTTACCTGGCCTCTCCAGAATGGATCCAAATTGTTTGTGGCAACTATTCGAACTACAGTACTGATGCAACATACCATGTACACTTTCGGCACAGTCTAGAATGTAACTTAAACTCTCCAATAGGCCTACCTAGTAACCAGAGGCAACCATGCAATCCAATTTAACAACATTTTAATTGAGACGACAAGCAGTAATTACAAAGATTCCTGCAAAAACAGCCCTTACACTCTCTGGAAATCATGCTTACTTCAAGATGCCAACAAGATCAGATAAAGATGATCTGACATCTCAGACTGGCAGTGCCCAAGCAGGCAAACCATCTTATGGTCATGCACTAATATTACCCCATCATTCTAGATAACACTCCAGGCTGAAGTCTAGAGTTATAGCTTTACCACTGAATCCAAGAAATGAGTATACTGGCATATGAAAACAATGTAGACCCAGACCAGAGTACTCTGATGCGAGTCTTCACAGTTAATTATTCAAATTTCAAATTTAACTTTTTCATATACTGAATGGACTCTCTTTAAACACTGATGGACCATTCAGTTTTCAAAGGGTATTATCGAAGACACAAATCAGAATTTTAAAGCACTTCTTTCCTGTGAGACATTTGCATATGTTCCTATCCTTCTACAGTAAAATCCCTCTTAACAGGACATTAAAAGTAGCAGGAGTGCCGGTCTTTCAGACAGGTGGCAGCTTCATGCAGGTTGAAAGTCATGCAGAAAGCTCCCAGTGGAGTTTTTCTTGTATTTCCATTATTTGGACCGCATTTTGAATAATGCTGAATAATGCAACTTGGCATCATTTTAATAACTTTCGAATAGATTGACATTATATCAAATAGTGTAGGATATTAGTGGCCTTCTGCAGCCTCATCGTCTATCTGTCCAAATACTTAACCATTTACCCCATGAATACACCTTCTAATGTCTTTGCAAACAGAGTAGACCAAGATCAGATGGAGCCATCTGAACAGGGTCTGCTCTGTTTGCTTATGGTATAATATAGGTACGATTCTACAATTCCTGTCATTTTCATTATTTATGTCATTTATAACATCTAATTAATTTATATCATCTAATTAACATTCATAATGTCATTATTTCCTACATGAATATTAATGGAGCAAAGGGTTAAAAGCTTGCATGCTAACATTTGTGAAATGTCCTACTAACGACAGAATGCATATTGGCCAAATGAGTTATGTCAAATCTTGAAGTGTGCTTTACTTTACAAAGTCATTATACTACTAATAATACTCTGTAATTGTGCCAGAATTTTAATTTTTTGTATAATCTTTCTTAAAAATATGTGTGTGAACTGTTTCAAACAAGAAAAAATAAGAGATTTAATAAACAATTTCATTGTCTGGGACATCTTTAACCCATTCCCACATAGGCTAATTTAGATCCAACCTCTTTGAACAAATCTACCAAAAAGGAGCATTTACTACTGAAAAGGAAACTTTTAGAATTGTGTAGTGTTGAAACCATTGTGATAAATAGAGCATTTGCTCCTATGGAGCAAATGCTCTATTTATCACAATGGTTTCCCATAGTGACTTTTACAGAAGCGTCAAAAGGCGTCTATATGCGGGAATGGGTTACCTTAACCCTTTACATGACACAGACACCTTTTCATAACAGGGTAGACTCAAACCAGATGGCTCCTGTATGATCATCTGGTCAGGATCAGATCTGTTCGCTAATGGAATTACACTGTATTACAGATTCCGTTATAGCAGAAATCTCCTGTGTTCATGTACAATTATAATAAGTCAGCTAATAAATATTCATGATATTATCATTTCTTACATGAATATTCATGAAGTAAAGGTTTAATTTACATTATTGAAGTTTGACAATTACCCAGGGCGCCATGACTCTGAGCAAGTTATCTGCGAAATTCTTGTTTCTATCTAGTATTATTAATACATCAGAGTTTATGGTTATTGAAATGATGAGGAAGGTAAGTGTTTCTGAGTAGTCTTGCTCTATATATCATCTTAACCCTTCCAATGCTAAACTTTCATATGGACTATTCCAAAAGTCAAACGAGTCAAGCTTATGATGAATATTTAGGGATTTTTCTAAAGAAAAGTGTAAAATGGCAAACCGTGCATACCCTGATGAGAGGAGCCCTCTCATCTGGGTCTACACTGTTTGCAAATGACATTAGCGAATCGTGCCCTGCACAGTGTAAGGATTAATCCTTAACCTGCTACTCCTGATGTGACTGTCAGTTAAAAACTGATTTGATCCAGATCAGACACCATATAAAACCAGATCTGTTCAGGAACACTATTACTATAACACTCAATCAATTATAAGTCCCCATTAGAATTTTTTAGAAACAGGTGTAGCTTAACCCCATACATGATGAACATTTGTGTAAGAAATAATAACATCATAAATCTGTATTAGCTCATTTATTATAATGACAGATGAACATAGGGTTTTTTCGGCCATCGCAGAAACTAGAATCAAATCTAAACAATTCAAGAACCAAACAAAGCAGATCCTGATCAGATGGCTCCTACAGGAGCCATCTGATCTGGGTCTACTCTGTTTGCAAAGGTGTTAAAAAGGTGTCACTATCAGGTACAGGGTTCAGTTGAGACAGACAAGAGTTTGTTATATATCAGGTTGAGGGTTAACCACTAATTCTATGCAATGGAACAAGATACTACTATCATTAAATGGCAAGTGTTTTGTTTATATCCCCCACTTTTGCTATTACCCAGGAGCTGAAATCTAAAATGAAACATCTGTGATCCAGACTAGATTTGTAACACAATTCTTCTTAATTCAGCATCAAGACTCTAGTAATTAAGATTTTCTTCCTGATATACAAAACCGTGAAAGAAAATTTGTTTCCCTCTAAATCTAATGAAAAACTTCATATGATAATCTCTGAATGTTAAAATATGCAGAATCATGATGATGCTATTACCACAGTTTAACACAGTTCCAACTGTAAAATAAAACTGATAACAAAACCATTAAAATTTATCAAAATGGAGACCCCTGCCTTTTGATCTTGCCTGTAAATTGACAAGACAAGCCTGGCAGAAATTAAATGCATACCATGAGAAATATTTTGATACAAAAAGAACATTTGTCATGCGAGTGCCAACTGAAGTTGTGAAGAGTCATTTCTATACATAACTAAATGCTCTGAATGCGGAAAATCAGTTAAATGGAATTTACTAAAAAAATTTACTAACTTTGTAGATCCAGATCTTCTCAAATTTCCTATTATTTTCAGGGTGGTTTTTATTTTTCAGAATGAAAGGGCTAATACTGTATGAATATTGTGACAGAAGATTCTAACCTGAACAATCAGCATTAACACATTCCCTCATTGGCTCTTTTTAGATCCAACCTCTTTGAATAAATGTACCGAAAAGGAGCATTAACTAGAGAAAAGGAAAATTTAGAATTCTGTAGTTTGAAACCATTGTGATAAATAGAGCATTTGCTCCTATAGGAGCAAATGCTCTATTTATCAAAATGGTTTCAATAGGTGATTTTTACTGAGGCGTAGAAAGGCATATTTATGGAGGAAAGCATTAAGAGTTGTACTCTTTTACCAGTCTTTAACCCTTTCCATGTCATGTATATTAATTAGTTGTTTTTAAAATGGCATAATATATATATGTAGGATTTTGGTATTGGTAGAAATTGTGGAGTCAGATTTATCATAATTTCATGAGCAATTTTAACAGAGGAGACAACGGTCAGATGGCTCCAAGAGAGATCTGGGTCTACTAAGACTGTTAATGCAGTCATGAAAAGGTGTATATATGAAAGAAAGGGTTAAATGGAGACAACAATTCATGTGGCCTCTGCACACTGAAGGCACAGAACAGAGGGTTAGGAGCCTTACATTTAGGTCTTCAATGTTGCCATACAAAATGCTCTAACAAGTGAATCCATTCATACTGATTTGACACTACCATTAAACAATGATGGACTATTTGACTGCTGTGAAAAATCAGCTTTCAAATGGATCAAGGTTAATTAATAATGCCAACCTGACCTTGGCTTCTGATCAGCAAATCAGCATAATGTCAGACTTCACATTCCCTAAGAGTACTGTGGAGTGTGTGAATCCATCGACAAGCATTCTCTCTCTTAACCCCTTCACTAAAGGTACATGAATGTTGCAGATTTGGGCCTTGGCCTTGAATCCTAGAAAAGAGACTGATAAATAGTGCAGACTCAAATCATAGGTGTTGTTTAGAATTTCCCTCTTAACCCTTTTCTCCATAGGCTATTTTTAGATCTGACCTCTTTGAATGAATCTACCAAAAAGGAGCATTAACTAGCGAAAAGGAAACATTTAGAATTATGTAACGTGATAAATAGAGCATTTGCTCCATAGGAGCAAATGCTTGATTTACCACAATGGTTTCAAAAAGTGACTATCACAGAGGCGTAGAAAGGCGTATTTATGGAGGAAAGGGTTAAAGGTTCCGAACTCATAGCTGGAAATTGCTTCACAAATCTAAGCTTCCATCAAGGTCTAGTTTGACCTATAACTCAAAGTTTGACCATGACATTTCACCTACTGACCTCAATAGCAATAGAAGTCATCTATATATATCATGACCAACCTCCCTACCAAATATGATATAAAACAGTCAAGGAGTTAGTAATATATACTGTATTTACCCTAATGTTATGACATGCACCCTCTAGCAAATTAAATCTATTCATTCGGATCATGAACTAGTTCAATATTGATGGGCATTTTGTCCGAATATCCTGCATTCAAGAAGTTCAAGACACAAACTCAGACTTGTTTAAGTGTCTCTTGTAAACAGGTTTTATTGTACAGTAAAACCCCTCTTAAAAGACCAAAATTCTGGGTCTTAAAGCCATGGTGGTAACTTAATGCAGGCCAGAAGTTATGCAGAAAGCTCCCATAGGAGCTTTTTATTATTACTTGCATCCCATAATAAGCTTTTATTCATAAATGGGCACTTTTAGAGCAGTTTTAATGTAATATGCTGAAAGGTATGAAAATGTAATGGTGACTAAATCTGTAGAGATAGCAGAGATGAAAGAATAACAACAAGTCAGACAGCAGTATATTGTGTCCTGCCAAAGAGGAAATTCCTTCATCTGTTGATACATAAGCAAATGGGCAAGTCTAGACTACCCGAGAGATTGGCCCATTACAGTCGCTTCACACTGTTGAAACTTTGTTATTCTGGAATACAGACATTATTTATTAGCATTTGCAGACACACTTCTGTAAGTGAAACAGGCTCGTAATTAATCAAAACTACTTTTCATGCCAGTGAGAGTCTTTCCTGAAACAATAATTTAACTCTTCCTGCTTCACATACACCAAAAATCTCTCTAATGTGACCACCAAAAGAGTCTAATTCTGGGTCTATAAGGCAGGGGGTAGCTCAATACCAAGGCTAAGGTTATGCAGAAAGTTCCAGTCCTGCTTTTAGCCCATTCCCTCATATTGACACCTTTTGACGCCTCTGTAATAGTCATGTTTTGAAACCACTGTGGTAGAGCATTTGCTCCGTAGGAGCAAATGCTCTATTTATCACAGCGGTTTCAAGACTACACAATTCTAAAAATTTCCTTTTCTCTATTAAATGCTCCTTTTCAGTACATTTATTCAAAAAGGTTGGATCTAAAAATAGCCTACTAGGGAATGGGTTAAAGACATCTAAGTTCATTCATAAAGTCAATGGATTAACCAACTTAAGTCATATTTATATTATTTCATAAGAAAACAGTGCAGACCCTGATCAGACGGCTCCTATAGGAGCCGTCTGATCTGGGTCTACTCTGTTTGCAAAGGCACAGAAAAGCGTTTTTATGGAGGAATGGGTTAAGCCTTTCATACTGATATATTACCAACAACCTTTTCTACTGTGAATGGATTAACTAACTAGTTAGTATTCAAGCAGGTGACAATTTAATCAGAAATATTCATTCAAATGTCTGGCCAACCTCCCCTGTCTTAACCCATTACCTGTTCAATATTCTTGCAAGAAATAATGACATCTTGAATATTTATTACATTATTTTTTATAATGGCATGCGAGCACAGGACATTTTGGCTCAGACAGGAATTGTAGAATCAGAACTTCATTATACCTACAGAAGACAATCTGATCTGGGTCTACTCTGTTTGCAAAGGCTTGAAAAGGCATTTATATGGAGGAAAGGTTTAACTGTAATAATTATGAGCTAAGCCGTAAAGATCAAAGCAGAAAATGACTGCAACTGTTCAACATATTTAATAAATTTAGATTTTTCTGTAAAACCATAGCAACACACTTTTGCAATGTTTGATACAAGTATTGTCTACTTTCATTTGCTGACAGTGAAGATCAAGATCAGAGGGCTGTTATCTGGGTTTGTTTCCAAAGTTGTTGCAGAAAATCTATTTTAAGTCAATTTTCACATCAAATTGATGAAATTCTCTTTATAATTCAAGCATATTGGATAGGCCTATTATTTTGTGTATAAAAATCAGCCAGGCGATTGACAACAGTACAGAAGTTGAATTTAGTTTCAAGATTTCAATTTTCATTGTAAATTGTGGTTTCATCAATTACATCCTAGGGGTATACTTGCATAATGATTTCCCTTAACCCTTTACTTAAGAAGATTCATGCAAGAAACAATGTCATCATGAATATTAATTAGATATTATAGATAACTGTTATAATCACATTATAAACGCATTAAGTTTTTGCCATGGTAGAATAGTAGAATCAGATCTGATCTGGGTCTAGATCTACCCTGTTTACAAGGCATCAACTGCGTATATAGGGAGTAAAGGGTTAACAACCGAATGGTTGCCTTTCATTCACCCTTACAATGCTGAATTTTCAAATGGACTATTCCAAAATTCAAATAGGTCAAGCTTACCATGATGAATATTCAGGGATTTGTGAAACATGAGAAACAGTGTAGACCTGATGTGAGGGTTCATTTAGGAACTCTCAAATCTGGGTCTGTTCTGTTTGCAAAGGGCATTAATGACTAATTTTCCTGTACTTAAAGGGTTAAACATTATTTGACTCCAGGACCCCTATATTAAAACTGAAAATCAATCTGAATTTAACTAATCTAAGTGTGAGGGTTAGGAGCATCACAAATAATGTAACTACATGTACCGGTATTGGTAAAAAAAAACCAGAAAAAAATAAACTGATCAGAATTCAGAAAAACACCCCAATCTGCAGTTGTATAAGTTTAATTCTTCACACCCTATTAACCCTTCGCTTGCTATTCAAGCAGGAGCTGTCTCATCAGGGTCTGCACTATTTACAAGTTGATTGTGCAACCAGTGCACTCCACAGCAGTGATTGCACAGCGAAATACTTGTACACAGTGAAGATATATGTAATTATACAACAGGGCATGGGTAGAGAAGGAGAAATGTATTTTAAAATTCAGCAAGCGATGGGTTAATAGTCCTCTGCAGAAGTTTTCATCTGCTGCTTTTTCCTTTTATTTCTCTTCAAAAATGCTAAATCAGTGTCCAACATTTTGGATCCTGATGAAACAATGTGTTTCTTGAACCCTTTACTTTATGAATATAATCATGTAATATTACCTACACAGTACAGGATGAATATAATCAACTAGCCTTAACCTTTCCTCCATAAATACGCCTTTCTATGCCTCTGTAATAACCACTTCTTGAAACCGTTGTGATAAATAGAGCTATAGGAGCAAATGCTCTATTTATCACAATGGTTTCAACTACAAAATTCTAAAATTTTACTTTTCTCTAGTAATTTCCATGGCAAAAAAACACTGTAGAATCAGATCTTTATTATTTCTGAAGCCGCAAATTGTTGTTACACTGGAGCCACCTGATTCTGTTAATAAAGGTGCTTTGAAACATTTTCTGTCCATGAATACTTACTCAGCAAGCTCAAGTTTTATAAACAATACGGAATATGTTCAAAGGACTCTGGTGACATTCCTGCATTCCAGTTCTTGCAAAACTATATAACAGATGTTAAATAAGAGATTAACTCTTTACTCCGCAAATATTCATGAAAGAAATAATGACATCATGAATATTAATTGCATGATTTTTTATAATGGCAAAAACACAGAATATTTAGGCCATGGCAGAAAGTGTAGATTCATTATCTACATTATTCCAAAAGCAACAGGAGCCATCAGATCTGGGTCTACTCTGTTTGCAAAGGTGTTAACCCTTTCCATCATATAAACGTGTTTTCACGCATTTGCAAACAGAGTAGAGCCAGATCAGACGGCTCATAAAGGAGCCGTCTGATCAGGGTCTGCTCTGTTTGCTAATGGAATTTGAAAGATATGTTTCTTTACTTTCTAAAACGGCTATAATATTCCACTTTCCATATTTCATTATAACTATTTTGTTCATGAATATTCAAAAGGTATTGAAATTTGAAACAAACATAGAACAGGGAACGAAAGGCGTTAAAAGGCATATCACTGGAGTAAAGGATTAAAAGTTTACACACTTCAAGCTGCAATCATTTATCCCTTTCCCTAGCAAATATTCATGTGAGAAATAATGAATGCATGAACATAATTAAGCAGAATTTGATAATGGCATCCTGAACAAGGGAATTTCTGAAAATGTCTGAAGCTATAGGATCAATGTGATTCTAACAGCTTCAGACATATTCAGAAATTCCCTTGTTCATAGCTATTGATTCAAATCTACAGTAAAACCTCTCTATAACAACCACTAAATTACATCAAGTATTTTGTGTAAAAGGCAGGTGGCTGCTTAAAGCAAGGTGAAAGTAAAACAACGCTCCTGTAGGAGCGTTCTGTTTTACTTTCACCTTGCTTTAAGCGGCCATCTGCAATAAACACCAAATAATTAACACAATTTAGTGGTCGTTATAGAGAGCTTTTACTGTATATCATTACATAAGCTGGCAAATCACAGCTGACACTGATCAGATGGCTCCTACAGGAGTCATCTGATCTGGTTCTACTCTTTCTACTCTGTAAAGGTGTCAAAAAGGCCTCTATCATAAGCCTTAGGGGAAGGTTTAACGAAGGCTAGCTTGGCGAAGAAAAGTTCTATTGTGACACAGTAAATATATAGAAATATTTTCATCCTCATGTATTCTAGGATGTAACAGCATTGTCTAAAAGTCTGCCAATATAAAAATATGGATTGAATCATACAGTGATATATAAATGAGTATTAATCTTTTATCAGATTTCACAGGTTTTTGCTGTATTGTGCTTCAGCCAATAATAAGATCGATTGCTTGATAATGGGGATCAAATTTCTTTCACATCAGATCGTGCTAAGTAGCATGAATTGGTGTCCTCTGACCTTGAAGACAATTCCCAAGCTATTATTACCAGTATTCCTAGCTACCGACATCACTGCTTGTGGAATGTCGGCTTTAAATAGCAGTGATAAGGCTTAAACAATAGGTGACCGTTATCATTGATAAAAGATGGACAAAAAACGAGATTTCATCATTTAATTCAACTCTAGTGAAGTAGAAATACATTGGCAATACTGATGACACAGATATGTGCCAGTGATTATATTGTCAGGCTATTCCGTTACACAGCAAGTCTAAGCCTGGGACAGGTTGAGAGCTTATCAAAATGGGACAAATAACACATTGATAATAGCGACACAGACCATGGCTTCTGAATGCCAACATTAGAGCTTTATTCACAGTGATAGGGCAGTCCGTGAATAAAGATTATTTGCCAAATACAATTTTGATAGGCAGCTAGGGGGATAGATGATAGTGTAAATAGAAACAAACATGATTTTAATGATTCATAGAGTCATGATCAAGGCATTCTAACAAGACTTTGGAATGTGAACAAGACCACAGCCTTTAACCCTAGAAGATAGAACACTGTAGCCAGTGTAGAAAGTTACAAGAAACAGATCTTCAAATTCCATTATCAAACTGACTCCGTTTGCAAATGTGTGAAAATGCGTTTAGATTAAGGGTTAACCCTTTACTTCATAAATATCCATGTAATAAATAGTAACTGTAGGAAAATAGTAAAACCCCTATATAAACTGGACATTCAAATTAGGATCAACTCCAGTCTGTAAGACAAAATTTAATGGCAGCTTTCTGTATGGCTTTCACCCTGCTGAATAGCCACCTACCTCAAAAGATCTAAATTCTTCTTTACTAAAATTCCTGGTGTAGAGGGGTTCTACGGTATTAATTAGCTGATTTTTCTTTATAATGACATAATGAACAAAGACTTGTTTTACCATGGAAGAAACAAAAGAATCAAATCAATAATACTTTATAGGCAAACAGAGCACAGCCCAATCAGATGACTGACCTGCTGGAACCGTCTGGTCTGGGTCTACTGGGTTCAAAACAGCTTGAAAATATATGTCTATCAGGTATAAGGTTAACCCTTTCCCTGTTCTAGGTTTATTCCAAATTTCAATACCTACTGAATACTCATGGACAAAATAATTATAATAATCTATGGAAGGTTGAACATCACAGCCATTTTAGAAACTAAAGATACAGATCTATCAAATTCCAGTAGCAAACACAGTAGACCCTGATCAGACGGCTCCTCTAGGAGCCGTCTGATCTGGGTCTACTCTGTTTGCAAATGCGTGAAAACACGTCTATACCAGAGAAAGGGTTAACCACCTCAATCTGCAGTTGTCGTAGTGCATGCTTCGCAATCTCCTAAATTCATAGTAACAGGTTTATCTTCTTCAGATCTCCGATTCTGTTCATCAAAAAGCTTGGCTCTTGTTTTCTCTGTAAGCAATGGCAAGAACTATTGCATTTTATTCATTCTTGGAAAATCAAGGAATTTTGGTGATTCCCCAACGGACATTGTACAACCAGCAGGAAAGAAAAATTTCGCATATTTTCTTGGTGGTTACGCTTTTGAACTCAATACAATGTGCTGCTGATTTGTCTCAGTACCTGGGTTCCAGTGCCAAAGTTTCAAGGTCAAAGCCAGGATGTCAATTATACACATGACAAAAAAAGTCCCTTATGGTAAAAATATTGATACAAAAGATGTAGATCCAGATTACTTGAAAGCTTGAGATGCTGCCTCTGATGTTTGTGTCTGATTTGGTTGATCTGGGCCTAAACTATTTGTGTTTGAAATACAGATCTTTCAGCAATACCAGCCCATGTACTTAAAGAAACCCTTTCTCAGATAGAGGTGCCTAATAATTGATGCTTAATGCAAACAGAGTAGACCCAGATCAGAGGCTCCAATAGGAGCTGTCTGATTAAAATCAGCTTTTTGCTTATGAAATAATATAGCTCTGATTCTACAGCTACTGCCATGGTCAAAAGTTTGCTGGTTCATGACGCCACTCTAAAAATTCAGTTAATCAATATTCATACATTATTTCTTACATGAATATTCATCAGGGGAAAGGGTGGTCTAGTGGTAACGCGCTTGACTATCAATCCGGAGGTCCAGGGTTCAAATCCCGGTCCCAACCGGAAATTTCAGAGACGCTTTTCAGTGTCTTCCACCCACACCTCCTCTCCACCCAGGGGTTAAAATGGGTACCTGTGAGGGTCACTAGCCGGTACTGCGGTTGCATGATTGCGCCTTATGTTAGCAGTGCTCAATCTGTAGGAGAATGACTCAATGACCAGGGGAGTAAATGTACAGTCGTCTGAGCAGTCCTCGGACTGAAAGTAGACTATAACTAGGTACTTTACTTTTTTCTTTTTGTATAACCCGGTAAAAAGCACAATTTAAAGTACAGTAAAACCTCTCTATAATGGCCACTAAATTGTGTTAATTATTTGGTATTTAGGGCAGGTGGCCGCTTAAAGCAAGGTGAAAGTCAAACAGAAGAGTGTCCGTTTTACTTTCACCTAACTTTAAGCAATCACCTGCCTTTAACACAAATACTTGATGTAATTTAGTGGCCATTATAGAGAGGTTTTACTGCATATGCAGCTACCTGCTGGAAAGACAGAGAAATAAAGTAACTACTGAGGATTAAAGTAATTCTCTTGAAGTAACTGAACAAGATAGAAGCAGCTGGCCAAAATAAAACCATTGCTTGCATAAAGAATACAAAAACTTTCTGAAATGGGGGAAAATAGTCATGCACATGTACCATAATTTACAAAGATTCCCTGTGTTTGATCAAGATCTAAGCTAGATTCATTTGCTTGAGGTCAATTACAGAAATTTTGTTAGCTCATCGTTCAGGACACGAAGAGAAAAAATTCAACCAGTGAAGGTGACTGTTATGTGACCACACAGCTCAATCAATCATCCATAGTAACAACAAAAGCCTTGTTAGGCTTGTATCAAGCTGCGACCATTGCCACGAACATTGCCACGGTCTTTGGTTCTCACCCTGAATCTGTCATTAGCAAAAGTTACAAACATTGTCAAACAAATAGGATGCAGATATAAATATCTTGTACTTAGAGCATTGTCATAAACATAACTGTTTACCAAATGATCATTCCCATTATTCCTTCAGAAATAAAATAGTTATGCTGACTGAGCTAGCAATGTTTTTTTGAGACAGTGACAAATATCAAGAGGTTTTCAACCTGCAGCATACTATTAGCCAATTATTACATCCAGTTTGGATCCAGATAAGGATTGAACAACTCGACAGCTGAGCATCCAAACTGTTTGACAGCCTGTTCATGTTTCAGAATTGAAATTAAACTATGCTTTTAGACTAAATTGCAGACAATTGACAAACATTTTCCCAGTATGTCAACCCTTTAAATGCCGAATTGTCAAAGAAGACCAATCATTAGAGTCCATTAACCCTTTCCTCCATAAATACCGTACGCCTTTCTACGCCTCTGTAAAAATCACCTGTTGAAACCATTGTGATAAACAGAGCATTTGCTCCTATAGGAGCAAATGCTCTATTTATCACATTGGTTTCAAACTACAAAATTCTAAAGTTTTCCTTTTCTCCAGCTAATGCTCCTTTTCGGTAGATTTATTCAAAGAGGTTGGATCTAAAAATAGCCTGTGAGGGAATGGGTTAAGTATAAAAGGCTAGAGCATGTTGATTGACATACACTGCAGAACCCTGACCAGTCTAGGACTCCTTCTGGAACCCTGACCAGTCTAGGACTCCTTCTGGAGCAATCTGATCTGGGTCAACACTGGTTATAAATGCAGGTACATTCAAAAGGTTAAAGGCTAATGAAATGGGTAACATGAATAAAAGGCTTCTAATCTGCTTAACCACTGGGCTGGATGGGTAATGGGGAGTACCCTAGTGACTACAGCTTTGTTAACACACACATCTCTCCCCCATGCATGCTGTCTACATTTACTGTATTTATCCTACATATTTACTTATTTAGACATCAAATATCATCTCTATAATGGTTTGTAAAGCTCCATATATAAGTCAAGTTGGCACCTTTCTTATTATTTTCAAATTAGACTGACATATTAACAAATAGTGTAGACCCTGATCAAACTGCTCCCTCAGGAGCAGTTTGATCTGGGTCTGCACTATTTGCCATTTTTTGTCTTTCTGAATATCCAGGGTAATTATGGTATGTAACCTTAATATAACAAATTCCCCTTAACCCTATCCCTGATGAATATTCATGTAGGAAATAATCAATGCCATGAATATTCAACGATTTTTTTCCCTATATAACTGGTACCATAAAACGACCCTGTCACAATTTGAAACGGACCTTCAAAATTTAGAAGCAGGGTCCATCGGACCCTTTCACAAAGCTGTTGAATTATTTCACAATCGGCCTTTTACTTTGTACTTACACCGATTTTTTTACCAATATTTACATCGCTATATTCCCCTTTGCAAAATTTTGTATCTCAAACCGTTTCTTGGGATAAAGTCCGAGGTATTCGAATTTCGTATCGCTTTTCTTTGCACGTCTCGGACGCTTTTACAAGAATATGAATAAAACGTATGCGTCTCGGTTCGCAAATTTATATTCGGCCAAAAATTCTTTCAACAGCTAAATTTAACCACCTATCCAAATTTTCACAATTTTTGTAAAAACACCGATACTTTTTTCACAATTTTTGCCAAAACGACGCTAATTTTTCACAAATCAAGGGGTACCGGACCCATTCACAATCCCAGGAAAAAATTGCTGATATTAATAAGAATATTTTTTATAATGGCATAATTATGAACACATGCCATTTTGGCTCAAGCAGAAGCTGTAGAATCAGATCTATATTATACCATAAGCAAACAGAGCAGACCCTGATCAGACGGCTCCTATAGGATCCGTCTAATCTGGGTCTACTCTGTTTACAGATGAGTCAAAATGCGCTTACCTAAGGGAAAGGGTTAACAAACAAATGAGTTGGGCCAGTACAGACACAGGTGTATACATGTACAGTAACATCTCTCTACAAAAGAAGTTATCCAAAAGAAGTCTAATTCTGAGTCGTACCCCTTTATCTGAATATTCATTAACCCTTTATTGCAATACACCATGAAATATCAACATCATGGATATTAACCCTTTCCTCCATAAATACGCCTTTCTACGCCTCTGTAAAAATCACCTATTGAAACCATTGTGATAAATACAGCATTTGCTCCTATAGGAGCAAATGCTCTATTTATCACAATGGTTTCTAACTACAAAATTCTAAAATTTTCCTTTTCTATAGTAAATGCTCCTTTTCGGTACATTCATTCAAAGAGGTTCGATCTAAAAATAGCCTATGAGGGAATGGGTTAATAAGATTAAATGCTATAATAGCAAATGGACACAGGAAGCTTTGGCCATGGCAGAAATTGTAATTCATATCTATATTATATCATAAGCAAACAGATCACACCCTGATCAGACAGCTCCTACAGGAGCCATCCAATCTGGGTCTACTCTGTTTGCAAAAATGTGGAAAGGCGTTTATATGGAGTAAAGGGTAAAGAAATAATGTATAATGAATATTGATTTGCTGAATATCTATATAATGGCATCACAAAAGGGCTTATCTGGTGGGACCCTAATCAGACAGTTCCTATTGGTGCCATCTGATCTTGGTGTACTCTGTCTGCAAAGGCCTCTCTTTAACTTAATGCAGGACGATGATTAAAGCTTCCAAAGGAACTTTCTGCATTACCTTCTTTCTGTACTGAACAGCCATCTGAATTTTGCAAACCCTGTATTTATTAACCCTTTCCTCCATAAATATGATTTTCTACGCCTCTGTAATAGTCACTTCTTGAAACCATTGTGATAAATAGAGCATTTGCTCCTATGGAGCAAATGCTCTATTTATCACAATGGTTTCTATACTAAACAATTATATGTATCAAATAGTAACATTAAGCCTTTCCTTGTTGAATATTCATGTAACAATGACATGAATAGCGAGGGTTTGGTGCAAAACCATTGTAACTCCTTCACAATGTGAATGAGTTACAACAGTTTTGCACCAAGCCCTCAAATTATCTATTAGCTGCATTTTTATAATGTAAACTTTTCAAAGATTTGTATTGCATTGGCAAACACTGTAGAATCAGAGCTATCTATATCATGTCAAAAGCAAGCAGAGAAGACACAGATCACATGACTCTTACAGGAGCTGTCTGATCTGGATCTACTGTTTGCAAATGTGTGAAAATGATAATATATGAGGGAAAGGGTTAAAACACACACACTTTCATCATTTGGATAAACATGGTGAGTTACCTTGTAAATATTATCCTTACAATCCTGTATGCAAAATATACCTAAAGTCTATTGTATACCATGACCAAAATAACACCAAAGATAAAATTTCAAGCACTGTTATTTTGTACTTAGATTTTGACCCTTTGAATGTGGAAACCGAGTGCACTGGCATTTACAAACAGTGGAGAGCCGGATGAGAAAGCTCTTCTAGGAGCCTCTGACCAGGATCTGCATGGTTTATCCTTCAATAACCTCTCAAATTCTACCCCTTCACAGTGAACAGGATCTAATTGTTTCATAATGACGGACAATTTCACTTCTAAATTCAAAATTCAAAAGGTTAAAACCTACCCTGCTGAATTTATCACAACTAACTTGTGAGGAGTGCATCGGGAATTTGCCCTGGAAATACCGTATTCTCAGTAATAAACACACACTCCGGGGGGAAACTAACAATCTATAAGAAATATAGGTTTTTTCAAATACAGGTAACAGTTTAATATAGACTGAAAGCAATGCAGAAAGCTCTCCTAGCTTTGCTTTCACTTAGCATAAAGAAAAACCATCTGTGAACAAATGCAAGGAGCTCCTTTTAACCCTTCTCTTGCTGAATTGTAAAACCCATTTCTCCTTCTTTACCCATGCCCTGTTGTATAATTACATATATCTTCGCTGTGTACAATTATTTCGCTGTGTAATCACTGCTCTGGAGTGCATTGGTTTCACAATCAACTTGTAAATAGTGCAGACCCTGATGAGACAGCTCCTGCAGGAGCTGTCTCATCTGGGTCTTCACTATTTACAGGTAGGTATATTGATGTGAACAGCAAGCGAAGGGTTAAAAAACGTAAAACCTCTGAGGGTGTTTATTACAGATAATTATACTAAGGATAAGCTGATATAATTTTTAATTTTTTTTAGGGAACATGTTACCAATAACAATCATGAAAATACCTATTTTTGAGCTGAACTTACCTTGTGTTATGATACACAGCAATTATGAGGTATTTGTGTCTTGACTATTTCTTTCAGTTATAACAGGCAGATCTTTGTTAGTTGAAACACATAGATTTTAAAATCTGAAATAGAAACACAATAAGCCTATTTATTTCTGATATATACTGAAAATGTGTCTAACAAGGGCATAGCTGTCTCCACATAACCTGTTTAGTCCATATATAATCCTTTTAATGCCTTGGTAAACATAGTAGACCCAGATCAGATGGCTCCTGTAGGAGCCATCTGATCAGGGTCTGCTCTGTTTGCTTATATAATTATAAATATATATCTGATACTACAGTTTCTGCCTTGGCCACAAATTCAAGTATTCATATGCCATTAAAAACTTCACCTAATTAATATTCATGATGTCATCATATCTTACACGAATATATTCAAATCATGGAAAAAAGGTTTAAGTATGACAGTGTAGATATAAGAAGGGATATAACTCTAGAGTTACTGAGTGTATAGCATAACAATACTATGTGTGCGCAAGTTCAAAATGATCAACATTCCTATTTAAACCCATTCCCTCATATTGACGACTTTTGGCGACTCTGTAAAAGTCACTTTGTGAAACCATTGTGATAAATAGAGCATTTGCTCCTATAGGAGCAAAATTAATGCTCTATTTATCACAATGGTTTCAAACTACAAAAATCTAAAATTTTCCTTTTCTCTAGATAATGCTCCTTTTCAGTAAATTAATTCAAAGAGGTTGTATCTAAAAATAGCATAATTATGAGATAATGGGTTAAGTCTCGTAAGTTTCATGACTGTAGGTCCAATATTTCTAGAGTAATGAACAGATACACAAAGTTTGGATAGGTGGACTGATGAACAGACAGAAGACGAGGGTAAAATCTAAATGCCTCCTTTCCCTCTCATAACTGGGGATCATAAAAAATTAAAAATCACGTCTATGGGTTTTTGTAGTCCAGTCTATTCCCTTTAATACTGAAGTTCAGAGTGGAATAGCCCATAAGTGTTTAAGTACAAGTATATAGAGTCCACTCAGTATGAAAGGCTAAACTTGCTAGAGGATTTTTATATACTTGGCAAACAATGCAGACACTCCTCCAGCAGCCCGCTGATCTGGGTCTACACTGTTTGCAAATAGCAGTGCATGAGTGTCCTGCCTTCAAAGGGTTAATTAGCATTACCTCATAAGCTATTTTTAGATACAAACTCTTTCAATAAATCTACCAACAAAAAGGAGCATTAACTTGGAGAAAAGGAAATGTTTTCGAATTTTGTAGTTTGAAACAATTGTGATAAATACAGCATTTGCTCCTATAGGAGCAAATGCTTTATTTATCACAATGGTTTCACAAAGTGACAGAGTCGTCAAAAGTCGTCAATATGAGGGAATGGGTTAACAGATCACCCATTTCCATAGTTGTAAATGTTCAACTCATTTCCATCATAATAAGTGATTCAGATAAATATCAGTACAAAGTTTTAGTACAAATATTTTGCAAAGGACCATGAGAGTTTGGATCCAGATGAGACCATTGTTCTATGGCCATTATAAAAATTCTGTTTATTAATATTCATGATACCTAGTAACCTAAATATCATTGGAGTAAAGGATTAAGAAGTGAAGATTACCACAATGTCACAGAGAGGATTTAGCCTTGAAACAAAGTGTTTTTATACTGACAAGAAAGACACCACTCTATAATAATAGTCTCTGCAGGCTGAGCTAAAATGGTAAAGTCTGTCTTTTTTCACTCTTGAATGTGAAGGACTCAATTACATCAAAATCAAATACCAGAAATGATCTACGATAATCGCTGTCTACAAAACTGAGGGGAAATCTGTAGGACATGTCTGATGCCGTAGCTCTTCATCAAATACTCTTTCTCTCTTTTATATATCTGCCTTTCGATGAATTATTAAGTCTGTCTCAACAGAACAAGGACTTCAAGATGAAGATGGGGAAGGCTGGACCATTTGTCATCTCCACTGAACATGTTGACAGCTGAAATTTTCTTCAAAATAACTTTTATACTAAATAATTGTTTGCTAAAAATGTTTTCTGCTTAATTATTTCAATAGATAACTTAAAAATCAACAATCAGTGCATCAAACAATTTCGATCCTGATGAGATAGGAGTTCATTAGATCTGGATCCAACATTACAATATTGTGAAATATATTGTTTTACACATAAACAGGAAAGAGCTGCAGGACAGTAGATTGGAAAGAAATTCCTACAGGAATCCTCTGATCTGGGTCTACTCTGTTTGCATATAACTTTTGGTACTTTTGCAAAAAGAGTACACCCAGATCAGACATCTTTTGTACCAGTTTGTCTGACTGCTTTCCTCTGGGTCTACTCAGTTTGCTTATGAAATAATACAGATCCGATTCTACATTTGCCATGGCCAAAGATTTCCCTTGTTCATCATACCATTATTAAAATTCAGCTCAATAACCATTTCCTCCATAAATACGCCTTTGCAACCAGAGTACACCCAGATTGGATAAGAGTCTTATCTGTTTGCTTATAAATGATATAGTATAGATATGATTCTAAGTAAAAAATTACTTTGTTCATACGGCTATTATAAAGATTCAGTTAATTAATATTCATGATATCATTATCTCTTGCCTGAATATTCATGGAGTATTGGGTTAATACTCAAGGACATTATTTCTGACATGATTATTCATGGAGTAAATGATTAACCCTTTCCTCCATGAATACGCCTTTCTACGCCTCTGTAAAAATCACCTGTTGAAATCATTGTAATAAATAGAGCATTTGCTCCTATAGGAGCAAATGCTCTATTTATCACAATGATTTCAAACTACAAAATTCTAACATTTTCCGTTGCTCTAGTTAATGCTCCTTTTCGGTAGATTTATTCAAAGTGATTGGATCTAAAAATTATAGCCTATGAGGTAATGGGTTAAGACAGAAATAACAACAGGGACTCATAAGTATGCAGACACCAGGTGAACAAAGGTATGTACATGTACACGTATATGTACAGTAAACTACATCCAAACTGGACAGTCAACCTTTTAACTCTTCGCTTGCTCAATTTTAAAATACATTTCTCCTTCTTTTCCCATGCCCTGTTGTATAATTACATATATCTTCACTATTTACAAGTATTTCACTGTGCAATCACTGCTGTGGAGTGCACTGGTTGCATAATCAAAATGTAAATAGTGCAGACCCTGATGAGACAGCTCCTGCAGGAGCTGTCTCATCTGGGTCTTCACTATTTACAGGTTGGTATATTGACGTGAATAGCAAGCGAAGGGTTAACACCTTTACAAATAGAGTAGATCCAGATCAGACTGCTCCTTAAGAGCCGTCTCAGATCAGGGTCTGATGTGTTTGCTTATGGATTAATATAAAATAATTCTACAGTTCTGCCATGGCAAAAATTCCTACGTTAATATGACATTTAAAATGTTCATCTAATTAATATTCATGATGTCATTATTTCTTATATAAATATTCATGAATAAAAGGGTTAAGAGGATGGGTGGCAAGTTAATACTGGGTGTAAGTCATGCAGAAAGATCCAAAAGGAGTTTTCACCATGCATTAAGCAGCCACCTGCCTATAACAACCTAAATTATTCTTATTTAAAATTCCGGTTAACCCTTTCCTTCATATAAACGTGTTTTCACGCATTTGCAAACAGAGTAGACCCAGATCAGACAGCTCCCATAGGAGCCGTATGATCAGGGTCTGCTATGTTTGCTAGTGCAATTTGAAAGATCTGTTTCTTTTCTTTCTAAAATGGCTACAAATTTCCACCTTCCACATTTTGTTGTAACCAGTTTCTCCATAAAATTTGGAATAAACATAGTTCTAACAGGGAAAGGGTTAAGAGGTTTTACTGTGCACAGTATTCAACCAATCAATATAGGAAAGTTGAAGGTTTAAAGTGATTAGCTTGAAATGTCCCCCGGGGAAACTAAGGCCTATTTATCCAAGAATTTGAACAAAACTTTGGTTTAATCAAGATGTACTACCAGATCGAAGATTGCCTAAAGTGGTTCTCTCCTTCTCTCCTCTCACCTAATCTACAACCCGAACACAAAATAATGGCTAGCGCATATTGCGCAAAACTTATTTTCTATTAATTTCATTAATGATGATATCGGTTCTTAGAATCTATATTCTACTGCTTTTGCAGTGAATAGAATGATAAATGGTCAATACTAGGTTCTTTGAAAATCAATTAATGGTGAGGCCAGTTCTGCTATAAAACGTGTAAGAGACATTTTGTGACAGTTGTATCCTATTAACAGAGCATTTCTTGTAAGTCTTAATTATTATTTCTGTCTCTACCAGTTAGATTACTTGTATGTTCTCTGTCCAATAAATGCCAGTATAGCTAATGGCCAAGCTAGACCAGGAATTTGAATGCACATTTATCTGTAACTCTCTCCAGACTCCTTTATTTTTTAACACCACAAGACTTAGTGTTATCCCTTTGAATGAAGGACTCAAAAGTGGAATTGTTTAACCCTTTCCTCCATAAATACACCTTTCTACGCCCCTGTAATAGTCACTTTTTTAAAACATTGTGATAAATAGAGCATTTGCTCCATAGGAGCAAATGCTCTATTTATCACAATGGTTTCAATACTACACGATTCTAACAGTTTCCTTTTCTCTAATAAATGCTCCTTTTCGGTAGATTCATTCAAAGAGGTTGGGTCTAAAAATAGTCTGGAGGAATGGGTTAACTCTTTGCATGCTAGCGGTGAAACCATGGCTACCTTTGCAAACAGTTTGGATCCAGATGATACGCCACATTATTAATGTGGCATCTCATCAGGATCCAAACTGTTTGACACTTTGACCATATTTTTGAAAAGAAATGAGCGGAAGTATATTTTTCAAATCGAGTAGACGACAATTGATGCAGACGAAAAAGTAATTACAGTAAAACCTCTCTAAACCGGACGCTAAATTTGGTATACAAATACCGGTCTTGGAGACAGGTGGCAGCTTAATGCAGGGTGAAAGTCATGCAGAAAGCTCCTCTAGGAGCTTTCTGCATGACTTTCACCCTGCATTAAGCAGCCACCTGCCTAAAAGTATCAAAATCATTCTCTACCAGAATTCTGGTTTAGACAGGTTTTACTGTATCATGCAAAGAGTTAAAATGGTGAACCTGATAGATTTGCAAACAGAGAAAGCCCAGATCTGCAGTCAGTTCCTGTTTGAGCAGTCTGGTCAGGACCTGCTGCTCTTGCTTCTAGGAATAATCTTGATTGGATTCTACAGTTTCTACCACAACCAGAAAGTTTAGTCCCTATGGACATTTATTAACCCTTTCCCTGTTCTGTTTATTCCAATTTCAATACTTACTGAATGTTTATGGACAAAATAGTTTTAATGAAATATGGAAGGAGGAACATTGTAAAAGATCTATCAAATCACATTAGCAAACAGAGCAGACCCTGGTCAGTCGGCTCCTCTAGGAGCTGTCTGATCTGGGTCTATTCTGTTTGCCGATGCGTGAAAACACGTTTATAAAGGGTTAAAGAAATGACATCATGAATACCAATTAGATTATTTTTCATAATGGCAAATGCACACATGAATTTTTGGCCATGGCAGAAACCGTATAATCATATATAAATTTCATTATAAGCAAACAAAGCAGACTCTAATCAGACAGCTCATATCTATGGAGTAAAGGTTTAATATTCCATTTTAAGAGTTATTCAATATATATCAATAAATTCATTATTTTTACATTAGCCCTTTACTTCATGTATATTCATGTAAGAAATGCTGGCATCATGAATATTAATTAGATTAATTTTAAGAATGCCACATAGACAGAAGAATTTATGTCCATGGCAGAATCAGATCTATATTATTCCATTAGCAAACATCCTGCTGGAGCCATCTGATCTGGTTCTATTCTGTTGGCAAAGGCGTTTTTATGAAGTAAAGGGTTAATAGGTTGCATACCACAGTCTGTTCAGTATAATGGGTAAACCAACTAAAGTTGCTGTACGAGAGTACAGATCCTAATCAGGGCTCCTGGAGAGGCCTACACTGTTCACACATGCTAGTCAACTTTGGGAATTTCTGAATATGTCTGAATCTATAGAATTAATGCATTAAAGGATTAAGACCTGATACACAGGTAATATTTATTATCTCACAGTGTTTTTTCAGTATGCTGTAAAATGGCAGCAGCGATTTTAGGATGTGAAAGTTCATGAAATAAGGAAATAATACACCTTTCTACTAAATACTGTACATTATGAATATTTATGTAAGAATTTAACGAATTTATGAAAAGTTTAGCTAAATTTTTATTAAGGCCTATGAACACTGTAGAATAAGATCTGTGTAATTCCATAGGCAAACTGATCAGACCCTGATCTGATGGCTCTTACAGGAGCCATCTGATATGGGTCTACTCTGTATGCAAAGGCATAAAATGTGTGTATATTAATGGAGAAAAATGCTAATCAGGCCTACCTTTACTCTAAAATTTTGTGACATGGCTATCATATTTCATCTATTGAGGTCAAATTTCAAAATATTATCATGTTAGTTTCTCCAATTTATTCTACAAAGACCAAATATACGGGTCCTCTTTTCAGTCTGATCAATGGCAATGAGGTGTGTCCAAGAGAGAATGCTTTGCCAGTCAATGTCCTTAACCCTTTCCCTGTTCTAGGTATGTTTCAAATTTCAATACCTACTGAATATGCATTAACAAAATAGCTATAAAGAAATATGGAAAGTGGAACATTGTAGACATTTTAGAAAGCAAAGAAACAGATATATCAAATTCTACTAGCAAACTGAGCAGACCCTGTTTTCCCTGTTTTCTACTCTGTTTGCAAATGCGTGAAAACACGTTTATATGAGGGAAAGGGTTAACTCTTTGCACACTAGAGGTGAAGTTGTCATATTTAACCTATGCGCAGAGGTTTAGTCTAGACAGACACTAAATAACTCAAAACATTGATCCAAACTACTTGACAAAATGCTTGGAATTTTTCATGAAATAAAGAAGTAAATAATCAACTTTCAGAATAGAAGCAGACAATGTTTTAAATAATAATTATTAAGTGTGCATGGCGTTCACCTTGAGACGAATTATGTACACACTTGTGATACTATTTGCAAACAGATCCATATGACACATTGAGTAACAAGAAATTTGTCGATATACAGTGAACCCTCATTATACCGGCATTCATTACAATGGCACTCGTTATACTGGCAGTATGCATTGAAACAAAATTACCGTTAAGTCTTTGAAACAACCATTAAATGAATAGGTGCAATGCCAATAAGACAGGTGATTGTTTAATGCAGAACACAATAAGTGCAAAAAGCTTTTTGTACTTCTTGTGTTCTGCATTAAGCGTTCACCTGTTGGTACTAGTTTAAAACTGGCCATATGGTTATTTTCATATTTAAACTCATTATAATGGCAACCTCGTTATACCAGCAAACTGTCTGGAAACAAACACGTCCGTTGTAACGAGGGTTCACTGTACTATTCTTGAAATGAATATTTCAAATTGCATTTATTTTTCAGTGATATAGCAATTGGGACTTAAATCTTAACCCTTTGAGTGTGTGAAACAAGTGTACAGGCATTTGCAAACAGTGGTGTAGGTCCAGATTCTTCTGTACTGTTTGTCACTAAAAGTCCACTAGCATTTCATACCTAATAAACTCTATAGTTAACCCTTTCACTGATGAGTATATAATTATATATAATGACAGTATGAATAATAACTGGCCTAATTTTTTAACATCATTATCAATAAGGAAATGGTTGACCGTGGCAGAAATTATAGAATCAGATCTATTTTATATCATTGGCACAGAGTAGACCCAGATCAGACGGCACCTACAGGAGATGTGTGATTTGAGTCTACTCTGTTCGAATGGCATAAACAAGTGTATATATTAAGGAAAAAGTTAAATACTCGTAGTCTTTTCCACTGTGAATATTCAGCTTTAACAGGGAAATGGGAAGTCACTGTTTCTATACCATGCTGATAGTTGAATAAGACAACATTTTGAGGTTCTGTAAAAATTAGGTTCAACTGAAAGCCAAAATTATTTCCCAAATCATTTTTGTGTTATCCTGATGGTTGTAAATTATATTTATAATATTCAATGCTATTCATTGTCTAATTCATGGGATCAAAACTGAAACTGTTCAGTTTTTCTACAGTTGCTTTACCCTTTACTCCATGAATATTCTTGAAAGAAATAATGACATCATGAATATTAATCAGCTCAATATTTGCAATAGCATTTTTGGCCACAGCAGAAAGTGTAGAATTAGATCTATATTATTCCATAAGCAAACAGAGCAGACCCTGATCAGATGGATCTTACTCTGTTTGCAAAGGCATTAAAAGACATACTTATGGAGTAAATGCGGAAAGCATGTCAACTGCCGTTTGACTGTTAGGACATCAAAAAATTACTCTTTAATTATAACTTTTCACACTGAATGGACACTACCATTCAACAGTAAAAGGGCCATAATCTGCATATTCAAAGAGTTGAAGGATTATTAATTATAGGCTTGGTGGAGTAGCTTATTAGTGAATAGTGCTTTTATTTGTGTGATCTATAAAATATAAGCACTGGTAATGAATACCTTGTTTCCTGCATGGCTCACTCATTTTCAAAGCTTCAGTAAACATTGTAACCCTCTACCTGCAAACACCTTTTGACACCTTTGTAAACAGAGCAGACCCAGATCTGACAGCTGATGTAGAGGGAGCCAATCTGATATGGGTCTGCAGTTTGCTAATGGAATAATATCGTTCCGATTCTGCAGTTTCGGCTAAGGTCAAAAATGTCTATGTTTATTAGTACCAGATTAAAGATTCAGCTAAAACATTTTCATGATATCTTTACATCAATATTCATCAGTTAAAGCATTAAAACTAAATACAGTAAAACCTCTCTATAACGACCACTAAATTATATAAAATATTTTGTGTTAAAGGCAGGTGGCTGCTTATAGCAAGGTGAAAGTAAAACAGAACGCTCCTATAGGAGCTTTAAGTGCTGCCACCTGCCCTAGATACCAACTAATTGACACAACTTAGTGGCCGTTATAGAGAGGTTTTACTGTAGCTGTCATCTGCAAAATGTACTATCTGCTACAAACACTTGAAATAGAATTTGTTTATTTTTTCTGAAAAGTTTCAAACAGTTTAGATCATTTAGTCACTTAAGTGTCTAATCTGGATCCACTCTGTTTGCATTGGTAATCACCAATCCTCTACTCGCATGCAGAGTGTAGCCTTTAACCTGCTGGGCAAATTGTTTTCCAACATTTCAAATCATTCTTCCTTATTAATTTTCAAAATACAGTCCGAGTGTCAAACATTTCGATTCTGATAATATGCTCAGCAAGTCAGCATTTCAAATGGATCCAGACTATTTGTAATATGCTTTCATAAATTCAGCCCCTAGAACGCTTAAATATAGTAACAGTTACTCACTGACTTTCAACCGAAACAGAAACATGAGACACAAGATTGTTTTGCTCAAGTGCTCAAGCTGAATGAATTACACTCATTTGACCAAACAATTTCCTGTTCTACACTTATTTCAATGAACTCAACTACTCCAAAAAACAACTCGCACACAAGAAACAGATACCATTTCTCTTACTAGAGACATTGATAAGATTTATAAATTTAACCCGTTACTTAAAAAATTAAACCTTTACTTAATATAAACACATTTTCACACCTTTGCTAACTGAGTAGACCCAAACCAGACAGTCCTTATAAGAGCAGACTTGATTGGAGTCTGTTCTGTTTGCTTAAGGTATACGTAATATAGATTTGATATTATGTAGCCGGGTAGAGATTGTGGTGAATCAGTTGATACACTTTACTGTGTGGCTTGCTAGCTCAGTCGGTAGAGTGTTGGCATGGTGAGCCGGAGGCCCTGGGTTCGAGTCCCAGTCGAGTCACAACTTTTTCACCATGTTACAATTACAGTTTCTGCCTGAGCCAAAATGTCCTGTATTCATTTACCATTATAAAAAATAATCTAATCAATATTCATGATGGCAGATAGCATTATTGTCTACATGGATATTCAACAGGTAAAGGGTTAACTTTTTTCAAGAAAAGCTCTTTTCATTTCTCCATGCCCTATGTTGTGATCACTCTTCAGAATTGTCTTGTGGAGACACTTCTAAAGTGTGGTCACAACATTGCATTTGATGGAGAAATGACAGATTTAGTATTTGGAACACTCTCCTTATCTTATCCATTACTCTATCTTGCTAAATTTCGCATTAACCCATTTATGCCTTAGTGTCTCCAAAATTACGTATAAACAGTGTAGACATAGATAAGATGCAGAGCTACAGATAACGGTGTAAACTCAAATACTAAATTCGTCATTTCTCCACCAAACCCCACGTTGTGACCACTCTTTAGAATCGTCTCTTCGAGACGATTCTAAAGAGTGGTCACAACATAGGGTTTGGTGGAGGGAGAAATGAAGAGGTTTACTTGAAAATATTTTAATTCATGCATCTTATCTGGGCGCTGAGATGGTTTCTGGAGAAGCTCTCTGAACGGGGTCTGCACTGTTTGTTTTGTAATCATTTTCCAAAGAATGTACCAATGGTTAAACAAAATTCAAATTGGCATCAGAAAAATTAACAAGAGGGCCATGAGGCCCTAAAGCGCTCACCAGATATAACCCCAGGGGCGGGGCCATTTTTGACCATAAGAAATCATGTGTACACCCTTGGTAGAGAACCACAAGGCAAAGCAATATGCCATTAATTAAAGGTCTAAGCCTTATGGTTTCAGAGAAAAATAATATTTATATTTTTCCCATGAAAAACTGATAAGCCCTGAGGCAGGGCCAAGTTTCGCCCAGTGGTCAGGGTCGTAAGTTAAACATTCTTGGCAGAGGACCACAAGCCACAGCTACATATTTGTAGAGGACCATTAGATCATGTTACATACCAAATATCAAAGGTCTAGGCCTTACAGTTTCAGTAGATTTTTAAAGATTTTCCAATGAAAAACTGATAAGCCCTTGGGCGGGGTCATTTTTGGCCCAGTGTTCATAATTTGAACAAAATTTGTAGAGGACCATAAGATCATGCTACATACTAAATATCAAAGGTCTAGGCCTTACAGTTTCAGAGAAGAAGATTTTTAAAGATTTTCCTATGAAAAACTGATAAGCCCTTGTGCGGGGCCATTTTTGGCCCGGGGGTCATAATTTGAACAATCTTTGTAGAGGACCATAATATCATGCTACATACCAAATATCAATGGTCTAGGCCTTACAGTTTCAGAGAAGAAGATTTTTAAAGATTTTCCTATGAAAAACTGATAAGCCCTTGGGCGGGCCATTTTTGGCCCGGGGGTCATAATTTGAACAACTTCAGTAGAGGATCATAAGATCATGCTACATACCAAATATCAAAGGTCTAGGCCTTACAGTTTCAGAGAAGAAGATTTTTAAAGATTTTCCTATGAAAAACTGATAAGCTCTTGGGCGGGGCCATTTTTGGCCCGGGGGTCATAATTTGAACACTCTTTGTAGAGGACCATAAGATCATGCTACATACCAAATATCAAAGGTCTAGGCCTTACAGTTTCAGAGAAGAAGATTTTTAAAGATTTTCCTAAGAAAAACTGATAAGCCCTTGGGCGGGGCCATTTTTGGCCCCGTCATAATTTGAACAATCTTTGTAGAGGACCATAAGATCATGCTACATACCAAGTATCAATGGTCTAGGACATATGGTTTCAGAGAAGAAGATTTTTAAAGATTTTCATATATTACCATATATGGAAAAAATGACCACGCCCTCTGGCGGCCATGTTTTTTGCCGGATCAAAATTCTTTTAACAACTTTTAAAGTCTATCAACTGAGAAACATTTTGGTGAAAACTATATTCAAATCGGACAAGTCAATCTGGAGAAGAAGATTTTTCTAGATATTGCGTACAGTTGCCATGGCAACAAGACTGATGGCCCCGCCCACTATCTTTTAACAACTTTTGAAGCGCACACCCACAGTATGTATCTGACCAAGTTTGGTTACAATTGGGCAATCGGTTTCAGAGAAGAAGTCGTTTGAAATTGTTGACGGACAGACAGACGGACAGACGGACGCTGGACACAGGGGTATCACAATAGCTCACCTTGATTTTGCGAATTTACTTTTTACAAAATTTAATTTAATGTTACTGGATCAAAAACAAAGCCTGTAACATAAGTTAGACTAAACAAATAATTTGCCTGGTGCAAGCCCAGAAAATGAGGCTTAGCTTGAGATATACTAGAGATAAGACCTAGATAACCTGCAAAATAAGAATAATACAAAGATAACAAAAATTACAGAGTGCCATAAGCTTGAATATGACAAGCCTACACTCACCTCTGTAGTAAGCCGACATGTCATGAGGTGCTTAAGTTAACCCCTCTGCACATGTTCAAGTCTTTCAATACTCAAGATGCAAAGTTATTTCAAAGATATTTCAAGATCACTTTTTCCGATTTCTCCATCAAACCCATATTTGTGACAACTCATAATTATCTCAAAGAGACAATTCTAATGAATAGTCACAAGTATGCAGGTTTCAAGAAAAGAAAAGGAAACTGCAATGAAAAGTTCTCTATAAAATCCCTCTTATCATAGGTCCTGACACATATGTTCCTGAAATGTCTTGATGAGGTACTTAACGCTGAACCCCTCTGCATGTGTTACAATTATTCATTCTTCAGAAATAATCAGTTCTTCAAAAAAAATATCTGGCATTTGTTTAAGATCATAGAGAAAGATTCATAAGACTGCATCATTAACTTAAACCTGTATCATTGACATCAGACAATCTGATATCAGGTAGCTCAATATCTCTATAGAATCTAATTTTTTTCACTCTATGAAGGTGTGTTCGAAATGAAATTGATGATAAAATATATTTGAGAATCAGGGAAGACACAAATTATTCAAATTGCAAATAATTAATTATGCTTATTGCTAAGACTGCACCAACCTTTCTGCTGTGTAAAGATGAAACTAAAGAATGGTCCACCAATTTGTGATGATAATACTGTAATGTACCATACAAAAGAAATGTAATTCTGGATACTTTAGCCCTTTCCTCCAGTTTGAAACCATTGTGATAAATCGAGCATTTGCTCCTATAGGAGCAAATGTTCTATTTATCACAATGGTTTCAATAGGCATATTTATTGAGAAAACGGTTAAAAAGGAAGTAGCCTAATGCAGGACAAAGCATTAAGCAACCACCTGTTTTTAAAGACTCCTATCTTAATTATCTGATGGGTGCATTAGCATTAAGACTTAAGATTTAATGTACTGATTTATACTGAATTAATGTTTTTTCAGTAATACTCTACATCAGATTTTGCAAAAAGTGAAGAAGCAGACCAGCTGTTGCTTTTATCAGATTCAACACTGTCACATATCAGAGCCTATTCTGTTTTCTAGACTTGTTTGACCAACAGTGTTGAAACTGATCAGATGCTAAACTGTTTGCAATGCCTAAAGATTGTTGCATATAGCTGCTGCAAGGCTCATTTATTCATCTGTTCATAACAGAGAACATGGCATAAATATAGTATGTCCCTTCACAGTATTTTAGTCACAGGCCACCAGTAGATCATTATTTGGCCAATTTCAATGCTTTCACTATGCACGTGTACATAGTAACAAGCCAATTTTTTTTTAACCCTTTCCCTTTTTAACCCTTTTTAACCCTTTCTTCCATAAATACGCCTTTCTATGCCTCTGTAAAAATCACCTATTGAACCATTGTGATAAATAGAGCATTTGCTCCTGTAGGAGCAAATGCTCTATTTATCACAATGGTTTCAAACTACAAAATTCTAAAATTTTCCTTTTCTCTAGTTAATGCTCCTTTTCAGTAGATTTATTCAAATTGGTTGGATTTGGATCTATAAATTGCCTATGAGGTAATGGGTTAATATTCATTTAAGAAATAATAACATGATGAATATTTATTAGCTGAAGTTTATAATAGCATATGTAACCAGTTTTCAGTATCTGTAAAAATTGTACAGTCAAATCTATTGTAATTGCACAAGCAAACAGAGCAGACCCTGATCAGACGGTCCCTGCCTGGTCTTGGCCTACTCTATTTGCAATGATGTTTGTATGAGGGAACTAGTATTTCATTAATCTAAGTGCAACCTGACCAAAAAGAGCGGACCCTGATGAGAGGGCTTCTCTAGGAGCCCACTCATCTGGGACAAGGGACATTAGTGACTCATTTCCCGCACTGGATGGGTTTATATTTAAAACATAAGATATATTGCCTCAAGCATGCTAAAGCAAAGCAATTCAGAACATCACATATCTGGAAAGGACTCAGTCAATATTCCATCAAGACTCTTTGGGGGAAATAACTCATTTATAACTTTTGTATGCCAATGTTTTTGCTATGCATATTGATATGGTAAAAATGCAAATCATGACAAGAGACTTGATAATAACATGAAAACCAAATTTTTCTGCCACCTCAACAGGAAACAGAAAATATTTGCTCAGTTTAGTAACAGAACTTTACATTGATTCCAGAGACTATCAGAAGCTATCCCAACTTATGTCTACATACAAATTATCTGTACATCAGCTTGGGGTTCTACAACTATTTTCCTAACTAAAGTTATTCTACTGAAACCATATTTAAAATTATCAATAACATTGCACTTGTCTTCAAACATTTCAAATACAACCCAGCCTTTTCTCTTTGCAAGCAAACTGTACATCATGTTTAGTCATTAACCCTTTCCTCCATAGGCTATTTTTAAACCCAGCCTCTTTGAATGAATCTACCCAAAAGGAGCATTTACTAGAGAAAAGGAAAATGTAGAATTGTGTAGTTTGAAACCATTGTGATAAATAGAGCATTTTGAGTGATAAATAGAGCATTTCGAGGGCTTGGTGCAAAACTATTGTAACTTTGTGAAGGAGTTACAATAGTGTTGCACCAAGCCCTCGATTTGCTCCTATAGGAGCAAATGCTCTATTTATCACGATAGTTTCATAAAGTGACTTTCTCAGAGGCATAGAAAGGCGTATTTATTGAGGAAAGGATATTATGTCTTTGCTAACTGAAGTAATTATCATGAAACTATTTTTTCTACTTTTTGTCTGGGTTTCCTCCAAAAATACGCCTTTCAACACCTTTGCAAACAGAGTAGACAAAGATCAGACGGCTCCTATAGGATGTCATCATTTTTTTCATAAATGTTCATGAATTAAACAGCCATCTTCACCTTCAAAGACAACTGCAACAAAATTTCTAATCTTTTCATAGTTAAATGCCAACTATCTTGGTCATAAAACCTTATTCCTAACTTAAGTCTATGTCCAGAAACCGTCTTCTAATTATAATTGACAGTGACCTTGACCTTGACCAAAGATTTGAGCCTTGGTGTCCATTTAAGCTATCTGTACAACAATTTTGTTATTGTACGCAAACTGAAACTTTCAGGAATCTCCCTGCCTGCCACCAAATGACAAACCCCATTCAAATAACCAGAACTTAACTCTTCTTTGAAATATTAAAACTATTAGGGATAAGTGAATCACAAAAAAAATATCAGTAGGCAATAAATTCAATCATGATATAAAGCATATATGTTGTAACATTTTATTCCAAAATTTATTCAAATGTTCAAAGATTTGAGAGAATATTCACAAGCACAAAGTCATGACTCTCAGGGGACCTTTCAAATTTTATTGTGGGAAACAAAAGAGTATAATAGCTGACATCCCTTCAGCAATTCCTGTCTACAGCATATGAAACCCTGATATCGAGCTAAGAAAAATCATGTCCTGGGTCTAAATGGCATCTCTCACTTCAACTATTGTGTCAAATGGTCTCAAGTGCTGATAATTACCAAGTAATCTTTATACATAATATTGATCAGATGACCAACTTCAACATAGAATCCTTACTAACAGAAGAATTTATATTAGATTCATATGAGCCTGACCTCTGAATAACTCATTGTTCTATCAGGATTAGAACTCTTTGACACTCAAATTTATGATGTCTTGAATATTCATTAACATAATTTGATAAAAGTCAATGAACAGGGGAATTGTTGTCCATTTCAGAAACTTGTCATTCAGAAACATTTCATAAGCAAACAGAGCAGACACTGATCAGACAGCTCCAACTGGAGCTGTCTTATCTGGGTCTACTCTAATTAACCCTTTCCTCCATAAATACACTTCTCTACGTTTGGCCCAGGTCCATGCTTATAAAGCTTTTTAGTTGAGTCTGAGTTTCGTTCTCAAGCTTTTGATTGGTCAGATTTGAGTTCTCAAGCTTTTGATTGGTCAGATTTGAGCCAAAGGCTCAAATCTGACCAATCAAAAACTTGAGAACGATCTCAGACTCAACTAAAAGTTTTATAAGCATGGACCCAGATAGTTCCTATAAGAGCCATCTGATCAGTGTATCCTCTGTTTGCTTATACATTGTAGAATAATATTGATCCAATTCTATGGTTTCTAATTTAGCAAAAAGTTCATGTGTTGATATGCCATTTCTAAAAATTAAACAAATTAATATTCATGATGTCATCATTTCTTACATGAATATTCATGGCGGGAAGATTTAACCCTTTGCTTTATATATTAAATACACCTTTCTATGCCTCTGTAATAGTCACTTCTTGAAACCATTGTGATAAATAGAGCATTTGCTCCATAGGAGCAAATACTATATTTATCACAATGGTTTCTATACTACACAATTTCCCTTTTCTCTAGTCAATGCTCCTTTTCGGTAGATTCATTCAAAGTGGTTGGGTCTAAAAACTGGTTAAATAAAACTGTGAGCTGGTGAAGATATACTCAGCAGAATAAAGGCTAAACTATAAGAAATTTACACTGATTTATAGGGACTTTAGGTGGTTTCTGATCAAGATCATACTTCAGCACACATTTCACCGGACAAGGTCATCACTCTTCTTATGATTAGATGAAGGCACAGTTGACAAAATCTAGAGCATCTACAATTGTTTTCAGCTGAAAAATTCACACAAATAGATTAGATAAGAGTGAACGATCAGATATTTCCGGTCCCCTACGTAGACAGTACATGTAACAAGTCTGTATCTCCTGTTCTTCAACTGCTTTAAGCCTGTACTCCATCAATCCTTTCAAACTGAATGGATTCAATCATTAAACAATGAGATGGACTATTCCATTTTGAATATTCCGCATTTCCCTCATATAAACGTGTTTTTCACGCATTTGCAAACAAAGGAGCCGTCTGATCAGGGTCTACTCTGTTTGCTAACAGAATTTGATAGATCTGTTTAGAACTTTACTTTCTAAAATGGCTACAATGTTCCATCTTCCATATTTCATTATAACTATTTTGTTAATGAATATTCATTAGATACTGAAAATTGGCCTAAATACAGAACAGGGAAAGGGTTAAACAATGAGATGAATATTCCGCATTCAAATAGTTAAAACACCAAGGTATTAGATAAAACATCCTGTTGGTATTTTTTTCCCCAAATCAAAACTGATAGCAGAACCCTAAAGTATCTAGATCCTCTTGACCTGTCTGTAAATTGCAGTTGTCATATCAATTCAACCCTTCACATATAGTTACTAAAAGAATATTATAGTCTATTCCTTTCTGTGTTGAATATTCATGTAAGAAATAATGACATCATGAATATTTTTAGCTGAACACCATATTTTACACAGTCATGGTCTTCCGGTATTGGAAGAAAACTGTAGAATCTCTTCTAGTACAATTTCACAAGATACTTGTTTTGAGTATTAACCCTTTCCTTCATATAAACATTTTTTCATGTGTTTACAGACAGAGTAAACCAAGATTAGAGCCGTCTGATCAGGGTCTCCCCTGTTTGTTAATGAAATTTGATAGATCGATTTCTTTACATTCTAAAATGTCTACAATGGTCCACCTTCTATATTTCATTGTAACTATTTTGTCCATGATTATTCAATAGGTATTAAAATTTGGAATAAACACAGAACAGGGATAGGGTTTAAGCCAAACTTTTGCTTATCAAATGTCTTCATGATATCATATAACATTATTGTTTACTCAAATGAAGACTGGATAAAAATCAGTGTAGATCTGAATAATCAGTTTCTTTGGAATGACAGATATTTAATGGCAGTCTGTTGTCAAATCTCTTTTTCTTACAGAAAACATGATTTTTTTGAGAGAGACATGGATATGTTTACTATAGTTGCAAGACTTAAGCAACAAATAGCTACCAGTCACCATGCCTCAAACAAGGTTTTGATGTACACAGCTTGCGGACTTGACAGTGTACATGCAGTATACGATTCCTTGACCAATCAGATCAAAGAGTTTTACTTTGCAGTATGAGAATGCATCACGTAACATAGAAAAAATAAAAACTTGATTATAAATTTGACCCTTAAAATGATGAGTATTCAAAGTGGAATAGGTCATCATTGTTTTATAGTACAGTTTATTCAGTATGAAAGGCTTAACCCTTTCCTCCATGAATATTCATGAAAGAAATAATGATGTCATGAATATTAATCAGATTAATTTGTTGTAATATCACATGGACACAGGAATTTTCAGCCATGGCAGAAACTGTAGAATCATATCTATATTATAGGCAGCCCAATCACAAGCAAACAGAGCAGACCCTGATCAGACGGCTCCTATAGGAGCCGTCTGATCTGGGTCTTCTCTGTTTACAAGGCGTAGACAGGTGTATTTATGGAGTAAAGGGTTAAACTTGTTAGAGGATTTTGAGCGACACACAGTGCAGTCCTTGATCAGTCAGGTCCCCTCCACTGGGTCTACACTGTTTGCAAATGCCAGTACAATTGTTTCCTGCACTCAACGGTTTAAACCAATGGATGAGTTTTATGATGTTTTTGTGGTACTCTTGTTATGAACAGATATTCAATACATCACATAATATTCAGTTTCCTCTACATGAAAAACTATTTTGGTGTCTTGGCCTGGCAGTAAAATCTGTGGATCAGTTTTACTGCTATTGGTTCCACTTCAGAAGACTTGTAACAAGATTATCTATACAGTAATTTGGATTTAATGCACAGAGTATCTGCAATCGCAACTAATCATAGAGGACACTGAGCTACCAGGACACATAGACATAAACAAATACAGTGAGTCCTGCCGTGGGAAAAGGTACCTTCTGCCTTCACAAACTGTAGAACTAGACCAAGCTTATATTTCTCCATCAAATCCTATCCCCTCCAAGATGATTCCTAATTTCTAATAAGTAGCAGCAAAATAGACTTTGGCTGAAAAAGATTTGTGCACATAATTATATAATTCTGCAATTTATATAAACTCAGCTCAATAAAGATTAGTGTAAAACAGTGTAGATGCTGGTAAGTGTCACACAGTGTAGACATTGATGAATTATATTGAATAGACTACATTAACCCTTTCCTCCATAAATACGCCTTTCTACGCCTCTGTAACAGCCACTTCTTGAAACCATTGATAAATAGAGCATTTGCTCCATAGGAGCATATATGCTCTATTTATCACAATGGTTTCAATACTACACAATTTTCTCTAATAAATGCTCCTTTTGGGTAGATTTATTCAAAAAGGTTGGGTCTAAAAATAGCCTATGGGGGAATGGGTTAAACAATGATGGACCATTCAATTACGTCAGCATCTCATCTAAGAGCCACAGCAAAGCCAGTAAAACTGCTGATCTGTAAGACATCACCATCCAAAGAACATTTCCACAAAATTATTTTGAAATCAATCCCGTAAAAATCTTTGAATAATGAGTGGTTATAAATACTCCACATGCAGTATTTCCAGGAATACCATCACCCGAGATTCTTCAACAATATTATAACTCCATTTAGAGTATCAAATATCCAGAATGGCACAGGATAATTAACAATGTCTTTTTAGGTTGTTAATCATCTGTGAAACACAAGTACGAATTAGGGATAATATTTATCAAAATTTCCTTATCCATCCCATAATGAAATCTTTACTGATATTTAACATCTTTGAGATTTTCTATTTCCTTGGGGAAAATGCAGCTCTGACAAGTTTGTAAATACACATATGGCATGTTAAAGATTGGTGTTTGTGGCTCAAAAGCTTAGAGAACTTGTCAAAACAGATGCTTCAAAGTTGACTGACACTAAAAACCAATAGACATCGGTTAATAACCTTTTAGAATGCTGATGTTAACCCTTTCCTTGCTGAATATTCATGAAAGAAATAATGACTGACACAGAGCTCCAGATAAGATGCGTAAATTAAATCATTTTCAGAAATAACTCCTTTATTTCTCCACCAAACCCTATACTGTGACCACTCTTTAGAATTGTCTCTTCGAGACAATTCTAAAGAGTGGTCACAGTATAGGGTTTGGAAGAGACCATTCTAAAGAGTGGTCACAGTATAGACCATTCTAAAGAGTGGTCACAGTATAGGGTTTGGAAGAGACCATTCTAAAGAGTGGTCACAGTATAGGGTTTGGTAAAGAAATGCTGATTTTAGTATTTGGGTACGCACCTTTATCTGTAGGTCTGATGACAGCATGAATATTGATTAGCTGAACCTTTATAATGGCATAACGAGGGCTTGGTGCAAAACTATTCCAACTCCTTCACTTTGTGAAGGAGTTAGAATAGTTTTGCACCAAGCCCTCGAAATTTATTAAGTACAGAGGATTTTTTGGTATTGATAGAAACTGTAGAGTCAGATCTATTATAATTTCATAAGCAAATAGAGCAGACCCTGGTCAGCTGTCTGATCTGGGTTTACTCTGTTTGCAAAGGCGTACTTGTGGAGTAAAGGGTTAAAGGTACTTATAAGAAAATACAACTTGTGGCAAAAGAACAACAACAAGAGAAATAAAAGTACATGTTTGGAATCATCTCGATTCAAAACACCATCCTTATAATACTAAGGTACCATAAATGTAATGCAATGTAGTTTGCAGATGTATTAAGTCGTTTTGAGCTCTGGTCCTGAATCAAAACAACTGCTATTATTATTTTCCTGGGAATTGTTGTATCTAATTATAAATTAAGTGACTTCATAAACACATTGGTATTTTTCTGCAACTGCATCAGTGCACGCATGTAGGTATGCTGCATAGGTAGAGATAATGACCTTTTTACAGAACTCTTTGCACACAAGTAATTTTTATCTGCAACAATTGTAGTCTACTTCAATTCTTAAAGTAAAATTCTTCTTATTTCTTTGCAAAAATTTGGTCAAATTGTCAAATAGTTTGGATCCTGATGAGACGCCACATTATGCGGCATCTAATCTGGCTAAGACTGGATCAAAACTGCCTGCATATACTATATAGGTAATCATAGTTATGTCATTAGCATGCAAACAGTTAATGTGTCACTGATAGACACATTGCCTTTAATCGGTAGCTAGAACCAAGTTACATAAGACCTTTGCCAACAGTGTAGGCCAGATCAAAGGCTACCAGTGGGAGCCCTTTGATCACAGTCAATAGTTTTAATTGTAAAAATAGTTTTCTTCCGTGATAAAATTTGGTACAATTTTTGTTCAATTAATATAATTATTCAGCAAGAGACGAGCGAGTTTTACTTATTCAACAGATTAACAGTTACAGACTGGTTAGAAATAGACACAAAATGCAGTCAGTCTATTTTGGTTACAGAATTCCATCCAGACCCTTCAACTCTCAACCTGATCAAGATGCATACATTTTGATGCCTTTAACCCATTACCTCATAGACTACTTTTAGACCCAACCGTTTTGAAAAGATCTACCGAAAAGGAGCATATACTGTACACAAAAGGGAAACTTTAGAAATGTGGAGCAAATGCTCTATTTATCACAATGGTTTCAAAAAGTGACTTTTACAGAGGCGCCAAAAGGCGTCATTATGAAGGAATGGGTTAATCAGGGCCTGCTGATTTTACGATTTCTGCCATGGCCAAAAAAATCCTATGTACAAATGCCATTACAGTAATGATGAAATTACTTCTTACATGAATATTCATGAGGTAAAATATTAACCAGTGACATCATTTCTCTTAAAATCTAATTTCATAAAAGTATTTTTTGGTGTAAATCATTGTACAAGTGAGCAGGAGCGCTCTACACTGTTTGCAAATGCCAGTTACTCATTTTCAGCATTCAAAGAGTTAATTAGATCCATGAACCATATTCACTACAGTAAAGCCTCTCTATAACAGCCACTAAATTGTGTTAATTAGTTGGTATTTAGGGCAGGTGGCTGCTTTAAGCAAAGTGAAAGTAAAACAGAACGCTCCAATAGGAGCGTTCTGTTTTACTTTCACCTTGCTTTAAGCAGCCACCTGCCTTTAGCACAAAATACCTAATGAAATCTAGTGGCCATTATAGAAAGGTTTTACTGTATTACAGCTAAGCTCCGAAGTATCTGGGAAAAAATGTCACTTATACTGGGAAAAATTAGCCTGTCTCTTATAGTTACTTCATCATATGCACAACTTGGATAAGATTGACGAGATATGTTTATCTTGAGCTTCTAATCCATTAGTTAAGATGTGGGCACTTCCTATAATGAAATCTTCAATGAAATTTAAAACTTTTATTGTGAGATTCACATTTCCCATAGGAGACTAGGATTCTGGTAAATTTTGAATTATTCAATTTACATCCATGTCAGCTTCTTAGATAAGACTTCAAGTCGTTTTGATTTCATTAAAGAATATTTTATCACCAAGACTGGTGACAAATACAGGATAGAGGAACCAATATTAAGTCTGTGCATGCATGCTATGAAATTTTGTCTGCTGCTCAATTTGCGTTTGCATCATTTTCAAAACTACAAATTTTCTTTCTAATTCTTTGCAGAAGTTGAGCCTGAGTGACAGATCTCAGATTAGGACCTATATATTTGTGTGACCTGATCTGGAATCAAACTATTTGCACTATAGGTCATAAATGATGGAAGAATCTGCCGCAAGCATGCAAAGAGTTAATTTTCATGAATTATGTGGACGAATTTTCACAAAAAGTTTGTGCAAGACAATTTTATAGATCCAATGTATCACGACCATGGTCCATGCTTATAAAGCTTTTAGTTGAGTCTGAGTTTCGTTCTCAGGCTTTTGATTGGTCAGATTTGAGTTCTCAAGCTTTTGATTGGTCAGATTTGAGCCAAAAGCTTGAGAACGATCTCAGACTCAACTAAAAGCTTTATAAGCATGGACCCAGGACTGAAAAAATCTGTTTTATCCCTTTACTCCATGAATATTCATGTAAGAAATAATGTATGTATGAATATCAGTTAGGTTGATCTTTTAACCCTTTCCCTGTTCTACGTTTATTCCAATTTTCAATACCTACTGAATATTCATTAACAAAATAGTTATAAAGAAATATCGAAGGTGGAACATTGTAGATATTTCAGAAAGCAAAGAAACATACCTATCAAATTATATTAGCAAACAGAGCAGACCCTGATCAGACGGCTCCTCTAGGAGCAGTCTGATCTGGGTCTACTCTGTTTGCAAATGCGTGAAAACACGTTTATATGAGGGAAAGGGATAATTGTAATGTATAATTATGAGCAAGGGAGGTTATATGATAAACAAGAGGGCCAGAATGGCCCTGACATCGCTCACCAGGCAATCAGAGGAGAAGATGTTCAAAGTTTTCACTATATGTTTCTAGAGAAAACTAGCCACCCCTGGGGCGGGCAAATTTTGATCCAAGGGGCATAATTTATACAACTTTTGTAGAGGACCTGAACATGATGCTATGTGCCAAATATGAAAGCTGAGGAAAATATTTTCAAATTTGACACTATATGTTTCTATTGCAAACTGGCTACCCCTGGGGTGGGGCCAATTTTGACCCCGGGGGCATAATTTATATAACACTTGTAGAGGACCTGAACATGATGTTATGTGTCAAATATGAAAGCTGAGAACCTTCCAGTTTCTGAGGAGAAGACTTTCAAAGTTGTCACTATATGTTTCTATTGAGACATGGCTACCCCTGGGGCGGGCCAATTTTGACCCCTGGGGCATAATTTATATAACTTTTGTAGAGGACCTGAATATGATCCTATGTGCCAAATATGAAAGCTAAGAACCCTGTAGATTTAGAGGAGAAGATTTTCAAAGTTTTCACTATATGTTTCTATTGAAAACTGGCCACCCCTGGGGCGGGGTCAATTTTGACCCCAGGGGCATAATATATATAACTTTTGTAGAGGACCTGAACATGATGCTATGTGCCAAATATGAAAGCTGAGAACATTCCAGTTTCAGAGGAGAAGATTTTCAAAGTTTCACTATATGTTTCTATTGAAAACTGACCACCCCTGGGGCAGGGCCAATTTTGACCCCTGGGGCATAATTTATATAAATTTTGTAGAGGACCTGAACATGATGCTCTGTGCCAAATATGAAAGCTGAGAACCCTGTAGATTCAGAAGAAAAGATTTTCAAAGTTGTCACTATATGTTTCTATTAAAAACTGGCTACCCCTGGGGCGGGGCCAATTTTGACCCCAGGGCCATAATTTATATAACTTTTGTAGAGGACCTGAACATGATGCTATGCGCCAAATATGAAAGCTGAGAACCCTGTAGATTCAGAGGAGAAGATTTTCAAAGTTGTCACTATATGTTTCTATTCAAAACTGGCTACCACTGGGGAGGGGCCAATTTTGACCCAAGGGGCATAATTTATATAACTTTTGTAGAGGACCTGAACATGATGCCATGTGCCAAATATGAAAGCTGAGAACCCTGTAGATTCAGAGGAGAAGATTTTTCAAAGTTTTACTATACATTTCAATAGAAAACAAGGCACCCCTGGGGCGGGGCCAATTTTGACCCCAGGGGCAAAATTTATATACCTTTTGTAGAGGACCTAAAGATGATGCTATGTACCAAAGATGAAAGCTGAGAACCCTGTAGATTCAGAGGAGAAGATTTTTAAAGGTTCAAATTGTTGACGCCCGACGACGCACACCGCACGATGCACGACGGACGAAGGATGACGACGGACGACGGACATCAAGTGATCACAAAAGCTCACCCTGAGCACAAAAGTGCTCTGGTGAGCTAAAAACAAAACAATAAAACAATTATCAACTTCAGTGTCTAGTTCCTGAGTTGAAACAACATAATTATATGCTGAAGACTGACATGTATATGGCATTATAAACATTCAGTCATGCTCACCCTAACCAGTGACTTTATTCAACATTTTGGCTGGGTGGTTGTGGTAGTCTAAGCTACAAATTGTTCACTCTCATCGCTAGAGCAGCCATGTAATTTCAGCTCCATTACTAGTTGCCCAAATCTTTACTCTGACAGTAAGATGATGTTGTTTTGGTGCTGACATGCTTGTTTTACATTGTATAATTATGATGTTAGTACAAAATCTGGATCATCTACAAGCTTTAGGTTTACTCGTGAGCATAATTCTTTAACCCTTTACTCCATAAATATTCATGTAAGAAATTATGACATCATGAATTACAATTAAGTGAATTTGTATAACCCTTTCCCTGTTCTATGTTTATTACAAATTTCAATACCTACTGAATATTCATGGACAAAAAGGTTATTATGAAATATGGAAGGTGGAGCACTGTAGCCATTTTAGAAAGTAAAGACACAGATTTTTGAAATTCTTTTAGCAAACAGAGTAGACCCTGATCAGACGGCTCCTCTAGGAGCCGTCTGATCTGGGACTACTCTGTTTGCAGATGCGTGAAAACACGTTTATATGAGGGAAAGGGATTAAGGCAAATGAACACTGGAATTCATGAATTTCATGGCCAAGGCAGACACTGTAGAATAAGGTCTACATTATCCAATAAACAAACACTGAGCAGACCCTGATCAGACAACTCGTACAAAAACATCACATCTAGGTCTACTGTGTTTGCAAATGCACAAAAGAGTGAATGTATGAAATGAAGGGTTGAGATAATGCAAGCATCTGAAAATCAATACATTACTGCAAACATTGCAGAAAGGTACCAAATTTGGATCATCTAGATGATGCATTCATGACAGGTATGAAGATTATGCAAGCCTGATGACAGCATATGGAACACCTCGGGATTTCTATATTAACCCATTCCCTGTTGCATATTCATGAAAGAAATAATAATATCTTTAATTATTTATTAGCTGAACTTTAACAATAGCATATGTACACAGTCCTTTTAGCACTGGAAGAAACTATAGTCGGATCTATTATAATTTCAAAAGCAAACAGCACAGACCCTGATCAGACGGCTCCTTTAACCCTTTCCCTCATATAAACGTGTTTTCACGCATCTGCAAACAGAGCAGACCCAGATCAGACGGCTCCTAGAGGAGCCGTCTGATCAAGGTCTACTCTGTTTGCTAATAGAATTTGATAGATCCGTATCTTTGCTTTCTAAATTGTCTACAATGTTTAACCTTGCATATTTCTTTATAACTATTTTGTTATTGAATATTCATTAGGTATTGAAATTTGAAATAAACATAGAACAGGGAAAGGGTTAATCTGGGTCTACACTGTTTGTGACAATGTGATAAGGCATTTATATTCGGGAAAGGTTTAAACAAATCAGAAACAATACTGTGGCCATCATACTGACGGTCTACTTTCAACATGAAAGTCGCAGAATCAGCAATATTGATTTAAATATAATTTTGTAAAACTAGTGAGGCATTTTGAAACATAAAAGGACTGCAATGTTAGAAACTTTCTTTTTGTCTGGCAAGATGAATAATAATTGTGACACATACAGGCCCTACATTTGTGCAACACATAATGAGAACTTCTATGGGACAAATCACACCAATAAATAAGTGTATAAGGGGGTACTTTTCTGAATTTACAATAAACTGCTCAGTAGTTACAATTGACTCAGCAGGTGGCTATGGAAAATCAGACTTGCACATTGTAAATAAAACACTGCCAAAATATGACTACGTCAAAAATTATGAACTGCCAAATGAGGTCATTCAGTTGTGCTTTTCATTTGTCAAAAACACACAATTGCCACCTCTGATCTGTTTCTACAGTTTGCAGATAATAGTGCATATGTATCCCACATTCAGTGGATTAAACTCAAAAGGATAAATCATAGCAACACAGCTTATTTAAAAGGTTTGCCAGACATACGGTTATGTAAATTTAATTACTTTTGTGTGAAAAATAGCACTCAATTGAACTTTAAATTATCGATATTTTGCCTTTAAATCAAATAACCCTACATACACATCTGCTGCCCCAACCAAAATAATATCTTATTTCAAATCTGCTAAAGAAAATAATGTCGAATTTTTAAGAGGAATTATAGAGAAAAGAAAACAGGAAGATAATTATCAAATGGATGAGTGCATATTAATTCAAACCAACAGAGCAGACTATGAGAGACAGATGTATACATAGATTGAGCAGACAGTAAATCAAAAGATGAAAACAGAGGGAAAAGAGAAGCAGAGAGAACAAGATGAGTTCGTGAAACACTACACTATCAAAACACCCCCTCAAAATGCGCAGCTTCATGAGATACACATGCATGCCAAATATCAAGTCTCTATCTATACTGGTTTAAAAGTTAAAGTCAGTGATTTGATCTATATATCTGACCTCTGACCTTGAAGGATGACCTTCACCTTGACATATCACCCCTGAAAATGTGCGGCTTTATGAGATACATATGCATGGCAAATATCAAGTCTCTTTCATTCTGTACAGGCTAAAAAGTTATGAGTAATGTAAAGTTGTCCTCAAACAGACAAACAGACAGACATACAGACAGGGCAAAAACGACATGCACCCCTAGATCTGAGCCGTGACTGCACTTTTCTATTTATAGAAGTTGCAACCATTCTAATTTGTGGGTAAGTGGACAATGGTTGTCACAAGAAGCTCGTAGTAATCGTGCAGTATTAGTATATATATGCTTATTACAAGTCTGTATAACCACAGGTAACTCCGGAACAAATACAAGGTTTGTGACGCCTTTTACCTCTACTGGTGGACTCGTCCTAAAGGTCACAGCTCATGGGTCAAAATCAAACTATAGTGAGATACATGTATCACTGATACATTACAATGAAATTCAATTATTGTATAAATACAAAGCAAAACAAGATGTGTTTGTGAAACACTATGCCCCCTCATATATTTGACCTCTGACCTCGACTTCTGACCTTGACCTTGACATGTCACCCCTCAAAATGTGCAGCCTCATGAGATACACAAGCATGCCAAATATCAAGTCTCTATCTCTACTGGTCCAAAAGTTATGGCCAATGTTAAAGTCGGTGATTTGACCCATATATTTGACCTCTGACCTTGAAGGATGACCTTGACCTTGACACGTCACCCCTCAAAATGTGCGGCTTCATGAGATACATATGTATGCCAAATATCAAGTCTCTATCTATACTGGCTCAAAAGTTATGACCAATGTTAAAGTTGCTGACAAACAAACAGACAAACAGACAAACAGACAGGGCAAAAACAATATGCCCCCCGACTATCGTCTATGGGGGCATAAAAAAAAGCCATAGCAAACAGTAGATACTGAGAAATAATTTTTGTAACACAAGCTAAAATGAGCAGACTGACGAAACAGTTTCTACAAAAGATTGAATCAGTATTTCCGGAGAAGATTTTGAAAGTTGTACTCCATAGCCATATATATTGAAAATCAGCCCCTTCCATGGCCATCATGTTTTTCGTCCAATAAAAACAAATTTAAAGAAACTAATAGATTATCAACCAAGAAATACTTGTGTAAAATTAGTTTGCATTAAGATCATTAGATGTGAAGATTTTTGAAAGACACTATATAGCAATATATGGAAAATTAGCCCTACTCTGGTGGCCATGTTTTTTTGTCCCATAAAGTCAATTATTAGTTTTTGCGGACCACATCTACCGCCTAAACAATATGCTATTGTACATGTGAAAGCCGAATACTTTCCAGGAAGTAATAGTAGATGATCAGCAATGGAACATATCTGAAGATATGACTTTTAATTGAATCAGTACTTTCTGAAAATATTTTCGAAGTGTTTACACCTAGTTGCCAGGAAATTGGTACTACTCAAGAACCATTCCTGTGAGATCTTATGACAATGGCCCAGTTTTTGAGGGGGAGATGTTTTTTAAATAACTGTTGATGATGGATGACAATGACAGACAGACACAGCACTATCCCAATAACTCACAGTCACCTTAACACCTGGTACCATGCGAGCTAAAAATATAAGAAGAAAATACCAGCACCTCAAAGACAGAAAGACTTGTGCCAAAGAAATGTCTTAAAGCTTGTACACCGAGACAAACAGCATCACTCCATACAGGACAACAAGCAGTACTGTTCCTGTCATTTACAAGGCCTATAAAGGCAGGAAAGTCAATACAGTAATTCCTCTCTCATGTTCTTGAATTGATTTCCAACTTTCATTTAAGCAATCGATAGTTAAATTGCCCGCACATGGAACTGATAAGACCAGAGTCTGTCACTTTTACAACTGAACAAGGAATATTCGGATATGGACCATGGTTTATGTCCTTGGACAGAAACAACCGTTACTTATCACAATAACTGTGACGTATGTCATATACACAAAATACTCAAACAAAATGACTGTGTTGGTCATATATCGCTCACCTGGGTAGCCAGTCCAGATCATAATAATAACAGATCAATGTCTTATCTTATGGATTATTCAGATTTATGGTTAAGTACTAATTTACCCACATTCTAGCTTAATGTAATTTACATTAGAATAGAAATGATGCAATTATGTATCTTTTTTTTCCAACTAAGTGTTATCTTTTTTCCAACAAGAGATGTCTTTTAAAATAAAAAAAAGAAGAAATAAAGTACCTAATTATAGTCTACTTTCAGTCCAAAAGACCGCTCAGGCGACTGTACATTTACTCCCCTGGTCATTGAGTCATTCGCCTACAATATTGAGCATTGCTAACATATGGCACAATCATGCAGTCGTAGTACTGGCTAGTGACCCTCACAGGTATCCATTTTAAACCCTGGGTGGAGAGGAGGTGCGGATGGGGGACAAGATGAAAAGCGCCTCTGAAATTTCTGGGAGGGACCAGGATTTGAACCACGGACCTCCGGATTGGTAGTTACCATTAGACCACCGCACACCATATAAAGGAGAATTGTTTAAACTCTATGACCTACTTATATGCAGTGCCAATATGCAATGCAGAGCTACAGATAACGGTGCATACTCAAATACTAAAATCGTCATTTCTCCATCAAACCCTATGTTGTTGCCACTCTTTAGAATCGTCTGGAAGAGATTATTCTAAATAGTGGTCACACCATTCGGTTTGGTTGAGAAATAACGAAGTTATACTTGAAAATATTTTAATCTACACATCTTATCTGGAGGACTGGGACGAGTTATATAATTTTAATAGAGGCTCACCTTATGCAGGAGTTCAGCACTTCATGAATATTCATTAACTTAATTTTAGTAAGTTAAAATTTCAGAATCAAATCGTTGGCTTAAACAAAAACTGTAGGATCAGATCTATACAATTTCAGAAGCAAACAAAGCAGACCCTGATCAGACAGATCCTATAGGAGCCGTCTGATCTGGGTCTGCTCAGTTTGCAAAGACATGAAAAGACGTTTACGTCAAGGAAAAGGTTACTACATTTCCATAGATGATAGATGTGATGAAGGAAAGGGTCAATATATAATTTTTCTCCATAGAATCTGATGATCAATATGATTAACTTGGATTATACTGGATTATTGAATGCATAGTTTACAGCTATAACAAAACCAACTTAAAACATATTACTACATTTTCTCATCAGGATCCAAACAGTTTGACACGCTTATAACATTTTTACAGCTGGTGATAACTGACATGCTGATAACATTTTTTTACAGCAGATGACATTTACTAGGAGTGCAAAGATTTAAAGTTGAGATTGGTTACCAAACTCAATAGCATTTGACTGCATGTTGCATCCTAAAGACCAAACCCATCCATTTAACAGAAATTAATAGAATTTGATATTTGAGCTCTGTGTACCTACATGTATGGAGTACACAGGAAGTACCTGACAGTAGCATAGTCATGTGTAATTCTTGAGCTGTTAAGTATGACAAACTGATAAATGACCCTCAAAGAATAATTCAGCTCTATTCTACATGTAATCTAAACATATGTGTTGTAGTGTTTGGTTTTCAATATCTAAAAGCAAAACGTCAAATTCACACACACAGCAAAGATAGAATAGGAGATATAAAGAATTTTAGTACAATGTCCTCAAAAGAAACTTTGGGATATATACAAACTTTATTCACATGACAAATTAGCTGTCAGCTGCATATATATATGTATAAAAACAAACTGCAGTCTTTAATGAGGGTCTAAATTGCCTGCAGATTTACTTATCAAATTACTAATAATAAATACTGAAATAATACAAGATACAGGACCTGATATAATCCTTTTTAAAATGTGCTCATTAATTTAACCCTTCAATACAGGAAACTACTTTACTGGCATTTTCTAACAATCTGCTAACAGTGTAGACCCAGAGCACAGAAGTATTAGATGAACTTCTGATCTGGATCTGCAGTTTGTCATTTAAAAATTATTCTTAGAAAGTTTACCCTTTCATGCTTAATGGACTCTACCGTTATATAATGGTGGAACATTCCATTTGGAAAAGTAAGTATTCTATGGGTAAATTAATCTACACTTTGCAAAACCTCAGAATGCATATTTCTTCTAGTAAAACTGCAACACACCTGAATCTCTGAAAGAAGCTAAACCATCTGTGAGCCACACAATGTGAGCAATGAATACAGATATAATTTAGGCTCTATGCCAAATAGAAAGCAACAAAAATATTTAGGTCACCATAACCTTTCCACATAAACACTGACATTAATACACAATATCACAGTGTGCGGTTTCCAAATTGTTGGAACTGATGACATCTACATAGAGCTACATTGAAATATCTTATTTGAATTTGCTGATGTACAAATTTACTGGTTATACACATAAAATGTATTTTTTTTAATTAGACAACTTATCTTGAAGCCTGCATTTGAACCACTAAAATTTAAATTTCACCTTAAAAGTCTTCTGTTAAGAATCAAAATATTGCAATAATTACATGTATGGGTTATAATCGTGTTTTATTGTAATGTAAAAAATCGGGGGGGGGGGGGGGGGGTGTTTATCTGGCAGCTAAAGACCACCCAGTCAGCTCAGTGAATGATAGACTCATGTTCAAATCCCAACTTCTGTATTAGGAGTCATGGACAAGGGTTTAAAACATACGATATGTTGTGTGGGAATATGAATTCGCAGACACAGGAATCCTACCGTAAGTATAGCTTACATTTTGTCGCATTGTCAAGATTGTTTAGTTACAATTTTCAGACAAATCACCCTATTCCTTTCGAGCCTACTTGTTTATGTCCGCAGGAGTTCTCTCCCTTGTGCGAAAATTTACCTTTATCGGTCAGCGGCTGTAACCGGTGGTTTCCCAGGGTAAAGCATGAAAGAAATTGCCAACGCGCCAACTTGCACGTGTGTGCCAGACAAATATTGTACCTCAACACTTCCTTAATTGATTCTTGGCCAAAACAATACATTGCAATCTATCTGTACTTACCTAGATCCACGTGAAAACACAAACGTACAAGACGACACAAACACACAACAAAATGGCGGACGGCGCTTCCCAGAATGCCATAGAAAAATTGTAAACACAGAACGCTACCGATAGCACGTGTTTTCATTCACAAGGGACAGTACTTCGCTGATAAAGAGTTTTCAAGATAAAATTCTAATCGTCATGACTACATTGATATTTCTGGCTGAGTTGTTAATTTTCTAATCACATTAACCGCATATTTAAACCTAGTTACATAAATAAAACAACCGAAACTACAGGTATTTCGACTACTTTTAACCACAGGAGACCGTCACAATGAAGTATGAACAGAAAAAAATGTATAAACGCTATATAGATCTAGATCTAGATCTATAGTGTCATACATTTTTTTTCTGCTGAGGTTCATACTTCATTGTGCCGGTCCCCTGTGCTTTTAACCGACCTAGTCATATATAGATCTAGATCCAATCTACGGAAGTTTATGAGTCCCTTTATCCATTTTTAGTAGATCTAGATCTATAATTACTTGATTAATTTGTATATAATAGTAGATCTATTAGATTCTATGGACACGAGAATATTTTGCTAGATCTATGGCAGAACCAATTATTATTTAACGAGAAAACCACGACCATGCAGACCAGAGACATCATTTTTTTATTTTATACAGTGCTCCCTCCCTACAACGACCCTCTCAATAACGATTCCCTCCTTACAACAACGCATGTCACTGTTTCCGAAACAACAAGGCTCCAGAAACAACTTTTTTCCATCGTATTTTCTTTATGCCTCCATCAAACCCTATGTTGTGACGACTCTTTAGAATCGTCACTTTGTGACGATTCTAAAGAGTGGTCACAACTTTGTGACGATTCTAAAGAGTGGTCACAACATAGGGTTTGATGGAGGCATAACGGTTTTAGTTCTTGAAATACACCTTATCTGGTGATCTGCAAACAAGCTAATTATGTTTGATTTTCCCTCCTCATAACAACTCCCTCTGAACAACACATACAATCTTCGTATCCCAAAGGGTGTCATTGTAGAGAGGGAGCACTGTATAGATTCTACATGTAGCCTACATGTAGATCTATGTAGATCTATAGCCTATGTCTCTGTGCAGACGACTGCTTCAGAGACCGTCTGATCAGGGTCTTACCGTCTCAACTCTTTTTACTAAAAATGCGTTTCTATGAGTAAACTTAATATATTTTCTCCATTGATGGTAGATGTGATTAACGACCGGGTTATTAGATGCATTATAGATCTAGATCTGTTTACAGTTAAAACACGTGACAATAGTCACTCCCTATAAAGAACTAGATCTAATTTTAAACATTTGAGATATGATTTTTCAGAATTTTACATTAATAATATAAACTGTTAACAATCGATGTAGGTATTGCCAAGTTATGGCAGAATGAAAATTCAAATTATTTATGTAGATCTAAATGTCCACAATATGGCGGCAGCGCGCTTGTGACGCCACTCGTCAACGTTTGTTATAGATTCTATAGGCTATAATGTTTTTATCCTTTCCCTCAAATCGACAGAGCAGATTAATAGAATCAAGCATGGGTTTTGTTAAAGACGGGAGTTTCTATACCCGAGGTTGGTCTGTTCCAGTCGGAAACGAGCTTTAGCGAGTTTCCGATAGGAACAGACCAACCGAGGGTATAGAACCCCCCGGCTTTAACAAATCCCATGCTTGATTATTTTTCTCGCTGAAATACGCCCTAAAACCAAGAAAATTAACGAAATCGTGAAGTACTACTTTACATTGCGTAATACGACTTCCATATCTAATAGCAACAGACCGCAGCATAACTTTAGGCGTGACACCAAATTCTTGCATACAACGTGCTGTTGTAGTCCCGCTAGACCATGTATTAACAAGGCGATTCTCGTGCTCACGCGCTGTTGTTGACCGGTTTTAATTATACCTATTACGGGCCTAAGGTAAACAATGGACGCGAATGCTACAGCGTTTTGACCTAAGCTAGGTGAACGCCGGGGTGTGAGTATTTCCAGGAGCACCGACAATGAACTGTTTTTACTTTTTAGTGATAGACATATTGAATGAAATTCCGTGTAAACGGTATTTGATACAATCATGAATTGACGTCGAAAAGAAAACAGTGGCCCAGAAACAGCATAATCGCCGAAGTGTCAAAGAAGTGTATAGTTTTGCTGCCGTTGTTTTGCCTGTATTTTGAAGAATTAAATTGATGCAGGAGAGCAGAAAATTGGTTTTATGCAAGAATAGCGTTAATACACGTTTGTTTTCTGTCTCGGGAATGTTGTTGCCCTCGCCCTTCGGGCTCGGGCCAACAACAGTCCCTCGGGACACTGCAGATGTTATTGCCCGAAAAAACGTGTATTAACCCTCTAATGACGTCATTTGTTATGACAACCACAAACGTTACTTTTTGGCGTAAATATAAATGACTGAGTGACTACAAAACAACGTCTTCGGTTAATTAAATATGCTTTTAAACTGTTTATATGATAAATAGAATTTCATATTCGTGCTAATTACTTACATTAATTTCAATTCATAAGGTTGTTGCCTATAGAAATGTTGGTATAATTCTGTAAGAAGTCCTTTTTTACTTCCCTTGTATTGATTTTACCCAATCGCGCGTATGAATACACTAGTCACGGGGTGTTCCAGATAAGGATTTCTAGTACGGCTATTTTTAGTAACTCAGCTTATCTAGCACGACTGAGAACCGAGAAAGCTATTGTAGGAACCGTCCAATCAGGGGCTGCTCCTTTTGGGTATGAAAAAAGTATGAATCTGATTCTGCAGTTTCTTCCTTGCTCAAGAGGTCACTATAAGGTTAAGCTTATTAATAATTATATTCATACATGTACATACATGTACATTCATCATTGCACACGTGAATATTTATGAGGGAAAGGGTTAACTCATTCCCGCATAGGCTATTTTTAGACCCAACCTCTTTGATTAAATCTACCAAAAAGGAGCATTTACTAGAGAAAAAGAAATGTTCAGAATTTTGTAGTTTTGAAACCATAGTGATAAATATTTATCACAATGGTTTCACAAAGTGACCTTTATAGAAGCGTCAATTAAAAGGCATCAATATGCGGGAATGGGTTTTAAACCAGATACATACATGTATACATACACATGTACATGTATGTATATGTTTCTGGTTAAACTAAGCTTTTAGGTGAACTAAAAGCGGGAGAGGGGCATATAATAGGTGAACAATTTGCACTTGTCCTTGGAATTGTCCAAATCCAATCTACTGATTTTATCAAGATTTATTAAATATTGCTGTAGATTTAGTAATCTGTCTATGTAGCCTACACGAGGGCCTAGATGTAGGGCCCATAAGGCAAGTTGTACATTTGTGCATATAGATATTGGATTGTACGTATTATAATTATCTAGGTCTAACTGTTAATTTTATACTAGTTGCGTGTCCTTTCAAATCTAATGAATCATTACTGTTGCTGTATAGTAACCTGCTTTCAACCAGAATGTAGAAGTCAAATATATTGCCTGTTATTTCCATTCGCAATATTGATAGCAACTGATATATAATCAGAGAGACCTAGCCATATCGCCATATATATTATATTTACAATAAAGTACATGTAGTTATAGTCTGTTTTCAGTCCGAATGACCGCTCAGCCGACTGCACATTCACTCACCTGGTTATTGAGCAGTTCGCCTACTTCAACTCCTGGGCGGAGAGGAGACGAACTCGTGCGGGCGGGGGACACTGGAACGCGTAGTATAATACTATATAAAGGTGTGTGTATATAGTAGTATACTATACGATTTTTCAGAACTTCTTTTTCTGTCAAAGTATGATGTCTAAACTTATTTGAAGATGTGTTTCAGTAGTATTCGTGAAATGGTGACGCGCCTGGCACCTGGGGTCCAGCCGGTATTCGACCACGGACCCCTGGGTTATCAGCCCATTGCTCAACCACTAGGCCAAGCTACCACCCGAATGAGATGTACAAAATTGTTAAACATCAAACCCAGAACTCTCTCAGTCCGTGTGCCTTAAAAAAGAGGTGAACTACACGCTACTGAATCCACATTATTATGACCAAAAAAAAATAGACAAAGTTTACACATACACTAGTATGCATATTTGACTACATCCTCATATAACCATTCCTAAACATCCTCATATGAAACGTTTCTATACTAAATTGCCCTTGAGTACTATACCCTCCTCTGCAATATAAAATCCTCAGAAATCGAGCTGGGGTATGTACGACATTTAACAGTGGCCATGGCTCAAGCGCAGAAAGTGGAATCAACAGCTAGCCACCAACGCCACCATGGCAACATTCCCGTCGATTCCGTATCGGAATACGCGAAACGGACACTATTAATTTACTATCCGTCCGTTGACCAACTGGTTGCAGAACTGGAAGAGTGCCCTGTAATCACCAACAACAGGTTCAAAGCGCAGGGCAAACTTAATGTACCTGATACAAAGTCTTGTCTATGAATTGATACCTGCTCATGAAGGTGCCATTTTTGACACAGTTCATGACGACTTCGGTGGAGATTGTGAAAGTTTCAGACGTGAAGTTGCCCGCTGGAAAGCAGGGCGGTCTTTGGAAGAAACAATTTCAAAGCATTCTGACCTGAGTGCGACTTTAACACATCTCCTCCTAGTGACGCATTTTTGGGGCCTTTGTAAAAGTCACATTCTGAAACCAATGGTTCCCAAACTACACAATTCTAAAATTCCCCTTTTCTATTGTTAATGCTCCTTTTCGGTAGATTTGTTCAAAGAGGTTGGGTCTAAAAATAGTCTAGGAGGGAATGAGTTAAAAGACACTAACAAAACTCTGTATCCAGACACTTTCATATCTGATGGAGCGTTTCGCCATGCCGGTCCCAACAGCCTCAGATAAGAGGCAGTTCGGTATTATTGGAAGGGTGAAGAACTACAGTAAAGCCCCTCTGAACCGGAATTATTGTAGAAAATAACATAGGTACGTTAAAGCAAGTGGCTGCTTATAATGCAGGGTGGACGTCATGCAGAAAGCTCGTAGAGGAGCTTTCTGCACGACGCTCAGCCTGCATTAAGATGCAACATGTCTCCAAAACCGATGTTTATTAATACTAATTGAACGTTTTACGTAACTCTAGAGGTATTACTGTTCACGAAATATACCGTAAAACCTCTCTATAACGGCCACTTAATTGTGTTAATTAGTTGGTACATGTATTTAGAGTAGGTGGCTGATAAACCTTTCCCTGTTCTATGTTCATTCCAAATTTCAGTACTTACCGAATGTTCAAAATAGTTATAATGAAATATGGAAGGTGGAACATTGTAGCCATTTTAGAAAGTAAAGAGACATATCTTGAAATTCTTTTAGCAAACAGAATAGACCCTGATCAGAGGGCTCCTCTAGGATCTGGGTCTACTCTGTTTGCAAATGCGTGAAAACACGTTTCTATGAGGGAAAGGGTTATTTAAAGCAGTTTGAAAGTAAAACAGAACGCTCCTATAGAAGCGTTCTGTTTTACTTTCACCTTGCTTTAAGCAGCCACCTGGCTTTGACACAAAATACTTGATGTAATTTAGTGGCCGTTATAGAGAGGTTTTACTGTATACTATGTCCGCTTCAAACGTCTGTCTGAACTAGCAATGCTACCTTACAGACATATATAGACATTTGGCATTGATGACGTCATCACACAGTTGGCAGGCAAAAAGGACACACAGATAGACCTGTTTATTATGAACATGACCAGAGCTCGTGTTTGTTTAATATTTAGCCTTATTTCAAATCAAATCTACCGATCGAGTAAAGGGTTTGTTTGATGAATTTCCGTACTAAATAAAGCACTCCAAAACGCACCAGATTGCACCATTGCTTTCAAACGTTTTTCGAGGGGATGCACCCAGATCCCGCTACGCCCCTGCATTCGTATTAACAAGTTGTGCTTGACATTTAAATTCCTTATGAGTGTTCATTTGTTATCATCTTTCCTGTTAATAGAGCTGAATAAAATCTTAGCGTTGGCCATTATTCAAAGAATTTTATAAAAACAAAATGAAAGGGGGGGGGGGGGGGGGGTTAAATCGAATATTTTATTCTTTAAATACGTGTTCTTCTAAATACAATGTAAAGTATACTTCGGTACTGCTGGACTGATTTAACCATTTACATGATGAATATTAATGCAAGAAATAATGGCATCATGAATATTTATTAGCTGAATTTTTATAACGGCATATGTACAGAGTCATATGATGTTTTCAAAATTTAGTAATGGTAGAAACTGTAGTCATATATATTATATTTTCATAAGCATACAGAGCAGGCCCTGATCAGATGGTTCCTACAGGAGACTGTGTTCTTGGTCTACTCTGTTTGCAAAGGCGTAAAAAAGCGTTTATATGAGAGAATAGTTAAGGAGTAATACTATTCCTTGCTTGTTTTATAGTATGTGATGTACAGAAGAACCTGTCCTAAGCAGCCACTCATTTATTGAGCATAGGAGTCTTAACCCTTTCCCTGTTCTATGTTTATTTCAGTTTTCAGTACCTACTGCATATGCATGGCCAAAATAGTTATACTGAAATATGGAAGGTGGAACATTGTAGCCAGCGTAGAGAGTAAAGACACAGATCTTTCAAATTCTATTAGCAAACAGAGTAGACCCTGATCAGACGGCTCCTCTATGAGCCGTCTGATCTGGGTCTACTCTGTTTTCAAATGCATGAAAACACGTTTATGAGGGAAATGGTTAAAAACAGGTGGTAGCTTAATGCTGGGTAAACGTAAATCAATGCAGCGACCTCATGTAGGAGCCTTTTGCATTACTCTTGACCTGCATTAAGCTATCACCTACATTTCAGACCCATAATTAGACCTTTTTTATGGCTGCTTAAGACGGGTTCTACCGTATGTTTGAATGCAGCTGGTAGTCATTACATGTACATGTATTATGTTTGAATAATCGAATAATAATAACTGCCTGAATAGTTATTTGCAGACCTTTTATGATGTAAAATGTTCAAGACAATGTTTTGACTTGATAAAAAACATAGAATCGGATCTATATTATGTCATAAACAAACAGAGGAGACCCTGATCAGACGATTCCTACGGGAGACGTCTTATCTGCGCCTACTCTGTTTGCAATTGCATGAAAAGGTGTATATGAGGGAAAGGGTTAAACGTTCATTGTTTATCTAAGCTGTTGAGACTTTGACCCATTTCCTCATAGGCTATTTTTTTTTTAGATCCAACTACTTTGAATAAATTTACCCAAAAGGAGCATTAACTAGAGAAAGGGAAACTTTTAGAATTTTGTAGTTTGAAACCATTGTGATAAATAGAGCATTTGCTCCTATTGGAGCAAATGCTCTTTTTATCACAATGGTATCAATAGGTGATTTTTACAGAAGCGTAGACAGGCGTATTTATGGAGGAAAGACACATATGAAGAGGATCTTACATGTGTATTTAGTATCATTTTTATCAAACGAGTCGATATAAACATAATTATGAGACAAATTTTGGCGAATGTCGTATAATTTTTCTTCAACGAGTTTTATAACTGTGATAATAGAACAACTCTAATGTTATATTCTAATCATTCTATTGCCATGTAAAAGGGGAAACAGGGAATTCTAGACACATTTATACAACATTGGTTGCACACTTACATTATGCTTGTATTACAAAGACATGAAAGAGTCGTATACATATAAAATGTGATGCATTATATTTAAGCGTTTTTGAACGCACATATCCTGTGTGAAAAGAGCGCTATATATAAATGAGGTACATGTATAATAATAATAATAAGTTTGCAACACTACCAATTAATTTGATAACTCCGTTATTGCATCTACTTTTCCAGAAAGGGTAACACATAATTTCACGTGTTTTATTTTGTCATTTTGAATATTTAATTCGCTTGATACCCGGTATGACTTTATGATTAAAATGTTGTTAACCCATAAAACACATGTCAAACGGTGTTTTGCCAACCAGTCCCCCACCCACCCCACCCCCTATCTTAGGCGTTTTGCTACAGTTATGGGCCATGTGACGCTTGGTAGTTTTTTTATTTACTTTTTTTGACATTATGTTAAGATTGATTCCCCAATTAATGAAATATATATCCTGAAGTAAAGTTACCGGTAGTTAACAGTGAATTTTTCAGTGAGAAAGATAATTTGTACAAACGACAAATAAGTTGGACGCTGGCTCCAGTCTACACTAGTAAGCCTACTTTTTTAAACGTCTCCTTCATGCATGTAATTCGCTCGTGCAATTAGATGTCAAGTTGTTTAACCATTTCCTTCATATAAACGTATTTTCACGCATTTGAAAACAGAGTAGACCCCGATCAGGATATGCTCTGTTTGCTAATGGAATTTGAAAGATATGTTTCTTTACTTGCTAAAATGGGTACAATGTTCCACCTTACATAATCCATTATAACTATTTTTCATGACTATTCAGTAGGTTTTGAAATTTGGAATAGAACAGGGAAAGGGTTAACCCTATATCTGACAGAGACGCCTTTGCTAACACAGATGACGGTCTGCTATGTTTGCTTGTGGAATTACATATGCATGTAGATATGATTCTAAAGTGTCTGCAATGACCTTAATACCCATGTGTTCATTTGCCATTAAATCATTCAGCTAATAGATATTTATGCTGCCATTATTTGTTACCTGAATTTAAATAAGGTAAAGGGTTAATCAGAGTATCCTATACTTATCTTAACCATTTACTCCATGAATATTCATGTAAGATATAATGACACCATGAATATTAATTAGATTATTATTTTTTTATAAGAGAACATGAACACATGCACTTTTGAGCATTGTGGAAACTAGAATATGATCTATATTATATCAGAAACAAACAGAGCAGACCTTGATCAGACCGCTCTTATATGAGCCGTCTGATCTGGGTCTACTCTGTTTGCAAAGGCGTAGAAAGGTGTATTTATGGAGTAAAGGGTCAATATCTCTTTCCACAAGTCTTGTTTCTTCGCGTTCATATCTTGTTCTCTTATACCTTAATGCATTGTATCTTCTTCCATAGGCGAAGTTGATATCTAGTTCTCTCGAAATTTACATCGTTCTTATCTCTTGATGTCTGTATTGAGCCCTCCATGTTGATATCATGTTCCCACTAGATGAAAACTATTTCCCGCAAGATCATACATTCTTTCTACAAAGTAGATTAATTTGGGAGAAACTATCTAGTAAGAGAAGCATTGACCAGCAGCGATGTACGCATTATGTTATGGTGCGTGACGTTGTCTGTCCGTCTGGCAACACTTTCGTTTCCGTTCCACAACTCCACCAAGCTTTGTTCGAATTTCAAATAATTTCACACAAAAGGTAATCATACCCTCAGTGTATGTCGAACACATGGCCTCAACCCTTTACTCCGTAACGTTTTACGCTTTTCTACGCCTTTGCAAACAGAGCAGACCCAGGTCATATTGCTCCTATAGGAGCCGTCTAACCAGGGTCTGCTCTGTTTGCTTATAAATTTATATAGATTTGATTCTTTAGTTTTTATCATGGTCAAAAAGTCCGGTGCATTACTGCAATTTGATTGCTTTTTCAGAAATGCGTACATGATCCTGGTCGATATATTCAAGGTCTTAGCAGAGGTTGATATGTACTTATATTACTGCAATTTTCTCTTTGAACCATGACTCTAACATTTGTTATATATATAGCGGCTATGGTGCATAGCATCTGTCTATGGAAGCTGTCCCAGAATTCGATTTTATATACGAGAGGTTTATGCAATGGGTAACAACGTGTTACTTAAAAAGGGTAGACTCATAATGTGTTGCTAGCCTATTGGTCGAAATATAAGATATATACAACAAAAACTCGAGACTACAAAATTTCAGTAATGAAGAAATTGTCTTTGGAGGCAGGTGGCTGCTTAATGCAGGGTGAAAATCATGCAGAAAGCTCCTATAAGCTGCCACCTGTGTTAAAGATCAATGATGGTCCGTATTTGAGTGTTCGAATAACTGAGTTTTCACTTTTTCAAGCGACATAAACGGACTAGGAAGCCGGTAAGTGCAGTAAGCTAAATACCATAGATGCATTTTATAACGTGCTACGGAAGCATAATTGTGTCATAGTATTTTTTTGTAATTAAAACGAATGGGTAAGTTGTTTAGGCTTATATCTCGTATATGTACACTTTCTCTTAATTTCCTGTAGATATGCCTTTCTACGTCTTTACATACAGAGTAGACCCAGATCAGACGGTTCCTATAGGAGCCGTCTGATCAGGGTCTGCTCTATTTGATTATGGAATAATACATATCTGGTTCTGTTGTTATCGCCATCGCAAAAACTTCTGGTTTTTATGACACCATTATAAAATTAATATGATTTATATGAATTTTATTCAAATCCATAAGGCCATCGGCCCATGAGAAAGTGTATACATAATATACACATTAAACACATATTCAAAACTATAACTGACAAAAACTATAACTGACAAAACTATAATTGACGTCATTATTTGTTTACATAAATATTCATGGCGGAGAGGGTTATTATTTCCTGTAGAAAACTGCACACCATGGTGTTATTGTCCTGACTGTCCACATAAATATAGTGTTTCGTATTGAGTACCGTACACATTAATGAAACTAGACCGTCGTGCAGCAAATCCTTAAAAGTACAAACAAGAACATTTATTTCTTCATGTAGTTTGCGTCATGGTTTACACGGTTTGCTATTCCAATGAATGTCAACGTCATATACATGCAGAGGTCCAGATAAGATGCGTAAATTAAAACATTTTCAAGAATGACTTTTTTTTATTTCTCCACCAAACACTATGTTGCGACCACTCTTTAGAATCGTCTCGAAGAGACGATTCTAAAGAGTGGTCATAACATAGGGTTTGGTGGAGAAATGACGAGTCGAGTATTTGAGTACGCACATTTATCTGTAGCTCTGGAAAATATGTATACTTTTTTGCAGGTACCCGTTTATATGAAAGATTGATGAGTTACAAACGGCCTTTCTATATAAGTTTATAAATCCCTTTAAAAGAGGGAAACTAAGTTAACTGGTATTTGTAAACAGTATAGAACCAGGTCAAAAGACCTCTTGGGGAGCCATTGATTACGATATGTAATCCTCTTTAATCCTTGTTGACTGAATAGGCTCTACTTTTAAATAATGATGAACCATTCCATTTCAGTATATTATGCTATACTTTGTATAATATGTATTATATATGGGTTAATCCATTCCCTCCTAGACTATTTTTAGACCCAACCTCTTTGAATAAATATACCGAAAAGGAGCATGAATTATAGAAAATGAGTATTTTAGAATTGTGTAGTTTTGAAACCATTGTGATAAATAGAGCATTTGCTCCATAGGAGCAAATGCTCTATTTATCACAATGGTTTCAAACTATAAAATTCTAAAATTTTCTTTTTCTCTAGTTAAAGCTCCTTTTGGGTAGATTTATTCAAAATCGTTCGATCTAAAAATAGCATATGAGGGAATGGGTTAATGTCTCCATTGAATCAACTATTGTAGGTTCGTTATAATCATTAACCTTTTACCCCAATGCTTTGAGAAATAGTAACATAATGGATAATAATTAACTGAGTTTTTGTAATGGTACATGAACACATAAATATCTTTGCAGAAATTGTGGAATCGCATAATTCATCATAGAGTTCCGGGTCTATTCTGTTCGCAAACGGCGTGAAAAAGATGTTTATAACAGGTAAAGGGTTAGATGATTTTCTTTCTCCTGAAGGAGACATATTGTAATTAAAGTTTGTTGTTTCCAGTCAGCCTAATTTAAGGCTTTGGCAAATAGAGTTTTGATGTAGTTCTTTTATGTATATTGGACCTTTTTGGAAGACCTTTTTTCTTTTTCTTTTTTGGGGGGGGGGGGGGGGGGGTTAGCTACAGTTGTAAAGCAATTAAAAATGTGTCATCCCCATCTTTTTTAATGGACGTTTCCTTTGATTGTCAAAACCCAGGGTGTTAATCAATTCAATTTGATGTGATGCCTAGTTACTAGGATTTAATCCTTTACTCCATAGATACGCTTTTTAATGCCTTTACAAACAGGGGAGTCATTCGATCAGGGTCTGCTTAACCCTTTCCCTGTTCTATATTTAGGCCAACTTCCAATACCTACTGAATATACATTAACAAAATACATGTAGTTACACAGAAATATGGAAGGTGGAACATTGTAGACATTTTAGAAAGCAAAGAGACAGATCTATCAAATTCTATTAGCAAACAGAGCAGACCCTGATCAGATGGCTCCTTCAGGAGCCATCTGATCTGGGTCTACTCTGTTTGCAAATGCGTAAAAACACGTTTATATGAGGGAAAGGGTTAAGAAATAATATAGATATGTTTCTATAGTTTATGACTTGGCCACACATACCTGTGTGTGTAGCTACAAACTCCTGTGTTTGTATGCCATCATAAAAAAAATCAGCTAATTAAAATCCACGATAGCATTATTTCTTATGCATGAAGTAAAAGGTTAAATTGTTTCCAAAGGTTATCTATGACTGCAGTTATGACAGGTTTGAACTTAGCCCACAAAATGGCCTGTAAGTTATAGAAATACTGGCTATCTTGGGAATTATTCCAAGCCTTTCACGAATTCCGATAGATTCTGTCTGATTTGCAGCTGAAGGGGACACAATTCTGTTGATTCTGACAAATGACAAGGGTTGTAGGCTGGATCAGATGCGTGTTGGATGTTAATTAATTAGAATAATTTGTTGTAATAGCACACTGACACAGGACTGCTTGGTCATGACAGAACCTGTAGAATCATATCTATATTATATTATACGCAAACAGAGCAGACCCAGATCAGACGGCTCCTATAGGAGCCGTCTGATCTGGGTCTACTCTGTTTCCAAAGGCGTGGAAAGGCGTATTTATGGAGTAAAGGATTAACCTATTTCCTCATATTGACGACTTTTGACGACTCTGTAAAAGTCACTTTGTGAAACCATTGTGATTTATCACAATAGTTTCAAACTGCAAAATTCTAAAAGTTTCCTTTTCTCTAGTTAAGGCTCCTTTTCGGAAGATTTATTCAAAGAGGTTGTATCTAAAATAGCCTATGAGGTAATGGGCTAACACTTTCCTTCAAATAAACACATTTTACAAACAGAGTAGACCCCGAAGGAACCGTCTGATCAGGGACCTGCTTTGTTTGCTTATGGACTTATATAGGATCTGATTTTACAGTTTCTATCATGAAATAGTACGGTTTCCATATGCGTTTTTATTGATTCTGTAAATGAATAGTAATGAGATGATAAAATCTTGTATTTAAATGTTAATCAGGGATGTTTTAACCCTTTACCTGATGAATATTCATGTAAGAAATAATGACTGCTTGTATATGAAAAGTAATTAGCTGATGTTTTGAATAAATCTACCGAAACGGAGCATTAACTAGAGAAAAGGAAAACAATTGGAATCTTGTAGTTTGAAACCATTGTGATAAATAGAGCATTTGCTCCTATAGGAGCAAATGCTCTATTTATGACAATGGTTTCAAGAAGTGGTTATTACAGAGGCGTAGAAAAGCGTATTTATGGAGGAAAGGGTTAATGTATGAACACAAAAGAAAAGTTGACCATTGCATAAACTGTAGAATCAGACATGTATTTTTCTATTAGCAAACAGAGCAGACCCTGATCAGATGACTACTATATAGGATCCATCTTATCTCGGTCTACTCTGTTTACAAAGGTGTTAAACGGTGTATCTATGAGATTAAGGGCTAATATGACCTAGTGATCAACTGAGGGATATATACAGAACATCTTGGGCAGTCTATGGTGACAAATGTAAAACAAGTGGTATTAATCCTTCACTTCATGTAAGAAATAATGACATCATGAATATCAATTGAATTTTGTAATGGCACTATGAATAAGTTTTCCCCCCATAATGGCAACACCTGTAGAATTAGATATTTATTATTTCATAAGCAAACATAGCTAACACTGATCAGATGGCTTCTAAAAGAGCCATCTAATCTGGGTCTACTCTGTTTGTAAAGGTGTGAAAATGCATAAATATGGAGTAAAGGTTTAAGTTCATATCAAATACAGTATAACCTCTCTATAACGACCACTGAATTACACCAAGTATTTTGTGTTAAATGCAGGTGGCTGCTTAAAGCAAGGTGAAAGTAAAACAGAACACTCCTATAGGAGCGTTCTGTTTCACTTTTACCTTGCTTTAAGCTACCACCTGTCCTAAATACCAACTAATTAACACAATTTAGTGGTCGTTATAGAGAGGTTTACTGTAACACCAAATCAAGGTCAAACCATTTTTGGGTACCAACCATGCCTGATTCTGTTTATCGGAAAACAATAGTTTGTTTGTATCAGGGTTTTACTTTCAGTCATATCACGACGTCCAGCTAATTACAGGTGGAGGAAAAACCCAAGTGGTATTTCCGTGCACAAAACACAGAACCAATCAAAATGTTTTGTGCACAGAACACCCAGGTAGAACAACCAGCCTACCACTAGTCAGAAAGAAGGCTTCCTCATATGAAAATTCCGACTGCCCAGGTCAGGATTCACACCACAGCAGTGAGGGGTTAGGTGATTGTCAGTTGAAGACCATAACCACTCGACCATGGAGACCACTGGATCAGCGCTACAGAAAAACTTTAAAGGTGCGTATACTAAAATCGCCATTTCTCCACCAAACCCTATACTGTGACCATTCTTAGGTAGTCCTTGAGACGATTCTAAAGAGAAGTCACAGTATAGGGTTTGGTGGAGAAATAAAGGAGTAATTCTTGCAAATGATTTAATTCACGCATCTTATCTGGAGCTGTGCTCGATAAATGGTATCAACAAGTAGCAAGTAATTCAAATGTGTGAATGTCTATGAAAAATGTCTGAAGACAAGAAAAAGAACACACTACATGTAATTTGTTGTAACATATTATTTTATTGCAAAATCTGCTGTATCAAATAAACAAAACTTTCACAGACTGCTAGTGTTCTCTACAGTTCAGAATTTAGCACTATAAGCAAATGCATGATTTCTTTTGCAACCAGTATGAATATAGGTAAGTCATATAACTCAGTGTCTTATAAATAATGGAACGTGTTCAACCCTTTGAATGCTGAATTTTCAAAGTGGAATGGTCCATTTTTGTTAAACCCATTCCTCCATAGGCTATTTTTAGACCCAACCTCTTTGAAAGTATCTACCCAAAAGGAGATTTACTAGAGGAAACTAGAGGTTATTACAGAGGCGTATTTATGGAGCCAAGGGTTAAAACCATAAATTCCATTCAGTTTGAAAGGGTATACTTTGCAAGAGGAGTTAAAATAACAAACAGAGCAGACCCTGATCAGAGGGCTCCTCTAGGAGCCCCCTGATCTGGGTCTATATTGTTTTAAAAAGACAGGACAAATTTGTTCCTCATTCAAAGGGCTAACACCTTGATATCAATTTTGGACCCTTATCCTGCTGATCGCAATCTGTCACATGCCAACAGCTTAGAATTATCAATGGATCCTGATGAGATGCTGAGTAAATTATTGTCTCATCTTGAGGCAAGCGGTTTGACACTCGGACAACAGTTTCTCAAAAAGCTTTAACAAATATAACATTATGTACAGCAGATCAAGATTTAGCAAGCATACTATATCTTCTGCAGGAGTTAATGCGAAAACCTACTTTTAAAAAATTAGAATAGATGCACATGCTTGCAGATCACAGTATTGCACAGCAAGCTAAAAGGTCAAATGCAGATGTCCATTAACCATTTCCCTCAAATAAAACACATTTCATGCCTTTACAAACAGAGTAGACCCAGATCAGCCATCTGATCTGGATCTACTCTGTTTGCAAAGGTGTGAAAAGGTGTTTATATGAAGTAAATATTACATTATGGCCTATCTCTCAAATAACTCTCATGTTACTGTTCACAAACCATATCCCTGGTGTGCACGTTCACGTAATAAATCAACCATGTTCATGACCATAACAATAAAATTGTGATGGATGGTCTGCGAGATGGACAGACTACTGGGCACAGGTAAATGCCCACCCCCACCCCTTTTAAAAATGGAAGCATAATCAATAACTTTCACAGCTGACAGATAAGCAGCCATGGAGTTAACCCTTTTCCCTCATATAAACGTGTTTTCACACATTTGCAAACAGAGTAGACCCAGATCAGACGGCTCCTAGAGGAGCCGTCTGATCAGGGTCTACTCTGTTTGCTAATAGAATTTCAAAAATCTGTATCTTTACTTTATAAAATGGCTACAATTCTCCACCTTCCATATTTCATTATGACTATTTTGTCCATGAATATTTAGGTATTGAAATTTGTAATAAACACAGAACAGGGAAAGGGTGAACTCCCAGGTGTTCCATGAACAGCTCTAATTACCTCATAAAAACACACACACAAGCTCATAAAAATATTTCATAAAAGCAATATCAAACAAGTTAAACCTTTACTCCATGAATATTTGATTAGAACTAATGACTATGGGTATTATTTAGCTGATTTTTTATAATGGTATATGAACACAGGAATTTCAGCCATGACAGCAACTCTAGAATACGATCTACAGTAAAACCTCTCTAAAGCGGAATTCTAGTAGAGAAGAACTTAGCTACTTTTAGGCAGGTGGCTGCTTAATGCAGGGTGAAAGTCATACAGAAAGCTCCTAGAGGAGCTTTCTGTATGACTTTCAACCTGCATTAAGCTGCCACCTGACTGCAAGACCGATTTCTATTCTGAATTGAACGTCCAGTTTAGAAGGGGTTTTACTGTATATTATTTCAGAAGTAAACAGAGCAGAACTTGTTCAGATGGCCCCTACAGGAGCCTTCTGATCTAGGTCTACTCCGTTTGCAAATGTGTTAAAAGGCGAGTCTATAGAGTAAAGGGTTAAAACATGTATGTGACTATCAAATACAAGTGATACCAGTGAATAACAAAATATTTCAACATCATTAAACTGTGTGCAGATCTAACACATTGCAGATCTATACAAACATAAATTAACTTGTAACACATCTGTTCCAAACAATTAACTTTAATCCTTTGCCTCACGAATATTCATGTTAGAAATAACTACTTTATGAATATTTTTAAGCAGCCACCTGCCGTAAATACCAACTAATTAACACAATTTAGTGGCCGTTATAGAGAGGTTTGACTGTATACAATAACAAAGTGTAGGTAATCTTCATATGTGCAAATATAACATACATGTATACAGTATAACCTGTCTTAACCGGCCATCAAAATGAGGTATTATAATGGGTCTGTAAGGCAGGTGGTAGCTCAATGCAGGACAAAAGTAATGCAGCTTCCTACATTACTTTTGCCCTGCATTTAGCAACCACCTACATTTTAAGACTCATATGTTCAATGAATGAATGGCCGCTTATGGCAGATTCTACTGTACTAAAACCTCCCTAATGCAATCACTTAAAGAAGCCTTATTTTGGATCTTTAACCCTTTCCTCCATACATACACCTTTCTACGCCTCTGTAAAAGTCACCTGTTGAAACCATTGTGATAAATAGAGCATTTGCTCCTATAGGAGCAAATGCTCTATTTATCATAATGGTTTCAAATTACAACTTACAACTTTCAAAATTTTCAATTACAACTTTCTTAAAAATTCATTTTGTCTAGTTAATGCTCCTTTTCGGTAGATTTATTCAAAGAGGTTGGATCTAAAAACAGCCTATGATGGAAAGGGTTAACCCTTTATCTCATGAATATTCATGTAAAAATTAGTGACTTTATGAATATCAATTGGCTGAATTTTAACAAGAGAATGTTTGGCCATGGCAGAAACTGAAAAATCTGATCTATATTATCCAATAAGCAAACAGAGCAGACCCTGATCAGATGGCACCTACTGGAACCATCTGATCGTGGTCTAGTCTGTTTGCCGAGGCGTCAAAAGGCGTCTCTATGAAGTACCAGATGGTTGCTTAATGCAGGATAAAAGTTTTTAAATACATGTACACATAAATTTCTGCATAATGTATATACCGCATCATGGTACCATCTGTCTACACGCTTTACTCCATAGATGCACCTCTTTACACCATAACAAACAGAGTAGACCAAGATGTTTGCTTAACACTTTCCTCCATAAAAACGCCTTTCTACGCCTCTGTAAAAATCACCTATTGAAACCATTGTGATAAATAGAGCATTTGCTCCCATAGGAGCAAATACTCTATTTATCACAATGGTTTCAAACTACAAAATTCTAATATTTTCCTTTTCTCTAGTTAATGCTCCTTTTTGGTAGATTAATTCAAAGTGGTTGGATCTAAAAATAGCCTATGAGGGAATGGGTTAAAGAACTATATAGAACTGATTCTAAAGTTTTGATTATGCCTCAAAGTTCCCCTGGTCAGATACTATTACAAAAATTCAGCCAATGAATATTCATAAGTGGATGATTTTTTCATGATTATTCATGAAGTAAAGCGTTATTGGCGTCCATGTTTACTCATTAGTAAGTTGTGACTTAGAGAAATTCCATTGTAAACAGTAAAAACCCTCTAAACTGGAATTTTAGTTAAAAAAAAAGGACTTGAGATCTTTTTAGGCAGGGGGCTGCTTAACCCTTTCCTCCCTAGGCTATTTTTTGACCCAACCAATTTGAATAAATCTACCGAAAAGGAGAATTAACTAGAAAAAAGGATTTTTTTTTTAAAAATTGTAGTTTGAAACTGTTGTTTCAACAATGGTTTCAACAGGTGACTTTTACAGAGGAGTAGAAAGCGTATTTATGGAGGAAAGGGTTAATGCAGGATGAATGACTTTAACCCTGCATTAAGCTGCCATCTGTCTTAGAGACCGACATTGATTCTAATTAAAACATCCAGTTCAGAGGAGTTTTACTGTTTACAATCAACTAAATGCATATTGTTATCACATGTTAAAGTATGTCACATGTACACAAATATAAAAGCAAAGGTGTCTAGAATCTAAATGTAAATAGGTAAACATATCGTATATGTACACTTTCTTAATGCAGGTGATTTTCACCTGAGCAAATATGTTGCAAATGTGTACACATACATTTGCCAGAGAACAGTATTAACCATTTACCTGATGAATATTCATTTAACCCTTTCCTCCATAGGCTATTTTTAGACCCAACCTGTTTGAATGATTCTACCGGAAAGCAGCATTTAATAGAGAAAAGGAAAATGTTATAATTGTGTAGTATAGAAACCATTGTGATAAAAAGAGCATTTGCATTTGCGAATGCTCTTTTTATCACAAGGGTTTGAAGAAGTGACTATTACAAAGGCGCATTTATGGAGGAAAGGGTTAAGAAATAATAATGATAATAATGATTAATGATTTTATGAATATTTATTAGCTGAATTTTTAAAACATTATATGAGCACATGATATTTGGGCCATGACAGAAACTGTAGTCAGATCTATAATATGTCATCAGCAAACAGAGCAGACCTTGATCAGAGGTGTTGTTTGATCTGGGTCTACTCTGTGTGCAAAAGCATTAAAAGGCACCTCCATCAGGTAAAGTGTTAACCCTTTCCCTCATATAAACGTGTTTTCATGCATTAGCAAACAGAGTAGACTCAGACCAGACGGCTCCTATAGGAGCCGTCTGATCAGGGTCTGCTCTGTTTGCTTATGGTATAGTATAGATCTAATTTTTCAGTTTCTGTCTTAATCAAAATGTCTCGTTTTCATAAGCCATCTTAAAGAATAATCTAATTAATATTCATGATGTCATTATTTCTTACATGAATATGCAACAGGTAAAGGGTTAAGCCAAACTGATAAAGTAAAATAGAAAGAGTAACCTACTGCTTCCAAAAGATATATTTAACCCCTTCCTCCATTAACATTCATGTAAGAAATACTGAAATCATGGATGTTTGTTACATTAATGTTACTACATGTATAGCGCATGGACACAAGAACTTTTGGCCATGGCAGACTCTGCAGAATTTCATCTGTATTATATCACGAGCAAACGGAGCAGACCCTGATCAGACTGCTCCTATAGGAGCAGTCTGATCTGGGTCTTCTCTGTTTGCAAGGGCACTGAAAGACATATTTATGAAGTAAAGGGTTAAACAGATCATTTTATTAAGATCTTTCTAAGTAATCTTACAACGTACAAATAGATGATAAACAAGAACAGATCCTTATACCGGTATGATCACAGGACAGAATCTGACCAAACACTACAAGCTGAAAACTCATCTACTAATGTAACTGATGTATATATCATAAATGATAACTGATGTATACATCATAAAAGTACTTATTTGATTACACTTTTAGCACACAAGTCTTTAATGACTGATAACACTATTAGTTTCTAAAAATAGAAACAACTAGAAAATGTCGATAACAAATGGATGATATATTACACTAAGAGAGCTATAAACCTATAACCAGTGTTACTAGATGTATCTCATAACCTAGGTGCAAAAGGTTCACATAATGATAAACCATTCTAAAATAATATAACAGTAAATCCTCCAAAGGGAAGTAGTAATATAATACATTGTAGTGTTAAACCACATCCAATTCTCAGACTCGTTCCTTTTATCAAAGAAATTAACCCTTCGCTTGCTATTCACGTCAATATACCTACCTGTAAATAGTGAAGACCCAGATGAGACAGCTCCTGAGGAGCTGTCTCATCAGGGTCTGTACTACATGTATTTACAAGTTGATCGTGCAACCAGTGCACTCCGCAGCAGTGAAATACTTGTACACAGTGAAGATATATGTAATTATAGAACAGGGCATGGGTAAAGAAGGAGAAATGTGTTTTAAGATTCAGCAAGAGAAGGGGTAATTTGTTTCTTTGATAAAGGACATGAGTCTGAAAATTCAAAACTTGAGTGCGGTTTAGAACTAATCCATTCTAAAATAATTCAAGGTCATTTTTTCTGAAGCTGCATCACACAAACAGTGGAAATGAGCAGACAGACCAACATATAAGCATAAATCTAACACCCTCATTCACTTTTCAGAAATGATAGCATAATCAAACGTGGCGAACACTGTGGGTTAACACTTTACCTCATATAAACGCTTTCTCACCCCTTTGCAGAGAAGACCGAGATCAGACCACTACTGTAGGTACTGTCTGATGGGGGTCTGCCTTATTTGCTCATGAAATCATAATAGACCTGACATTATAGTTTTTACCAATACCTAAAATTCATGTGTACATAATTTTTATGCCAACATTAAAAATCAGCAAATGATTATTCATGATGTCATTATTTCTTATGAATATTAAACAGGAAAGGATTAAACAAAGGAGCAATACTGTGCAATTCTGCTGACAATTACAAACAAGAAACTACTTGTGCTGCAGTGCCATTAAATCAAATACAGTAAAACCTCGATTATCCGAACACTAAAATACGTATTATCATCGATCTTTAAGACAGGTGGCAGCTTAATGCATGGTGAAAGTCATGCAGAAAGCTCCTCTAGGAGCTTTCTGCATGACTTTCATCATGCATTAAGCAGCCACCTGCCTAAAAGGGTCTAAATTTGTTTATAACGAAAATTCGAATAATCGAGATTTTACTGTACAATGAAAACACAATACACATGTGCAAGATATGACACCACAACCAATATAAGAGCAGGATAAACTATAATGCCATAAAACACCCAACTGAAAAGTATCGTATTGGTTGGACTGAGTCTACAGTACTGCGACACTGAATTGGATATTTGGAATTAAGGGCAATGTAACACTGAATAGGTAACACAGTATCAATAAATGATGAGTATGATGGAATCCCAAAAGCATTCAGCCACAACAAGTGAAGTAAGCGTACTCACAAATATACCACACACATACACAAACACACACGTGTATACACACTTTCATATGTTAAAAAAGGATGAAAGATACATGATAAAATCATAAATAGAGTGTAGACAGGTTATCAACTAGGAACAGTCAGTGGTCATACATAATAATTGTTAAAATCCATCTGAATTGCATACATACTATACAAAAATGAAAATTATTTGTTAAATCAAAATTAGCACATTTCTATATACACACTTTAAAATTACAAAACGATATTTCATTATAAACTTGAACAACCTAAATATGCAAAAAAAAAATATTTTCATGGACAATGGAATTTCTATCTAAATATACAATTTTAACAAAACAGGCTGACAAAACTATTCAGCTCAATGCATGTTTTCTTTCTTCTATTCATTCTATTGAACATCTATGTATGCATACAAAATGTTTGTTTGACCCTTTCCCTCATGAAAGAAATAATGACATCATGAATATTTATTAGCTGAATTTTTATAATGGTCCATGAACACAGGATGTTTTAGCATTGGCAGAAACTGTAGAACCAGATCTACATGTATATAATTTCATAAGCAAACAGAGCAGACCCTGATCCGACGACTCCTACAGCAGTTGTCTGATCTGGGTCTTCTCTGTTTGCAACGGAGTGGAAAAAGACGCCTGTGTGAGGGAAAGGGTTCAATCAATTTACAAGTATACTTTTTCAAGGAATCTGAATACATGTATAACAAAATTGAATAAAAGAAAATGACTTGAAAACGTGGAGAGTGCATATAAGATTAAATGCATCTAAAAATCAGATTAATCTACCAACCTCTTAAATGAGATTTGATTAAAAAGCCCATATAACAAGAGGGCCAGAATGGCCCTGACATCGCTCACCAGGCAATCAGAGGAGAAGATGTTCAAAGTTTTCACTATATGTTTCTAGAGAAAACTAGCCACCCCTGGGGCGGGCCAATTTTGATCCAAGGGGCATAATTTATACAACTTTTGTAGAGGACCTGAACATGATGCTATGTGCCAAATATGAAAGCTGAGAACCTTCCAGTTTCTGAGGAAAATATTTTCAAATTTGACACTATATGTTTCTATTGCGAACTGGCTACCCCTGGGGCAGGGCCAATTTTGACCCCGGGGGCATAATTTATATAACTCTTGTAGAAGACCTGAACATGATGTTATGTGTCAAATATAAAAGCTGAGAACCTTCCAGTTTCTGAGGAGAAGATTTTCAAAGTTGTCACTATATGTTTCTATTGAGACATGGCTACCCCTGGGGCGGGGCCAATTTTGACCCCTGGGGCATAATTTATATAACTTGTAGAGGACCTGAATATGATCCTATGTGCCAAATATGAAAGCTAAGAACCCTGTAGATTTAGAGGAGAAGATTTTCAAATTTTCACTATATGTTTCTATTGAAAACTGGCCACCCCTGGGGCGGGGTCAATTTTGACCCCAGGGGCATAATGTATATAACTTTTGTAGAGGACCTGAACATGATGCTATGTGCCAAATATGAAAGCTGAGAACCTTCCAGTTTCAGAGGAGAAGATTTTCAAAGTTTAACTATATGTTTCTATTGAAAACTGACCACCCCTGGGGCGGGGCCAATTTTGACCCCAGGGCCATAATTTATAAAAATTTTGTAGAGGACCTGAACATGATGTTATGTGCCAAATATGAAAGCTGAGAACCCTGTAGATTCAGAAGAAAAGATTTTCAAAGTTGTCACTATATGTTTCTATTCAAAACTGGCTACCCCTGGGGCGGGGCCAATTTTGACCCCAGGGGCATAATTTATATAACTTTTGTAGAGGACCTGAACATGATGCTATGTGCCAAATATGAAAGCTGAGAACCCTGTAGATTCAGAGGAGAAGATTTTCAAAATTGTCACTATATGTTTCTAATGAAATCTGGCTACCCCTGGGGCGGGGCCAATTTTGACCCCAGGGCCATAATTTATATAACTCTTGTAGAGGACCTGAACATGATGCTATGTGCCAAATATGAAAGCTGAGAACCCTGTAGATTCAGAGGAGAAGATTTTCAAAGTTGTCACTATATGTTTCTATTCAAAACTGGCTACCCCTGGGGCGGGGCCAATTTGACCCCAGGGGCATAATTTATATAACTTTTGTAGAGGACCTGAACATGATGCTATGTGCCAGATATGAAAGCTGAGAACCCTGTAGATTCAGAGGAGAAGATTTTCAAAGGTTTACTATGTATTTCAATAGAAAACAAGGCACCCCTGGGGCCGGGCCAATTTTGACCCCAGGGGCAAAATTTATATAACTTTTGTAGAGGACCCAAAGATGATGCTATGTACCAAAGATGAAAGCTGAGAACCCTGTAGATTCAGAGGAGAAGATTTTTAAAGGTTCAAATTGTTGACGACGGACGACGCACGACGCACGACGGACGACGACGGACGACGGACATCAAGTGATCACAAAAGCTCACCCTGAGCACAAAAGTGCTCTGGTGAGCTAAAAATGAATATCTACAATCAAAGCCCCTCCAAACTAGTCAAGATAAGTCAATTTTGTACAAAGAAGCCAAACATTTTACAGTAATCTTTCACACAAAATGCAATGTCTGGCTCATTACAAGGAGCGGAAGACTCAAGAGCTTTCCCGGTGCATGACGAACATGAATATTGAGTGACTGCATTACTGTAAACATATATAACACACACAGGGGGATTTTTGGCCATACAAGTAACTTTAGAATCAGTTTTACAGGACCCATCTGATCTGGGTGTCTTCTGTTTGTAAAGACATGTACAGGCATTTATATGAGGGAAAGGTTCAGTCAATATACAAGTATTCTTTTTACAGGAATCTGAATATAACAAAATAGAAAAAAAAATGATTTGAAAAAAGGGAAAGTACATATCAGAATAAGATTAACCCTTCGCTTGCAATTCACGTCAACATACGTACCTGTAAATAGTGAAGACCCAGATGAGACAGCTCCTGTAGGAGCTGTCTAATCAGGGTCTGCACTATTTACAAGTTGATTGTGCAACCAGTGCACTCCATAGCAGTGACTGCATAGCGAAATACTTGTACACAATGAAGATATATGTAATTATACAACAGGACATAGGTAAAGAAGGAGAAATGTATTTTAAAATTCAGCAAGCGAAGGGTTAAATGTATGTAAAAATGAGACCTCTCAAGAGAGGTTTGCTTAAAATGCCCATATAAAAATGTTTATTTACAATTAACCCCCCCCCCCCCTCCCCCCTTATGAAGAAGCAAAACATTTTACAGTAATCCATTGCACTACATTATATAAAACAGACTTCAACATCTACACTACATCCATTTCAGTTAACTCTTTACCTCATGTACATGTAATCATGCCAGAATCTATCACTTCATGAATATCCATCGACTACATTTCTAAAATGGTAAATAATCGAGGGAACTTTTGGCCAAGATAGATAGAAACTTTAGAAACACTTCTACATACCCCCACAAAGAACAGGGCAGATCCAGATCAGACAGCTCCTACAGGAGCCATCAGATCTGAAAAGGCAGCAAAAGGGGTCTCAATCAGGTAAAGGGTTAAACCTTTCCCTGTTCTGTGTTTATTCCAAATGTCAATACCTACTGAATATTCATTAACAAAATAGTTATAATGAAATGTGGAAGGTGGAACAGTATGGCCATTTTAGAAACTAAAGAAACAGATCTATCAAATTTCATTAGCAAACAGAGTAGACCCTGATCAGACGGCTCCTCTAGGAGCCGTCTGATCTGGGTCTACTCTGTTTGCAAATGCGTGAAAACATGTTTATATGAGGGAAAGGGTTAAAAGATTTTTCGAATAGATTTGGAAGACAACATTCCCACCAACAAATGCTCAAATATTTGGCAGTGGACTGCTCTGTTTGCTTATGATTTAGATAACACAGATCTACTTCTACAGTTTCTGCCAGGAAAATAATTCCCTTGTTCTTCATGTCATTCATATTTATAGTCATTATTTCTTACAGTCTACTCTCGTTATCTCCAATTTCAAGGGACCGTCAAAATTAATTGGAGTTAACGAGAGTTGGAGTTATCCAAAGTCACTTACATACATTGTGACTTTCAACCTGCATTAAGCTGCTACCTGTCTCTAAGACCGATATTTATGCCAAATTAAACGTCTGGTTTAGAGGGGTTTTACTGTTTTATCAAAAATTTGCTTCTACCACAAACCTGCCTTTAGTTTTAATGTACTTGGCTATTTCTGTGGCATGGAATTTCTAGCGAAGTGAAAGACTGATGAATGATTAATGTGGAGGAGAAAACCCCGAAAAACCAAACAAGCAATCCATACATATAACAACCAATCACATAATTCACATTGGTATATACAGTAAAACTCTCTAATTCTGGGTTTTTAACCCTTTCCTCCATAAGCTATTTTTAGACCCAACCTCTTTGAATGAATCTACCCAAAAGGAGCATTTACTAGAGTAAAGGAAAACCTTTACAATTTTGTAGTTTGAAACAATTTTGATAAATAGAGCATTTGCTCCTATAGGAGCAATTGCTTTATTAATCACAATGGTTTCAACAGGTGATTTTTACAGAGGCGTAGAAAGGCGTATTTATGGAGGAAATGGTTATGACAGGTGGTGGCTTAATGCAATAGGATCTTTCTGCAATCCTTTTGTTCTGCATTAACCGGCCATTCCCTCATATTGACACCTTTTGATGCCTCTGTAGAAATCACTTTTTGAAACCATTGTCATAAATAGAGCATTTGCTCCATAGGTTTCTGAACTAAACAATTCTAAAAAAATTATTTTCTCTAGTTAAAGCTCCTTTTCCGTACGTTTATGCAAAGAGGTCGGGTCTAAACATAGCCTATTAGGCAATGGGTTAAGCAACCACCTGCCTTAAAGAACATCAATGTTTATTTATTAAATGGTCAGTCATTATAGACAGGCTCTATCTTTAATTGTGGCTAAGCAAGCAAAATATAAACAATTCTAACCCTTTCCTACATAAATACACCTTTCTACGCCTCTGTAGAAATCACCTGATGAAACCATTGTGATAAATAGAGCATTTGCTCCTATAGGAGCAAATGCTCTATTTATCACAATGGTTTCAAACTACAAAATTCTAAAATTTTCCTTTTCTCTAGTTAATGCTCCTTTTCGGTAGATTCATTCAAAGTGGTTGGATCTAAAAATAGACTATGAGGGAATGGGTTAATCAATAAACTAAATGCATTTACAGTCCATGTGAAATATTTTCTAGGTCAGCTCAAAGAAATCCATGCATAATTCAACACATAAACTTGGCACATACATTATAATAAAACAGAATTAGCATAACAGTTGAGGGTACTTTTAACTTCATATATAAAACTTCCCTTTCGGAGAGGGTGAACCATCATTTTCATTGCCTTGAATACTAAATCGTGGTACATTTTCCACTGCCGGTGGTATCACCTGATTGCCGGGCAGAACTTCCCGACGGTTACCAGCTGACTCGGACTGTTTACTTCTTGAATGGTTTTCAGTTTGATTAGAACCAGTCTGATGTGTTTTATCGCTAGGAGTTGTAGCAGCTGTGCCTCGTGGTGGCGTAGGTTGCTGAGAATTAGCCTCCTCGCGTATTGTACCAAGATTAGACCCATTCGGTTTATAAACATTTGCTGTTCCAGCTCCATATAAATTTCCATTGCTGGTAGGACTTGGTGAGTTGGCTGACACAGGCGAACGCGAGGTTGGAGTATCATAATTCAGCGTACGATAGTCTTCAGTTGGCTGGTACAGTTGTCGGTACTGTTCGTCTGTATTTGTGCTAAATGCAGAGTTCTGAAAATCAAAGTGTGCACATGGTAAAATATAACATTCTATTCTCAATCAAGAGACCATTGCCTAAGACCTATAGGTCTAGTAAGACCAATAACCCAACTAGGCCTGTTAAGCCGTTATTCCATGAATATTTATGTAAGAAATAATGACATCATGAATATTAATCAGACTGATTTTTTTTACCCTTTCCTCCATAAATAAGCCTTTCTACGACTCTGTAAAAGTCACTTTATGAAACCATTGTGATAAATAGAGCATTTGCTCCTATAGGAGCAAATGCTCTATTTATCACAATGGTTTCAAACTACAAAATTCTAAAGTTTTCCTTTTCTCTAGTTAATGTTCCTTTTTGGTAGATTTATTCAGTGGTCTGATCTAAAAATAGCCTATGAGGGAATGGGTTAATGGCACATGAACACAGGAATATTTGGCAATGGCAGAATCTGTAGAATCATATCTTTATTATTTCATAAGAAAACAGAGCAAACCCTGATCAGATAGCTCCTGCAGGAGCTGTCTGATCTTGGTCTACTCTGTTTGCAGAGGTGTAGAAAGGCATATTTATGGAGTAAAGGATTAACCCTTTACTCCATGAATATTAATATCAGAAGCAATGTACGGTATGTATGAATATCTCATGTACATAGCTGAATTTTTTATAACGGCATACAAACAGGAAATAAATTGGCCATGGCAGAAACTGCAAAATCAATAATAGTCATAAATTCTTACATTTTATGATCAAACCTAAAGTGGTAATAATAATGTTTTAGCATGGTTATGAGTTTCGTGAATATAATTCATTGAGTAATGTTGCAACAGTAAATTCTGTCAGAAATAATGACAAAATGAATATTAATTAGATTAAATTGTTATAATAGCACACTGACACAGGAATTTTTGGCCATAGCAGAAACTATAGAATCATATCTATATCATATCATAAGCAAACAGAGCAGACCCTGATCAGACGGCTCCTATAGGAGTCTGGGTCTGGGTCTACTCTGTTTGCAAAGGCGTAGAAAGGCATATTTATCCCTTTCCTCTATAAATACGCCTTTCTATGCTTCAGTAAAAGTCACTTTTTGAAATCATTGTGATAAATAGAGCAAAGGAACAGATGCCCTATTTATCACAATGGTTTCAGAACAACAAAATTCTAAAATTTTCCTTTTCTCTAGTTAATGCACCTTTTCGGTAGATTTATTCAAAGAGGTTGGATCTAAAAATAGCCTATGATGGAATGGGTTAAGGAGTAAAGGTTTAACAATGAAACTCTTGGCTGTGACAGGAACTTCATTCCATGAGCAAACAGAGCAGACCCTATAGGATCTGTATGATCTGGGTCTACTCTGTTTGCAAAGGTGCCAAAAGTTATCTTTATGTTGGAAAGGGTGAAACAGTCTCTACTGTTCATATCTGTGTGCTTTACATTTCAGAGAACACAGAACACCACACTTCTGTGTCAATATTGTCACTCAATATAAAATCTGACCCAAACCATTCTGTTAACCCTTAACCCCATGAATATTCATGTCAGAAATAATAACATTATGAATATTAATAGCAGATGAGCTTCGGTATCGAAGTCAGATAACTTGAACTTCAGCATAACTTGAAGCAAAAGTTCGGTGCTCTAAAATTTACAATACAAATTTGTTCTAATGCAGGTTGAAAGTAATGTTGAAAGCTCCTACAGGAGCTTTCAACATTACTTAAGACCTGCATTAAACTGTGAACTTGGGAAATTGTCCAAATTAGAAATCGGATGACACAGACTTCTGTCAAACAATTTGTATGGTTCTTTGAAGTTCGAGATACTGAAGTTCAACTTTAGATTGTTTTCTATAATGGCATAAAAACATGGCATAGAAACTTCAACATCACTCACGCCATCATCACTAAGGGCAGGAATAAGGTCATCATTCTCCACAGGGAGCTGTGGTGTCGGTTGGAATACAAACAACATAACCCAGATGGGCAACAGCAGTTTAGCCACCTAAAATACACAATGTAAAATTATATGATTTTTGTTTGTATCGTGTTTTACATCAATTTAACAGCATTTCAGTTATACAACAATGTCCAGTTACAGGTGGAGGAAGACTCAAGAGGTTTTTCTGTTCATGGAACAAATTGCATTGTTTTGTGCAGAGAAGAATGCACGGGTGGAACCACAAACCTACCACCAGCCAGCTGGAGGGCTTTCTCACATGTAGTTCAATGGTATTACATGTAGTACAAACAGTGTAAATCCATATCAGCTGTTGTTTTGGAAAAGCAGCATTGGGTCAAGGTTAGCATTGTTTGTGGAGGTTGAGAAAATGTTAACCCTTTATCTAATGAATATTCATGTAAGAAATCAGGGACCATGCTTATAAAGCTTTTTAGTTGAGTCTGAGTTTGTTCTCAAGCTTTTGATTGGTCAGATTTGAGCCAAAGGCTCAAATCTGACCAATCAAATACTTGAGAACTACTTAGACTCAACTGAAAAGCTTTATAAGCATGGATAAAGGACTTCATATGAACATTAAATACAGAAGAACCTGGCTTAAGTGGCTATCAAAAAGGTCTAATTATGGATCTGTAAGGCAGGTGGTAGCTTAATACAGGTCAAAAGTAATGCAGAAAGCTTGCCCTGCATTAGGCAACCACCTGCTTTTTTATCAATAAATGAATGGTCGCTTAAGACAGGTTCTATCGTAGTTGAAATTTTATAAAGACATTATGACCAAGGGAATTTGTTTAACAACGCAGAAACTGTAGAATAAGATCTACTGGTATATCGTTTCATGTACCAACACACCATGAACAAGTAGTTTCTACAGGATAATTTCTACAAATAAGATTAAGCCTATAAATGTGCGAAATAAGTCTACTGGTATTTGAAGACAATGTAGACCCACATTAGTGTACTTCTAAAAGACACCTCTGATTAGGATCTGCACTGTTTGTCATATTCTGTGTCTACTTTATTTTCAAATGAATAACAATATGTCTCTATTGCATAAACAATTAAATCTGATGAGAGATAACAGCCTTAACCGTGATAAGATGTCAAAGTTGATCTGAGTCTACTCTTTTCTACAGACATGTTGAAAACTGACCTTCCACCAAATACAGTAAAAACTCGATACTATGAAATTTTAGTAATGAAGAATTTATGTCTTTGTAGGCATTTGGCTGCTGAATGCAGGGTGAAAGTCATGCAGAAAGCTCCTAGAGGAGCTTTCTGCATGACTTTAACCCTGGATTAAGCAGCCACCTATGATAAAGATCAATAATAGTTTTTTGGAAAGAACTAAGACTAAATCCAGTTTTTTGGAAAGAAATAAGACTAAATCCAGCTATAAGAGCTTTAACCAATGACAATTTTGAAAACAATAACTTGTTGAGGGTGCTAAATATCAATAAATCACAATTTGATTATTTTTTTCGAAGGAACATTCTCATCCAACTGCAAGAAATATATACTGTAAAATCCCTCTTAACCGGGGAAATTTATGAAAGACTGACATTAAAACTAATTTAAATGTTCAGTTCAGAGGGTTTTACTGTATCTAAGAATATCTAACTTACCATAAACAACAGAAATATAACAGAAAACAGTTCTTGAGTATGCTCCTGAAAAAGAAAATAAGAAAATAAATGTAAAATGATTTAATTTTAAGAATACTCAACTCTTTTCATACTGCATGTAGTTTAATTGATCTGCAAAAGTTGTTATCTGCCGTAATTCTGAAAGTTTCTTTTTCTTTCATTTCTCAAAAAAAATAATTGCACAACAATTTGTATCTTGATACGACACAAAGTTACATGTGTCTCATCTGAACCCAACCTGTTTACATAGGTAATGATAAATTAGCAGCTGTCTGTATGTCATATGTCTGTATGTACAAAATCATATGTCTGTATGTACGAAAGATCAAAAGGGCAATTTACATAATATTCGAACTGACATAACTCTGTTAACTCATTCCCACATATTAACGCCTTTGCAAAAGTCACTTTATGAAACCATTTATAAAAGTCACTTTATGAAACCATTGTGATAAATAGAGCATTTGCTCCTATGGAGCAAATGCTCTATTTATCACAATGGTTTCAAAACTGCACAATTCTAAAATGTTCCTTTTCTCAAATAAATGCTCCTTTTTGGTAGATTTATTCAAAGAGGTTGGGTCTAAAAATAGCCTATGAGGAAATGGGTTAATATGCATAATAGGTTACCGGGCCTTGGTAAGATAGTGTAGCCTTTAAGCTACAGTGTGTTTGATTTGGTTTGTTCTAAAGATATTGATTCAACATCATCATCATCTCTAGTTATTGCATAGTATACAATAAAATCTCGATACTTCGAAATTTCAGTAATGAAGAACTGAGAACTTTTTAGGCAAGTGGCTGCTTAATGCAGGGTGAAAGTCATGCAGAAAGATCCTAAGCTGTCATCAATTTAGAGACTGATAATTATACTTGTTTTAGTGTTATAACTATTAGGGTTTTACTGTACTCTGATCAGGGGACTGCAGTTTTTACCATTCACAATCCTCAAGCAAAATATTTAATCTCTTCTGTTAACCCTTTCCCTCAGATATATGCTTTTTCAGACCTTTGCAAACAGAGTAGACCCAGATCAGATGGCTCCTGTTGCAACTGTCATAGTATTATATATTTCCAGTAAGTAAATCAGCCTTTAGGCCCAATCTAGCCAATTTGAAATTACATGTACCTGAGATTTACAAAGTCAATGATGTTGCAAGCAAAATAAGAAATCTACTTACAAATACAGCACTGCATCCAGAATCTGTATCTCCAACTGAAATATACAAAATAAACAAAAGCTTTCACAATGCAGCAAATTATGTATACAGTAAAACCTCTCTGTAACAGCCACTGACTTTTACCCTGCATAAAGCTGCCACCTGCCTAAAAGACCAAAACTGATAATTGTCTAGGGTGTTTTAAATACCATGGGTTTACTATTTTTGGATGACTTTTTAATTCATCCAGACCTAAAATGAAAGGATAATGAACGACTATAAACAAGTACAGTAATTACTACATCTAACTAAAGAAAAGTACAACCTATCACGTAAAGGTTAAATTTACTTTACAAACCATGAAAACCCTTATCCCCTGTCCCTCTGAAATGGTGCCTTTTTTTGGTCTACACCCCAGGCAGTAGTCTGAATGCATTCACAATGTCACAACATTTTACAATTCATGTTTTGCATATGCATCAGTCAAGCCGTAACCCTTTAACTGGTATAAACATCTTTTCACCTCTCTGCAAACAGAGCAGATCCAGATCAGATGGTTTAAGAAATTGTGTAGATGTGATTCTACAATGTTTGCTGAGGTAAATGATTCCTGTTTCCATGTATCATACAAAATGGCTGATCAATATTCATGATATCAAATCATTAGGCAATCTACTCCGTTTGCAAAGGCATGAAAAGATGCCTCTATGAAGTTAAAGCTTAAGCCTACCAATCAAGCATGTTATGTCATAATATCTTTGAAGTAATGAAGCTATCATTGATTTCCACATCATTAAATTCACTCTGACAGGCAACATAGCCCTTTTCGACACAACATTCGAAAAACAAGAAATTGAGATGAATTTTGTTATTTTAAAGTTTTTATATGTACAAAGAAAAATGTCCTACAAAGAAAATCCTTGAATACAAACCCCTGTTGAACCCTTTAACTGATGAGTCTACAACATAGAATGTTTGGCCATCACAGAAATTGTACAATCCGATCTAAATTAATTCATATTAACCAATCACAGACATTGTAGAATCAGATATATATTATTTCATAAGCAAACAAAGCAGACCCTGAAGAGCCATATCATTCGGAGAAACTCTGTTTGCAAATGTGACAAAAGGCATCCCTATCAGGTTAAGTGTTAATCACCCACTATACTTACGTATCCTGAGCGTCATATCATATATTACACCAATCAGAGCTGATATCTCGAACACAACAACGATGCTGAAATCAGACAAAAATACTGAAATACACATATACATGTACTCAGAGCTGTAGACAAAATGCCTACTGACGAATATAAATCTTTTATTTCTCAGCCAAACCCTATCTTGCTGCTATTCATTAGAATTTTTCTTCATAGTAGTAGTATTAACCCATTCCCTCATAGACTATTTTTAGATCCGACCTCTTTGAATAAATCTACCCAAAAGGAGCATTTATTAGAGAAAAGGAAAATGTTAGAATTGTGTATTTTTGACACCATTGTGATAGAGCATTTTCTCCAAAGGAGCAAATGCTCTATTTATCACAATGGTTTCAGAAAGGCGTATTTCTAAAGGAAAAGGTTAAACAGCTAGATAGGATTCGACAGAGAAATATGAAAAAAAGCCTCACCTATATTTCCTAAATACGCCTCTTACCTACAGTTCTGAATATACTGATACTATCAACTACAGGTCCAGATAAGATGCATAAATTAAAACATTTTCAAAATCTCCACCAAACCCATGTTGTGACCACTCTTTAGAATCATCTCTTCAAGAAGAGTTTGGTTTTGTATTTGAGTACAGTAAAGCCCCTCTAATGCAACCATCTAAAAGAGCTATAATTCTGAGTGGTAGAGGCAGGTGGTAGCTTAATGCAGGACAAAAGTAATGCAGAAAGCTCCTAGAGGAGCTTTCTGCATTACTTTTGTCCTGCATTAAGCAACCAACTGCTTATAAAGACACCCATGTTTATTCATTACGTGGTCGCATTAGAGGGGTTCTACTATACAGTGCTCCCTCTCTACAACGACACCCTTTGGGATACGAAGATTGTATGTGTTGTTCAGAGGGAGTTGTTATAGGGAGGGAAAATCAAACATAATTAGCTTGTTTACAGATTCCCAGATAAGGTGTATTTCGAGAACTAAAACCGTCATGCCTCTCTCAAACCCTATGTTGTGACCACTCTTTAGAATCGTCACAAAGTGACGATTCTAAAGAGTGGTCACAACATAGGGTTTGATGGAGGCATAAAGAAAATACGATGGAAAAAAGTTGTTTCTGGGGCCTTGTTGTTTCGGAAACAGTGACATGCGTTGTTGTAAGGAGGGAATCGTTATTGAGAGGGCCGTTGTAGGGAGGGAGCACTGTACACACATGTACCTGTTGCTCTGTATCAACTGATATGACATAACACCATCCATGACTCAGAGGGTTAGAATCATATTTTTCAGATAAGCCCATGCAATAAAACTATATGTTTACCTAATGAAATAATTACAGTATGAACATCATAGAAATATGAACAAGTGAATTATTCAACATGGCAGAATACGGTTAAATCAAATCTACATTATTTTATAAGCAATCAGAGCAGAGCCTGGTCAGATGGCCCCTATTGGAGCATCTGATACGGGTCTACTCTGTTTGTAAATCTATGAGGTAAAGGGTTCAGTTGTACATTTTATATAGTACATGTATATGTATCAACTGTTAGTACAAATGGTGACCTTTCTTAATTTTCATAGCATGACATTAACCCTTTCGGCGCCACATTTCTAATTGTCGTCTGCAATCCAATTTTTTTTAAATCATTTGGTAGAATAAGGAAATGAAATACAGTCTAATCGCGATACTACGAATCGGGACCGGGTCGGGCCGATTTTTCGTAGTTTCGCATTTTCGTATTAATGCATCTTTAGGATACGAACTAATTTCCACAAACCTTTTCTCGGTTTCGTAGTGAATGCATACACATACCATACATCGCCATTGTATCGGTCATTATATGTAATAATATTGTCGCAATTTACTGTTGCATAATAAAGATATTCCTGTACATGTTTGTGTTATATTTAATATATTTTATGCCTTGTTTGACAATCTACTCACATTCCCGCTTACTACAGTGTACATTAATGATTTTGTATCACACGCCTCATGCAAGAGGTGGTCAAATCATAATGTGTAATGTCATACGCCAGTGCATAACGCAGGGCCGTACCCAGAAATTTTTTGCTGGGGGGGCCTAGTTGGGGTGGGAACGGGAGGGGTGTCCCCTCCCGGTAGTCGAATTTTTTTGGTATGCCGCTTTGAATGGTGCAATTTCCTGCTATCTGAATCACTCTATTAAGATATAATTTTATGTTATAATATAGAAAATCGGCTCCTTTTTACACCTGGATTTCAGTGTATAGACTTAAAGCATGATGAATGATCACCAATGTTTCAATGCAAGGACTTCATACAAATTATACTAACACAAAAGTTGTGATCAAGGCTAAAGTTTTTTTTGCGATTGACAGACACGCATATGAACATGATTAAAGTTTTTTGCCATTGGCAGACAGACAAACACTTGATTATGCTTAAAGTTGTTTTTTCCCAAGGACAGACTCTGCATTATTCATCTCAGAACTAGCATCCGCTTATGTCTTTATTCTAAATGTGAAAATAACCCTGATCAAAACTACAAACATCAAATGTTACAGTTTACCAAGTGTGTCATGATGGCCCTTAATTATTCGCTCACCTGGTTATAACAGATTTATGTATACAATGAAAAAGACATTCCATTTTATCTTATTTTACAATAATATTTTGGCTGATTTTATAACCCTTATTCGGGTATATTCCCAATAGCAAAAGGTGTGTTTTGCACCCATTTTTTTAGGAAAAATCCCAATCTCAAGTTACAAAACAAATCCATGAAAAAAACATTAAGAAACCTCGATTTATTCAGTACAATCGGCCTGGGGACGAAGATCATTTTTACTCTTTTTATCATTCGAAATGTTCAGAGTTATTTTTTCATTACTAGTTACTGATCAATGTCAGTAAAACGCTTATTGGTCGAAGTGCATACTGCTTTTTGTAGCTATGCTATATAGCGTCTTGAAACGTCATTCCCGTCGTCTTAATTTTGCGACAATGTTTCCTCGCTTAATTAATATACATGCCACTTGCGGTATTTGTGGAAATGCAGCAATTTGCATTTTGACACGACTGGTTCCTGAACAATTTATTTGCTAAACTCCAGTATAGCAAAAACTGGAACCAGCTCGTGATTACGTAATTCGGGTGATCTCCGCTGGGGGTTCCCCTGATTGCTCCATACTAAAATAAGCCAAGCGTGGATCACAGCATGACAGCATGCTAAAGGTGGTCTGTCTGGTGTAGATAACTAAAAGATAATCTCCCCGAGGTAGGAAAATATCAGTCACGAAAAATTGCCTTGGTAAAATTTAAAACGGTAGATCTAGCTGAAAACTAAAAAGGGGCCCATTAACAAAAATGGTATCTTGGCAGCCAGCTGGGGGGGCCCGGGCCCCCGAGCCCCCCACCTGGGTACGGGCCTGTAACGGGTTATGTAAAAAACACGAACCGCGCAATGCCAGCTCATCAAACTCTAGATAGGAGGGAGTAAACGAATCATTTCCAAAGATTCTGTTCGTTCTTTTTCATCAAACCATATTCTGTGACTATTCTTTCGAACGTGAAGTGACAACGTAGAATTTGGTGACAGCATAAGGATTTTAGTATTTAAATGCTCCCTTTAACTAGAGACATGAACTCGAACTTTCTAGCAATCCATAAGGGTTATGTATAAAACAAGAAACGAATCAATACATTCATATTTTTATTCAGGAATAAAAACAAAATGCATAGAAAACTGTGATATCGTTTATATGCGTATAGAAGCAGTGTAGACACAGGTTTGATGATCAGTGTAACTGGTTTTATAAGTTTGGCATATAAGTTTTATATGCTTTGAGACATTGACTACAAACAAACACGTCAGTATGCCTGTATGGTTTTCATTTATAACACGATGTGTGTGAAAACGTAATTGTGCATAATTGCACGATGCAAGCTATAATCATTTGCGACATTTGATATGTAGTTAGTCTAATCCTGTCACAAACAAACACGGGTGCTGATCATTAAAGCGTATCGGGCAGGCCAGATGTGTTAACAATGGATAATTATGCTGACTGGAGCGACGAATGTCTCTCAGAAGTGTGAAAACATCGCACAGGTGAGATTCGTAAAAATGCATCTTTTTGCCACTGTTTTTGTGTTTAAGGGACTACGAAAATCTCTCGCAATAACGTGTTTTTCGTAGTTTCGCATTTTCGTACTTTTGCATCTTTTTGCAATTGAAACAAGAACAAAATCGGCCGGGACCTGGGGTGTTATTCGTAGCAAACCGGTATTGCGTTCGAACGCGATTCGTAGTATCGTGATTAGACTGTAAGTAAATGCAAATTTCAAAAGAATAAAGCACATATATAGAAATAGAGAATGAGACAAAAAGTGAAGTCCCTGATCAGACGCCACCTTGAAAAGGCGTCGTCTGATCTGGGACTGCACTATTTGTCATGGTGCATTTATGCGACTTCGGCGGTGAAAGGGTTAATATCAATGTGACATATGTCAGGATTCTGTATAGCACCATTCAAAGCTTTAACCACTACTTGAGACTTGAATATTCATGTGAAACTCCACTGATTATAAGTATGGATTGGTGTATTAACGAGATCACCTTCTGAAACACTATACCCCAATCAAATGCTGGACACAAATTAATAGCCAGTTTGACTGTTGACCTCCAAGAATGACCTTGACACGAAACAATCTGTAAGTGGCAGCTTAATGAGATGAGTACATACATGTCAAGTATGAATTCTGTACAGTGCCCCCTCTCTACAACGACACCCTTTGGGATACGAAGATTGTGTGTGTTGTTAAGAGGGAGTTGTTATAGGGAGGGAAAATCAAACATAATTAGCTTGGTTGCAGATCCCCAGGTAAGGTGTATTTCGAGAACTAAAACCGTTATCCCTCCATCAAACCCTATGTTGTGACCACTCTTTAGAATCGTCACAGAGTGACGATTCTAAAGAGTGGTCACAACATATGGTTTGATGGAGGCATAAAGAAAATACGATGGAAAACAGTTGTTTCTGGAGCCTTGTTTCGGAAAAAGTGACAAGCGTTGTTGTAAGGAGGGAATCGTTATTGAGAGGGCCGTTGTAGGGAGGGAGCACTGTATCTGCAAAAGCTATGACCAATATTAAATTTCAGACAGACAGACAGCAAGCTAGCCAGTAACACAGACATACAAATAGACAGACCAAAACCAAACATGCCTGAATCTAAATCTTTCGGGGGTGAAAATGTAAAAGGGTAATCATTGCCATGGAAAACAGCAGAGAATCAGTTCTGTAACATATGCCATATACCCAAAAACAGCAGACCCTAATCAGACAGCTCCTGTAGGGTCATTGATCAGGGTCTACTTTGTTTGCAATGGTGTAAAAAGGTGGATTTAATAAGTATGGAGTTTACACTATGATTTCTAACAACATGCTATCACTTGGTGAATACCAAGAGAAGGTGGCTAATGTAATACACACTTGTTGCATGTCACTGTGCTCTTTGGGGCTACACTGTTTGCAAATGCAGTTAAACACAAAAGGTCACTGTAATAAAACACTTACCACCATAAATCTCGTTTTTGCGACCTGCGAACAGAATCTAGGGTGCTTATTTCATTCAACCTGCGAGTGATATAGAAACCAGCCACACAAAATAGCTGCACAATTATAAACTCAGCCGACGACATCATCAGCCAGTAGGGTTCTGAAAGACATACAGAAATAAAATGAGTGAAATATGGACAGAGTAAAGTAAAGGTATACTATCAAGAGGAAACATAAAATATTGACATTTTTATAAAAATGTAAACACTCTACTTCATACTCGAGCTTTTTTATACCTTTGCAAACAGAGTAGACCCTGATCATGAGCTGTCCAATCAGGGTCTTATCTATCAGCTTATATGTTACAGCTCTGAATCTCAACTTTCTGCTACAGTAATGAATTACATGTAATTAACTTCATATGTTTAATGCAAGAATTAATATTTTAATTCATGATGAGTGGAGCTTAAATGAACATTGATCAACTAAAAGATTTTTTGAGATGTGAGTTTACTGACTCATCGAGATTCATCATTTACCATCTTTTCTTTAACCCTTTCCCTGTTCAATATTCATGTAAGAAAAAATTACATCATGAATATTTATTAGCTGAATTTTTAGAACATAATTTTTGCCGAGACAAGAACTGTAGAATCAGATCTGTACCATGTCATAAGCAAACAGAGGAGATCCTGATCAGATGGCTCCTACTCTGTTCGCAAAGGCGTGAAAAAGTGTTTACATGAGAGAAAGGGTTAATCTTTCCTTCTTCCATTTCTACAAACTATTTACAATATTTTCTTAACCCTTTCCTTCATATAAATGTGTTTTCACACATTTGTAAAAAGAGTAGACCTAGATCAGACCACTCCTATAGGAGTCGTCTGATCAGGGTCTGCTCTGTTTGCCAATAGAATTTGATAAATCTATTTCTTTACTTTCTAAAATGGCTACATTGTTCCACCTTCCATATTTCATTATAACTATTTTATCCATGAATATTCAGTAGGTATAGAAATTTGGAATAAATGTAGAACAGGGAAAGGGTTAAATCTTCATTCCTTATGTTTTACAAACCGTTTTCATTTGAAAAGAAAAGTGTGCAATTCTATCACAGGATAGATGTTTGGACAGCCAGAATCATTTCAACATACAGAGCATGATTTTAATTGACATGTGAACCATCTTTCAAGACTTTCAAAGGCAACTTTGTGAAACTTTTTTTGTAAATAGTTTGGATCCAAACTGTTTGACAACTCCAACTGTTTTTGCAGAGCTTCAGCAAACAAATTTTCAGTGGATGAATATTTGTTCAGTGCTTTTCTAAGTTACTATGGCTGATTTACAAATACAGTAAAACCTCTCTATAATGGCCACTAAATTACATCAATTATTTTGTGTTACAGGCAGGTGGCTGCTTAAAGCAAGGTGAAAGTAAAAAAGAACGTTCCTTAAGGAGCATTCTGTTTTACTTTCACCTTACTTTAACAGGATTTTCCCTGACCCCCTTTTTCTATTGAAATGTCCCTTAAATTTTACAAATGACCCTCAAAATTTAGAGGGTCTGTTCTTTACTTTATAGAGGATCTTGATCTTTACTTCAAGAGGATCCTCAAATTGGTCTTTTTGAAGGGGTCAAGGGGAAACCCTGCTTTAAGCAGCCACCTGCCAATATATACCAACTAATTAACACAATTTAGTGGCTGTTATAGAGAGGTTTTACTCTACATGTAACTGGATCCATATGATGTACACTGGGAGATAGTAGCAACTCACCAAAGCATTCTATAAATGTATCCTTCGTATTGACAATACCCAGGATAGCTGTGATGGTGAAGTAGGCACCAGCTATACCTAGGAAGGGTACCAAAAACCTGAAAGAACCCAAAATATAATTTTCACAAACCCTTTTTGACAAGAGAAGCATTTTTATGAATTTGTAAACAGAGTAAACCCAGGATGTGCTTTGTTTGCAGTACTTTAATCCATTACCTCATAGGCTATTTTTAGATACCACCTCATTGCATAAATCTACCGAAAAGGAGCATGAACTAGAGAAAATCAAAATTTTAGAATTTTGTAGTTTGAAACCAGTGATAAATAGAGCATTTGCTCCTATAGGAGCAAATGCTCTATTTATCACAATGGTTTCACAAAGTGACTTTTACAGAGTCGTCAAAACTCAAAAGTCGTCAATATGAGGGAATGGGTTAATACAATCTTTTTTAAATCTGTGCATTTAAAGCAGGTGGTATCCAAATGCAGGATTGAAGTTTATTCCATGAATATTCAGGCAAGAAATAATGACATCATGAATATCATTTAGACTATTAAATTTTTATACTACCTCATGGACAAGGGAGTTTTTGACCACAACAGGAACTGTGAAATCAGATCTCTTATTATTTCATAAGCAAACAAAGCTGACTCTGATCAAATAGATCTACTCTGTTTGCAAAGACAAAGAAAGGCGTAATTATGGATTAAATGGTTAAAATGAAATAATATAGAATTGATTATACATTTTCTAAAAAAAATAATTTCTCTAGTAAATGCTCATTTTTGGGTAGATTTAATCAAAGAGGTTGGATCTAAAAATAGCCTATGCAGGAATGGGTTAAGGTTGTTCCTTTAATTTTTTTTGCCATGAAATATTTTACAAGCTATGCTTCACTCTAGTACATCCATATATATAAAATATCTACAGGCAATAATTGACATTGAATGTGATTTTCTGCAGTTATTAAATTTTGAACAATATATTTTCTTAGTATGGCTTAATTTGAATTAACCCTTGAAAAATCTGGGGAAAAAATTAAGAAAAATTGATCAAATTCTTTTAACAAAAGGATACATCATGTATGAAAGGGTAAATGTTGCTGAAAAGATTTTTCATGGAAAAAATGACACAGTGCAGACCCTACTCAGAGCTCTCTGATTTGGATCTATGTGTATACTATTTGCAAATGCCACTTAATTCTATTCACACATTGAAAGGGTGGTGTATATACTTTGCATTGCTTATTAAACCATTTCCTCTATATAAATGCATTACCATCAGATTAATATTCATGGTGTTATTTCTTACCTTTGGGCATAAAACGAGTTAACTGGTATTAACAAACAGTGTGAACCCAGATCATATGGCTCCTAGAAGAGCATTCAGATCAAGGTCTGCACTGTTTGTCATTCAAATCTTAACCCTTTCCTTCATATAAACGTCTTTTCACACATTTGCAAACAGAGTAGAACCAGATCAGACGGCTCCTATAGGAGTTGTCTGATCGGGGTCTGCTCTGTTTGCTAACGAAATTTGATAAGATCTGTCTCTTTAGTTTCTAAAATTGCTACAATGCTACACCTTCAATATTTCATTTAAACTATTTTGTCCATGAATATTCAGTAGGTATCGAAATTTGGACTAAATATAGAACTTGGAATAGGTTAAGTATTTCATAATCAACCCTTTACTGGAAATGAAGTAAACTATTAACCCTTTCCTCCATAAATATGTCTTTCTACGCCTCTGTAAAAGTCACTTTATGAAACCACTGTGATAAATAGGGCTCCTATAGGAGCAAATGCTCTATTTATGACAATGGTTTCAAAACTACACAATTCTAAACGTTTCCTTTTCTCTAGTAAATGTTCCTTTTCGGTAGATTTAGAGGTTGGGCCTAAAAATAGCCTATGGAGGAATGGCTTAAACAGTGCCATTGGGCTTTGCACATCCAGCATTCAAAGGGATAATTCATACCTCTTTGTCCACACCTCCCTCCGAAGAGCCCGAGTTGCCAGTGTCCAGTAAAAATGACACATGACTAGAAACTGGACAAGCTTCAGCCATTGCAGAGCAAAATCAAACTGGACATATATGGACAGAATCCAGTGTATGCCCCTGCAAAGAAAAAAATAAACTGATGAAAACAAAATGTGGATGTGAAACATTATGCCCACACCAAATGCTGCGCATAAAATAATTACTATTCTAACTTTGACCTCAAACTATGACATGCACCTTCACAGGACACCACTCAAAAGTTGCATCTTCATGAAATGAGTATATATATATGCCAAGAATGAAGTCTATAAATGTTCAAAAAGTTATGGCCAAGTTTAAGGTTTCAAACAGTCATGCCAAGAACAATATATGCCAAGATCAAGTTCTTTGGGAAATAAAAAGCTATTCATTGATCCATTAGGTCAAACCTGTTATATTTTAAGGATATATTGCAATATGACTGCTGAACCATTATGGTAAATCATTCAGATATTAATCACATCATGAATACTTTACACTATCTATATAAAACATATTTAGAATAAAATCCTATAAAGTGAGTGCAACTTTCATTTAGCTAAAGCACTGCAGCTGAAACTAAGCACTTACGCTCCTACACATTCCAGTGAAGCACAGTAGAATATGAAGTATTGGTGCCAATTCTGGTGATTAGCCTGGTGCAACCTGATTACTTTCAGTATACATAATACTGCTGTCAGTACGGCCAGGAAAGTCAGTAATGAACATCTGAAACAAGCCATGGTTAAATGGTTACTTGGACATGTAGAATCAGACCTATATTACGCTATAAGCAAACAGAGCAGACACTAATCAGACAGCTCCTATAGGAGCCACCTGATCTGGGTCTACTCTGTTTGAAAAGCTGGTAAAATGTGTATTTATAAAGTAAAGGGTTAAAAGGGGCTCACATTATACATGTAGTATATAACTGTGGTTCAATATCTAGCTTGTTATCTACAGTTTTCAGCTTATATAGGAGCCTTCTGATCTAACTCTACTCTGTTTGCAAAGCTGTATTTATATTTCTAAAGGGTTAAAAAGGCTCATATATTGATATAAATTCAGTATAGAACTGTGGTTTCATATCTATCTTGTTATCTATACAGATCTCAGCTTATATACATGTAGGAGCCACCTGATCTGGCTGATGGTCTGTCCTGTTTGCACAGCTGCTTAAATGTATATTTATAAAGTAAAGGGTTAACTCATTCCTCCATAGTTTATTTTTAGACCCAACCTCATTGAATGAATCTACCCAAAAGGAACATTTACTAGAGAAAAGTAAAATTTTAGAATTTTGTAGTTTGAAATCATTGTGATAAATAGAGCATTTGCTCCTATAGGAGCAAATGCTCTATTTATCACAATGGTTTCAAGAAGTGGTTATTACAGAGGCGTAGAAAGGCGTATTTATGGAGGAAAGGGTTAAAAAGGCTCATATACGTGAAGTACAGAAGTGTGGTTCTATATCTAGCTTGTTATGTAGTTCTCAGCTTATACAGGAGATGTCTGATCTGGGTCTACTCTGTTTGCAAATGCATGGAAGGGCATTTATAAGAAGGAAATGGTTAAAGAAAGTGTCCATTCAGTATGAAAGGGTTAAATTTGATAAAGAGTTTGAATGACAAACAGTGCAGACCGTGATCATATCAGATCATCTGAACTGGGTCTACCCTGTTTGCAAATGCTAGTACACTTCTTTCTAGCATTCAAAGGGTTAACCATTTCCCTGTTCAATATAAGTGTAAGAAATAATGACATCATGAATATTTATTAGCTGGATTTTTTTAATGTTCACCGTTCATAGATTTGTTTTGCTTTGACAAAATCTGTAGAATCATATCTATATCATGTCAAAAGCAAACAGTGCAGACCTTGATCAGACGGCTCCTTTAGGAGCCATCTGATCTGGGTCTACTCTGTTTGCAAATGTGTGAAAAGGAAATAAGAATATATGAAGGAAAGGGTTAAGAATATTTACCATATTGATGCAACAATTGGAATAGATTAATTCCAGCATAAATTACCATTCTTCAATGAAATGTTTCTTCTGTATAAATGAGAAAAACACTTACCTCACACAAGCAATTGTATTGAAGTTATTGAAGCATCCATATATAAGAACATCAGTTGTGTTAGCAGCTGAAACATTGGACACGTCTGGCTCTACTGTATCTGGTACACTATTTGCTGAATGCATACTGTGCTGCTTGTTCTTAGTCTGTTGGAAAAATGCAAAGAAGGCATTTTGCATGAGTTGCTTCATCCTCAGCTCTTAATTATTTTTGTATGAGTCACTTAACCCATTCCTTCATATAAACGCCTTTTCAAACATTTGGGAACAGAGTAAACCTAGATCTGACAGCTCATGTAGGAGCTGTCTGACTGATCAGGGTCTGCTCTAATTCTACAGTTTCTAACAATACCAAACCAGCATGTGTACACAACTACCGGTATGTCATATAAAAGGCTATTACCCAGTAGTTTTAACCCATTCCCTCCTATTGATGCCTCTGTAAAAGTCAATTTTTGAAACTATTGTGATAAATAGAGCATTTTCTCCATAGGAGCAAATGCTCTATTTATCACAATGGTTTCAAAACTACACAAATCTAAAAGTTTCCTTCAGTTTTCTGTAGTAAAAGCTGCTTTTCAGTAGATTTATTCACAGGGGTTGGATCTAAAAATAACCTATGAAAGAATAGGTTAAGAAAACCTTTATAAACCGTGATCCTTATGAGTATTCGCATGATATGAGAAATATGAGGTTTGTAACATTGGATAGGAAATATGAGACATTTATATAGTATAATACAGTTCTGCGCATGAAAAATGTGGTATTTCTTTGTACATCAGCATTACCCATTACAGATAGATAATGCTGAGTGGTCTTAACACTTTCCTCCATGAATATTCATGTAAGAAAGAATGACATCACGAAAATTAATTAGATTCATGGTTATAATAGCACATGGACACAACAATTTTTGGTCGTGGCAGAAACAATAGTCAAACTGTCATACATATATCATATCAAAAGCAAAAAGAGCAGACCCTGATCAGATGGCTCCTATAGGAGCCATCTGATCAAGGTCTACTTTCTTTGCAAATGTGTAGAACGGTGTAATTATGGAGTAACGAGTTAACAATTTGATAACCATAAATTTCAGAGTATAATACACAACCCTGTATAGTACCCATCTGATTTTAAAGGCAAAATGTCAGGAAAAAATAATCATTATTTCTCATGGATAAAATGCACCAGGTTTTACGACAAAGTCAGAATTTTAAAATGATGCAATCACATCATAAGGCCTACTTTCAGATTTATGCTTGATTTTTAACGAACAAACTTCATGAAGGAAAACTTTGGCTCTACATGTAACTTTGGCTCCAACAATTCTAAATTGTCAAAAAAAAATCTTATTTGGCTCAAGTTTTTCTCACTTGGGGGAAGTGATGGCGAAAAGAAAAAAAAGCCGGGGGAGGCCCTGGATAAGGAAATGTGACGTCATGTGATACATGTAAACTTTCAAAACCCTGACTATCCTTGTGTCATAATTCAACTGAACTTTATTAATAATAATAATTTAATGACAGTGACACATAATATTCATTATTTCAACCGTTCAAAACCTCAAATATTGACGATTTCCAGAATAATTAAAATCAGCTTTAAGAATTGACATTTTAGCTTTGAGTCCCACGGACTTGACGACCTCCGAAATTCCGAGTCCTGGCTCATTTCTTTGCATTTATAGATATGATTACAGCGTAAAGCAAACAGTCATAGTAGAATATATAGAAAATGAGCTGGTTTTTGTCTATATTTTCATGTCTTTTAAATATTAGGCTGAGACAAATACATACATGTGATAACCTGCTGAGGCATGTCAGGTAGATTTAGGAATTTTGTCAGGTAGATTTGACTTTTGTCAGGTAGATTTTACCGACGCGACAAAATATATGGAGGAGAAAAAAATTTGCTTAATACTTATGTTTTTTTTGTTTTTTTATACTTTTTCACATTATCATTCATACTTTACCATAAATGCATACCATACCATTATAAACCTTACATTACACACATAACATTTACACACATAAATTTGCAAAGAGTATAGACCCAGACCTATAGGAGCTGTCTAGTCAGGGTCTGCTCTGTTTGCTTATGATATAGGAATGATTCTACACTTTCTGGTTTGGCAAAAAAAATCCAATGTGGTGTTATAACCCCCATTAAACCTTTCCTTCATATAAACAAGTTTTTATGCATTTGCAAACAGAGTAGACCCAGATCAGACAGCTCCTATATGATCCATCTGAATTTAGGGTCTGCTCTGTTTACTTTTGGAATTTTAAAAATGTTTCTATACTTTCTAAAATGGCTATAAAGTTCCTCTCTCCATATTTCTTTATGACTACTTTGTTTAAATGAATATTCAGTAGGGATTGAGAATAAACATGGAACAGGGAAAGGGTTAAAACAAATACTAATAATTGACATGCAGTAATAATTCTAGATTTTTTCATGGGTCAAAAGGACTCTTTGAATTCAATAGGTCTCAAGCCCAAAACACTGGGTTCCTTATTAAATAATGTCATGAAAAAAATCAAGATTTATTACTGTTTTGTCATATTAATGAAAAAGTTATTCCATTTCATCTTATTTTATAATAACATTTTCTGTTTTTTTTTGCTTATTTTATAGCCCTTATTTAGCTATACTCCCAATGACAAAAAGAGTTTACTCAGTTCAAGTTAGTTACTGCAAACATTGAGCAGTAACAGAAATGTTGAAATCCAACAGGTCCAAAGTCCGTGTTTTAGCCCGTATCTACAATCGTCGCGAAAACTGATGACATTTCAACTTGAAATAGTTATTATTTTTTGAAGAGTTTGCAATGGTAGATAATAATTCATGGTGTTTTCAATTACTTCTTTAGTGTCCTTACAACTTATTATATTAATGAAAAATAATTAAGTGTACAAATCAAATTCATGATTATCAGTCCAAGCATTGTTGAAGCAGTCTTATTTTCGAAGTGTTTCGGCCCATTGCAACAACGAGATCAAGCACAGCTGTTTTTGACAAGGAAGCAGAGAAGCATTTCTATGTCTTATAATTTAATTATGAGAATATAATTCCTATAATAGGGTCATGACACTCCCATGTCGCCTCGTGTGAGTAATAAACCTGCTGCATATGATATTTGTGGTAGACGTTTGCATTTTGATACGACTGGTTCCCGAACAATTTATTTGGTAAAGTAGTAGAGTGAAAACAGGAACCACCTCGTGATTATGTAATTCTGGTGTTCTCCATGGTCTCCACAGGGGATTCCCTTGATTGGTCCCTACCAAAACAGACCAAGCGTGGATCACAGCATGATAACAAGCTAAAGGTGGTCTGTGTGTGTAGAGAACTAACAGATAAACTCCACCAGGGATGAAAATATATGTCACTAAAAAAATTGTCTTGGTCAAATTTCAAAACGGTAGACTGGTAAATTAAAGTAGAACGGTAAACCACCTCTGAAAACGGTAGAATTCACCTACCGTCGGTAGTTATCACATGTATGCAAATATTAATACTAAAATGTAAATAATTACATATATAAAGTCCTAGATTTTATAATCAAATTTCAATTCTTCATAGTGATGTTTTTGCATGCTTATAGATGCATTTTGCAAATATAATTCATAGAGTAATGTTGCAATATCAAATGCTGATGTCTGCCTTTTTAAGTTTTTTAATCAAAATCAAATGTCAATAAAAAGCAAAATGTTTTGCAGTAATGTGAATCTAATAAATTCACATGTAACAAGCAGGGAAACTACAGTTTCAATTGCCCTAAGGATCTAGGCAAAACATAATGCAATTGGTCAGACCTTGATAAAACAAAAATATAAAAGATGGCAACTGGAAAGAAACAAAATGTTGCATCGGAAAACATGTTTTCTGCAAAGCTACCAAAAATATGAACTTAAGAGCTATATTTACACCAGCACAGATTGCATAAATGCCAAGGTGCCCCGCTTTTGGCCAAAATAAGTTATGCATACATTTTGCATCAGAAAAAATGTATGAGTTTCTGCAAAGCTAAAAAAAATGTGAACTTAAGTGCTATATTTATACCATCATAGCTTGCATAAATGTCAAGGTGCCATGCTTTTGGCCAAAATAAGTTATGCATAAATTATCCCCAAAGGTGACACGGTGTAAATGAATGTACTAATTTGTCTAAGATTGTAATAAACTATTGCTTTACACATTTTCGGTGATCGTATACCTCTATTAAAGTCAGATGTCGGAGAAGACATCAATTTATGTAATGAAATTACAGAAAACATAGGACATTTCGGTTCACATTTTTACCGGAAGTTTACCTTTGGAATATCTCTGATTTTAAAAACGCATTTACGTTTATTAATTGTTTCTCGGTATCAGATTCATGAATTATTTATTTGAAAAATATAGATACACCTATTGGAATATGTAATTCCCGAATAAAAAACATTTATACTAAAAATTCAACAGAGTAAAATAGATATATTCCTAGAGTTCAGCTAAATTTCTTCAAATATGTATACGGTGTAGTCCTTTTTCTTTCCGTAGAATAGTGTAAACTTTTCGCTTCCGGGAAAAACATTGTCCGAAGGGGACTTTGTGTACCGACTTTGTATTCCTAATTTATCAGCATGTGTGCATAAAATGGAATTGCCACAAAGCTTTGTTGAAGAAATTGACCCGGGAGAGTTATACTTCCACGAGGTTTGTGGTTTAAGTTCGATACAAACATATACAGTTGTAAAAACGAATACCCAACATAACACAAAGTAAAGTTTTATATGGCCGAAGTAGGCCGAAGTTGTTTCAAAGTAAATCGAGAAACTGTAAATCCCGTGTTAACTTGACAAGTGCAACTTGACGACAGGCAAGTTGAAAACATAACCACGTGTCACTACTCTGAAACCATAACAGACTAAATGCATATCTTTTGTTCTATTCACTCTGTTATTCAGATACAAAATTTTCATTTTTAACAAATTTTATATTATTGCCTGGTGAATGATCATGTAAGACATATTGACATCATGCAGTGTTCCCGTTTACGTCGTAATCATATCTAAATACGCACCGAAAATCGTTGGAACGCAAAATATTCAAGTACGTTGCGTCCATGGGACGCAAGATCAATGATCGAAATTTTACCGATTTAAATGAATCCAGGTAAATTAACAACTGATACTCGGTCTTACATCAATCCGGATCAATAAACAAAGTGAATCTCACTCCGTTTTCTTGACATTTTTCCGAAATTGCAACGCATCTATTAATATCGAGTCCTGGGTTATTCCAGATATCTGCATTGACTGGTTACGATTTCCACCCTAATGTCAGCATCTAAAATTGGGTGCTACTAAACAGAGTCTGGTAGAGTCCGGTAGAGTCTGGAGGCCTTTTTAAGTGCAATTTAAAGATTATAATGCTGTTATATAGCACTATTTTGTATGTTTGCAGCAGTAGTAATTAACATCCGTTAATAAATGAGCATATAATAGCTTGAAAACTCCCTGTAAAAATTACCGGGGTCACACGGTAATGGCCGACCTACGTCGGATAGAGTCTGTTCTAGTTTTAGAAGTCTATATGGTATTAAATTTCCCCCTTTTTATCAGAAAACATTTTACATACATTAATAAGTGATTTTATTATAATTTCAAAGGCAGTATGGACATGATATACATGTATTGTATGACAAGATTGTTGTTTCGCCTTTTTCAGATTGGCGAAAAGTCGGAGGGTACCGGTAGTGTCTGGAGATGAAAACGGGAGTTTTAGGCCAACATTTGCAAAATTAAGCGAATTAATGTATTAATAACAAGGTAGAGATGTATCTGCAACCATATTTCACATAAAATTGTGTAGCAATTTGTGAATAATTGGACTCAAATTGTTAGTATCGAAACCTAAGTATACGACTCTATCCGACGTTGGGCGGCCATTACTGCGTGACCCGGTAATATTTACCGGGTGTTTTCAAGCTAATATACGATCATTTTTTAATGGATATTAACTACTATAGCTTCAAACATACAAAATAATGTTATATAACAGCATTATAATCTTTAAATTGCACTTAAAAGGCTTCCAGACTCTACCGGACTCTACCAGACTCTACCGGACTCTACCAGACTCTGTTTAGTAGCACCGTCTAAAATTATGTAATTCTATGAGAACCATTCTGTCGCGTAGTAATGACATTTGGGTGCTGAAAAAAGATGGCGTCTGCTAGTAAAAAGTTTAACACGCCAGGAACTTTAAAGCGTTATGGGTGCAAGATCGTGAGTTTAAAGACTTGTAAGTAAATGATGTTAGCCCTGAAACCAATAGAATTACCATGTGATGCTTTGTATACACTGAAAATGAAGTGAAAACCGCTTTTACCTACCAGCGGATACAGTGATGCTCAGCTCAGCTCACTCAAACGATGCTCATCGTCGTGCACTTCAAATCAAAGCATCAAGAACTACCTTATTATACAGTGCTTATAACACTTATCTTTTTGATGTTAAATGATACATCAGTGTAAGTCTTAAATAGTTTTACCCCTTTACATTTAATGGTGCAAAAAATCTCCATTACAAAAGCAGAAGTGAAATTATATGGGACTCAGTTGTATTTACTTGGGACGCAACTTTTGCTGATGCCCTGGGTCCCAGGGACTCGGTAAAATCAATCCTAATGAGAACACTGATCATGGATATCTATTAGCTGATATTTTTTGTTAAGGTATAGACGGTTATTACATGAGCCATCTGATCTGGGTCTAGTCTTTTTGCTGTAACATGAGCGGTGAAAAACATGCTGCCAGACCGGGGCTCAAACCCGGGACCCCTCATTTACAGGGCGAGTGATCTACCAACTGAGCTATCCGAACCACTTACTGTTATTCTCCCAGCACCTGTACCAGGCCTGTTACACTACTCCCACATTTTCCCAGAGGAACTCGCTGTAACTCACGAGAAATTATGGGCATGCACAGGGTCCGATTTTCAAGTTGGGTGCTAACTGTAACAGGACTGTTGAATAACATGCAACCAGACTGGGGCTCGAACCCGGGACCCCTCACTTACAGGGCGAGTGCTCTACCAACTGAGCTATCCGAACCACTTACAGTTATACTGTCACCCAGCACCTGTACCCGGCCTGTTATATAATACATTGCAAAGATGTCTCTATCAGATGTCTCCCACCATACATTCACACACCTACATGTATTACCAGACACATGCATCCACTTTCCTTTAGGCGAATCTAGGTAAGCACAGCCTACCATAAGTTCTCCTTTTACCCCTATTGTATCAGGTTATGGAATCAGCTTCCTCTCTGATCTGGATCAGTTCAAGAGAGCGTTGCAAACATTCAGTACTAGTCTTGAGAGCAGTATTTTTAATCTACCCTTTTACTCTTCCTTCATTCAGTACTTAACATTTTTTAACCCAACCCCTGTTCTTAAGTTTCACCCTACCTGATATTATATATTGCCAGGTTTCTTAAACGCTCACTTTTTGTTACTAATACTTTCCTGACTGTAACACTCGAAAGAGGGGTACATGTAGTCAGTGAACGAAGATAGAATAGTAATTACAATTACAATTTTAATTACCCCAGGTCTGATATGCTCTCATCAAGTTGAAATCATCCCAAATTTCTATTGGTATTGAGAATAATTTGCAATGACTCCAGAGAACAAACAGTCACATTCCCCCTTTGGGCGTCAAATGTAACACGGTTTCTCTAAGAAAAAATATACCCATCCAGTATGCCATAATGGGGATCAAATTCGTGACCTCTAGATTCCTAGTCAATGCTCTACTGCATCACCATAAAAACAAGGCTGTACAAGCATTGATAGAATTAAACTACACCCCATGACAAAAAATAACAAGAAGTCTGCTTAACCCTTTCTGTCATATAAACGCATTATCACATATTTGCAAACAGAGTAGACCCAGACCAGACAGCTCCAATAGGAGCAGCCTGATCACAGTGATCAGGGTCTGCTGTTTGATTTTGGCACGATATCGATCCGATTCTACAGTTTTGGTCAAAGCAGAAAATTTCCTTGAAAAATTAACATTGTAAAACTAATAAATATTTATGATGTCATAATTTCTTACAAGAATATTGAAAATGGAAAAGGTTAAAGTACCTGTAATTGAAATGGGTACAAATCATACCATAATGCCTGACTTTTTACCCCACATCAATTTTAATCCAGTTTCTATTCTATGAGGCGGATGGGGCATTCATACCACTTTTTGAAGGGGGAATTCTCTATATAGAAAAAAAAAGAAATCAAATTCGCTTAAATTAGAGTGATATTTGAATTTAAGTCAAATTACCCCCTCATTAGACAATGTTAATCTCAGGTAAATCACTAAATGTCTGAAATGTGCCTGGTACCTATGCTTTACAGTACTGTGATAATAATATCCCGGTACCATGTAACCATACCATTAGAAATGGCATTTAAAGATTGATATTGGTCACTTTCATTTAGGACCTCTAGGGTAGAGTTTTATGATGTAATGATTTAAATTTATCAGTACACACAATCGCAGAACTTGCCACCAACTGAACATGATCCCGTTACTCAAATCATAAACATAGGTAAAATTGCAGACAACATACAGAGCAACAGATAAAGGTGCGTACCCAAATACTAAAAGTCATTTCTCCACCAAACCTTATACTGTGGCCACTCTTTAGAATCGACTCTTCGAGACGATCTAAAGAGCGGTCACAGTATAGGGTTTAGTGGAGAAATAAAGGAGTTAAATATGTGAAAATGTTTAAATTTATGCATCTTATCTTGACCACTGCAACATAGCGTAGATGCAATCATCGAATTACATATCTTTATGTGTGATGGGGATTTTTACATATTTTGTTACCAAAAGTATTTACTTTAATATCTTATCTAAATGCAATGACTATTTAAACAGTGGCATCATATTATAATTTAAGACTGGGTAGCAAAATGGCTTCAGACTAAATATATCCGGATAGCGAAAAGACAGATAACATACATGTACATGTATGTGAGGATTAGGCAAGGCTATTTAAATAACCCTTTATTTTTTATATACCGTACATTTGTATGATCAAATGAATTTTTGACATGCAGAAACTGTAGAATCAGTTCAATATAATTCCATAAACAAAGGGAGCAGACCAGGATCAGATGGTTCCTACAGGACCCATCTGATCTGGGTCTACTCTGTTTAGCATGAAAAGGAGTCGATATCTGATCAGGGAGGGGGTTAAAATGATTGATTTATCTGGCTTGATAAATATACATCATGTACATTGAAAATGAATTCTTTATCATACAGGTTGTTGGAAAGGGGGCTTTTGGCGTTGTGAGCAGAGCTAATTACAGGGGGAACGATGTGGCTGTTAAAATCATTGAGACAGAATCTGAGAGGAAGGCATTCCTCACTGAAATGAAACAACTGTCAAGAGTGAACCATCCAAATATAGTGAAACTGTATGGAGCATGTACCAGAGCACCGGTATGGTTTGTTATTTTCTCTTGCCCTGCTTTGGGAGAAACATTAACCCTTTTGTTCATATAAATGCCTTTTCACGAATCTGCAAACAGAGTAGACCCAGATCAGATGGCTCCTATAGGAGCCGTCTGTTCAGGGTTTACTCGGTTTGCTTATGGTATCAATTGTTATTTTCTCTTGTCTTGCTTCGGGACAAATATTGATGTAACATTTTTTTTTTGAAACATTTAGCACTTTGAGGACTTTCAATAAAAATGTGTTACATATGAACATACTTATTTATGTGCATTAGATGAGCAGTTTTTCTCTTCAAAAATGTTTCACATGATTGATATATATGGAAGTATACTTGCTGGAATATCCATGGGACCGATTTTTAACTTGTCTGTTTCGAAGTTTTCATCTATAGCTCATCTCGAAAAGTATTAGAGGTGTCAACATGAAACTTCATAGCTTGGTTGATCTCATTGAGGAGGAGACCCCTACATAAGAACTATAACTCTTGATTTCAATTATAGTGTTTGCCCTTTCTTGAAAATAGTGTAAAAACAGAACAGAGGAATCCTAGAGGAGTCCTCTCATCAGGGTTTGCACTGTTTATCATTCAAAATACTCTAGCTAATATACATGTAAGTCTTTCTTACTGAATGGACTATATCTTTAACCCATTCCTTCATATTGACGACTTTTGATGACTCTGTAAAAGTCACTTTGTGAAACCATTGTGATAAATAGAGCATTTGGAGCAAATGCTCTATATTTATCACAATGGTTTCAAACTACAAAATTCTATTTTTATACCCCCCTTTTGAAAAAATGGGGGTATATTGCTTTGCACATGTCGGACGGTCGACCGAGTCGGTCGGTCGGTCGGTCGGTAGATCGATGGTTTCCGAACGATAACTAATAAACAACTTGGCCTAGAATCTTCAAACTTGCTGTGGTGGTTGGTCATGACAAGTAGATGACCCCTATTGTTTTTGAGGTCACTAGGTCAAAGGTCAAGGTCACCATGACCTAAAATGGTGAAATAGTTTCCGATCAATAACTGCTCAAGGGTTTGACTTGGGATCTTCAAACTTGCTGGGGTGGTTGGTCATGACCACTAGATGACCCCTATTGATTTTGAGGTCACTAGGTCAAAGGTCAAGGTCACCATGACCTTAAATGGTTAAATGGTTTCCGATCAATAACTGCTCAAGGGTTTAGCTTAGAATCTTCAAACTTGCTGTGGTAGTTGGTCATGACAACTGGATGACCCCTATTGATTTTGAGGTCACTAGGTCAAAGATCAAGGTCACCATGACCTTAACTGGTAAAATGGTTTCTGATCAATAACTGCTCAAGGGTTTGGCTTAGGATCTTCAAATTTGCTTAGGTGGTTGGCCATGACAACTAGATGAGTCCTATTGTTGTTTAGGTCACTAGGTCAAAGGTCAAGGTCACCTTGACCTTAAAGGGTGAAATGGTTTGCGACCAATAACTGCTCAAGGGTTTGGCCTAGGATCTTCAAATTTGCTGTGGTGGTTGGTAATGACCACTAGATGACCCCTATTGTTTATAAGGTCACTAGGTCAAAGGTCAAGGTCACCATGCTCTTAACTGGTCAAATGGTTTCCGATCAATAACTGCTCAAGGGTTTGGCTTAGAATCTTCAAACTTGCTGCGGTAGTTGGTCATGACAACTGGATGACCCCTATTGTATTTGAGGTCACTAGGTCAAAGGTCAAGGTCACCATGACCTTAACTTGTAAAATGGTTTCTGATCAATAACTGCTCAAGGGTTTGGCTTAGGATCTTCAAATTTGCTTAGGTGGTTGGTCATGACCAGTAGATAACCCCTAGTATTTTCTAGGTCACTAGGTCAAAGGTCAAGGTCACCATGACCGTAACTGGTGAAATGGTTTGCGATCAATAACTGCTCAAGGGTTTGGCTTAGGATCTTCAAACTTGCTGTGGTGGTTGGTCATGACCAGTAGATAACCCCTATTATTTTTGAGGTCACTAGGTCAAAGGTCAAGGTCGCCATGACCTTAACTGGTGAAATGGTTTGCGATCAATAACTGCTCAAGGGTTTGGCTTAGGATCTTCAAACTTGCTGTGGTGGTTGGTCATGACAACTAGATGACCCCTACTGAGTTTGAGGTCACTAGGTCAAAGATCAAGGTCATCATGACCTTAACTGATGAAATGGTTTCCAATTAATAACTGCTCAATGGTTTGGTTCGGGATCTTCAAACTTGCTGTGGTAGTTGGTCGTGACCACTAGATGACCCCTATAGTTGTTGAGGTCACTAGGTCAAAGGTCAAGGTCACCATGACCTTAATATGTGAAATGTTTTCAGATCAATAAATGATCAGTGGTTTGGCTTAGGATCTTCAAAGTTGCTGTGGTGATTAGTCATGACCGCTAGATGACCTGTATAGTTGAGGTCACAAGGTCAGGGGGTCGGGGGGTATACATGTTTTACAAACATCTCTTGTTTTCCTTTTCTCTAGTAAATGCTCCTTTTCTGTAGATTTTTTTTAAAGAGGTTGGGTTTAAAAATATTATTTAAAGAGGTAGGGTCTAAAAATAGCCTATGAGGGAAAGGGTTAACAATGATAGACCATTCCATTTTGACAATTTAGTATTCAGCAGGTATAGATCACACATGTACATATTTCAGGCTTTTCTTGTGATGGAATATGCAGAAGGAGGCTCATTGTACAATGGTAAGTTTAATTTCATGATTTTATGTCTCATCTCTAATTTTAATTCTGAACGTAACAATTTTTAAGTCATACTCTTATAGAAAAGAAAGTTACACAGCTGTCTTTGTTTTGGTCCTAAATCACAAGTAATAGCTGTAATGGATAACAATGCTACATATATCTATTATGCTTCCAGTTTTGAATGGGGAATGGATGGGTAGATTTACGTTTTAAATATTTCTGTGTTTATACTATATAAATGTATTCTGACTGAGTTAAAGGTTAATTAAGTCTTTTCTAGACTGGCACACTGAGTTGAAGGTTAATTAAGCCTTTTCTAGACTGGCACTAGAATTTAAAAAAGTAATAACCAAATACAGTAAGAATCACCAAAAATGCCTAATTTTCAAAAGCATTTCTGCTAGCTGTGAAAAATGCACTTCTTTTTAGCAAAGAAAAAACAATCAGAAAGTTTAGTAGCCAATGACTATTTCGGATACCAGTAACACAACCTAGCTTTTAACACTAAGTACTATTCTTCTGCAAAATCTGCTGCTATTTTGAAAGTACATCCTTATTCCGTTTCTCCTTAACAGTTGCCTTGAGTGTCAAACTGTTTTGATCCTGGTGAGACATGTAATTACTCTGCATTCCATCTGCATACATGTAATCACAAATTGTGTTGAAATGCTTAAAACAGTTCAGAAAAGAATTAGTTTCAGTGAAATGAAATTCATTTTTGTGCTTTTAGTTCTGCATGGTGCTGGGCGCCAGCCAGAGTATACAGCTGCACATGCAATGAGCTGGGCTCTACAGTGTGCCCGAGGGGTGGAGTATCTACACTCTATGAAGCCCAAAGCCCTTATACACAGAGACCTCAAACCTCCCAAGTAAGTGACGTGTGTTTCAGCAAGGACAAGAAGAATATTGTTTTGTCTAAACACTTGATTTCTGAGCCAAACCCTTTCCTAATGGTTTTATTCCTGAATATGTTACACGTCACTGCAGTAGTTCATTTGGGCAATTACTTTTTAACCCTTTCCCTGTTCTATATTTAGTCCAAATTTCAGTACCTTCTGAATATTCATGTAATAAAATATGTAAGGTTGGACATTGTAGCCATTTAAGAAACTGAAGAAATAGACCTACAATGTTCCATTAGCAAACAGAGCAGACCCTGATCAGACAGCTCTTATATGAGCTGTCTGATCTGGGTCTTCTCTATTTGCAAATGCTTGAAAAGGCGTTTATATAAAGGAAATGGTTAAAAGGTGTCTGACCATCTCTTTTCCAATAAGGCTTACCAGTTGATTCTCGAATGTTTAACACAGGAACATAGATACATGTGTACAGTTTGTAAACCATTTGTTTTTCAAGAATGCATGTAACTCCTTTATATCTCCTCCAGACCCTATTCTGTGACTACTCTTTATAATCACCCCAAAGAAACAATTTTAAAGAGTGATTATTATGTCTCCCCCCATATTTATATGGGGGAGACATATTGTTTTCGTGAGAGTTCTTTGTCTGTCCGTCTGTCCGTCTGTCTGTCACACTTTTTGTCCGGACGATAACTTCAATATGCCTGATGCCAGTTGATTGAAACTTCATATATGGAAAGAGCATAATGAGAGGAAGTGTCATGCACAAGGTCCATAACTCTGGCTTCACTAATATTGGAGTTATTGCCCTTTGTAAAAAAAAATCACACTTTTTTGTCCGGACGATAACTCCTATATGGCTCATGCCATTGGATTGAAACTTCATATATGGAAAGATCATGACGAGAGGAAGTGTCATGCACAAGGTCCATAACTCTGCCTTCACTAATATTGGAGTTATTGCCCTTTGTAAAAACAATCACAATTTTTTGTCCAGATGATTACTCCTATGTGACACATGCCATTGGAGTGAAACTTCATACATGGAACGATCATAATAAGAGAAAGTGTCATGCATAAGATCCTTTACTCGAGCTTCAATAAATTTAGAGTTATTGCCCCTTGTACATTTGTTTAATTCTTTCTTGTCCGGACGATAACTCCTACATGGCTCTTGCCATCGTATTGAAACTTCATACATGGAAAGAGCATGATGAGAGAAAGTGTCATGAACAAGGGCCATAATTCTGGCTTCAATACTTTTGGAGTTATTGCCCTTTGTTACATTTTTTGTCCGATCAATAACTCCTGTTCGACTGATGCTATTGGAATGACATTTTATTTTTGGAAAGAGCATGATGAAAGTAAGTGTCATGCACAAGGGCCATAAATCTGGTATCAGTATTTTTGGAGTTATTAGCTGTTATCATTTTCTTCTTGAAAAATGTAGTGTGGAAAACGCATAATGAGGGGAAGTATCATTCATCAAGACCATAACATTTTTAGCTCACCAGAGCACTTTTGTGCTCAGGGTGAGCTTTTGTGATCGCCTGATGTCCGTCGTCCGTCGTCGTGCGTCGTCCGTCGTGCGTCGTGCGTCGTGCGTCGTCCGTCGTCGGGCGTCAACAATTTCAAGCTTTAAAAATCTTCTCCTCTGAATCTACAGGGGTCTCAGCTTTCATCTTTGGCACATAGCATCATCTGTAGGTCCTCTACAAAAGTTATATAAATTATGTCCCTAGGGTCAAAATTGGCCCCACCCCAGGGGTGCATTGTTTTCTATAGAAACATATAGTGAAAACTTTGAATATCATCTCCTCTGAAACTGAAAGGTTCTCAGCCTTCATATTTGGCACATAGCACCATGTTCAGGTTCTCTACAAAAGTTATATAAATTATGCTCCTGTGGTCAAAATTGGCTACACACCATGGTGGACAGTTTTCTAGCAAACTTATAGCTGACTGCGATTTTAAGCATCTTCTCTTTGCTCATAAATAGGTCATCCAGTCAAGCAGTGGTATAGATGACCAGTGGCTATTTTTAGGTCACCTGTATCTGGTGCTGGAGCTCTGTGCCTTAACCCTTTGCCTGTTCTATGTTTATTATTAATTTGAATGCCTACTGCATATTCATGAACAAAATAGTTAAAATGAAGTATGGAAGGTGGAACATTGTAGTCATTTTTTTCCAAATTTCACAACCTACTGAATATTCATCTATAAAATAGTTATAATGAAATATAGTAGGTGGAACATTGTAGCCATTTTAGAAACTTAAGGAACAGCTGTATAAAATTCCATTTACAAACAGAGCAGGCCCTGATCAGATGGCTCCTATAGGAGGCATCCGATCTGGGTCTACTCTGTTTTCAAAAATGTGAAAACACGTTTGTATGAGGGAAGGGTTAATTAATAATAGTGATTGGCATTATGATATTATTATAACCTGCCCTGCAGTTCAGAAGAAGGGTAAATCATGTAAAGACTCCAGAATGCCAAATTAAAGATTTCAAATAAATTATGAAATATTTTTTAATATGAAATTGTATTACTTGAAACTGTTAAGTTATACTTATGATTATGCAATTATTATGTAATAATTTATAATAATATTCAAATGCAAAAAATCAGTTTGGAATGCTAGGGTACACATACCCGTTCAGAAGAACAGTTGATTGCCTTTAGTCAGAACTTTGTATGGCCTTGTTTAAATTATGCCCCTGGGATTAAAATTGGCCCCACCCGAGGGGTGGTCAGTTTTCAATAAAAATATATAGTAAAAACATTGAAAATCTTCTCTGAAACTGGAAGGTTCATAACTTTCATATTTGGCACATAGCTTCATGTTCAGGTCCTCTACAAATGTTATATAAATTATGCCCCTGTGGTCAAAATTGGCCCTGCCCCAGGAGTAGCCAGCTTTCAATAGAAACATAAAGTGAAAACTTTGAAAATCTTCTCCTCTGATTGTCTGGTGAGCGCTTCAGGGCCATTCTGGCCCTCTTGTTAGTGATTTCCCTTTACATATTGTTTTTATTAGAGGGGAGACATCCGTTTTTTTGACAAAAACCTCTAGTTTTATAGGGTTTGGTGGAGAAATGATGATGACAGTGTATGGGAAAAAAAGCCTCTTTATCTATGCTTTGCCTCTGTAAAGAGACATGAGTAATATTTAATCCTTTACTCCATAGAGTCACTTTTTGGCACATTTGCAAATAGATTAGACCCAGATCATACGGCTCATGTAGGAACTAGGGTCTGCTCTGTTTACTTATGAAGTAACACAGATCTATTTCTATATTTTGGCAATGGTTAAAATTCCCTTTTTCATGATGCCATTATAAAAGTTTGAATAAAATATTCAGTCATTATTTCTGACATGAATATTCATAGAGTAAAGGGTTAAAGTCTCAGATAAGGGAGCATTTTATATGCAAAAGTCTTTTTATTTCTGCTAGGTTCTCTGTCTCGTAGAGACCCATCTAGTGAGTTGTCACAGCTAAGATGGCAGAGAAATGAGGAAACTTTTAGTGTAAACTGATTGTCTTATCCCGTTTATATGAATCCCTGATTGTGTAATTTTCAGTTTGTTGCTGATCATGGGAGGGACAGTGCTGAAGATCTGTGATTTTGGAACAGCCTGTGATATCCAGACACATATGACCAACAACAAAGGCAGTGCTGCATGGATGGCTCCTGAGGTATTTGAAGGTATGTGAAAGAGGCTTACTGATTTGGTTTTAGTGACACCTTCGTATAAAGCTGGAAGAATTTTGAATAATACTGTATCAACTAGACTTGATGGATTTACTTCAAACTTGAATCACATACTGACAGTAATAAGTTTATGTGCATGATATTGGAAACAAAATTCTGTAATCAGCATTTGCAATAGCCTAATTGCGCTATGTTTTTGGACAGACAGACTTATGGACAGACAGACTTAGGCAAAAAGTGTAGACCCAGATCAAAGTGCTCCAGTTTGATCTGGGTCTACACTAGTTGCTTCTATGTCAGTCTAATTCAAAGTTACCAAAATGGTGCCAAATGGAATTAATTGAAACTTTACAAATTGGTTGAGGCGGGGATTGGGTGTCCGAATTTTTTAGAGTAAATAGGGTATTTTGTTGTATAATGGGACAAATAATGTAGTCTTGAATTAGCTGCTTCATTAAAGAATTCACTGGTCAAGATCTATACTGTTTGCAAAACTAAATGTTTCTATACCAACCATCAAAATAAGTCAATGGGTGGCACATTATAGGTTAATGGGGGATGGATGTTATGCAGAATGCTCCCATAGGAGCTTTCTGTATTTCTTTCATTCTTCATTAATCCGTTACCTGATAGAATTGCCTTTTAACGGATAAAAATAAATAAAAGACCAAGATCAGACGGCTCCTGTAGGATCTGTCAGGTTAGGATCCGCTTTGATTAGCGTTGCTTATGCAGTTATAGATCTGATTCTGCCAAAAAATACCATTATAAAAACTCAGCTAATAATATTCCTTTTGTCATGAATTAAAGTATAAATATTTATGAGGTACAGGATACCATAGCTACCTACTTTTAACCCTTTCCCTGTTCATTAGTTATGTAAGAAATAATGGCACTATGAGGGACAATGCTGAATTTTTAATGATATAATATGAACACAGGATTTTATGGTATGGGTAGAAAATGTAAATTCATATCGATATAATTTCATAAGCAATCTGATAGAACAGACCCAGATCATATGGCTCCTACAGGAGCCATCTGATCTGGGTCTGCTCTGTTTGCAAAGGCACAAAAAGGCGTTTATATGGGTTAAAGATAGCTAGCATCAGGTTGTCACTGTTGAGGTTCTCATATATTTGCTCTCTCGACACAACACCTCAAATATTTTTCTACATAACAGGTAGCAACTACAGTGAGAAGTGTGATGTGTTCAGCTGGGGAATCATTATATGGGAAATCTTTACCAGGAGAAAGCCATTTGATGAGATTGGTGGGCCGGCATTCAGAATTATGTGGGCAGTACACAATGGTAAGTGATGGGAATGTGATATTTTTAGAACATTGTAATGGTTAGTGGGAGTTATTGCGACCACTCAATGCCTGACACAGTTGACATGTTTTAAAATCTAACCCATACCTTGATAAAGATGTATATTTATTTAGTTACTTAATAATTTGTAAACAGAATAGACCCTTGTCTGTCCGTACATCTGGAAGAATTTGTCATGGCTCTTTCTTGGAAAGTATTTGTCCAATCCACACCAAACTTTACACACATGTTTGTGGCCATTATATTTTGGTCAAATTTGATAGCCATGTAAATTGCCTCTGTCGTTTAGGAGTTGCGGTCCGTTATTTGCAAAAATGACTATAAAAATATCTTGTCCGGACTCTTTCTTGGAAAGTATTTGTCCAATTCACACCAAACTTTACACACATGTTTGTGGCCATTATATCCTGGTCAAATTTGATAGTCATGCAAATCACTTCAGTCGTTTAGGAGTTGCGGTCCTTTACTTTCAAAAATGACTTTAAAAATATCTTGTCTAGACTGTTTCTTGGAAAGTATTTGTCCAATTCTCACCAAACTTTACACATATGTGTGTGGCTATTATATCTTGGTGAAGTTCGATAGCCATGTAAATCGCTTCAGTCTTTGCATACTTTAGAAGCTGTAACAGTCAAAGTGTCTTGTGTGTCACACTCCTACACTGTTAGGAGCATTTGCCTGAAAAATTCACAGATGTTTCTCCTTTATGTGCATCCTGAATGATGATTATGGCCCTTACTTTTTCTGTGACAAAAAAATCTGAAGGGGGCACCAGTGTCCTATGGACACATTTCTAGTTGTGTCTACACTGTTTTGTTTAGCTGGTTGTGTTTACACTGTTTTGTGTAGCTGGTTGTGTTTTCCATGTTATGTGTAGCTGGTTGTGTCTTCACTGTTTTTCATAGCTGTTTGATTTTTCTCTACTTTATGTAGCTGGTTGTATCTTTACAGATTTTGTAGCTGGTTGTGTAATCACAGTTTTGTAACTGGTTTTGTCTTCACTGCTTTGTGTAGATGGTTGTGTCTACACTGTTCTGTGCAATAGGAGTTTTCAGATACACCAAAATATCTTTTTGCCTTTTGTGCAGCACAGGTATACATGTCTCCTTTTGTGTAGATATATATTGTATGGTTTGTGTGTATTTCTAATTACAGGTACCAGACCACCATTGATACGAAATTTCCCAAAGCCGTTAGAGATTTTGATGACTAGGTAAGAATAATTACATACAGTAAAACCTCTCTATAAATGCCACTAGATTGTGTTAATTAGTTGGTATTTAGGACAGGTGGTTGCTTAAAGCAAGGTGAAAGTAAAACAGAATGCTCCTATAGGAACTTTGCTTTAAGCAGCCACCTGCCTTTAACATAAAATACTTGATTTAAGTTAATGGCAGTTGTAGAGAGGTTTTATGATATATTCATTCCACTTTAAAGCTCAGACAGTCAGTAGATCATTGAGTGATTGGATATTAGACCCAGGTCAGATGACTTCTGCAGGAGCCATCTGATCAGGGTCTGCTCTCTTTGCTTATGAAACTATATCTGATTTTACAGTTTCTGCAATGTCCAAAACTTCTATTTTTCGTATACCAGTATAAAAATGCAGCTTATGAACATTCATGATGTCATACACGTTAAGTTTCATGAGGTGATTGATTATTGGTTTATTCCTGCAGATGTTGGTCAGGAAATCCCCCAGAAAGACCGTCCATGGCTGAAGTGGTCAGAATCATGTCATTTCTTTTCCAGGTAAGTGTTTGTAGACCAATTTGCTTTTGTATGAATGTAAATCATTAATAAAGTATGATTCTTATTAAACCTTGTCCTGCAGATCACACCCTAGTCTTTATTGGCAAACAGCTTGAATCCAGATGAGACCCTCAAGTTAATAGGTGTCTCGTCAGGATCCAAGCTGTTTGACACTCAGTCTGTAGTTTCTTAAAAGCATAACCCTTTCCCTCATATAAATGCTCTTTCAAGTATTTGCAAATAGAGTAGACCCAGATGAGATGGCTCCTATAGGCTCTGTTTGCTTATAGAATTTGGGAGATCTGTTTTTTTAGTTTCTGAAATAGCTACAGTGTTCCACCTTCCACATTTCATTATAACTATTTCGTCCATGAATATTCAGTGGGTACTGAAATTTTAAATAAATACAGAAAAGGGAAAGGGTTAAACTAATCACAAGTAAGTAAAACTTGCTTCATATCATAGTTAGAGCAGGCATTATTTTTTTTTGTCGATAAAGTTTAAATCTACAGTATACTGATTTAGAATCTGTTAAATTGTCACTTCCAAATATCAGTGATATGGGATAACCAACAGTTTGTAATATGCCACAAATTTGATTTACAGTTTATATACGATTAATTTTACTTGACCATTTTAGACAAATACATATTTGTGTATCACTTTGTTATATATTTCATGTAGTAAATTTATGCCATGTAGTAAATTTATGCATCCAAGATCTTGATCTGGGAAAATATTGTTTTTGGTCTGCCTGTTTGTCTGTCCAAAACTTCAACCTTGACCATAACTTTTACAAATAGACTTTTTGGCATGTATATGTATTTTCTTCATATTAATCTGCAACTTTTGAATGGTGCTATGTCAAAGGTTACACTACAAGGTCCAAGGTCAGTATTGTAGGTCAAAGCTCTTAATGAAGCTATTGCCATCACTCAATTTTTCAGGTTGTCATTACTCTAATGGCATTATACAAAATTAGACAATTATTTTCATGAAATCCGAGGCACTTCAAACCAACAATACCGGTAATACATGTAACAATTTTTCCTCATTAAAAATCCTTGTAAGCAGTGAAACATATTGTTTTCTAACAGCTCTTATCATTGATATAGATGCCAGTAATTTCAGCTGTATGTATGTAATACGCTGTGCTATATATATATATGTACATTATTATTATATACCAGTGCTTTATTGACAGTTTTTTAGTGGTGCTGACGAGCCTCTTGTATACCCAGCATACCAAGACAGTGAATCACCAGATTGTAGTAAGTTTCAACTTTTATGTTGTAGTTATTAAATACAGTGAAACCTCTCTAAACCGGAATTCTAGTAGATAAGATTTCAGATACAATTAGGCAGGTGGCTGCTTAATGCAGGGTGAAAGTCATGCAGAAAGCTCCTACAGGAGCTTTCTGCATGACTTTTACCCTGCATTAAGCTGCCACCTGTCTCCTAGATAGATATTTACACTAAATTTAACATCCGGTTTAGTGAGGTTTTACTGTATCTATACATTTATTTAAAGCTAATATTTTCATTCAAAACAAAAAAATGAATAAAACTTGCATGCTGTGTATTGTTTGTAAAGGCAGAGCAATAGATAAAAATTGGTATCCAAATACTAAAATTATCATTTCTCCACCAATCTTTATGTTATGACCAACACTCCACTCTTTAGAATCATCTCGAAGAGATGATTTTAAAGAGTGGAGACGATTCTAAAGAGTGGTTACAATACAGGTTTTATGGAGAAATGTTTTAATTTACTCATCTTATCTTGATTACTTTAAACTTTAGTGCACTGTGGGCAAATTGTTTATGTCAGATGCAAATACATGTAATAAGGATCCAGCTGAGATGTAACTTTAACCCTTTCCCTCATATAAACGTGTTTTCACTCATTTGCAAACAGAGAAGACCCAGATCAGGCGGCTCCTAGAGGAGCCGTCTGATCAGTGTCTGCTCTGTTTGCTAATAGAATTTGGTGGATCTGTTTCTTTACTTTCTAAAATGACTACAATGTTCCACATTCCATATTTCATTATAAATAGTTATTTTGTCCATGAATATTCAGTAGGTATCAAAATTTAGAATAAACATAGAACAGGGAAAGGGTTAAGGAATAGTGGAAAGCCTAGTTTTATATTTGATAAAGACATACAGTCTAGCGTTTCCTTAGTATAATAAAGATAAAGTTTTAAGAGAGCAAATATGAGACCTTTTACTTTATCAACAACGGGGAATTTTACTTGTGGAACAAATACTTTGTTTCTTCTAACAATGAATTGCATTTAATTTAACCCTTCGCTTGCTATTAGCGTCAATATACCTACCTGTAAATAGTGAAGACCCAGATGAGACAGCTCCTGCAAGTTGATTGTGCAACCAGTGCACTCCAGAGCAGTGATTTCACAGCGAAATACTTGTAGACAGTGAATATATATGTAACTACACAACAGGGCATGGGTAAAGAAGGGGAAATGTATTTTAAAATTCAGCATGACAAGGGTTAAAAGGAATATTTATAAAATCAATGTACTAAAATCCCAATTTTTTGGCACTCATTAAAATTACCTTTCAGATGTGATTCTAAGTATATGTACCAGCAAAATAGGGTTTGCCGAGTAATAAAATATTTGAATTAAAGCATCCACCCCTTCATCTACATTTCTGTACTAAAGGGAAGGAATTAGATTATTTTTATACATGAAATCTGTTAAGAAAGTCACAGGCAAACACAGCATGACATTTATTTTTATAATTTTTCAGCATTCAACTTAGCCCCAACCACAGGTAGTAGTCAATTCAGTGGTCCCTCCAGCACTAACAGTCTCCCTCAGGCCACAGGAGGCGAGTCTCGAACCAGTACCATCAGTGAGACAGTCAGGCACAGTGGTGACTACTTACCTCCTCTACACCCTATCCCACAGAGAGTGACCACACCCACTACTGTACCAGAGGTACCTGGGTCTATGCTTATGAAGCTTTTTAGTTGAATCTGAGTTTGTTCTCAAGCTTTTGATTGGTCAGATTTGAGCCATAGGCTCAAATCTGACCAATCAAAAACTTGAGAACAAACTCAGACTCAACTAAAAAGTTTTATAAGCATGGATACTGTTGTCAAGTTTTTTTTACAGAAAACATTTGATACATTATAACAATTTTAACCCTTTACCTCATGAACAATTACACCCCACGCAACAAAGTTGCTCTGGGTATATAGCTTTTGACCTGTCTGTCAGTCTGTTTGCGTATCATAATACATTGTTGCTCATCTAGCACTTTCATTTCATGGCAAATTTATCTCAAATTTGCTTTAAGAATTGTCATGAATAAAAGCTTGCATGAGTTTGATATTCAGAGGAATCTTCATGGGGAGCCATTTCTGTTTTCTCTGACAATATGGCGGCGTGGGGTATGTGGGCTTTCTCACTGAAGTTCTTTAATTATGTATAAAATGATAACATCATAAATGCAAATATGCTGAATTTTTAGCTCGCCTGTTCGTAGAACAGTAGAGCTTATGCTATACCCCCAGCGTGAGCGTGAGCGTGGCCAAGGTTAAAGTTTTTTGGACGGGTTGTTTTAAAGCTTAATATTTGTACTAGGATGCTGAAATTTTGTATGGAAGTTCATTTGAGGTAAAATATTGCTGTTATGAAGTTAAACATTAAAAATATTTTTCAATTTTATCAATTTTTGACATGTTTTGGACTTAGTCCTTTTGGCCACAAATCACCAGGTTAAAGTTTTTTGGACGGGTTGTTTTAAAGCTTAATATTTGTACTAGGATGCTGAAATTTTGTATGGAAGTTCATTTGAGGTAAAATATTGCTGTTATGAAGTTAAACATTAAAAATATTTTTCAATTTTATCAATTTTTGACATGTTTTGGACTTAATCCTTTTGGCCACAAATCACCAGGTTAAAGTTTTTTGGACGGGTTGTTTTAAAGCTTAATATTTGTACTAGGATGCTGAAATTTTGTATGGAAGTTCATTTGAGGTCAAATATTGCTACTATGAAGTTAAACATTAAAAATATTTTTCGATTTTATCAATTTTTGACATGTTTTGGACTTAGTTTTTTGGGGGGCCAAAAATCACCAGGTCAAAGTTTTTTGGACGGGTTGGTATAAAGCTTAATATTTGTGCTATGATGCTGAAATTTGGTGAGAAGGTTCATATTGTCGAGACCCTTCCGACTATGCCATCATTTTTGCCCTTCTGACCTTGACCTTGACCTTTTACCTACTTTTGCAAAAATCTTTAAATACCTATATTATTGGAGCCATTTGACCTAGGGCTTCCATACTTGGTATGACCATGCCAATATTTTTGCCCTTCTGACCTTGACCTTGACCTTTGACCTACTTTTGCAAAAATCTTTAAATGCCTATAGTATTTGAACCAATAGACCTAGGGCTTCCATACTTGGTATGCAACTTTCTTGTGTTAAGACTTTTCCGACAATATTATTGTTTGCCCTTCTGACCTTGACCTTCGACCTACTTTTGAAAAAAACCTTTAAATGCTTATATTATTGGAACCAATAAGCCTAGGACTTCAATAGTTGGTATGATCATGCCCACTTTTTTTCCCTCCTGACATTGACCTTGACATTTGACCTACTTTGCAAAAATCTTTAAATGCCTGTAGTATTTGAACCAATAGACATAGGGCTTCCATGTTTGGTATGATCATGTCAACTTTTTTGCGCTCCTGGCCTTGACATTTGACCTACTTTTGCAAAAATCTTTAAATACCTATAACATCCAACAATATTATTGTTTGCCCTTCTGACCTTGACCTTCGACCTACTTTTGAAAAAATCTTAAATGCCTATATTATTGGAACCAATAGGCCTAGGACTTCATATTTGGTATGATCAGGCCAACTTTTTTGCCCTCCTGACCTTGACCTTTGACCTACTTTTGCAAAAATCTTTAAATGCCTATAACATTTGAACCAATGGGCCAAAGGCTTCCATACTTGGTATGCAACTTTCTTGTGTTAAGACCTTTCCAACGATATTTTTTTTGCCATGTTACTTTGACCTACTTTTGCAAACTTCTTTTAATGCCTCTAAAATTTGAACTGGTAGGCCAAGGGCTTCCATACTTGGTATGCAACTTTCATGTCTTAAGACTTTTCCAACCATACCATTGTTTTTACCATGTGACCTTGACCTTTGACTTACGTTTGCAAAAGTTTTTAAATGCCTATAGCATTGCAACAAATAGGCCTAGGGCTTCCATACCTGGTATGACCATGCCAACATGTTTGCCTTTCTGACCTTGACCTTTGACCTACTTTTGCAAAAGTTTTTAAATGCATATACTTCCATACTTGATTTGTATCTTTTCTGTCTGAAGACTTTTTCAAACACACCAATGTTTTTTACCATATGACCTTGACATTTCACCTATTTTTGCAAAAATCTGTAAGTGCCTATAACTTGGAACCAATATACCTAGGACTTCCATACTTGGTATGACCATGCAGACATATTTGCCCTTCTGACATTGACCTTAACATTTGACCTACTTTTGCAAAAGTCTTGCATATAACATTGGAACCAATAGGCCTAGGGCTTCCATACTTTGATGTATATTTCCTGTCTTAAGACTTTCCAACCATACCAATGTTTTTTTACCATGTGACCTTGACTTTGACCTTTGACCTTCTTTTGCAAAAATCTTTAAATGCCTATAATATTGGATGCGATGGGCATAGGACTTCTATACTTGGTATGACCATGCCAACAATTTTACACTTCAGTAAATTCTACCCTTCTGACCTTCACCTTTGACTTACTTTTGCAAAAATCTTTAACTGCCTATTACATTGGAACCTGAATAGGTAATTTTTGGTATGTATCTTATTTGTTTAATGATCTTTTTAAATTCATGAAAATTGGTATTTGGTTGCCTTTGGTTGTGATATTGATGCAGTTAAGTTTAAATTGAAAATTGATTTTTTTTTGTGTTCAATATGACATGTTTTAGACTTAACTTTTAAACAGGTGAGCATCAGGTGGCTTTGACACCATTTCTGGTTATACAAGCCCTGATCAGATGGCTCCTACAAGAGCTTCTGATCTGGTTATACTCTGCAAAGGCGTAAGAAGTCGTTTTTATGGGGTAATGGGTTAACATTGATCTTGTTAGTATAAATTTCATTTGCTCAAACATTCTTCTTTTGAATGTAAAGTATACAACATTGTGTTAGTGACCTAAATATTCAGACTCCGGAAAGAGCAGTTTGATAAGAATGTCCACTATTTGCTATATTTAAATTTATGATGGATAATATGAGTTGCTCTTTGCAAATATGTGTGTGTACATGTACATTGTATTTATGAAATAGTTGTGTTTAGAATAATTGGCTTATTCATTGCCCAGTTTTCAATGCAGTCAGTGATCAAAGTCTACACTTTCCAACTGGTGGGATGATTTCATTCTACACTTTTTAGCTCACCTGAGCCGAAGGCTCAAGGTGAGCTATTGTGACCGCCTGTCGTCCGTCGTCCGTCTGTCCGTCTGTCCGTCCGTCTGTCCGTTCACTTTTATTTCAAATGACTTCTTCTCCTAAACCACTGGGAGGATTTCAACCAAATTTCACAGAAATGTACCTTAGGGTGTCCTCTATCAAGTTTGTTAAAATCATGACCCCCGGGCAAAAAATGGCCCCGCCCCACTACTTTTAAAGGGGTTTTTTTTAAATCTTTAAAAATCTTCTTCTCTGAAACCACAATTTCTAGAGCTTTGATATTTGGGATATAGCATCATCTAATGGTCCTTTACCAAGTTTGTTCAAATGATGACCCCCGGGCTAAAAATGGCCCTGCCCTGGGGCTTGTAGTTTTTCCATAGACTTATATAGGGAAACCTTTAACAATTTTTTTTCTGAAACCACATAATCTAGAGCTAAGATATTTGGTATGAAGCATCACCTAATGTATCACTACCAAGTATGTTCAAATAATGACCCCTGGGCCAAAAATGGCCTCACCCTGGGGTTTTATATTACTTTAACATCAGGAAGCTAGTTAAAAAAAAATCCTCACAGTTATTTCCCTTGTCCCATCAGCATAGCCATAATGGACAAAGGGAGATAACTGCATTGGAATTCTAGTACTTCCAGAATAGTGATTCTATTTGTAACTACTTATAATAAAATGTGGAAGGTGGAACAGTGTAGCTGTTTTAGAAGGCATAGAAACAGATATATCAAATTCCATTTGCAAACAGCAGACCCTGATCCTATAGGAGCCACCTTATCTGGGTCTACTCTGTTTGCAGATGCATGAAAACAAGTTTATATGATGGACATTAAGGGTTAAACAGGCTTTTCTGCAGTTAAAGGGTTATAGCTCTGGGCAGTAAAATCTCTCCAGGTCAATGCATGACTCTTAACCCTTTGCACGCTAGTGGTGAAACTGTGATTACCTATGCAAACAGTTTGGATCCAGATGAGAGGCTGCATAATGCAGCATCTCATCAGGATCCAAACTGTTTGTCATCTTAACCATATTTTTGAAAAAAAATGAAAGTAAGTTTATTTTAAGAATTGAAGCAGATGACAATAACTTTTTGTTGCAGACGAAACATTAAAGGGATTTGGAAAGGAATGTTGACCTATTAACCCCATAGTGTGAGTGCTATACAGCTAGATGTTACCAATGTCTCTCAAATTAGATGTGGGAGATATTGGAAATCCTAAGCTAAGAAAACATGATCATGCATATGCCCCCCCCCCCCCCCTTGTTTGCATCCTGATGAGACGCTGCATTATCATCTGGATCCACACTGTTTGCATAGGTAATCAAGATGATTATGATGAGAATCATGAGACGCCACATTATGTGCAAAGAGTTAAATATTTAGGAAAATAATAGGTATTTCTTAAATTAGATAATACCAACAATAGATTCATTTTAATACTTTTAATTAACTAAAAAATTGTCATTTTAGGAAAAAAATAGGCATTATGCTAGTTACCATATTTAGAATATTAAATATTAAGGAAACTATTAGGTATTTCTTAAATTTAAATACATAACAAACAGTTTGAATCCAAATCACACACCACCTTATGCAGTGTCTGATCTGGAGCCAAACTGTTAGCAATGTGAAATACATCAAACTGTTCAGGATTTCGTGTACATATGTATTGAAACCTTTCACAAAGCATCTCATCGGGATCAAAACTGCTTGAAACAGTCATAATTTAACAAGTTCCTTCACATAAACGTGTTTTCATGCATTTGCAAACAGTAGACCAAGATCAGATGGAATTTAACAGAATTTAATAGATATGTTTTTCCTTCATAACATTACTCAACATCTCATCAAGAATAGACGGATTTTAAGATATAAACTGCTGGAAACAGTCAATAAACAGGTTTTCACGCATTTGCAAAGTTTACCAGAGTAGACCAAGATCAGACAGACTTTAATAGAATTTATTTTTTCGATTGCATCAAAGACAATATTTTAATATGACTTTGATTATGTGATTTATGTGATTTATACAATTACAAACAATACTAAGTGTCTATTAATTAAGCAATCTGACTTAATTACATGTTATACTTAAATTACATTCAACCCTCAACTTTTTCCATCATCTTGTTTGAGTCATTAACTGTAATTATCAGTTTTCTGCATATATTTGTTCTCTTTCTATAGGTAGGCCAGTTCAAGCAACCTATAAAGCAATCAATTGATACTGACTATAGTCTAATGCATGCTCCATTGAATTACCTGTCTGGCTTGATTGTGGGACTTATTGGAATTTTGTCAACCAAAATGTGGGAGACATTGGAATAAACCGTTAACATTTTAGTTTCACAGGTCTTTGCACAATGTTATGTTTGTTTCTGCAGTTAATTTATGTGATTGGAAAAAAATAGTTTCATTATGATCATTTATTCTAACAAATTTTATTATGCAACTCTTGTTTAATTGCATTTAGTTGAAATTTAGGTGTTTAATAATGTCTTTTCTCCTTGCTACTAATTGTATTTGTTTTAATTTGATTTTTAAAAAAAATAATGTCTTTAAGTTAATCAAAATTATTGTCGATCAATAATTAATGTTACTCAAAAAATTAGTAACTCTTCTCAATTTCAATTGTTAAAAAAACTAATGACCCTTTTAATTGACTTATCATCAGATATTCACACCTAGAGCTAGAATTATTTCTAAACACCTATTAACCCCTTACCTGTTTGCTTTGACAAAAAATTATCTGGGACTACTCTGTTTGCTAATGCGTAAAAAATTATTTCCATAAAGAGAAGTTTTAGCTTTGATAAAACCTGTAAAATCAAATCTATATCTTGTCAAATGCAAACAGAGCAGACCCTGATCAGACAGCTTCTATAGCAGCCGTCTAATCTAGTCTACTCTTATTTTTAATGCGTAAAACACATTATTTTTGTGAAGAGAAGTTTTTGCTTTGATAAAAACTGTAGAATCAGATCTATATTCCATAGGTGTCGTTTGATCTGGGTCTACTCTGTTTGCTAATGCGTAAAAACAGCTTTATATGAGGGAAAGGGTTAGAAGATTTTTAAAGATATTTTTATTGGTCATTTCACACAAAAACTGGCATTATGTACTGCCTAGCACTTTATTTGCCTATATACCTGGATCAAGGTATAATTGCATAGCTTTATTGACATCATTTGAATTTCTCAAAGACCAGTTTTAGGCATTTTGAGCTAAGGCAAAAATGGCACAAGTTGTAAACAGTTTAGATCTTGGTCAACCAGTCACTTGGTATTAGATCTGAATCCAGTTCAAGTTTATTCAGCAGTGAAAGGGTGAAAGCAGTGGACTAAGCTTCTTTCATCTGCTAGAAATGTTGTCCACTGAAAAATGTCAATATATTACTGTAACTCAGGTGAGCGATATAGGGCCAATGGCCCTCTTGTTATGAAATGCCTGGACCCTTTGCCTATGACAAACTGAAACATTTTGTATGTTCAGGAGGACAACCGAGGCCAGAAGAGCGCTCCTCCATCGCTGGCCGCTAGTCGCGAGAGTCTGATTGGTCTACACAGTCCAAGGTCAAGCACTCCTGTAGACCAGCCTTTAAAAAGGTAAACTTTTCCACTGCAGTTCTTACTTTATAAGGGTCATTTTTCGAGCAAGCCATACAACTTGTAAGTAGTAGGATGTCAAGTTGACATGTTTCTTGTATTGTTTTCATTGTTTATCAGTTGCTTGAAGGAAAGATATCAAGGTACATGTATTGACTTATCTTTGGTGTCCTTATCCCTGATGAACAAAAAACTCAACTTTTTGAGCACTGATTTATAAATGGATTGCTTCAGCCTTTAACCCTTTCCCTTTTCTGTATTTATTCAAAATTTCAATACCTACTGCATATTCATGGACAAAATAGTTGTAACAAAATATGGAAGGCAGAACATTGTGGCCATTTAAGAAAGTAAAGAAACAGATCTTTCAAATTCCATTAGCAAACAGAGCACTCTGATCAGATGCTGTCTTATCTTGATCTACTCTGATTGCAAATGCGTGAAACATTTTTTATTTGAAGGAAAGGATTAATAGTCAAGTCCATCCAGTATGATACATTAAATTTATCAATGCTCTATTTATCACAATGGTTTCAAACTACAAAATTCTAATTTTCCTTTTCTCTAGTTAATGCTCCTTTTCGGTAGATTATTCAAAGTGGTTGGATCTAAAAATAGCCTATGGAGGAAAGGGTTAACATGTATTTGACAGTAGCAGAAACTGTAGAATCAGATCTATATCATTCCATAAGTAAGTTGAGCAGACCCTGATCAGAGGGCTCCTATGAGCTATCCGATCTGGGTCTACTCTGTTTGCAAAAGCTTGAAAATGTTTATTTAGGGGGAAAGTGTTACGGCTTTAGCTTGATTTGATAGATAGATAGATTTATTTCAATGTTGTGCAAGTAACATGGTTACAATAGGAATACACTGAAAACAATTATCAACATTGTGATAATTAAAGCAATGCATATACATTGTATATAAACATCATGAAATAATCATGAACCATGTCAGTCACATCAATATCAAGGATGACACAAAAAGGGAAAAGCAGTAAGTATTAATTTCTGCTTTTGTCCTGTACCTTAAAGTGTCTTTTGTGTTTTTATGTCTTTCAATGTGAATTTAATCCTAATAGATTATCAGATTTATATTGTATGTGTTCACCATTTTGTCTATTCCCGTTACAGACATTCAGCAGATGTAACCAACTTTCAAGAGTACGACACATCTAGAGTCGCCACAAATATTCACCCAAAAGGTACGAGGTGTATTCCCTGTAACCCGGTAACTCTCCGGTTTTCTGACATGAGCTTGACAGTGCAACTCATTTATCACCTGTACAAACAGTTTGGATCCTGATGAGATTCAGAGTAACTCGGCATCTGATCAGGATCAAAGCTGTTTGACACTCAGACTTCCTTCCTGTAAGATAAATGAAGGAGGAAAAAAAACTTCCAAAATTGTAGCAGTTGACAATTAATTTGCAAATGACAATTACTGATAATGCAAAGAGTTATCGAATGTTTGTGTGCTGTATTTGAAACACCAGAGGAATAGATAAGAAATGAAAATTAAAATATTTTAAGAATGGTTTCTTCACTTCTTTACCAACCCTATTTTGTAACTAATCTTTAGAATTGTCTCTTTGAGACAATTCTAATGAGTGGTCACAACACAGGGTTTGTTGGCAATTTTTTTTAACCCTTTCCTCCATAAATACGCCTTTCTACGCCTCTGTAAAAGTCACTTTTTAATACCATTGTGATAAATAGAGCATTTGCTCCTATAGGAGCAAATGCTCTATTTATCACAATGGTTTCAAAACTACACAATTCTAATTTTTTCCTTTTCTCTAGTAAATGTTCCTTATCGGTAGATTGATTCAAAGAGGTTGTGTCTAAAAATAGCCTATGGAGGAACAGGTTAATATACTCCTGTACCTATTGCTCTGACTACTAATATCTGTGTGTGTTCTTTGTGAAGGGTATACAGGGTAAAAGCTTTTCCATATACAGCATATGATATATTCATGTAAGGTTATATCTATATAGCAAAAACTAATCTACACCTTAATTACCAAAATGATTCGTTCAAATGTAGGACCAGATCAATAGTGTTGACTCAGATCAGACTACTTCTATGCCTCTGTAAAAATCTCTTTTTGAAACCATTGTGATAAATAGAGCATTTGCTCCTATAGGAGCAAATGCTCTATTTGTCACAATGGTTTCAAACTACAAAATTCTGAAATGTTCCTTTTTCTCTAATTAATGCTCCTTTTCGGTAGATTTATTCAAAGGTGATTGGATCTAAAAATAGCCTTTGAGGGAATGGTTGAACCCTTTACTCATTAGATAGGACTGTTAACACCTTTGCAAACAGAGTAGTCCCTGATCAGATGACTCCTGTAGGAGCCAGCTGATAAGGGTCTGCCCTGTTTGCTTATATAAATGGAATTCTATAGATCAGATTGTACAGTTTTTACCAGAGCCAAAACTTTCCTTGTTCATATGTCATTATAAATATTAAGCTAATTAATATTTATATATACATTAATTCTTACATGAATATTTATGGAGTAAAAGGCTAAAGTTATCAAAATGATGGTGTTTGACTTATTAGTCTCTCAAAAACTGTGGTGGCATTATATTGAGTATAAATATAATATGACTAAGTTTATTAGCCAAAATATGGCCTACTCTTTTTGCAAAGGCATAAAAAGGTGGGATGAGGTAAAGCGTTTATAGACAAGAATATAACTGTAACACATACTCTTTAATAGCTAATCTAATGATATTTAATTGTACTGATAGTATATTCTTCAAATCATCTCTCAGTCATCATTTATACATTTTCACTGTGATTTCATGCTAGAAATATTAGTATCTACTATGACAATGCATTGGTACCATAATTTGCATATTCAAACAATAATGGGCAACAGAACAACAAATATTCCTACCATTTTCAGTGCACTGGCTATTAATGCTACATTTTGTTGATGCTTGATTTGGTAGAGAATTTCCCCAGGCACATTCATTTTATATTTCTTTTTCTTAGCAAGGACTTGAGGCAACAAGACCAACTGCATATATAATATAATGAAAGTCACTATGTAATATATCAGGGTTTATTTCATGTTGTAGTGGATACTGTATAAGTCTGGCAAGGTCATCTATTAACAATTTCATGTGTGTTTAACCTATCCTTGTGGGCTATTAATTTTTATCAATCCATTATGTCCACCAGTAATTTCTTTTATGCTCCATATTCTACCATGCTCAAAAAGTTACACACAAATGTTTATGTCTTATAACCTACAGGTGTGTTATCCACCGGACTCAGTTTGATATCTTGAAGGTCAAGGTCATGCCAGCAGTTGATAATCATTAGTATTACAATTCTGTTTCCTCTCCACAACTCTACCATGCTTTCTGCCTTGTCTGATTTTCAAAATATTTCTCATGCATGTTAATCATAACTGGAACTTTTTGTTGTGCGTATAACTGGGGGTAATATCCTCAAGGTCAAGGTCATGACAGCAGTCATTATCTTCAAGGTAATGGTCACACTCAGGTAGATGATGATATAAATATTGATGCAATATTGTTTACACTCGGTAACTCTACCATGCAGTGATAAAGGCTTTCCTTTGATTTTATGCAATTGTTAACCATAACCTGCAAATATATCCTATCTCTCATGTGGACTGATATCATCAAGGTCAAGGTCACAATGAAGATTGATATCAAGTTTACTGGTGTTTCTTTTCGGATCTAGAACTCATGCTTCTACAGATTTTCAAATAATTCACTTAATTGTTAAATATAACCAGAGGTTGTGTTGTGTCTCACATATGATCTAGGTGGATATTTTCAAGGTCAGGGTCACATGAGCATATTGGCCATATATTGCCCTGAATAACACAGTATGAATAACATACCTAATTTGTCAAATTTTCTAGAGCTGATTTGGATCAGGTATTACACATGAAACATATTTAGCTTGTAAAGCATTAAGTCTTAAAAAATATTACCCAACATCGTTTTGTCACAGGAAATTAGCAATATAAAGTAAAACCTGTTTTAAGCGACCACATATTAATTAGACATAGGATACTTACAAAGCAGATGTTTGCTTATTGCCATTAAAATCCAGATGGTTGCTTAATACAGGACAACAGTAATGTAGGAAGCTATATGCTTTCTGCATTACTTTTTGTCCTGCATTGAGCTACCATCCTTTTCAATAAAGGATTACTCTGTCCTGCATTCTGCACATGGTAGTTTACTAACCTTGTTTGTGTACTGTGGTGTTCAGTTCTAGGACATCGTAGATCAGGCTCGCATGGCACGCCTGTTGTTGTCTACCAGACCAGTCATCAGAATACACCCATCATGCAGTACAAAGGTCAGAAGTCATTGAAAACCTGTTTTGTTTCTCGCTCCAAAAAATATAATTCCCAGATGAAAGGTTGTAGGGGGCTTTGTTTACATTGTAGGGGGCTTTGTTTACATTGTAGACACACATAGAGGGTTTAATGCAAAACTCTTAACCCTTTACTTCATATATACTCGCTTTATCATGCCTTTGAAAACAGAGTATACCTGGATCAGATGGCTTCTATAGGAACCATCTGATCAGGGTCTGCTGTTTGCTTATGGATGATATAGATCTGATTCTTTAGTGTCTTCCGTGGCCAAATGCCTGTGTTCAGTTTCCATTTCAAAAATTCAGCTAATTAATATTCATGGTGTCATTATATCTTTCATTCACATTCAGTGAGTAAAGGGTTGACCACTTATAAGCAATTCCAAAACGCTCCTTTTTGTTTGAAAGCAATGCTTTCTTCATTTCTTTTTAATATCTTGTCCAGAGTGTTAAAAAGGTTGAATCTAGTAGAAACGACAGTGTAGGCCTACTTTGTGTCTCTTCTGGATCAAAACTACAGTGGAACCTTGGTATCTTGAACTTTAAGAGACCATAAAAATTACTTCGAGATAATGGCAATTGAAGTCGTGTTATTTCTTACTTGGAAGCTTTCTCTATGTGACTGTTTCTTACTTGGAAGTTAATGCAGGTTAAAAGTAATGCTGAAAGCTCCTACAGGAGCTTTAAGCGTTACATGCAACCTGCATCAAGCTGTTGAATGTCTTTATAGATATGTGCAGTGGTGAACATTAGAACAATTCTGTATAATTTTGGAAGGGACCAAATTTTTAACTCAAGTTACATGTACAGTAAAACCCCTCTAAACCGGACGTTAAATTTGGTATAAATATCGATCTTGGAGACAGGTGGCAGCTTAATGCAGGGTGAACGTCATGCAGAAAGCTCCTAGAGGAGCTTTCTGCATGACTTTCACCCTGCATGAAGCAGCCACCTGCCTAAAAGTATCTAATTTCTTCTTTACTAGAATTCCGGTTTAGAGGGGTTTTACTGTATATCAAAGTTAATGTTATCCAAGTTTGATTTATTGAGGTTCCACTGTATTTGCAAAGCTAATCCTAAATTAGTAACTACAATAGTGGGTGTGCACTAAGCCCTCAGTACCATCAAAATCTATCAGGCTCTACATTGCTTAACATAGATCAAAATGAACTTTAATTCTTTGCATGCTAAGCTACTATTATCTGTAATTACCCTTCTTAAAAAAGATAGAATCAGCGTTTCAGTTTTACTTTGTGTCTCATTTGGAATGAAATGTTTTACAAAGGTAGTCACAAATTTGCTGCATGCAAAGAATTCATTCATCCATAACAGCTTCTAACAGTGCAGACCCTTCTCATATTCAGGATCTGTACTATTTGCCATTTGTCCAAACATTTTCTACTCATGATGCTGACCATTTTGTTATTGCTGAAGTTTCTTGGAGTGTTAATGGGATGAGGTTCTACTGTTCAAGACAGAGCTGTACATTAAAGGCATTCTGATCTTCTCAAATTTTGCTACCAAACTGCAGCTTTTGTTACTCATTACAATTGACTCAGAGGTGTGATTTTAACCCTTTCCCTCATACAAACGTGTTTAAACGCATTTGCAAACAGAGTAGACTATTTTGTTAATGAATATTCAGTAGGTACTGAAAATTGGCCTAAATATAGAACAGGGAAAGGGTTAATGAGTATCAACAAGATAGCGTACTGTGTAGAAATATAGATAATTTTACCTAGATTTCCATAAACCTTTATAAGTATAGACGCCTTTCAGCTTTGCAAATATTAGACCGTGATCAGATGGCTCTGTAGGAGCTATCTGGTCTGGATCTATTCTGTTAGCACAGATCTATAATACTATTTAATACTACAGTTTCTTAAAATTCCCATAAAAATGTGCCATAAAAAAGTTAATCTAATTAATATTCATGATGTCATTATTTCCAACATGAATATTCATAGACTAAAAGGTTAAAGGGTCAATATTCCTCTTATCTACAGCTTTGCCAGGGTATTGGGATTGTATGTTTCAGGCTGTTAGAATAATACTGCTTACATTCAGGTGAATGGTCAAGCAAATTTCCATCATTTTCACATTTTCCTTTCTGAATTTACACTCTTATCTATTAATAACACATTATCCCCAAGTGACGCATTTTTGCGCATCTATAAAAGTCACTTTATGAAACCATTGTGATAAATAGAGCATTTGCTCCTATAGGAGCAAATGCTCTATTTATCACAATGGTTTCAAACTAGAAAATTCTAAATTTTTCCTTTTCTCTAGTTAATGCTCCTTTTCGGTAGATACATTCAAAGAGGTTGGGTCTAAAAATAGCTTAGGAGAGAATGAGTTAACATACCTGTATATTTGAACTCTGTCAACTCTATGACCCTATTTTTGATGACCTTTTGCCAACAGTTAAGTTTTGGATCCAGATGAGATGCCAAGTGACAGTGCCTCTCATTAGGATCCAAACTGTTTGACACTTCAATACACTTTTTGAAGAGGAAAATGTCAGATGACCATGTTTACAAATGAAGGCTACTTTGTGTTGAAGGCATAAATGCCCATGTTTATATTTGTTTGTAATTATTTATTTTCAAGATCCTGCCTGAAAAATTTAGCAGAGCATTCAATGTTAACAATGTTTATACATATAGTAACACCCGTCTTAAGTGGCCATTTATTTATTGAGTATAGGAGTCTGAAAAAGCAGGTGGTTGCTTAATGCAGGACAAAAGTAATGCAGAAAGCTCCTATAGGAGCTTTCTGCATTACTTTTGACCTGCATTAAGCTACCACCTGCCTTAAAGACACATAATTAGACCCATTTTCAAGATCCTATGTGAAAAATTTAGCAGAGCATTCAATGTAAACCATCTGTATACATACAGTACCACCTGTCTTAACCCTTTCCCTGTTCTATATTTAGCCCAAATTTCAATACCTACTGAATATTCATTAACAAAATAGTTATAAATAAATATGAAAGGTGGAACATTGTAGACATTTTAGAAAGCAAAGAAACAGATCTTTCAAATTCTATTAGCAAACAGAGCAGACCCTGATCAGACGGCTCCAGTAGGAGCCGTCTGATCTGGGTCTACTCTGTTTGCAAATATGTGAAAACACGTTTATATGAGGGAAAGGGTTAAATGACCATACATAGGCAAATGAAAGACATTTTGACCAAGAATCAGATCTATATTATTCCATAAGCAAACAGAACATACCCTAGTCAGACAGTTTCTGCAGGAGCTACCTGGTCTTGGTCGTCTCTGTTTTCAAATGTGTTAAAAATGGATACGCTGGGATAACTGGCCATCTTATATGAATCTAAACATTTTCACACTATTATCATGATTTTCAATAGAAAGAGAGATAGGAAGAAAGATAGGTCCACCTTGAGACTTGAATCTGGCTTTATTTTGAAGAGGAAAATAGCACAGCACACTTAATGTAAAACTGGTTTGTGTTCAAGTGAATGTTAGCAATAAGTAAACATTTACAATATGGGATTCAGTGTTCATATTTTTACAGCATTATAAAGTAAGGAATAAGGAAAAAATGAGGCATTTACTTTTAGATTAAACCTATGAATGTTGGTAACATGTGTACTGGTATTTGCAAACTGTTGATCCAGATCAGAAGTCTCCTAGTGGAGAACTCTGATCAGAGTATGCACTGTTTGTCATTCAAAATAATCTAACAAATCGTAGTCTTCATACTGAATGACCTCGATAGTTAAACACTGATGATCCATTTCATGTTGAATATTAACAGATTTTCGTCCTTTCTAGGTACTCATAGAAGAATTGGGTCAGATGGATACTCTGATATTAATCTTATCACCCAGGGAGCAATGGCCCAGCCCCCATCTACTATCAGTATACAGCAGTCACCGCCTGCCACTATAACTCATGTTAGTACATATCCCGGCACCCTCTCAAGTTCAAGGGAGACCACTCCCACACCTCACTCAGGTAAGATATGGAGCAGACAAATATATAGAGGCACATATTCAAATACAGTAAAAAACATCTAAACTGGAATTCTAGTAGAGAAGAATTTACATACTTTTGGTGTAAATATCGGTCTTGGAGACAGATGGCTGCTTAATGCAGGGTGAAAGTCATGCAGAAAGCTCCTAGAGGAGCTTTCTGCATGACTTTCACCCTGCATTAACCTGCCACCTGTCTCCAAGACCGATATTTACACCAAATCTTACATCCGATTTAGAGGGGGTTTACTGTACTAAACTCATTTCTCCACCAAGTCCTATGTTCTAAACACCTCTTTAGAATTGTAATTACCTATGATTAAGATTCTTAAGAAAGAGTCCACAGTTGAAATTCTGCTTTTAACCCTTTATTAATTTATTTTATGAATATTTACATCAGAAAAAGGACATTATGAATGATAATTATTTTAATCTTTATAGTGTCATGTGAACACAGGACCATGGCAGAACCATAAAATCAGCTCTCTGTTATTCTACAAGCAAACAGAGCAGACCTTACAGGAACTGTCTGATCTTGGTCTATTGATCTGTTTAACCCATTCCCTTATATTGACGACTTTAGATGACTCTGTAAAAGTCACTTTGTGAAACCATTGTGATAAATAGAGCATATGCTCCTTTTCGGTAGATTTATTTGAAGAGGTTGTATCTGAAAATAGCCTATGAGGTAATGGGTTAAAGAAATATCTATGAAGTAAAGGTCTAAAAGACCTTCAGTCATACTATCATTTTTTTCTTTTTGACAAAAATTGTCTTTCAGACACTGTGTTGCCCATGATAATTGTAGTCTCTAATATTCACTTTCCTTTGCCATTTGCAGGAAGTCTGGGTGGATCGCGGGAGAACACTCTGCCTTATCGGTCTGTCTCTAATATCCGTTATATTTTGTTACTTGCAGGCAGTCTAGGTGGATCACGGGAGAACACTCCGCCTTATCGATCTGTCTCATACAACCCGCCATCAATCACAGAGGCCAGCAACAAACCACCTCCATCTGTCAGGTCCTCCTCGTGGGCCCCAGATGGTTCAGCTATAGCCCCTCTCAGTGTCAATGTTAACCTAGGACCTGCCATGGGTATGTTCAGCTCTCTTCACACTAGAAGCAATTTCATGATTATAGTAGTACCTGTCTTAAACGGCCATCAAAATAGGTCTAATTATGGGTTTTTAAGGCAGGTGGTAGCTTAATGCATGTCAAAAGTAATGCAGAAAGCTCCCTGCATTAAGCATCCACCTGCCTTTCATTGCTCCAGCAACAAACCACCTTCATCTGACAGGTTCTCCTCCTTGGCCTGAGATGATTCAGCTATAGCCCCTCTCAGTGTGAATGTTAACTTAGGACCTGCCATGTCTTTAAAAGCTAGAAGCAATTTTGATCAAATGGCTCCTACAGGAGTCATCTGGTGTGGATCTTCTCAGTTTGCACAGACACGACAATTTGTTTATATAAGAGAAGGGGTTATTATCGTCAAACCTCTCATTAATGACCACATAAAATATTCTAATTCTGTGATAGTCAGGCTATTGGTAGCTTGGTGCAGGATAAAACTTAGAAAACTCCCTAAGAGATCTTGCATTACTTTTGTTCTGCATTAACCCATTCCCTCATATTGACGACTTTTGACAACTCTGTAAAAGTCACTTTGTGAAACCATTGTGATAAATAGAGCATTTGCTCCTGTAGGAGCAAATGCTCTATTTATCACAATGGTTTCAAAATACAAAATTCTAAAAAATTTCCTTTTCTCTAGTTAATACTCCTTTTCGGTAGATTTATTCAAAGAGGTTTATCTAAAAATATACCATGAGGTAATGGGTTAAGCAACCACCTGCTCTCATTGGGCTCCGTATTTGCTCATAAAGCTGTAAAAAGGATATATGTGTACAGAAACTTAACCCTTTGCAAACAGAGTAGACCCTGTTTAGATGGGTCCTGAAGGAGCTGTCTGATCAAGGTTTCATCTAATTCCACTGTTTCCGCCATGGTAAAAACTTCTCTTGTTCATTTGCTATTATACAAAATCATCTAATTAATATCTTTGATGTCATTATTGCTTGCATGAATAATTATAGATTAAATCATTTAAAACTACCTGTGGTTTTGAAAACTTGCATTTGATATATGATTTAATATGAAACATATTCTGATAGCATGCATATGTCCACCCTATAGCTCACGGCTGGCATATATTGCAATTAATGTGGAAGGTGACTAAGGTAACTGTGACTGTGTTTTCTTTGGGGTACTCACAGTCAGATATTTTTATTTGAACACTTTTGTTTTCTCGTTACAGCTAATACAGGACTGATTGGTCATGTAGGGTCCAGCAATGTCAACAATATTATATCGCATCCTCTCTCAAACCAGGCCATGACACTTGTGTACCAGTCTCTAGATCACCAGTATCAGGTAAACACCTGTTAAGCCATTCCCTCATATTGACGACTTTTGACCACTCTGTAAAAGTCACTTCGTGAAATCATTGTGATAAATAGAACATTTGCTCCTATAGGGGCAAATGCTTTATTTATCACAATGGTTTCAAACTACATGTACAAAATTCTAAAAAAAAATCCTTTCTCTATTTAATGCTCCTTTTCAGTTGATTTATTCAAAGAGGTTGTATCTAAAAATAACCTATGAGGTAATGGGTTAACCGTTTTCGCCATGAATATTAATGTAAGAATTTATGACTGCATGAATATTCATGGACTGAAATTTTGTAATTACACCTTCAAAGGAAAATACTGGCTGTCACAGAAACTTCAGATTGAGATCTATACTATTCCACAACCAAACAGAGCAGGCCCTGATCAGACAGCTCCTACAGGAGCTGTCTGATCTGGGTCTACTTTGTTTGCAAAGGTGCCAAATAGTGCCTGTATCTATCTTTAACTTCATTTGTATGCTTTTACAACTAGACAGCTACTGTAGAAGCTGTCTGATCAGGGTCTGCTCTGTTTGCTTAAATATAGGCAGTTATGTATGGGATTATAAACAATTATTCATGGCAATATAAGTTCTTACACAAATATTGGTTAAAATACTTTGTATAGACCAGACTACTTTCACACTTTCCTCCGTAGGCTATTTTTAGACCCAACCTCTTTGAAAGAATCTACCGAAAAGTAACATTTACTAGAGAAAAGGAAAATGTTACAATTGTGTAGTATTGAAACCATTATGATAAATAGAGCATTTTCCTATTTATCACAATGGTTTCAAGAAGTGACTCTTACAGAGGCGTAGTTTATGGAGGAAAGGGTTAACACTACACCAAACAAAGCAGAATATAACCAGAATGTAAATAGACAAGACCCAGATGAGATAGATAGTTGCAATTGTTATCGCAGCGTCTCATGTACAGTTAACAAGCAGTCTTGGTTTTTGAAGCAAGTGGTAGTTTAATGCAGGACGAAAATAATGCAGAAAGCTCCCAATAGAGCTTCCATCATTTCTTTCATCCTGCATTAAGCAGCCACCTGTTTTTAAGACATATGTTTATTCAGTAAGTAGATAGTTTAACCCTTTACTTCAAAGAAATGCCTTTTCATACCTTTGCAAACAGAGTAGACCCAGTGCCCAGATCAGAGCTCCTTAACCCTTTCCCTCATATAAATGTGTTTTCACACATTTGCAAACAGAGTAGACCCAGATCAGACAGCTCCTAGAGGAGCCGTCTGATCAGGGTCTACTCTGTTTGCTAATAGAATTTGATAGATCTGTGTCTTTGCTTTCTAAAATGTCTACAATGTTCTACCTTCCGTATTTCTTTATAACTGTTTTGTTAATGAATATTCAATAGGTATTGAAATTTGGCCAAAATACAGAACAGGGAAAGGGTTAAGGAGCTGTCTGATCAGGGTCTGCTCTGTTTGTTTATGGAACTATATTTCTGGCCAATAGGTACCACTATAAACATTCAATCAATGAATATTCATGAAGTAATACATTCTTGCATAATTATTCATGAGGTAAAGGCTTAACCCTTTCCTCCATAAATACACATTTCTGTGCCATGCAAACAGAGTAGACCCAGATCAGGAGCTGTCTGATTAGGGTCTGCTCTGTTTGCTTATGGTGTAATATAGATGTGATTTATAAAAATTCCTGTGTCCATGTACTATTATAAAAATTAATCTAATTAATATTCATGATTTTATTATTTCTTGAATAGATATTCGTGGAGGAAAGGGTTAAGCAAATGTTACTATAATGTACTAAGACTTGATACTTACTGTTTTCATGATAGTACTCTTTTGAGCAAACATTAGCGATATGGTTTACCTACTACATTGTATTTACATGTGCAAGGATTGCATTATTTATTTTTCAGCCAATTCCGCCATGCCCAACCAACAGTGAATCTATGGAGATATTCCAAAGTCACTGCCAGGTGAGTGTTCAGATCAGATTGTTTTACATTTAAACCATTTGAATATGTATGTTGCATGGACAGAGCAGTCGATAAGAGGAGTATATAGGAAAATTAGGTAAAATTTTTTCTTGTTTTTCTCTGCCAAACCCTCTCATTACAATTATCTCTTTAACCCGTTCCTTCATATTGATGCCATTTGACGGCTCTTTAAATGTCACCTTTTTGAAACCATTGTGATAAATAGAGCATTTGCTCCATAGGTTTCAAAACTACACAATGCTAAGATTTTCCTTTCCTTTAGTGTATGCTCCTTTTTGGTGTGGATTTATTCTTACAGCTTGGCTCTAAAAATAGCCTATGAGGGAATGGGTTAAAGCAATTTTAATGAGTACCAATAAGATAAGGATTGACAGAGAGATTTACATTTATCAGTTCTCCTCTTATCTACAGCCTTCATGTTCACTGTATACCTTATGCCGTTCCCTCATATAAACTGTTTGCAAACAGAGTAGACAGGCGCGGATTTAGAGTGGGGGAAGAGCCGGCGTACCCCCCCTAAAATTGCCCAAACAAACCTTTTTGAGTAATTTCATTAGATCTAGATCTAATAAAAATCAATAAAATAATGATTTATTCTGTTGCTTTTTTATTTCCCTGTTCGCAGTTGGATGACATTACTATTGTCTTTGTAAATCACAAAGACACTCTAGTGATGTCATCCAACTTTTAAAAATCTATGCATTTTGGAAAGTAAAGAAACAGATCTATCAAATTTCATTAGCAAACAGGTCAGACCCTGATTAGATGGCTCCTCTGTCTGATCTGGGTCTACTCTGTTTGCAAATGCTTGAAAATGTGTTTATATTAACCCATTCCTCCATAAATACGCCTTTCTACGCCTCTGTAATAACCACTTCTTGAAACTATTGTGATAAATAGAGCATTTGCTCCTATAGGAGCAAATGCTGTATTTATCACAATGGTTTCAAACTACAAAATTCAAAAAAAATACTTTTCTCTAGTAAATACTCCTTTTGGGTAGATTCATTCAAAGAGGTTGGGTCTAAAAATAGCCTATGGAGGAAAGGGGTAAGGAAAGGGTTATACCAGTTTGTTTGTTTTTTTAGCTTGCCCAGCAGTATCTGAAATACCAGACTGAGATTGCCATGTTTGAGCAAACACGCCATGAGTTGATGAAGGAACTGCAGGAAGATGATGCAGCGATGAACCAACAAACAACAGCCCAGCTCAATGAAGAATACTGCAAACTGTCTATAGAAAATGTAAGTGTGAATGAGATAAATAATCTTTAGGTCTTTAACCCTTTACTAAATAGATACCTTTTAACCATTCCCTCATATTGATGACTTTTGACGACTCTGTAAAGGTCATTTTGTGAAACCATTGTGTGCAGTCACAATGGTTTCAAACTACAAAATTCTAAAATTTTCCTTTTCTCTAGTTAATGCTCCTTTTCGGTAGATTTATTCAAAGAGGTTGTATCTAAAAATAGCCTACGAGGTAATGGGTTAACACAACAAATGATTAAACATGCTTAAGGTTATTTAGCATTCTTAGACCCATTTTTCATGTGTTACGAGTGTGTGATTTCTTGCTGTGAGTCTAAAGACAACTTATCATGCAAACAGTTAGTAATTCTTTACATGTTAATTTGTTGTTGTCAGCAAATATTGTTGTCTGCTGCAATTCTGAAAGTTTATTTTCCTTCATTTTTCTTCAAAAATGTAGTCAATGTGTCAAACAGTTTGGATGCCAAATAACTCGGTAAAGAGTTGATGTGTTTGTTTCACTAATAAGAGAATATTTCTTCAATGTCACTTTTTTTCACGCAGCGAAAATTCTCAGCCACAGAAAATCATGTCTGCATCAGTTCTAAAATTAGGTGTTTACTGCATTTCTTTAACTCTTTCCCCCATGAATATTCATGTTAGAAATAATGACATCATGAATATTAATGAGATTAATTTGTTATAATAGCACATGGACACAGGAATGTGAGGCCATAGCAGAAAGTGTAGAATCAGAGCTATATAATTTCATAAGCAAACAGAGCAGACCCTGATCAGATGGCTCCTATAGGAGCTGTCAGATCTGGGTCTATTCTGTTTGCAAAGGCGTAGAAAGGAGTATTTATGGAGTAAAGGGTTAACCCTTTATTCAGTAAATATTTCTGCAAGAAATTATTACTTTATGAATATCAATTAACTGATTTTTTACGGTGGCATATGAATACAGACTTTTTTTGCCATGGAAGAAACATTACTATTTCATAAGCAGACAGCAGCCATCTGATCTGGGTCTACTCAGTTTGCAAGGTGTTAAAATATTTATCTATGGAGTAAACGGTTAAAAGCAACAACAGCAGAGTGCCAAACAGTTTGGATCCTGATGAGACACTGAGTTACATGTTGTCGCATCTGAATCAGAACTGTTTGCAAAGGGAATCGTGTTTGCTCCATCTGGACTGTACAGTAGAACCTCTCTATAGCAACCACATACTGAATAAATATTGGTGTCATTTAAAGTAATTGGTTGCTTAACCCTTCCCCTGTTCTGTATTTAAGTCAAATTTCAATACCTACTGAATATTCATTAACAAAATAGTTATAAAGAAATGTGGAAGGTGGAACATTGTTGCCATTTTAGAAAGTAAAGAAACATATCTATCAAATTCTATTAGCAAACAGAGTAGACCCTGATCAGACGGCTCCTCAAGGAGCCGTCTGATCTGGGTCTACTCTGTTTGCAAATACGTGGAAACGCGTTTATATGAGGGAAAGTATTAAAGTAATTGACTGCTTAACCATTTACTTCATGAATATTCATGTCAGAAATACTTACATCATGAATATTTATTAGCTGAATTTTTTATAATGATCAATGAACACAAGGTTCTTTGGTCATAGCAGAAAGTGCAGCAGCAGATCTATTTCATTTCATACCTAATCAGACAGCTCCTACTCTGTCTGCAAAGGCATCTAACCCTTTCCCTCATATAAACGTGTTTTCACGCATCTGCAAACAGAGTAGACCCAGATCAGACGGCTCCTGTAGGAGCCGTCTGATCAGGGTCTGCTCTGTTTGCTAGTGGATTTTGAAAGATCTGTTTCTTTACTTTCTAAAATGGCTACAATATTCACCCTTCCATATTTCATTATAACTATATTCAGTAGGTATTGAAATTTTGAATAAACATAGAACAGGGAAAGGGACAGAGTAGAGGGTTCATTAATGCAAATTGACAGTTCTGCATAAAGCTCCAATGAAAACTGCATTCAGTATTCTTTTGGGTAGTCATTGTAGAAAGATTGTATTGAAGTTGATATTTCTTCCTTTTCAGGAAAGTTTACGTAGCTTCCACAAGAACCTTACGCTGCAGTTGGAGTTAATATTTAAGGAAAGGAACAGCAACAAAACAAAAGATACAGGACTTCCTGATCGTACATGACAGAAACATTGGTTTGTTATATGGGATGACATAAGAAATCTAGTGCTGCTTAGGTTGTGGAAAAAATGGGTTCTTATTAGATTTATGCCTTTTGACAATCCTTTGCAGTTGGCAGTATTTCATCACTCAACCAGACATGAAGTGAAGACCCAGATCAGAGTCCCAGTCTCCGACACATGGAGTTTTAATGGAACGACACTACTTTGTAGCTCACCTGAGTATACTCAGGTGAGAAGTTGTGATAGCTCACTGTCTGGCGTCTGTCCATCCGTCGACAATTGCTTTAACCCTTTCCCTGTTCTATGTTTATTTCATATTTCGACACCTACTGAATATTCATAGGCAAAATAGTTATAAGGAAATATTGAAGGTGGAACATTGTAGCCATTTTAGAAAGTAAAGAAAGTAAAGATTTTTGTCAAATTCCATTAGCAAACAGAGCAGACCCTGAGCTGGGTCTACTCTGCTTGCAAATGCGTGAAAACACGTTTATATGAGGGAAAGGGTTAAACGACATCTGAAATCACAAGGCAGAATGTAACCAAACGTTACATAAATGATCTTGGTATTTTGCTCTATCAAATTTTGCTAAAATAATCTGGATCCATGGTCGGTGGTTCTGCCTTAATGTTCTTCAGCGCATGAAACAATGCAATGTGTTCTGTTCAAAGAAGAACCTCTGGGGTCCTCCTGTAATTAGCTGGATGTCGTGATATGACTGAAATACATGTACATGTATTGTTAAAACGAGGTAAAACCCGATAAAAACCAAACCAAACCATGTAAAACTCTGGTTGCCATTATAAACAAAAGAAAAATGTTTAAACATATTTTAGTAAGAATAGCCTTCTAGTGACTCTCTATCAAAGTTGCTAAAACCAAGTTGATATTCCAAAAAATATGGTTGCCAGGGGCAGGGCTAAATTTCCTTACATATTTACTTAGAAAACTTTAAATAAGTAGGAATAGTCCCCTGGTGACTCTTTATCAAACTTGCTAAAACCCTGTTTTTATCTGAAAATAACCCAACTGTGGCTGCCATGGGCCAGGCTAATTTCCTTATATGACTTTAGTGAAAACTTTAAAAATCTTCTTCTTCGAAACTGATGGTCCAATTTGAATGGAATTTTTTTGGTCAGTAGGTGGTTCTACCAGGGTGTTCTTCCTCCACCTGTTATTAGTTGGACATCATGATATGACTGAAATACTGTTAACTCTTCGCATCAAAATACCTACCTGTAAATAGTGAAGACCCAGATGAGACAGCTCCAGCAGGAGCTGTCTCATCAGGGTCTGCACTATTTACAAGTTGATTGTGCAACCAGTGCACCCCACAGCAGTGATTGCACGGCGAAATACTTGTACACAATGAAGATATATGTAATTATACAACAGGGCATGGGTAAAGAAGGAGAAATGTATTTTAAAATTCAGCAAGAGAAGGGTTAAAAGTGACGTAAAACCTGATACAATCAAACAAACAACAATTCTAATGCAACATTTTTGTAACACGCATTCTGATTGGTCCACGTGACAAAATTTGAAGCATATAAACCACCGATATACTGTCGGAAAAATGAATATACTGTCGGAAACCGAATCACTAGAAAATTTACTACGAAATATTCATATGCGCATTCATAGTAAAATTGAATGAATGGGTATGAATAAACGAAGACACTGGCTGAATGAAATGTCAAATGTTTTCAATTAGCTTGTTGTTTTTTTCAACACACTTTATTGTTGTAGTTAATGTGAGTCTCGCGATTCTACTCAAATATCTATCGCGAAGTCCCACAAGTTGATCCTGAGTCCATTTATTTCACACGTTGATCTAATTCACTGTCCTTGAACAAACGTTTCTCTTCCTCTATTCTGTTTTGAGGTGTATGTGGCACCTGCACCCTGTAAATATAAGATTAACGGTATATAGGCCTAACCATGTAGCTGTGATATTTATATCCATGCTAAAACTATTTAAGAAGGATCTGACAACACTTAAACATTACCAACCGATCACAGACAATGATCTGAAAACACTAAAAAACTCAGGTTTCCTCTCTGCCATAAATCACAAATCTTTCCAAAGAAAAGTGGTTTGACATAACCTTGAATTTCGCTCTTCGTGGTCTCTGAAACCTAAGATCCTAAGATCAATTTATGAGTCATGCAGGAGACATGTCCTGTAAATCTCTGAAGACATACCTGAAAAACTGCACCCGTGATCGAACCATTTCATTCAGTAACCCAAACGTTCAGTCGATTATGAAGAATCATGTACACATCCAGGCCTGTTAGTGAGCGTGTGCTGAACGAAATGATGAAAACAATTTCTGCTGAGGCTTGTTTCGTCAAAAGTTTTAAAACACAAATCACTGTGTCCGAGAGACCGCAATCATGCACTAGCTGTTGGCCTATGCTGGTGTCAAAACCAGGGAAATAATGAAAAAGTCCGGTCATCAGAATGAAGCCAGTGTCCGAAGCTATAATTTCGACTCGTCCGACAGTCAGAAGCGGCAGTATTCTTCAAGGACAGTCCCATAATGAGAATTCGCCCCACCCACTCTAGACCACTCGAGGGCTCTTTGCAAATTCCAAACATGCCTGTAGATTGTCGCTCCTGATAATTTCAATTTGCACGTCCACTTGGCCTATCATCATTCTCATCAAATACACCAATCAGCCAAAGTATCTTGAATATGCAACCAGTTCCACAATGCAAACAATTTAAAAATAATAATTCCGTTGTCCATGTGCACAATTATTGTGGTCTTTCGAGCAATGTCGAGGTCAAATTTGATTCATCTTTCGTGGTTTTGAAAGGGACTTACCGTCAGAAATTCAAAGGTCCATGACTTAACGGTTTTCATTTGTGAAAATCAAAGTATCAAGTGAAAACACCAGTTCTTTGTATGTTAAATATAAGCACAATTGCTAGGTTCCGGGAGAACTATTTTCTATATGCGTAATGCGAAGATATGCGGTGTTTCATGACGTCATGTTATGACGACAGAGAGAAAATATCAAAGGACTTAAAGTATTGTTTGTTTTTTACCATCTGGATCTATGGTTTCATTAGAATAGGGATAACCGTTGCGTATTTGAAGATTTGCAGCAGTATATCGGTGGTTTATATGTCGCAAATAATCGTTTTACATGCTCCGCTAACGCGTCGCATGTAAAACTAAATTTGCGACATATAAACCACCGATATACTGCTGCAAATCTTCAAATACGCAACGGTTATCCCCTAAACAACTAAAACTACTATGGCCCTCTTATCTTCATTTTCTGGAGATGGTGCTACAGTTTGCAGGTGAGCAATATACAGTAAAACCTTTCTATAACAATCACTGAATTGTGTTAATTAGGTGGGTATTTTTGGCAGGTGGTTGCTTAAAGCAAGGTGAAAGTAAAACAGAACGCTCCTATAGGAGCGTTCTGTTTTACTTTCACCTTGCTCTAATCATCCACCTGCCTTTAATACAAAATACTTGATGTAATTTAGTGGTCGTTATAGAAAGGTTTTACTGTATGGCCATCATGGCCCAGTTGTTTTTGTAGCACAGGTTGTATGGAACCCTTTGAATGTGAGAATGGCATTTGTAAATAGTATAGACTCAGATCAGACAGCTCAATATTTCTTCGACTAGGTCCATGGACTGGGATATTCACAGATATTATGATACAGTTATTGTTTTGCTATATAATAACTTCACCCCATTTCTGCCAATTGTGTAATTGAGATGTACTGTAGTTTCAACATTTTTTCGTGATGTGTATAACATTGTGTCATATGATGATGTCATTGCTACAATAACAAAACACATCCACAGAGCAATGTAGTTCTTTTGAACAATATCACTTTTTCTTAGTAAATATTTTACTATGGACTAACTCATGATTAGGATTAAACCAGTAACGTAATAATAGCTGATTTTTGACGATTTGGAATTTTGGGAAGTTGTCATGGACACCAAAACATTAGATGGACTTAATCACCAAATTTGTCTCAAGCTGATATCGCTTTGTATTCAGTTTAACACGTTCCTTCATTTAAACGCCTTTTCAGGCATTTGCAAACAGAGTAGACTTAGATCAGATGGCTCTGATCAGGGTCTGCTCTGTTTGCTTATGCAAATTATATAGATCTGAATCTACAGTTTTTGCCAAAAGTGGAAAAGTGTGTTATACCATTATAAACAGTCAGCTAATAAATATTCATGATGTCATTATTCTTACATGAATATTGAACAGGTAAAGGGATAACTTCTATCTAACAGTACCATGGAGAAACTTGCTATGCATATAAAGACAATCATTTTGCAATTTGAGGATTGGGGATATTCTAGTCAAAAACCCATGTTTTAAGTATGCCTTTTCATCATAGATATGCCTTTTAACCCATTACCTCATAGGCTATTTTTTAGATACAACCTCTTTCGAATAAATCTACCGAAAAGGAGCATTAACTAGAGAAAAGGAAAGTTTTAGAATTTTGTAGTTTGAAACCATTGTGATAAATAGAGCATTTGCTCCTATAGGAGCAAATGCTCTATTTATCACAATGGTTTCACAAAGTGACTTTTACAGAGTCGTCAATATGAGGGAATGGGTTAATGCCTTTTCTTCACAGATATGCCTTTTAGTCCCCTTTCAAATAGAGTAGACCTGGATCAGACAGCTCCAGTAGGAACTGTCTGGTCAGGGTCTGCTCTGCTTGCTTCTGGAATGATGTAATTCCATTTCTACAGTTTCTGCCTGAGCCAAAATTTCCAGTGTCCATGCGCCATTATAAAAAATAGTCTAATTCAAGATGTCATTTATTTCTTACATGAATATTCATTTAGTATAGTGTTAAAGGCAATTCGATTTCTTTTGATAATGCATGTAATTACATAAGTGATGTTTCTCTTATATATTGATGCTTTTAGTGTAGCTGGTTTCATACTTTTTATTGTGTTTTTTATTGAGATATATACTTTTGTATATCACTGAAGTATTTGTGGAGTATTACTCTTTGTATATTCTTTATGGTTAACCCATTCTCTCATAGGCTATTTTTAGATCCAACCTCTGAATAAATCTACCAAAAAGGAGCATTTACCAGAGAAAAGGAATCGTTTTTAGAATTTTGTAGTTTTAAAACCATTGTGATAAATAGAGCATTTGCTCCTATGGAGCAAATGCTTTATTTATCATAATGGTTTCAAAGTGTCACTTTTACAGAGGCGTCAATATGAGGGAATGGGATACCGGTAATGCAGAATCATTTTAGTGTCACCTGCTTTAGGAAGGTGGCTCTTAGGGATCACTTCTCCATTGTCTCTTCACCTGTCTGTCTGTCACACTTTTCATCTGTCTGTCCATTATGCTTTATTCATTACACTTTCAGCTGGTGACATGTGTTTTTTACATTTATGTAAGATTCATTTCTTATACATTTGGTATATTGGAAGAAGTGTGAAGTTGTTTTGATCTGCTGTCATTTGAATTGATTTTTATAGTATTTTATTGTAATCACAGGAAGATTTACATTTTTAGGAGGAAGGGAAGGTTAGATTGTTTCATACATTGTACATTATATAGTACAGTAAAACCTCTCAAACCGGATGTTCAGTTTAGTATAAATATCGAACTTGGAGACAGATGGCTGCTTAATGCAGGGTCAAAGTCATGCAGAAAGCTCCTACAGGAGCTTTCTGCATGACTTTGACCCTGCATTAAGCAGTCACCTGCCTAAAAGTATCTAAATTCTTCTCTACCAGAATTCCAGTTTAGAGGGGTTTTACTGTATTTTGAAACTGTCTTCTGCTAAATGATTCTAGACCGAATCTTACAATCAAATTGCTTTGAAAACAGATTTAATTTTTTTAAATGAATCACATGCAGATGGCATCTTCCTATCTTTGCTCACAGTGTAGACCCATGTTAAAGATATAGCAGCATCTGATGTTGTTTAACATCCCCAAGCATTTATAATTATTCATTGCACCAACCTGACATATTGTGTAGGCTTTGATCATATACCCGGTATATAATATAGTAAAATCATTATTTTATCCTGCAGTAGAATGCCTCTAAAGTGATTACTTAACCCTTTTCTCCATAAACACACCTTTCTACACCTCTGTAATAGTCACTTTTTGAAACCATTGTGATAAATAGAGCATTTGCTCCTATAGGAGCAAATGCTCTATTTATCACAATGGTTTCAAACTACAAAATTCTAAAATTTTACTTTTCTCCAATAGATGCTCCGTTTGGGTAGATTCATTCAAAGAGGTTGGGTCTACAAATAGCCTGTGGAGGAATGGGTTAATGAATAGACATTGGTGTCTTTAAAAACAGGTGGTTGTTTAACTCTTTCCCTCATATAAATGTGTTTTCACGCATTTGGAAAGAGAGTAGACCCAGATCCTATAGGAGCTGTCTGATCAGGGTCTGTACTGTTTGCTTATAAAACTATAATAGGCCCGGCTCTACAGTTTCTACCAATACCAAATCAATCTTGTCTACTAATGCCATTATAAAAAAAAATCAGCTAATAAATAATTTCTTCATACATGAATATTAAACGGGGAAAGGATTATTGCTGCAGGAACTTTCAACAATAACTACATCCTGCATTAAGCTACCACCTGGCTTTAGAGGAGCTTTACTATACCACCTGTTTGACAGACCAGCAGTTAGGCTTAGTGTATGGTTGTTTATTCATTTCCTTGTTCAGTATTCATGTGAAAAATAATGACAACATGAATATTTTTAGCTCAATTTTTATGATGTGTAAGAAAATTTTTGCTTTGACGAAAGCTGTAGAAACAGATCTATATCAGGTCAAAAGCAAACAGAGCTTTTATAGGAGCTGTCTGATCAGGCTCTCCTCTGCGGGGTTATGAAATAATATATATCTGTAAATTCTGTATCCATGCTTATAAAACTTTAGTTGAGTCTGAGTTTGTTCTCAAGTTTTTGATTGGTCAGATTTGAGCCTTTGCTCAAATCTGACCAATCAAAAACTTAAGAATGAACTCAGACTCAACTAAAAAGTTTTATAAGCATGGACCCTGATTTTCCAGTTTCTGGCTTGGCAAAAAGTTCATGTGTCATAAAGCCATTTAACAAATTAATCTAATTAGTATTCATGATTTAGTCATTTCTTTCATGAATATTCATGGAGCAAAGGTATAGACTGGCTGATTCTGTGTACATTTGTATTCATAGACTGTATGGTCATTATGTGTATTGACAGATCTCATGCAAGTTTGTAACCAGCTGCTGCAATAGAATGTATATATACATATAGAAAGGAATTTATATGTACATGTGCATGCCACATATGAATAAAGATAATCTATTATATATCTGTGTTTGTTCATGTTTTTGCCGGTAAATATGTATGCTAACCTTGAAAGTTGTTTTCTTCAGATGATAAATATTTACTGACACAAAATTGATAAGACCCATGGAAAAAACAGGGATCCAAACCTATCTTTTGTGTATGTGTGTGTGTGGGGGGTATGTATGTCACTACGTTCAAGTTCATTCAAACATTTCTGTTTTCATTGAAAGTGCTCTCGAGTGTCAATTGCTTGCAACTGCTTGTAATGCAGTTAATCTTGTCATAAGTGACTATAAAAAAGAACTGTAATGTATGTGGTAGCTTAATGCAGGAAAAGCAATACAGAAAGCTCCCAATGCCCTACGCCAAGCAACTATGAATGCATATTTTCAATAATATCATAAACCAGCCTAAAATCTAAATTCTTCTCTTCTGTAATTCATGAGGGGTTTTACTGTATTGTAATCCGTTCCTTGTTAAGTACTTACTCTCTTCTACAATAATGAACGTTTACTTTCCTTCATTTCTCTCTAACTTGCAATGTCATACAGTTTTTATCCTGATCAGTTGTTGTATTACTTGGTGTCTCATTCTAATCCAAACTGTTTGCATAGGTACAGTAAATTGTAAATTGTGTTACTTAGTTGGTATTTTAGGCAGGTGGTTGCTTAAAGCAATGTGAAAGTAAAACAGAACGCTCCTATAGGAGCGTTCTGTTTTACTTTCACATTGCTTTAATCATCCACCTGCCTTTAACACAAAATATGTGATGTAATTTAGTGGTCATTATAGAGAGGTTTTACTGTAATTACAAATTCAGTTCTAACATCGAAAGAGTAAATTTTATGCGCACCTAATTTCATCTCCACCAACTGCATCAACTGTTTCCGCAGCTTGTTTCAGTTCCGTATACACAGCAGAAATTAAAACCTAAAGTTGCTAACCACAATGTTAATTTAGCCACCAATAAATTAAAGAACAAAGTACATGCCTGCTGTGTTTTTTGTATAATGCATGTATGTACAAATTTCAATTAAGCAATTACAAATCAGCATTTATGTACATTTGTGACAATAAACAACAACCACAGTATGAGAGATGGAGTATTCTCATTGAACAATCGTTAATAACCTGTAAAATAGTAAAAATTGCTGCATAAATATTTACTTAACCCGTTCCCTCATATTGACGACTCTGTAAAAGTCAGTGTATGAAACCATGGTGATAAATAGAGCATTTGCTCTTATAGGAGCAAATGCTCTATTTATCACAATGGTTTCAAACTACAAAATTCTAAAAGTTTCCTTTTCTCTAGTTAATGCTCCTTTTCGGTAGATTTATTCAAAGAGGTTGGATCTAAAAATAACCTATGAGGTAATGGGTTAAACAATTTTTTAACCCTTTAAATGCTGAATATTCAGAGTGGAATGATCCATCAGTGTTTAACTATATAGTCCATTCAGTATGAGAGGCTTAAAGACATTCCCTTGGCCGGCTTGGGTCTTTACAGCTAACCAGTGAAAAAGCATGCGGCACATGGTAAGAGCTATAGCAGTCTGCCTGTCAAGAACCACTGGAGCGTTCCATGTGAGGCCCGTCTCTTACATTTGATGATTTGGAAATGATTAGATTAGATTGTCACAATGGTCTTTTGAGTGTGTTCCCCTTGACTAATTGTATGTCAGGGCCTCTCTAGACAGAATGAGACGGCTTGCCATATTTTGCACACTTGTATCATGCTTTTACTGTTACTTTCACGCCTATTGAGAACAATGGGGGGATCATTGAATGGACCTGGGTAATGTCTTTAACTTTGCCAGAGTATTAATTTTGGAACGACACAGCGCAGATTGTTATCAGAGGGTTCATTTAGGAGACCTGATCTGGGTCAACACTATTTACAAATGCCAGTATTCTCATTTCCACAACCAAAGGGTTAACAGATACCATAACCAAATATCAATTAATTCATCCTTTACTGATGAATTTTTAGGTATTTTTAATTACTCCTTTCCCTGTTCTGTATTTAGGCCAAATTTCAATGCCTACTAAATATTCATTAACAAAATAGTTATAAAGAAATATGGAAGGTGGAACATTGTCGACATTTTAGAAAGTAAAGAAACAGATCTATCAACTCTTATTAGCAAACAGAGCCCTCCTACAGGAGCCCTCTGATCTTGGTCTACTCTGTTGTGAAAAGGTGTTTCTTATCAGGTAATGGGTTAATGACTTCAATCTATGATATTAATAAGGTAACCTTATGAAATAATACACATGTACTCAGCAATTGTATATTGAAGGATGGTGAAAAGAAGATACAACACAGTCTAAATATTGTTATGTTTTTTTTGTGTGTTCTCGGAAGCATCTGTGCAAGATCCTCTACATCTAGTAGATCTTCATTTCATCTTCATTTCACCCAATTCTCTCTGCATCTGACAAATTGCCAGGTTAGGACAAAATGACAATATCAGGCAGTCATTACAGATGGTGCCCTGGAAATGGATATTCAAAATATTCACAGTCATAATTATAAGAATCCACCATCACAGTCGTGATTATAAGAATCCATCGTCACAATCGTGATTATAAGAATCCACCATCACAGTCGTGATTATAAGAATCCACCATCACAGTCGTGATTAAAAGAATCCACCATAAGTATTCATGTAGGATTTGAATATCTCAGCTAAGGATTAGAAAATCATCTTTATAACACAAGGCCTCGAGATAAAACCTTTTTTTTTGCTCGAGTCTGAGATCATTCTCAAGCGTCAGATTGGTCAGAAGTTTTATTACATTGGACTAAGGCTTTGCCGAGTGCATGTGCGTTTTTCTTATCCAGAGGGTGAAATATTCATATCCTACATGAATTTAGGCATGGTGGATTTTTATCTCCCACCTTGGATGATGGATTAATATATTTCTTTCAAAGTGCTTTGTTTTTTCCTAACTCATAGTAGCCATCAAAGAAGTTGGCATTGTTAAGTACATACGCAGGAATATACCGATAAATACATTTGATTCATCCATTACGTTGGAATTTCTTTCTCTTCGAATAGCTACTGAAAAGTAGGTGTTGGCCTTGACCATGCATAATAATTAAACACTTTCATCTTCCACGGTAATTCATAGCAAATAACTTATATTTGTCACATCTGAATAAGGAATGGTGACAAAAGCTTTGGATTTTTTAATTAAACATATAATAGAGGCATAATATAGCATAATGCAACGTACATATGTGACGTCATATAACATTAAAGACACTTTCATCACCACGTGGTACGTAAGATACATGTATCTTCCATGTGCAAAACCCCTATCTTCCATAGGCGAAGGTGGGAGAAAATATTTGCCCTGGTAAATGATATTTAACCCTTTACTACTGAAAAATTAAGTAAGATATGCTTATAACATGAATATTTATTAGCCTAATTCTAAACTAGCATATGATCAGATGATTTTTTGGTACTGATTGACACTGAGAATCCAGTGTGTATATAATTTATTAGCAAACAGAACAGACCCAGATCAGACGACTTCAGGGGCATTCAATATGGGTCTACTCTGTTTGTGAAGGCATTAAACATGCATTTGTATGAAAAAGAGGTTCAAACATAGTGTTTCCATTCAATTTTACTTAGAAACAAAACTAAGGAGTCATTACAGATAGTGCCATTGAATTGTAACAAAAATAACAGTTTTCGATGTACAAGTATATAATGGCGACATTACGTCGTGATTTTACCGCATTTGACACACTGGAAATAAATATACATTGTATGTACGTGTATGTTTTTCACTGACTGTACTTACCTGAATCCCTCCGACAGTTCTCAGTCTTGTTTGGGAGGCCAGCTGAGAGTGTGGCACTAAGCAGGGAAGGCAGAACAGTTCACCCATTCTTGATGAGAGCTGGCAGACCACACAGGGATGGCAGAGTGCCACCATGAGACCTGTTGATGTAAAATTGAATTTGTAACACTTTCCCTCATATATAAATGCTTTTTCATGCCTTTGCAAACAGAGTAGACCCAGATCAGAAGCTCCCATTGGAGTCTGCTCTGTTTGCTCATAAAAATATATATTTACAGGCGCGGACCCAGGATTTCAAATTGGGGGGTGGGGCGCGTAGATTTTTATGTTTGATGACATAAATGAATTGTGTGTCTGTAATACATGTTGAAAAAGAGCTGTTTAAAGCAAGGTGAAAGTAAAACAGAACGCTCATATGGGAGCGTTCTGTTTTACTTTCGCTTCGCTTTAAGTATATAGATATAAAATATTACTAAAAAATGGTTTTGCAATATTAGGGGGGGGGGGGGGGCGTACGCCGGCTCCGCCCCTCAAAATCCGCGCCAGATTTACTGTCTACAGTTTCTACCTTTACCATTAACTCCAGTGTACATATGGTAACTTCCCATTTCGTCTACTTCCCATTTCGTCTACTATTTTGGCAATTGTTCCCATTTCGTCTACTCCTAATTTTACACCCTTTCCCATTTCGTCTACTGCTTATATTGTTCATGTCTTTGGTCAATATTATCTTCACAAATTATACATAGAATATCTTTGTTGTAATTTCTAAATGAATGTATTTGACTAAAATATATGTGGTGCACTGATCTATATCTTAACTATATCACGGAGGCAAAGATGTAAAACAGTTTTCTGTAGGAGTATTAAGATTTAACTTGCAAGAAAAAATGCAATTAAAAAAAACGACAAACCACTTCAACCAATCAAGGAAAATGATCATCATCTAAACTTTTGATCTGGGTCCAAGCCCGACTGATATTAGTCATGGTAATGCTTAGGAAAGCTGCGAAAACATGATTATGCAATGACCCCCTAACAGTAGTTTAATTTTTATTTAAATTCTGAGTTTAAAATTGGCCATGCCCTGTGTGTTTTACTTTAAAATAGATTTCTTCACACCAGAAACTACAGTTTAAAGGTTTCCCCTTATTCAGAAGAAGCCAGTGCATCGAGACTAGCTAGACAGTGTGAGTGTTATGTAATTAATTACCTTTAATCTCAGTAGAGTAGAAATTGTGTTTAGACAAATAAATAACACATGCTCATTTTAGATTGAGAAAACTATGTGGATAATTCTCAAAATGCAGAAAGCTCTTAAAGCTTATTTTCATATCTATGCCCTGCATTAAGCTGCCAGATATCAATATAGAGCCAATCAGTGTATCTGTTGTGAAGTTCAATTTAATACAAGTTCATCTCTACTATAGTATACTTTAGCATTCTTTCAGTACTGCAATGTTGTCTGCTTCAGAATTGTCGTCTGCTTGTTTAAATTTGTTCACATATCAGTCTTACAATTAATTATCTTGTACAAACCAAACATGAAGTTACATATGCGTCAGATCAGAATATGTGTGCTAATTTCAGTCAAGTCATGCTCAGCAGTGATAGGGTTAACACTGAGTTTCTACCATCGGTTAGAAATGTCGTGTGCTGAAAAATTAACAGTCAATGACCCTCTTGTTTATATAGAAACATATTGTGAAACCTTTGGAAATCTTCTCCTCTGAAACTGGAAGTATCTCAGCATATACAATGTAGCATCAACCTGAAGTCCTCTACATAAATATATTAATTATGCCCTGTGCCGCCACAGGAGTGGCCAATTTTCTATAGAAACATAGTGAAAACTTTGAACATTTTCTCCTATGATTGTCTGGTGAGCGATATCAGGGCCATCATGACCCTCTTGTTAAAGGACTCCACAACACTGGTGTCAGAAGTGGGATGTGGTTTAATATAGTTTCTCTTAGAAAGTAATACTTGAATGACTCTCGCGCAACAGATATGTGTAATGAGATCTCTAACTTTATAAAAATTATTCTCTTACATCTGCATTTCTGTCTTCTGAGCTAAGGTATTGCCTTAATTGAGGCTAACTTTATGGTTGTTTGTCTTTTGAGTATAGGCTATAGGTTTTAAGTATCTATTGGCTAGTCTCAAACCATTTGTGTGTGTTTGTGAGTTTTAGGAAATTCATTTCATGTAATAAGCACAGAAGTTATCTGAATAGTATTTGCTGAGAAATTTAGACTACTCTTATAAGCTGTTGCAGGTGTACAATTTTAAAATGCACCAGTCGAGTCTCATAAATTAAATTGTTGTTGTCTCTTTTAACTCTGTTTTGAAGGAATTTCAAGTAAGGAGATTTTATCGAACTTATGCTTCATAAGTAAATCAGGTTGGCCATGGTGATCATGGTCGAGTTAATTTTTTTATTGATAAATGTTTGTTGACAAGTTTTCACTGGACTTTCAAGGAATTTCAAGTTAGGAGATTTTATCGAACTTATGCTTCATAAGTAAATCAGGTTGGCCATGGTGATCATAGTCGAGTTAATTTTTTTGTTGATAAATGTTTGTTGACAAGTTTTCACTGGACTTTTCTTTCTTAAGTTTTTCTGTTCAGACAGATACTTTTGGTTTATAGCATACATATACATGTATTTGTATTTATCTTAATGGCAAGTTATTATCATTCTGAAATTAAACCTATTGTGGTATAGGTTAGAAGTTTTGCAAGTGAGATTTGTTTTAGATAACTGGATTATATCCATAATATATTTTGTTTTAGTACTGCATTTATAAACCATTGCTGAAAATGTTTAGCATTGGTTGGTTATTTTCCAAGATAGATGTCACAGTTTTAATGTGATAGGATTTTGAGGGCTTGGCGGAAAACTATTCCAACTAAAGTTTTTTGACAAAAATGATTTTTTGTCAAATTTCATATCTGACATAATCTATCAATGATCTCTATTAAATTCTTATTAACAACAAAGATATTGCAAATAGTTACATTATTCTATCTTAGATGAGGTTTTCTGTTAGTAAAAGACGGTGATAGGGGACATGAGCAGTGTTGCACTTTCAATTACTGCTCATGAACAGACTCAATAAAACCGAGTCTGCAATTTTCTCTTTTTGTATTGCAATTTTTGCTTTCAGGGGATCACCACCCTTCAGAATTTATCATCTTTTCAACAGCAGATGTTAAGTGCTTGTATGGTGGCTGTAAAACATTGCCTCATACTTCATTCTCAGTGTTGTTATACTTTTTTATCCTTCAAGATCATGAATTTCAGTACTTTTTGTTCTGAAAATTGAATGCCGCTTTAAGCCGGTGTTAGGGGGCATGAGCAGTGTTGCACCTTCAATTACTGCTCATGAACAGGCTCATGAAAGGATCACCTCCCTTCAGAATTTGTACTTAATTCTTCTAAATTGAAAATACTAATAAATCACAGAATCACAGAATGATGGCTACATTTTTAGCTAACCAGAGCACTTTTGTGCTCAGGGTGAGCTTTTGTGATCACTTGATGTCCGTCGTCCGTCGTCGTGCGTCGTGCGTCGTCCGTCGTCGGGCGTCAACAATTTGAACCTTTAAAAATCTTCTCCTCTGAATCTACAGGGTTCTCAGCTTTCATCTTTGGTACATAGCATCATCTTTAGGTCCTCTACAAAAGTTATATAAATTTTGCCCCTGGGGTCAAAATTGGCCCCGCCCCAGGGGTGCCTTGTTTTCTATTGAAATATATAGTAAAACTTTGAAAATCTTCTCCTCTGAATCTACAGGGTTCTCAGCTTTCATATTTGGCACAAAGCATCATGTTCAGGTCCTCTACAAAGTTATATAAATTATGCCCCTGGGGTCAAAATTGGCCCCGCCCCAGGGGTAGCCAGTTTTGAATAGAAACATATAGTGACAACTTTGAAAATCTTCTCCTCTGAATCTACAGGGTTCTCAGCTTTCATATTTGGCACATAGCATCATGTTCAGGTCCTCTACAAAATTTATATAAATTATGCCCCTGGGGTCAAAATTGGCCCCGCCCCAGGGGTAGCCAGATTTCATTAGAAACATATAGTGACAACTTTGAAAATCTTCTCCTCTGAATCTACAGGGTTCTCAGCTTTCATATTTGGCACATAGCATCATGTTCAGGTCCTCTACAAAATTTATATAAATTATGCCCCTGGGGTCAAAATTGGCCCCGCCCCAGGGGTAGCCAGTTTTGAATAGAAACATATAGTGACAACTTTGAAAAAAATTTCTTCTGAATCTACAGGGTTCTCAGCTTTCATATTTGGCACAAAGCATCATGTTCAGGTCCTCTACAAAATTTGTATAAATTATGCCCCTGGGGTCAAAATTGGCCCCGCCCCAGGGGTGGTCAGTTTTCAATAGAAACATATAGTGAAACTTTGAAAATCTTCTCCTCTGAAACTGGAAGGTTCTCAGCTTTCATATTTGGCACATAGCATCATGTTCAGGTCCTCTACAAAATTTATATAAATTATGCCCCTGGGGTCAAAATTGGCCCCGCCCCAGGGGTGCCCAGTTTTCAATAGAAATATATGGTAAAACTTTTAATATATTCTTCTCTGAAACTGAACGGTTCTCAGCTTTCATATCTGGCACATAGCATCATGTTCAGGTCCTCTACAAAAGTTATATACATTATGCCCCTGTGGTCAAAACTGACCCCGCCCCAGGGGTGCCAGTTTTCTCTAGAAACATATAGTGAAAACTTTGAACATCTTCTCCTCTGATTGGCTGGTGAGCGATGTCAGGGCCATTCTGGCCCTCTTGTTTAATTTGCAGTGTCTCCAAGTAATATGTGATACCTTTTGCATGTTTTCCACAGAAAAAGGCCACGGAAGCATTGGATTTTATTATTTGTGTCATCCGTGTTGCTACAAATGGCTGTAGAACACCTCAAATATTACCAAAAATGGCTGCCGCATCGCATCCGCTAGAGGTGTTGTGCACTAACATATTGTTTTCCATTTTTCCAAGAGAAAAGCAGCTTATCCGTTAGATATGTACCGGTACATGATTTTAAGAATCAATCAAGTTTCTACTGGAACAAATTCGAAAAATGTGCAAAAATCGATGAAGCACTGTCGCAAAATTGCTGGTCAGGTCCGTTAATACACAGCAAAAGTTAAGGTCACTAAGAAACAATGAAATTGTGCGCACTAATTCTAGGGTTATGTGTCTCAATCATGGTAGCGACATAAGATATCCTCGATAGAATGAATATTTGTACCGTAACATGAAAGACAGATCTTCAAGGTGTTAGGTTAGAAATTGTCATGTTTGTTAAAATATTTATGGTGCATAAACAAATACACAGCAGCTATAGCTTCATGTTATTGAAACTTAATGGTACTTTACCTTCAATTGAACATATGGATCTTATATATATATATATATAAAAACATCTTAACCTGTCAAGAAAAATCTGAACGTAGAAGCCATTGAATGCAAAACAACACCCGGGACGTTAAAGTCAGGAACGTGTACTGCAACGCATTATCGATCAGATTTTATCGCTTTACTCCGATACACACACGCGTGCACTTGACAATAATAGACACATGCGCATATCGAGAGTACAGAACATCCCCTGAACCACCTGCTTTCGAAAATGGGTCAAGGTTAAGTAATGTTCTCGACATACTGTTTCAGAGGCCAAATAATGGGAAAGACAAGAGCGCAGTATCAGAAGGAGTACAGAGAGAGGAAGAAACAACATGATAAAAATACAAATATGAGTCATGCAGGAAAAACAACATAGAGAACAAACAGCCGACCGAACAGCAACACAAGAAAACACAGCAAATGTATTGTCCTGTTTTATTAACCTGTCAAAATCTAAATAATTACACGCTTGCTGAACAGGACATAAATAGCTTCGGTTGATATCGATTGTTTCCGCTAATAAAAGCTTTCCTACTTGGCTTATTCGAGTACTTGTACATGTATTGTGAATCTCGTGAAAAACGTTTGAAACACAGGTTTACCCAAGCTAAATATATCCTTTCAGTGACGTAGGAATATTCACATTTTGACAGGTCAATAAAACAGGACAATACATAACTACCAAAAACACAAAGAGACGCACAAAGACAAAACAAACATACAATAGGGGGGGGGGGGGAGATGGAAGTACCGTCTTGGAACGGTCAGTGACAAAAGTCACTGGGGGGAGGGGTAAACCTGTTTTGGGGCACCCAACCTCACACTTATTCCATCCCCACCCTAAAAGACAAACAGTGTAAATAAACGCATCCACTCTCCGACTATTCTACAACAACCGCGATGGCAAATACAATGGTAAAGTAAGATTATCTTATTACAAAGTTCAGTATTGCTTTTGCCGTGTGGTGGCCGTAAAAAGTCTCTCCGTACACGTAATCTATGTTGTTATCATTCTCTTGCAGGTGACATACAGTACTGTCATCAGCCCCTTACATCATTTAGAATGTCTTGCACCTCGTGGTAGGTATTGTGTTCACCGACAATTTGATGCACTTTGTAGCTACGAGTGTATTGACTCATTGATGCACACGCGCTACAGGTGTTCCCCATCTCTTTCACATGAACAAGCTTAAAATACCCCTAACAGAACTTAAATCTCTTGAGGTGCACTCGATCTGGGTCTTCTGTCCACTTTTCTTCACTTCAGCCTTACGTTCGTTTGAAACAACTTAACCTTCAATCGGCATCTTCTTTTCACATACCGACTCATTTGATCAATAAATGTTTTTACAATTTTACTACATGTATTCAACGTGTTTCTTATATTCGTAAACAGTCCGTTTACAGAAACTATAGAGATATCCTATAATAAAAAAGTGCGATGCTAAAAGGTGCACATAATGTTGTAGTAATAGGTCTTGTAACTCATCAACCAAATCAACAGTTAATGGCAGAACTTTTAATATTAAGACCAATTCAGACGTGGATTGCACTACGTGTACAACCAATATTATATATGATTTGATTTTAAACGCCCCTGGTTGCGGTATGCAATACGTTGGACAAACAGGCCGTGCCCTGAATACCGGATTTAGAATTAAACAGGCATACCAATGCCGAAACAAAAATCTTAGGAATGTTTTATACCAACATTTTAGAAAGTCCGGCCATTCATTTAAAGATGTATTAATTCAACCTGTACAACATCTTTCGTACTAGTAATCTTAAGTTGAAAGCGAGGTTCATGGCTGAATTAAATTGGATTACAATTTACAAACCCCGTTTCCTTTAGGCTTAAACGACAATATTTACCAGACTGGCAATATTTCAAAAGATTCTGACATAGACGGTTTTTTTTCTTCTTTTTTTCTATTAGGAAACGCAAATACTGTTCACGTGGAATTCGCTAAAATGGTAATATTGAACGAAAATCTCGTATGAAGATTACTATTCTTGATCTACATACTTTACGTATAACTTCTGGTAAACAAATAAGGTATAGAATACCATCCTTGATAGATTTTAACTCTTGTCGAGGTCAGATTGCTGAGGCTTTACAAAATTTTAGTATTAAATGGTGTCGTAGAGAACATGTTGAGTCTAATTCTCTTTCAAATTGAAAAAAAACCCTATTTTTTTTTATATAATTGACAAACTCATTTGATTTTATAGCTCAAATGAACACCTTCCACCTAAACCTAGGGGCCGATATTAAAATTATACAACACAAACTTCCTATGTGGACAATGTATTGGTTACCGAACCTACATAAAAACATATAAAGCGCGTTTCATTGATTGCAGATTCTAGCTCTTGTACAACTGCTAAGTTGTCTATACTTTTAACTTCTTGTTTAAGATAAAAGAACCTGTAAAATTATATTGTGATAAGACTTATGAAAATTCTGGAATAAATACATTCTGGTCTATTAAAAAATCTTCAGAAGTCTTAAACAAACTTAAGAACAAAAGGTTTCTTGCATCCACTGTAAGCGCATACGATTTTTCAACTTTGTACACAACCCTTCCTCGTGATCTAATTAAAGATAAACTTACTAGTTTAATTCAGAAAATATTTGCCAGAGAAAAAACATAATTTCTGGCATATAATGCTGAAAAAGCCTTCGCTACTGATGAGCCAATGAACTATTACACCAATTGGTCTTGCTCAGAAGTTTGCGAAATATTAGTTTTAACATTAATTTTATTCTGGATAACATATTCATACGTTATGGGAATGCTATGACAAAAGAGACGATTTTGCTTTTAATGTTGTAAATTTCCCTTACCTTGATGGAGATGTTCCCCGTGCCGCCATCTTACGGGATTTATCCATTTCGCTAGAGCTTGTTCTTCTGTTGAAGATTTTAACAGTCGAAATATTTTTAAATTTTAATCGAAAAGCTGCTTAAGCAAGGATATAAGTTTCATAAACTTCTGCCCAGCATTAAGTAACTACCTGCTTTCATTAAGTAACCACCTAATTTTTAAGACTCCTATGTTTAATAAATGAATGGTCACTTCGGACAGGTTCTACTGTGGTGCAAAACCTTTGTAATTACAATTTGTGGGGCATCCTCATGACCTTTGCAAACAGTTGTATGTCAGTGTCTCATGAGGATCCAAACTGCAAAAGTCGACACAATCCCCAACCTGCAGAGAGCTAATTGATGAGCGCATGCATGACTGATGGTATATTCAAAGTTAAATATAGTACAGTAAAACCTCTATAACGGCCACTAAATTACATCAAGTATTTTGTGTTAAAGGCAGGTGGTTGCTTAAAGCAAGGTGAAAGTAAAACAGAACGCTCCTATAGGAGCGTTCTGTTTTACTTTCACCTTGCTTTAAGCAACCACCTGCCCTAAATACCAACTAATTAACGCAATTCAGTGACTGTTATAGAGAGGTTTTACTGTAATTAGCCCCATCCCTGATGAATATTCAAGTAGAAATAATTACTTCATGAATATTGATTAGATTCCTATTTATATTGGCATATGAACAGGTGGATATTTTCAGCCATGGTAGAAACTGTATGATCAGATTTGTGTTATTCCTGAAGCAAACAGGACAGCTCTGATAAGACGGCTCCTACAGTTTGCAAAGGTGTGAGAAGGCAAACTTATGGACTATAGGGTTAATTTAGAACTCTAAGACTACATTCGTGGAACAGTTTATTTCTCATAACCATCTGAAGTTCAATGAAAAAGCACCACCAAGTCATACAGAATACCTTTTGGGACTCGGCTGTACAGTAAACCCCCTCTAAACCGGACATTAAATTCAGTTGAAATATTGGTCTGGGAGACAGGTGGCAGCTTAATACAAGGTGAAAGTCATACAAAAAGCTCCTCTAGGAGCTTTCTGCATGACTTTCACCCAGCATTAAGCAGCCACCTGCCTAAAATCTAAATTCTTGTCTTCTGGAATTCTGGTTTAGAGGGTTTTTACTGTATTGTTTTAAATTCATTCCTTGCTAAGTACTTGCTCTCTTCTACAATAAATAACGTTTACTTTCGAACCTTCATTTCTCTCTAAATTGCAATGTCATACAGTTTTGATCCTGATCAAATGTTGAATTACTCAGTATCTCATTCTAATCCAAACTGTTTCCAGAAGTAATTACAAGTTCAATTCTAGAATCGAATGAGTAAATTTTATGCACACCTAATTTTATCTCTACCAACAGCATCAATTGCTTTCATATAGTGTTTCAGTTCTGTATACATATCAGAAATGAAGACCTAAAGTTGCTAACCATAGTATTAAATAAGCCATTAACAAATTAAGCAACAAAATACAGGTCTGCTGCGACGTGTGTATGATGCATTTCAAGTACAAATCAACATTTATGTACATTTGTGACAATAAACAACAACAAATACTGTATGAAAGGTGGGGTATTCTCATTGAACAATCGTAAACCTGTAAAATACTAATAATTTTTGCATAAATATTTGCTTAAAAAATTTCTTAACCCTTTGAATACTGAATATTCAACGTGGAATGGTCCGTAAATGGTTAACTATATAGAATTCATTCAGTATGAAAGACTTAACCCTTTCCTCTATAGGCTATTTTTAGACCCAACCTCTGAATGAATCTACCGGAAAGGAGCATTTATTAGAGAAAATGATCATTTTATAATTTTGTTGTTTGAAACCATTGTCACAATGGTTTTAATAGGTGATTTTTACAGAGGCGTAGAAAGGCGTATTTATGGAGATTGTAAGCAGACAACTGTTCTAGGAGGCCTCTGACCTGGGTCTACACTTTTATCAAATACTAGTACACAAAGTTCCTGCATTCAAGGGGTTAATGAATACCATAACCAAATATTAATTAATAAATCCTTTACCTGGTGAATCTTTAGGTAAGAAAAAATGACTTAACCCTTTCCCTCATATAATCACGTGTTCACACATTTGCAAACAGAGAAGACCCATATCAGACAGCTCCTATAGGAGCTGTCTGATCAGGGTCTGCTCTGTTTGCTATGGAATTTGAAAAATCTGTTTCTTTACTTTCATTATAACTTTTTTGTTCATGAGTGTTCAGTAGGTATTGAAATTTGGAATAAACTAAGAACAGTGAAAGGCTTAATGAACCTTAGCCCTTTACTCCATGCATATTCATGTAGGAAATAATGGCCTTATGAATATTTAGATTATTTTTTTAAATGGCACTTGAACACATGAAGTTTTGGCAATGGCAGAAACGGTAGATTTAGATCTTTATTTCATAAGCAAACAGTGCAGACCTTGATCAGACTGCTCTTACAGGAGACATCTGTTCTGGGTCTAAACTGTTAGCAAAGGCATAGAAGGGCATATTTATGGAGGAAAGAGTTAAACACATGGAAGACATATGCTGATGATTATTATGCTATAAAGCCTTGATGTTAATTTTATTGCTCATGTTTGTGTCCCAGCTCGTACAAAAGTCTAGTGTCTATTCTAGGCATGGGGTGGGGTTATTCACCCCACTTTTTTGAAAATCACCCCACATTTTTCATTGGAGGGGGGAATTTTCTACATAGATAAAGAAGGCAAATTTGCTTAAATTGGTGCGTAAAACTTCCCCCCACATTTTTGAATCCCAAAATAGACACTGGTTAACTTAAGTCCTTGATGTAATGTGATAACAAAGGCCATGTATGAATGTAATTAACATTTTCCCTCATGACTATTATTATAAAATACTGAATGTAGGAATATTAATTAATTGAATTTTATTAAGGTATATGAACAGTGGCAGTTTTGCACATGGCAGAAACCGTTATTGGATTTGTTTAATTTCATTAGCAAATTCATAGCATACCAGATCAGATAGCTCCTACAGGAGCCCTCTGATCTTGGTCTGCTCTGTTCATAAAGACATGAAAAGGTGTTTATTATCAGGTAACGGGTTAATGACTCCAAACTATGATAAACCTGTAATTTAATATACATGTACTAAGCAATTGCATATTAAAGAGAAGATAGAACACAGTCTAAATATTGGCATGTGTCTTCTTTAATCTGATAGAAACATCTGTGCAAGATTCTCCACATCTAGTAGATCTTCATTTCATCCAATTCTCTCTTCATCTGACAAGTTGTCAGGTGAGGACAAAATGATAACAACAGACAGTCATTACAGATGGTGCCCTGGAAATGGATATTCAAAATATTCAGTCATGATTATAAGAATCCACCAAAAATATTCATGTAGGATATGAATATCTCATCTGAGGGTTAGAAAATCACCTAAATACAGGCCATGAGGTTATAAAACTTATTGCTTTAGTCTGAGATAATTCTCAAGCATCTGATTGGTTAGATTCTGAGCTTGCTCAGAATCTGACCAATCAGATACTTGAGAATGATCTCAGACTCAGGCTCGGAAGTTCTATAACCTTGGACCAAGGCTTTGCCGAGTGCCTGAGTGAATATCTGATCCAGAGGGTGAGATATTTATATCCTACATAAATTTGTGAATGATGATTTTTTTCCTTCCACCTTTGATGATGGATTATTTTTTTCCTTTCAAAGTACTGTGTATACAGTAAAACCTCTCTATAACGGCCACTAAATTACATCAAGTATTTTGTGTAAAAGGCAGGTGGCTGCTTAAAGCAAGGTGAAAGTAAAACAGAACGCTCCTATAGGAGCATTCTGTTTTACTTTCACCTTGCTTTAAGCAGCCACCTGCCCTAATATACCAACTAAATAACACAAATCAGTGGCCGTTATAGAGAGGGTTTACTGTACTTGAAAGTATTCAAATAAGAAATGATTATAACATAAATATTTATTGCTGCTGAATTCTAAACTGGCATATGAGTAAACGATTTTTTAGTATTGATAGACACTGTAGAATGTGATCTATATTATTGGATAAGCAAATAGAGCAGATCTTGATCAGGTGTCTCCTTCTGAGGAGACATTCAATCTGGGTCTACTGTTTGTAAATGCATAAAACATGCTTTGGTATGAGGTAAGAGGTTCAAACATATTGCTTTCATTCAATTTTAATTTGAAACAAAACTAAGGTGTCATTACAAATGGTGCGTTTGAAATGTAACAAAAATAACAGACATCGATGGACATTTATATAATGGTGCCATTACTTCGTGATTTTACTGCATTTGGCACACTAGAAACAGATAAACATTGTATGTATGTGTATGCTTTTCATTAACTACTTACCTGAATCCCTCCGACAGTTCTTAGTCTTGTTCTGAGGGCCAGCTGAGAGTGTGGCACTAAGCAGGGAAGGCAGAACAGTTCACCCATTCTTGATGAGAGCTGGCAGACCACACAGGGGTGGCAGAGTGCCACCATGAGACCTGTTGATGAAGAACTGATTTTGTAACACTTCCCCTCATATATAAATGCCTTTTCATGTCTTTTCAAACAGAGTAGAACCAGATCAGACAGCTCCTATTGGATTCTGCTCTGCTTGCTCATGAAATTATAATAGATCTAACGCTACAGTTTCTACCAGTACCATTAACCCATTACCTCACAGGCTATTTTTAGATACAACCTTTTTTAATTAATCTACCGAAAAGGAGCATTAACTAGAGAAAGGGACACTTTTATAATCTTTCTGATTTTGTAACACTTTCCCTCATATATAAATGCCTTTTCATGTCTTTTCAAACAGAGTAGAACCAGATCAGACAGCTCCTATTGGATTCTGCTCTGCTTGCTCATGAAATTATAATAGATCTAACGCTACAGTTTCTACCAGTACCATTAACCCATTACCTCACAGGCTATTTTTAGATACAACCTTTTTTAATTAATCTACCGAAAAGGAGCATTAACTAGAGAAAGGGACACTTTTATAATCTTGTAGTTTGAAACCATTGTGATAAATACAGCATTTGCTCCTATAGGAGCAAATGCTCTATTTATCATAATGGTTTCACAAAGTGACTTTTACAGAGTTGTCAAAAGTCGTCAATATGAGGGAATGGGTTAACTCCTGTTTATATTATAAATATTCAGCTAATAAATATTCATGATGTCATTATATCTTTAATGATATGAACAGGCTCTATCTTGCATTCTGACATTGCCGTGTTTTGGTTGCTTGAAACCTGAGTTAGTCATTCTAGATCTTGAACGGGCATAAAACAATGTATGTTACCCTTAGGTAACTTTCAAACAAATGTACAAGAAATATACAAGAAATCTGTGCATTTTACTCCATGAATATTTGTGTAAAAACTAATAACATTATGAATGCTAATTAGATTTTTTTTTATAATGGCACATGTACACAGGGAAGTTTGGCCATTGCAGAAACTACCAATCTACATGTACAGAATTCCAATAGCAAACAGAGTAGACCCTGATCAGATGGCTTCTACAGGATCCATCTGATCTGGGTCTACTCTGTTTGTAAATACATGAAATCACAGAAAAGGTTAATGTAATTAGGGCAAATCTAGAAAGTTTTACTACTCAAAGTCCATCCTTCAACACCGTCTCCTTACATGTATATCTGCTTTAGTTAAACATTTATCTAACTTGATAAAATCCGGTAGCTTCTTAACCCTTTACTTCATAGATATGCCTTTAACCCTTTCCTCCATAAATACGCCCTTTTAGGCCTCTGTAATAACCACTTCTTGAAACCATTGTGATAAATAGAGCATTTTGCTCATATAGGAGCAAATGCTTTATTTATCACAATGGTTTCAAACTACAAAATTCTAAATATTTTCTTTTCTCTAGTAAATGCTCCTTTTGGGTAGACTTTTTCAAAGAGGTTATTTCTAAAAATAGTCTAAGTGGGAATGGGTTAACACCTTTGCAAACAGAGTAGACCCATATCAGACAGCTATTGTAGGAGGTGTCTGATCAGAGTCTTCTCTAGAGGAGCCCTCTCTTTATAACTATTTTGTCCATGACTATTCAGTAGGTATTGAAATTTGGAATAAATATAGAACAGGGACACGGCTAAACGTTTGTCATAATTTTGTAACATTTAATTCCAATAGATACACAATACTTACAGTTAGTGGGGTCATTGGAACATTGACACAAGCCTGAGGACCACTCTCTATGACCATCAAGGCTACACACCATATTACCCTGGACAGAGCCAAACTCTGGCATGGGTGGCTGTGTTGTAACTATGGGCTGCTTCTCAGACATTTCCACTCAGTACTGTTTGTTGCCTTGATGTAATCATGAAAAATAAAATTAAGAGATATAGCACACAGGTAGCTGTGTCAAATTGATTTTGTAATATGAACACATATGGAAACTAATCAGGACCCTGCTGACTCCAAAACTATGGTAGGTTTAACCCTTTCCTCCATAAATACGCCTTTCTATGCCTCTGTAAAAGTCACCTGTTGAAACCATTGTGATAAATTTATCACAATGGTTTTAAACTACAAAATTCTAACATTTTCCTTTTTTCTAGTTAATGCTCCTTTTCGGTATATTCATTCAAACAGGTTGGGTCTAAAAATAGCCTATGAAGGAAAGGTTTAAATACCTGTCTGATTTACTACTTACCATATTTGGCAAGTCCTTTTGATTTACTACTTGTTGTTTTTTGTTCCTTTTTTTACAAATCTATCTGATTTACAACTGACCATATTTGACAAATCTCTCTGATTTGCTATTTACTGTATTAGGTCTGTCTGATTGAATAAATCCTGTATTTGGCAAGTCTTTCTGATTTACTAATTACCATAGTTGACAAGTCTCTCTGATTTACTACATGTACTTACCGTATTTGACAAGTCTATGGTTTACTACTTACCATATTTGACAAGTCTTTCTGATTTACTACTTACCATATTTGACAAGTCTGTCTGATTTACTACTTACCATATTTGACAAGTCTGTCTGATTTTCTACTTACAGACTTGAATATGCAGTACATGTATTTGAAAAGTCTGATTTTATCACTTATTTGACAATGATTTCTTCTAATGTATGTAGATAGTGAGCAAAGTCAGCAGAGTCCAGTATTATTTTCCAGACATATATTTACAGTATAACCTCACTTTAGTGACCACTAAAGTAATAAACACAATGGTCTTTAAAAGCACATGCTTGTTTCACCATTTCCCCCATATAATCATTTTTGTATGCTTTTGCAAGCAGGTGCTGTCTGATCAGAGTCTGTTGTGTTTGCTTATGATATACAATGTACATATAATAGAGATATGATTCTACATTTTTTGCCATAGTAAATATACCCGTGTTCATGTGCCATTATAAAAAATTACCTAATCAATAGATGTCATTATTTCTTACATAAATGTACCCTTTACTCCATAAATACACCTTTGCAAACAGGGTAGACCCAGATAAGGGTCTGCTCTGTTTGGTTATGATATAATATAGAAATGATTCTACAGTTTCTGTCAAGGCCAAAACTTTCGTGTTTCCTTTCCTGTGCTAATATAACTAATTAATCTAATTAATATTCATGACATCATTATTTTTTAGATTTAAATACTCATGGAGTAAAGGGTAACATATATAGCTTTGTTGACCCTTTACCTCGTGATTATTTAGAAAGAAATAATGCCCGTATGAATATTGATTAACTGCATTTTTACAATGGCATTATGAACAAGAGAAGCTGGGAAATCATATCTATATTTAAAGTGGTGGTCACAACCCGCCGTACGTGCAAGTGCGTGTTGTCTACGTGCAAAAACGTGGGGAAATTTTGGGGATCCGTACGTGGTGAGTACGGCCTCCGTACGGATTTAGGAGCACGCAGACAAGCCGTAGCACTTTTGGTGCATGCAAAACTTTTGCTGCGTTCGAGCTGCGTTCGGGCTACGGATTCACCAACGTACGGGTGGCGCACGTGCTTCTACAGCCAACGTGCGCACAACGTACTGACTCCGTGAGTGTTTTAATCTTTTTCCCCACAGTCGCTTGCTCTACAGACGCCGCACTTAGCACGTGCGTGATAAGTACGTGGTCTGTGCTCACTCGGCATTTCCCCAGTTCTACTGTCCAATGAACTGACAAAACTCACGTGGACCGTACGTGAGCAGCACGTGGACCGTACGGCCTCCGTACGATAATGCGGCAATCGCACGGAGATCGTACGTTGTGAGCACGTTGTAAGCACTTTCAACTCACTTACCGCGCGTGCAACGTACGATGCACGCAACCGACCAGGGCGAGGCTGTTGTGCGTGCCACGTACGTACACCTTGCGCAACCGTGCGTGTGACGTGCGTTCCTCACTGCATTTGCTACTTCTTCTCCACGTTTTCAGAAAAACGTAGCAGCCCTGGCCTCCCCAAAAAACGTATGTGCTAAAAACACGCACGGCGGGTTGTGACCAGGCCTATATCGAGAGCAAGCTGGACAGACTCTGATCAAATGGCTCCTACAGGAACCATCTGATCTGGGTTTACTCTGTTTGCAAAGGTATGAAAAGTTAATTATATGAGGTAAAGCCTTAATATAATCAAGATGTGAAGAAATGAAAGAGCTAGAGTGTAATGTCTTTTTAACCCATTCCCTCATAGACTATTTTAAGATCCAACCACTTTGAATAAATCTACCGAAAATGAGTATTAACTAGAGAAAAGGAATTTTTTTGTAATTTGAAACCATTGTGATAAATAAAGCATTTGCTCCTATAGGAGCAAATGCTCTATTTATCACAATGGTTTCAACAGGTGACTTTTACAGAGGCGTAGAAAGGCGTATTTATTGAGGAAAGTGTTAATAAATCCAAGTGCATAACTCTGGTAGGAATTGGTGGACTGCAAATTTTGTCCATACAAGCAAACATTCCTACAAAGTTTCAAATACATCTGAAAATGATTTTGTAGATATGGCTCCAAATGGACAAAATATTGCATTTATGATAAATTAAAGACAATATCTCTTGCAGGAATCGGCAGATTGCGAGGATATTTCCCTATGCAAACACACATATTCCGATTAAATTTGACAGTTACGTAGATATGCCTTCAAAAGAATGGATAAATGGACATATGGAGAAATGGACAAACAACACCAAAATGGACAGATGGAGAAATGGACAAACAACACCAAAACAATATCCCTTTGACTTTAGTGGGAGATTATAAAATCCCCAATAGGAACATTCTGCATCAGTCTGCATCAAGCTGTCACCTGCCTTAAAGGCATTTCAAAAAGCTCCTTATATAAGTAACACCCCCCGCCTATATACACAGTATCCAGCTGTGCTTCTGCAGTGTCCAGTCAGGGTCCATGGCCATAAGAGATTATACATTGATCCTCTGTGATGGTAGTAGCCCGCCTTATCAATTTGTGCGACTCCATATCTCCTCCAGATCAAAAACTGTTCTATACTCTGTTTGTATATTTAGTCAACGTTTATGCATGAATTGATCACTTCATGAATAGTCATTAACTTATTTTTTTTAACCCTTTCCGCCATGAATATTAGTGTAAGAAATAATGACATCATGCATATTAATTAAATTGTTTTAATAACACATTGACACGTGAATTTTTGGCCAATGCAGAAACTGTAGAATCATATCTATATTATATCGTAAGCAAACAGAGCAGACCCTGATCAGACGGCTAATATAGGATTTATGGAGTAAAGGGATAAGGTAAAAGTTTCAAGAGAGTTTTTGACAAAAAACTGTAGGATACTATATAATTTCATACGCAAAACAGCAGACCCTGATCACTTCACGAATATTCATTAACTTAATTTTTATAAGGTAAAATTTTCAAGTGAATTTTGGACATAAACTGTAGGATCAGATCTATATAATTTCATAAGCAAACAGCAGACTCAGATTAGATGGCCCCTACAGGAGCCATCTGACCAGGGTCTACTTCATTTGCAAAGGTGTGAAAAAGTGTTTATAATTATGAGAGAAGGGATTAAACAGAACAAAAATTATGTATGATAGTTAAAGCAGGCTGCAATTTTTGCAGATCTAAATTATTTAGCATGCAAAAAGATGCCTTTTATATATTCAGTGAGTTGTAAAAAATATTAACTTACTTGAATTCGATTTTTTCAAGCAATATCACTCCTGTAGGCTGAATAACAAGTAAAGATTAATAGTGCGAACAATACTAATAAACACATCTATATCTACTCCAGGTTGTACCAGCTTGTTTTATCATGGGTCTGTAATCAATATGTTATGATAAAACGCACAGGGGACCGTCACAATGAAGTATGAACCTCAACAGAAAAAAAATGTATGAACACTAGATATATAGACTCTATACATCTAGTCTTCATACATTTTTTCTGTCGAGGTTCATACTTCATTGTGACGGTTCCCTGTGATAAAACGTTGACAAACATACAATAGTACACTCCTCGAAAACAGCTAGAGTTTCAAATAATACAGCTTACATTAAGCAAAAATGCACATTCCAATACCCCAAACCAGTAACATCAACTTTAAATTTTACGCGGATGTGGAAAAAAAATCCTTAACCCTTTCCTCCATAAATACACCTTTCTACGCCTCTGTAAAAGTCACTTTTTGAAACCATTGTGAGAAATAGAGCATTTGCTCCTAAGGAGCAAATGCTCTATTTATCACAATGGTTTCAGAACTACGAATTTCTAAAAGGTTTCCTTTTCTCTAGTTAATTCTCCTTTTCGGTAGATTTATTTAAAGACGCTGGATCTAAAAATAGCCTATGAGGTAATGAGTTAATTAGAAGTAAAAACAAGATGTTTATGTGAAACATGATTGCCCAAGAGGCATTTTGACCTATAAGTTTGACCTTAGACTGAGAGTTTGACCTTGACCATGACTTGGTATCACTCGAAACTTGTAGCATTATCAGATACGGTAAGTATACATGCCAAGTATGAGTTCATCATCTGTAATAGTTCAAAACTTATGGCCAAGGTTAATGCTTCAGACAGACAAAAGAAAGCAAACAAAACAAACAATAAACAATATGGCACTGATCTTAACCCTTTTCTCCATAAATACGCCTTTCTACGCCTCTGTAAAAGTCACTTTTTGAAACCATTGTGATAAATAGAGCATTTGCTCCTGAGGAGCAAATGCTCTATTTATCACAATGGTTTCAATACTACACAATTCTTAACTTTTCCTTTTCTCTAGTTAATGCTCCTTTTCGGTAGATTTATTCGAAGAGGTTGGATCTAAAAATAGCCTATGAAGGAAAGGGGTTAAGAACAATGCAAAAGATCAGCGTTAGACATCAATAATAACTTCATACAGCAAATGGGTAAAGCCTGAGTCTCAAAGGTAAATTCAGTAGAGTAGTAAAATATAGGCCCAGCAGGTCTGTAATTACCAAGTCAAGCCCATATAACCCATTACCTCATAGGCTATTTTTAGATACAACCTCTTTGAATAAATCTACCGAAAAGGAGCATTAATTAGAGAAAAGGAAAGTTTTAGAATTTTGTAGTGTGAAACCATTGTGATAAATAGAGCATTTGCTCCTATAGGAGCAAATGCTCTATTTATCATAATGGTTTCACAAAGTGACTTTTACAGAGTAGTCAAAAGTGGTCAATATGAGGGAAAGGGATAAATGTATGTTCAAGTAAGCTTGTCTAAAGTATCATTTAGATCTCTTTTGCTGCCAAGTGTGAATCTGTGACCCACCATTGCAAACAACTTGAATCTAGATCAGATGCCATGGTTTATGTTAATGTACATGTATTGTGTTTACAAGCCCTTTTCCAAGATCTGACTTTTCACTTTTGTGACCTTGACATTTGACCTTGACACCATCTCATCATAAGGAACAAGCATGCAAGATTGAATGATTTTGTGTGCCACAGATTGTTCTGTATCATGAGGAGATGCTGACAACCTACATAAGACGGTGTGTAGCATCAGAACTGAGGCTATAATGGCAATGACAGGAAGGAACGCAGTAGAAATTCTGTATTATATTCACAGGTTTTATTTTGACTTTGGCCTATAATTGTTAAACCGATGGCATGGAATATCTCATCAAAGATTGAATTCTTTGTGCTATGGTTTGTTCTGCATTGTGTTAACAAAGAATTGTATTGATTCCCATGGTTACAAGTGTTTTTCTCTCTCCAAGATCAGACTCTTCTGTGACCTTGACCTTTGACCTTTAAAATCAAGGTTCAAAGTCTCTTCATGTGAAACAAGTATTCACAATTGTATGGTGTGTGTGTTACATTTGGTTGAATATCTTGTTCACAGGGTGTCAAACTGTCAGCAAACAGACACACAGACAGCAGTGATGCTATATCCTCTCCACAACTCAGTAGTAGTGAAACAATTAAAGTGACCAACAGGCAACTGCTTAACCCATGACCTCATAGGCTATTTTTAGACACAACCTCTTTGAATAAATCTACCGAAAAGGAGCATTAACTAGAGAAAAGGAACATTTTAGAATTTTGTAGTTGTTAAACCATTGTGATAAATAGAGCATTTGCTCCTAAGGAGAAAATGCTCTATTTATCACAATGGTTTCAAGAAGTGACTTTTACAGAGGCGTAGAAAGGTGTATTTATGGAGGACAGGGTTAATGAGAGCGAGGGTATTGGATACAAATTGACTAGATACATGTATACCCTTTACCTGCTTGAAACACCTTTGCAAACAGAGCAGACTCAGATGAGATGACTCCTGTAGAAGCCGTCTTATCAGGGTCTGTTCTATTTGAAATCATATTGATCTGATTCTGCAATTTCTGCCATGATGAAAAAAAATCCGTTATTCATAATGTCATTATAACATTCAGAAGATGAGAATAACCATGTCATTATTTCTTACATGATTATTCATGGAGTGAAAGATGAAATAGAAATCACTGTACACTAGTAGGTGATATGATCCAGCAACAGCCATTGCAGCTGTTGCTTCGTCCATCACGCCATTATGTCAGCCTTTTGTTAGTAGTACAAACACAAATGTTTGAGTATTCAATTGATAAAACAAGATACCCTAGATATATTCGGACACCCAATATCCATTCTCATCCATTCCTATACAAATTTGACACCATTTTGATAACTTTAAATTAAACTTACTTAGTAGCAAATAGTGTAGACTCTGATCAAACTGCTCCTTCAGGAGCAGTTTGATCTGGGTCTGCACTCTTTGCCAAAGGCTGTCTGTCTGTCTGAATACTTAGGGTAAATAGGATATGCAACACCTGCTCATAGCTTTGCATGTGTGGTGAATATTTATAATTGTCCTTGCAAACAGCTTACATTCAAATGAAATGGCAAGAATTACTCAGCATCTCATTGGGATCAAAACTGTTTGATGATAATTCTTATTATGAAAAGAAATGGTAGAAAATTTGTTGAAAAACTAACAGATATGTATAGATCTACAATATTTATTTTTGTAAGGGACATTAATTTATTGAACAAAGAGTTAATGAAATAAAGATTTCATCTTTGCTTTCCTAATCTATATGAAACATGTGTCCACTAAGTACATGTCAAATGTGTCACATGCTATGGGTCTATGTACAGCTACAGAATTTCAGAACACAGGTTTTATACCCTGACTAATCTAAGTACAGTAGAACCTGTCTTATGCGACCATCAAAATGAGGTCTAATTATGGGTCTCTAAGGCAGGTGGTAGAAAGTAATGCAGAAAGATCCTTTAGAAGCTTTCTGCATTACTTTTGCTCTGTATTAACCCATTCCCGCACATTGATGCCTTTTGACGCTGCTGTAAAAGTCACTTTCTGAAACTTGTGATAAATAGAGCATTTGCTTCACAGGAGCAAATGCTCTATTTATCACAATGGTTTTAAAACTACAATTTTTTAAAATGTTCGTTTTCTCTAATAAATGTGCCTACAATATTAAAAACATATATTTTGTTGCATTTCTTTTCAAAAAGCATTCTCAAAGCTTCTGTCAGTTTCTTTGCATGCGAAGTAATTATTTGTCTGCTTTTTAAATAAAAAGATTCAGACAGTTTAGATTCTCATGGCATGCCAAGTTGTTTAATATATTATCTGGATCTCAACTGTTTGCAAAGATGATAAAAAGTCAGTTCATAGTGTTAACAGCAGGACTTTGACTGTGAATTCAAACAAAGGTCAACATAAGACGTTCATTTTGATATCAGTAACTTACCCTAATTATCCTAAGAATTCAGACACACAGACAACCTTAGACAAATAGAGCAGGCCCAGATCAAACTGTTCCTGCAGGAGCCATTTGATCAGGATCTATACTAATTGCTACTATGTCGGCCTAATTTAAATTTATCAACATAGAAGCCAAATTTAATTACTGGTATTCAGTTTTACAAACCAGTGGTTACAGGAGACTGGGTGTCCAAGTACAGTAAAAACCCAATAGTTCAAACACTAAAACAAATATTATTATCGATTTTTAAGACAGGTGTCAGCTTAATGCAGGGTGAGAGTCATGCAGAAAGCTCCTAGAGGAGCTTTCTGCATGACTTTCACTCTGCATTAAGCAGCCACCTGTCTAAAAAGGAATAAATTCTTCATTACTCAAATTTCGTAGTATCGAGTTATTTTTTTATTGTACTTGAGGTAAGAAGAAGCTAATCTCTCATTATCTCACTACATGTAACATTAACTGATAATGACTAGCATGTCTAAATTTTCTCACTGTATCCCCTTTAATCCATACATACACCCTTTAATGCTTTTGCAGACAGAGTAGATCCAGATCAAACAACTGCTGTAGGATTCATCAGATCAGGATCCCCTCTGATAGCTAATGTTTTCTTTTTTACTTAACTCTTTGCACACTAAGTAATTTTTCGTCTGCAACAATAATTGTCGTCTGCTTCAATTCTTAAAATAAACTTTCTCTCATTTTTTTGGCAAAAATATGGTCAAGATGACAAACAGTTTGGATCCTGATGAGACGCCGCATTATGCGGCGTCTCATCTGGATCCAAACTGTTTGCATAGGTAATCAAAGTATCGCAGCTAGCGTGCAAAAAGTTAAATCTGATTTTACAGTTTCTACCATGGCCAAAAGTTCCTGTGTTCCTGTGACATTATAAAAAAACCCCAAATAATTAATATTCATGATGTAATTGTTTCTTACATGAATATTCATGGAGTAAAGGGGCGTACCATATATTTTTTGTTGTTACCGATGAAGAAGTGAATTGTACAGTTACCATTATTATACCCTAATTAGTAATTACCTTATGTACAGTAAAACCTCTCTACAACGGTCACTTAATTGTGTTAATTAGTTGGTATTTAGGCCAGGTGGCTGCTTAAAGTAAGACGAAAGTCAAACAGAACGTGAAGTACATGGTCAGAACTACAAAAAGTTGAAGGCATAACAAGATAAACTAGTCTACTAAACATGAACATAGATTTTTGTTTAAAAATATTCAAAGGAAAGCTAACTATATTTTCCCCATTATGCTTTATAGTTTATATCAATTAGCTGATTTGTTTTAATGACACAATAGAAGTTTTGATCATGGCAGAAGCTGTAGAATAGTGTCTTTATTGTTTCATTAACCCTTTCCCTCATATATAAACATGTTTTCACGCATCTGCAAACAGAGTAGACCCAGATCAGACGGCTCCTAGAGGAGCCATCTGATCAGGGTCTGCTCTGTTTGCTATTGGAATTTGATAGATCTGTTCTTTTGCTTTCTAAAATGGCTAAAATATTTCACCTTCTATACTTCATTATAACTATTTTACCCATGAATATTCAGTAGGTACTGACATTTGGAATAAACATAGAACAGGGAAAGAGTTAAGCATACAGAGCAAGCCCTTACCAGATGGCTCCTACAGGAGTCATCTGATCTAGGTCTACTCTGTTAGCAAAGGTGTTAAAAGCCATACCTATGGAGTAGGAGCCATCTGATCTAGGTCTACTCTGTTAGCAAAGGTGTTAAAAGCCATACCTATGGAGTAAAGGATTGAATTAATTGCAAAATTTATTTTAACCCATTACCTCATAGGCTATTTTTAGACCCAACCACTTTGAATAAATCTACCGAAAAGGAGCATTAACTAGAAAATAATGAAAATTTTAGAATTTTGTAGTTTGAACCCATTGTGATAAATAGAGCATTTGCTCCTATAGCAGCAAATGCTCTATTTATCACAATGGTTTCAACAGGTGACTTTTACAGAGGCGTAGAAAGGCGTATTTATGGAGGAAAGGTTTAAAAAATACTTATTTGGAGTTCATATAGCAATAACTCTAGTAGTGAAAAATCGATTTTTGAATAAATGTGCTGATCTAGCAGTTAGTTGTACATACTAAGTAATTTGTTTTCAATGTAGAATAGTACATTACAAGAATCAATACAAGGTATACATAATCCTGCATCTGTTGGATTTCATTCCTATGAGTCACATCTAGCCTTCAGGTACAGTGACATTTATCACCATTCTATCTGAGACATTTTTATAAAAAAAAAAATCTAACTAAAACAAGAGCACTGCAAACGGGTGCCAATGCTTGTCTGTCAATACATCTTAAGTTTTTATTTCAAGTTCATAATTTTATGACCCTTGGTCAGATTGTAGCCTTTGTGATGGTGAACAAGTGTGTGAAGTTTCATAAGATTTGCTTGAAGTTTTAAAACAATAGCCAACGTTAAAGTTTTTTGTTAAAGTTTAAAAATTAGGTCAAAGTTCAAAGGTCAAGGTCACAATTTCAACAAGAGGGCCAGAATGGCCCTGACATCGCTCACCAGACAATCAGGAGAGAAGATTTTCAAAGATTTCACTATATGTTTCTATTGTAAACTAGCCGGCCCTGGGGTGGGGCAAATTTTAATTCAGAAAGAATAAATTAATCTATACTTATGTTCAAAATTTCAGATATTTTCATTACATCTTCATGAGTTCATATTATTATTCATATCTTATCTTAAGATTGATGTACTTTTAACCCTTCCCCGGTTCTATGTTTATTCAAAATTTCAATACCTAGTGAATATTCATGGACAAAATAGTTGTAATGAAATATGGAAAGTGGGACAGTATAGCCATTTTAGAAAGTAAAGAAACATATTTCAGATTCCATTGACAAACAGATCTGACCCTGATCAGACAGCTGCTATAGGAGCCGTCTGATTTGGTCTGTTCTGTTTGCAAATGCATGAAAAGTCATTTATATGAGGGAAAGGCTTTAGTAAACATATTATAAGTGCATGTATATTGTACACAAAATAAAAATAATTTAATGCAATTTGCACTATATTATATCATAAGCAAATACAGCAGATTGATCAGATGGCTACTACATGAGCCATCTGATCTGGGTCTACTCTGTTTGCAAAGGTGTAGAAATGCATATTTATGGAGTAAAGGGTTAATTGTTCTATTTACAGGTCAGATCTAATTTGCAACTGCCACTATCCAGAAGGGAGGCAATCCAGTTGTAATCAAAAAGTGTGAAAGGGAGATGTATGCTTAAAATAGCCAGCTAAAAATAGACACTGCTCTCCAAGATGCAATAGAACACTTGAATTTGTATTAAGCTGAACTTCACAGCAGATACAGTTATGGGATATATATTGATAGCTTAATGCAGGGCATAGATATGGAAAAAAGCTTTAAGAGCTTTCTGCATTTTGAGTATTATCCACAAAGTTTTCTCAATCTAAAATGAGTGTGTGTAATTTGTCTAAACACAATTTCTACTCTACTGATCAGGCTAAGGGTGATTACCAATACACTCTGGCCAGAGAGTCCTATCAGAGCACTGGATTAGGAAAACTTTAACCTGTAGAACCTTTAGACTGTAGGTGTGAAAAAAGTATATATACACAGGGCAGGGCCAATTTTAACCTCAGAACTATGATATTAACAAAACTCATAAAGGCATGCTAAGTTAATCTATACAACAAATATCTAAGCTCTGGGACATGTAGTTTTGACAAGAAGAGTTTCAAAGTTTTTCCTATGCATATATAGTGATCCCATGGGCTGTTTATGCAGTCAGCTAAAAAAACTGTCAATCCCTGGGGTGGGGCCAATTTTGACCCTAGGGGCATAATTTATATAACTTTTGTAGAAGACCTGAAGTTGAAGCTATGTGCCAAATATGAAAGCTGAGAACCTTCTAGTTTGAGAGGAGAAGAATTTCAAAGTTTTCACTATATGTTTCTATTGAAAACTGAAAACCCCTGGGGCAGGGCCAATTTTGACCCCAGGGGCATAATTTATATAACATTTGTAGAGGACCTACAGATGATGCTATATACCAAAGATGAAAGCTGAGAACCCTGTAGATTCAGAGGAGAAGATTTTTAAAGGTTGAAATTGTTGACGCCCGACGACGGACGGAAGACGACGGACATCAGGCGATCACAAAAGCTCACCCTGAGCACAATAGTGCTCTGGTGAGCTAAAAATCTAACATTGATGGAAAGGCCTTGCCTCTAGGGACTCACACACTGAATACAATGGCCTTGTTTGTTACTATTTCAAAATGACAGACAAAAATTACAGAGTCATGGCCCTTAGTCAGATTGTAGCCCTTGTGATGGTGAGCAAGCGTGTGAAGTTTTGTAAGATTTGCTACAGAAGTAATAACCAACATTAAAGTTTCCAGACAAGAACGACAATGACTAACGATAACGACAACAAAAACGACTACGACAACAAGAACGCCGAAGTTACGACAATAGCTCATATTATTTTCTTTGAAATACAGACAAGCTAAAAATGTTGAAACATATAATAAAGAATGTGCTCTCCTGAACTCTTTGAAAGCTAAAGTTTCCGGCACATACTAAAATATTATACAGAATACAATAATCCGTGCATTCTGAATTCTTATAAATATTTTTTTTAAGACATGAATATCAAAATTTGATGTCAATCATCATCACTACATTCATTATCAACACCATCGCCATTAACTTTTTACCTCATGAACATTGAACCCTTTCCCTCATATAAACGTGTTCTCATGCATTTGCAAACAGAGTAGACCCAGATCAGACAGCTCCTTGAGGAGCCGTCTGATCAGGGTCTGCTCTGTTTGCTAATAGAGTTAGATAGATCTGTTTCTTTACTTTCCAAAATATCTACAATGTCCCACCTTCCATATTTCATCATAACTATTTTGTTAATGAATATGCAGTAGGTATTGAAATTTGGCCTAAATACAGAACAGGGAAAGGGCTGTACAAGAATTCATGACTACATGGAAATTTATTAATTGATATAATGTTCAATGAACAAAGCAGTTTTTGGCAATGGCAGAAAATGTAGAATTTGATCTATATTATTTCCTAAGCAATCAGTTATGGGATAAATTAACAACCAACACGTTTTTTATTTTACTGCATACATGTTTCGATTTACATCTTCATCAGTGCATAACAACTATAATATACTTAACGTCACAGGTCTAGCTGTAGGTGATGAGAGGGTTCCTACATGAGCTGTCTGTTCTGGGTCTACTCTGTTTCATTGGCTGTTTGCTTCGGATATGAAAGTTAGGTTTGTCAGACTGTGATCTGCCTACTACTGAAAAAATCAACTCTTAACCCTTGACTACATCCATATAAGAAATAACTACATCATGAACATTAATTAAGATTAATTTGTTATAATGGCAAATGGACACATGAATTTTTGGCCAAGGCAGAAACTGTAGAGTCATATCTCTATTATATCAGAGCAGACCCTGATCAGATGACTCCAACAGGAAAAAGGCGTAGAAAGACACATCTTTTAATACTTTCAAACAGCTCCTATACGAGCCGTCTGATCAGTGTCCACTCATTTGCTTAACCCTATACTCTATAAATATGCCTTTCTATGCCTTTGAAAACAGAGTAGATCCAGATCAGATGGCTCCTGTAGCCATCTGATTTGGGTCGGGTCTGCTCTGTTTGTTTATGATATAAAATAGATATGATACTGCAGTTTCTGGAATGGCCACAAATTCCTGTGTATATGTGCAAAACAATTATAAAAATTAAAAAATTCAATCAATATTTATGATGTCATTATTTCTTACATGAATATTCATAGAGTAAAGGGTTAATCAACTTTTATCATTTGTATCTTGTAAAAACAACAAAGGTGAGTTGATATACATGTATAGGTTGGTGACACAGCCCTGGGAGTAGTGATAACGCTCCCACTGTACAAGGTCTAGTATAATTAACCCTTGATCTCATATAAACGTGTTTTCATGCATTTTCAAACAGAGTTGACCCAGATCAGACGGCTCCTATAGGAGCCATCTGATCAAGGTCTGCTCTGTTTGCTTTTGACATGATATAGATCAGATTCTACAGTTTTTTGTCAAAGCAAAACATTTCCTTGGAAAGAAAGTTTTATATTATAAACATTGAGCCGATAAATATTCATGATCTCATAATTTCTTTCATGAATACTGGACAGGGAAAGGATAAACCTTTAGCATAGTTACTGTTATAGGATGGTGACACAGCACTAGGAGTACTGATAATGTTCCAGTTGTACAAGGTCTGGATCAACCTTTACAGTGCCGGATACGAGTCACTAATGTTCTTTACAAACAGTGTAGACCCAGATAAGAGGGCTCCTAGAGGAGCCCTCTCATCAGGGTCTGCACTAATTGTCATGTTACACTTTTCTTTAGAAAATCCCCTAAATATTCACTGTAAGCTTGACCTGTTTGAATTTTGGAAGAGTCCATTTGAAAATTCAGCTTTGTAAGGGTTTAGCACACCTGTGAATATTTATGTAAGAAATAATATCATGAATATCAATTTGATAATTTTTTATAATGCAAAGCGAACATACGAAATTTTGGTCATGACAGAAAGTGTAGAATCAGATCTATATATCTCCATAATTAAGGAAACAGGGCAGACCCTAATCAGATGGCTCCTACATGAGCCATCTGATCTTTGTCTACTCTGTTTGTAAAGGCGTCAAAAGGTTATTTCTGGAGTAAAAGTTAACCCTTTGAATGCTAAAAAAAAAGTTTATCTATAGAGTCAATTCAGCATGAAAGGCTTAAGTTTGCTAGAGGATTTTGAATGCAGACCCTGGTCAGAGGACTTTTCAAACAAAGTAGACCTAGATCAGACAATTTATCTATATCGCCGCAGCCAATAACATTGAAAACTCTGCCATGGAGTCCATCAACTGAATGATGCTTGTACGTATAGTAAAACCTCTTTAACCCTTTCCTCCATGAATATTCATATAAGAGATAATGACATCATGGATAGTTAGATAAATTGTTATAATAGCACATGGACACAGCAATATTTGGTCATGGCAGAAACTGTATAATCATATCTATATTGTATCATAAGCAAAGAGAGCAGACCCTTGTCAGACAGCTCCTATAGGAGCTGTCTGATATGGGACTACTCTTGTTTGTAAAGGCACAGAAAGTGGAGTAAAGGGTTAAAATGATAACCCTTCACCTACCAGTAATGATTATTCATGTAAGAAATAATGACAGCATGAATATTACTTTTTAAGATGCTTTTTTTCAAATGGTAAATGAATACAGGAATGTTTGTCCATAGTAGATACTGTACTCTCAAATCTATATTATTCCATAAGAAAACAGAGCAGACCTTGATCAGAGCTGTGTTATCAGAGGCTATTCTGTTTGCAGAGACAATAAAAGGTGTGTATCTATGAGGTAAAAGGTTAACCCTTTCCCACATAGGCTATTTTTAGATCCAACCACTTTGAATAAATCTACCGAAAAGGAACATTTTAGAATTTTGTAGTTTGAAACCATTGTGATAAATAGAGCGTTTGCTCCTACAGGAGCAAATTCTCTATTTATCACAATGGTTTCAACAGATGATTTTTACAGAGGCATAGAAATGCGTATCTATGAAGGAAAGGGTTAATAAATGACAATGGGTGTCCCTTAACCAGTTTTCATGCCTTTGCAAACTGTGTGGACCCAGATCAGACGGCTCCTGCAGGAGCTGTCTCACCAGGGTCTTCTCTGTTTTCTTATGAAATTATAATAGATCTGACACTACAGTTTAAAAAATGTCCAAACATTCATGGGTGCACATATTCAGCTAATCATGATGCCATTTCTTACATGAATATTCAACATAGGGGGAATGTTCTAAAGCAGGTGGCTCCTTACTTTAGGATCCAAGTGATACAGAAAGCTTTCTGCATGACTCTCATCCTGCATTAAGCTATCACCTGCCTAAAAGACTTCTGAGCAGTCTTTGTTGAGAGGTTTTACTGTACATATGGATAACCACAGCTCTATATTTCAGAGCCATGTGGGCATATATAGCTCTATATTTCATATTTCATGTGGGCATTGTAAAAACTGGTATTAACCCTTTCCATGGATCATAATTATCATCAGCAAAATAAATTGTCCACTTTTTCCATTTCTCCATGGTGTCAAGCAGACTGATGAGACATGGGTCTAAGGTTATAAAACTTATGAGTCTAAGTCTGAGTTAATTCTCAAGCATCTGATTGGTCAGATTCTTAGCAAGCTCAGAATCTGACCACTCAGATGCTGGAGAATGATCTCAGACTTTTATAACCTTAGGGGCATGGACTTGCATAGCATCTAATCTGGATTCAAATTGTTTGCATATGTTATCATTATTTACGTGTAGCATGCAAGGATTTAAAGACCTAAGGGAAGTAATTAACAACATGTATACATTAAATAATGTGAATTTTATTCCCTTGAATAATACAATGTATTATCAATAAAAACAATCAGAACTTTAACCTATAACTTCATAAATATGACATTTAACACATTTGTAAACAAGAGTATACCCAGATCAGATAGCTCTTATAGGAGTTGTCTGATCTGGGTCAACTCTCTTTGCTTTTGCAATAGTACAGACCCGATTCTACAGCTTCTGAAATGGCCAAATAATTCCCATTACTCACTTGCCATTAAAATATCATTTAATGAATATTCATGGATTGTTCTACAAATACCCAAGTCACAAGTAAAAGGTTAACGCCTATCATCAAACTAGTTCTCTTGTTAGGTTTTGAAAAAATATAAATAGAAATAGAAAAAGTTTTTAATGTCTGGCTTTTTATAATACATGTACATCAAATTGATAGTATCATTTGTAACAATTGCAAAATCCAAAAATGTAGCATGATATATTTACTTCAACAACCTTCAGTAATTTTTAGAGTTCATATGAAAACCTTCATCATAAAAACAAAATTCCAAGCAACACCTAGTTAGCATCACAGTGCTATATATTAAAGGTGCATATTCAAATACTAACATTGTCATTTCTCCAGCAAACCCTCACAGAGACGATTCTAAAGAGTGGTAACACTATAGAGTTTGGTGGAGAAATAAAGGAGCTGTTCTTAAAAATGTCTTAATTTATGCATCTTATCTATTCCTCTATATCTGCATTGTTTGCGACCAGTTACAGTTATTTGTATACAATTGCTACAAGCAGTGCAGACCCTGAGAACATTCTACTTTATAAATATGGCAACTGATCTTTGTATACTTTGTTGGCAATGTCCAATTGACCTTTTTGCTGCATGTATTTAGCAGCTTAAATAATCTAGAAGCTGGTGTAAAACTGGAGAGCTGGTACTGCAGTTGATATATTTGAGCCTGTGTCTATGAGCTTTATGGCTGGGAAATCAGAAAACATTTCTACACAATGGGCAGGTAGGGTTGAGACTTGTTTTGAACCATTTGAACTGAAAAAAAAAGAAATAAAATATATATGTTAGCTTTTTTACCACTTGTAATCATGATCATGATCAATAGATGTACATCAACAAAGATGTCCCAATTTGCAATCATAGTGTGATTTATCAATATTTTCAATATTTGACGTCCTCATCCTAATCATCATCTGCAAACAAGAGTTGTCCGATCTGGATCTACTCTGTTTGCAAAGACATAAACAGAATCTACCTATATTTTCTACAGACACACTTACTAGGCAAGCAGAGTGGAACTTCTTCTTGCAGGTCCTGCAGGTGATCTTGGGCAACTGGAAATTGGTGCCATGGAGGACGTAGAAGCAGATCATACACTCCTCAACCCCCTCAAACTTCTTGTCAATGTTGTTCTTCCACAGCTTCAGTCCATCAAGGATATTACCATTCTGAAATATGGACAGGAAACTTAACCCTTTTTATACTGAAAACTAATGTCTGCAGGAATTCTCATTATGACTCATAGTATGTTTTTTGCTTTAAAAAGAAACAGTGTCAGTGTCACACAGGTTTAACCTCCCGATGACATGTTGAGTTACTCTGCATCTCGGCTAGATACAAACAATGAAAGTTATTACAAACATTGCCTGTAATATGATGCAGAAATGGGTACAAAACAGCTGTTTTATATTGTCAGTTCACCAGAGGGTGGTTTATCCCTCTACTTAACTTATATACTTTAAATGCCTTTGCTAACAGAGTAGACCCAGATCAGGTGGCTCATGTAGGTTTGCTCTGTTTGCTTATGAAATTATATGGATCTGATATCAGTTTACAGTTTCTGCCATGACCAATACTTCTCTTTTTCATAAGCCATTATAAAAATTAACCCTTCTCTTGCTGAATTTTAAAATACATTTCTCCTTCTTTACCCATGCCCTGTTGTATAATTACATATATCTTCACTGTGTACAAGTATTTCGCTGTGCAATCACTGCTGTGGAGTGCACTGGTTGCACAATCAACTTGTAAATAGTGCAGACCCTGATGAGACAGCTCCTGCAGGAGCTGTCTCATCTGGGTCTTCACTATTTACAGGTAGGTATATTGACGTGAATAGCAAGCGAAGGGTTAAGGTAATTAATATTCTGGCATACTTGATTACTTATATGAATATTCATGGAGAAAAGGGTTAATCTACAAAAGAATCTTTGAATTTTCTGATCTTCCACATACCAAACATAAAGCGTTACTATACTGTGGAGTTTAATAATAAAAATATAAGACAGTTCTATGTGTTGTGAAACACTATGACATCAACACATGATTGACACAAATAGCCATTTTGATGTTTTGACCTTAGAGTATGACCTTGACATGACACTGACCTTGATACCACACCACTGTGTTGCAGCTTCAGGAGATGAGTCAAAATAATTAGTTCATACCTGTGATCTTTTCTGAACTAAATGATATTTTAATCTAACTGCCAAAACATGCCTGAATTTCTTCAAACATCATCTCCTTACTAAAACTTTATTCATATACTTTTAAACCTAAAGCAACCATCAAAAAGAGGTCCAATTCTGTCTTAAAAGCAGGTAGTTGCTTAATGCAGGATGAAAAGTAATGCAGAAAGCTCCCATAGGAGCTTTCTACATTACTTCCATCTTGCATTAAGCAATCACCTGCTTTTAAAGCCACCAATGTTCATTCATTACTTGGTCACTTAACCCTTTCCCTCATGTAAATGTGTTTTCACGCCTAGAGGAGCCGTCTGATCAGGGTCTGCTCTGTTTGCTAATAGAATTTAATAGATCTATTTCTTTGCATTCTAAAGTGTCTACAATGTTCCACCTGTCATATATCTTTATAACTATTTTGTTCATGAATATTCAGAAATTTGGCCTAAATACAGAACAGGGAAAGGGTTAAGAGCAGTTCTATTGCATACCATTTTGCTTAAACCTTCACCATTTCTCAACTCACCTGATGCTGGAGAAAAATGTTGAGCTGCAGCAGCCATTTCTCCCACTGAGGTTTGGACACACCTACTCTCTTCTCACTGGTCACACTGATGTTGCCCAGGGGATAGTTCTGGGGAAGGGCAATAACCATCTCGATAGTCACCTCCTCCAAGCTGTAGGTAGCAATTACCTCCCTTAAGGCTGGTCTTGATTTAATCTGCCATGATAAAAAATTCTACGTTCATCATTTGAAATCATGATTTACAATGAAACAAACATTCTTCAAATTATTATAGCCTTCTTCAGGTGCAGATATATCATTTCAGTATAAATTATTGCAGTCAAACCCTTCTAAAACGGACGTTAAATCTAGTATAAATACTGTTCTTGGAAACAGGTGGCAGCTTTCTGCATGACTTTCACCCTGCATTAAGAAGCCACCTGCCTAAAAGTATCCAAATTCTTCTCTACTAGAATTCCAGTTAAGATGGGTTTTACTACATATAAAGAAAAGATCTGTTGTTTTTAGTTCCAATTGTTGAACATAGATAACGGAAATGGCGAGTTCCTAATAATTTAACCTTTTACCTAATGAAATCCATGAATATTTATTAGCAGAATTTTTATAATTGTACATAAACACAGGATTTGCAATCAGAGTAGAACTAGGTGAGATGGCTCCTGTAGGAGCCGCCTGATCAGGGTCTGCTCTGTTTGCTTATGGTATAATATACAGTAAAACCTCTCTATAACGACCACTAAATTACATCAAATATATTGTGTTAAAGGCAGGTGGCTGCTTAAAGCAAGGTAAAAGTAACACAGAACGCTCCTAAAGGAGCATTCTGTTTTACTTTCTTCTTGCTTTAAGCAGCCACCTGCCCTAAATACCAACTAATTAACACAATTTACAGGCCGTTATAGAGAGGTTTTACTATAGATCTAATTCTAGTTTCTGACTGAGACAGAATGTCCTTTGTTAATATGTCCTTATAAAAATGATTTAATTATTATAAAATGATTTAATTAATATTCATGATGTCATAATGTCTTATATGACTATTCAAAGAGTATATGGTTAACTCAATTCCTGCAATCTACAGTGATAACCACATATAAGTTCATCCTGAAGCACCATTTGCATACCAGTCATCAACTAGACCTATCACTGAACGTGATTCATACCCCCACCTGGCATCCTTGTTGGAAAAGGCATAATATCGGCCCTTGGTCAGATTATAGCCCTTGTGAGGTGAACAGGTGTGTGAAGTTTCATTAGATTATCTTCAATGCTAAAGAAGTTATGACCAAGGTTAAAGTTTCTCACAATGACGACGCAGACAACGACGCCAATGACTACGCCAGGGTGATGGCAATATCTTGATTTTTTTCTTCAAAAGACAGCAGTGCTAAAAATGCTTATGGGAAGTAACAAAAGGGAATTAAAATCTGAAAATGGGCAATAACTGTACATTTTTTGTACAGACTCAACCAACTGTATTGAGGAGCTGATGCATGAGCACTATACAAACAGTGGAGATCCAAATCAGAGGAATCATATAAAAACCCTCTGGACAGAGTCTGCAGTGGTTCAAAAGTTATAGTCAATGTCCCGATCTCGCGCGACAGACGGACGGACGGACGAAATATCAAGTGTTTACCTGCAGTGTTCAAAAGTTATAGCCAATGTTAAAGTTGGTAATTTTACCTATGTATTTGACCTTTGACCTTGAACAGTGACCTTGACCTTGGCATGCAACATGTCAAAATGTGCAGCTTCATTAGACACACATGCATGCCAAATATCAAGTGTTTATACCTATATATTTGACCTTTGACCTTGAACAGTGACCTTGACCTTGGCATGCGACATGTCAAAATGTGTAGCTTCATGAGACACAAATGCATGCCAAATATCAAGTGTTTATCTGTAGTGGTTCAAAAGTTATAGCCAATGTTAAAGTTGGTAATTTGACCTACATATTCGACCTTTGACCTTGAACAGTGACCTTGACCTTGGCATGCGACATGTCAAAATGTGCAGCTTCATGAGACACACATGCATGCCAAATATCAAGTGTTTATCTGTAGTGGTTCAAAAGTTATAGCCAATGTTAAAGTTAGTAATTTGACCTATATATTCGACCTTTGACCTTGAACAGTGACCTTGACCTTGGCATGCAACATGTCAAAATGTGCAGATTCATTAGACAAACATGCATGCCAAATATCAAGTTTTTATCTGTAGTGGTTCAAAAGTTATAGTCAATGTCCCGATCTCGCGCGACAGACGGACGGACGGACGGACGGACCGACGGACGGACAAGGTGTTTCCAATATAGCCCCCACCACAGGTGGTGGGGGTATAACAATGTTGGATTTTGACGATAAATTGAGTTACTCTGCATCTCATCTAGATCCAAACTGTTGGCAAAGCTAAGAACAAACTCTTCTGTAGCCTGCTAAAGGTTTAAATGAAAACAAACGTTTTTCAGTGAAAGTACATAATTATGTATACCACTTTTGTATGAAAAAGCTTTTCAAAATAACCCATTCCCTCATAGACTATTTTTAGATCCAACCACTTTGAATAAATCTACTGAAAAGGAGCATTAACTAGAGGAAAGGATTTTTTTTTAGCATTTTGTAGTTATGAAACCATTGTGATAGATAGAGCATTTGCTCCTAAGGAGCAAATGCTCTATTTATCACAATGGTTTCAAAAAGTGACTTTTACAGAGGCGTAGAAAGGCGTATTTATAGAGGAAAGGGTTAAAGTAACACTAACCGTCATGTCAACAAGTTTGTTTTCAATATTCTGGACACCTTGTATTTCTGCTGCACACAGGATTTGACTGGCATGCCTAGTAGTGAACCTGTAAAAATGTACATGTAGGTTAGAAAAATCTTCCACAGGAGAAGAAGAATCAGGACAAAAGTACTAATGATGCAAAAAAATCTGAAACAATTTATCAAAATAAAATTACTAGTGTCTAAAATCCAATGAGCAGTTTCAATTACTGCCATATCTTTTGTTATTGACTATAAATTTCAATTACTGCCATATCTTTTGTTATTGAATATAAAGAGCAGACACATTGCAAGGGTACCATGTAACAGAGAATAATGCCCTCTGGTTTTTCAAATAAAATAATTCATTGCAAGGAATTGATTATGGCCGTGATTGTACTAAGTCACAGTTACAATATTTTGTCCAATAACACTGAAAACAGTGCTGAAAGTGGTCAAATGCAGTATTTCACATTCATTAACTAATCTGGATCTACACTGTTAACCATTCAAAATACAATATTTTCTATGGTGATGAAACTAGATACTTACATGTCGATGTAAGCTGATGTTTTCCGGTCCTGCTCTTTCCACCAGTTTCTAGCCATGGCTGGAATGGTTCTCAGCACTTGTACATACAGGGAACAAGCTAGGTGCTGTATTTCACTACTGCTCCCTGACTCTACAAGCAAAACAAAAAGATTTGTTAACACATACGTTTATAATTTTCTTTGCCATCTGCTTTTATTCTTATAATGGACACCTCTCTGCAGGCGTTAAAATATGAAACCATGATAGTATTTAACCCTTTAACCCATAGGCTATTTTTAGATACAACCTCTTTGAATCAATCTACCGAAAAGGAGCATTAACTAGAGAAAAGGAAACTTTTAGAATTTTGTAGTTATGAAACCATTGTGATAAATAGAGCATTTGCTCCTAAGGAGCAAATGCTCTATTTATCACAATGGTTTTAAGCAGTGATTTTTACAGAGTAATCAAAAGTCGTCAATATGAGGGAATGGGTTAACGTTTAGTAAGAAATATTGACATCATGAATATTAATTAGCTGAATGTTTATAATGGCATTGAAACTAAGGGAATACTTTAACTGTAGAGTGAAGACTCTTATCTACATCTTTTTATGCCTTTGCAAACAGAGAAGACCCACATCAGGCAGCTCCTGTAGGATTCTATGTTACAGGCATGATTCTTCATAATTTACCACGGCAATAATTTTTCATTATCAATAAAATAATTAAATTAATCATACTCATAATATGCGGATTCCAGCTTGAATATTTTTCAAATAAAGAATTAAAAGTTTTCATAGGAAATTTCCAAATGCCATGAAACTACTCAATACAATTTCACTGCTGCTATAAAACTATAGCATACTAACGAATATGTTACACTTTACTGGAAATTTTTCTTTTATACTAAAACAACTTATCACAAGATATTTTTTACAATTTTCACTAAAAAACAACAAACATTAATAAAATTCAAATTCCACCTTCTAAGGACATGGGTCATGTCCTCTAAATGGACCAGAAGTACTTTATTCACATCTGTCAATATTTGTAGACCCCTATACAGTGACCAGCTAAAAGAGGCCAAATTCTGGGTCTTTCAACCCTTTATTTGACAGAGAGCCTTTTCAAGCACTTGCAAAGAAAGTAGACCTAGATCAGATGGTTCCTGTAGGAGCCATCTGATCAGGGTCTGCTCAATTTGCTTATGGAATAACCAATTCCCGCATATTGACACCTTTTGACGCCTCTGTAAAAGTTACTTTTTGAAACGATTCTGATAAATAGAGCATTTGCTCCATAGGAGCAAATGCTCTATTTATCGGAATCGTTTCAAAACTACACAATTCTAAAAAAAAAATATTTTCTCTAGTAAATGCTCCTTTTTGGTAGATCTATTTAAAGAGGACAGGTCTTAAAATAGCCTAAGTGGGAATGGGATAATATAGATCTGATTCTATAGTTTCTTATGTAAATATTCATCAGGTAAGCAAACCATTCTGCTTTTAACCCTTTCCTCCATAAATATGCCTTTCTATGCCTCTGTAAAAGTCACCTGTTGAAACCATTGTAATAAATAGAGCATTTGCTCCTATAGGAGCAAATGCTCTATTTACCACAATGGTTTCAAACTACAAAATTCTAAAAAATTTCCTTTTCTCTAGTTAATGCTCCTTTTCGGTAGATTCATTCAAATAGGTTGGGTCTAAATATAGCCTATGGAGGAAAGAGTTAATGACACTCACACTTATTCATTAAGTAGTCACTTTATACAGGTTCTACCATATGTAAATTGTTTACCTTTCACTGTTAAGGCTGGTTCTTGTTGGAACATGCTGCCTGGATTGTTAGGCATCAAGCCAAACAGGTGCTGCATCAGTCGCTCCACAAAGCCCCGGTCACGCAGGTACCAGGCATACTCTTGACGTAACTGTAACACGTAACAAACGCAATACTTATTCAAGGTGTGTCTTTTGATGCCTTTGTAAGTAGAGTAGACCCAAATCAGATGGCTCCTGTATAGCTAATAAATATTCATGATCTCATTCTTTCTTACATGAATATTCATAAGTTTAAGGACTAAAAGTGATAATAGACAACTCCAATATGAAATATACTCATCTGCTAGGAAATATTTTTTGTACTTCGAAAATAGAGAAAAAAGCAGAGAAAGTCACAAGGTCCTCGATATTAAAAATAATATACAAAATACCTTGATACTAAAAATGATATACTCTATCTTCTACAAATAAGCATTTAAGACCTGATTCCATTGATGCACATTTTAACATCTTTGCAGGAGCCATCAGGGATGATCAGAAAGCTGTCTGGTTAGGTCTGCACATAAAACCAGAACTATCACTGAAGGTGATGAATACCCTGCACAGCAGCCGTGATCACAATTTACAGACAGACTGACCGTCCGTCAGTGTTGACATTTTCTAATCTGTGCTTCAGATCTTGTTTTCCATATTAAGGTGATACTATTTTTAAAAAAATTGAAGTGAATATCTTATTAAATAAAGGAGTTACAGCTAATCCTCATATTTGCAGATTTTTGTAAAGTGCAACAGCCATAACTCTGTAAAGACAAACTGAATGAACCTATATCATTTTAATAGTTTTCCAAGAAACAACAAACTAAAAGTTGACCAACAAACAAAGCAACGAACACACAAAGTTCAAGGACCATAACTTTAGAATAAAATGACATATCAAAAACCCCGCAATATATGTGAAAATTCATTATTAAGGTTTAACCATATAAAAAAATTGAAGTAAATATCATTTCAAATGAAAAAGTTATGGCCATGATTTGCATTATTTTATTTAAGTGCAAGGGCCATAACTCCGAAATGACAAATCAAATGAACCTCAGAATCGACTCAGCTTCAGATCTTGATGCATTAAACATTTGTGTGAAGTTTCATCAAAATTTCTCAAATAGTTTTCCAAGAAAACAGCGGACAAACTATTTGCATGCATTTGCATTAATTTTTAAGGACAAGGGCCGTAACTCCAAAACGACAAATCAAATGAACCTCAGAATCGACTCAGCTTCAGATCTTGATGCATTAAACATTTGTGTGAAGTTTCATTAATATCTCTTAAATAGTTTTCCCAGAAAACAGTGGAGAAACTATTTGCATTATTTTTTAAGGACAAGGGCCATAACTCTGAAACGAAAAATCAAATGATCCTCAGAATCAACTCAGCTTCAGATCTTAATGCATTAAACATTTGTGTGAAGTTTCATTAATATCTCTCAAATAGTTTTCCCAGAAAACAGCGGACAAACTATTTGCATGTATTTGCATTATTTTTTTAATAAAGGGCCATAACTCCGAAACGACAAATCAAATGAACCTCAGAATCGACTCAGTTTCAGATCTTGATGCATTTAACATATGTGTGAAGTTTTATTGATATCTCTCAAATAGTTTTCCCAGAAAACAGCGGACAAACTATTTGCATTATTTTTAAGGACAAGGGCCATAACTCTGAAACGAAAAATCAAATGAACCTCATAATCAACTCAGCTTCAGATCTTGATGCATTAAACGTTTGTGTGAAGTTTCATTAATATCTCTCAAATAGTTTTCCCAGAAAAAAGCGGACAAACTATTTGCATGTATTTGCATTATTTTTTTAATAAAGGGCCATAACTCCGAAACGACAAATCAAATGAACCTCAGAATCGACTCAGGTTCAGATCTTGATGCATTAAACGTTTGTGTGAAGTTTCATTAATATCTGTCAAATAGTTTTCCCAGAAAACAGCGGACAAACTATTTGCATTATTTTTAAGGACAAGGGCCATAACTCTGAAACGAAAAAATCAAATGAACCTCAGAATCAACTCAGCTTCAGATCTTGATGCATTAAACATTTGTGTGAAGTTTCATTAATATCTGTAAAATAGTTTTCCGAGAAAACAGCGGACAAACAAAATGTTGACGGACGAACGAACGAACGGACGGACGGACAGGGCCACGCCAATATACGACCACCTTTATTAGGTGGGCATATAAAAATGAACCTAACTAATACTCCAGATGTCATCATTTCTTTACTGAATATTCATGGAGTAAAGGATTAACGAAGGTAAAATACATCTAGCTGAAATAATAAATTAACAAGAGCACCGCAAGCGGGTGCGAACGCTCGTCTGTTATCAATGTTAAGATTTCGGACGACGATGACGACGACGACGCCGGAGTTACGACAATACCTCGTGATTTCTTCAAAACAGACAAGCTAATAAATGACTGGGAAATAATAAAAAACTACTGTGAGAAAAAAAAGTTATTTACCTCTGAAGGAGCACTACCAAAGAATTTTAAGAGTAGTTTCCATGACAACAAGTATGCAACAGACAAGTGGTACTCTTTGGTGAGAGTAGATATGGGCAGACAACTCTCCACTGACACATCACACAAGAGTTCATCAAGAACATGGTTGGCTTGTTCCAGAACTTGCATCAGATATGTTGGAGGACTCCTGAATATTCAAAATAAAAGTTTAGAACACTGTCAATTAGCACTAGTCAAATCAGTGTGCGATTCTTTATAAAATACAAGCTGTACCCTTGCAACATCCTACCAAATACAAAGCATTCTTACTGTCGAATAGTATGGATTCTTATGGGATGGCAAAAATGTATCCATCTCAACCACCTCTCAGCTGCTTGCAAATTTACCACAGATTCACCTGCAACATTCTTAACCATTCCCTCACATTGATGCCTCTTGACACCTCTGTAAATGCCACATTTTGAAACCATTGTGATAAATAAAGCATTTGCTCCACAGGAGCAAAATGCTCTATTTATCACAATAGTTTCAAAACTACACAATTCTGTAGTTTTCCTTTTCTCTAGTAAATGCTCCTTTTTGGTAGATCAATTGAAAGAGGTTGGATCTAAATATAGCCTATGAGGTAATGAGTTAAGCCTAATAATTGTCAGTATACCTGCAACTTTAACTCTTTCACTGACAGTGGTGGATTTAAGATCACCAGTTTGGATCCATATGGGACACTGAGTAACCCAGTATCTCACCAGTATCCAAACTGTGTCGATACTGAGATAAAGTTTTTTGAAACGAGAAATCGAGAATATTCAGTAATAAAATTTAATTGGGCAACAAATTCTGCAAGCGACAAAATGTAGTGGCTAAAAAGTTACTAATCATCGAAAAGTAACTTCCCCCATACATGAACATAATATGTAATTAAGCAAAAGATTTTGTTCTAAACAAGAAATATACACTGTGATAAATTGGTTGTATGTATTTACTAGATAGAATAGGCTACAAATTCTACTGGGATAAACTCTAGGACATCGTTTGAATGAACCAATTTACTCCCATACATAAATAAGACATGCGAAAAACAGTACAGACCCAGTCCTGGTATACACTGTTTGCTGTATACCCTTTTCTTTTTTCGATATTCATGTAAGAAATAATGACATCATGAATATTTATTAGCTGAATTTTTATAGTCGTGTATGTATACAGGATGTTTTGATATCGGTAGAAACCAAAGAGTCAGATCTACCTATTATAAGTTCATAAGCAAACAGATCAGACCCTCATCAGATGGCTCCTACAGGAGCCGTCTGATCTGCATTTTCTTTGTTTGCACAAGTGTGAAAAGGCATTTATATGAGGAAAAGGGTTAAAGCCAAAGATTTTTACCAGCATATATTCCATTTGCAGAATCGCCTCTGATGAAAAATGGGCATGTTGCAAAAGTCAGTTTGGATGAGTTTACTTTAACCCTTTACTCCATATGCAAACACCTATGCAAACAGAGTAGACCCAAATCAGATGGCTCCTATAGGAGCTGCTCTGTTTATTTATGATAAGATATGGATATTATTCTACAGTTTCTGTCATGGCTAAAAATGCCAGTGTCCATGTGCTATTATAACAAATAAATCTAATTAATATTCCTGACGTCATTTCTATTACACGAGTATTCATAGAGGAAAGGTTTAAATATGGTACAAGAGTAAAATCTGAAGCTTGGAAACAAAACATACACAAGACACTCTTTGGGAAAAGGGATCTTATGGATTTGCAAACAGTGTAGGCATGACCAGAAGCCACATCAGAGACGCAACATCTGTCAGGGTCTGAACTGTTTGTCACCAATCAATATCAATATCTGTAGAAGTTTGTTCTTTTATACTTTGTAAAGCTTGAAAAAATACTTCACCACAGATGTGATGCCTGATTTGGGTCTGCAGTAACACCCCTCTAAACTGGAATTCTAGTAGAGAAGAATTTAGATACTTTTAGGCAGGTGACTGCTTAATGCAGGCTGAAAGTCATGCAGAAAGCAGGAGCTTTCTGCTTGACTTTTGGCCTGCATTAAGCAGTCACCTGTCTCCAAGACCCATATTTATACAAAAGTGGATGTTCAGTTTAGAGGGGTTTACTGTACACTGTTTGCAGTGCAACAACTCCCCTTTTCAGAGAATGTCTCATTTATCAGAGACTGTGTAGATGAATTACATTCTTGGACTTCAGACCCTATCTATTGCCAAAGTGCCATACATACACAAATCTCCCAAATTTACCTCTTAATTTCCTCTTCTTGTTCCTCCCCTCCGGTGGCCCCTGCAGAAAAGCTCTTGTCCTCTTTGTCATACTCTGGCAACTTGCTTACAACTCTGGGGAAAAAAGAACATTTGTGGAACTAATACACTGACCAAGACAGAAAGGGTCTCATATAATGCTGCCTTTTGAAGTTTTCTTATAAGACTCTTCCTATTTGTAATAATAGTTTGCAACTGTCAAATCCTAATAAGAGTGCTAGATCTCTATTGCTATTGAGTGAACATCATATCCACAGAACTCATGCCTGTCCAACTGAAGATCATACAATTGAAATAATTGTAAGTTCTAAAACAGATGAATGCAACTTCTAGTTGCAATTTGTATAAAAGCATGAAATACATGTGATAACTGGTTATAGGAGTAGTAGTAATAGTTGTAACTGCTGTAAATAAGGACTAACAATAAGTTTGTTAGTAAGATATTTTGAGAGACAGAGAGACAGCCTCAGGTGTAATCTTTTGAGAGACAGAGAGACAGCCTAAGGGGTACCTGTTCACATACTGAGCAGCCATCCCAAAGAGTTTCCTCCCTAACTCTAGGTAAAATGGAGGTATTAACAAAACAAAAACACGTGATGAATGAATGGACAGACTGTCAGACCGACAGACAGACAGACAGACAGACAGACAGACAGACAGACAGACAAGGGTATATCTAAAAGCCTCTTTCAGTTGTAGGAACAAAATAAATCTACTGTAATGATTATAGCAGACGGCAATATTTAAGAAATAATGACATCATGAATATTAATTAATTATTATTAAGACGCATGGATACAGGAATAGTTGGCTATGGCAGAAAGTGTAGGATCATATCTATACGTATATTATTCCATAAGCAAACAGAGCAGACCCTGATCAGATGGCTCCTATAGGAGACATCTGATCTGGGTCCACTCTGTTTGCAAAAGTGTATTTATGGAGTAAAGTGTTAATCAGAATGCTAAAGGTCAATGCATACCTGTTCAGAATCCAGAAAGCGGACACTTGAACTGCTCTCTCACTGGCTAGCAACAGAGGACAGCAGTGATTCAACAGAGTTTGGAGGTTATCTGGCAGGGGAGATAAATCTCCAGCGACAAGTAAGGGAGGTAATTTGTGCTCCAAGATGTGCTCTTCCTGTGTGTAGGCCACACACTCACATACAGCAGACAACACCAAAGCATCTGTACCAGAAGAACCTTTGTCTTTTAAGTCTTCTGGAAAAGAATAGAAAATATAGATATCAATATTATCCTGATTCATTAATCCTTTACTCCATGAACATTTATGACAAAATTATTTTTTAGTGCTTGCCAGGGGACATTAAGAAATAATGATGTATGAATATTAATTAGTTGATTTTTTACAATGGCATTGTAAACAATTGTTATACCATGGCACAAACTGCAACTTGAGGTCTATATTATATCATAAGCAAACAGAGCAGACCCTGATCAAACAGCTCCTACAGGAGCCATCTGATCTGGGTTTACTTTCTTTGCAAAGGCATCAATATGCATCTCTATAAAGGGTTATATGAGAGGTGGCTAAAAACAAGTTTGCTCTTACTGTAAATTTGCAGGAACAAGGGGAGAAGTGCAGAGAACACAGACTCGCTGAAGAATTCTGCCCATTCAGAGACCAGATTGGCTGGGTATGCATCCCCTGATTTCCCAACCTTCTCTGTGATGCAGTTGATAACTTCAACCAAGAATTGACAGACACTCACAGCAAAGCACTGTACTGTAGGTGATCCCAGAAGGTTTGCTTTACTCTCATCTATACTCTGAATAATAAATGATAATAAATACAGTAACACTCTGATAGTTCCAACATTAAACAAGTATCATTATCTGTCTTTAACCCATTCCCTCATATTGACGACTTTTGACGACTCTGTGAAAGTTACTTTATGAAACCATTGTGATAAATAGAGCATTTGCTCCTATAGGAGCAAATGATCTATTTATCACAATGGTTTCAAACTACAAAATTCTAAAATTTTCCTTTTCTCTAGTTAATGCTCATTTTTGGTAGATTTATTCAAAGAGGTTGTATCTAAAAATAGCCTATAAGGTAATGGGTTAAGACAGGTGGCAGCTTAATGCATGGTGAAAGTCATGCAGAAAGCTCCTCAAGGAGCTTTCTGCATGACTTTCATCCTGCATTAAGCAGTCACCTGCCTAAAAAGGCATCAATTCTTCATTACTAAAATTTCGAAGCATCAAGTTTTTACTGTACAGTAGACATTTTCTATAAATTGAAATTTTTGCTATAACAGATCACTCTTGTTAACCCTTAACCTCAAAGATTGGACTTATCACATCTTTGCAAACAGAGTAGACCCAGATCAGACAGCTTATGTAGGAGACATCTGATCAGGGTCTGCTCTGTTTGTTTATGAAATAATATAGCTTTGATTCTAAATTCAAAGGCATAACCCATTCCCTGTTCTATGTTTATTACAAATTTCAATACCTACTGAATATTCATGGAAAAATAGTTATAATGAAATATGGACGGTTGAACATTTTAGCCATTTTAGAAAATAAAGACACAGATCTATCAAATTCCATTAGCAAACAGAGCAGACCCTGATCAGATGGCTCCTATAGGAGCCGTCTGATCTGGGTCTACTCTGTTTGCAAAGATGTGAAAACATGTTTATATGCAGGAAAGTGTTAAATCAAGTTCAACAGTAAAGTTTTATTTATCGATTTGAAATCTTTACGTGTCAAATTTCAAAACCTATGGCCAATGTTAAAGTTTCATACAGACAAACTGACCAAAAAGCAGACAGGCCAAAAACAATAGATCTTGATCTTGAAGAATAAAATACAAGCATCAGGTTATCTCCCTTACCTGTACCCATGATGCCAGACTACACATGATGAAGTCCCACTGCTCGTGGGACAGCTTGTGGGACAGGTGCTGAACAGAAATGCCCAAAAATCTGGCAAATGCTGCATTGAACAGGACAGTAGTGTCTGAACTCTCAGCAACATTACTGAAATATCAATTTTGAACATGCAAATAAATCCCCTATTCCCCTGTGAAGTGAAGATAAATTAACGCTAAATTAATTAAGCTTTAAAAATATACTCTATTTTATAATATTTGGCAACTCTTGAAACAAATTATTTCACAGTATATTTATGCATATTTACACATTAGCAAACTAGACCCAGATCAGACAGCACCTGTAGAGTAGACTCAGATCAGACATCTCCTACAGGAGATGTCTGATCTGGAACTACTCTGTTGCTTATAGAGTATCTTTGCTCTGATTCTATACAATTTGTCTTAGCAATGTATTCTGACACTTGTTTTATACAACAAAATTAGTTAATTAATATTAATAATGGACAGGTCTGCCATGAATATTCATTACCGGTAAGTAAAGGACTAATACTCTTACGTGTTATAGAGCAGGATCTCGCCATCTTCATCCTTCCATGCCATGATCTGATCGAGGGCACAAGGGATAAGTTCCCCTGCCTCCTGCTCATGGGACTGTACAGCTACACCTACAAGCTTCTCCATGGCAACCAGGAGACCAATGCCACCTAGAACACCAAGGTAACACAGTATTAGATTTCTACTCATGATTGAGTCGTGTTAGATTATCAACTGCAGTAGAAAGCGGCCATTCATTTATTGAACAGGAGTCTTAAAAAAGCAGGTGGTTACTCCTGTGGGAGCTTTTTGACCTACATTAAGCTACCACTTGCCTTACAGAACCATAATTAAATAATCTTTTTGATGGCCATTTAACCCTTTCCCTCATATAAACGTGTTTTCATGCATATGCAAACAGAGTAGACCCAGATCAGACAGCTCCTAGAGGAGCTGTCTGATCAGGGTCTGCTCTGTTTGCTATTGGAATTTGATAGATCTGTTTCATTACTTTCTAAAATGGTTACAATGTTTCACTTTCACATATTTTATTGTAACTATTTTTTCCTTAAATATTCAGTAGGTATTGAAATTTGAAATAAACATAGAACAGGGAAAGGGTTAAGACAGGTTCTATAGTACCATCGTAACACTTTTAAATGATGAAATTTCATAGTGAAATGGTCCATCATTGTTTTATGATAAGAGTCCATTTAGTATGAACGGGGATAATTTGCTAAAGAATTTTGAGTGACAAACAATGCAGACACTGATCAGAGAGCTCCAGTAGAATCCCTCTGATCTGGGTAAACACTGTTTGCACTTGTCAGTACATTGTTTCCTGCATTCAAATTAAGGCTAATACCTTCATTATAGGAATTATTCATTCCAAACATGCAAAGGATGAATTACGACGGAAAAAAATATAGATCAATATGAAATGCAATGCAACACTGGTCACAACTTTATGTTGCCACTACATTACTGGGTCTACATTCTTTTCAAATGTCATAGCGTTCCTTTTCCCAGGACAAAGGCCTTATCATAGATGAACTGAACAATACAATATGATAATTTACAACTTAAAAGGAGGCAATATCTTATGCAGTCATATTCAAACAACTTACCATCAAGCATTAACACAGATTCTAATGGTAGACTCAGTATCCTAGCAACCATGATCTCAGTCAAGGTCATCTGGTCGGTAGGCAACAGGTAGTTAACAGTGTTACACAGGGTTGTTATTGACATCTCTGACAAAGTGCTGCACCTGTAAACAGAAAGAGGCAAATATATCCACATGTAAGGACTCCTGAACATGGCAAACAATGCAGAACCAGATTGACCATTGCTTGAAAAGTGCACATACTGTTTGCAATGACACATATTGATAACCACTTTCCCCTCATATAAACGTGTTTTCACCCATTTTGCAAACAGAGTAGAACCAGATCAGACGGCTCCTACAGGAGCAATCTGATCAGGGTCTGCTCTGTTTGCTAATAAAATTTGATAGATCTGTTTCTTTACTTTCTAAAATGTCTACAATGTTCCACCTTCCACATTTCTTTATAACTATTTTGCTAATGAACATTCAGTAGGTATTGAAATTTGGCCTAAATACAGAAGAGGGAAAGGATTAAATCAATACTTGATCAGGAATTACACTACAATGTATTTGCAATGTAGCATTGGGCACCCACTATCAATCCTATACTCCATAAAAACCTTTAACACCTATGCAAGCAAAGCAGAACCAGATAAGATGGCTCCTGTAGGAGCCATCTGATCAGGGTCCGCTCTGTTTGCTTATGGAATTTCTCACAGTTTCTGCCAACTGCCTGTGTTAATATGCTAATTTCATGGAATAAACATATTGCAAAGTCATTTAGAAAAACATTGAACTTGGTCCTAGGACAATGGAATATCAGCTTTGGATATTATCTTGGCAGTGAGAGTCTGCTGTGTGTGCTTATGGCATTATACAGAAATGATTCTACAGTTTCTGCAATGAACAAAACACCATGTGTTCATAAACCATTACAAACATTCAGCTAATTAATATTCATGATGTCATGAAGGAAGTGTTAATAGAATGGTGTACTTTTTAAGTGATTCTGTTTTGCGATTTGACTTAAAAAAAGTGAAATAAATAAATAAATTTTGTGCAATACTGGATATTTAAATTCAAATGTGTGTGCCTCAGGCATTAGGATATACAGGTGAAGGAAAGAAGCGGATTAGTTCAACACAGATACAGTATACAAGGTGTGATCTTTCTTTTATAGGGCAATCATCGCCTATTTTAAAACCCGACACGCTAGTATTGTCCAGGTTGAGACAGCTAGGGCTGTTAGATTTTGGGCAAATTGGCTTAGCTAAATTCAGAGGCTCTAAAGGGGGCAACTCAAAACCAAGGCGTAGTTGGGATGTAAATAAAGGTGTTCATTTAAACAAATTAAGGGAAATACCTCAGTCAATTCCAACTGTTTCTGGAAACCGTCAAACTGAAATTAGGGTTTCATCTGATGGCGTAAATCTCAGTCACTTGAAACAGTTTCCCCAGATAATCCCCATTGTTTCAAAACCCCACCGGTACACGAGTAAATTCTCAACAGCGCCCTTTTCTAAGAAAACGGAAACTCTTGTGCATGTAAATCGCGAAGCTCCAGTGCCAGTCAGAATTCAGACTTTTGTAAAGGTATGCAGTTTAAACCCCAGGTCAGTCAAAAACAAGGCCCTTTCTATTTGCGACTATATCGTTTCAAATGACTTTGATGTGGTAGCCATTACGGAAACCTGGCTCGGTAGTTCTGTAGACAAATCGTGTTTAAACGAACTGGTTCCTACTCATTACAAAATCGGACATGTCCCTCGCTGCAATGGCAACCGTGGCGGTGGGGTAGCAGTCATATATAAGGCTTCAATAGGACTCCGCATCCATACATCAACAAGAGATAATGATTTCTCAAACTTTGAGTATATGGACTGCACTTTAAGTATCCGAGATTTCACTCTGCGTCTAGTAGTTGTTTACAGACCGCCACCATCACGTGCAAATGGTCTAAAAACTGGGGATTTTCTTGAGAATGAGTGGCCATCTTTCTTATCTAAATTTGCCACCACCGACAGACCGGTCGTCATTGTAGGGGATTTAAACATCCACCTTGACATTCCAAATGACAGAAACACTGCTAACTTTGTTAGTACACTTGAATCATTTGGACTGCAACAACATGTGAGTGAAGCCACTCATATAGGGGGACATACCCTTGATGTTGTTATTACACGGGACGGTGATGACTGTGTGTCAAACATTGAAGTCACAGATCCTGGACTGTCCGACAGTAGTGGTAAAGTTTCGCGAGATCATTTTTCCGTAACTTTCGAGGCAAAGGCCGCGAAACCCCCAACAGTGAGGAAAACTGTTTCATTTCGGAAACTTAGGGCAATTAATATAGAATCATTCAAAAGAGACCTCGTAAACTCGGAACCCATCGAATCGAGTATGCAGACGACAGATGTTGATGAGCTGGTTAAGTCATATACACAAACACTGGCGGCACTTGTCAATAAACATGCACCACTGTGTACAAAAACCATAACGCTCAGACCATCATGCCCTTGGTATACCCAGGAACTGCATGATGCTAAACATGTAAGGCGCAAGTTGGAACGGAACTGGAAAAAGTCCAAACTCACAATATGCCATCAGCTATACAGAGAACAGTGTGCCAAAGTCAACAGGCTACTAATTAAGTCAAAGATTGATTTTTACTCAGAGAAAGTTGAAGCATGCCAGGCAGACTCAAAAAGTCTTTTCAGAGTCACTAAGCATCTGCTAGGTTCAACTAGTGACATCTCATTGCCTAAGACTTCGTCCTCGAAGCATCTTGCACAAGAATTCAGTGACTTTTTCGTTGACAAAGTGGACAAAATACGTGCTGATATTGCATCAGGCACTGTATCCAGTGCGCCGATTGACACTGAGATGCAGCATTCAACAAACGTATTAGAAAAGTTTGCTACAGCTACAGTAGAAGAAGTAGGACAAATCATTAAGGCATCCCCCTGTAAGTCTTGCGAACTGGATCCAATACCTACATGGCTATTAAAGTCATGCCTTGATGAACTCCTACCGATTTTGACAAACATTGTAAACTCCTCTTTAGACAATGCCTATGTTCCAAAAAGTTTCAAAAGGTCACATGTCAGACCTATTTTAAAGAAACCGGATCTCGATTCAAATGAACTTAAGAATTATAGGCCTATATCAAATCTGCCATTTGTCTCCAAAGTGTTAGAAAAAGTGGTTGACAAGCGCATTGAGTCCCATCTGAACTCAAACAATCTACATGAGCACTATCAATCAGCATACCGAAAGCATCACTCAACAGAGACTGCTCTTCTGAAAGTTCAGAATGACATCCTTCAATCCCTAGATAAAGATGAAACAACAGTTCTGGTGATGCTTGACTTATCGGCTGCATTTGACACTATCGATCACGAAACATTGCTAAAGCGCCTTGAAAAAGACTTCGGAATCATTGGGAAACCCCTTGAGTGGATGACCTCCTATCTAAATGACCGCTATCAAATAGTGTCAGTAGATGGGGAGTTGTCCACCCCAGTTAATATGAAATATAGCGTGCCACAGGGATCGGTCCTTGGACCAAAAAACTACATCATGTACACAAAACCTGTCGGCTCAATCTGCAGAAACCATGGGCTAAAGCATCATTTTTATGCCGATGACTCGCAATTATACCTGTCCTTTAAGCCCAAAGACATTTCCTGTCAACAAGAAGCTTTATCACGAGTTGAGATCTGTCTCAACGAAATAGTCTCTTGGATGCACCAGAACATGCTGAAGCTCAATACTGACAAAACTGAGGTCATCCTGTTTCATGCAAAAAACACAGTAGTACCTGAAGACATTCATGTGCAAGTAGGCCCCTCTAAGATCAAACCGTCTTTGTGTATAAAGAATCTTGGTACATGGCTCGATTCACAAATGGATATGGCATCACACATCAATTCGGTGTGTAGGTCTAGTTATGCACAGCTCCGACGAATTGGTCATATAAGAAAGTACCTCTCACCTGATGCTACCAAGACTTTGGTGAACTCTCTGGTTACATCAAAAATAGACTACTACAACTCATTGCTGCATGGAATTTCAAAAAGCACACTGCAGAAACTTCAAAGAGTTCAAAACACAGCAGCCCGCATCATAACCAGGACTCCTCGATATGATCATATCACGCCTGTTTTGAAAGAACTTCATTGGCTTCCGGTTCAACATCGCATTGAATTCAAAATTCTGACACTTACGTATAAAGCCATGCACAATGAATCCGCCAAGTACATTGTCGACATGCTTGACGTGTATCGGCCCCGCAGAGAATTAAGGTCAGCAAGTAGCTCCTTGTCGTTGGTTGTACCAAAAAGTCGTAAGGTAAAATACGGTGAGAGAAGTTTCATGAATGCAGCTCCAAAACTCTGGAATGCTCTGCCATCAGGCATTAGAGATGCAAGCTCACTGGCATGTTTCAAAAGATCTCTGAAAACACATTTCTTCAACATATACTACTAGGACAGTTTAGGGAAAGTAGCTTATAATCATCAATTCTCATACCTTACGATTCCTTTGCCATTGCAGCCCTTGGGATATGCTGTAGGAATCAATCTCTCACTGACCGAATAGATAATCATGTGGTTCGTACCGGTTAGTGATTTCATATTTATTGTATATCATATTTATTGCATATATATTGCTTATAATTCACCGACTTGGTATAAATAATCATGTGGTTCCTACCAGTTGGTGATTTTATACTTATTGTATATTTATTGCATATCTTTCATTGACTGGGTGGATAATCATGCGGTTCCTACCGGTTAGTGGTTATACATTTATTGTATATCTATTCCATATCTTTCATTGACTGGGTGGATAATCATGTGGTTCCTACCGGTTAGTGATTTTATATTTATTGTATATATATTGCATACATTTCATTGACTGGATGGACGACCATGCCGTTCCTTCCGGTTTATGATTTCATATCTATTGTATATTTTTTGTGTATCCTTCACTGACCGTCCGGCTAGTGATTTTTATATTTATTGCACATCTATTGTAAATCTTTCATTGTCTGGATAGATAATCATGCGGTTCGTTCCGATTATTGATTTCATCCATGTACAGCGCTTTTGAACGCACATATCCCGTGTGAAAAGAGCGCTATATAAATGTGGTATAATAATAATAATAATAATAATAATGTCATAATTTCTTACATGAATAAACATCAGGTAATGGGTCAACCCAATACCTGATGAATATGTTAAGTAATGATAAGTGAATCAATATAATTTGCTGAATTTTTATAATAGCATTATGTAGAATCAGATTTATATTATATAGCAAACAGAGCAGAACCTGATCAGATGGCTCCCAAAAGAGTCATCTGGTCTGGTGTATTCTGCATGCAAAGGTGTCAAAAGACAATGTCTATAAGGTAAAGGTTTGATAGTCTTAGTACTTCACCTTTCTAGAATGGGCGCTAATTCTAGCACAAGGGGCTCTGCCTCCAGGTCACTTATCAAGGACAGTACTGCCCTTTGACATAGGACATAGTCTGGATTTTCACCACTCCTGTCAAAAGAAAAAACAAACATAAGAAATGTGGTGAAAATTATTTCCTGAAAAACCCTTTGAAACAATTAACAATGTACAGTGAACCCTCGTTACAATGGAGGTGTTTGTTTCCCTCTTGATTTCAAAATTTTGGAGTTATGGCCCTTTATTGTTTTCATTTTTTTTTAAATTTAGCTTGACAAGCACCAAATCCGACGAGCGTTGGCGCCTCACACGGCTCTTGTTATATATTTTTTTTATTTTGAAAAGTCGATCTTGGATCCTGATGAGAGGCCCAGATACTCATCTGTATTCAAACTGTTTGCAAATGACAACATGAATTTGTCGCAAGTATATGTATGGTGTGTACAACTTGTAATACTGCTGAGTGCTGACTGCGGGCAATCAGATGCTATCTTACCTGCCAAAGCTTATGTTCCATAATGACTGTCTATCTCCCTGACTCAGTCCTCTGACCAGTGTTTTGATATGCTTTGACAACTGACTGGATGCCTCCATGATAGAGGGGAGGCTCAAAACCTGCAGGTGAACATGAAAACATATTTAGACTCTAATCTAGGCTTGATCTGTTTACATACTGTTTCAATAGAAAAATGCACTCTACATGTATATTGTGGTAAAGCTCATATGTGCTTTACACTCTCATCTACACTTTCATGTCAACATATTTCTGCCCCTCCAATTCTACCCACATGTGTATGTATCTCTTCACAAAGTTTCAGGATTGAATTGGTAATAAGACGGGCACTTTCCCTGTTAACCAATTACCTCATGAATATTCATACAGGAGATGACATCATGAATATTAATAAGCTGAATTTTTACAATGTCATATACATTTTTTGCCATGACAGAAACTGTAGAATTAAATCTCTATAATTGAGCATTTGATCTAGGTCTACTCTGTGTGCAAAGTCATTAACAGACGTCTCCATGAGGTAAAGGGTTAAATAATTCTTGGTTTTCAGAAGAGTTATTATTTGGTAGTGACATTAACATTTGTATTATTCTATGTCTGACTTACATCCATGTCCACAAGCCAAAAGCTATTTAACCCTTTACCTGGTGGAAATGTATTTTTATACATTTGCAAACAGAACAGAAATAGATCAGAGAGTTCCTGTAAGAGCTTTCTGATAAAAAAAACCCCATTTCATAACGAAAGAAACTGCATACCTTTTTATTTTGCTGTATGAAGGTATGTACTATTTCTGAGCCTTGTATACAGTCCACCAGTTTTCCCAGTCTTTCTGACGGACAGGTGAGTTTTACAACATCCATTTGTTGGTCATCTGTCAGTTCTTCAGTACTGGTTGCTACTGCTGTCTGGACAAAACTCAGTAAGGAACAGTTATAAAGGGAGGTAAATAAGGTGTTGACTGGAAATGTGCTGTTGCCATCAGATTTGGGAATACTAGGGTAGTCTCCCTTGACACAAAGGTAGCTCCATATCTGTAACAGAAACACAAGTACAACATACAAAATATGGAATCTGAGCTTGGTGTCACCTTAACCCTTCTCTTAAAGAGACAACTTTTTGCACCTGCAAAGTAGGCCCAGATCAGACGGCTTCTGTTGCTTATGACATAATATCTATCTGATTCTACAGTTTCTGCCATGATAAAAACTCCTTATTTCAGAAGCCAGTTAATGAATATTCATGAAGTCAAGAATTCTTGTATAAATATTCATGAATGAAAAGGTTAAACCTGTTTCATAAAGCTTTCTTCCATTTCTTTCAAAGACATGATGTCAAACATCTTGGGTTCTGTTGAATTGTCCTGTTAGTAGTTACTCGTATCTATCTCATCTAAATGCCAGAGCAATTGATAAAGGTGTGTACTCAAATACTAAAACCATCATTTCTCCACCAAACCCTATATTGTAACCATTCTTTAGAATCGTCTTGAAGAGACAATTCTAAAGAGTGGTTATAACATAGAGTTTGGTGGAGAAATAAAGAAGTTATTCTTGAAAATGTTTTAATTTATACATTTTATTTGGACCTCTGAATACACACTGTTTGTACGGATATCCTGGATTCACCTGTAGTGTGCTAAAAGATAACATATCTGCAATTTTACTCTACTTGGGGGATTCTAGATTTCAGTCAAATGCTTTCTATCAATTTTCATTTTTGTGGTCCTGGCATTTTTGCTATGTTCATGTGTCACATTATACTGACCTGACTAGGAACATTCCCACAGACTGGCACCATCAATTGGTTAAAGTAAGCCACATACACTGGGTTAGTCTCGTCCCCTTCTGGTAAACTGGACACAATTGCCTCGAGTAATGCTTTGATTGCTGCCACAGCAGTACACAGTCTGAAATTGATATGCTACCTGTAGAGTATGTAATAAACTTCCAATGTACAGGTTTACACAGAAACAGACAATGTAAACAGTTAATCTCATCTTTACCTCATGATTATTCATGTAAGAAATAATGACATCATGAATATTAATCTTTTCCTCAATAAATATGCCTTTCTACGCCTCTGTAAAAATCACCTGTTGAAACCATTGTGATAAATAAAACATTTGCTCCTATAGGAGCAAATGCTCTATTTATCACAATGGTTTCAAACGATAAAATGCTAAATTTTTCCTTTTCTCTACTTAATGCTCCTTTTTGGTAGATTTATTCAAAGTGGTTGGATCTAAAAATAGCATATGAGGGAATGGGTTAATTAGATAAAAACTAGAGGTTTGTTTTTGTCACAAAAACAGATGTCTCCCCCTCCCATCCTCTTTCCAATTCACAATTGTAATGTCTGTATCTCCAAACTTATCAGGGTCTAATTTTTAAGTCATCAGGGGCAATTACTCCAACATTGTCAGGGAGAGACAATTTAAAAGCCCCGGGTACACAAAAACACATGTTAGTCAACATTCTTGTAAAGATTGGCGACTCTAGTACTAGTGGTTTCAGAGATAATGTGACACAAAGTAAAGTTTCTCTTATTTTAAGGCATAAGGGGCAGTAACTCCACATTTATCAGGGGGAGACAATTAAAAAACCCAGATGCACATAAACTCATGCTGGTGAACATTCCTGTGAAGTTTGGTGACTCTAGCCCTACTGGTTTCAGAGATATGTGCAGCACAAAGTTTCTCTAATTTTAAGTTATCATATCAGGGGCAGTAACTCAAGAATTATCAGGGGGAGACAATTAAAAAAGCCCAGGTGCACAACGACTCATGCTGGTCAACATTCCTGTGAAGTTTGGTGACTCTAACCCTAGTGGTTTTAAAGATATGCATGACACAAAGTTTCTCTAATTTTAAGTAATCATATCAGGGGCAATAACTCCAAAGTTATCAAGGGGAGACAATTCAAAAAACCAAAGAGCAAAACAACTCATGCTTGTGAACATCCTGTGAAGTTTGGTGACTCTAGCCCCAGTGGTTTCAGAGATATGCACGACACTAAGTAAAGTTTGTCTAATTTTAAGTCATCAGGGGCAGTAACTCCAAAGTTAACAGGGGGAGACAATTAAAAAAAACAAGAGCAAAACAACTCATGCTAGTGAACAATCCTGTGAAGTTTGGTGACTCTAGCCCTACTGGTTTCAGAGATACGCGTGACACAAAGTTTGTATACATTTAAGTATTCATATCAGGGGCAATAACTCAAGAATTATCAGGGGGAGACAATTCAAAAACCATAGGTGCACAACAACTCATGCTGGTGAACATTCCTGTGAAGTTTGGTGACTCTAGTACTAGCGGTTTCAGAGATATGCGCGACACAAATTTTTTCTAATTTTAAGTCATCAGGGGCAATAACTCCTAAGTTATCAGGGGGAGACAATTCATAAACCCCAGGTGCACAACAACTCATGCTGGTGAACATTGCTGTGAAGTTTGGTGACTCTAGCCCAACTGGTTTCAGAGATACGCGCGACACAAGTTTATGACGGACAGACAGACAGACAGACAGATGGACGGACGGACGGACGGACAGACAACTCTGGCAAAAACAATATATCTCCCCATAAATGGGGGAGACATAATAATAATGAAGAGCAGACTCTAATCAGATGGCTCCTACAGGAGTCATTTGATTTTAGGTCAACTATGTTTGCAAAGGCGTCAAACGGTGTTTCTAACAAGTAAAGGATTATTCCAAGAACAACCATTAACCCATTCCCTCGTATTGACGCCTCTGCAAAAGTCACCTGTTGAAACAATTGTGATAAATAGAGCATTTGCTCCATGGGAGCAAATACTCTATTTACCACAATGGTTTCAGATCTACACAATTCTAAAATTTTCCTTTTCTCTAGTTAGTGCTCCTTTTCAGTAGATTTATTCAAAGAGGTTGGATCTAAAAATAGCCTATGAGGTTAATAGGGTTCCAGAAGAAGGGTAACCTTAGCATTTTTTATTCTAATGAGGATTACTATGGGTATGGTGGAGAAAAAAGACTTTGCATATGGAATACTTTCCTAAGCTGAAGATCTGCTTCATCAAATCAGAAATGCATTGTCTGAATTATTTGAAAATGATAAAAACCCATAGTAGTTTACAAAGCTATATCTGACAACCCTTCACATTGTGATTAAAACCAACAAAAACAGAGTTGTGGCTGATGGGTAGATGCAGGGATGGAAGGATGGACTTCAGATAAAAGTCAAGCAGTATACAGTAAAACCTCTCTATAACGGCCACTAAATTACATCAAGTATTTTGTGTTAAAGGCAGGTGGCTGCTTAAAGCAAGGTTAAAGTAAAACAGGAGGGTTCTGATTTACTTTCACCTTGCTTTAAGCAGCCACCTGTCCTAAATACCAGCTAATTAACACAATTTAGTAGCTGTTATTGAGAGGTTTTATTGTAGTAATTACATGCCCTAACCATCAAGAAGCATAAAACTACTTACTTGTCCAAAGTAGTAACTGTTGCCTCTACAGTTTCTTGCACAATGGAGGATATCTTTCCTAGTAGCCCAGTTTCATACAGAAGACCTCCTGTCTGTTTCACCACTCTTCTGATACCCTCTGAGCATGCCTGACGAGTCTCTGCCAGAGTATCTCCTAAAACAATACAGACCCTTCATGTGAACAGTAGTACTGGTCACCTAACATTTGCAAAAAAATATACCCCTTCTTCTTCCAAGCAGGGTATTATAATTCAGCTAATAAGTACATGAATATTCATTAGGTAAAATGTCAACATGGAACTACTTTTTACCATTATTTTTATATAGGATGGATATACACTAGAGCCTGTCTTAACCCATTCACTCATAAGCTATTTTTAGATCCAAACACTTAAATAAATCTACCGAAAAGGAGCATTAACTAGAGAAAAGGGAAAAATAAGAATTTTGTAGTTTGAAAACATTGTGATGAATAGAGCATTTGCTCCTATAGGAGCAAATGCTCTATTTATCACAATAGTTTCAACAGGTGATTTTTACAGAGGCATATAAAGGCGTATTTACGGAGGAAAGGGTTAAGCGGCTATCAAAAAGAGGTCTAATTATTGGTTTGTAAGGCAGGTGGTAGCTTAATGCAGGTCAAAAGTAATGCAGAAATCTCTTTTTGACGGGCATTAAGCAACCAGCTGCTTAAGACTCATATGTTCAATATGCTTAGGATAGGTTCTTCTGTAATGACAATACACATACAGTAAAATCTCACTAATTCCAACAAACAAGTATCATTGTCTATGTTTAACCCTTTCCTCCATGAATACGCCTTTCTATGCCTCTGTAAAAGTCACCTGTTGAAACCATTGTGATAAATAGAGCATTTGCTCCTATAGGAGCAAATGCTTTATTTATCACAATGGTTTCAAAATACAAAGTTCAAAAGTTTTCCTTTTCTCTAGTTAGTTCTCCTTTTCAGTAGATTTATCCAGTGGTTGGATCTAAAAATAGCCTTTGAGGGAATTGGTTAAGACAAATGGCGGCTTAATACAGGGTGAATGTCATGTAGAAAGCTCCTCTATGAGCTTTCTGCATGACTTTCACCTTGTATTAAGCAGCCATCTGCCTAAAAATTCTCTATTCTTCTTTACTAAAAGTTTGAAAAGGTTTTACTGTAGTTGCGTTTTTATAACTGGCATTGTTGAAGCCAATTTCATTGAGCTTACCTGTAATATTGTACTGATTGTACAGAGAAAGTTGGAACAGTGTGAGCAGGAGCTGATTTCCATAATCCATATGAAGACTGGCCTGAAACAATGATGGAAAATCATTGTTTAATATCCTTTCAGCAAAATAATCTTCTACATGAATGATATCACAACGAATTAAACACTTTCAATGTAATCCTTTATACAACTATATTCTAGGGAAAAAATGCTGTCTCAAGACAAATACAGTAAAAACTCGATTATTCGAACACTCAAATACGTACCATTATTGATCTTTAACACAGGTAGCAGCTTATAATGCAGGGTGAAAGTCATGCAGAAAGCTCCTCAAGGAACTTTATGCATGACTTTCACTCTCCATCAAGCAGTCACTTGCCTACAAAGACATAAATTCGTAGTATCGAGTTTTTACTGTAACTTCATTTTCTTTCAAAAGACTTAACCCCCAATACTTAAAAGATGCCTTTGCATACAGAGCAGACCCAGAAGCCATCTCATTAGGGTTTGCTCTGTTTGCTAAATGTATTTAAAACTGATTCTAAAGTTTCTGTCATGGCAAACAGTTCCCTTGTTTATGTACCATGATAAAAATTCAATCTATGAATATTCATGGAGTTTCTAACATAAGTATTCTTCATTTACAGGGTTAAGCCTTTCCTCCATAGAAACGCCTTTCTACGCCGCTGTAAAACTCATCTGTTGAAACCATTGTGATAAATAGAGCATTTGCTCCTATAGGAGCAAATGCTCTATTTATCACAATGGTTTCAAACTACAAAATTCTAAAATTTTCCTTTTCTCTAGTTAATGCTCCTTTTCGGTAGATTTATTCAAAGTGGTTAGATCTAAAAATAGTCTATGAGGAAATGGATTAAGTACAATGTCTAACATCTTAGATGCTGATGAGACACCCAGCTACTCTCTGACTATAATAAGATATTGTGAAATGAATGATATTAGTGAGTGATTCAATTCCTTTTGAACTGATCAAAGATATTTGACACTCTCTTCCAAGAGGCAACCTCTGATCAGGGTCTGCCCTGTTTGTCATTCAAAATTCCCTTTCAAACCTTAGAGTTAAAGACAAATTTCCTTGAATATTTCCTCCTTACATGCAGTTAACCTTTTGTGATTAGTAACCAATGACTTCATAGTAACTGCAATGAGTTGTAACCCTTACCTCATATTTGCTGTAAAAGTTACAGGCAGCTTTGGCAACAAAGCCTGCTAGCCGGTCTGTCCTGTCACCCACTACATCCTGACTCAAACCGTCCACAATCTGTAGCAATATCTGGAGTACATTCTCCACACAGTTCTGTTGTATCATCAAATCTGAAACAAAATCAGTCATTAAATTTTAGCATTGTGACAATATTACCTTCACACTGTATACCCTGGTCAGAGGCAACATGCAATACTGCAGCTTATCAAGGTCTGTTCTGTTGCCAAACCCAAGGAGAAGTCAGTTTCTTAAAGTTTAATCCTTTACCTCATGTATATATATGTGAGAAAAAAGAGTTTATGAAATAAAATATGAATTATCATAATGGCATATGAACATCAAATTTTTTGAATTGTAGAATCAGATCTAAATTATTTCATTAGCAAATTGAGCAGACCCTGATCAGATGGCTCCTAGAGGAGCTGACAGATCTAGGTCTACTCTGTTTGCAAAGGCATAGAAAGGCATCTCCATCATGTGAGGAGTTGTAATCCAGATCTGCAATAAACAAATATTGAAACTACATGAAAAGTAGAACCTCTCTAAAGCAATTACTAAACCCTTTCCTCCATATGCTATTTTAGGCCCAACCTCTTTGAATGAATCTACCCGAAAGGAGCATTTACTAGAGAAAAGTAAAATTTTTAGAATTTTGTAGTTTGAAACCATTGTGATAAATAGAGCATTTGCTCCTATAGGAGCAATACTCTATTTATCACAATGGTTTCAACAGGTGATTTTTACAGAGGCATAGAAAGGCATATTTATGGAAGAAAGGGTTAATAAACTAGACATCGGTGTCTTTAAAATTAAGTGGTTATTTAACCATTCCCTTCATATAAGCGCTTTTTCACGCATTTGCAAACAGAGTAGGCCCAGATAAGATGGCTCCTATAGGAGCCGTCTGATCAGGGTCTGCTCTGTTTGCTTATGGTATAATATAGATATCATTCTACAGTTGCTGCCTGAACCAAAACATCCTGTGTACAAATCGAGGGCTTGGTGCAAAACTATTCTAACTCCTTCACAAAGTGAAGTAGTTAAAATAGTTTTGCACCAAGCCCTTGAAATGCCATCGTAAAAAATCAGCTAATAAATATTCATGATGTTGTTATTCCTTCCATGAATATTAAACAAGGAAAGGATTAATACAGGACAAAAGTAATGCAAAAAGCTCCTATTTGAGCTTTCTGCATAACTTTCATCCTGCATTCAGTTACCAGATTTTACTGTATATGCATTCGCTATATGACCTCTAATGAATGTTTACCACCTACCTCCGCTGTCAGTCCGCGTGTTCAGCAACAGTGTGAGAATAGACAGACTGTGGTCTATTTCAGTGGTCAGTTCGTCCATCTCCATGGCAGCAGACACTGCCTGTATCCTGCTGACCAGTCTGTCACTGAATTTGTTGCTCTGTATCCAGTCTCGCACTGGCTGGCTCACTCTTGAGAGACTGAATAGCTTTTCAAACAGAATGTACTCTGCTTCAGAGTCTGTGCAATCCTAAAAATGAACCATAAAAATCTTTAAAAATTCTGCCTATTATTGTATTAACCAATTTCCTAAAAAAAAAATATTCAGTTAAGAAATAATGACTATATGAATATGAATAAGCTGAATTTAATAATGACATTATGAAGGAAGTTTTTTTTTACCATGATTGAAACCCCAGAATCAGATTTATTTAACCCATTCCTCCATAAATATGTCTTTCTATGCCTTAGTAATAACCACTTCTTGAAACCATTGGGATAAATAGAGCATTTGCTCCTATAGGAGCAAATGCTCTATTTTTATCCCAATGGTTTCAAACTACAAAATGATAAAATTTTACTTTTCTCTAGTAAATGCTCCTTTTGGGTAGATTCATTCAAGGAGGTTGGGTCTAAAAATAGCCTATGGAGGAAAGGGATAATATCATATAAAGCAAACACAGCAGACCTTGATCAGACAGCTCCTACAGGAGCAGTCTGATCTGTTGTTTTTTCTGTTTGCAGATGCATAGAAAAATGCATTTCAATTTGGAAAAGGATTAATGCATCTGTTAAACAAACGGATATAGTTTATTGAGGACATTTTCAATGTTTGTATATTTTCGACGTTTTAAATTTACTAGTCAAATTTAAAATACTGGCCCCTGTTGCTAGTTTTCAGGCAAAACCTATATGTATAACCATTTCTTCCAAGACCAATCTAACAGTTATACATAATATGTAAAGACAACCAAATCTAAGATAATAGTTGTCATAATTCGTTAAAAAGCAAATTTGCTGAATTGATATCCCCTACCAACCAAATGGCAGAGAAAAAGGTTAAGTTTTTTGGCAAATAAAGGGCCATAACTCAAATGTTCCAAGATCAAAGCGATTGATACTTGCAGGGCCGCAGTTTCATATGGTGCTTAACATTTACACAAACCCAACTCCAAACTGTTTCGGAGTCTCCACATATGCACAGACGGATAATGCTAAAACTATATCCCTCCACCTACGGCAGAGAATAATAAACACTAACAAGCTACAGAAGTATTTACTCTAACCTACATTAAATTTATCACCAAGGGCAAGTTTTACAAAAAAACACCATGACTAAATGATTGTACATCCTTATGAAAACTGCTACTATTCGCATTGCCAAAATTGTCATATGGTACTGTACGAGCATTCCTCCATGCCAACTTCATGCAACAGAAATTATCGTAAGCTCTATCATATGATAATTGCAACATCTAGTTGTGATCACTGTGTTAGAACTTACGATAATTTCAGTTGTATAGTAAAACCTCTCTATAACGGCCATGAAATTGTGTTAATTAGTTGGTATTTAAGGCAGGTGGCTGCTTAAACCAAGGTGAAAGTAAAACTGAACGCTCCTATAGGAGCATTCTGTTTTACTTTCACCTTACTTTAAGCAGCCACTTGCCTTTAACACAAAATACTTGATGTAATTTAGTGGCCGTTATAGAGAGGTTTTACTGTATGACCTTTTGTAAGATAGTGTCCCATAACTCTTACCTGAAACAATTTCTCTAGTAAAGTTGACACTGACTCCTTATCTAATACTGGTATAAACAAGCAAACAATCTGGACTAAATGAGTGAACGCCTCTGATGTATCATCAGCACCTTTCCTCTCCTGTAAATTCTTCAACCAAGGTATGCATATCTCAAACACAAAGTAATGTGAGGTTGTTTCCGTGGCAACCTCTCCATGGCAACATTCTATAACTCTGCAAACTGTTTCCTCTGAAGAGTCCAGTTCCAACAACTGAGAAAATATCTTCAAATGTGCTGTGCTAAAGTGTTTATGAGCCAATTCAAAGGTCAGCAATATAACATCTTGTATAAATACTTTGGCACTATTCCCTATGTCTGCCCTTTGTAGTTCTTTCTTAACTGACTTTTCACTGATAACTCCATCTCCAGCATCTGTGTCTGTAATATTTTTGAATCTCACTTTTCCTTGTTTTTGTTTGGCTACATCTGCCTCTGGATAAAACAGGTATTTAACAAGGTAGACAAGTCTCTCCTCAAAGTTACTTTCCCCTGATAGCTCTTTAGAAGAAGACAAATTTAGTTCTACATTTTCCTTCAGCTGAGACCAGAACTGTGAAGCTGTCTGTTTGCCAGCTGGGTTTTGTCCCAGCTCTAGGCCTGCTAGCAGATTTCCCAGCATTCCATACAGAGGTGAGTGATACAGAGGGGAATTATTCTCAAGAAGTGAAGCTTCAACGACTGGCAGAACCTGAAACATCAAGATATGTGTTAGTAACCAGGAAGCTAAACACCCACCCCCACCCCTCCAACACAGTACGCTCTTCTGTATCTGTACCACCCTTTACTCCATAAATATGCTTATCCACGCATTTCATGATTTGCAAACAGAGCAGATCCAGATCAGACGGCTCTTGTATTTGCTTATGAAATAATATAGATGTGATTCTAGTTTCTACCACGGCAAAAAATTCCTGTGACCATGTGCAATAATAAATATTAATTTCTATTCAAGATATCATTATTTCTTATATGAATATTCATGTAGTAAAGGCTAAATGACTAAGCAACCACTAAAAGAATAAACTCAGTCTTAAAAAAAAGCTGGAAGTTGCTTCATGGATAATGCAGTATGGAAATAATGTAGAAATATTTCCATTCTGTATGTCTTATGAAAAATACAATTAAGATTTCTTTTGAGTGGCAGCTTAACCCATTTCCTCATAGGCTATTTTTAGACCCAACCTCTTTGAATGAATCTACCCAAAAGGAGCATTTACTAGAGAAAAGGAAATGTTTTAGAATTTTGTAGTTTGAAACCATTGTGATAAATAGAGCATTTGCTCCTATAGGAGCAAATGCTCTATTTATCACAATGGTTTCATAAAGTGTTTTTTACAGAGGCGTAGAAAGGCATATTTATGGAGGAAAGGGTTAAACCTTTACCTGATGAATATTCATGTTAAGAAATAATGACATCATAATATTAAATTTTTTATAATGGCAGACATTTTTTGCCATGACAGGGATAGTAGAATCAGATTTATATTATTCCATATGCAAACAAAGCATACCCTGATCAGACGGTTCTTACAGGAGCCATCTGATCTGGGTCTACTCTGTTTGCAAAAGCATGATAAAGTTCCTCTATTAAGTAAAGTGTTAAGAGAGAATTTACTGTACCTGATCCATGAGTATGTGTGTGGCTGTGGGCATGGCCTCAGTCTGTTTGATGAAATAACGGGCACACTCCATATAGGCCTTCACTGCTGCCCCACTCTCACTAGGACTGTTCCGCAGGGCACCAGTGCCAAGTCTGGATAAGGAGATAATATTTTATACAATCATGACATGAGATAAATGTATCTACTGAATATTTCTAACAGTTTAAAAATGCCTAAAGAAGTCCTCTGATCAGGGTCCATGCTTATAAAACTTTTAGTTGAGTCTGAGTTCGTTCTCAAGTTTTTGATTTCAGAAATTTCTATGAAACATACAAAAACTTATCATTAACAGAACAGTCAACACTTATGGCTCTTTGAAACTTACCCAGTTCTGAAACTTTCAAAAAAATCATTCAGGAATTTTGATTGATCAGGAAACAAAGCACAAGGTATCCTGCTGAGCAATGGGAGAAGACTTGGTCCAATAACAACAGCATTTCCATGGCAACCAGTTTCTAAGACAACCTTCAGCTTTGGCCAGAATCCTTTTTGTACATTTACATGTTTCCAGCATTCCTGTATATTACAATAAAACCTCTATAAAATGGACACAGTATGAATGATAGGTGGCTGCTTAACCAATTCCTCCATACATACACCTTTCTACGCCTCTGTAAAATTGACTTTTTTGGAAATCATTGTGATAGATAGAGCATTTGCTTCATAGGAGTAAATGCTCCACCACAATGGTTTCAAAACTACACAATTCTATAATATTCTTTATCTCTAGTAAAAGCTCCTTTTCGGTAGATTTATTCAAAGAGATTTATCAGGGAATGGATTAAAGCAGAACAAAAGTAATGCAGTCAGCTACTACGAAAGCTTTTTGATTTACATGTACTTTCTTCCTGCATCAGGGCTCTACATTAACAGTTGTCCTATTGCCCATGGCAACCTAGAAGTTGGTTGGGACAACCTCTTTGCCCCACTGGTTGTCCGACTGGGCAACCAGAAAATTTGTAGTGAGATGTAAACCAAAATAATTCTAATCCTGAAGCTAAATCTACCAATGAAAAAAAATTAAAAAATTATGAACAAAAATGTAAGTGTAGTTTTCTTCTGAATTTGCAGGGTTATTACTTATGGTAAGAAATACAATTCCATATTTGGGCAACCTAAAAACTGGTTCGGACAACTAAATTTCAAGCAACTAGCCCAAATTGGCAACCACATTCAAAAGTTATTGTAGAGCCCTGTGCATTAAGGTATCTCCTGTCTTAAAACCCTCTCTTCTGCAGATGTGCCTTTTAACACCTTTGCAAACAGAATATAAGCCATCTGGTCAGGGTCTGCTCTGTTTGTTTATGGAGTTTATGCCATGACCAAAACAAAAATTCTCAATATTCATACATACACTATTTCTTATATTAAAGTTCATGGAATAAAGTGTTTATACCAAGAATCATACTCTTTTTAATGGAGTCCTCTGTAAAGATTTTAAATACTACTTATTGTTTAAAAGTCCATTTTTAATTCAGTTTTTATGTAATCAGCTGTTTTATTTCAATAAAATGACCTACCTCTGAGAAGTTAACCAATGACAAAGCAGCCTCCCATAGATAGGTACAAATGGCTGGGTCTTTCTCATCTAGATTGTGCATTATCATTGGTGCCATCTTGTTGACATACTGGGCAGACAACTCTGGTACATTCTGACACAATCCTGCCAAACAACAGAACATAGCACCCCGCACCTGAAATATACATTGGTAAGAATTTACCTAAAAGTCATGAAAAAACACAGAAAATGGACCGTTTAACCCTTTCCCTGTTCTATGTTTATTCTAATTTCAATACCTAATGAAATTAAACTGAAATATGGAAGGTGGAACAGTGTAGCCAATTTAGAAAGTAAAGAAACAGATCTTTCAAATTCCATTAGCAAACAGAGCAGACCCTGATCAGATGGCTCCTATAGGAGCCATTTGATCTGGGTCTACTCTGTTTGCAAATGCCTGAAAACACGTTTATATGAGGGAAAGGGTTAAGAGATGAAGATCTGTAAATTCTTAAATGCTTATACAGTATAACTTGGTTTATCCGACACCTGACTTTACCGACAACCTGATATATCTGACAGCACTCTTTGGTCCCGAAAATTTCCTTATTTATTCTATATGCTTAAAACCTGCTTTTAACGGAACCTGCTCTATCCGTTATCCGACACTGTTTGGTGGTCCCAATGTGATAAATGCAGTGTTTTTCACACATGCATATCAGACACAGTCTTTGATAGGATCGCGCATGGCTGAGCGTCTGCTCACCCTGATTGATTGAGCAGTTATTGGGCCGCCTCATTTTGAGGACAGGCTAAACCCATAACTACAGGTAATTGTCTCAATAATGTTAGGTATAACCTCGACCTGAATAGCATTTGCCGAATAAAATTTGCTTTACTTATCCAGTCAGGTTTAGGTGATATACTTAGTATGTATGTGTCTTTCAAAATGGAAGGATCATCTGTTGGAAAAAGAAAGCATCATGCAAGGGATAACCGTCGTTTCTACAGACTTAAACATATACTGATATCAGCAGTAGCATGAAAAACATGTTTACCCTTTACACTCTATCAACATTTATATAAGAAATAATGACATTATGACTATCAATTAGACAATTCTTTTAAAATTGTATATGAACACAAGTAGTTTTAACCATGACAGAAACTAGAATCAGTTCCATACAGAGTATATATTTCATACACAAGCAGAGCACACCTTGATCAGATACATTTAGCTCCAACACGAGATGTCTAACCTGGGTCTAATCTGTTTGCAATGGCGTATTTATGTAGTATAAGGTTAAGATAGCTGCAAATGTGATCGTTTTGCTCAAACATTATGCTTGTTGTTTTAGACAACCCTAAAAAATACTTTATGAATAATAATGTTGAACTTTGATATCTTGAACTCAGATAACTCAAACTTAGGGATAACTCGAATAAAAGTTAGGTCTGTCCAAAATTTACACTACAGAATTGTTCAAAAATATATCGCTACACATATCTAGAAACACATATGATAGCTAAATGCAGGTCGAAAGTAATGCTGAAAGCAGGAGCTTTCAGCATTACTTTAGACCTGCATTAAGCTGTGAACTTGAGAAATTGATCAGATTAGAAATCAGATGACTCGAACCTCTATTATCTCAAAGTAATTTGTATGGTCCCTTGAAGTTCGAGATATCGAAGTTCAACTGTATATATTATATCAATGTTTATAATGGCATATAAACACAAGAACCTATTGCAGCAACAAAAACTGCAGAGTAAGATCTTCATTATACCATGAGCAAATACAGCAGATCCTGATCCTGACAGCTCTCTGATCTGAGTCTACTGTGTCTGCAAATGTGTAATGCATCCCAAACAGGTAAAGGGTTAACCCTTTCCTCCATAAATACGCCTTTCTACGCCTCTATTTTATTTATTTATTAAGTTAAGTTACATTATGAAACCATTGTGATAAATAGAGCATTTGCTCCTATAGGAGCAAATGCTCTATTTATCACAATGGTTTCAATACTACACAAATCTAACATTTTCTTTTTCTCTAGTTAATGCTCCTTTTTGGTAGATTCAGTCAAAGAGGTTGGGTCTAAAAATAGCCTATGGAGGAAAGGTTCATAAAATGATTGTTAATGTATTCTTACCATGCTGACTTTACTCTTGGCATGCTTCCAGAATTTAGGATTATCCAGGAGACCTGTAATTTGCTGGGTGAGAGACTCGCTTTGATTGGCTGAAAGGCTTGTCAACAGTTTCCTGATGGCCAATAGGGAAGAGGTTAACACTCTGTTATACTTGTTCTCCATATCCTCTGGTTCTGTGGTCCTGTAAAGGTAACAAAATGCTTTACTAGATTTGTAACACACATATCGGAGTACTACTTGTCTATTTAACCTTTTGAATGCTGAATTGTCATAGTGGAATGATCCATCAATGTAAAATAGTAGAGTCCATTCAGTATAAAAGGTCTGAATTTACAACAGATTTGAATGACCAACAGTGCAGATCCTGAATCTACACTATTTGAAAACGCCAGTTAACTCATTTCCCGGATTTACATGGTTTAACCCATTGGTGCCCACGATCCCATATATGGGACTATCAATTTCAATATAAAACAAAACGAAATTGAAAATTAGGTCAGGCATCCCTTAGACTAATCCAATACATGTATATAAACATGAAAGAGTCCACTAGATGCAAATGGGTTAATTTCAATCCCATATTAAACATTTTAAAAACAACGATCAGAAAGTCAAACACTTTAGATTTAAACAGTTCGCCACAGTCTCTGCAAAAATGTTGTAAGTAGTTAAAGCAAACAGTATCATTCTGAGCTTTAACCCATTCCCTCAAATTGACGCCTTTTGACGCCTCTGCAAAAGTGCCCTGTTGAAACCATTGTGATAAATAGAGCATTTGCTCCTATAGGAGCAAATGCTCTATTTATCACAATGGCTTCAAACTACAAAATGTTTCCTTTTCTCTAGTTAATGCTCCTTTTCAGTAGATGTATTCAAAGAGGTTGGATCTAAAAATAGCCTATGAGGTGATGGGTTAACTGTGTTTTTTACGTTAAGTTTTCTGTGCAGCAAACTGGGTATTAATGCTCAAGAACATTGGAAACTAGTTCAAAATCTTTCACAAAACTATTGTAATACTTTAACTCTTTACCGAACCCTTTCCCTGTTGAATATTCATGTAAGAAATAATAACATTATTTATTACCTGAAATGTTATAATAGTATACTATATGTACACAGGGTGCTTTAGTACTGCAAGAAACTTTTGAGTCAGATCATTGATAATTTCATAAACAAACAGAGCAGACCCTGATCAGACAAGTCCTACAAGTATGGGTCTACTCTGATTGCAATGGCATGAAGAAACATTTGTATGAGGGAAAGCATCAATACATATTCATGCAAGTATCCGCCAATAATGAATATTTATTTAATTCTAATCTTAAACAAATGAAATAATAAATGTGTCACCAAAAATAGAAACAAATAAGCAAACAGAACAGACTCTGATCAAACAGCTATTTAAGAACTGTCAGATCATGGTTTAGTCTCTTTCAAAGACATAAAAAAGATGGGATTATAGAGTAAAGGATTAATAAACATACTTACTTAGGATCAGATAGGGTCTGCTGTGTATGTGTAACCAGATTTTCTGTCAGAAACTGCAAGGAAACAACATTATTACTGTAAAGCAAACAAAATCATTTCTTTATCCTTTTCACCCATGAATATCTATGTAAGAAATAACGATGTTATGCATACATATATTTATTAACTAATTTTTATAATAGCAAATGAACAAAGTTTGGCCGATACAGAAACTGTAGAACCAGATCTATATTATTATTTCATATAAAGCAGACAGAGTATACTCTGATCAGATGGATTCTACAGGAGATGTCTGATCTAGGTCTGTGTTTGCAAAGGTGGGAAAAGATGTTTATAAATATCAGGTATTAAAAATGTCCTGTGGTAATGTACAGTCTATATATCTTAATCAAGAACAGTAAAGCTTAACAAGATACTTCATAAATATTCTTGTCAGAAAAAATGACTATGAATATTGATTAATCAATTTTTATAGTGTCATGTGAACAATCGAAAGTTTGCCCTGGCAAAACTGTAGAATCAGACCTGTATATTTCATCTACATTATTTCATAAGCAAACAGAGCAGACCCTGATCAAACTGCTGCTGCAAGAGAAATCTGATCTGGGTCTACTTTGTCTGCAAAGGTGTTAAGGTATGCATCTCTGAGTTAACCCATACCCTCATATTGATGCCTTTTGACACCTCTGTAAAAGTCACTTTTGAGACCACTGTGACTAATAGAGCATTTGCTCCATATATTGGAGAAAAAATAAAGCAGAATACTGTTTATCAGTATTCCATGTTATTTTAGTGACCATAAATCAGTACAAGGGAAGTAAGTCTTGTCAATCAGTACAAGGGAAGTAAGTCTTGTCAATAGTAGAAGTCTAAAAATAGATTTAATCTGCATCAGCAGTTGTGACGTCATGGAGTCATGTGACCATAAGTACATGTTTTGAATTGTATACAGAGTGATAGAAACAACTATGGGAAAGAACTTATCTAGACTCCTGATTGGTCCATAGAATAATCCCAAAATGTCATTGGTCAGTTGGTAAGTATATATAGAAGCACATGCTAGCACATGTTCAGTTTGCCCTTGAAGCTTCTGAAGAGACTTAGAGATTTTTAAGCATCCCACCCACCACACCCTCCTTTATCACATTCATAGTCATAATTGGTTCTTTCAGAGTGAATGTAGATATCAATTAATAACACTCTTATTCACACACAAGATAAACAAGAGCACTGTGTGCTGGTGCTGGTTCTCGTCTGTCGAGAGATCTTAAAATTTTATTTATTACGGCCACTAAGGGGCATAATTTTGATAACAAATTCTGAGCTTAGGAGATATAGCAAGTTTACAGAGTTACTTAGAAAGTTTATAAGAGTTGTGGCCCTTTGTCAGTTTGTAGCCTTTGTGATGGTAAGCAGGTGTGAGATTTCATAAGATTTGCTTAAATGTTTTTAAAACAATAGCAAATGTAAGTATTTTGTTCATCTTTTTTAAAATTCGGTTAAAAGTTCAGAGGTCAAGTTCAAACGTTCAAAAATCTAACATTGATGGAAAGGCCTGGCAACAAAGGATTCAAAGTTGAAATATGAGAGCCTAGTTGGTTACAGTTTCAAAATGACAAACATCAAAAATATAAAAAAAAGAAAAAAGTTTCCCCAAGTCTGTAAAGGGGCATAATTCAAAAAAGAGCTGACACGGGACAGCGCATCCAACTATTCTCAGTATTGTTAGAGTAAAAATGCGTGATGGTGGACTGGAATGGTGTCCAAAAATACTAGAAAGAAGTAATCAAAGCCTTAGCAAAAAAATGTCTTTGATGTTATTCAAGATGTAGGACCTCTTTACAATCTTTAGAGAAAAGAAAAACCCAAGTTAAAAAGGCCAATAATTCTGTTAAAAATTCTGTTATGGGTTATTTTCCCAGTTTCAGGGCTTTATGTCCAGGGGTTGTATAAATAAGTGGACCTTGTGAGGGGCTTTAACCAACAATTCTAAGTTAAAAAGGGCCATAAAACCTTAACCAAAAATTTTAATTTAAGAAGGGCCATACTTCTGTCAAAATGCTTGACAGAACTATGTACTCTTGCATACAGAGTACAGATGAAGCCTGTGATGCTGAACAGGTGTTCCAAGGCTCTAAGCTTTATCTCAAAGGGTTATGTAAATAAGTGGACTTTAACAAAAACTTTAACCAGGGATTCTGGGTTGAATTGTGCTATGGTTCTGTCGGAGTGCTTGACAGAGCTATGTGCTATTGCCTACAGATGAAGCTTGTGATGCTGAACAGATGTTCCAAGTTTCAAAGCTTTATCTCAAAAGGTTATGTAAAAGTTGGACCTTACTCTTTGCTTAAGAAGTTCTTACATTTTGTAAACAGATTTAACATTGAGGAACTTAAGATTCTGCCAGGATTTTGTATATAATTTCAGAATGTACACATGGAGGTCTGATGGACAGTATTTCTACCAAGCTCCGGCATCACTTCCTTTCCAAAGCCAGCGCTGACAATGCAATTCCATGGATTAGGACCATACAGAAAACAGAATTATTCTAACATTGACTGATCTGAGCTTTTTAAGTATTTGTTCGTGGAAAGCAGAGAAAAAGTTTAATTAGCTGCCTAAGACATAAAGAACTTATAAACATTCATACTTGGCTGAAGTTTTCAAGAACAAGAAGTGACTTTATACTATAGATGCATTACCTACAAGGCTGAACTCGAATAAATAGTCTAATATTTAATTTTTCATATTGTCGTGTCGGAAATTCTAGTGAAGCTTTGGCCTGCTGAAGGGAGGTAACCCATTATAATAAAGTTCCATAACAATTTCATGCTAATAATAATTTGCCTTTCCTTGATAGAGGGAATAACAAACCATCTCAAGGAGCTGCACGGCAAATTGGTGATAGCAAAATTTCATGGCTGCATAGTCTGCCTTCCTAGATGGAGGGAATTGCATAACGGTTGCTACGTATAATGGTTGCATACAATATATACGTTTGGTTGCATGGTTGCAGGTTGCAATTAGGAGGCAGGGTGTTCTTGTCCTTACTTTTAGTGTGCATGCACCCGCGTACCCTCCTAATGTTGGTTGCTGAATATGATGCTTGCATACAGTAGATATGTTTGTTTGCAAAATGAAAATCAAGGTAACGGTTGCTAAGTCTGATGGTTGCATACAGTATTTACGTTTGGTTGCATGGTTGCAATTAGGAGGCAGGGTGTTCTTGTCCTTACTTTTAGTGTGCAGGCACCTGCGTACCCTCCTAATGTTGGTTGCTGAATATGATGGTTGCAAGCAGTTTAAACGTTTGCAAAATGAAAATCAAGGTAACCGTTGCCTAGTCTGATGGTTGCATACAGTATATATACGTTGGTTGCATGGTTGCAATTAGGAGGCAGGGTGTTTGTGTGCAGGCACCTGCGTACCCTCCTAATGTGTGTAAAGTTTACGCATGACTGGTGGTGAAAGACAAAACGTGCTTGCAGCAGTTAATAGTATACCAGTAATACTGTACTGAATAATTGTCTCTTCAGGTAACCTCCTTTCCGTGGCCAAAGCTTTGCTAAATATAGTCTGACTTGGACTGAACCAGGCAGACTCTTTCCGTCACGGCCAAAACTTCCCATCCAATATGTTGGTATAATAAGAAGTGTAAAATAAAGAAATAATCAATACCTAGTATATAGATGTTTGTGTTTGTATAATGGTCATCTTAAAATAAATGCTCTGTTTATCACAATAGTTTCAAAACTACAAAATTCTAAAATTTCCCTTTTTTCTAGTAAAATCTCCTTTTTGGTAGATTTATTCAAAGAGTAGCCTATGAGGGAATGGGTTACAATGTTAAATCAGAAATCCATGGAAAACCATTTTATTATTCTAGCATAATTTCAGTGTTTCATTCATTTACCTCCATTATACTCTGTTTACAGAATACCAAAGCTTCTATTTGTTTAGCTGGTGGGAAAGCATTCTGAAAGGCTAGCTGTGCAGCACTGGCAACAGTAGGGTATGTGTCACACTGACACAACAGCCACGCCCCCATAAGACTTTTGATGTATGGTGCCAAGTTTCGTTTGACTCTGAGGACAAGGGCTGACATGGCTTGCTGGGTTGCTTCTCTTACTCTGTAGTCAATGTCCTAAAAGAATATATTCATGTAATGTTTCCAGTAGCATTTCTTCTATTTAACATGTAGTATGTTAGTCCAAAACCTAAATTATGAACATGCATGTAAGAAATAAAATAGTAATGGATAATAACAAGCTGAATTTTTATACAGTAAAACCTCTCTACAACGGCCACTAAATTACATCAAGTATTTTGTGTTAAAGACAGGTGGCGGCTTAAAGCAAGGTGAAAGTAAAAGAGAACGCTCCTATAGGAGCATTCTGTTTTACTTTCACCTTGCTTTAAGCAGCCACCTGCCCTAAATACCAACTAATTAACACAATTTAGTGGTCGTTATAGAGAGGTTTTACTGTAATTGCAATATGAGTAAGGGAATATTTCAACGTGGCTCAAACTATTTGACACTGTGGGTAAATTAGTGGTAATCTCTGCAAACAGTTCAAAAGAAGATGAGATGTCAAGTGACTCAGCTTCTCTTCAGAATCTTAACTGCTTAACTCTTTCCTCCATAAATACGCCTTTCTACGCCTCTGTAAAAATCACCTGTTGAAACCATTGTGATAAATAGAGCATTTGCTCCACAGAAGCAAATGCTCTCTTTATCACAATGGTTTCAATACTATATCATTCTAAAATGTTCCTTTTCTCTAGTTAATGCTCCTTTTTGGTAGATGTATTCAAAGAGATTGGATCTAAAAATAGCCTATGAGGGAATGGGTTAACATGCATCCGATGCTCTTTATGAGATTTTGATTTAGTTAATGTTCTCTGAAATTTGAAGCAGAGTTTTTTTTTTGTTTATTTTCGCATAGTGTTCAAATGGTAAATTGTGAAACACAATGACATTCTTTTTATAATTAACTATTTACTTGATGAATATTCATGAAAGAGCAGAAAGACTCTGTCGTTATGAAAGAAATTTAAATCTTGGGATCAATGCAACTTATTGACATGGTAAAGAGGAGAGAATCAGTTCTTTAACATACATTTGTATATATGTGAACAGAGCATACCCTGATCATAGTTTCTGTCTGATCTAGGTTTACTCTGTATGTGAAGCTCGTCTAGCTGCTGTAGGATCTAGGTTTACTCTGTTTGCAAAGGCATAAAAAGGTGGGATTATCATGTACACAAGTACACGGTTAATCTGGAAATTATATGTAAACTACCGCTTGCAGAATAATAAGCCCCAACTGTAGTGGAAACAATTTGACTTCTGACCTTAATCATTTCCCTAATGAACATTTACGTGTGAATTGGTCACTTCATGAATATTCATTATTATGTAAAAAAATTGTAAGATAAAAACTGCAGGATCAGATCTATATAATTCCATAAGCAAACAGAGCAGACCCTGATCAGATGGCTCCAACAGGAGCCATCTGATCAGGGTCTACTCTGTTTGCAAATGTATGAAAAGCATGACTTTAAGGGAAAGGGTTAAAAAATATTTAAAATCATGATCCTTACCATAGATATTTTATTGTAAGTCCTTGGCCAAAATGGTAGCGTAGCCTTTAAGCATTCATCTGACTTTTCTTTGCAAATTTCAGTAAACTCTTGCAGACCCTGAAAATAAAAAGAATAAACAATTAAACACACTAAATGAATTTTCACTGGAAAACGTATTTCACAGACAGGTGTCAATACACATGCATGATAACAGCATTATCTGACGTGAAAATAAGCTTAACTCTTAACCCTTTCCCTGTTGTGTATTTATTACAAATTTCAATACCTACTGAATATTAATAGACAAAATAATTATAATGAAATGTGCAAGGTTGAAGACTGTATCCATTTTTTAAACTTAAGAAACAGATAGATCTATCAAATTTCATTAGCAAACAGAGCAGATTAGATGGCTCCTATTCGAATATATATTAGCTTGTATTCTATAATGGTATATAAACACAGGGCTTATTCACGTTATTGGCCACATCTGAAACTGTAGAATCAGATCTATATATAATTTCATAAGTAACCAGTTCAGACAATGATCAGATGTCTCCTGCAGGACCTGTCTGATCTGGGTTTACTTTCACTGAAAAGGCATCAAAAGCACTTTTATCTTGTAAAGGGTTAATCCTTTCCTCCATAAATACGCCTTTCTACTGTACGCCCCTGTAAAAGTCCCTTTTTGAAACCATTGTGATAAATAGAGCATTTGCTCCTAAGGAGCAAATGTTCTATTTATCACAATGGTTTCAGAACTACAAAATTCTAAAAAAAAATCCTTTTCTCTAGTTAATGCTCCTTTTGGTAGGTTTATTCAAATAGGTTGGATCTAAAAATAGCCTATGAGGTAATGGGTTAATGTCCATACAGACTTTTTCAGCCCCTTTCAGAAGCACAATCAAACTGTCAAACAGTTTAGCCCTTGGTGAGATGCCTGGTTACTTATACTTGCATCCAAACTGTTGACTATTATCTATGTTATAGGTAAACAATGAGCAGTGAACCGTGAATGTACTTTTTACATTTTGCTACGTTCCACAATTTAGAGGTGTCGGCATTGCTACAGTCCATCTATCTAAGGGGGAAATCGTGATTTTCTCATGCAGGTTTTAACCCTTTCCTCCATAAATATATGCCTTTCTATGCCTCTGTAATAACCACTTCTTGAATCCATTGTGATAAATAGAGCGTTTGCTCCTATAGAAGACAATGGTTTCAAGCTACAAAATTCTAAAATTTTACTTTTCTCTAGTAAATGCTCCTTTTGGGTAGATTCATTCAAAGAGGTTGGGTCTAAATATAGCCTATGGAGGAAAGGGTTAATATACAAAACAGACAGAATGCTGACTCTCCCAAACAATGGACTGAGCTGATTTTTATGGTTCACTGCTCGTTGTTTACTTATACATGCTAAAGGTTGTGCTATATTGGTACCTTTATTTTAGTAGTGGTATCTCTTTTACTCAGTTTTCTAAGCACCATCCTAATGTCAGAATCCAGAGTAGAGTCAATATCATCCATGGTGCTGCTTGCTGGCACATACATGGGTGTCTGGCCAAACCCGATAAATCCTGTTGGGGCGGTGCCCGCAGCATGAAGAAGTTCTGCAGCATGGCTACTACTGGATGGCTGAAATTATATTGCAATGTAGTATAGATTAAACCTTACCCATACTGGCATGATATATCAATTTGTATTACATTGTACTCTAATTCAGATCTGATTCTACAATCTGTCACAGCTAAATAAAAATATGCAAATGCAAATATTATAAAATTCATAATAAATATTCATGATGTCTCTTATACAAATATTCAGTAAGTAGATTGTTAACCTGTTCCCTGTTTGATGTCAGAAATTATGACAACATGACTGATGAATATTTATTAGCTGATTTTTTATAATGGCTTATGTACAAAGGATGTTTTAGCTCATGCAGACACTGTATAGTCAGATCTACATGTATATTACACCAGAAGCAAACTGAGCAGACTCTGATCAGAGGGCCCCTGTTCCTACTCTGTTGGCAATTGTGTGAAAAGGTGTTTATATGAAGGAAAGGGTTAAGCAAATTAACAATCAATAAACTTTATAAAAGAAAAACAAACGAAGCAATTTATTTAAATACTTTTGAAATTCATTACATTGTATATCATGAAGATCGCATAATTTAATTTAACTCCATGAATATTCCTGTGAAATGACATTAAAGTAATAGGAGGTAATGTCAAAGTGCAGCCAGATGCACAGGGGTCTGGACTGCTTCATTATATAGTACATATAGACCCCTGTGGCCAGATGTGGGACTCAGTCCCGGGACCCCTACCAACTGAGCTATCCAGGCTGCCATACAAGTTCCATGCACCCAAACCACTATACATACATAATGAAACTCTTTTAACTCTTTATATGTAGATCAGATTCTCTACTTCTGTCACAATTGTAACAGGACTGGTGAAAAACATGCAGCCAGACCGGGGCTCGAACCCGGGACCCATACTTACAGGGCGATTGCTCTACCAATTGAGCTACCCGAGCCGCTTACAGTTATTCACCCAGCACCTGAACCCGGCCTGTACAGGTGCTGGGTGAACAAGTTAATGTTGTATTGCTAGGCAATACATGAGTCCCCCACTGGATTAAAAAAAAACTCCTCCGATCCACACACCCATGGTATAAAAAATATAGATGCTAGAGTGATGGCCCTTGTGCATGACACTACCTCTCATCATGCTTGTTCCATTTGTGAAGTTATGAATAATGAATTTGGCCTAACATTGTAGGAGATATGGCCCGGACAAGAAGCGTGATGGACAGACAGACAGAAAATCTGAAAAAGGGAATAACTCTAAAATTATAGATGCTAGAGTGATGGCTCTTGTGCATGACACTAAATCTTATCATGCTTGTTCCATGTGTGAAGTTATAATGAAGCGTGACGGACAGACAGACGGACGGAATCAAGCAAACCTATAGTTCCCCAACCAGTAACCGACAGGGGACTAATAACAGTAAGCGTTCGGATAGCTCAGTTGGTAGAGCACTCGCCCTGTAAGTGAGGGGTCCCGAATTCTAGCCCTGGTCTGGCAGCATGTTTTTCACCAGTCAAATATTTTGTTCATGATGCAGTGAATTAATATGTATGATGTCAGTGAATTAATATGTATGATGTCATAATATGTATGATGTCATAATATTGCCTGAAGATTCATGGAGCGAAATATTAACTGTTTTTTTTATATAGTTCACATTTGTGTACTCTAAATTGTGATATCAGATACTTTCGCTTTGGAACGATATTCCCCCACAGAGGTCCCGGGTCAACTCAGTCTCTTGACAACTCAGCCCCTGAGTCAAGTCGGCCTCGGGTCAACTCGGCCGGGTCAACTCGGCCTGGGTCAAGTCGGCCCACTTATATAATATCAGATATATTAATATAATTGTGTAAATACTTATATAATTTATATATTTTTTTTATTTTTTTTATGTTAAATACATAGATATTTCTGTTTGTACACATTACACGGATGTCAGTTAACATATAAGGAAATTTCATAGTAACACATAAGGTTACGTACCATCATCAGTACGTTTATTCACCAAATCCTCTCGATGACACAAATCTTATGATGGGTCATCACAGAGGGTCTGATGGATAAATAACATATTTTTAATATGGGTACGCCATCTTAATTATCTGTAACTGTGAAGTAAAAAAGTTAAAAAAGATTCCCAAACAGAGCAGACCCAGATCAGGCATCTCCTATAGGAAACGTCTGATTTAAGTGCCTTCCCTGTCTGCTTATAAAAATTGTAAAGTTAGATCTATAACTGTGATTTAAAGAAATTAAAAGAGGTACAATTTTGTTTCATCCACTTAATTCATAGCATGGCTATCAACATTTATTACTTTGTTCATGTCTGCTTATTTTAATGGGTTTTTATTGACAAAAATATGTGCAAACAATTGTCTTTATTCTTCACGGAACCCAACTATCAGGATCTTCACTGTTTGCTGCAGTTCATAAACTTTAATTGACACAGTGAGTGTCAAGAAAAGGCCGAGTTGACCCACCCCAATAACAGGCCGAGTTGACCTGGCCGAGTTGACCCAGGCCGAGTTGACCCGAGGCCGTCTTGACCCGGATTCCCCACAGACGGCAATCATCACAGAATTAGCATGATGTCATATTGATGAGACTACTTTAGAATGAAATGACAACGTGAAAAAAAAAGTTTTAACATGACACAATTGTACAATCAGTATATATCATAACAAATCATAACAGACCCCTGGGTCTACTCTGTTTGCGAAGGAGTCAAAAGGCGTATAAAATGTATGGGGGTCATTAATACAACGATCAACCACTGATTACCCTCAAATTTCCTTTCGTCCTCTGAGACTGTTTTTTACTAGTATGTCCTGGCATCGTCAAGAATCTGTCATAGGTGTATTTCAATAGCTAGATCTAGAACTCGGGGAAATATAACATTCTGATAAATTTCACAACACTGCCACACATTTGATTTCCCGAACTATATAAATTTTATTTGGATTTGTTTTGATCTTATCCCTACTTATTATTGAGACCAAAATGAGGTGAGAACTACGCAGAATGAAATTTATTTAACGAAATGACTTTGAATTACAATGCCTGAAGTAAAATGAAAAACCTATAATTGAGACCTGTTATATTACAAGTTTCTTTTAAATTAATATTTCATGAAGCCTAATATAATTTAAGAATGCATATGTATGCTAAGTCGAGATGGTTAGCAGAATGTAAGCTCTTTTCATTCATATCTTTCCATTCCGGTTATATAAATAAATGAGCTCTTTAGGCGAGGAGTACAAAAAAGATTACAACAGAATTTTGCTAGTCACCGGCAAGATCCAGAAAAAAGACTATAAAGATGGTAATATAATGTTTATCTGACAGTCGGTCATGTTTGTTTCATTAAACGAATCATGATACGTGTTTGAACAAAATTTGAAGTAAAAACTATTCTGTTGTAACGTACCGCTGTGTTGTTGGCTTGTGTTTTTCAGCGGGTGGGGGTAACACTTTTCTATCTCATTTTTTTCCAATCGTACAATTAAGTTGAGCACGCATTGTATTGCTGAAACAGTTAAAGTCTCTTGTATGTCACTGGGTGTATTTTACCTGTATTAATACTTGTACTTGCTGTGCAAGCGAGCTTTTATGGTGATGTGGTATGGTGCTGTAGTGATCGGCCTATATAAGGCATCTCCAACAGCCTTGCTGTTGGGTTAACCCTTTAGCGACGTGGTTAGACTGTCGGACTAGTATACAGGAGTCTGGGGTTCGAATCGCGGTAGAGGCTAGTAACTTTTCCTCCCTTAGAATTACTTCATTGGTGACGAGGATAATTCGGTTTGTATGCGGGAATGCATGTAAAGGCTTAGGGGCATGCATGGGTATATGCATTGAATACAGGTCATCTTGTTACCTTGCCATTTCGTAACCGGACAAATCTGGTCACTTCGTAACCAGTTTCCTGGTCATTTCGTAACCGGTCGGGTCATCTCGTAACCGCTGTTATATATATGAATTAATATAAGTGTTATTAATATTTTCATGGTCAATACTAAAAAGATGTTGTACATAATCTCAGGAAAAGATGACAGTATCATATAATGGCGTCTTATGTCAATTAGCAAGCAATTATAATCAGGAATAAAAAAGTCAAATTGTCATAAACAAATCATGTTAACTTGTTATTAATTGCGCATGCGGTCGAATTAATCCTTTAATGAATTGTTGATAAAGTACTTACACATGTAGGCTAATTAGCAATTTTAATCCTGATTTAATTGGTATTTATAAACAGTTTTTGTTGCAACCGAAAAAACAACGTTAATTTATTAAGTACAATTAGCAGAGTTTGTTGATAGCAATTATAATCAGGAGTTATTAGAATGATATTTTTTTTTAATAAACGAAGAGTTGCAATCGATGTCTCAGCCGAATCGAGCAGGCTCAGGGTTAAGGAAATTAAAGATTAAAATTTCTACATCAACATCATACATTATTTCGATCGGGGTTCGGACTATTTGAGCGCAAAAAGAATCTATCTCATTTTGGTTTACACTGTTATCAAATGACTGGCTGGCTATTGGTTATTAACTGATGTATGTGCTGTGTGCTGTTACATTTATTCATATTATTTAAAATGTGCTTCGTTAGAGTTTATTTGATGTTATAAAACAATAAAAATTGATTAAACTATTTGTGTTTTTGTCATTTTATATCCTTTATATCAGTTAATAACCCGTTTCTCCATACATACGCCTTTTTACGCTGATGTCATTATTTCTTACATGATTATTAAAGGGACAAGGTTTCACACCTCGGCGCGTGCTATTTAGTGCATTAATTGGACTTGTGCCGTGTCTACCTTTAACTGTACACGTTTGATAAACACGACCACGTGTCTTTTTAAAACCTAATTAACGTAATTGAACCACATGTGCCACGCGTGACCATTTCATAATACTAACATCTTCCATTACATTAAGGCATCATACTCTGACAGAAAAAAGAAGTTCTAAAAAAATGAATATAGATCTACAGTAAAAAATATACTTTTTTTACAAAAAAAATTGTAACTACAGTATAATACCATGCTAAACAAAAGTTGCAACACTTCTGCTGCCTAAAGTATGATCTCTAAACGTATTTGAAAATGTTTAAATAAAGTAGTTTTTAGGAAAAATCAATCGTTATATAACCCTTTACTCCATGAATATTTGTGAAAGAAATTATGACGTCGTGGATACTTCATTAGAAACTTTGACACAGCTTTATATAGGCTGTAGAATTATATGCCTCCTATAGGATCAGTCAGATCTGGATATACTCTGCAAATGTGCATAAAGGCGTATTTATGAAGGAAATGGTTAATATTACAACTTTGTCCATGGCATATTATTCATTCACAATTCAAGTCCCTATTCAAAGGCTATTCGCCGTAAAGGGTTAACCCTTTCCCTCATATAAACGTGTTTTCACGCATTTGCAAACAGAGTAGACCCAGATCAGACGGCTCCTAGAGGAGCCTTCTGATCAGGGTCTGCTCTGTTTGCTAACAGAATTTGATAGATCTGTTTCTTTGCTTCCTGAAATGTCTACAATGTTCCACCTTTCATATATCTTTATAACTATTTTGTTAACGAATATTCAGTAGGTATTGAAATTTGAAATAAACACAAAAGAGGGAAAGGGTTAACATATACTTTTATACATGTATAATGTCTCATATTGCCATGGACTATTTTCTTGAAGTAATTCCCGGCTCATACTACAGTGTGGATTGTTCCCTTCATCATGATAATATAATTTAACAGTGGTTACGAGATGACTCGGTCGGTTACGCAAAACGACCAAGAAACTGGTTACGAAGTGACCAGATTTGGCCAGTTACGAAATGGCAAGGTAACGAGATGACCAGATCCCTATGCATTGCAGCCTATATAAGGCATCTCCAACTGTCTTGCTGTTGGGTTAACCCTGTAGCGACGTGGTTTGAGTGTCAGACTAGTATCCAGGAGTCCGGGGTTCGAATCCCGGTAGAGGCCAGTAAATTTTCCTCCCTTAGAATTACTTGAGTGCTTGACTAGGATTCTCAAGGTCTCCAGGTGTCCTTATAAAGAAACATTCCTGCTCAGACCTTGGATCGAACCGGGGTCGCCAAGTTCGCAGTCATACACTCTACCATGTTGCAATAAAGTGCGCTTGTACAGCAAGCTGTGAGCAAGGACGTACAAGTGATGATAAACCTACACACTGTGACATACTCCCCCAGCAAATTGAAATTTATACCGAATTTCTATGGGTATGAGAATGACTGGGAATCGAACTCTCAGCACATACAGTCACAGTCCCATCTCTCTGAGAGAAAATATACTGTCCGGGCATTGGGTGTGGGGATCGAACTCGAGGTTCCTAGTCAAGCGCTCTATGGCATCGCCATAAATGCGTGCTTGTACAGCAATGTCGTACAAGTGATGATAAACCTAGGCTACACACTTTGACATGCAACTTTTAAATGTGAAACTGTCTGTATGATTGTATCCAAAGCCTTCATTTTCTGGAAAATATCTGTTTTTGTTGTGTAATGTAGATGCTTTTAGTGGTTCTGGTCTGTGGAGCATGTATGGCAACCCAGGAAGCTCATTTGGTAGAGCACGCACCCTGTAAGCTAGGCTGCACTTTTCCTTTCCTTACTTTAATGGTGTCAGAAATGTTTGATGGCACATGCAGTGGGAAATGTGGTCTGTGAAAGCTGGGACAGCTCTTGAAAAGTGGGGAGGACTCCGGAGTGTAGTGTTTCTGGTGTTTTAAGCTCGTATGGCAGTCCTGGTAGTTCAGTTGATAGAGCACTCGCTCTGTAAGCGAGGGGTCCTAGGTTCGAGTCTCGCACCAGGCTGCACTTTTCCAACTGCTACTTTAACTCTATTGAAGTTAAGATTCTCAGTCTTCCTCCATAAATACGCCTTTCTACGCCTCTGTAATGTCACTTTTGGAAACCATTGTGATAAATAGAGCATTTGCTCCTTATTTATCATAATGGTTTCAAAACTACATCTCTAGTAAATGCTCCTTTTGGGTAGATTTTTTCAAAGAGGTTGGATCTAAAAATAGCTTATGAGGGAATGGGTTAAAAAGCAAACTTGATGCATTTTGAGTAACAACTAAGTACTGAGGCTAGTGAGTAGTGACTATAAAATAAAAAAATATCATGGAGTATATAAAGGCAGGGAAGATACATAACAACAACAACAACTAGCAACATTGATTAAATTTGATTTCCCTGACTGAGAATCATTGAATGGATTGTGGTCGATTTCAATTCTACTTGATAATCGTGGCATCACTAGTGAATATACAGGAATAAGAATATTACAGAATAGATGGGGATAGAGAACAGAATAAGGATTAGCTAAGTTAAAGCAACTTAATTTATGAGGCTGGATGGAGAATAGAATAGAGAATAGTATAGAATAGATTTAGGAATAGAAATAAATAGGAATAAGAATATGATATAATAGTTGATGATGGGTATAGAATAGGGAATAGTATAAGGAATAGAAGACAAACTGCATTACACAATGTAATGTTCGAAATAGGCAAAAAGCTCCAATGTCCCAACAAGAATCTTTGCCACACATGAAATAGCCCTTTTCCACAGAAATTACTTTGCCCCCTGGGGAAACACCATTATATACAGACATATACATAATGTAATGTATATGTCCCAGGTTAATGCTATCAATGGTTTGTACATAATGTAATGTATATGTCTCTGGTTTTTGCTATCAGTGGTTTGCCTCAGATCTTAATATGTGCTTGCTAGTAGTTACTAGTAAAATTGGTCATTAATATACATGTATTAAGAAATGGACTTGCACTTGAGTGGCAATGAAAGACATTTTAAAAATCAGGGATTTAATACAATAATGTTAAGTACACTTTGCACTATGCTGACTCGCAAGTTTTTTTTATGTTGGGTCAGATTCTAATGCATGAATTGCTCATGCATATTGTTGCAAAAAGTACATTGTTGCTCATCTAGTACATGTACTTTCGTTTCTTGACCAATTTTTCTCAAATTTGCTGTAAGAATTGTCATGAATAAAGCTTGGATGAGTTCGATTTTCAGAGGAATCTGTCATGGGGAACATTTTTTTCTCTGACAATGTGGTGGCGTGGGGTATGTGAGCTTATTCACTAAAGTTCTTTAATTATGATAGTATTTGTTAACCTCCCAAATAAATAATGTAATGTTCTACATTTCAGTTCCGGAATCAGTATGACAATGATGTCACAGTTTGGAGTCCTCAGGTAAGTTATTTATCATGGAATGATATTGGGAGTGTAGTGATGTCATGAAAGGTTCGTCTGGTTACAGCTATGACCAGTCTTCTAACTCCTCCAACATTCTTATATAAGTAATTACTCATATTGAAGAGTATTGAACAGTAAATGACAGCCATGCCTGCTGTAAGCCGTTGAATGCTGATTTACATTTTTAAGAGGAATAACCAATCAGTGAATTAACCATTTATCTGATAGAGATGCCTTTGCAAAGATGGTTTTGAGTGTATGGTCACAAATATTGCTCAATGCTCAAATATTTTAATTCAATAGCATTTTCCCCTAACATTTCTTGAAAGAAGCATAAAAGTGTCAGTTTGAATCATAGTGAGACCCAGGTTTACTTGAATGGCTGAAGAATACTGAAGGTTCATATCTTTCTCAAGTCAGATATGTCACAACTTTTCCTAGAACTGAGAAAAAATTACCAGGCATGGTGTTTTGGCATATATAGTTATATACATGTATTATTTCCCAGTTTTTCATGCATGTGTAGTTTTCCTTAATTGTATAAATTATTGGTCAGATTACTGATTCTTGTTCTTTCTCATACCCAAAAAGCATTTAACAAATTTATAACAAACATGCTGCATTCAGAATGGTTTATAAACTGTTATCAATGCATTGCCTGTGAAAGTGTTGTAAAGAATTACACAGATTTATTTTAATCTTCTGTAAGCTGAGCAGTTTGCATATGCAAGAAAGTGTTACAGTAGATGTTAAAGGCAGTGTGTCTATACTATACACTTGTGACACATACTAGAAGTCTAAAAATGGAACAAAAAAGTAGTTTGGTGTGGAAATATCACATAAAATTATGAAGCTTTGCTGTTAAAATGTATATGTTTGCTATGATATTTGCAAGTATTTTAGAAAAAATTGTGTTTTAAGTTCTTATATAATTTGTGATATTGCAATGGTATTTTGTTGTATGCCAACAAAGTATGAATGTCTATATAAACAGTTATTATTGATTCACAAATGCATTTCACTGTAAAAGTTGTTCAGTGAAATATTCATAAAATAGTCCAGTCAGTATTATTTCAATGGTTACGAGGTATCACAGTATTTATAGAAAGATTTCCTTGCTGATTATCCCATTACTCCATGAATACGTCTTTCTATGCCTTTGCAAACAGAGTAGACCCGGATCAGAATACTTCTATAGGAAGATCTGATATATTGTTTCTGCTTTGACAAAATTTGATGTGTTAATAAACTATTACAAAAATTAATCATTATTTCTTACACAAAATATTCATGGAGTGAATTTTTATCCTAAATATTTGGAAAGTCAATCTCCTCTCCACTGGTGTGTAATCTGATTAGTCAATTCAGCATGATTTTGATATAACTTTTAAAGTATTAACCCTTTCCCTCATATAAATGCCTTTTCACGCATTTGCAAACAGATTAGACCCAGATCAGATGGCTCCTAGAGGAGCCATCTGATCAGGGTCTGCTCTGTTTGCCAGTGGAAATTGATAGACCTGTTTCTTTACTTTTTAAAATGGCTACAGTGTTCCACATTCCATATTTCATTTTAACTATTTTGTCCATAAATATTCAGTAGGTATTAAAATTTGGAAGAATCATAGAACAGGGAAAGGGTTAAAGCTAATGTAGAAGCAAAAAGAGTAGACTCTGGGGAGTTCAAAGGAGCAGTTTTGATCTGGGTCTGCACTGTTTGCCTATGTTTGTCTGGTCAAGTCTTTTAAAGTAATCATGTTTAAAAAAGTTTTGATCATTATGAAATGTAAATTTATTCATAACTTCATAAGGATTTGTATGTATATTTATATATTCTGTAAGTATTTGTTTATGTAGAAGCATAATTTGTTAATTTCAGGGAAGGATTCACCAAATTGAGTATGCGATGGAAGCTGTTAAACAAGGTTCTGCAACTGTGGGTCTGAAATCGAAAACACATGCTATACTTGTGGCTTTGAAGGTACAGATGATTTTCAACTAGGCATAACATTGTATGCTAAATTTGAACTAGTTGAGCATCACCAATTCTTAAGACAGTATTTTCTTTAATATCGTCATAGGGTAAAACAGTTTGGATTCATACATAGTGTCTCATCTGGATTCAAACTGCTTACAGATGAGATCATAAATTCCACTGTGAGCATGATAAAGCTCGAGTAAGATTTCATAGTAAAATTACAGAATATGTGAGGAGAGATTTTTGTGCCAGGATTTCAGGTCAGTAGGCACTAGGCACCCAACTCTAGCGCATACTGTCTTCTTAACCATATGCATGTAAGAAATATTGACTGTTTGAAAGTTAATTAGCTGAATTTTATAATAACATGGACATGGAAAGTTTTGGCCATGGCAGAAACTGTACAATCAGATATATATGATATCAGTAACAAACAGAGCAGAGCAGACACTGATCAGATGGCCCCTACACAATGTAGGACACCCAGTCTGCACTCTCCACCAGTTTGTAAAGTCAAATACATGTAAGTGGATTTAGCACCACCATGATGACATGCTTTTTAAGATTTCTGTGTCCAATCAGTATAAAGTTGCTTTTGTATGCCTTTTAATGCCTTTGCAGAGTAGACCCAGATCAGACGGCTCCTGTCGGAGTTGTCTGATCTGAGTTTGCTCTGTTTGCTTATGAAATGATATAGACCTGATTTTTTCATTTTCTATTATGATAAAAAAAAATGCATTGTTCATACTGCTGCTATAGAAATTCAGTTAATTAATATTGAAGATATCATTATTTCTTTCATACCTAGATAATAATGGAGTATCTGGTTAATCATGGTTAGCATAGCAAAGTTCTCAAGGTAAATTTTCTCCGTCATAGCACATTCATTTTGATTCTACAATGGAAATATCACTTATGTTTTTATCTGTTGCTAGCGAGCTCCATCAGAATTGTCAGCACATCAGAAGAAAATATTACCCATAGATGACCATATAGGCATTGCAATAGCCGGACTGACCGCAGATGCAAGGGTTTTAAGGTATGCCAACTTAATAGTTCCATGTGCTCACATCTGAATTTCATCATATATATATATACATATAGTTGTCAAGTTGTTGGGGTTATCTTGATTGCTGAAATAGTTATTTCAGACTCAGTTCTGCGAAATCATTGATGGTTTCAGAAAGGTAATTGTAGGTTATAAATGGAGAAAATAAATAGCATATCTTTTCCTGTAAGTTTATCCTCAATTTCTCCATTGTAACAGTGCTGATATTGGTAGAAACTAGTCAGGTCTTTTATAATTTCATAAGTAAATAGAGCATACCCTCATCAGACTGCTGAGCAGTCTGATCTGGGTCTACTCTGTTTGCAAAGGCATGAAAAAGCATATATATATGAGGTAATTAGTTACGGTCTCTAGACCCATTGATCTTGTGTAAGTGAATAATGTAATAATAAATTAAGTCTCAAAATTTTTAATCTTTATAATATTAGGCATATTTTGTCCCTAGGAAATGTTGTCCACATTATCGAAGCAATGTTTTCTTCCCCATAACCATTGTGTCAATCAGTTTTGATTCAAGCCACCCAGCATCTTATACTGATCCAAACTGCCTGCACAGGTTCTTAAGAATACACTTTTACTGTATCAGTGGTTAGACTATTCAGTTCTGGTGACACATTTGTGTTGACATCTGAGTAACTCAGCATCTCATCAGATCCAAACTGTTTGACATTCAGATCAGTTTTCTGTTAAAAATGAAGAAATACAGTAAAACTTCGATTATTCGAACACTTAAATACGTATTATTATCGATCTTTAAGCCAGGTGGCAGCTTAATGCATGGTGAAAGTCATGCAGAAAGCTCCTCTAGGAGCTTTCTGCATGACTTTCACCATGCATTAAGCAGCCACCTGCCTAAAAGGATCTAAATTCTTCTATACCGAAAATTCGAATAATCGAGGTTTTACTGTAGTGCATTTAAGAAATAACAATAGGCAATGATGTTTATACATGAAAGATGGCTTAAATAGAGCTGTCTATGTGACTATTTTGTTTTTCTTTCCTTAATTTGCCAAAACATAAGTTTGTTTTGGGGATTTTTTTTTTCAATTATTTCTTTACCATTACAAAAATGTTTTTGTCTTATTTTCCAGTAATTTCATGAGATCAGAGTGCCTGAATTCAAGATATTCCTATGATCAAGCCCTTCCAATCTCTCGTCTGGTCGGTACAGTGGGTAACAGTATCCTTTGACCATGTGTATGCAGTTTCTCTTATGAAACGCTGAAGAGAAAACCCTTTACTCCATAAATATGCCTTTCTACACCTTTGCAAACAGAGTAGATCCAGATCAGACTGCCCCTGAAGGAGCCGTCTGATCAGGTCTGCTCTGTTTGCAGTTTTACCAGAGCCAAAACTGTCCTTGTTTATATGCCTTTATATATTAAGCCATTATATTTGTCACAGTAGAAATTGCGATTCAGGACAATCGTCAATTCTCCTAGGAAAGATTGTGATCGCAATCTCTCCTAGGACAGACTCTGATCCTAATACATCCTAAGAACAAGCGATGATTCTACTAGTACAAGGACAAACTGTAATTCTATCATGAAAATTTACAATTCTACTGGAAGAATTTATTATTATACCCCCCTTTTGAAAAAATGGGGGTATATTGCTTTGCACATGTCGGTCGTTCGGTCGGTCGGTCGGTAGGTAGGTAGGTCGGTCGGTCGGTCGGTAGATCGATGGTTTCCGAATGATAACTAATAAACGACTTGGCATAGAATCATCAAACTTGCTGTGGTGGTTGGTCATGACAAGTAGATGACCCCTATTGTTTTTTGAGGTCACAACAACGGTTGTTTTTTAGGTCACTAGGTCAAAGGTCAAGGTCACCATGACCTTAACTGGTGAAATCGTTTGCGATCAATAACTGCTCAAGGGTTTGGCTTAGGATCTTCAAATTTGCTGTGGTGGTTGGTCATGACCACTAGATGACCCCTATTGTTTTTGAGGTCAAAGGTCAAGGTAACCATGACCTTAACTGGTTAAATGGTTTCCGATCAATAACTGCTCAAGGGTTTGGCTTAGAATCTTCAAACTTGCTGCGGTAGTTGGTCATGACAACTGGATGACCCCTATTATTTTTTAGGTCACTAGGTCAAAGGTCAAGGTCACCATGACCTTAACTGGTAAAATGGTTTCTGATCAATAACTGCTCAAGGGTTTGGCTTAGGATATTCAAATTTGCTAAGGTGGTTGGTCATGACAACTAGATGAACCCTGTTGTTTTTTAGGTCAAAGGTCAAGGTCACCATGACCTTAACTGGTGAAATGGTTTGGAATCAATAACTGCTCAAGGGTTTGGCTGAGGATCTTCAAACTTGCTGTGATGGTTGGTCATGACATCTAGATAAGCCCTGTTGTTTTTGAGGTCACTAGGTCAAAGGTCAAGGTCACCTGTCCTTAACTTGTTAAATGGTTTCCAATCAATAACTGCTCAAGGGTTTGGCTTAGGATCTTCAAATTTGCTGTGGTGGTTGGTCATGACAACTAGATGACCCCTATTGATTTTTAGGTCACTAGGTCAAAGGTCAAGGTCATCATAACCGTAACTGATGAAATGGTTTCCAATTAATAACTGCTCAATGGTTTGGTTCGGGATCTTCAAACTTGCTATGGTAGTTGGTCGTGACCACTAGATGACCCCTATAGTTGTTGAGGTCACTAGGTCAAAGGTCAAGGTCACCATGACCTTAACTTGTGAAATGATTTCAGATCAATAAATGATCAGTGGTTTGGCTTAGGATCTTCAAAGTTGCTGTGGTCATGACCGCTAGATGACCTCTATAGTTGAGGTCACTAGATCAAAGGTCAGGGGGTCTGGGGGGTATACATGTTTTACAAACATCTCTTGTTAGTTTTAGATATGACACTTTTATTCTTCTAGGAAATCTTCAAAACTTATACATGCATTACTTACCTGAATATTCAAGGACGAAATGGTTATACAATATTTTAACTTTAATAGTTAAAAGTACTGCAAAGTAGAATATTGAAATAAAATGTTTGAAGGTCGAAAACAGACCATTAATATTTAAAGTGTGCAATGTGACAAACGAAAAGAGAAGAAAAAGTTTATCTTGGCTTTTGTAAATTGTGAAGACCTGCACTAGCCAGTGAATTTTAGTCAAGCACCTAATCAGGGTGTAAAATGTTATGTCTTTCATTAGCATAGGCTGTAGACTGTAGTATATATATCCCAACTTTGCAGATAGTGTAGATCAGGGTCCATGCTTATAAAGCTCTTTAGTTGAGTCTGAGTTTTGTCTCAAGCTTTTGATTGGTCAGATTTGAGTTCTCAAGCTTTTGATTGGTCAGATTTGAGCCAAAGGCTCAAATCTGACCAATCAAAAACTTGAGAACAAACTCGGACTCAACTAAAAGTTTTATAAGCCTGGACCCAGGTGTTATGTCAGAGATGCTGTAGCTTGATACTCTAATTGCCCTTAGTATTTGGAAAGTCAAACATAGGCAAATAGTGCAGACCCAGATCAAATGACTCCTGATCAGTGTCTACACAATTTGCTACTATGTAAGTCTAATCTTTAAGTTATTAGAATGGTGCCACATTGAATTATTCAGCTTTACAAGCTGGTGGAGTGTTGAGATTGGGTGTCCATATACTTAGAGTAGATATCCTCTTTTATCATGCAACAAATTTACCTTTTCTCATGGTATAGCTCAGATTAAGAAAGTCGGGTAGTTGAAATATATATAGTGTAATGCTTGTGAACAATTTTGCTTAACTTTTATAAGAATCACAAATTCTCACACAGAGGTATGGGCGAAGACCTTTCGGAGTGGGCTTGTTGGTTGCTGGTTATGATGTAAGTTATAATTCCTATCGCTTATTTTATCATGTTTAACCCTTTACTCCATAGAGACTTCTTTTCATGCCTCTGCAAACAAATCTGATTCTAGTTTCTGCCATGGTAAAAAAAAACTTTTTCACAATACCATTATAAAAAAATCAGCTAATTATTATTCATGTTGTTATTTCTTACATGAATGTTCCTGAGGTAATGGGTTAACATATAATTTGACTCTGTATGAAGCATAATACAAGTCACAATTTCTGTTTTTTTTGTAAAACAGTCTCAGCATGTCTTTCATAGTCATGGATATCATTGTTCTTATGTGTGTTGATCATTTACACCAACTTGACCATTTGTCTCATGTAGACGAATTTTGGTACCTTTGCAAAGAGAGTAGACCCTGACCTGATGGCTTCTGTAGGAACAGTCTGATGTTTGCTTAACCCATTCTCGTATAGGCTATTTTTAGATCCAATCTCTTTGAACAAATCTACCAAAAAAGAGCATTTACTACTGAAAAGGAAAATTATAGAATTGTGTAGAGTTGAAACCATTGTGATAATAGAGCATTTGCTCCATAGGAGCAAATGCTCTATTTATCACAATGGTTTCACAAAGTGACTTTCACAGAAGTGTCAAAAGCATCTATATGCCAGAATGGGTTAATAAATGGAATAATACAGATCTAATTCTACAGTTTTTATACGCCCGTTTGAAAAAACGGGACGTATTATGGAATGGCGCTGTCTGTCCGTCTGTCCGTCTGGCTGTCTGTCTGTCTGTAACATCTCTAACTCAAGTTCCGCTCGGTGGATCCTTCTCAAATTTAAGCACAATATTTATCTAGACATGCTACAGTAGCCTGCCAAGTCCCGGTTTGTTTATCCAAGGTCAAGGTCACTTAATTGGACTTAGAATTTGCGTTTAGCAAAAATGTTAACCGGTCTGTCTGTCTGTAACATCTCTAACTCAAGTTCCGTTTGGTGGATCCTTCCCAAATTTAATAACCACAATGTTTATCTAGACATGCTACAGTAGCCTACCAAGTCCAGGCTCGTTTATCCAAGGTCAAGGTCGCTTAATTGGACTTAGAATTTGCGTTTAGCATTTGCGTTAAACTTTAGCAAAAATGTTAACCTCAATTTATGTGGAACAAGTCCACTTATTTACATAACACTTTGTGATAAAGCTTTGAAACTTGGAACACTTGTTCACCGTCACAACCTTCACATGTAGGCAAGAGAAAATAACTCTGTCAAGCATTTTGACTGAATTATGCCCCTTTTTAACTTAGAATTTTTGGTTAAGGCTTTGTTAAAGTCCATTTATTTACATAACCCTTTGAGATAAAGCTTTTAAACTTTGAACACTTGTTCACCATCACAACCTTCACCTGTAGACAAGAGTACATAACTCTGTCAAGTATTTTGACAGAATCATTCCCCTTTTTAACTTAGAAATTTTGGTTAAGGCTTTATTAAAGTCCATTTATTTATATAACCCTTTGAGATAAAGCTTTTAACCTTGGAACACTTGTTCACCATCACAAGCTTTACCTGTAGGCAAGAGTACATAACTCTGTCCAACATTTTGACAGAAGTATGCCCCCTTTTAACTTAGACATTTTGGTTAAGGTTTTGATTAAAGTCCACTTATTTACATAACCCTTTCAGATTAAGCTTTTAAACTTGGAACACTTGTTCACCATCACAATCTTCACCTGTAGGCAAGAGTACATAACTCTGTCTAACATTTTGACATAATTATGACGCTTTTTAGCTTAGAATTTTTGGTTAAGGTTTTGGTTAAAGTCCACTTATTTACATAATCCTTTCAGATAAAGCTTTTAAACTTGAAACATTTGTTCACCATCAGAAGCTTCATCTTCATCTCAAGCATTTAGACACAATTATGGCACTTTTTAATTTAGAATTTTTGGTTAAGGTGTTTTGGTAAAGCATGCCTAATTACAACCTTGAAACTTGGTCGCAAAATTGGACTTAAAATTTGAATTTAGCAAATACGTTAACCCCAGTTTATGTTGAACAAAACCTCGACGGGCGTATATTGTGCCCACTGGCACTCTTGTTGCCATGGCCAAAATGTCTTGTGTTCGCATGCCATTATAAAAAAATCTTATTATTACTCATCATGTGATTTTTTCTTACACAAATATTCATGAGGGAAAGGGTTAAATTTGTCATCACCTCTTTGTTTCAGTCTCAGGGACCCCATATTTACCAGACATGTCCCTCAGCCAACTACTATGACTGTAAAGGCATGGCCATTGGTGCTAGGTCCCAGTCAGCAAGAACATACGTAGAAAAACACCTAGACAAATTTCTCGACTGTAAGTATGGCTTTGGTGATTAACCATTTATCTGATGGAGACACTTTTGCAAACAAAGTAAAATTTAGACCAGACAGCTCCTATTGGAGCTATCTCATCAGGGTATCCTTTGTTTGCATATGGAATTATAGAGAATTGATTACACAGTGTATGCCATCTAAAATTCCCTTTGTTCGTAATGCCATTATAAAAATGCAGTTAATAAATATTCCTACAATTGTATTATGTGTAAAAAGATTTTTTACAATTGGTATTTAATATATATCTATAAACACATTTTTTTAACATGATCAAAGTGGAAACTTGAAGCAAATAAAATGTCATCAAACAACCTTCTTTGCTCTGACAGCATGTATTTTTTTCCAGCCACTTTAGAAGAGTTGGTAGCTCATGGATTGAGAGCACTCAGGGATACACTGCCTTCTGAAGTCAGTCTCACAACAAAGGTATGTGATTTATTGTCTAGCATCCTCATCACCTTTTAGCCACAAACAGTTTAGCAACTTTATGCAGCTAATGATTGTTGTAAACTCTTTGAAGACATTATCCCCTAGTGATGCATTTTTGCGCATCTATAAAAGTCTCTTTATGAAACCATTGTGATAAATAGAGCATTTGCTCCTATAGGAGCAAATGCTCTATTTATCACAATGGTTTCAAACTACAAAATTCTAAAAAAAAAATCTTTCCTCTAGTTAATTCTCCTTTTCGGTAGATACATTCAAAGAGGTTGGGTCTAAAAATGGCCTAGGAGAGAATGAGTTAATAAACAACAACAAAAGAATGTCAGACTGTAGAAGACAATGAGTTACTGTTTTCAAAGGTTATCACAGCATTCATGCTAAAGGTTATAATATCCTTGCCTGTTGCACAGTGTGATATCATATGTCACGCAGTGTGATATCATATGTCACTCAGTGTGATATCATATGTCACTCAATGGGATACATGTCATTGCATTTACCCTTTACCTCATAGAGACACCTTTGCAAATAGAGTAGACCAAGATCAGACAGCTCCTGCAGGAGCCATTGGATTGGACTCTGTTTGCTTATGGAGTTATAATAACCTTATTCTGCAGTTTCTGCCATGGCCAAAAACCTCTGTTCATATGCAATAATAAAAATTTAGCCAATAAATATTCATGAAGACATTATTTCTTGCATGAATGTTCATGAGGGAAAGGGTTAAACCATTTTTGACTTTTCAATTTTTGTAATCCTTTTCGTCATAGATATGCCTTTTAACCCATTACCATTATTTTTAGATACAACCTCTTTGTATAAATCTACCAAAAAGTAGCATTAACTAGAGAAAAGGAAAATTTTAGAATCTTATAGCTTGAAACCATTGTGATAAATAGAGCATTTGCACCTTTAGGAGCAAATGCTCTATTTATCACAATGGTTTCACAAAGTGACTTTTACAGAGTCGTCAAAAGTTGTCAATATCAGGGAATGGGCTAACTCCTTTGCCACTTGTGAACCCAGATCAGATGATTTATTTATGAGCTGTCTGATCAACATCTACTCTGATAGTAGAATTGTATAGATTCTACAGTTATAATGCAAATATAATATAATGCAGATAATTACAATTATCTTTGAATTTTTACTGATCTTTAGAATGTGTTTTCAGCTTTATGGTTGCGCTAAACCATAAAAGGCTGATATTTGTGCTTGTTGTGCTATTTTAACATTTTACTCCATAAATACTCCTTTCTATTAAAAGCCTTTACAAACAGAGTTTTTTGCAAATAGCTTTTGAAACTTTTATTGCAGTTTGTGGCCCGTGTCTTATTTATTACTTATAGTAGGGAACAAATATAGTGACAAACATTAAATGCAGACCTTGATCAGACACTATTTCAGAGACAGATGCTGTTTCTATGCCGTATTTGCCCTATTTGACCTAATTTGGCTAAAATAGTAAATATCCATTTCAGAACTGTTCCCTAGGAGTGGTGGGAAAGGGCATGGACTTCACCATTTATGATGATGACAAAGTTGAACAATATGTATCCTTTTGATTCGCTGCAATCGGCTGAATCAGTGTTCCATTTTGAATGCTGAAATAATTTGCAAACAGTTCCGATTTGATAGTGTCCAATTTTGTTGGACATTCAGATTTGACTTCTTAGGAAACAAATCATATGTCTGAGTTAAATATTGTATACTGATTTAACTTATATCATACACAAAGCTATATCAGGCATATTTCATATGCAATACATGTTTACCTAATGTCTGTTGAAGTTAGTATTTCTTGGGTAATACATTTAATCTTGGTACCTTTTTGTACATTGTTTTCAAATTGCCATCTGCCTTTAAAAAATAAGAAAAAGACCAACAGAAAAATCTTCTTCTTAATTTTATTCACTGTACTTGTTGTAAAACCTTAATGTTAGAACAGTTGGCCCTTATTGAAGGAGAAGAGAGATCATCCCGCCCAGCAGCTGAGGGAGCTCCAGAAGCAGGGGAGGTAACACACATGTCCTTATTTGTTTTCCTCGAGTCCTGTTCCAAAAGGCTTTATACTTGTTGGTTTTGATCTTTAAAGCATACATAAGAATGGATTCAAAGATGTCACCTAGGAAAATTTCAACTTTAGAAATTATACATTTTAAATAGTACAGTAAAACCGTAGACTCAGGTGAGATGGTTCCTGTAGGTGCTGTTTGATCAGGGACTGTTCTTTTTGCTTAGGGCTGTTCCATTTAAATGTGTATGGCGTGCAGGAAGGCACTGTCAAATTCGGCCATCCACCCATAGAAGTTTTTTACTAATGCACAAACCAATTAGTACCATTTTTGCAGCGAAACTCATCCATGCATAGCTGTTTTTAAAAGTGCCTTCCTGCCCCCTAATACACATTTAAATGGAACAGCCCTTATGGAATAATATAGATTTCATTCAACAGTTTCTGCAATGGCTAAATGTTCTTATGCCATTTATTATTATCTAAGTATTACTCATTATGTCATTGTTTCAGACATGATTTTTCATGGAGTAAAGTATTTATGTAGAGAAATGGTAATGCAGAAAGCCTCTTCTTACCTGCATTAAGTTACCAACTAACTAAGTACCAACAACTAGACTTCTTTTTACCCCATTCCTACTTGAACCTTATTCATGATTTCATGATGTTATGACTACTCATGGACAGAAGATTTTGTTTTTAAACATGGACAGGAAATTTTGTTTTTAGCCAAAGAAGGAGCTGTAGAAACCTATCATTCAAAGACCATTAGCAAACAGAGCGGACCCTGATCAGACAGTTCCTGCAAGAGCTGTCTAATCTGGGTCTACTCTGTTTGCAAAGAGCCAAAAGGCGTCTATAAGTAGGAATAGGTTAATGGTTGCTTCAGACAGGTGTTTCTGTGCGCAATACTTTTATATAAAAAAATAATGCTTCTTATTAGTGCCTTGTAAGGACACAATTCTATTTTCAATAAAAAAATTAGTTAAAACATATTGATTAGTTAGTTCGCCCTTTCCCTAATGAATTTTTATGCTTGGATTGACCACTTCATTATTATTCATTAACTTATTTTAATAAGGTCAAGATTTAAAAGAGAATTGTTGGCTTTAATAGACGAAAACTGTACAATGAGATCTTTGAAATTTCATAAGTAAACAGAGCAGACCCTGATCAGACAGCTCCTATAGGAGCCATCTTATCTAGATCTACTCTGTTTGCAAAGGCAAGAAAAAGTGTTTATATGAAGGAAAGGGTTATCCATAGATGGAAAGCATATTTTCTGCTGCTCAGTTTGGTGCTATATGACATATTTAGTGTCGCAGTGCCATAAAACCCAACTCACTCACTGCTTCTCAGAGGTTCTATTGTCTGTAATCATTATTTGATGGAGACACCTTTGCAGAGTAGACCCAGATCAGACAGCTCCTGCAGCAGTCATCTGATCAGGATCTGCTCTGTTTGTTTATAGAATAATATAGATCTGATGCTACAGTTTCTGCCACTGCCAAACATTCTGCTGTTCATGTTATTCTAAACAATCAGTTTATTAACCCATTCCCGCATATTGACGCCTTTTGACGCTTCTGTAAAAGTCACTTTATGAAACCATTGTGATAAATAGAGCATTTGCTCCATAGGAGCTCTATTTATCACAATGGTTTCAAAACTATACAATTCTAAACTTTTCCTTTTCTCTAGTTAATGCTCCTTTTTGGTAGATTTAATCAAAGAGATTAGGTCTAAAAATAGCCTAAGTGGGAATGGGTTAATATTCATAAAATCATTATTTGTTTCAAGAATATTCATCAGATAAATGGTAAAAGGTTGGTCTTGCTAGACTTGTTGAATTAATCATTCTTGTGGAGAATATTGTTCTAAAGTGTCAGCAGTTGCAGCAATTTGTATTCATCTGGTTGGGTGTTTCTTTCAGGAACCAATGCAACAAGATGATGCTCCAGCCCAGGACCCACAACCAGCAGGCCCAGAGGTACAGCAACCACAAGAAGGCATGGACCAATGAAACTGAACTTTACATCATCATCTCACCAATCTGCATCATCCTTACTTATTTCATAAATGTGCTGCTTACTGCTGCAAAAGAAACGTGCTATCTGATGAGACAATAAGTGCTGGAATGAAATGTGCTTATGCTGAGCAAACACATGTACAAATAAGACATGTGTCAAGAAGAAGCTTCAATAAGAGATATATTAAGAAAGTAAGGCAATGATGAATTAGTTGTGACTAGTTGTTAAATGAGATCTGCAAGAATTTATTTCTTTTATATAAATAAAATTTCAGAGAAAGTGTATTTAGGGAAAATTCATAATAATGAATGGTAAATGCTTGATTTAGTTTTTTCAGAGCTCCCAAAAGGGGTGTATATCAGATGCAAAATTTCTTATTTCTCCTCTTACCCTTTGAATGTGGAATGCTCCATCAGTGGTTTTACACAGAATCCATTTAGCATGAAAGACTTAACTTTGCTAGGATTTGGAATGACAAATAGTGCAGACCCAGATCAGAGGGCTCCTCTAGGAGCCCTCTGATCTGGGTCTACACTATTTGCAAATGGCTTCTCTTTGATCCCTCTGGTCTGGGTCTACACTGTTTGCAAAGGCCCATACACTAATTTCCATCATTCAAAGGGCTAAACCCATGAGCATGAGATAATCATGAATAATCACAACTTAGGATTGGTGGAGAAATGAAGAAATTTTTTTATGTGAAATATTTTACTGTACACCTCATAGTGGGAACCCTTCTTTTCCAGATAAATTTATAATTGTCACAGATTTTCTATTGTTTTACATAACAATTAGCTGCTATGGACGTAAATATAAGTATGAGCCTTGAAATAATATAACACGAGGTAGTGAATTGTTAACGAGCTGAAATGGATATACAATAAAACCTTTCCACAGTGACCTACATGAGATCTAATTATGGAATATAAAGGCAGGTGGTAGCTTAATGTAGGATGAAAGTTATGCATAAAGCTCCCTTGGGAGCTTTCTGCATTATTTTCATCCTGCATTAAGCAACCATCTGTTTTTAAAGACCCCAATTTTATACATTTTGTGGTCGCAATAGAGAGGTTCTGTTGTATAATATGGATACTTTGGAGAAGTATGTGATATTTCATTATCATTGTCATTCAGTGAAATTAAAATTGTCATACTGGACATTCTTGGTTTTCTTTTTCCAAACATAAATTAATTTCCTTTACTCTATGAATACTCATGTCTGACAGAAGTAATTACTGTATAGTGTATAATAATATAAACCCTTCTCTTGCTGAATTGTAAAATACATTTCTCCTTCTTTACCCATGCCCTGTTGTATAATTACATATATCTTCACTGTGTACAAGTATTTCGCTGTGCAATCACTGCTGTGGAGTGCACTGGTTGCAGGAGCTGTCTCATCCGGGTCTTCACTATTTACAGGTAGGTATATTGACATGAATAGCAAGCGAAGGGTTAATTATTGGTTTTTGTAATGGAATCATGAAGAGAAACAGAACAGATCTATGTTACCGGTATTTCAGAACTTACCAGACCCTGATCAGACCACTCCTACAGGAGCCGCCTGATCTGGGTCTACTCTGTTTGCAAAGGTGTCAAAAATAAAAGACCATGTGATCAAATACTGAAGATTTATCGAACCTGGACACTATGGACAGAACTGAAAGTTCTGCAAATCATGAAAATAAGATTCACTGTCCAAATTCCAAGGTTCCCCTGATGAAACTTAGTCATCACAAAAGCTTGTATTAGCGGTTACATAACTGACCGAAATACCAAACCTACCAGAACATCTTCAAAGGTTGTAATATATGAATATTCATGTAATAAATAATGGCATCATGAATATCTAGAAGCTGATTTTTATAGTGGCCAATGAAAAATAGAATATTTGTCCATTTCAGATAGTGTAAAATCAAATCTATATTTCATATTAACCCTTTCCCCCATAAATACACCTTTCTACGCCTCTAAAAATCACCCATTGAAACCATTGTGATAAATAGAGCATTTGCTCCTATAGGAGCAAATGCTCTATTTATCACAGGTTTTAAACTAAAAAATTCTAAACTTGTCCTTTTCTCTAGTCTTTGCTTCTTTTCGGTACATTTATTCAGAGGTTGGATCTAAAAATAGCCTATGAGGTAATGGGTTAAGCAGAGCAGGTTGTCCACAAACACACAGACAGACCGGACAAAACCAATATGCCCCACAGATCTGATCGAGGGGACATAAAAATAAAGAAACATCTCTCAAATTCCATTAGCAAACAGAGCAGACCCTGATCAGACGGTTCTTATAGGAGCTGTCTGATCTGGGTCTACTCTGCAAATGCATGAAAAGGCGCTTATATAAGGGAAAGGGTTAATTAGCAATGTATGATGTGCTTACAAAGACACTTTAAGAATTTTCCTGAAACCAATGCAAGAAGCTACATGCATATTCTTGCATAAACGTGCTGTTGTAGTCCCAATTACCCATGTATTAAACAAGGTTATTATCATGCTCATGTGCTGTTGTTGACTATTCTGCTCGCTCCGGCGTCCGCATCACACCTTGGTTAAGGTTTTTGTTAAAGTCCACGTTTTGCCTTTAACCTTTGGAATAAATCTTTGAAACTTGGAACACTTGTTCATCATCACAAGCTGCATCTGTAGGCAACAGTACATAACTGTCTAGCATTTTGACAGAATTATGGCCCTTTTTAACTTAGAATTTTTGGGTAAGGTTTTTGTTAAAGTCCACTTATTTACACAGCCCTTTGAGATAAAGCTTTGAAACTTGGAACACTTGTTCACCGACACAAGCTTCATCTGTAGGCAAGAGGACATAACTCTGTCAAGCATTTTGACAGAATTATGGCCCTTTTTAATTTAGAATTTTTGGTTAAGGTTTTTATTAAAGTCCACTTATTTACATAACCCTTTTAGATAAAGCTTTGAAACTTGGAACAGTTGTTCACCACCACAAGCTTCATCTGTAGGCAAGAGTACATAACTCTCTCAAGCATTTTGACAGAATTATGGCCCTTTTTTACTTAAGTTTTTTCTTTTTCATTAAAGAGTTCAAAGACGTCCTACATCCCAAATGCTATTATAGATATTTTAATGACACTTTGATTACTTGCTTCTAGTATCATTTGACACTATTTTAGTCCACTATCAAGAATTTTTACACTAACAATTCTGAGAATAGTCCAGCGCGCTGTCCTACAGCATTTAAACCGTGCCCTCTAACAGCATAAATCCAATGATCAATCAAAGAAGTAGCATATATTTTTAGCTCTGTTTTGAACAATTAAATGAATACAGGAAAGCAGAAAAAATATTGCATGCAAGAAAAGTAGTACATGTAATACACGTTTGTTTTGGGCAATAACATCCGCTGTGCCCTATGGGACTGTTGCTCTCGCCCTTCAGGCTCGGGACAACAACAGTCCCTCTGGACACTGCAGATGTTATTGCCCGAAAAAATATGCAATGAATCTTGAAAAAGGCCCTAAGTGGTAGAAATATTAGATCAGAGCAGTTCAAGTATTTACGAAAAAATATGTATTGATTCTCTAATGACAATTCAGAGGCTAGTCTGGGTGCACATTATAAGACCTGAATCATGGAACAAATACAAAACAAGACCCAATTAGATCAGTATACATGAGTTTAATTCTTTATTGCAACATCTTGTCATTTTGATACACAGAGAGAAAAATCTTCCATAGAAGATAGTTTGACCAACAAAATCACCATGGTGACGGAATTGTAAGGCACCCACAGTGAGTTTTTCTTTCCACCAAATTTGAAAATGAATAAATAAGTCAAATTTTGATATCTGAATGATAGCACATAAATGTCTACCTCAAAGGATTGAAACCTCCATGTTAAGGTATTTGAAGAAGAATTTTGAAATATTCTAATTGTTGTCCTGTGGGGAAAATTACTTTAACCCTTTCCCTGTTCAATATTCATGTAAGAAATAATGGCATCATGAATATTTATCAGCTGAATTTTTATAAAATTTTCAAGTGAATAGTTTGCTTTGACAGAAACTGTAGAATTAGATCTGCATTATGTCATAAGCAAACAGAACAGACCCTGATCAGATGGCTCCTATAGGGGCCATCTGATCTGGGTCTGCTCTGTTTGCAAAGCATGGACATGTGTTTATATGAGGGAAAGGGTTAACACAAATCAGCTATGAGCAAAATTGTTACAACCTTTGCAAACAGCTCCTGATGAGATACCTATTTACTTGATGTCTCATCTGAATAAAAAATATTTGCGAAGGTAATCACAAACTTCCCTACTAATATTGGTAAAGGAGATAAAATTGTTCTAATTGTTCTATTGTTCTAATTGTACCTTGTTCTAATCATAAGATTGCTGATTATAAAACCTTACTTAATCCTTTACCTAATGAATATTCATGGAAGATTCCTCCCATAATGAATATTGTTAGTAATGAGTAGATACCTTGTTATAAACAAATAGTATAGAATAAGATATACGAGAAGAAAACCAAGCAGACCCTGATCAGATGTCTCCTACAGGAGCCATCTGATCTGGGTCTACTCTGTTTGCAAAGGCATCTGTATCAGGTAAAGGGTTAACCCTTTCCTCCATAAATATGCCTTTCTACACCTTTGCAAACAGAGTAGACCCAGATCAGACGACTCCTATAGGAGCCGTCTGATCAAGATCTACTCTGTTTGCTTATGATACAATGTAGACATGATTTTGCAGTTTCTGCCATGGCCAAAAATTCCTGTGACAGTGTCCATGTGCTATTATGGCAAATTAATCTAATTAATATTCATGATGTCATTATATCTTACATAAATATTCATAGAGAAAAGGGTTAAGTACCACCACAAGTCATTAATCCTTTAAACACTTACTCCATAAATATGCCTTTGCAAATAGAGTAGACCCAGATCAGACAGCTGATGTAGGAGCCATCTAATCAGGGTCTTCTCTGTTTGTTTATGAATTGATATAGATATAATTTCTGCAATGGCCAAAATTTCCCGTGTTTATGTGCTATTATAAAAAATAATCTAATTAATATTCATTATGTCATCATTTCTCACATGAATATCCATGGGGTAAAGGGTTAAATGAATGCCGATATTTTAAAGTGGACTGAGACACTATTTAATGGTAGTCTCGATCCGATTTGAAAAGATCAAATTTGCTAGAGGATTTTGAGTGACAAACAAGCAGACCCTAATGAGACAGCTTTTCCAGGAACGGGGTCAACAGTTTGAAAATGTCCGTTACCATAGCTTGTTACCCAATCTCAGAAATCTATGATATTTTCTTATGAATCAAATTACTGTTACATTTTTCATAAAAGTTGATTATTATAAAATTAATGCACATGCATTTAAGAAGGTATTTTATAGTAATCAATTACTTAAATGTATTTTAAAACAAAAAATTCAAACACTTTCAATCTTTTTTTTCTGCTTGAATATACCTAAATGAATATAGTAAGTATAAAAGTTTATCACATCAAGTACTAAACAGTGGTGAATGTAGTCTGCAGCATGATGTCATGCTAATACTTAACCCATTACCTCATAGGCTATTTTTAGATACAACCTCTTTGAATAAATCTACCGAAAAGGAGCATTAACTAGAGAAAAGGAAAGTTTTAGAATTTTGTAGTTTGAAACCATTATGATAAATAGAGCATTTGCTCCTGTAGGAGCAAATGCCCTATTTATCACAATGGTTTCACAACGTGACTTATACAGAGTCGTCAATATGAGGGAATGGGTTAACTATTTGCATGCCAAGAAATTGTCTGCAAAAATTTGTTAACAAATTACGAAGTTTAAATATCTCTTAATTTCTCCTGAACAATAGAGTCCAAGAGTCAAATAGTTTGGATCTTGGTGTGACAAAGAGCACCACAGAGTCTCATCTTTTTCCAAAATACTTGTACAGGTCATCAAAACTTCACCACTAGTGTGCACAGATTAAACCACGCAGAAAAAATGTTACCATCTATCTCGTTTGCTTTAACGAAAACAAAGATCCTTGCCATATTTTCTCGGGAATCATTCAAGTAAACTTACATGTTACAAACAAATCTTAACCCTCTGAATGTGGGAAATGAGAGTATTGCAAACAGTGTAGACCCAGATCAGAGGGCTCCTAGCAGAGTCCTCTGATCAGGGTCTGCACTGTCACTGAAATTATTATGCTTATGCAAATTATACCTATTCATACTAAATGCACTATCATTTAAACAATAATAGACCATTCCATTTTGAAAGTTCAGCATTCAAAGGATTAAGAATTTGTCAACAAACTGGGTGCACTTCACCTGAAGAATTTCATATTGTGTCAATGGGTGAAAAGGGAGATAATTCGTAAATGGTAACTTAAAGAGGAGAGCCTCCCGTTTACTATACTTCTTGATGTTTTCTTAAATCATTATACATGTATCATTGTACAAAGAACCAAATAGCAATATTTCATTGTCCTTACTGCAGACCTAGAATGTTTCTATTTGAATTCCTTGTAGTTCATTTATTCCAGATTTACCCTTTACTCCATGAATATTGATGTAAGAAAACTAATTTTTTATAGTGGCTCATGAATACAGGAAATTGTGGCCAAAGCAGAAAGTCTTGAATCAGAAATATATTATTCCATAAGCAAACCAAGCAGACCCTGATCAGACCCTATAGGAGTCATCTGATCTGTGTCTACTCTGTTAACAATGCATTAACCCTTTCCCTGTTTTATGTTCAATACCTACTGAATATTCTTGGACAAAATAGATATAATGAAATACGGAAGGTTGAACATTGTAGCCATTTTAGAAAGTATAGAAGCAGATTTATCAAATTTCATTAGCAAACAGAGCAGACCCTGATCAGACGGCTCCTATAGAAGCCGTCTGATCTGGGTCTACTATGTTTGCAGATGCGTGAAAACATGTTTATATGAGGGAAAGGGTTAAAAGGGTGTATCTATGGAGCAAAGGGTTAAAGTAACATTTTTATCGCTTAGCCTGTTTTAAAACTGCCATCTGCTTAAACTCTGATCTGTACAAGTTATTATTTCTTCCGATTCATTCAAGATTTAGAGAAAATATTGACTAAGTAGCAAACAGCTTGGATCAAGATGAAACGCCATGTTAGTCTGCATCTCATCAGATTCTAAACCAGAATTCGAACAGAGAAGAATTTAGATACAGTGAAACCTCTCTATAACGGCCACTAAATTGTGTTAATTAGTTGGTATATTTAGGGCAGGTGGCTGCTTAAAGCAAGGTGAAAGTAAAACAGAACGCTCCTATAGGAGCGTTCTGTTTTACTTTCACCTTGCTTTAAGTAGCCACCTGCATTTAGCACAAAATATTTAATGTAATCTAGTGGCCGTTATGGAGAGGTTTTACTGTACTTTAGGCAGCAGGGTGAAAGTCATGCACAAACCTCCTAGAGGAGCTTTCTGCATGACTTTCACCTTGCATTAAGCTGTCACCTGTCTCCCAAGACCTATATTTATACCAATATGAACATCTGGTTTTGAGGGGGGTTTATTGTATTTGCAAATGCTAGTCACATTGAGCTAAGCAGAAGAAATGTTATCAATTTATCTTCATTATTTATTAGGAGTAAAGTATACCAACAAGAAAAATGCATTTCAAAAATCTTTCAACAACATCATCATCAAACTTCTCAACTCTCTATACTTGATGCATGGAGAGACAACTTCACAACAACAGATTTACGCGCAGACAAACAGGTCCAAAAAAGCCACGGACAATACCTTGGTGAAAATATGTTACAATGTCTATTCAGGGGCTGGATAACGACAGTTACAAGCGATACATGAATGTACATATTAAACATCAGGCATAGTTCTGCACTCATTACCGGTATGTTCTTTCCATGGGAACAATTACACAAGATATCACGTTCTAACGTATTACAAAATTATGCAAAGTGACCCTGTTATACTCTTAAACACAAAAACAAAGACAGTTTGAACTGCTTGGCAGAGACAAAAAAACATCAACTGAGCAACTGACAACATTTACCATTCAAATATTTATATTAATATAATTCTGGCATTATCGAGAAAAAATAATATTAGAAATTCCAGTCACAATCATTAACAGGTAGATATTTCTTTCCAAATTCAATTCCAATGGGGTTGTTTTTTTTCCAGACTATTATGATCTTTGACACTTTTTGACGTCACTTTTAAAAGTCACATTTCGAAACTATTGTGATAAATAGGAGCAAATGCTCTATCTATCATAATAGTTTCAAAACTACACAATTCTAAAAAAATCCTTTTTTCTAGTAAATTCTCCTTTTCATTAGATTTATTCAAAGAGGTTGGGTCTAACAGTAACCTATAAGTGAATGGGTTAAAGGGTTAAAAAGTTAACTCAGCTACAATTACTTTAATAATGAAAATATTCAACCCTACCCTCTTCTACATATATTTCTAATTCTAGCTTCTAAGAAAAAAAATTGCATTGCTATCCATCCATGACAAAATTAATTCATGAATAATCAAATAAATATATATACAGTTGAACTTCGATAACTCGAAACTTCAAGGGACGGTACAAATTAGTTCGAGATAAGAGGAGTTCGAGTCATCCGATATCTAATCTGAACGTTTTCTCAAGGCCACAGCTTAATACAGGTCTAAAGTAATGCAGAAAGCTCCTGTAGGAGCTTTCAGCATTACTTTAGACCTGTATTAAGCTGTCATATGTGTTTCTAGATACCTGTAGCGATACATTTTAGAGCGATTCTGTATTGTAAGTTTTGCAGGGACTGAACTTTTAGTTCGAGTTATCCCAAAGTTCGAGTTATCCGAGTTCGAGTTATCGAAGTTCAACTGTACTCCAATACTAGATCATCAACAGTAAATATCTGAAAAGTCAAATGAATGATAAACACATCAACATAAGCAGAGTAATAGATAAAGTGCATATACAAATAGTAAAACCTCTCTATAACGGCCACTAAAATGCATTAATTAGTTGGTTTTTAGGGCAGGTGGTTGCTTAAAGCAAGGTGAAAGTAAAACAGAACGCTCCTATAGGAGCATTCTGTTTTACTTTCACCTTGCTTTAAGCAGCCACCTGCCTTTAACACAAAAAACTTGATGTAATTTAGTGGTCGTTATAGAGAGGTTTTACTGTACTAAAATTGTCATTTCTCCACCAAACCCTATGTTATGACCACTCTAGAGTTGTCTCAAAGATACGATTCTAAAGAGTTGTCACAACATAGGGTTTGGTGGAGAAACACAGGAGCTATTTTTTAAAATGTTTTGATTTACGCATCTTATCTGGGTCTCTGATAAACATTTCATCTACAAAAATTAGTGTCAAACAGTTTGGCATCTCCTCTGATGAATCTACTGAGAATTCATGGAGAAAATAGTTATAATGAAATATTAAAGGGATACTGGATATTGTAGCCATTTTAGAAACTAAAGAACCAGATCTATCGAATTCTATTAGCAGACAGAGCAGACCCTGATCAGACAGCTCCACTAGGAGCTGTCTGATCTGGGTCTACTCTGTTTGCAAATGTGTGACGTTTGTATGAGGGAAAGGGTTAATTACAGGGCGCTTCTAGGATCTCTTTGATCTGGGTCTAAACTGTTTGTAAATGCCATTTAATTCGTTTCCAGCATTCACTGGGTCAACAATGGGTGTTTCAACAGTTTGGAATAATCAATGAGGTTATACTAGTGGTAACCGCTAACTATGATAATAGGAATTCAAGGATAATTCACTATTCTTCCTTATGTAATATGCATGCATATTTCTTCCTTATGTAAATCTTTGATAATTTTTTTCACTCCTACATTGATTGTGCAGTCTTAACCCATTCCCTCATATTGATGACTTTTGACGACTCTGTAAAAGTCACTTTGTCAAACCATTGTGATAAATAGAGCATTTGCTCCTATAGGAGCAAATGCTCTATTTATCACAATGGTTTCAAACTACAAAATTCTAAAGTTTTCTTTTTCTCTAGTTAATGCTCCTTTTCGGTAGATTTATTCAAAGAGGCTGTATCTAAAAATAGCATATGAGGTAATGGGTTAAATCAGATTATATAGATCACATTTCTGTAAGAAATATAAATCATTTAATTATAGTATATACTGGTGTAATGATTCCAAAACAAACTGGTGAAATGAATAGTGTAGACCCTGATAATAAGGGTCATTCAGGAATGCTCTGATCTGGGTCAACACTGTTTACAATCATGAAGACAATATTTTTGTTTAAATGCCTTTGCAAAGAGAGTAGACCCAGATCAAAAGCTCCTGCAGGATCTGTCTGATCAAGATCTATTCTGTTTGCTTATCAAACAATATAAATCTGATTCTACAGCTTCTGTCATGGCTAAAAATTCCTGTTTTAACCCTTTCCCTCATATAAACGTGTTTTCACGCATCTGCAAACAGAGTAGACCCAGATCAGACGGCTCCTAGAGGAGCCATCTGATCAGGGTCTGCTCTGTTTGCTAATATAATTTGATAGATCTGTTTCTTTACTTTCTAAAATGTGTATAATGTTCCACCTTCCATATTTCTTTATAACTATTTTGTTAATGAATATTCAGTAGGTATTGAAATTCGGAATAAATATAGAACAGGGAAAGGGTTAATATACTGTTACAAAAATTAATCTACATAGCATTCATGATGTCATTATTTCTTACATGAATATTCATGGAGTACAGGGTCTTTGTAATTCATACCGAGCATTGCACATCTAGGTCACCATTATACATTACAATAGCAAATTATAGAGCCATGTGCACACACAAACAACACAGCTTCACAATACATCTGCAGGAATGTATACAGATCTCTAGAGAAAACATACTTTCATGATTTTTCTAAAATCTTACATGACGGTAAAAATTTGATATGAGGATATTTTACAGATGACTGACTGTACAAAGAGAGCACATATGAATAGGTGATGTAGTAATACTTGTAACTACAGTCTCAAAAAAATATGATACACAGCAAAACCTTTCTACTGCAATCACTCAAAACAGTCTTAATTTGAGTCTTAAAGGCAAGTGGTAGCTTCACACAATAATGTAAAAATGGGTACCATAGGTTGTACCGTAGTTTAACACTTTCCTCCATAAATATGCCTTTCTACGCCTCTGTAAAAGTCACTTTTTGAAACCATCGTGATGAATAGAGCAAATGATCTATTTATAACAATGTTTTCAAAACTAAAGAATATGTCCATGTGTCATAAAAAGTAATCTAATTAATATTCATGATGTCCATTTAAGACACCAACATTGAGAGTTTACTTTAGAGAGGTTTTATTGTACACTACATACAGTATTAAATACTACAGTACTGTTAACATCAATGTCTCTACACTTCTACAATGCTTTCCCATATCTTAACCATTCATGCTAGAACCACACATACATCTACATGTTGTTTCTATCTAGGAAACAAGTTCTTTCAATTTAAGTCATACAGTTGCAAAGAATCAACCATCATTATTATCCTAAATATTTGTACCGACAAACATACGCAAATAGTGTAGACCCTGATCAAACTGCTCCTGAAGGAGCAGTTTGATCAGGGTCTACACTATTAATAATTTGCTTTTCAATTAATTTTATTAACATTTATCAAAATAGGACAGAATTACTCCACAGACCCTTTGCAAACATACTAGATTCAGATCAGATGGATCCTGAAGTGGCCGTCTGATCATCATCAGGGTCAACTCTGTTTGCTTATTGAATTATATGCCAATATAGAACTGCATCTAATTGATATTCATGATGTCAATATAAATATTCATGGAGTAAAGGGTTTAGCAATTTTCTTTCCTGAATTTTATGTGTATAACTTATATCTCTCATGTTCACAAGGTGGGTTCTGTTTTGAATATATCTCATATTGCAAACGAAAACTTTCCATGCCATGACAAATATGTAAATTTAGAAACTGCAAACAGTATAGATGCAAGTCATATCTATGAAACACTGTATCATGACACAAATGCTTATACAGAGAAACCTCAATGCAACAACCTGTCAAAGAAATCTTTCAGGCATGCAGTAGCTTAATGCAGGACGAAAGTTACGCAGAAAGCTCTCATTAAGCAGCCATCTACTTAAGAAAACCATGTATATTTAACCCTTTACCTGATTTAGATACCTTTGCAAACAGAGTAGATCCAGATTAGATGGCTCCTATAGGAGTTGTCTGATCATGCTTTTGAAATAATATAGATCTGACTCTAACTTCCTGTCTAGACTAAATTATCCTGTGCTCATATCAAGGGCTTGGTGCAAAATTATTCTAACTCCTTCACTTTGTGAAGGAGTTAGAACAGTTTTGCACCAAGCCCTCGATATGCCATTATAAAAAAATCTGCAAATAAACATTCATGATGCCATTATTGCTTATATGAATATTCATGAGATAAAGGGTTAAAAGGGGATTGTTGCAAAAGAGGTTCTTGTAAATGCCATATTGTATAGACCCTGATTAGTTTTTTCTTGAAGCAGTTGAAGCAATTATCTGGATTCCCAGGAAGGGAACTAACGCGGGTACTCATAAAGTACTGATGTTCAAAACATTCAACAATAAAAGGCTTTGGTCCACTCAAAAAGCTTGAAGATAGAATGTTTATGGAACTATGAGGATGATTATACAAAGAGAATATACCAGTCTTGTTATGAACAATAAACCTCACACATGATTAATTTTGACTGCAAAGAAACCAAAGACAAAACAACAAACATCTAATAAATTAAATGTGTAGACATCTTGCATGTCAGACCATAATAAAATAAAATCTCATTAATCCGAACACTCGAATAAGTTTCATTATTGGTCTTTAAGACAGGTGGCAGCTTAATGCAGGGTGAAAGTTACACAGAAAGCTCCTCAGAGAGCCTTCTGCATGACTTTCACCCTGCATTAAGCAGTCACCTGTCTAAAAAGTTTTGGGTCCATGTTTATAAAGCTTTTTAGTTGAGTCTGAGTTTGTTCTCAAGCTTTTGATTGGTCAGATTTGAGCCAAAGGCTCAAATCTGACCAATCAGAATCTTGAGAACGAACTCAGACTCAGCTAAAAAGTTTTATAAGCATGGATACTGAAGTTTTCTTTTTTCAGAGTTTAGATTATATGGAGGTTTTACTGTAATACAATATGTTAGAACATACGAAGTAAAGTGACATGTTCATCAAACATAACGATACATCAACAAACAGCTTGGATCCAGATGAATCACTAAGTAACTCAGCCTCTCCTCTGCTCCAAGCAGTTTGACAATCAGTCAAGAGTTCTCAAAAATTTTAACCAACTTAAAGACTTCACTTTAACCCTTTCCTCCATAGGCTATTTCTAGACCCAACCTCTATAAATGAATCTACTCAAAAGGAGCATTTACTAGAGAAAAGTGAAATTTTTAGAATAGTTTAGGTTGAAACCAGTGTGATAAATAGAGCACTTGCTCCTATTGGAGCAAATGCTCTATTTATCACAATGGTTTCATAAAGTGACTTTTACAGAGGCGTAGAAAGGCGTATTTATGGAGGAAAGGGATAACAACATGCTAAAGATTATGCAAGATGATGAATTCTAGGCATGATTTAGTTGTTATAAAAATGGAATACTACACATTTGAAAACACACCAATGTCTTAGCTTACAGTGTGATAGGTCTACTGAGCATTTACACACATCACTAAATAGACTCATTACAAAACTGCACTAAAATTACAAAGCCTGGAAAAAGTCATTATTTTGACTATTTACAATCAATAATATATAACCAGTGAAAATATATGTATATCAACATTTCATAATAAAAAAAAACTTAATGTTCGCCACACTCAAGCTTTCTCGGAAATAAACAGTGAAGTGTGTCGCATTGCATTCTGGTCTCTAAACATGAAAGTATTAGGAACATTCGGGCTCTCATTGATCATAAATAGTCCTTTCTGATTGGTTGAGGTGTGGAAAGCATCATTCTGATTGGCTGGCTGGGTGTGTTCTCTGTCAAATTTTGACCACGCTACTTCAGGTGTTGGTGAAGGTCTGAATGAATGCACTGCAACAGAAACAAAATGAACTGTCATTTAATCTTCAAACACATAACGTTGATAAAGTGACATACAGTAAAACCTCTCTATAACGGCCACTAAATTGTGTTAATTAGTTCGTATTTAGGGCAGATGGCTGCTTAAAGCTAGGTGAAAGTAAACCAGAACGCTGCTATAGGAGCATTCTGTTTTACTTTCGCCTTGCTTTAAGCAGCCACCTTCCATTAACACAAAATACTTAAGTGGCCGTTATAGAAAGGTTTTACTGTAAAGCAAAAGTATACAAGAGTACCGCATACGGTACATAATACGCCCACTTGCAAACTTTCTCTGATTCAACATGCCTTATGGCCATCCTCATATTTGCAAAGATTTGCATTATTTTTTTAAGTGCAAGGGCCATAACTCCAAAACAACAAATCAAATGATCCTCAGAATCAACTTAGCTTCAGGTATTGATGCATTAAACATGTGTATGAAGTTTCATTAATATCTGTCAAACAGTTTTGCCAGAAAACAGCGGAAAAACTATTTGCATATATTTGCATTTTTTTTAAGTAAAAGGGCAATAACTCTGAAACGAAAAATCAAATAAACCTCAAAATCAACTCAGCATCAGATCTTGATGCATTTAACATTTGTGTGAAGTTTCGTTAATATATCTCAAATAGTTTTTCCAGAAAACGGCGGACAAACTATTTGCAATATTTTTGAAGGACAAGGGCCATAACTGTGAAACGAAAACTCAAATGATCCTCAGAATCAATTCAATTTCAGATCTTGATGCATTAAATATTTGTGTGAAGTTTCATTAATATCTCTCAAATAGTTTTCCCAGAAAACAGCGGACAAACTATCTGCATATTTTTTAAGGACAAGGGCCATAACTCTGAAATGAAAAATCAAATGAACCTCAGAATCAACTCAGCTTCAGATCTTGATGCATTAAACATTTGTGTGAAGTTTCATTAATATCTGTCAAATAGTTTTCCCAGAAAACAGTGGAAAAACTATTTGCATGTATTTGCATTATTTTTTAAGTAAAAGGGCCATAACTCCGAAACGACAAATCAAATGAACCTCAGAATCGACTCAGCTTCAGATCTTCATGCATTAAACATTTGTGTGAAGTTTCATTAATATCTCTCAAATAGTTTTCCCAGAAAACAGCGGACAAACTATTTGCATATTTTTTAAGGACAAGGGACATAACTCCGAAACGACAAATCAAATGAACCTCAGAATCGACTCAGCTTCAGACCTTGATGCATTAAACATTTGTGTGAAGTTTCATTAATATCTCTCAAATAGTTTTCCCAGAAAACAACAGAAAAACTATTTGCATGTATTTGCATTATTTTTTAAGTAAAAGGGCCTAACTCCGAAACGACAAATCAAATGAACCTCAGAATCAACTCAGCTTCAGATCTTGATGCATTAAACATTTGTGTGAAGTTTCATTAATATCTCTCAAAAAGTTTTCCCAGAAAACAGCGGACAAACTACTTGCATTATTTTTTGAGTAAAAGGGCCATAACTCCAAAACGACAAATCAAATGAACCTCAGAATCGACTCAGCTTCAGATCTTCATGCATTAAACATTTGTGTGAAGTTTCATTAATATCTCTCAAATAGTTTTCCCAGAAAAAAGCGGACAAACTATTTGCATATTTTTTAAGGACAAGGGCCATAACTCTGAAATGAAAAATCAAATGAACCTCAGAATCAACTCAGCTTCAGATCTTGATGCATTTAACATTTGTGTGAAGTTTCATTAATATCTGTCAAATAGTTTTCCCAGAAAACAGCGGACAAACAAAATGTTGACGGACGAACGAACGAACGAACGAACGAACGAACGGACGGACGGACGGACGGACAGGGCCACGACAATATACGACCACCTTTATTAGGTGGGCGTATAAAAATACCGTATTCTTCCTAATAAATGCCCCCACTCTCATAAATGCCCTCTTACTTCTGGGGGGGAACTAACAATGAATAAACCAACTAAAACCCCTATAATAACAATTAAATAAGTATAATTTTTTTCTAAAAATACAGGTGGTAGCTAAATGTACACTGAAAACAAAGCTCCCTACATTGCTCTCATTCTGCATTACCCAACCACATGTGTACAAGTTAAAAGCCCCTTTTAAAAAATGTAAGCACTCATTACATTTATTACAGATAATACATTAAAGGGAGGTACATGTAATTAATAAAACCCAGAATAGAATCTAAAAATAATGTCTGTAATATGCATTGTAAACAGTCTTGATTCTGATCAGATGCCAAGTAACTTTACTCCATGAAAATTGAATTTTATGTTAGAAATAATGACATCATGACTATAAATCAGATCATTTTTTATAATGGCATACAACCACAAGAAAATATGGCCATGGTAGAAATTTTGGAATTACGATTCAATAAGCAAACTGGGCAGATCCTGATCAGACGGCTCCTACTGGAGTCTTTTGATATGGATTTACTCTGTTTGAAAAGGCATTAAAATGCATACTTATCCCTTTCCTTCATATAACACCTTTTCATGCATTTGCAACCGGGTAGACCCAGATCAAATGGCTCCTATAGGAGTGATTTGATCAGGGTATGCTCTGTTTGCTTATGAAATTATAATAGATCAGATCCTGCAGTTTCTACCAATACCAAAAACATACTGCGTTTATATAGCAGTATAAATGTTTGGCTAATAAATATTCATGCATGCTAACGGCGAACCCATGATTACCTATGCAAACAGTTTGGATCCAGATGAGACGCCGCATAATGAGGCATCTCATCAGGATCCAAACTGTTTGACACTTTGACCATATTTTTGCAAAGAAATGAGAGAAATTATATTTAAAGAATTGAAGCAAACAATTGTTGCAGATGAAAAATGACTTAGTGTGCAAAGAGTTAACCCTTTCTTCCATAAATACACCTTTCTACGCCTCTGTAATAAGCACTTCTTGAAACCATTGTGATATATAGAGCATTTGCTCATATAGGAGCAAATGCTCTATTTATCACAATGGTTTCAAAACTACACAATTCTTAACCTTTCCTTTTCTCTAGTAAAATGCTTCTTTTTGGTAGATTCATTCAAAGAGGTTGGGTCTAAAAATAGCCTATGGAGGAAAGGGTTAAACCTCACAAGTAATAAAATCAACAATATGCTGACAGTCATACTATCATACAAACATCCTGCATCATAAAATGTAGTAAATCCTTTACTCAATGAATATTCATGTAAGAAATAATGACATCATGAATATAAATATGCTGATTATTTTTAATGACATATGAACACAGAAATTTTTGCCAGTCTTGTTCATCAAGAGGAGAATATTTGATCTCCATCTCTGAAATTACATTTTCCAGTGGAATCACTATCTTTAGCCCAATACGCCATTTGACGTCTATGCAAACAGAGTAGACCGTCATCAGGGTCTTTTCTGTTTGCTCGTGGAATAACGTAGATCTGATTGTACAGTTTTTGTCACAGTTACAGTTTCATGTATTTACCTTTATTAACCCTTTCCCTCATAGGCTATTTTTAGACCCAACCTCTTTGGATTAATCTACCTAAAAGGAGCACTAACCCTTTCCTCCATAAATACCCCTTTCTACGCCTCTGTAATAACCACTTTTTGAAACCATTGTGATAAATAGAGCATTTGCTCCTATAGGAGCATATGCTCTATTTACCACAATGGTTTCAAACTACAACATTCCAAAATTTTACTTTTCTCTAGTAAATGCTCCTTTTGGGTAGATTCATTCAAAAAGGTTGGGTCTAAAAATAGCCTATGGAGGAAAGGGTTAACTAGGGAAAAGGAAAATGTTAGAATTGTGTAATGTTGAAACCATTTTGATAAATAAAGGACTCAATTGTAAAAGATTGGGAAACCCATTGTTCAAAGAGTTAACCCTTTCCTCCATAAATACGCCTTTCTATGCTTCTTTAATAGTCACTTCTTGAAACCATTCGTGTCTACAGAGACGTAGAAAGGCGTATTTATGGAGGAAAGGGTTAAATGAGTTCACCTAATTAATATTCATTATTTCTTACATAAACATTCATGGAGTACACGGTTATACAAGCACATGCTTCACACTGCTCTGTAGCACCTAATGCTATCAAATGAATCAATTGATACATCTGTGCAACATTACAATACTGGTTATTATTAACTACGGTATTCCATACTAATCAATCTACTGCTTCCAACATGTTTTATGAGGCCAATTAATTAAACTCAGTGCGAAGCAATGTCAAACAATGTCATGTCTACATGACTGCTGATTCTTAGGAATCACATTAACTCTTTGCACGCTAGCGGCCAAACTATGATCACCTATGCAAACAGTTTGGATCCAGATGAGATGCTGCATAATGTGGCGTCTCATCAGGATCCAAACTGTTTGTCATTTTGACCATATTTTTGCAAAAAAATGAGAGAAAGTTTATTTTAAGAATTGAAGCAGATGACAATTGTTGCAGACGAAAAATTACTTAGCGTGCAAAGAGTTAAATGTTTAATGGTGTGATCCATCCTAGAACAGGCTCATACAAAGTGAATTTCATTAAAATAAATATGTTGCATAAAGAAGCTGATGGAGGTAATGAAACCAACAATCTGCTATTACTTCCCTGTGACAGCTAGATATGAAATCAACAACATGTCGTCAGAGAAAACTTGTCTATCACTAAAGGGCAAAAACAATCATTGCAACAATGGGGGAAACTCAATCTTAGCATGCAATTCTGTTTTGGTGGACAGACTGATTCTATTATACTTTTCTTTAAAAGGGGGAGGGACATAAAATGGTATAAATATAACAGAAATGGTAAAATGAAATATGGTCTGGATTAAAATTAAATATTCTAAATCTCTTAATTAATGTAATCTTTGTGAACCATAGCAATGTGGAATCATGTGAAGTTTTGTCAGTGATTTTATATGAACACAATACCTTGCATTACAAAGTTTAATCTTTTAAAAGCTAATAATGGAGATTACTAATCACTTGCTGAAAGAAGTGTTGGAAGAAAAACCGGAATGAGATCTAAAATTCAAAATGTATTAACCCTTTACTTCATGATTATTCATGTCATAAAAATTAATTAGATTAATTTTTATAATGGCACATGGACAACGGAATGCTGGCTATGGTAAAAACTGAAGAATTTATTACATAAATACTTGAATAGCTCTGATCTAATATTTCGACCACTAAGGGCCTTTTTCAAAGATTATCATGTCAAAATACACGTCACATTTTTGTTACATGCATTGAGCCATAAAATCAAAGAGAACAAGAGATGTTTGTAAAACATGTATACCCCCCAGACCCCCTGACCTTTGATCTAGTGACCTCAACTATAGAGGTAATCTAGTGGTCATGACTAATCAACACAGCAACTTTGAAGATCCTAAGCCAAACCACTGATCATTTATTGATCTAAAAACATTTCACAAGTTAAGGTCATGGATTGGTGACCTTGACCTTTGACCTAGTGACCTGAACAACTATAGGGGTTATCTAGTGGTCACGACCAACCACCACAGCAAGTTTGAAGAATCCGAACCAAACCATTGAGCAGTTATTAATCTGAAACCATTTCATCAGTTAAGGTCATGGTGACCTTGACCTTTGACCTAGTGACCTAAAAAACAATAGGGGTCATCTAGTTGTCATGACCAACCACCACAGCAAGTTTGAAGATCCTAAGCCAAACCCTTGAGCAGTTATGGATTGAAAACCATTTCACCAGTTAAGGTCATGGTGACCTTGACCTTTGACCTAGTGACCTCAAAAACAATACAGGCCATCTAGTGGTCATGACCAACCACCACAGCAAGTTTGAAGATCCTAAGCCAAACCCTTCAGCAGTTATTGATTGGAGACCATTTCACCAATTAAGGTCATGGTGACCTTGACCTTTGACCTAGTGACCTCAAAAACAATAGGGGTCATCTAGTGGTCATGACCAACCTCCACAGCAAGTTTGAAGATCCTAAGCCAAACCCTTGCGCAGTAATTGATTGGAAACCATTTCACCAGTTAAGGTCATGGTGACCTTGACCTTTGACCTAGTGACCTCAAAAACATTAGGGGCCATCTAATGGTCATGACCAACCACCTAAGCGAGTTTGAAGATCCTAAGCCAAACCCTTGAGCAGTTATTGATCAAAAACCATTTTACCAGTTAAGGTCATGGTGACCTTGACCTTTGACCTAGTGACCTCAAAAATTATAGGGGTCATCTAGTTGTCATGACCAACCACCTAAGCAAGTTTGAAGATCCTAAGCCAAACCCTTCAGCAGTTATTGATCGGAAACCATTTAACCATTTAAGGTCATGGTGATCTTGACCTTTGACCTAGTGACCTCAAAAGCAATAGGGGTCATCTAGTGGTCATGACCAACCACAACAGCAAGTTTGAAGATCCCAAGCCAAACCCTTCAGCAGTTATTGATCGGAAACCATTTAACAAGTTAAGGTCATGGTGACCTTGACCTTTGACCTAGTGACCTCAAAAACAATAGGGGTCATCTAGTGTTCATGACCAACCACCACAGCAAGTTTGAAGATCCTAAGCCAAACCCTTCAGCAGTTATTGATCGGAAACTATTTCACCAATTAAGGTCACTGTGACCTTGACCTTTGACCTAGTGACCTCAAAAACAATAGGGGTCATCTAGTTGTCATGACCAACTACCACAGCAAGTTTGAAGATCCTACGCCAAGTCGTTTATTAGTTATCATTCGGAAACCATCGATCTACCGACCGACCGACCGACCGACCGACCTACCGACCGACCGACAGACCGACCGACCGACATGTGCAAAGCAATATACCCCCATTTTTTCAAAAGGGGGGTATAACAATGTTGAAATGTTGATCCAGCGTCATTAGCCAATGTCACCATGTATTATATTAATTCCCTTTTTGGAATATTTTCTTCACTGCGTATTTTATTAGTATAAGCAAACACAGCAGACCCTGATCAGATGGCTCCTATAGGAGCAGTCTGATCTGGGTCTACTTTGTTTGCAAAGGCGTAGAAAGGCACATTTATGGAGTAAAGGTTTATATGAAAATTATGGTCCTTTTCTAGCACATGTGTATGTGTAGCTATCTGTATGTGTGAAGTAAGAAGGCAATCCCATGGCAATTCCTATCTATAGTGCAATGGCAAAAATGTGGCCAAAAAGTGTCATGCAAAAAGCGTGACTTGGACGGATTGACAACGTACAAGTGATCTCTAAGTGACACTTTACTAATGCAAGTGATACAAAAATAATACCAGTAGCTCCCATGTTTAGTGCTCAGCATAATTTCAAGATATTGTGACTGGTTGTGGGTTATATCCCACCATGTAGCAGTGCATTACACCAGTCAAGTGTAAAGCCATAATCCAATCTGTTTAGGCCATTACAAACAGAGTGGACACAGACCAGGCAGCTCCTGCTGGTACTATCTGATCAGGGTCTTCTCTATTTTCTTATATGTTAACCCTTTCCTCCATAAATACGCCTTTCTATGCCTTTGCAAAAAGAGTAGACCCAGATCAGATGGCTCCTATTAGGAGCCATCTGATCTGGGTCTGCTCTGTTTGCTTATAATATACTATAGATGTATATTGCAGCATCTCATCATTCTGGATCCAAACTGTCTGACATTCTGACCATATATTTGCAAAGATATGAGAAAAAAATTATCTTAAGAATTGAAGCAGATGAAAACTGTTACAGACAAAAATTACTTAGCGTTAAAAGAGTTAAAGACCAAAGAAGGTTCTTCTGTATCTGAATCTCCCCTCTGGGATGTCCATTAGCCCTTGATGGCAAAATGCACGGAGATTGAACCCTTCCAATGCAAAATGTTCATGTTGAAACAGCCAGTCAGTATACAACTACACAATCCAGTAGGCTTAAGCCTTTCCTCCATAAATACGCCTTTCTACACTTTTGTAAAAATCACCTATTGAAACGATTGTGATAAATAGAGCATTTGCTCCTATAGATCTGTTTCTTTGCTTTCTAAACAGTCTACAATGTTCCACCATCCATATTTCTTTATAAATATTTTGTTAATGAATATTCAGTAGGTATTGAAATTTGGCCTAAATACAGAACAGGGAAAGGGTTAAACTTGGTAGAGGATTTTGAATGACAATTAGTGTTCAAGGAGCCCTCTGATATCTAGTCTACACTATTTGCAAATGATGGTGCATGCATGTCTCACATTCAAAATATCACATTTTTATTTCAAACTGAAGCCTACAAGATTGCATTAGATTAAAATCTGTTCAGCTTTCAACTTTCCACAATGGCAACATATTTGATCCCAAAGCATCCTATAAACCAGAGACAATCCTAGCAGAACAAATCAGTATGTCTATGGAGAGATTAAAGCAAAGGAAATGACACTCTCCTGTTACAGCTAGTTAAGCTACTCAATACTTGGTTTAATGATTTTGTTCGATGTTTATGACTGGCCTATGTTCTATTATTTCAATCTCAGAGCCATCGCTTTCTGAGTTTCTGTGAATAATTTTTGTAGGTCAAATGTCTGAACTAGAAATATATCCATAGAATACAGAGCAATAGATTCAAATACTAAACTCGTTTTTTCTCCACTTTTTTTTTTAGAATTGTGTAGTTTTGAAACCATTGTGATAAATAGAGCATTTGCTCCTATAGGAGCAAATGCTCTATTTATCACAATGGTTTTAAACTACAAAATTCTAAAAAAATTCCTTTTCTTTAGTTAATGTTCCTTTTCGGTATATTTATTTAAAGAGGTAGGATCTAACAATAGCCTATGAGGTAATGGGTTAAGACTGATTTTCTAGTCCAATATCATTAAGTATTCGGACTTTATTGATTGTTTCTGTAGCTGTTTCTAAAGCTGAGAAAGCCGACACTTTGGAAACTGCAAGTAATTAACCTCTTACTCTGTGAATAATCACGTAAGAAATAATGGCATCATGAATATTAATTAGATTATATTACTTTTTATACTGGCAGAAACTGTAGAATCATATCTATATTATTTCATAAGCAAACAGACGAGACCTTGATAAGACAGCTTCTTAAGGAGCCGTCTGATCTGGGTCACTCTGTTTTCAAAGGAGTAGATTAAGGCGTATATACAGAGAACAGGGTAAATTCTTCTAATGACCTGTAAATCATATTCGAAAAAAAGGTTTCGTGTGTCATTAAAAAGGGCTGAATATAAATATATATTGAAACATAATTCTTTGAATGTGAGAAATGAAAATCTGATCAGGATCTGCACTATTTGTATTTAAAAATCTTTCAGTAAATTCAATCCTTTCATACAGAATGGACTCTATTTTTCAACAATGATGGACCATTCCATGGAGAAAAATTATCAGTTGACCCATAACCTCCTAGACTAATTTTAGACTCAACCTCTTTGAATAAATCTATTAAAAAGAAGCATTCTTACAAAAGAAAAAGGATTTTTTTTAGAAATGTGTATTTTAGAAACCATTGTGATAAATAAAGCATTTGCTCCTATGGAGCAAATGCTTTATTTATCACAATGGTTTCAAAAATGACTTTTGCAGTGGCATGAAAAGGCATCACTAGGAGGGAAATTGCAGTGGCGTGAAAAGATATCATTAGGAGGGAAAAGGGTTAAAAAGGGCTAAATAAAGTAAGTAATAAAAACATAATTTATCATAAAAAGTTTTCTTTACAAACACAAACACATGTTTACAAATATCAGTATAAAGAGACGAAGATACCCCTATATTGTTCACCTTGAGTCAACTTGCTTGATTTGATTAGTTGTATCTAAGCACATTAACTTTTGCCTGATGAATATTTATGTAAGAAATAACGGCATCATGCATATTTGCCGAATTCTTATAACAGCATAATTATGAACACCGAATATTTTGGCAGTAGCGGAAAATGTAGAATCAGATCCACATAATTACATAAGCAAACAGAGCAGAACCTAATCAGACAGCACCTACAGGAACTGTCTAATCTGGGTCTACTGTGTTTGCACTTTCCCTGTTCTATGTTTATTACAATTTTCAATACCTAATTGATTATTCATGGACAAGAAATATGGAAGCTGGAACATTTTACCCATTTTAGAAAGTAAAGAAACAGCTCTATCAAATTTCATTAGCAATCAAAGCAGACCTCCTATAGGAGCCGTCTGCTCAGAGTTTACTCCGTTTGAAAAAGCGCAGAAAGATGTATTTATGGAGTAATATTTTAAAGGTTACTTCTAACTTAGTATAATGCTGAGGGCCTGAACAATTTATATAACATAAATACAGAGGTACCTGAATATCATTTTTGTGAAATTGTAGTTAGATATAAATATGCCTTTTCTACGCCTTTGCAAACAGAGTAGACCCAGATCAGACGGCCCCTATATGAGCTGTTTGATCAGGATCTACACCGTTTTTGCTAATGATATAATACAGATTTGATTCTACAGTTTCTGCCATGGTCAACAATTCCCGTGTCCATGTAATATTAATATTAATATGTCTAATTAATATTTATGATGTCATTATTTCTTACATGAATATTCATGGATTAAAGGGTTGACGTTACACAATGGACTAAGGTGATCCAAATAAGACACTGGAACTTTGTGCCAGGTGAGCTAAAAATACTTTTAACCCATTCCCTCATATTGACGCCTGTTGCCTCTGTAAAAGTCACCTTTTTGAAGTTATTGTGATAAATAGAGCATTTCCCAACTACACAATTCAATAAATTTCCTTTTCTTTAGTTAATGCTCCTTTTTGGTAGATTTATTCGAAGAGGTTGGGTCTAAAAATAGCGTATGAGGTAATGGGTTTAATCATTGCAGCAGAGGACAAATGTTGTGGATGACAAATCATTTGGCAGGCAATGAATTAAGATCAAATATCTCAATCAAAGGATGATATTCTATGAAAAGTTTGATTTATGGGAGCTTCAAAGCTTCAATTTGTGCCAAGTTTCATAATTAAATCAGCAGAAAAATAAACAATGGATAATTGGCTGACTGAGAGACTTGTGCATTCTGCAGTGACAATGCACACTCTGTTTCGTTATACAATAAAACCTCTCTATAATGGACACTAAATTACACCAAGTATTTTGTGTTAAAGGCAGGTGGTTGCTTAAAGCAAGGTGAAAGTAAAACAGAACGTTCCTACAGGAGCGTTCTGTTTTACATTCACCTTGCTTTAATCAGCCACCTGCCCTAAATACCAACTAATTAACACAATTTAATGGCCGTTATAGAGAGGTTTTACTGTACATATATATAATGAACAAAAGCTGATTGAGCCGTTGGAGAGTATGAGTGGTCAAAATCTATACTACTCAGAGAATCATTTAGTGCTCAGTTGACCTGTTCAAAATAACATCAAAGACTGTTTTATATTATTATAAATACAGTAAAACCTCTCTATAACAACTACTAAATTACAACAAGTATTTTGTGTTAAAGGCAGGTGGCTGCTTAAAGCAAGGTGAAAGTAAAACAGAACGCTCCTATAGGAGCATTCTGTTTTACTTTCACCTTGCTTTAAGCAGCCACCTGCTTTAAAAACCAACTAATTAACACAATTTAATCGCCATTATAGAGAGGTTTTACTGTAAATCATACTTATAAAACACATCCATAACAGAAAGAAAGTAAATAATGTGACAACCAACTAAGAAATATATGTTAATGTGTCCATACACCATGGATGCCAAACTATGGTGGAAAAAAACAGCAACTAAAGGTCTACATAGACAGACATAGAGCAATACAAGAATACCTAAGACATCACATTCCTTAATGCTCAATTAGCAACGGCATTATAAAGACAATAAAAATGAAAATTATACAAAAAAATGTCATTCAGTGCAGTCTATTAAACACTGCAACCAGTTCAAAAACATTAAAGCACCCAAAAGGAGAATTGGAAAGTAATGAAAAGGGAAAAATGAACTGAAAGGAGGACACTAATGGTGTGAGTAATATGATGTACATTTAGATTTGTCCAAGCCCTTACCAATCACAGTAGGTTTGTTCTAGAATCTTAAAAAAAGAAGAAAAGAGAAATAGGTTATTGTCCTTGAACTTTGTAATGTCTTACTCTACCAAACGTGTTCACATGCCATAACGTATAAACCTTTGAAGTAATATGATGTACATTTAGATTTGTCCAAGCCCTTACCAATCACAGTAGGTTTGTTCTAGAATCTTAAAAAAAGAAGAAAAGAGAAATAGGTTATTGTCCTTGAACTTTGTAATGTCTTACTCTACCAAACGTGTTCACATGCCATAACGTATAAACCTTTGAAGTAATATGATGTACATTTAGATTTGTCCAAGCCCTTACCAATCACAGTAGGTTTGTTCTAGAATCTTAAAAAAAGAAGAAAAGAGAAATAGGTTATTGTCCTTGAACTTTGTAATGTCTTACTCTACCAAACGTGTTCACATGCCATAACGTATAAACCTTTGAAGTAATATGATGTACATTTAGATTTGTCCAAGCCCTTACCAATCACAGTAGGTTTGTTCTAGAATCTTAAAAAAAGAAGAAAAGAGAAATAGGTTATTGTCCTTGAACTTTGTAATGTCTTACTCTACCAAACGTGTTCACATGCCATAACGTATAAACCTTTGAAGTAATATGATGTACATTTAGATTTGTCCAAGCCCTTACCAATCACAGTAGGTTTGTTCTAGAATCTTAAAAAAAGAAGAAAAGAGAAATAGGTTATTGTCCTTGAACTTTGTAATGTCTACCAAACGTGTTCACATGCCATAACGTATAAACCTTTGAAGACTGACAAAATGGTCACCATATAATGACCAAGATATAAGGGCTACACTGAAGCATGTATAGTTTGTGGTAAGTCCCCCAATATAAATTTTATATAATACAGTAAAACCTCTCTATAACGACCACTTAATTACATCAAGTATTTTGTGTTAAAGGCAGATGGATACTGAAAGCGAGGTGAAAGTAAAACAGAACGCTCCTATAGGAGCGTTCTGTTTTACTTTCACCTTGCTTTAATTAAGCAACTACCTGCCCAATATATCAACTAATTAACACAATTTAGTTGTCGTTATAGAGAGGTTTTACTGTATGATGATTTCTTTTTTTTATAAATAGCACATCTGAAAAAGAATAAGAATATATTCATGTTATACAGTAAAACCCCGCTAAACTGGACTTTCAAATTAGCATCTATACAGGTCATTAAGACAAGTGGCAGCTTAATGCAGGGTGAAAGTCAGGCAGAAAGCTTTCACTCTGCATAAAGCAACCATCTACATGTATCTAAAAAGATCAACTTTCTTCTTCATTAAATTTCCAGTTTACAGGGATTTTACTGTAATTATTTTGGAACCTGTATAGGAGAAGCTTATCGACTTTCAATATTACTACAAGTCGGTAAAATAATGACAAAATGACTTTTTAATACAGCAGCAAAGTAAACAAGACTCTCAGACACTGTAAATAATCGAGCTCCTAGGTGTACCATACAATCATATCTGTCTAAATACTTACTGTAATGACAATGGTATGTTGATCTTATACAGAACATGTAAAGTGCATTAGTATATTGTATATTAACCCTTTCAGTGTGGGACATGGGTCACTAATATCCTTTGCAAACAGTGTAGACCCAGATGAGAGGGCTCCTAGAGGAGCCCTCTCATCAGGGTCTGCACTGTTTGTCTGATTACACTTTTCTTAACAAAATACCTCTGAATATTCACCGTAAGCTTGACCTTTTTAAATTTTAAATACATGTAGTTCATTTGAAAAATCTGCACTGAAAGGGTTAAACAAAAAATATATGTACATGTATACCATAACAACAAATTCACACTACTATGTGATTCTGATGATTCTGGTAAGTTTACAGCATAAACACTGCTCAGATGCAAATGTTTTCAAAGACCTGTTGCAGATATGAATAAGCAATATCTGTAAATATCTGATGTTCCCCCCCCCCCCCCCCCCCCCCTATGAAACAGCTAAAAATTGATAACCCTTTCCCTGTTCTATTCCAAATGTCAATGAATATTCATAGACAAAAAAGTTATAATGAAATATAGAAGGTGGAACATTGTAACTATTTTAGAAACTATAGAAATAGACCTATCAAATTCCATTAGCAAACAGAGCAGGCCCTGATCAGACGGCTCCTATAGCTCCGTCTGATCTGGGTCTTCTCTGTTTGCAGATGCGTGAAATATGAGGGAAAGAGTTAAGTGATTATAATTGGTTTACAGAAATTTCATATTTTTGAGATTATAACTTTATTTACACCAAACATTTGGACACACAATCTCCCCATTCCTGTGTAAAGCTTAAAAATCTAACATAACTAAATTCTATTGTCATGGTAACAAATAGTTAGAAGACCCTGATCAGGAGTTTGTCTGTTTGAATACTCAGCATAATTAGCCCTTATCCCGCAACCTGAGTCACATTTGCAAATGGCTAATCAGGGCTCAAGCTGGAGCTCTCAATATTTCTAAACTTCTCCCTCAGCTAAAAACAGGGAGAAGTCAGCAAGGTTAGGGATATGTTTTCTCCCATATTGCCCTCTAGCGTGAGCCCTGAGCTTTGGATCCAGATGAGATGACGAGTAACTCAGCATCTCATTGGTATCCAAGCTGTTTGACACTTGGTCAATAGTTTCTCAAAAGCTTGATCAAAGTGTAAGTACAGTAAAACCCCTCTAATTTACTAAACTGAATTCTGGTAGAGGAGAAGTTACTTTTAGGCAGATGGCTGCTTAACCCTTTCCTTCATATAGAAGTGTTTTAATGCATTTGCAAACAGAATAGACCAAGATCAGACGGTTCCTATAGGAGCCGTCTGATCAGGGTCTGCTCTATTTGCTAGTGGAATTTGAAAGATCTGTTTCTTTAGTTTTTAAAATAGCTACAGTGCTCCACCTTCCATCGTGTATTATAACTAATTTGTCCATGAATATCCAGTGGGTATTGAAATTTGAAATACATAGAACAGGGAAAGGGTTAATGCAGGTCCTAGGAGCTTTCTGCATGACTTTCACCCTGCATTAAGCTGCCGCCTGTCTCCAAGACCAATATTTATACTAAACAAAATGTCTGGTTTAGAGGGTTTTTACTGTAGTTAAAGCAGACATATTGGGCTTTTTTTACAGCAAAGTAAGGATAAGAGAACTGAAACTCTTTAATATAATCTGCCCGTCACCATGCCGTTTAGCTAAAATCTACACCATGCTGATGTGGACTAACAAGCACCAAGCAGGTATACAAGAACTAAAGAAATATCATAAAGAAAGAAGTACTTTTCACTTTCAAATCAAAACCATTGCTCAAGCAAAACCTAAATTAGCAAAAACAAACAAATTCTTTCTTTCAAACACATCCTGTATGTTTTTGGGTTTTTTATGTTGTTGTTTAACCCTTTCCTCCATAAATACGCCTTTCTACGCCCCTGTATAAGTCACCTGTTGAAACAATTGTGATAAATAGAGCATTTGCTCCTATAGGAGCAAATGCTCTATTTATCACAATGGTTTTTAAAATTTCCTTTTCGAAAATTTTGAAAAATTTCCTTTTCTCTAGTTAATGCTCCTTTTCGGTAGATGCATCCAAAGAGGATGGATCTAAAAATAGCCTATGGAGGAAAGGATTAAAAATTTGCCATACTTTTAATATCTAACTCTTTGCTTAACTGTTAACTGCTTCAAGTAACAGTTACATTTCCGTCACTTTTTTTTTCTTTTTAAAACAAGATGTGTTTGTGAAACACAATGCCTCCCCCATATGACCTTTGACCTCGATATATGACCTTGACCTTAATAAGTCACCCCTAAAAATGTTTGTCTCCATAAGTTGCACATGCATGCTTTGCACAACTTTGAAGTACATGTATGTATGTTCAATGGCGAGAAAATTATCGCCAACATTAAAGTTGGGGCCAAACAGACAAAACCAACGTACAGACAGAGCAAAAACAGTATGCCCCCGCAGGGACATAAAAATCAAAGAATTTTGGATCCGAACAGCATACTGAACTGTTTAGCTTCAAACCTGGATCAAAATCATCAGCACAGATTGTAAAGAAATCAATATTTACATGTTGTACTTTCTTACTACAGTAAGATTCCTCTAAACCAGAATTCTTATATAGAAGAATTTAGATACTTTAACCATTTTCCTGTTCTGTGTTTATTTCAGACCTATTCATGGCCAAAATAGTTCTAACGAAATATGAAAGGTGGAAAATTGTAGCCATTTTAGAAAGTAAAGAAACGCTTCTTTCAAATTCCATTTGCAAACACAGCAGACCATGATCAGACGGCTCCTAGGAACCGTCTGATCTGGGTCTACTCTGTTTCCATATAAATGAAAACATGTTTACATGAAGGAAAGTGTTAAGACAGATAGCTGCTTAACCCTTTCCTCCATGAATATGCCTTTCTATGCCTCTGTTATAGTCACTTCTTAAAACCATTGTGATAAATACAGCATTTGCTCCATAGGAGCAAATGCTGTATTTATCATAATGGTTTCAACATTACGCAAATGCAACGTTTTCCTTTTCTCTAGTTAATGCTCCTTTTCGGTAGATTTATTCAAAGAGGTTGGGTCTAAAAATAGCTTATGAGGCAATAGGTTAATGCAGGTTGAAAGTCATGCAGAATGCTCTTTGGAGCTTTTTGCATGACTTTCACCTTGCATGGAGCTGCCACATGTCTCCAAGACAGATATTTATTATATACTAAATTTAACGTCTGGTTTAGAGAGGTTTTACTGTATATGTTGCCTTCTTTCATTTTCAAATATTTCGAGGGCTTGGTGCAAAACTATTGTAACTCCTTCACAAAGTGAAGGAGTTACAATAGTTTTGCACCAAGCCCTCGATTTGTATTAAATATTTATTAATATGTGTTGTGAAACACGATGCCCCCGACCTTTGACCCTGAAGCATGACCTTGACCTTGACCTATTGACCAGGGAGTTGAACACGACACATCGTCTTTGTGTGGTGAACATTTGTGCCAGGCTATTTTGAAATCCATTCACAGATAATAAAGTTACAGAAGGGACACGAAATTTCGGACTGACGGATGAAATGACATGGACAGACGGACGGAAGGACGGACAATGCGATTACTATATGCCCGCCGATGGGGGGCATAAAAATGATGGTTATATTATCCTTATAATTGTTATAAGCATCTTACATGACTTTTATCCTCATGTTATAAATCTACTACTGCATCAGATATAACATGTCAGAAGCCAATTGTTGTGATCACTCTTTAGAATCATCTAGAATCTTGAGAGAATTCAAACGAGTGGTCACAACATTGGGTTACTTGCATAACTTAATCTTTATCTATTGGGTGTAGGTAAATACTTAGGGTAATTAGGGTACGAACCATTTTGATGGTATTATGATCATTTCGATTCTACAACAGACATTTCAAAATGTACAAGACATTTACTATAATACGCTTTTCCCCTATAAATCAACAAAGAAATATGCAAAATCTGCAAAATAAGAACATCCCAACACCAATTTGTTGCCATGGTTATATATTTACAAGTACAGTCAACCCATGTCTCTGGTCATTTGCATCTACTTAACAAAGATTGATTTTCTTGGAAACTAGGATGAAAGTCTTGCTCCTACTACGGTGTGATCATCCTATAGTTCTGTACAGTGTCATCATCCTATAGTTCTGATATAACTACAGTGTCATCATCCTATAGTTCTGTACAGTGTCATCATCCTATAGTTCTGATATAACTACATTGTAATCATCGTATAGTTCTGATATGAACTACAGTGTTACCATCCTATAGTTCTGATGTGAACTACAGTTCAACTCCTCTCAAGGTACCAATTTATAAATAAATTCAGATTTCTTTAAAATCAGGTGGCTGTTTAATGCAGGATGAAAGTAATGCAGAAAGTTCCTGCAGGAGCTTTCTGCATAACATTCATCCTGCATTAAGCTACCACCCGCTTTTATGGCCCAGAATTTAACCTCTTTTTGGTGGCCGCATGAGAGAAGCTGTACTGTTTTTTCTATCATGTCTGTAGTTTTCCGATATTACACTTAAAAGTACATAAGCCAGCGACAAATATATCATACACTTCTGAGTCTATTAGCGAAGAACTGAAAATTACAAAATTTCAAAATCCAGTACAAGTAGAATGCCTTGCCTGGTGAACCTTTAAGATTTTATCAGTGCTTTTCAAAGCTTACAGATTCGTTTCATGCTTTTGTTATAAGCTTTGTACACAGTCTGTCTTTGAATGCCGAAGTTAACCCTTTCCCTCATATAAACGTGTTTTCACGCATCTGCAAACAGAGTAGATGCAGATCAGACGTCTGATCAGGGTCTGCTCTGTTTGGTAGTAGAATTTGATAGATCTGTTACTTTACTTGCTAGAATGGCTATAATGTTCCGCCCTCCATATTCCATTATAACCATTTTGTACATGAATATTCAGTAGGTATTGAAGTTTGAAATAAACATAGAACTGGGCTTTTGCAAGCAGTGTATACCCAGATCAAAGGGTTCCCACAGGAGCAATCTGATCAGGGTCTGCACTGCTTGTCATTCAAATTTGTCATTCGAACTCCTTTAGAAAAAATTATTCTTCCATTCCAAAAGGACACAAATTGACAAAAGATTGGGAAACTCATTGTTCAAAGAGTTAACCCTTTCCTCCATAAATATGCCTTTCTACGCCTCTTTAATAGTCACTTCTTGAAACCATTGGGATAAATACAGCATTTGCTCAATAGGAGCAAATGCTCTATTTATTACCATGGTTTCAATACTACACAATTCTAAAATTTTCCCTTTCTCTAGTAAATGCTACTTTCCCGTAGATTAATTTAAAGAGATTGGGTCTAAAAATAGTCCATGAGGGAAAGTGTTAACTCTCATCCCGATAACTGCAACCAAACTCGGATTTGCAAAGGCATAGAAAGGTGTATTTATGGAGTAAAGGGTTAAATCTTGCTATAGGAGCCGTTTGGTCGGGTCTTCTCTGTTTGCAAATGTCACTGTCATTCTGCACTATACTGCTACCTGTTGTAACCCTTTACCTGAGAGAGTGCTTCTGTCAAGGCCAAAAGTCCTATCTTCATAATTATGCAATCATAAAAATCTCATGATATCATTAATTCTACATGAATATCCATCAAGTACAGGGTTAAAGACACCCACGTTCCATTTAACCCATTTCCTCTTAGGCTGTTTTATGATTGAACCTCTTTGAATATGATTGAACCTCTTTGAATAAATCAACTTAAATGGAGCAATTACTAGAAAAAAGGATTTGTTTTAGAACTGTATAGTTTTGAAATCATTGTGATAAATAGAGCATTCGCTCAATAGGAGCAAATGCACTATCTATCACAATTATTTCAAAAAGTGTCTTTTAAAGAGGAATCAAAATGAGGGAAGGGCGAATAAGTTGCTTTTCAGCATTTATCTACTTGGTATCATTTTGCAAACCTGTTAATCATTTTGATGGAGTTTGACTGTACTTGTAAGCTAGACAGAAGCATGAGGGGGTAGGGTGGTGTACTCTAAGGCGGCTCGAGGCTACAGGGTCTTACCTGAAGCTGTATGCAGTTGTGTTAATATGGTGAGGTGGGAAACACACCCCCTACAACATAACACAGGCACCGTACAAACCCAGATCTCTAGATATAGGGAGCATTTTGAATACAAAACTTCTTTTTTTTCTCCGAACCCTTAACCCTTTACCTCACAGATACCCCATTTTAACCCTTTCCCTCATGGGCTATTTTTAGATCCAACCACTTTGAATCAATCTACCGAAAAGGAGCATTAATTAGAGAAAAGGAAAATGTTAGAATTTTGTAATTTGAAACAATTGTGATAAATAGAGCATTTGCTCCTATAAGAGCAAATGCTCTATTTATCACAATGGTTTCATAAAAGAGACTTTTACAGAGGCGTAGAAAGGCGTATTTATAGAGGAAAGGGTTAATGCCTTGTGCAAACAGAGCAAATAAGATGGCCCCTACAAGAGCTTGTGAAATAATATAGATCTGATTCTACAGTTGTGCAATGGTAAAAAATGCCATCATATAAATCTAGTTCAGCTAATTAATGTACACATATTATTTTTACGTAAATATTCATCAGGAAAGGGTTATTTTTTACTACTGATTAGAACAGCCTCAAAGGTTCGAATCTAATTAGTGGTCACATCTATTGGGTTGCTGGAGAAATGCAGACAATACTGTTGCGAAATGTTTTGTTTACCCATCTTATCCTCAGGTTTTTGGCACAAACTTCTTTACTATACTGTAAACATTATAATTACATCTTTTTCTGCTTTTGCAAACAGTGGACCCAGATCAGACGGCTCCCCAGATCAGACAGCTCCTATAGGAGCCATCTGATCTGGGTCTGCTCTGTTTGCCTATGAAATCATGATCCTACAGTTTCTGAAATGGCCAAAAATCCCTCTATTCATATGGCATTACAAAAACTCAGTAATAAAACATTCATGCTGTTATTATTTCTTTCATGAATATTCATGGTAAAAAGAGTCAACCCTTTCCTCCATAAATACGCCTTTCTATGCCTCTGTAATAACCACTTCTTGAAATCATTGTGATAAATAGAGCATTTGCTCCTATAGGAGCAAATGCTCTTTTTATCAAAATGGTTTCAAACTACAAAATTCTAAAATTTTACCTTTCTCTAGTAAATGTTCTTTTTGGGTAGATTCATTCAAAGAGGTTGGGTTTCAAAAATGGCCTATGGAGGAAAGGGTTAAACTTTGTTTGCGAAATTCTGTGGATGACTTTGTGATAATCTTTATGAACAGCTTGGATCCTGATGGAATGCTGAGTAACTAGAAATTTTATAAGGGCCCAAAATGCTTAAAACTTTGACATTGAAAATGAAGTGAAGAAAATGTACTTTTGGATTTGAAGCAGATGGCAATCATTGTTTAACCCTTTACTCCATGAATATTCATGTAAGAAATAGTGACATCATGAATATTAATTAGATTTTCATTGTTATAATAGCACATGGACACAGTAGGAAGTTTTGGCCAAGGCAGAAACTGCAGAATCATATCTATATCATATCAAAAGCAAACAGAGCAGACCCTGATCAGACAACTCCTATAGGAGCCATCTGATCTGGGTCTACTCTGTTTGCAAAGGCATAGAAAGGCGTATTTATGGAGTAAAGGGTTAACATGGACGCATTTGAGAAAGAGGTCTTAAAGGTCACTCAGTGATAGCTAAAATGGTTTTGATCCCATGTTTCGAATTGTGTAAATGAATTATTTTAATTATTTGGAAACTCAATCTCCCCTCTCCTCTAATTTGTAAAGCTAATTGAATCAATGAAGCACTGTTTTGATCATTATAAATGAAATTAACCCATTCCCTCATATTGACGACTTTTGACAACTCTGTAAAAGTCACTTTATGAAACCATTGTGATAAATAGAGCATTTGCTCCTATAGGAGCAAATGCTCTATTTATCACAATGGTTTCAAACTAAAAAATTCTAAAATTTTCCTTTTCTCTAGTTAATGCTCCTTTTCGGTAGATTTATTCAAAGAGGTTGTATCTAAAAATAGCCTATGAGGTAATGGGTTAATGGAGTAACAAATAGTTTAAACATTAATCAAATTGCTCCTTTGGACACTGTTTGATCTGTCTAAGTTTGTCCGAGTATTTCAGATAATTAGTGTAGTATTTCAGATAATTAGTGTAATCAGGTGCAGCCAAAACCAAACAAGTTTAACAGAAAACAAACATCTCCCAGTAAACATAAAACAGAAATGTTTCTGTTTGAATTCAGTAGCAGATTTAAGCCTGTACCTCATGCATATTCATGTAAGAAATAATGATTATAAATGAATATTTTAATTTTTATAATGAATTATGTAAAAGGAGAAATTTATACGATGACAGAAACTGTAGAATCAGATCTACATCATTTCATGAGCTTCAACAGGAACTGTCTGATCTGGGTGTACTCTGTTTGCAAAGGTATTAACCCTTCGCTTGCTATTCACGTCAATATACCTACCTGTAAATAGTGCAGACCCAGATGAGGCAGCTCCTGCAGGAGTTGTCTCATCAGGGTCTGCACTATTTACAAGTTGATTGTGCAACCAGTGCACTCCACAGCAGTGACTGCACAGCGAAATACTTGTACACAGTGAAGATATATGTAATTATACAACAGGGCATGGGTAAAGGAGAAATGCGTTTTAAAATTCAGCAAGCGAAGGGTTAACTCTTTCCTTCATATAAACGTGTTTTCATACATCTGCAAACAGAGAGGACCCAGATCAGACGGCTCCTGATAGGGTATGCTCTGTTTGCTAATGGAATTTGGTAGTTCTGTTCCTTTGCCTTCTAAAATGGCTACAATTTTCCACTTTCCATATTTCATTATAACTATTTGTCTATGAATATTCAGTAGGTATTGAAATTCGGAATAAACATAGAACAGGGAAAGGATTAAAAGGCGTCTCTGTGGAGTAAAGGGTCAACATGTCAGTATCAGGACTATTCCTGTAACAGCCTTTGGCAAGACTTAATTTACCCTGTACCTAATTAACAGTTAATGACTTCATGATTATTTATTCATTTACTGGTACTGATTTTTTTGTTACAGCCAATTAACAAGGGAATTTATTCCGCCATTCAGAAACTGTAGAACCAGATCTTTATTCACCTAGGGAAAACTGAGTAGACCCCGATCAGGTGGATCTATGAAGTAAAGGGATTATATACTTAACCCTTTCCTCCATAAATACACCTCTGTAATAACCACTTCTTGAAACCATTGTGATAAATAGAGCATTTGCTCCTAGGAGCAAATACTCTATTTATCACAATGGTTTCAAATTACAAAATTCTAAAAATCTTCCTTTTCTTTAGTAAATGCTCCTTTTGGGTAGATTCATCCAAAGAGGTTGGGTCAAAAATAGCCTATGTGGGAATGGGTTAACCCTTTACCTGATAGAGACTCGTTTTTATGTATTTGCAAATGTAGGAGCCATCTGATCAGGGTCTGCCATGTTTGTTTCTGGAATTATATATAGATCTGATTTCAGTTTCTGCCCTGAATGAAAAATGTTCATATGTCATTATGAATACTCAGACTATATATTCATGAATCATGATGTCATCAGTTCTAACATGAATATTCATCAGGTAAAGGATTACAATACAAGTAACTAAAAATTCCTAGTTTTTTTTTCCTAGTTTTTTTTTTCGTACCTGAAAACTAACCCACTTCAAGATTCCAACACAAATGTCACATGAAAAAGGCCATTTTCAGTAATTTTGTGACAAAATTTATTGCAGGGCATAAAAAACTTGTTTATTTCACCTTTAAACAAATATGGTCAGTGAATACATTGATTGAAATGATCAGGTGATACATGAAGCAATATGTAACAATAGACCTACATGTTTATACAGTAAAACCCCTCTAAACTGGACGTTTAGTTAAGCCTCCGTCACACTTTGACCACGTCCATGAAGACCGCGCTGCGTCCTGAAAATGTCGTAGGACGTAGCGAGGACGGGGTAAAAATTATAAAAAATACATTCTCAAGTTCCTGCTACGCTCATACCACGTTTGTGCTAGGTTCTTACTGCGTCCAACACGTTCCCACTATGTTCTTACTACGCGTGTATTCAGGCGGGTACCACGTCCAACACGTTCTTGCTATGCTTTAACTACGCTCGTACTAGGTCCCTACTACGCCCGCCAAGATAGCACTGCGTTCTTACCACGCGCTCATCACGTTCTCACCGGTTCTATGTTTGCATATAAAATTCTGCGATTCGGCCCGATCTGATCATTCATTCTGCGACTTTCTTTTGAGCAAAAGTAAAGTATTTTATATCAGAAAATATGCCGAGAAGGAAGGGGGGCTTCTATTTCTTCTCCGTCTTCTCCTTGTCACAAGCAATAGTGCGACCTGTTCATCGAGAAGAGCCTGTTGTCCAGCCAATACAGAAACATGCTGGAGAAGTTCTTGGTTGTCCATTCTATATTGAAATGGAAGTGAAAGGGAAATGAATCCAGTTTTTTATACTCGACCACCAGAACGTGGCATGGTCGTGGCTGGAGCCTGCTGCAAACGTACCTTAGACGTGATAAGCACCGGTAGAACGTACTAAGAACCTAATGTGGTCTTTTGAAACGTAGTAGGGACGTATCATTGTCGCAACACTAGCGTGGAAGGGTCGTAGTGAGAACCCGATGGACGTAGCAATAACGTAGTGACAACCTAGAGACAACGTGATGCGAACGTCACACACTCGTCCACGTCTGCACTACGCGTGTATTGCGTCAATGAGGTTCTTACTAGGTTTAAGCTACGTCATTACTACGACCTTACCAAGTTCTTACCACGTCCTGATTTGACCACGTCCTCGCCACGTAAGTTTTGAACATGTTCAAAGTTCACCCACGTCCTTCACGTCCACGAAGACCATGCCACGCGCAAAGCCGTGTCTACTGCGCCCTCGCTACGTTGTACACGTTCGCACTGCGTTCTGGCATATTTTTGAGGACGTAGTGGGAACGTGGCCTAGTGTGACGGGGGTATAAAGAAGAATTTAGATCTTTATAGGCAGGTGGCTGCTTAACGCTTTATATTATGAATATTCATGCAAGAAATAACGACATCATAATTATCAATTAAATTATTTTTAATACTGGCCTATGAACATAGGAGATTTTGGCTCAGACAGAAACTGTAGAATTAGATCTATATTACAACATAAGCAAACAAAGCAGACCCTGATCAGATGGCTCCTATAGGAGCCGTCTGACCTGGATCTACTCTGCAAAGGTGTATTTATGGAGTAAAGGATTAAACCTCTATCTTATGAATATTCATGTAAGAAATAACGACATCATGACTGTGTATTTATTAGATGAAACTTTTATACAAGTATATGAACACAGTGTTTGTTGGCTTTGGTAGAAAACCATTTGACCGAGGTCTACTCCGTTTGCAAAGGCGGGAAAAGCGTCTCTATCAATTAAGGGTTTAATTGTAGGTGAAAGTTCCTATGGCAAATTTCTGCATAACTTTCACACTGCATTAAGCTGCCACTGATACTAATTTTAAATTCCAATTTGAAGTGTTTTTACCTTGCAAATGACTTGCAATGGGAAAGATTGCACTTGAACATTTCAAACAGTGTTTTCACTGACAAGCTACAAGATTGGAAATACAGTTTCAAATAAGGATCTGCCTTGCTTACAGCAATAGTGGGCGAAAGTACCATTGGACAAAACTCCAGATAAAAGGCACATTTAGATAATCTCAGAGGTAAAGATAAGATAGGTAAAATTAACTTTTTTCATGGATGTCACCTTAGTTCTCAATCAAACCCTATGTTGTCATGACTGTTACGAATAGTCTCCAAGAGAGAGATTCTAAAAAGAGGTCACACAGTCAAAAGGTTTGGTGGAGAAATAACAATTTAGTATTTGAATACCAACCTATTCATGGACAAAAGAGTTATAATGAAATACGGAAGGTGGAACATTATAGTCATTTTAGAAAGTAAAGAAACGGATCTATCAAATTCTATTAGCAAACAGAGAGACCCAGATAAGATGGCTCCTATAGGAGCCATCTGATCAGGGTCTGCTCTGTTTGCAAATGCATGAAAACGCGTTTATCTCCAAGAGACGATTCTAAAGAGTGGTCACACATAGGGTTTGGTGGAGAAATAACAATTTAGTATTTGAATAATAACCTATAACTATGGTTCTGGATTTATTATAACTTGCATTTCTCTGTCAATTCCTACCCATATACTTATACATGTATTGTGTGACAAGAATCATTGCACTGAAGGTTTTTAACCCTTTCCCTGTTCTATGATCATTGCAAATTTCAATACCTACTGAATATTCATGGACAAAATAGTTATAAAGAAATATGGAAGGTGGAAGATTGTAGACATTTTAGAAAGCTAAGAAACATAGCTATCAAATTCTATTAGCAAACAGAGCAGACCCTGATCAGACGGCTCCTCTAGGAGCCGTCTGATCAGGGTCTACTCTGTTTGCAAATGCGTGAAAAGATGTTACGAGTATTCACTGAAAAAATGATGAACATATGAATATCAAATGCCATCATGAACAAGAGATTTTTTACCATGGTTGAAAATGAATGTAGAATCGGATAAATATCATTTCATAAGCAAACAGCAGACCCTGATTTGATAGCTTCTACAGGAGACGTATGATCTGGTTTTAACCCATTCCCGCATATTGACACCTTTTGTCGCTTCTGTAAAAGTCACTTTGTGAAACCATTGTGATAAATAGAGCATTTGCTCCACAAGAGCAATGCTCTATTTATCACAATGGTTTAAAAACTACACAATTATAACAATTTAGTATATGCTCATTTCAGTAGATTTATTAAAAGAAATTGGGTCTAAAACAGACTTTTCTTTTCTCTAGTAAATGCTCCATTTTGGTATATTTAATCAAAGAGGTTGGATCTAAAAATAGCCTATGGGGGAATGGGTTAAATGTTTGCAAAGGTGTCAACAGGCCTTATCTATAAGATAAGGTTTGGTTAAAAAATAACAGATTAGGAAAAATCAATGCACCTCTTTACTAAAGCTCTTTACTTGATTAAGCGTATAAGTGTAGATCCAGATCAAATGCTGAACCCAATTAGGAAACTATCTGTGTTTACACTGTTTGCAATGACAGAGTACCCTCCTCCCTGTGATATGGTATATTATAGTAAAATCTCTCTATAATGGCCACTAAATTGTGTTAATTAGTTGGTATTTAGGGCAGGTGGTTGCTTAAAGCAAGGTTAAAGTAAAACAGAACACTCCTATAGGCACGTTCTGTTTTACTTTCACCTTGCTTTAAGCAACCAACTGCCTTTAACACAAAATACTTGATGTAATTTAGTGGCCGTTACAGAGAGGTTTTACTGTATATTATATACATGTATATATATGGCAAAGCATGTAACAAAAACTAAAGTTGCTGTAATTGAAGTAGAAATTAAAAGCAATACCGCAGAAACTGAAAGCTTTACATTTCCATGGCAACTAAACAGGAGCAGGTGCTGCACAGCTGGCATACACAGAGGACTTACCATTGGTGTAATTTAGTTGGTTTAAAGTCATATCCCAAACACCTTGCTGCCCCTCTGGTGCATGAACAGGAAGCAAACATCTTTAAATTGTGCACACTTTACCTTTGACCTGATGAATATTCCTGCTCATTAACTCTGCCTATCACAAATATTAATTAGTTTAACCCTTTCCCTGTTCTATATTTAGACCATTTTTCAGTACCTACTCAATATTCATTAACAAAATAGTTATAAAGAAATATGGAAGGTGGAACATTGTAGACATTTTAGAAAGTAAAGAAACAGATCTATAAAATTCTATTAGCAAACAGAGTAGACCCTGATCAGATGGCTCCTCTAGGAGCCGTCTGATCTGGGTCTACTCTGTTTGCAAATGCGTGAAAACACTTTTATAGGAGGGAAAGGGTTAACACTTTACTCAATAAATATTCATGCAAGAAATAATGACGTCATGAATATAAAGTAAATTAATTTGTTATAATAGCACATGGACACAGGAAACTTTAGCTGTAGCATAAACTGTAGAATGGTATCTATATTATATCATAAGTAAACAGAGCAGACTCTGATCAGACGGCTCCTATAGGAGCTGTCTGATCTGGGTCTACTCTGCTTGCAAATGCGTAGGAAGACGTATTTATGGAGTAAAGGGTTTATTCTTGTTATAGCCCTTTCCCTGTTGAATAATCATGAAAGAAATAATGACATCATGAATATTTATTAGCTGAAGTTCTTATAATGGCATATAAACACAGGATATTTTGGTTTTGTTAAGAACTGTAAAATCATATTTGTATCATTCCATAAGCAAACACAGCAGACCCTGATCAGAGGGCTCCTATAGGAGTCATCTGATCTGTGTCTACTTTTCTTGCAAAGGCAGTGAAAAGGCATTTGTATGAGGGAAAGGGTTAATACTATAAAGTAAAGAAGTTGTTGTCTAATGAATATTCGGAATATAATATAAGACTCAGCCCATTATGAATTTTTTGCATAAAATTATGAAATATAGAAGTTTATTGCCATGGAAATTAGAAGCATATCAGGTCTACAACATTTAACAAACAGAGCAGATCCTGATCCGACAGCTGAAGGAACTGTCATATCTAGGTCTACTCTGTTTGCAAAGGTATAAAACGGCAGGATTATCAGGTAAAGGACTAATAATCACAGTGAAAATGGATTTTAACCCATTACCTCATAGGCTATTTTTAGATACAACCTCTTTGAATAAATCTACTGAAAAGGAGCATTAACTAGAGAAAAGGAAACTTTTTAGAATGTTGTACTTTGAAACCATTGTGATAAATAGAGCATTTGCTCCTATAGGAGCAAATGCTCTATTTATCACAATGGTTTCACAAAGTTACTTTACAAAAGTCATCAATATAAGGGAAAGGGTTAACAATCTATATCACTCATCTCAACGACATCTATTGTGTTAAACATGAATTGTTCTGCCACATCTCTCTTTCCCTGTTAGACATGAATCTAAAAGTACATTTCTAAATACTTTGTATCCAGGTCAGACGCTGGCAATTCAGCATCTTGTCTGGATCCAAACTGTTTGATGCTGTGGTTCATGTCTTTTTAAATAAAAAGGAAGAAAATCTAAAAATATTTCTAAAACTTTTGTAGACGACAATGCTTGGCAGTGAAGGAGTTGTCTTAACCCTTTTCCTTGTTCTATGTTTATTCCAAATTTCAATACCAACTGAATATTCATGGACCAATTAGTTATAATGTATCTGGGTCTACTCTGTTTCCAAATGTGTGAAAACACGTTTATATGAAGGAAAGGGTTAATTAAAACTGACAGTTCTACATTTCTTGGGAATGCTCTAGTTTTACACCAACCCTTTCCCTTAGGAACATGTGTGAATTGATCACTTCATGAATATTCATTAACTTAACTTTTTTTCAAAAGGGATATTTGGCTTAGCCCAAACCTGCAGGATCAGACTTACATAATTCCATCAGTTAACCGATTACCTCATAGGCTATTTTTAGATACAACCTCTTTGAATAAATCTACCGAAAAGGAGCATTAACTAGAGAAAAGGATTTTTTTTTAGAATTTTGTAGTTTCAAACCATTGTGATAAATAGAGCATTTGCTCCTATAGGAGCAAATGCTCTATTTATCACAATGGTTTCAATAGGTGATTTTTACAGAAGCTTAGAAAGGCGTATTTATGGAGGAAAGGTTTAACAGAGCAGACACTGATAAAAAACCTCCTATAGGAGCTGTCTAATCTGTGTCTACTCTGTTTGCAAATGTGTTAAAGGGAATTCATACTATGGGGGAAAGGGTTAAATAGAAGTTCTTGAAGGGTTTGCCAAGATTTATCCTCTTTCATGGTTTTAAAAGAAATTTTATTGGAAAGAAATGTTGAACAGACAACAGACAACTGTCACAATAGCTTACTCTGAGCAAGCCGAAAGTAAATTGGATAATGTTTAAAATTCAGCAAAACACATTTTTCAGAGCAGGAGAGAGGTAGTTTAACCCTTTGAATGTGGGAGACAAGTGTACTGGCATTTGCAAACAGTGCAGACCCGCATCAGTGGGCTCCTATAGGGTCAGCACTGCTTGTCATTCCTCTGGTAAATTTAACCCTTTCCTCCATAGGCTATTTTTAGACCCAACCTCTTTGAATGAATCTACCGAAAAGGAACATTTACTAGAGAAAAGGAAAATGTTATAATTGTTTAGTATAGAAACCATTGTGATAAATAGAGCATTTGCTCTATTTATCACAATGGTTTCAGAAAGTGACTTTTACAGAGACGTAGAAAGGCGTATTTATGGAGGAAAGGGTTAAGGCTTTCATACAGTGTGTACTGGACCACTTAACACTGATGCGTCATTCCATTTTGGATATTCAGCATTCAAAGGGTTAAGATTATCCCTTTACTCCATGAATATTTTATTTTTAGAAATAATGACATCATTAACCCATTCCCTTATATTGACCACTTTTGACGACTCTGTAAAAGTCACTTTGTTAAACCATTGTGATAAATAGAGCATTTGCGCCTATAGGAGCAAATGCTCTATTTATCACAATGGTTTCAAACTACAAAATTCTAAAATTTTCCATTTCTCTAGTTAATGACCCTTTTCGGTAGATTTTATTCGAAGAGGCTGTAACTAACTATAGCTAGCCTATGAGGTACTGGGTTAATATCAATTAGATTTGTTTTTTATAATGGCACATGATCGCAGGAAATTTTGACGATGGTAGCAACTGTGGATCAAGATCTGTATAAATCAATAAACAAACAGAGCAGACCCTGATCAGACAAGTCCTACAGGAGCTGTCTTATGTGGATCTACTCTGTTTGCAAAGGTGTTAAAAGTGTATTTATGGAGTAAAGTGTTACATAGTGTGTTTAGTAAAAATAGGCTACTGATAAGTACATAACAAGGGAGCACATTCCTGTAGAGCAGGCATATAGAGGGGGACACAATCCTGTATAGGGGGAACATCCCTGTAGAAATATACTATGTCACTACACAAGTAAACATCAATAAATGACCACACACAACACTGCTAGTTTACAAGTAACTATTTCACCAAACTCTACTTCACACATTAAACTGAAGAATATTTTCCTTTAACCCTTTCCTCCCATAAATATGCCTTTCTACTCCTCTGTAAAAATCACCTATTGAAACCGTTGTAATAAATAGAGCATTTGCTCCTATAGGAGCAAATGCCCTATTTATCACAATGGTTTCAAACTACAAAATTCTAAAATTTTCCTTTTCTTTAGTTAATGCTCCTTTTCGGTATATTTATTCAAAGTGGTTGGATCTAAAAATAGCATATGAGGGAATGGGTTATTAAATCTGTACTTCATGAATATCCATTTCAGGAATAATGACTTTATGAATATTAATTCAACTGCACTTGTATAGTGCTATATGACCAGGGTCCATGCTTATAAAGCCAAAGGCTCAAATCTGACCAATCAAAATCTTGAGAACGAACTCAGACTCAACTAAAAGATTTGGCCATGGCTTAAACTGTAGAATCTGATCTATCTTATTTCAAAAGTAAACACAGCAGACCCTGATCTGGTCTACTCTGTTGTCAAATACATGTCTCTATCAGATAAAGTGTTAACTCTTTGCATACTAGAGAAAGATTCTCCAGCCATTTATGACCTATGACCTATGCAAACAGTTTGTATCCAGATCAGGCCTCACAAACGTCGTGTCTGATCTGAGATCAAAACTGTTTGTCTCTCAGACTCAAATTCTGCAAACAAAAAATCAGAAAGAAATTCAATAGTTTTGAAATGTTGCAGACGACAACTGAGCAGCAGACTGCAGCTGAGCAGATAGCAGATAACAAAATTACTCAGCATGCAGAGTTAATACATAAACCATTTAGTGAGAATATGAAAGTCCTTGTTACATTTATTCAAGAGAATGACATATAAAAACTCCATAAAAAAGTGCCAGATTTTAAACATTTTTAGGAGCTGTCTGATAATGGTCTGCTTTGTTTGCTTATGAAATAAAATAGGTCTGAATCGACAATTTTTGCAATGATAATTTTTTTCTTTTTATTGCCCTTCATGCATCTAATAAATAATATTCATAAATCACTATTTCATACATTATCTTCATCAGGTACATCGCAGGAAAATATTTCTTCATTTGAGACTTTGTGACATTGATAAGCAAACAGCAAATGTTTTGAACAGTATAGGTGAATTTGTTACACTAAAATCTGTCTTAACCCATTCCCGCATATTGACGCCTTTTGACGCTTCTGTAAAAGTCACTTTGTGAAACCATTGTGATAAATAGAGCATTTGCTCCACAGGAGCAAATGCTCTATTTATCACAATGGTTTCAAAACTACACAATTCTGAAAATTTCCTTTTCTCTAGATTATGCTCCTTTTTGGTAGATTTAATCAAAGAGGTTAGGTCTAAAAATAGCCGAAGTGGGAATGGGTTAAGTGACCATTAGTAAGTCTAGTTCAGGGTCTTTAAAGTGGGTGGCAGCTTAATGCAGGGCAAAAATAATGCAAACATCTCCGGCAGGAGCTTTATGCAATACCTCTGTCCTACATTAAGCAACCACCTGCTTTTTATGACTCCTTAGTTTAGCCCTTTCCTTCATATGCATGCTATTTCACGCCTTTGCAAAAAGAGTTGACCCAGATCAGACTCTCCTGTAGGAGACATCTGATCAGAGTCTGTTTGCTTATGGAATTTTTAGATAGGATTCTGTAGTTTATGCCTAGGTCAGAAAATCCTTCGAAAAATTACTTTATAAAATTACTTTATAAAAATTCTAAGTTAGTAAATCTTCATAAAGTGATCAATTTATGAATACATGTTCATTTGGGAATGGATAAATCAGTAAGTGGTTGCTAAAAGCTTTACTGTATTATCTTAACCCTTTCCTCCATAAATACGCCATTCTACACCTCTGTAAAAGTCGTTTTTTGAAACCATTGTGATAAATAAAGTATTTACTCCTAAGGAGCAAAATGTCATGCTCTATTTATCACAATGGTTTCAGAACTACACAATTCTACAAATTTCCTTTTTCTCAAGTTAATGGCCCTTTTTGGTAGATTTATTCAAAGAGGTTGGATCTAAAAATAGCCCATGAGGGAATGGGTTAAAAGACAGTTTGAATCTAATCAAGATGGAAAATAACTCAGCTTATCATCTACATCAAAACTGCTACCAAAATTATGATTAATTTTTTGAAAATTGGAAACAGACAACAGTTTAACAGACAATAGTTTGCTTAGCATCCTAAAAGTGTTAAAACTCAGAATCAGGTCACCTGACCTTACCATTGGAAGGTGGCAGTCTGTTGTTTATCGTCCCGTCTGGAGACCGGTAGCTGATCATTTCATGTTTAGTCACCGGTCCACCGGCCATCACCTTGGAAGGTGGCAGGCCGTTTGGGTCACTTTGAGTGTTTGTTCCCATGTTACTAGTCTGCTGAAATTAATAGAATAAATAATCCTGGATAATGGTTAGTGATTAGAAATCAGTCTAGCTTATGAATATCATACACACTAAAATAAGAAAAATTGAAAGTGACACTCTTACTAAAGAGTTGGAAAACACATAAAACTGTGAACTGAATTTCACTTTGATTCAAAGGGATAATTTGATATATTGAATTATGCCTGTAATGTAGTTAATCTATTTGTTTTCCTGAAATTCTCCCATTTAACCGTTAGCCTGCTGTAGGTGGACGAGCGTTTACCTTTGTAAACAGTTCTGATCCAGATGAGACGCTAGGTAACTTGGTCTCGGTGTCTCATCAGGATCCAAACTGTTTGACATACTGATTATAGTTTGAATTCTGAAAATGTAGTAGGTGAGGAAGTTGTGTAAATGTAATTTGCTAAGATGGCTAAAGTTTAAAGCCTGGTTTCTTGTCTCCTAAGTAATGTCTCAAAATATTAATATTGATCTTATATTCAAATACAAAGAATGTGTAAGTAATGTCTCAAAAATAAGTTCTGACACATTTCAACATGACCTAAAATCAGGTTTATATTGTTTAACACCTATCAAAATTGTAGTGTTGACAAAAACTGTCAGATGCCATATCAGGGATTCAGCATCTGGCATCTGTCAGTTTGTAATGCAAACCCCAGAGGGTAATACCAGCATAGCTAATGTTTCCAGTCATAGCTGGCTTACCATCTCTCTAAAAAGAAGTTTAATCTGGATTTACACTGCTTACTGCTTCTGTATTAACCCTTTACTCAATGATTATTCATGTATGGAACTAACCCTTTCCTCCATAGGCTATTTTTAGACCCAACCTCTTTGAATGAATCTACCAAAAAGGAGCATTTACTGGAGAAAAGGAAAATGTAAGAATTGTGTCGTATTGAAACCATTGTGATAAATAGAGCATTTGCTCCTATGGATGCAAATGCTCTATCACAAAGGTTTCAAGAAGTGGTTATTACAGAGGCATAGAAAGGCATATTTATGGAGGAAAGGGTTAACAATAGAATGCTAGAGGACTTGAAAGACAAACAGAGCAGACCCTGATCAGAGAGCTCCTCTGGGTCTAAACTGTTTGCAAATACAAGTGCATGTGTATCCTGCATTCATTGGGTTAAGTATGTTTCCAAAGAGAAGGTCAATCTGGGTTATCACTGTTACTGCTTCAATATTTTGTAGTTCTGAAACCATTGTGATAAATAGAGCATTTGATCCTATAGGAGCAAATGCTCTATTTATCACAATGGTTTCAAACTACAAAATTCTAAAATTTTCCTTTTCTCTAGTTAATGCTCCTTTTTGGTAGATTTATTCAAAGAGGTTGTATCTATAAATAGCCTATGAGGTAATGGGTTAATCAAGCAAATACTGCAATTACCATACCTAACTGGTTGCAACATCCACTTACCTTCTGTTTAGTAACTGTCGTTGACCCATAATAATCTCTCTTGACAGAACTGTCTTTTGAAGTTGGATGAATCTGGGCAGTGTCAGGTATAATCAAACCTGTCCGGTCAATCAAGCTGAGAAAAAAAAAATGTTTAGAGTTTCAATTTGTCTCAGTTGTGTTTTCTTTAACCCTTCAATTCATAACCCCAACTTTTTTACATCTTTGCTAACAGTGTAGACCATGATCAGACACTTCCATTAGGAGATGTCTGATCAGAGTCAGCTGTTTTGCTTATACAGTAAAACCTCTCTATGATGACCACTAAATTGTGTTAATTAGTTGGTATTAAGGGCAGGTGGTTGCTTATAGGAGCGTTCTGTTTTACTTTCACCTTGCTTTAAGCAGCCACCTGCCTTTAACACAAAATATTTGATGTAGTTTAGTGGTCATTATAGAGAGGTCTTACTGTACATGTATGTTACAGACTATCAACTGTTTTACATGGCAACAGATGTCATTGTTTTACATTTTTTTATGCAAAATATCCAAATTGGTAGAGGTTTCAATGAATATTCGTGAAGTAAAAATATTAGAATAGTACCACAACTTGAATCCTGAACATATGCAGAGCATCTGATCTGGATCCAGTGCGTTTCCAAACGATGGTCGTGTCTTGATTAACAACGGGAGAGTTAGTAATTTACAAAGTTACCTAGGAGGATTAGGTCCACACAAAACACCTATACAGTTCTTGAAGATTGATCCATGGCTGTAAGGATTGAAATTCTCTTGGTTTCTTTTTGATGAAAATGATCCTTTGATCTGTAACAGAAAATTTAAGAACACTTTAGGTTGGTGAATAAAAACAAAACCAAATTAAATACAATTCATGTATGTTTAACCCATTCCCTCATATTGACGCCTTTTGATGACTCTGTAAAGACCACTTTCTGAAACCATTGTGATAAATAGTTATCACAGTGGTTTCAAAACTAAACCATTCTAAAATTTTCCTTTTCTCTGGTAAATGCTCCTTTTCAGTAGACTTATTCAAAGCAGTAGGATCTAAAAATAGACTACGAGGTAATGGGTTAACTAACCGAAATTAGTTTTAGATAGTCAATGGCCTTCAACATACCAGTCTAAAAATAATCAAGGCCACTTTATAAATAACTTTTTTAAGAACTACTGGATTTAATAAATGATATACAAATGACTGAAGATGTGCACTCCTTTACTTCATAGATACACATGACACTTTTGCAAACAGAGTACACCAAGATCAGATGGCTCCTGTAGGAGCCGTCTGATCAGTCTGCTCTGTTTGCTAACAAAATAGTACATGTCAGTCTATTCTACAGTTTCTGTAATGGTACAAAATTCGCTTGTTAATGATGCCATTAAAACAGCAGCTAATTAATATTTATACATTCATTATTTCTTATTAATCGGGTAAAGGGTAAAAAGGAAGGAGTACAATGTCTTTTGATATTCATGCTGTGAATAAACTGCTGTTAAAATTATTGCTTTACCCTAAAGATCAATGCATTTGTTTGTTTGTAAAAAATAATTACCATTTTTAATAGTCATCAATATTTTCTAGTTTCAATAAAAATGACATTAAAGTTTCATTACACAGACATGACATAAAAGTTTGTATTCTATAGACAAGAACTGATTAAACTGGTTACATGTACAAAGCATTGCAGTGCATTTCAAGATTGTTCAACTTTAACCCATTCCCTCATATTGACACCTTGTGATGCCTCTGCAAAAGTCACCTGTTGAAACCATTGTGATAAATAGAGCATAATATTATGCTCCTATAGGAGCACATGCTCTATTTATCACAATGGTTTCAAACTACAAAAATCAAAATTTTCCTTTTCTCTAGCTATTGCTCTTTTTCAGTAGATTTATTCAAAGAGGTTGGGTCTAAAAATAACCTATGAGGTAATGGGTTAACTCTTCATATCATATGATATGTTAGCCGCAATATGCAAACAGTTTGGATTCAGATAAGACACTGAGTAACCCAGCATCTCATTAGCTAATTGTTTGACATTCTGAATTTTGAAAACTTTATGAACTTGCAGAAGACGACAATTACTTAGCATGAGGAGTTAATTCTTTCCCTCATGAATATTTAGTAAGAAATAATGACTATGAATATTAATTAGCTAATAAAATGGCTACAATTTTCCACCTTCTATATTTCATTCTAACTATTTTGTCCACAAATATTCAGTAGGTATTGAAATTTGGAATAAACATAGAACAGGGAAAGGGTAAAAACAATTCTTACACTCTAGATCAAAATGAGATGCCAAGCAGGCTTATTTCTGGCATCTACTTGGGTCTGGTAAAAGGACCCATTACCAAAGCAAAATAGGTAACATATTTTCCAATTTTGAAAAAGAAATCCCAATTGAGACCAAAGTTTGATTAAAATGCTAAAAAGTGCAAAATAAGTTAAAATGGGACCAAAAATACTTTCCAAATCATGGAGTTTTACATGCAAATAAAATCCCAATTATTGAAATGCATATTTTCCCAAAATTGCCAGAAAAAGGTGTGCAGACAAACTTGGTGCCTCATCATGATTGAAACTGTTAGAAATTCTGAGAATTCATGCAGACTGCATTTTCTGTAAACAAAACTTTGCACAGCAGATTAAGGTAAAGAAAGGATGCAGACAAATTTCATTCCCAATAACACTTCTGTATATTTTGGTTCCACATTTATCATTAAAACCATTTACCAAAAGCTAGCTAAATCAATTTCTTAGGGAAACATTTTAATTTGCAATGTGATATATTCATATAAGTCATGCCAAGGAAACCGCTATATTTAGTTTAACCCTTTCTCTGTTCTATGTTTATTCTAAATTTCAATACCTACTGAATATTCACGGACAAAATAGTTACAATGAAATATTCAAGGTGGTACATTGTAGTCATTTTCGAAAGTAAAGAAGTAGACCTTTCAAATTCCTTTAGCAAACAGAGCAGAACCTGATCAGACGGCTCCTATAGGAGCTGTCTGATCTGGGTCTACTTTGTTTGCAAATGCGTGAAAAATATATAAGGGAAAGGGTTTACCATTTCAATGCGAGACACACATGCACTGACATTTGCAAACAGTGTAGACCCAGATCAGAGGGCTTCAAGAGGAACCCTCTTATCAGGTTCTGCACTGTTTGTCATTCAAAATCCTCTAGCACGTTTAACCCTTTCCCTCATATAAACGTGTTTTCACGCATTTGCAAACAGAGTAGACCCAGATCAGACGGCTCCTAGAGGAGCCATCTGATCAGGGTCTGCTCTGTTTGCTAATAGAATTTGATAGATCTGTTTCTTTACTTTCTAAAATGTCTACAATGTTCCACCTTCCATATTTCTTTATAACTATTTCGTTAATGAATATTCAGTAGGTATTGAAATTTGGCCTAAATACAGAACTGGGAAAGGGTTAAGCCATTCATACTGAGTGGACTCTATAATTAAACACTGATGGGCTATTCCACTCTGACCATTCAGGGTTCAAAACCCTTTTATGTAAAATGGAATAGTTTGGAAAAAAACCAAATCTATAAGTAAAAGTATAAGTTAACCCAGGTCACTCCTACTTGCTAATAGAACAGATGTATGCCATACCAATACAATAAGTAGAGCACAGCTGCTGTATTTCATACTTATTTAGCTCCAGTGCATGTTTCATATGACAAGACATACACCTTTAGTACCCTTGTTTGTATACTGCTTTTCAGATAATTTGGATCAAGCTGAGACAATGGAATTTAAATGCAAGTGTCTCATCAGGATCCAAACTACTGGCCCTTTGATCAAGTTAACCCTTTCTCTGTTCTATATTTAGTCCAAATTTCAATACCTACTGAATATTCATGAACAAAATAGTTTATAATGAAATATGGAAGGCGGAACATTGTAGCCATTTTAGAAAGTAAAGAAACATCTTTCAAATTACACCAGCAAACAGAGTAGATCCTATAGGAGCTGTCTGATCTGGGTTTACTCTGTTCGCAAATGCACGATAACGTGTGTATATGATGGAAAGGGTTAACATACACTGAAAGAAGGAACAAGTTCACTTGTATGAAAAGCAACCTGAAGGTTAAAATGTGGCATCTGATCAGGTCAATCTATACTGTCACACAAATTTAACCCATTCCTCCCTAGGCTATTTTTAGATCCAACCTCTTTGATAAATCTACAGAAAAGGAGCATTAACTAGAAAAAAGAACAATATTTTGAATTTTGTAGTTTGAAACCTTTGTAATAAATAGAACATTTGCTCCTATAGGAGCAAATGCTCTATTTATCACAATGGTTTCAAGAAGTGACTACATGTATTACAGAGGTGTAGAAAGGCGCATTTATGGAGGATAGGGTTAAAAATAACAGAACAGACCCTGGCAGGTAACAAACAGTGCAAAACCTCATCAGATGCTTTAAATACAGCAGCTGATCTGGCTCTACACCGTTTTCAAAGCCCTACAGGTTTGTTTTAGTATAGCGGCCAGATCTGAATTATTTATATGGTTAAGAGATCAGGCAGCAATCTTGTAGACAACAAATACCAAGGCTAATCGTTATCCCTCTATCTACAACTTGACTCTCATTTGCTAACAGCGTGAATCCAGATAAGAAGCTGAGAAACACAGCATATCAGGATCCAATCTGTTTGACACTTTGTCAATATTTCTTTAACCCATTCCCTCATAGGCTATTTTTAGATCCAGCCTCTTTGAATAAATCTACCGAAAAGGAGCATTAACTAGAGAAAAGGATTTTTTTTTTAGAATTTTGTAGTTTGAAACCATTGTGATAAATAGGCAAATGCTCTATTTATCACAATGGTTTCAAGAAGTGACTAATATAGAGGTGTCGAAAGGTGTATTTATGGAGGAAAGGGTTTAAAAGCTTGTTCAAATAGGAAGAAGTCAAGATTGCCCCAGATATCAAATTTGAGCTGGTATAATTGTTTCATATCATAGTTTGATGTCTAAAATTCAACTCCAATTCGACTTACTTCTTCATTAGTTGTCTGTTGAGACGAGATCAAATACGAATGGAACCCTGTGAGTCCAATGACCGACCAGACGGAGAAAAAGCATATAATAAGCTCTATCACAGTGCACAAAGGTCAAGGAAAATAAATACATATATACAAGCATACAACAAAAGCAGTGGCAAAGCAAATGTATGAGCAACCACAAGAAAATAATTTTTAGAATTTTAAAAAACAGTTAAGACAAAGGAGAGCTGACACAGCTGATCTGGGTCAACACTGCTTGACATTCAGAATCATTCTTAACCCTCTACCTCATGCATATTTATACAAAAATGAGTTCATGAGTACTAAATTATATGACACTTTAATATGTCATATGAATACAGGATTTTTTGGTCATGGCAGAAACTGTAGAATCAGATAGTATACTTTTCCATAAGCAAACAGAGCAAACCCTTATCAGACAGCTCCTACAGGAGCCATCTAACTGGATCTACTCTTCTAAGACATGAAAAAGGCGTCTCTATCAGTTAAAAGTTTAACATGTTATTATCCAAATCAGACACAGGCTCTGATCAGATAAGTCTGGTCTACATGCTTCACAAGGCTCAACCCATTAGTATGGTCAGATGAATTTGTAATTACCTTTGCAAACAGACTGGAACTAGATGAGATGCCAAGTGACTTGGGGACTCATTAAGATCCATATTGTTTGACACACAGCTTGTAGGTTAGTGGAAAACCAATACAGTATAACTCTTCTTAACCCTTTCCCTCACAGAAACGTGTTTTCACGCATTTGCAAACAGAGTAGACCCAGATCAGGAGCCGTCTGATCAGGGTCTGCTCTGTTCGCTTTTGACATGCTATAGATCTGATTCTACAGTTTTTATCAAAGCAAAAAAAAATCTTGGAAAAATTATATTTTAGAATTTCAGCTAACATATTCATGATGTCATTATTTCTTCCATGAATACAGACCAGGGAAAGGGTTAAGCGACCTAGAGGTCTACTTCTGGGTGTTAGAGGCATCTTATCCCTTTACTCCATAAATATGCCTTTCTACACCTTTTCAAACAGAGATGACCAAGATTAGATGGCTCCTGTAGGAGCCATCCGATCAGGGTTTGCTCTGTTTGCTGATGATATAACACACATGTAGATATAATTCTAGTTTCTGCAATGGCCAAAAATTCCTGTGTCAATGTCCGATCATAAAAATTAATCTAATTAATATTCATGATGTCATTATTTCTTACATGAATATTCATGGAGTAAGGAGTTAAGGCAGGACAAATGCTATGTCAAAGGTTCCTGCTGGAGCTTTCAGCATTACTTCCATACTGCACTAAGCAGCCATCGGCTTTTAAAGATCCTTATGTTTACCTATAAAGTGGTAACTAATGTCTCAGACCAGGTTAACCCATTCCCTCATAGGCTATTTCTAGATCCAACCTCTTTGAAAAAATCTACCGAAAAGGAGCATTAATTAGAGAAAAGGAATTTTTTTTAGAATTTTTGTAGTTCTGAAACCATTGTGATAAATAGAGGTTGGGCCTAAAAATAGCATATGAAGGAAAGGGTTAAATGCCATATATAGAAACATTTTTCGAAATATAAATGATGTCAATTTTACCATGTCTATGCTATTTTGAACGGCTGTAACAGAAATGCCAAACCACAGGTGCAGAATTTCATATGTTTCTTCTTTTTCTGTAACATTCATGCCCACAGCAGAGATAATTTTAGGATGAATTGCAAGCCAGACAGACAGAAAAATCGCTAATGGTTTGCCTACTACATCCTCAGGGGAGTCTCAACTATTTTGGGGATATTTTAGAAAATTATTATTGCAGTATCTTTAATCCACGAATATTGTACGAAATAAGAACATCATGAATATTGATTGGATGATTAATTTCTATAATAGGAATAGGACATTTTGGCCATTGTAGAAACTGCAGAATCAGATCTACATCACTTCATAAGCAAACAGAGTAGACCTTGATCATGCTCCTACATGAATTATCCTGGTCTACTCTGTTTGCAAAGTTGTTAACCCTTCGCTTGCTGAATTTTAAAATACATTTCTCCTTCTTTACCCATGCCCCGTTGTATAATTACATATATCTTCACTGTGTACAAGTATTTCGCTGTGCAATCACTGCTGTGGAGTGCACTGGTTGCGCAATCAATTTGTAAATAGTGCAGACCCTGATGAGACAGCTCCTGCAGGAGCTGTCTCATCTGGGTCTTCACTATTTACAGGTAGGTATATTGACGCGAATAGCAAGCGAAGGGTTAAAACCTGTATCAATGGAGTAAAGGGTTAACAAGTGTGGTAGAAACACATTCTGGCGAAAGCACTCCATAATAAATACAAACACAGATGGTCAAAATCAAGTTATCCCTTTCCCTGTTGAAATAATGACATCATTAATAATTATTAGCTGACTTTTTATAATGACACATGTACACAGAATTTCCTGATATTGACAGTGCCATATCTATTATAATTTCATAAGAAAACGGAGCAGACCCTGGTCAGATGGCTCCAACAGGAGATGTCTTATCTGGGTCTACACTGTTTGCAAAGGCATGAAAAAGGGTTAAAAATAATACTGAAAATGGTAAAAAATGAAAAATACTACAAAAAATTTAAGACATACAGGTAACATGAATTTCACACACATCATTTAAAAGCTGGAAAAAATATCCAAAGAAAGGCACATAAAAGTACAAATGTACAGTGAAACCCCTCTAAACCGGTCGTTAATTTTGGTATAAACATCGGTTTAGGAGACAGGTGGCAGCTTAATGCAGGGTGAAAGTCATGCAGAAAAGCTCCTAGCTTTCTGCATGACTTTTACCCTGCATTAAGCATCCACCTGCCTAAAAGTAGCTAAATTTTTCTCTTTTAGAATTCCAGTTTAGAGGGGTTTTACTGTATATGAACACAAACTATTCTAAATTTAAGTTTAGGTTTTGTAAACTTTCTCTGTACAGGTAAAACAAAGATTTCATTTTTATTTGAATGACCTCATCTGTGTATCTACAACAATTTCCCTTTTCTAATTATTTTTTAAATTTGATTTTCACACGGGACTTGGATACAGCAACATGTAAACGTGTTTTCAAGCATCTGCAAACAGAGCAGACCCAGATCAGACGGCTCCTAGAGGAGCCGTCTGATCAGGGTCTGCTCTGTTTGCTATTGGAATTTGAAAGATATGCTTTTTTACTTTCTAAAATAGCTACAATGTTCCACCTTCAATAATTCATTGTCACTATTTTTCCATGAATACTCAGTAGGTATTAAAATGTGGAATAAACATAGAACAGGGAAAGGGTTACGTAATTGGAGACACAAAAACTGTAAAGAATCAGGTCTGTGGTATACAAGCAAACAGAGCTTACTCTGATCAGATGGCTCCTACAGGAGCTGTCTGTTCTAGGTTTACTCTGTTCTCAAAGTTGTCAAAAAGCATCTCTATCTGGTAAAAGGTTAATGCATGCATATAAAAGTGAAGGTCTTGCATAAGCTCTGAATTTCATAAGAGTGTGCCTTTGAATCGTAATGCTGTATACATGATTGAATTAATTATCCATTTTGAAGCGGATTATTTCCAGTGGATTCTTCTGTTATACTGTCTACAAATTACATGCAGCTCATTCTTCACACTTAACCCTTTCCTCCATGAATAATCATGTAAGAAATTTGACATCATGAATATAATTTAGACAGATTTTTATAATGACATGTGAATACATATCTCAGCCATGGCAGAAACTGCACAATCAAAACTTTATAATTCCATAAGCAAACAGAGCTGACCCTGATCAAATGGCTCATACAGGAGCCATCTGAACTGGGCCTACTGTTTGCAAAAGCGTTAAAATATCTATGGAGAAATAGGACTCTTTCCTTCATATGAATGCATTTTCACACATTTGCAAACAAAGTCGACCCAGATCAGACAGCTCCTATAGCAGCCATCTGATCAGGATCTGCTCTGTTTGCTGATATAATATACCTACAGTAGATATGACTTTACAGTTTTAACAAAGATCAAAACTTCCTGCATCCATGTAATGTTGTAACAATTAATCTAATTAATATTTATGAGGTCATTATTTCTTACATGAATATTCATGGAGTAAAGGGATAAGTAATGACTACTGGGCTCATCCAATATCAGATAACGTAAAATACATGTCAACCTCAGAAAACTTAACCCTTTCCTCCATAAATACACCTTTCTATGCCTCTATAAAAGTCACCTGTTGAAACCATTGTGATAAATAGAGCATTTGCTCCAATGGAGCAAATGCTCTATTTATCACAATGGTTTCAATACTACACAATTCTAACATTTTCCTTTTCGCTAGTAAATGCTCCTTTTCGGTAGATTCGTTCAAAGAGGTTGGGTCTAAAAATAGCCTATGGAGTAAAGGGTTAAATATCGATGCTTTGCATTTCAAAATGGAATGGTCCATCAATGTGTAATACTCAATTCAGTATGGAAGGGTATAATTTGCGAGAGGATTCTGAATAACAACAGTGCAGACCGCTAAGACAGCTTCTCTAACCTTAATATTAACCTTTCCTTCATATGAATGCCTTTTCACGCAGCTGCAAGCAGAGTAGACCCAGATCAGACAGCTCCTACAGGAGCCGTCTGATCAGGGTCTGCTCTGTTTGCTCAAGGATTTTGACTGTGTCAACATGGTGACAAAGTTTACAGTCTAAAGTGTTCTTGCTTGATCTGAAACAGTGTCCTTGCTTGATCTGAAACTTGGTCAAACCATCAAGCCTATTCAAATTTTGACCAAGTTTGGTACAGGTCTGATGAAAATTTTACAAGACAGAGATAAGAGAATGGATGTTATTTGAGCATCACTTATTGGAGGCCTTCCAATAATGTGCCCAGTCCTAAGACAAGCATATGAAAATCGATACTGCATTGATAAGCTGATCATCACAAAAGCTCAAGAGGTATAAATATCATAATGCCATATCGAGGGCTTGGTGCAAAACTATTCTAACTCATTCACTTTGTGAAGGAGTTAGAAGAATAGTTTTGCACCAAGCCCTTGATATTAACTCAGAACCTTTGGGTCAGGACAGAAACCGTAGAAGCTGGAGCTGTCTGATCTGAGTCTACTCTGTTTGCAATTACATTAAGGGGCATATCCATGGAATTAACCCTTTCCTCCATAGGCTATTTTTAGATCCAACCTCTTTCGATGTATCTACCGAAAAGGAGCATTAACTAGAGAAAAGGAATTTTTTAGAATTTTTTAATCTGAAACCTCTATTTATCACAATGGTTTCAAAAAGTGACTTTTACAGAGGCGTAGAAAGGCGTATTTAAGGAGGTAAGGGTTAAGGATAAGCCATTTTTTCAAGAATAGCTCCTTTAATTCTCCACCAGACCCGAAGATGTGAAAACATTCTTTTAAAGAATAATAGAATTTTGTATGATTATTTATCTAGAGTTTGCTATTTTTGATATCTATTTGTTTGAAATCTAGCAACAAATTTTGAAAGTGTATGGCTGACAATAACTCAATTTGAAAATATCAGTAATCTGATTAACAGTCTCCTGGTGACCTCTGATCCGAGATTGACATGCATGATTAGGTAACCCTTATTTAAATAAGGCACACTCCCTAGTAAGGTTTAACCTTTTACTCCATGAATATTCATGCAATAATTATTAAACCATGAATATTAATTAGATGAAATGCATAGTGATATAATTTTTTAGCCATGGCAGAACTGAAGAATCAGATCTATATAATTCTATAAACAAACAGAACAGACCATGATCAGATGGCTCTCACAGGGACCATCTCATCTAGGTCTTCTCTGTTTGTAAAGGTGTTAAAAGGCATATCCTTGGAGTGAAGGGTTAAAGCAAAACATAAAAGCATACAGCTACAATACAGTGTCTTCTTGGTGGCAAGCCTAGTCTAGGTTTATATGTATACATATGCTTAAACAACACACAGAACTCACATCTTCATTTGTGGTTTGTTCACTGGCGGCAAGGTATGTATGGAACCCAGCCAAACCAATTATTGACCAGACAGAGAAAAAACAAATGATAGCTTCCACAATAGTACACATAGTTAAGGATATGATAACAAAATAATTGACGATCATCCGCCAGCTATAGGTGAATTGGTGATTACCTTTTTAAACAGTTTGTATCCTGATCAGACACCTAGCAAATCAACATCTTTACCCTTACAGTGCAGGACACGAGTCACTAGTGTCCTTTGCAAGCAGTGTAGACCAGATGAGAGGGCTCCTAGAGGAGCCCTCTCATCAGGGTCTGTACTGTTTGTCATGTTACACTTTTCTTTAGAAAAATCCCTAAATATTCACCATAAGCTTGACCGGTATGAATTATGGAATTGTCCATTTGAGAATTCAGCTTTGTAAGGGTTGACAGAGTTTGGACACTCAGATTGTATGTTTGTACAAAGAAACAATATAGCTTCTCAGAGCTCCAGATAAGATGCGTAAATTTAAACATTTTTCAAGAATATCTCCTTTATTTCTCCACAAAACCCTATACTGTGACCACTCTTTAGAATCGTCTTGAAGAGACGATTCTAAAGAGTGGTCACAGTATAGGGTTTGGTGGAGAAACGATGATTTTACTATTTGGGTACGCATAATTAAACTGTTATCAGTAGCTCTGGCTTCTATTTCTATATCACACAAGCCATGTTTTAATCCTTTACTTCATGAATATCTCTATAAGAAATAATGACAACATGAGTATTAATTTATTTAATTTTTTTATAATGGCATGTACATGATTGTGAGCACAGGAATTTTTGGCCATTATTCCATAAGCAAATAGACCAGACTGTGATCCGACAGTTACTACACTGTCTGATCTGTATGAAGTCTGTTTGTAAGTATTTGGCTATTAAGTGTTCATAATGTTATTATTTCTTACATGAATTTTCAAGGATTAATAAGCATTAAATAGGCTTCAAAAGAGTTATGTGTGGAGCAAAAGGTTAATCTGGTAGGCGAATGTATGAATGGATGGTCATTGGTAAAACTAAATGCTGATTTTACATAAATACTTGAATTGCTCTGATCTAATATTTCGACCACTGAGGGCCTTTTTCAAAGATTATCATGTCAAAATACACGTCACATTTTTGTTACATGCATTCAGCCATAAAATCAAAGAGAATATTAAATCAGAGAAATTCAAGTATTTATGTATTATATTAATTCCCTATTTTGGAATATTTTCTTAATTGTAAATGCTGATTTGTTTAACAATATTTTTCAACAAGAAACACTATACAGAAACATAGATAAAATGTGTGAATTAAACATTTGTTTAACCCTTTCCTCCATAGGCTATTTTTAGACCCAACCTCTTTGAACGAATCTACCCAAAAGGAGCATTTACTAGAGAAAAGTAAAATTTTAGAATTTTGTACTTTGAAACCATTCCGATAAATAAAGCATTTGCTCCTATAGGAGCAAATGCTCTATTTATCACAATGGTTTCAAGAAGTGGTTATTACAGAGGCGTAGAAAGGCGTATTTATGGAGGAAAGGGTTAAAGAATATCTCCTTCAATTCTCCACCAAACCCTATGATATGACCACTCTTTAGGATCGTCTCTTCGAAACAATCCTGAACAGTGGTAACAGAATGGGGTTTGGTGAAGAAATGACCTGACTAATATGACCCTTTTCTATAGATATATGAAATATATCCCTTATCTAACTTCTAAGACTCCTTTGACTTCTGAGAACACACTAGCAAAAACAACTAATTTTTACAAGGTAATTACTAAAAAGGATATCTTGCTGGCGAGTCTCGCATTGCATGAAGGAAATTATCTGTCTGTGAACCTGAAAATAGAAAAAAACAAAAAAATGTTCATAAAATGTTTGACATCATTTCTCCCTGTTGATCATCCCAAAAACTGTTACAATGGTGTCTACTCACACTCTGATCTTCAGCAATTTTTTTCCAAATTTGAGAAAATACTGATTGAGTGTCAAACAGTTTAGATCCTGATGGGACGCCAAGTTATTCAGCATCTCATCTGGATCTAAGTTGTTGGCAAACACGAGTGCATAGGAGGAACAGGGTTAAAATGAATGTGTGATACCATTCCCATCGTACCACTACCGTATGATTAGATCCAGGTAATATATTGACATCATGCAGAGATCCAGATAAGATGCGTAAATTAAAAATTTCAAAAATAACTTCTTTATTTCTCTACCAACCCCTATGTTGTGACCACTCTTTAGAATCGTCTCTTTGAGACGATTCTAAAGAGTGGTCACAACATAGGGTTTGGTGGAGAAATAAATGATTCTAAAGAGTGGTCACAACATAGGGTTTGGTGGAGAAATGATGATTCTAGTACTTAAGTACACAAGTTTATCTGTAGCTCTGCATCATGAATAATAAGAATACAGTAAAACCCCGCTAATGCGACCACCAGAAAGTGGCACAATTCTGGGTGGCTGAGGCAGGTGGTAGCTTAATGCAGGACGAAAGTTATGCAGAAAGCTCCTATAGGAGCTTTCTGCATAACTTTCGTCCTGCATTAAGCAACCACCTGCTTTTGACGACATCAGTGGCTGTTTATTAAGTGGTCGCATTAGCGGGGTTTCACTGTACTGTTTATAATGGCATGTGTACCCAGTAAATTTTGGTCAACATGAAAGAAGCTGTAGAATTAGATCTACATGTATTATTAGTCCATAAGCAAACAGAGAAGACTCTGATCAGACGGCTCTTATAGGAGATGCCTGATCTGTGTCTATTCTCTTTGCAAATGGTGCCAAAAGTCGTGTATATGATGGAAATGGTTAAGACGATTCTAAAGTGTGGTCATAACATAGGGTTTGGTTGAGAAATGATGACTTCATCAATTGAAATACAACTTTATCTGTGACTCTTGAAGACAAGGGTTAAATTCTAGACTACATTCACTGCAGGATAAGGGTAAAATCATTTGTTGTAAAGATTCATATCATCTAAGGAAATCCAATTATCTCAAGTATCAAGAAATTTGATATATTTTCTAGAACATGAACCGGGTTACACAACAAGCTTACACAATACTTTTTAGCTCTTTGCACATTAAGTAATTTTTCGTCTGCAACAATTGTCGTCTGCTTCAATTCTTAAAATAAACTTTCTCTCATTTTTTTTCTTCAAAATTATGGTCAAGATGACAAACAGTTTGGATCCTGACGAGATGCCGCATTATGCAGCATCTGATCTGGATCCAAACTGTTTGCATAGGTAATAACAATTTCGCCACTAGCGTGCAAAGAGTTTAGCAGATCTCTGCGTTCTCTCACCCCAGCTCAATACATGTACAGTAAAACCTCTCTAACTGAACTTTTAGTAAAGAAGAATTTTAAAACATGTTTAGGCAGGTGGCTGCTTAATGCAGTATGAAAGTCATGCCTCTACGAGCTTTCTGCATGACTTTCACCCTGCAATAAGCAGCAACCTGCATACAAAGACATAAATTCTTCATTATCAAAATATTGTAGTATCGAGTTTTTACTGTATATATAATTCCATAAGCTAACAGAACAGACCCTGATTATATAGCTCCCTAAGGAGCTGTCTATCTGGATCTATTCTGTTTGTAAAGACATTAACCCATTCCCGTATATTGACGCCTTTTGACGCGTCTGTAAAAGTCACTTTATGAAACCATTGTGATAGAGCATTTGCTCCACAGGAGCAAATGTTCTATTTATCACAATGGTTTCAAAACTACACAATTCTGATAATTTCCTTTTCTCCAGATAATGCTCCTTTTTGGTAGATTTAATAAAAGAGGTTATGTCTAAAAATAGCCTCAGTGGGAATGGGTTAAATGGATTATCTAGGAATAAAGGGTTACGGACATAGTATAAAAATTAAGCAAATGTCAAATACTTACGTAATATAAGATGAGTTAAAACGCAAGCGAAAATGTAAATACACAGGATGGATAAGGACAGGATAAACAAATAAAAGTATCTGTAGTTCCGCTTCCCTACACAGTTGCCAACCCATGGACAATGATGATCGAAGCGTTCTGAAAGTAAATCAAACAAAACACATTCTAATTCAGAGTGATTGGTCAACCTATCAAAGTTTGTGACATAATAATACACAATATACTGTCCGATTTTCACAAAGTTTAAGAATGAAATGTTATCAGATTATGGATATACATGTACTTTATTCAGCAGGGTTTTTCCCTGACCACTTTATTTCTATTGAAATGACCCTTATATTTTACAACTGACCTTTGATTTTTTGAAGCTGTCAAGGGAAAACCCTAATGCAGAATGTTAAAAAAAGTATGGGGATAACCTTATAATATTTGAAGACTTGTTAATGTTTATCAGTGGTTTATATGACTGTAGCAGCAAATACTCATTTCATTTGCAATGTAAAACTAATTTTGTGACAAATAAACCACCAATATACATGCACAATTTTTCAAATACAATGTACATGTATGCTGCATTTATCCCCTATATCACAAAGTCTTACAGTGTATTCTATTGATTTATAATTACATTTAATTGAACTTGTAATCATTATTAACAACTCTGCAACCAGAAGTTTCTTCAAATACAGCAAAGCAACCACTTAATGAACAGGCATGACTATTTGTTTGTTTGTATCGGGTTTTACATTGCTTTAACCCTTTCCTCCATAGGTTATTTTTAGACCCAACCTCTTTGAATGAATCTACCCAAAAGGAGCATGAACTAGAGAAAAGTAATTTTTTTTTAGAATTTTGTAGTTTGAAACCATTGTGATAAATAGAGCATTTGCTCCTATAGGAGCAATTGCTCTATTTATCACAATGGTTTCAAGAAGTGGTTATTACAGAGGCGTAGAAAGGCGTATTTTTGGAGGAAAGGGTTAACATTCAATCATATCACGACATTCTGACAGCTAATTACAGGTGGAGGAAGATCCAAGAGGTTTTTCTGTGCATTGAACAAATTGCATTGTGACTGTCAGATGAAGACCATAACTACTCAGTCTCTGTATAAATATGACTCTCTTTAAAGACATAAACATGACTGTCTTTAAAAGCAGGCAGTTGCTTAACCCTTTACTCCATAAATACGCCTTTGCAAAAAGTAGACCCAGATCAGACAGCTCCTGTAGGAGCCATCTGATCAGGGTCTGCTCTGTTTGCCTATGACATAATATAGATATGATTCTATAGTTTCTGCCAAGGTTTAAAAACCTGTGTCCATGTGCTAATATAAGAAATTAATCTTATTAATATTCATGACGCCATCATTTCTAACATGAATATTCATGGAGGAAAGGGTTAACCCCTTACTTTATAGATACCTCATTTTACATCCTTGTAAACAGAGTAAACCCAGATCAGACAGCGTCTGTACATAAATTCATCTACTTAATATTCATCAATACTATTCTGTATATATTTTATTACAAATGGATGGTAAGGAATAATACACTATTTGCAGCTTGGTAAAAGAACAAAATGAATTGCTACAATACATAGCAGTTCAGGGTTATCCTGATGCACTGAGTGCATGAAAGGCACTAGCATTTTTATGTTTTCCAGGTCTCGAAAGAGACAGACTGACATTAACTGTGCTAAAGCCAGACCAATAGCACGATAAATTTCCAATACAGCACATACATGTAGCTCCCTTGATCTGATATAGGTCAGCAAGCATTGTCAGACTTTTAGTACTTCTAACTTGGAATTACAAAATGTATTTTATATATACAAAAAACAAAAAGTAACATGTAGATTATCATTTAACTCCTGTGCAAATAAGAAAGACTCAGATCAGACAGCTCCTACAGGAGCTAGATCTTGCTACTACACATTAGAATCACCTCGGAATGGCAATTCTATTAACTCTATCCTTCATAGGCTATTTTTAGACCCAACCTCTTTGAATAAATCTACCGAAAAGGAGCATTAACTAGAGAAAAGGAAAATGTTAGAATCATGTAGTTTTGAAACCATTGTGATCATTTGCTCCTATAGGAGCAAGTGCTCTATTTATCACAATGGTTTCACAAAGTGACTTCTACAGAGTCGTCAATATGAGGGAATGGGTAAAGCAGCAGCAAGATAGGATTTGGCTGACAATCCTTAACCCTTTCCTTCACATTAACACATTTTCAAGCATTTGCAAACAGGGTAGACCCATATCAGACGGCTAATCAAGATGTGCTCTGTTCGCTAACTGAATTTGATACCACTCTTTAGAATCGTCTCAGAGACAATTCTTAACCCTTTCCTTCATATAAATGCATTTTCTAACATTTGCAAACAGAGTAGGGCCATATCAGATGACTCCTATAGGAGCTGTCTGATCAGGATCTGCTGTATGCTAATTGAATTTAATAGATCTGTTTCTTTAGTTTCTAAAATTGCTACAATGTCCCACCTTTCACATTTCTTTATAACTATTTTGTCCATGAATATTGAAACAAGAGGGCCTGAAAGGCCCTGATATCGCTCACCAGACAATCAGAGAAGAAGATTTTCAAAGTTTTCACTACATGTTTCTATAGAAAATTAGCCAGCCCTGGGCAGGGTCAATTTTAAACCCAGGGGCATAATTTTTATAACTTTGGTAGAGGACCTGAACATGATGATGTGTGCCACATATGAAAGCTGAATACCTTCCAGTTTCAGGAGAAGATTTTCTAAGTTTTCACTACATGTTTCTATAGGGAGAATAATGGTGTTGTTAACACCCTTTCCTCCATAAATAGGCCTTTCAACCTCTTGGCAAACAGAGTATACCAAGATCAGATGGCTGATCAGGGTCTGCTCTGTTTGCTTTTGACATGATATAGTTCTGATTCTAGTATTTATCAGGTCACAGTTTTTGCTTATTCATCCACAATAGAAATTATGTTAATTAATATTCATGATGGCATTATCTCCTACATGAATATTCATTCATGGTCTAAAGGGTTAAGAAATGACTAACTCTACCCCACATAATTGTAAGCCACAGCACTCCAAGCTAATACACAGTGAGTGCACCTGTCTGCAGTATACTGCTTGACCTAATTATCAGTGACCAGTAAAGGATCTGATTGTTCTAATCTGCAGTCAGCTATACAAAAATGGTCACCCCTGGGACAGGGGTCAATTTTGACCCCAAGGGCATAATATATATATCATTTGCACAGAACCTGATCATGATGTTATGTGCCAAATATGAAAGCTGATAACCTTCCAGTTTCAGAGGAGAAGATTTTCAAAGTTTCACTATATGTTTCTATTGAAAACTGACCACCCCTGGGGCGGGGCCAATTTTGAACCCAGGGGCATAATTTATACACTTTTTGTAGAGGACCTGAACATGATGCTATGTGCCAAATCTGAAAGCTAAGAACCCTGTCGATTCATCAGAAAAGATTTTCAAAGTTGTCACTATATGTTTCTATTCAAAACTGGCTACCCCTGGGGCGGGGCCAATTTTGAACCCAGGGGCATAATTTATATAACTTTTGTAGAGGACCTGAACATGATGCAATGTGCCAAATATGATAGCTGAGAACCCTGTAGATTCAGAGGAGAAGATTTTCAAAGTTGTCACTATATGTTTCTAATGAAATCTGGCTACCCCTGGGGCGGGGCCAATTTTGACCCCAGGGCCATAATTTATATAACTTTTGTAGAGGACCAGAACATGATGCTATGTGCCAAATATGAAAGCTGAGAACCCTGTAGATTCAGAGGAGAAGATTTTCAAAGTTGTCACTATATGTTTCTATTCAAAACTGGCTACCCCTGGGGCGGGGCCAATTTTGACCCCAGGGGCATAATTTATATAACTTTTGTAGAGGACCAGAACATGATGCTATGTGCCAAATATGAAAGCTGAGAACCTTGTAGATTCAGAGGAGAAGATTTTCAAAGTTTTACTATATATTTCAATAGAAAACAAGGCACCCCTGGGGCGGGGCCAATTTTGACCCCAGGGGCATAATTTATATAACTTTTGTAGAGGACCTAAAGATGATGCTATGTACCAAAGATGAAAGCTGAGAACCCTGTAGATTCAGAGGAGAAGATTTTTAAAGGTTCAAATTGTTGACGCCCGACGACGCACGACGCATGACGACGGACATCAAGTGATCACAAAAGCTCACCCTGAGCACAAAAGTGCTCTGGTGAGCTAAAAAGGTATTGAAATTTGAAATAAACACAGAACAGTTAAGGAAAGAATTAAGAGGTTCATAACATAAGGTTTGATGGAGAAAAAAAGTGTGTGTTTTTTTAAATGTTTTAATTTACACATTTTATCTCGGCTTCTATTCTATTCTTGTCTTCTAACCATGATTTGTTTGTACCTGGAGGGTTTGTATGTAATGTCCATTTACATTATTAAGCTCACATCAGCGAGACAGGAAACAACTGATATTATGAATACGAGCTTGCTCTAGGATGAAATGCAGCTATAGATCTACTCTATTTCATACATTATTCAGATAATTGCTATATTTACTTGCGATGCCATGAGCCACGAGGACAGAAAGCTACAGTATTGACCCTAAATAATAGAACACATATTTATCCTAAATACCATTTCCCTGTTGAATATTCATGTAAAAAATATTTATCGGCTGATTTTTATAATGGAATTTGTACACTGGACTTTTGGTATTGGTAGACACTATAGACCAGTCAGATTATGATTTCATAAGCAAACCGAGCAGATCATTATCAAGGAGCCATCTGATATTGTTCCACTCTGTTTGCCCTCTGATCTGGGTCTGTACTGTTTGCAAAGGACAGTGCATGATGTGTGTCCCGCATTCAAAGGGTTAATATTACAACATCCAATCTCTCATCTTCATCAGTTTGAAAAGCTTTGTTTTGTCAAATGAAACAAATTGGTCTGCACTATTTGTCTAACATTGTCTGGCCTAATATTGACATGAATAACAAGCGAAGGGTTAAAACTCTGAGAGAGTTGTTGAGAATAAATGAAAGAAAGCAGTACCTTTGTTTTTTTGAGAATTGAAGAATTGAAGTTGCATACCCAAATCCTAAAATCATAATTTCTCCACTAAACCCTATACATGTACTATGACAACTCTTTAGAATCGTCTCAAAGAGACGATTCTAAAGAGTGGTCATAGTATAGGGTTTGGAGGAGACATAAATGAGCTATTCTTGAAAATGGTTAAATATACGAATCTTATCTGGACCTCTGAGCAGATGTATTTTTTTTTTGCAGACAAAAGTTATGAAATGTTACGAGGTCTAATAGACATGCGTGTAGTGTAACCTATCAGCTATTATTGATTTGTTCTGAAGTTCTAAGTAACTGAGAAGGGAAACTCAAGCATCAAATATTCTGCTAGCATCTATCACAGGCTGACTGAGCCAGCAGAAGGATATTGATTTGTGTTTAAATTAGCACCAAATAATATGCATCACTGTAAATCAAAGCTCTAAAAGAACTGTAGGGTATGTGTATACACACCCCAGGGTGCTCACAATCAAGACTGTAAATTTATAAGGTCAAAGTGACTCCCGGGTCAATATTTTACAAAAGCAATTGCAGTTAACGCTGTCCCTGTTGTATACTCATGAGAGATATTAATGACATCATGAATATTTAATAGCTGAATTTCTATAATGGCATATTATCCATATGTACATAGGAGTTTTTGGTGTCGGTAGAAACTGTAGTGTCAGGTCTATTATAATTTCATAAGCAAACAGAGCAGACCCTGATCAGACGGCTCCTGTAGGAGCCGTCTGATCTGGATCTACTCTGTTTACAAAGGTGTGAAAAGGTGTTAATATGAAGAACAGGGATAAACAGACAGGCCATGTATGAAGGAGTGAACACCAATTTGTTCTCTGTAACTGTAACTGCCATGTGCAAAACTGTCATCTCTTTGCTATGCGTGAAAATTCTAAAAACTCTATAAAAAAATCACAATTCTTTTAACCCTTTTCTCCATGAATATTCATGTAAGCAATAATGACATCATGCATATTGATTAGATTAATGGTTATAGCAGCACATGGACACAGGAAATTTTGGCCATGGCAGAAACTGTAGAATCACAGCTATATTATATCATAAGCAAACAGAGCTGACCCTGATCAGACAGCTCCTACTCTGTTTGCTGTAGAAAGACAGATTTATAGAGTAACGGGTTAAAGAATATGTGTGACAAAGAGTTTGGAGCGATGTCTCATCTGAATAAAAACTGTTTGCATAGGTTATCACAACTCATCCCATAATGTGAAAAGAGTTAATTTCAATGCACACTCCCTCAAATTCTAACAAGAAACTGTGAATACATACTTCCACAGGAAAACTTTTAAAATATTAACAACAATTAACAGTATTTACAAACTGTCAAGATTCAGAAAACATGTTCTAGTCACATGCTCTTCAGTGTGAATCATTTTGCGTTTAGTTTTCTTAACCCTTTCCTCCATAAATACGCCTTTCTACACCTCTATAATAACCACTTCTTGAAACCAATGTGATAAATAGAGCATTTGCTCCTATAGGAGCAAATGCTCTATTTATCACAATGGTTTCAAACTACAAAATTCTAAAATTTTCCTTTTCTCTAGTAAATGCTCCTTTTGGTTAGATTCATTCAAAGAGGTTGGGTCTAAAAATAGCCTATGGAGGAAATGGATAACCCATTACCTGATAGAGACTCCTTTTCACACTTTTTGCAAAGAGTAGACCAGGCTCCGAGGTTATAAAAGTTTTTGCTCGAGTCTGAGATCATTCTCAAACATCTGACTGGTCAAGATTCTGAGCTTGCTCAAAATCTGACCAATCAGATACTTGAGAATGATCTCAGACTCAGGCTCAGAAGTTTTATAACCTTGGGCCCAGATCAAACAGCTATTGCAGGAGCCATCTGAACAGCGTCTGCTCTGATTGTCCACATTTTGAGCTTGGGTCCCACATTTTAAAATATTCTGCTTCAGCCTAAGTTCAGTTGAGTCTGAATTCAATAACTTCTATTGAGTCTGAATTCATTCTCATGTACAAAAATGTATCTGATTGGTCAGATTTTAAGCAAGCTCAAACTCTGACAGATACTTGAGAATGAAATCAAGCAGTTTTATAATCCCACAGCCTGGTCTCTCACTGTTGGGCTAACCCAAATCATACATACATGTACATACATGAACATACATGTACCTTTTTTCAAAGCACAACACATACGTCATATACTATAGTATTGATACTTACCTACACAATTATCACAAAGACTACAATGGGAGGCCCGGGGAGGGCGGAATATTTTACATGTGAAGCAGTACTTCAGTTTCACCACCTGACCCCGAATCACAACCTCCTTTGTACGTGGAGGTGGTCTGTATGCTCCTGTCACTGAGGAATTGGGAATCTCTGTAAATAAAAGAGTTACATGTTTGTGAATCCAAATTTTTTTCCTACAGTACATGACTTTTAGGATGAATGATTAACCCTTTGCTTGCTGAATTTTAAAATACATTTCTCCTTCTTTACCCATGCCCTGTTGTATAATTACATATATCTTCACTGTGTACAAGTATATCGCTGTGCAATCACTGCTGTGGAGTGCACTGGTTGCACAATCAACTTGTAAATAGTGCAGACCCTGATGAGACAGCTCCTGCAGGAGCTGTCTCACCTGGGTCTTCACTATTTACAGGTAGGTATATTGATGTGAATAGCGAGAGAAGGGTTAACTCCTTGCATGCTTGTGACAAATCTTAGGCAGACGTCCAGGTAAGATGCGTAAATTAACCCATTCCCTCATAGGCTATTTTTAGATCCAACCACTTTGAATAAATCTGACGAAAAGGAGCATTAACTAGAGAAAAGGAAACTTTTAGAATTTTGTAGTTTGAAACCATTGTGATAAATATGCTCTATTTATCACAATGGTTTCAATAGGTGATTTTTACAGAGGCGTAGAAAGGCGTATTTATGGAGGAAAGGGTTAAAACATTTTCAAGAATAACTCCTTTATTTCTTCACCAAACCCTATGTTGTGACCATGTTTTAGAATCTGTCTTTAGAATTGTCTTGATGAGACGATTCTAAAAAGTAGTCACAACATAGGGTTTGATGCAGAAATAATGATTTTTTGTTTTTTAGTATACATGTATGCACCTTTATCTGTTGCTCTGGTTAGGTATTACCTATGCAAACAGTTTTGATCCAGATGAGATGTCTCATTAGCATCCAAACTGTTTGGCACTCTTGACTATATATCTTTTAACGGAAATAGAAGAAAAATGTTGGAAATAATAGAATTTCTTTTACAGACCATAAATATTACTAGGCATGTAAAGATGTTACATTCACCGAATTTGACAATATTCACATGCCACGAACATGGATTTTTGAAAAAATTATTTGTTTTTAACCTTTTCCTTCATATAAATGCTTTTTCACAGCTTTGTACGCAGAGCAGACCAGATCAGACGGTTCCTATAGGAACCATCTGATCAGGGTCTGCTCTATTTCTTTTGAAGTTATTATAGATCTGACTCTACAGTTTCTACCATTACCAGGAAACCCTGTGTTCAAATGCCATTACAAAAGCTCAGCTAATAAATATGTAAGATGTTATATTTTCTTGCATGAAAGTTCTGATCAGGGTCTGTTCTGTTTGATTATAGTATAATATAGATCTGATTCTAGTTTCTGTCTGAGCAAATATGTCTCATGTTCATAGGCCATCATAAATACATGTACATGTACATATATCAATTTATATTCATGATGTTATTATTTCTCACATGAATATTGAACAGGGAAAAGGTTAACCCTTTCCCTCATACAAACGTGTTTTCATGCATTTGCAAACAGAGTAGACCCAGATCATAGGAGCTGTCTGATCGGGTCTGCTCTGTTTGCTGATGGAATTTGAAAGGTCTGTTTCTTTAATTTTTAAAATGGCTACAATTTTCCACTTTCCATATTTATTTATTTCATTATAACTATTGTGTCTATGAATATTCAGTAGGTATTGAAATTTGTAATAAACATAGAACAGGGAAAGGGTTAATACACAATGTAAATCATGTCATTTATTGGTGAACTCTGGAGTAAAGTGTAAATAACTTAATACTAATCCACTTAACAATTTATTAAAATAGACAGTAAGGAAATTTATTGCCATGAGAGTAAAAAATCCGTAACATATACACTAACAGTGCAAACCCTGAAAAAAGTGTTGTATGAAGGAGAGGGTTAAAGTTCAGGGACCTATAAATAGAACGACTATTTTACAGCTGATCTGGTGACCTTACTTAACCCTTTCCTCCATGAATATTCATGTAAGAAATAATGACATCATGAATATTAATTAGATTAATGGTTATAATAGCACATGGACACATTATAATTCATGGCCATGGCAGAAACTATAGAATGATATCTATATTATATAATGAGCAAACAGAGCAGACCCTGATCAGATGACTCCTATAGGAGCCATCTGATCTGGGTCTACTCTGTTTGCAAAGGTGTATGGAGTAAAGGGGTTAAGAGTACCACTCTACCAGCATATCATGTGACAAATCATGGAAGACAAGCCCTGCCCTTGACACCAATATTTGGGAGTTTTTAACCCTGTATAGGTTGGAAACAAGTGTATCGACTCCTCCAGGGTCTGCACTATTTGTCATTTGAAATCCTTAAGTAAACGATCATACTGAATGGAATATATAGTTTAACCCTTTCCCTAATATAAACACCTTTTCACGCATTTGCAAATAGAGTAGACCAAAATCAGATGGCTCCTATAGGAAGGAGCCATCTGATCAGGATCTGCTCTGTTTGCTTTTTACATTATATAAATCTGATTCTACAGTTTTTGTCAGAGCAAAAAATTCTCTTGAAAAGTTTACATTATAAAAATTCAGCTGATAAATATTCATGATGTCATTATTTCTTACTTGAATGTTTGAACAGCCTCCGGAAAGGGTTAAACACTGATGGCCCATTCCACTTTGAACTCAGCATTCAAAAGGTGACCAATCAACATGAGCTGAACATATTTAACCCATTCCTCCATAGGCTATTTTTAGACCAAACCTCTTTGAGTTGAATAAATCTACCGAAAAGGAGCATTTACTAGAGAAAAGGAAAAGTTTAGAATTGTGTAGTTTTGAAACCATTGTGGTAAATAGAGCATTTGCTCTATTTATCACAATGGTTTCATAAAGGGACTTTTTACAGAGGCGTAGAAAGGCGTCTTTGTGAAGGAAAGGGTTAATTAGTTGTGGATTTACTGGACTACAAACATACAATTGTATATGCATGTACATATAACCCTGAACTCCATGAATATTCATGCAAGAAATAATGACATCACGAATATTAGATAATTGGAATTTTTATAATGACACTATTAACAAGGGAATTGACATTAACTGTAAAAATCAGGACGGGCCTACAATTATTTATTTCATAAACAAACAGAGCAGACCCTGATCAGATGACTCCTGCAGTATCTACAAAATGTATCTGATCTGGGTCTACTCTGTTCACAAAGTTGTATCTATGGAGTAAAGGTTTTAAAAGGGATAAGCAATATTTCTGAAAAATCATAATCCATATGAGACAAGTCACCAAGTTTGGGTAAATCTCTCTAAATGGTCATGGATTTTTTTCTAATTTGTAGAGAAATGCAGATATTTGACGAAAATTTTCATTTTTGAATAAAACATTATACATGTACAATGTACATGTATATAGGTATGATGTGTAGTTGCTTTTCATTGACAATAAGAAAAACTAGCAATGTTCCTTGAATAAATATTTGAAGACTTTGGTAGATTCCAGTCAAATAATGCTGAAATCAAACTGAAATTTTCAAAAGAAGATTTTCAGATTATTTTTGTCTGGATAAGTTTTCCCTGGTAACCAGACTTTTGCTAAGATGACATAAGTTTGAGAGTATTTGGTAAAGGACTGCTGAATGATATTTCCTCCTGTGACGTTTGGCAAAAGTTAACTACCCGGTAAATTATATAGAAGGGGGTGTTTTAACCCTTTCCTCCATAAATACACCTTTCTACACCTCAGTAATAGTCACTTCTTGAAACCACTGTGATAAATAGAGCATTTGCTCCTATAGGAGCAAATGCTCCATTTATCACAATGGTTTCAATCTACAAAATTCTAAAATTTTCCTTTTCTCTATTTATTAATGCTCCTTTCCGGTACAGGGCTTTCCCCAGGATTTTGAGAAGGCATGTTGGGACCAAGGGTGTGGGTGTGGGAGGGGAAACCCCTCCCGTGAAATGGTGACTTTTTCACATTATGAATAGCAAATGGTGTGATTTTAGCCTATCTTGAGGTGTAACATAACAACTGCAGTTAGATTTATTCAAAGTGGTTGGATCTAAAAATAGCATATGAGGGAATGGGTTAAAGGTTCTTGTTGTCACCATCAACACTTACCAGCTGTCAAGTGATATAAAACAGCTTACAGGGCTGAAGATAAAAAGCTTAACCCTTTACTCCATAAACATGTCTTTTTACAGTAGTAGTTGTCTGATCAGGGTCAATCTGCTCTGTTTGCTTATGAAATAATATAGATATATGATTCTACAGTTTCTGCCATGGCAAAAACATCCTGTGTTAATGTGCCATCATAAAAATAATGTAATTAATATGCATGATGTCATTAATTCTCATATGAATATTCATGGAGTAAAGGGGATATATCTCTTATTTCTCAGCCAAGCCTTATCTTGGCATTGCTGGTACCCTTTAACCCTTTCCTTCATATAAAAGCCTTTTCATGCATTTGTGAACAGAGTAGACCCAGATCAGACAGTTCCTATAAGAGAATAGAATTTGATTATAGACCTGTCGCTTTACTTTCCATAATGGCTACAATGGTCCACCTTCCATATTTCATTATAACTAGGTATTTTGTCCATGAATATTAAAGGGGATGTCCCTACATTTGACACATTTCATAAACACTTAAAATATACAAAACTCATTTGTTTATATGCTGAAAAGTAGTATATCGCAAAAAGCCCCACCTAATTACCGTTTACAATGACCAAACATCCATGTGTTTGATGTCGCCGATCCCGGTTTTACTCCCCGATGTTTCAGTTTTATTCGGGTCGGGTTTTAGTTTCGTAACTGTTCGCCCTATTCGCGATTCTCCGACCACTTCAGAGAAAGCTATTACGTAAACAATGGAGGGATCGGGTGATCATCGGCAAAACACGGAAGAATCTAACGGAAAAGGCCAATAATATTGTGTTGTAGAACAAAAACTATCAGTATTGATGAAATCGGTTTATTTATATCACAAGGGCATTTTTTGATATAAGTTCAAATTGGGAACCTTCATAATAATGATAGAGCATAACAAATACCAAGTTTTATGATATTATTGAAAATATGCGATCATTGTAGGGACTTCCTCTTTAAGTAGGCATTGAAATTTGTAATAAATACAGAACAATGCAAGGGCTAACCCTTTCCTCCATTAATAAGCCTTTCTTCGCCTCTGTAATAGCCACTACTTGAAACCATTGTGATAAATAGAGCATTTGCTCCTATAGGAGCAAATGCTCTATTTATCACAATGGTTTCTAAACTACAAAATTCTAAAATGTTCCTTTTCTCTAGTTAATGCTCCTTTTGGGTAGATTCATTCAGAGGTTGAGTCTAAAAATAGCCTATGGAGGAAAGGGTTAAGCCAGATGATTCTATTGAGGTGCAGCAAGATATGGCCAGGTGGAAATGTATCAAAAATATTCTGATTAGATTATCTACATACGCTTCTACAGTCCTGGCTTTGATACTTTATGAAATACAGTAAAAACCTCTCTATAATGGCCACTAAATTGTGTTAATTCGTTGGTATTTAGGGCAGGTGGTTGCTTAAAGCAATGTGAAAGTAAAACAGAACGCTCCTATAGGAGCGTTCTGTTCTACTTTCACCTTGCTTTAAGCAGTCACCTGCCTTTAACACAAAATATTTTATGTAATTTAGTGGCCATTATAGAGAGGTTTTACTGTATTGCAGAATCAAGATTTTACAGATACACAGAACAGGTGAACTGATAAACTGACTCCGGGCATACATGTACTTACAGTTTTATAAAGAAATAATGAATACATGTACAAATATACACAGTGAATTCATAAATTCATGCCGAAAGAGCTACGTCGGCAAATATTGATTAACTGTATTTTTATACTGCCTATACAATGTAATACTGGCACTATAAAGAAAGGATTTTTTTACTATGGCCAAAACTAGAATCATATCTATATTATTTCACATTTAGCTAACAGAGCAGACCCTGATCATAAGACTCTTACAGGAGCCATCTGATCTTGGTCTACTCTGTTTAAACAAGAGGGCCATGATGGCCCTAAATCGCTCACCTGGTTACTATAGACATATGCATAAACTGTATTTCTATGTAAAAATAAGTAAGCTTCAGATTGGGGCCAATATGAAACCAAGGGCCATAATTTTAGGCCTTGAGTTTCAAATTTGAACAATCTAAATAAAGGAACATTAGATGATGCTTCATATAAGTTTCAAAGTTTCACAGGAGATTTTAAAGATTTTCCTATGAAAAACTGATAAGCCAGGGGCGGGGCCATTTTGGTCCAGGGGTCATAATTTGAACAATTTTGGTAGAAAACCATTAGATGATAATAAATACTAAATTTCAAAGGTCTAGGCCTTACAGTTTAGGAGAAGATTTTTAAAGATTTTCCTATGAAAAACTGATAAGACAGGGGCCGGGGCCATTTTTGGTCCGGGGGTCATAGTTTGAACAATCTTTGTAGAGGACCATTAGACGATGCTACATACCAAATATCAAAGGTCTAGGCCTTACGGTTTCAGAGAAGAAGCTTTTTATGAAAAACTGATAAGCCCCCGGGCGGGGCCATTTTGGTCAAGGGGTCTTAATTTGAACAGTCTTTGTAGAGGACCAATAGATGATGCTACATACCAAATATCAAATGTCTAGGCCTTACGGTTTCAGAGAAGAAGATTTTTAAAGATTTTCCTATGAAAAACTGATAAGCCCCGGGGCGGGGCCATTTTTGTCTTTGGGGTCATAATTTGAACAATCTTAGTAGAGGACCATTAGATGATGCTACATACCAAATACCAAAGGTCTATGCCTGATAGTTTCAGAGAAGAAGATTTTTAAAGATTTTCCTATGAGAAACTGATAAGCCCATGGGCGGGGCCATTTTTGGTCCGGGGGTCATAATTTGAACAATATTTGTAGAGGACCATTAGATAATGCTACATACCAAATATCAAAGGTCTAGGCCTTAAGGTTTCAGAGAAGAAGATTTTTAAAGATTTTCCTATGAAAAAACTGATAAGCCCCGGGCTGGGGCCATTTTTGGCCCGGGGGTCATTATTTGAACAATATTTGTAGAGGACCATTAGATAATGCTACATACCAAATATCAAATGTCTAGGCCTTACGGTTTCAGAGAAGAAGATTTTTAAAGATTTTCCTATGAAAAACTGATAAGCCCCGGGGCGGGGCCATTTTTGGCCCAGGGGTCATAATTTGAACAATCTTGGTAGAGGACCATTAGATGATGCTACATACTAAATTCCAAAGGTCTAGGTCTTACGGTTTCTGAGAAGATGATTTTTAAAGATTTTCCTATGAAAAACTGATAAGCCCCGGGGTGGGGCCATTTTTGGTCCAGGGGTCATAATTTGAACAATCTTTGTAGAGGACCATTAGATAATGCTACATACCAAATATCAAAGGTCTAGGCCTTACGGTTTCAGAGAAGAAGATTTTTAAAGATTTTCCTATGAAAAACTGATAAGCCCCGGGGTGGGGCCATTTTTGGCCCGGGGGTCATAATTTGAACAATCTTTGTAGGGGACCATGAGATGATGCTACATACCAAATATTAAAGGTCTAGGCCTTACGGTTTCAGAGGAGAAGATTTTTAAAGATTTTCCTAAGAAAAACTGATAAGCCCCAGGGCGGGGCCATTTTTGGCCCGGGGGACATAATTTGAACAATCTTTGTAGAGGACCATTAGATGATTCCACATACCAAATATCAAAGCTCTAGGCTATGTGGTTTCAGAGAAGAAGATGTTTAAGTAAATTGTTGACGACGCACGACGCACATACGCACATACGCACGACGCACGACGACGGACGCCGGACACTGCCCCCTCACAATACCTCACCTGGCACTTTGTGCCAGGTGAGCTAAAAAGACATAGAAAGGCGTATTTAACCCTTTCCCTGTTCTGTATTTAGGCCAAATTTCAATACCTGCTGAATATTCATTAACAAAATACATGTAGTTATAAAGAAATATGGAAGGTAGAACGTTGCAGACATTTTAGAAAGCAAAGAAAAAGATATATTAAATTCTACTAGCAAACAGAGTAGACCCTGATCAGACGGCTCCTCCAGGAGCCGTCTGATCTGGGTCTACTCTGTTTGCAAATGTTTGAAAACACGTTTATATGAGGGAAAGGGTTAAGGAGTAAATGGTTAACCCTATCAATGCCGGAAATGGGTGAACTGGCAAAATTTTGAAAACAGTGTAGACCTAGATCAGATGGCTAGAAAAGGAGCCATCTGTCAGACTGATTAGGGTCTGCACTGCTTGTCACTTGAAATCTCTCATGAATTAATACTGAAAGGACTCTCTCCTTGAATATTAATAATGAAAGACCATTCCATTATGAAAATTCAGCATTCAAAGAATTAACAAATGAATTAGTACAACATTAAGAAGTAATTTTTACTTTTTTAACCCTTTCTTTCACACCAATTAGCATGACTTTGCAAACAATTGGAACCACCTGGTCAGGGTCTGCTCTGTTTGAATACCAAATTACAAAAGACCTAAGTCTACAGTTTCTACCAAATGCCATTATAGAATTTCAGCATTCATGATGTCATCAATTATTACATGAATATTCAAAAGGGAAAGGGTAAAGTAAGTTGAAGTTCACACTTCTATGTAGTATTGTAATCATGGTCCATGCTTATAAAGCTTTTTAGTTGAGTCTGAGTTCGTTCTCAAGCTTTTGATTGGTCAGATTTGAGTTCTCAAGCTTTTGATTGGTCAGATTTGAGCCAAAGGCTCAAATCTGACCAATCAAAAACTTGAGAACGAACTCAGACTCAACTAAAAGTTTTATAAGCATGGACCCAGGTTACTTACCAATTTGCCTCTCAATATCAGCGGCTTCATCAGGAGTAGCTCGTGGAATGACCCCAGGATCGCTGAAGCTTGTACGAAACAGTGTGGCCATGACAAATATAAATAGAAGGCCCCCTACGACGGGAATTGCTGGAGTTACATGCTCGGCCAGGTATGGGCAGCTGCAAAACAAGAAAGTACCTCTTACAATGGAACTACATGTATTAACCCATTACCTCATATGCTATTTTTAGATACAACCTCTTTGAATTAATCTATTGAAAAGGAGCATTAACTAGAGAAAAGGAAACTTTTAGAATTTTGAAGTTTGAAACCATTGAGATAAATACAGCATTTGCTCCTCAGTCCTAAAGAAGCAAATGCTCTATTTATCACAATGGTTTCACAAAGTGACTTCTACAGAGTCGTCAAAAGTCGTCAATATGAGGGAATAGGTTAATGAATGTGATTAGCCCCTTTAGTTTCAGGGTCTGCTCAGTTTGCTTATGGAATAATATAGAAGCAATCGGAGCAGTATTATAATATTATAGATCCCATTCTACAGTTTCTGCAATGGGCAAAAAGTCCTTATTTATAATGCTACATGTATTACAGAAATCTGTTACTTGTATATAATTAAAACAATCATTTCAATATGATACAAGCAAGTTGTTCATCCCATCATCTCTTAACCCTTTCTCCCATGAATGTTTATCCCATTCCCGCATATTGACGCCTCTGTAAGAGCCACTTTATGAAACTATTGTGATAAATAGAGCGAAGGCCGATCACTACACTCCCCTCCCTTTTAACCTTTAGGAGCAATGCATATACCCATGCATGCCCCTAAGCCTTTACATGCATCCCCGCATACAAACCGAATTATCCTCGTCGCCAATGAAGTGATTCTAAGGAGGAAAAGTTACTGGCCTCTACCGGGATTCGAACCCCGGACTCCTGGATAATAGTCCGACACTCTAACCACGTCGCTAAAGGGTTAATCCAACAGAAAGGCTGTTGGAGATGCCTTATATAGGCCGATCACTACACAGTGATATTTGGTGGAGACAGCAGATTCAAGTGATATAACTGGTAGTTTCATATAACCCAGATCTATCAGAGTACACATTACATATGGGTGTGGCTAATGCGCTCGACTGCAATATCAGGGGTCACAGGTTCGATCCCCCGCCGGACCAAGTCCTTCGGACGAGTAAGTGAGTGAGTTGGGTTTAACGTCCGACCAACAGTATTTCAGTTATTTGCAGACGGCACCCGCATGAGACAAGTTATAGTGCTGCCTCACTGAAATACCCCTGCCGCGGGCACATGGCAAGGGCACCCCACCCAATCACATTATCCTGACACCGGGCCGACCAGTCCTAGAACTACACCTTTTAATGTCGAGCATAGACAAGGGAGCTACTAGTACCAACTTTTAACGACTTTTGGTCTGTCGCGGCCGGGGATCGAACCCACGACATTCCGTACCGCAGGCGGACGCTATACCACTGAGCCATGCGGCCAGTTCCTTCGGACGAGACTATAAACCGAGGTCCGATGTATCAGTGCTTTTCACTGGGCATCTAAAAGAACCAGAGAAACTCAGTTGATAATAAGACTAAGAGTAGGGCATCGCGCCTGGGTTTCTCTGTATCCTCTCCCCTCTATCTGGAGTCTGGGCGTCCAATTAGCATATAGCGAGCAGAAACGGACGTTAATCAACACAAACAAACAAACATTACATATGGGAAGTCCTCCGATTGGGTTCTGGACCAAACCTGTCAAGATACGCATTGCGCGTGTGTCACACGCATTTTACGTCTAAATCACGCTCACACGCTTAGTTCTGTGACACACACTCATTTTCAAAATTCTTGAAAAAATATTTGAAATGTGACCATTGAATCCTTAAATTGTCTTCAAACACCCTTAAATCGGCTCATAAATACATGTACCACAATATACCGATTACAACCCATTATTTTGGTGAATCGACATGACGTCAATTGCAAACGGTAATCACTTCTGTGTAATTACTCAAACTCCTCACAGTAATCTCCCTTGTCACTTCGTGTGAACTTCAGCATAGCGATAAGGGGAGATCACTGCGTTGGAGGTTGATAATTACTAAGTCGTGATAGAGGAGAATTCTTAAAAGTCGCCTGTTAAAAAGAATAAGAAAACCCACAAACTAGCGAGTGCAGCGTTAAGGAAACTTCGCATAAATACGAACCATCCCAAATAACTGATAGAACTCGAAAAAGTTTACATGGGAAACGTGGGAATACAATTTATACAACATCAGCGACTGTTTAAAGCAATTGTATCCCCACGATGCCTGTTTACCCTGTGATGTTTAGGGTCTCTGGAAATAACCCTTTACGAAATGAATATTCAGAATGCAGGCTCCAAATATTGGAGCCTTGCTGTTGGGTTAACCCTTTAGCGACGTGGTTAGAGTGTCGGACTATTATCCAGGAGTCCGGGTTTCGAATCCCAGTAGAGGCCAGTAACTTTTCCTCCCTTAGAATTACTTCAACTGGTTGCATCCAATTCTCCACAGAACCTGTTCATAAATGTCTCATTTTTAGATAAAAAAAAACAACAAGAGTCACGTACAGCGCCAACGCTTATTTGGTGTTTGTCCAGCTTAATTAAAAAAAAAAGTTTTTTATAAAGGGCCATAACTCCAAAATTTTGAAATCAAGAATTACGGTTCTTACGTAGGGGACTTCCCCTCAATGAGATCTAACCTATGAAGTTTCATATTGATACTGTACCTCTTATATTTTTCAAGCCGCCGAGGACGGCAATGCCTATGGCCCAGTGATCACAATTTAGCTCGACTTTTCTTCGAAACAGACGAGCTAAAAACAAAACCAGTTACCTTTTTCAGACATAAATCTTTGGCATTTCAAGAAATAGGTTTCATATTAACTGGGTTTGGATAGCCCCATCTACTATCAGCAAACCTTTACTTCTGAGAATGAAATTTATAAATAAGTTTTTTTTCTACTAGGTTGTATTCACTGTTATTTATACAGAGAAAACGAAAGTGGATAATGGGGCATTTGAATCGTAGTTTTCATTTTTATTTCTGTATAACTAGACATATTATCATCATGTGAAATCACTACTGGACATTGTACCTACACCACAATTGATCCAATCATACAATGAGTCATACTCGTAACAAACGAATTACTTACTCAAACCCAAAGAAAAGTCCTGACGTTGCCATGATCAGTGTGCATGTAAAATAGAATATGCCCGTTTGTCGTGCCATCATTATTCTACCATTACAGCAGAACTTGTTCTTGCCTGGGAAAACTTCCCATTTTCTCACTTTCTTGGCCATTTTCCCGTCCTGTTTTGACGGAGAATCAGACGAAACTGGTTGGTAACATTGCTCTTTCATGCCAATCTAATCAAACGAAACACCCATTAATTACATTATATCACCGTCTACATATATCGTTCTATAAATTTCAATCACTAGTAAGATTTTGTTTGTAATTATCCTTAATTTATGAATATAAACTCCGATGATCAAATATTATAAATGTTTCCATTCACATAATTAATGCACATGCGCAATAGAAGATATCGCACAAACTTCCGGGATAATATTTGGATAAAGTATTGCAACCGCATACAAACCGCATCTAGAGGGTTTGATCGAGGCTATTGTAACGACAGTCTGTTGCAAATTTACTGCCCTTATTTGTACTATGCAGTAAAATTACAAGGACAACTTATTGAAAGATCCACCCCAAATCAAAAAGAACAAAACAAAACAACAACAACAAACAAACAAACAAACCCAACAACAGCAAACAAATAAAAAAAACAGCACAAAATAATAATAATATAAACAAGAGAACCGCGTACGGGACATGATACGCTCACGGGGGGTGGGGTGGGGGGTTCTCTCCAAACACTGCATTGAAATAACCTTATTTTAACTAGCCTCCAGTTTCTTTGATTCAATATGTCATACCATACCTTAGGAGTGTTAATCAGATCTTGATCTTCATATTAAGAAGATATTATAAATATAAAAAATGAATGAAAGAATAATCATTTTCTTTTAAAAGTAAACATATTTAATTAGACAACTGTTATACTTATGTTTCTTATTTTAACAACTGTTTTCTTTATTACTTTTAATTGTGTTCTTGCCAATCTTGGTAAATCAACATGCATGTCCTTAAATTAAGACATAAGCAGATGCTAGTTCTGAGATGAATAATGCCGAGTCTGTTCATGGCAAAACACTTTAATCATGATCAAATGTGTCTGTCAATGGCAAAAAACTTTAACCATGGTCATATGTCTGTCTGCGTGTCTACCAATGGCAAAAAGCTTAGTCGCGATCACATGTCTGTCTGTCTGTCTGTCTGTCAATGGCATTTTTTTAAAACCAAGATCACAAGTCTGTCGGTCTGTCAATGGAACAAATTCATGATCAAATGTCCATCTGTCTTTCTGTCAATGACAAAAAAGTTATCATTGAACACAACTTTTGTGTTAGGATAATTTGTATGAAGTCCGTACATTGAAACCTTGATGATCATTCATCATGCTTTGATTAAGTCTATATACACTGAAACCTTGGTGTAAAAGGAGGCGATTTTCCTATAAAATTGACACATTTTTGTCATTTGTGACATCGCACAGAGTTGTGTGTCCATGTTCTTATTTTCATAAAGTAAGTATAGTGTACATTAAATTTGTCACAATTACTATAAGTATACGCGTGCTACACACTACGGAAAGATGTGCCATTGGATTTAGATTTAGGATATGTTCTAATCAAATAATGAATGTATGTTGTTCATTCTGTGGTGGAATATGTCACGTGGTGCAAACTACATGTATTCTACAATATAAACGCATTTATGTACATCTATTAAAAATCCACAGTCAATGTAACTTGCCACCGTGCGTTATATATGGATTTATTTTATTTGTGTTAAAAGTGAAGTTGTGCGTCAGAATGTTTGTGTCATTGGACATATATGTATCCCTTATTGAGTACATTATACACATTAGATGACGGAAGCAATGCTCTTGCAGTTTAGTTATTGCCACTGATGATTCCCATAAAGTGTACACGTAGGTGTGAAAGACATACTTTTTTCAGAAGTGCAAAGTTACGAACCCGCTTAGTGGACTGTACAGTGCAGGATAAAAGTATTGAATGTACCTCAGTAAACGCCGTAACTCACTCATAGAGTCAATATAGAACAATACTTTGCTGCTTAACCCTTTACTCGATGAATATTTATGTAGGAAAAAAAATACATCAGTGCATTTTTGTTATAATAATACATGAACAAAGGAATTTTTTTGCTAAACTGGAAAAACTGTAGAATCATATCTATGTTATTTCATAAGCAAACAGAGCAGACGCTGATTAGACGGTTTCTATAGGAGCCGTCTGATCTGGGTCTACTCTGTTTTCAAAGGCGTAGAAAGGCATATTTATGGAACAGGATTAAACCTTTACTCTATGACTATTCGTGTAAGAAACCATGTATTTCTGAAAATATCTTAGCTTAGTATTTATATATTGACATATAGACCAGAAACGATTTTATGCTGGTATAACAGCGGAATAAAATTCAAATAAGCAAATAGAGCTCCTGCAGGAGCCGTCTGATCTTGGTCTATTCTGTATGCAAGACGGTAAAGGCATATTTACGGAGTAAAGTGTTAACATCGCAACATCTTTCAACACTTAACCACGTGACCACTATATACCAAATAGTGGCTTATAAGGGTATGAATGAAATACATAAGATTATGTGGTTTATAGAGGATCTTACATGAGTGTTCATTACAAACTGTTTTTACGAAACGAGTTTACTATATAAAGCTCGTGTCATATTCATAATAGTAAACGAGTTTCATGAAAACAATTTGTAATGAACACAAATGTAAGATTTTGTTTATCCCATAAACCTTGAAATGCCATCGAAAATGAAACAGGCTATATCTGGCGGCTGTTTCAGCCATTCCTTACAAACAGCGTAGTAATACAACGGATGGCGCACATAGAGCGCTACGATTGGCTGACGCTTTTAAAATGTGCGCTACGATTGGCTAATGCTGCAGTAATGCATGAGCGCTACAATTTTAATTGGCTTACGATGGCTAATTTGCATATAAAATGCACTAATGCACTTCCGCGATTTACGGCACTCTGTCACGGCACTCCCACAAGGCGGATTGTCTATCTTCCATAAAGTCAAACCCCTTACGGGGACATAGTCTGACGCGCATCACAACATACTGTTAGAAGGAAATGCAAATTAAATAATAACCGAGTATCTACACAGTGTTAGTAAAGATTAAAACTTTTAAAAGACTTCTCCATTTGATAACGGCGAGGCATTATCAACTTGACTGACAGCCAAGCAGAATTTGATGCAATTGGGAGATCAATGATGTCTGGTGATAATTATTATTATTATTATTATACCACATTTATATAGCGCTCTTTTCACACAGGATATGTGCGTTCAAAAGCGCTGTACATGGATGAAATCAATAATCGGAACGAACCGCATGATTATCTATCCAGACAATGAAAGATTTACAATAGATATGGATACAGCAAATACACAAATATTTTCAGTAATCTTTAATGACGAAAATGTTAATAGATTGAAGAAAACTTGTTGTCTGCTTGGATCAATTTTAAATAAATTTAGGACCCCTCCTGGCTAGATCATTTATATATATAGTGTATGTGTGTGTGTGTGTGTGTGTGTGTGTGTGTGTCTTTGTGTGCGTGTTTGTGTCTGTGTGTGGTATGTGTCTGTATGTATGTGCGAGCGTAGATGCATATGTTTCTCACCTATGCAACTGCGCCAATTGCTATATAGCCTGCCAAACTAGCATTACTTGATATATATGTTTAACCTCTTATAACATGTCAAACCATGTTCTGAGTGAAAATAAACTGAATAAATATAAAAATCACTAGCCGGACGGTCAGTGAAGGATATACAAAAGATATACAATAGATATGAAATCATAAACCGGAAGGAACGGCATGATCGTCCATCCAGTTAATGAAATGTATGCAAAATATATACAATAAATATAAAATCTCTAACCCGTAGGAACCACATGATTATCCACCCGGTCAATGAAAGATGTGGAATAGATATACAATAAATGTATAACCACTAACCGGTAGGAACCACATGATTATCCACCCAGTCAATGAAAGATATGCAATAAATATAGAATAAGTATAAAATCACCAACTGGTAGGAACCACATGATTATTTATACCAAGTCGGTGAATTATAAGCAATATATATACAATAAATATGATATAATGCATTCCAGTGTACTATTGTGCGGGGAAAAAAGAAAATTTGTAGCAATCTGAGTTAGTTTGGATCAGCCTGTATGCTTGGTGGTGTGATGATCTTACTTGTCTTGGGTTTTGAGTGAGGCAATTTTGATATGGTAGTGCTGGTCAATCCTGCGAAGGTCTCCACTGAAGTGATAGAAGCATGTCAGTGACACTTGTTTGTTTACAGTTGTGCAATAATCGAAGCATGAAAATAGACCATCAAATATTCTCTGAACCAGTTTTATGATAAATAAATTATTTTTCTTGATTCAGGCTATGTTAATTTAAAGTATTGACACAGATAACCATAAAAAAACAAACCATTGATTTTGCCAAGATTCTTGACATTGCGCCCATCGATCGCAGAGGGGTATGTAAAAGTAACGAACGACAACTCTGTAAGGAGAGATTGGCAGAGGGGCGATATATCAACACTATTCATTCACAAATGCATGCTTAACTTTATTTTAGACATTTGCATTACGTTTGGGTTGATTTGAATGAAAAATAAATTGTTTTTATAGCGATTTACATACTCCCATATGGGGATCAGGCTAAAGGAATCTCATGAAATGGAATCCAAGCATACGGAATGGAAATACAGTCGTTCAATTAAGTGAACGTGTATGTGCAAAACTGGATTCATGTAAGTATACCTAATATAAATACAGACATGTATAAAAATGAGATCGGAAATAGGAGAATAAAGATTTGACAGCGATTTTATATATACCACGAATTAAGAGCCATGCCTAAAATGGAATCTGAACATACGAAATGGAACCATATTTTCAAATAGAGGCATTATGTCGACAATCTTCATTTATGTATGGATGCTAAACGTGTTTTTAGACATATTTGTTAAATGTGGCATATATTGATTAATAAATAATGATTTTGTAGCGAATTACATATCTCCATAGTGCATCAGGCTAAAGGATCCTCCTAAAATGGAATATGAACATACGAAAGAAAATGGAACTATAGTTTTAAAAGCAAATGTATTTTTGGAAAATAATAATTTACTATACCTACATCTAACACTTGTATATAGACTTGTGTACAAATCTATATTCGGAAAGGGAGAATAATAAAGGTTTTGCAACAAACGGTTTATCCCCTAGGCTAAGGGTCAATCGTGAAATGAAATTCCGAATGACACTAATCAGCTCCCGTATATAACAGCAGGTGTTTGACGGCGGGGGGTAGTTAAAGGATTATTAGCATGGCGGTGTATGTTTATTGTGGACAATTACACCTGGACAGACCCCATGCATCTTTGTTATGCTATTTCATAATAAATATTAATTGGAATGGGTCTAATAAATGTATTTGTACTCGGTATCCCGCCCTATATCTAGATCCAGTATGCAAACACTGAATTGTTTTTGAACTTCCCATATTAAAAAAAAGTACAATTCTCTTATTTCATCAATTACAATTCGGCATGCTAAGAATATCACTTAGAGAAGTTTGTCTATCCATGGTTTTCTGTTGTAATACTGAGAGCTATATACTTAAAGCAGCGTATTTCATATATTTATATACAACTGATAGAGTGACATTAATCACCCACAGCTTTGATTGGGATATAGGTGTGAATAAATTTAACGTTGCGCGTGGCTCAGTCCTAATCAGTCAAGTGATAGCTGTCAAATTCACTTAAGGAATTATCTTAAAAAATGAATATCAATACATACTTAATATTAATGGTCAAAATAGTTATAATGAAATTTTGAAAATGAAACAATGTAGCCATTTCAGAAAGTGACGAACTCATTAGCTAACAGAACAGACCCTGATCAGACGTTTTGAACTGGGTCTACTCTCAAACCATTCAAGTTTATTTAGTTTAGCCGATGTGATATTCGGTTAAAAGTTGATCTTAGAAAAAAGAATTATATTACAATTACATATTTCGATTACATATCCCTTCAACATCCAATGATCTGGATCTACATTGGTTTACTGTGCTTCACAAGTTATACGAATGTACCTTTATATGATATTTATATATTCTTTTCAAACTGTGTTGTTAATGATTATAACATTATAAACAATTAGTTCTAATTCTATTCTTATGCGCACCCCATATGGTAATCAAAGGACTTAACAGATACACAGCTACTTAGCATATCACACCTGGGTTCCATTTCAAATGTTACTATTTGAACAGCTGGGGCCTTTAGCATGCTGTCCATACAGGGATATTTAAATCGCTATTAAATCATTATTTCTTCAATCTATAATCTCAAAAGTTATGTAGATGTCCAAAAAAATGTTGAACATGCATACATAAATGAACATTGTAGATATAATAACTCTCTCCGAAGACATGTTTCCATTTCGTATGTTGAGATTCGATTTCAGGCTTGGCTATTAATTCATGGAATATATAAATCGTTGTAAAATCTTTATTTTTCACCTTTTATGGTTCATATTTTGTATACAATTATGTATTTATATTATGTATACGTAAATGAATCCAGTTTTGCAAATATACGTTTACTTAAAAATCTGTGTTTCCATTTCGTATGTTTAGATAATATTTCAGGGGGATCCTTTAGCCTGATGCCAATATAGGGATATGTAAATCGCTATAAAATCATTATTTTTTAATTTATATATCCCAAAAGTTATGCAGGTGACCAAAATAATGTTAAGCATGCAAATATAAATTAATATTGTTGATTAAATGCCTCTCTTTGAAGATATGGTTCCATTTCGTATGTTCAGATTGCATTTCAGTTCAGGCTGTTATAATGCGTGGAATATATAAATCGCTGTAAAATCTTTATTTTTCATATTTTCTTGCTGAAATTTTGTACAAGAGTCTGCATTTATATTAGGTATACGTACATCAATTCACTTTCCCCAAAAACATCTAATTAAAAATCTGTGTTTCCATTTCGTATGTTTAGATTATATTTCAGGAGGATCCTTTAGCCTGATGCCCATATAGGGATATGTAATTCGCTATTAAATTATTATTTTTTAATTTATATATCCCAAAAGTTATGCAGGTGACCAAAATAATGTTAAGCATGCATATATACATTAATATTGTTGATTAAAATACCTCTCTTTGAAGATATGGTTCCATTTCGTATGTTCAGATTCCATTTCAGTTCAGGCTGTTATAATACGTGGAATATATAAATCGCTGTAAAATCTTTACTTTTCACCTTTTCTTGCTGAAATTTTGTACAAGAGTCTGTATTTATGTTAGGTATACGCACATCAATTCACTTTTCCCCCAAAACATCTAGTTAAAAATCTGTGTTTCCATTTCGTATGTTTAGATTATATTTCAGGAGGATCCTTTAGCCTGATACCCATATAGGGATATGTAAATTGCTATAAAATCATTATTTTTTAATTTATTTATCCCAAAAGTTATGCAGGTGACCAAAATAATATTAAGCATGCATATATAAATAAATATTGTTGATTAAATGCCTCTCTTTGAAGATATGGTTCCATTTCGTATGTCCAGATCCCATTTCAGTTCAGGCTGTTAATGCGTTGAGTATATAAATCGCTGTAAAATCTCTATTTTTCACATTTTCTTGCTGAAATTTTGTACAAGAGTCTGTATTTATATTAGGTATACGTACATCAATTCACTTTCCCCAAAAAACATCTAGTTAAAAATCTGTGTTTCCATTTCGTATGTTCAGATTCCATTTCGTTCCATTTCGTACTTTGATTCCATTTCGTATTTTAGTCATACCCTACTTAAGGCGCTAGTCGTTCTTATAGCCAATCGACGTCGTCCGACGACCTCATAGCCAGTCGGAAATAAAAATGGCTGCGCCCATGGACTCGAGCGAAACTCTAAAACATAAAAGTCACTTAAATGGAGAATCAGTGGAAACATGTCAGGAAAATACAATTATGACAAACAGAAACAAACAAAAAGGCAACATCTATATTCCTTTCTCTCTGTGTGCCCCCTTCTCTCACATGTCTCTGTCGGTAATTGTTCCTCTCTCTCTATCATTGTCCGTTCTTCTATAAATATCCTACCTATCGCCGACTATCCGCATGTTTTATTGCCCTCACAGGGTAGGAGGCATTTAGTCATACTCTATTCCGTCCGCCCGTACGTACGACTAGCAAATATTGTGTGTCCAATCCCTCATACACCAATGGGACGTTTTACTTAAAAAACTTTCAGAGATTTCCACCATTTGTACAATCTAGGAAAACAACCATATATTACAGATGAACATGTGAAGATGCACATAAAGAAGGGGATATTTGCCAGTTTTCTCTCTATATCTGCCCCTCATTTCGTCTGCCCATCCCTCTGTCTCCTCTGATCTTCTGTCAAACAGTTTCGACTTTGATGTTACATTGAGCAACTCAGCTCATCTTGATATGATCTGTTTATGTACAGTGATGTCCAAAAAATGTTCATTTGTTAAAAATGGTAAATGTGTTCAAATTTAAGAATTAAAATTAAAACTGTTGTGACCCTTACTCCATAAATTTGTGTCTGGTGTTTGCCTATAGATAGAATTATATAGATGTGATTCTGCAGTTTCTGCCTTTGCCAACATTTCTTTTGTTCATGAGATTTTATAAAAGGCAGTGACTATTCTTACGGTACCATAATAATAGCCTGAGCCGCTATTTTTATGGAAATTCTGTTATAATAGTTATAGTACCGCCGTATGCTATTCTTACAGTAGTCAATGACACTATGTTTTTATCCAATATATATATGCTACTCAGCAGCTACTGTCCATTTCAATTTACTAAAAGTCACTGAATTTTAATTGAGATTTTTTTCATTTTTAGTCGGACTGACCTTAAATCTACTTCATTTGATCACATCGTTTTTCAGGAACTCCCATGCTAAATATCCCTCAATAGTCAATATCATGCAGTAACAAGGAAGAAAATGCCGAAAATGCATTTTCTACATGCTAATTCGATCTGACAGCTGTTTCTTTGCAAATGGCCACCGTATGTATGGATAGTGGAGCGTATCATTTTTCAACAGGGGTGAATTGCATACTGATATGAAATAAATGATGTAATTTCGTGTATGACGTCAACTTTTAAGAGCTATAATTACCCTCAGTTAAATATGAACGTTCCACTCGACGTCAATCGTCCGCCATTTGCAATTTGAAATGAACATGAATGGGGAAAACATGCATAAAATCTTTATTTAAAGATGGATTCGTAGGAAACTCGGACACAGAGTTCCTGAAAAATGATGACACAAGTGATAAAAATTTGATCTCAATCCAGTAAGAAATGAAACAAAATCTCGATTCAAATTCAGTGACAAAATAAATTGAAATGGACAGTATGTATAATACTATTTCTTATACTTTTCGTTTTTATTTCGGCTAGAAAAACATCAACATGCAGTTCACCATTGGTGGCAATTTTTTATAGCAGGCCCTTAGTAGATGACCCCTACAAGAGGTCAAGAGCCTTCTGATCTGGGTTTACTGTTTGCAGAGGTGTGAAAAGGCATTCATATGGTGAGTTAAACATATGGTTGAAGACCTGGTAATACAACACTGTTTTAAATTAATTTTGTTCATTTAAGTTGGGAAACCATGCCAGATAAAAGTAAAGATGTTTATTTTCTTTCAGCCATGATTCTTAGTGCTGTTGGGATGTCACTTTTCATGGGATTCGGCTTCACAATGTACAGGATAAAGAGAAAAGATCCAGTTTATTTTCAAAAGGTAATTCTAGAAGGCACTGATCTGGTATGATCAGAGAACCCCTTGGAATTGTCCAGCATTTGGAAGACAAGGCTAAGTAATTGTCTACCCCTTCAAAAATGTAATTGTATAAACTATAAATCAATAGTTACTTTAGTGCTTTTTTTTTTCAAACGGCATTGTTAAAATTGATTTCCTTGAATTTTTCTGTTTGTTAATTTATACTTTATAATACCATAAACATCATGACTCAATGTTTCTAACCTAAACTTACCAAATTATTTTAAGGTAGGATGAGGGATGGGCCCCCGACCCTCACATACCTATGACAGGGAGAATAAATCATTTGAAATTAAAAAAAAAGTAATTGTCATCTGCGGAAAAAGATGTCATCTTTTTCAATGTACATGGGAGACATATTTTTCAGGGTTTTTTTTCCTTATTTTTTTTTAGGAAAAATCCTTACCCTTTGAATGCGAGAATCAAGTGTATTAGCATTTTTAAACAGTATAGACTCATATCAGAGGGCTTGTAGTGGGTGTGCTTTGTTTGTCATTCAAAATTCTCTAGCAATTTTACCCATTCATACTGAATGAACAGAAACATTGTTAACCCTTTACCTGTTGAATATTTATGTAAGAAATAACGACTGTATGAATATTTACCAGCCGCTTTTAACAGCATAAGGGAATTTTTACTGTGGTAGACACTGTAGAATCAGTTCTATATTATTCCAAGAGCTGTCAGAATTTGATCTCCTGTATGCAAATCGGGGAAAAAATATTTATATGAGGAAAAGGGTTAAAAACAAATTCAAAGGGTTAAGAGGCTTAAACTTTTTGAAAAGACAAGTTGCTGTCTGGTTTAGACTGAAACTGGATTCATGGCTTACATATTAGCTTAAATTCACTTTTAACCCATTCCCTCATATTGACACATTTTGACGCCTCTGTGAAAGTCACTCTATTTATGCTCTATTTATCACAATGGCTTCTTCTATATACAATTCTAAAATTTTATTTCCTCTAGTAAATGCTCCTTTTCGCTAGATTTATTCAAAGAGGTAGGATCTAGAAATAGCCTATGAGGTAATAGGTTAATATGATAAGTTTTAAACTGTCAGTTACAGTCTACATGTATAAGTAAGATTTTGATTGGATTAGAGTTATACAAACACATTTAATTATATCAATAGGATCAGTTATCCCTTTACTTCTTATGCCTTTGCAAAGACAGTAGACCCAGATCAGATGGCTCCTGTAGGAGTCTTCTCTGCATGGTTATGGAATAATATAGATCTGGCCCCACTTTCACAAACAATCTCATTTTGAGAAAATCTCATACTCAAGAAAATGCTCAAACTCTTGCTCACTTGAGATTTCTCAAAAATCGGCTTTCACGAAGCTTCTCATCTCACTTTGAGATCGGTCTCATTTACCGACGATCCCTCCATTGCCTTCGGACGACAAATCTTCTGATTATCGCCATTTTGGATTTGAGACAACTACAATGCTGACTCAAGATTTTTTGAGCAAAATCTCATTTATTGAGATGAGACTTTGCTCAAATTAGTTAGTGAAAGTCGACATGAGAAAATTCTCATCTCAGGAGACGGAGTTTGAGCAAAAACTCACTTTTTGAGCACGAGTTGAGTTTGAGATCGATTATGAAAGTGGGGCCAGATTCTACAGTTTCTTTCATGGTAAAACATTCCCCCTTGTTTACAGTGCCAGAATAATAATCATTGAATTAATATTCATAGAGTCATTATGTCTTACATGAATATTCATCAGGTTAAAGGTTAAACTTGGGGATGCTGAAGAGTTGTTTATTTCATAACACCGCTATTTTTTATCTTGTTTCTTTCAGATTTTGAAGCCATCTGTTGATATACCTGAGACAGGAGTGTCTGTTGCCTCTAAGGCCCTTGCTATAGCCACAGTTATCTCTGTTACCTCACTGGGCGTCCTGACCTTGGGAGTATTTAAAGTGTTGGGAGTCAAAAATGTATGTATCACCTTTTGAATATGAGAAAGAGATGAAATATGGTGTTTGAGAGCAGTGCAGGAGCTGTCTGATCAGGTCTTCTCTGTTTGCAAATGCTTGAAAAGATGTTTCTATCAAGTTAAAGAAATAGAGATAACCATATAGCTTTGTTGTTGATGTTTTGTGGAGAGAGTTTGGAAAAAAAAATCCATGGTGGCCATAACATGATTGGCATATTTGTTTTCCAATTACAGTGGAGATCCATGCATTATCAGGCATATTTTGAGTTATCTCCCTTTGAAAGGTTGCCTGTATTCATAGTGTTTGATCAGTGCCTGCACTGTTTGTCATTAAAAATCCTATTTCATTTTATATTGGATGGACTCTACTGTTATCCCTTTCCCTCATATAAACATGTTTTCATGCATTTGCAAATGTCAAAAGGTGTCAATATGCGGGAATGGGTTAAATTCATACACTTAGTTTCTCTGTGATATCACTTTTTTGATTTTATCAGTAATAGCAATATTTAACTCTTTACCTGATAAGTATTCCTGTAAGAAGCAGTTCCGTCATGAATATTCATTAGCTGATTTTTTTATAATGGCATATAAACACATAATGCTTTTGCTATGGCATAAACTGTAGAATCAGATCTATATACATGTACATTGTTATTCCTTAACTCATTCTCTCCTAGGCTATTTTTAGACCCAACCTTTTTGAAGGTACCTACTGAAAAGGAGCATTAACTAGAGAAAAGGAAAAAATTAGAAATGTGTAGTTTGAAACCATTGTGATAAGTTTCATAATGTGACTTCTATAGATGTGCAAAAATGCGTCACTAGGGGATAATGAGTTAAGCAAACAGAGCAGACCCTGATTGGTCTCCTCCTTCAAGAGCCATCAGATATAAGTCTATTCTGTTTGCAAAGATGTTTAAATGTGTATCTATGAAGTTTTAAATTAATTTTCATGATATCATTATTTCTTACTTGAATATTCATGGAGTAAAGGGTTAAATGTCATTAGAAACACATCTTGAAATAACATCCTGCACTGTATGTATTGAAATTATAAATGATGAAGAGAGCTAATACAATTACTGTATATCATTATTTGTGTTTCATGTTGGCAGTTTCCACATTGGTGCCAAATTTCTGATAACCTTTGATAAAAAGGTTGGATCCAGATAAGACATCGAGTAACACCACATCTGATCAGGGATCCAAACTGTTTGACAATCTGTAGCTGTTTTCGGAAAAAGGAATTGCAGAAAAGTGCACTTTTATAATTGCAGCAGAGCACAATTATTTTGCAGATGAAATTTACTTAACCCTTTCCCTGTTCTGTTTTTAGGTCAAATTTCATTACCTACTGAATATTCATTAAAAAAAATAGTTATAAGGAAATATGGAAGGTGGAACATTGTAGACATTTTAGACAGCAAAGAAACATATCTATCAAATTCTATTAGCAAACAGAGCAGACCCTGATCAGACGGCTCCTCTAGGAGCCGTCTGATCTGGGTCTACTCTGTTTGCAAATGCGTTAAAACACGTTTATATGAGGGAAAGGGTTAATAGTACTGAAAGCATTAAATTCTACAATAATTGCAAATGTTTTATTTTGTCTTAACAGGCTAGAGAATTCCATGAAAAACTACTTACATACTTTCCATCCAAAGGACCCTCAGGAAGAAGCGAATTTAAAGATTTAGGGGAACTTGTCAATTATTTAGAGAGTGAAGATAGAAAAGCAGAATTATTAAAAAAGAAGAATGCAAAGTCATAGTATTTCACTATGATAGAGGAACAGTGATACCTTTTGTGCTAGTTTGCTGTGAGAATAGACATTGAGGGCTGGAGTTCTCTCCCTTATTTTCAGAAAATATGCTCAAATGTGTGGTTAGTTCCCAGCATGTACCATTGTGGTAGAAGCTGGTAACCAGGCATGTTTGAGAGTCAGAGCAACAGATAAAGGTGCATACTCAAATACTAAAATCACCATTTCTCCACCAAACCCTATGTTGTGACGATTCTAAAGAGTTGTCAAAACATAGGGATTGGTGGAGAAATAAAGGAGTTATTCTTGAAAATGTTTTAATTTACGCATCTTATCTGGACCTCTGAGAGTGGTCTTGCTTTCTGAGTTGTTGAATTCAAGATCAAGAGAATAATACATGCCCAGGACCGCCTACTGAGAGGTTTGAGCTCAAGACACATGGACTGTGTTCAAAGGAGGAATAGCTTCCATAGGATTGAATTTTCCAGGCACTTTCTGTCTGACTGAGACTGTCTGATATCCTGATGGTGGAGCCCTTTATCTGATAGAGACACCTGTTCATGCCATTGCAAACAGAGTAGACCCAGATCAGATGGCTCCTGTAGGAGCCATCTGATCAGGGTCTGCTCTGTTTGCTTATCTGATTCTACAGTTTGAACCAAAGCCGAACAATTCTGTGTTCATATTCCATTATAAAAATTTCGCAAATAAATATCTATTATGCGATATCTATTATACTATTATATTTTATGTGTATATTCATGAGGTAAAAGGTTAAATCAGAGCTTTATTTGAACTACACTATTGGAGATGACACAGTTAGTGCAAACTCAGACCAGTCCCGAGGTTATAAAACATTTTGCTCAAGTCTGAGTTCATTCTCAAGTATTATGGGTCCAAGGTTATAAAACTTCTGAGTCTGAGATCATTCACAAGTATCTGATTGGTCAGATTATGAGCAAGCTCAGAATCTGACCAATCAGATGCTTGAGAATGATCTCAGACTCAAGCAAATTGTTTTATAACCTCTGGGCATGATTGGTCAGAGTTTGTGCTTGCTAAAATCTGCCCCAAATCAGTATCATGCTTATGCAACTTTTAGTTGAGTCCGAGTTCGTTTTTCATATTTTTGATTGGTCAGATTTGAGCCTTTGGCTCAAATCTGCCCAATCAAAAGCTTGAGAACTCAAATCTGACCAATCAAAAGCTTGAGAACGAACTCAGACTCAACTAAAAAGTTTTATAAGATATGATACTTGAGAATGAAGTCAGAACAAGCGTGTCAAGAGTTAAACCTTTACCTCATGAATATTTACTGAGAGATAATGATGGTATGCATATTAATGAGCTGAAGTTTTATTATGACATTATGAACAAAAAGAATATTTTACCCTGACACAAACTGTATATTCATATCTATAATACTTGATAAGCAAACAGAACAGGACTTAATCAGATGGCACCTACATTAGCTCTCTGATCTAGATATATTCATTTTGCAAAGGGAAAAAAAGTTGTGTCGCTAAGGTATGGAATGTCGATCACGACTTGATACTTGCTTGTTGCCACTTATGAAAAGGAAAATTTTACATACACACCGCTCAGAAACAGTCTCCCTAAAAAGCGATGCTAAACGTCCTTGGCGCCGAGAAGCGTCCAGAAGCAAAATACCAATTTAAAACGCAATGTACTGTTTAATTTACCAACTATGTGCATATTTCTATTAAACTTGTCTGAAATTCATATTGATTTGGGTACATAAACCAAAATATCAAGTATCCATTGGCAAGTGGCAAGTAGCAAATAGCAAGCAGCAAATAGCAAGTGGCAAGTAGTAACGAAGCAACTGGCAAGTGACTATTAGTAATTAGCAACTAGCAAGTGACAAGTAGCATGTCGTGACCGGCATTCCATAATAAGGTAAAGTGTTAATTGGTATTTGAATGTTGATTAACCCATTCCCTCATATTGACGACTTTTGACGACTCTGTAAAAGTCACTTTGTGAAACCATTGTGATAAATAGAGCATTTGCTCCTATAGGAGCAAATGCTCTATTTATCACAATGGTTTCAAACTACAAAATTCTAAAAAAAAATCCTTTTCTCTAGTTAATGCTCCTTTTCAGTAGATTTATTCAGAGGTTGTGTCTAAAAATAGCATATGAGGTAATGGGTTAAATCAGTGTAAGTACATCATCGTCATGTACAGTAAAACCCTCTAAATCGGAATTCTAGTAGAGAAGAATTTAGATACTTTTAGGCAGGTTGCTGCTTAATGCAGAGTGAAAGTCATGCAGAAAGCTCCTAGAGGAGCTTTCTGCATGGCTTTAACCCTGCATTAAGCTGCCACCTGTCCGCAAAGCCAATATTTATGCTGGGTTAGAGGGGTTTGACTGTATACATGTGTGGTTGGTTAACCCATTCCCTCATTTTGACGCCTCTGTAAAAGTCACTTATTCAAACCACTGTGGTTAACCATTTCCCTCATATAAATGCTTTTTCACATCTTTGCAGACAGACTAGACCCAGATCAGATGGCTCCCATTTGATCAGGGTCTGCTCTGATTGCTTTAATGAATATTGAACAGGGAAACTTGTTCCTTTTATCCAAAGGGGTAATAAGAGAGATGTGTTAGGAAAATTACTGTGAATCTGTGATATATAAGAGCTGAGCGTAGTAAGAATGTGAATGAAAAAAGGACAAAGTTTGTCATATTATAATGGTACTACAGTAAAACCTCTCTATAGGGGCCACTAAATTACAACAAGTATTTTGTGTTAAAGGCAGGTGGCTTCTTAAAGCAAGGTGAAAGTAAAACAAAACACTCCTGTTTTACTTTCACCTTGCTTTAAGCAGCCACCTGCCATAAATACCAACTAATTAACACAAGTGGTCGTTATAGAGAGGTTTTACTGTGCATGTATTTAGATTTTATCTTGATGTTCATTATTTTAATGAATAAAAACTAAAACTATTCTGTGTTATTAAGTTGTCTTTGTTTTTAGCTCACCAGAGCACAAAGTGCTCAGGGTGAGCTTATGTGATCGCATGATGTCCGTCGTCCATCGGCGTGCGTCATGCGTTGTCCGTCGTCAACAATTTGAACCTTTAAAAATCTCTCAGCTTTCATCTTTGGCACATAGCATCATCTGTAGGTCCTCTACAAAAGTTAAATAATTCATGTCCCTGGGGTCAAAATTGGCCCCGCCCCAGGGGTGTCCAGTTTACAATCGAAGCATATAGTGATAACTTTGAAAATCTTCTCCTCAGAAACTGGAAGGTTCTCAGCTTTCATATTTGGCATATAGCATCTTGTTCAGGTCTTCTACAATTTTTTTTTTATAAATCATGCCCCTGGGGTCAAAATTGGCCCCGCCCCAGGGATGGCCAGTGTTCAATAGAAACATAATTTTATAGTGAAAACTTTGAAAATCTTCTCCTCTGTCACTGGAAGCTTTTCAGCTTTCATATTAAGCACATAACATCATGTTCAAGTATTCTACAAAAGTTATATAAATGATGCCCATGGGGTCAAAATTGGCCAAACCCAAGGGGTAGCCAGTTTTCCAAAAATGCCTTTGTTTTTAACTGGCTATTTTTAGCTGGCTATTTTTAGCGTACATAAAGGGTAGGTTATCTCTCTTTGCACTTTTTGATAACAACTGGATTGCCCCCCTTCATGGTTATGGCAGATGAAAATTTTATTTAGATCTGGCCTGCTGCACATTAACCCTCTACTCCATAAATATGCCTTTCTACACCTTTGCAAACAGAGTAGACCCAGATCAGATGGCTCATGTAGTAGCCATCTGATCAATCTGCTCTGTTTGCTTATGATAATAATATAGTGCAAATTGCATTAAATTATTTTTATTTTGTGTACAATATACATGTACTTATAATATGTTTACTTAGCCCTTTCCCTCATATAAACATATTTTCACGCATTTGCAAACAGAGCAGACCAAGATCAGATTGCTCCTATAGCAGCTGTCTGATCAGGGTCTGCTCTGTTTATCAATGGAATTTGAAAAGATGTTTCTTTACTTTCTAACTCTGTGTGCATGTTAAGTAAGCATTATCTAAAATAATTATCGACTACTGAAATTAATAAAGTGGTCTTTTCTTCCATACACGATCAGGAGTTCATGTATATAAACAGGTATGTGTCCTAATGAGACGTCGATTAATCCTTTCTCCCATACACACTTTTTGTTCAGACCGATATAAACAGAGTAGACATAGATCAGACGGCTTCAGTAGGAACAGCCTGACTAGGGTCTGTTCTGCTTGCTTATAAACTTATAATATATCTGAGTCTACCGTTTCTACCAATACCAAATATTCAGCTAATATATACTCATGACGTCATTTCTAAAATGAATGACCACCCACTTCATAGATGTGCCTTTTGATGCCCTCATAAAAAGAGTAGGCCAAGTCAGACTGCTCCAGCAGGAACTGACCAGTCTGCTCTGTTTGCTTATGAAATTACACAGTGAAACCTCTCTATAACGGCCACTAAGTTGTGTTAATTAGTTGGCATTTAGGACAGGTGGTTGCTTAAAGCAAGGTGAAAGTAAAACAGAACGCTCCTATAGGAGCGTTCTGTTTTACTTTCACCTTTCTTTAAGCAGCCACCTGCATTTAACATAAAATACATGATCTAATTTAGTGGCCGTTATAGAGAGGAAATATATCTGACTAATAATATATCTGACTCTACAGTTTCTCTAGAATACAGACTCTGTATTATAATAAACCTGACTCTACCAATACCAAAACACCCTATGTACAAATTCAGCTTATACATATTGATGATGTCATTATTTCTTACATGAATATTCAACAGGGAAAAGGATAACCCAGGTTCTCGTCTTGATACAAACTCCACCATTAGCACACAAAGAGTTTACTGCCAGTCTTTCATCGACTTAACCCTTTCTCTCATATAAACGTGTTTTCACGCATTTGCAAACAGAGAAGACCCAGATCAGATGGCTCCTAGATGAGCCATCTGATCAGGGTCTGCACTGTTTGCTAATGGAATTTGATAGATCAGTTTCTTTACTTTCTAAAATGGCTACAATGTTCCACCTTCCATATTTCATTATAACTATTTTGTCCATGAATACTTTGTAGGTATTGGAATTTGGAATAAATATAGAACAACCCTTTCCCTGTAAACAGATCTATCAAATTAAATTCCAGTAGCAAACAAAGCAGACCCTGATCAGACGGCTCCTATATAGAAGCCGTCTGATCTGGGTCCACTCTGTTTGTAATTGCGTGAAAAGGCGTTATATGAGGGAAAGCGTTAAAAACCCACATCGCTCTAATTACCCTAAGTATTCGGATAAACAAACATAGGCAAATAGTGCAGATGTCCTCTGAAGGAGCACTTTGATCAGGATCTACATTATATGCTGCTATGTCAGTCTTATTTAACCCCTTCCGTGCCACAATGACGGGTTTATGATATCACATGCAAACAGTTTGGATCCAGATGAGACGCCGAGTAACTCGGCGTCTCATCAGGATCCAAACTGTTTGACACTATGTTTACTGTTTTATAAAGAAATTGGAAGAAATGCACACACTTGCACTAAAAATAATCGAAACTGTGCCCAGCAGACGACATTGCTGGCACCGAAAGGGTTAAAGTTATCACACTTGTGTCAAAATAAATTACTCAGTTTTACACACCAGTAGAGATGGGACTTTGGATGTCCGAATACTTGGGGTAATTAGGGCTACATTGCCTTATCACAAAACTCCATGTCTATCACTGCGAAAGAGATAAAGAGATATCAAAACATGTTCGCACGGAAGTTTGATGTGCTACAATCAGACGTCCAGATAAGATGCGTGAATTTAAACATTTTCAAGAATATCTCCTTTTTTCTCCACCAAACCTTATACTATGGCCACGCTTAAGAATCGTCTCGAAAAAAGTTTCTAAAGAGTGGTCACTATATAAGGGCCACTGTATAAGAAATGACGATTTGAGTATATTGGTACGCACCATTATCTGTAGCTCTGGAGTTTACACTTTATGTAATGATATTAATTTTTAGACTGATGAATTAATTTCACAGTTGTTAATCTATTGTATTGTATGTTACGTATACTTGCCAAATACAATCATTATTATTATTAGTAATAATTGGCAGAGCGAATAGTGTATACCCAAGAGCTGCATATAAGAGGCGTAATTAACACCATACTCCATAACTACGCCTTTCTACGTCTTTGCAAACAGAACAGACCTAGATCAGACGGCTCCTATATATAGGAGCCGTCTGGTCAGGGTCTGCTCTGTTTGCTTATAATATAATAGAGATAGTATTCTACAATTTCTGCACTGGTCAAAAATCCACGTGTCCATGTTATATAATAACAATTAATCCAATTAATATTCATCATCAATATTTCTTACATGAATATTCATGGAGTAAAGGGTTAAAATTTAAAAAAAAAGTTTTTTATATTTCTTCGCCAAACCCTATATTGCTTCTGCTCATTAGAATCGCATCGAAGAGTCGATCGTAAAGAGTGGCAGCAAGATAAGGTTTGGTGGAGAAATAGAGATTTTAAAAGATTAGTACGCATCTAGATGGCTCTCTTGGCAGCGAGTTCCGTTAGTACATTGGGAGTGCAACGAGTTTATCGACCTTTGCAAGGACAAGGGGGCCTTCTGACCAGGGTCCATGCTTATAAAGCTTTTTAGTTGAGTCTGAGTTCGTTCTCAAGCTTTTGATTGGTCAGATTTGAGCCAAAGGCTCAAATCTGACCAATCAAAAACTTGAGAACGAACTCAGACTCAACTAAAAGTTTTATAAGCATGGACCCAGGTCTGCAATTTTTTTTTATCAATCAATGCCCTCTCGCAAATTATACCAATTTTCTTATTGGACGGTATCTACCATTAAACAATAATAACCGTTCAACTTGGGTCTTCAGCATTGCAAAGTTTATAAAATGTTTAACCGTGGCTATTTGGATAAACTAGATTCAGCGGAGCCTCGATATATCGAACTCTATAAGGGACCATACAAATTACCTTGAGACACGAGAGTTGTCAGCCTTTTTCTAACTTGGAAGCTTTCTCGGTGTGAGACGCTTTCTCGGTTTAACAATGTTGAAAGCTCCTGTAGGAGCTTTCAGCAAGCCTTGCGACATGCACCAAGCTGTCACATGTCTTTATAGCTATGTGCAGTGGGGAATTATAGAACAAGTCTGTATAATAACGTTTGGAAGGGACCGACCTTTTAACTCAAATTATAGAAGTTCGAGTTATCCGAGTTTGAGATATCAGAGTTCCACTGTATGTCAAAAATTGCTGCCAAATAAATTTCTAATTTAAAGCGATAATCTGTATTTGCAACGCATTTAAAAATGCCTAAAATTACATTTGTACATATATCATCTGTTTGTATGGTAAAAAAGTATATCGGGAAAAAATCAACAATCGAATAAACACTGAAGAAGAAAACACACTTTCATGTTTTTGATATCGAAGACCCGGTGTTATTTGTTTTTATTCGGGTTGCGTTTTAGTTTCGGACATGTTCGACATAGGTTGTACAACAAAAATATTAGTATCGGCGAAAACGAGGTTGTATCACATGGACATTTTCGATATAAGTTCAAATTAACAATCTTCATAATAATGATTGAACATAACAAATACCAAGTTTCATGATGCCATCGACATTATGCCTTTATTGTAGGGAGTGTCACTTTAACACTTCATTCCATGAAAATATTTAGGAACGACGTCATGAATATTGATTAGATTTTTTTTTTAATTTCACATGGACACAGAAAATTTCGGCAATGGCAGAAGCTGTGGAATCATATTTATATTATTTCATAAGCAAACAGAGCAGGCCCTGATCAGATGTCTCCTACAGGAGCCTTGTGATCGGGGTCTGCTATGTTTGTAATGGCGTAGAAAGACGTATTTATGGAGTAAATGATTAAACAATATCCTATTAACCCTTTCACTGCCAATCTCTCATAAATGCACCACGACAAATAGTGCAGTCCCAGATCAGACGCCGCATTGAAAAGGCGGTTTTATGATCAGGGAATTCGCTTTTAGTCTCAAACTCTGTTTCGATATCTGTGATTTTATTCCTTTGAAATTTGCATTTATTTATCTCATATCCTTATATTACCGAACGATTTAATAACATTGGATTGCAGACGACAATTAGAAATGTGGCATCGAAACAGTTAAGACACTATTGACCAAGTGTCAAACAGCTTGGGTCCTGATGAGACTCCGAGTTTTTGGACCCAAACTGTATACAAATGTGATTAATGCCATGTTTAGCTGGAAAAAGATTGGGTGCAATTAAGAGATCAAGATCTTGAGTTTTAATGAATATTTATGAAAGAAATATTGACATAAAGAATATCAATTAACTGGTTTTTTATAATGACAAATGTGCATTCATTGCTTGACCAAGATAGAAACTGAAGGAAGTATATTATTTCAGAACCTGATTAGACGGCTCCTATAGGAGCGATCTGATCTGGGTCTACTCTGTTTCTAAAGGCATAGAAAGGCGAATTCATGGAGTAAAGGGGTACAGAGTTCATTTTAATAATTATACATTCCAGATCCCAGGCTCTTTATTTACATAAACTGGGCACAGCTCAATGTCATCTTTAAGATCACGTGGCATATTCCACCTGCAGACTTGTGACAATTGTTCTAATTAAAAAGTAAGACAACAGTCAATGGCACCACTATCATGACTACCACCATCACAATGGCAGGAACTGAACAACATAGACACTGTGAGTTACAGAGGTCACGTCGGGGTGGCCTGGTGCCCACCTGAAATAAAAAAAAAAACCATGAAGAAGGCACTGGAATAAGTACAGTCAAATCTCACAGAACCCAGCGTTTAATTTAGTACCAATATTGATCTTTAGGACAGGCGACCACTTAATACTGGGTGGAAGTAATGTAGAAAACACCAAAAGGAGCTTACTGCATGACTTTGACCCTGCATCAAGCAGCCACCTGTCTAGAAATATCTAAATTCTTCTTCACTTACACTCGGGTTCAAGTTTTTTACTGTATGTCAGGTGTTCTTTAAGTTTTAATGACCATTATGTGGATCTTTATATGTTTGCTAACAACTTTAATCCTTTTATTGCCGAATATTCGAAGTGGAATGGCCCATTAGTGTTAACTTTATAGTCCATTCAGCATGTATGGATTACATTTGCTAGATAAATTTGAGTGACAAACAGTGCATACTCATTTAGAAGCTCTATGGTCTAGGTTTATGTTGTTTCCAATTATCAATGCACTAATTTGTTGCATTCGCAAGGGGGAATCAAGATCACAGACACTATTATGTCTTATGTAAATACAATGTACACGTATTTTGTTAAATTACGGTATAACTTGATATCAATGTTTTGTGACCTAGATTTAATAACATTAGACCTTTGAACGCGGGACATGCATGCAATAACATTTGCAAACAGTATAAATCTAGATCAGAGGGCTACTACGAGAGGAGCCCTCTGATCAGAAATCTGCACTGTTTGTCATTCAAAATCATGTACTAAGTTTAAGGTTTTTCATACTGAGTGGATTCTACAGTTAAACACTGATGGACTATTCCACTATGAAACTTCAGTGCTAAAAGGGTTAAATCTTTCCCTAGGTACACTGATAGACTCGCGGGAATGTTTAACCCTTCTCTTGCTGAAATTTTAAAATACATTTCTCCTAATTTACCCATGCCCTGTTGTATAATTACATATATCTTCTCTGTGTACAAGTATGCCGCTGTGCAATCACTGCTGTGGAGTGCACTGGTTGCACAATCAACTTATAAATAGTGCAGACCCTGATGAGACAGCTCCTGCAGGAGCTGTCTCATCTGGGTCTTCACTATTTACAGGTAGGTATATTGACGTGAATAGCAAGCGAAAGGTTAACTGTAACATCCAAACATTGCACAACAGAAAAAAATGACAAATGTTTTTTTTCCAATTACATCATCTTACACTTTGAGGCTGAACTTGTTACTATAATTAAAGCTGGTATCCAAACCAAATCAAATTAATGGACTACCTTTGTAGATCCCTTGGAATATGTTATATTTCCAATTCGGTTGCGATGTTCGTTGTATGAATATGTTACTTCACCAAGCTCTTGGCATGTTGTCGGACAGTGGAGACAAGCAGAAAAGTTCTGTACCGGGTCTCCAGACCCAACCGGGAATGTGGAACCCGAACAGTCACAGTTGGGTATATTGTTCGACGATGAGCATTCCGAAAAGCCCGAATCGTTCACACCCTTTGAAACATGTATAAAGAAGTTATCACTTGAATTCAGTTCTCTTCCCGAGCTAGGTTCAAATAGTTCACATCTTTTATTATATCCTTGTCCAAAGGAATACCGTCCTTCTTCATAGACAGAGCCACACGCTTCTTCGCTGATATCACAACCGCCATCTGAAGAAAAACGAAGATCACGATTAACCATTTACTCAATGAATATTCAAAGCATTATTTATCTATTATTCCATTAGCAATCAGAGCAGACCATGATCAGACGGTTCCTACAGGAGCTGTCTGACCTGGGTCTACTCTGATTGCAAATGCATAGAAAGGCGTTTTTATGGAACAGAGGGTTAAACAATTAATCACGTGCCTCCTGTAAGCATAATGTCTGCTTAATCTTGGATTTATAACAATTTTCGCTTACTTCCGATTCGTCCAAGTGTTTGAGAAACTATTAACCGAGTGTCAAACAGCTTACTCGGCGTCTCATCTGGATCCAAGCTGTTCACAAATAACAGTTACATCGCGTTTAGCAGGCAAAGGGTTAAGCTGTCTTTCTATGGACAACCTTGTGTAATTATTAAATAGTCACTTTAACCTATTCCTTCATATTAACGCCCTTTGACGCCACAGGGGCCTGGACCGCTTCATGAGGGTCTATATGTACTATATAATAACGTTATTATATAGTACATATATACCCCATAAAGCGGCCCAGACTCCTGTGTTTGACGCCTCTGTAAGAGACACTTTTTGAGACCATTGATAGATACAACATTAATTTTGCTCCTATGGCACAGCTGCACTATTTATCACAATGGTTTCAAAACTGCACCATTCTTAAAACCTTCCTTTTTCTATTAAATGAGTTCGGTCTATGAGGGAATGGGTTAACCTTTTACTCAATGACTAGTCTGGTAAGATATACATGTAATGGCATCATGAATATCATTTAGATTATTATTTTGTAACGGTATATAAACACAGGGAATCAGATCTACATGTATTTTATTCCATAAGCAAAGAGAGCAAATCCTGATCAGATGGCCCCTACAATAACCGTCTGATCTGGCTCTACTCTGATTTCACTGGTGTTAAAATGCCCGTTTTGAGAGTAAAGGGTTAACAATTTCCCTAATATGAACATTTTTCATTCATTTGCAAACAAAGTAGACCCAGATCAGACGGATCATGTAGAAGCCATCTGATCAGGATCTACTCTGTTTGCTTATAAAATTATACTAGATCTGACTCTACAATTTCTACGTTTCTACACATAGCAAACACTCCCGTGTACATATGCAATCGCATAAATTCAGCTAATAAATATTCATTATTTCTTACATGAATATTCAAAGACAGGAATGGTTAAAGCTGTTCTATTGTAGTGTGCCTCGCCTAAGATTTCGTTGTGTGTGAGGCTTTATATGAACTACAGTACAAACACTCTAAACCGATAGGAGCTTCTGAATATCTTTTGTCCTGCATTAAGCTACCACCTGTTTTATAAATCCGGATTTATATTCATTTGAGTAGCCATGCTAGTGAGACTGTACTGTAGTTGATACTTGTACTTTATACTTGTTGATGGTCACACTTCTAGTGTTGATAATTAACCCATTCGCTGCCAAACTCTGTCGTCTGCTAACTTTGTCGTCTGCTACAAAATTTCATTCTTTTGATTTTCTTCATTTTTGTTTCAAAAACATAGTAACAGTAACAGACAGTTTGGATCCTGATGAGACGCCGAGTTACTCGGCGTCTCATCTGGATCCAAACTGTTTGCATAGGTAATCACAGATCCGGCTTTGGCAGCGAAAGGGTTAAACATAACCCCGCTATTAAAAAATAATGTCTTAAACAATCTCTGCTCAAATTTGGATATGATAAATTTATTTCCGATTAGGTAAAGCTTTTGGGAAACTGTTGACCGAGTGTCAAACAGCTTGAATCCCGATGAGATACCGAGTTACTCGGCATTTGATCTGGATCCAAGCTGTTTGTATATGTGACTATTGTCGCCGTGAGTGGTATAAGAGTTAGGCAAGTAAACATGAATATGAAATAAATGTGACAATCTCTGAGAAAAACCCAAATCTTATTGCATTGCCAAAATGATTGAGTAGATCCAGATCTGATGTCATATCTATAAATAGTAATCATTTCAAATTTCATTAGGTATTTAAACTTTACCTAATGCTAACGTTTCGCTCCTTTGCAAACAGAGAAGACCCGGATCAGATAGCTTCTGTAGGAGCTGTCTGGTCAGGGTCTGCTTTGTTATCTGATAGAATTATACCGATCTAATTTTGCAGTTTTTATCTGTAAAATGTCCTTTGATTTTTTTTTAAATTTAAGTTAATGAGTATTCATGAATGACAACCAGTGCAAACCCTGACTGCAGCCCTTTTTGTAGATACGGCGGCTGGTCTTGATCTATCCCATTTATAATGCAATAAAACACTTTTTCTCGGAGAGCAACTTATTAATAAAATATTACTCACCATTCATGCTATCAGAATCACCAGCATCCAACACTCAACTGTGGATTCACGGATTAAGGAAATGGCTTTTAAATACAATTAACCCTTAGTCCGATATCCGCGAGCTGACTCACGCTTGCAAACAGCCTGGATCCAGATGAGACGCCGAGTAACTCGGCGTCTCATCAGGATCCAGTCTGTTTGACAATTGGTCAATATTTTCATAAAAGCTTGATCGATCTTGAAGTAGTCAAGATTGCACTAGATCCAAATTTGGGTAGACTTTATTTTTTTTCCACAGCTTTATAAGAGTATGAATTGACTACACCTAAAGAAATCCAGTACCAGTCTAAGAATGTATCGACAGAACATCGAACGTTAGTATGTACATGTGTTTTCTCAGCGGTTGAACCAGGTACTACAATACAAGTAGAACTTGTCCAACGCGGTCATTCATTTAATGAACACTGGAGTCTTAAAAGCAGGTAGTTGCTTAATGCAGGGCATAAGTAATGCAGAAAGTTGCTCTGGGGGCCACCTGCCTTACAGACCCATAATTAGATCTCTTTTTGGTGGCCGCTTAACCCTTTCCTCCATAAATACGCCTTTCTACGCCTCTGTATAAATCACCTATTGAAACCATTGTGATAAATAGAGCATTTGCTCCTATAGGAGCAAATGCTCTATTATCACAGTGGTTTCAAATTACAAAATTCTAAAATATTCCCTTTCTCTAGTTAGTGCTCCTTTTCGGTAGAGGTTGGATCTAAAAATAGCCTATGAGGTAATGGGTTAAGACAGGTTATGCTGTACTGGTATACCAGATTCTTAACCTTTTCAACGCTGAATTTTCAGAGTGGAATAGCCCATTAGTTTTTAACGATAGAGTCCACTCAGTATGAAAGGTTTCAGCTTGCTGGAAAGTCTAGGAACCCTCTGATCTTGGTCTACACTGTTTGCCAATGACAGTGCGGGCGTGTCCCTCATACAAAGGGTGAACTCTTTGTAAGAGGAAAACGAGTGTATTGACGTTTGCAAACAGTGTAGACCAAGATCAGGGTGTGTAATGTTTGTCATTCTGAATGGACTCCGAACTTAACCCTTTCATTCATATAACGTCATTTTCACGCATTTGCAAACAGAGTAGACCCAGACCAGACGGCTCCTGTAGGATCAGCGTCTGCTCTGTTTGCTTATGGAATGATATATATCTGATTCTACACTCTCAGATCTACCACAGTCAAAAATTCCTTCGTTAATAATGCTTTAAAATAGAATGGTTCATTAATATTCATGATGTCATTATTTCTTACATGAATATTGAACAGGGAAAGGGTTAAATAATAAATACTAGTGAGTCATTCTGCTTTGAATATTAACCCTTCAACTGTTCAATGTTTATTCAAGATGTCTCCACCTCATGAATAGTCATGGACAGAATCAATTAAATGGAACATGACAAAGGGATTATTTCACTGTTGTGGAAACTGAATAATCAGATCTATAAATTTCTATAGTCAAACAGAGCAGACCCTGATCAGACTGCTCCTACAGGAACCGTCTGATCTGAGTCTGCTCTATTTGCAAATGCGAGAAAATGCATTTATATGAGGGAAAGGGTTAACACTTCAAAGGGTTAAACTCAAAGTGCATGTCTGTTCAGTGAATATTAGAAACATTAACCATTATCATGTTATAAAAATATGTCTGCTCTAAATAGAATCTGAAGCATGTCTTACTTCGTTCAAGCTTTTGAAAAAAACACCTGTCGACCGAATGTCAAACAGTTTGGATCCTGATGAGACGTGGAGTTATTTTTGTATTCGATGTCTTATCTCGATCCAAGTCAGTCAAGTAGCGCTTAACAGGATAAAAATTAACAACCGAGTACCTGAACATCTGCTCTGTATGTAAATAACCATTTATTTATCTAAATAGCTTTTTATTTGTATCTAAATAGCCTTTTATTTGTATCTAGATAACCTTTAATTTGTATCTAACTATCCTTTTTATTTGTATCTATCTTTGTTCACCGTCTTTGTAGCGAAAAGGTCAAGTCAGGTCAAGTCAGGTCAGGTCTTGGTTTACACTGTTTGCTAATGTCCGTGCGACACCAATGCCCGACACAAATGTCCAAACGAGTCTGTCTTCGTTACGCCGTTACCGTATTATATCTAATAAACGCTCTGAGTGAAGTTACATATTTAACCCATTCCCTAATAGGATATTTTTAGATCCAATTACTTTGAACAAATCTACCGAAAAGGAGCATTAACTAGAGAAAAGGAAAATTTAAGAATTGTGTATTTCTGAAACCATTGTGATAAATAGAGCATTTGCTCCTATAGGACTCAAGCTGTTTGCAAGTGTGAGTTAGGGTGAGGATAGAGGGTGGGGACGTTGTTGTATTTCAAGATATTTACCAGTACATCTATGTGGTCTTATATTCTTACCTCTTTGAATGCTAGAAACGGTGTCCTCTTGGAACCCTCTGATATGGGTCTGCACTGTTTGCATATGCCAGAGTACATCCAGAGTTAATTTATGGCTGAACTACATTAAACCTCCGATAGCCCGAACACTAAACCCCGTTAATTCGAACACTAAATCCCGATAATTCGAATACTAAACCCCGATAATTCGAACAATAAAACATGTATCAATATCGATCTTTAAGACAAGTGGCAACATAAAGCAGGGTGAAAGTCACACAGACAGCTCCTCTAGGAGCTTTTTGCATGACCTTCACCCTGCATTAAACAGACATCTGTCTAAAAAGGCACCAACTCTTCATTAACCCTTTCCCCGTTCTATGTTTATTCCAAATGTCAATACCTACTGAGTATTCATGGACAAACTAGTTATTATGAAGTATGGAAAGTGGGAAAATGGAGCCTTTTTAGAAAGTAAGAAACAGATCTTTCAAATTCCATAAGCAAACAGAGTAGACTCTGTAGGAGCCGTCTGATCTGGGTCTACTCTGTTTGCAAATGCGTGAAAATACAACACAACAGAACCCCCACAGTACAGTAACATCTCTCTAACTCGGTCATTTAACCTTTTCCCGTTGAATATTCACGTAAGAAATAATGACGATCGTGTATATTTAGTAGCTGAAATATAATGGCATATGTACACATTAATTGTTGGCATCGGTAGATACTACGGAAGCAGAGCTATTATAATTTCATAGCAAACAAAGCAGACTGGTAAGAAGACTCCTACAGGAGCCATCTACTCTGTTTGCAAAGTCGTGAAAAGGGGCTTGTATGGTTAAACAACGTCTATTACAGCAGGTAGTAACTTAATGAAGGGCAATAAAAATATCGCATAGGAAAACCATCGCTTTTGTTCTGTGGTATGCGGCAACCTATCTTCAAAGATAATTATGTTATTCCTTAAACAGAACAGAGAGAACAGAACAATAGTTTATTTCTTTAGGACTCAAGCATGTTGTTCATTGTATACATGCACACGCATAGTCAAATGTATATAAAAGTTATATAAATGACACATATATAGTCAAAGTCATTATCTATATAATAAAACGCATATAATAGAAGTATATCCTTTCGAAATGAGAGAAGTGATTAAATATTAATCATTTAGTGCATTCGTATTTTTAAATTCTAAGCACAATAAGTATAGAAAGCAAGTTTGTGGTATCCGAGTCTCTGGATCTCAGCAGTAGACACAGTTTGTGCATGTTTTTTTTTTTTTTTTAAAAATGAATTATTCACTTATACATATTTTTTAACATAGTTCTATATTGTCCTTACTTGAGGATTAAATGGAATTCGTCCTCAGTGGTTGCTTGGTAAAGGTTCTACTGTAATATGGGCCATGTTAATCCGAAAACAATTTGAAAATAGGTGAACAATCAAAGATGGTTAACTCATGTTTTGTCTGCAATGTTTCTAAGTTGTGGTTACATACCTTTGTTACTGATTCATTACTATGCCCGATCCCTACACGCAAATAAGTTTCGTTATCAGACGTTAATCCTTTCCCTAATATAAACTCTTATTTCGCACATTTGCAAACAGAGTAGACCAGACTCTGCTCTGTTTGCTTGTGAAATTATACCAGATCTGACTCTACAGTTTTTACCAATACCAAACACTTATGTACGGAAACCCATTAGGGGCATTTGTCTTATTTTCTATGTATTACGACTAGTGTATAATGACTTACGTTTTATGTGTTATGTATTTCGTCTTGCGTAAAATGATTTACGTTTTACGTGTTATGTATTATGTCTTGCGTAATATATAAAAGAAGAGGGAAATTAACCAGCGTCTATTTTGAACGGCAAAGGCGTTCATTTTGTGGGTAATTCGAGGCGACACGAAAGCTGCAGCAAGTAAATATACTTTATATTATATTATTTCAAGTCATTCCGTCAGCCGACGGTTCTCATTTTGCCTCGTTACTCTGCTGCTATGTTACTTTCGCCTACCCTACTATTGCGCTTCGGTGGTCTCATTCCATGTTGCTCAGCATACCACCACTTTATGTTTGAAATCTATATATAAACAACTAGAAGACAGGAATGTTTGCATAAAAAAAGTGTATTTACAAAGTGCCTTTTACTGGAGCTTTGACGAAATCGTTGCTATCGAAGATGATACAGTTTCTTCATCGCTAAACTTTCGTTTATTTACATAAACTGATAATGCACACTTTATTTGCCCTTGAGTAGACATTTAAACTTCATGCGCATTTTCCTTATGTTTCCAGATGAATGCTGTGATGGTAATTCCTTGGTTGTTCATACTCCAGTGGTCGCCAGTGACAGCAGTCAAATATCCTCGACACGGGTACCTATATCAATTCCTAGAATTGATAATAAAAAACTTTTGCTGTGGAAGTAAGTTATATTAAACTATCGCTCAGCTAAAGAGAATGCTAAAAAGGAACAACCTAAGACGACGGTTTATATTCACGCCTGATGATGTTGTTATCGATTAAATATCTATAAAAGAAATTGAAACTAGTGACCAGTGCATCGGTTACCGATGCATTTATATTAGGGAAAGGGTTAAGCCGAAAATTAGAATGCTGAAGCCTGCCACTCTTCATCGATGAAATAAATTATCAGATTCCAATAATGCAGACAGTCAAAAGAAATAATTAGATATTACAGTAAAACCTCTCTATTACGGCCATTAAATTACATCAAGTATTTTGTGTTAAAGGCAGGTGACTGCTTATAGCAAGGTGAAAGTAAAACAGAACGCTCCTATAGGAGCGTTCTGTTTTACTTTCACCTTGCTTTAAGCAGTCACCTACCCTAAATACCAACTAATTGACACACTTTAGTGGCCGTTATAGAGAGGTTTTACTGTATTACCTTTTCTTAGTTCTCCAAATGACTTATTCACCGTTTCGTTGACACTCAATTTAGTGTAGAACCTGAATGTGTATCCATTGGTATTTTTAAATATGATAATAAGATTGTTAAAACGCTGTTCAATGACTCAGTTCACTGAGGAAGAATGACAGGCTTTAGCCCATCTTATTTACAAAGGTTCTTAAGTTCGTAGACTACTGCATTCGTGTTGGTATCGTACTGGGTCCTTTCTGATGTCTTACTGGGTTTATCGCGATTTGTATTGCATTCTTGTTGCATTACGCGTTACCAACATGACTGTAGTACCAATCACTACACATACAGGGTACGAACACAGTGCACAAGGCCAAGAAGAAATCTTACATAGAGCTCCATGGAGTGAATGGTTAAATTCTGGATTGGATCAGTGTCTTTCAATGCAAAATGATTAGTTTAGTGTCAGTAGTTAAGATCCCGAACAAGCAGAGTACCTACTGATGAATTATGTTGTTGACATTTGTAAAAAAAAAACAAGGTCAATCAAATTTTAATGGCATTTATTAACTTAGAAACAAAACAGACCATAATGGGTTAACGTTGTTTCCAGACTTTTGTTCTTGTTCTTGCATATACACTATTTCTTAATACAATTTAGTTGTATAAAGAAGCAGTCAATGCCATACATAATTAGCTTTATGTACTGCTGAATGTCTAACATACTGCAGCAGTGGATTTGCCCAAAGCCTTTTTTGTCCCGAATGTACTGTTGAATGTCTAACGCACTGCAGTAGTACATTCACCAATGTACTGATGGATGTCTAACGCACTGCAGCAGTACATTCACCAATGTACTGTTGAATGTCTAACGCACTGCAGTAGTACATTCGCCAATGTACTGCAGAAAGGCTAACGCACTGCAGCAGTGGATTCGCTGACAACTTATTTGCACCGAAATTACTGCAGAATGTCTAACGCATTGCAGTAGTTCATTCGCCAATGTACTGCTGAATGTCTAACGCACATTCACCAAAAACATATTTGTCCCGAGTGTACTGCTGCATGTCTAACACACTGAAGCAGTGCTTTCGCCAATGTAATACTGAATGTCGAACTAACTGCAGCAGTGGATTCGTCCAAAACCTAATTGTCCCGAATGTACTGCTGAATGTCTAACACACTGTAGCAGTACATTCGCCAATGTATTGCAGAATGTCTAACACACTGCAACAGTAAATTCGCTTACAACCTCCTTGTCCCGAATGTACTGCTGAATGTCTAACGCACTGCAGCAGTACATTCGCCAGTGTACTGTTGAATGTCTAACAAACTGCAGCAGTGGGTTTGCCTAAAACCTAATCGCACCGAATGTACTGCTGAATGTCTAACGTACTGCAGCAGTACATTCGCCAATGTACTGCCGAATGCCTAACACACTGCAACAGTATATTCGCCAATGTACTGCTGAATGTCTAACATACTGCAGCAGTACATTCACCAATGTACTTTCAGGACATAATGTAATGAATGTCCAATACCTAGCTCTGAAAAATTCGACCGAATATGTCACACGTGTGATATATTCGGTTGAAAATGACAGGCGCATCAAACGAATATGGTACATAAAATGTGATATATTCGCGTGGCTTAAGATTTTATATGCACACCAAAACGAATATGTTACACCAACAAAGTGGACACAAAAAACGAAAATGGCAACGAATTCATCACATTTGTTACTTGTTATCTGTTTTGAAAAAAACACGTATTTTTTTTAAACAATCACATTATATTGAAATCTTATTTATGCCACAAAGTGTTTTTGGCTGATCATCTTCATCATCATCATCATCATCATCATCATCATCATCATCATCATCATCATCATCATCATCATCATCATAACCATCACCAGTTCAATGACCTTTATAATCATCTTCAGCATCATCATCATCTTGAAAACTTGTATTAATTCAAACCCAATTATGCAGTTTGTAATTGACAAGGTCGGTGAACCCTTCAGAAAATTAATTCGGTTAGTGGGTATTCATAGGCGAAGGATCTATATAAGACCACATATTCAACTTTGTTTTCTGCTTATGAAGGCAGGTAAAAACAGTGATGTCACAGTAGCCATTAAAAAGATAATAAAAGACCAAAGATGGGCAAACGCTTGGCTTCTTTTGCGTATGAGTGGTATTAACTGGTATGATGTTATCGACATTACGTATTCGCGGGCAGTGGTATCAAACTGACATATGAATGTAGTCAAATGAAACTGTTTAAACTATGCTTAAAACAATTATGACAGTATATTGAAATAACATGTATGACAATGTCGTTTAATTCCTTGAAATCACTGTTTATTTGCATATGAGTGCCATTAACTGGTATGTTATGGACATTACATCTTTGTGGCAGTGACAATGACAATATAAATGTAGTCACATGAAATTGTACACATATGCTTAAAATAATTACATGTATGACATCGTTATTCTATAGAAATTTCATGTATGACAATGTTGTTTAATTCGTTGAAATCACTGTTCAGAGCTGTATCAGTTTCTTGTTTATTACAGTTATGAAACTTTCGTTTGTTCTCTGAATTAGATACCCCTTTCCACATGATTTGAAAGTCACTTTCAGTTATGCAGAAACAACAAGAACGCTAAATAAAATGGTGATTAGTTGAATGTGACGATGATGTTGTTGATATTGATGGTCGTAATAAGGATTTGTTTTGTGATGATGGTGATGGTGATGGTAATGATGATGGTAAATGATGTTGCTGATGATGAATGATGATAATAATGATGACAAAGATGATTTTGAGGATGGTTGTGTTGATGGTTGTGGTGAATGATGGTAATGGTTTTATATCACAGCGTATGTGACATATACGTTTACGTTTTAACTGGCTTTCTGGGCAGACGAATATGACACATTTGACAAGTGTGATTTTTACGGTCGAATATATCACACACGTGTAACATATTCGTCACTTCCGCTTTACATCGGTGCATGTACTAAATTCAGCTCGAATAACTTTAAATGTTTATTTAAGAACTGTCGATTTACACGTTTACATGAGAAAAAGGATGTGTGTAATCTAGTAGTGAAGCATTCCACCGAATATAAGGACACAGTTTGGGACATAGACAGTGTATTAGGAAAGTTTCTAGAGTGCTGGTGTTTCGCGACCTTGGAGGGTTGAGTGTTTTAAAAAAAAAATCCGCGCTGCTGACGTTTTGTGTACTACAGAACAGGTCAGGCTGTTTATTCACACTACTGAGGGCACTCTATGTAGGTAGATCTACCAATATTTTATATTTCTAATTTTTGACATTGGATAATATGACTCAATATGAAATCAATAGAAAGTATTTAGTTTTCGCGATACAAATGGTTACGCACATGATGACGTAATATGACGTAAAATTCGTCACGCATGAGTGATTATTCTTCAAACGAGGGGTGTTCAAAAAGTTCCGCTGGTGTATAAAACTGTTGCCAAAACAGACATAATGCATCGTCTGCAGAATGGATTGTGATGGCAGCAAGGGATCCTTATGAAACAATTCTGTATGATACTAAAATTTCGTCAAAGACTGATGCAATAACCATAATCATCAAATCACATGAGGCATATAAGAATATTGAAGAATCACTGTTTGATCGCTATGTGTTCAATTCAAATATAAATGGAACCGGTGTTGAAAGTCATTTCACAGAGTCTGGTAAAAACGTGGTGCTGTCCTTGTACAATAATAAAACACTATTTGTACAAGGCAATGGTTGTTGGTCCTGGAAAGAAAATGTATTCAGTATAATATGTGAATCTTTGAGAGAAATCGCTATGGAACCCACAAGTATTGTACCTGACACATCATCACCAACTAGTTCTTCAGGGAGCACAAGTCCATTACTCTGTCTCAGCAGAATGATAAATAGTGTAAGATCTGCTAGATATAAAAGTAGGCATAGACAACTAAATGGGTACAATGACTCTAGAAATCCGGAGACACCAAACTGTACACCAAAGCGTAGGACGACATCGCAACCTTATGTTGATAATGACATCACCTTAGTTAAGCAGCTTTGTCAGTCTACCCCTTTTATTCATCAAGATCCCAGTGAAACAGTAGTCATCGATGATAGTAGCTGCAAAACACCATCATCTGATAAAACATCTATGTGTGAAAACTTCGTTGATCTGCCTACTACTCATGACTCATTAATACAAACCCATTCAGAGAAACAAACTCAGTGTGAGATATCCAGTTTTATTACTCCTGCTTTACATGAAGACACACTAGTCAAACTTAAAAACAGTGAAATACAACTATCACAACAGAGAAAAGAAAATAAGGATCTACAGGAATCTCTAAAAATCTTACTTGCGCAGACAAAAGTGCTGAAAAGTGAAAATGAAAGTTTAATTAATATAGTCGAATCCAAGGAAAATGAAAATAAAACACTCAGATCAAAGTTGAGTGGTCTTTCTTCTGATAAGGAGAAAATTGAGAGCGCTCTAACACGCACCAGATCCGATCTCTCTGATGCAAATGCTAAAGTGCTTATAAATGAGCAAGACTTAACACAACTTAAAAAGGAAAACGAAAAGGTAATAAAGGAGAAGTCTGGTCTGTTAGATGAACTAATGAAAGTAAGAGGAAGAACAGATAGTGTCGAAACAAAAATAGATATGGCAACTGAAAATGTTGAAAATAAACTGATACTTGAGATAAACCAGCTAAAGAAAGTATTGGTAAAAGAGCTTGATGATATAAAATTACAAATAAGCAAATCAAAGGCCCTAACTAGTAGGTCGACCATAGAAGAGAGTCGAGAAGAAAAGGAAGTCAGACCTATTCCAACAGTGATAACTAAGAGAAAGGAAAATACCACTCCAGGCAATAAGCGCAGGAAAAAGACTGCATTTGTAGCAGGTGACTCTATGACCAGGGTTTTGAGCACTGCTAAAATGTGTGACACAAATCTCGAAGTTAAGATAAGAAGCCACCCAGGTGGACGTGTTAAAAGTATTGAAAATTCAATTCTTAGATTGCTAGATACGGATCCAGAGTACCTGAAACAGTTAGATGCCATCGTTCTGCATGTAGGTACAAACAATATATCTGATTCAGACTGTAGTGAAAGCATTGCAGACGAATTTAGAGATACAGTGCATTCCATAAAATCTATCAATCCAAGAACAAAGATCATTGTATCATCTATCATTCGAAGAAGGAATGACAATCAAGTGAATGACATGATTAGAGAAGCAAATAGTTCCTTAAATAGTATGTGCCAAGAGAATGGCTGCTACTTCTTAGACAATGATGCCGGTTTTGTGCGGCAAAACTTACCGGACAGAACATTATATAGAGATAATATACACCTAAATGCAAAAGGAGGGAAAGTGCTTGGTGTCAGTTTGAGAAACGTCCTGAATAAGGCACTTGGTATAACACAGTCCGAAACAATGTCTGAAAATAATTCGGGTTTTCACAATGGGAGGTTCTCTGGGAGGAAAAGGACTTACAACAACAACAACAGGGAGATGGTGTTTATGCCAGTACCACCCTACTGGCTGAACAACCAGAACCCATGGAATGTTCCGAACCATGTTTGGGGTTAAATACGGTCGCGTTAACACATTTGTCCAACCAGAAAACCATCCATTGTAACCCAAATGACTTTTCTTTGAGTTTTGAAATTAATCAGGAGACTGAAGAAACTAACAGTGAGTTTTCCTGCATATCTCTAAATTCTTGTAATATAAGTGCTGTCAATACAAATAATGTCAATGTAACCCATGAGGCCCGATCTACTTTAGACACTTGTTTTGAATGCATTGATGATCAATCAAATGATTTTCAGTATATTGGCAAGTCGTTACTTTGTGATACAAATACACCCGACAGCAATCAGCGTAATTTCAAGCCATGGTTTGACAAGAAAGGCTTGAAAATAGTTCACTTAAATATACACTACTTGTATCCAAAATTAGATGAAGTCAAACTTATCATAAATCAACAAAATATTGACATTTTGTGTTTATGTGAAACTTTTTTGAACGATTCTTTCTCAAACAATGAGCTGAATATACATAATTTCAAATTATTCCGAAAGGATAGGCAGACGCATGGGGGAGGTCTGCTTATTTATGTCCGAGATAATTTGACTTGTGTGGAAAGATTAGATCTTCAAAGTGCCGCTGTCGAATCCATATGGCTTTGTTGTGGGTAAGTCCAGCGGGGATACCTTTATTTACAATATTTGTAAAGCTAGGGTGACTTTGAGAGAAGTGTGAGGTTAGGACGTCCGTAAACCGGTTTAAACCCCCAGTGGTGTTTTTGCTGCTGACCGTGCCAAGGCGGTACTCTCTTTGTCACCCTTCCTTTTGTTTGCCTTGCGTCTTTGTGCTTGTGGTTTGTTCATGTTGTGGAACGTTTGTCCCTGTTTCTTGTGTGTCTTTTGGTGTTTTCTGTGTTCATTTCGTATGTGTGTGTGCGTGTGCGTTTGGGTGTGTGGTTGTGTGTGTGTGTGTGTCATGCTGTCTATCGGTGTTTTGGTGGTGGTTGCGTCTTGCATGTGGCTTTGCCTGCTTGACTTTACTACTTTTCCATTGAAATTAAGCAGTCTAATTCCAAGTCATTTTTATTATCGCATGCTTACAGACCGCCTTCTTCAAAAAGACAATGGCTTATAGATTTTACTTGTATGATGGAAAACTCGCCATTAGATGAAAAAGAATGCATTGTTATTGGTGATTTTAACTTTGACTTGATAAAACTGGACGGTCCTTCCAAACCCTGGCTTGAAATGATGGAATCAGTAAATTTCAGTCAATTGGTGGAAAATCCAACAAGGGTCACGCCTAATTCAGCTACATTGATAGATCATGCATTTTCTAATACTCCATTTAATATATTAGATGTCTTAGTTCCTGTGTGTGCTGTAAGTGACCACTATCCAGTTTGTTTAATTCGTAAAATACTGCCAAATTATCTTAAAGGTCCTGTGCATAAAACTATCAATTACCGGTCAATGAAAAGATTCAATGAAGGTAATTTTCTATGTGAACTTTCCAACAAGCCGTGGTTTCTTATAGATAATTATGATAATCCAGATGATTCATTAGAGTTCTTTCTGGATATTTTTAAATCGACTTTAAATAAACACGCTCCACAAAGAACACGTCGCGTAAAAAGAAATCACCAACCAAACTGGATGAAGCCTGAAATTCTAGAAGCTATCAAAACAAGAGACAATTACCATAAAAAACGTGACACTGTTAATTACAAACTTTGGAGACAAATCGTTAAAGATCTTATAGTTGATGCAAAGAAATGTTTTTACCACGAAACCATTAACTCTAACAAACGCAATCCCAAAAAACTATGGAATAGTCTTCGTGAGCTGTCTGGTTTTAATGAACAAATTCAAACTAACTACATTAATGATGATAATGGGGATCCAATTACTAACCCTAAGGAATCAGCGAATGTGTTCAATGAACATTTCTCATCAATATTTCGAACAGCTCAGAGTGATATACAGCATGGTGATTACTATAGAAATAGTACAATTACAAATATTACTACAACGCAACTTGAGGATACCCTTGCTTTTATCATTCCCGAAGTTAGTGTATCATTTGTTGAGACCCAGCTTAAGTCACTCGATACTGTTAAGTCCACAGGTTCCGATGGTCTTAGCGCAAGATTTCTTAAAATCTCTGCTTATATCATAGCTCCAGTCCTTGCTAAGATCTTTAATCACAGCATCAAGACACATATTTTCCCCCAAGCATTAAAGACAGCCAAAGTTGTTCCCATTTACAAGAAGGGTTCTAGGAATGATAAGAGTAATTATAGGCCTATTTCCATTTTACCTATCATTTCATTGATTTTTGAACGTCATGTTAGCATTCATCTAAAGGAGTATTTTGAGACTAATAATCTATTTTATTCTCGACAGTCGGGCTTCAGAACGAATCATTCGTGCCAAACTGCTCTTGTCAAGTTATTAGAAGATTGGATTTCAGCAATTGATAATAATGAAATTGTAGGTACGGTATTTCTAGATCTTTCTAAAGCCTTTGATCTGGTTGATCACAGACTACTAATAAATAAGTTAAAACTATATAAACTTGATTATTCAGCACATTCTTGGTTTAGATCATATTTACATAACAGGTTTCAGCAAACACAAGTGTCTGGTGTATGTTCTGAGTCAACTCTGGTATTATCAGGGATACCTCAAGGGTCTGTCTTAGGACCTTTGTTATTCTTAATTTTCATAAATGACATGCCCTTTACAATTAAACATTCTTTAACTGACATATTTGCAGATGACACGACAATTTCCGCCCATGGCGTATCACTTGACCAAGTCTTAGATTCTCTAACTAATGATTTATCAAATGTTAGAATGTGGTGTTGTCAAAATAGCATGACTATCAATGTAGAAAAGACTAAAGCAATGTACATTACATCCAAGCCAAAGTCATATGGTATTCGATTACTTGAACCTACATTGAAATTTGATCATGATTTTATCACATGTAGCACAGAAGAAAAATTGTTGGGGGTTACAATTGATAGCACTCTAACTTGGGAAAGACATATTGACATTACCTTAAAGAAATGTAATTCTTTATTAGTTTTGTTATCGCGCATGAAGACATTTCTCACTATCCCTATACGAAAATTATTTTTTAATGCTTACATCCTTCCCCATCTTGACTACTGTTGTATTATATGGGGTAATTGTAATGTTTCTCTAGAAGATAGACTTATTCGATTTCAGAAAAGAGCTGCAAGAATAATTCTTGACATAATCGAACTCTGCGATCTTCATCTCAGTTTCAGCTTTATTCTCCAAGGCCTAATACTGAGATCTTTAGAAAATCATTCGTCTATTCTGGTACACTTATTTGGAACAGTCTACCAATTACTATCAGAAATGCCATTTCTGTTAATCAGTTCAAACTATTTTATTTGCAGTGGATCCGACAGAGAAATTGACCAATTAGTCCATAATTATACATTTTGACAACATATATCCTTTATCTGTACATACCGTAATTCTCAATACTGGTATACAATGTAAATAGTTTTTATTGTAGCAGTTTGTTGTAGCAGAATTGTTCTAATGCTGTATAATTATGCTGATTTCATTTTTCATTATTGAAACTGTTTAATAGCGTAATTACTGCACTGGACACATTGTTTAATATTATGTTCCGTGATTGTTATCTTTGCTCATAAATGTATGAAATGTACCGATTAAGAGGCATCGGGGTAGATTAGCCATTTGGCTATCCGAGCTACCCTTATTAATCAAGGTATTTTTATTCATTCATTTACTCATTTAGATTAATTGGTTACTCTGCAAGCCTTTTATTCATTCATTCAATTCGTCAAAAACCTTCTGCATACAGTTTCGATCCAGATGAGACGTTGAATAACTGAACGTCTCATCAGGTTCAATTAGTTTACTCTCTTAACTGCATTTTTTTTTGAAGCAGAGGACAATTTAGTTGAACTAATAATGAGCTAAAATATTTTCTTGTATTTATAATAATGACAGCGTGGGTAAATGACGTCACAAATATGTGATTTTGATAGCGCGTGCATTCATCCACCTGAATCGGGGTCAGATGTCATTTATGCAATTCATTTATTGTGTGCAACACTTTATATATTATAGCTTTATATTATTAACAATTTGGATGATAGTGGCAAATCAAATTTATGATAACAGATTGGATCCAGATTAGACGCCAAGTTACTCGGAGTTTTAGCAGGATTCAACTGCGTGTCCTTAAACAATAAAATCTACAAATTGAAGCAGACAACAATTATTAATTATCCAGACGCAAAAATAGGGGGCCTACTGAATTTCTGAACATTGCTTTCGAGTGCATATAGATCTGTGTTTTACTGTTTTGTATATTGTATGAAATGCTTTTGTTCTAGGGCCTCAATGTAGGTTAGTCATTATGACTAATTTAGCTACCCTCGTTAAACAAAGTATTTAATTCATTCATTTCATTCGCTTAGTTTTATTGTTACTCATTTTTTTTTTTTTTTTTTTTTTTTAGTTTGCTCTTGAATGTTTTATCGTTTGTATGCTAGACATTATTTGTCTCCATTAATACAGAAAATCAGAGTGAATCAACCAGCTTTAATCTGGATGAGACGCTAATTGCTCTGGTGCTTCATCTTAAAAGCAACTGTTTGTACGGTATATTCGCTAAATAACACCTAGCGTTTTAAATAGCCTTTCATTTCGATTCCATGCATATGTACAATAGCTGGTGAATATACGTTACCACACAGCGTCTGATCGTGGTTGGACCCAATGTCATTGCGATATCGGGCCAACTTTGCGCTGACGTCTTGTGGGATCTGGGTAAAACCTTGAAATATTATAGACCCTATGCTAACCATTAAGTAAAACTTTAATTCTACCAGTAACCATATGTATCTTTAAAGATGTATGTAGCTTTTACTAGATTGTTTTTAATGTGCTTGTATATATGTTACTGTTGAGGGCCTCATGGAAGATTGATTTTATCAAATGAGTTCTCTCGTTAAATAAAGTCTTTATTATTATTATTATTATTATTCGATCCGTGACATATACGGTTCAACATAGCTCACTGTCAACTTCACGCAAATCGGAATACCATACCCTTTGTTTAGCGGGGTTAACCCATTCCCTGGTTGGCTATTTTCAGATCCAACCTGTTTGAATAAATCTTAAAGGAATTTTTTAGAATAGTGTAGTTTCAATGGTTTCAAAAAGTGACTTTTACAGAGGTGTCAAAAGGCGTCAATATGAGGAAATGGGTTAACCTTAAAGCCCCAAGTACTACACTATTTATGTAACAAATCTAAATGATTTTGTAGTTTACACATGAGTTTACTTTCTGGCACATATCCCTTATAATTGGTTTATTGTTGAAAATGGATAGACTTGGTATTCAAGATAAAATATTGAGAAATAAACAGAATTAACGCATTCCATAATATCTACAAACACAACATAATTATTATAAATGTGTATGTGTTGTGTTTGTAGATGTTATGAAATGCATTAATTCTGTTTATAGAAACGGTTTGTTGATGAAAATGATATTTTTGTATTAACGACATCAAAACAAATACATGTATAGCCTGCACAGTAGACCGCTCTTTCCAATACCCAAACTGAACATAACACTATTTTCACAAAATGTTTCAATGCGTTTAAGAAGTATAGTTGTTAATGATTTTGATAAATAACTAACCCGTGTAATGCCTTTATAATGATTAATATCAATAACATTACTTTTCTTACATTACTTTTTTAAAAGAAGGGTTAGTTTATATATGCGGCGATTTTAACGGCCGATGTGGTGATATGGATGATTTTATTTCCGGTATTGATATTGTACCTGAAAGATCAGTTGTAGATTTTAAAACAAATTCATATGGTGAGATATTTTTTGATATTCAAGTAAATACCAACGTGTGCATGTTAAATGAACGAACTTTATAAGAACTACAGAGCTTATCAATCAGACTGGTAACCTGATATTATACGAGCAACCAATGTACCAGATCACTCGTTTCTTTGATGGACGATCGATATGGACATCCATGTAGGAGTGAGTGATATGGAGAGAGACAGTGGTTTACACAGTGTCAGACATTTTGAAAAAATAATCAGCCTTAAGTCTATTCCAAACAATTTTTATCTGATCAGGAGATGCTTTATAATATTAATATAGCCATATACTTTCTGGAGCAAGGTTTTAGAACACAAACTGAAATATTTGAATAATTAGAAGTTACATTTGACAATAGAAGTTTCGTCAAGTTTACCTGATGTCTTGTTGAAGTGGAAAAAAAGACCAGCTCTTTATTTAATACAGATGGAAGAAAGCTTGAAATCAAAAATAATAATTACAGTAAAACCTCTCTATAACGACCACTAAATTGTGTTAATTAGTTGGTATTTAGGGCAGGTAGCCGCTTAAAGCAATGTGAAAGTAAAACAGAACGCTCCTATAGGAGCATTCTGTTTTACTTTCACATTGCTTTAAGCAGTCACCTGCCTTTAACATAAAATATTTGACGTAATTTAGTGGCCGTTATAGAGAGGCTTTACTGTACTTATTTTGACTTATCTCGTGCAGAGAAGCATGGGAGATCTCTGAGGATCTATAGAGCTCTATTTCTTTTTAGAGCTAAGTTTTACTCATGATTAAGAAAGATACAAGAAAAATTGGCTTTATTAACCCTTTTCTTGCTGATTTTTAAAATACATTTCTTCTTCTTTACCCATGCCCTGTTGTATAATTACATATATCTTCACTGTCTACAATTATTTCCGTGTGCAATCACTGCTGTGGAGTGCACTGATTGCACAATCAATTTGTAAATAGTGCAGACCCTGATGAGACAGCTCCTGCAGGAGCTGTCTCATCTGGGTCTTCACTATTTACAGGTAGGTATATTGACGTGAACAGCAAGCGAAGGGTTAAAAACTGAATCGTTTTTTACAGAACAGAATTTTATTCAAGGACTTGAACATGACAGTTCATCGTCACATAACAAAACAATATATCGTTTTTACAGAGAAAAACTAAAAACTCGTAAGTGAAAAGGGTCCTCCAGGGCTTCCATAGCAGACTCCACTGTACACCACAGGATCAGTTGGATACTGCTACCTATGACGGAACTTTTGTTTTATGTTTGTGATGGAGCAATTATATACAACCTGTTGAATTCTCGTAATTTCTGCTGATGACTGAACATCACATTCCCCCATCTGCTTATTCTTCAGAAATACCGCAAATGTCGTCTGCACCAACAAGTCGCCTGCTCAAGCTTATATGTTTTATGTGGCTTGAGGTTAATTGAAAAACAGCCACTGTGTTAAATGTTTGGATCTTGATAATATATCGAACTCATGACGTTTGGTGTGGATCCAGACGATTTCACCTTGAAGTGCATATGACATATGACATACCTCTCTGAACTAAACATTGATATGAGTAAAACTGTGGTGTTCTTAGCAAACATTGATAATGAGTAAAACTGTGGTGATCTTAGCAAACATTGATAATGAGTAAAACTGTGGTGATCTTAGCAAACATTGATAATGAGTAAAACTGTGGTGATCTTAGCAAACAGTTTGGATCTTGGTGAGACGCAGATGAACTTGGCTTCTCATCAGGGTCCAAAATGTTTGGCAAGCTTCTTAAAGGAAATGAGCGAACAATATTTATTTTTGAGATTTGAAGCAGACTACACATTGCTCGGCATGCAAAACATCCACCTGTTGGCTGCCACGAGCGATTCTGATCGCATTTTCAATTAGTTTGAATCCAGATGAAAGTCCGATGATGTAATACAGTAAAACCTCTCTTAACCGGAATTCTAGTAGAGAAGAATGTAGTTACTTAAGTCAGGTGACTGCTTAATGCAGGGTGAAAGTCATGCAGAAAGCTCCTCTAGGAGCTTTCTGCATGACTTCCATCCTTCATTAAGCTGTCACCTGTCTCCAAGACCGATATTTATACTAAATTTAACGTCCGGTTAAGAGAGGTTTTACTGTAATATTTTTGAAACAATATGGTGAGTTGGTGGGTGGGGATTTCATCAATTAACTTGAAGCAGACGACAAATTCGCAGGCGGGAATATGTGACCGTGACACGGAGTTTACCCATATCCCGCTACTCACGATCTAAATAACATTTGTAAACAGTTTGGATCCAGATTGGAGGCCGAGTAACTCGACGTCTCATCAGGATCCAAACTATTTGCTGCTCGATTAAGAGTTACCCTCAAACCTGAAACGAATCTGAAGTTTAAAAGAAATGGAACAGATCGGACTTTAAGCAGGCATCATTTTTACGGAGGACTAAGGGTAGAGAAAACAGATGCTGAAATTTGCTTACATCAGTGTGTGTACCCGGTCTATCAAGGACGCTACCATGTTTCAATGCCTGCTTCTAACGCTTTTTCTGGGATGTATATATTGCGAAGGTGAGATGAGTTACTGAAAATATACGATAATTTATCATTGAATCAGTTGAATGTACATTTTATCTATCTTTCTTTCTTTCTGTCTTTATTTATTATTGTCGTTATTACTACTACTCATGTTATCAATTTTGCTCTTACTATCATTATTATTATTTATCTATTATTATTATCATCCTAATTGTCGCCAGGGCCATCGCCATCGTCGCCATCAATTTCAATATCCTCCTCCTCATCATCACCATCATCATTTTGACAAAAAGATGATCGGCACGCTGAATATTGAAGAAGATCAGTTTAAAATGCCAGTATACGTTGTCTCTTGTTGTCTGACAAACTTGGTGTTCATCTGGAACCAAACTGTATATATAGGTACAAGTAAATTCTAAAATAAGTGGCCATGTCCATTTCGGCATTTACCTGTGGATACATGTACAGTGAACCCCCTCTAAACCGGATGTTCACTTTAGTATAAATATCGGTCTTGGAGAGAGACGGCAGCTTAATGCAGGGTGAAAGTCATGCAGAAAGCTCCTGGAGGAGCTTTCTGCGTGACTTTCACCTTGCATTAAACAGCCACCTGCCTAAAAGTATCTAAATTCTTCTCTATTAGAATTCTGGTTAAGAGAGGTTTTATTGTATCTGTATCATAAAATGGAATCATCCAGATCTTAATTTTTAATTAGCTGTAAAAATGAGGTCTGCTCAAACTATGATCTGCTTTGCTTATTGTACGTCCTCCGATTTGTCCGGCTTTTTAGAAACTACGAGTACGTGTATTCACCGAGTATTTAATAGCCTGGATTCAGATCAGATTTCGCGTGACTTGGCACCTGGTCTCACTCTAAGCTGATTTCAAGCTGTATAGCAGTGGAATGATTCTTACAGACAACAGTTTCGACAAACTTAATGGTTAATGTCGGATATCTTGCCAATTTTCTGGAAAGTCAACAATTAGTCCAGAAACTGGTAATACAGTTTTACGTATTCTACGGAATAGACATAGTTGTCTTAATAGCAGGTGACAACATAATACAGAATGATAGTAATGCAGAGAGCTCATACTGGAGTTTTCTGCCTCAATCTGCATTAAGTTACCACATGTCTAAAAAGTCAGAATTATCTATGTGCTCTTGCAGAGAGATTTCACAGTACTAGTGTAGCTACTTTAAACCTTTCTCTGTTCAGTATTCATGAAAGCTCAAGTTTTATAATGTAAACTTTTCAATGGCTATATTTGCTTTGACAAAAACTGAATCATATATTATGTCAATATTAATCAGAGCGTCAAACAATGTACTCGTCATCTCATCTGGATCCAAACTGTCTGCAAAGGCCAATCAAATATGTGTCTATAGTGTAGCTGTTTTAAACTGATTTATTTACATGTACCTGATGAATATTCACGTTATAAATAATGATACCATAATACCTGTTTCCTAGAGTTTAACCCTTCGCTTGCTATTCACGTCAATATACCGACCTGTAAATAGTGAAGACCCAGATGAGACAGCTCCTGCAGGAGCTATCTCATCAGGGTCTGCACTAATTACAAGTTGATTGTGCAACCAGTGCACTCCACGGCAGTGATTGTACAGCGAAATACTTGTACACAGTGAAGATAAATGTAATTATACAACAGGGCATTGGTAAAGAAGGAGAAATGTATTTTAAAATTCAGCAAGAGAAGGGTTAATAATGGTGTATGAACTCCAAAAAGGGGCATAATTCTGGGTGATAGAGGTAGATGGTAGCTTAATACAGGACCACAGTTATGCAGAAATCTCTATAGGAGCTTTCTGCATTACTTTCGTCTTGCATTAAGCAGTCACTTGTTTATAAAGACAGAAATATTTATTCATTAAGTGATCGCATTAGAGTGGTTCTACTGTATGTATAATTCAATAAGCGAACAGCGCAAACCCAGATCAGACGACTCCTATTGGAGCCGTTTGGTCTTTGTCTACTCTGTTTGTAAATTATCATCAAAAAACTTCTCTATCAAGTAAAGGGTTAACCCCTTTCCTTCATGCAATCCAAAAGATTTTATCTGCAGTGGACCAGGCTAAATAATTTCCGTTAAATCAAGTGCACGTTTTGTACTTCTAGTTTCATACTTATATTTCACAATGCATTATATATGTCACATATTTTGAGTGTTAAACAGCGTAATTTAGAGTGCCAAATAGCCTGGATCCTGTGCTCAGTTGGCTATGCTTTAAAAGTTGGGATTATGAGCACGATCCTGCTGTTCGCGACAAAATAGCCTTTGCAAATAGCTTGGATCCAGAGCAGATGTCGAATAATTCGACGTCTAATCCGGATCTATTCTGTTCGGCACTCGGTCAATTGTTTCCCACCGTTTGCCGAGAGTATCAGCAGACGACATTTGCAGGAGGCGAGGGGTTAATTACTTTTAATAACTTGTCAATTCTTTACAATCAGAGCCCTGATTGGACTTACATTGTACTTCCCACATATTACATGGGGTATTGTACATATGTTATAGTATTTTATTGTATACATGTATTGTTTTAAAGGGCATCATGATGGATTGACCTGGTCAAATAAGTTCTCTCGTGAAATAAAGTCATTATTATTATATAAACGCATTTTCACGCATTTACAAACAGGGTAGAATCACATTAGACGGCTCCTATAGGAACCGTCTGATCAGGGTCTGCTCTGTTTGCTAATGGAATTTGAAAGATCTGTTTCTGCAGTTTCTTAAATGGCTACAATGTTCCACCTTCCATATTTCATTATAACTATTTTGTTCATAGGTATTGAAATGTGTAATAAACATAGAACAGGGAAAGGGTTAACTCTAGACAAAGCGCCAAAATAATGCAAGCTAGTGCTCTGCATATTATAGATAAACCGTTTCTAATTATTTCAGGAGATATTTTAGTACTTGTGCAATTACAGTGACCCAGATAAGACGCGTAAATTAAACATACTTTCAAGAATAGCTCCTTTATTTCTCCATCGAATCCTACATTGTTATCACTTTTTAGGTTGTCCCTTCTCTTCGGAACGATTCTAAAGAGTATTCAAAGGATAGAGTTTGGTGGAGAAACGACGATTTTAGTTCAATAAAATCTCTCTATAACGACCACAAAAACGGAGGTCGTATAATCAGGTGCTAGCTCATTTTAGGACGAAATTAATTCCGACAGAGCCTTTTGTAATTTTTGTTCTGTCAGAACCCGTTCCCTGTTTGAATATCCATGTGTGAAATAATTAATATATATCATCGGAATTTTTCATAATGACATGTGCAAATGATTGCTTGTAGAAACTGAAGAGTCAGATCCGTTATAAGTTCATAAGCAAACAGACTAGACCCTGATCAGATGGCTCCTACTTGATCTGGGTCTACTCTGTTTGCAAAGGCACGAAAAGGCGTTTATATATGGGAAATGGTTAAGCATCCATCTGACTTTAAAGACACGCATGTTTATTCAGTTAGTGGTGGCTATAGATATTTTTACTGTATTTGATTTTATCAATTTATTCACATTTATCTGTGGATTTGAATTGTTGAATATTTTCCGAGTTTCCTGTTACATTCTCATAGACAATAATCTCTCGTCATGGTGCACTTCTAGGTTACTGATGAAAGTTTTGCCCTCTCAAAACTTGGCTTATTATTAACCCTTTACTACATGAACATTCATGTGAAAAATAATGATATCATGAATACTCAGATGCATTTTAATGGCATCTTTTTGGCAATGACATAAACTGTAGAATCTGGTTCCATGCTTATAAAGCTTTTTTACTTTAGTCTGGGTTTGTTCTCAAGCTTGTGATTGGCCAGATTTGAGCTAAAGGCTCAAATCTGGCCAATCAAAAACTTGAGAACGAACTCAGGCTCAACTAAAAAGTTTTATAAGCATGGAACCAGATCTATGTAATTCAATAAGCAGTCAGTAAGGACCGTGATTACACGACTTCTACACGGACCGTCATAACTCATTCTCTCCTAGGCTATTTTTAGACCCAACCTTTTTGAATTAATATACCGAAAAGGAGCATTAACCCTTTCGCTGCCAAACTATGTCGTCTGCTAACTTTGTCGTCTGCTACAACTTTTCATTCTTTTGATTTTCATCATTTTTGTTTCAAAAACATGGTAACAGTAACAAACAGTTTGGATCATGGTGAGACGCCGAGTTACTCGGCGTCTCATCTGGATCCAAACTGTTTGCATAGGTAATCAAAGATCCGGCATTGGCAGCGAAAGGGTTAACTAGAGAAAATATTTTTTTTAGAATTTTGTAGTTTGAAACCATTGTGATAAATTTATCACAATGGTTTCACAGGGTGAATTTTATAGAGACGCAAAAATGCGCCAGTAGGGTGTAATGTGCACTTACGAGGTAAAATGTTTAAAACACATACCGTAGAGATATGTCTTTTTATACAAACACACGGCCAGAGTGTCAAGCAGTATGGGTTCTGATAAAACACCAACTTTCTCGGCCTCTCATCTGAATCCAGACAATTTGCTAAAGTAGTTATAAAGACGTCCATAACATGCTTAGTGTTAATGTGTAGTTCTATATACTCAAGTTACGCCTTTGCAAACAGAGCAGACCCAGATCAGGCGGCTCCTGTAGGAACTCTGTGGTCAGAGTCTGCTATTTGCTTATGGAATACTATAGATCTGATTTTGTAGTTTCTGCCATGGCGAACATTTCTTGTGTTCATGTTGCATAATAAAACTTAATGTAATTAATGTTCATGATGTCACAATTTAATGAATATTCATGAAGTAAATGTATGCTTTTAGTTCGGTAAACCATGTTTTAATTCTCAAATAAGATGTTTCTCCTATAAATCATGACTTGAGTTTCCTGATGAGACACCGAGTTTCACGGCATATCGAGGGCTTGGTGCAAAACTATTCTAACTCCATCACTTTGTGAAGGAGTTAGAATAGTTTTGCACCAAGCCCTCGATATATACTTCGCGCCTCATCTGGACCTTGACCTTCACTCAGGATCAGCACTGATTGTCATTCAAAATCCTGTTGCAAAGTATATATGTACCTTTACCCTATGAATATTTAATAAGTACCAATGACTGTATGAATATTGCTCCCATGATCTCATTATATGGGACGTAGGCAAACAGTGTAGACTTTGATCAGACGCCGCATAATGCGGCGTCTGATCAGAGTCTACACTATTTGCTGATAGGAAATTCCATATAAAACAAAAAACAAAACAACAATGAAAATTTAGATCAGTCATCCCTTAGATAAAAGATAGACTAATCCAATATATAAGCATGGAAGAATCCACTGGGAGCAAATGGCTGAGATTTTATATTGAGATTATGAACAAGTGATATTTTACCATGGCAAAGAATTATATCTTTATTATTTCATGAGCAAACAGAGCAGATCCTGTTCAGAAGGCTCTTTGTGAGCCGTCTGATCTGGGTCTACTGTTTGCAAAGGCGTGAAAAAGCGAATCAGTGAGTTAAAGGGTTAAGTGATATGCCTTTCTACGTCTTTGCAAACAGAGAAAACCCCGAACAGACGGCTACTATGAGAGCCGTCTGACCAGGGCCTGCTCTGTTTGCTTATTACATAATATAGGTATGATTTTACAGTTTCTGTCATGGCCAAAATTTCCTGTTCCATGTTCTATTATAACATTTAAATAATATTCATGATGTCATCGCTTACATGAATATTCATGGAGTAAAGGGCTAAAGTGGTTGTACAACAGTGACGTAATCAAAGGCAATATGCACTGAGATATGCACCCGCCTAGAAGGACACGCCCGAAATAAATGCATGAGGGGAAAACTGAAGTATGCATCTGTAAAAATAGCTACGTTCTGGCAATAAAGCAAAGCTACTCAGTCATATAAATAAACGTTGACGAACCTGGCATAAACCACTGGTATGCACACTCTGTTTCACTTTACGGGACCACAAACCACCCCCACATTATTTATATAGCAGACAAGAAAAAGTAACGTGCAAGATGGTTGTACTGCACAACACGTGGGTTTATTTTGAAATGTCTTGGTACATGACTTATGAACGACGAGATACTAGAATCGCACCTTCGCCTTTATTCAAGGTCACATTGGCCATGGAAGGATATAAACGACTTCCGTTACAATAAAGCTGCTCTGTTCATTTATTGAATAAGCCTGGGGGTCGTTAACCCCTTACCCCTTGAATATGTCACCTCAAGAATACCCATTTGCTGCATTTTTATGCCCACAACGGGTGGGTATATAGTAATCGATTTGTCCGTCCTTCCGTCTGTCCTTCCGTCTGTCCTTCCGTCCGTCCTTCCATCCGTCCGTCCGTCCGTCCCTCCCAAATTTCGTGTCCCTTCAATAACCTTTTTTTTTTTTTTTATCTGTGAATGGATTTCAAAATAACCTGGCACAAATGTTCACCACACAAAGACGATGTGTCGCGTTCAACTCCCTGGTCCATGGGTCAAAGTCATCCTTCAGGGTCAAAGGTCGGGGACATAAGTGTTTCACAAACACACTCTTGTTATAACTACATGAACAATAGATTTTTAGCAATGACAGAAACATTTGAATCAGTCCTTTATAGTTCCGTAAGCGTGTAAGCAAATAGAGATGACACTAATCAGACAGCTCCTACGTCTGGGCTATGTCCACTCTATTTGCAAAGGCTTTAACCCTTCGCTTGCTGAATTTTAAAATACATTTCTCCTTCTTTACCCATGCCCTGTTGTATAATTACATATATCTTCACTGTGTACAAGTATTTCGCTGTGCAATCTCTGCTGTTGAGTGCACTGGTTGCACAGTCAACTTGTAAATAGTGCAGACCCTGATGAGACAGCTTCTGCAGGAGCTGTCTCATCTGGGTCTTCACTATTTACAGGTAGGTATATTGACGCGAATAGCAAGCGAAGGGTTAAAAGCAATTTAAAGGCTTTAAAGGGCTTCTCCGTTAGGTGAAATGTTTGACCATTTCCTCCATAAATACACCTTTCTACGCCTCTGTAAAACTCACCTGTTGAAACCATTGTGATAAATAGAGCATTTGCTCCTATAGGAGCAAATGCTCTATTTATCACAATGGTTTCAAACTACAAAATTCTAAAAAAAATATTTTCTCTAATTAATGCTCCTTTTCGGTAGATTTATTCAAAGTGGTTGGATCTAAAAATAGCCTATGAGGGAATGGGTTAAAGTAGATAGGCGTAATTATGGAGTAAAGCCTTAATATACGTGTTCTCCCAACCGCTTTGATTGTCTGTCACGCATCAGAAATACCAGACACGACTACTGAAACTGAAAATCCGTATATACCGGATATAAGGCAAGGTGTCTTATCCCTTTACTCCATGAATATTAATGTAAGAAATAATGACGTCATGAATATTAATTAGACGATCAAGTATGGCCACAGAACGTGTTGGTATTCGAAGAGCCTCTAGAACCAGATGTATAATAAGCAAACAGAAAATAGCCTGATCTTGTATTGGTGTTTGAATCCCCGATAGTACGAGTAAATGGTCCGATAGTTCGAAGTTCAGGGTCAGGGTTAGGCATTCGTACTACCGGGCCTTATTCGGCCTTGGGTACCACATAGAAGTTATATTAACCCTTTCCCTCATATAAACGTGTTTTCAAGCATTTGCAAACAGAGTAGACCCAGATCAGACGGCTTCTGTAGGAGTCGTTTGATCAGGGTCTGCTTTGTTTGCTAATGGAATTTGATATATTTGTTTCTGTTGTTTATAAAATGGCTGCAATGTTCCATCTTCCATATTTCATTATAACTATTTTCCCATGAATATTCAGTAGGTATTGAAATTTGGAATAAACATAGAACACGGAAAGGGCTGATCAAGGTGGTTGAATAATAAAATAAAAGCATGGGAAGTATTGGCTTATCATAATGCACTGTAATTCACTTAGAATGTTGCTCTTGATCTTCAAGACTATAGACCTACCTTGATAATAGCGCCAGGGGAATAACTTGAGGAATGTGCTTAAAGATCAACCGTATTAATCATGATACTTTATGTAATTATCACAAGTCTTTCATCAGTAAGGGCGAATCCATGATTTTTACAAGCATTACCTGATGGATTTTCACGTAACTGTGACTTTATGAAGATAAACCATAAGCTCGCTGAGCAAATTATTTTTTACACATTATATTTCACTCACTGCATTTCTCAAAATTCATGCTATCATCAATTTGTCTACCAAAATGCAATCAGGGTGTCAAACAGTTTGAAGTGACTCGGTGTCTGATCTGGATCCAAACTGTTTTTGCATAGGTCAGACCGGTGCGGCGTCAAAATGCGTTTCTATCAGGCAAAGGGTACAAATGACACGTGTGTGTTGGGGATGGGGACGTGATGGGGTAGTGTATGAGGATTTGAAACAGGCGACATCCGTTTCCAGACGAAGTTACCGAACTGTTGGAACGGTTTTAACTGAATTGTTTTCTCGGGTTTTATTTTCTTATTTAAATCCAGGTTTTTATTTTCAGATTTAAATCCAGGTAATTGGGGAAGCTGCAGTGATGGAGGGGTAAGTGACGAATGACTCTTGGTGAGAGTACAGTATATATGGCGTGGAAAGTATCTGTCTATAAATAATAACGTTTTATTCTTTTTTAAAAAAAAACATATATTATAACCGACCACGGAAATAATATTGTTCGGACCATTTTATGAAGATTCCCAAGACAAATGTCCCCACTACCCATTTGTAAATCAACAATAACGGCTCACATTGTCAATTGTAATTTCTGGTTTCACCCCTTTACTTCATGAATATTAATGTAAATTAATGACATCATGAATATTAATTAGGTTATTTTTTTTACAATAGTACATGGACACCAGCATGTTTGGCCATGACAGAAACTGTATACATTTGTAATCTATATATGCTAGATCATATGCAAACAGAACAGACCCTACAGGAGCCGTCTGATCTTGGTCTGCTCTGTTTGCAAGAGCTTGGAATGACATATTTATGGAGTAAAGGGTTAACTTATATTACGAACACATACAAACATCAAGAAATCAATTCGAACACATTCGAGCAGTTACGATAGACATGGAACTACAGAATTTTGTTTAAACTGCGACAAAAATTTGTCCAAACCTCTCGCTTTTGTAGGGTATTTATAGACTCTATTAGTTTTCATGAAACAAAACAGAATTTGTTCCTATTTTTTTATATATATATTTCTAAAACACGTTATTTATACACACTTTGCCTTCAATGTTTTCCCTGTTGAATATTCATATAAGAACTAATGACGTCATGGATAACCACTACCTTAACTTTTATAATGGCATACTTATGTATACATGATTTTTAGCTCGTCTGTTTCGAAGAAAAGTCGAGCTATTGTGATCACTGGGTCGTAGTCGTCGCCGCCGTTGACGTCGTCGGTGTGCAAAAACTGAAATGTAGCTCATTACTCGAAAAGTATAAGAGGTATCAACATGAAACTTCATAGGTTTGTAGATCTCATTAAGGGGAAGACCCCTACACGAGAACAATAACTATTGATTTCAAAATTTTGGAGTTACGGCCCTTTATCGTTTTCATATTTTTAATTTAGCAGGACAAGTACCAAATCAGACGGTCGTTGGCGCCGCACGCGGCTCTTTTTTGTATTGGTATAAACTGTATCTAGAGTGAGATATTTTATAATTTCATAAGCAAGCAGAGCAGACCCAGATCAGACGGCTCATCTGAGAGCCGTCCGATCTGGGTCTACTCTGTTTGCAAATGCGTGGGAAAAGCGTTTATATGAAGGAAAGTCCACTCTGAAACTTAAAACAGACGATACTGGCGCCACAATAGTGACTATAAATAGTTATGGGGCTGAATATTGGTCTGACGAGCAATTTATGAAAAAAGAGAAACGGATGAGTGCGAAGAAAAGTTAACTCTTTAATTTTATAAATAATGACAGCATGGTTGTAAGTATAAGCTGATTTTCAGTACGGCACATGAAAATGGTAATTTTGGCCCTAGGACCCAAAAGGTTTGCACAGATAATCACGAATTCGCGAATTAGCACATTAAAGGTTCAAAGGGAAACTAATTTATGGAAAGAAGTATGCCAAGAAACATAACTTGGTTCAGCCGACAACTTGAAAGCTATTAAAAATCACACGCCTTCATGATCATAAATAATTTTCGACAGAACCCTGAAGTAACTAACATTTTTATAACCCCCATTAACTCTTTTGCTGCCAAATGCTGTCGTCTGCAAACTTTATCGTCTGCTTTCTTTTTATCTTGCTCATCTTCTTTTGCTTTGTTTAAAGAAGAAAATAATCGCACAACCAAACAGTTTGGAACTTGATGAAACACCGAGTTACTCAGCGTTTCATCTGGATCCAAACTGTTTGCATAGGTTATCACAAATTCGCTATTGGCAGCGAAAACACGAACACATACATCGCCTGTTGCTGAACAAAACAATACACCTGCTAATGGGATGTAATTTGTGCACTGTTGAATCATATAGTAGAACCTCTCTTAAACGACCTCTTGATGAATAAACACTGACGTCTTTAGAAGCAGATGGTTGCCATATGCAGGACAAAAGTGATGCAGAAGGCTCCTTTGGGAGATTTCTGCATAACTAGTATCATGCATTAAGCTACCATCGCCTGTATGGCACAGTAGATCTATTAGTATATTTGATGGTCGGTTAAGAGAGGTGTTACTGTACAAAGAACTAAACATCCAAGTCACAATCAGTTGCAGAGTAATTGCTTCTGCAAAAATGCTGAAATATTATTAATAGATTAAAATAATATATTTTTTCTCAAGCCTCACCTTACATACTACCAACTTGGCAAAAAAAAGTTTCTTTCCCGATGAGACACCCATTTACCCGGATTAATTAATTCAAGATCATTTTTTTTTAAATAAAAAAATGACCATGAATTTACCTGTAAATGAGAACTGTGGTACTAGTATCTGCTGTTTTTATCAACGAATCCAATATGTCATCCGCTGTATGAAAAAAATGTGCTGACAAATGCTGTTATACAAGTACAGTAAAACCCCTTTAAACTGGAATTCTAGTAGAGAAGATTTTTGGTACTTTTAGGCAGGTGGCTGCTTAATGCAGGGTGAAAGTCATGCAGAAAGCTCCTAGATGTGTTTTGTGCAAGAATTTCACCCTGCATTCAGCCTTCACTTGTCTCCAACACCGATAGTTATACTAAATATAGAGGGTTTTTACTGTAGCCAATCTAATACAGTAAACCCCTCTAATGCGACCAGCAAAAAGGGGCATAATTCACAGTGGCAAAGGCAGGTGGTAGCTTAATGCAGGACGAAAGTTGAGCATTCTGCATACCTTTCGTCCTGCATTAAGCAACCACCTGCTTATGAAGACAGCCATGTTTGTTCATTAAGTGGTCGCATTAGAGGGATTTTACGTGTATAATTATGTATCAACAGCATCACAACCTTGAATATTGGGCGTTTCCAAAATGACATCTGCTTCAGTTCTCGAAGACAAAATGTCCATCGTTCGTTCCAATGCACAAGTAGGCTGACAAACATTTTCTACAATAGCCATTTTTTTTCAAATTGGAATGCTCTATCATTATTTAACAGCAGAGTCAATTAAATATGAAAGGGTATATTTAGCGAGATGCTTTTGAATGGCAAACAGTGCAGTTCCTTTAAGAACCATCTGATCTGGGTCTACACGGTTTGCAAATGTCCGTGCAATCGTTTCCCGAGTTAAAAAATGCCGAATGGCCCTTTATATATTGTACTCTAAATAAAACTACAACTGGCGTTATTAATACAGCAGACGATAATTTATTGGCGGAAAGACTTAAATTGTTTTGGCAGCACTATTACGTAATTGCCCCCCTCCCAACTCTGTACTGTCATTCAATTAGTGAAAATACAGTAACGACTCTCAATAACAGTCATATAAAAGATGCTATATGTGTTATATTTGTTTTAAACCCTTTCCTTCATATAAACGTGTTTTCATGTAGTTGCAAACAGACTAGACTCGGATAAGACGGCTCCTGTAGGAGCCGTCTGATCAGGGCCTGCTCTGTTTGCTAACGGAATTTGAAAGATCTGTTTCTTTATATTCTGAAATGGCTACACTGTTCCGTCTGACATATGTCATTATTACTATTGTGTCCATTAATATTCAGTAGGTATTGAAATTTGTAATAAACACAGAACAGGGAAAGGGTTTATGTGGGTGACACATTAATGTAGGATTAACCCTTCGCTTGCTATTCGCGTCAATATACGTACCTGTAAATAGTGAAGACCCAGATGAGACAGCTCCTGCAGAAGCTGTCTCATCAGGGTCTGCACTATTTACAAGTTGACTGTGCAACCAGTGCACTCCACAGCAGAGATTGCACAGCGAAATACTTGTACACAGTGAAGATATATGTAATTATACAACAGGGCATGGGTAAAGAAGGAGAAATGTATTTTAAAATTCAGCAAGCGAAGGATTAAAGTAATGCAAATGATCCAACGCGAGCTTTCTGCACTACTCATGTACCGGATTCACCCTTCACTCCATGAATATTCATGTAAGAAATAATGACTTTATGAATATAAATTAGATTATTTTTTTGTAATGGCACATGGGCACATGACGTTTGGCAGTGGCAGAAACTGTAGAATCATATCTATATTATTCAAAGAGCAGACAGAGCAGACACTGATCCGACGGTTCCTATAGGAACCGTCTGATCCGGATCTACACTGTTTGCAATGGCGTAACAGGAGTACCCTTGAGTAAAGCAGTCACACTCTATTGTATTAATATAGGGATCCAGGTGAGATGCCGATATTAAAATGCATTTCAAATTGAATTTTTGTTATCTCTTTACTACATACGCAATATTTCTACCCTTTGCAAATAGTGTAGACTCAGATAAGACCCCCCACGTAGAAGCCGTCTGATTAAGGTCTGCTCAGTTTGCTTATGAAATAAATGCAACATGTTTCTACAGTTTTTGCCATGGCAAAAAATCCTTGTTCATGGTGCCATTATAAAATTCAGTAATATGAATACCCATATAGTAAATGAGTAAATAGTCGCTATAGTGGGATTCCACTGTACACACCTATAATATCTATCAAACATCTTCAGGTATCTTGCATGCGTACAGGTTGAACGTATGCCAAAGCCTAGTTTTTTTAATTTGTCGAGGAAACAATACGACTGGCAATATTATATGTAAACACCATTAGTACAGTAGAACCCCTCTAATGCGACCCCTTATTGAACAAACATGGCTTTCTTCAGAAACAGGTGGTTGCTTAATGCAGGACAAAAGTTATGCAGAAAGTTCCTATAGGAGCTTCCTGCATAATTTTCGTCCTGCATTAAGCTACCACCTGCCTTTGCCATCCAGAATTATGCCCATTTTGGTGGTCGAATTATAGGGGTTTTACTGTACATGTATTTTTACTTGCATACAGTAAAGCCTGATTGAAGGAGTACGCTTTGCCTGTTGTATATCCAATGACACAATTAACATCATCAACATAGCTGATGATATATAATGGTATAGAAACGTCGAATTTATTTGGACTAAAACAGAAACCGTAGAATTAGACTTATATTAATTCATAAGCAAATAGAGCAGACCCTGATCTGGATATACAGTACTCTGTTTGCAAAAACGTTAAAGGTATGTTTATGAGGGAAATGGTTAATAGTTTGAAACGAGGGTACTAGCATTTGGAAACAGTGTAGACCCAGATCAGAGGGCTCCTAGAGGAACCCTCTGATCAGGTTCTAAAGTGTTTGTTATACAAAATTATACCGTTTCATTGGGCTGCTTTCACAGTCCAATTTTTGATGGATATTGAAAATAACCATGATTTACAGCGAGACTACACTCCAGATTTACACTCCAGAAAAATGCAGATGCTATATTTTTCACTGTGCTCACTTAGCCTCACTAATGTCCAAGAACTGTTTGATGGTTGATGTGTTGTTAATATTATGCAGGTCATTTGCTGTCCAACATAGTGTACTCCAAATACCATCTGCGCTCTGAGCAAAATTATATCTGCAAATATTTTCGTCTGCTGCTGCAAAAAAATCTTTCATATCTCTTCAAAGACAAATGTCAGAGTGAAAAACAGTTTGGACCTTGATGAGGTGCCATGTAACTCGGCGTCTCAACTGGGTCCAGACTGTTTGCAAAAGTTATTTTAAATGCCAAAAACCAAAGTAATAGCAGCTGTAACAAAACGCATACCTGTTTAGAGGCTTATTTCAGAAGTTGCTTATTTTAGAATTCAGTTGATTGTCTCTGGTCAGAACTTTGTATGTCCCTTCATAATCAAAATTACTGAAAAATAATATTACTCTCTGATTTATCTTCTATCCTGCTTATCCTGTTTTATGCAGCCATTTTACGCTTGCGTAAAACCTCGCTTGTTCTTAATGAAATATATAGTTAAATTCGGGAGGGATGTTCCATTTTGAACATGGAGCATTCAAGTGGTAAATGCGAATTCTAATTTATTTTCTCCCCGTTTCCTTCATAACGTTCATCCTGCATTAACTCTTTGCACGCTAAGTAATTTTTCGTCTGCAACAATTATCTGCTTCAATTCTTAAAATAAACTTTCTCTAATTTCTTTGCAAAATTATGGTCCGGGTGACAAACAGTTTGCATCCTGATGAGACGCCGCATTATGTGGTGTCTCATCTGGATCCAAACTGTTTGCATAAGTAATTACAGTTTCGCCGCCAGCGTGCAAAGAGTTAAAGAAAGTACAATTCTTTTTGAAAGATTATACTTGTTAAAAGATAACTGGACTGAATGTTTTAGGAAATTTTGCTCAGATTTCAGTCATTTAACGTTCTTATTACAAATCGAGACGAGTCTTCGCTCTTCTTTCTTTAAACGTTGGTGCCCGTGACGCCAGTATTAAAACCTCGCCATTTTGTTTTTAACAAGCGTTGAACAGCTTTGAAAACACATTAAGAATGGTTTTTGAATACAATAGAGATTAAGAATATATCTCTGAGTGTGCACGTTGTGAGCCTTATTATTTCGAGCATCAACTCCCTGCTTATAATACCCTTAACCCTTTCCCTGATGAATATTCATGTAGGAAATAATGACGTCATGAATATCAATAAGATTATTTTTTATAGTGGTATATGAACACAGGACATTTTGGCTCAGACAGAGGCTGTAGAATCAGATCTACATTACAGCATAAGCAAACAGAATATAACCTGATCAGACGGCTCCTAAAGGAGCCGTCTGATCTGGGTTTACTCTATTCTTTGATAATTAGACATCTTTTTCGTGATCGCTTTATAGCAGTTTTTATGTTATTGCAGTTGCAGTATCTATGGACATATGCATATACGAATATTCCAAGGCATTATAAGACATTACAATTACATGTATAGCATCATAATTATACACAGTTCATAAAGGAAGCTTAAATCTTACATACCGCTATACAAATACAAGACATGTGCAACCATTTGCTTCATGAATAGTCATGTAAAACATTATGACATCGTGAATTTTGTCAATGACATATGAGCACAGAATGTTTTAGAACAAATTTGTAGAATCATATCTATATTTATTCCTTAAGCATAACGTGTAGACTCTGGCCATATACAGTAAACCCCCTCTAATGCGACCACCATCAAGAGGTCTAATTATTAGTCTTAAAGCCAGGTGGCAGCTTAATGCAGGACGAAAGTAATGCAGACAGATCCTGCAGGATCTGTCTGCATTATTTTCGTCCTACATTAAGCAGCCACCTGCATTTTAAGACAACTATATTTATTTCATACAGTGGTCGCTTCTAGACGGGTTTTGCTGTAGCTTTACAGGTTTTCCCAGTCCGCAAAGCCGTAAATGTGTACAGTAAAACCTCTCTAAACCGGACGTCCAATTTGGTGTAAATATCGGTATTGGAGACAGGTGGCAGCTTAATGCAGAGTGAAAGTCATGCAGAAAGCTCCTCTATGAGCTTTCTGCATGACTTTCACACTGCATTAAGCAGCCACCTGCCTAAAAGTATCTACTTTCTTCTCTACAGGAATTCCGGTTTAGAGAGGTTTTACTGTATATATGCGGTAAACTAACAAAAAGAAAAATATAAGAAATGGTTGTTTCCTTTTCAGGTTAAATAATCTCTGTCAATATGTGACATCCATTTCGAACAATATACGCTTTGTAAAAGGGAAAAGTTGACATTGCCTTGAAGTACATTCGTAAGCAGACTAGGTTTTTAAGATATGTGTTACTGTTTCTTACACTAGGCTGCGTCACCGTCCCAGACGTACACAACGGAGATTGTTGGGGAGATCAGGTCCGCCATGCAGCAGAAGAACCTCGGAGCCTACATCATTCCTTCCGGTAACGCCCATTTGGTAAGTCGACAGTGTTCCTAATTACTTCCGAATAAGTACTAGTACATGTAAAATATACTTGGTCCGAACCCCTCAACGATGTTCGGTAGCGCCATTAATAATCGACATTGCCTGAATTAGACGAGGAGTTCCGATTGGTGTTCCCACGGAACACGAGAGCAGTTGGAAAATACTACAAACTTTCTTATAAACCCCCTCCCTGTTCTATATCTATTCCAAATTTCAAAACCTACAGAACATTTATGGACAAAATAATTCTGACATAAAAATATATGGAAGGTGGAACATTGTAGCCATTTGAGAAACCAAAGAAACATTTATCCCATTAGCAAACAGAGCAGACTCTGATCAGATGGCTCCAAAAGGCGATTATATGAGGGAAAAGAATGATTCTCATGAAATTGTTGAAACGCCCTCCTCGAGCACCATGTAAACGATGGCACTAGTTTCATTTCTTTCCTATCTGATGAAAGTAAATCTTCATCTCCATCACTTTGAATGTGGAACACCAGCGTACTAGCATTTGCATTGTGGACCAAGATCAGAGAGGATCCATCTGAAATGGATCTACACTGTATGACATGCAAATTCCTCTCGCAAATATACCCTTTCTTATTGAATAGACACCATCGTTAAACAATGATAGAACGTCTCACTTTGGAAATTCAGCACGCAAAGGTTTAAGATTGATTTTCTTTCCTCAGCAAAGATTTAATGTAATTTATCACATACTTCTTCTAACAGCTAGTAAAATCTCCATATGCAATACTGCAATAGATATTATACACTAATTACCCTAAGTGTTTAAACATACGCAGTTGGGAAAATAGTGTAGACCCAACTCAAACTGATCATGAAGGAGCCGCTTGACCAGGGTCTGCACTGTTTGCTACTATTTTAGTCTATATAATTAACCCTTACCTTGTTCTATGTTTACTCCAAATTTACAACCAACTGAATATTAATGGACAAAATTGTTATAATGAAATATGGGAGGTGGAACATTGCAGCCATTTTAGAAGCAAAGAAACATATATTTCAAATCCAATTAGCAAACAGAGCAGAGCCGTCTGATAAGGGTCTACTCTGTTTGCAAATGTGTGAAAACATGTTTATATGAAGGAAAGTGTTAACGTTATCAAAATGGCGCCACATTGAAATTCTCAGTTTTATAAACGGGTGGAGAGGGGACATTGGATATCTGAATACTTATTTTAATACGGGTAACATAATCACAAACCTGATTGGAATAATATAACAATTTAAAGGCAGACATCGGGATTTGATTTTTGATAAAACGTTGAATAACTTACATTCACGAAACTCCTAAGCATTTTAAAACGTTACTATTAACAAAATAGTGTTTTCATTATAACATGTAAGACTTTATAATGATACATACACAAATCTTATTTGATCTCGAACAAACATTTAGTGCCTGAAACTTTTGTTGAAAAATATATATATGAGCGAGTTTCACGCCAGATTTCCCGCCCTTGAAAGTATGACCGAGTTATAAATTAGAATTGTGCAGTTTTGAAACCATGGGGCAAGTACACTATTTATTACAGTGGTTTCAAAAAAGTGACTTTTACCTAGGCGTCAAAATGCGTCATTATGAGGAAATGGGTTAAAGCGACGCAAAACCCGATACAAATAAACAAACAAACCTTTTCAAAAATTAAAAGCATTAAAAGGGCCGAACTCCTATGCTCATTAAATGAATCGCCGCTTAGGACAGGTTCTACTGTAGTTTTCGATGTGTGATGCATTAGTAAACATTGCAGATCCAGATCAGAAGGCTCACAAATTATATTGAGTGAACACTGCAATAATGCACCATTCCATTTTCGGGTGATCATCTGTTCTCGAAACAATGCAAATGTGTCCCCGTACGGAAACAACTATGGGCTTTTCCTCCACCTGTAATTAGCTAGACGTCGCGATATGACTGAAATATTCCCTCATAGTCTATTTTAGGTTGAACCTCTTTAAATAAATCTTCCGAAAACGAGCCGTTACTAGAAAAAAGAGAAACTTTAGAATTTTGCAGTTTTGAAACCATGGAGCAAGTACACTATTTATTACAGTGGTTTCAAAAAGTGACTTTTATATAGGCGTCAACATGTGTCATTATGAGGAAATGTGTTACATCAATGCACAATCCGATACAAATAAACCAACTAAAATTTGATAATTAGCATCAAAAGGGCTGATTTTCGTAAAAAACAAAACACAATGTACAGAATCTTCTCTATAGTGACCATAGTAAGAATAAACATAGATGCCTGTAAAAGTAGGCGGTTGCTTAATGCAGGGAGAAAGTAAAACAGAAAGCTCCTGTAGGAGCATTCTGCATAACTATCGCCCTGCATTAAGTTACCACCTGCGATTAAGACCCAGAAATTGGACTCTTTTTTGCCATTAATATTTATGTAAGAAATTTTCTATAATATCTATATTTTATCATAAGCAAACAGGGCAGACCCTGGTCCTATAGGAGCCGTCTGATATTAGTCTACTCTGTTTGCAAATGCGTAGAAAAAGCGTATTTATTGAGTAAGGTTAACCCATTCTCTGTTAGATATCCATGTAAGAAATTTGATATCATGCATATTTATTACCTATATTTCTATGATGTAAAAAATCAATGAATGTTTTTGCTTTGACAAAAAACTGTAGAATCATATATGTATGTCATGTCAAAAGCAATCAGGGCAGACCCTGATCAGACGGCTCATATAAGAACTGTCTGGTTTAAGTGTACTCTGTTTGCAAATGCATGCCATCATATGTTTACATGAATGAAAGGGTTAAAAAGTGTATAAAAAATTCAACAGACCAGCGTTTAAGTAGATTTTTTTTCAACAAGATACTTCTCATTGTTGTTCTTTTCAGAGTGAGTTTGTGTCTGATTATGACAAGAGGAGACAATACGCATCTGGCTTTACAGGATCAGCTGGTATGAAGCTTGCTTTATTTAACCCCTGCCCTGTTCTGTATATAGGCCTAATTTCAATACTGAATGTTCATTAAAAAAATAGTTATAAAGAAATGTGGAATGTAGAACATTGTAGATATTACAGAAAGCAAAGAAACAGATCTATCAAATTCTATTAGCAAACAGAGCAGACCCTGATCGGACGGAGCCGTCTGATCAGGGTCTTCTCTGTTCGCAAATGCGTGAAACACGTTTATATGAGGGGAAGGGTTAACCCTTTCTCTTATATAAATGCTTTTTTCATGCATTTACAGACAAAGTAGACACAGATCAGGGTCTGCTCTGTTTGCTTATGAAAAATACTAGATCTCACTCTACAGCTTCTACCAATATGAAAAATTCCTGTACACACAATCCATTATATAACAACCAACAAATGAATTTTCACGATGTCATTATTTCTTACTTAAATACTAAACAGGGAAAGGGTTTATCCCCATGTTCTTAGTGAACTCTCCTAAATATTCATTTTGGACCAATATAGTTTTAATTTATAGGAGAATTCCTGTAAGAATTATGTTGCTGGCGTGACATTTGGAAAATAATTGATTAAGGAAACTGTACAGATTCTGTTCAGAGGACCCTTATAGACTCCCTATGATACAGGTCTATACTACAGTAAAACCTCTCTATAACGGCCACTAAATTACATCAATTATTTTGTGTTAAAGGAATGTGGCTGCTTAAAGCAATGTGAAAGTAAAACAGAACGCTCCCATGGGAGCGTTCTGTTTCACTTTCACCTTGCTTTAAGCAGTCACCTGCCCTATATACTAATTAATTAACATAATTTAGTGACCGTTATAGAGAGGTTTTATTCATTACATTGGTGCATGATAGTTTACCCGTTGTCTGTTAAGCGCGTCATAACTAGCACTTGCAAACAACTTTGATCCAGATGAGACGCCGAGTAACTCGATGTCTCTTCAGGATCCAAGATGTTTGACACTCGGTCAATAGTTTTTCGAAAGCTTGAACGTATCAAAAGTGAGGGGAAAATTGTAAGACATTGAATATTAATTAGACCTCATTTTTGTAGCATGTCCCTTTCCTCCATAAATACGCCTTTCTACGCGCCTCTGTAAAAGTCATCTGTTGAAACCATTGTGATAAATAGAGCATTTGCTCCTATAGGAGCAAATGCTCTATTTATCATAATGGTTTCAAATTACAAAATTCTAAACATTTCCTTTTCTCTAGTTAATGCGCCTTTTCGGTAGATTTATTCAAAGAGGTTGGATCTAAAACTAGCCTATGGTGGAAAGGGTTATATAAAGGGTTAATACATATGTGCTAAAGAGACTCTAAACATTTGTACAGGCACAGCTGTCATCACAATGGAGCACGCCGCACTATGGACAGACGGACGATACTTCATCCAGGCTGAGGCAGAGTTGGGATGTGACTGGATCCTCATGAGAGATGGTACTGTTACTTAGACATCTCAGATTTCACGTTTTCTTTCATTTATTCGTTCAAAAATCTATGTACTGTTTGATCCCAATTTATGGGGTGTTCGAACGGAAAGAAAACATGTTCTGACAAGGAGATTCTGGTGAGCTCGTGCTGTTTAATCACGTTTTTGGAACGTAATCAAAAATACATAAAACCTAACTTCTCTCGGAAGAAGAAGAAATCTAGCCATTGATTGGTTACGCACATTTATCTGAGAGAAGATGTCGTTCTTTCTTTTCGATTTGTTTGATACCTTTGCAAACAGAGTAGACCCAGGGTCGATGCTTATAAAACTTTTAGTTGAGTCTGAGTTTGTTCTCAAGTTTTTGATTTGTCAGATTTGAGCCTTTGGCTCAAATCTGACCAATCAAAAGCTTGAGAACTCAAATTTGACCAATCAAAAGCTTGAGAACGGACTCAGACTCAACTAAAAAGCTTTATAAGCATGGACCCTGATCAAACACCATCTGTAGAAGTCGTTTTATCTAGTTCTGCTCAGTTTGCTTATGGAATACTATAGATTTGACTTTGGAATTTCTGTCTCGGTCAACAATATCTTTGTTAATTGGTAATTATAAAACACCAGTCCATAGTATTTATATAGTAATCAATTCCTAAATTGATATTCATTGGGGAGATGGTTAATTTGCGCCCTCGGATGGTTGGCATAAAGTCAAACATCTCTAAACTGGACGTCAAATTTAGTATAAAATTTAATATCGGTCTTGGGGGCACATGGTAGTTTAATGCATGTTCATCATATAGAATATAGCAAGCTCCTAGAGGAGCTGTATGCATGATTTTCACAATGTATTAAGCAACCGCCTGTCTAAAAGTATGTTGTCCCACACCGTGTACTGTTTTTCATAACAAACTCGGTCGTAATATATTCATAAATTTTTACATGTACATCATTCTATGCAGCCTTCCACTCTGGATAGCACGAAGTCCATTGGCCTTCTACCATTACACCGCCATCACTCTCCTATTCATGCAACTTGTGTTAACCCTTTCTTACATATAAAAGCATTTTCATGCCGTTTCAGACAGAGTAGATCAAAAACATTTACACGTTTTTGCAGACAGAGTAGACCCATATTAGACGGGCATAAGTATAACAAAGTAAAACTTCTCTAAAGCGACCACCAAAACGAGGTGTAATGCTGGTTCGTATAGGCATGTGGTAGTTTAATGCAGAGCGGAAGTAATACATAAATCTTCCACAGAAACTTTCTGCATTTCTTCCGCCCTCATTAAGCAAGCACCTACTCTTATTAATACCCATGTGCATTCATTACAAGGTCGATATAGATGGGCTTCACTCTGCGTAAAATCGTACAGTATACTAGTTAAACCTTGAAGATTTAGCAACAACGACATAATTAAAACTTGTGTTTTTGGAAGTCGATATACATGGTGTTTTTTTTTCAATTAATCACATAGCTCTGCTTGTATCCGAGTTAATATAGAGAATACTGTACACATGCAATATAACACACGTATTAATTAAGTAAGCAGGTATACCTGTATTTTTTCTTGTTCTTTTTTTCAAATTTTCTTTTCGTCATGTGATAAAAACAATATTACATTCGTGTTCATTTACTACTGATTTTTACCAACGAGGTAACTAAACTAAAATGAAACGACACAATACTGTCATGTGTATGACTTTCTAAATGTCTTATTGTTTGTAGGAGAACCGGGGGTTCCAACAATAGCCGAATGGATCGCCAAGGAGCTTGTTAAAACAAAGTCTAAGTCTGCAGGCGCTTGTCCCTACTTCTTTGGAAATGGTAAGATAGATTGAAACCCTCTCTATAACTTAACTTAACCTCTCTATAACGGCCACTAAATTGTGTTAATTAGTTGCTATCTAGGGCAGGTGGCTGCTTAAAGCAAAGTGAAAGTAAAACAGAACGCTCCTCTAGGAGCGTTCTGTTTTACTTCCACCTTGCTTTAAGCAGCCACCTGCCTTTAACACAAAATATTTGATGTGATTTAGTGGCCGTTATAGAGAGTTTTTTTTCTGTAGAATGAGAACAGTATCGTCTCTTATAAGTTCCCACAGAAACTATCTGATCACTGCCTATAATTTTTGCTCAGGTGTATATTGGAATACTTGTCACGTAAAGGGGTTAACCCTTTACACCATGAATATCCATGTAAGAAATAATGACATCATGAATATTAATTAGATTAACTGTTATAATAGCATTTGGACACAATAAGTTTGGCAGAAACTGCAGAATCATATCTATATTATAACATAGGAGCTTTTTGCATGACTTTCATCCTGCATTAAGCAGCCACCTGCCTATAAAGACATAACTTCTGTATTACTTAAAGTTCGTAGTATTGAGTTTTTACTTACTTGATTATGGGCTAAGCCCTACAATAAACCTTACAATTAAACCTCGCTAGACCGAACATTCAAATAGGTATCATTATTGATATTTCAAGACATATTATATAACTTAATGCAGGGCTATAGTCACGAGTTAATACACCATATTTATATATGGTTGATATGCTACCTGTACAATGAAAATTATATTTAAAACGACATATATTCCGCTCCAAGTATGATATTTTATATAAGACTAACTTCAAAACGACTTTCACTATGTACTAAGCAAGCCATTAAAATGTTCTCAGTTCATCTTTAATTTATCATTGTTATTATTATTATTATTATTATTTATTCATTATTATCATTATTACGAGTAGTTGTAGCAGCAGTAGTGGTACTTTATTACATTACTTATATTTATTCATTTAATCATTTTCATTTATTTATTGTTTCATTATTGCTGATTTTTTATTTTTAGGTCATGTCTTTGCTAGATTTGACTAATGTAGTTTTGTTAAGGAGTGTTTTGTCGAGCTGCTAATAAAAACTTGAAAAGATTGAAATTAGTGTTTGAATTAGTGAGTTTTACTGTATAATCAGATAATACTTCTAGTATCTATGGTTTATAGATGAATGGCAGAACTACAATACAGCTTTAATGGACAAGGGGAATGTTCAATTCTATGCTGTTCAGCCTGATCTTGTGGACTTCATTTGGACCAAGGACAGACCAGCTTTTCCGAGCACAATAATCAACGTTCTGCCACTGAAGTACGCCGGTAGGTCGATGACTTTTATAATAATAAATGAACGCATTATATTTTGGCCCTGACATAAAATGAAAGTGTAGAATCATATTTATATGTTTTCATAAGCAAACAAATCAGACCCTGATCAGATAGCCCCTACAGGGGCCGTCTCATCTGGGACTACACTCTTTACAAATGCGTTAAAATATGTATTTAAGGATTAAACGATTAAATCCCGAATTCTTAGTGCACTTAGTGCACTATATTAACCCTTTCCCTTATGTAAACGCATTTTGACGCATATGCAAACAGAGTAGACCCAGATCAGACGGCTCATATAGGAGCCGTCTGATCAGGGTCTGCTCTGTTTGTTTATGGTGTAATATAGGAGATCTGATTCTACATCTTCTGCCTGAGCCGAAATGTCCTGTGTTGATATGGCATTATAAAAATAATCTTATTAATATGCATGACGTCATTATTTCCTGAAGGTATATTCTTCAGGGAAAGGGTTAAATGTTTGTTTTCAGTAAACCTGTTAGGGACCATCTAATTCTGGGTCCTTAAGACAGATGATACATTAATGCAGGCCAAAAGTAATGTAGAAAGCTCCAATTGGAACTTTCTGCTTGCTTTACTTTCGTCCTGCATTAAGCAACCACCTGCTTTTTAAAAACATGAATGGTCGCTGCTTAAGACAGGTTCTATTGTGCCTCATCACTTTGCTGTTGTAGAAAACAATAACCGACCGCTTTTGGTCTGAAAAGGATTGCAATTGTTTGTGAATTCGTCTAGAATATGATACAGACCATTGCGTTTTCATTTTACATACACAGGGCTTTCTTGGCAAGATAAGATGTCAGCTGTGCGAAAAGAGATGGAGAAAGAAAATGTGAACGTCCTCATAATTACAGCCCTAGATGAAATAGCATGTAAGTACTATGGGTTTGATCAAAATGAAGTTACCGAGAGATTATCCAAACTAGCATTTTTTCAAGATGGCAATTTATCATAACGTGAATTTATCAGTGTCAGTGTTCTGTATACTAGTGCAATTTATAGTTCATTCAATGAGAAGCACACTACCACGGACATTAACCAAACACCAGAGATAATAAAAGTGAACCAGCAAAAACCGTCCTATTTTTATTTAACCCCATCCTTCCATGAATATTCATGTAAGAAATAATGATGTCATGAATATCAATTAGATTTATATGCTACAATAGGACATGGGCATACATGTAGGAGATTTTAGCCATGGCGGAAACTGTAGAATCATATATTATATCAATATTATATCAAAAGCAAACAGAGCAGACCCTGATCAGACGGCTCCTATAGGAGCCGTCTGATCATGGTTTACTCTGTTTGCAAATGCATAGAAAGGTGTATTTCTGGAGTAAAGGGTTAAAAGATAACCATTTACCTGATACTTGCACACGTTTGCAAACAGAACAGTGCTAGGTCAGACAGTTCCATTTACTCAATAGATACGCTTTCAGCACATTTGCAAACAGAATAGACACACAGATCCGACGGCTGCCTGGACAGGGTCTGCTCTGTTAATCTTTGTGAAAAATTACTTTACAGCTTTTTGTCATGGAAACAATTATTTTATTCATAAATGCAGTTAATTAACCCTCAACTATGATTATACATGTATTAGGATACACTCGTCCAAATTGAAATTCAAAATCAACAGTTTTTCATGGCCGAGGGGTGTTGCGAAAGAAATATGTCCTGTGGCACTTTTTGACAGTAATTGTTATAGGAAACAGTGCATACCCTGGTCAGAGGGGTCACTCTGTTCTGGGCCAGGGGCCCTCCGAGTTTGGTCTACACTGTTTTTCCTATGTATCATATATGGGATCATGGGTGTTTATTTGTTAATATTCACTCAGTCATCATTCAAGATTACGTGAATATTCATCAGCTAAAGGGTTAATGCAATCTTTATTCTCTTCAATATTTTGACAGGGTTATTCAACATGAGAGGTACGGATATTCAGGGAATTGTCAACGACCCATTCTTCTATTCCGTGGCTATCGTTCATCGGGATAGCCAAATAGCAAGGTAACTATCACAAGTTACGACATTGGTTTACGTACAATAGAACCTGTCTTAAGTGGTCATTCATTTATTTAACATAGGAGTTGTAAAAGCAGGCAGTTGCTTAATGCACGGCAAAGGTAATGCAGAATAGGAGTTTTCTGCATAACTTTTGCCCTGTGTTAAGCTACCAACTGCCTAGCGGACACATAATTAGACAACTTCTTGATGACCGCTTATGATAGGTTCTAGTGTAGTTTGAATGTGGCAGGTCTTTTATTTTCTCTTTACATATATTTGAAGAAGCATTTCATAACCCTTTATCATATTAAAATTGAGTACGAAATAATGACTGTATGAATATTAACCCATTTGCTCCCACGACCCCATATATGGGACGTAGGCAAACATTGTAGACTCTGATCAGACGCCGCATAATGCGGCGTCTGATCAGAGTCTACACTGTTTGCTGATAGGAATTTCAATATAAAACAAACGAAATTGAAAATTTAGGTCAGGCACCCCTTAGATAAATAATGGACTAATCCAATATATAAACATGGAAGAATCCACTGGGTGCAAATGGGTTAATTGGTTCTTTTTTCATAATGGCATTGTTAACAAGAGACTATTTAAACCTTTCCCTGTTCTATGTTTATTCCAATTCTCAATACCTACTAAATATTCATTAACAAAATAGTTATAACGAAACATGGAAGGTGGAACATTGTAGACATTTTAGAAAGTAAAGAAACAGATCTATCAAATTATGTTAGCAAACAGAGCAGACCCTGATCAGACGGCTCCTCTAGGAGCCGTCTGATCTGGGTCTACTCTGTTTGCAAATGCGTGAAAACACGTTTATATGAGGGAAAGGTTAACCATGTCATAAGCAGTATTGTCATATTTATATCACCGTGATCAGATGGTTCCTGCTGTCTCCAAGATCGATATTTATACTAAATTAAACGTCCGGTTTAGAGGGGTTTTACTGTACTGTATTTTCACTAAATGCCAAGGACTTGGGCAATGCTGACCAACCAAGTTCATCACGATTTACCCTAGTGAAAGTTTCCGAAAAAATAATGAGGATATGTCATACTACACGAGGCCAACGTTTTATTGGGTAGCTACAAGGCTTAATACATCTTACATAGAGTTACACATAGAGTTATACACATAGCATACATATTATTAGCATTTCTCTAGTTGTCAACTGTTGCCTATAATTATAGGCATTATTCTTTTACGAACACACAACGAGGCAATGATAACGAACAACATCTGTATGTTTTACCATTAATTGTCCTGATAGATTTGTTGTCCATATTTTTTGGCTTTGTCCATTAACTTAATTTTAATGCATTCTCTCCCTTTCATCATATTCCAATTAACTTGTTCTTTCTTTGACCATGGGTGTTTTGTTCACGTTTTCGACCGGTGCTTATACCTAAGCCTATACCTTCTCGCTATAAAACAGTTGTGAAGTCCAAGTAACTACAGAATTCATTAACCATAAACATGTATGTTACACGTAGTAGGGGAAAATCCGGAACTAATATTGCTAGAACATCTATAAACAATGTACAGTGAAACCTAAACCGGACGCTAAATTTAGCATAAATATCGGTCTTGGAGACAGGTGGTAGCTTAATGCAGGGTGAAAGTCATGCAGAAAGCTCCTCCAGGAGCTTTCTGCATGACTTTCATCCTGTATTAAGCGCCACCTGTTTAAAAGTATCCAAATTCTTCTCTACTAGAATTCCAGTTCAGAGAGGTTTCACTGTATATATAACGTATGCTTAAATGTTCAATGAAATCTCCTTGAATGGAGGAAATAAAGATACTGAACTGAGCTGAGTATTATATAAATGGAACTACGATTTGTTTAAACTAAGTGGAAATAACGTACGGGTTACACGTAAATGCTGTCTGCGGTCTGTTCTCTCCCTTAGACTTTACATCCACGACAGTCTCCGGAAATTAACGGCGGACCCGACAGACCCAGAATCTTACATCAAAGTGCAGGATCATCTCAACACGGGTACCAACGGCTCGTGTGCGGGCAGAATGGGTGAATGTGTAGAGGTGAGTGCAAGAATAAATATTAAAACATATTACGTCAGCAAATGTGAGGTTTTCATGTGTTGATTTGTATCAATAGAACCTCTCTAAACCTGTATTCTAGTAGAGAAGAATTAATATACTTTAAGGCAGAAGGCAATTTTACTAAATTTAATGTCCAGTTTAGAGGGCTTTGACTGTACAGTAAAACCTCTCTATAACGACCACTAAATTACATCAAGTATTTTGTGTTTAAGGCAGGTGGATGCCTAAAGCAAGGTGAAAGTAAAACAGAACGCTCCTATAGGAGCGTTCTGTTTTACTTTCACCTTGCTTTGAGCAACCACCTGCCCAAAATACCAATTAATTAACACAATTTAGTGGTCGTTATAGAGAGATTTTACTGTACAGGAACGTTAAGTATTGTACTCGGAAAGCTGTCCTGCGTTCGGTTAACAACTGGAACTGTTAGCAAATGTTTGGACCGAACTGTTGCGATTACAGCAGACTACCGCTGTTGTATAATCGCAATATTTCGGTCTTACAAGCTGCGAATAGTTGCATACAAACTGTAACGGTAACTGTTTACAGAACGCAGATCTGGTCTGTCTAAACGAAGTCCACAATATCAGGGTGTACAGCATTTAACTAGAAAACAAATCATAATGTCATTATTTCTGACACGAATATGTAACAGGGAATTGGTTAACGTTTTTCAAAGGTAATCATACATTCGACAGTGGCTGCGAAACTGTTAATCTATGCTATATGTCTACCAATATGTGAATATAAACTTTGTTCTTGTGTTCTTAAAGACTGGCATTGGACAAGCATTATGTTTGATATCTTTTCTTCAGGTGTTCGAATAGACTGACATTTAAATTAGCATTATGCTTCATTTTTTTTTTCTCTCTACAGGTTTTCGAATAGACTGACATTTAATTAGCATTATCTTTGATTATTGTTTTTTCTCTTGATGTTTTCGAATAGACTTACATTTATTGAATTAGCATTATGTTTCATTGTTTTTTCTTCTTCAGGTGTTCGAATACGACTTCAAGGATATATTACGCTACATAACTATAACAGGACGAAAACAAATTGTCCACCGTGTTTGGATTTCATATCATACCAACTATGCCGTTTATTCAAGCTTACCTGAGGTGAAACAAAAACTAAACCCTAACATTCTACCATGCTACGTCTTTTAACCCATTCCCTCATATTGATGCCTTTGACGCCTCTGTAACAGTCACTTAATGAAACCATTGTGACAAATAGAGCATTTGCTCCTATAGGAGCAAATGCTCTATTTATCACAATGGTTTCAAACTACAAAATTCTAAAATTTTCCTTTTCTCTAGTTAGTGCTCCTTTTCGGTAGATTTATTCAAAGAGGTTGTATCTACAACTATCCTATGAGGTAATGGTTAATCATTTACTCCGTATATAAGAATTTTACGCATTTGCATACAATGTAGACCCAGATCAGATAATATCTGATTCTTCAGTTGCAACCATAACCAAAAAATCCTGTTTTCTTATGGCATTTCAAAAATAAGTGTTTACTATACATGATGTCGATATCTCTTACATGAATAACCCTTGACATACTAAGTAAATTTTGCCTGCTCAAAACTTGACATGCTTCGTAATTGTAAAGCATAACAAAACGTCAATGGTGGCTTGTGATTGAAAGAAAAAAATACATATTCAAATGAACATTATGAACAGTTTCAAGGATTGTGTCCATAAATCTGTAAGACCTAATTAGCAACATCTTACCAGTATCATGCCGTGAGTTAATTGATGTCGACCTTTGCAAATAATTTAGATTTAGATAAATGCCGAGTTTAAAACTTGCTTGACCTTATTGTGGCATTTTTGTCGAGGAACTGTTAATCAGTTTACCATGTAGTTTAAAAATGGAGTGGACAAACTGTGCTTCAATAAAACTGTTACCAACATGTTAACCATTTGAGTAAGGAAAATGTATGTACTGAACTTTGCAAACAATCTAGATCAAGATCAGATGACTCGAAGGGGAGTCCACTGATGAAGGTCTGCACTGTTTTTCATTTAAGATATTCCACAATATATCCCCTTTTATACTAAATGAGTTAGTGAGTGAGTTGGGTTTTACGGCACTGCGACACTAAAGGTGAATACTGAATGGACTCTGTCGTTAAACACTGGTAGGCAATTCCACTTTGACTATTCAGCATTCAAAGGATTAATTAATGGTGTAGAATGTTCACTATGAAAACTCCATTTTAGGACAAAGTGTTCGTCAAGAATACCCCGGTGGCGTTGATGAAAGCAAAGAAAAACACTGTTGAAGTACAGGGCATGAAAGATGCACACGTAAGTATTCTCTCGTACTTGTATTTTGCTGTTATATGTACATGGTTAGCATGTTTCCCAGTATCGGCGACCTGAGTCGCATTTTAAACAGCTTCGAGCCAGATGAGTATCCGGATTAGCGAAGTTTCACTTTATATTAATCAGTATTTTATAACTTTATTTAAAAAAAATATATACGTTGAAGGAAATTCTACTACACCGAAATAAACTAAAGCACACAGATCTTGTTTTACAAAGAGAATGTTGGTACATATAAGTAGGTGATGATCTTAAAGGGTTAATTGGTTTTTGTTGCATATATGTTATTATTGAAGATGTAGGTTTAAGACATATACTTCTGCGATTCCATGATTGGAGCATTGGCAGAGATGGTGGACCAGCACATGGATTTGCACTGTTTATATACGAAGTTGTTGTCCAAGGATACTGCCTCGCATTAACCCTTCGCTTGCTGAATTTTAAAATATATTTCTCCTTCTTTACCCATGCCCTGTTGTATAATTACATATATTTTCACTGTGTACAAGTGTTCGCTGTGCAATCACTGCTGTGGAATGCACTGGTTGCAAAATCAACTTGTAAATAGTGCAGGCCCTGATGAGACAGCTCCTGCAGGAGCTGTCTCATCTGGGTCTTCACTATTTACAGGTAGATATATTGACGCGAATAGCAAGCCTCGCATTAATAACGAAAATATTGCAAAACCCAGTTTTGGAGAAGTTTACTTTAATATGGGAATATTTGGTAAACCTGGTTAACTCGTGGATATTTACACAATAATTAATGACTTCACATTTATATTAATTAACTGAACGTTTATAATGTCTAATGAGCAAGGGATGTTTATGCTTCTTCAGAAACTGTTGAAACATTCATATTTGAATGGCATTGTACATAATGATAGATCTGTGATAGGTATTGCATTTAATGTATACTGCTGTACAATGATGAGACTCTAATAAAGATTGATATGTTAGCAAACATGGCATAACCTATTCAGATGACTCTTTACAGAAGCCATCTGCTATCGGTGTTTCCTGTTTGCAAATGTGTTAAAATGTGTCAGGTAAAGGGTTAACTAATTACGTTTCACGCTTATACAGGTACGGGATGGAGCTGCTTTAGCGAGGTTTATGGCAAAACTGGAAAAAGAGGTAAGAATTTCATTTTCTAAGACATATCGATAACTTATATAGTATGCTTAACCCTTAACCCTTATAATGCAGACTTTTCAAATGGACTATTTCAGAATTCGAACAGGTCAAGCTTATGGCGAACATTTAGAATTTGTTTTTAAAGAAAAGTGTAACATAACAAACAGTGCAGACCCTGATGAGAAGGCTCCTCAAGGAGCCCTCTCATCAGGGTCTACACTGTTTGCAAAGGATATTAGTGACTAACGTCCCGCGCTGTAAGGGTTAATATTTGAGAAGCGAGTATACAAGACATTCAGCCGTTTTGATTTCAAATTATTCATATACATTCTAAGAATGCTTTAAATGAACGACACTTTCTAATATGTATGGGATAATTACACTAACCCACTTTCTTAAGAAAACTCTAATGCGTTAAAGCCTCCATTTTCCCCCCGATTGCCCGCTGAACTTAGTACTCAGTGTAAGCATTTGACAAATTTAAAGATATTTTTCGTGAACTCACCATTTTCCCAACGGAATTATCGTGACCGCTCTAGATTCCTAGAAAGGGAAATCATTGTACATGTATGTATCTTCTTTTATACTCTGGGTTCTATTCCAAGTCTTGCTAGGCCGAGAGCAAATTTCCACCGACGATGTCTTCCTAGCTTCAAGGGATTCAGAATTAGGAGTAATATTTGTGGTAGCTTTAGATGGGTGTAACTGTATACAGTAAAACCTGTCTAAACCGGATTTTAAATTTGGTATAAAGATCGGTCTTGAAGATAGGTGGCGGCTTGATGCAGAGTGAAAGTCATACAGAAAGCTCCTCTAGGAGCTTTCTGTATGACTTTTAGACTACATTAAGCAGCCACCTGCCTATAAGTATCTAAATTCTTCTCTACTAGAATTTCGGTTAAGACGGATTTTACTGTAATTTGTCATTTAACGTCTCTTCAATTTGAGATTCTAATATCAGGTCAGAGATGTCGGAAACTGGACAGAAGTGTGGGCAATTGACCAGTTGTCCAAATATAGAAGGTAAGTTTGCGAGTTCTCACAACACAGGTGGTCATTTTCGAAAACAGTCGGCCGGTGTAACGAAGTAAAGTGACCCCCATAGAATACTGACCCCCCGGTCAGTATTTTTTAAAAAATAGTGACACCCCGGTCATAGTATTTTGACCCCCCGGTCATAATATTACGACCCCTGCACACGAAGAAAACTGACCCCTTACGAAGATTTGTGACCCCCATAGAATAGTGACTCCCTGTCTTTGTTTCAACAAAACATACACTCGCGCGCCTGCGCACGCACGCACGCACACACACAACACGCATGTACACACACAATTACACACACGCACGCATGCACGCACACATACTGGTACACATATGCACGCACGCACGCACATATACCGATACTTACACATACACTTAGAAACACTCGCATACATGCACGCACACCAACACTCACGCACGCACTCACGCGCACGCAGGAGCACATGTACCAGCATGCATATATAAAGAGATCACTTAATAAATTGTAAAATGGTGTATTGACTTCTATCTGACGTAAATAGCTGTTAAAATTTCAATAATCTAAGTTCTAACTTAAAATTTCGTGGACGGAAAACTGTGTCAGTCACTGTAAAACTAAAAAAAAACTTCATTTGGCAGTGGATTTTCTTATGGTCAATGCTGTGTGCAATGCCATATACCATATCCATATTTTGAAAACATTTGTAATTTATCACCTATTGAAATTAATTGAAATAAATCTCATCCAAGTGAGGCAACATAGGGGTTCGTCATCATGCCTTTTGAATTATTTTAGCGAAGTGGGAAATAATATTGGTTGTTGCTGTTGTGTTTGCTTCGTCTACCACCACCATCACCGCCACTAGTACTACTACTACTACTATTACTACTACTACTACTACTACTACTACTACTACTACTACTACTACTACTACTACTATAATTACTGCCACTACTACTACTACTGCTGCTATTAATCCCACTACTACACATACTACTCCTCCTACTCATATTCCTACTCCTCCTCCTCCTACTATTACCTACCTACCTACCTACCTACCTACCTACCTACCTACCCAATAACCCACCCACCCACCCACCCAAAACCCAGCCACCCACCAAAGCACAAACCCAACCACCCACAAACCCACCCACTTACTACTGCCGCTGCTGCTGCTGCTACAACTGCTACTACTACTATTCCTACTTCCTACTACCTACTACTACTACTACCTACACTACTACTACCTATACTTCTACTACCTATACTACTACCTATACTACTACTACTACTTATACTACTACTACTATCTACCTATCTATCTGTCATGACTAATGCGCGCAATTCTAATTGAACCCAAGTATTTTGTACATAGGGGGTCACATTTTCTGAAGAATATCGACCCCCGGTCAGTATTTTTTAAAAAATAGCGACCCCCGGTCATAGTGCTTTGACAGACACACGTTCATTATATGTTGAACAGTTCCCGCGACTTTAATCTACCTCCTGTATAATTTAAAGAAAGGGTTTAACTTTACTCGTACACTATTTAACCTTGGTCATAATTGTTACAGATGTAGTGCCCCCGGTCATAGCAAAATGTCAGCCCTGTTTATCATATCATGGCTAATGCGCGCCTTGTTAATTGAACCCAAGTATTTTGTACATAGGGGGTCACATTTTCTGAAGAATATCGACCCCCAGTAAGTATTTTTTAAAACATAGCGACCCCCGGTCATAGTGCTTTGACACACGTTCATGATATGTTAACAACTCCCTGCGAACTTAATCTACCGCCAGTATAATTTAAGAAAGAGTTTAACTTTACTCGATTTTATTTAACCTTAGTCATAAATATTACAGATGTAGTGACACCCGGTCATAGCAATTTCAGCACTGTTTATCCTATCATGACTAACGCGCGCAATACTAATTGAACCCAAGTATTTTGTACATAGAGGGTCACATTTTCTGAAGAATATCGACCCCCGGTCAGTATTTTGTAGAAAATAGAGACCCCCGGTCATAGTGCTTTGACACACGTTCATGATATGTTGAACAGTTCCCGCGAACTTAGCAGTGTTGCACTTTCATTTACTGCTCATGAACAGATTCAATAAAACCGAGTCTGTAATTTTCTCTTTTTGTTTTGCAATTTTTGCTTTCGGGGGATCACCACCCTTCAGAATTTTTATCTACTGCTAGTATAATTTAAGAAAGAGTTTAACTTTACTCGATTTTATTTAACCTTTGTCATAATTCTTACAGATGTAGTGACACCCAGTCATAGCAATTTCAGTCGTGTTTATCATATCTTGACTAAAGCGCGCATTACTTATTGAACCCAAGTATTTTGTTCATAGGGGGTCACATTTTCTGAAGAATATCGACCCCCGGTCAGTATTTTTTAAAAAATAGCGACCCCGGTCATAGTTCTTTGACACAAGTTCATTATATGTTAAACAACTCCCTGCGAACTTAATCTACCTCCAGTATAATTTAAGAAAGTTTAACTTTACTCGATTTTATTTAACCTGTGTCATAATTCTTACAGATTTAGTGGCCCCCGTCATAGCAATTTCAGTCGTGTTTATCCTATCATGACTAAAGCGCGCAATACTAATTGAACCCAAGTATTTTGTACATATGGGGTCACATTTTCTGAAGAATATCCAACCCCCGATCAGTATTTCTTAAAAAATAGCGACTCCGGTCATAGTGCTTTGACACATGTTTATAATATGTTGAACAGTTCCCGCGAACGTAATCTACCTCCAGTATAATTTAAAGAAAGGGTTTAACTTTACTTGTAAAATATTTAACATTGGTCATAATTCTTACATTTGTAGTGACCCCTGGTCATAGCAATTTCAGCCGTGCTTATTATATCATGACTAAATCGCGCAATGCTTATTGAACCCAAGTATTTTGTACATAGGGAGTCACATTTTTTGAAGAATATCGACCCCGGTCAGTATTTTTAAAAAATAGCGACCCCCGGACATAGTGCTTTGACACACGTTTAACCGTTCATGATATGTTGAACAGTTCCCGCGAACTTAATCTACCTCTGTTGCAACCTGAATTGTAATAACAACCGGAATTGTAATAAAATTTATTACAAAACTGGTTATGATGCGAAAACGTTATTACAATTGGTGGTCAACCTGAATTGTAATAACAACCTGAAGTGTAATAAAATAATTTTGTGTCTGTATTTGTGTGTCTATGTGAGTATGAATGTGCGCACGTGCTAGTATGTTGATAGTATGTGTATGCGTGTAGTTTGTATGGGAGGGGCGCATGCGTGTGCGCGCATGTGTACATGTATGAAGTAATACATCAGATATTCTAAATGATAGTACAACGACTTAGAAATTTTTATTACAAAACTGGTTATGATGCGAAAACGTTATTACAATTGGTGGTCAACCTGAATTGTAATAACAACCTGAAGTGTAATAAAAAAATAATTGTGTCTGTATTTGTGTGTCTATGTGAGTATAAATGTGCGCACGTGCAAGTATGTTGATAGTATGTGTATGCGTGTAGTTTGTATTATAATTAATTTGTCTAATACAGTCTGTTTACTATCATCTAGAATTATTTATGTATTAGATCTACTTTAAACATACACATGCGCAAGTCCCCCATCAAAAGCCAACAGTCATACACACACAACAGACACACATATACAGACACAAAACATTTTATTACAATTGTAATACTATTGTCGCTGCTAAATCAGTTTTGAAATAAATATTTCTAAGTCTTTATATTATCATCTAGAATAACTCATGTACTACTTCATACATGTACACATGTGCACACACGCTTGCGCCCCTCCCCTACAACCTACACGCATACACATACAAACACGTGCGCATATACATACACAGAAAAATACCAATACAAAATTATTTAATTACAATTCAGGTTATCATTACAATTCAGGTTGACCATCGATTGTAATAATGTTTTCGCATAATAACTTCATACATGTACGCATGCGCACACACGCATGCGCCCCTCTCCTAAAAACTACACGCATAAACATACCCGCACGTGCGCACATTCATACGCACACACACACACACATACACAAATACAGACACAAAATTATTTCATTACACTTCAGGTTGTTATTACAATTCAGGTTGACCACCAATTGTAATAATGTTTTCGCATCATAACCAGTTTTGTAATAAACATTTCTAAGTCGTTGTACTATCATCTAGAATATCTGATGTATTACTTCATACATGTACACATGCGCGCACACGCATGCGCCCCTCCCATACAAACTACACGCATACACATACTATCAACATACTAGCATGTGCGCACATTCATACTCACATAGACACACAAATACAGACACAAAATTATTTTATTACACTTCAGGTTGTTATTACAATTCAGGTTGACCACCAATTGTAATAATGTTTTCGCATCATAACAAGTTTTGTAATAAAAATTTCTAAGTCGTTGTGCTATCATCTAGAATATCTGATGTATTACTTCATACATGTACACATGCGCGCACACGCATGCGCCCCTCCCATACAAACTACACGCATACACATACTATCAACATACTAGCACGTGCGAACATTCATACTCACATAGGCACACAAATACAGACACAATTATTTTATTACACTTCAGGTTGTTATTACAATTCAGGTTGACCACCAATTGTAATAACGTTTTCGCATCATAACCAGTTTTGTAATAAATTTTATTATAATTCCGGTTGTTATTACAATTCAGGTTGCAACATACCTCCAGTTTAATTTAAAGAAAGGGATTAACTTTACTCGTAAACTATTTAACCTTAGTCATAATTCTTACAGATGTAGTGATCCCCGGTCATAGCAAGTTCAGCACTGTTTATCATATCGTGGCTAATGCGCGCCATGCAACTTGAGCCAAAGTATTTTGTACATAGGGGGTCACATTTTCCGAAGAATATCGACCCCCGGTCAGTATTTGTTTTTAAAAAAATAGTGACCCCCGGTCACTGTGCTTTGACACACGTTCATGATATGTTGAACAGCTCCCGCGAACTTATGTGTGTGGCTTCTCCTGCTTGACTTTACTACTTTTCATTTAATCTACCCCCAGTATAATTTAAGAAAGGGTTCAACTTTACTCGATTTTTATTTAACCTTGGTCATAATTCTTACAGATGTAGTGACCCATAAGTATTTTGTACATAGTGGGTCATATTTTCTGAAGAATATCGACCCCGGCCAGTATATTGTCAAAAATAGCGAACCCGATATTAACTCTATGATTCACGTTGATGATATGTTAAACAACTCTAGTATTTATTTATTTTGTAAAAAGGGGGTTCGCGTTAATCGAACAATACCTTTTCCTTTGTCATAATTCTTGTAGATGTAGTGACCCCAGTCATTGCATTTTGACTGTGTTTATTATACTATATTAATACGCACAATGTTAATTGAACCCAAGCATTTTGTACATAGGGGGTCACATTTTCTGTGTATGTTGTAGAAAGGATGGATGTCATTTTTTTCTGAAGAATATCGAACCCCGGTCAGTATTTTTTAAAACGGTAATAATGCTTTGGCCCACCTTCGTGATATTTTGAACAACACCAGCAACTTTAATTTGCCTTATGTATACTTTACAGAAAGGGTTTCACGTATTTCGAAATTTTTTTTTAACCTTGGTCATAATTGTTACAGATGTGTGACCCCTAGTAATATCATTTTGAACCCCGTTTAATATATCATGACCAATGCGCGCAATGGACGCCAAGTAATACGACTTGTAATCATTATGCACTCACGCAAGCAGGCACGCACACGCGCGCGCATGCACACACATGCACGTACACAATCACTTATAAATAAACATCCTTCCGCACGCACCCACACATTCACACACCCCTACACAACATCGGAATACAATTCAATTTATAGAGATTTTTGTCAATTATTGTCGAAGAGATGCTGTTGATTTTCTTATATAAAAGGTCAAGCACGTGTGACATATACCATAGAAATATAGTGTGTACATTTGTAACAGGCCATTTTCCTCTGCAGATAATAAACATTAGATTAGTTGTTCATAATGTTTTTACTTCTATTTTAAACGAGCTTTGTAGAAAACCACACATCAAGGATTTGGTGCGTGTTTATTTTTGTCTAAAAGGACGAGTTTAATAGATCCAATAAATCACGAACACGAGTCTTATATTCTATTCATAACATAACCTAGAGAAGATAGTTTTCCTTGTGTGTTCGTCACCTATTTGTGGCTGCCTAGTAAGTCGACTGTAAGACATCGAAAATATCAGCACCTGTTGAGTTTCAAAACAGTTTGCCAATCAGACTGAGATTAATCGTCAACTTTTATCCTTTTACAAAATGTATATTCAATTGAACTTAATTTGCATTTGTGTTCGTTTATATTGCGAATTATTACTCCAGGGTACAAAATAAAATACACAAGTAGTAGTATTTGCCTTTATAAAAAGAAGAGTTTACTTACTGTGAAGATTTAAATACATGATTTGACAAGTAAGGTCGGTCGCTGTTAGAAGTATAGAACCATTTATTAGATCGCATAGAAAAGGTTGTTATACTCAAAATGCTTTGTAAATGTCCCCTTAAAATAAGTTATATTACCACTACTTCTACTAATACAACTACTTCTTTCACACCCTCTGTCACTTTTCTGCTAGTGTCAACATTTTTCAAAATATTGACAGTATCTTACCCCCCCCCCCCACGCTACCACACACCACACACACACACATACCCACCCACCCGATGCTGCAGCAACAACAACACTGCAGCCGCAACAATATTAGGTTATTTGCAATGGTAACTAATTTGTTAGTAAAATTTGGGGCGGGGGTCAATATTTTATAGATATCGCGGAGGGGGTCACTATTTTTCAGAGGGGAGTCGATATTTTTCAGAAAGGGGGTCGCTTTTTCTGAAGAATAGTGACCGGGGGGTCAGTATTCTATGGGGGTCACTTTACTTCGTTACAGGGGCAAAGAAGTTATATTTTGTCGTAAGATCAGTTGTAGCTTAACTCATTCTCTCCTACTGACGCTTTATTGTGCCGATGTAAATTTTATTTTGCGAAACCGTTGTGGTAAATAGAGCATTTGCTCCATAGGAGCAAATGCTCTATTTACCACATTGGTTTCAAAACTACATAATTCTAAAAGTTTTCTTTTCTATAGTTAATGCTCCTTTTCGGTAGATTTATTCAAAGAGGCTGGATCTAAAATAGTCCAGTGGAGAATGAGTTAATGCAGGACGAAAGTAAGGGAGAAAGTTAACAAAGGATTAGCTTTGTCTAGTATAAGCAGTTTTTGAAAGATTCCTTGTGTTTTCAATAAGTGGTCGCTTATATAGGGTTCGCTTTCGAATATTCAGTTTGTAGTCGCATTAATCGCTGTGAAACTCCGTCACGCCGATGTTGCCCGAGACCACCATTGCACATTACGAAGTTTATGAAACGGAGTTTATCGGAAATACAAAATTTGGCGAGTGGATGTTTGTCGTAATACTATTAACATTGTACATTCCACTCACAGTGAAAGAAAACAAATGCAAAAGTGCTTCGCAAGTTTCAAGAACATTCATATTAATATGGTATAATAAATAATAATAATAATAATAATAATATAATAATAATAATAATAATAATAATAATAATAATAATAATAATAAAATAATAATACTAATGTGGTCTAGTGGTAACGCGCTTGTTTTTACGGCATGTTTTACAGGTCTCCATGTTTTACAATATCAATTTCATTATTTGGAATTCTTTTAGAATTTGGACATGACAATTCCAGAGTATAATGATCTGCGGTTATATTCAATGACATGTTCTTGCTATCAACAACCTTTTTTTTGCAATGGACTTTCTTGTAAGAAATACTAATTATGATTATTTATCAGCTGACTTATATAATAGTATATGCACACATTATTCTTGGCCATGTTTGGAACTGTTGAATCATGTTTATATTATTTCAAAAGCAAACAGCAGACCCCTATCAGATGGCTCCTACAGAAACCGTCTGATCTGGGAGTACTTACTATACATTGTATTTGCAAATGCGCAAAACATGACTTTATCAGGAAAATGACTAATCATATGCCCGCTGGGGTATAATGCTAGACATAAATATATATATAAAGTTCTAGAGACTTCATGTATAACCAGAGTATCAAAGCTGGAACGCCATTGACGGTCTTTCATAACATATTGCCATTTTTGTTTTCTTCTATAGAAGTTGGATTGCCATTGACGGTCTTTCATGACATTGCCATCTTTTTATTTTCTTCATAGTATGCAGAATTTCAGCAGAGGCGACAGTTTCACGGCTATATCTTCAGTCGGACCTCATGCAGCTATAAACCATTACTTTGCCACAGACAAGACCGATCGACCAATCACAACGAACGAAACATATCTCCTGGACTCCGGTGGACAGTACTTGTAAGAATCAATTGATTGTAAATCGACTATTGGCATTAAACTACTATAGTTTTTGATATAACGATATTGTTAAACTTTTCCATGTTGAAGATTCATGTAAGAAATAATGCCACCATGAGTAATAATTAGCTGATTTTTATTATGGCATATGTACACGGGACGATTTCGTATCAAACTGTACAGTCAGATCTAGTATAAAGTACAAAAATGAGTCATGCAGGAAACACCACATACAGAACAAACACTCGCCCGAACAGCAACACAAGGAAACAGCAAATGTACATAGGTAGAAAAAACAACAAGAGACGCACAAAGACAAAACAAACATACAATAGGAGGAAGATGGAAGTACCGCCTTGGAACGGTCAGTGACAAAAGTCACCGGGGGTTTAAACCGGTTTATGGGCGCCCAACCTCACCCTTATTCCATCCCCATCCTAAAAGACAAACAGTGTAAATAAACGTATCCCCTCTCCGACTAATCTACAACAACCGCGACAGCAAATACAGTGGTAAAGTGCATGTATAACAAAAAAACATTTTATTGAAAATACTGTATCCACCTATCGCTATTGTACTCAATGATTGAGCTGCAAACAGAGTAACTGTAGAAAAGTAATAAAGGGTACGACAAAAATGAAATAGTACAGATATCCGACGTTCTCCTTCCATTTCTGGATTTAAGAGGTCGCCTTCATAGAGTACTAAACCTTTCTTGTCGGCGTACATGCAAAGAGGCCAGCGTGATTGCCAACTGTAAAAGGGTTCACAACCAAACATGCAGTATGTTGTAGTAATACAGGATCATATCCCTTTTTAATGAATTGTTTTATATATTTGATGAACAAAGTGAGAAAATGGGTATGTCCAATAATTTTACGAAGTTTGTAAATCACATCACCATAAAATTCCGGATGTGAAATACCGTGTCGCAAAAGTACCTTGAGATTACATTTGTACTTGCCAATAAGCGAGAGATTTCGATAGTAAAATTTAGAGAAAGTTTTTCTTAGTTTATGGTATCTATATCCTTGTTTAAGCAGTTTATCAGTTAAAATGAGATTTCGACTGTTAAAATCGTCAATAGATGAACAAGCTCTAGCAAAACGCATAAGTTGAGATATATAAACCCCGTAAGATGGAGCACGGGGAACATCCCCGTCAAGATGAGGAAAATTTACAATATTAAAATCAAAATCATCTCTTTTGTCATATATTTTAGAAGATATCATTCCATTATTAATTTTAAGGTCTAGGTCAAGAAACGCTGCATAATTGTCGGACGGGTTAGCTTTATTCAATTTGAGTTCTTTAGGATAAATTGTAGGAATCAGAGCATCAAAGAAAGGGTTATCTAAGTTAAAAATATCATCCAAATATCGACAAGTTTCATTGAAGGCTTTTATAACATCTTCTTGTGATTGAGGATTCAAACTCAACATGAAATCTCTCTCATAGCAGTACAAAAACAAATCTGCGACAAGTGGTGCACAATTCGTACCCATGGGAATACCAATTACCTGACGGTATATAGCATTCCCATAACGTACAAATATGTTATCCAAAAGAAAGGTTAGTGCTTCGCAAACTTCTGAGCAAGTCCAATTGGTGTAATATTTCATTTGCTCGTCAGTAAAGAAAGCTTTTTCAGCATTCCATGCCAAGAATGATGTTTTTTCTCGGGCAAATACTTTCTGGATCAAGTTAGTAAGCTTATCCTTAATTAAAATATGAGGAAGAGTTGTGTACAGAGTAGAAAAATCGTACGTGCTTACAGTGGATGCAAGATACCTTTTGTTCTTAAGTTTGTTTAAGACTTCTGAAGAGTTCTTAATAGACCAGAAGAGATTTATTCCTGAATTTTCATAAGTCTTATCACAGTAAAATTTTACATGTTCCTTTACCTTCGTTAAACAAGAAGTCAAAAGTATAGACAATTTAGTAGTTGTACATGAACTAGAATTTGCAATGAAACGCGCTTTATATGGTTTTTTATGTAGTTTTGGTAACCAATACATAGTAGGAAGTTTATGTTGTGTAATTTTAATATCGGTTCCAAATTGTTCACACTTTTTGACATGGTCTGAAATGATGGTCTTTTCGTCAGTGGTAACTGAAATGTATGACTTGGTATTAATAATTTCCTGCTTCAAGACATCGATATAATGTAATCGTCAAATAATAATCACATTATTTGATGCCTTATCAGCAGGAACAAAAACGTATTTTGAATGGAAATCCTGTAAACCCTTTTTAAGATGTCTAAATGAAGTTCTAGGTTTAGGTGGAAGAAGGTGTTTATTAGAGCTGTAAAAGGAAATGCGTTTATCAATTATATCAAAAATTAGTTTTTTCCAACAAAAAAGGGCATTAGACTCAACATGTTCTCTTCGACACCATTTAATACTAAAATTTTGTAAAGCCTCCGCAATCTGAACTCGACAAGAGTTAAAATCTATCAAGGATGGTATTCTATATTTGGGACCTTTATTCAAAAGAGATCGTAGACGTTTATCTTTAATTATCTCAAAATTACCAGTAATCACATGACCAGCCGGAGAATAGCAAAATTTTGAGGTGGCGCAATCTCAATTATCAGGAATATTATCATTAATATTAAGGTCGGCCACAATTTTATTATAGTTGAAAATTGTATTTCTGATGGGTTTGTTATATTTGTAGCAAATGATAGGTGGTTCTGTATTTTTAAAGTATTTAGGAATAGTGTCAATTACATTTTTGTCTCTAAAAATACTTTGGAGGTCAATAAAATCAATACCTTTATTAATAAAAGGAATTTTCAAGAAGAATCTTTGGTGTTCAGATAATTTGTCGATGTGCGGTCTGAGAACATGTACAGTAAAGCTTTGTATCAAACTAGCCGTTCCTATGAGAGGATCTGATCGAAAAATAATTTTATCGGCTTGCTCGTCAATTTCTTTTAATGAACATATAGATAAGGAGGAAAGTCTAGAAAGCATGGCATGTTTACCCGAAGTTAGGCGTAAAGTATGTAGATCAAGAAGAGTCAATTTCAAACGAGATTTTCGTTTAACATTACCATTCTTGCGAATGCCATGCGATCGAGATTTGCGTTAAGTTCATAAGTAAATAGAGCAGACCCTGGTCAGATGGCTCCTGCAGGAGCACTGTGGTCTTGGTCTTCTCTGTTTATAAAAGCGTGAAGAGGCATTTGTATGAAGGAATGGTTAAACAAGAGAGAGAATCTACCTGAATGGAAATTAGAATGATTGTTTGATGGATTATCTATCATACTGTTTTACTCCTGATGTCTAAGCATGGGTCGCCAAGGCAGGTTGCAGGACAAAATTCATGCGAAAAGCTCCATTTGGAGCTGTTTGTATCACTTCCATTCTGCATTACGTTACAACCTGTTTTTTTACAAACGAACATATTAATTCTTTTAGTTTTTGCGTTAGAGAGGATTACTGCTGTGACTTCGATTGGATTTGGTTGAGTTAAATGCCGGAAACCCATTGTTTTGACGATATATTTTAATTTCAAGAGCGAAAATGAGTTTAGCCTACAATAGTTCACAAAAACATTCTTCACACGACAATAACCCCAGATTAACAGCGTTTGCACATTCCTTTGCACCTAGTAGATAGATTATATTTTTTCCCAATTGTCTGTTGTGTTTGTTTTGTCGTTTTAGATATACAGTGAAACCCCGCTAATGCGACCACTTAATAAACAGCCACTGATGTCGTTTAAAGCAGGTGGTTGCTTAATGCAGGACGAAAGTTATGCAGAAAGCTCCTATAGGAGCTTTCTGCATAACTTTCGTCCTGCATTAAGCTACCACCTGCCTCTGCCACCCAGAATTATGCCCCTTTTTGGTGGTCGTATTAGCGGGGTTTTACTGTATATTTGCACTGAACGCACTAAATTCACAACGATAATATTCCCTGTACTGTTCGAACGGATCTCCGACACTAATCATACTACAGTAAAACCCCGCTAATGCGACCACCAAAACGGGGCATAATTCTGGGTGGCAGAGGCAGGTGGTAGCTTAATGCAGGACGAAAGTTATGCAGAAAGCTCCTTTCGTCCTGCATTAAGCAACCACCTGCTTTAGACGACATCAGTGGCTGTTTATTAAGTGGTCGCATTAGCGGGGTTTTACTGTACGTTGACAAGACTGATGTCTGTGAATAGTGTCGTCTGCTTCAGTTACCAACAATTTAGATTATAGAAAATACTAGCGGGACGTCAAACAGTGAAGTCAACATGAAATACCGAATTCAGAAGATATTTTAGTCTTTTATTGCTTATGAATTTCACTTGGTGTTGAAAAAGTTAAGGTATGTTTTAATCTACTTTGCTGGATTGTTTTTGTCATTAACCGCTCTTTTTGCACTGTCCAGTAACCATGGACACCTGTCTGTTTTGTTTTCCAGGGATGGTACAACTGACGTCACGAGAACATTCTTATTCCGTGAGCCAACCGATTTTGAAAAGGTTAGTGGCGGTTAATTGGCATTAACTCTGGAAAGCTGATTTTTCAAAGTCCATTGGTCAATTATTATTTAAAACGGCAAAGTCAATTCGGTATGAAAGAGTATACATTGCGAGAGTAGTTTGAATGACAAACAATGCAGACTCTGATCAGATGGTTCCTCTAGGAAACCTCTGATCTGTGTCTACATTGTTTGCAAAAGACGTGTCACAAACGTGTCCACATTCAAAGTGTTAACCTCTTAAATAGTTGTCGCCTGCTACAAATCCTTAAGGTGAATTCATTTTCAATTATTTATCAGTAACCATGATCAAGGTGTCAAACTGTTTATACCCTGTTGAAACGCCGAGTTACTTGTTGTCTTATCTGGTTCCAAACACTTTTCATTGGTAATCACAAATGAATGAGATGATTAGTGCTTAACCTCAAAAGTCATCACATAGAGTACGTGTGTCCTTGAACAAGCACTATGCCAATTCTTAATGCCATTTGCAAACAGTTTGTATCCAGATGGGATGCAGAATAAGCTGGATAAATGTTTTTGATATTCGTATCGTGGTCTTGAAATAAAAGGGAAAAAGGAAGATAACTGAAACAGATTCAATATTTGCACGGTAAACGTTGAAGTGTACTTTTATCATGTGATACAGGATATAGCACTTGTCAAGTTCGTTTTCAAAGAAGAAAATACTCGTCAATAAAACAAATCAAATACAGCAGAGTCTCGCTAAAGGGATCACATTACAGTAAAACCTGCTCTAGGAGCTTTGCATGACTTTCATCCTGCATTAAGCAACCACCTGCCTACACAGACATAAATTACTCCTTACTAAAAGTTCGTAGTATTGAGTGTTTATTGTATTTATTAACATAAAGGGCCTGTAGAAGCAGGTGGTTGTTTCATGCATTGTAAAAGTGTTACAGATAGCTTATCTTTTTCCAAAGTCGTCAATAGGCGTCTGTTAACCTATTACCTCATAGTCTAATTTTAGATCCAACCTCTTTGAATAAATCTACTGGAAAGGAGCATTTTCTGGAAAAAAGGAAACAGTTAGAATTGTGTAGTTTTGAAACCATTGTGATAAATAGAGCTTTGCTCCTTAGGAGCAAATGCTCTATTTATCACAATGGTTTTAAAAAGTAACTTTTATAGAGGCGTTTAAAAAGTGTCAGTGTGAGGTAATGGGTTAATTCTAATAAGATGGTTAAACGATGTTGCCATTCCTAATAGTGTAATGCTATAAAGAAAGTTAGTGTGTGTGTGTTGTTAGGTCCATTAAAATAAAAACGGTTATTATGATGCGCACGAACTTACAAAACATTTTGCATTGATATGCCGCTACACCGTATCCTAATGTGCCAACCACGACCGATGATTGATTTATGTATTTGAAGATTCAGACAAGCTTAACTTATTTGCTCTCTTCACTTTCGTAAAGAACATCTTGATAATACAATACTGTTTATGATTAATACTTCTTACAAAATGCTTATTATGGCACAAGTTTGGCAAACACGATATTTACCCATACCATGTACTAATTAATGATATATGAATGACTAAAACCCTTTACCTCGTGAAGACACCTAGGACTTTGCAAACAGAGTAGACTCAGATTAGGCTGCTCCTGTAGGAGCAGTCTCCTCAAGGTATGCTCAGTTTGATTGTAGAATGATATAAACATCCTTCTACAGTTTCTGGTACGATAAAAATACTGTGTTCATAATTATGCTTTTATTAAAAAACAACAGTCATACAGTCATTATTTCTTACATGAGTATTCATCCACTAAAGGTTTCAATCTATCCAATATGCTATAAGAAACACTGCTGAGAAAAAAGGTGTAGGTGTTTATAGTCATATCTAACTATAAAGCGTTCGTATAATTACAAAAATCTCGCCTTTTTAAATGGAATTTTTGTTTTACAGTGAAATACCTTGATTGCCAGCCTTTAACCCTTCTTATGCTGAGAACGTTCAGTTGGAAATTTCAAACAGCTTGGATCCAGATGAGACGCCGAGTTACTCGGCGTCTCATCAGGATCCAAGCTGTTTGGCACTCGATCAGTAATGCGTTTTTTAAAAGCTTGGGCGAATCCGATGAATCTTAAAAATTGTAACAGACCCGAGTTTTAGCAGACATTATTGTATCAGCGCGAGAAGGGTTAACATATGTTTCAGACAGTCTAATACCTTGTGCTTAATATGCGTAAGGTGATGCGTATATACTCAATACAAACCGAACATTCAAACAGAAAATACCCAGATCAGGACGTAGCTGAGTGATCAGGGTCTGTAACCAGCTTATAGAATGACGTAGAACTGTTCTGTCTAATGTTAATTCAGTTAATCACTTCAATGGTACAAACGGAAACAAAATAACACCATAAGCATTTCATCTCCTTTCTTAATCAGTTTCTTCTTTTCAGTTATGTACATGTATATTGTATATAGCCTTTTCTTTTATTTTTGATGGCCTCGTGTTATGAATGAGTAAGAAAACTCTTTATTGTTATTATTATTACTATTCAACTGTTTTGAATTCTGGTGTTCATACACCATTATAAAAGTCAGCTTATTTATTCATAAATGCATTATATCATATATAAATATTCATTAGGTAACATATTAAATTGATGAAAGGCTGTAGATGAATAGATGAGAACAGATTATCATTCTTTACAGGAGTGTTACACAAGGGTGCTAATGGGACAGATAAACCTTGCAATGGCAGTGTGGAATAAGGGAAAATATGGTAAATCTTGATTATTGGATTAACCCTTTACTCCATGGATATTGATGTAAGAAATAATGACATCACGAATATTTATTAGACTAATTGCTGTAATAGTTCACAGACACAGGGATGTTTTGCCATGGCAAAAATTGTAGAATCATATCCACTCGTATGTTGTATCATAAGCAAAAAGAGGAGACCGAGATCAGACGGCTCCTAGGAGCCGTCTGATCTGGATCTGCTTTGTTTGGAAATGCGTAAAAATGCATTTTTATGTAGGAAAGGGTTAAATATTCATTGCAGTAAAACTCCTCTAAAGCGACCTACATAAAGAAGTCTAATGCAGGTGGTAGCTTAATGCATGATAAAAAAAGTACATGTAATGTAGAAAGCTCCCCCAGGAGGAGGCTTTTGTCCTGCATTAATCAACCACTTGCTTTTAAGACATACATGTAGAGATTGTAATTAACCCTCATAGGCTATATTTGGATCCAACCTCTTTCAATAAATCTACTGAAAAGGAGCATTTACTAGAAAAAAGGATTTTATTTAGAAATGTGTAGTTTTGGAACAATGTGATCAATAGAGCATTTGCTCCTGAGGAGAAAATGCTGTATTTATCACAATGGTTTCAAACAGTTTTACAAGGGGGGGGGGGGGGGGAGGCATGAGTATGAGGGAATGTGTGCCTTTCGTGAATAAGTAGACTGTCTATCAGTTCGAATTCTGATAAACGTCTTATCCAGATCATATTTGCAATTTTATTACAAGAACGCCAGAAGAATGTAATATCTGAACAGAGAAAATATTGCTCAAAATAGTGTCCAGAAAAAACATTACAGGTGTCATTTTTGAGATGTTTTGAACTGCAGTGGAAATGTTTAACCTTTGTATCCATTAACCCTTTCGCTGCCGGTGCCGGGTCTGTGATTACATATGCAAACAGTTTGGATCCAGATGAGACGCCGAGTAACTCGGCGTCTCATCAGTATCCAAACTGTTTGTTACTGTTACTATGTTTTTGAAACAAAAATGGAGACAATCAAAAGAATGAAAATTTGTAGCAGACGACAAAGTTAGCAGACGACAGTTTGGCAGCGAAAGGGTTAAATTCATTGTTTTTAACCAGTTTGGTGTATGGGAACCTAGTGCATAAGACATTTGCAAACATTGTTAACCAATATCAAAGGACACTCGAGGGAACTCTGCGATCAGGGTCTGTGCTGTTTGTCATAAAAATCATTTTAGCGATGGAATTCGGCGTCTAATCTGGATACAAGCTGTTTGCAATGCGAGTCAGATCGGGGATAGTGGGATAAAGGTTGAAGCTATTTTTTGTTTCAGGAGAGGGTACATGTATAATTATATTACTTCGTCTGTTTATAACAACCGCATTAACATGGCAATGATTAGCTCCTTTGTCATAGAATTATTCAAGCATTACAACATAATTTACACTGGTCAATATTTCGAGGACCAACGATATGATATTTTGTAATTGTTTGGGTTGCCAATGGTAACATTTACCGAGATTATAAAACTGTTTACTTGAGTTTGAGTTCATTCTTATGCATCTGATGGGTCAGCTTTTGAGTTCCATATAAAATTCGACCAATCAGATATTTAAACAATTGATCTGAGACTTCACTTCAGGTGTTTTATAACTCATGGACAAGGTTTTCGCCAATGCACCACTGGTTTTTTTTTGAAGGTCGCGAGATAGACGCCTTTGCCCGTAAGCCCCTGTGGGATGTTGGACTTATATACCGACATGGGACCGGTCACGGTATTGGCCACTATCTGAGTGTACACGAAGGTATGAAACCTGACATATCATCAGGATCTAAGTTGTTCAATAGTATCTCAAAAGCCTGAACGGAAGTTCTCAGTTAAACATTTCAGCAGGCCAGAGCTTGGACCAGAGCAGACACTATCTTAATTTAAATTACAGCAGAATATGTCTTATGCGGCCATTCATTTATTGAACACGTGGGTCTTAAAAAGCTGGTGGTTGGTTAATGCAGGGAAAAAGTAATGCAGAAAGCTGCTATAAGATCATTTGACCTGCATTGTGTTAGTATCATTATTTGTAATTATCAACAACAAATGTTTAGTATACTGAAAGGAAGAAACAGTTTCAATATTTTTAGGCGTAAAAAGGCAGCATTATCAAGCAAAGTACAGCAGATTATCTGTATAACGGCCACTAAGTTTTGTTAATTAGTTGGTATTTAGGGCAGGTGGCTGCTTAAAGCAATGTGAAAGTAAAACAGAACGCTCCTATAGGAGCGTTCTGTTTTACTTTCACCTTGCTTTAAGCAGCCACCTGTCTTAAACACAAACTATTTGCTGTAATTTAGTGGCCGTTATAGAGAGGTTTTACTGTGTACAATAAGGTTCGACAGTAACATTGTTTTCTTTCGATAACGCTTTTACATTAACCCTTTACCTGATGGAAATGCCTTCTAACGCCTTTGCAAGCAGGGTAGATCCAGATAAGATGGTCCCTGTATCTGTTGTCAGATCAGAACCTTCTTTGTTATGTTATGGCATACTACAGATATAATTCTACATTTTCTGCCATTATAGACATTTTCCATGTTTATATGCCTGATGTTTATATATGCTCTTCGTATATGGAGGATAATGAACTACTACTACTATTAAAATATATCTAATTAATATCCATGATATCTTTATTTCTTACATGACTATTCACGAAACAAAGGGTCAGTATCCATTAACATCGTTTATTATACCTCGCCATTAGTATTATTATACGTTTTGTCCTCAACGATGGCGCTGTACTTTCATTTTATACGTACAGGTCCCGGTCGAATATCAAACTACCACCCTACGTTTGTATGGGACGTGCCATTAGACGAACACATGTTCTTCTCCGATGGTAAGTTCTTCTCCGATGGTGCATGCCTTACGGTCAAAGTCATCGTAAGTCCTAAATATGCATCAATGGCTACTAACCTCATAGCTTAGATAGCCTGTTCTAACGTGTAACACATTCAGCTAATCATACGCCAAAAATGATCGTAATTTCTAACAAACGACGATCGCAAATAGAAGTTGCGATCGTCGTTTATTGCGTTAATTTCAATCCTAAGACAGATCCTAGGGATATGTACTACACAAATGAATAATCTGTATTATAGTTATAGTTATATTGTTTTAATTATCTATACAGTAAAACCCATATAAACCGGAATTCTAATACAGAAGAATTTAGATAATTTTAGGAAGGTGGCTGCTTAATGCAGAGTGAAAGTCATGTAGAAAGTTCTGCTTGACTTTCACCCTGCATTAAGCTACCACGTGTATTCAAGACCGATATTGATACCAAATTTAATGTCCAGTTTAGTGGGGGTACTGTATATAGTTTCTGTAAAAGGAAAATAATGTACTAGTTGCATACAATTCATTTCAGAGCCGGGATACTATGAGAAGGGAAAATTTGGAATTCGTCTTGAGAACATAATCTTTGTAAGGAAGGTTGAAACTAAGGTATGGCTATGTGAATGGTATATCAAAAACACACACAGGTCCAAATAAGATGCGAACTTATAAATATCTCAAAGAATAGCTCCTTTTATCGAACCGCCCAAATCGGAAACACCGTTCCAAAGAATAGTCACACGATAGGATTTGGTTGAGAAATTATGATTTTAGTATTTAAATAATTAACATTTTCTGTTGCTCTGATGAACACGAACACCAACATACATATTCTAACCATTTACGCCATGAATATTCATGAATAGATAAAGCTTCATGAATACCCATTCACTTAATTAGTTGAAATATTGAAAAAAGGAAGCTTTTGGCTTTGAAATAAACTGAAGCACCGTGTAGTTATTCAGTAAGCAAACAAAATACACCATGATCAGACTGTTTCCTACACCAGCAGTCTGATCTAGGTCTACTGTGTTTGCAGAAGCGCCAAAAGGCGTCCACATCAGGTTAAGAATTAAACTATACATGTACATGATGTCGATCTATCGCAAACTAGACAGATTAATTGTTACCGCAAAACCCCTCTAAACCGGATTTTTAGTAGAGAAGAATTTAGATACCTTTTAGGTGGCTGCTTAATGGAGGGTGAAAGTCATGCCGAAAGCTCCTAGAGGAGCTTTCTGCTTGACCTCCACATTGCATTAAGCTGCCACCTGTCTCCAAGACCGATATTGATATTAATATCCGGTTTAGAGAGGTTTTACTGTATTGCCTTACAGTGGAGATAATAAGAATAGAAACGAAGTCGGACAGAAGATGACACACGGACGTCCACAGCAACAGAGAATACAAATTTAATATTTTGTTAAAAAGAGATAAATCCACAAATGTTCGTCTGATAACAACACGAATAGTAACAAAAAACAACAAAAAAACAACAACAAACAAACCTCACTAATGTATTTGAAACTACTTTATTTTACAATAGATAAGGCATAACTAATGGATTACCGACACTTGTCTTGGGGAAAACTAGGGACATGCTGATATGATAAAACACGTTTATCATCACATTCCTTTATGTATCAAGTTTAAAACACTCGTATATACGATCGAACTTTTACCATGAAAACGAGAGGAATTGGTCACCATGCCTGCTTTGTATTTCTCAGTACCTAGAAGAGAAAACGTTATTTTTCTGCAAAACCTTCTTCTTTTAACTCTGTACTCCATAAATACACCTTTGCAAACAGAATAGACCCAGATCAGACGGCTCCTGATCAGAGTCTGCTCTATTTGCTTATTATATAATATAGGTCTGATTACCAGGAATCATTTATTATTGACTATTTATTGTTTATAAAAAAAAAACCCAAATAATAAATAAATGCAATAGTTGTAAATAGAAATTCCCCAATAATAGCAACTCTCAATAGTTGTAATTAAGTAGTTGTTGAATAGCTGTCAAGAAGTTGTCATTTAGTTATATGAGTATCAAGTTGTTCTTTATTTGGTACAGTACTCATTCCCTGGGTCTACAATGCTTGGCATGGAGACGGTCACGCTTTTCCCTTACGAGCCTCATCTCATCGATACCTCTATTATGAGAGACGAACAGGTATGTACTGATCGATTTATTGAGTTAATCTTTTACCTCATGAATAATTATGCAAGAATCCATCACTGCATGAAAATTCATTGACTGCATTTTATATTGGTACATAACGAATGAAACCTTTTATAGACCATACAAGAAACTTTAGAATACAGTAAAATCTCTCTATAACGACCACTAAATTCCATCAAGTATTTTGTGTTCAAGGCAAGTGGCTGCTTAAAGCAAGGTGAAAGTAAAACAGAACGCTCCTATGGGAGCGTTCTGTTTTACTTTCACCTTGCTTGAAGCAACCACCTGCCCAAAATACCAATTGATTAACACAATTTAGTGGTCGTTAAAGAGAGGTTTTACTGTAGTTCATTCATAAACAAACAGCAAACTAGACTAGGCAGCTCCTACAGGAACTAGGTATCAGAAGGCGTAAAGGGTTAAAACAAAATAACAACACAAAACGGGTTTCTTGACACAAACGCTTTTTCAAACCTTTGTAAATAGAATAGACCCAGAGCAGATGTCTCCTGTAGGAGCCGCCTGGCCATGGTCTGCACTGTTTGCTTATGAGATTATAGTAGACCTGACTCAATAGTTTCTACCAGTACAACATACACCATTATAAGTAATCATGATGTCGTTATTTCTAACATGAATATTTACCAGGGAAATGATTACATTGACTTGAGTCCATTTATTCAGTCCTAAGGATAAATACAGTAAAACCCCTCTAATGCGACCACTTAATGAACAAACATGGTTGTCTTCATAAGCAGGTGGTTACTTAATGTAGGACGAAAGTTATGCAGATATCTCCTATAGGAGCTTTTTGCATAACTTTCGTTCTGCATTGAGCTACCACCTGCCTTTGCCACTTGGAATTATGTCCCGTTTTGCTGGTCGCATTAGAGGGGGTTAACTGTAGCTAAACTTGATTTAAAAGTATACGACACAAGAGTCAAATCTACCAATTCTTACCTAATTTTAGCTTTTTACCGATAAAAAAATCTTTAAGAATGTGAGCTTTCTACATCACTTTTGTCCTTCATTAACCCATTCCCGCCTAGACTATTTTTAGACTCAACCTCTTTAAATAAATCTACCGACACGGAACATTTACTAGCAACAAGGTAACTTTTAGAATTGTGTAGTTTGTTTTGAAACCATTGTGATAAAAAGAGCATTTGCTCCTATGGAGCAAATGCTCTTTTTACCACAATGGTCTCAATGGTGACTTTTACAGAGGCGTCATAAGGCTCAATATGAATGAAAGAGTTGAGGTACCACACGTCTTCAGTGTTGTTATACCTTCTGATCCTTCGAGGTCATGAATTTCAGTACTTCTTGTTCTGAAAATTGAATACCGCTTAAGCCGGTGCTAGGGGGCGTGAGCAGTGTTGCACTTTCAATTACTGTTCATGAACATACTCAATAAAACCGAGTCTGCAATTTTCTCTTTTTGTGTTGCAATTTTTGCTCTCGGGGGATCACCTCCCTTCAGAATTTTTAAGTAGAGACCGACATTTATTTTATGGTCACTTCAGACAGGTTTTACTGTAGCGTAAAGAGGGACTCTAAGCAGACAGTAATAAAGTATAATTGTATAATGATACCAGATTTGGACATAGGGGAAAGTATGGCTTCACAGTTATATGTACTTTACACTTATATATCTTATATGTAAATACCAGCGATGTGCTAATCAATCGCAATTCTCGGCGATAACGCCGTGAAAGTTCCAACGCGATGATCGACGAAGGACGGACAATCGTCAACGATTTATACATAACCCTGTGGAGACTATACAGTTCAGCAAACAGTAAAAGGCAGACAATGTCAAACACCAGGGTCCATGCTTATAAAACGTTTAGTTGAGTCTGAGTTCGTTCTCAAGTTTTTGATTGGTCAGATTTGAGCCAAAGGCTCAAATCTGACCAATCAAAAGCTTGAGAACTCAAATCTGACCAATCAAAAGCTTGAGAACGAAACTCAGACTCAACTAAAAGCTTTATAAGCATGAACCCTGATTAGGGTTTTACATAATGTTTGTCACATTGTTTTAATTGAACCGAAGCATTTTGTAATCTAAGATTTAAAGCTGAGTTTAAAGACTGATCTATACATTGATTACAAACCTACAACCCATATTTGGCCTTTACTGAAACCCAAATAAGTCCGCCAAATTAGAATTTAATAATGATTTTAATCGATCGAGTAAAATTTTGGGTCCGATTCCCAACACTAGTAAATACACAGTATTTTCAAAGTTTTATTAATTTCGACGATAAATCAACTTATACAATGACTTTATGCGTCTAAAACAGGGTAGGTTGCGATAAAATTCAGCAGATATGGCACAATGGCTGATCTGGGTCTACACTGCTTGTGAAACCACTACTATACATATTCTGATGGCTCGGTTTGATTTATGTTTCAGCTTGAATGGCTAAACGAATACCACAGCAACGTTCTCCAGAATCTAGGACCCATGTTAATGGACCAAGGGGACGAAGAGGCCTATAAATGGGTCAAGCGAAGAACTGCCCCCTTAGGCGCAAGCGGTGCAAGCAACTGCAAGCAAGATTTTAGATTTATACTTATTTTATTAGTGTTCTCCATTATGTCAGTGAAGTTTGTATAAAGTATTATAAACAATACCGTAAGACTGTGTGTGTATGACTTTTTAACATTCGTTTAGTATTTAATCTTTAACATGCTGCTGGCGAATTAATGATAACGTTGAAAACATTTTGGTCCCAGATAAGAACCCGAGTAACTCGGCGTTTCATCAGGATCCCACTTATTTGACACCGTGAATTTTACCCTGAAATAAAAAAGAAAAAATCTACAATGAGGATTAAAGCGGACAATCATTTTGTAGACACCAGATATTTTAGCATGTTAAAGGTTAAAACGATTGGTTTGTTCTCGTTTGCCAGTAGCTGGTACAGTAAAACCTCTCTAAAGCGACCACCAAAAGGGACATACAGTAGAAACCCTCTAATGCGACCACTTAAAAATAACCTTAGCTGCCGTCATAAGCAGGTGGTTGCTTAATGCAGGACGAAAATAATGCAGAAAGCTCCTATGGGAGCTTTCTGCATAACTTTCGTCCTGCATTAAGCTACCATCTGCCTCTGCCACCCAGAATAATGCTCCTTTTTGGCGGTCGCATTAGAGGTTTTTTACTGTAATTCTGGATCTTAAAGCCATGTAGTAGCTTCATGCAAGGTGAAAGTTATGCAGAAAACTTCTACTGGAGCTTTCTTTACTTATTTATCCTGAATTTAAGCAACCACTTGCTTTTTAAAAACACCGATTTCTATTCTTTAAGTTGTCGCTTTAAAGGATTTCTACTATATTTGAAAATATTATTGCTATTTATTATCATATTTATACTTATACTTTTATTTTCTTCATGGGTTTACTATTTTTATTTACACTTGTAAAGTCTCTCTAACACGGCAGCTCAAAGGACGGCTAATTCTGGTGCTAGCGTAATGCACGACACATGTTATAAGAGCTTTCTGCATTACGTGTACCCTGCATTAAACAACCAACTGCTTTTAAAGACGCCCATGTTGTTAAACAACATTGGTACGGTGATATAGAAAACTCTAGAGCACTCAATACATGCAGATATTTTAAGCAGCTATTTGAAATGATACCGTATTTACATCATCTACCGCGCATTTATCGAAAAGCAAGCTCTTTTAACATCGTCTACGTATAGAGACTGGACGCTATGGTCCAAACAGAATAGAATTTGCAATTTTTTTTGGTGTGCAAGTTTTCGATATAGAAGATGAGTGTCATTTTATATTGAAACTATGCCTGGGCCCTGAGGTTATAAAACATTTTGCCAGAGTCCTAGTCCATTCTCCAGCATCTGATTGGTCAGAATTTGAGCTTGCTCATATTCTTACCACCCATCTACTTGAGAATGTTCTAAGACTTTGGCTCAGAACTTCTATAACCTCGAAGTCAGCTGTTTCTATCATCTGTGTGAGTTTGAAATGCTTAGTTTGATGTAATTGCACCGACTTGTATGCTTGTGTGTTGTAGATACTTATGCTATTTATGGTACTCTATTGATTATATACCTTAATAAATACATGTATATCTGCATACCATGTTTTTTTCTGAATCGACCAGAGCGCCAATTTCACAATGGTTCCGATATAATGACAAAATAGGTTTACAGACAAGTACGTACCCATGCGTCTTTGTTGAATGTTTAACCATTTCCCTGTTCTATGTTTATTCCAAATTTCAATACCTACTTAATATTTCATGAAGAAAATAGTTATAATGAAATATGGAAGGTGGATAATTGTAGCCATGTTAGAATGTAAAGAAACTGATATTTAATGAAAAAGTAGTAAAGTCAAGCAGGCAAAGCCACATACAAGACGCCACTACATGTACCACCAAAACATCGATAGATAAAGCAAGGGACACACAACCACACATACACATGCACATTCAAATTCCGTTAGAAAACAGAACAGACCCTGATCAGACGGCTCGTATAGGAACCGTCTGATTTGGGTCTACTCTGTTTGCAAATGCGTTAAAAAGGCGTTTATATGAAGGAAATGTTTAACACGTCACGTGATAGACCCCTTTAAACGTTTATACAAAAATAGTAGACACAGATGAGACAGCTTCCGTTTGAGCTGTCTGACTAGGGTCCACTCTGTTTGCCTGAAGAATAGCAAGGATCTGATTATACAGTTTCTGAAAAGAAATTTGTTCAGTGACCTTTATACAAATGAATTATTGAATACTTATGAAGTCATGTAGTCTTGTAAAAATATCCACGAGGCAAAAGGTTAGACATAATTTGGCAAACATTTTTATCACATACCAAACATAATAAAAGATCCAATACGAATATATCGGGAACATGGATTACAAATTACATACATAATAAAGATAAACTACAAAGGTATGGCCACACGTTCTATCAATTTGACCGACCCATTTGGTTATAATAACAATTTTTGGCGATGTCAGGTAAAGTTAACTGAATTAGGGACACCCTATATTATTTTTCAAAGACCGTTACAAACACTATAGATCTTGACAAAACACCGCGATCCACTGTATTGCTTGATTATGGTCTACCATGTTTGCAAATAAAGAAATTATCGAGCGATTTTTATTGACATTTTGATGACTTGTGAACATTCCATGAACAGTGCATGTCTGACATTCTTCAGAGGGGAAATCTCTTGATTTTGTCGTGGTACTATGATATACAATGTATCGTCATAATTCAATTCTCAAATACAAATGTGAGACGCATTCACACGGAGTTCGTCTTACTAAAGATCGTTCGACTGAAATTATAGTTCTAACAAACGATGATCACAACTGTAAGTTACTAGAAAGAGCGATAATTTAACTAATCAGAGTACTTTAGAATTCCTCTCAACCGGAATTCTAGCAGAGAAGGTTACTGCTTAATGCAAGGTGAAAGTCATGCAGAAAGCTCCTAGAGGAGCTTTCTGCATGCCTTTCACCCTGCATTAAGTTGTCAGTCACCTATCTCCAGGACCGTCCCCGATACCGATAATTATACTAAATTGAATGTTCGGTTTAGGATTGTTTTACTGTATTAGCGATTTTGTGAATTAGGATTTACGATAATATTTGTCGTATGTTCTCTTGTAAGATGGGCCACATGATTACAAAACTCTAGATGACAGAAATGGTTCTAAATAATACTTTATGTTCTCGAGTCGATCAAATTTACCCACTTTTATTGTTGGTCTTACTAGTGATTCGATATTCCATATATTCCCTGACAAATGAGTACCACATTGTCCTATGTTTCTGAGACTTATGAGACTAACGGCTCTTAATATTACTCTATGTTCACAAAAGGTCAAAGTAATTCTCGTAAACTCTTTTGGGCGCCAAATAAATTTCGACTGCAAAATATTATCATCTGCTTTATATTTCGGAATGTACTTTCCTCCGATTTCTTCTAAAACACAAGATGTAACATACTACCTATTGTGTTGTCTTTAATCATATTGGACATAAAATGTGCGATTTAACCCACTCCATCACAGTCTGTTCTTAGACCCAAACGTTTTGAATAAATCTACTGAAAAGATTTGCTAGTAAACGTAGAGTTGGGCGTCGAACTAATTGCAACAGAATTTCTTTTTCCACTGTGCGATAGACCAACGTAACATAACTATAACGGAAAAGGACAAAATTCTAATGCAATTAGTTAAAGCTTTGAATGTAATTTCAGCTACGTTTACTAGCCTGAGCGCATTTATTAGAATTGTTTTTAATTGTGTAGTTTTGAAACCATTGTAATACATGCAACATTTGCTTCATAGGAGCAAATGCTCTATTTATCACAATGGTTTCAAAAAGTATTAAACCCTGTATTATGTTGAATAAAAAGATGTCTACTTAAACTCCGATCTGGAACATGTTTACTGACTTCCAATACGTTCAAGCTTTTGAGAGACTAATAACCTAATATAAAACATCATGGGTCCTGATGACGCGCCGATCTACTCGGTATCTCACCTGGATCCATACTGTTTGCAAGGGTACTTATCAAATCCTAATTAGAATGTCAAATGCTAAAATACAGACAGTCATTTAATGCTGGGTCTAAACTGTAGGTAGATCTCTCACCCTGTTAAACTGAGAAAAGTCCGAATTGGGTTGCATTTTCAGAATAGCAGTACATGTATATTGATATCGTTAACATTGGCATGCATGGCAATATAGTTTCATGACTTAAGCATATCAACTTTACAGAAATGCTTCCTTATGCTCTAATCATAAAGTTTGATTCTACCAGTTTAGATACGAAGAGGTCTGGCACAGAATTGATTTATAAAACTACAGTGTGGGCAATTAACTCTTTACCTCATGGAAATACGTGTAAGAAATCCGCTGAAGTTTTATAATGGCATTATGAACAAGTGATTTTTTTAGTATTGCAGATTTTTTTAGAATCAGTCCTATATGTATATCATTTCATAAGCAAACATCATAAAGACGGATCGTTTTTGTTCTACTCTGTTTGCTAAGATGTGAAAAGTCGTCTGTGTCAGGTAACGGGTTAATGCAGAATAAGAATACAGAAAATCATTTTTGGAGCTTTCTGCGTTACCTCCATCTTATATGAATTTATAACTTGCCTTAACTCTTTACTCCATGAATGTAAGAAATAATGACGTCATAAATATTGACTAGATTATGTTTATACTGGCACATGGACAAGGAAATTTCTGCAATGGCTTAAACTGTAGAACCATACCTATATTACCTCATAAGCAAACAGAGCAGACCCTAATCAAACATCTCCTGTAGGAGCTATCTGGTCTGGCTCTACTGTGGCTGCAAAGGCACAGAAATGCATATTTATGGAGTAAAGGGTCACGTTCCTAGAATTATACTTCTTTTGAATAGTCTTAGTAGAGAGTTTTTTCTGTACATAACTTTTAACTGTAGAATATTCTACAGCTATCAGACGGTTGGCATGTGAACTCTTTCAGTTCGTCTCACTCCTATTTTGTCTGTTACAATAAGATTCCTATAATATTTATGTTGCTTAATCCATAAACAAAATTTGGATTGTTCTTGTCCCTTGTCTCAAACTTATGATATTGATTTCGCGTTGTTTCCCGATTTTCATATCTCGGGAAGGACATTAGGTAAACATTTAAACACACTTTATTGCCACTTTGCTATTCAAGGTGATATAGATACACGTATGAGACGATACTGTAATAACTATTAGCACAAATGTTCGAGTCAGCCATAAGTTCAAGTTTGCCACAAGTCCGAGTCAGCCAAAACCTTTAACCCTTTACTTAACTCCCGAAATGTGCAATTCTACACCTTTGCAAACAGAATGCAGATCCATCTGTAAAAGTCACCTTTTTAAAACCAGTGTGGTAAACAGAGCATTTGCTCCATAGGAGCAAATGTTCCATTTATCACAATGGTTTCTAAACCACACTGTTTTAAAGTTACCTTTTTGCTGGAAAATACTCCTTTTTCAGTTGATTTATTCAAAGAGGTTGGGTCTGCAAATAGCCTATGCGGGAATGGGTTAAGAAAAAGGACAAAGATTCCAAGCAACACAGAAGCTGAGCAGGGTGTGTGTATGGGGGAGACATAATGCATGGGTCCTCTCGTTTCCTACATTCAAAAGGTGAACCGCTTTCAAAAGTGATGTCTTCCAAACAACGCTTGATATTGTGAAAGTTAAAAGTGTTCCAATGTAGTACGAAGACATAATTGTTTGAAATAAAAAAAGAGAAAGTCATGTTGGAACACTAGTGACACTCGGTTGAAGCAGAGTTTAGACAATTAAAATAACGGCACTCTGTCCGTATAGATGGGCTCTAGATAAAGCTCTGCACGTCGTGAACTCCGCCAATGACGTTGTCGGAGACAGCAAGAGTCGTATCCATTCCACATAATGTGTTATAAATAAATCGTTATAAGTTGCAAATAAGTCGTTGTTAACACCACTATTCCGAAATAATAGCAAAGAAGAATTGAAAACTGTTTAGGCAGGCCACCGCTTAATGCAGAGTCGATATCATGCAGAAAACTCCAAGAGGTATACTGTTTCGGCAGATGAATGTTTAATGCAGGGCAAAAGTCATGTAGCAAGCTCCCATCTCCCATCTCCCATATAGTAGCTTTCTGCAATACGTACACTATCTTTAAGACCAATAATTATATTTGAATCGCTGGGTGAGAGAGGTTTTACTATAGACGTTATCATATTCTTACGTACAGGCTGTCCCAAAAAGAACAAACTGTTCAACTGTTGTTAACCCTGGAACAAATGTGTATTTTAACCAATGTAATCGGACACTTTAAAATGTAAATATGTAGTTTTGTTGATATGTTATTTGTGCATATGTCTGCCAAATATGCATTGGTTTTAAAGATATGAGTATTTTAATGAATGCACCTAAAATCTGCTTTAACATGATATACGTACATCGCATAGTCCATGCCTATATCAAGTTAAATATGGAGTTTTGGATGCTTTCGTTTAAATGCTGATATCTTAAAAACCATTGAATATGTTTAGACAAAATCTAAACAATACATGGCAAAATGTTGTCTTTACTAAGCTACATGTATATACATTTGATTTAAGTTAGCAATATTGACAGAAATGGGATAAATTGCATATCTTAATCCCGGGTTCCGTTTTTTAGACACCCTGTATATCGAGAGACTTCTTCCAAATGTTATGAGCTGGACGTCGCAAAATAACTAAACATTTGCCTCTAGAATGACTTGATTACGCGTTTCTGTCCGTAAAGTCATATTCATAAGCATTGTTTTGATCCCCGAATGGAGCATAGAGTTGCAACTTATTTGTTCATCCCCCGTCTATTATTCCGTTCGTCCTTCTGTCCTCCCGTCACACTTTTATGTCCGAACCTATTAAAAATAAACCAACGAAATATCAGGATGTGAAGGAAAGGATACCGTAACTTACCATTAATATTTTTTTCCTTTCATTTATAACAATGTTTGCTAGTAGTTTTGTTACCCGGACGATTTCACCGGAACTGTTAAACATAAGCTGTTAAAAAAACTTACTGTATTTATATAGCATGACATTTGCAAATGCAGCGTACAACGAAAATATGTTTACATTATTCCATTATTGAAAAATCTCCCTGTGTTATTCTTGTACTTTCTGTTGACTTTCTAAAACGTAATTTTTTTTTATCGAATTCCACTGTGGAATGCATCCTTCCTTTTTTTGTTTTCTTGCGGTTTTTGTCGTCAGCATCTCTTCAAAAATCATAAAAGGTTAGCTCATGAACCTTTGTTAATTCCTATTCTGCTATGAAAAAAAGCAGTATCTAGAGGAATGCAGTAATTATTAAAATATGTCCCCTTTTGCATTTCCGTTATCCGTATCAAAGAATTCGCTTTAAAAAATTGCACTTTCTAAAATCTCATCAACTGCTGGGTAGATTGCAAGGAAGCTGTCAGAAAGCGTCATTGTGCATCAGAGTCAATTTGGTACCATTTTAATAACTTATAAATAGCAGCAGACAGTTTAGATCCTGAGCAAACTGCTCTTTCGGCATTTGCCAACGTTTGTCTGTGTGGATACCTAGAGTAATTCGGGTATCTCACAGCATTTCTTTGACAAAGCTTTTTTCTCAACAATTGTTGGACGGCATTCCGTCACTCGATGACTAGAAATCAATGGAATCAAAAGGCAAAATTTATGTGTATCATGACAAGCTGGAATTGTTTGGATTCATTTCATTATTATCGCATTTTTCCTGCTGACCTTTTTATCTATGGAATGTTTGCTGGAACTTCTGAAAATATAACTTGTGATAGAATTGTTGGCTTATGGAACGAGGTGGATGCGATTGTGGTTGGTTTGGTGTGTTCCAACAGTGATTTTCATGTTTTTTAATTCGAAACGCTACACTTGGGATAATTCTGTGTTGTGGGATTTTTTGGCAGCGGCAGAGTTAAAACCCTGTAAAAATATACATAGTTACCAATAAAGAATAAATTAAATAAAAATATAAACATAGATTAAATAGTAAATAATAAAATAAAGACAAAAATGGCATTCCCGCTCTTTAAAGCCTTTTGCAAATAAAGTAGACCCAGACCAGTTAGCGCCTATATGATTAGGGTCTGCTCTGTTTGCTTATACGTTTCAGATATGATTATCTTGTGTTTGTCATGGCAATAAATGTTCTTATTTATAGCCAGTCTATTTCGAAGAAAACATTTTGAAGTATTATCATAGCCGTCTTGTCGTCGTCATCGTTATAATCGTCATGGTCTTTGCGAAACGTTTGACATTTTTTGATAGGTTTGGCACCAATACAGCTATCCCTATCAAACTTTATACATTTATCCATCATCACAAAGACTACAACCTGGTCAGAGGCCATTACTACGACGTGTCTATTTAAAGAGTTATAGCTCTTTACAAATGTGATTTTCTCGGTAGACGAGTGCTTGCATCCTGATACAACACTCTTGTTTATTTTAACCCTTCGCTTGCTATTCACGTCAATTTATCTAACTGTAAATAGTGAATACCCAGATGAGACAGCTCCTGCAGGAGCTGTCTCATCAGGGTCTGCACTATTTACAAGTTGATTGTGCAACCAGTGCACTCCACCGCAGTGATTGCACAGCGAAATACTTGTACACAGTGAACATGTATGTAATTATACAACAGGGCATGGGTAAAGAAGGAGAGCTGTATTTTAAAATTCAGCAAGAGAAGGGTTAATACATTAATTTATTTCCATAATAGGCAGAAACTTTCATTTATAAATATTTTCCAAATAAAAGGTTAAATGGGGACAGTTTTTGCTCAGAATTCTTTGGGCTAGGTATTCCACGGATATGCCTTTTAACGCTTTTGTGAAAAGATTGGACCCAAAATCAGACGGCTCTTGTCGGAGCCGTGTAAACAGGGCATGCTCTGTTTGCTTATTGAATGATATAAATCTGATTCTACAAATTCTACAAAGTTTTCTGTGTTCATGTTCATCTATGTCATATTCCTCGTGTCATTATTTCTTACATGAATATTCATGGAGTAAAGAAAAACAAACAGGAGCACACATGATTATTGTTTACTTTTATTAGATCAAGAATAATGTCGACAATATACAGGATTTTCAAAACTATGTGACAATTTCAAATAAAAGTCTCTTTGTTTTGTCGGCTATAAACATGGCATCTACTTAATATCAGATCGGTTAAAATGTTTACATATTTTCCATTCGTCCAATCTTTAACTCTTTCGCTGCCAAATATTGTCGTCTGCAAAATTTGTCGTCTATTACAATTTTCGTTCGTTTACTTTACTCCCATTTTATTTCAAAACAATCAACACAGTAACAAACAGTTTGGATCCTGCTGAGACGCCGAGTTACTCGGCGTCTCATCTGGATCCAAACTATTTGCATAGGTACATGTAATCACAGATGCGACATTGGCAGCGAAAAGAGTTAAAAAGACTATGAGCATTGACAAAGTGTCAAACAGTATGGATCTAGATTAGACGCCGTATTACTCTCATCTAGATCTACACTGTTTGCAAATGTCAATTTGCTTAATAGGCAAAGGGTTAACGAAGTTGTGGCAATAAGGTATACTTGAACTACATTGTCTGCTCGTTGGTTCGTTCGTCCGTTTGTCTGTCTTTACTTTTCCTGACACAGCTGGCTGTGTGTTTTGGTAACCGTTTATTCTATAAATAGGCATTTCTACACCTTTGCACACAGAGTAGACCCACATCAGGTCTGATTTGTTTGCTTATGGAGAAATACAGATCTGATTCTACAGCCTCTGCTTCGGAAAAATATATATTGATCTGATTAATATTATGATGTCATTAATTCTTTCATGAATATTCATGACGTAAAGGGTTAAACTTCGTCTGAACGTATACCTTTTTGTATCTGTATTTTGTATATGTTTTGATCAGATGACCAGGTGTAGGTTTTTGGTGGCCAAATATGCTTTAAGTATCGGTCATACATTGTTCAGTTCACCCTTATCCTCCTGAAATACATAACGTTAGTTCGAAATCCCGGTTACTACATTTGTTTAACGTTACAGTAAACCCCCACTATACCGGGATTCTAGGAGAGAAGAATTTAGATACGTTTAGGCAGGTGGCTCCTTATTGCAGGATGAACATTATTTAGCAACTACTTGCCTCTAAGACCGATATTTATTCTACATTTAACCCTTCTCTTGCTGAATTTTTAAATACATTTCTCTTTCTTTACCCATGCCCTGTTGTATGATTACATATATATTCACTGTGTAGAAGTATATCGCTGTACAATCACTCCTGTGGACTGCACTGGTTGCACAATCAACTTGTAAATAGTGCAGACCCCGATGAGACAGCTCCTGCAGGAGCTGTCTTATCTGGGTCTTCACTATTTACAGGTAGGTATATTGACGCGAAAAGCAAGCGAAGGGTTAACGTCCGGTTTATAGGGGTTTTACTGTAGTCCGATGCCCTTGTTTTTATTTCTGGAAGCTGTCGACATAATGGCAATCAGTTTGAATTCCAATGAGCCGTCTATTTACTAGGTGTCTGGTTTGGATTCAAGCTGCTTGTAAGTACACATCAAATGGCGCTTAGCAGGATAAGTCAGATCTGTGGATAAGATACATACACCTGGTTTAGTCGGTCATCTGTTGTAAACGACAAAAGTGGCCACTTCCCTAGAATTGTCGCGTACAGCAGGTTCGATTGTAGTTTGAAAATCTAATTATTTTTTTTTGATATTTTCCGTTAACTGTTTCTTTCTGCAATTAATAGAAACTATTCTAAAGGCAGGGATTGGCTGAGAAATAAGAGATTTTGATATACAGTAAAACCTGTCATAATCGGCAATCAAAAAGAGATCTAAGTATGGGTGTGTAAGGCAGGTGGTAGCTTAATGCAGGTCAAAAGTAATGCAGAAAGAAATTTCTGCATTGCTTTTGTCATGCATTAAACATCCACATGCTTTTAACATTTCCATGTTCAATAAATGAATGGCCGTTTAAGAAAGGTTCTAATGCGTCTAGTTTACAGGGTCAATCTTTTTTTACATAATAGAATCTGACTGAATAAGAACAAATATTTTTTATTTTATTTTGTGTTGTGAAGTAAAGTCAATGATAACCTTATAGATGGGTTAACTATTCAGAATTTAAATATAATTTCTTTTTCTTTATTTACAAACAATTTCCATTAAATATATAATTGCCAATATATTATCTGTGCTAGTATGCCTCTACAACCTAATACGTTTACTAACACAAAATATATACCAGTCTCAACATAAGACCGATTCATCTGCAAAAGAGTTGATGCGAGGACCACTTATTTCGTTCATACGATTGAATTCATTGATGTCATACAGTTTCAAATATGACCGGGTGCGAAAGATGACTAATTGGTAGCTCTAATTTTACATGTTTTACATCTGTCAAAAAACCGATTTAAACATAACCGATGACCATTTCTACATGACTATGGCATTCTAAAAATAGTATACATATATCTTCAAAAATATCTACCTCAATAGCAGTACCTGTATTTACACAATACATTAAAACCTCTCTATAACGGCCACTAAATTCTGTTAATTAGTTGGTATTTAGGACAGGTGGCTGCTTAAAGCAAGGTGACAGTAAAGCAGAACGCTCCTATAGGGGCGTTCTGTTTTACTTTCACCTTGCTTTAAGCAGCCACATGCCTTTAACACAAAATACTTGGTGTAATTTAGTGGCCGTTATAGAGAGGTTTTACTGTACATACATAGCATTATATGATCTGATAACCAGAGCTAGCCTCTGCTAATCCGGACATGTTAGTTGTATATGTTAACCCATTCCCTCATAGGCTAATTTTAGACCAAACCTCTTTGAATAAACTTGCTGAAAAGGAATATTTACTAGAAAAAAAGAAACTTTTAGAATTGTGAAGTTTTGAACATTATGTCAGTTCTACATAGGAACATCACTCTTGGTAGAGATCACATTGGGGAGTTTGTCGCTTTCAAGGTAGACAATGACGTTGAATGTGGCAAATTTATTCAATAAAGTATATCCACGGAACGTATAAGCATGCTTAATTATTATTTATAACACATTACATTTGATTATAGAATGTTAGACTTTATAATTATCTACATATCAATATTTTGCTCTTTAATAGTTGCCGCGGTCATTTTTCAAGAGCGGTAAAATCTGGCGGGGAAACTAACTGGTGGTTCAGACTAGCTGGCCGAAATACAACCAGACAAAAATTGATATGCAGCAAAATATTCATATGCATACCATCAAAAAACTTTAAATCCATTTCTTGCGGTAAAAAAGTATTTGAGAATGCTTATGTGTCTCGTGAACGTAATTGTCCAATATCAAACTGATGTTTGCAGTTTATTCCGTGACTATATAATATATAATACATTGCATCTTTGGTACATTCCAATTAATAAAATATTTAACATGGAAACAAAAGAGGTAAGCAATGTTCAAATATCAATATTCACCACACTGTGTTATTTAACCCTTTACTCCATAAATATTCATGTAAGAAATAATTTTAAATTTCATCATTAATATCATTAAGCTGAATTATTATAATGGCATATGAACAATTTTGGCCACGGAAGAAACTGTAGAATCATGTCTACACATGTATTATTTTTTTACATTAGGCAAACAAAGCAGGAGACGTCTGATCATGGTCTATTTTGTTTGCAAAGACATTTACAGGCGTCCATATGGGGTAAAGGGTTAACCCAGTTACAATGAAGATTACAAGCAGATAATTGTGTAGTTGCCTTATCATGCTAAGCGTGATCTGACTCGCACTTGCAAGCAGCTTGGGTCCAGATGAGACGCCGAGTAGCTCGGCGTCTCATCAGGAGCCAAGCTGTTTGACACTCTGTCAACAGTTTCTCAAACGCTTCTACGAATCAGAAGTTATATGTTTATAATGGTGCTAACTTCGTCTCTATCAAGTAAATATGTATAAACCAGCATCCATATTCTAGAATAGTCAACTACGTTATGGGTCCCAATTATATGGTGTTTGTGACGAGGAATAGTGTATGTAAAAGTAAAATGTGTGGATGGGGAATGTCCTTGTACATGTGTCCCCCGCCCATGTTTATAAAACCTCGGGTGAATGTACTCCGAGTTCGGGCGTACAGCTGTAATATATTAATATAATCATTTGGTTTGATGCATATACATGGGTGACGGAAGCTCAGCAGCGCAACTTATTTTTTCCGTTTGTTCAAGGGTTTTTGAAGTTCAGCTGTGAACTAAAGTTGATTTTTCAAGATAACAAGTTCACTGATACTACGTAGATTTTAGACGAGGTGGACATGGGTTTGTCAAGATAATAAGTGTACTTCTTACTACAGTTGACTAGTTTTTATACAACTTGATAAGAAACAACACAGTAACGCTATTGGGCTTACAGTGGAGCAGATCAAGGTACATGTGTATATTTCATGGCGCCCAAAAAGTAACAAACAGAAACTATTATGCAGTTCAATTCATCTACTTCCTCGCTTGTCTTAATTGCACAATGACCGATCCCAATCCAAGAAGATTCCATGGTTCCATTTTAATATACATATATTACAGGCGTGTCATGGCTCGCTCGAGCTGTTCCATGTCCAGTCTCAATGTTGTGGTCATGGTCTGGATCACCTTCCTGTCGTTCAACACTACCACAGAATTCGTGTAGGGATCATAGCGGACCTCACACGGTCTTGTGATGGTAAGGGCGTACTCTCTATATGTGAAGAAAATATTGTCAATACATTGTATGATAGCATACACTGAACCAGTATGCAACAAAAACAAATATTAAAGGAACATTTATCAATCCAAACAAAATTCTTTGATACACAAGCTGAAAACTTTAAACCCCAGCTTTAAACAATTAAGAGACGGGAAGAAATACCAACTTTGGAAAGTGTAGCAGGTAAGACTTCTTACACGCAATGTAATACAATCATAACTCATTTTTTCTTAAAATGTAGACTCCCACAGCAAAGCGCAAACAAGTGTGCATATACAAACATACAATGTCTGATAATCATGTCAATTGGTCACGAGATCATATATTGACACGTGACTAAGTAACATTGGCATGTCAGTCGGCCATGAGGTGAGATTTTGACATGATTAAGTGACACTAAATTTTAGCCGGTCAGGAGGTCATTTTTGTGTTTTGATTCATAGAGTAAGTATAAAAATGTCCATTGTTAGTGATAGTTCCACATCACGCTACTGAAGATACATAGTCTTTGGGACGTGGCATAATGTTTAAGTTGTGTCTTTGACAAACGATGGTTAAAGTAAAGTAGTGTTTTATTACATGTACACTATATTTCATTAATCAGATACGAATTAACATTTAACTATTATTATTCAATAATGATATATAAAATACTATTCGACAATCTGGCATTTATTAAAGAAAAGAAAGATGTTTAATTATAGAATGGTAGAAGACGACATTGTTTTCTGACGAAAGTAACTTAGTGTTAAAAAGGTTGTGGGTACTTGAGCTTTAACTCTTTCGGTCACAAATAAAGTTCAGGTTACCCTCTGCTTTTTCTTTCAAAGTAGCGTTTTCTACAGTGTCAAACAAGTTTGATCCTGACGAGACGCCGAGTTACTCAGTGTCTCCTCTGGATCCAAACTGTTTGAAAATGTTATTACTTCATCGCCTATGGCAGTTTAATTAACCCTTTACCTGATAGAAGCGGGCGGCTTTTAGCGTGTTTGATTTATTCCTCCGCTGAAGAAAATAGTTCAAATTCATACATTCATGAACATATTGCATAATAAATATTTTCTATATCCTAGTAGGTGGTAGCTTAAAGCAGGCTGAAAGTAAAGCAGAATGCGACTTAAGGCGCATTCTGCTTTACTTTCAACCTGCTTTAAGTGGTCATATGTCTTCAAAACTAGAAACAGGCTATTGGGTAAAGGGTTAAGAGTTAAAATACCTCATTTGCTTCATCATGCTTTCGAAGGACTCGGCTACGAAGTAAAGTGGCTGAAGATCATCGTCAGTGTAAGCCTGTAACGCGGTCTTCACTGGGTCAAACGTGCGCTTCTCCGGCCTGTCCGACACCGCGTGCTCTAGCTCCCCATATGAGGAGAGGATGCCCGCTCCGTAGGCTTTGACCTCGCCCCTCTGCTTACAGAGGCCGAACTCTACCGTAAACCAGTACAACTGAAAGGGACAAACGAAGGTAGAAATAGACAGGTACATTATTTCCCTGATTGTAGTAACAGTCTGTTTAAATAAGTAATGGCATTAACGATATACCTTTTATATATTTACAAACAGGACATATACAAGTCCTGCAGTGTTGTCTGCCCGAGTCTGTTCTATTTGCTCATGAAATAATATAGATCTGATTCTACAGTTTCTGCAATGGTAAAAACATGATCTTGTTTATAATCACATTATAAAATTTCATCCGATAAATATGCATTATTTCGTACTTTAGTATGCATTAGGTAGCCATTCCCTTTCATACAGACGCTTTTACCACGTCTTTGCAAACAGAGAAGACACAGATCAAACGGCTTCTATAGGAGCCGTCTGACCAGGGTCTGTTGTGATTTGCTTGTGAAATGATACTAAATATGTTTTTACAGTTTCTGCTAAAACCAAAAATATTCACGTGACCATTATGTATTTTAACATAAACCTTCAATGAATAAATATTCATGATGTCATTAAACCTTTCTATAACGGACACTAAGTTACATAAAATATTTTGTGTTAAAGGCAGATGGCTGCTTAAAGCAAGGTTAAAGTAAAACAGAACGCTGCTATAGGAGCGTTCTGTTTTACTTTCACCTTGCTTTAAGCAACCACCTGCCCTAAATACAAACCAATTTACACAATTTAGTGGCCGTTATAGAGAGGTTTTACTGTATTTCTTACATGAATATCCAGGTAAAGGGTTTAAATGGTTGAACTTACTGTTGCAAACTTTTCAATGTCGGAGTCGGAGGCCCCCAGAGAGGACAGGCCGAGGTTCTGTGAGAACCCTGCAAATACTGGATTGGCCAGCATCGGCACGTGACCTAGCAGTTCGTGGATACAATCTCTGTAAAAATAAAAAGTAAAAAAAAGTCTAGTACACGGAATTTGTTTCAGTAGACATGCCAGATCAGGCTTCGATGTTATAAAACGTTTAGTTCGTGTCTCAAGTTCATTCGCAAGTATTTGACTTGTCAGAGTTTGAGTAAACTCAAAATCTGACCGATCAGAAAAACTAAAACATCTGACCAATCCGATACTTTAGGTTGAACATAGACTCAAGCAAAACCCTTATAGCCTCGGGCCTGATTTCGCCAAAACATTGTCGGAGTCTAAACGTATGTATTCTCAAACATGTTTTCCCCTGCATCTACCATCTGCAAGTTCGGAAGAAGCCGGGAACTGTGAATATATGTTTGAAAAAATGTTCGAGTCTCTCAACGGAATATAAACCAAGATTTACTGCAAAACTTTCAATCCACAATGTGGTTAGCCGTTTCACCACCGAAGTTGCCGGAATGGACGAGTCGCCGAGTAACTCGACCTTTCGCCAGGATCCTGTTTGAAATATCACTAACGTTTTAGAAAGTCCCATTTTGAAAATACATATAACAGCTGACCACATTGTTCGCAGACCTAACTTATAAAACACTAGAACTAACCCTTTAACTGCTGCCTTTTTAGAAACTATTGACCGAGTGCCAAGCAGCTTGGATTTTAATGAAATGCCAAGTTACTCGGCGTCTCACCTGGATCCAAGCTGCTGTAATTGCATCCACGCTGTTTGTAACTGCAAGGCAGGTCACGCTTAGTAAGATAAGGGTTCGAATAGGTAAATCGTGTATTATCTGTCCAATTTACAAAAGTGAGGAATTCAATATTTCAGTGCATACTGATTTAACCATTTACTCCATAAATACGCCTTCTATCACCTTTTCAAACAGAGGAGATCTTACACAGACAGCCCCTCTGTTTCTTTATGAAATAATGCAGATCGTATTCAACAGTTTTTGCAATGGCCAGTGTGCGTATACCATTATAAAATTCCGCCAATAAATATTCTTCATATTCATTATTTCTTCCATGAATATTCCTGGGGTAAAAGTTTTACCAATAAATTGGATTCTGACAGAAAATGAAAACTAGATGAACATTATTTTAAGACCCCCTCGTAGTTGACAATATTGATCCTATGTAGATCTATAACTACATAAAGTTTTCATTAATCATATTTTTGTTGATAAGCAGGGAACGTACATGGAAGTTTTTTGTCTTATCATTTTTATTAAAGGAGTTGATTAAGATAATGTGAGACGAGGGTCAGAAACGCAATAGTTTTTATGTCGTCGCCTTTAGTTTCGAATAAACATGTACCAATACAATGACATCAGTGGTCTCGCTAATAAAAACTATAAGAAGAAGAATAAATCAGGATTTTTAAAAATGGTGGTAGGTTAATGCAAGTCTTGTAGGAGTTTTCTGTATTATTTTTGTCCTGCTCTTAATGAACCCTGTATTGATAAACTATGTAGTCGTTACAGGCAGGTTCTACAACATATTGAATAAACAAAAACATTATTGCAAAAATATAACTACAAATAAACTCACGGTTCGGGTGAATGGTCCGGCTTTGACGGGTGTCGAACATACTGCGTGCACTGGAAAACCCGGAAGGCCAGACTTGCAAGAAAATCCCTGGCCGACAGAAGCCCCGCCACTGGCCTCAGCTGGAACCCGGTCTTGCCTGTGAATATCAAGATTAAATAATACAAATACCACAATAGACTTGTTCATACTTTGTAAACTTTCCCTCCGATGTCATCAAGGTCTAGTCAAGGTCTTTGTTTGCTCATGGAATTACGAGTACTTGTATATACATGTATATTTTATTCTAGAGTATCTGCCATAAGGCATTCTAAAATAGTCTTATTAATATTCATGATCTTATTATTTCCAACACGAATATTCATCACTGAAAAATAAAATGACATACGTTTAAGGAAGTTTGAAACATCTTCAAGCTGTGGAATACTATTGGCGGAGTAGCCACACTCTTTCTCCAGGGATCTGAACGCCTCCAGGTACTCCCGGCAAGCATGTTTAGGGGTCAGCAGGGTCAAAGCGCGGTAAACGTGGCCCCTGAAAACATTACAAAATAAGGTATCCAATTCACCATTCAATCGGATTATTTTGGAAAATAGTAATATTCATCAAACAGCATCGATTGTCCCGGTTATACCCGGTTGGGTTATCTCTGGGATTTCTGCGAAAATCACCTCGGAAAAATACGATAGCCGCCGACACACATGATTAGCGTCTAGAAATTTTGTATTACGTGTTACACGAATGAAAAATGTTCGATTATTGATAAGATATTTGAAAATATTGCACAGACTGACACGAATGAACGATGTGTATATTAATTATCAATTAGGAAGTTGTGTTTTAAACAGAAACACATGTATCCCCAAATCACATGGCCATTTAGTTAGTATGTAGAGTAGCAGTTAAGGAAGAAATAAAGTATTAAATTTAATTTATATTTTAACATTTAACATGCTGACCTTTGACCCAAATACATGAAATATGCATGCCTAAAATATGCACTCTGCATGTCATTGGCTGAAAGCGAACATTTTTGCCAAGTGCTATTAAGATTGTTCAGTGGTGGTAAGGGATATGGCACATTATTCAGTTTAAGGTTAAGTAGTTTGACCTTGATTTGTGACCTTGACCTTTGATCTACATGTAATAAATTATCTGTGCACAACACTGCTTTAAGGTGAGCATTTGTCCGAAATACTATTTAAATCCGTCAATGGATGTGGTATGGGGTGGACACTAATTTTGAGGCTTGACCGTTAACCTACGGATCTGAAACATGCATTCTGCAGACTTAATGTGAACATTTGTGTCAATTATCAGTTTATTCCTTTAAAGGGTTTAAGAGATATGAAGAGGACAAGAATTTTGAGGCGTATTAGTTTTACCATGATTTGTGACCTTAACCTTTGATCAACGTATGTACATCCTTGGTTTAAGGTGAACATGTGTGCCAAATACTATTGCAATCTTCAACAGACAGACAGACAACACGGATATACCGATTTGTCTCCAGATTACATATAGGAGAAAACGCTACATAAAGCACAATGCCATATTGTTGTACAAGTAAACGAGTCTATGACGTAACAGAAGCTACATAATTATGAACCATTCAATATATTACATAATAATTTACCTGCTATAGGCTTTTTAACTTTTGCGAGCGAGTAAGACTCAGATCAAACAGTTCCTAACTGATCAATGTATGTTCTGTTAACTTATAAAATAATACAGATATGATTCACAAGTTTCTTAAATTGCTAAATATTCCTTGTGTATATAATGATATTATAAAAATCAGTTAATTAATATTAAGTCATGATTTATTGCATGTATATTTATCATATCGGATAAAGAGTTAATCTATTTCCAACAATTGCAACAGTGGTCCGTGTTAGGAACCTTTTTCTCATGGAACTGACCATATAATAAATCCTAATTTGCAGAATTAAATCGAATTTCAAATCTTAAATCTAAATAACAAATGTTAATTGCTGTTCTAAATATTGATTCTCTTTAATTAAACGTTATGAAGATTGTTTGATACCGATTATATCAAATTATCTGGAAAACGGAGAAAAAATACCAATTTATTTTGAGGATTCCTCTCATGAAGAATATTAAAATACAAACAACGGATTCAGATGATCAGGGTTCAAATTGTGTGATATTTTTATTGCACATTTGAAAATAAACTGAACATACATTTAAACCACCTATGTATAGCGGCTGCTTAATGAATATAAATTGTTGTCTTTAACCCTTTCCCTGTTCTATGTTTATTTCATGAACAAAATAGTTATGATGAAATATGTTAGGCGGAACACTGTAGATAATTTAGACACGAAAGAAACAGATCTATAAAATTCTATTATCAAACAGAGCAGACCCCCTATTGGAGCCGTCTGATCTGGGTCTACTCTGTTTGCAAATGCGTGAAAACACGTTTATATGAGGAAAATTGTAAAAAAAACAACAGTCGGTTGCTTAATCCGGGACGAAAGTTATGCAGAAAAACTTCTTGTAGGGGCTGCACGACTTTCGTCCTGGATTAAGCACTTGTGGTTTAACCCTTGCTGTGCAGTACACGAGTCACGAATGTCCTTTGCAAACATTGTACAGTAAAACCCCTCTAAACCGGACGTTAAATTTTGTATAAATATCGGTCTTGGAGACAGGTGGCGGCTTCATGCAGGGTGAAAGTCATGCAGAAAGCTCCTAGAGGAGCTTTCTGCATGACTTTCACCCTGCATGAAGCAGACACCTGCCTGAAAGTATCTAAATTCTTCTCTACTAGAATTCCGGTTTAGAGGGGTTTTACTGTATACATATACGAGAGGGCTCCTAGTGGAGCACTCTCATCAGGTCTGCACTGTTTGTCATGTTACACTTTAAAAAATCCCTAAAGTTTGGAATAGTCCATTTCAAAATAATACAGCGTTGGAAAGGTTAAATACCTAGAATTGTGTATCTTTTAGGTGTTCGCTTTGGGGAGATTTTACTGATCTTATGATTCGAAAAAGAACTCTATGAGCATTTGTCGATATTGCTCAGCACCCTAAAGGTTATGAAAAGGAGTTTTACGAAGTATATGCCTTGTGTCCCCTAAAAAGGGCATCCAGGTAGATAGTGAATACCCAGATCAAAGAGCTTCGTCAATGAAAAAGCGCCCCGATCTTACTAATTTTCTCGACAATGTTTTTCCAGAAGTCACATCGGCAAAATAATTATTTCAAAAACATCCCTTAAATGAAAAGTAGATTCAAACAAATTTGTTATTTGAATGGTTTCACTTAGAAAATGAGGCTAAACCCATTCAATGCTGAACTTTCAAATGGACTATTCCAAATTTCAATTATGCCAAGCTAATCGTTCAAATATTCTGGGATTTTTTTAAAGAAAAGAGTAACATGTAGGAACTCTCTCATCTGGGTGTACACTGTTGGTAAAGGGCATTAGTGACTCTCTTCTAGCACTGAAAGAGTAACATAATTATGGTTAATGAAAGTCCCATTTGGAGACTGTACATATTTTGTGGAAAAATTCTAACCATGCTTTGACTTCAGCCTCCGTATAATTTGCCCTCGGAATCTGTTGGCCACTGAAAATAAAACCAAACTTCATTAAAAAGCTCCACACAAGCTAGCGAGTACAACTAGTCATTTACGTTATATTAACACCTTTTAAAACCTTTGCAAAAAGAGTAGACCAAAATCAGAGGGCTCCTGTAAGAGCTTCTGAACAGGGTCTGTTCTGTTTGCTTACGATGTAACATCTATTTTCACAATTTCTACCATTGTAAAAAGTCTATTGTTCATGATGCAATTAACAAGATAATTCATTAATATTAAATTATTAATCCATTATTTCTGCAGTAGCTTGATGTCTCACCAGGGCCCAAACTGATCGTTACTGTGGTAACATTTTTCAAAGAAAGGAGGAGAAAATTAAACAAATGAAAATTGTAGTAGATGACAATTTCGTTTTGCAAATGACAATGACTTAAACATAGTCTGGTACTTATTAATGATATGTGAAGGTTAATTTTTTAGCCTTTGCTATTTCGACTATTTCTTTCTATCCTGGTACATACTAGCGGTATGTAAAGGATATATTAGCTATATCTGATATTTCTGCTATTTTTACTAACCTAGTAGTTATTAACGGTTTGTAAATAACTTCTGAAAGTAGGAGATCCTTCGAAAACAAAAGCAGCAATGCAAAAAGAGGAAATCGCAGACTCGATTTTATTGAGTCTGTTCATGAGTAGTAATTAAAGGTGCAACAATACTTACGCTCCCTAGCACCGGCTTAAGCACTATTCATTTTTCATAACTAAAAGCATTGAAACTAATGACCTCTAAGGACCAGAAAATATAACGACACTGAGGATGAAGTACAACGACTTTTTACGGCCGCCACACAAGCGCTTAACATCTGCTGTTGTGAAGTACATAAATTCTGAAAGTCTATTACGGCTATTTCTGACTAACCTGTTTCTTACCAATATGCTAACAGTACAAGTATTTTTAGGCTATTTCGGCTATTTATTTTTAGCCTGGTACTTACTAACGATATGTAAAGGCTATTTCGGCTATTTCTTTGCGCCGTCTGCGGTATTCTTTGTCCGTAAAACCCTGGAAGTAATCAAGAAACAACATAAAACTTATTCAAAATGAGTAAACTGTACATTTTCTCAGTTTTACAATTGAACAAGGAAATCAACATTATCCTGTTTAGTGTGACATAACTTGCATTTGCAAACAGCTTGGATCCAGATGGCAATCCGTGTAATTGGACGTCTCATCAGGAGACAAGCCGGTCAATAGTGCTTAACCTTTAGCCTGCTGAGCAAATTATTTTTATAGAATTGTTCACCTACAAAAAATTCAAAATCCAACCTATAATCAGTTTGTCTGCTAAAAGTGCAACTAGGATGTCAAACAGTTTGGATCCTGATGAGACGCCGAGTTACTCGGCGTCTCATCTGGATCCAAACTGTTTGCATAGGTATTAACTCATCCGCACATAGCAGGCTAAAGGTTAAACGAAAACTAAGTAAGTATAATTTGCTTCAGTTTAGAGTTTGAGTATATGTCAGTTTATACAGCAGAACCAGGGTTAACCCTTTACCTGATTAATATTTATGTTAGAAATAATGACTGTATTATTTACATTGTAGCTGAAATTTTAGACGGCATTACGAACAAGGGTGTTTAAGAACATGGTAAAATCTGTAGATAATCACATCTATATCATTTCAAATGCAAACAGACCATACCCCGATCAGAGGGCTCCTACAGGAGTAATCTGATCAGGATCTACTCTTTTTGCAAGAACGTCAAAAGGCGTTTTGTATCAGAAAAAAGTTTAACGGTAATGGTGATCAAATGGTGATAATGACGTTGGCGAATAGGACGGCGATGATGGAGATGAAAGAACAACACTTCAAGAGATCCTCTGTGGCTGGATCGTATTGTGTTTTTTTATTCTATGAGAGTAGAGTTCAGTACAAACTATCTAATGCAACAAGCAAAACTAGGTATAATTCTAGGTCATAGAGGCATGTCGTAGCTTAATGCAATAAGAAAGTTATGCAGAAAGCTCCTATGCAGAAAGCTCCACTAAGGAAGCACTTGCTTTTATAGACATATGCAGTCATTCTCAAAGTGGTCGCTAAAGAGAGGATTTTCTGTAGCTGGTTTGTTCTGTCTTATAGTGCATGCGTTTATGGGAAATTAATTCCGAAGCATACCCTGCTTTCAACCTTTAGATCGTTAATTGGAGCAATTATTCTCCCTTTTTCGTTTATAGAGGTCGCACATGACGAGTGATTGATTCCATTGGCTTCAAAGACATATCACACTGAATAATTAATGAGGCGTCTTTCTGTTAAAAGTCATTTAATTACGAGCAGACTATCATCGTTTAGCTTTAACCGCTGGTTGGACCTCCATCCTAATTGCGCATTTGTCACTATATTCCCGAGACTTCTCCCCCTGATAGAAGCACTGTAACCATTAGTGTGTTAGGCTGGAATTCGCGATAACCTTTATAAACAGTCTAGATCCAGATGAGACGCCGGTGTGTAAAGTCGCCGTATCATGTGGAACAAAACTGTCATTTAAACTTAAGCTTTGTGAAGAAAAAGAATATTGGTATTAAGAAAAGCATTTCAATAAATAAACAATTTACTTATTAAACATTCAGCAATCTGAATTTATGATGACATTTGCAAACAGTTTGGATCCAGATGAGACACCGATAATCGGCGTCTCATCAGGATCCAAACTATCTTTTACTATATTAATGTTTCTGGCAAGAGATATCTTAGCATGTATGTAGACGACATCATTGGCGGTCCAGAAATGTTTAGCGTGCTAAAGGCAAAGTGAAGCACTTATAGAGAAGACAGTGTCATCTGAATACATTGATAGAACGCATTTGCATTGTATACAGTGACCAAAATAGTTTCCATTGGCGTCAGCACGCGAACAGCGACTCGCTAATGCGAACACTTAACCTCGTTTATTCGAATATTAACCTCGTTCATTCGAACATTCAAATAAGTATTAGTATAGGTCTTTGAGACAGATCACAGCTAAATGTAGAATGGAAATTATGCAGAACACTCCTCTAGGAGCGGTCTGTGCGACTTCGCCCTGTATTTAAAAGTATCTTCATCAAATAAGTTTACAATAAGTCTTCTTCACTAAACTAAAAGTTCGAAATAGCGAGGTTATACTGTACACAGTAATGTCCCAGCCAAAAAGGTTTCTAAAGGTTTGTGTCATTAGAAGCTATCTAAATGATCTTTCCAGGAGTGGTGAGAAAAAGAACACTGCAGTCATTAGAAATTGAATCTTCGCGGAGTCCTGATACTTAAGAATGAGGTGCAAGGTGTTTAATTGCTGACAACCTGGCGCTTTGGTTTGGGTGGAAATGTAATGTTTGTCTAAATTTCATAACTTTTCTAAATACCTGCAAATTATCCAACTTACCGGATGGTCACAATCGAGTTCCGGTTCAAATTTCGTCACCACGTGCGTGCAGTTATCAAGTTCCGATATATGGCGTGGGAACCAAATCTCTAAAATATGACAACAATGAAATACTAGATCTACATCCATATGACGTTAAGGTATATGACTAATAATAAAATCGACACATTCCCGAAACAGTCGGTAAAATATTCTTGGCCGCCGGCAATACGTCAATGCAATAAGCCAATACGCATTACCCCCACAATCAAACTGATCCCGACATTTTCCGGAATAGCAGAGCAAATTTGTGAGACGTGTACTCCAAAGGGCATGTCAACCCTTAACCCATTACATCATAAGGCTATTTTTAGATACAACCTCTTTCAATAAATCTACCGAAAATGAGCATTAACTAGAGAAAATGACAAAAATAGAATTAATTAGTTTGAAACCATTGTGATAAATATAGCATTTGCTCCTATAGGAGCAAATGCTTTATTTATCACAATGGTTTCACAAAGTGACTTTTACAGAGTCGTCAAAAGTCGTCAATATAAGGGAATGGGTTAACTCCATAGAGACGCCTTTGCAAGCAGAGTACACCCAGCTGCTTGTGGAATTATACACAGAGGTCCAGATAAGATGCGTCAATTTAAACATTTTCACAGTGGTCACAATATAGTGTTTGGTGGAGAAATGACGATTTTAGTATTTGAGTACGCACCTTTATCTGTAGCTCTGTTAATACACGCAACAGTTCTTGTGTTTATAGGTCATTAATAAAGAGTTAGCAGAAAGCTCGGTTTGAAAGTGAGCTTTGTAGTATGTATACACATTTAAATAATTGGCAAAAAATAGAACCCGCCTCAATACCGCACTCATATACTTATTATTTTTTACGCTAAGCTTCCAAACTGATTGACATTCGATCGCTAGTTTCTCAAAAGTTAGAAGAAATCGCAAAATATTGCAGAAGAACAGAGTTCCTGAAAGCAGACACAGTTGCCAACGAGACAGCATTACCGTGTCAGGTGTGTTTTATAACCAACCACTTTCCTTGGGATGTTTGAAAGTGTAAACGATTTTCTATGACAATGGCACTTGTATATTGATTATATATATTCTTGTATACAATTCAGTAAAATGTGCTATACTATGGTAAGTACAGTATTTAATTGTACTTTTTAGCATTTTATTAACGATGAAAGGAAAGAATATACGATTAATTTCGTGTGCTGTATGTATTTTCTGGCTTTAAAGACATAGGAGCAACTATACTACTCAAAATTTGATCAGGGTCAAGATTTATCCTGTATGCAATTTATACTAGGTATGGTTTAGGATTGTGTTAATCATTTTTAATTTATTTTCACTATGTTAACAAGTAACCACTGTGTATACACTTTATTTACATGTATGTACTGACTACAGTAAAACTTTTATGATATATTTCTTCAATCAGTAAAACTTGTAAGATTATATCCTTGACCCTTGTCAAATTTTGAGTAGTATATAAGTAGGTCGTTATTGCCTCTGTCATAATTCACAGTGGCAAAGGCAGTTGGTAGCTTAATGCAGGACGAAAGGAGCTTTCTGTATAACTTTCGTCCTGCATTAACCAACCACCTGCTTATGAAGACAGCCATGGTCGCATTAGAGGGGTTTTACTGTAGCATATAAGTAGGTCGTTATTGCCTCTGTGAATGTAAAAAGAGGAACTTAGATAAGTAGACAGCATATATCCTTATCACATTACGCACTGGAATGCGTAGTCCACATTGCAGGCACTGGTAGAAAGAGACTATATTAACTAAGTACTCTCGTCATCTTATAGATGGGACAAATGCAAACTTTGTAGACCACGATCAGAGAGTTCCTGAAGGAGACTACACTATCAGCTATAGCAATCAATGTTAAAGGTTTTCAACCGTATATACATGCCTTTTGCAGTGACCCCTAACTTGAAAAAGGAATTGCTTCCTAAATGTGTACGAGTTTACTGTGCATATTACTTATGGAAGTAAATGGGTTCAATTGTCCTCTACTACATGTTGTATTTCACACGGAGCAGACCTTGATCAGACGCCTTGTCCTCTACTATTTCAAACAGGGAAGACCCTGATCAGACACCTTGTCCTTTAATATTTCCAAACGAACGGGGTTCACCTTGTACATACGAGGTACATGGTGTACATGTTGTACAGCTATTACTCCTTTATTTCAGCCATGCGTAGCTCTAAGTAAACCTCGTATAATAAATCTGAGAGACAGTGTTTACTGGTGGCATTTTTTGTCTGGCGTCTAGATCTACTTTGCATCAAACGAAGTTTGTTGGTTTCCTTCACGTTATATCTGCATATGCTAACAAAATTTGCATCGCATTTAGTTCAAACACTGCGGTGATTTTTCAATGTAGATCTAATCTGCAGATTAATGCGCTCGGCGCCAAATTTCTAGTTGTCGTCTGCAATCGAAGTTTGTTAAATCATTCGCTAAAATAAGGAATGAGATAAATAAAAGCAAATATATAGAATTAGAGATTGAGACAACAAGTGAAATCCCTGATCAGACACCGCCTTGAAAAGGCGGCGTCTGATCTGGGACTGCACTATTTGTCGTGGTGAATTTATGCGACATTGGCGATGGAAGGATTAATGCTCGAGGCAATTTGCGTCTATAAAGGTCATATGGTTTATATGGCCGTGGTGAGAAAGACTCGTGTGTTCTTTTTGCACCGAGGTGCACGCTGAAGAATATTGGAATGGCTATTCTTGCTTCATCAGAAATAGATAAAGCACTTTTATTAATCACAGAGATGGGTTAAACTCGCTCTTTATATAGCATCCCATATACAGTAACGTCTGTCTTAAGCGCCCATAAAAAGAGGTTTAATAATACGACTGTAAATGAAGGAGGTAGCTTAATGCAGGTCAAAAGTAATGTAGAAAACAATTATAGGAGCCTTCTGCATTATCTCTGCCCTGCATTAAGCAACCACCTGCATTTCAAGATTTCTGTGTTCAATCAATGCATGGTTGCTGAACCCATTCTCTCCTACTGATGCAGTTTGCGCCTCTTTAAAACTCATTTATTGAAACTATAGTGATAAATAAAGCATTTGCCCCAAAGGAGCAAATGCTCTATTTATCACAATGGTTTCAAAACTACAAAACTCCTCTAAAAGTCTCCTTTTCTATAGTTAATGCGCCTTTTCGGTAGATTAATTAAAAAAGGTTGGGCCTAAAATGGTCTAGGAGGGGGATTGGTTAAGACAGGTTCTACTGTAAATATATAACCCTTTGAATGTTGATTTTCAAAGTGGAACTGTCCATCACTGTTTAATGATAGCGTAAATTTAGTCTGAAAGGATATAATTTGTGAACGGCTTTTGAATTACAAATAGGGCAGACCCTGATCAGATGGATCCTCTAGTAGCTCTCTGATATGGATCAACACTGTTTACAAATGCAATTGCACTTGTTCCCCGCATTCAAAGGAACAATTATCGAAACAGTTCACGTTAAAACCATATTAGACTGTTGTAAAATTTGACACGTTTGACTCGAGGAATGGTGAAATATGAGTGCCATTGAAATATTATAAATATTATATTATATATTTACAAAAGGAATAGTTAACTATGAGCGGCATTGGTGTATTGTGGAAAAAACTTTACACAAGGAATGGTGAGTGCCATTTAAATATGGTGAAAAATAAATTACTCAAGGAATGGTGAAATACGACTGCCTTTAAAGTATAAAAACACAGTTTCTCAAGGAATGGTGAAATATGAGTGCCATTGAATATTGTGCAAAAAAACCCACATTTTTACTGGATCCATCACGTACTTTTAAATCAGTTTATGGAGTTTTGAGCTGTGAGACAGTGGTCAGTTTCTACCGATCTTAGTATATGTACAGTAAAACCTCTCTAAATTGTGTTAATTAGGCCTACTCTATTGGTATTTAGGGCAGGCTTAAAGCAAGGCTCCTATAGGAGCGTTCTGTCTTACCTTTCACCTTGCTTTAAGCAGCCACCTGCCTTTAACACAAAACATTTGATGTAATTTAGTGGCCGTTATAGAGAGGTTTTGCTGTTATTTTTTACCTAATTCCCTGTCAACAGTTATCGTTCCTGTCATGTTCTTTACTGACATAGTTGGCTAAGCTGACAACTGCTTGGTAAACATTAGTGTTAACCCTTCACCTCATGAATATTTAAAGAAAAATTCATGACTTCATGAATATTCATTAATTGAATTTGATAATGACCAGACAACACGGCAATGTGTGCTAGCACTTTAAAAGCAGACAGCGATGTTTGATGTCGCATACTCAGTAAAATATATTCATAAATATCTACAAAGTTACAATTAGAGCTTTAAATTTAAGTGTAAGATGTAAGACTTCTATGTATCAATAGTTGTCTCGGTCGAAAGATCAAAGGTGGGAAAATCTGACAAGAACCTCCTAGCTCATGGCTTGTATAACCAACAGCGATTTTCCCGCTCTTCAATTTATGACCGAGAAAAAAAAAGAGAGAGCCAACGGTAGGTTGATATGCATATTACTATAAAGCCTTAACCCTTTACTTCAGGGATATTCATTTAATAAATAATGACATCATGTATACTAATTAGATTAATTTTCATAATAGCACATGGACACAGTGCGTAATGTGATAAGGATCTTGGCATTTGGACCCGAGCGTGTGACAAATGGGACCGGGAGACCAATGAACTATGGTAAGAGTGTCCCGGTAGGATGGTCTATATGGACCGGATGGTAAACCAATGCATAATAGATGTTTTAGCAAAACTTACCTTTTGTAGTGACGATTTTTTCATTCTGGCACCAAACGTCAGATATGACAACATTCTGACGTAACGTATTTATGACTGACGTCACCGTCTCCTTCTGACCTGTGCACTGTAGCAAGATGTCCAGATGGGATCCGGAGTTCTTCGCAACACGGGATTCTATGTGGTCAATGGGGACTTTTGAAGTCTGCAAGCATTAAATGGATAGATATAATTATGACGTCTCTGCAAAAGTCACTTTATAAAATAATTGTGATAAATAGTTCATTTGCTCCATAGGAGCAAATGCTCTATTTATCACAATGGTTTCAACACAACACACTTCTAAAATGTTCCCTTTCTCTAGTAAATGCTCCTTCTTGGTATATTTCTTCAAAGAGTCTGGTTCTAAAAATAGCCTATGAGGGAATTGGCTAAAGTCTTAAACTTGCTACCTCTAGATGATTTTGAATGACAAATAGTACAGGCCCAGATTAGAGGGTTCTTGTAGCAGCCCACTGATATGGGTCTGCACTGTTTGTAAATGGCAGTGCATGCGTATCCCGGGTTGAAAGGGTGAAACGAATTTCAGTATTTAACCCATTTGCTCCCCAATGGATTCTTCCATGCTTATATATTGGATTAGTCTATCTTTTATCTAAGGGATGTCCGGTCTAAATTTTCATTTGGTTTTATATTGAATTTCCTATTAGCAATCAGTGTAGACTCTGATCAGACGCCGCATGATGCGGCGTCTGATCAGAGTCTACACTGTTTGCCTACGTCCCGTATATGGGATCGTGGGAGCAAATGGGTTAAACCATAGACTGCAGGAAACGAAATACTGCCATTTGCAAACAGTGCAGACTCATATCAGATGATCCCTAAATGGGCATTCTGATCACAGTCTGCATTGTTCGTCGTCATTTAAAAGATATTTCACAAATTACACCCTTTCAACTGAATGGACTGCGTCGTTAACCAGTGGTAGAATATTCTGCTTTGAAAAATGCAGTACTCAAAGTGGTAAAATGGTGCGGAAAGACGGAAATAGTCGGCTGACGAATCGACGGTTAGCCTCTTAAGCTAAAATATAACACTAAGCCTTGGACCTATCTCACCGCCACGATATATCGCACAATTGATATTATCGTAAGTTACAACATACGATGATCGATATTTCTAGTTGTGATCATCGTATATTAGGACTTACGATAAATTTCTGTCGTGCAAAAGTTTCCTTAAATGTTGCACTCTAGAATATGCGATAAATTTCGACAATGCCAGTAGTTGTGATTTTCGTAAATTAGGTTTTACGACAACTTTTGATCGTGCGAACTTTCGTAATATACGGGGGTCAGCTGATATAGTTTGTGTCAGCCCAAGACTTAGCCTTGGTCAAAGGTTATAAAACTTCTGAGTCTGAGTCTGAGAACATTCTCAAGTATATCTGATTGGTCATGACCCTTATCTTGCTGTAAAAACTGATTCCTGCTTAAACTAGGATTTGTTGCAAAGTAAATGAGTGTCAAACAGCTAGGATCCTTTTAAAATTTGGAGTCACTCGGCGTCTCGTCTAGACCTAAGCTGTTGCAAATACAAGTCATGTCACGCTTAGCTGGAAGAGGAATGGTATTAGATAGCTTATTGTTTTTAACTCTTTTGGTGCCAAATTCAAAAGTGTCGTCTGCAATAATTATTTCATTCTCGATATAACTCTGAACTAAATAATAAAGATATATTAGTAAAACATTTGTTTTTATAAACCGGTATGCTTGGGCTAAACTAATACAGAAAACAGTGAAGTCCCAGGTCAGATGCCGCCTTGAAAAGGCGGCATCTGACCTGGAACTGCACTGTTTTCAATGGTGCCAACAGGCGACATTGGCGCCGAAAGAGTTAAGCTGGTGTCTGTTGAGTGATATCGCCATTTGTCTGAATCTCTAGTTCTATGTCTGTGGTTTATTCCTTTTAAATTTGCATTTATTCATCTCATTGTTTCATTTTACAGAAATGTTTTAACAAAGCTGGGTTGCAGACGACAACCTGAAATGTGGCACCGAAAGAGTTAATTAAGGACTGATATATAAACAAATAAAACTGACTCGTTTACAGGAAGCTTGATCTAAGACATGCAAATGCCAGACTGTGACTTCCTTACGACGCTATTATTGACACGCAATGTCGTCTGCAAAATGTCGTCTTCTCTTAGAGCCGTCTGATCAAGATTTGCTCTGTGTACTATTGAATAATATAGATCTGATTCAACAGTTTCTGCCGACTCATGGTAAAACAATCCAGTGCTCATATGCCATTATAAAAAAGTATCTAATTAATATTCATGATGTCATAATTTCTTAAATGTCAACTTTATATATATTCCTAACCGTTTTACCAGGCTGCATACATTCAAATGATGGTCAAAAGTCGGAGAAGTAACCCTTTATATCTGCATTGTAAATTGGGAGGATTTTTCATAATTACGCGAAAGGATTTGTTTAGTCCAGTGTGATTTTCTTCTGAAATCTGTCTTTATTTGATTAAATGCATGTTTCTATGTTGCAAAGGACTCACCGGCATTATACAACGCATTCTAAAGGATAGACAAATGCGTGAAAAACCAAATGGTTACTTTAATGCACATTGACAATAATGCAGAAAGTTCTTTCTGCTTAATGTTTGTCCACCATTAAACCTCTAACAGTGCGGGACACGAGTCACTAATATTCTTTGCAAACAGAGTATACCCAGATGAGAGGGATCCTAGAGGAGCCCTCTCATCAGGGTCTACACTGTTTGTCATGTCACAATTCTCTCTTATAAAATCCCTAAATATTCGCCATCAGATTGACCTGTTTGAACTTTGGAATAGTCCATTGAAACTTCAGCGTTGAGACAGTGATTCAGAAAGTTCTTTCTGCTTAATTGGCGTCCATCATTTAACCTTAAGCCATTCACTCATAAGCTATCTTTAGATCATACCTATTTGAATAAATCTACCAAAAAGGAGCATTAACTAGAGAAAAGGAATTTTGTAGAATTGTGCTGTTCTGGAACCATTGTGATAAATGGACACATGCGAAAAGTAAAGACCAAGATCAAAGGGTTCATTTGTGGTCAACACTGTTTGTCATACCAAACACTATATAATCAAAGACTTCCATAAACACATTTCATTTGCAGGAACCCCACAAAAGGAAAATGGTTCCAGATTTCGACATAATATGAGTGCTAAGGCCCAGAAGACCCCTTGAAATGACACTGCATCTTTATACATTCACATATTGCATAGCTAGATTGCATTAGAGTGAAATTCCTAAATCAAAAGGTAAGACCCGCGAAAAGAAGTGTTGAAATATTTTAAAAACCTGGCTAATTCGAATATTAAGTAAAGAAGACTTAAGAGCCTTTTAGGGCAGGTAGCAGCTTAATGCAGGGTAGACGTCATGCAGAAAATTCCCCGATGAGTTAACTGCATGACTTCTACTCTGCATTAAGCTACCACCTGTCTTAACATCTTTACACATTCCTGTATTCTGCATAGCTAGAATGCATTATAGTAAATTTCCAAAATTAAAAGGACACACTCGCTAACTATTGCGTTAAAATTGAAATACAGTAAAGAAGACTTGATGACTTTTTTGGGGACAGGTGACTGCTAAATGCAGAGCGAAAGTTATACTCCCAGAGGATTTTTCTGCATGACCTGTCCTCTACTCTGCATGAAGATGTCACATGTAAGTTATTACATGTATTAATCTTTTACTCCATGAATATTCAGAAATAATGACGTCATGCATATTAATTAGATTATTATTCTATAAAGGAACATGAACATAGGAAATGTTGGCGAATGCAGAAACTGTCGCTATATTATTTCACAAGCAAACAGAGCAGACCCTGGGTCCATGCTTATAAAGCTTTTAGTTGAGTCTGAGTTTCGTTCTCAAGCTTTTGATTGGTCAGATTTGAGTTCTCAAGCTTTTGATTGGTCAGATTTGAGCCAAAGGCTCAAATCTGACCAATCAAAAGCTTGAGAACGATCTCAGACTCAACTAAAAGCTTTATAAGCATGGACCCAGATCAGGCGGCTCCTACAGGAGCTGTTTAATGTAGGTCTACTCTGTTTGCAAAGGTGTAAAAAGGCATATGGAGTAAAGGTTTACTAACAACAAACCGATAATGATGTATGTGAGTGCTCGAAATAGTAAGCTTTTGCTATGTCACCTTTGATCTATTCAAAGTATTCAAAGTGCTTTCAAATATACGGTTTTAATGTACTTTAAAGGTCTGTGAACTATTTAAATATTCTATCACACGGTGCTATTATTTTCTATTTGGTTTGTAACATAGTTTAAATACTAAAATCATTTCATTTCGACTTTCTGTTATAAGGACTACCGGTCTATTGTTTTTACCCTTTCCTCGTTCTATGTGTATTCCAAATTTCGATATTCAACTGCAAAATAGTAATAATGAAATATGGAAGGTTGAACATTGTAGCCATTTTAGAAAGTACAGAAACAGAACTATCAAATTCTATAAGCAAACCGAGCAGATCCTGATCAGACGGCCCCTATAGGAGCCGTCTGATCTGGATCTACTCTGTTTGCAAATGAGTGAAAATGCGTTTATATGGAGAAAAGGGTTAAGAAACTTTTTTTAACTCTTATTCCGCTAATCTCATTGGCAAACATATTGGAACCAGATCAGACGCAGAGCAAATCTGCGTCTCAGCAGTAACGAAAGTGTTTGATTCCCGGTAAACTGTTCTCATTTATAAGGTTATTCAAACGGGAAGCAATCAAAATTGCGCCAGATTAAGATTTGAATGTTAACCCCTTTTTTTACAGCGAAGTAAAGGTTAATTGAAATCCCCCCTTTCACACAAACTGTGATTTTTAAACCTTAAAGTGTGGGGTACGAATCACTAATGTCTTTTGTAAGCAGTGTAGACCAATATGAGAGGGCTCCTAAAGGAGCCCTCTCATCAGAATCTGCACTGTTTTTCATGTAACGCTTTCCTTTAGAAAAATTCACTAAATATTCACCATAAGTCTGACCTGTTTGAATTTTTGAATAGTCTATTTGAAAATTCAGGGTTAAACTCCTATGAGATTAGATAATGACAACCACTAGGGGTGTATTTGCTTTGCTGCTCTAGATGTGCATTTGATGTCGCTCTTTTCTGTGGCACTTCCGCTTGTCAGAACCGGAAGCTGCACAATGCCTCAATACTGCATTTCAATAAAATCACATGTACGCAGGAACTCTCCCGGGACCTAATAATCTTTAATCCGCTACTGTGACGCATTTGCAAATAGCTTGGTATGGATCCAGAAGAAAACGCCGAGTAATATAGGAGCCGTTTGATCGGGACCTTCTCTATTTGCTTATGAACTTATATAGATCTGATTCTAAAGTTTCTGCCCTGGTCAAAAGTTCCCTTGATTAGACACCATTGTAAAAATCCAGTCAATGAATATTCATGACGTGCTTGATTCATGCATAATTATTCACGCGGTATATAATTAAATCACAATGCCTGATGATGTTTAACCCATTCCCTCATATTAAAGACTTTTGACGACTCTGTAAAAGTCACTTTGTGAAACCATTGTGATAAATAGAGCATTTGCTCCTATAGGAGCAAATGCTCTATTTATCACAATGGTTTCAAACTACAAAATTCTAAAATTTTCCTTTTCTCTAGTTAATGCTCCTTTTCGGTAGATTTATTCAAAGAGGTTGTATCTAAAAATAGCATATGAGGTAATGGGTTAACTGCGACTGGTATGTTCTACATTGTTCACAAAGTCTAAAAACTGCTTTTTGTATAGCGGAACTTGCATGAATTCCCGTTTACTTCTGTTATACATGTATTATTTCTACCTGAATATTCCCAGATGTATGTGCCTGGGTCACTGACTTCTGTCAGAGCATTCTCAAATACACGTCGTGCCTGTGCCACTGCTTCTAACAGAACATTCTCCTATATAATTTATTACGTGCCTGGGCCACTGCTTCTACCAGATTATCTTCAAATGTATGTGCTTTGGTCACTGTTTCTACCTGAATATTCTCAAATGTGCATGAGGGACTATTTCTACCTGAATATTCTCAAGCGTATATACCTGTGTCATAACTCAATCTCGATATTCTCAAGTGTATGTAATTCTGATATTAGTGTTTAACTACATGATCCATTCAGTATGTTTGAATAACAAACAGTGCAGACCTTGATCAGAGGACTTCTGTAGGAGCCCTTTGATCTGGGTCTTCACTACTTGCAAACGGTGGTACGCTCGTTTAACGCATTCAAATTGTTAAACTCAGCTACATTTTCTACACAGGTTCAAGTGGCTCTAGGATGTATTGTAGGACAGGACAGGATACATCAGCTCTTGTCTAGCACTCTGCACATTCCAGATGATGCGACGGTTGCAATCAAATTGCTTTTAAGGTCATAACATCGGCCATCGCAGGAAACATTGAGCAAGAAGCATTGAGATAATTTGCTTTTAGTGAGATCCGTTTTATTGTACATGGATGCTTTTTCGCAAAGTTATTTGCCACTATTCGTTTCGTTAACAGCTATTATAGTTACCTTGTAGCCATAAAATACCATTGTATTTACTCTTAAATACCGCTACATAAGCCCCTACTAGTACGGTAAAGTCTCGCTAATACGATCACGGAGAAGTCTAATTCTTTTTTGGTTTTATTACTTTAAAAAACAACAACAAACAAACAACAACAACAAGTGGTAGCTTAATGCAGGACAAAGGTTGTGCAGAAAGCTCCTATTGCTCCTATAACAGCATTAAGCTATTACCTGTTTTTACATATTTCTATGTTAATGAAGTATGGGGTCGTATTGGCGAAAACTTTACTGTAACAAAAGTGTGCCCTATTCCTATTATCTATAGATACCTTGTTTACTATGAAAGTTTTGTCTCACGACACAATACAAACGGAACCGATGTTTACTTCTATATCTAAACTTTTTTTCAGTTCTTCGATCATACATTAAATGTTGCATATATCACAGAAAACATGACCACGATTGTATTGATATCATAATAACAGCAGGTACAGGGTCAATGAAATAAAGTCGCTGTGACCAGACCAGTATAACAAAATAGTGTGTGGTAATGGGAATTTATGATAACAGCAAAAGCTGACACTTGTCACGCAGAATGCTAAAGCAGATCACCTTGCATAAACCTCCATGATTTATTTTGATTTATTTTGTAAGTACAGTAGAACCTGTCCTAAGTTTCCATTCATTTATTAAAAAAAAGAGTCTTAAAAGCTGATGATTGCTTAATGCAGGACAAAAGTAATGGAGTTTTCTGCATTACTTTTGCCCTGCATTAAGCTACCACCTGCCTTACAGACCCATAATTAGACCTTCTTTTGATGGACGCTTTAGACAGGTTCTGCTGTACTTCAGACATGATGAAATAAAACATTTCGACCTTTTTTCTTGTTTTGCTTTTTAATTATATTCGAATACAATCCTGATGAGTCAGTTCATATAATAATGTGAAATGATGCATGTACGTTGCTGGCGATTTTAAAAAAAAGAATACATTTTGAATGAAACGTTTAAGCATGTTGTACAATGACGTGCTGCTTTTTTATAACATGCCTAAAAGTCTATGCATTTAACAAATGATCTACAAATGTTAGCAGACATTTTGTAAAAGGTCTAATTGCTACAAAAGCAGCAAAAACATCGGGCTATGTATTAATGAGGACGAATTAAAATGCAGTCTTCGATTTTATGCTATCTGTAAATTAAATAATGGATTCTACAGAAAACAACTTGTTTACGTAAATACAGGACCAGGTACATGCAGTAAGCACTTTCCATCTATTTAAACCCTTTACTCAATATATACGTATGTTACGCCCTTTGCAAACAGAGTAGCCCCAGATCAGACATATGCTGTACAATCTGTCTGACCAGGATCTACTTTGTTTGTTTATGGAATTATACAGATCTACGAGGATCAATTGGAATTCACTGGCACAATATAAATCTCAATTAATATAATCATAAATATATCCTGAAATGGGAGATCCTTCGAAAGCAAAAGTAGCAATGCAAAACGAGAAAATTGCAGACGCGGTTGTATTGAGTCTGTTCATGAGTAGTAATTAAAAGTGCAACACTACTCTCGCCCCCCAGTACCAGCTTAAGCAGTATTCAATTTTCAAAACTAATAACATCAAAACTAATGACCCCGAAGGACTAGAAAATATAACAATACAGAATGAAGTACGGGACGACTGTTTACGGCCGCCACACAAACACTTAACACCTGCTGTTGTAAAGTAAATATACTCTGAAAGAATCATTATTTATTTCATGGATACTAGCATTCATGAAGTAAGGGTTTATATATTGTATCGTATGTGTGTTACGAAGTCATACATTCCCTAATGCTATGTTAAAGTTAAATTTTGTCCATTATTGTTATTAGTCAATCAATATAAAACGTTGTACACTTGTTCATATCATTAAAATAATGATAACTATCCATTTTCTAACAGTTTATATATATTCAGATAGATATAAACGGCATATGAATATAGTAACACATCTCTAAACCGGACGCAAATTTAGTACAAATATCGGTCTTGGAGATAGATGACAGCTTAATGCAGGGTGAAAGACTTTCATCCTGCATTAAACAGCCACCTGCCTTAGAGTATCTATTTTTTCTACTAGAATTCCGGTTTAAAGAGGTTTTACTGTAAAGCTAAATACTTAGAAAACGTTTTAAGTAAAACTTGTTTGATTTTCGGTGATTTACAACATACATATATTGACATTTACATCAAGTTAGAATTGCAATGAAAACTGAAAGCCTATTAATTTTTTCTCATTGGCATATGTCTATTACCCCTGTTGTTGTTTATAATTTCAAAATGTAATTACTAGTGGAATTGAATTTTGTCCGAATACAATTTAACAAATTATTTAGAGCGTTTGAAGTATATATAGCTGATGAGAAGGGGGAGAGAGAGAGAGAGAGAGAGAGAGAGAGAGAGAGAGAGAGAGAGAGAGAGAGAGGGGGGGGGGGGGGGTGAGCATGTGTTTTTGAAATATGTCCATTATTTAATATCTTGCAACTCCGATGTTAACCTTAACCCATTTCTGCCGATCGCGACATACCGTCATTTGCAAACAGTTTGGAACCAAATGAGATACCGAGTTACTCGGTGTCTCGTCAGGATTCAAATTGTTTGCCACTCAGCCAGTAGTTTTTCAAAAAGCTTTAACCCATTACCGCATATGCTGTTTTAGATCCATCCTTTCTGAATAAATCTACCCAAAAGGAGCATTAACTAGAGAAAAGGAAAATTTCAAAATTGTGTAGTTTAGAAACCATTGTGATAAATAGAGCATATTGACTCTATTTATCACAATGGTTACATATAGTGACTTTTACAGAGGCATCAAAAGGTGTCAATATGAGGGAAATGGGACAAAAGGTGTCAATATGAGGGAATGGGTTAAGGAATCGCAAGTAGGTGAAACTTACTTTATATCACAGTTTGAACAGATATTATTCTTTTCGACAGGATAAAGGTAAACTGATTGGAAAAGTTTTACTGCAATCGATACCTTAATGATTTTCCATATGTTATGAATACATTTACATTTGATTATAGCAAAACTGTGCGCATATACAGTAAAACCCCTCTAAACCGGACGTTCAATTTAGTATAAACATCGGTCTTGGAGACTGATGGCCCATTAATGCAGGATGAAAATCATACAGAAAGCTCCTGAGGAGCTTTCTGCATGAAATTCACCCTGCATTAAGCAGCCACCTGCCTAAAAGTATCTAAGTTCTTCTCAACTTGAATTCTGGTTCAGAGAGATTCTACTATATCACACAGCTAACTCCCCAGAATTTCTTTCGTTCCGTTTTAAGCTTTTGCTCATTAGCAAAACGGTATTATTTGTGGATTTAATAACGGGTATTGGAGAATATTTCAAACTTGATGTTGTCATATGTTTTAGTTAAATGCGTTGATATGTTGTAAATCTCATTTTACTCTCTTTATAAAACCATTCGGCCCTCCTGGGAATCATTTATGTACAAACACATTGCTAATGTCCATTTCTAAAACGAATAATTTATCCATCCAATGTCTTTACAGAAACACAACCAGGGTGTCAAACAGTTTCGATCCTGGTCTCATCTTGATCCAAACTATTTACAAATGTAATGACAAATTCGTCAACAGGACTGAACGGGTTAAAGAACAAAGAACTCACTGAAAGCGGATTATTATTAATTATTTCTTTCGTTTTTTTATTTAATAATTCTGATTCACTGGCAAAGGAATCTTTCAATCTGCGTTGAAAGCGTTACAGACCGCAGATTCAAGTAAATTCAATATTCTCATTCATTAGAGCTTCATCGCGTCAATGACAAGCTTTAATAAAGAGCTACCCTTTGCGGAACCGGAAGCGACTTGCAGAGGAGCAATAGAATATAGGATTCTAGTATCTGTGAGGGAAAACGGTCTACAAAAAAAATCGAAATCGATATTGATGGATAGGTGTATACGAATTTCAAAAGAATTAGGTGTATGAATGAAAATCATTGAGATATATACCGTTTATGGCAAGGAAAGGTAGAAACACAAATATATTTAACTCTTTCCCTGTTCTATGTTTATTACAAATTTAATTACCAACTGAATATCTATGGACAAAACAGTTATAATAAAATATGGAAAGTGGGATAGTGTAGTCATGTTAGTAAGTAAAGAAACAGCTCTTATCCAATTCCAGTAGCAAATAGAGCAGACCCTGATCAGACGGCTACTATAGGAGCCGTCTGATCTGGGTCTACTCTGTTTGCAAATGCGTGAAAATACGTTTATATGAAGGAAAGGGTAAAAGGAACAATTTTGGAAAACCAATAAATCCGAACGCTCAAATGAGTACCGTCGACGGAGTACCGACATCGGAGTACCGTCATCGGAGTACCGTCATCGCAGTACCGTCGTCATCGCAGTACCGTCATCGCAGTACCGTCATCGGAATATCGTTATCGGAGTACCGTCATCGCAGACCGCAATCGCAGTACCGTCATCGCAGTACCGTCATCGGAATATCGTTATCGGAGTACCGTCATCGCAGACCGCAATCGCAGTACCGTCATCGGAGTACCGTCATCGTAGTACCGGCATCGGTATTTTAGACAAATTGCGGTTTTATGCACACTGAAAGTCTGAACCCTGTATTAAGCAGCTATCTACATCTAAAGTTCTCAGTGTTTCGGTTTGAGATTTATGCATTACTTTCAATGTGCATTGAGTAAACACTTAAGCATCCGTTAAGCCTGCCTATTAAGGAGTCGCTTTGAAGAGGTTCGACTGTGCTTATCAAATTGTCCACAAGGTCCGACTGTTCGATAAAAACACCTCAAGTAAAGTATCTTTTTTAAGAAGTAAACATAGTGAGGAATCGATATTTGAAAAGCATTCCCCACTCCCTTTTTAGTCTAAACTGATTTTTGTTTGCAGCGTTTGTATGAAAAGAATTGAAAATATATTATCAATCAATATTAAATTTACTTTCATATTGGTTTGAAGTAGTTTAAATTCATATGCAAATAGGGTTTTATTTTATTGAATGACTTCATTGTTGACGCCTGCAAAAAGTCCTGACATTCAGGAAGATGTTTTTTTCTGAATGGCTGACACTCCTCGTTCAGTACAGTAAAAACTAGTTGGAATTTAAGTAAAGAGCAATTGAGGATTATTTATGCAGGTCGCTGCTTTAACCCATGGAATAATGGCATCAAGAACATTAATTGTTATAATATCATATGGACACAGAAAAGGTTGACCACGGCAACAACTGTAGATCATATCTACACTCGTGTGTTATATGATAAGCAAGCAGAGCAACCATCTGACCTTCTTGTAGCAAGTGTCTCTACTGTGTCGTGGGGAAAATGCATGTTGCAAGAAAACTTTTGTCAATGATAATATAGACATACCTCAAACACACGTATTATTCTTGACAAGGACGTCATGCCATCCTTTAGTGATATCACCAGAGCAAAGCGACGCTTCTGAGACTCTTTGTCAACTGGTGACTTCACTTCGCCATTTTGTTGTGAGATGAACACGTCTTCCTCTTCGCTTATGGAGCCACCGCGACTTTTTCGCTCGTGCTTTTCGAATTCTATATTAGCCGCAGTTTCGAATTTCGCATCTTCTATTAAACTCTTTCTCCGCCAAGAGCCTCCGTGCTGAAATAGAAAAGTATGTCGATGGATGGCTAAATGGCGTGAAGTATTAAGGCAAGGTCAACATCAAAGAAAAGAGCAAGTTTGAGAGCAACGACTCTTCAAGACTGTAACTTTCGTCTGCAACATTTCTACTAATACATCTTCTATTTTCCTCAAGCAATGATGTGGGTCAAATTGTTAAGATCCCAATGAGACACCCAGTTACCCAGTGTCTCATATGGATCCAAATTGTTTGCAAAGTATGGCTTTTTGTTTTCATTTAAGATTGGCAATGCATATATTATTGATCAGTCTTTGTCATTATGAATACTGTCATTAAATATGTAATACCCGACCCTTTACGCCATAGATACGCATTTGCAAACATGGTAAATCCAGATCAGACGGCTCCTAGAGGTGACGTCTTGTCAGGATCTGCTTTGTTTACTTTTGAAATGATATAGATCTGGGTCCATGCTTATAAAGCTTTTAGTTGAGTCTGAGTTTCGTTCTCAAGCTTTTAATTGGTCAGATTTGAGTTCTCAAGCTTTTGATTGGTCAGATTTGAGCCAGAGGCTCAAATCTGACCAATCAAAAGCTTGAGAACTCAAATCTGACTCAACTAAAAGTTTTATAAGCATGGACCCTGATTCTACAAAGTATGCCACGACCAATACTTCCCCTTTTTCATGTGCTATTGTAAAGAGTCAACTGATGAATACTCGTGCAGTCTTTATTTCTTACAAGAACATTCATTAGGTAAAGGGTTGAATATCAAATAAACTGCATTTCTATTTTTATAGCTGCAATTGCAGGGGTTCGTTATGCATTGAATAAGTCGTTCAGACAACAAATAAGGATACAACACCTTTATATAGTTTGGATACATCAGTTTAGTTCTACACGATAATTACTGCCGTACATTTCATTAAACAAAAATTAATAGAAATGAGAACAAACAGATTTCTATATTCTAAAAGCAGAAGATACTGAAGATATTGAGAGAAATAAGTATGGCTACAACAGTATATAGTAGAACTGGTCTTAAGCCTTTCCTCCATAGGCTATTTTAGACCCAACCTCTTTGAATGAATCTACCCCAAAAGAGCATTTACTAGACAAAAGTAAATTTTAGAATTTTGTAGTTTGAAACCATTGTGATAAATAGAGCATTTGCTCCTATAGGAGCAAATGCTCTATTTATCACAATGGTTTCTTTCAGTGACTTTTACAGAGGCGTAGTCTAAAGGCGTATTTATGGAGGAAAGGGTTAAGCGACCATCAAAAGAGGTCTAACTATGAGTCTGAAAGGCAAGTGGTAGCTTAATGCAGGTCAAAGGTAATGCAGGAAGCTGCTTTAGGAGCGACTTTTTCAAAACTATAAAATAGTTAAAACTTAGAATATCCAAATAATTTCTTTTCTACGAATCTGTATGACATTAATAGTATATAAGCAGTATATATATACATATCGACACGAAAGAGGCAGCATATTGATGGAACAATTCTTGATTCAACCAAGTGCCTGATCAGTTCATCACATTCTCTAAAGTTCGAAACCCCGTTAGCTTCAAGTTCAAACTGGTCAGTAGCTGTAACAACAAATGATTTAACAGTAAGATTTAATCCATTCCCGCATAGGCTATTTTTAGACCCAACCCTTGATTAAATCTACCAAAAGCATTAACTGGAGAAAAAGAAATGTTCTGAATTGTGCAGTTTTGAAACCATTGTTATAAATAGAGCATTTGCTCCACAGGAGCAAATGCTCTTTTTATCACAATGGTTTCACATAGTGTCTTTTACAGAGTCATCAAAAGGCGTCAATATGCGGAAATGGGTTGACTCGCTATGGATGAATCCTTTGTAAATAGTTTGGATCCAGATGAGACCGGAATAGATCGGCGTCTCGTCAGGATCTAAACTGGTTTGTACACTGGTAACATATTTCAAAACAAATGGAAGAAACGCTTTATCGAAATCTGAACTCGAAGACAACGCGTGTTGATAAAAGTATTTGCTGATCAGGCTAGAGGTTGACATGCTTCAAAGTAACCCTTTCATTACCAATGGCAAATCTGTGATTACATTTGCAAACAGTTTGGATCCAGATGAGACGCCGAGTAACTCGGCGTCTCATCAGGATCCAAACTGTTTGATGCCATCACTACTTTTTTAAAGATTAAAAAGAAAAAAACTCATAAATGAAATCTAGATTAAACGATAATTTCTGAAGAAAATATGTTGCAGCGAAAGAGTTAAATAAAAAAAAGAAGTAAAAGAAGAAGAAACAAATCTATACACACGTACAGGGCAAAAGAGTGACAGAATGACTTCGAATGTCTTTGAACACAGTTTCGCCGAGGTTTTAGGCACAAGAATCACTTTCTGACGATGAAACTGGAAATAAAACGTAAGTTGTGGCTTGCATAATTAAGAATGGAAATGATATGAACGTATTTCTTTTCGTTAAGTGTTAAATGAGATGTATTATAAAAAACACATTTTTGTTTTTCTTATCTTCCGCATTTTTTTAAAACATGCCATTCTAATATTTTAACAACTTTGTATCTCATAGGCCAATGTACTTTCATTACCCCAATTAATTAACTAGAGGTTTTTGTCAAAAAAACGGATGTCTCCCCTCTAATAAAAACAATATGTAAAGGGAAATCACTAAAAATGTTATGGTCTTGATAAATGATACTTCCCCTCATTATGCGTTTTCCACACTACATTTTTCAAGAAGAAAATGATAACAGCTAATAACTCCAAAAATACTGATACCAGATTTATGGCCCTTGTGCATGACACTTACTTTCATCATGCTCTTTCCAAAAATAAAATGTCATTCCAATAGCATCAGTCAAACAGGAGTTATTGATCGGCCAAAAAAATGTAACAAAGGGCAATAACTCCAAAAGTATTGAAGCCAGAATTATGGCCCTTGTTCATGACACTTTCTCTCATCATGCTCTTTCCATGTATGAAGTTTCAATACGATGGCAAGAGCCATGTAGGAGTTATCGTCCGGACAAGAAAGAATTAAACAAATGTACAAGGGGCAATAACTCTAAATTTATTGAAGCTCGAGTTAAGGATCTTATGCATGACACTTTCTCTTATTATGATCGTTCCATGTATGAAGTTTAACTCCAATGGCATGTGTCACATAGGAGTAATCATCTGGACAAAAATTGTGATTGTTTTTACAAAGGGCAATAACTCCAATATTAGTGAAGCCAGAGTTATGGACCTTGTGCATGACACTTCCTCTCGTTATGATCTTTCCATATATGAAGTTTCAATCCAATGGCATGAGCCATATAGAAGTTATCGTCCGGACAAAAAAGTGTGATTTTTTTACAAAGGGCAATAACTCCAATATTAGTGAAGCCAGAGTTATGGACCTTGTGCATGACACTTCCTCTCGTTATGATCTTTCCATATATGAAGTTTCAATCCAATGGCATGAGCCATATAGAAGTTATCGTCCGGACAAAAAAGTGTGATTTTTTTACAAAGGGCAATAACTCCTATATTAGTGAAGCCAGAGTTATGTACCTTCTGCATGACACTTCCTCTCGTTATGATCTTTCCATATATGAAGTTTCAATCCAATGGCATCAGGCATATTGAAGTTATTGTCCGGACAAAAAATTATGATATTTTTTACAAAGGGCAATAACTCCAATATTAGTGAAGCCAGAGTTATGGACCTTGTGCATGACACTTCCTCTCGTCATGATCTTTCCATATATGAAGTTTCAATCCAATGGCATGAGCCATATAGGAGTTATCGTCCGGACAAAAAAGTGTGATTTTTTTTTACAAAGGGCAATAACTCCAATATTAGTGAAGCCAGAGTTATGGACCTTGTGCATGACACTTCCTCTCATTATGCTCTTTCCATATATGAAGTTTCAATCAACTGGCATCAGGCATATTGAAGTTATCGGCCGGACAAAAAGTGTGACAGACAGACGGACAGACGGACAGACGGACAGACGGACGGACAGACGGACAGACAGACAACTCTCACGAAAACAATATGTCTCCCCCATATAAATATGGGGGGAGACATAATTACACTACTCGGACACCCAACTTCCCTCTCCATGGGTTTGTAAAACTGGGTAAAACAATTTAGCTCCATTCTGATAACTTCAGATTAGCCTGATGCAGTAACAAATAGTGAAGACCCAGACCAATCTGCTCCCCCAGGAGCAGTTTAATCTAGGTCTGCACTATTTGTCCAAGTTGGTCTGCCCAATTACATAGGATACTTAGGATAGTTATATAGCATGCTACGTGTAACTTCTGTTGATTGCAGTCGAGTTACCTAAAATTTATACGTAGGCAATGGCGAAATTGGCGAAATGTTCCTGAAAAGGAAAATATTAACAAAACAAAATAATAATAAAGAAGAAACCAAAACAGCGAATATCTGAAAATGCATTTTGTATCGTTTAAATGTACAAGAGCATGTTATATTGGCATCACCAAATGCATAACAATATCTGTATATCGATAACACATGCCGTACTTAACACTTTACCGCATACATATTCATGTAAGAAGTAATGATAGCATGCGTAATTATAAACTGGAATTTTCTATTATGGCCGATGAAGAAAGGAATAGTTGGCCTTGGTAGAAATTAGAGAAATAAGTTGATATCAAGTCATAAGCAATATGAATAGAATCTGATCAGACGGCTCCTATACAGGAGCCGTCTGATCTGGGTCGGGTCTGTTTGCAAGGGCGTTAAAAAGGCGTATGAGGTAAAGGATGACATTAATGACGTTCATGCAAGGTCATAGTATGTCAGACACTATGATAAACTACAGATAGCAATTATTTCACGTTGCACAACAGTTAAGCCTGATCCGCGTATTAAGCCATTCCACTCCATATGCTATTTTCAGACCCAACCTCTTTGGATAAATCTACCGAAAAGGAGCATTAACTATAGAAAAGGAGATTTTAAGAATTATAGTTTTGAAACCATTGTGATAAATAGAGCATTTGCTCCTATGGAGCAAATGCTCTATTTATCACAATGGTTTCAAAAAGTGACTTTTACAGAGGCTTAGAAGGGCGTAAGTATGGAGGAAAGGATTACGCATATCGTGCCCTGACTTGCATTTGCAAACAGCTTGGATCCTGATGAGCCGCCGAGAAACTCGATGAAACACCCAGTCAAAATATCTACATTTTTCTGAGCGTTTGGAATCTTATATTTCTGGATTGTTATTTGTTTTAATACTAACATTGAATGCTTTTGAACGCACATGGCCTGTGTGAAAAGAGCGCTATATAAATGTAATAATAATAATGAATATTCAAAGTGGAATAACCCATCATTACTTAGGTACAGTCAGTACAGTATAAACGGTTAATATATGCGAGAACATTTTGAGTGACAAACAGTGCAGACCCTGTTCAGAGGGCTCATCCAGGGGTCCTCTAATCTGGGTCTACACTGTTTGCAAATGCCAGCACACCCTTTTCCCACATTCAAGAAATAAAAACACTATACATTTTAGAGTAGTACTACGGACAACCACGGCCCTCTTATCAGTTGCAACAATCTCGTTCTGTTTATTGTGTTCTGAACAATGCCAGACCAAAATGCTGTCAATGGTTATTTTAGTCATGTCTGAACGAAACCCAAATTCAGCTAACAGCCTTTGATTCACTAATCTACGAATCAAATCAACGGTTTACATTGACGTCCAGCAAAACAAAGTTGGTACTCTATGGTGTCGGACTCCAGATTCCATTTTCGGAATATTGTTTGGCAATCGTGCGAGTCGGTTAAATAAACAGAATGTTCCATTGCTCGTTGACAAAACATTGTATGTTAATTGCAAGCTGATCAATTTGTGGATCGATCTCCATTTGTAGTAAATTGTACATCAGTTTGTAATCTATACTATGTTAACCGACATCCTGCCGATTGCACCCTAGACGTCATTTGCAAGCAGCTTGGATCCAGATGAGACGCCGAGTTACTCGGCGTCTCATCTGGATCCAAGCTGATTGGCACTCGGTCAGTAGTTTCTCAAAAGATTGAACCAATCGGAAGCAAGTCGAAATTGCTTCATATCAGAGTTTGAGCCAACATTATTTTTTCAGCAAGACAAGGATTAAAAAGGTAAACTGATTACAGCATCTGCAAATAGCGCTATCACCCAGCGTAATGCAATACAGCAGTACCCGTGTTTGCACTGCATTAACGGCCCATTGGGCCCTAACGCTGGGTTTGTTTAAAGTTATTATATAAGAAATGACACTTCTAAAGTGCTCATTAATTAATGGTGTGTGCATTACGGAGTGAATGCCCTGCAGTGATTTTTAAATACGCCCCTCGCTTCCTAATGAGTACTTTTGTTGATCAATTTGCCTCATTTATGGTGTACTGTTATAGACTGGCCCTAAGATTTGCAGAGCTACAGATAAAGGTGCGTACCCAAATACTAAAATCATCATTTCTCCACCAAACTCTATACTGTGACCAAAGAGTGGCTACAGTATAGGGTTTGGTGGAGAAATAAAGGAGTTATTCTTGAAAATGTTTGAATGTACGCATATTATCTTGACCTCTGGATAATAAAACTGCTGAATTTTAGTCTGAGTTCATTCTCAAGTATCTTATGGTCAGAATTTGAGTTTATTCATCATCTGACCAATCAGACAATGGATAATTAACTCTGACTGAACCAAAACGTTTTATACGTTCGGGGTTTGATCCAGTGGCTATAAAACTTCTGAATTTGAGTCTGAAGTCCTTCTCAAGTGTCTGGGTATCAAAGTATCAGATATATGAGCAGAACTTTCTCTACAACAGACATCCAAAAGATAGCTATGTTTTGAGTCTTTAACCTTTTAATCCATGCATACTTATATTGGAACTAATAATATCATGAATATTAATCAATTATTATCAATGTGTGTCTGTAGGAGAGGGAATGAGTTAATTAGATTAATTGTTACCATAGCACGAATATTAATTAATTGTTAATCTAACACAAGGACAAAGGAATGTTTTGCCATAGCAGAAACTGTAGACTCGTCTATATTATATCATAAGCATGGTCTGTGTCTATTCTATTTGTAAATACGTATTATGGATGAAAAGGGCTAACCCATTTAATTAATCGGTGTCTCATCTGGATCCAACCTGTTTGCAACTGTACATGTAATCACCAATTCGTCAACAGTACTGAATGGGTCAAGGTCATGATGGCTTTACTATTTTGCTGCAAAGTAAATCTTTCAGAGTGAGTTTCTTCGGAAAGTAAATAGAGTCATGGCAGATACCATATGTAAATACTATGTAAATAGTTTTGAACGGGGATGTTGTCAGAGGAGAATGAAATCACCCAAAATTCTATTAAAACTGTTGTTAAGAGGTTTTCTAGCGATGGAAACTTTATAATTATGTAAGATTGTTCTAGTGATTGTGTGTTTTCATGCAATATAGATTATCCTTACTAGAGACTAGAGAGTTAGATGTAGGAATACATACACCCGGGTTCCTTGATATTCCGAATAACATAGCGTCGAATCATGATTCAAACTGTCTGACACACCACCTAAGTTTTAGAGAAGAAACTTAAGGAAACCCCATTCTGAAACTTAAAGCAGACTACATCGTTTGTAGACGAAACTTATTTGGTGCCAAAAATACCCTGTCGTCCTGAAATAGCAATATTAATAACTAACGAGGGTAGAAAAATAATGAGAGTAAAAAAAATCAAAAGTTGCAAAGAAGAACAAAAACTGGTTCACTCAAAAACCTCTACAAAACAATATACAGTAGAACCTGTCTTAAGCGATCATGAACATAACATACTTTATACTTGGGTGGTTGCTTAATGCCGATGAAACGTAATGCAGAAAGCTCCTGCAGGAGCTTTCTGCATTACGTTTAATCTGCATTAACCGGTCACCTGCCTTACAGACTCATAATTAGACTTCACTTTGATGGCCACTTAAGGCAGTTTCTATTGTATCTACAAATAACAACTAAAGTCCATAAAACAAAATATCTTATTGTTTACATGCATCGTGACAATACTGCATTGTTTGTTACAGGTAATCTGGGAGCTAAATCGGTCCCATTTAATATCTTTGTATATTTCCTCCTTGCGTTAAAATGTCTGCTGGACTGATTAGCCCTTCTCATACTAAACCTGACCTGCTTCGTATTTGCAAACAGTATGGATCCTGATCAGACACAGAATAACTCGATGTCAAATCAGGGATCCAAGCTGTTTGACACTCGATCAATACTTTCTTAAAAGTTTGAACGAATCAAATGTTAGTAAGAAATGTAACAGGTGAGGGTTTAAGCACTTATTTTTGTTTCAACACGAGAATAGCTAAAGTATTACAGTATCAACGGCAATAACTAATTTTAAAGACGACACTCACTAAAAATAGCAACCTCGTATCAAAGCCCTTGAGCCCGTGTCAACGTAATAGATTTTTGAAAGTGTTTTTCATATTCGCTTTTAAACAATCCCAAATGACGTGTGAAGATCTGTGTAAATATTTTTGCGACAAAACAAAAGGGGACGGTTGAAGTACCAGTCTGGCGAGAGTCATTCTCTTTTGACTCCATAGTTTACAAACGTCACATTGAAACACTTGGAAATTGATGACATCAGGTCGATTCATTGATTAACCCGTATCACGCTATCCACGACCTGGCCCGCATATGCAAACAGCTTGGATCCAGATGAGACGCCGAGTTACTCGGCGTCTCATCAGGATCCAAACTGTTTGACAATCGGTCAATGTTTTCTCAAAAACTTACACGAATCGGAAGTAGTCAGACGTGTGCTAGTTCCAAATTTTAGCAGACATTATTTTTTTAAACAGCAGGATAGGAGTTAAATAATAGTGAATGTAAAAAAAGCTGGCAGTTAAGGTCTCATGTGAACTGTGTCAGATCTACAAAGACTTGATGTCATATGACTTGCATCAAGGGAAAATGAACACTGAACCTCACTATGTATTACACCCTGTGTCTGTATTAACCCATCTCCTCATGAACATTCATGTAAGAATTATAGAATGTATGAATATTCATTAGCTATAATGGCAGAGAGAGAGAGAGAGAGAGAGAGAGAGAGAGAAATAGAGAGAGAGAGAGAGAGAGAGAGAGAGAGAGAGAGAGAGAGAGAGAGAGAGAGAGAGAGAGAGAGAGAGAGAGAGAATATAATTGAAAATCTTATAGATGTAATAAAGCCAACAACTAAAATTTCTGTCTACACTAACAATTCCCTCTAAAATTATTATTAACATAATAACCCATCAAACATATCTATTAACCTCCATTCTACAACATGTACAAATCATGATACGATGATTTTAGATTTACACTAGACTCTATCTAACTCGATAACTAAGTCTTCCCTGTACGCGGTCAATAGTTTCTTAACCCTTCGCTTGCTAATCGCGTCAATATACCTACCTGTAAATAGTGAAGACCCAGATGAGACAGCTCCTGCAGGAGCTGTCTCATCAGGGTCTGCACTATTTACAAATTGATTGTGCAACCAGTACACTCCACAGCAGTGAGTGCACAGCGAAATACTTGTACACAGTGAATATATATGTAATTATACAACAGGGCATGGGTAAAGAAGGAGAAATGTATTTTGAAATTCAGCAAGAGAAGGGTTAAAGGTATAGACGATACGCACAGGATTACAATTGCAGATTTGGAGCAGGCGACAATATTCACAAAGGGTTAAAAGATAAAAAAGAAATCTATATTGGTACAACCAGGACAATCCCAAAATGTATATAAATGCTGATATACATGTAGACACGTTCAGACGCTTAGTGGTATAACTTCTGTCTCCCAACGAAGATACTGTGAGCTCGAATCGCAGCGTAGCTCACACATTCCAATGTTGTATTATATGTAACCTTAACCCTGGTCTTAACCCCGTTGAGTATTCATGTAAGAAATAATGACCTCATACATATTTGTTAACTTTTTTTATAAGTGCATATGTACATACCTCGTACACAGGATATTTTGTTATAAGTAGAAACTGTAGAGTCGGGTCTATCATACTTTCATAAGAAAACATAGCAGACCTTGATCAGACGGCTCCTATGAAGGAGTCGTCTGATCTGAGTCTACTCTGTTAGAAACGGTTTGAAACAGCGAAATGAAATGATTTGAGGAAAATAATTAACCCTTTCGCTGCCAATGCCGGATCTGTGATTACCTATGCAAACAGTTTGGATCCAGATAACTCGGCGTCTCATCAGGATCCAAACTGTTTGTTACTGTTACTATGTTTTTGAAACAAAAATGAAGAAAATGAAAAGAATGGAAATTTGTAGCAGACGACAAAGTTAGCAGACGACAGAGTTTGGCAGCGAAAGGGTTAATAAAGGCGATGTCATGTTCCCAAAGAACAGTTTCGAGGAATGACGACACAAACGGTTGAATATACCATGCACGTGTCTTTGACAAGCAAATCTCTCTTTGTACACGATATACTTTCCATTAACTCTGTCGCTGCTTTATTTCTCTTTATTTTATTAAAACCCAACATAATCACAGTAACACACTAATTGGATTCAGATGAGACGCCGAGTCACTCGGCGTCTAATCTGGATCCAAATTGCTTGCATGCCTAATCATAGGTCTTCTTTGGTAAACTATTTTGATATCAACGCGCCTGCTGGACAATAACGTTTTCTAACTCTTTACCTTATGAATATTCAGACCTAATGCAACCATAAATATCAACTTGCTAAATTTTATTTCATCTAGAATTGTGTAGTTTTGAAACCATTGTGATAAATAGAGCATTTGTTCCTATAGAACAAATGCTCTATTTATCAGAATGGTTTCAAAGATTGAGTTTTACAGAGGCGCAAAAAGGCGTCAATAGAAGAAAAATCATAAACAAACAGAGCAGACCCTGATCAGACGGATCCTATAGGAGCGGTCTGATTTGGGACTAATCCATTTGCAAAAGCCGTGAAAATGCTTCTTTATCAGGTTAAAGGTTAAATATTCTACAAATACTAACTCTGTTTGTTGTTTCGTATTTCTATCAGCATACGCCAATTGTGCGCGCTCTACGACTGACGTCTTAATAAAGGAAACGCTAATGCGATTTCTGCATTACCCAGCATCTCTTAAACTCCTTTGAAGTGGTCCAATAATTGAAAAACTGTCCTATTGTGTTATTGTATAACATGAGCTGAGATCCCTCGAGCATAAGCATGTTTATAATGGTGCCATGTTTGGTTTAGAAACCGATGTCCATTAACAGAAACAACAAATGCGACCACTCTCGGCGGCATAAATCAACACTCAATAACAGCGGTATCGTAGTGAACCTCGGTCTGCATGCCTTAACATAGACCTCCCTTCAAGCAGCTGTTAGAGAGACATGCTAAAACTGTAACCCTTATTCAGCTATCCGTAACTTTACTGATTTTTGCAAACAGCTTTGATTCTGATGTTTTCAATGGTACCAACAGGCGACATTGGCACCGAAAGAGTTAAAACTGATCTGAGCAATTCAAAGTTTGCTTCAATTCTCAAATTCTATTTTCTTTCTGAAAGTGTCTTAGAGTGTCAAATAGTCTGGGTCCATGCTTATAAAGCTTTTTAGTTGAGTCTGATTTCGTTCTCAAGCTTTTGATTGGTCAGATTTGAGTTCTCAAGCTTTTGATTGGTCAGATTTGAGCCAGAGGCTCAAGTTTTATACGCATGGACCCTGTATTCTGATGAAATCAAAATTAGTCTACGTCTCGTCGGGATCCATACTATTTGTAACATGTTCCGAATTCGTGAGTAAATTCTTTCCACTTAAAGACTATGAAACAATTCTGATCCTGATCAAATATGTGATATACATGTAAACGTGACGACTATCACCATAGAATAAATATATCCAAAACAAGTCAATTATTTGTTATTTCATATGGCATGATGAAGTCTTCACCTGCTAAGCGTGACATACGTGCCATTTGCAAACAGCCTGGATCCAGATGAGACGCCGAGTAAGTCGGCGTCTCATCTGGATCCAATATATTTGCTACTCAGTCAGTAGTATCTCAAAAATTAGAATGAATCTAAAGTAAGTAAAAGTAATGATTTTAAAAGATCGTTGTTTACAGCACGTTAAGGGTTAAAATATCCTATGCAATATTGAAGGAAAGTAATTATTTATTGTTGAACTAAGGATATTAGCCAAGTTAAGCTTTTTATTTACTGAGAAATATTTCTACTGTAGAAATTGTCGTCTAAAAACACGATCAGACTATCAAACAGATTGGACTTGGCGTGTCATCTGGTACTAAACCGTTTGCAAAGACCATAACAATTCCCTCAATAGTGTACTAAAAGGTTTTATTGAATGGACTGTTTTCGGAAGATAATAAGGTGGGCCACTAATGGAAAGAGTAGGCACAAACCAAACATGGCATTTTGTTTAAAATATCAAAGCAACAAAAGCCATGTCTTCAGTATATAAGCATTCATTCGACGCAATATACACACAGACGCCTACAGTTTGTACGTGTCGGTAAGTTTGAAACAATGCCTGTTAGTGGGATATGTCACCGATATTGCAGTACATATTGCACGGTTACTATTGCAGTAACAATTACAGTAACGATTGCATAGTAGCTGTGACTATAACAGTAACTATTGCATAGTTGCAGAAACCATTACAGTACATATTGCATAGTTGCAATTGCTTTTACAGTAATTACCGCAGTAACAGCTGCTTAGTTGCAGTAACTATTGCATAGTTGAAGTAACAATTACAGTAGCTATTGCATAGTTGTAATAACAATTACAGTAGCTATTGCACCTTTGTAGTAACAATTACAGTAGCTATTGTATAGTTGTAGTAACAATTACAGTAGCTATTGCACCTTTGTAGTAACAATTACAGTAGCTATTGCATAGTTGTAGTAACAATTACAGTAGCTATTGCATAGTTGCAGTAACAATTACAGTAGCTAGTGCACAGTTGTAGTAACAATTACAGTAGATATTGCACCTTTGTAGTAACAATTACAGTAGTTATTTCACCTTTGTAGTAACAATTACCGTAGATATTGCATAGTTGTAGTAACTATTACAGTAATCCTTGTAGTACTATTGCTATTCATATTGTAGTAAATGTATGAATAAATAATATGTAGGAGTACGTGAAACTGAAGAATTAATTTCGAACTGTTACCCAAAAAGGACCAGGATAAGCAGTCACAATATTTTATACTTATAATCTAACCTCGCTAATATGATGTTTAAGTAAAGAAGACATTAGAACGTCGGTGGCTGTTAAATACGGATGGGGCATTCTGAATGAATTTCATCCAGCATTAAGCTTCCATCTTGTGTTAGATTTGTGCGTGACTTTCGCCTTGCATTAAGCTGCCAATTGTCTTCACGACCGATCATGATACTTATTTGAGTCATCAGACTAACGAGCTTTTACAGTATTCGACAAGGTAAATACATAAACATAGGGGTTTGTAAAAGCAGGCGGTTGCTTAATGCAGGGCAAAGATAATGCATACAGGAGCTTTCTATGTAACGTTTCACAACCTGCTTTAAAAATCCAGAATTATAACTCGTTTCAGTGGACTGAAATTGAACGACATGCTCTTCAAAACACTTACAACAATGTAAACATTGTGTATTTTAGCCCATTCCCTCATATTGACGACTTTTGACGACTCTGTAAAAGTAACTTTGTGAAACCATTGTGATAAATAGAGCATTTGCTCCCATAGGAGCAAATTCTCTATTTATCACAACGGTTTCAAGCTACACAATTCTAAAAAAAATCCTTTTCTCTAATCAATGCTCCTTTTCGGTAGATTTATTCAAAGAGGTTGTATCTAAAAATAGCCTATGAGGTAATGGGTTAAAGTTTAATGCCAGTAAAGGTTGTTATGCCTCATCCGACTCCAAACTATTTGACACACCGTATATGGTAAACCCCCTCTAAACCTGACGTTAAATTTAGTATAGATATCAGCCTTGGAGACAGGTGGCAGCTTTATGCAGGGTGAAAGTCATGAAGAAAGCTCATCCTGCCTAAAAATATTTGAATTTTTCTCTACTAGATATCCACTTTAGAGAAGTTTCACTGTACGTTTTAATGAAAAAAAACAACAACCCTGAAACTTAAAACTGAAATTAGAAGGCGCAAACAGTTATTTCTTGTTGACCATTGGAATAACAGTTTCAGGAAAACCTTAAACACAAATTGCCAATGCGAATAAAATCATGGAATTCAATTTCAGACACTAAGGACGATGCACACTTGTAACATTTCAGTTTGCAAACATTACGTTTAGGCTATTATCCTTGCTGATAATTGTCATGGAAACACTTAGCCATTTAACTATTTCCCTCATATAGACGACTTTAGGCATATTTGTTGCAAACAGAGTTGACCAAGAGCAGACAGATCCTTATTAAATGTTTGATCAGGATCTGTTGTTTGCTTTGGTATGATTCCGTCATTTCTGTCACAGCAATTTCTTTTTTTTTCTGTTTATGTGAAATTAAATAAAGATTCAGCCCATGAAAATTCATTAAGTCATAAATTGTTAAATTAATATGCATGGGGGAAAAGGTTAAGTGAAATACTGTCTTTGAAATATCATCGAATTTCACATCGTTCGGTAATTCGACGAGTTGATCAAATGATCCAGAAAATTTAACGAGTGACGTAAAGTAGTATCAATAAATCAAACGTTAATTGCAAATCGTTTAAATGGACACATGTCGTCATACACCTATGGATATTAATTCTTCCGCAGCTAAATTTTGTCGTCTACAAAGATTGTTGTCTGGTACAAATTCCATTTTTTAATTTTTCTTCGATTTTTTTTAGAAAAATATAAGCACAGTAACAAACAGTGTGGGTCCTGATGAGACGCCGAGTTACTCGGTGTCTCATCTGGATCCAAACTGTTTGCAAAGGTACTTATAGATGCAGCTAAAGAGTAAACCTTTAACGATAAGAAACTATCGCTGATAGAATGTGTCTTGTAAATCACATATTAAAGATGTCATTCTTTCGCGCCTACTTAATTCATTATCTCGTGGATATTCATGTAAGAAATAATGACGTCATAAATATTTATTAGATAAAGTTTAAAAATGGGAAAATGAACACAGAAAAGTTTGGCCATGGGAGAAACTGAAGCATCAGTTTTATTTTATTGTAAATAGAGCACATCTATAAAGTGAAGATTAATGGATTGTCAAGCAGTTTGGATCCTTATAAGAAATTAAACTAGACAAAGGTAGACTAGACTTTTCCCCAGTATCATGTTGGAGGTGTGGCATTCTTTGAATTAAGTCAATATAACATTTACAAAGAGTTTAAATCCACACTAGAAGAATGGCGTTGATTTTTAAGAACTATAAGAAAATATCTACTCAAAGATTTTAGACTGGCGAACTATCGGCCAAAGAAGTTTTGCTGAACGTAATAAAAGTTTAAAATCGTTAGCCCTTAATTTTCTCAGTAAACCGAGCTTACTCCCACGCCTGTGCATGTAATGAAAAGACCGGTAATTCTATCTCTCGAATCTCAGTTTTAACCTTCATTCTGTTAAGAGTGGCTTGAATCTCATCTGGATACACCTTGGAACAAGATGAGACACCCTGTTACTTAGTGTTTCATCAGGATCCATATTGTTTGACGCGGTCATTACTTTTCCAGAAGCAGGTTAACGTGAATTAGTTGGTAAAATATGAAACAGGTCAAGGTTTCAAGAGGTATTTCGGCAGAATAAACGCTAAAATGGCGAGTGAAATGTGTTTCTTGTATGAATATATGGATGCTGAACCCTTTCCCAGTTGAATATATTCATGTAACAAATCATGAAACCATCACTATTTATTAGTTGACTTTTTATAATGGCATATGTACACCTAAGTGTTTGGTATTGGTAGAAACTGTAGTCAGATTTGCTATTATTTTATATGTAAACAGAGCAGACGGCTGTTTTAGGAACTGTCTGATCTGGATCTACTCTGTCTACAAAAGCGTAATATGTTTGAGGCTAAGGCTTAACCCTTCTCTTGCTGACTTTTAAAATACATTTCTCCTTCTTTACCCATGCCCTGTTGTATAATTACATATATCTTCTCTGTGTACACGTATTTCGCTGTGCAGGAGCTGTCTCATCTGGGTCTTCACTATTTACAGGTAGGTATATTGATGTGAATAGCAAGCGAAGGGTTAAAACCTTTTGCTTCAGACTGATATAATTTTCAAGTACCTGATTGGTCAGATTCTGAGTTTTATAACCTTGGGCACAGGGTCACCATTCTATTTACACGAGAAAGGTTAAAACATACGATATTAAAACACTTTAGATAAAAAAGCCTCAATCCAAACATCATTAAAAGAAATTTATACCTATAATTTAAATTGTAAAAACGCATGTCTTTTGGGAGAATAAGGTTTCCGCGTGACCTTCTAGTCTGTACGTATTCCTTATTTAATGAGATAATTTTGTCACAGGGGATCACCGGACACCAAGTATAGTAAGCAATATGAGTCAAACAGTAATAAACATATCGTAAACGCATGTGACCAATATTGCATCAGTGGTAAGATGCCAAAACATGAGTAACGTTTTGATAATTTGATTGCCAACGACTAAATCGTCTCGTATGTGCAAATCACTGAAAATGACTGATGCATATTTTAATATTCAAAACTAAAACTGTTATTGAAAATGGTGACAGTAACGAATTGCGAGAAAGACAACTGAATTGTAGTTGGAAATTGTATCGAATAGAAAACAAACAATCATTTTCTATAGATTTAACCATTTCCTCCATAAATACGCCTTTCTATGCCTCTGTAAAAGTCATTTTATGAAACCATTGTGATAAACAGAGCATTTGCTCCATAGGAGAAAATGCTCAATTTATCACAATGGTTTCAGAACTACACAATTCTAAAAATGTTCCTTTTCTCTAGTAAATGCTCCTTTTCGGTAGATGTATTCAAAGAGGTTCGATCTAAAAATAGCCTATGGAGGAATGGGTTAAGGGACATACTTCAAGACTAAAACTAATACAGTAAATAATGTCTATACCGTCCTTTGTGTATCAATACTTATTTAAAACAAGTGTCAGCTTAATGCTGAGTGAAAGTCAATCACAAAGCTCCTAAAGGGGCTTCCTGCGTGACTTCCACGCTGCATTTAGCAGTCATCTGTTCTAACCCATTACCCCTTAGGATATTTGTACACCCAAAATATTTGAATGGATCTACTGAGATTGAGTATTTACTAGAAAAAGGGAACATTTAGAATTGAGTCGAATCCTATCTAGCTGTTTAACCCATTATCTCATAGACTACTTTTAGATCCAACCCCTTCGAATAAATCTACCGAAAAGGAATATTAACTAGAGAAAAGGAAAATTTTAGAATTTTGTAGTTTGTCCGTCTGATATGCCAGATGTACGGTGGTCCATCGTATTTAGTTATGTGTGTGTATTACTAATTCAGTAATTACTTTAATTAATGATGTACTTCTCAGCTGTCCAAATAACTCGTAAACTTACGATGAGACATGCTATCCCGCCATTTGTTCCTTTCTAAGGCATCGTGCATAGGAAAGTCGTTATCCTGAATAAAGTATACATTAAGCTTAATGGCCCTTTTGTAGCGTACTGGAATTAACATGCTATCACCAGCGTTGAGAGAAATGTGCGCGTCTATTTTTATCAAATACAGACTCTTACCATTGAATGTGAATCTTTTCATCATTTAATGTTTTACTTGATAGAGACGCCTTTTCGCGCATTTGGAAAAGAGTAGACACAGATCAGATGGCTCCTATAGAAGCCATCTAATCAGGGTCTGTCCCGTTTGCTTATGGAGTTTTATAGATCTGATTCTACAATTTCAGAAATGGCCAAAACGTCCCATGTTTATTTGGCCATTTTTAAAAAAAACCACCACAACAACTTATAAATATTCATAAAGTCAAGAATTCTTGAATACAAATAATGAATTAGTGGGTTAAGATGACAGCCATTAATACACTCCTCTATATTGACGCCTTTCGACGCCCGGATAAAAGTCACTGTTTAAACCATTGTGATAAATACAGCATTTGCTCTATAGGAGCAAATGTTATATTGATCGCAATGGTTTCAAAACTCCACAATTCTAATATGTTCCTTTTTTCTCGTAAATGTTCCTGTGCATCTGTTCGGTAGAAGTGTTCAAACAGATTGGGTCTAAAATAGCCTTTGAATGAATGGGTTAAAAAATTCGACCAAGATCAAAGGTCGATGGGTTCAATGAGTATCTAGAACTTATTCAAATAGTGTACAAAACTCCCCCAACTGTAGTTTAGCATGTTTGGTAGTAATCTCAGCAATACCATCATTCGTGACCCTTGCAATGAGGACTCATTTCTCTGTCATTTGGTGTGGTGTCACAAGTGAAAACCCATTTACGACAATACACTTCGGTACGCTGGTGCAACGTCAATGATACCTTTACAGTGCTCCAGTCGAATTAGGAGTCAATTTACTTAACCCTTCTCTTGCTGAATTTTAAAATACATTTCTTCTTCTTTACCCATGCCCTGTTGTGTAATTACATATATCTTCACTGACTACAATTATTTCTCTGTGCAATCACTACTGTGGAGTGCACTGGTTGCACAATCAACTTGTAAATAGTGCAGACCCTGATGAGACAGCTCCTGCAGGAGCTGTCTCATCTGGGTCTTCACTATTTACAGGTAGGTATATTGACATCAATAGCAAGCGAAGGGTTAACACAACTTCTTAGTTCCCACCCAAAATACAGTAAAACCTCTCTAAACCGGACATTCAATTTAGTATAAATTTCGACCTTGGAGACAGGTTGCATCTTAATGCAGGATGAAAGTCATGCAGAAAGCTGCTCTAGGAGTTTACTGCATGACTTTCACCCTGCATTAAGCATCAATCTGCCTAAAAGTATCTAAATTCTTCTCTACTAGAATTCCGGTTTAGTTTGATTTACTGTACGTCATTATTTTCCCACTGCCACGCATTGTCGTCTTCAAATTTGTCGTCTGCGTCATTTTTAAAAAATATTTTTTGTTAAATAAACATAACCAAAGTACCAAACAAATCTGGATCCTGAGGAGATTTCGAGTTACTCGGTCTCTGATCTGGGTCCAAACTGTATGTAATGGTAACTTAATATTGCCTGTGAAAGAGTTAAAATGATTTCCGGAATGCTAGCTATTGTTTGAACTAGTGCCTGGTTGATGTCTTCAAACACGCTAATTTGAAATAGCTTCATTCGTATCCTTGTTAGACAAACCAGTTACATTGGTGGTTATGTTTACTCGAATGTGTTTTAACCGATTCCCTCATATTGACGCCTTTTGACGCCTCTGCAAAATTCACCTGTTGAAACCATTGTGATAAATAGAGCATTTGTTCCTATAGGAGCAAATGCTCTATTTATCACAATGGTTTCAAACTACAAAATTCTAAAATTTTCCTTTTCTCTAGTTAATGCTCCTTTTCGGTAGATTCATTCAAAGAGGTTGGATATAAAAAAAATAGCCTATGAGGTAATGGGTTAAAGTCAAATTCAGTTTTAAATTGTGTTTAAAGATAAGTACATAAATAGGTAGTGGTTCTTTAATCGTTTACCTTATGAATATTTTAGTAAGAAATAATGAATGTAAGAATGGTGATTAGTATAAATTGTATTTGTTTTTATATAAGCATTATATATTGGGGAAGTTTTGACAATGACACAAACTGCAGAACTAGAATTATATACATGCAATTCCTACAGGACCCGTCTGATCTGGGTCTACTCTGTTTACAAAGGCGTAAAAATGGGTCTCAGGTAAAGGGTTGAAGGCAATTAGTCTATAAATGACGGGCTTTAGAAGTCTGTAAAATTAAATAAAAAGTTTGACGAAAAGGAACAGGGCGTGATAATAACATACCAATAACCGCTTAAGATTGAAAAAGTTTGATGTTACAGTTACTAACAAATGTTATTCACCCGCGTTTTAGACAAATCCCGTGTTCGCTTTAGTTCCATATCAATCGTAACTATTCGGTGGTGCCTCGATTGGTTTCCCCGAGGTTTTCCGACTGGTTCCGTATGTGTTCGCAATATCACAATACTATTTTGTCCCAGAACAATAAATTATTGTTGGCATTGTAAACCGTTTTTATTGATTCATTAAAGCTTTCCCCCATAGGCTATTTTAAGACCTAATCTATTTTAGTAAATCTACCAAAAAGCATTTACTAGAGAAAAGTAAAATGCTAGACTTGTGTAGTATTGAAACCATTGTGATAAATACAGCATTTGCTCCTATACAATTTATCACAATGGTTTCAAGAAGCGACTATTGCAGAGGCGTAGAAAGGCGTATTCTGGAGGAAAGGGTTAAAGGGTAGTCGCCGAAATCTTTATAAAATGGCTCAAACTGTTTTATTTCAATTGCTATGTTATTGTCTTACGAACAACTTACATTTAAAATCATTTTTTATAGATGTAACAATTTACAGTAAAATCTCTCTAAGGCTACAACTAAATAATAGAATACGTGTTTCCTTAAATCTTTATTTAATGAATATTCATATGAGACTCCATCGCACTACTACTACTAATCAATTCGAATCTTGTATAAATATATTTTGCCATAGCAAAAAAAGAATCTGTTACATATAAGAAAATAGAACAGACCCTGATCAGACGTAAGCCATCTGATATGGGTCTTCTCTGCCTGAAAATGCAACAGAACAAGTCTCTAACAGGGAAGATGGTTATAGGCAATTAGTTGCTTAATACAGAACGAAAGAAATACAGAAAGTGTTCTGCAAAACTTTCGTGTAGCATTAGCCCTCTGAATACATTAACGAGTTATCTGGCATTTGCAAAACGTATAGACCCAGATCAGATGCCTCAGTTTCACTTGGAACCCCCTGACCAGGGTCAGTGATATTTGTCAATCAAGAGCCTATCACAAATGATAACTTTTACAATGAATGAACTCTACCATTAAGTAATGACAGACCATTCCACTTTGAATAGTAGAGTAAATGCTTACTTTATTACACATCGGAAACAAACCACTGTTAGCAGTTATAAATACACACCATTTAACCCTGGTTCCCTGTTCTGTGTGTGGGCCAAATTTCAATACCTACTGAATATTCATTAACAAAATAGTTATAAAGAAATATGGAAGGTGGAATTTTGTAGACAGTTTAGAAAGTAAAGAAACAGATCTATCAAATTATACTAGCAAACAAAGCAGACCCTGATCAGACGGCTCCTCTAGGAGCCGTCTGATCTGGGTCTACTCTGTTTGCAGATGCGTGAAAACACGTTTATATTAGGGAAAGGGTTAAACGACAACTCAGTGCGAACAAAGTCAGTTATTTCTGATAAACTTCTCAAATGGGTTTTGTAATTTAATCATCGGAAAGCATGTAATTGCTTAATAAGTATCAAAATAGTACAAAACCTGCATTGAATTGCTGTTTATTGAACTCTTGGTATTTGAAATTATCTTATTTTCAGAGGAAATATTTACTTAAAGAATCCATGAAAAATGTAATGCATGCTAGTAGTGCCGCCAATAATCACTCTTAATTCAACAATTTACTCTTACGCTTCTGCAAACAGAGTAGACCCAGATCATAAAGCTCTTGTTGCTTATGCTATAATATAGATCTATATCTTCAGTTTCTGTCATGACTGAAAACTCCGGTATCCTTAAGTAATATTAATGACACCATTATTTCTTACATGAACATTCACGGAGTAAAGGGTTGAACGTAAACAAACCCTTACACAATGTGCTATCTGTAAGAACATAAAAGATTTTCATTCAGCACAAGACATATGGGTCAGTAAATACGTGACAGTTACAAAAATGTAATAAGTATTCAAACATTGGTAGGAATCTGTTATAACTGTAACCGAAAGTTTTGTCCCAGATTAGTAATTCGTTGTTACATCAGAATTAAAAAAAACCTTAACATTCAGTTCGTTTATTTAGAAGAAAAGAAACAGATGTTTTGTTTGAAACTTGAAGCAGGTGAAAATTGTTTCAGACGATAATGTACCAAACCTTCTATGCTTCATCCATTTCAATGTGAGAAACGATTATACTGCCATTTGTATACAATGTAGGTCCGGGTCAGATGGTTCCTAGAGGCGCCCTCAGATCAGACTCTGCACTGCTTGTCATTCAGAATGAGATCACAAATTATATCCTTTTATACTCAGTGGACCACTTCGGAAATTTAGCAATCAAATGTTAACCCTTTACTCCATAAATACACATCTATACGCCTTTGCAAACAGAGTAGACCCAGATCAGACGGCTCCTATAGGAGCCGTCTGATCAGGGTCTGCTCTTTTCGCTTATGACATAATATAGATACGAGTCTACAGTTTCTGCCATGGCCAAACGGCATGTGTCCGTGTGCCATTGTAGCAACTAATATACAGTAAAACCCCGCTAATGCGACCACCAAAAAGGGGCAGCTTAATGCAGGACGAAGGTTATGCAGAAAGCTCCTATAGGAGCTTTCTGCATAACATTTCGTCCTGCATTAAGCAACCACCTGCTTTAAACGACATCAGTGGTTGTTTATTAAGTGGTCGCATTAGCGGGGTTTCACTGTAGTAGGAGCATAATGTACAACTTATCCCTGCATTAAGCTACCACGAATGTCTACAACCTAGTAATTGGAGTCGTATTTCGGTGGTCGCATTAGAGGCGTTTGTACTATTTGTAAAAAAAAAGATGCAACAGATGAGGTTTAAGCAGATATCATTTTTAGGGGCCCAGCCACCAATACTGAAAACTATTCTATTCACAATTCTTGATACAATTTACAAACTAAACAAGATGTCATCTGGTGCAATTTTCGTCTCCGATTTTTTTCTTTGACCGCCACTGTCGCCAGAAAACTAATCATTTGGCTTGCTGTAATTAACAAATATGTGATAACCTTTTGCAAACAGTTTGAATCCAGTAATTTGACCTCTCACCAGGAGCCAAACTGTAGGACAGTTATTTTGAGAAAAATATGAGAGAAAGTTAACTCTGAAATTTTATGCAGACGTCAATGCTGGGAGAAAAAATAGCGCCAAAACAATTAAATTATCTTCACTTCAATCTGAACATAACTCATGTTTAAACTGATAAGATGCCTAGCTACTCAGCATCTCGTCTGGATCGAACATGATTGAAAAGTTAAACCGTATTCAGCCATGCCAAACTAAAATTTAACATAAGTAAGTGAAGACGATTACCCTGAATTACCATGTATTGTTCCAGAAGCAACACTCATATATCGCCCTAAGTAAGCTGCTAATTGGTTCAACATTTTACTCCATAGTGACGCCTTTAGCCAACGGAGCAAACCCAGGCCCCGAGGTTATAAAACATCTAGCTTGAGTCTGAGATAATTCTCAATCATCTGTTTGATCAGGGTCTACTCTACTTGCTTATGAAATAATATACGAGCTATGATTTTACAGTTTCTGCTTTGATAAAAAATTCCTACGCCCATATAGCATTATAAAATTTCAACAAATAAATATGAATAAATCATGAATATTTATGAGGTAAACAGTTAAGCCTAATCATGATTCAGCTGGGGGGTTTCTGACCGACGACTCGGGTTTGTTTAGTGCAATAGATCAATTCATGATTACTGAGATATTGTCGGTTTCTACAATATCGTCTGCTTATATCAGTCGCCTCCATATGCGGGTCCGTGATAACTTTTGTAAACGGGTTGGATCCAGATGAGATACCGAGTAACTCGGCGTCTCATTAGAATCCAAACTGTTTGACATGGTGAATATGTTTTTGAAAAGAAATTGAAGAAAACCAGAAAGACGATAATCGTAGCAGACGAAATTTATTTGGAGGTTAAAGGTTAAAGATGAACGCTGTGCAAAGTGCCGTCTGCTCTAGTTATCGTCATCTTCATTTCAAATACGTGTGGTATTATATGTCTGTATAAAAGTGCAATCTGAATGCAAATAAGGTTTGATGGGACGAAGAGCTACTTCAGGTCTGATATGAGTGCAAACTAACTGGTATCTCTTTTATTGTCATGAGCGAGTCTGTAATCACTTTTGAAAGTGGTTTCTATCCAGATGAGACACCGAGTAACTCGGCGTTTCATCAGAACACAATGTATTTAACCCTTTCCCTTATGTAAGCGTATTTTGACGAACCTGCAAACAGAGTAGACCCAGATCAGACGGCTCCTATAGGAGCCGTCTGATCAGGGTCTGCTCTGTTTGCTTATGGTGTAATATAGATCTGATTCTACAGCTTCCTCGTGAGCCAAAATGTGTCATGTGTTCATAAGCCATTATAAAAAATATTCTTATTAATATATATGACGTCATTATTTCCTATATGAATATTCATCAGGGAAAGGGTTAATACTGTTATACTTATGATTTTTTTGAAGCAAAGGGCAAGACAATTTAAAGACGAAAAGCAGACGAAAATATTGCAGATACCACGGCGTATCGCACCGGTGAAATATTTAAGATAAATACAAAGTACACCTACCACGGGCTGAAAAAATATGAAAACATTAGCATCTAAAGGACATGCTCAATGTCCCCTAATCTGGATCTAACCAATATAAACATAGCTGTATAGTGCTGCAATTAAACCGTCCTCGTGATGAATATTCAAATGTGAGCACATCCATTTTGAATATTAGCCCTTTACGCCATGGATATTCATGTCAGAAATAATGCATATATAAATATAAACTACCTTATAGCAGTAACTATAGGATCATATCTATTAAATTACATAAGCAACCAGAACATACCCTCGTCAAATGGCTCCTATAGGAGCCGTTTGATCAGGGTCTGCTCTGTTTGCAAAGGCGTAGAAAAGCGTATTTATGGAGTAAAGGGTTGATTAGCTGAGCCATTCTAAAGTTTGATCAATTGTAGCCACTGAATCATAATGGAAAATAGTGTAGACCCATATGAGACAGCTCCTCTAGGAGCTGTCCAATATGAGTCTACACTATTTGCGAATGCAGATATGTATGCTAATAGCATGAGAAAAAACGGTTTCCGTATAAAACTAATGTTTCGTGAGGCCACAATGATTGACAGGTGTTATCTCGAATGATAAGAATTTATTATGTGAATTTAACGTCAAAAACAATGCTAACACAGAAAAGGCATTGCCTATGCTCGTTACTTGTTTCTTTTTACATAAATAACAGCATCATCAAACGAGATACAATTACCCCCACTGGATTACAACACTATAGAGACACGCTATGCATGCGTACTCACGCATCGAGAATTAACCCTTTTCCCCATTTTGACGACTTTTGATGCCTGTACACACAGAGTAGACCCAGTTCAGTCAGTTCCTGTAGGAACTGTCTGATCAGTATCTACTCTGTTTGTTTATGGAATAATATAGATATAATTCTGAAGTGCCGGTGACAGGCAAACCATTTCTTATTAAGTGATATTACAAAACAAAAATCAGTGCGTTAATATTCACGCAGTTCTTTCATTAATATTCATCGAGCAAAGGAGGGCGAAAGTCACAACATTCATGCTGGTATATATAGCAGGCAAACAAGTATAATAATATTGTTTTAATGTTTCTTAAATTTATTTTCATGCATCATATTTTAAAGAACCATTTATTTAACCCATTACCTCATAGGCTATTTTTAGATACAACTTCTTTGTATAAATCTACCGAAAAGGAGCATTAACTAGAGAAAATGAAACTTTTAGAATTTTTAGCTTGAAACCATTGTGATAAATAGAGCATTTGCTCCTATAGGAGCAACCCTTTCAAAGGGTTGCTCCTATAGAGCAAATACTCTATTTATCACAATGATTTCACAAAATGACTTTTACAGGGTCGTCAAAAGTCGTCAATATGAGGGAATGGGTTAATCGTCATCCAACGAATCAACTCCTTATCGTGAATGGAGTAAACATTATCTTAACCATTACCCTGTTCTGTGTTTTATTCCAAATTTCAATACCTACTGAGTATTCGTTTACAAAATAATTATAAAGAAATATGGAAGGTGGAACATTGTAGATATATTAGAAAGCAAAGAGACAGATATATAAAATTGTATTAGCAAAAATAGCAGACCCTGATCAGACAGCTCCTCTAGGAGCTTTCTTATCTGGGTCTACTCTGTTTGCAAATGCGTGAAAACACGTTTATATGAGGGAAAGGGTTAAAGTTATTACCAATAATGAACAAGTTTTCAAAACACAATCAATATAAACTAGTTTCATTTAGTTTAAAAAAAAAGGAAAAACTGTTTTGAATGGCTGTAATCATTTTTTTTAAATTCCCCCTTTTTAGTATTATATATATATATATGGAATGATAATATAGAGTAGGAATATAACTAAACTCTATGAAAATAGAATATGTAATATAAAGACAAAACGCTTGATTATTGTGTCTAAAAATCAGACAATTTACACTTTACTCCTTGTATCGACATTTTAACGACTTTGCAAACAGAGTAAACCATGATCAGACGGCTCCTAAGGGAGCCGTCTGATCAGGGTCTGCTCTGTTTGCTTGTGGCATAATAAAGATCTAATTCTACACGTTCTTCCATGACCAAACATTCTTATGTTCACTTGCTATTATAGAACCCAGCTTATTGATACTCCTAATGTCATTATTTGTTAAATGAATATTTTTTGAGTAAATGCTTAAAAACAGTTTACCAACCTCCTGGCTGAAGCTCTTTTGAAATGCCAATCTTCTTTTCACAGTTTCCGCGTCTGTACTCCTCGCTAAAACTGTTTGAACCTCCATTTTGTGTTTATTTATCTTTCGAAAAACAAAAGGCCAAATCCTTGTCTTCCGTAGAGTAGAGTTTATTACCACAATTTATTTCTTTCGTATCCAATAAGTTGCTAAAGTATTGGAGATTGACGCAAAATAGAAGTTACCAATTCTATTTTCCGGCTTTCCGATGAGTCCGATATTTCTCGGCTGTAGTTTTTGCTATCACAGACCAGTCTTCGGCTGACGCTTTTATATATAATCGCGTATTGATCCAAACGATGCTTACATAAATTAAAACAATATTTTTTCACATTTTATAGGCTGTTGTTTGTGTACCAATTTGATTGTTCTTATAAGGACTAGATCGAAATAGTTGTTTATTGACACAATACTATAAACGTATTGGAGCACAATTGTGACGTCATTTCCGACTCTTTCAGACTCATGTAAGGAGATCATCCCACGCACTGGGCGCCAGCTTTGGAACAAAAGCAGTGGTTGTGGGGACTCAAATAGTGACATTTCAACGCACGTAACAAAAGCGACAAAACAAGCAATAGTATTCATTTCACTGGACAGTAAAATATCGGATACCACGAGTTGTTCACAATACAATGCATACACATTAACTTGACTGATAGCATCAGGTGATTGACTAGTGTAGGAATATTTAGAGTTGCTATAAATTGTTACACAATCAAAATGGTCCCAATGAAAAACTAACAGACCTCTAATGAATAGAGAGCAAATTGAATTTCGGCACTCCATGGACTCAGATTCCCCTGAGCGGCGACGACCATAATTTGTTTAATCAATATCGCCTTTTTTGAACGATTGCTTTGAATGGGCCTGAATGAGACTAGAACATTTGTAAATTGCTCGATAAATGGTTGAATAAGAATAGAGAAATCGCTAGAATCAAATATTGCTTGCCTTTCATTGTCGCATGACGGGTTATTGCAATCGGATGTCCATGTGCACAAACGATATCAATCAGTCAGGACGAGGACCCCGATTTGTCCATTATTACACTTATCTTCCTCTACTCGTTCATTGACTGAACAAGTAGACAAGAAGGTTAGCTAGTCACGTGAACTCTCTCTAAACACATCGACAGAACATGTCGCAAGCAGTGCAGTTAAACCTGTCTTCAGTAATCACCCCACCCAAGTTCAGTCTTATTCTGGATGTTTAAGACAAGTGGTAATTTAATGGCAGGTAATGCATTTAAACAAGAATATGTCCTTTATTTTTCGATCAAACCCTATACTGTGACCACTTTTTAGAATCGTCTCGAAGAGACGATTTTAAAAAAGTGTTCACATTATAGGGTTTGGATAGGATGCGTAAATTTAAACATTTCCAAGAGTAGCTCCTTTAAATTTCCATCTTACCCTATACTGTGACTACTCTTTAGAATCGTCTCATTCTAAAGAGTGGTCACAGTATAGGGTTTGGTTGAGAAATTACGATTTTAATATATGGGTACACACCTTTATCTGTAGCTCTGTATTAAGCAACCGCCATACCCTCTATCTTATAGGAGACGTCTGATCTGGGTCTACTCTGTTTGCAAATGCATGAATACACGTTTGTATGAAGGAAATGGTTAAATGATTTTTATAATGATAAATGAACACAATGTTTGGCTGTGACAGAAACTGTAGAATGAGATCTACATACAGTACAACTTCGATTATCCGAACACTAAAATACGTATTATTATCGCTCTTTAAGACAGGTGGCAGCTTAATGCATGGTGAAAGTCATGTAGAAAGCTCCTCTAGGAGCTTTCTGCATGACTTTCACCCTGTATTAAGCAGCCACCTGCCTAAAAGGGTCTAAATTCTTCTATAACGAAAATTCGAATAATCGAGGTTTTACTGTAATTCCGTTACCAAATAGAGTAGATCCTGAACAGATGGTTCATACATGAGCCATCTGATTCTGATCTGAGTCTATTCTGTTTACAAATGCGGTCAAAGGCAGATCTTTGAAGTAAACTGTTAAAAATCAATTGCATGTGAATTACTTACTGATGTTAGGAGGTCAACGGCAAGGAAAATATTGACAGAAATGGAACACAAAAAATATCTGAGAAACTCCTACAAATCATGCATTTCATGGATACATGTTTTTGCGTTACCGGAAGCAATTATAATTACATTACCTGAATGAACACTGTTTTTAACTTAAAGTACAATAGAACCTGTATTAAGCGGCTTTCATAAATAGGTCAAATTATGGGCCTAGAATACAGGTGGCAGCTTAATGCAGGTCAAAAGCAATGCAGAAAGCTGCATTGTTTTTGCCTGCATTAAGCAATCAGGTGCTTTTTAACACTCCTATGTTCAACAACCGAATGGTCGCTTAAGACAGGTTCTACTATAATCCATAACAACTCATCCCCGGTACACTTTGTTAATAATGTTAGCTGCAAAACTTCTTCTCTGCATTAATTAACCAACTAGACCATTCCTTATGTTTAGCCCTTAATGTGAGGGAACCGAGTATTTAAGACTTGCAATTAGTGCTGACCCAGATCAAAGGGCCTCATGAGAGAGCCTTTTGATTAGGGTCTGCAGTGTTGGTCTTAAATTTCATTATCTTTTTGTTTTTATTAATATCAAGAAAGCGAGGAGCCAGTTTTAATTATTCAGTAGATAAAAGGTTGACTCTTTGAATACGACGTAATTGTCTCATTTTCGAAACTACTTGCACGTGACGTAAATGTCTCATTTTTGTAACTCTTTGCACGTGACGTAAATGTCTCATTTTATAACTATTTGCACGTGACGTAAATGTCTAATTTAATAACTCTCTGCACGTGACGTAAATGTCTCATTTTATAACTCTTTGCATGTGACGTAAATATCTCATTTTATAACTATTTGCACGTGACGTAAATGTCTCATTTTATAACCCTTTGTACGTGATGTAAATGTTTCCTTATATATATCATTGCATGCATCCTAATTGTTTCATTTTTAAACTCTGAGACCCTTCGAAACCAAAAGCAGCATTGCGAAAAGAGAAATTTTCTGGCTCGGATTTCATTGAGTCTGTTGAGTATGTTCATGACCAGTTATGAGAGTATTTAAAATGCAACACTACTCAAGCATCGGCATAAGCGATATTTAACTTTCACAACTAAAAACATTGAAATTTATTATCCCGAAGGACCAGGAAATATAATAACGAAGTACGGGGAGACGTGTTACGGCCTCCACAGGAGAACTTAACACCTGCTGTTATGAAGTACATACATTCTGACAGTAGGAGATCCTTCGAAAGCAAAAAACAACGATGCGAAAAAATAACATTGCAGACTCGAGTATGAGCAGTTTTTAAAGTGAAACACTACTCACGTCCCTAGCACCGGCTTAACCCATTCCCTCATAGGCTATTTTTAGATACACCGTCTTTGAATAAATCTACCGAAAATGAGCATTAACTAGAGAAAAGGAAAGTTTTTAGATTTTTGTAGTTTGAAACCATTGTGATGAATAGAGCATTTGCTCCTATAGGAGTAAATGCTCTATATATCACAATGGTTTCACAAAGTGACTTTTACAGAGTCGTCAAAATTCGTCAATATGAGGGAATGAGTTAACCAGTATTCAATATTCATAACTAAAACCACTAGAAGAGTAGTCACAGTATACGGTTTGGTGGAGAAATAAAGGAGCTATTGTTGAACATGTTTAAATTTGTGCATCTCATCTGGGCCTCTGAATATACAAACACTAAGAAAGAAGTTCGTCAGCACTTTGAAATTAACGTTAACTGTCTTATTTGACAGCTCTTTGCAATTTATGTAACTGTCTTATTTGATAACTCTTTGCAATTAACGTAACTGTCTTATTTGATAACTCTTTGCAATTAACGTAACTGTCGTATTGATAACTCTTTGCAATTAACGTAACTGTCGTATTTGATAACTCTTTGCAATTAACGTAACTGTCGTATTTGATAACTCTTTGCAATTTACGTAACTGTCTTATTTTATATTTCTTTGCAATTAACCTAACTGTCTTATGTTATAACTTTGCAATTAACGTAACTGTCTTACGGTATAACTCTTTACATACGACGTAATTGTCTCATTTTATACTCGAGGAACTCTTTGCACGTCACGTTAACCCTTTCCCTTATGTAAGCGCATTTTGACGCATCTGAAAACAGAGTAGACCAAGATCAGACGGCTCCTATAGGAACGGTCTGATCAGGGTCTGCTCTATTTGCATATGTTGTAATATAGATCTGATTCTACAGCTGGTTCCTGAGTCAAAACGTTATGTGCTCAAACGCCATTATAAAAAATAAGCTTATTAAGATTTATGACGTTATTATTTGCTATATGAATATTCATCGGGGGAAGGGTTAATGTCTCATGTTTAAACTCATTGCACTTGACGTAACTGTCTCAATTTTTCAACTGTTTGCAACGCTTCTTCTCACAGCATACTATGTTCCTGCTTTCTTGATTATCCATATGATATAACCGCCGTACAAGTTTATAACTCAAACATGTCGTGCTGTTAAAACGGATCTTCTGCAACTTTGTTTATGGATATTTTTCAGCAGCAAATTATCTGTGTAGGAGTGAAAACACTGCATAAACAATCGTTTGGCAGTTGTTATAGCCATATCCCTTATAGACATCTATGTAAGAAATAAGAATTTATACAGTGGTTTATAGGCACAGGAATGTTTTGGTAATGACAGAAATAATACTATCAGATTTTACGATTCCATAAGCAAACAGAGGAGACCCTGATTAGACGGCCCCAGAGATGTCTCTATATCAGGGAAAGGGATAGAATAACCAGTTCGCGTGTGAACTAGCTTACTTGTCAGTACTGAAAAGCCCCCGATTTGCCCCAAATTTCACAGAAAGAATACTTGTGGGCGAAATATGATATTTTATCATATACATGCTGTCACGACCAACATTTGATGTATAATTTACTATATTTTCTCTCAAAACGTCGTTAATAATTCACCAATGAAACAAGTTTACCATTCAGTTTAAAAAAAACTTAGCTCACACATTTTAGTCAGTAACATAGTTTTGATTTTGGGTTTGCTTTTTCTTTCTAAAACAATAAATTGTCAATAACAGTTTGGACCCGGATGAGACGCGACGTCACTTGACGTCTCATCTGGCTTGCTCAGTATATAAACATGCCACCCATTAGCAGCAAAAACGTTAGCCCCTCCCACGTTTACGTCCTGTATTATGTCAGTACTGTTTTTGCTTACTATAACACAGTTGTATGGCCTAAGTTACCGTAGACATTATGCACCATAAAAATGTATGTTACACGTTGTAGGGGAAGGCCCTAAACTAACACTGTTAGAACTTGTTGGGCGACCACATGTCCAGTATTATATACATGAAATAAAATACAATTGAACTTGTCTTGAGCGGCCATCAAAAAGAGCCGTAATAATGGGTCTGTAAGGTAAGTGGTACCTTAATGCAGGTCAAAAGTAATGATGAAAGCTCCAATAGGAGATTCCTGCATTACTTTTCCCTGCATTAAGCAGCTATCTGTTTTATAAGACTGATATGTTCAATAAATGAATGACCACTTAAGACAGGTTCATATTATCTTTAAACTAGAGTTAGCTCCTTGGATCGAACTGATATTGCCTTATACCCCAGTCATACATAGTGTGCAACAAACTCTACACCCTGTTGTTTGCTAGAGGTCTTTGTTTGCTAGAGGTTCTGCTCTGTTTGCTTTTGAAATTAAAATACATGTACAATTGGCTCTACAGTTTCTTCAAATACCAAATAATTCTGGGTACAAAAGATAATAAATTTTCACGCTGCCATTATTTCTGAAATGACTATTCAACAGGGAAAGCGTTAACCCATTACCTCATAGGCTATTTTAGACCCAATCTCTTTTAATGAATCTACCCAAAAGGAGCATTTACTAGAGAAAAGGAAACTTTTAGAATTTTGTAGTTTGAAACCATTGTGATAAATAGAGCATTTGCTCCTATAGGACATTCATCACAATGGTTTCAAGAAGTGGTTATTACAGAGGCGTAGAAAGGCGTATTTATGGAGGAAAGGGTTAAGTCTGTATCAGCTTTTTGTTTGGTTATAGGAAGTTCAGATCAAAACTGACCCTTAAGCACGAGTTCATTTTAAGTTTTATAATATCAGAACCAGGGTCCAATGTTATAAAACTTCTGAGTTTGAGTCTGAGATCATTCTGAAGTATCTGATTGGTCATATTCTGAGCAAGCTCAGAATATGACCAATCAGATGCTTCAGAATGATCTCAGACTCAAGCAAAATGTTGTATAACCTCGGGCCCAGTTGCAAACTATACATTCGCATTAGATTCTACACCAGAGATTGTTGTTTGTCGCCGTAGATTCTTGTTGCATGTGGTCATGAGTTGGTAACTAACTGGTGTGACTGGGGATTTATCGCCTTGGGATATCTACAAGTTTTAATTGGGATTCACATAACACCTACTGGTCGTCAAACCTGGGTAAACATCTCATCTAAAATATTCGTAGTTCTAATGTGATTCGGGAAGGGACTTGATAATCTGTAGAAACCAAAACTAATTCTATCTTGCGAGACTCTTACACGTTCAATAGAGTAACAATCGCTAGTAATAACCAATCCCTTTATTCAAACTGAAATGGGTTAAAATAACAATACTATGCCGTAAAGATGTTGTAAGTCTTTTATTGGTTTATCCATTCGGTCCTAGGAGTGCTAAAAGCTATGTGATTAGATCATCCAACAGTTTTGATTCTGATGAAACGTCAATTTTTCTGCGTCTCATCTGGATCCAAACAGTTAACCAATGTTATAACAAATTCGCCAGCGTAGTACTTAGGGCTACAGTGGTATGTTTTCATTATTCTCAAAGAACAACAATACATGCCTGGGTTTAATGTTTGATAATTAAATTGAACTTGATTGACATCCGAGTGGAAGTTCGTCAAATCTGGGTCGGAAGTTAATACTGGATAGTTCCGGTTGAGGAAGAGAGTGCGAGTTCATTCCACACCCGCTTGATCGGTCACGTATGTCCTTATAAGGAGAGGTTATTACGTGTATCAGTCTCGTAATCTGTCTGGTGACAATACTAGTCTTGTTTTCATTGTTGTATTTATTCCTTTCAGTAAGTTTCGTCTGCGATTAAAAGTTCCGGATGCTTGAATTCTTAGAGTACATTAAAACCCCTCTTAACCGGAATTTTAGTAGAGAAGAATTCTAATACTTTTAGGCAGGCGTCTGCTTAATGCAGGGTGAAAGTCATGCAGAAAACTCCTAGAGGAGCTGTCTGCATGACTTTCATCCTGCATTTAGCTGCCACCTGTCTCCTAAGACCGATGTTTATGCTAATTTTTACGTCAAGTTTAGATGTGTTTTACTGTACAATTTATTTCCATTTTTTCCATAAACTATGCCAGAATGTTGAGCATATCAGATTAGGATCGTGTCTCATCTGGATCCAAACTGATTATAAATGTCATCAAATATTGGTCCATACTTCCATGAATATTCATGGAAGAAATAATGATTGTATGAATATTAACCCTTCCAACGCTGAATTTTCAGAGTGGAATAATCCATCATTGTTTATTGGGGATGTCCATACAGCATGAAAGGGTAAAGGTTCCGAGAGGATTTTGAATGACAAACAGTGCAAACCCTGATAAGAGGGTTCCTGTAGGAGTCATTTGCTCTGAGTTTACACTGTTTGTAAATGACAGTACATCCGTTTCCCGCATTCAAAGAGACAATTAGCTTAACCCTTCTCTTGCTGAATTTTAAAAATACATTTCTCCTTCTTTACCCATGCCCTGTTGTGTAATTATATATATCTTCACTGTGTACAAGTATTTCGCTGTGCAATTACTGCTGTGGAGTGCACTGGCTGCACAATCAACTTGTAAATAGTACAGACCCAAATAGGTTTTCACTATTTACAGGTAGGTATATTGACGTGAATAGCAAGCGAAGGGTTAATATTCACAAGGAAGGTTTTGGTGATCAATATAGAATAAGATCTATATACTTCCATAAACAAACATTGCAGTCCCTGTCTACGAGGGCAGGGACCGTTCAATCTGGGTCAATTCTGTTTGCATTTGGTACCATTCCTTTCATACTAGAGAAAAGGAACATGTTAGAGTTGTGAAGTATTCAAACCATTGTGATAAATAGAGCATTTGCTTCTATGTAGCAAATGCTCTATTTATCACAATGTTTTCAAGAAGTGACTAATACAGGGGCATAGAAAGGCGTATTTATGGTGGAAATGGGTAAAAAGCGTATACATGTATATTGAGTAAATGGTTAAATGTACAGCTGTACATGATAGACATTATAGTTAAATTATCTTCTAAAGTTACCCTTTACCTGACCCTGAGGTTATAAAACAGTTTGTTTGAGTCTGAAATCATTCTCAAGCATCTGACCAATCAGATACTTGAGAATGATCTCAGCCTCAGAAGTTTTATAACCTCGGACCCAGACCTTCCACATTTGCTCATGAAGTACTATATATGTAATTCTACTGTTTCCGCCATTACCAAACAATGCTGTGTACATATATCATTATAATATTCAGCTAATAAAGTTTCATGATACCATTTCTTACATGAATATTCATGGAATAAACTGTTAAATATATTCCGATCCGAGTGCAAACTGAATCTGATTGGCATTAATTAATACAGAAACCATGGTGAGAATGAAATAGTTATGAATAACATGAAATGTTTCTCTGTATGAATACTAAGCAGGCGGCATTTTCCCTTCCTGTATATGCGTTGTTTCTATTGGAACTTAATGACATGGAACTTCATGTGAAGAGAAAAAACTAATCAGTAATTGGAAAGTCCCCGGATGACTCTTTGAGGCTATCCCTTTTAACCCGTCCCTCATTTATTCGCGACTTAGCTCACATTTGTAAACAGCTAAGATCCAGATGAGACGCCGAGTTACTCGGCGTCTCATCATGATCCAAACTGTTTGACACTGTGCCAATAATTTCTCAAAAGCTTGAACAAATCATAAGTAATCGAAAATTGTTACATACTGGAGTTCAAACAGACAGAATAGTTTTTATTGCAATCTAAAACTGATACATGCGTGTGGTAGTTTGTTGTTTGTTTTCATTTTTTTCCTCCCCATTTTACTCAGTACAGAGATCTTAGTGTGTCACATTATAAGCCCTTACCCTGCTGTGGGATGTCTGCACGAAGTTTGATATGGGACAATTGTGACTACTTCCGATTCTACCAAGCTTTGAAGAAATCATTTTCTGAATGTCAAACAGCTTGGATCTAGATGAGACGCCGAGTTACTCGGCGTCTCATCTGGATCCAAGCTGTTTGTAAATGTTACTCAGTCACCCTAAGCAAACAGTATGGATCATGTTGAGACGTCGAGGTCTAAGATGTTTGTAAATGCGAACCAGATCTGGGACAGTGAGAAAGGGTTAAAACAACCAACATGCAAGTATTGTACATACGTTATATAAGCATTAGTGTTAATAGTTCCAACATAACAAATCATCAAACTCGCATCAAGACAGCATCAATTATTTCGCTGCAAATTTCGAATCTACGAATACTTATAAATGCAAATAGTTTGGATTGGCGTATCATCAGGATCAAAACCGTTTGATATGGTGATTCTGTTTCTAAAAGGAAGAAAATCAATCAATGAAATTATAGCAGAATATCCGTTTTTCCAACGACACTATTTGACAGAGAAAGAATTAAATCTATGTTCACCTGCAAACAATGCCGTCTTTCATAGTGAACTTTCCTCCAATATCTTCGCGAAAACTTAAGTTGTGTGTTAGACAGTTTGGATCCTGATGGGACGCCGAGTTGCTCGGCGTCTCAACTAGACCAAAACTGTTAGCCAATCACCCATTAAAGCAATCCCTGTGAAAGAGTTAACCATTTCTTTCATATAAACGCCTTTTCATTGGCAAACAGAATAGAGCCATATCAGATGGCTCCTATAAATCAGTAGCTGTTCTGTTTGATTTTTGACATGATATAGATCTGGGTCCATGCTTATAAAACGTTTAGTTGAGTCTGAGTTCGTTCTCAAGTTTTTGATTGGTCAGATTTGAGCCTTTGGCTCAAATCTGACCAATCAAAAGCTTGAGAACTCAAATCTGACCAATCAAAAGCTGAGAACGAAACTCAGACTCAACTAAAAGCTTTATAAGCAGGGACCCTAATCTGATCTTGATTTTTGATCTGACTTTACAGTTTTTGCCAAAGCAATGCAATCCCTTGAACAGTTTACATTATAAAAATTGAGCTAATGAATATTCATGACGCCATTATTTCTTACATGAATACTGAACAGGGAAAGGGTTAAATAGTTCCTGTGAAAAGTTTTACTTTGAGATAAAAGCTAATGAGTATAAACACATGATTACAATAGAAACAGCCTTGGGCAACATTCTAGTCATGCAAGTCTCGTGCAAAGGAAGTGTCGTATTGATAAAGTATTAATCAATTGCTGACAACAACATTAAACCTGTGTTTGATAAAAACGCAACTTAATGCAAATGCAAGCTGAGTAGACCCAGATCAGATAGGTCCCATGGGAGCTGTTGTCTGATTAGGATCTGTTCTGTTTATTTAGACATATCATATATCTGGTTTTATAGTTTCTGTTATGGTCAAATATTCATTTATTCATCTGCAATCATTTAAGCAATCAGCTGATTAATATTCATTAGGTAATTATTGTTTCAATTAATTATTAATTAATTGAGTAGATATTTAAATTCAATTAACGTAGTTGAATATCCGTGTAAGAACTTACAGCTTAGAGTGGATCTTAACTCTTTACATGTTAGTATCGAAGCTGTGATTAGATATACAATTAGTTTGGATACAGATGGGATCCAGACTAAATTGTCGTACAGTAAAACCTCTCTATAACACCACTAAATTGCGCTAATTAGTTGGTATCTATAGCAGGTGGCTGCTTAAAGCAAGGTGAAAGTAAAACAGAACGCTCCTAGGAGCGTTCTGTTTTGCTTTCACCTTGCTTTAAGCAACCACCTGCCTTTAACACAAACTACTTGATGTAATTTAGTGGCCGTTATAGAGAGGTTTTACTGTATCAACAAGCTCCACATATTTTGTAACCGATTTATTTACGAAGAGAAAAGTTAAGGTAACATTAGTAGTTATAGCACATGACAAGTTTTGCCCGCTATCATATTTTGCAGGTGAAGGAAGACTAAGCAATTCTCGGGCAAACATTATTAAGTTAAGTACAGAACAAACAAAACATATACAACGTAAGTACAGAACAAACGAAACAAGAACGACGTAAGTACAGAACAAACAAGAGGGCCATGAGGCCCTGAAGCGCTCACCTGAGATAACCCCAGGGGCGGGGCCATTTTTGACCACAAGAAATCATGTGGACAACCTTGGTAGAGAACCACAAGGCAAAGCAGTATGCCATTAATTAATGGTCTAAGCCTTATGGTTTCAGAGAAAAATAATATTTCATATTTTTCCCATGAAAAACTGATAAGCCCTGAGGCAGGGCCAAGTTTCGCCCAGTGGTCAGGGTCATAAGTTAAACATTCTTGGCAGAGGACCACAAGCCACAGCTACATATTTATAGAGGACCATTAGATCATGTTAGTCATACCAAATATCAATGGTCTAGGCCTTACAGTTTCAGTAGATTTTTAAAGATTTTCCAATGATAAACTGGTAAGCCCTTGGGCGGGGCCATTTTTGGCCCGGGGGTCATAATTTGAACAATATTTGTAGAGGACCATAAGACCATGCTATGTACCAAATATCAAAGGTCTAGGCCTTACAGCTTCAGAGAAGAAGATTTTTAAAGATTTTCCAATGATAAACTGATAAGCCCTTGGGCGGGGCCATTTTTGGCCCGGGGGTCATAATTTGAATCATTTTAGTAGAGGACCATAAGATCATGCTACATATTAAATATCAAAGGTCGAGGCCTTACAGCTTCAGAGAAGAAGATTTTTAAAGATTTTCCTATGATAAGCCCATGGGCGGGGCCATTTTTGGCCCGGGGGTTATAATTTGAACAATATTTGTAGAGGACCATAAGATCATGCTACATACCAAATATCAAAGGTCTAGGCCTTACAGTTTCAGAGAAGAAGATTTTTAAAGATTTTCCTATGAAAAACTGATAAGCCCTTGGGCGGGGCCATTTTTGGCCCGGGGGTCATAATTTGAACCACTTTTGTAGAGGACCATAAGATCATGCAACATACCAAATATCAAAGGTCTAGGCCTTACAGTTTCAGAGAAGAAGATTTTTAAAGATTTTCCTATGAAAAACTGATAAGCCCTTGGGCGGGGTCATTTTAGGCCCGGGGGTCATAATTTGAACCATTTTGTAGAGGACCATTAGATCATGCTACATACCAAATATCAAAGGTCTAGGCCTTACAGTTTCAGAGAAGAAGATTTTTAAAGATTTTCCTATGAGAAACTGATAAGCCCTTGGGCGGGGCCATTTTTGGCCCAGGGGTCATGATTTGAACAATATTTGTAGAGGACCATAAGATCATGCTACATACCAAATATCAAAGGTCTAGGCCTTACAGTTTCAGAGAAGAAGGTTTTTAAAGATTTTCCTATGAAAAACTGATAAGCCCTTGGGCGGGGCCATTTTTGGCCCGGGGGCCATAATTTGAACAATATTTGTAGAGGACCATAAGATCATGCTACATACCAAATATCAAAGGTCTAGGCCTTACAGTTTGAGAGAAGAAGATTTTTAAAGATTTTCCTATGAAAATTCCATATTACCATATATGGAAAAAATTACCACGCCCTCTGGCGGCCATGTTTTTTGCCGGATCAAAATTCTTTTAACAACTTTTGAAGTCTACCAACTGAGAAACATTTTGGTGAAAACTATATTCAAATCGGACAAGTCATTCACGAGAAGAAGATTTTTCTAGATAGTGTGTACAGTTGCCATGGCAACAAGAGCGATAGCCCCACCCACTATCTTTTAACAACTTTTGAAGCACCCACCCACAGTATCTATCTGACCAAGTTTGGTTACAATTGGGCAGTCGGTTTCAGAGAAGAAGTCGTTTGAAATTGTTGACGGACAGACAGACGGACAGACGGACAGACGGACAGACGGACAGACGGACAGACGGACAGACGGACGACGGACGCCGGACACAGGGGTATCACAATAGCTCACCTTGAGCACTTTGTGCTCTGGTGAGCTAATAAAAAGGCTCGAACAGAAACTAATGTATCCTTCCAACAATTTCCTTGCAATTTCGAAAGTACTTTTCTTTTAAGCATTCTTTCTCTCCTAATGCCCTTACATTGTGACCGCGATAAAAATAGTGTTAGATAATAATATGTAGCTAATTAATATTTTACTCCATAAATACGTCTTTGCTGTATTTGCAAATAGCATAGACCGAGACTAGACGGCCCAGTAGAAGCCATCTGATCAGGGTCTGCTCTATGTGCATACGAAATGATATAGTCCTATCTTTATATGCCATTTTAAAAGTAAATCTAATTAATATTTATGATGTCGTTATTTCTTATATGAATATTCACGGAGTAAGGGATTAAAGTCTTGCAATTGTATAATCAAAGTTAAAATGGTAATAGTAATGTTTCAGCATTCTCGTGCTTTTTGTGAACGTTTATGTATTGAGAGTTATTTTCGATCATCAAAAGAAACTCTGGGTCCATGCTTATAAAACTTTAAGTTGAGTCTGAGTTCGTTCTCAAGTTTTTGATTGGTCAGATTTGAGCCTTTGGCTCAAATCTGACCAATCAAAAGCTTGAGAACTCAAATCTGAAAATCAAAAGCTTGAGAACGAACTCAGACTCAACTAAAAAGCTTTATAAGCATGGACCCTGATGTCTGCCTTTAATCCTTGAGGTTTTATGGGACATGTCTGGTTTACACAATACGAGTAAGTAAGTATGTCGTATCCTATTAGTACAGTAGAACCCGCAATCATTTATTGAACATAGTGGTCTTAAAAAGCAAGTGGTTTCTTAATGCAGGGCAAAAGTATTGCAGAAAGCTCCTACAGGAACTTTCTGTAATACGTTTACCCTGCATTAAGCAACCATCTTCCTTACAGACCAATAATTATGCCTCTTTTTTGTATCCGCTTAAGACAACTTCTACGTTCAGTGCAAGCGCGTAGCCTCTGTATTATGATAAAAGCTGCCGAGAAAATTCTAAATACCATACAAAGATGCCATACGCCTACATTTGTCACGTGTTAACATTTTCCATGAAATCGTGACATGCTATGAGCACGGTGGACGATACATTTTCAAACAGACTCAGATAAGACGTCGGACGTCTCATTAAGATTCAGCGTTTTCAAACCCAGAAGACCCGTTATGTCAACGGCAATCTGCTCACCAGACTAGAATTGACCCTTTATACCATGAACATTCAACAAGAAATTATAAACTCCACGAGTATTCATTTGTTGATGTTTTGTAAAGACCGACGAACAAGGATTTTCTTGTTGCAATTTTAGAAAATGTTGAATAAGATCTATGATCTTCAGACGTTTCTATATGCAAAGAAAGCAGATACTGATCAAACAGTTCCTACAGGAGTTGTCTGATCCGAGTCTACTCTGTTTACAAAGGTATTAACCCTTTCCTCCATAACTACACCTTTCTACGCCTCTGTAATAATCACTTCTTGAAACCATTGTGATAAATACATATAGAACATTTGCTCCTGTGGAGCAAATGTTCTATTTATCACACTAGTTTCAATACTACACAATTCTAACATTTTCCTTTTCTCTAGTAAATGCTAATTTTTGGTAGATTTATTCAAAGAGATTGGATCTAAAAATAGCATATGAGGGAAAAGGTTAAAATGCCTGTCTATGTGGTAAATGGTTAACTAATACAGACGAACTTTAGTAAACAATATCGGCAATGAGTTGGATAAAGGCATAAGAGCATCGTCATTTTTATGTTAATCAATCAGATATGCTGTACTCACAGTACTGTATAATTATGTTGAAGATACGCCCGAATGTAGTTCATCTCAAGATAACTTCCAGCACCATCTTATGTCACCGGAAGTTCGCCGTGTAGCTACGGAAATGCTGGATTATCACATGACAGTATCAACCAGTTCTTCATTCTTATACAGTTTAAGGACATCAAATGTTCCAAAAGGGAGATGTACGCATAATTAAGCGTACTAATAATTTAAACGGATTTCAATACGCTTATTTAGCAGTATTACTATTTTCAGTTGATTCCCTTGCCACTCGTTAGATATACATGAAACAGATTAAGTGAGTAATCTTAAGTCGTAGTAGTTGGATGTGTATCCAGTTTGTGGTAATCGAAAGGATTTCGTCACACGATCGTGTAAACCACTTCAGCAAAGCCATAAAGGCCCATTATGGTGCCCACTTTTAGTTGTCTGTGGCCAAACTGAATCCCGTTCATTCATATTACCAAGAAATACGATACTCCCCTATAACGCCGCTCTCCATGTTTTGCCTAAAAGGGATGGGTATAACAGTGGCATATTCGTCACTTTATAAAATTATCGCTTTCGACCATCTTGTTAATGCTTCTTGTTAACTCTGTCAATCTGCTGAATAATTGAAACTGCCTCCCGCTTTCTGAATATTAATCGACCAAAACATTGCACCAAAATGTATCGCTGATGAAAATGATTTTATGACAAACAGTACATACCTTGATTATAGGGCTCTGTACGGAGTCCGTTGATTTTGGTCTACACAGTTTGCAAATGTCTTACATACTCGGTCGCCATACTTTAACCCTTCTCTTGCTGAATTTTAAAATACACTTCTCCTTCTTTACCCATGCCCTGTTGTATAATTACATATATCTTCACTGTGTACAAGTATTGCGCTGTGCATTCACTGCTGTGGAGTGCACTGGTTGCACAATCAACTTGTAAATAGTGCAGACCCTGATGAGACAGCTCCTGCAGGAGCTGTCTCATCTGGGTCTTCACTATTTACAGGTAGGTATATTGAGGTGAATAGCAAGCGAAGGGTTAAGGGTTTGCAGAAAGCACTGACATTCGACCGTTTGCTTTACATGACATGACGACAGACCTTTAGCAATAACTATATTGTGCGTATTTGACCGATATTTAATTGACTTGAGAAAAGAAGAAATACTCTGAAATCTAAAACAGTTCTCTTAATTTTGTTTGATAAATTAATAAGCAGTAATAAATACAGATACATGTAGTCAACAAATTAACACTGTCTCTTTGATTGATAACTCCGTCTCTCACTAATTGTTGATTTCCGAAATACGAGGAAAAAACAACCATTTCGGAAGTGAAGCACATAGAAGCCTATCATATTGCCACATTGGTTTAAAGGGGACGAGGACATTAGATGATGCATTGTCCCAAATTTATGATGTTGTTTGTTTTAAATGCGTTATAGAGACTGTATTCGACAAAATAGAAAGGGACATCTTGTCAAATGCATCAATTCGGGTGTTGTTATCCAAGCCATTGGCCTGGTTGTCGATAGTAACTATCGAAACACTTTATGCGAAATTCATGTGGGCTGTCAAAAATAATTTGGCAGCAATCAAACTGTGATACAATAATGTTCAAAGGTTAGAGATATTGGTCTGTAGTTTGATGACGCGGGGCGATTACTTTCCTTAAAGATTGGGGTGACGAGTGGCGATGAAACATTGGCGTCATCACCACTGATCGTGCGATTCACAACAAAAGTTCTGCGAGCTTCGGGAATTTAATCTAACCTGGGTATGCTCAGATGAGTTTTTGTGATCACCCAACGTCCGTCCGTCAACACTTGCTTTAAACACTCCTCTGAAACCACAAGGCAGAATGTAACCAACTGTTACAGAAATGAGTTTTGTATCGTGCTCTATCAATATTGTTAAAATAATTTGGATCCATATAGTACACTGATTGCAATGACAACCAAACGCAAAATATATTCGCAGGAACCAGTGGTCCGAATTTCATAGGAAAAGTATTCTCGGGACCTTCTACTCAAATTGCTACAATCATCTTGCTACAACCATCTTTATATCTAAAAACATATGGCCACCAGGGGCGAAACTATATTTCCTTATATAACTATTTAGAAAACCTTTAAAAATCTCCTTCTCTAAAATCAGTGATCTAATTTGAATGGTATTTGGTAGAAGTTGTTGCTTGGTGACCCTTTATTAAAATTGTGAAGCCCATGTTGTTATCTGAAAAAAACATTCGGTAGGAATAGTCTTCTGGTGACTCTGTATTAATATTGTTATAACCATGTTGGTATCTGAAAAAAATAGTTGTCATGGATGGGGATAATTTCCTTGTAAGACTAGAGAGAAAACTTTAAAAATCTTCTCCAAAACGGATGTTCCAATTTGAATGATATTTGGCATGAATGGTCCTATGGTGACCATATTGATAATTTGTTATGACTGACAAGCATTTTAAAAAATAAAACTACTATGATCGTCGCATCTTCCTTTTCCGAAGATGATTGTGACACTAGCTCATCTTTCTCTAGTTCTACAATTCGATGTGATCGATATAGGGCCATCATGGCCCTCTTGTGTTTCGCCCCAAAGTAGTCTGAAAACGTAGTTAAAGTTTTGAATTCATGTATAGACTTCTAGTATCGATGATTTCGTCGGCAAAGCACACGGCAAATTATGGCAGATCAATTTGGGAATCGCTGAACATCTAAAGACATCCCAGGTGAAATTTCGGCTTTTCTTCGCAGATAATGTTCCGTAAACATTGAAAAACGTTTACCTGCTGTTAGACCACAGAATACCCTGCCTTTATCGCCACTGAAAATCCTCATTTTCAGCGTCAACCCGACACAAAGCACCGCGGTCTGGACTGTAAGCAAAGACTGCAGTCAAATGGTTATTGTATGATATGTCCATTCGATAAAGTCGATTTGACATTTACCTAAACATTGGTGAGCTTAATAACCATGTCTGCCGGAGCTTTATGGTGTAAGTACAAAAATGAGTCATGCAGGAAACACCACATACAGAACAAACAGTCGCCCGAACAGCAACACAAGGAAACAGCAAATGTACATACCTATAAAAACATCAAGAGACGCACAAAGACAAAACAACATACAATAGGGGGAATATGGAAGTACCGCCTTGGAACGGTCAGTGACAAAAGTCACTGGGGGTTAAACCGGTTTATGGGCGCCCAACCTCACACTTATTCCATCCCCACCCTAAAAGACAAACAGTGTAATTAAACGTATCCCCTCTCCGACTGATCTACAACAACCGCGACAGCAAAAAGTTTTGCTCATTTCGGTAAAAGAAAACAATAATGTGTGCTAGTTACTGTATCGTTATCTATGTATGACTTGTATTCAAATTAACGAGAACAGCATTGGATTAACATGTGCTTTATTCTACCATTACATATTGAACAACTAATCTATCTCCAACGTGGAGAGTATCCACTAATTGGCTATTAACACGTATGATGTATAATTACGTTACAGTTACATGGCATGATATAATAAAGAAAACAATAGTTTTTGTTGGTTACATGGCATGATATAATAAAGCAAACAATAATGTTTGTCGGTCACAATGCATGATATAATAAAGAAAACAATAATGGTTGTTGGCCCATGATATGATAAAGCAAACGATAGTGTTTGTTTGTTAAATTGCATAATATAATGCAGAAAACAATGTTTGTTGGCCACATGACATTATATAATAAAGCAAACAATAATGTTTGTCGGTCACAATGCATGATATAATAAAGAAAACAATAATGGTTGTTGGTCCATGATATAATAAACAAACGATAGTGTTTGTTTGTTAAATTGCATAATATAATGCAGAAAACAATAATGTTTGTAGGTCACGTGGAATGATATAATAAAGAAAACAATAATGTAATGATATAATAAAGTCTCGCTAATGTCACCACATAATTTATTAGATTTATTAACATTTATTCCGAGACTGTAAAATCAGGCGGTTGCTTAATATAGACAAAGATAATACAGAAAGTTCCAGTAGGAGCTTTCTGTACTTTTGTATTGCATTAAACTACTAGTTGTTTTAAAAATGGTAAATGGTAGGTTTATCATGTACATGTATCAATTTTAGAATAGTAACCGGTAGGTTTGGACATATAGTACATATGGAGTGGTAAACGGTGGGTTTATCGTGTACATGTATCAGATCTGGAGTGACAAATGGTATCATGTACATATACAGTAAAACCTCTCTAAACCAGACGTTAAATTTACTATAACTATCGGTCTTAGAGATAGGTGCCTGCTTAATGCAGTGTGAAAGTCATACAGAAAGCTCCTCTAGGAGCTTTCTGTATGACTCTCACACTGCATTAAGCAGCCACCCGCCTAAACGTATCCACATATTTCTCTTCTCTTCTAGATTCCGGTTTTAGAGGAGTTTAACTGTAAATTTAGAGTGGTAAATGTTAGGTTAAGTATGTACATATATCAGATTTTGAATTATAAACAGTATGTTTATCATGAACATGTATTACATTTAGAGTGGTAAGTGGTGAGTTTACCATGTAGATGTATCATATTTGTAGAGATAAACGGTATGGTTATCATGTACATGTATTACGTTTAGAGTGGTGAGTAGTAGTTTTAGCTTGTGGATGTATTAGATTTGTAGAGATAACCAGTATATTTATCGTCTACATGTAGTACATTTAGAGTGGTAAGTGGTGGGTTTAGTATTTAGATGTATCAGATTTGTGGAGATAAACAGTATGTTTGTCATGTACATGTAGTACATTTAGAGTGGTAAATGATAGGTTTAGCATGTACATGTATCAGATTTGGAGTGATAAACGGTATGTGTACAATGTATCGTGTACACGTAGTACATTTAAAGTGGTAAAAGTAAGTTTTAGCATGTTGCAACTTTGCGGAGATTAAATATGTTATGTCAGAGGTATATTGCAGATTTGCAAATCTGCTCTCATATGAATAAGCTGCTTTCCATGCTCTCGTGTCGTATATCTTACCTATTTGCGAAGGTCTCTGAAGGTCGGCTAGGTATGTTCACAAATGTGACCTCACTACTACATTTCCGGATACTAGTGAAGGAGCGCCATCTTTTTGTTGACACAAAATGTCTTTTAGCGAACGCATCGATTGACGAGCGCTTTATTAGGAGTCATTCTTCTTTTTTATGTTTAGATCCACGCAGACCACTTATCGAGTCAAGTGTTTATTATCAAGTCACCTATTTTAGACTGATGCTCTTTTGAAATACCGCCGGATTTAATTGCAAATACATGTTCAACCGACAAGCCGATACGGATCTTGCTGTTATAAGCACCTTGAAAGCATCGGTTGCTAGTGATTTGTCTGTCGTTTTACTGGAACCTTTAGTTTACGAAATGACGCTTACTTTTAAGTATTTGTTTTGATCCAGAAGAGATGCCGAGAAAGTCGGCATTTCATCAGGATCCAAACTGTTTGACACCCTGATAATATTTTTGTTCAGATGATAGATATACAGTGAACTCTCGAGTATTTGAATGTTTTAGCACAGAAGAATTTAAACCCTTTTAGGCAGGTGGCTGCTTACTGCATGGTGAAAGTAATGCAGAAAGCTCCTCGAGGAGCTTTCTGCATGACTTTCACCATGCATTAAGCTGCCACCTGTCTTAAAGATCGATGATACTACGAATTTTATTGCTCGAATGATCGAGATTTTACTGCACAACAATGTATATTGAAAGTAATGTCACGGAACAGTTTTGCAAATAAAGATATCTCGACAGGCTGAGGGGTCAAGTAAATCCTCCTAAGCATCATCTACTGTAGAAGGTGTGTTTCTTAATTTATTCTGATCTCTATTTCACCATGATACCCCGTGATATATGCAAGTGTCTGGCTGTTGAAAGTATCTGTGTGGATAGAAGTAATCTGTGTATTCTTTGACAAGCTAAACGTTTTGCACACACACAGAACGTTGTCTGCATCTCCATTGTCATCAGTCAGACTTTACACATACAGGCAATGACACATTGCAGATTAACACTTATCCTGCCGAACATGACAAGATCACATTTACAAACAGCTTGGATCCAGAAGAGACGCTGAGTAACTCATCAGGATCCAAGTTGTTTGTCACGCAGACAATCACTTCCTTAATACATTAAGGGGTCGGAGGTAAGTGAAAGGTTCAGTATACCAGAGCCTTTAGCAGATATTTGTTTGGTATTTTAAGGATTAAATGGACGGGAATGCACTAATAACCTAGTTTTAAAATCACTTCACACGTACAGTTGTTATATGTAGAAACGACATCTTGACACCCAAAAATAACTTTTATCACACTCGACATGAGTCTTGCAGCTGCTTGAAGTGCTATTAATTTTTTTTAAAACCCTTTGAATGTTGGACACGTGCGTACTGTCATTCGCAAACAATGTAGACCAAGATCAGAGAGCTCCAAGAGGAGGAGCCCTCTGATCAGGATACGTGTTGTTTGTCATTCAAAAACCTTAGTCGCAAGGTACATGTATATCATTTCATGTTGAATGGAAGTTATCGTTTTAAACATTAATTGACGATTCCCCTTGACAATTCAGCATTAAAATTAGATATGATGCATACTTACTGAAATCGAACTTCGTCATTTGTAACGTTATATGGAATACATTTCGTATTGTTTCCAGAACTAAACTCGTCATTTCTCAAACAAACTCTATGTTGTGACAACTCTTTAGAATTGTCTCTTCGGGACGATTCTAAATAAAGGCCACACGATACGGTTTGGTTGAGAAATAAACGAGTTATTCTTGAAAATGTTTCAATGTTTGTATTTTATCAGGATCTCTGATTGTATAAACCTTACACCGCATTTATAAACTGTCTACACAACTTTGGATCCGTCGCTATTTGGACTACTTACGATTCGATCAAGCTGTTGAGAAACTATTGACCAAAGATTTTGATAAAGTATTGATCAAGTGTCAACATATTGGATCCTGATGAGACGCCGAGTAACTCTGCATTTTATCAAGATCCAAGCTGAACATGTTTGTAAATACGACTCAAGTCGGGGTTAGTTTGATTATCGTTTAAAGACGTTATATTCAGTCTAGTTTTCTGTGTCATTGTACAGTAAATTTCCCTCTAAACCGGACGTTAAATTTAGCATACATATCGGTCTCGGAGACAAGTGGCAGCTTAGTGCAGGGTGAAAGTCATGCAGAAAGCTCCTAGAGGAGCTTTCTGCATGACTTTCACCCTGCATTAAGCAGCCACCTGCCTTAAAGTATCGAAATTCTGCTCTACTAGAATTCCGGTTTAGAGGGCCGTCCTCTAAACCGGAATTCTAGTGGAGCAGAATTTCGATTCAGGGTGTTTTAAAACTTTTTGTATATATGTTCTGTGTTGGTTTTTTCCATTTCGATTTTCCCCTTCTGATTTAATTTTATTGTTTCGTTGTGAAGTGAATCGTTCTTGTTTTAATATTTCTTAAATCTGTTTTAATGACAGGCGGTAGCTTAATGCTGGAATCAGAAAGATCCCATAGCTCCCATTAAGCAACACCTGCCTTTGAAACCACTTATGTTTATTAATTAAGTGATCAAGTCAACTTGAAGAGCATCGTAGACATCATGCAGAAGAGCAGACTGCGCTGGTTGGGGCACATAGAGCGCAGCACTGGCTGGATTGTTCAAGTCCGACAAATGAATGTTCCAGCAGAAAGAACCACTGGTAGGCCTAAGTTGTCTTGGAGAGAACTAGTAAAGCGTGATAGGAAAACCCTGGGTATGGATTCAACCCTCATAACAGACAGGAATGGAGAGGACGACTTCAATCCAGACTGGGCAATCAGCTAGGCCCCATCCTCATCAGAGGATTAACTGATGGCCTGATCAACAGATAAACCGGATAGTGAGTGAGTGATCGCACTAAAGAGAGTATTGCACTTTATTGTATAAGCAAGTATGTAAACAATTTGTTTATGATTGTACCACGAGTGCGCCTGTGTGGTTCTATAAGCAAACAGAGCAGATCCTGATCAGACGGCTCCTACAAGAGTCTTCTGCACTTTGTTTACTGTATTTGCAAAGGCGTGGAAATTTATGCAGTAAAGGGTAAAACGTTGTTTCGTTTCGTATTTCCACGTTTACAATCACCTTGCAGAAATAAACTTCGACCTGTACTGCCAGTCTAGCCCGTAATTCTATAATCATTTGTAACTACTCTTTATTCTCTGCATTTCCACACATCAGAGACTATTTACGGAGCCACCACATGTTAGAGATATATCTCTATTCCAAATCTCGTCAGACTTGCCAAACCCTGGACATTTTGACTACTATATATTTCGCCATTATCACACTACACTGGTTCACAAGTCTTATAGGTAATGAACGACTTTCAGCGACCAAAAGCAACGTTTAACCCATTCCCTCGTATTGACGACTTTTGACGACTCTGTAAAAGTCACTTTATGAAACCATTGTGATAAATAGAGCATTTGCTCCTATATGAGCAAATGCTCTATTTATCACAATGGTTTCAAACTACAAAATTCTAAAAAAATCCTTTTCTCTAGTTAATGCTCCTTTTCGGTAGATTTATTCAAAGAGGTTGTATCTAAATATAGCCTATGAGGTAATGGGTTGACAACGTTTTAACTACTAACCCAACCCAGTTCATCAATACTGTCACCGAGAGACAACATTGCATTGGTATAGGGCTCGCATGACTATTTCTGCGTTGCTTCTACAGACATCATAATTGGTATCACCCTAAGGTAATTCTCATTAGCTGTTAGATCTCAGTAAAACCACACAAAAATGATTTAAATGCTTGTTTGATGTCTGTTCTCTTCTCGCCATGAGGAGACTTCTCACGTGCAGTAGGTTTTATCCCGCTATTCGCCACTTGAAAACAGCTTGGATCCAGATGAGACACCGAGTAACTCGGCATCTCATCAGGATCCAAGCTATTTTACTGACATTTGGTCAATAGTTTCTCAAATGCTTAATGAATTCGGTCTTAGTCAAACTTTCACCTGATCTAAACTTGAGCAGACATTATATTTTAACAGTGAAGTAAGGGTTCGAGCGTGCGTATTGTTGCACGCGACTTTCCCTCCTGAAAAATTGGCGACAATGAAGATAACGTAGTATGAATTCTAAGACAGACATACCAAATGACCCTCTGAATGGAGAATACCTAAACTAGTCATCCTGTTCTAAGGTTATATTTTTACGTTCTGCTTTGGTCTGAAATCGTTCTCGAGCATCTGGGTCCATGCTTATAAAACGTTTAGATGAGTCTGAATTCGTTCTCAAGTTTTTGATTGGTCAGATTTGAGCCTTTGGCTCAAATCTGACCAATCAAAAGCTTGAGAACTCAAATCTGACCAATCAAAAGCTTGAGAACGAACTTAGACTCAACTAAAAAACTTTATAAGCTCTGCTCCTGATTGATTTTGATCTGCATTAGGCTACCAATTACCTTACATACCCATAATTAGACCTCTTTTTGATGACCGCTTAAGACAGGTTCTACTGTACTAACAAACTACATGTATTTCTCTTCATACGATGTTCCGTTTCATTAAGTTTCGATCCATTTGTATGAAGAGAAAATGTCACAAACTGTTCACAACCCACTTCATTCACAAAGCCGACGTGTCAATGGCAATTAATGCCAACCTAGTTGAATTGCAAAGTGATTCAGTCCGCATCCGGAGACGAATACATATAAATGTATGAAGCTTATAATCCAGCTGATTATAATGAACTCGGGTACTAATCGTCAGCACCTTTCCTAGCCGGGAAAGTTCCGGAAGTGGTGACATGTCATCAAATGTTTACTTCCGATACGGTTCGGTGACCTTCAAACGAGGTCAACCTAGTTCAAATGAAAAACATTCCAAAGAAATTACAGCCATGTTTAAAGATACTCTCCTCCAACCAGTCTCTCTGTCTCTCTCTGTCTGTCTGTCTGTCTCTCTTTTTTTCTCTCTCTCTCTGTTCCTGTCTATGCTGTCTTCTCTCTTTCACACATGATCAGTTTCATATTTGTTTGCCATTGCCTGCATGTATAAATGATTTGTAAATATGTCGAATTTAATGTTGTTACTCAAAGGGCTTGTTACTCAACCAAAATCAACCAAAAAATAAGATAAGTTTAAACTAAACTAGATACATCTACACTTTTGTTTTGTTTTCTTAATTTGTTTTCAACGTGTGTGTGTGTTAAAGAGCGTGCCTAATACTGGGGGCTTCAGAAAGTATTTACATGCATATGTAAAATGTGGTGCCAACAAGACTTCCGGTGTTATAAAACTTTTCCTCTGAGTTTGAGATCATTCTCTTGAAAGCGTCTTACTGGTCAGGATATGAGTAAAACTCTTTATATGAACAATCAGGGACGTTAGAATGAATTCCATCCCTAACCTCGGATCAATGTACGTTTAAAATTATTGTTATGAAGACAACACACTTTAAAGGTAAATGCGTGATTGAAAATGTTGTAGTCAACGGATGATATTATGCATGCCAACACTTCTCAATGCAAAATAAACCTTAACTATTTTGCCAGCTTAGCCGAATATGTGATAACCCTTTGCAAACAGTTTGGATCCAGAGGAGACGCCGAGTAACTCGGCGTCTCCTCAGGATCCAAACTGTTTGTCATTGATTTTAATTTTTGTGAAAAAAGTTTAAGAGAAGGCCACTTTGAAAACTGAAGCGGGCGCTAATCTTAGCAGACAGGCTTTATTTGGTGGTGAAATGGTTAGATATTTAATGCTGAGCATCTGCAAGAATGATATAGTCACGACAAGGTCTGTATATGAGTGTTGTATTAAGAACATGCACGTAAATACTAAATACTAGTAAAGACAAACATATGCATAATGGTGTTGTATTAATCCATTCCCTCATATTGATGCCTTCTGACGCTTCTGTAAAAGTCACCTTTAGAAACCATTGTGATTAATAGAGCATATGGAGCAAATGCTCTATTGATCACAATGGTTTCAAAACTAGATTATTCTAAAAGTGTCCTTTTCTTTAGTAAACGACCCTTTTCAGTAGGTTTATTCAAAGCAGTTGGGTCTAAAACACCTAATGAGTGAATGGGTTAAGGGCTAACCGTGTTTGAGAATATGTTATGCATGATGGTATTGTATTAAGGCATGGCCGTGCTTGATAATAGTGCTGTAAAGGTATGACTGTAAACGAGAATACTGAAGTAAAGACAACATTTGTGATGATATTATATTAACGCCTAGCCGTGCATGAAAAATTATAGTAAAAACAACATTTGCACGAAGGTGTTGTATTAAGACCTAGCCGTACCTGAGAATATTGCAGTAAAGACAACATATACACCAAAGTGATGTAAAGCGATAGCTATGCACGGGAAAATTGAAGTAAAGATAATATGCATGATGATGATGTATTAATTAACGCCTAGCCGTGCATGGAAATATTGTAGTAAAAACAACATACAGGTAAAATTAGATCTTATGGCACACCTTTTGTTCTCAGTGTTTACAAACACTACAGGTAAATACACTGTATAATGCCCAGGTGGCCGCTATATTAGTTTGGTTCAAATCTGTTTTGTTTTTATTGTTTTATATTTGGAATGTGTAGTTTTGTTTTTTATATGTTTTGATGGGCGTATACATTTTTTATTATTTTTTATTTTTATTTTTCTCGAGACCACCGTTACAGGCATGTTTTGTTTACATTTTAAGTAGGTTATGTTGGTGTGCCATAAGATCTAATTTTACCTTTTTTTTTTTTTTTGTACGTATGAATGGTTTGTTTTGGTTTGGTTTTTATCGGGTTGTACGTCGTTTTAACAGCATTTCAGTCATATCACGACGTCCAGTTAATTACAGGTGGAGGAAGACCCCAGAAGTTTTTTCCGTGTACGGAACAAATTGCATTGTTTCGTACACAGAAGAATATCCAGGTAGAACCACTGACCTACCGCAAGCCAACTGGAAGGAAGTGTGAATGAGAGTACTGTTTTAGGACCTAGCCCGTACATGAGAATATTGCAGTAAAAACAACATATGTATAGTACTGTTGTACTATTAACCCTTTCGCTGCCAATGCCGGATCTGTGATTACCTATGCAAACAGTTTGGATCCAGATGAGACGCCGAGTAACTCGGCGTCTAATCAGGATCCAAACTGTTTGTTACTGTTACTATGTTTTTGAAACAAAAATGAAGAAAATCAAAAAAATGAAAATTTGTAGCAGACGACAAAGTTAGCAGACGACAGAGTTTGGCAGCGAAAGGGTTAAGGCCTATCTGATGCATGGGGACATTCTAGTAAAAACAACATATCATATGAATGATGGTGGTGCATTAACACCCAGCTCGTGAATGAGAATATTATAGTAAAGACAAAATATGCATGACGATGTTGTATTAATGCCTAGTCGTACACAAGAATAGTTTAGCAAAGGCAACATGTGTATGAATTTGTTTTTGTTACGACTATGTTGTGGATGTTGTTTCGGGTTAGCACTCATACCTACCGTATGCATACATGTATCTTCGAGTATTCAGGCAATACCTGAAAACTGCGTTAGGGAATCCATCCTTAAACCCTGGGGTAATGCCACTGGCTCTTCACATGAAAGACATGGGTTCGATTCCCACCAAAACTATCTATAGCCATGCTTTATTGCGATCAAATATCGTACGAAGGGAGCTTGTCCAGGATCGACCGTTACAGTACACATATGTCTGAAAGTGGATTTTTTATTCAAACTTTTCGAAAATGGACTTTGCTAGACATAAAGACTTCACATCATTATAACTGATGATTTCATTGAAAGGGGGGGGGGGGGGGGGGGGGAGAGTTACTGGTCAGTATTCCTACCTTTTACATTTGTATACGTATGACTTCGGCTTAAAAGGCAATACAGTAAACCTCCTCTAAACCGGTCATCCAATTCAGTATAAATATTGGTATCGCAAACAGTTGACAGCTTAATTCAATATGACAATTATGCAGAAAGCTCCACAAGGACTTTCATCCTATATTAAACAGCCACCTGTCTAAAAGTATCTAAATTCTTCTCTACTAGAATTCCGGTTAAGAGTTGTTTTACTGTACCCTAGTTATACATTAGGGAGTCGATTCTTTAGTTCAAGAGTTAGGTCATTTGCTTTTCACATGGAATGCCCCGGACAACCAGAGATCCAGATAAGATGCGTAAAATAAAACAGTTTCAAGAATAAATTCTTTATTTCTCCACCAAACCCTATCGCATGATGAATTACTTGACGTCTTATCAGAATCCACAATGTTTTAACCATGTCCTTCATACATGTATAAAGACTTTTTCACGCATTTGCCTACAGAGTAGACCCAGATCAGAAGGTTCCTATAGGAACAGTCTGATCAGGGTCTGCTCTGTTTGCTTATGGAATTTGATATATTTGTTTCTTTACTTTTTTAAATGGCTAGAATGTTCCCCCTTCAATATTTAATTTTTACTATTTTATCCACGAAATATTTAGTAGGTATTGAAATTTGGAATAAACACAGAACAGTGAAAGGGTTAAATGTAATCACGCATGGCCGTATTATACCTAAGGTGGTGTTACACGGACTAGTGTGGCTTTGTATACAATGTATGCATTTACTTGCGATGGTATCGATGCAGAATACTCTGTAACTTGTATTTTAAAAAAAAAATGAGTGGACAAAATATTTGGCAGGAGATTTGCTCAACAGTAAATCACTTTACTCTATTATTACGCCTTTCCACGCCTTTGCAAACAGATCACGCCAGATCAAATGGCTCTTGTAAGAAATAAAACCACCATTTACCCGTTACACTTTATATAAGCATTTTAACACATTTACAAACGGAGTAGACCCATATCAGACTGCCCCTACATGAGCCATCTGATCAGGGTCTGCTCTGTTTGCTTATGAAATAATATAGATCTGACTCTACAATTTCTGCCAAGGTAAGAAACCCCTGGTTTCACATTTAATATGATAAACTGATCTTATGATTTCAGTACTCCTTACATGAATATTCATGGAGTAAAGGGTTACAACTGCTGTCAAAAATAAGGTAACTGGTGTCTGCTACAAAACTGATATATGTTTAACCCTTTCCCTGATGAAAATTTATGTAGGAAATAATGACGTCATGAATATTAATAAGATTTTTGTTGATAATTGCATATGAACACATGATATTTTGGCTCAGACAGAAGCTGTAGAATCAGATCTATATTACACCAATAGTAAACAGAGCAGACCCTGATCAGACGGCTCCTACTCTGTTTGCAGATGCGTCAAAATGAACTTACATAAGGGAAAGGGTTAAATACCAATCTGTTATAATTTGCACTTGTAATTTGCACTTTGCATCTGTTATAATTTGCACCAGCTTGGATCCTGATGAGACGCCGAGTTACTCGGTGTCTCACCTGGATTCAAGATTATTGCAAACACGAGTCAGGTCGCAATTAGCAGGTGAATGCCAGTGCTATGGCCTACAGGTGGGCCAAACAAGAGAGACAACTCCTACGAAAACAGTGTAAAACTTCTTGGCAGCATTAAGTGCCTTCTTGGAGAAAAATGGGACCATAGTACATATTAAGCCTCTTACATAGTTTGTTACTTATATATAATATTCCATACATGTATTTGCTCTACATGTACACAAGCTTGGTAATAAATGAGAGACGTTCTAGAGAATCTTGGATACAGACCCTTTCATACCCTTTATTCTGTAACCCTTTAACTGGTATCTGGTGAATATTTAACAAGACGTCAAATAGCGTCTCTAGCAGGCAGAAGGGATCTCTAGCAGGCAAAAGACGTCTCTAGCAGGCAAAGGGCGTCTCTAGCAGGCAAAGGGCGTCTCTAGCAGGAAATGGGCGTCTCTAGCAGGCAAAGGGTGTCTCCAGCAGGCAAAGGGCGTCTCTATCAGGCAAAGAGCGTCTCTATCAGGCAAAGGGCGTCTCTAGCATGCAAAAGACGTCTCTATCAGGCAAAGGGTGTCTCTAGCAGGCAAAAGGCGTCTCTATCAGGCAAAAGACGTCTCTAGCAGGCAGAAGACGTCTCTATCAGGCAAAGGGCGTCTCTAGCAGGCAAAAGACGTCTCTATCAGGCAAAGGGCGTCTCTAGCAGGCAAAAGGCGTCTCTATCAGGCAAAGGACGTCTCTAGCATGCAAAAGACGTCTCTATCAGGCAAAGGGCGTCTCCTCTAGCAGACAGAAGACGTCTCTATCAGCAAAAGACGTCTCTATCAGGCAAAGGGCGTCTCTAGCAGGCAAAAGACGTCTCTACCATGCAAAGGGCGTCTCTAACAGGCAAAAGGCGTCTCTATCAGGCAAAGGACGTCTCTAGCATGCAAAAGACGTCTCTATCAGGGAAAGGGTGTCTCTAGCAGGCAAAGGGCGTCTCCTCTAGCAGGCAAAAGACGTCTCTATCAGGCAAAGGGCGTCTCTAGCAGGCAAAAGACGTCTCTATCATTCAAAGGGCGTCTCCTCTAGCAGGCAGAAGACGTCTCTATCAGCAAAAGACGTCTATATCAGGCAAAGGGCGTCTCTAGCAGGCAAAAGACGTCTCTACCATGCAAAGGGCGTCTCTAGCAGGCAAAGGGCGTCTCTAGCAGGCAGAAGACGTCTCTATCAGGCAAAGGGCGTCTCTAGCAGGCAAAAGACGTCTCTATCAGGCAAAGGGCGTCTCTAGAAGGCAAAGGGCGTCTCCTCTAGCAGGCAAAAGACGTCTCTATCAGGCAAAGGGCGTCTCTAGCATGCAAAATACGTCTCTATCAGGCAAAGGACGTCTCTAGCAGGCAAAAGACGTCTCTATCAGGCAAAGGGCGTCTCTATCAGACAAAGGGCGTCTCTAGCAGGCAAAAGACGTCTCTATCAGGCAAAGGGCGTCTCTGGCAGGCAAGGTGAAAGTAAAACAGAACGCGCCTATAGGAGCGTTCTGTTTTACTTTCATCTTGCTTTAAGCAGCCACCTGCCCTAAATACCAACTAATTAACACAATTTAGTGGTCGTTATAGAGAGAGTTTCTGTATATGTCTTTCCAAAACTGACTGATATTCGTACCATGTCAAGGTACCGACCTCATAGTTTAAGGTTTTTTGGCTTCTATGGTTGTTTTACGAATATAATTTTGATTGTAAAATGAATAATTGAAAGGTATTATTTTGGTCAAAAGTGGGATAACTCAAGATTACTTTAAGTATTGAAACATGTCATATTATTTTAGCAAACGACGATTCGATTTAAGTGCTATGAGCTCTAAAAGCATTTCAGGGCATACTTATTTAAAATTTGTCGGGTGTTAGTTCACATATTTGGATCACGTTTTTCTATTTTAAGTAAATGCTTTGCACTTGATTTCCGAAATTATTTTTCGACAAATAACTCCCAACTTTCAGGGTCGCCAATAAAAATTTAATCTTTTAACGGCTTCAATTATCTTAACGACCATTGAAATCATTTCAACAACGAAAACCAAATATGTCTTATCGTTGAGCTAGCCCTGTCATTAATTATACCAATATATCGATATGGTCGTCGCGAAAAAAATCCATATTTCAAATTAAACTTTTAGCTTGCTATGAAAATTGACTTAAAATCATCTGCTATATATAAAATGTCTTCATATTTGTTTCGAGTTCTTTAACCCATTTGCTCCCACGATCCCATATATTGGACGTAGGCAAACAGTGTAGACTCTGATCAGACGCCGCATAATGCGGCGTCTGATCAGAGTCTACACTGTTTGCTGATAGGAAATTCAATATAAAACAAAATAAAAATGAAAATTTAGACCAGACATTCCTTAGACAAAAGATAGACTAATCCAATATATAAGCATGGAAGAATCCACTGGGAGCAAATGGGTTAATATAGCCTTTTAACGCCTTTGCAACAGAGTAGATCCAGATGAGACGGCTCAAGTACAAGCCGTCTGATCAGACCTGCTCTGTTTGATTGTGAAATAATATATATTCTACAATGAACGAAACACCCTGCGTTCTTCCGTATTTCATTTAATTGGCATTCATGAAATCGTTATTTCTTGCATAATTACATCATATAATGAGGTTTAACTTTCAGTGCGAGAAACGAGTCGCTAATGTGTTTTGTTTATTTTTCAAGCAGTGTCGACCCAGATGAGAGGGCTCCTAGAGGGACCTGCATCGTGTTTTACACTTCTTTAAAACAGTACCTGAATGTTTAGCTTGATGTGTTTGAATTTGATATACAGTAAAACCTCTCTATAACGGCCACTAAATCACATCAAATATTTTGTGTTAAAGGCAGGTGTCTGCTTAAAGCAAGGTGAAAGTAAATCAGAACGCTCCTATATGAGCGTTCTGTTTTACTTTCACCTTGCTTTAAGCAGACACCTGCCCTAAATACCAACTAATTAACACAATTTATTGGCCGTTATAAGGAGGTTTTACTGTAATCAATTTGAAAATAGGCAACATTGAAATGATTAGCCCTTTTCTTTATATAAACGCGTTTTCATGCTTTTGCAAAAAGAGTAGACCCAGATCAGACGGTTCCTATTGGAGTCGTCTGATCAGGGTCTGCTCTGTTTGCTGATGGATATTGATAGATCTGTTTCTTTAGTTTCTAAACTAGCTACAATGCTCCACCTTCCATATTTCATTACAACTATGTTGTTTTTGAATATTCAGTAGGTATTGAAATTTAGAATAAACATAGAACAGGGAAAGGGATAATACAGACGGAACTTTCGCACATGACGGGGGCTTTCTGTTATATCTTTGCCCTGTATTTAGCAGTCTACTGCTGCTTAAGACCTATTTGAAACTTGGGCGCCAATGTTGAAAAATGGAATACAAATTGGAATAAACCATAATTAGATTAACCCTTTTCTTCGTGAATATTCATGTAAGATATACTGATTTTATGAATACCAATTTTTTATGGTGGCATTTGAACAATGGCATTTTTGGCCATTACGAAGCTGTAAAATCAGATGTATATTATATAATAAGCAAAAAGAGCAGACCCTGATAATACCCTACAGGGGCTATCTGGTCTGGGCCTACTCTGTTTGCAAAGGTGTAAAATGCGTATATATGGAGTAAATGATTTATACATGTAATCTATCCATACCGAATAAAATGAAAGTTGGACCACAGTTGGAAACTAGATATCAACAGATATGCCTTTCCATGACATTTTCTACTGACTGTCAATTACCAAAATATAGCTACGACAAAATAGATCTTACTGGCATGTGGTAGCGTAATGCAGGATGTTAGTCGTTTCATTTAAGTTTTGTACTGAGCAACTATTCATCAAATGGTCGCTTTAACCCTTTCCTTGTTCTATGTTTATTCCAAATGTTATACCTACTGTATATGCATGCACTTTTTAAGAGAAATAATCGAAAACAAAATGAACAGGCGATATATTTTGCGGAAGACAATAACTGAGCTTGCAAACAGTCAATTCAGTGCTTGGAACTTCTTGTTACCGCGATGATGTAGAATACCTACATACAATAATCCCCCACTATAACGACCACTAAAATAGCCGATAGTTCAGACAGGTGGTAGCTGAATGTAATTATGCAGAAAAGTTCCGATTGGAACTTTCTGTATGGCTTTCATTTTGCATTAAGCAGTCACGAGCTTTTAAATATCCACCGTGTACACGCTCTACAGTGAAACAAATATCATATCGACGGCTTGGTGCAAAACTATTCTAACTCCTTCACTAAAGTGAAGGAGTTAGAATAGTTTTCCACCAAGCCCTCGATATGCTCAAATAGTCAAAATAATTTCAGACAGGTGATAGCTTAATGCAGGGCGAGCTTTATGCAGATACTTATTTCTGCAATACTTTCGCTAGATGCATTTAGCAGCCACCTGCTTTTAAAGATCCTCACGTGTATTCACTAGCTGACCGTTAGTTGATAATATCAAATGCAGCAGAACCTCTCTAAACCGAATACATGTACCAACTAATTAACACAATTTAGTGGCCGTTATAGAGAGGTTTTACTGTACCAACTAATTAGCACAATTTAGTGGCCGTTATAGAGTTGGTATTTAGGGCAGGTGACTGCTTAAAGCAAGGTGAGAGTACATGTAAAACAGAACGCTCCTTTAGGAGCGTTCTGTTTAATTTTCACCTTGCTTTAAGCAGCTACCTGCCTTTAACACAAAATACTTGATGCAATTTGGTGGCCGTTATAGAGAGGTTTTACTGTATCTGAAGTAGACGACAACTATCTGAAGTAGATGACGACTATAAGAAGCAGTCGACAACTGTCTGGAAGCAGACAATAAGTATCTGAAGCAGGCGACAACGATAATTATCTTGAGCAGACGACAACTATCTGAAGCAGATGACTAAAGCAGACCACATCTATCTGAAATAGACAGCCGCTAGCTGAAGCAGCCAACAACTTTCTGACACAGATGATAATTATCTGAAGCAGACGTCAGCTATCTGTCAAAGCAGACGACGAGTTTCCAACATAATAAGAATTAAATGGGACACCATCTACTTGTAGAGATTTGACAGCCAATATTTATTAACCCATTCGTGTCTTAACCTTTTTACTGCTGAATTTTCAAAATGGAATGACCCATAAGTACTTAACGGAAAGGTCCATTCAGTAAGAAAGGCTATACTTTGAGGGAGGATTACTTTTAATGACAACCTGTGGGATCCTGAGATCATCTAGAAACCCTCTGAGCTGGATCAATACTGTTGCAAATACAAGCACGATAGTTTTCCACATTCGAATGTTTAAGAATCAGCTCATGATCATGCTTTCAAGTTCTAATTTAAAAAAATAAATTACCTACTACCGAGAATTTATTAACCCTACAGTAATTATAACTTTAGTTTTGTTATACAATCCGACCGATGTGATCTTGTTCAATCAATAATTTATTCCAAGTCTGATCTGGATTCAAGGCCAGTGGACGAACAAAACACTTCAAAGGGTACAGGGGTATTATCTTTACCATGTTGATAAAAATGTCGTCTGTATATATTGTCGTCTGCATCAAATCTAAAAAAATGAGATTTCCAATATTTTTCCAGCACCATTATAAACATATCACACAGTATATTGATCCTGATGAGACGCCGAGTTAATTGGCGTGCCATATGTGTCCAATCAGTCTGCTGAAAAAATGATCAGGAATTCGTCCAGACCTTGTCCTGGGATTAAAAGCCTCGAACACAATCCTAATGTATTGTCGATATCGACAATTATCCAATACAGTTCTATATACCTGTTAACTCTTTATCCCGCTACCCACGACTCGACCCGCATTTGCAAACAGCTTGGATCCTGATGAGACGCCGAGTAACACGGCGTCTCATCAGGATCCAACCTGTTTGACACTCAGTCAATAGTTTCTGAAAAAACTTGATCGAATTGGAAGTAGTTAAAATTGCGCCAAATCTTAATTTGAGCTGACTTTTTTTTCACAGTTGATTTAGGGTTTAGTTGTTGTAAGGATTATCTGTGTGTCAGAATAATAGATAAATTGTAATAATACACCCTGATAAAAACTGACGTATTTAAACTGTATTTTTAATGTCAGAGGCACTTATTGGAAAAAAGCTTCATTGTCGACTAATACAACAGACCATTGACAATCACTTGATACAGCCAACATGTGTTTGTTCTATTTGTCATTCAAAAGTGTTACCTATATATACACTTTGTAGATAAACTGAATTATAGTAGAACCTCTCTAAAGCGGCCACTTTATTAATAAATATAGAGGTCTATGAGAGAAGGCGGGTGCTTAATGCAGGACGAAAGTAATGCAGAAAACTCCTGCGGGAGCTTTCTGCATAACTTTCGTCCTGCATTGGAATACCGCATACATGTATGATCCAACATTAGACCTATTTTTGGTGGTCGCATCAGATGGGGTTGACTGTAAGTGGTAATGGAGTGTGCGTTAATTTGAATGGGCGGGTGTAGGTCTGCCTCTACCAATTTTTCGCAAATGATTGAAATATCAAAATAAGACAATCCACAGGACAAAAATCAAACAATAAATGAAGCAGACAATCATGAAATGCCCATCTGTGCTACAGATTCTACACCATATACCAAGCAACCAATGTAGTCTCTGATCAGACACGATAGTTCTGATCAGAGACGGCGGTGTTGACTGCTTCCATTTTGATCAAGCGTTTGAGAAACAATTGACCAAGTGCCATGACACAAGCTTTTGAGAAACAATTGAACAAGTGCCATGACACACGCTTTTGAGAAACTATTGACTAAGTGCCATGGCACAAGCTTTGACGGGAAACTATTGACCAAGTGTCATGGCACAAGCTTTGACGGGAAACTATTGACCAAGTGTCATGGCACAAGCTTTGACGAGAAACTATTGACCAAGTGTCATGGCACAAGCTTTGACGGGAAACTATTGACCAAGTGTCATGGCACAAGCTTTGACGAGAAACTATTGACCAAGTGTCATGACACAAGCTTTGACGGGAAACTATTGACCAAGTGTCATGACACAATCTTTGACGATAAACTATTGACCAAGTGTCATGGCACAAGCTTTGACGGGAAACTATTGACCAAGTGTCATGACACAGTCTTTGACGATAAACTATTGACCAAGTGTCATGGCACAAGCTTTGACGAGAAACTATTGACCAAGTGTCATGGCACAAGCTTTGACGAGAAACTATTGACCATGCGCCATGGCACAAGCTTTGACGAGAAACTATTGACCAAGTGTCATGGCACAAGCTTTGACGGGAAACTATTGACCAAGTGTCATGGCACAAGCTTTGACGGGAAACTATTGACCAAGTGTCATGGCACAAGCTTTTGAGAAACTATTAACTAAGTACCATGACACAAGCTTTGACGAGAAACTATTGACTAAGTATCAAACAGTTTGGACCCTAGTGAGTCGCTGAGTTACTCGGGAAGTTTCATCTGGAGCCATGTTTTTTATAAATGTGAGTTATCTCATGGATAGCGGTGTAAGGGTTAACTCATTCTCTCCTAGGCTATTTTTAGACCAACCTCTTAGAATGTATCTACCGAAAAGGAGCATTAAGTACAGGAAAGGAAACATTTAGAATTTTGTAGCTTGAAACCATTGTGATAAATAGAGCATTTGCTCCTATAGGAGCAAATGCTCTATTTATCACAATGTTTTCTTAAAGTGACTTTTATAGATGCGCAAAAATGCATTACTAGGGGATAATGTGTTAATTAAAATAAGCATTGCGATCAGTATGAGTGCCCATGAACCACCACTTTACCCAGTGTATGGTAGGTATCAAAACTGAATTATCCTTATCCTTTATCAGTAGAACCTATCTTAAGCAGCCATAAAAAAGAGTCATGGTATTGGGTATGTAAGACAGGTTGAAGCTTAATGCAGGTCAAAAGTAATGCAGAAATCTCCTATAGGAGCTTTCTGCATTACTTTCGACCTGCATTTAGCAGCCACCTGCTGTTTTAGACTGCTATGGTCCATAAATGAATGACAGATTCTACTGTGATTCATAGGTACATGTACGACTGTAATTAATCTGGTTTTTAGAATGGCATCAACTTTTGGTCATGGCAGAAACTTAGAATCAGGTCTGCATTATTTCATAAGCAAACAAATCATACCCTGCCAGGAGCCGTCTGATCCGGGTCTACTCTGTTTGTGACGGCGTCAAAATACGCATCTATAAAGTATTTAAAGTGATAACACCTTGTAAAATCTACCTGAGCAATGTCTATATGCTATTTGCTTATGGAATATAGTTTCTGTCGTACATGTAGCCATAGTTCTCGTGTTTATATGTGATTACAGAAAATACAGTAGAACCTGTCTTAAGCGGTCATTCATTTATTGAACATAGGAGTCTTAAAACAGGTAGTTGCTTAATGCAGATCAAAAGCAATGCAAATAGGAGTTTTCTGCATTACTTTTGCCCTGTCTTAACCCTTCGCTTGCTATTCGCGTCAATATACCTACCTGTAAATAGTGAAGACCCAGATGAGACAGCTCCTGCAGGAGCTGTCTCATCTGGGTCTGCACTATTTACAAATTGATTGTACAACCAGTGCACTCCACAGCAGTGATTGCACAGCGAAATACTTGTACACAGTGAAGATATATGTAATTATACAACTGGGCATGTGTAAAGAAGGAGAAATGTATTTTAAAATTCAGCAAGTGAAGGTTTAATCTACCACCTGCCTTACAGACCACATTCAGAATGAATATGCCATTCCTGAAATAAAATCAATACATGATATTACACACATTGTAGACCCAGATTTGTTGCCGTATTGACAACGTGCCATGTGATCAGGGTCTACACTAATTTTAATTTTATTTCGTCAATAAACGAAAGTAAGTAGTTCTGCTGAATTCAAAACAATGCAACTACTAAACGAATACATCATTTCAATGCGGCAGCTGATCTGGATCTACACTGTTGCAAGTTCATATAGCTGGAAACCCCATAACAGTGCTCAAGTGTAGTTTATACATTTTATCAGAAGGTGGCATAATTCTTGATAACATTGGTTATAGCGAATTTATTGAATTGTTTGCTCATACAAAAAAAAAGAAATTAAAAAGATAACGACAATATATTGTGCCTCAAATATACAGTAGAACGTGTCTTAAGCGGACACCAGCATGGAGATAATTATGGTTCTATAAGGAATTGGATATCTTAACCCTTCGCTTGATGAATTTTAAAATACATTTCTCCTTCTTTACCCATGCCCTGTTGTATAATTACATATATCTTCACTGTGTACACGTATTTCTCTGTGCAATCACTGCTGTGGAGTGCACTGGTTGCACAATCAACTTGTAAATAGTGCAGACCCTGATGAGACAGCTCCTGCAGGAGCTGTCTCATCTGGGTCTTCACTATTTACAGGTAGGTATATTGACGCGAATAGCAAGCGAAGGGTTAAGGCAGGTTCTGCTGTATCATATTTACCCTAGATGTTGGGACACTATTATCCTCCCGTTCCGAAGGTTTGTATAGCTGGATAATTTAAACTGGCCCATTTTGATTACTTTGAATTAGATTGATACAGTAACGATAGTGTATACCCTGATTAAACTGCTCTTTCGGGACCAGTTTGATCTGGGAATGCACTTTTTGTCTAAGTTTGTTTGTCAAAATTCTTAGGGTGATTAAGGTAAAATTAAGACAGGCACCTTCATTAAAAGTCGGTGGTATATTTGTGTATTCATGATATATTTAGTATACTCTGGCCTTACCTAACTATTCGCCTCCTAAGTGCGACCTGACTCCCATTTGCAAACAGCTTAATCGCGAATTACTCGGCATTTCGTCAGAATCCAAGGTGATTGACACCTGGTGAATAGTTTCTCAAAAGTTCTCAAAAATCGAAAGTAACACAACATGTGTTGCATATCAGAGCTTAAGCAGACATGTCGTTGTGAGCAGGCTAAAGGCTAAAAACAGTATATTAAAGCCACCATAGTATCACATATGAAAACAAGAATTCAAACAGTGTTGGATTAGCTACAGTCAGTGTTATGGGACCCGAATCTGAACCTCATACTCCGTTAATAACTAGTAATAGGATTACGTTGTATTAGAGAGGGGGATCTTAATACGCCAAATGGTAATTCTTTTTGTTCGATAAAATTGTGCTGAGTGGCTGCCAACATTTGTGTTGGGATTTTAAAAGAATAACGTTCCTTTTTATTGGATTCTAAAAGCTGACATTACTGTAAATCATCTGTGCACATAAGAGTGTAGTGTGGTAGGAATGAAGACTATTCTTCGAGATGTGATTTAATCTGTCGAAACAACATACATTTATTAGTAACAAGACATTCAAAATGTGAAATATGGTTGGAGTTTTTTCTTAAATGCGAGACGTGAGTGAGCTACGGTAACCAGTACGATTTTGACATATTTTCGTTGTACCTTTGACTTTATCAAGAACTGTGCGTCAGTGAGGCAAAATGCGTCTGTTTCACGCCCAAGCGCTGTATGGGGACCACAGTTCCCCTCCCCCGCCACCACATTTCTCTCCGGACCGCGAGGCGACCCGATTAATGCCGGTGTACCTGAACCAATACCGTGATGGCCGACAGCGCTTACCGACGCCGGAGAAAGTCGCTGTAATGGAATTGTCAAATAGCTTTGAACGTAGAAGGCTTGGAAAACACCAGCAAATTCTAAACGATATCTCCCAACGATGTCGGGAACAAGAAGTGTCAGACATGAGCGGAAAACTTAGTGTGAAACTAAATTTACATAAGTATGAAAAGCAAGGCAGGGAAATGACATTTTACTCCACAACATTTATGGATCCAAGACTTCGACAGACCAGCATTTTTCCAGAAGTTCCTCAGTTGACGAGTAAAAACTCTCCTATAGACGATGACGGGCCTAAGCAAATGTTTGAACAGAATTACAAAAGCTTTCCGGCAAGACGAGTCATGAGACAAAATTCAAAATTTGAGTTTTTGAAAATGGAGATGGGGTTGCCAAAACTGGCGACTCCGGCACCGAAATCTTCAGTGTCCGATTCACATTTGATGCGATCAAAATTTGTGCCAAGACAAAACACCAATGTATCTGCTCAGTACGAGTTTTACCAAAGTCCAAGAAATGAATTTGCTCTTTTAAACTTGCCAAATGTTGACAATCATCCCAATGGTCCCATAGCGCCACAGTCTGAACGTTTGGACAGGATGGACACATATTTTTCAACGAGTAGAGTAACTTTAGGTCAGCGATCGAAAACTCAACTTTCTTTAACGAATCATAAAAGTGGGACTGCTGCAATACAGAAAGTAGAGAAGCCCCAGGGAATGCCTGTTTTCAACCACGAAATGTCACAACTTCAGCTGACCAGTGGACATTCACCACCACCTAACTCTGTGCAGGAGATCGATCCCCCTGTCTCATGAGTCGTTGTTTTATCCCATTCCTTCATAGGCTAGTTTTAGATCCAATCTATGTGAATAAATCTACCGAAAAGGAACATTTACTAGAGAAAATGACAATTTTAGAATTGTGTAGTTTTGAAACCACTGTGATAAACAGAGCATAAAAGCAAATGCTCTATTTATCACAATGTTTCAAAAAAGTGTCTTTTACAGAGGCGTCAATATGCGTCATTATGAGGGAATGGATTAACTGTTTACACCATGAATATTCATGTTAGAAATAATGACTGTATGAATAATAATTAACTGAACTTTTATAGTGGCAAATGAACACATGTATTTTAGCTATGACAGAAACTGTAGAATCATACCTATATTATTTTATAAGCAAACATTGCACATCCTGATCAGATGACTCCTATAGGAGCTGTCTGATCTAGGTCAACCCTCTTCGCAAATACATTTATTGAGTAATGGGCTATTCCTTTGTATGCTGAATATTCAGAGTGTAATGGCCAATCAGTGTTTAACTATATAAGCCATTCAGTATGAAGGGTTTACAGTTACTAGTGGATTTTAAATGGCAAACAGTGCAGACCCTGATCAAAGGGGTCATCTACGATCACTCTGATATGGTCTACACTGTTTTTTAAATGCCACTACACTCGTTTCATGTATTCAAATGATAACCTCTACCCTGTTAAGTAGGTGGTCACCCTTGTTAAGTAGGTGTTCACCCTAGCCCGATTCGTATTTAACCCATTTTCTCCTACTGACGCCTTTTACGCCCCTGTAAAGCTCAACTATTGAAACCATTGTGATAAATAGAGCATTTGCTCCTATGGAGCAAATGCTCTATTTATCACAATGGTTTCAAAACTACTAAATTCTATAATTCTCATTTTCTATAGTTAATGCTTCTTTTCGGTAGATTAAATCAAATAGGTTGGGTCTAAAAATAGTCTAGGAGAGAATGAGTTAAATGAAATTACCTATATAAAGCTTTACTACAGTTGTACGAGCCGGGTGTCATTTGGGATCGAGGTGAGACGCAGAGTTACTCGACACCTCATCTCTATCCAAACTGGTTAAATATCTAGTAATTATATCTAGATATGACCTAAACTGTGAATGAAAATCTAAACTATATCTAGATATGACCTAAACTATGATCGAAAATATAAATCATATCTAGATATGACCTAAACTGTGTACGGAAATGTAATCTATATCTAGAAATGATCTAAAGTGTGGACGAAAATGTAAAGTATATCTAGATATGACCTAAAATGTGGATGGAAATGTAGACTACATCTAGATATGACCAAAGCTTTGAGCAAAAATGTAATGTGTATCTAGATATGACCAAAAAGAACTAACACTTAGTTCAATATGTATATGTGGAATCGACGGTTTATGTGAGACTGTTAAAGAGATTCTGTATGTATGTCAATATATATTATTTGTTTTGTTGCGAACTCGTAGGCTGAATGCAAGCTGTTTTTCTGTCGTAACATGTTAACCCTTTCGCTGCCAATGCCGGATCTGTGATTACCTGTGTAAACAGTTTGGATCCAGAGGAGACGCCGAGTAACTGTTTGTTACTGTTACTATGTTTTTGAAACAAAATGAAGAAAAACAAAATAATGAAAAATTGTAGCAGACGACAAAGTTAGCAGACGACAGAGTTTGGCAGCGAAAGGGTTAACGATAATTATAAAATCGATGTTCGCTTCTTCTTTCTTTCTGACAGTATTTGTCGCTTATATTTCTTATAAAAAATACCATGAAGGTATCAAACAGTGTTGAATAGTAATGAAATGAGTTATTCGGCGTGTTACCCGGATCCAAACAGTTTGTAAATATAGTATCTGGTATGTATAGAAATGAATAAGTCAGTTAAACCTCTCTATAACAGCCACTAAATTACATAAAGTATTTTGTGTTTAAGGCAGGTGTCTGCTTAAAGCACGGTGAAAGTAGAACAGAACGTTCATATAGGAGCGTTCTGTTTTACTTTATATTGGTTTAAGTAGCCACCTGCGCTAAATACCAACTAGTTAACACAATTTAGTGGTTGTTATAGAGAGGTTTTAATGTAGTTACAATACAGTCACCAGGTACACACGTTCGGTTTTTCTGAATAAACCGTATCCTGGCTGCTACTTGGAAATACAATAAAAAACCCTCTGATGCGATCAACCAAAAGTGGCATAATTCTGGGTCTTAAGGACAGATAGTAGCTTAATACAGGACACAAAAAGCTCCCACAGTTATGCAGAAAACTTCTATAGGAGCGTTCTGTGTTACTTTAAATAAAAAACAATACTGTAAAACCCCTCTTAACCGGAATTCTGGTAGAGATGAATTAAGATATATATATATTTAGAAAGGTGGCTGCTTAATGCATGGTGAAAGTCATTCAGAAAGCTCTTAGAGGAGCTTCCTGCATGATTTTCACCCTGCATTAATCTGCTAGATAACACTGGACTGTGTCCAACACATCCATATATACTAAATGAGTTGTTCCATTAGAAAAGTCGAAAATACCTGAAAGAGGGGTATCGCCCACTTCTTAACAAATTAAACTTTCAGAAAAATAAATATTCCTTCATGAACTGTCTGATCTGGATCTCCTTTGTTTGAAAACGTGTAAACAGAAACCTTTATCAGGTAGAGGGTTAACCCTTTACTCCGCGAATATTTATGAAATAATTAATGTATACACGTATATTGATTAGCTTAACCCTTCGCTTGCTATTCACGTCAATATACCTACCTGTAAATAGTGAAGACCCAGATGAGACAGCTCCTGCAGGAGCTGTCTAATCAGACTCTGCACTATTTACAAGTTGATTGTGCAACCAGTGCACTCCACAGCAGTGATTGCACAGCGAAATACTTGTACACAGTGAAGATATATGTAATTATACAACAGGGCATGGGTAAAGAAGGAGACATGTATTTTAAAATTCAGCAAGCGAAGGGTTAATATTTATTATAGCATAAAACCAAAAAAACGTTTTGACCCTGTCTCTGTCAAAAGCAAACAAAACAGAGCAGACCCTGATCAGATGGATCCTTTAAGAGCCGTCTGATCTTGATCATCTATGTTTGCAAATGTTTACAAAGGTGTATTTATGGAGTAAAGGGTTAAACAGAAAACCGTTAAATTTAGCTGAATGATATACACAAAGTACAGTTTATTCAATCGTAACCTTTATCCTGCTGTAAAAAAATGTCTGCCCAAAGTTGGTGCAATATGGACTACATCTGATTTGACCAAGCTTTTGACCAACTATTCACCGAGTGTTAAACAGCTTGGCTCCAGATGAGACGCGTCTCATCTGGATCCAAGCTATTTGTAAATGCGAGTCATGTCTTAGATAACTTGAAGACAAGCCACAACTGATTTAAATCCATGTTTGATCTAATGACACCATAGATCGACGTCAACGTTAATATTGTATATTCAAAGCATTTGACACTATGTAATTGTCGTCTGCAAAGAAATGCCGTCTGCGTCAATCCTCAAATGATTCCTTTCTACTATTTTTTAAAACAGGATGTAGCTTAATGCAGAACACATGTTATGCAGAACGTTCCCATAGGAACGGCCTGCTTTTACACTATGTTAATAAATTATACTTTACTTACAACTTACTGATGTCCTTCTCATGTCCTCTTCGTAAGCTACATGTAGCATCAGCGAGACTTTACTGTATATACATGTATAACCCCGCTAATGCGACCACCTAAAAGAGGTATAATTCTGGTGCTAGATGCAGGTGGTAGCTTAATGCAGGTCAAAAGTAATGCAGAAAGCTCCTAGAGGAGCTTTCTGTATTACTTTTGCCCTGCATTAAGCAACCACATGCTTATAAAGACATCCCTGTTTGTTTATTGTGGTCGCATTAGAGGGATTCAACTGTACATGTATGATGCTACCCCTTATCTCATAAATACGCCTTTTTGATGTCTTGGCAAACGCAGTATAGTAGAATCTGTCTTAAGCAGCCATCAAAAGTATGTCTATTTTTGGGTCTGTAGGGCACGTGGTAGCTTAATGCAGCTCAAAAGTAATGCAGAAAGCTCCTGTAGGAGCTTTCTGTATTACTTTTGCCCTGCATTAAGCAACCACCTGCTTTTTAGACTCTTATGTTCAATAAATGAATGGTCGCTTAAGACAAGTTCTACTGTAGACCCATATTAGACGGCTGGTGTAGCTACCTGATCAAGGCCTGTTCTGTTTACTTGGTTCCGTTGCAGAACTTATTCTCTGTTTACCATGGCGATACGTTTTCATTATTTCAATCTTCATTACATTGATTTAATCAAAATTCATAATGGACAGAGTCTTGCATGAATATACACAAGGTAAATGGTTAACCCGTTCCTTCATATAAACGTGTTTTCACGCATTTGCAAACAGAGTAGACCCAGATCAGACGCCTCCTAGAGGAGCCGTCTGATCAGGGTCTGCTCTGTTTGCTAATATAATTTGATAGATCTGTTTCTTTGCTTATGAGAAATAAGAGACGTTGATGGATCAGTATATATCTTATCTACACCTCAGGTGTATGGTTTTTTCTAAAGATCGTCCGAGTGAAATCATCGTAATTTCTAACATACGACGATCGTAAGTGGAAGTTGTGAGCGTCGTGTAATAGAACTTAGGATAATTTATGTCGTAACGAAGAGAGTCTTTACAGCTGTATCCAGAATGTGCGACGATTTGTCGTAAAATAAGGACGGATAATTATATATCTTGAGTAAAACTTGCCACTTGAAAATATATTTGCTTCTATTGGTAAGCCATACTTAACATACTAAACGTCAAAGGAATGATAACCGATGAATATATTTTTGCAGCAAATATTAATGCCTTTGATATTCGAAACCTTTGCATATATCATTTGTGAAAATAAAGTATGCGTAATGAAAGACCTTTACCAATATATGCGTAATGAATAAAAAGCTTTAAGGTTTTCGCTGCCATGCTGCATTTTTTTATGTTTAAATTCCTACCAATTTTCTTTCTCTAATACCAGTCACAGTAACAAATGGTTTGGATCCTAATGAGACGCCGATGTACCCGGCGTCTAGTCTGGATCCAAACTGTCTATAAACGTGGTCACGCATTCGCCATTGGCACATTCGTGATAACCCTGCGCCTCATCGGGGTCAAACCTGTTTGACACTTGAATCACATGTTTGATAAGAAATGGAATAAAGTCTGTACAGTAAAACCTCTCTAAACCGGACGCTTAAATTAGTCTTAATGCTGGTCTGTAAGACAGGTGGCTGCTTAATAGGAGCCATCTGATCTGGGTCTACTCTGTTTGCAATATGTGAAAACACGTTTATATGATGGAAAGGGTTAACTATCAGCTGTAGGTGTTTAAAAATGAACCCAACTTGTGAGAACCCCAACATGGGCCTTAGCCCCTTTTTATCTTAGATACGCGTTGATAAACCCGTTGCTAACAAAGTAGACCCAGATCAGACAGCTCATGTTGGATACGTCTGGGTCCCTGCTTATAAAACTTTTAGTTGAGTCTGAGTACGTTCTCAAGTTTTTGATTGGTCAGATTTGAGCCTCTGGCTCAAATCTGACCAATCAAAAGCTTGAGAACTCAAATCTGACCAATCAAAAGCTTGAGAACGAAACTCAGGCTCAACTAAAAGCTTTATAAGCAGGGACCCTGATCAAGGTATTATGGGATCATATAGATCTGATACCACAATTTATTTCTGCCTTGACTCTACCATCCCGACTATACCATCCTGTGTTGACATTATAAAAAACAATACATATAGCTTATAAATATGTATGATGTTTCTGTGTTTCAGTCTTACTCAACGACAATAATTAACCAATGAATGCAAAAAATCTAGTGTACTGGCCTTTACAAATCTGGAGTGCTTAAAGAGGAACCTGCATTGTTTGTCATTCAAAATCCTCTCGAAAAGTGTATGCTTTCATACCGAATGAAATCTATGGTTAGCCATTAACTTTATTACCCCGCTTTTATAGGCCTTTGCAAACAGAGTAGACCCATATCAGACAACTCTAGTATGAGCTGTCTGGTCAGATTTTCAATACCTACTGAATATTCATGGACAAAATAATTATGATGAGAAATGAAAAGTAGAACATTTAGAAACTAAAGAAACCAGATCTTTGGAATTCCATTAGCAAACAGTCGACCCAGATCAGACGGTTAACATCCGGCCAAATTAAATAGTCTAATTGGGATCCAAACTGTTTGTAAATGCTACTACGAATTCACCAATGATTTGACCTTTTGACGGATTCGCAAAAAGAGTAGACCCCGATATAGGAGTTGTCTGATTTGGGTCTGTTCTGCTTGCTAATGGTATTTGATGGGTAGCTTAATGCAGGGCGAAATTCATGCAAAAAGTTCCCCTGGGAGTGTCTGCACCACTTCCACTCTGCATTAAGTAGCTATATGCCTGAAAAGATCTCAAATATTCTTCATTGAAAATCGAATAATCGAGGTTTTACTGTAGATAGAATGAGATACTGACGAAGATAAAGAGGGATAGACAGACGAGAAGGATGAGGGGAGAAATGGATAGATAAGGAAATATATGTAACAGAACATGCGGATTACAGTGAGGAATACAGGCATGAAGTACACAGAGGGACAGAGACAAATAAAATAGGAAGAGAACAGCAACAGAAAAAGAGACAGAAAAATAAGATAAAAAGGGTAAACAAGGTTTAAAGAGTAAAATGGGTAAGTTGGAGAGGGAGAAAACGAGAAAGACACAGAAACAGAAATGATAATAATAATGAGTGATGATGATAGTGATGCTATATGTCATATGAACAAGGATATTTTACCCTTGGCAAAATAAAAGCAAAATATTTGTATAGCAGAGCGGACACTGATCAAACTGTTGCTACAGGAGCTGTCTGATATGGGTCTACGCAGTGTGCAACAACGTACAAATGAATGTATGTGAAGAAGGTTAGACAATATGAGGTTGCATAGTTTGAAAATATACCAGAAATGAGTGAATAACAGAACAAATTAAACTGTTTGTTGTTTCAGATCTGACTTTTGATATTAACAAAGACATGCTGACAATGTTAACTATGTGATTAGTTTAACCCTTGGAATGCTGAACTTTCAAGTTGGATTACATTTTGTCCATCAGCGTTTAAGAATACAAGTAGAACCTCTCTATAACGGCCATTAAATTGTTTTAATTAGTTGGTATTTAGGTCAGGTGGTTGCTTAAAGCAAGGTGAAAGTAAAACAGAACGCTCCTATAGGAGCGTTCTGTTTTACTTTCATCTTGCTTTAAGTAGCCACCTGCCTTTAACACAAAAATATTTTATGTAATTTAGTGGCCGTTATAGAGAGGTTCTACTGTAGAGTCTATTCAGCATGGAAGAATTCATCTTTCCGGATAAATTTAAATGACAATCAGCGCAAACGACTACTCCATGAACCATCTGATCTGGGTCTACTATGTTTGTTAATGCCAGTACACTGGTTTCCCGCTTTCAAAGTGTTAATATGCCATACTGGGTGTTAATCAAGATAATACCTGTAGTATTCTGAATGTGTCTGAGATATGTCATAGTACACGTATTGTTTCATGATTGTGACCTAGATCTAAACCCATGTTCATTCATCTCCTACAACCAATATGTATAACGTATGGGATTTATCTAATATCTTTTAACAGGCAAAGAAGTATTAACATTGGCAGAGAACATGAATCTACTGTAGAACCTGGCTTGAACCTGACATTCCTTTATTGAAAACATGAGTCTTAAAAAGCAGGCGATTGCTTAATGCAGGACAAAAGTAATGCATTCTGCATTACGTTTGACATGCATTAAGCTACCACCTGCCTTAGAGACCCATAATTCGACCTGCTTTTAAAGGCCGGGGATATCAGTAGAGAATTGTGAATGTGATGTAACTATTGAACCATTTAAATGATTTTCAGCCCTTTGAAAACAGAGTATATACAGATCAGACAGATCCTAGAGAAGCCGTCTGTTCATGGTCTGCTCTGTTTGTTTATGGGATTATATAGAATTTATCCTACGGTTTCTGTCAAGGTTAAACTCCTTTGTTCATGTACCATAATAAACATCGAGCTGGTAAATATTCATGATGTCTTTTTGTCTTACATAAAAATTCACGAGGTTATGGACTAGCCCTTTCAGTGCCATATTGACGGGCCTTTACTATCATAAGCAGACAGTTTGGATCCAGATTAGATACCGTATAACTTCTCATCAGGATCCACGCTGTTAGATATTTTGAAATCGTTGTGGTAGGGCATTTGCTCCATATGGAACACATGTTCTATTTATCACTATTGCTTTCAAACTACACAAATCTAAGAGTTTCCTTTTCTCTAGTAAATGCTCTTTTTTCAATATATTTATTCAAAGAGGTTGGGTCTAAAAATAGCCTATGAGGGAATGAGTTATTACATGAGTTCTACATTTCCTGCTCTTTCATCGCATACAATGGAAGAGTACAGTGCATCTTGGAGCTCACCTAATGTCGTACAACAGATCAATAAGTTTTATTTTATTTGTCTGTAGTTTGTCGCTTTACCAGTATCTCAGTCCTATAGCGAGTTTATATGATTTGACACTAGATATTATATGTGACATTTTTCTGATAATACCAGTTGCTCATTGGATCACTGTGATTGTTACATTACCATGTATTTATATGTTTGTAGCTGGTGTTACCTGTATCGTGCAGTACTTGTGCACCTTCTAAATAAACTTGAAACTTGAAGCGACGTCCAGCTAGGTCGAGGAAGACCCGGAGGTTTTCTAATGCATGGATCAAATTGTATTGTGCCGTGCTCAGAACATCCGGGTAGAACCACTGGCCTATCGCAAGCCAGCTGGAAGGCTTCGTCACATGAAAATCCAAATGCTGAGACCGGGATTCTAACCACAACTGTGAGAGTCTAAGTAAATGTCAGTCGAAGACCATAACCACGCAGGTCTTAAGTAAATAACTGTAACATTTGCAGAGAAACTGATTCTACATGTAAGTGAGATGTTAGATGATTTTGTGAGAGAAAATGTTATTGTGTCACATCCTCAAAACTTACCGTGTAGACCCAGAACAGCACTCGCGTTGGGAACACAACACCAGGGTCCATGCGTATAAAGCTTTTTAGTTGAGTCCGAGTTTGTTCTCAAGCTTTTGATTGGTCAGATTTGAGCCAAAGGCTCAAATCTGACCGACCAAAAACTTGATATCAAATCTGACCGATCAGAAACTTGACAACGAACTCAGACTCAACTTAAAAGTTTTATAAGCATGGATACTTATAAGTTTCAACTCTGTTAACCCTTTACTTCATAAAGAAGTCTTTTGACGTCTTTGAAAACAGAGTAGACTCCTGCAGGAGCTGTCTGCTAATCAGGGTCTGCTCTGTTTGCATAAGTTACAGATTCTCAAATAATAATAATAGATATAATAATAACAATAATCATCATTATTATCATCATCATAATCATAATAATAACAAAAATGATGATGGTGATAATAATAGTATATTACTCTTCCAATTTGACCTGAAACTCGATTAATCTTCGGCGTGTTTATCGGAATTGTTCGTGATACAAAAAATAACAAAACGAAAACCAATAATAATCATGTTCTACGATGTTTGTATTCTTATAACGCATTTGTCGGGATGAATGTATATTATCAAGTATGTTATTGATTGATAATGACTACCTTCGTACATTTATCCGAAGATTACCGACGATAATAAACGGAATATGCACGAGTGTCATGTCAAATAACAATAAGGAAACTTAACTGTTAAATGCATTGCACGAGTAAGAAGTCAGAGTTATCTTTCTTGGGTCAGACTGTAAACAACTGCCCGTAAATCAAGAACCAAATCGTAGAGTGTTGAAATATTCAGTAAATATTTTGTAGTTGAGGCTTTTGAATTTAAAAAGATTTCCCCTTGGGAACATGTTAGAATGTATAGACTATAATTTGTTCTAGAAATATATTAATGTCTTAAAATGTATGCAATTGTTGGAGTAGACACATAATTGGGATGAACCTTCAGTGAAGAAGAATTCTAGATTTTCAAAGCGACCACTTAACCCTTTCTCTGTTCTGTGTTTATTCCAAATTTCAATACTTCTGAATATACATAGACAAAACAGTTATAATGAAATATGGAAAATGGAACAATGTAGCCATTTTGGAAAGTAAAGAAACATAATCATATTTCAAGTTCCATAAGCAAACAGAGCAGACCCTGGTCAGACGGATCCTATAGGATTCGTCTGATCTGGGTCTACTCTGTTTGCAAATACATGTACGTGAAAACGCGCTTATGTGAAGGAAAGGGTTAATGAATGATAATAACATTTACTAATCCTTACCTAATGGATATTCATGTACGAAAAAATGGCATAATGAATATTAATTAAATGATATTTTACAATGACATGTGAAAACTACAAGCTTTACCCGAGACAGGAAGCGTAGAATCAGATCTATATTATTGCATAAACAAACAGAGTAGACCCTGATCAGAGCTGTCGGCTGTGGGTCTACTATATTTGCGTACTCGTTAAAAGATGTATATATGGGTATAGGGTTAATCCTTCTCTTGCTGAATTTTAAAATACATTTCTCCTTCTTTACCCATGCCCTGTTGTATAATAACATATATTTGCACTGTGTACAAGTATTTCGCTGTACAATCACTGCTTGCTGTGGAGTGCACTGGTTGCACAATCAACTTGTAAATAGTGCAGGCCCTGATGAGACAGCTCCTGCAGGAGCTGTCTCATCTCGGTCTTCACTATTTACATGTAGGTATATTGACGTGAACAGCAAGCGAAGGGTTAACACATCGATCGCTTCCTAATGCTGGAAATAGTGATATAGAATTCTGCATTTTCTCGACCTGTATTACCACTGGGGTTTCTTTTGAGTGGATGTTGTTGAGAGGTGTTGTGGTATGTCTCCAAATCCACTTCATTGCAACGGTATATGAGTATAGCAGTAAGGGTGAATCACGCGTCCATCCATACGTACGCATGTCCGTATGCTCGTCCGTACGTCCCTACTATATACGGTAGCTTGTACTTCCCCACAGACACGTTTGATCAGAATTATTTCAATTTTTCAAACATGGCCAGCCTCGATGAACATTTAATGAAGAATAACAAAGTACGGCAATTTTTGACAGAATATGACCTTTTGTGTATAGGATACCGTTTAGTAACCTTAATGTTTGCAAACACCTCTTGCAGCAGTCATGGGATTTGTTTCAAGTTTTCATATGGTAACCCAGTAATCCATGAATATCAATGTAAGAAATAAAGACATCATGAATACTAATTAGATTATTTTTTTTATAATAACACATGTATACGGGAATGTTTGGCCATGGCAGAAACTGTATAATCATATCTGTATCATATCATAAGCAAACAGATCAGTCGGTTCATATGTTTGCGTAGGATGGCATATTTATAGAGTAAGCTGATGTGGAAATATGCATTATTTACTTTATTTTTAACAGAGCTCCAGATAAGATGCTTAAATTTAAACATTTTCAACAATAGCTCCTTTATTCTCCACCAAACGCTATACTGTGGCCACTCTTAAGAATCGTCTCGGAGAGACGATTCTAAAGAATGGTCACAGTATAGGGTTTACTGGAGAAATGACGATTTTAGTATTTGGGTACGCACCGTTGTTTGTAGCTCTATGGTAAGATTTTTTATTGCAATGTTTTTTATTTATTTTTTTATTTCTGTTCCTTTTTGTTTTCGCTATTTTTCGGTGTTATCTGTATAAGATACCATTATTATTTTGACCTCTCACCCCTTTCCATATTTAGTCCAAATTCAACACCTACTGAATATTCATGAACAAAATAGTTATAATGAAATATAGAAAGTGGAACATTTTAGCCATTTTAGAAAGTAAAGAAACGGATCAATAAAAGCCATAAACAAACAGAGTATACCCTGATCAGGCGGCTCCTATAGGAGCCGTCTGGTCTGGGTCTACACTGTTTGCAAATGGGTGAAAAAGAGTTTATACGAAGGAAAGGGTTAAACGCCCTTACCCATTTTTGTATTCTTTGCGAAGCAATAGAATACAAAAGTGGCGTTCCATAGCCAAACCCATGGTACCCTCGCCGGCCTGACAAAACAGTGCAATTTACTGACCTGCATTCAATGGATACAAAGGTTGTTTAATAAAGTGGCATCCGGAACCAATCGTGGTATACTATATCTGTCATGAAAATGCCTCGTAACATAAACTTCGACTTAGTATGTGCAAAAATCAACATAATCGACAAAATATAGAAATGTGTAAGAAGGGCGCACGGATATACAAATATCAGTCACATGAAGAAATCACGTGGTCATAAAATGAATGAAAATACTCAATGAATAAAGAAGCGCGAGTCGGATGACCTTATGCAAGCGATTAGGTAATCACGCCCATAACTGCGAGTGGTCAGTGGGATAATAAGCATAGTGGGAAACGGATGAAGTGTCTTCTGCAACTGTATCATCAACTGGATAGAGTGTTAATGCCTTCCCTTATAGATACGCAATTCCATGCCAAAGCGAACTTATTCGATATCATATTGATACCATGCAAAGAATACTGCAGCGTCTACAACGCTTTGATTACATTGTGTATATAGTGCAAAGTTTTGTGTGACATCTCCCCGTACACCACGAATCAGAATTGTTTTAATCCTTCTCTTGCTGAATTTTAAAATACATTTCTCCGTTGCCCATGCCCTGTTGTATAATTACATATATCTTCACTGTGTACAAGTATTTTGCTGTGCAATCACTGCTGTGGAGTGCACTGGTTGCACAATCAACTTGTAAATAGTGCAGAGCCTGATGTCCTGCAGGAGCTGTCTCATCTGGGTCTTCACTATTTACAGGTAGGTATATTGACGTGAATAGCAAGCGAAGGGTTAAACTTCCATAGATGCAAACCATGGGTGTGAATATATGCGTGAAGAAAGGAATTGAAACTATAATTAATTTTGACAGGATTATAGCCCCTTTGTTTGTGTTGTTGGTTTTATAAGATTTAGTACAGTGTCTTGAGTGTCAACGTCCTATTAAAGTTTTGATAGGATACATTGTATGTTTCAAATTTTCACAAATGAACAAAATTACTATGTAGATGTGCATAAAATATGGAATTCCAGCCATGATAATCTCTTGACAGAAATATGACACTTTGTTTTTGCAATAGAGCTACACACCATAACTAACCTTTGTAACACTGCATTTATAAATTCTGATCCGAGGTTATAAAACGTTTTGCTTGGGTCTGAGAACATTTTCAAGCATCTGATTGGTCTGGCTTATGTTCTATTTTAGGAGGAGGAAGAAAATGTGAAGCAGAAGAAGAAGAAAAAATGAAGAGGATGAAGAAGAAAAAGTAGTGGAAGAAGAACAACAAGAACAAAAACAAGGAGAGAGAAAGAAAGAAAGAAGAAAAACAATAACAAGAAGAACAAAACGAAGAAAAAGAAGAATGAAGAAGAAGGAGAAGAAGAAAAACAATAACAAAACTATGGTGACAACCGTATAATAGCTGATTACATATGATATCAGTCCACATGTAATCATAAGCGATATACTCCAAGTTGAAATTGTGAACATCAATTGTTGATTGTTGATTCAGGAGAGTTCTAGCATAAATGACAACTTACAGCATAATAACCCAAATGGCACTACAATAGAACCTGTCTTAACCCATTCCCTCATATTGACAACTTTTGACGACTACGTAAAAGTCACTTTGTGAAACCATTGTGATAAATAAAGCATTTGCTCCTATAGGAGCAAATGCTTTATTTTTCACAATGGTTTCAAACTACAAAATTCTAAAAGTTTCCTTTTCTCTAGCTAATGCTCCTTTTCGGTAGATTTATTCAAATAGGTTGTATCTAAAAATAGCCTATGAGGTAATGGGTTAAACAGGTGGTTGCAGACTTTTGTTTTGACAGCGGAGTAATGGTTAATTAGCGAATACTTTGATCACGCGCGTAATATATCGCACGCGCGACGACGAATTGTGCAACAGTTGGACCGAGACGAGTAACTCGGTGTCTCATCAAAATTAAACTGTATGACAAACTGAGGTGTCGTTTCCAAATTCAAAGATCTAGGAGTACACTTTTTTGACGTCTGTCTGTCAGTTTGTCCGTCCAAAATTTTAACTTTGCTCATAGTTTCCTTTAATTTACAGACGTCATTCATGATGTCCTTTCAAGGTTAATGTAATATTTGGAGGTCAAATGTCAAATTGGCTATCATTTTCTGTGGGGGTTGTCTGTGTGTGCATGTATATGTACGCGCGCACTTTTTTTTTTATATTACTGGTGTTGCTATGGACGTGTGTGGCAGTGGCATCTCCTGCTTGACTTCTATTCTATTTAAAAGGAGGAGGAGGAAGAGGAGGGGAAGAAGAATGTGAAGAAGAAGAATAAGAAGAAAGAGGAAGCAGAGGGAGAAGTACATGTAGTAGAACACCAGCAACAAAAACAAGAAGAATGAAAGAAAGAAAAAAGAAGAAACAGAAATTTGATAAAACTATGGTGTGACAACCCTATAACAGCCGATTACAGATGATATCAGTTCAAATGTGATTATAATTAATTAATTATAAGCGATATACATGTACTCCAAGTTAAAATTGTGAGTTCTAGCATAAATGGCAACTTACAGCATAATTACCCTCTGCTGTAGCAAATGGCACTGCAGTAGAACCTATCTTACTCGACCTTATACATGTATTGATTGGACACAGGAATCGTAAAAAGTAGGCAGTTGCTTAATGCAGGTCAAAAGTAATTACTTTTTAACCTGCATTAGGCTACTTTTAACATGCATTAAGCTACTACCTGGACTATAAGACCCTTAATAAGACCCATTTTAATGGACGCTTAAGACAGACTCTATTGTATAGATAATAACAAAGAAAATCCGACATTAAAACATATTCAAACATTTTAATCGTTTATGCGTTTCAGGTGAATTATCAACCTGATGTACGTTATTTTTTGATAATTACAAACAGTGAATTAAGAAATTAACAGTCTCAGAGTAAAGTATACTGAATCCGAACCGTTAATTTTCAGCATTATTGGTCAGTTTGTGGCGACCTATGCAAATGGTTTGGATCCAGATGAGATGCCGAGTAAAGGGAATGGAAAAAAATATTTAGAATTATAGCAGAATTACCCTAAATACATGTAGTCATATACCCAGTCTCCCGTCTCCTTGAGATTGTTAACCCTTCTCTTGCTGAATTTTAAAATACATTTCTCCTTCTTTACCCATGCCCTTTTGTATAATTACATATATCTTTACTGTGTACAACTATATCGCTGTGCAATCACTGCTGTGGTGTGCACTGGTTGCACAATCAACTTGTAAATAGTGCAGACCATGATGAGATAGCTCCTGCAGGAGCTGTCTCATCCGGGTCTTCACTATTTACAGGTATGTATATTGACGTGAATAGCAAGCGAAGGGTTAAACGGAATAAGTAATTTGGTACTATGTTGATAACTTTAAAATATGACTGGCATAGTAGTAAATAGTGAAGACCCTGATCAAACTGTGTTTTGTAGAGCAGTTTGATCAGGGTCTGCACCATTTTCTCGTCCAAATGCCTAGGGTACTAAGAGTAGTATGTGTTTGCGGACGAAATATAGATAGCGTTGAAAGGATGGTCAAGAACAAGATCAAATAAAAAAAACAAGGCAAACTCACAATGGAACACGCAAGCAACAATGGACGTTAATAGAGTAATGATATAACATGCTATTATATGAACATCATACATTTATCATGCAATAACAACTAATACACTGAAAGCTCCGTAACTCGAACACTCAAATAAGCATTAACGGAGGCTTGTAGGACATAATTTTGCTAATATCATATTTTTCTCACTTGAAACATACAGTAAACCCCTCTTAACAGGAATTCTAGTAGAGAAGAATTTAGATACTTTTAGGAAGGTGACTACTTAATGCAGGGTGAAAGTCATGCAGAAAATTCCTAGAGGAGCTTTCTGCATGAATTTCACCCCGCATTAAGCTGCCACCTGTCTCCAAGACCGCTATTTGAATATATTCACATATTTCTCAGATTCTGAGAACAATATGGTCGATGACGGAGTTTCATGTGACATGAAATCACAATGCTCTTAGATCGAACTGTTTTAGAAGAATTAGATAACAAGTTTCTTAGACCTAAGAAGAATATGATCTTAATCCATTCCCTCCATTTTAACGCCTCTGTAAAAGTAATTTTTGAAACCATTACATGTATGATAAATAGAACATATGTTCTAAATGAGCAAATGCTCTATTTATCACATTGGTTTCAAAACTATATAATTCTATTTTTTTCATTTTTTCTAGTAAATGCTCCTTTACATTATATTTCATTCGAAGAGTTTTGTAGTAGTAAAAGTAGTCTAGGAGGGAACGGATTAACTATATGAGAAATGAGGTCTTACAACGGTCTTATAAGACTAGTGGCAGCTTAAAACAGGATGAACGTCATGCTGAAAACTCCAATAGGAACTTTCTGTATGAATTTTACCCTGTATTAACCCTTTCGCTGCCAGACTCTGTCGTCTGCTAACTTTGTCGTCTGCTACAAATTTTATTTTTTTAATTTTCTTCATTTTTGTTTAAAAAGCATAGTAACAGTAACAAACAGTTTGGATCCTGATGAGACGCCGAGTTACTCGGCGTCTCATCTGGATCCAAACTGTTTGCATAGGTAATCACAGATCCGGCATTGGCAGCGAAAGAGTTAAGCAGTCACCCATCAAAAGTGTCTCAATTCTTCTTTAATAAAAGATCGGTACAGAGAGGTATTACTGTATGCCCTATGGTAAACTTGGTAAACCGGCAACCTTGCGACAAGTTCAATAAACTGCAGGTTCAGTCTTAAGCCGGTTTAAGTCTTTTAACACTAAGTGACCTTTGTCTGAAACACGTGTGCTCTGCTTTAAACAGAGGTTCATATAAGATGCGTAAATTAAAATATTTTAAGAATTACTCCTTTATTTCTTCACCAAACCCTATGTTGTGACTATTCGTTAGAATCGTCTGTTCGAGACGATTCCAAAGAGTTTTCATATCATATTGTTTGGTGGAAAAAATACGATTTAATTTTCGGGTACGCACCTTCATCTGTTGCTCTGTGCTTAAATTTTAAAAGTACATTCCTTATGCTATATGTATAAGCTAGAATTATTTTACTATTAAAAACACTTTCCCTCATAGACTATATTTAGACCCAACCTTGAATAAATCTACCGTAAAGAAACATTTACTAAGAAAGTGAAATTAGTGTAGATATTTAACCGTTGTGTTAAATACTCTACAAAAATATTTATCACAATGGTTTCAAAAAAGTAACTTTTACAGAGGCGTCAATATGATGGAGTGGGTTAATATTCACGTCATTCAGTCAAACTCTTTGACACTTTAATTATACCTTCGAAAAGAATGGTGAAAAAGGTCTGCTTTGAAATCTGAATTGGATGACTTTTCTTTTGACGAAACAATTCAATACAACTGGTTAACGTAAAAAGAATCTACTTTAACTCTTTTTCCGACATTGCTTTTGACCTGCATTAAGTTACCACCTGCCTTAAAGGCCAATAATTAGACCTCTTTTTGATGACAACTTAAGACAGGTTCTACTGTATACAGTCACGAGGACTGAAACAGAGAAAAATGCGAAGCGCAATTTGCTCCTGGTCTTTAAATGACTCATTTACTCTCGCGATACCATAAATTGTTGCCAGACAAACAGTGTAGACTAAATAAGATCAATGTGTTCTTGAAGGAGCCCTCTAATCAGGGTTTGCACAGTTTTTGCTGAACCAATCGGATTTATACCAGCATGGATTGTGTTTGCAGTGCCCCCTCAACACAAAGAATTGAAAGGGTTTCAAAATTCAAATTCAACGAGGCTGTCGTAAATACATGTAAAATGGAAGTAAATGAGTTAAAGGAATTTCCATTTCTTCAGTAGAGCCTCGCTTACAATGCCACTTAATGATTTCACGTAGGTGTCCGCAACCATTTCCCTTATGAATATTCAATATAGAATTAATGACTTCATAAATACGCTTCTTCGCCTTTGAAAAAAGAGTAGACCCAGGTGTCTTGTAAGCCGTCTGATCTGGGTCTGTTCTGTTTGCTTATAAATTAATATAGACCCAACTTTACACTTTCTAAATTTCCCTATGTTATTAGGAAAGACAGCCAATTAATATGTATGGTATATGAATAATAATGGAGTAAAGGGTTAACCCTTTCCTTCATATAAACGCATTTTCACGGATTTGCAAACAGAGTAGACCCAGCTCAGATGTCTCCTACATGGGCCGTCTGATCAGAGTCTGCTCTGTTTGCTTATGAAATAATATAGATCTGGCTCTACAGTTTCTACCAATACAAAACATTTATGCGTACATATGCAAATATAAAACATCAGCTAATATCCATTATGCCATTATTTCTGAACCGAATATTGAACAGTTAAGGGTCAATACTCTTTTGTGTGGCTGTTGTAGAAGCGATTTGCTGTACAGTAAAACCTCTCTTAACCGGGTGTTTAACTTAGTATAAATATCGGTCTTGGAGACAGGTGGCAGCTTTATGCAGGGTGAAAGTCTTGCAGAAAGCTCCTCTAGGAGCTTTCTGCAATACTTTCACCCTGCATTAAGCAGCCACCTGCCTAAAAGTATCTAAAACCTTCTCAACTTGAATTCTGGTTTAGAGAGGTTAGACTGTTGTTGAGATGCTACTGTATATTTATTCATAATAAACTCCATAAACAAGGGCAATAACAAACAGAGACTTTGTTTTGTGTGATATACAAGCGTAATTATCAGTGGTGTGATCCCAGCAACACCTGCTGGCTATCTCCATACCCTGGTCCGAAGCCTGGCCTAACATAACGTTGGTTGCTATTTTGTACCTCGGGAAATTGAGCTCTTTCACTTTGTCCTTTATCCTCTCAGACAGTAAGCATGCCAATTTGCTTGAATCATCATAGTCGTACGACAAGCCGTCTAATTCGTCTTCAAAAAGTTGCCGGACAACACGGGTGACTTTGGCTACTGAAAACTCCGTGCCAGCATCCGGTTTCATTTTGTAGGTATTTTCTTTCCGTAGTTGAGGTTTAAGCTGTTCTGCAGATACGTCTGATTTGGCTCTACCGGTCAAGGTCAACCGTCTTAAACCAGGTAAACCCTTTAGGTTGCTAACGGCAAGATCCTTAAAGTTGGATCGCCTGCGACCCGCGGCTCCGCTTTCTTTCGCCGTAGGCGGGTTTAATGATTCCTTGCGGTTCCGCCAGGCAGAAAAGACGTTTTCATCAGAGTTCTTACCGGGTACCTGAAACAGACAATAGATCGGCTTTACAGTAGAATTTCTCTAAAGTGACAGCTTTGAAAGCAGGTGACTGCTTGAGTCAGAATGATAGTAATGCAGGCAGCTTCAGGGCTACAGATAAACGTGCACGTCGACGTCGACTTAACCCTTCGCTTGCTGAATTTTAAAATACATTTCTCATTCTTTACCCATGTCCTGTTGTATAATTACATATATCTTCACTGTGTACAAGTACAATCGCACAATCAACTTGTAAATAGTGCAGACCCTGATGAGACAGCTCCTGCAGGAGCTGTCTCATCTGGGTCTCCACTATTTACAGGTAGGTATATTGACGCGATTAGCAAGCGAAGGGTTAAGTGCATGTACTAAAACCATCATTGATCCACCAAACCTGATGTTGCGACCAATTTTGTCGTCTCTGTGAGACGATTATAAAGAGGGGTCACAACATAGGATTTGGTGGGAAAATAAAGAAGATATTCTTGAAAATGTTTTAATTTACGCTTCTTATCTGGACATTCTGTAGCTTCCACAGCACTATTTACGTCCTGCTTACTACCACCTCCCTCTACCGTGTTAACCCTTTCCCTGTTCTGTAATTAGGCCAACTTCCAATACCTACTGAATATTCATTAACAAAATAGTTATAAAGAAATATGGAAGATGGAACATTGTAGTCATTTTATAAAGTAAGGAAACAAATCTATCAAATTGAGGGTTAACCACTGTATTTCCATGAACAACTTGTATCATACCATACTTGAATCAATATTAACCCTTTCCCTCATACAAACGTGTTTTCACGCATTTGCAAACAGAGTAGACCCAGATCAGACGGCTCCTAGAGGTCTGCTCTGTTTGCTTTTAGAATTTGATAAATATGTTTCTTTGCTTTCTAAAATGTCTGCAATGTTCCAAGTTCCATATTTCTTTATAACTATTTTGTTAATGAATATTCAGTAGGTATTGAAATTTGGAATAAACATAGAACAAGGAAAGGGTTAACGATTTACATCACAACTCGTAGTTTCTTGAGCAAGATATTATTGCGATATACGAGCTAAACACTCAAACGTAAGCGAATAACATCGGCAATAAGTTAACCCTTTTCTCCATGAATATTAATGTAAGAAATAATGACATCAGGGATATTAATTAGATTAATTGTTATAATAGCACATGGACACAGGATGTTCTGTCATGGCAAAACAGTAGAATAGTATCAATAGTATATCTTGATTAAGCAAAGGGAGCAGATCCTGATCAAACGGTTCCTACATGGGTCGTCTGATCTGGATCTACTCTGTTTGCATAGAAAGGCGTATTTAAGAAGACCATAATTAATGTCAAAATTTGGCAATTTTAAGTTATTATTCGTAAGTTTTTTTAAGGTTAATTCCATTTTCACAGTTTTACAACGAGTCATTTATATAGACATAATCATTTTCTTTAAATCGCATTGTGCCAATGTTATTCAAAAGGCAAATGTTAGTTCAGCATCAATCGGAAATACTCGGCGCGTTCCGATTGGTGTCACGAGGTATTCCGATCGGTCCCGAATGCGTTCCTGATATCGCAATAATACTTTGTCATAGAACAATGATGTATATGGAACGCCATTCTGCCATGCTAATTGCCAAATACAAAATGCGAAATTCTTTTTGTCAATTGTGTAAATTGCTAGGGAATGTTCCAAATGATCGATGTAAATGACAAATGCGAAATGCTTATTGGTAAATGCATGTTTGCACTACTGGCATTGAACATCGCCATTTTACAGTGACTGTACATTTGCTAATTGCATGTTTGTTTACATTAAACCGTATTGCTTATTGCATGCACTACTAAATTAAAAATGGCACTGCTCAGTGCAAATAGTGCAAGCATGCATTTAGCAATAAGCATTTCGTATTTGTCATTTACATCCATCATTTGGAACATTCCGGTTCTTTCCCTAGCAATTTACACAATTGGCAAAAAGCATTTCGCATTTTGCATTTAGCATTTAAAAAATAGCATGGCAGAATGGCGTTCCATAGATGGATCCACAAATGCGTTAGTTGTTCGAGTAAATCTTCATGAAAGTGTCCAAACAGTATTATTTCAACAATTATAAAGATTTTCAATTAACGCGTTATGTATAGACATATTACCTTTAAAGGTGTCCGGTTTAAAAGAACAAATATGTAGAACTTATTCAAAAACACTTTTTTATCATCATTATTATTATTTTTATTCTTTATTTTGCAAAAGGAAAGCAAACTTTGCCACTAAGCAAGACGTTCACATGGCTGTCCCACTAACTCATTTTCTTACTCCCTGTCATAAGAAGTAAAACAGTCTCTACTATCAGAGAACTGATATACAGTTAACACTCGCAAAATGTCTTTAAGACAGGTGACTGCTTAATCTTAATTTAGGGCACCCTTGGGAGTTTTCTGTGTGACTTTTAAGCAGTCACCTGTACATAAAGTTCTCAATTCTTATTTTCTAAAAGTTAGGATATATGCTGCATTTTTTCTGACTACGAAACTTACACAGCGTACTTAACCTTTAGCAATCTATGCGCTACTTTGTGTTAACCCATTCCCCCTAATGATGCACTTTTGACGCCTCTGTAAAAGTCACGTTTTGAAACTATGGTGACAAATAGAACATTTGCTCCTTTGGGGCAAATTCTCTTTTTATCACAATGGTTTCAAAACCACACTCTATAAAGTAAATGCCCCTTTTCGGTAGATTTATTGAAATAGGTTAACAACCTATGAAGTAATGCGTCTAAAATAGCCTATGAGGGAATGGGTTAACCTTTCTTACAGTCTGGATCCAGACTAGACTCCGAGTAATTCGGTGTTTCATAAGGATTGCACTATCTAGAGAAATCGACTATGTATTGTATTGTGAAATAAAGAATCGATCGGCAATGCTATAGGTCAATGTTTTAACTGTACAACTCCAGAAATGCCTTAGTCGACTCACCGGAAGTTTTTGCTGAGAATCTGTTGTAGCAGACATTGTGATATGACAGTGTACGGGAATCCTGAAAATATAGGTATGTCGTATAAAACTCTTTTTAACCCTTTCACCGCCAATGTCGCATAAATACACCACGACAAATAGTGCAGCCCCAGATCAAGGCGGCGTCTGATCAGGGACTTCACTTTTTGTCTTAATCTCTATTTCTATATCTGTGCTTTATTCCTTTGAAATTTCCATTTATTAATCTCATTTCCTTATTGTACCGAATTTACAAAAAAAAATGATTGCAGAAGACAATTAGAAATTTGGCACCGAAAGGGTTAACCCTATACACAAAAAATACGTATGTGCAGAGTACATTGCTCCCTCCCTACAACGGCCCTCTCAATAACGAGTCCTTCCTTACAACAACGCACGTCACTGTTTCCGAAACAAAAAGGCTCCAGAAAAAACTTTTTCCCATCTTATTTTCTTTATGCCTCCATCAAACCCTATGTTGTGACCACTCTTTAGAATCGTCACTTTGTGACGAGTCTAAAGAATGGTCACAACATAGGGTTTGATAGAGGCATAACGGTTTTAGTTCTCGAAATACACCTTAACTGGGGATCTGCAAACAAGCTAATTATGTTTGATTTCCCCTCCCTATAATAACTCCCTCTGAACAACACGTACAATCTTCGTATTCCAAAGGGTGTCGTTGTAGAGAGGGAGCACTGTATAATGCTATCACAGAAAGGGGTATACATGTGGATCTTAAACTATTTCCCTCATAGGCTATTTTAAAACCCAACTTTTTTAATAAATCCATTAGAAAGGAGCATTTACTGCAAAAAGGACAAACTTTATCGTGTTACAAATCTAATCAGTTACAGCAATGTAGGGTTTGACATAGAAATATAAAGATATGTTAATTAGATTTACTAGATTCTTACGAAGTATTCTGCATTTACATATGTATTTGTGAAGTATGATGTGTGTATATGCATCGGTGAAGTATGGTGTACATATATAAGTGTTTGTGGAGTATTTTGTATGTATATAAGTATATGAGAAGTATGGTACATGTATAAACTTATAAGTATATGAGAAGTATAGTGTATGCATACAAGTATTTGTGGAACATGGAACATCTTTATATGTATAAGTATATGGTATATGTATCTGAGAAATGCAGTGTACGTATATATGTATTTATGAAGTATAGTGTACACATATATATGTATCTGTGAAGCATGGGTAATGCATATTGGTATGTGATAACTATTGTGTATGTTTATATGTATTTATACTTTATAAGATATGGTGTACGTATATATGAATTTATGAAGTATAGTATATGTATTTATGTTTTTGTGAACTACTGTGTATATTTATATGTATTTATAAAGTATAGTGTATGTAAATATGTATCAATTTTGTGAAGTATTGTGCATGTATATTTATAAGTTCTATAAATGCTATTCGCTGCAATTGTTTGGATTTAGTAACATTGAGAGGATATGTATTTGCAAAGCATGATGTATGTTTATACATAGTGAAGTAATATATGACTGGTGTTCCAAATTGTTGTAAAGTAGTTATGTAAATATTTGCTATATGCAGTGTCTGCGTAGAGGCTATATAGTGTATTCCTGATGACTAATCTGTATGCATGATTTATGTATATAGTAGAACCTCTCTAAACCGGAATTCTAATACATGTAGAGAAAAAAATAGATACTTTTAAGCAGGTGGCTACTTAATGCAGGGTGAAAGTCATGCAGAAAGCTTGGCATTTACCCTGCATTAAGCTGCCTCCTGTCTCCAAGACCCATATTTATACTAGATTTACCGTCCAGTTTAGAGGTATTTTACTGTATATATATTCAAAAAAGCTGTCCACAAAGGTGAGCCTTACGCATATTATGTAATTAAGTATCATAAAGAAAGTTACTGCAGTAATTGCAATAAACGCTTCACCTACACACCATTACGACTTTCATAATAATACATGGAACAACAGATTAAGATTTTACCCTTTGAATGCTGAATGTTCAAAGTGAAATATTCCATCATTGTTAAACGACAGTCCATTTAGTATGCAGGGGTATAATTTATGAGAAGTGCATACCCTGTTCAGAGGACTACTCTAGAAGTCATCTGATCTGGATCTATATTATTTGTGTATGCCAAATGTACTCTTTTCTAGTATTCAGAAGATTAATGTGTTAATATATGTAAATATCGCCGATTCATAGACAATGTGATTAGGGTACTTTATAGAATTCGAAATCAGAAAGTTAAAACACCTGTTTTATTATCTATATCAGGAGTAAAAACGATGACAATTTAAATATTATATCAAGTTTCACCTTCGATCTATAGTAATATATAATTGTGTTAAATACATGTCAAAGATTAAACCTTTGAATGCGGGAAATTAGTTATGTCATTTGCAAACAGTGTAGACCGATATCAGAGGGACTCCAACAGGAACCCTCTGATCAGGATCTGCATTGTTTTAAACCAAAATACTTTATTAAAGTAAGTACATTCGAACTAAATGGCTTATAATTACCGCTGATGAACCATTCCACTTTAAATATGCAGCATAATAAGGGTTAAATCCCCCTGTTCGAAACACGGCTCAACCCCTGTTTCATTTACCTCAAACAAAGGATTGGATTTACAGATCGCTCGTAACATGTACATGTGAAGGTTTCACGGAGAATTAGTATCTAACACTTTCAGAAAAATGCCTCTGCTTAAACTCAGGTCTTCTTTACTTAATACAGTATGCATTTAGCAAGTTTTACCAAACCTGCTTAAAGTGATAAACAGTTTAGACCCTGCTAGGATGCCGAGTTATTCGGCTCCTCATCTGGATAAATTTCTTTTGCAAATTTCGTTACTAATTTATTCGTAACTGGTAAAGGACTAAGTATAAACGAACTTTAAATCTCATTGTAATCGAACAAAACATAGGTGGTTCAAAAATAAATCTGGTCAAGTGAAAGATTTGTTCTATAATGTTAATAATTCCCTTAATTCTTATCCGGCGATCTGCGAACTGACTCACATTTGCAAACAGTTTGGGTCCTGATGAGACACCGAGTAATTATGTGTCTCATCAGGATCCAAGCTGTGTCACACTCGACCAAGGCCAATGGTTTCTCAAAAGCTTGATGGAATCGGAGGTCATTGAATATCGAAATATTAGATCACATGAAGGCCAACCATTGCATGCTTATGAGCAAAAAATAATTTCAAGTAAAACCGGTCTAAAGCGACCCTCAGGGTGCATGCTTTTAAAACGTTTTAGTTGAGTCTGAGTTCGTTCTCAAGCTTTTGTTTGGTCAGATTTGAGCCAAAGGCTCAACCCTGACCAATCAGAAACTTGAGAACGAACTCAGACTCAACTAAAAAGTTTTATAAGCATGGGATACTGAACAATGGCTAATTATGGATCTGTAAGGCAGGTGGGAACTTAATACAGGTATAAAGTAGCACAAAAAGCTCCTGTAGGATCTTTCTGCATTACTTTTACTCTGCATTAAGCAACCGCGTGTTTTAATACTCCCATTTTCAATAAGTGAACGACCGCGTAGGACAGACCTGTTCTACTATATCTTGAAACCCTTCCACCCCTATCTCGATTTCACTGCATTTTCATTTACAAATGTACAAACTTCAAATCATAACGGAATTTTTCTACGAGCAACGTTTGGTCACATTTTGCAAATATTCTGATAATGGGTGATCCCTCGAAAGCAAAAGTAGAAATGTAGAAAGAGAAAACTGCAGACTCGGTTTTATTGAGTCTGTTCATGAGTAGTAGTTTAAAGTGCAACACTACTCACGCCCCCTAGCACCGGCTTAAGCATTATTCAATTTTCAAAACTAATGATTTTTATGCATATTGCGACAATATGCGAATGATTCAACAAAATAGTTGAACAGCAGAATGTAGTGGAATTACAGATTTGTTTCTGTACAGTAGGACCTTTCTCTATAAGCGGTCCTTCATTTATTGAACACATGATACTTAAAAATTAATGCAATGCGAAAGCAATGCAGAAAGCTCTTATAGGGATTTTCTAAATTACTTTTGACCTGCATTAAGTTATCACCTGCCTTGCAGACCCATAATTAAGCCTCTTTTTGAAGGCCGCTTAAGACATGTTCTACTGTATATGTGTTAGGCGTGGTTATAGATGGGGGAAGGTGGCAGACATATTTTAACTTTAACAAAGTACCAACACATTAACACATTATCCCCTGGGGACGCATTTTTGCGCATCTATAGAAGTCACTTTATGAAACCATTGTGATAAATAGAGCATTTGCTCCTATAGGAGCAAATGCTCTATTTATCACAATGGTTTCAAATTACAAAATTCTAAAATTATCCTTTCCTCTAGTTACTGGTCCTTTACGGTAGATACATTCAAAGAGGTTGGGTCTACAATAGAGTTAATATAAATAATAGATTAATCATGCACTTTATTATACAGTTGAATCTGTCTAGACCGGCTATCAAACAGAGGTTTATGTGTGTGTCTGTAAGACATGTAGAAGCTTAATGCAGATTAAAAGTAATGCAGAAATTTCCTACAGGAGATTTTTGTATTACTGTTGCCCTGTATTAAAAAACACCTGCTATTTAAGACTCAGATGTTCAGTAAATGAATGCCAGCTTATGAGAGGTTCTACTGAATTCAATTGAATACGCATGGAATGGCTGGCAAAATACATTGGATCAAAGCCAGACACCATGGAAATGGCATCTGGATAACCTCCTCCCCTCCCTATTGAGTATTTATGGAAGAAATAATGACATCACGAATATTAATAAACTGAATTTCTAAAATGGCCCCTATAGGAGCTTTCTGTATTACTTTTGACCTGCATTAAGCTACCATCAGCCTTACATACCCTTAATTACATGTAAACCTCTTTTTGGAGGCCGCTTAAGACTGTACAGTATATAATGATGGTATGGAAAGGTAATTAGCTGAACTTTTATAAATGCATTATAAACAAGAGAAAGTTTTAAAAAATCAGAATTAGGTCTTCAATATTATGTCATATGCCATAAGCTACCAGAGCAGACCCTGGCTGGACAGCCTCCAAAGCAGCTATTTGATTTAATTCTACTATTTTTGAAAATACGTAACGTACGTTAAAGTGGTTACAAGGCAGGTAATCTACACAGTTTGCAATGTAAGAATGATATTCTACAAAGAGGGGCAATCATCGTCAGCACGTACCGATATTTAGGCATTTAGTAGTAGTAGTAGTAGTAGTAGTAGTAGTAGTAGCAGTAGTAGAGTAGGTATTATTATTATTATTATTAGTAGTAGTAGTAGTAGTAGTAGTAGTAGTAGTAGTAGTAGTAGTAGTAGTAGTAGTTGTTGTTGTTGTTGTTGTTGTTGTTGTAGTAATAGTAGTCGTAGTAGTACTTAGCGCTCGTCCACGACAGTGAACAGTAGAGGTTTAATTAAGAGTTACAAGAGGAAATACCAACAGAGCAAACCCTAAACAGACGGCTTCTATAGGAAAATGCCTTTAAAGGGCTAAAAGCCCCTTTTGGTAGTGTTGTATGTTGTGTTGAATGGTGGTGTTGTATGGTAGTGTTGTATGATGTAGTCGTATGTTGGTGGTGTTGTACGGTTGTGTCGTATGGTTGTGTTGTTGTATGGCGGTTTTGAATGGTGTTGTTGTACGGTGGTATTGGGTGGTAGTATTGTATGGTGGTGTTTTATGATGGTGTTTTATGGTGGTGTTGAATGTTGGTGTTCTATAGTAGTGTTGTATGATGGTGTTGCATAGTGGAGTTGTATGGCGGTGTTGTAAGGTGGTGTTGTATGGTAGCGTTGTATGGCGGTGTCGTTATGTGGTATTGTATGGTGTTGTTGTATGGTGTAGTCGTATGTTGGTGTTGTATGGTGGCGGTGTATGGTGGATTGCTATGGGGGTGTTGAGGCTAATATATAATATGTATCTATATATACTATTTATTTTTTAAAATCCCTTTTCGTACATTTTTACACGCGTGGTGGAATTAATTTTCGTTTTAACTATTTGCCAGTTCATAGATTAACGATAAAACTGAAGAAATCAGAAGACAACAAAACTGTGAGTAGAGGAGAAGAGAGAAACAAAAGAGGTACATTGTAAATATAAACACAAGAATAAAAAGAAATCATAGATAACATAGTCAAGAAAGAGAACATAATGAAATGTATGGCATTGCTATAAGTTAAACCTCTTATCCTACTATATGCGACCTGGCTCGCATTTGTAAACAGCTTGGACCCAGATGAGACGTCGAGTAACTCGGCGTCTCATCAGGATCCAAGTTGTTTGACACTTGGTAAATAGTTTCTCAAACGTTTGATCGAAGTCGGAAGTCAGTGTGGAGTTCGGCACAATCAGAGACTCGCAGAGAATAAGACATTTCTTTTCAGGATCAAACGGATTAACATTTTATTCCATCTTTCTACGCCTTGGAAAACAGAGTAGAACCAGATCAGACGGCTCGGATCCTATAGGAGCCGTCTGATGGGGTCTGCTCTGTTTGCTTATGATATGATACAGATATGATTCTACAGTTTCTGCCATGGCCAAAACTTTCCGTGTATATTTGCTATTATAACCATTAACCTAATGAATAGTCATGTTATCAGTATTTCTTATAAAAATATTCATGGAGTACATTAAAACCTCTCTATAACGGCCACTAAATTACATCAATTATTTTGTGTTAAAGGCGGGCGACTGCTTAAAGCAATGTAAAAGTAAAACAGAACGCTCCTATAGGTGCGTTCTGTTTACTTTTACCTTGCTTTAAGCAGCCACCTGCCCTAAATACCAACTATTTAACACAATTTAGTGGCCATTCTAGAGAGGTTTTACTGTGCGGGGTTAAAAACAAAATAAATAATTAAACTTACCGTTGATGACAGTTTCTCGTCTATTTAAGAATTATTATTGCGAGCTTCTATTTATCAACTACTTGTATGTCCTGATTTTTTTATCACTTCTATCATTCATTAATTGAAATGACATCGGACATATCTGAAGTTTTCAATTTCAATTTACCGATTGTTAACTGGACGACGGGCGTGCGCTAAACAGATTTTACTGGTTTCACATAAACAGGCGCTTTTGTTCGCTATAATACCCATGGTACTAGAGATTCAATTGCAGATCAAAAGATTAAACGTCTTAACCTTTAAGGCTTACGTGTTTAAAATCCCGCGTGCTTGTTTGGTTACGATTCTACTGGTTTATATAGTTATCATTGTTTCGTTACACATACGAATTTAATCGTATTTAAGCCAATACTATTCATCATTATGATTTTTATTTTGCAAAATAATGATTGTTATTTGTACCGGTGTCGCTTTAAAAATAAAATGGATTCCGGATCCGTAGTAAAATTCAACTACAAACCACATTACAAAACAGGAAAATGCAAAAGCTATGGCGCCGCTCTGTGAGCGAAGGGCTTTTATTGTATTGTAGACAGTGTAGACCCAGATAGTTGTTGCGTCTGTGGGTGTTATATCTGATAAAGTATTACGTTACAGTAAAGCCCCCCTAAACTGGAATTCTAGTAAAGAATAATTTAGATATTTTAGGCAGGCGACTGCTTAACCCATTCCCTCATATTGACGAAGTTTGATGACTCCGTAAAAGTCACTTTGGGAAACCATTGTGATAAATAGAGCATTTGCTCCTATATGCCACAATGCTTTCAAACTACGAAATTCTAAAAGTTTCCTTTTCTCTAGTTAATGCTCCCTTTCGGTAGATTTATTCAAAGTGATTGGGTCTAAAATTGCCCATGAGGTAATGGGTTAATGTCGGATGAAAGTCTCCCACAGGAGCTTTCTGCATGACTTTCAACCTGCATTAAGCTGTCTCCAAGACTGATATTTATACCAAATTGAACGCCCGGTTTAGATGGTTTTTACTGTATATATAAATATATAGAACAAATTACTGATGGTATCGGTCTACACTACTTGCAATGCAGTAAGACCCATTTACCCAGAGAACGTGTCTTAAGTACCTTTTAACAAACATTGTCCCGGAATTATTAAACGTCTAAGTCTGCGGTTTCCTGTTCAGTCGCGAACTGCACATGGGGCCCTGTCTTAACCCTTTCCCTCATATAAACGTGTTTTCACGCATTTGCAAACAGAGTAGACCCAGATCAGACGGCTCCTATGGGAGCCGTCTGATCAGGGTCTACTCTGTTTGCTAATAGAATTTGATATATCTGTTTCTTTGCTTTCTAAAATGTCTACAATGCTCCACCTTCCATGTTTCTTTATAACTATTTTGTTAATGAATATTCAGTACGTATTGAAATTTGGAATAAACATAGAACAGGGAAAGGGTTAAGCGGCAATTCATTTATTGAAGATAGGAGTTTTAGACAGCATGTGGTTGCTTAATGCAGGGCAAAAGAAATGCGGAAAGATCATATAGGAACGTTCTTCATTACTTTTGACCTGCATTAAACTTTAAACTACCATCTGTCTTACATACCCATAATTAGACCTCTTTTTGATGCCCGCTTAACACTCTCCCTGGTTTATGTTTATTCCAAATGTCAATACTTACTGAATATTCATGGGCAAAATAGTTGTAATGGAATATCGGAGGTAAAATTCCATTAGCAAACGGAGCAGACACCATTGATGCGTGAAAACGCGTTAATATGAGGGAAAGAGTTAAGACAGGTTCCCCAGTACTACAAAACAGACACTAACAAAGCAGGGACATAGAGGTGACCTTTCTTTGCTAAAGTGATTACAGCTATAGAAAAGGGATTGAGAGAGGAAAGTCAATGGGTTTAGGCAACATCCCATCAGAATTGGTGAAATATAAAGGCGAAGATACAACACAAGTCCTTACAGAGCTATGTCAAAAGATGTAGGACCAAATGAATTGACATAGTCACAAAAAACAAGTTAATCCATGGCAATGGCTGCAAAACCATCACCTTCATCAACCATCTGTTATACGGTAAAAACCCTCTAAACCGGAATTCTAGCTGAGAAGAATTTAGATGCTTAATGCAGGGTGAAATTCATGCATTGCAGAAAGCTCCTAAAGGAACTTTCTGCATGGCTTCAATCCTGTATTAAGCTTCCACCTGTCTTTAAGGTCGATATTTATACTAAATTGAAAGTCCGATAACACGCCGAAGATAAATCGAGTCTCAGGTCAAATTGGGACAGTAATACTCGTATATTGTAAAACGTTGTTTATTATACAATGTCATATTCATATTTTTCAACCTTTGAATAATGTAGACAATTATGGTACATATCAAAACAATCAAACCATTCGTTACAAACGCTGTAAACATATCCCAAGATATAATTATAGAACAAGATCGAACGTAAATGTATTAGCTATACCAAACAAATATAATCGTTTACAACATAAAGAACACACATGTATGCAATTTTATCACATCATGTAAAAAGTTAAATAAATGAAGTTTATAATGAAATGTGAACACTTAATTTGTTCGACCATGGCAGAATCTGTAGAATCAAATATGTATTATTTCATAAGTAAACAGACCAGACCCTGGTGAGACGGCTCCTACACCGGGTCTACAGTAAAACCTCTCTATAACGACCACTAAATTACATCAATTATTTTATGTTAAAGGCAGGTGGCTGCTTAAAGCAAGGTGAAAGTAAAACGGAACGCTCCTATAGGAGCGTTCTGTTTTACTTTCACCTTGCTTTAAGCAACCACCTGCCCTAAATACCAACTAATTAACACAATTTAGTGGCCGTTATAGAGAGGTTTTACTGTACTCTCTTTACAAAGGTGAGCAAAATGTGTTTTTATCTGGTTAATGTGACGTATTCAAAGTTAACCCTTTAAGCTCTTAATTTTCAAAGTGAAATGGTCCATCACTAGTTTACGATCTAGCCCACTCAGTATGCAAGGATATATTTTTCAAAAGGACTTTGAATGATAAACAGTGCAGACCCTGATCAGAGGGATCATCTAGGAACCATCTAATCTGGGTATGCACTGTCTACAAATACCAGTACACTCATTTTCCGCATTTAAATGGGAAATGCTAGCACATTAATGGTATACAGTGCTCCCTCTCTACAACGACACCCTTTGGGATACGAAGATTGTATGTGTTGTTCAGAGGGAATTGTTATAGGGAGGGAAAATCAAACATAATTAGCTTGTTTGCAGATCCCCAGATAAGGTGTATTTCGAGAACTAAAACCGGTATGCCTCTATCAAACCCTATGTTGTGACCACTCTTTAGAATCGTCACAAAGTGACATAGGGTTTGATGGAGGCATAAAGAAAATACGATGGGAAAAAGTTTTTTCTGAGCCTTGTTGTTTCGGAAACAGTGACATGTGTTGTTGTAAGGATGGAATCGTTATTGAGAGGGTCGTTGTAGGGAGGGAGCACTGTAATAGTTCAGCTGTAATGTACCAATGTATAAAACACAATCAAGACTTATCCATACAAGTTTATTTAACCCTTTCCCCCATATTGACGCCTTTTTATGCCTCTGTAAGAGTCACTTTTTGATGCAATTGTGATAAATAGGAGTAAATGCTCTATTTATCACAATGGTTTCAAATCTACAAACATATTTAAAAAATATTTTATCTAGTAAATGCTCCATTTCATTAGATTTATTCAAAGAGCTTACATTGGGCTGAAAATAGCCTATGAGGTAATGGGTTAAAAGGCACTGTAGAATCTGACTTATATTATTATATTATATTGATATTATATTATATTATTATTATATTATTATTATTTACTCTGCAAATGCGTTATAAAGTGTCCCTGATGGGTAAAAGGTGAAACATATAATAATATGTAAATATAACATTACATGGCCAAACTCTAAAAATGATTAATTCATCTCTCGTTCAACAAACATGACATACGACATACTGATTACAGAAATGATAATGAGGAATAATGATGCAAGAAGAAAACAAACTCTAAAAATAATGTTCCATCTCTCGTTCAACAAACATGGCATATGGCATACTGATTACAGAAATGATAATGTGAAACAATGATGCAAGAAGGAGAAGGCTGAAGTTGGGAAAATAAACAACAAGGGAGAATATACAACAGTTGACGTTAAAAAACGGGGATACACTAGGCAGAAACTATGGTGACATGAAAACCTGCATAAAATTCATGATATCGCGTCAAAAAAACTAACCATATAGGTATTTATGTGAGATATTGACAGAAACTTTCATAATTAAAGTGGTTAAGTGGTGTCGGAAACATGTCATCATAAGAAACCATTAAATATTAGTCACGACCGATATGAACGATATCGAGTCAGATTGCGGCGTCTCGTCAGGGTCCAAACTCATTGATAGTTTGACAATAATTTTGAAATGATGAGACAAAATTTATCTAAAGAATTGAAGCAGGCGACAATTGTTGCAGGCGAAAAATTACTTTGCATGCAAAGAGTTAAACGGTACTTAACTATTTATTTGGGAATACTGTTATTATCAAATGTTGTCAATACTATACGTGGGAGTGGTGGTCCAGTGGTAGGACGTTGGACTTGGCATCGGAGGGTCCCCGGTTCAAATCCTGCCATCGGAATTTCTGAGCAAAAAAATCAGCCCACGTTTGCCCCTCTCCACCCAGGTGTATAAATGGGTACCTGTCAGGGAAATAAGCCAATGTGCCTTGGGCGCCGAATGTTAATGGTCGACCCAGTGATCAGGGGGTAAATTGTGAAGTCGGGAGAATATGTACATGTATATAGTTCCAGACTATAAATCTCACCTTTACCTTTTTACTATACGGAAAATATTAATATGTCGAAGTTCACCATTATCTTGATGAAAACGTGTCATGAGTTTTCAGTATAACTTTGGTCCTGCAGTAAAGTTACCGCCTGGCTCTAAGACCCAGCACTGGAGCTCTTTTTGGTGGTAGCATGAGAAAGGCTTTACTGTAATATCGTTATATGAATGAGTGGGGAGATTACTAGTATTAAGAAAGTCAATAACTATAAGTAGCAGTTATCTCCCCTGGTTACATCAATCCCCCCCGTTTAGCAATACAGTAAAACCCCGCTAATGCGACCACCTTAAAGAGGTATAATTCTGGGTGCTATATGCAGGTGGTAGCTTAATGCAGGACACAAGTAATGCAGAAAGCTCCTAGAGGAGCTTTCTGCATTACTTTTGTCCTGCATTAAGCAACCATCTGCTTATAAAGACACATGTTTATTCATTAAGTGGTCGCATTAGCGGGGTTCTACATACTATATTTACTAGTTTATGGTACCTATATTAGATCCATATATTACCTTTACAAACAGTTTGGATCCAGATGAGACACACACATAGTTTACCGGTGTCTCATCAGGAACATATTAAACGATGTGATAATGGTTTTGAATGGAAATGGCAGAATATTAAACCAATAAATTAATGCAGACTATACATTTTTCAGACAACAGTATGCAGCAGTGACATAACTGCCAGATACAGTAGAACCTCTCTATAACGGCCACTAAATTGTGTTAATTAGTTGGTATTTAGGGCAGGTGGTTGCTTAAAGCAAGGTGAACGTAAAACAGAACGCTCCTATAGGAGCGTTCTGTTTTACGTTCACCTTGCTTTAAGTAGTCACCTGCCTTTAATACAAAATACTAAATGTAATTTAGTGGTCGTTATAGAGAGGTTTTACTGTATAACATAAGCCATAACTGCCAGATATAACATAAGACATAACTGCCAGATATAACATAAGACATCAGTGCCAGATATAACATGACATAACTGCCATATATAACATAAGACATAACTGCCAGATATAACATGACATAACTGCCATATATAACATTAAGACATAACTGCCATATATAACATAAGACATAACTGCTAGATATAACATTAAGACATAACTGCCAGATATAACATAAGACATTACTGCTAGATATAACATAAGACACAACTCTCTGGAAACAAATTCATCTCCATGACATTATAGTCATTATTGCCTGCTTAAAGTCTAAACATAACTTTCTTCTATTTTTAAATTAAACCACCCTCATGTGTCAACCAGTTTAGATACTGATTAGGCGTCAATGTACATGTACGTGGCGTCTCGTCTCACTCTGTTGAACTCTTTACATGTTCAATATTCATGTAATAGATAATGCTATTATGATTATTTATTCGCTAAATGCTTATATCGTAAATTGTTCAAGGGAATGTTTTACTTATACAAAAAAGTATCTACAGATCTATATAAAAAATTCTGAAGGGAGATGATCCCCCGAAAGCAAAAATTGCAACACAAAAAGAGAACATTGCAGACTCGGTTTTATTGAGTTCATGAGCAGTAATTGAAAGTGCAACACTGCTCACGCCCCCTAGCACCGGCTTAAGCGGTATTCAATTTTCAGAACAAGAAGTACTGAAATTCATGATCTCGAAGGATCAGAAGGTATAAGTCATAAGCAAACATATCAGACCCTAATCAGATGGCTCCTGTAGGATCCATCTGATCAGGGTCTATTCTGTTTACAAAGGCTTGTAAAGGAAAGGGTAAACTATTTTGTTGTTGTTATGCAAACTTCACCTACACTATTGTGTTTATGCCTCTGATATACACATACAGTAAAACCTCTCTATAACGATCACTAAATTACATAAAGTATTTTGTGTAAAAAGCAGGTGGCTACTTAAAGCAAGGTGAAAGTAAAACAGAACGCTCCTATAGGAGCGTTCTGTTTTACTTTCGCCTTGCTTTAAGCAACCACATGCCCTAAATACCAACTAATAAACAGAATTTAGTGGCCGTTAAAGAGAGGGTTTACTGTACAACTACAACTACAACATTTTATTGCATTAAACATACAACGACGTTTATAGCAAATTCAATATTGCAAAGATAAAGGAAACATAGCTTACAGAGAAACAAAAAATACATAATTAAATACATATATAGAAAAACAAATAGTGTAAAAGTTCATGCAATTTCTCATCAAAATTACTTATGACATCAGACTCTAATCAAGTTTGCATTATAAATGATATACAGTAGGCCAATCATTTAGTGAAAATATATGTATTGATAAAGCAGGTGGTTGCTTAATGCCTGGCAAAAGTAATGCAGTAGTCTCCTATATGAGCTTTCTGTGTTATTTTTGACCTGCAATAAGCTACCTCCTGCCTTACAGACACATGCTTAGACCTGTTTTGGTGGCCATTTTAGGCAGATTCTACTATATGCAATCCAAGAATGCATGATTATATCATACTTTCCTATAGACCCACAGGTAAGGTATATAACTCATGTACACTACAGTCTATAGACCCACAGGTAAGGTATATAACTCATATACACTACAGTCTATAGACCCACATCTAAGGTATATAATTCATATACATTACCGTCTATAGACACACAGGTAAGGTATATAACCCATGTACACTACAGTCTATAGACCCACAGGTAAGGTATATAACTCATGTACACTACAGTCTATAGACCCACAGGTAAGGTATATAACTCATATACACTACAGTCTATAGAACCACAGGTAAGGTAAATAACTGGTTCCCCGCTTATTCAAAATATACACCATGGATCGTTGCGTTAACAAACACAGAGTTATTTCTGTAATTGACGCACGCATAAGTGTCATACTTCTCGTCCCACACGCACCTACTGGCCGATTCGAGACCCTGGTCTTTTATTTCGCCAATAAGCACCTGGCAAATGATCTTGTATCGCGGGTATTTCTGCTCCTTGATGGCTGTTTTTATCTTTGACGCGAGGTTAACAGCCTGTTGACCGCAAAAAGCTTGACTGTATTGGACATTATCCATCTCTTTCTCTATAATTTTCAGTGCTATCCGCTTTGCCGCTTCTGGGTTGAACTTCGTGCCCTTGTCCGGCTCCGTCTTGAATGTGTTTTCTATTTTCGGTTTTGGTTTCGCGATCGTCTGGTCTGTGCCACTTAATCTTCCCAGCGTTAGTCGACGCAATGACAGCAACCCCGTAACGCTTTGCGCAAGTCCCTTGAACGTACTGCGCCTGCGTAGTACTGGCACATCAGACTCTGACAACGCTAGTGTAGGTCGTCGGCCAGTTAACGAGAGTCTTTTTCCTTCAGCACCTTTTCCGAGATTACTGGTTGGAGTGATGACAGAAAAATGCCCAGATTTATCAAGGTCGTGGTCATTTTGTTTGCTGAAACTCTTATCCCCGTCTGTTGATTTCGGAGACTGGAATGATGAAAGATATACATATTCAAACCTAGTGAATAAACACAGGAGTAATACCTGTTCAATATTCATCAGGAAATAGTAATATGATAATGAATATCAATTATCAGATTTTTTTATAATGGTAAATTATAACGTTTTTTTACCTAGGCAGAATTTATATATCCAAAAACAAACAGAAAAGATCCTGATAAGTCGGCTCCTATAGGAGCTGTCTGATCTGGGTCTACTCTGTTTGCAAATGCGTACAAGGTATTTGCATGAAGAAAGGGTTAACCCTTTCGCTGACAATGCCGTATCTGTGATTACATATGCAAACAGTTTGGATCCAGATGAGACGCCGAGTAACTCGGCGTCTCATCAGGATCCAAACTGTTTGTTACTGTTACTATGTTTTTTAAATAAAAATGAAGAAAATAAAAATAAATGAAAATTTGTAGCAGACGACAAAGTTAGCAGACGACAAAGTTAGCAGACGACAGAGTTTGGCAATGAAAGGGTTAAAGACTTTAATAAGCGGCTGCTTGAAGTGATAGTCTCTACTTGCGGCGTGCTTTAAAAAAAAAAGACTAACAATTACACAAACCATTTGTTTATATGCTGAAAAGAAGTATATCTCAAGCAAACCAGTCGAAGACAACTTTCATGAGACTGATATCGATGACCCGATTTATTCGGCTCGCGTTTTAATATCGTTAAAAGTTCGACAAAGGACGATAATATTTTAACTATCGATGGAAACGGTTTATTTTGTATCGCGGGAATATTTTTCGATAATTTTAAGTTCAAATTGACAATCTTCACAATAATGAATGCACATATCAAATACCAAGTTGTATGACATTATTGAAAAAAATGCGTTCATTGTACGGACTTCCTCTTAACCCATTTGCTCCCAGTGGATTCTTCCATGCTTATATATTGGATTAGTCTATCTTTTATCTAACGGATATCTGGTCTAAATTTTCATTTTTATTTTGTTTTATATTGAAACTCCTATCAGCAAACAGTGTAGACTCTGATCAGACGCCGCATTATGCGGCGTCTGGTCAGTGTCTACACTGTTTGCCTACGTCCCAGATATGGGATCATGGGAGCAAATGGGTTAATGCGTCTATCAAACGTACTGCAAAAACCTCGTTTGAAAGATACTTCCATTATGTTCGCCATGCTTTGTGCTGCCGCCTGTCCTAACTACATATAAAAGTGCGTACTGAACTACAAACATCGTCATTTCTCCACCAAATCCTATACTGCGACCACTGGCGTTTCTAAAGAGTGGCCACAGTATCGGGTTTGATGGAGAAATAAGGGAGATATTCTTAAAAATGTTTAAATTTACGCGTCGTATCCGGACCTCTGCCTATCCATGTAAAAGTAACGACACTATAATTATTTACGAGGATAAAAAGAGTATATCTCTTTTGCTCCTGTCCATCTTTGCAACTCATAAAACGCCGAATCTAAAGCGATTTCCCTTATATAGTGTAAATCAATATAATGTTTCACTTTTAATGTTTTAATTGTCTTCCTTTTTTATTCAATAAACATAGTTACAGCAAACAGCTTTGAACCTGATAAGACGCCGAATTACTCGACGTCTCATCCAGACTGTACAAACTGTTTGCATAGCTAATGACAGATTTTGCCATTGTCCACGAAATAGCTAAAACTTACCAATGGGCTTTGTGCTGTAACAGTAGCCATACTTGGAGATTCTGGAGGTTGTATACCGTAGTGGCTGACTTGACAGTAACCCCAATGTACCCTGTATATCCAGTAAGAGGAACAGTCCTACTGATCGCTAGCGTTGTTAATGAATGTCCGAAACCGTCTGAATAACAGAATAATACAATGTGTCAATTATCAAATACAATAAACCACCTCTAAAGCAACCACTCAATGAATAACCATAGATGTTTTTAAAATTGTGTGGTTGCTTAACCCATTACCTCATAGGCTATTTTTAGATACAACCTCTTTGAATAAATCTACCTAAAATGAGCATTAACTAGAGAAAAGGAAAAAAATAGAATTCTGTAGTTTGAAACCATTGTGATAAATAGAGCATTTGCTCCTATAGGAGCAAATGCTCTATTTATCACAATGGTTTCACAAAGTGACTTTTACAGAGTCGTCAAAAGTCGTCAATATGAGAGAATGGGTAAATGCATGACATGAATTATGCAGAAAGCTCCCGCACCTACAATTCAGTCCTACAATTAGAAATCGTTTTTGATGCCCGCATTTAAGTGGTTTTTCTGTTTAGCAGAATATCTTTGAAGAGGACACTTCGGCATCAACATTATATGTTTTTCAACGCTTAATGCCCAATGATAATAATTTAAAAAAAACTTTCAGAGGAGTTTTCAGCTTAACTTTCTTCCAGCATCCAGCATCAAGCTACCACCAGACATAACAATCCATATTTAAAGCAATTTCCATTGATCACTTTAGAAAGCTTACACTGTAGAGTAAAACCTTAACCGGAATCTTAACAGAGAAGAGTGTCGATACTTTTAGCCAGTTGGCTGCTTAATGCAGGGTGTAAGGCATACAGACGGCTCCCAGAGGAGCTATCTGCATGACTTTCACCCTGCATTAGGATCTTTCTGCATGACTTTCACTCTGCATTAAGCAGCCACCTGTCTCCAATGATATTCGTACTAAATTTAACGTCCGGTTTAGAGATGTCTTACGGTATATTAGAAATCTGTGGAAACAAATCAATCATAATAGATTCCATTTTCAATGGCGATACTCTTTGCTAGACACAAAACACATTAAGTTCTTTATCATATGCTTTGCAACATAATTATATATGCGTCGTTCTCGGGGGGGGGGGGGGGGCTAGACTTTTAGCACTGCACATCATGTAGAACAAGACTTGCGGCGACGTGTCTAGATCTGCACTGTTTGTCACTTATCAGATTATGATCTAATGTAATTATTATTATTATGCCACATTTATATAGCGCTCTTTTCACACAGGATATGTGCGTTCAAAAGCGGTTCACATCAATAGATTACATTACAAACTGAGTATTTTATATTTAATATTTAATGCATATAGTATATTTAAAACAAAAAAATATTTAAGATATAGATATCGATAAGAATAATAAAAATGGAATCAATTTAAGAACCATACATGTATTTTCATATAACATACAACTTTTTCAGATTCCTAATTTTGTACGTGTAGTCTGACCTGGGTCTATATTGTTTGTCTTGCAACAAGACCCCCTCTTTCCAAGAGAGCCTCTCATATAAGAATGTCACTGTATAATCGAATCAGGATATACTAGACTGAATTGCTTATTGCCGAGATCTCTTTTATCGCCATTTAAATTTCGTCTGCAAACATTGTCGTCTGCTTTAAGTTTCAGACTGGAATTTCCTTAATTTCTTTCCCAAACATAAGTGAAGTGTCATATACAGTTTGGATCCTGATGAGACGTCGAATTACTCGGTGTCTTATCTTGGATCCAAACAGTTTGCAATAAGCCCTATAAGTAGCTTTCCGGCGATGTGGGCTGTGAAAGGGTTAAATTAACATAACCACTTTATTTAACCCATTCCTCCATAGGCTATTTTTTAGACCCAACCTCTTTGAATAAATCTATCGAAAAGGAGCATTTACTACAGAAAAGGAAAATTTTAGAATTGTGTAGTTTTGAAACCATTGTGATAAATAGAGCATTTGCTCCTATAGGAGCAAATGCTCTATTTATCACAATGGTTTCACAATGTAAATTTTATAGAGGCGCAAAAATGCGCCACTAGGGGGTAATGTGTTAAGAAGCACTCATGTATTTTATATGTTTGACAGTAAGATCATTATTACAACGCGTGAAATTGGTGAAAGATCAAATTCCTACTACATCTAACGAGACTAGAGTTTAGTTTTAACTCTCTAAAGCGACCACTGAATAACTGACAATAGATTTCCTTCAAAGCAGGTACTGGCTTACTGCAGAACTACTTGCTGAGATTTAACATAATCTCCTTATCTTAGGGGCTCTCATATAATTTATATGTTTGACAGTAAGATCATAATTACAGCGTGTGAATTTAATGAACGATCAAACTTCTATAACCCCTACACAATCCAGCGAGAGTTGGGTGCGACAGAACCTCTCTAAAGCGACCACTGAATATATGCCACTTTATGTCTCATCTGTGTCTCATAAAGTAGATGTCTGCTGAATGCAGTACAGAAGAAAAGCAGAAAACTATCATAAGCGGTGATCCATTTATTGAACATAAGGGGGTGGGATTTAAAATTGGCCCAAAGTTGGCAGAATCGGACGATAATCAGCACAAGCATCCAACCATAGATACGGTTTTTAACGCTTTGGCTAATAGAATAGATCAAGGTCCTGTATAATCCGTCTGATAATGCATCTGCTCTGCTCTGCTTGTTTATGTTTATGGAATTGTATAGATCAAATTCTAAAGTTTATAACATTACTGATTAACCCTTTCGCTGCCAAACTCTGTCGTCTGCTAACTTTGTCGTCTGCTATAAATTTTCATTTTTTTTATTTTCTTCATTTTTGTTTAAAAAACATAGTAACAGTAACAAACAGTTTGGATCCTGATGAGACGCCGAGTTACTCGGCGTCTCATCTGGATCCAAACTGTTTGCATGGGTAAGCACAGATCCGGAATTGGCAGCGAAAGGGTTAATGAAGTAAATATTCATGTTTCACATATTACTATAAAAGTTCATCTAATTAATATTCATGTCATTTTCTCTCATGAATATTCAAGGTTCATTTTCTCTCATGAATATTCAAGGTTAATAAAAAAAAGTGTTACAATTAATTACGACATGTCAAAAAAAGAAAGAAAAATATTCCAGAGCAAAGCTTTTCCTGTATCAATCAACATAAGGATATATGAAGGATAAATATACAGTAGAACGTGTCCTAAACGGCCATTCGTTTATTGAATACAGTAAAACCTCTCTATAACGGCTACTAATTTTGTGTTAATTAGTTGGTATTTGGGGCAGGTGGCTGCTTAAAGCATGGTGAAAGTAAAACAGAACGCTCCTATAGGAGCGTTCTGTTTTACTTTCACCTTGGTTTACGCAGCTACCTGCCTTTAACACAAAATACTTGATGTAATTTAGTGGCCGTTATAGAGAGGTTTTACTGAATATAAGAGCTTTCTGCATTTCTTTTGACCTGCATTTAGCTATCACCGTGCCTTACATATTCATAACTAGACATCTTTTTGATGGCCGCTTAAGACAGGTTCTACTGTAAATTAGAAAATATAATTGATAGAAAATAGAGCTGCGAATAAGACAAAATAAAATTACCCTATTTAGAAAGTAGAGATGTAAAGAAAAGTAATAAACAAAGGAGGGGAAAGAAAAAAGTATAAAACCCAGAGACTACGATGGGAAAAAGAAATGAGGAATCGTAGAATAAAACAAAGAGAATAAAAGAATAGAAAGAAAGGAGAATGAACGGAGAGACGGAACGGATAGAAAACACAAACGTTTTATTTCAAATATATATGTTTAGGTACCTTTCTGCTCATCCAATATCTCATCGGTACAGTAAACATTAAAGCACACTACTTGGAAACAAAACGTGTATCTGCTTGGAAGACGATATGTTCGCCACTAAGTGACACAGAAATTGACATCGATGTGGATTTATTGCAAATAGAACAGCCACCTATATCCTAATAAATCCGATCGCCTATTGTTAATGCCTATTTAATATTGATATACAATTATGTCACACTGCCGAGATAAAGACTTTTATTGCATAGCATTGCATGTGCAGGTTTATTGCTATAAAGAGTCCCTTAGCCAATTACCTCACCGGTTATTTTTATATCCAACCTCTATGAATAAATCTACCGAAAAGGAGCATTAATTAGAGAAAAGGATTTTTTTTAGAATTTTGTAGTTTGAAACCATTGTGATAAATAGAGCATTTGCTCCTATAGGAGCAAATGCTCTATTTAGCACAGTGGTTTCACAAAGTGACTTTTACAGAGTCGTCAATATGAGGGAATGGGTTAATCTGTATTGTTACACTGTTAACACTTACTCCACTGTTAAACCAACATTATGTCTGCTCAAATTTGGTTCCGATGCAATCTTCACTGCTTTCTATTCGAACAGGCGGTTGAGAAATCACTCACCGAATGCCAGATATCTTGGATCATGATAAGCGTGTCAAACAACTTGGATCCTAAGATCCTTATCTGGATCCATGATGTGTGCAAATTCGAGTCAGGTTGTGGTTAAAGGATGAAAGCGGCCATGTTGGCTCAAACAATAGGTGGTCTCGTAACTTCTAAGTCTAATGCAATGTTATAAATTGTTATTTTATGTGTTATTTATTATCCCCGAGAAAGCCGGGTAAACAATAAGCTATATTTGCAGGTATTTAAACCTATGCATGGTGAATAAACATGCAAGAACACATTGACTGTGAATATCAATTTAACTATCGTATTAACCCGTTCCTTCATGTAAATGTGTTTTCACGCATTTGCAAACAGAGTAGACCCAGATCAGACGGCTCCTATAGGAGCCGTCTGATCAGGGTCTGCTCTGTTTGTTAATGGAATTTGAAAGACCTGTTTCTTCACTTTCTAAAATGTTCCACATTCCATATTTCATTATAACTATTGTGTCCATGGATACTCAGTAGGAACTGAAATATGGAATAAATATAGAACAGGGAAAGGCTTAATAGATATATGACCATGGCAAACAGTCGATAACCATATATGTAACATAAGTTGGTAGTTATGTGACTGTTTTAGCGTATACTGCAGAACCTGTCTTAAGCGGTCATTCATTTATTGATCACAAGCGAATTAAAAAGCAAGTGATTGCTTAACGCATGGCGAAAGTAATGCTATAATGCTGCTATAGAGCCTTCTGCATTACTTTTGACCTGCATTAAGCCACCACATCCCTTCAAGACACATAATTAGATCTCTTTTTTATGACCACTTAAGATAGGTTCTATTGTACTTGAGTTTAGTATAGGTCCAAACAGGTACCCTGTAATTGGGTCGGGTGACTCATTAAGATTGAATTTATTTAACAGACAAAATATATATTACAGTAGAACCCCTCTATAACGACCACTAAATTACATCAAGTATTTTGTGTTAAAAGCAGGTGGCTGCTTAAAGCAATGTTATAGTAAAACAGAACGCTCCTATAGGAGCGTTCTGTTTTACTTTCACCTTGCTTGAAACAGCCACCTGTCCTAAATACCAGCTAATTAACACAATTTAGTGGCCGTTATAGAGAGGTTTTAGGTTTTACTGTATTACAGTAGAACCCCTACAATGCGACCACAAAAAGAGGTCTAATTATGGGTCTTAAAGGCAGGTGGTAGCTTCATGTTAGAAGAAAGTTATGTAGAAAGCTACTACACTCGTCCTGTATTAAGCAACCACATGGTTTTGAAACATACATTGCGCATGATTATTCGCTTTGGATGGCTTGTACTGTTTATAGAAAGAGACGTCAGTTTGTGTGTATTTTAATTCCTTTTAACGATTCACTTGTGTTATTGCAAAAAGTGTAGACCCAGATGAGAGGGCTCCTAAATATTCATTGTAAGTTTGGCCTGTTTGAATTTTGGAATAGTCCATTTGAAAATTTAGCGTTGTAAAGGTTAAAAGCTATACCAATTCATTTTGACCCCTGGTAAACAATGTAGATCCAAATGAGACACCAGATGACTCGCTGTCTAAACATGATTATGTTTTCAAATGAAAAAGAATAAAAAATATAGCGAACGACATTTTTACAGACGACAGTTCCAAGGTATTAAAAAGGGTTAAAACAAGTACAAGAAACTACTTTGAGCTCCAAAGATTGGCAGCGCTTACAGCGAAACACTTTTTGAGCTCTTTCACCACCATTGTTGCCAAACCGCAGCATGGCAAACAGTGCAGTCCCAGACAACGTTTTATCAGACACTTAACTGTTTGTCTCAACCTCTGGTTTATTCCTTTTGCATGTATCTATCTTAACTTCTGATATCGAAATTATTGAACAAAACTGGCTTGCAGACAACAATTATTAGAAATTTGGCGCCGAAAGATTTGATATGAGCCTGTCTAATTGCTATTAGTACGTTCACAGTCTATTCGAGTTTCAGGTATCCGATATCATGTATTGGAACTTATGACATTTTACACATTATTGTATTAAATTTTAATCCATGAAATTTCATATAAGAAATAATGTAATTGTGTGCATAAATATTGATTAGCTTAATATTTAGTATGGCATATTTGGTCCTGGTAAAACTGTACTATCAGACCTACGTAAGTCCTATACATGTATATAGCATCAGCTCTATAATATTTCTGAAGCAAACAGAATAGGGGCTTTTCCGTTTGCAAATGCATGAAAATACATGTGCATGTCAAATCAAGTAGATATTGCTTAATGTCAAAAAGTAATACAGAAAGTTATTCTTATATATGGAAAATAGTATACTTAAATCTTTGGCATGCTGCCGACGTGTTCATAGTTTACGCACTAAAACTCAAAATCTGACCAAGCAGATATCTGATAACGAACTTAGACACGCATTCAGGAGGTGCAATGACCCCAGAGTCTGAGACTATCGTATGTTAGAAATTGTCGTACGTTCTAACATAACGCAATCCACGTACGGAGTTAGTCTTATCTTGCTGCACACTAGAATGTGCAATACAGTTGTACTTCGAAATCTCGAACACGGATAACCCGAAGTTATTTGACCAATTTTTGCCTAGTGTCCCTTAAAAGTGACATATACAAACAGTGTAGACCCATATCAGAGTTGTGTACAGCAAGAACATGCTTAATGCAGGGCAAAAATAATGCAAGATGCCCTTTCTGCAGTACCTTTGACTTGCATTAAACTACCACTTACCTTATAGACCATAAATAGACCTGACCTAGAATAACATTTTTCGTATCGATGTATGATTAAATCTATAGTTTATTTCACACATGAATATCACTTTTAAGGGACACTAGACAAAAATTGGTTAAATGCTTTCTAATGAAATTTAACAAACTAGAACAATGCGAAATAAAAAGAGCTTATACACGCATGATTTAACTATTACTTTTGCAATCAGCTTGAATGCTGAGGATCTACAGTAAAACCTCTCTATAATGGCCACTAAATTGTGTTAATTAGATGGTATTTAGGGCAGGTGGCTGCTTAAAGCAAGGTGAAAGTAAAACAGAACGCTCCTATAGGAGCGTTCTGTTTTACTTTCACCTTGCTTTAAGCTGCCACCTGCCTGTAACACAAAATACTTGATATAATTTAGTGGTCGTTATACAGAGGTTTTACTGTATTTGCAAAGTATTTGTTAAAACTGTGTACATGAAGCATACAATGACATTGGACGTTTATGTTTAAAGAAGAAAATCTCCACAGCGGTCATTTAATGAATAAAATCATACGGCATTAGTTAAGCTATCATCTGTCATATTGACGACGAATTAGATTACCGAATTATTAGACTTCTTATATTAGGCAGATACGCAGCTTCAGATTACAAGGATCAGGATATCCACTGATTGGTTATTCTTCTATGTTCACTTTTGCTACAATCAGTACAGTAAAAACCCTTTCTAAAATGGCCTTTTCAGATAAGTATCTTTCAAATACGTTTACGCATATTTCGTTTTTTTTTGTATGTGCTTCATAAATACTTTTTTTTTCCTTTTTTTTTTCATTTTCAGTCTTAACTTAGTATATCAACGGCTTATTACTCAAAGCATGTTAACTTAAATATTCCCGCCTATATGTGTAAGGTCATTATCTGATGGAGAGAAACTTTATAAGACTTATAGTCTTTCGTTTCAATCCTTTTTCTGTAATGTACAATTGTTTACATGCACATTTCTGAAATAAAAATATATTTAAACTAAAGTAGTATCAATACCGGTCTCTAAAACAGACGGAAGCTCAATGCAGAGTGAAAGTAACACCGAACGCTCACGAAGGAGCTTTCTGTCTGATTTAGAATCTGTATTAATCGCCAATTTATTGTTGTGGTGGTACATCTTGCAGCTGATAGTATATTACACGAGATAGTTTCGCGCTAACATTTCCCGCCCTTGAAATTTTGGGCGAGACAAAGATTAACACATTATCTCCTATTGACGCATTTTTGCGCATCTATAGAAGTCACTTTATGAAAACATTGCGATAAATAGAGCATTTGCTCCTATAGGAACAAATGCTCTATTTATCAGAACGGTTTAAAACTACAAATTTCTAATTTTTTCATTTCCTCTAGTTAATGCTCCTTTTCAGTAGATACATTCAAAGAGGTTGGGTCTAAAAATAGCCTAGGAGAGAATGAGTTAAAGGGTCAAAGATGGAATCTTAATTCCAGTTTGAATATAATAAGGATAAGTGAAAAAATAAAGAACATGTTTAAATGACATGTTTTATTCAACCAAAGGCATGTAAATCTACGTATACCTAATTATGATTAGGACCAACCAAAAATTAAAAAAATAAATAAAACTCCTTCCGTTTCCAGTCTTGGGAAACGACTCATGACTCACAGGGCTTGCGGCAATTGGCGAATCTGTGATGACCTTGACAAACAGTTTGAACCCAGGTGAGACGCCGAGTAACTCGCCCCGTCCCATTAGGATGCAGGCCGTTTGACACATTACTTACGTGTTAGAGAAGACATTAAGGGAAAACCTATCCCGAAACCTAATGCAGACGACGTTTGCTTGCATACGAAAATTATTTTACACCAACAGGGCTAATCTACATGTAGCTACAAAACCTGATTATTCGAACACTAAAATACGTATCATTATCGATATTTAAGACAGTTGACAGCTTAATGCATAGTGAAAGTCAGGCAGAAAACTCCTCTATTAGCTTTCTGCATGACTTTCACAATTTATTAAGCAGCCACCTGCCTAAAAGGGTCTAAATTCTTCTATACAGAAATTTCGAATAATCGAGATTTTACCGTATATGTTGGAGTTAGAAATTGATTGAATGGAAAATATACGAAATAATATAGTTCTGATTATTATACAGCTTCCACACAATGGTAAACTATCCCAAAACACGCTACGGAAAGCAGCTACGGAACACCACTATAGAAACCTGGCATAGGTTACCTTCATGAATATAGCTGCCATAGAATATCTCCCACCCACTCCCATCAGAAAGCAGTCACAGAATTCGCCACAGACAATAGTTACAGAAAACCCCTAAAGAAAAGCACCATTAGGAGCTGCTAAAGGCTCTACTAGTTTCACGAACATTACATGTAGTTAAGCTTAGGCTTAGTAAATGATTCAATTTGTTTTGCATGTACACAGTCGTAACAATTTAAAATTCCTTAATATACACAGTGTTTTGGATCCATATCCGCCTATCAATTACATGTATGTTGAAATACAACAATTCACAACTTTCGCAGAAAAGTGTGTTTTAAAGCAAAGTATGTACTTGAGCACATACTCAAAATCGTTGAGCTGGCTCAAATATTTTTTCCATTATTACTCATTTAGAGTATTATTAAACAAAATCACCACCAAAATATTAATTTAGCAAGATATAGACTGATATTTGAGGTGAAAACATTAACCCATTCCCGCATAGGTTATTTTTTAGATCCAACCTCTTTGATTCAATCTACCAGAAAGGAGCATTTACTAAAGAAAATATTTTTTTCAGAATTGTGTAGTTTTGAAACCATTGTGATAAATAGAGCATTTGCTCATTTGGAGCAAATGCTCTATTTATCATAATGGTTTCACATAATGACTTTTCCAGAAGCGTCAAAAGGCGTAAATATGTGGGAATGGGTTAAATGACGTCATGCCTATCAATTACACAGTTTTAAAATAACAGGCTCAATTGAGCCATTACTTGAGTTCGTTCATGAAACTGGGGTTTGAACATCAGGAAGCCGACACAGTATAAATCACGGAAATCTATTACAAAAGCGCCCCTACAGAAAACTGACATAGGCTACCACCACTGATAGCTGCCATAGATTAAAACAAGCCGGCACAGAATACACCACGGAAAGCAGCTGCAGAACATTTTTACAGGAAACTGACATAGGTTACCATCGCGGAGAGCTGCCATAGAATAAAGAAAGCTGATACATAATACACAGCGGAAAACAGCTACAGAAAATCGCTACAGAACACTAGCATCGCGGATTGCTGCCATATAATAAAGAAAGCCGACATGAAACACACTATAGAAGCAGCTGTAGAACGCCCCTAAAGCAAACTGACATAGGTTACTACTACGGATGGCTGTGATAGAATACCCCACACGCGCTCACGCACACACACACACACACACACACACACACACACATATATGCACGTAGGCACACACGCACGCACGCACACACAAACAAACAAAACAAAACAAAACAAAAAAACATATCCTAATTACCCTGAGTATTCGGACACACAATCTCTTCTCTCCGTGGTCTTGTAGACCTGAATAAGCCGAGCTAAATAAGTAAACTTGGCACCATTTTAACCCTTTCGGCGCCAGGTTTCTAATTGTCATCTGCAATCCAATTGCATCAAATAAGCATTCGGTAAAATAAGGAAATAAGATAAATAAATACAACTGTCAAATGAATAAAGCACAGATATAGAAATAGAGTTTGAGACATAAAAGTGAAATCCCTGATCACACGCCGCCTTGAAAAGGCGGCGTCTGATTTGGGACTGCACTATTTGTCGTGTTGCATTTTTTGCGAAATTGGCAGTGAAACGGCTAAATGGAGGAGCTGTTTGCTCTGCGTCAGCACTATTTGCCGAAATGTGTCTATCCGTATACTGATGGTAATTAGCGTAGGTGCGTCAGAGTCATTACCCAAAGGTTACATGGCACAAAATATGTTACATGAGCTGTAATAGTAATATGATTAATAACTACTCGGGCATTGCAATGATTTACAATAAATCCCCTCTTAACGTTCAAATCACATGTAGTACCAAGTCTGATCTTTAACCCATTACCTCATAGGCTATTTTTAGATACAACCTATATGAAGAAATCTACCGAAAAGGAGCATTGACTAGAGAAAAGGAAAATTGTAGAATTTTGTAGTTTGAAACCATTGTGATAAATAGAGCATTTGCTCCTATAGGAGCAAATGCTCTATTTATCACAATGGTTTCACAAAGTGACTTAAAATTACAGAGTCGTCAAAGGTCGTCAATATGAGGGAATGGGTTAAGACACGCGGCAGCTTAATGCAGGATGAAAGTCATGCTGAAAGCTCAAAAAGGAGCTTTCTTCATGACATTTACCCTGCATTAAACAGCCACCTGTCTGAAATGTAATTTATTCTTCCTTATTTGACTTCCTGTTTAGAGGGGTATTAGTGTATACAAATTTCTGCCGTCATATTTCAAACACACTGTCTGATCAGAGCTTGCACTGATTCAAGGTTTATTGAAACAAAATGACCCGAATAATATTGTAACTCGTGACCAGTAGTTGTGTTTCCCACATATTTGGCAATTGGTGTCTACTTTGTTTGCAATGCCCGATAATTCCAGTCATCACATTCATAAATCTCCTTAGGAATAGTTTAACCTTAGAACAACAATATTTTCTAGAAAATTTCCATCAATGGTTCTCAGAATATATATTTCATTACATATACTATGTATATTAAGTTTTATTCCTCAATAAAAGGTATTACTTCTGTTGGTTTTATAATGTTAATCCTTTACTCCATAAATACGCCTTTCTAGGCATTTGCACCGTCTGATATGGGTCTACTCTATTTGCTTCTGCCATGGCAAAATATTACTGTGTCTATTTGCCATTATTGATTGCCATTATTGATTATAATTTCATTATTTTTACATGAATATTCAATGAGTAAAACGTTAAGGAATATTCAAGAAACTAAGGAATACCGTTAAACTTCTCCTTAGGAGATTTGTGAAAGTGGGCCCGATGGTTTACAGCTCGCTAACAATCAATTATAGCTTTCAACACTAAGTAACTGTCATTCATGAAAGTTGGCATCAAACTTTAAATCATTGTTTCTTCTATTTATTGTTTTAATAAGGACCAGGGTGTCGAACAGTTTGGATCCTGATGCGATACCTTTGGTGTCCCATCTGGATCGAAACTTTTTGAAAACTTTTATCACATAATTGTTCAAAGTGTTGAAAGAATTAACAACACCTCAGTTTGGTCTCATGGTAGTGTGGGCTTGCAGTGAGTTCATGTTACCATTTGGTACACCATTATTGAGTTCATGGCTTACATGGATGTTAGATGAGCACCTATCACTTTCGTTATCAATAGTGTCATTGCAAAACGTTTCCACCTCGCCTGCTAGTTCTGTTTTGACGGTCTCACAATTCTTTTTTGCGTCACCTTTGTTCTTGGTGTCACTGGCTTTGTCTAGAATACTTTGAAGGTGTTTTATATAATCTATGGCACCTCTAAGCGTTTCCACTTTACTAAGTCGTTTGTCTTTATTGTCGAGCGGAAGGTGCTCCTTTAGTCGCAGGTACCCGTCATTCACACACCTCACTCGGTCTCGCTCGCGCTCGTTTCTACGCCGAATAAAGGATGCGTCAAATACACTTCCGAATGGCGACGGAAGTGGAATCATAGAATATGGTGAAAATGGGTCTGGCGCAGACTTAGATAAAGAATCCTGTCTGATTCCATCTACAAGTATCAGGGTATTTCGAACAGAGTTGGGGTGATATCGCTGATCATCGTTGGGTATTCCTAGCTGCTCACAGGTAGGCGAGGAAAGTCGAACTGTGTCCATATAGTCATAATTCTTCACTTTGATATCCGGAAACATCTTTTGTTTCTTCTGAAATACAATCAGCAACATTAATTTATTTGTTATAATAATCCCTTGATGCTTTAAATATAACTGTGCTTGCTTAATCCTTTCCCTGTTCTATGTTTATTACAAATTTCAATACCTACTGAATATTCATGGACAAAACTGTTATTATGAAATATGGAAGGTGGAGCATTGTAGCCATTTTAGAAAGTAAAGACACATATCTTTGAAATTCTATTAGCAAACAGAGTAGGCCCTAATCAGACGGCTCCTAGAGGAGCCGTCTGATCTGGGTCTACTCTGTTTGCAGATGCGTGAAAACACGTTTATATGAGGGAAAGGATTAAGACACAAATAAAGTCCATTTTTCTAATATTTGCTGCATTTATATTAATCCGATACCTCTTAGAGATGCCTTTTTATGTAATTGTAGACAGTAGACTCAGATCAGATGGTTCCTGTTGGAGCCGTCTGATCAAGTTGTTTGCTTAATAAATATAATTCAAAATATAGATCTGATTCTACAGATTCTGTCATTATCAAAACTTCCCTTGCTCATACTGCAATTACAAAAACAACAAAAAAGAGTATTTCTTACACGAATAACCACTATTATAAATGCTTTGAGTATTTCTTACACGAATAACCACTATTATAAATGCTTTGTGGGTAGCGGGCGTTATGTATGGGTGGGTTGACTACTGAACGCCATTATTGTGGAACTAGCGCTTCCCTTTACGCTGAATATTCATTTGGATAGCTCGTACAATACGTTTACATATAAAAACTAACAATGAATGTACAGTAAAACCAATCTAAACCTGGGTCCATGCTTATAAAGCATTTTAGTTGAGTCTGAGTTAGTTCTCAAGCTTTTGATTGGTCAGATTTGAGCCAGAGGCATGGACCCATACCTTCAAATCAGTATCAATACCGGTCTGTAAGACAGATGAAAGCTTAATGCAGGGTTACTGTCATGCAGAAAGCTCCCAAAGGAGCTTTCTTCTTTGACGTCATCCTGTATTTAACAGCTGCCTGTCTGAAAATATTTAAATTCTTCTTTACGGGTTTTAATGTATAAGTTAACCTGAATTATTTTGTATACATGCACACAATCTCTTATATGATTTACACATATAGCACTTAGTGGATATTCAAGTAAAGTAAACGTCTTTTATTCCATCTAAATATGTTTATATTGCACAATTCATATATTAAGGTCAATATTTTATAACTCGCATATTTTGTAATGATAATCAGACCAATCTAGGCGTAAACGATTGAACCTAAGTAATATGAAAAATAAAATGAATATGCAAAAATGGTGTAATATGTAAAATAATGAATGTTAAAAACTACCGTACTTGAATATTTTTTATTACCATCAAATTAGGAATATTAAGAGTCCATTGAAGAAAGCAAACGTTATATTAGATTGTAAATAAAAATAATATAGACACCCGTGGACAAGTTGTCGAGCTGTAGCGCAAACAAAATATATACTAGAAAATGGTAAAAGGGCCACCATTCATAAATGGGTGCTGCTAGAGTTATGATTCATGTATTCAATACACATTCAACTCGTGGATAATACGCAACTGGGACACACTTTAACCATTTAATCGATGAATATTCATGTCAGAAATAACAATTGAATGAATAGTAATTCGCTGGATTTTTATAACAGCATGATCAACGAGGGAATTTTACTATGGCAGAAACTATACAAATATATCAATATTATTTCATAGGTAAACAGAGTCTGATCTGAATAAAAAAAACGATACAATGGAGAAAACGGTTAACCCTTTCCATGTTCTATGTGTATCCCAAATTTCAATACCTACTGAATATTCATGGACAAAATAGTTATAACGAAATATGGAAGGAGGAACAATGTAGCCATCAAACATTTGAAAACACGTTTATATGAGGGAAAAGGTTAAGCAAAAACAAAAAGCATAACAGGGAGAAAATTCAAAAGGTGAGTTAACAGTTCTTATACGAGACACATGGTCTACTCATTAACAAAACGTATGCCAAAAAACCATTGAATTCTCTCAATGCAACATTATCTTATAGTTGTGGCAAACTAGAACGGACACACGTATGGACGCACTGGTGTACACACTAACACTCGCATGCACTAACGCAGTCGCCATTAAGGTCTACTCTGTTTACAATTGGCGTTACAATGTGCATCTATGGAGTAAGGGGTTAACCTTTTACTCCATGAATATTCATGAAATAAATAATGACGGCATGAATATTAATTATATTATTGTTTATATAGGTACGTGTACACAGGAAAGTTTGACCATGGTAGAAACTTAATAATCATATCAATATAAATTTTGCATTGAGCAAACAGAGCATACCCTGATCAGACGGCTCCGACAGGAGCCGACTGGTCTGGGTCGTCTCTGTTTGCAAAGGCGCAGAAAGGTGTATTTATGGAGGAAAGGATTAAACAATTAGTGTAGTTCAATTTTGTTGATTTGTTAAATGTAGATAAATGTCATTTGTACAGATTCCAACATTAACCCTTTGTATGTCGAATATTCAAAATGGAATAGTCCACCAGTTTTTAAAAATAGAATACATTCAGTATAAATGGGTAAAATTTGCGATAGGATTTTGAATGACTAACAGTGCAAAGCCTGATTAGAGTGATCTTCCATGTGCTCTCTGTTCTGGGTCTACACATTTTGCAATTGCTGGTAAATTATTCCCAGAATTCAAATGGTAATATGTGATACAAACTAAGAAAAGGGGAAAAAACAGTTGCACAATACATCAAAAAAACAAATCAAAGAAACTGTTAGTTACCTTTCAAAATTCGCAATGCTCCTTCCTATGCAATCCTCATTCTAAGAAATATGGTTCATAAAGTAACCCGCTGTGCTTTAACTCCTTTAAGTAACGTTGGTGACGTCATTTAACTAATCGCGAAAGTGTCTTCGCGATATCTTGTCCCCAGTAAATTTAATCATAATTTTCACTAAATTAGTCATAAATACCAGTGGCTCGTGCCATGTAATCATCTTAGAGAGAAAAAGTAAACCTTTGGCGGAACTTTAATCTGACAATAAGTAGATGTGTAAACAGCGTCGCATTTCACCTACTTGTAAAAGGGATTAGCATTTTAGCATTGTTGCTTCTGATTGACCGAAAACCGACAGAGATATGGTAAAAGGCGAGAGAAATACTGAAGAAAGATGGCAAAAATGAAATAAAGAAATCCATATAAAATGAAATAAACTTCTCTAAACCGGAATTCTAGTAGAGAAGAATTTAGATACTTTTAGGCAAGTGGTTTCCTAATACAGGGTGAAAGTCGTGCAAAAAGCTCTGAGACAAGTTTTCTGCATGACTTTCACCCTGCATTAAGCTGCCACCTGGCATCAAGATCGATATCTATACCAAATTTAACGTCCGGTTTAGAGGGGTTTTACTGTACAGAAATAAAGATTGCACGTTATATCAGAAAGACAACGGAACATATGCAACAAAAACCAGAACGAGTTGAAACAAGTAAACAGCAAAGCTTGCGAAGTCGGGAAATATCTTTACTCATGATGGTTCTACCAGGATGTCCTTCTGTGCACGAAACGACGCAATTCGTTCCGTGCATGCAAAAACCTCTAGGATCTTCCTCCACCTGTAATTAGCTGCACGTCGTGATATAACTGAAATACTGTTAAAGCGACGTAAAACCCTTGCTCAGAATCTGACCAATCAGGGTCCATGCTTATAAAGCTTCTAGTTGAGTCTGAGTTTCGTACTCAGGCTTTTGATTGGTCAGATTTGAGTTCTCAAGCTTTTGATTGGTCAGATTTGAGCCAAAGGCTCAAATCTGACCAATCAAAAGCTTGAGAACGATCAACTAAAAGTTTTATAAGCATGGACCCAGATACTTGAGAATGATCTCAGACTCAGAAGCTTTATAACTTTGGACCCAGACAGTTCTTGTAATAGCGGTCTGGTCGGGGTCTGCTTGTTTGCTTATGGGATGACGAAAAATCCGATTCTTCAATATATGTCATTGCCAAACATTCACTATTTCATGTCATTATAAAAGTTAAACTAATTGGTATTCATAAAGTCACTGTCTTTCATGAATATTCATCAAGCAAATGGTTAAAGATTCGAATTCCCCTTCCATATCAGTCATAAACAGCAACGAGCATAGTAACCTATTATTGTCTACACGTGGTATTAGTAGTGCAAACTCGGACATAAGAATTAAACCTTTCCTTCTTATAAACGTCCTTTTTTATGCCTTTGCAAACAGAGCACTCAGTGTCTGCTCTGTTTGCATAGGAAAATATAATAGATCCGACTCTACAGTTTCTACAAATACCAAACAATATCCTGTGTACAACTGTCATTATAACATTCAGCTTATAGTATTCATTATGTCATTATTTCTAACATGAATATCCAAAGGAGAAACGGTTAGATCGGAAAAGTTGGCTACTAGTAGCTGGCTACTAGTAACTGGCTACTTGTAGTAGGAAAACTTGGCTACTAGTAACTGGCTACTAGTAGTAGGAAAAGTTGGTTACTAGTAGCCAGCTACTAGTAACTGGCTACTTGTAATAGAAAAACTTGGCTATTAGTAACTGGCTACTAGTAGTAGGAAAGGTTGGTTACTAGTAACTGGCAACTACTAGTAGGAAACAAGTAGCTGGGTAGATCTAGTCATATTCAAGCCAACTCACGGGTATTTGGAATTTCTACAAGAGAAGAGTGTCTGCTTTCTAAAGATAACGTCATTACTTTGCTAACTTCATGTAGCTAGTCAGCTACTTATACCTTTAAAATGCCGATGTGATATTTTGAGCATAATCTGCTGAAACGAAACAAGTAGCTAGGTAGTTGTATTGAAGCAAACGCATATGCATGTAGAATTTCGACAAGAGGAAAGTGTCTTCTTTCCAAAAATACCACAGTTACATTAATTACTTCGTGTAGCTAGTCAGCTACTCATACTTTTTGAATGTTAGTATGATTTTCTCAGCACTATATTCTAAACGACACAAGGTGCTGGGTACTTATATTCAAGCAAACTTAAATATATGTAGAATTTCGACAAGAGGAGAGTGTCTGCTGTCTAAAGATACCGTAGTTATCATAATTACTTCATGTAGCTAGTCAGCTACTCATACCTTTTGAATGTTGGTATAATATTTTCAACATTATATTCCGAAACGAAACAAGTAGCTGGGTAGTTGTATTCAAGCAAACTCAAATGTATATAGAATTTCGACAAGAGGAGAGTGTCTACTGTCTAAAGATACCGTTGTTATCTTAATTACTTCATGTAGCTAGTCAGCTACTCATACCTTTTTAATGTTGGTATAATATTTTCAACACTATATTCTGAAACGAAACAAGTAGCTGGGTAGTTATATTCAAGCAAACTCAAATGTATATAGAATTTCGACAAGAGGAGAGTGTCTGCTGTCTAAAGATACCGTAGTTATCTTAATTACTTCATGTAGCTAGTCAGCTACTCATACCTTTTGAATGTTGGTAGAATATTTTTAACACTATATTCGGAAACGAAACAAGTAGCTGGGTAGTTATATTCAAGCAAACTTAAACTTATATAGGATTTCGACAAGAGGAGAGTGTCTGCTGTCTAAAGATACCGTAGTTAGCTTAATTACTTCATGTAGCTAGTCAGCTACTCATACCTTTTGAATGTTGGTATAATATTTTCAACACTATATTCCGAAACGAAACAAGTAGCTGGGTAGTTATATTCAAGCAAACTCAAATGTATATAGAATTTCGACAAGAGGAGAGTGTCTGCTGTCTAATTATACCGTAGTTATCTTAATTACTTCATGTAGCTATTCAGCTACTTATACCTTTTAAATGTTGGTAAAATATTTTCAACACTATATTCTGAAACGAAACAAGTAGCTGGGTAGTTATATTCAAGTAAACTCAAATGTATATAGAATTTCGACAAGAGGAGAGTGTCTGCTGTCTAAAGATACCGTAGTTATCTTAATTACTTCATGTAGCTAGTCAGCTACTCACACCTTTTTAATGTTGGTATAATATTTTCAACATTATATTCTAAAACGAAACAAGTAGCTGGGTAGTTATATGCAAGCAAGCTCAAATGTATATAGAATTTCGACAAGAGGAGAGTGTATGCTGTCTAATGATACCGTAGTTATCTTAATTACTTCATGTAGCTATTCAGCTACTCATACCTTTTGAATGTTGGTTAAATATTTTCAACACTATATTCTGAAACGAAACAAGTAGCTGGGTAGTTATATTCAAGCAAACTCAAATGTATATAGAATTTCGACAAGAGGAGAGTGTCTCCTGTCTAAAGATAACGTAGTTGTCTTAATAACTTCATGTAGCTAGTCAGCTACTCATACCTTTTGAATGTTGGTATAATATTTTCAACACTATATTCCGAAACAAAACAAGTAGCTGAGTAGTTATATTCAAGCAAACTCAAATGTATATAGAATTTCGACAAGAGGAGCGTGTCTGCTGTCTAATGATACCGTAGTTATCTTAATTACTTCATGTAGCTAGTCAGCTACTCATACCTTTTGAATGTTGGTATAATATTTTCAACACGATATTCTGAAACGAAACAAGTAGCTTGGTAGTTATATTCAAGCAAACTCAAATGCATATAGAATTTCGACAAGAGGAGAGTGTCTGCTGTCTAAATATACCGCAGTTATCTTAATTACTTCATGTAGCTAGTCAGCTACTCATACCTTTTGAATGTTGGTAGAATATTTTGAACACTATATTCCGAAACGAAACAAGTAGCTGGGTAGTTATATTCAAGCAAACTTAAACTTATATAGAATTTCGACAAGAGGAGAGAGTCTGCTGTCTAAATATACCGTAGTTATCTTAATTACTTCATGTAGCTAGTCAGCTAGTCAGATTTGAGTTTGCTTCAATATAACTACCCAGCTACTTGTTTCGTTTCGGAATATAGTGTTGAAAATATTATACCAAAATTTAAAAGGTATGAGTAGCTGACTAGCTACATGAAGTAATTAAGATAACTACGGTATCTTTAGACAGCAGACACTCTCCTCTTGTAGAAATTCTATATACATTTGAGTTTGCTTGAATATAAATACCCAGCTACTTGTTTAGTTTCAGAATATAGTGTTGAAAATATTATACCAACATTCAAAAGGTATAAGTAGCTGACTAGCTACATGAAGTAATTAAGATAACTACGGTATATTTAGACAGCAGACACTCCCATTTTGTCGACATTCTTTATACTTTTGAGTTTGCTTGAATATAACTACCCAGCTACTTGTTTAGTTTCCGAATATATTGTTGAAAATATTATACCAACATTCAAAAGGTATGAGTAGCTGACTAGCTACATGAAGTAATTAAGATAACTACGGTATCTTTAGACAGCAGACACTCTCCTCTTGTCGAAATTCTATATACATTTGAGTTTACTTGAATATAACTACCCAGCTACTTGTTTCGTTTCAGAATATAGTGTTGAAAATATTCTACCAACATTCAAAAGGTATGCGTAGCTGACTAGCTACATAGAGTAATTAAGATAACTATGGTATCATTAGACAGCGGACACTCTCCTCTTGTCGAAATTCTTTATACATTTGAATTTGCTTGAATATAACTACCCAGCTACTTGTTTCGTTTCGGAATATAGTGTTGAAAATATTATACCAACATTCAAAAGGTATGAGTAGCTGACTAGCTACATGAAGTAATTAAGATAACTACGGTATCTTTAGACAGCAGACACTCTCCTCTTGTCGAAATTCTATATACATTTGAGTTTGCTTGAATATAACTACCCAGCTACTTGTTTCGTTTTAGAATATAGTGTTGAAAATATTATACCAACATTCAAAAGGTATGAGTAGCTGACTAGCTACATGAAGTAATTAAGATAACTATGGTATATTTAGACAGCAGACACTCCCATCTTGTCGAAATTCCTTATACATTTGAGTTTGCTTGAATATAACTACCCAGCTACTTGTTTAGTTTCCGAATATAGTGTTGAAAATATTCTACCAACATTCAAAAGGTATGAGTAGCTGACTAGCTACATGAAGTAATTAAGATAACTACGGTATCTGTAGACAGCAGACACTCTCCTCTTGTCGAAATTCTATTTACATTTGAGTTTGCTTGAATATAACCACCCAGCTACTTGTTTCATTTCAGAATATAGTGTTGAAGATATTATACCAACATTCAAAAGGTATGAGTAGCTGACTAGCTACATGAAGTAATTAAGATAACTACGGTATCTTTAGACAGCAGACACTCTCCTCTTGTAGAAATTCTATATACATTTGAGTTTGCTTGAATATAACTACCCAGCTACTTGTTTCGTTTCAGAATATAGTGTTGAAAATATTCTACCATCATTCAAAAGGTATGAGTAGCTGACTAGCTACATAAAGTAATTAAGATAACTACGGTATCATTAGACAGCAGACACTCTCCTCTTGTCGAAATTCTACATACATTTGAATTTGCTTGAATATAACTACCCAGCTACTTGTTTCGTTTCCGAATATAGTGTTGAAAATATTATACCAACATTCAAAAGGTATGAGTAGCTGAATAGCTACATGAAGTAATTAAGATAACTACGGTATCTTTAGACAGCAGACACTCCCATCTTATCGAAATTCTATATACATTTGAGTTTGCTTGAATATAACTACCCAGCTACTTGTTTAGTTTCCGATTATAGTGTTGAAAATATTCTACCAACATTCAAAAGGTATGAGTAGCTGACTAGCTACATGAAGTAATTAAGCTAACTACGGTATCTTTAGACAGCAGACACTCTCCTCTTGTCGAAATTATATATACATTTGAGTTTGCTTGAATATAACTACCCAGCTACTTGTTTCGTTTCAGAATATAGTGTTGAAAATATTATACCAACATTCAAAAGGTATGAGTAGCTGACTAGCTACATAATGTAATTAAGATAACTACGGTATCTTTAGACAGCAGACACTCCCATCTTGTCGAAATTCTATATACATTTGAGTTTGCTTGAATATAACCACCCAGCTACTTGTTTCGTTTCCGAATATAGTGTTGAAAATATTATACCAACATTCAAAAGGTATGAGTAGCTGACTAGCTACATAAAGTAATTAAGATAACTACGGTATCTTTAGACAACAGACACTCCCATCTTGTCGAAATTCTATATACATTTGAGTTTGCTTGAATATAACCACCCAGCTACTTGTTTCGTTTCCGAATATAGTGTTGAAAATATTATACCAACATTCAAAAGGTATGAGTAGCTGACAAGCTACATGAAGTAATTAAGATAACTACGTTATCTGTAGACAGCAGACACTCTCCTCTTGTAGAAATTCTATATACATTTGAGTTTGCTTGAATATAACTACCCAGCTACTTGTTTAGTTTCCGAATATAGTGTTGAAAATATTATACTAACATTCAAAAGGTATGAGTAGCTGACTAACTACATGAAGTAATTAAGATAACTACGGTATCTTTAGACAGCAGACACTCTCCTCTTGTCGAAATTCTTTATACATTTGAGTTTGCTTGAATATAACTACCCAGCTACTTGTTTAGTTTCCGAATACAGTGTTGAAAATATTATTCCAACATTCAAAAGGTATGAGTAGCTGACTAGCTACATGAAGTAATTAAGATAACTACGTTATCTTTAGACAGCAGACACTCTCCTCTTGTAGAAATTCTATATACATTTGAGTTTGTTTGAATATAACTACCCAGCTACTTGTTTAGTTTCAGAATATAGTGTTGAAAATATACTAACATTCAAAAGGTATGAGTAGCTGACTAGCTACATGAAGTAATTAAGATAACTACGGTATATTTAGACAGCAGACACTCCCATCCTGTCGAAATTCTTTATACATTTGAGTTTGCTTGAATATAACTACCCAGCTACTTGTTTAGTTTCGGAATATAGTGTTGAAAATATTATACCAACATTCAAAAGGTATGAGTAGCTGACTAGCTACATGAAGTAATTAAGATAACTACGGTATCTTTAGACAGTAGACACTCCCATCTTGTCGAAATTCTATATAGATTTGGGTTTGCTTCAATATAACTACCCAGCTACTTGTTTCGTTTCGGAATATAGTGTTGAAAATATTATACCAAAATTTAAAAGGTATGAGTAGCTGACTAGCTACATGAAGTAATTAAGATAACTACGGTATCTTTAGACAGCAGACACTCTCCTCTTGTCGAAATTCTATATACATTTGAGTCTGCTTGAATATAACTACCCAGCTACTTGTTTCGTTTTAGAATATAATGTTGAAAATGTTATACCAACATTCAAAAAGTATGAGTAGCTGACTAGCTACATGAAGTAATTAAGGTAACTACGGTATCTTTAGACACTCTCCTCTTGCAGATATTCTATATATATTTGAGGTTGCTTGAATATAAGTACCCAGCTCATTGTTTCGTTCAGAATATAGTGCTGAGAAATTCATACTAACATTCAAAAGGTATGAGTAGCTGACTAGCTACATGAAGTAATTAAGGTAACTACGGTATTTTTCGATAGAAGACACTTTCCTCTTGTCGAAATTCTACATACTTTTGCGTTTGCTTCAATAAAACTACCTAGCTACTTGTTTCGTTTCAGCAGATTGTGCTCAAAATATCACATCGGCATTTTAAAGGTATGAGTAGCTGACTAGCTACATGAAATTAGCAAAGTAACTACGTTATCTTTAGACAGCAGACACTCTTCTCTTGTAGAAATTCCAAATACGTTTGGGTTGGCTTGAATATGAATAGGTCTACCCAGCTACTTGTTTCCTACTAGTAGTTGCCAGTTACTAGTAACCAACCTTTCCTACTACTAGTAGCCAGTTACTATTAGCCAAGTTTTTCTATTATAAGTAGCCAGTTACTAGTAGCTGGCTACTAGTAACCAACTTTTCCTACTACTAGTAGCCAGTTACTAGTAGCCAAGTTTTCCTACTATAAGTAGCCAGTTACTAGTAGCCAGCTACTAGTAGCCAACTTTTCCGATCTGAAACGGTTAATTCTTCCAATGCCATGACAAAAAGTGTGTGCACCGCTGCAAATAGTTTGGACCCAGAGCGATCTTGAATTGCCATTATAATAATTTGTTAATGAATATGCATGATGTCATTATTCTTAACCCTTTCCCTCATATAAACGTGTTTTCACGCATTTGCAAACAGAGTAGACCCAGATCAGACGGCTCCTAGAGGAGCCGTCTGATCAGGGTCTGCTCTGTTTGCTAATAGAATTTGATAGATCTGTTTCTTCACTTTCTAAAATGTCTACAATGTCCCCCCTTCCATATTTCTTTATAACTATTTTTTTCAGTGAATATTCAGTAGGTATTAAAATTTGGAATAAACATAGAATAGGGAAAGGGTTAACAAAATTAGTCAACAGGGAAATTGTTAATTCTTTCACTGTCATGGACAAATCTGTGTGCACCGCTGCAAACAGTTTGGGCCAAACTGAGACGCTGAGTAATTCCGTATCTCAGCGTTCCGTTTTGCAGACGACTTAACTTGGCAGCGTAAGAGTTAAAGCCGGTGTTGTTCCAAATTCTCGTCATCATTTCTTGGTAAGTACATGTAAGTCTCATTTAAACATCTTAGACAACTCCGGGGCTACCGAAAGCTTGGAAAGGTGAATCAGAAAATCAGTTTGTATCAAATTCACCTAAATGTCTGGTCTATATCAAAGCATTTTTTTGCGAATTCAAAGCGGTTTACCATAAGTAGTCTCAATTTTAAGCAAACAATGAAATCTAAATATTTGTCCTAGTAATAAAGGCTTGAAATACTTTGAATTGATTATAAATGCATTAACCTTAATGATACGAAACTCGCTCACAATATAACTTCACATTAAACCCTTCGCTTTCACGTAATGTCGTCTGCAAAGTATGTCGTCTGCTGCAGTTTTCAATTGTTATTTTTCTTCCTTTTTCTTTCAAGGTACATGATTACAGCGTCAACCAGATTGAATCCTGATGAGACGCCGAGTTACTCGGCGTCTCACCTGGATCCAAACTGTTTAAATAGAAATTATAGTTTCGCCATTGGCAGTGAAATGGTTAATACTTACAATAGCGTTATATATAATCGTTAAATAGTGTATCTATGTGTGTATGATAATCTTTTACAAACAGTAATACACAAAGAGATAATCATATATCAATTATGACTGTAATTTGCCGCCACAGTTATTGTAATAAACATCAAAGAGATTACACACATATGCCGTTTATAAATCTGTGTCGGTCTTCTTTGGTGACCATTATCTGTAATAAGTTATAAAAATCATATATGCTGATACACATAAGAACAAATGGTAGCCTTTTTGTATACAGTAAAGCTCCTCTAAAAAGAAATTACAGTAGAGAAAAAAAATAGATATTTTTATGAAGGTGGCTGCTTAATGGAGGGTTCCATGACTTTCACCTTGCATTAAGCTGCCACCTGTCTGCAAAACCGATATGTATACTAACTTTAATGTCCTGTTTAGAAGGGGTTTACTGTGCTACTTTAATCTTTTATTGGGTATTCTTTGATTGAGTATTTTCTGATTTAGCACTGTTTGGTAGAGTACAATAGTTAAGTATTCGGACTGACAAACTTGGGCAATTAGTACAGACTCCGATCAAACTGCTCCTTTAGGAGCAGTTTTATCAGGGTATATACTATTTGCTTCTGTGTCAGTCTAATTTAAGTTATCAGAATAGTTTCAAATTGATTTATTCAACTTAACAAACCTGTGCAGAGAGGGGGCTGGCCCGGTGTCCGAATACTTAAGGCAATAACGTACTGTGAATAAATACTCATGAAATTGAATTCATTTACTTCACTAATAAACTAATAATGTAATTACCTTTACCTAACGAATATTCATGCTAGAAAAAATATATCATGAATATTAATTACAGTGGAACCTCAATATCTTGAACTTTAACCCATTACCTCATAGGCTAATTTTGAATAAATTTGAATAAATCTACCAAAAAGGAGCATTAACTAGAGAAAAGGAAATCTTTAGAACTTTGTAGTTTGAAATCATTGTGATAAACAGAACATTTGCTCCTATAGGAGCAAATGCTCTATTTATCACAATGGTTTCAGAAAGTGACTTTTACAGAGTCGTTAAAATAAGGGAATGGGTTAAGAGACTAAACAAATTACTTCGAGATAACAGATGTTCGAGTCATCCGATTTCTAATCTGGACAATTTCTCAAGTTCACAGCTTAATGCTGGTCTATATTAATGCCGAAAGCTTTCATCATTACTTTCGACATTAAGCTGTCACCAGTGTTTCTGTTACAGCTTTCATTACCTTTTCCTACTCCAAATTTTGCAATTTTGGACTTTTAATAGATATATCTTTTTCGGACTTTGCACCCAAATTCACAAATTGTTACAGCTTTCATTACCTTTTCTTAATACAAGAAAATGTATGTCGTACACAAGCAAAGAGAGTTACTATTCATTTATCTATTTTTGTTTGCACTCTAGTGATTCACATTTAACTCTCGCTGCCAAAGTATTGTCAGACATTATGCCTTCAAATACATACGTAAATACTTAAAGAAGTAAGCCTTGTCAAATTTAAAGTAAAGAATGCGGGTTATTCAATCACCAGAGTCAAATATCATGACATACATGTATACATAAAAGGAATCAGTTTGATACGGTGACCTGTAGTTTTACTGCATATTATTTCTCCATGCTAGACAGTTTGGACCTTGATCCAAACACTTTGCCGTGACCGATTCGCCTAGCTGACCAAAAAACAACAAAACTTTCTTTCAGAACCATCGAAAAAAATGCCACCATAGCGGGAAACAATGCAATACCTGTTAGAAAATTATCGCTTGTGACAAATGACAAGCAAAATATTTTCTTTTCGCTGACACCATGTGACACTCGTTTTAACGCAAACATATTTACAATTGCCTGTAATGTTTTTGTTAATTGCGTCAAATTAAACAAAATCCCATCTTATAATGAGAAAACATATCATCGTGTGGCAGATGTATGATAGAAAACATTTCATTTCCAAGTGTCCTATGCGTTTAGACACGAGTAGTAAACATGTAGGTTTTGTTTAGATACCTTATAGCAAAGTTTATATATAAAAAAAAGTGTTGATCGAGAACTGTTTTGAAAGTGTCATTACTTAAACTACACCATGTTAAAGATAACAGAAGGAGTCCAATATGGCAAAATGTTTACAGATTTACAGTAAATCCTATTGGAGACGATTTTGCTGAAAGATAAGCTTGGTTTGTCAATAAAACGCGTGGCATTAGCACTTAATCTAAATGTATTTTGTCGCTTAACCCCTAACCCGCTGTACAAATAGTATCTGTCCAAATATGGATCGAGTGCTTCAGATCAGACCAAGCTTAAGAGAACGTTGGACCAAGTGTCAAACAGTTTGCATACTGATGAGATGCCGAGACGAGCTACTCGGAGACACATCTGGATCCAAGCTGTTTACAAATGCGAGCCAGGTGGCGGATAGCGGGACAATGGTTAAGTACATCGTTATTAGAAAATAAGAGTTTCAATTAGATGGAAAATAGATTACGTCTTGGTGTTGTATCGATAAACGATTGGTCAGTTAGCTGTTCAAACACGTCTAGGTTGCTTAAGAGGATTGGACAAATGATTGTTTACAGAACTCGGTACTCGTGTACAGATCAATAGTTTGACATGTTCCAGTTAAATTGTGAGTTGGCTGGGTTCTAAACATGGATCCAGATCAGACTAAAATCAACCGAACGTTTGATCTAGAATCAAATATTTGAAGAGTATATGCATTGTTTTTGTGTGTACAAAAAAGCTATAGTAAAATCTCCCCAATCTCTGCTTAACCCATTCCCTCACATTGACACTTTTGCAACGATTGTGATAAATACAGCATTCGCTCCGTAGGAACAAATGCTGTATTTATCAATGGTTTCACAACTACACAATTCTAAAATTTTCATTTTCTCTAGTAAATGCTCCTTTTTGGTAGATTTATTCAGAGAAGTCGAGTCTAAAAAGAGCCTATACTTTTAAGAGAAGGGGTCAATATACGGCGTAAGTCATACAGTTTGCTCCTAGAGGACTTTCACTGCCACCTGTCTAAAGAACTATAATAACTTATTTGAGCATTCGGATCAGCGAAGTTTTACTGTAGTCTAGCGCCTGCAGATTCAATGAAACACCGTCAACATTTAGCACGTTGCGGGCGAATACAGTTTGGATCCAGATATAAAGCCGATCGGTGTCTCATCAGAATCCAAAATGTTGGACACTCGGATTGTAAGTGAATAAATTTTTTTTACATGTTTTAATACATGTACATATGTATGATGCATGCAACGTTTAGAACGGGCTAAACTCTACTCAGAAGGCGAAATACACTATTTTAAACACCATGCATAACTTGCAAAGCAATTTGGATCTAAGTGAGATGGTATTTCTGCAGGATCGAAACAAACACTTTAATCATTTCATTGATGAATATTCATGCAAGACATGACACCATGAATATTAATTAGATGAATTGTATAATGATCATGACAGAAGCTGTAGAATAAGATATACAATATTATTTCACAAGCAAACAGAAAAGACCCTGCTAATGACACGAGTCAATGAGTTATCGGCGTTTCTATCAGGTAAAGGTCTAAAAGCATTAGTCGAATAACCTACCAGATTACTCTCTGAATGGAGGACACGCATGTAGTCATTTTCAAACAGTGTAGACCCAGATCAGATGGCTCCCAAAAGAGCCACCTGATCAGGGTATGCAGTTTGTCTTTCAATATCCTTTAGCGAGTTTAAGCCTTTCATATTGACTACACTCTAAGTTAAACACAGATTGGCCGTTTCACTTTGAAAATTCAACATTGAAATGATGAATGGGTTATCCCCAGGCTGCCAATCTTTATCATTCTTTTATACCATAATATATGATTTTATAAATGTCTAAATGAAATTGAACTGAAATCGCTCAAAGTTCGCAGAAGCTCGATCGACAAGAAATTTGATCCTGTTTATCCGAGGCCTTACCGTTTACATTAAAAGTCTTTTATGATTTTAAATCATTTGTGATCCGATTATCTCCATTAACAAACTGAAATAAATGCCATGGAATTTAAGACGATTTATTTCTAAGGTCTGTCGCAGTATTTCAGTGTTGTCACAAACCAGAGAAAAAAACCTCTGAACCCCCCCCCCCCCCACCCCACGATACATTTTAAAATTTCCCCGACACTTAACATTGCGATATTTGGTCAACATTTATGTAATATTGTTTTCGGAAGCTTAACCCCTTTCAACCCTGAATCATCAGAATGGAATAGCCCATCCGTGTTACACTATATACAGACTATTCAGTATGAAAGGCATAAACTTGCAGAGACAGGTTGCCTATTTCCAACTACAAGTCCGTATATTTAGCATTGGCTTTGGGTTTATCAAGTAGCAGATGCTTTTCATTTGCTCCTCATCTCAAGAGATGTAACTATCATTGCATCATTATTTGAACTATTTAACATCCTATCTATTGAAGAAATATACTTAATATACTTATAAATGACACTTTTTGCAATAAAGGTTACAAAGTTTTTAAATTATTAAGTATGGCTTAATTTTTATTACATTCTAAACGGTCTATTTAGCAATGGCTCAGTGGTATCATGTATAACAAGTACAAGTACAAAAGTTTATTCGGCATAAACAAACATTGTCCATTGCCATAAACAAAAGTATAAACAAAAGTATAATGAGAAATGACAGAAAATTTTCAGTAATGTACATGAGAAAAGTGTAACAAACTCAGATGAACTAAGCACACTCTTAATAGTCAATGATGGTAAAGTATAACAAGAGTACCGCGTACGGTACGTGATACGCCCACCGGCGGGATTTTTTTTCTGCAAAACACCGCATTAAACTTATCTTATTTTAAATGGCATCCAGTTCCTCCGATTCAATATGCCTTATAAGTGTGGATATTTTCTAATTTGTATGTGGCTATCCATTTGTTCGAAATAGCCACATAAACTGAAAATTAGCCACATATAACCAATGAAAACAAAAGATATTTTGTTCTCATAGTCACATAAACAGGAATTGTTAGCGCGGACAGACGAACGGCCGGACAGGGCCACGCCAATATACGACCACCTTTATTAAGTGGGCGTATAAAAATTGTATGTATTTTGCCATGAGATAATCGGGGGACAAACACAATGTAAAATGTTTTCACAATAATCTATCTTCATTTTAATATCAACTGTTAACAAATGTAGAAACATATAATATATAGGAACACATTGGATCACAGTCAATTCGCAGTACATCACAGTATCTCATTGTTGTCTCAAATTAACCCTTTCAATGCTGAATTTTCCGAGTGGAATAGCCAACGAGTGTCTTACTATTGAGTGCACTCAGTATGAAAGGCTTAAATTGCTAGAGGACAGATTAAATTTGTATGAATGACAAACAGAGCAGACACTGATCAGAAGTCTCCTCTGTGTGTCCTCTGATCTGGGTCTACACTGTTTGCAAATGACAGTGCATGCGTGTCTCGCATTCAAAGGATTAAAATCATTAGTTGTCTTTATATACAAAATATCAAAGTGTATAAAACAGCACAATACAACAGAACCTCTATAGCAACCACTTAATGTGGATGTCTTCAACTTTCATCCTGCATTAACCCTTTCCCTGATGAATGTGCATATAGGAAATAATGACGTCATAAATATTAATAAGATTATATTTTGTAATGGCTTATGAACACATGACATTTTGGCTCAGGAAGAAGCTGTAGAATCAGATCTATATTACACCATAAGCAAAACAGAGCAAACCCTGATCAGACGACTCCTATATATCTGGGTCTACCGTTTGCAGATGCGTCAAAATGCGTTTATATAAGGGGAAGGGTTAAGCTGCTACCTCCATTAAGACACAATTAAACCTGTATTTGGCGGAAGTTGTAGTGGTTTTATTGTTCGAAGTAAGTACAATGTAACCCATTACTTCATAATCCAATCTTTTCGTGTCTTTGCAAACAGAGAACCAGATCAGACAGCTCCTATGTCTGATCAGGGTATGTTCTGTTTACTTGTACATGTATGTTTCAGTTACGATTCTCTTATGGGAAGACAATTAATTGCCTTATTTCATGTTTATCACTCATATTGGGAAGAGTCTTGCACGAATATTCACAAAGTCAAGGGTTAAAAGTACTTATTTTATATTATTTTATACTTATTCGAGCAATCAAACAAAGCTGACTTTGGGGATATGCAAATACTGAAATAGTGTAGATGTATATCAGCTGCTAAATCAATGTCTACACTGTGTGTCTCATCAGCATCTCCTTATGTTACTATTTAACCTGACAGACAGGATAGACCGTGACAAGATGCCTCAGTGGCTGGTCCAGGTCTAACACTGCTTGCAAAACCCAGAGACACTTTGTTTTCGTTTAGTAGTCATTACTAGATACAAAGTTTCTAAATGGAGCACTTTAACCTTTAGTCTATTAAACATTTACTCAGCTTGCTTCTTGTGCCTGTTGTCTATTTCCTATTACAAACAGTCATTGAGCCATCCTGATGAGACACTAAGTAGCTTGATGCCTCATCTAGATCCAGACTGTTTGCAAAGGTAATAACAAATATCTGTAGCATGCTAACAGTTAAATAGACCCATGGATTTATAGAAAAGTTTCCTTCCTTATATGGTCCCTCTCACACTGGTTTGATAAGACAGCATTTAACGTATATCTTTAAATATCAGTGTTCTAATTATTATTATTTTCACATGTATAAATCCTTATCTATATTGTACCAATAGCGTACACAGCATATACATGTAAACACATTTGAAAGACTAAGCAGATCAGTCTTCAGCATGAAATCCAAATATATCGTCACTTTCAAACCAGGACATGCTTTCCTTCTCTCGAAATTTGGCAAGTTTTGTTTTAGGGCTCATCTTGAAAAACTTCCCACCTTCCTTTTTAGGAGCTTTCCGTACAGATGATGCCTTTTCTTTTTTCTGAAACAATTGAAAAACATATGTCTTTGTGAAATAGGCAAACAATATCGAGAGAATCTCTCTATGTTCTATTAAATACAAAAAATATGATCAATGGCAAATGCAATGTCTCACATAGCAGAACTAAACCACAACAAAATTATGTGAGGTATAGCCTTTGATCAAAGACAAATGCAAAGTCTCAAATAAATATAGTAAACAAATCCAACATATGAGGTATAAAATCATGTTATCAAGTATCAAATCACAAATTCAATCATATTCCCAATAATTGGACTTGCTCAATATTATTCCTCCCTTAAGAAAGAGAATATTTAAATGTTTTTACTTTATTAATCTACAAACTAGTACAAAGAATATAAAAATCACCCAGCAAGATTCCTGTACTAAGACCACTCTAACAGTACATACTTTTCACATGTACACCTTTAAATCTATGTCTAAATTAAGTCACATCAATATTTTCTTTTGTCATTCATGTTTTACTCAGGGGATCTGCTATGAGTCTACAATGAATAATTTCATGGGAACCTACATTCAAATTCAATTTGTAATTCACCTTTACCCTAATTACCACAAATATTTTTACACACAAACTTAGGTAATAGTGCAGACCCAGATCAAACTGCTCCACAAGGGGAAGTATGAACAGGGTCATCATTATTTGCTACTACTGTTAATTTAATGATGAAGCTATAGTTCTTGTAACTGTTGGCAGTTTGAAAGTTATGGTCAAGTTTAAAACTATGATATACAGTGTAAATTGTCAATACACTATCACATAGGCAATTGTATGCAAGATGATTATACAGTCCTTGTAACAATTTGAAGTTTGAAAGTTATGTTCAAGTTTAAAACTATCATGATGAACAGTGTGAATTCAATGAATTGTCCATACAGGCATACACCATCACAAAAATGCAATGGCAATAGTAATATCTTTTCTTCTTAAAACTAGAATATATCATGAGAATACAGATGTGCTCACCATATACATACACTAAAATGACAATGGGCCAGAACTTTATATCCTAATATTGGTGATGTGCATCCCTAATCATCCATGAAATAACACTCTCTTATTGTAACAGTGTACTTTTCGAAATTAACTGAAATCAACCCATTATTTCAGAAGCATTTTTTAAATGCATATTCTAAAAGCTATAGCCTTATGTAGACTTTCCTTTTTTTTCAAAATATGCAAATAGACCCAAAATACAATAGGTGTTTTTCTTCTCTTGATTATACCAAAGTTGATTGTAAGGATATACAGATGAGCCGACATGGACAACACTTTGTGTCCAAGAAAATTATAGCCTGACAGAAGTATAAATTGCAAAGAAGCTATGAACTGCCTACAAATAATACCAAATGTACAAAACAAGATTTAAATCACACCTTGGATTTTTCCTCTGGAATAAGTCTTGTTGTGTCATCAACAGTGTGTCCACTGCCATTCTCCTTGTTACTGTCTTGACCTTTCTTTGACTGTAAATGAAAATTGTCAATATCAATACTAAAGATAAAAGGTATTTACAACAAAATATTCGGACACCAATCTCTTCATTCCATCGGCTTGTAAAGCTTCATAATTCAACTGGACTCCATTTGAATAACTTTACAGAAGACTGACATAGAAGCAAGTAGTGTAGGAACCTGATCAAACCCCTTCAGGGGCAGTTTTATCGTGGTCTGCACTATTTGCCTATCTCCTTCTTTCTGTCCAAATATTTAGGTTAATTACGGTGAATAATATCACTAATCAGTTGTCCAATTAATTATGTGTATGATGATCTTACATATAAATGATATGATGACAATGAACATTTCAGGACTCTGCTTGGTCAGTTTAATAATTTGTTTTAAAGCATCTGTATTTTGGATACAGAAGATCCTATTTTAGGTTCACTGGTTCTTAAAAATGCCAAATGTAAAGCACTGATACACAGTTGTAATTGACCAACATCAGGTAACATCACCAGGACATTAGATCTACAATTTGTCGGCACCATCCAAAAATGCTGAGAACCAAGAAAGGAAGCCACCGTTACAGGTCTTTTCAGTAATTGGTACAATTCAACTGATGGTCAACCTGTTACCTCCTTCAAAAAATGAGCGCTCTACTAAGCTATTGAGGCAGTCCTTTTTGGTTAGGTTGGTCTTTATAATGGTAATAAAACCTGTGAGCTTTGATGGGGCTTGCACTAAAAATTCACAAGGACATATTTCTATGAACAATGTGGACTAGAACTATAACTAAAGGTGATGAATACCCCCACACAACAACCTCGATTGCAATTTGCGGGCAGACGGACCACCCATCTGACTGACTGGCCCACTGGACCGAGGCTGATTCTAGTATACGGTATTCCCCTTCATTCTTTGTTTGCAGGGGAATAACAATACAGCATTAACAGTATAACGTGAAGCACCCTTTTCTTATCCAGATCTACTGGTGGTCCTCTTGGAGTTCTAGACAGGGGTGCCACAGGCAAGATGTCTTCATTTGCTATGTAAGAGCTATGAGCCTTTGGAGATTTAGCCTTTGGAGATGGTTTCAACAATAACGGAGTTCCCAAGCCACTTCTGGCAGCATTCACATCCTGTACAAGAGAAATGAAACCTATCATAGGATTTTATTAATAGACTAGTACAATTCAATGCTTTCCTATACTGATATGAACCATACCACTAGAAAAAATGTCTTTAAGATCTGGCAAAAACTACAGACCAAGGACAGCTGAATGTTTCATCATATGACAAATTTGATCAGTATCAGGTTAAATAATAAATCTTAATTGACGGGTGCCAAACTGTAGATCCTAGTCAGTCTTTTTGTCATAGATGGGGCAGGTTGCCTGGTTCTTTACTCCTTGAAGAAACCTAGCAGACACGTTTTCTCATGAAGGAGCCCATATATACATTGTATCAGTGTATACATGTATGTTTATACCCTCAATACCGTAAGTATTTGAACAGTATTTTACTTATGTAAATAGTGCAGACCCAGATCATACGGCTCCTAAATGAGCTGTTTGATCAGGGTTGTCACTATTTGCTAATATGTGAGTCTAATCCAAAGTTACGAAAATATTGCCCAATTGAATTCTTCAGCTTTACAAACAGGTGGATTTTGACTATTCAGAATATTTAGGATAAATATGGCAAAAAGAAGTCGTTTTATACGTCAAAATAAATCCTCTGTCATGCTAATCTTATACTTGAAACTCTTATTGGCTAATTCTGGTTAATATTTAAATAAATAATTGATATAAACTATACCATTAGTTCTGTGCATGACTGTTTGCTATGATTTTCTAATAACTATTTCATCCATAACTCTTTAAAGATACAATCAGAGTGACAAACAATCTGGAACAATCTGATGAGTTTCTGTGTTACTCAGCATCTCACATTATCTGGATCCAAACTATTCGCACATATTCTTGGCTAGTACGCAAAAAGTGTTGATGATATACAGAGCCAAATGTCAAAGTACAAATGTACATCATCATGAAACAAATGGCCTGGATATGGCTTAAGTAGTCATTTGACAGCTTACTGTTTCCATGATTTCAAATGTAGAGGATGCACTTGAGACAGAGTCTTCATCTTCATCCCTTGTAGCAAACACTACTCTTCTCTTCTTGGAAGCAGAATTCATATTCAGATTTTTCAGTATACTTCTTTGTGGGGTCTTCAAGTCAGCTATAGGGGTTCTAGGGGTTCTTGGTGCTTGTTTAAGGATGGGGGTTCTGACATTGTCCCCTGATGGTCCTGTAGGGTTGACCTGCATGAAAAATCAATAAATTAAACCTCTTTGTAACAACTACTCACTAAGAGATTATAAGTTCAAGTCTTTAAGGCAAGTGGTGGCTTAATATAGGACACCACTTATGTAAAAAAAATGGGGGGAAATGCAACAAGAGAAGTTCTACTTAGTAACACTTTACCTACATGTACTTAAAGCTTGTCTAGGACACATACTTTATTTTTATGACAGACTGTTGTGTATGACACACATATCTCCATCAGTTACAGAAGCAATAAAAAAATCTATTTGTTTTTTCAATACAAACAACTCTTTCCTTATCACACGCTTTAGCACTAAGTTAGTTTCAAGTCAAACAGATTCTGATTCAAGTGAAGTCATTTTGTTATGCAATATTAGTGAAAATATGAGCAGAGCACATTCAAATGTATTATGCTTTAAACTTCACAATATATAAGATTATGGAGTTCTAGACGACTCTTTTCATCATTTTGTGTTTCTCGTAATGTGTTGATAAACTGAAGGACATTTGATTAAAAAAAGAAACTTTACGACTCACAGCTGATCTTTATGACTACATGTACTCTTAACAGATCTTTATGACTACAGTTACTCTTAACAGATCTTTATGACTACAGGTACTCTTAACAGATCTTTATGACTACAGGTACTCTTAACAGATCTTTATGACTACAGTTACTCTTAACATATCTTTATGACTACAGGTACTCTTAAATGACCTCTATGACTACATGTACTCTTAACAGATCTTTATGACTACAGGTACTCTTAAATGACCTCTATGACTACATGTACTCTTAACAGATCTTTATGACTGCAGGTACTCTTAATTGATCTATATGACTACAGGTACTCTGAACAGATCTTTATGACTACAGGTACTCTTAAATGACCTCTATGACTACATGTACTCTTAAATGACCTCTATGACTACAGGTACTCTTAAATGACCTCTATGACTACATGTACTCTTAACAGATCTTTATGACTGCAGGTGCTCTTAAATGATCTCTATGACTACAGGTACTCTTAACTGATCTTTATGACTACATGTACTGTACGGATTGTACGCTTAACCTTTTACTTCTTGAATATTAAAATGACAGACTCCACTCATTAAGAACATTATAAAAAGCAAGGGAACATATAGCTATGACAAATACTCCAAACAGCATAGAATCAGATCCAAGTTATTCTATAGGCAAACTGATCTGGGTGTACTTAAGAAATAATAAATTCATACCAGTGTTTTATCGTGCAATCGAACACTGGTAGGAGTTGAGATGCGTAGTAATTAAATTACGAGGCCGATAGGCCGAGTGATTTAATTATAAGCATCTCAACGACCACCCGTGTTCGATTGCACGATAAAACACTGGTATAAATTTATTATTTCGATTCTAACACTTCAATTTAACTATAATTTGCACCGCCACAACGGCACTACGTTTCTTGTCGTACGAATTTTCGAAGCCATATTACGTCACGTTACGCCGTTACAGCGCGTGCAGTGTTTTATTGAGAATTCTAACACACCTCGCGCACACATCTACATAAACAAAGAAGGGACGTATCTATGTTTGAATTCTCAATAAAACACCGCACGCGCTGTAACGTTGTAACGTGACGTAATATGGCTTCGAAAATTCGTACGACAAGAAACGTAGTGCCGTTGTGGCGGTGCAAATTATAGTTAAATTGAAGTGTTAGAATCGAAATAATAAATTTATACCAGTGTTTTATCGTGCAATCGAACACGGGTGGTCGTTGAGATGCTTATAATTAAATCACTCGGCCTATCGGCCTCGTAATTTAATTACTACGCATCTCAACTCCTACCAGTGTTCGATTGCACGATAAAACACTGGTATGAATTTATTATTTCTTAATTCAAACATAGATACGTCCCTTCTTTGTTTATGTAGATGTGTGCGCGAGGTGTGTTAGAATCTGTAATCAAATGTGTCAAAAGGCTTCTCTATGGATTTGAGGGTTAACTGAGTTTACTTTGCAATCATTACCAGCCAACTAGTCATTTCAGTGAAAGTTTACATACTGGACAAAAAGATAAATCAGCATATATCCCTGAACAAATGAATGGATCTAATTTAAAGGCATTTCAAAGCTCCTTATATAAGTGACCCCCCCCCCCCCCCCCCCAATATACACAGTATCCAGCTGTGCTCCTGCAGTGTCCAGTCAGGGTCCATAGCCATAAAAGATAAAGTTATGCAATTATACATTGATCCTCTGTGATGGTAGCCCGCCTAATCAGTTTGTGTATCAGATGATTGACAGTCAGCTCCCAAAATACACAGCATGGGGTTAATGGGTCAACATTCCTTTCGAAATGCCTTTAAGCATGTGATTCATAAAGATCAGCAAACAAACCACTTCTGAAAAAATAGTGTTTGAAGGAACATGTGTGTCACCTTCCAGGAAAAGTGGGGTAAACAGGTGACCAACAAAATACACTTTGATGAATGACTATTAACAGGTGTAATTTTTCACATCAAATTGTGTATTCAAGTGGCTTCCTTTTGGTTTATATATTCATGAGTCTGAAATCTAACATTTTTATTTATTAAATATAATGTTTTCAATTATATTATGCAATTTGTAAGGTTGAAGTGATGAATTCTTTACCGTGTCTTACAGGCTATGCCCATCATGCCATTCTTGAAAACACTCCAGAAATTAATAAGGGTTATGGTATCAGTATCAGCTTGATGACAAATTTATTTCATATTTTTCTCAGATAATAATGTACCAAATTTGATCAAAGTATTTGTAACAAAATATTGAAACTGCAGCATATTATTTAAAGTTATCTAAATGACTATTGTTTCAAAACCACCTCTCTAAACATTGTTTTGAAAGTCTGCTGTGTGACCTTTGCAACCAGTTTTGATGAAGATGAAATGTAAAGGTAACTCAGCATCTCATAAAGATCCAAAATCGGTTGACATGGTTTTACTTTTTAATTTCTTATTACGAAATTGGAGAAAATAGACATGTTTTTTCCACAGTTCATAGATCCCCCCGAACTAACCAATTGATGACTATGGAGCAATGGTAAATGGTATGACCTATGACAATGGTTACACAATTCTAGTATTATAACGTGCAGACTCTAACCATAACCCAAGTGCAAATGTACATATACTCCAATCATCTTATATAGTCTAGAGCATCCTGCTTCCTAACTATTTACTACACAGATCTATATGCCTTTTAACAACTGTGCAAACAGAGAAGACCTAGATCAGACTGCTCCTGTAGGAGCTTCTGCTCTGCTTGCTTATGGAATAAAACAGATTTGATTCTACAATTACGTGTCACCTATATGTACTCAACCGATCAGAGTCCACCATTTAATGCACATCTGCACCCCCATAAATATTCATGAAGAAAAGAGTTAACAGGTTAAAATGTGTAAGGCTATAAACCTGTGGGGTCCAGAATGGAGTTCTTGGTGTTGTTGGTCTGTTCTGGTAGGTTTTGTCAGGGAAAGGGCTGGTCTGTACTACTGTAGTGGCAGTCTTAGTAGTATTCTTTATGAACATATTCTCAAGCTGTTGTTGGAGATCCTTCAACTCTTCATTCTTGGTTTAAATGAAAAGAGACAAGAGAGAGAAAATGTTAAAAGCACATTACAGTTATTTGTGACTTGCTATTTTGGAAGCAATATAAAGTTACGTGACATTCTAAATGTGAAATGAATTTGGATGAGAAAATATGGTCCAGCCTGTAGCCAGTTTCCATGAGTAAATCCTTTAAAGAGGGACAAACTTCCAGTTAAAAGAAGTTTGATTTGAACGGAGTCTGCATCAGTACATCTAGGTAAATGATATTTTGTTATGTGACTGACCTGTGGAACTCGAACTGTCCAAGTATGATGACAATCACATGCCAATTGCAATACACTTCTGTTTTATTTTTATATCCTCAATAAATGAATGGAAATTATTTTACTTAAAATGTTATTTTTCACCTTTTCCGAATTTTCTTTCCTTAGTTCCATCACTTCATTTTCCTTCAGCCCATAGGTTCTCTGTAGGTTCTCCTGCAACATTAAGAAATCAAATCAAACAAACTTTTAAAACACCTCATCCTGTTGTTGTATGTACATTTTCTTAATCCATTACTTCATACCTATTTTTATACCCAACCTCTGAATAAATCTACGGAAAATGGGCATTTACTAGAAAGAAAAGAAATCTGTAGTTTTGAAACCATTGTGATAAAAAGAGCATTTGCTCCTATTGAGAATACTTATCACAATGGTTTCAACAAGTAACTTTTTACAGAGGCGTCAAAAGGTGTCAGCATGAGAGAATTGGTTAACTGATTTTCAAAACAAAATTCTTGTCTTAAATTTTTGTAGACAAAACAAATAGAAGTGGAATGAGCAAAATTGCTTAAAACTGGAATGATGCCAAAAAATATACCATTTGCAATTCCACACTTCCAGGTTATGATTAACAAATGCCTTAAATCATTTAACAATTGGGCAAAGCTTGGGAAACAAATACAGCAGAAACAAAACTTCCATTGAAATTGATATAAAATAAGTAGAATTATGGAGCAAAAAACGAAATTGCATTAACCCGTTGAATATATATTAAGAAATGAATGTTGAATACTAATAAGCAGAATTTTAAAATGGCATAGGTAACAAAAGAATTGTTTACCACAACAGAAATTGTAGAATCAGATCTGGCTTTACCCTGTTTGCAAAGGTCTAAAACAGTATGTTTATGAGGTAAAGGGTTACACTTGGTAAAGGCATAAACTGGGTATCCATTATAAAGTGAATTTACCTTGAAGGCATAAACATGACTTATCATATGTGGATGACACTACTTCAAGTTAGGAACAATAAATAACAATTGTTTGAAATTATTTGAAACTCTCTAAAAACTTAGAAAAGTTATTGTGCAGAATTGATAAAACTGATATCTACCTATTCCTTGGCCTTAGCAATATCAACATGTGTGTTTGACCCTTTCAGGAAATAGTTAATATTAGCAAGAAATGATCTTAAAATAGGACAAAGCCATGGAAACCAATTTGCCTTATCATTGATATCAACCATGAAGTTATGGTAAATGTAAGTACAAAGCTTCACAGAAAAACTCCCAACCATTTTTCAGATATGGCACCGGATGGACAAAGAAGTTTTTGGGAACAAAGGACAATAACTCCGGATGTTCCAAGGTAAATGTGAAAGATACTTGCAGGTCAGCACTTCCTTATGGTACTTAACATCTGCACTTATAAAGTTTCATAGAAAACCTCCAAACTGTTTCTGAGATATGAGTTTTTGGCAAACAAAAGGCCACAACTGTAGTGTGATAAATGTGACTGTGAGTGATACTTGCAGTTCCGAATTTCATTATAGTACTAAACATTTAGACAAAGTTTTAAAAAAACCCACCCTAAATCGTTTCTGAGATAGGACTCCGGATAGACAAAACGGTAAGGATTTTGACAAACAAAGTCCATAGCTCTGGTGCTCCAAAATCAATGTAAATGATACTGACAGGCCCCCATTTCTTTGGAAAACTCCAAACCATTTCCGAGATGTGACTCCAGATGGACAAAAAGGTTAAGTTTTCGGCAAACAAAGAGTCATTACTGTGGTGTTCTAATGTTAATGTAAATGATACTTGCAGGCCAGCATTTTTTTCCTACTTCTCATCACATTCAAAGTTTCATAGAAATACATGTACTCTAAACCGTTTCTGAGATATGACTCTTGATAGACTAAAATATCAAGTTTTGGCAAACAAAGGACAAAGAGCCATAACTGTGATGTTCCAAAGCTGTTGTTAGTGATACTTGTAGGGCCTCATTTCCTAATGGTACAAAACATTTTACACAAAGTTTCAATTGAAAACACCACACTGTTTCTGAAATAGGACTCCAGACAGACAAAAAGGTTACATTTTTGGCAAACAAATGCCCATAGCTCTGGTATTTCAAGGTCAGTGTAAGTGATATTTGCAGGCTAGCAATTTTTTTATTGGTTTGAAGTTTCGTAGAAAATTTCCAAACTGTTTCTGAGATATAACTCCGATATAGACAAACACACTGATGCACACTGCCAAAACAATATCTCTCTGTCTTCATTGGGGGATAACAGCACCAAGGCTAAGGCAATAACTGACTGTTTTCTTTGCAAATCAGACTTGCTGAAAAACATCCTACCAGTTGTTAATAAAGTTACCATTTCATGTCCAGACTGTGATACTGTGTTTCTCAACTTTTCGTTCTCTTTCTTCAATATTTGGAATTGTTCTTCAACCTATAAAGATAACAATGTTTACAAAATTTAATGTATTATGTAGCATGGAATGTTTACATTCCAACAGTGATGTGTTGTACCTTACAAGAATGTATAATCTTTGAATGTCAATGTCACCAACCATTCAACGGTTCTTACCACTTGTTAGCAGAATCATACTAAGAGAAACTGGGATCATCATAAGCTGGAAACATACCAATATCCCTTCTTATGCTGGATAAAAAATGTCTGCTCAATCTCAGAACTTATTACACTTTCAATATGATCAAGAATATACTGACCGAGTGGCAAACAGCTTGGATTCTGATGAGACGTCAAGTTACTTGGAATCTCATCTAGATCCAAGCTGTTTGCAGTTTGTCAGTTTGAAGGCACTAGAAGGGTTAAGTTACAAAATCAGGATGTCATTTTGGCAAATTTGATATAAATTAACAAGTCATATTTCACATTTTTAAACTGAGCTTTAAATATGCCTTTCTACGCCTCTGAAACCATTGTGATAAATAGAGCATTTGCTCTATATGGGTAAATGCTTTATTTATCACAATGGTTTCACAACTACACAATTCTAACATTTTTCTTTTCTTTAAGTAAATGCTCATTTTCGGTAGATTTATTCAAAGAGGTTGAGTCTAAAAATAGCCTATGAGGGAATGGGTTAAGAGACAATACTGATAAATACACATGACAACACATTTGATGGAGAAATAAGGAATTTTCATCTTAAGTACAACTCTAGGTCTACATTCAAATTAAGAAAATTCCTTAGTTGCTTGAATATTCCATAATATCATAAGTACAAGTAAAATTATTCACGGGGAATGACATGTATGTAATAAATAAATTATTATTCTGTCAGCTATTCAATGTAAATGTATGCAGTATCTAGCTGTGACTACCTAGGTAAATAGTTTGGATCCTGATAAGACAACAAGTAACTTGTCTCATCAGCATCAAACTGTTTGGTACTGTGACTGTTTCTCAGTGAACCAGTGCAAAACTAGTTTCAAAACTTTAAATCATGTTACCTCTTTCATAACTGTTTCTTTAACTTTTGTCATTTCTGATTTCAATGCACTAATTTCTTGGTCCTTTTTCACAACCAGCAGATCGTTTTCACTTTTGTAATTCTGCATGATGTTGCTCATCTCTCTCCTCATCTGTTCACATTGGCGATTCATGTCATCTTTCTCTGCCTTACATCTATCTGACAATTCTTTCATTTCATTACTCTACAACAGAAATAATAGATGTACCTCTCATACTTTGAATTAGTTTTCATTGAGTTCAAGTGCTATCAAAATAGTACTCTAAAATTCATTTCAAGATTTTTCTCTTCCTCTACAAACAAAAAGGTTAACCCTTCACCTGTTCAATATTAATGTAAGAAATAATGACATCATGGATATTTTACAGCTGAATTTTTATAATGGTGTATGAACACAGGATTTGAGGCAATGGCAGAAACTGTTTAAACTGTCAAACACATGTATAATTCCATAAGTAAACAGTGCAGACCCTGAATAAACAGCCCAATACAGAAGCAATCTGATCTGGGTCTACTCTGATTGTGAAGGTGTCTCTATCAGATAAAAGGTTATATTATAGGATCCTGAATAATCTAGATTTTTGAAAGTTAATGAATAATTGATAAACCCAAAATTTATAGTTGACTAGGCATTGAAATTGCTGCACACAAAACACTGTGTTGGTGTTATGCAGAAAAAGTTTCTATTTATCTGAAAATATCTACTGGATGACAGTAAGCCTCTGGTTGCCAAAGCAGATCATATCGTCTATTTATACACAAAAAGTATGAAATGATCAAACACAATTTAATGCCATTGAAATGTAATAGGACTGCATTCATCTCTTGGATCAGTCTTAAAGTTGAGGAGTACAACACGAAGTACTTAATTAGACCATAAAATGTCTTGAATTCTAAATGGATAGCTAAACATGAATTTCAAAATTAAAACCTCTGTTTAGTTGATTTTTTGGAATGCAGATGATGTGGAAACAATATACCTCCAGAAAACATGCATGCAGCATGAGCGAAACATGTCAAAGTATTTTAAAGTATATTTTGCCAATAAGATTAGGCCAAAGCATACTTAACTAAGTTCCACACAAAATTACCTTCTTTTGGGCAAGCTCAAAGTCCTTCATAGATTTCTGCACACGTTCCTCAGTATTTTTCAGCTGCTTTGTTACTTTTTCTTTTTCTGAGATTTCTGACTCCAGATCAGACTGAAGTTTGTCCATCTTCTGTTCTTGTCCATCAATTGATTTCATCATGGAGGTGATCTTTGTCTTCTGGCTTTTTATCTGCAACAGTTTATGATAATAAATATATTATACAAAAGAAATGGTTTTCAGATCAATTGCATAAAATGTATGGATAGCTGTCGCTAGAAAGTGGTATAAACCAATGAATGGAAATAACGTTTTTTTTAAATTCAAGAGCCATAATAAAGTAGCGAGGACAGTATGACGGAATGTGTAATTTTGCTGTAACACATTCCCCAAAGATGGAGATCTAGAAGTTACAAAGCAACGATGAAACTACATGTACTTTTTATGTATACAGACTATCACAAATCTATATTGAATGTGCATATTCTTAACAAATCTGATTCAGAGAATATTTCTATAAAGTGCCCTGTAACTAAAGGCTGTTCTGAATTCTTGTTCACATATTTTTTCTAAATTTTAATTTGATATGTAAAGATTCAAGATTATGCAGAAGTTACCTCCTTCTCAAGATCTTTGACTTGTTTATTCTTTGCTGTAATGTCTGACTTTAGGGTTTTATTCTTTGATTCCAGGTCAGTAGTTGCTTTGTCCTTTGACTGGAGTTGACCCTGCATGCTTTCATCCTACATACACATGAACCAGTGTCAATACATAGGTACCTTCAGGCTTTATAGTAAACAGTGTAGACTCAGTAAACAGGAACCGCACTAGATGGAGTTGAGTGTCAAACAGGGTAGATTCTAATCAGGCACTATGTTTTGTATACTACCTGGTATTAGTCCATATTGTTTACAAGCATTAAGAACTTGTTTGCAAGCTTTGTGAAATATCTGTGATGAAACTATTTGTGATGATGCTGCTAATATTTCGAAATGGCAAAAGTATGTTTTCTAAAAGGTTTTGGTTCTCAAGAGACAAATAAGGTTTTGGTTCAAGAGACAAATAAAACGGTATGATTCACTACTATTACCTAGGCATTATACTGTAATCAATAACTATTTAACCTAATGCATATTTATTTATTAGACACATTCCGAGCAGAAATGACTGTCAAAACAGTTCACCAGAAGAGTAGCATTTATTGAAATAGTTTACAAACTCAAAGATAATAATTTGTAAAACACATTACATTGAAGACATGAGAGAATTTCTTGTGATTAATCATCAAGTTAAGGTCAAATTAAAACATAAAGTTATTTACAAATTTCTGTCTCTCTTCAAGCAGGCTTTCATTGGTCTCTCTCTGTAGTGCTAGGTCAGACTGCAATTCTGAAACTTCCTCTCTGTAAAAATTGTGGCTATATCATACTAATGTGAATACTAGCAGAGCCACAAAAGATGGTCTTAAAACCATGATCTTAAATCCACTGTAGCATCACAATGATATTTACACATTTCCATACAAATATGTATATTGAATAAATTTTATTTTCATTTTGAGGACAGTTCATGCAATAATTCTTTTGCTGATGCGACATTTGGAAAACAATTGATGAAACAAATAGTGTACTACTTGCCTATATCCCTATTAAGGGACATTTAACTTTACACAAAAGAAAGTTTAACCAAACAAATATCCAAATTACATAATTATTAATGTAAGATGGCTCAACATGATCATCTCACCATAAATTGCAACCTGAAATTCCAGCAAAGAAGGAATGCAACATTTCTATTGCCAACAACCTTATAAATTGAAATTAATATCAGTAATTAGCACGAATATGAAATTCTATTTATCATATAAACATTTTAAAAGCCTATTTAATTAACCGAAGACGTTGTTTTGTAGTCACTCAGTCATTTATATTTTACGCCGAAACGTAACCTTTGTGGTTGTCATAACAAATTACGTCATTTGGTGTCATGCTTTTATGCTGCAGTTTGTTGCTATTAGATATGGAAGTCGTATTGCACAATGTAAAGTAGTACTTCAAAAAATCCGTTAATTTACTTGGTTTTAGGGCGTATTTCAGCGAGAAAAATGATCAAGCATGGGTTTTGTTTAAAGCCGGGTTTTTTTAAACCCTCGGTTGGTCTGAACAGACCAACCTCGGGTATAGAAACCCCCGTCTTTAACAAAACCCAAGCTTGATTCTATTAATTTGAGGATCAAAACATTCAAATAAAACTTAACAAAGCGTATAGTCTGATTATCTCTTTACTTCATAGAAAAGCCTTATATCATGCCTTTGCAAAGCAGATCCAGATCAGATGGTTCCTGTAGGAGTCATCTGATCAGCTTCTTCTTTTTGTAATGCTTATGAAATTATACAGATCTGACACTTATATAATAAAGATTTGATCTGACAGGTTTTACCTGGACAGTATCTAGTGTTCATATGCCATGATAAAAATGAAGAAACAAATTGGTATTTCATCCTAATGCAAATCCTGGATTGTACAAGTGTAACTGATGAAGAAAATCAAACTCTTTAATGCTACAATATATGATATTCAATACAAAATATACCTTAATTTTTTTTCTTCTGTCTCACTTTTTTCCAGTTGTTTACCCAAGCCCTTGTTCTGTTTTGATAATGTCTGCAAAAAAGTCATCACAGATACTTTTGTTCTATAAATTGAGAAATAATTAATTATCTTAAAATCACAAATCATTATATTAATTTATATATCTAGCTAACAATCAATTTAGATAGATAGATTAGATACAGGTGTTGAAACTTTTACTCTTTCCCTGTTCAATAGTCATGTAAGAAATAATGACATCATGAATGTTTATTAGCTGCAGTTTTATAATATACAACTTTCAAGGGATTTTTTTGCTAAAAAACAGTAGAATCAGGTCTATATCATGTCATAAGCAAACAGAGCAGATCCTGATCAGACGGCTCCTATAGGAGCCATCTGATCAGGGTCTACTCTGTTTGCAAATGTGTGAAAAGGAGTTTACATGAGGGAAAGGGTTAAGAATGTAAAATATTGATGGCACATTTATTTTTTGTGTTCAAATTATTTTTTTGCAAAACTATCTATCGCAAGAAATTATCAGTTACATGTTTAAGGTATATAATAAAGTTAAACTGATACTTACATCCATCTCCTTCTGTAAAGCCTTCAGCTCTTTTGTCTTTGTTTTGATCTGTTCTTGAGCTGCATTAAACTTTTCTTCTGTCTCGTCTAATCTGGTTTTGGTTTGCTCATGTTTTTCTCTGTAATGAAGATAAATACTAGACGTTTTACAGACAGCATGTCAAGTCCTTGTGCAGACAAATCTTCTGTAAAAAGATCTGAGATGGGAGATAATTCAAAAGCATGTGATGCTAGATTTTTGGTTCTTGTAAGTTACAGCACTAACAAAATTCACATGTGTATAAAAATGTAAGAAAAGGTATAAAGTCATTCAAGAGTTACGGCTCTAGTACCTGGCACACTGCCTACTAGTGATTAATATGTGTGTGAAATAAAATTGACATCCGTCCACTTTGTAAAATTGTACATACTGTTCCAGCTGAAGACATTTTTGTATTGTTTGCAACTCCTGTTCCTGGTTCTGAATGATTTGGGATTTCTCACACAGCTCCTTCTGCAACTCAGTTAAGTTGGACTGTACAAAAGAAAAAACACATGGACATCTTTAATATCTTTATTCTCTAAAAAATTAGACTCACATTTTTCATGGCAAGAATTTAAAGGTAATAGGCCAAATATGCAAATTTTCTTGTTAAACATGACAATGTGCTAGAACATTACATGCCTTATTTCACCAACATACATGTAACCTGTTTCTGTACAGCAGTAGGTACACTACTTTTTAGATAATCTGTGATACAAAGTCAAAGAAACAAGAATGGAAAACCTCACATTGGTAATCTGAGAGGGTAGTATATTCCTTATATATAAACATCAGAGCTCTAGGTATTTTTGCATGGTAATGTGTACGTACACACATATTTTGTTTTCAATTTTGAAAGTCAATATGAAATGCTGAAAAAGGGAACAATGATTCCTGTTTTTCTGCCCATTTCTTTTATCGCTGATTACCTTATCAGACAATGAGTCATTTCACAATTCAGGCCGCACTCACTTTTCCTCCTATTGTTTGCAAAATATCTGAATTCTACAGGGAAGTACGCCAGTGCAAGAGCCTATCGGTGATCTATCAAGTCAACTTGGATGGTGACAAGAAGGGTGAAACTCACAGTCTGACAATTAAAATATGTACGCAGGTTCCCATATGGGTTTCAGTATGTACGATTTGCATTTCAAATGCGTTTTTGAATGAATAATATGCACATACGCACCTTATCTGGAGCACTTTAAACATGATACAATGTGAAAACCAAAGTGGTCGTGGAAGGAATACCCAAGATTTCTTTTGTGTTATACTACAACCCCTATCATTGAAGCATACTATATAAGCCTGGACAATAAGTATATATACAGTCTAAAGTTATTCTGTATGTTGGTATAAAAAAGAAAGTAGCATGAAACTACCTTACCTTTTTCGTGGTCATCTCACTTTCAAATATTCTCATTCTTTCTCCAAGCTCAAGCTTCTCTGACTCCATAGTTGACATCTGGGCTCGTATTTCATTCAACTGAAGCTAATGTTAATATACAAATGAAACACAACACACTTCTCAAGAAATATACTTTTGAAAAGGTGGATTTACTTCTCAGTACATATGTATATAATAAGCATTAATTAAGATAATGAATATACAAACAAGAGGATCATGTTCACCCTCTAATGCTCATCTGAGACAATAGACCATGTAATCCATTCTGTACAAAATAGCATTTGTTAAGTTGCAATATAGACCCGGGTGGCAATGCTTTTGACAAATAACAATGATTGGTAGTTTGGTAGTGATACTTGCAGAATATTCCTGCAAAAGCAAAATATTGAAAATCTGCCAGAACTATGACTTCACCTTTTCTTACGTTTTTTATACACATGTGATTAACTTATGTTAATACAATGTATTACATGTATATTGTAATTTCAGTTTTTTTTATTCTGGTTTTGTTTTTTAATATCATCAAGGTTTTAGCAATCCTGGTAAAGGGTCCATTAAGCATCACTTTTGTAAAATTATCTGAAATTCTGATCAATATCTCTTCCATTATTTACTAATTTTGCATTTGCAAAGACAGACACAGATAATATTTCAACAGCACAGTTTGTAATTCAATAACTTAACCAAAGCTCTATAACTGTAAAACAATAACACCTCATCATGGTTCTAGATATTTAAAGTAAAGGGTAAGCTTAGCATTATTACTATCAAAGAATTTGATCTTTTAGTTACCAATGGTTTCAGAAGAATGTTTAATGTTTTCTATACACATATGTAATGAAGGAAACTGTCCCATCCCTGGTGGCAATGTTTTTCAATGAATTCAAATGGCTTGAACTCATTGGTACAAGGTCATCATTGGATCATTTCAATATTTTTTTTATTGAAACTGTGAAATTTCAGACATGCTCGATTTCAGACAAGATCGTTAAGGTATTTACTTTTGGCTGCCATGGTAACCAGAGTACTACATGGAATGCAGTTTTTTTTACCAACTTTGGTAGAAGACTTTCAAAGAAAATCCATGCAATGTCTTATCACTTTCCATCCTGTGGTTTCAAAAGAGATGTTATTTGAATGAATAACTGACTGCAAGATGGTGAACAATCTCAACAGCTCATCCCGAGAAATAGCCTAAATGAGATATGACATTAGTATGCATGTAAACTTCTTTCTAAACTATTAGCATACTTATATGTATATGAGCTCTGATTTCAAACTCCTTATATCATGTTCTGAAAATACAAATAATTATATATATAACATCATTACCATGAGGGCTGATCCCTCTTCTTGGCTAACTGATAATTGTGTTTGGAGGTCATTAATTGTTGACATCATCTGGGAGATGGTCTGACTGTTTTGTTCATTCTGGCATAACAGCTCACTCTACAATAACATTGAAAGCACATTTCAATTAAATTAATTCACAGAACTCTGGACTGTCAAATTTAATTTACAAGTTACCTGATGGAAGGTGTATCTGAAACAAGAGCCAATGCTCGTCTGATTTGGTACTTGTCCAGCTAAATTAAAAACTTTTGAAAACGATAAAGGGCCATAACTCCTCTTATACTTTTCTAGTAATGGGCTACATTAAAGTTTTTGCACGCCAACGACAACCACGACGACCAAGTGATCACAATAGATCGACTTTTCTTCGAAACAGACAAGCTAAAACTTACAATAAATGCAGCAGTATTGTGAAATTTAAAGGAAAAACAAATGGCTGCCCATATGGTTTACAAGAAATTGACAATGACCATGATCACATTTTAATTGCAATACATGGGCACTGAATCAAAGATTATCAATGCTTGACATATGTAATAACATTGTTGTATAAGAATATAAAAAAATACACACATACAGGTACTTTATAAGTTATACATATAACAAAATTGTGTGACAGTACTTAAATTTCACAAACTGAATAATATGGTCTATATAAACTTGTAATATTTAATACAACATGCAACTTATTATATAATTGTCATTCTTAAAACCTTGGTAATATAATATCATTGAACAGCAATGCAATGACTAAAAGAAGGCTTTAAAATTTGCCATATGTAAACACCCAAGCAAATTAACCAATTTATTAATGACTTTTTAGCTATATTATGGACTGTGACAAGGGCTGTAACTCTAGAGTTGCTGACTGCATCGTTGTAACAACAAGACCCCAGGTGTGTACTTATACATGAATTTTATCAAACATCCTTAGATATCATAGAACCACTCTGGGTTAAAAAAAATTGGAGTATGGACACTACAAAAAAGTGCAACTGACAACTGGATAGAAAAGAGTAAAATTAAACCTACCATTCATTAAATTAAGAATGGGGCATACAAATAATTGGAGGAAACAAGAGTGTTCGAAGGAACACGTGTGTTACCTGCTCGTAACTGACACAAAAAGTGTTAAAATGCTGGAGTGCGAAAATCAGAAAAAGGGGAATAACTCAAAAAGTATTTCATGCAGAGTGATGGACCTAAGTTACATCAATGGTCCTCAATGAGAGGAAGACACATGTGAAATTTGAAAGCTCTATAATGATTAGTTTAGAAATGACAGCCAAAAAAAGAAAGTGTGACAGACAGACAGATGGACAGACAGACAGACAGACAGACAGACAGACGACGGATAAGTAATCTCTAAGTGACACACTGCCTCTCGGCAGGTGACACAAAAATCATTCTACGAGGTGTGGTATACATTTCTAATAAACACATATCTGTCAAAATACTGGAGTCTCTTTTAAAATTTCACAAATTTTTGTTGCATGTACAATGTACATGTTTATGAATTTGAATGTTGAAAACCGTTTTACATTCTAAGTATATGTTTTGGCAGAAAGATCATCAGTGCAGAATTTTAAAGATATACATATTCATAGGACCTAGGATATACAAGAAAATAAATTTTACTTAGATTATAATTATCAACATTCCCTATATTAAATACTGACATTTCGTGCCTCAAGTTCTTGCAGTCTGCTTTCAAGAGTAGCTTTTTCCATGATCAGCATGTCTGTAAACAGAAAGAAATTCACATTTAGGAATCTCTTTTATGCAGAATGAAAAACTATGCACATACCAAACTGATTTAATAGAATGGACTAGTTGCCTGCATTCAGCATGTCGAGCCCTAGCACAATGTTTATTTCAATTTTTTTTAATAAATATAACAGAGAAAGAGACAATTTTAAACAAGAGCATCGCAAGCGGATGCAAACGTTTATCTGTCGTCATTGTCAAGATGAACATGCATACCAACAAGAGCACCATAAGCAGGTACAACGCTCGTCTGTCAGCATTGTCAAGATGATCATGCATACCAAGGTTGTAAATGAAAAATTGAAGAAGTTATGGTCAATGTTAAGATTTCGCAATGTTAAGATTTCGGACGATTGTGACAACGCCGCCGCCGCCGGGGTTACAACAATAGCTCGTGATTTCTTCGAAACAAACGAGCTAAAAATGAAGGTTGTAAATGGAAAATTGATGAAGTTATGGTTAAAAGTACAAAAATGAGTCATGCAGGAAACACCACATACAGAACAAACAGTCGCCCGAACACCAACACAAGGAAACAGCAAATGTACATAACTATAAAAACAACAAGAGACGCACAAAGACAAAACAAACATGCAATAGGGGGAAGATGGAAGTACCGCCTTGGAACGGTCAGTGACAAAAGTCACTGGGGGGTTAAACCGGTTTATGGGCGCCCAACCTCACACTTATTCCATCCCCACCCTAAAAGACAAACAGTGTAAATAAACGTATCCCCTCTCCGACTAATCTACAACAACCGCGACGGCAAATACAGTGGTAAAGTGCATGTATAACGAAAACATTTAAGTGAACAAACTGTATCCACCTATCGCTAGTGTACTCAATGATTGAGCTGCAAACAGAGTAACTGTAGAAAAGTAATAAAGGGTACGACAAAAACGAAATAGTACAGATATCCGACGTTCTCCTTCCATTTCTGGATTTAAGAGGTCGCCTTCTTATGGTTAATGTTAAGATTTCGGAAATGTATATGCATGACCGAGACATTTACTAAGTCTGTCTATGGATGACGACAACGACGCGGACGCCGGAGTTACGACAATAGCTTGTGACGAGCTAAAAATGGGTGAATATGGAGTAATAGCTTTTGTATGTGTCACATTATCTACTCATGACAAAGATATGATTCAAATCATATTGAAAAAATACGTCCATGCAAAATAAAGTTATCGTCCAGAATATTAACAAAGTGCATGAACAGGAGATAAACAAGAGCACCGCAAGCGGGTGTGAATGCTCGTCTGTCCGCATTGTCAAGATGAACATGCATACCAAAAATGAAGATTGTAAATGAAAAATTGAATAGGTTATGGTCAATGTTAAGATTTTCGGACGACGACGACGCGGACGCCGGGGTTACAACAATAGCTCGTGATTTTTTTTCGAAATAGACAAGCTAAAAATGGAGATGCTAGATATGGTTCTTATACATGACACAATGTATATGCATGACCGAGACATTTACTGAGTTTGTCTATGGAAAACATTTATGGCCAAGACAAAATCAAATGGACACATGCACATACATTCAACTGGGATGACGCATTGAAGCAGATTCATGATATGCTGAAGTGATGACTGTTTAGTTCATAATACAATGTAATTGGTTGAATGTAATCAATATTTGCAGAAATCCGAGGATAATGAAAATAAATCAATTTTATATATATAGGCAACGCAGTTAATAAATAACTGTTCAATCAGTAAAATCAGTGAAAACAAAATATACCCTTAGAACTTTTTACTTCCTCCAACACAGACATAGTTTTCTCCAAATCATTTTCTAAAGTCTGTATTCTGAAAAAAAGATTTAAATCAACATGGGTAAAAAACACAAACGAATGACGGACACAGCACTATCAAAACAGATTGTCTTGAGCATTTTGTGCTCAGATGATCTATAAAATTCTTAATAGTTTAGAAGATACATGTATATGTATAATTTGGTCATGAAAACCAACAAGTTATATTGGAACAAAGATGTAATGGAATTAGTTGATCAGCCTATGATCTGAAATATTGACCTTGTGCTCAATTAAACAATTAAGTTCTGTCCATATTGATGAAACAATACAAAACTGTGCAGGTAAAAATCTGGATGAGATTGTCATTACTTTGAATGGAAATGGAATTTTTTTTATTCAATCACTATCTTATAAAAAGTTCTGTAACTCTAGTAAACATGGTCAGAGCAAATACTCTCTTTTTCACAATTTTTTCAAGGTTGTTTATCTATGAAGTTTGAGGTAAAGCCTCCCATTGGTTATGAGGAGTTGGACATACAAAGATTTGTCGGATGTACATATGGATGGACTGACATACATATGGATGACCTTGAGTCAAGAGCAAGGCTATATGTCTCCCACCTTGTGGGGAGCATAAAAAGGGTGATGTAAGAGTTTTGATTCTGGTATGCAACATGCTGGCTATTCATGCCTCAGAAATATTCAAACTTATATTGAAATCAAATCTGTTAGTGCAAAGTACAGTTATGACCCAGACAGAATTAGACAAACACTCATACACTCAAATGCCATTGTGGCTAGCTATTGTGCCGACTTCATGCTGGTTAGAAAAAATGCAATATTTCATCTGTACTGAAGGATAATTCAATATATATAATCACATCAGTATGGTATACCTTTCATCTTTTTGTTCTAAGTGTAGTTTGTTTTCATCTAACTTCTTTTGTGTCATCAGCTGTTCTTGTGTATGGCTTTCTTTCCTTGTTTCATGGTCAATTTGAAGAGCAGAGTATTTGTTTTCTAAACTTTCTATCTCACTCTCCTTAACTCTGAGCTTCTCTTCAATATCACATTTGTTAGACTGAAACATTTAATGCGACGTCATTTAAGTTAATCTGTATCATTTAAAGAGGAAGTCCTTACAATGAACGCATATTTCAATAATGTCGTAAAACTTTGATAATTTTGTTATGTTCAATCATTATCATGAAGATTGTCAATTTGAACTTATATCGAAAAATGCCCCTGTGATACAAAATATACTGTTTTAATCGAGTTATAATTTTTGTTCATCAACAAAATATTGTCAGCCTTTGTCGAACAGTTAACAAAACTAACACATGAGCCGAATAAATTGGGTCTTCAATATCAAACACATGAAAGATGTGTCTTCTTCAGCATTTATTCGACTGGTTTTCTTGAGATATATTTCTTTTCAACATTATTATATACACATGATTTCTGTAATTGTTCAGCATTTTTAAAACACATTGCAAGTAGAGACTATCACTTTAAATGAAACGGGAAAGAACATATTTTGCAAAATAAAATTTAGAAACAGTCAGCTAAGTTAAACTCACCAGTTCTTTCCATAAGCTTTCATTTTAACTTTAAAGTACTTGTGGTAATAAGTTTGCCTATTCTCTATGGGCTGATTTTAATTCACAATTGTTTCATCACTGCAGATTTGAATAAGCATATTGGGAAATTTTGAGCGAGTTACTTTTGGGTAGATAATTTCAGAATAAAAAAACTGTTACCTCAATTGATTCATACATTTTGCAGGAATTTTCATATTTCTCTTTTGAAATGGTAAGTTCTTCTTCCTTTGCCTTCAGATTGTCGTTCAGCATGTCTATAACATGAGCATTGTTTGAGATCATTATAACTGATAAATTTGCAAGTATTCAAAGAAGTATTAGATCAGATTGGAGAAGGGCAAAACTATTATCAAAATAAAAATGAATTTTTAAAAATAATTATATATATTTGTGCCACTAAAATAGCAACAATACTATTCACTCAATATTACTTTTGCTAAAAATAGAACTTTATATCAATCCTGTTATAATGTAGTAACAGTACCTTGCACGATACATAATAGTCCATACACAATAGTCTATGGATAACATACCATCCCTTGGAAGAATGGAGATTTATAATTATTGCACTCCCCCAATGAAACAAGTTTCTGTCATTGTCAGAGCATGATTGTACAACATAAAGATGGCATTAGTTCAATCCATTAAAATCAAATGCAATGTGAGCCAAACTTGTAAATGGATGATATATATTTACCAATTGTTTTTTCATATGTATGAATTTTCTCTTGATTTTTCTGGACCTCTTTTCTGATATCCCTTATTTCAATGTCTTTTTCGTCACATTTTCCTTGTAATATATTCAACTGTAAATGAAAAGTGTGAACAATGCCTGTAATCAAATATTAAAAAGGACTAATCAGAGGTTCATAAATGAGTAAACATTTGTAAGCTAAATCTTGTGTGTAATTAAGTGAATAATCTCTATCAATTATAACCCTTAATCTGATAGACTCCTTTGCCTACAGAGTAAACTCAGATCAGACTCCTTTGCCAACAGAGTAAACTCAGATCATACAACCCCTGAATGAGCCATCTGATGATGTTCTGCTTATGAAATATTCTAGATCTCATCATAAAGTTTCTGCCCTATCCAAAAGTTTGTATGATCATATGCCACAATAAATATTCTCTTTGACTAATTATTAGTGATGGTACTGTTTCTTACATGACAAGATCTGATTGTAACAGAATCAGTTACAGAATGTCCCCCCAACAAAACGGACAACAGGTATTGAGCAAAATATCTAAAGTTTCACCAATCACATGCCATCACGGGGTTACCATGGTAACAAACAATTTTGAAACACCTGCCATTTACTTCTGAGTATCCATATACCCCTACTAATCAATTATCAGCAAAATCTAATATCTAAATTTCAACCAATCATAGGCCACCACTCCATCAATATGGTAACCAACTCTTTCGAAATACCTATGATTGAGTTTAGGGTACCAAAATACCCCCATCATACCAATTTTCAGCATTTTCGAACAATATCTAAATTTCGACCAATCAGTGGCCAACATTCAGTTACCACTGCAACATTTTAAAAACCAAAAGTTAAATGCACATCTGCGCATTTTCCTTATTTCAATCATGGTACATGTACATTGAAGCACACAAATTTGTGTCTCATAATTAAATCCGAGGTGGGGTTTAGTGGAACAGAGAAAGCTTACCTTTAGTATCCAAAGCAAATCTTTGTCCTCTCAGTTTTATATAAACTACCTTCTCTACATTATTGTAATCCATTCATCATGCCTCATTAGTATCTTCATTGCTAATAGTGAAATATCCTTTAACCCTTTACTTCATTGATATGCCTTTTAACATTTTTGCAAACAGAGAAAAACAAGATTGGACAGCTCCTGTATGATCAACCTGATCAGGGTCTGCTCTGTTTTATTATGAAATAATATAGATCTATCTGATTCTACAATTTCTGTCATGGCCAGATTTTCCATTGTTTACGTGCCCTCATAAAAATAATCTGATTATTATTCTAGATGTCATTAACATTTCTATCATGAATATCATTGAAGTAAATTAAGGTTTACACGTTTCCTTCATACAAAAGCCTTAGCAAACTGAGTAGACCCAAATCAGATGGCTCCAGTCTGATCAGGGTCCGCTCTTTTTACTTTATATGGAATTATATCGATCTGGTCCTACAATATTTGTCTAAGCCAACACTCCCCTTTTAATGTTTACCTTAAAAAAATAAATGAATATTCATGAAATGATCAATTCATGCATAAATGTTCAACTGCAAACGGTAAATAGATTACCTCTTGCTCTGCAGTCTTTATTTGTGTCTGTAAGTTTGCATTCTCATCATTTAAAGCTGACACTGTAGAGAGATAAAAGAAAATGAAATCATTATTAAACAGTCGTATTTTTTTTTACATCAAATGGCTAACACTCTTTCACCTTTGGGTACATGAATAAACAATATGTATTTGTGAAACACTATGCCCCCGATATGACATTTGACCTTGATGTATGACCTTGACCTTAATAAGTCACCCTTAAAATGTTCTCCGTAAGTTGCACATGCATGTTCAACGATGACAAAATTATTGCCAATCTAAATTTGACCTGTAATTTTACCTTTGACCATGATGTTTAATCTTGACCTAATAAGTCATCCCTAAAAATGTTCGCCCCCATCACTGGCCATCAGTTACACATGCATGCCAAGTTTGAAGTATATACATGTATGTGCAATCGTGAATGGGTACAAAATTATTGCAGTTGGGAACAAACTAACCAACAAACCAACAGACAGAGCAAATACAATAATGAATATGCCCCCGGGATTAACATGTTCTCACGCATCTGCAAACAGAGTAGACCGTGATCAGAAGGTTCATATAGGAACTGTCTGATCAGGGTCTATTCTGTTTGCTGAGGGAATTTCATGGACCTGTTTCTTTACTTTATAAAATGGCTACAATGTACCATCTTCCATATTTCTTTATTTATAAATATTTTGTCCATGAATATTCAGGAGGTATTGAAATTTGAAGAAAAAAAACATATAAGAAAAGGGAAAGGGTTAAAGAGAAAATTTCATAAGAGACATTTAACAGTCAAGTAGTTACTCCTACTATTTAATTTTGCAACCTTTCCGTGTATGCATATTTCTCAGTTCTATTAACCCTTTCAATGCTGATTTTAGAGTGGAACAGCCCATTAGTATTTAACTACACATACCACTCAGTTGGCACAGAATTGCAGAAGCTTGAACAAAATTGATTCTAAGGACTAACCAGAGCCCAATTTCCTTGAACTTCCTTGCGAAATCAAATGAATGAAACAGTGCTCCTGGACAAAGACATATACATAATATGTCTCTAAGAGGAATTAAATCAATTAAATTATTAAGCTAAATATACTAAACTAAGAGATTTGTAATCATTTTAATCTATTCATTTTTAAGGGTAAATATTGATGATGTATAAATGTGACATGGCATACATGCACTATGGCTCCTGCAAAACTACTCTGTCCTACATAAATTAACACAAAAAATGCGACATACCAGATATACATGTACATATACAAATGTATGTATAATACTTACAATCTGTTTCAAATTTACTCTGCTCATCTCTTTTGTCTTGTTCCAGTTCCTTGAATTTATTTGATAATTCCTGTAATCAAGAGAATAAATACATGTGTATGTTCTTTGCTTGAATTCATTTGATAATATTTGCAACAGACAGAATATGTGTTTTCCTAGAACTAATTTGATAAGTCCTGTAACAAACAGAATGTGTGATTTTTCACTAAAACATGTTATTAACCAAAAACAGACCCTGGTCTAGAGACTGTAGATTATTGTCTAACTTACAAAGGCAAATCACTTGTAAAGTACCATAAATACTTTATCAAGTACTGCAAGCTGAGCAAAATTTCTAAATTGCTTAGAATTTATCCAGATGTCACCATTCATAACTACAAACTAAGCGGAATAGCAACAACAATTTTGTCTAAAACTAGAACTAAACTAAGCTTAAAGGAGATTTATGGTTTCACCTCAAATTGTTGTTTGTGCTCCCGTTCCAAATATCTTAATTCTGTTTTTTCAGATTCACCTGAAAAAAAGAAAGAAAAGGAAACTGCATTGTAATATCACTAAATGGTATAGCTTGATGGAGGATAGTCCTCCCCGACTCCATCACATAAAATGTCAGCATTATGTTATGTTGGATGTCTCAAAAAACAATATCATTTTGACCTCTAAATGAAAATTTGACATGAGCATAATCCCAAGAGTGAAAAGATCTTGTGCAGTACAAATTGCATGTGACTGATGAACATATGTATTAGTAATACTTGTATTCATACCAGTATATCCAAAGATTTAATATCTGAGCACTAGAATAAAGTCCAGGCCACCAGAGTGTCAGATTGACCAACTAATGGTCAGATAGATCAACTGACTTAACTTCTTTGTTTTACATAGTATTATAAAGATTGATTGAATTAACCCTTCCCCTGTTCAATATTCATCTAAAAAATAATGTCATGGTGAATATTTATTGGCTGAACTCTTATACTGTTAGACTATACTTGTCGCTGCAAAAAGTGCTGGTAGGTATACATGAACACACAATCAAACAAATAAATAAGATACTTAATTTCCAAAGCATGAGATAAACACTGCCATATGTACAGAAACAAATTTATACTGGAAACCATTGCATTTGTCTCATTGGGGCAGCTTCTAGCCCACTTGTGTCAAAGTCATGCAATTTGCTTAAAGATAATAATGTAGCATTAGTTATACTATAGATTTACTTACAGTCTGTTATCTTTGCATCTGCTCTAGTAATGTGATCCTTCAAAACAGCACAGAAGTTTCTAGTGGCAGTAACACTACAATGTAAACAGCACTATTGACAGGGGATGCAAACATTTATCTGTTTAACCTTTTACCTCATAAAAACTTATTTTTTGTACCTTAGCAAACAGAGAAATCCTAGATCAGAAAGGTCCTGTAGGAGTCACCTGGCCCCCATTTCATGAACATTCTTAAGTACACTAAATGTCTTAAACATTTACATTAACAGTCTTAGTAAGAGGTTCAAATTTGCAGTCTTAAATTGATCAGTGTGTTTCACGAAAATTAGTAGGCTTAGCAGTATATCTAAATATTGTTCTTATGGCCCACATTTTCTCTGATTCGCCCCAGTTAGGGTTGCACTTTCTAGCAGACTCACTTTCTAGCAGTCGATCTCCTTTTTTCAGCAGACGTTTCTGACAGCATGCACAAAAAATAACTTGGAAGTGTGCCTCCTCAATTGAAGAGAGGCATGATAGCAACAGAAAAGAACGGAAAGATAAGAATGTTATTTGTTCTTAACTAAGCAAATAGTTAAGAACGTTCATGAAATGCAAAAACTTACAAGTGCTTAGCAAATAATTTTAACAGACTTAATCGCGCTGTACAGTCTTATTCTTAACAATTACTTAAGAATGTTCGTGAAACGTGGGGCCTGCAGGTCCCAGTTTCACAAACATGTTTAAGTAATTACTTAGCTTAGCCTGTTATTTAAACAAGAGCCGCGTGCTGCACCACCGCTAGTCTGATTTGCTGCTTGTTTAGCTTAATTAAAGAATTGAAAACAATAAAGGGCCATAACTCCAAAATTTTGAAATCAAGAGTTATCGTTCTTATGTAGGGGCCTTCCCCTCAATGAGATCAAGTTTCATGTTGATACCTCTTATACTTTTCAAGTAATGAGTTACATTAAAGTTTTTGCGTGCCGACAACGACTACAACCCAGTGATCACAATAGCTTGACTTTTCTTCGAAACAGACAAAATATACATGACCATAACTTTTCATAAATTGTTTGAAGAAAAAACGTTAGATGTTTGATCAATTTTAATTTTCAGAACAAATGTTGTATTTGATAAAAACTGAAAGTGATCTAAAATGAGAAATAATATTTAAGAATTTGTAATAGACTAAAAAATTCAAATTCATTTTGGGTTTAATTAGATCTATGTTCCATGCAACAAAAGATCATTTTCTATTCAAAAACATAACATACTGTATCTAAAGATTCTGCTTAGATACCATTATTCCACTTATCTTCTCTAGATGCAAGTTTCATACCCATAGATATTAAGTAATTACTTAATACGAATATTTGTGAAACTGGGGCCAGATCATGGTCTGCTGTTTGCTTGTGAATCGATATAAATCTGATTTTATACTATGTGGGAAAGGACTTAATACCCTTGTACACTGCATAATTTATTACATAGTATATACTAAAGCTGTCAAATGGAAGCTATATCAACTTTTTAATAAGAATAAATGATCTGATGGAGAGTCTAACAGTTTTAACACCAAAGTACATGGTTTCTGATATGGACAAAAACTGTTTGAATAGATCATCAATTCACTCATGGAATGACAAAGGTTGTAAAGGATTTAGAATTTAGTTTTACCTTTGAACTATTTCTTGCTGATTGGAGATTTCCTCTTGCAAAGTTAAACTGAGGCTCTCATTCTGTAACTATTAATCAAAAGAACTTCAGCAATACATGCATATCTTGTAAATTTACAAACTTGTTTAACTAGCTATTTAGACTTGGTGCTCACAGAAAAAATGTCTTTTTTCTCATTTTAGAGCAGCCTTTCATAAGCAATACACTTAAGGTTAAGAAGAGCATGGCAAACAGACGCCAATGATTGATAGAAATACCAGATCTTTCATTCTCACAATATCAATCATACATTATCATAATTACAAATTAAAGCTCTGAAACAGACAGAGGCACATACAACTGTTTTTCTGATAACAATTTTTAACTATTTATATGATAAAGATGCTTTTCATGCCTCTGAAACTGGTCTATTCACTCATGATATGATACAGAAATGATTATACAGTTAAGTATCTGCCATGGTCAATAAATAATCTGTTCATATCCATTCTGTTTCATATAAAAATCAATCTAATGAATATTCATGTTGTCAATATTTCTTACATGAATATTAATCAGGTAAATGGTTAAAGGTAACTGCAGAAGACAGCAAAAATGAAAACATAATATTTTAGTAATTTTGATCTTAACCAAAAATCTAACTGCCAGTTAAGTTTTTCATACAGGTGCTACTCATGCCACCATACACATGAAACAAAATAACAAGCTTTTTTAATGTGTGTGAAGCTGGCTCAGCAATCAACCATCAACATTCGTCTTTATATAAGGAAATCGAATGTTGATCTGGAATGTCCAGCTCGCCCATCAACATTCGTTTTTATATAGAGAAATCGAATGTTGATCTGGAATGTCCAGCTCGCCCATCAACATTCGTTTTTATATAGGAAATCGAATGTTGATCTGGAATGTCGAGCTCGCCCATCAACATTCGTTTTTATATAAGGAAATCGAATGTTGATCTGGAATGTCGAGCTCGCCCATCAACATTCGTTTTTATATAGAGAAACCGAATGTTGATCTGGAATGTCGAGCTCGCCCATCAACATTCGTTTTTATATAGAGAAACCGAATGTTGAGCTGGAATGTTGAGCTCGCCCATCAACATTCGTTTTTATATAAGGAAATCGAATGTTGAGCTGGAATGTCGAGCTCGCCCATCAACATTCGTTTTTATATAAGGAAATCGAATGTTGATCTGGAATGTCGAGCTCGCCCATCAACATTCGTTTTTATATAAGGAAATCGAATGTTGATCTGGAATGTCGAGCTCGCCCATCAACATTCGTTATTATATAAGGAAATCGAATGTTGATCTGGAATGTCGAGCTCGCCCATCAACATTCGTTTTTATATAAGGAAACCGAATGTTGATCTGGAATGTTGAGCTCGCCCATCAACATTCGTTTGTATATAGAGAAACCGAATGTTGATCTGGAATGTTGAGCTCGCCCATCAACATTCGTTTTTATATAGGAAATCTAATGTTGATCTGGAATGTCGAGCTCGCCCATCAACATTCGTTTTTATATAAGGAAATCGAATGTTGATCTGGAATGTCGAGCTCGCCCATCAACATTCGTTTTTATATAGAGAAACCGAATTTTGATCTGGAATGTCGAGCTCGCCCATCAACATTCGTTTTTATATAGAGAAACCGAATGTTGAGCTGGAATGTTGAGCTCGCCCATCAACATTCGTTTTTATATAAGGAAATCGAATGTTGAGCTGGAATGTCGAGCTCGCCCATCAACATTCGTTTTTATATAAGGAAATCGAATGTTGATCTGGAATGTCGAGCTCGCCCATCAACATTCGTTTTTATATAAGGAAATCGAATGTTGATCTGGAATGTCGAGCTCGCCCATCAACATTCGTTATTATATAAGGAAATCGAATGTTGATCTGGAATGTCGAGCTCGCCCATCAACATTCGTTTTTATATAAGGAAACCGAATGTTGATCTGGAATGTTGAGCTCGCCCATCAACATTCGTTTTTATATAGAGAAACCGAATTTTGATCTGGAATGTTGAGCTCGCCCATCAACATTCGTTTTTATATAAGGAAATCGAATCTTGATCTGGAATGTCGAGCTCGCCCATCAACATTCGTTTTTATATAAGGAAATCGAATGTTGATCTGGAATGTCGAGGTCGCCCATCAACATTCGTTTTTATATAGAGAAACCGAATGTTGATCTGGAATGTCGAGCTCACCCATCAACATTCGTTTTTATATAAGGAAATCGAATGTTGATCTGGAATGTCGAGCTCGCCCATCAACATTCGTTTTTATATAAGGAAATCGAATGTTGATCTGGAATGTCGAGCTCGCCCATCAACATTCGTTTTTATATAAGGAAACCGAATGTTGATCTGGAATGTTGAGCTCGCCAATCAACATTCGTTTTTATATAGAGAAACCGAATGTTGATCTGGAATGTTGAACTCGCCCATCAACATTCGTTTTTATATAAGGAAATCGAATGTTGATCTGGAATGTCGAGCTCGCCCATCAACATTCGATTTTATATAGAGTAACTGAATGTTGAGCTGGAATGTCGAGCTCGCCCATCAACATTCGTTTTTATATAAGGAAATCGAATGTTGAGCTGGAATGTCGAGCTCGCCCATCAACATTCGTTTTTATATAAGGAAATCGAATGTTGATCTGAAATGTCGAGCTCGCCCATCAACATTCGTTTTTATATAAGGAAATCGAATGTTGATCTGGAATGTCGAGCTCGCCCATCAACATTCGTTTTTATACAAGGAAATCGAATGTTGATCTGGAATGTCGAGCTCACCCATCAACATTCGTTTTTATATACAGAAACCGAATGTTGATCTGGAATGTCCAGCTTTTTATATAGAGAAATCGAATGTTGATCTGGAATGTCGAGCTCGCCCATCAACATTCGTTTTTATATAGGAAATCGAATGCTGATCTGAAATGTCGAGCTCGCCCATCAACATTCGTTTTTATATAAGGAAATCTAATGTTGATCTGGAATGTCGAGCTCGCCCATCAACATTCTTTTTTGTATAGAGAAACCGAATGTTGATCTGGAATGTCGAGCTCGCCCATCAACATTCGTTTTTATATAAGGAAATCGAATGTTGATCTGGAATGTCGAGCTCGCCCATCAACATTCTTTTTTTTATAGAGAAACCGAATGTTGATCTGGAATGTCGAGCTCGCCCATCAACATTCGTTTTTATATAGCGAAACCGAATGTTGAGCTGGAATGTTGAGCTCGCACATCAACATTCGTTTTTATATAAGGAAATCGAATGTTGAGCTGGAATGTCGAGCTCGCCCATCAACATTCGTTTTTATATAAGGAAATCGAATGTTGATCTGGAATGTCGAGGTCGCCCATCAACATTCGTTTTTATATAGAGAAACCGAATGTTGATCTGGAATGTCGAGCTCACCCATCAACATTCGTTTTTATATAAGGAAATCGAATGTTGATCTGGAATGTCGAGCTCGCCCATCAACATTCGTTTTTATATAAGGAAATCGAATGTTGATCTGGAATGTCGAGCTCGCCCATCAACATTCGTTTTTATATAAGGAAACCGAATGTTGATCTGGAATGTTGAGCTCGCCAATCAACATTCGTTTTTATATAGAGAAACCGAATGTTGATCTGGAATGTTGAACTCGCCCATCAACATTCGTTTTTATATAAGGAAATCGAATGTTGATCTGGAATGTCGAGCTCGCCCATCAACATTCGATTTTATATAGAGTAACTGAATGTTGAGCTGGAATGTCGAGCTCGCCCATCAACATTCGTTTTTATATAAGGAAATCGAATGTTGAGCTGGAATGTCGAGCTCGCCCATCAACATTCGTTTTTATATAAGGAAATCGAATGTTGATCTGAAATGTCGAGCTCGCCCATCAACATTCGTTTTTATATAAGGAAATCGAATGTTGATCTGGAATGTCGAGCTCGCCCATCAACATTCGTTTTTATACAAGGAAATCGAATGTTGATCTGGAATGTCGAGCTCACCCATCAACATTCGTTTTTATATACAGAAACCGAATGTTGATCTGGAATGTCCAGCTTTTTATATAGAGAAATCGAATGTTGATCTGGAATGTCGAGCTCGCCCATCAACATTCGTTTTTATATAGGAAATCGAATGCTGATCTGAAATGTCGAGCTCGCCCATCAACATTCGTTTTTATATAAGGAAATCTAATGTTGATCTGGAATGTCGAGCTCGCCCATCAACATTCTTTTTTGTATAGAGAAACCGAATGTTGATCTGGAATGTCGAGCTCGCCCATCAACATTCGTTTTTATATAAGGAAATCGAATGTTGATCTGGAATGTCGAGCTCGCCCATCAACATTCTTTTTTTTATAGAGAAACCGAATGTTGATCTGGAATGTCGAGCTCGCCCATCAACATTCGTTTTTATATAGCGAAACCGAATGTTGAGCTGGAATGTTGAGCTCGCACATCAACATTCGTTTTTATATAAGGAAATCGAATGTTGAGCTGGAATGTCGAGCTCGCCCATCAACATTCGTTTTTATATAAGGAAATCGAATGTTGAGCTGGAATGTCGAGCTCGCCCATCAACATTCGTTTTTATATAAGGAAATCGAATGTTGATCTGGAATGTCGAGCTCGCCCATCAACATTCGTTTTTATATAAGGAAATCGAATGTTGATCTGGAATGTCGAGCTCGCCCATCAATATTCGCCATTATATAGGGAAACTGAATGTCGAACTGGAATGTCGAGGTCGCCCATCAACATTCGTTTTTATATAGAGAAACTGAATGTTGGGCTGGAATGACGAGCTCGCCCATCAACATTAGCCATTATATAGAGAAACTGAATGTCGAGCTGGACTGTTTATCTCTGTTGATCTAGAATGTCAACATTCGTTTTTATAAAAGGAAACAGAATGCTAAGCTGGAATGTAAACTCCTCCATTCTACCATTGTAGCTATATAGAATTTCTCTTGCGGAATATCATACAATGTGAATAACACAACTGAATATGCCTGACATATGACAATACTTTGCACCATTTTTTTTTAAACATTTTTATTGGGAACTTTCCAAATACAATGGGTCCATAGTCATATTCATTAACATAATGAGTTCAAATTTAAAAGCTAATATTTAACTTAAGCAGCTGTAAAACATGTTCGTTAATCCATTGTAATATTTAAACTTCTTATAAACTGCAAAATCAAACATCACGTGTTATAAATATGAAATCACAATTGTCAATGCATGGTTCTCAAATTCATACTCAAAGTGTTACTGGTTATGGGCACTTGCGAATTGTCTTAATGGTCTTGTCACACTATAGCGTACGAGACGAACGTATGCATAGCGTATGAAAAACTGGTCATGCGCACAACTGTTGAGCGTATGAACCCGAAATTTCCCAACACTATCTTCGATGAACCTACTACCAGCGCATGTGTACCGTATATCTGGCGTATATGCAGCGCATGAGAATCGTATACGAGCGTTTGTCAACTTATGTCACCGTCAGTGTAGCGTATATCAGCGTATAACTAGCGTATGCGAGCATATGAGTAACATATTCTTACTGCATGTAAGCGTATGAGCAGCGTATGGATAGCCAGAAATGGGTTAAATACGTTAAATACGTTAGTCATTCGTCAGACATACGTTAAATTATGCCCATGTCACACTATAGCGTATGAGACGAACGTATGCATAGCGTTCGTATGAAATCCTGGGCATACGCACAACTTTTGAGCATATGAGTCCGTAATTTTCCGCCTCTATCTTCGATGAACGTATTAGTAGCGCGTGAATAGCGTATGCGTACCGTATATCTGGCGTATAGGCAACGCATGGGAAACGTATACGAGCATGTGTCAACTTATGTCACCGTCAATGTAGCGTATATCAGCCTATAAATAGCGTGTGTGAGCATATAAGTAACGTATTCTTACCTCATGTGAGCGCATGAATAGCGTATGGTTAGCCAGAAATAGGTTAAAAACGTTAGTCGTTAGTCAGACATACGTTAGAATTACGTTACTGATACGCTATCCATATGATAGATTTACTGGCCACCTTCATGCCACCGTATGTGAAACGTATTTGACCTAGTATACTTCATACGCTCGTATACGCTGAACTGCTTTGAACATGTTCAAAAATTAGTTTCGTTCTCAGCGTATGAGAACGTACACCGACATATGGCAGCTTATACAACGTATGCCTATACTACCCATAGCGTTTATCTGCGTATGCGAGCGTATGAGCAATTTTTCTCATACGTTCGCTTACGTTCGTGCCATACGCTCTAGTGTGACACCACCTTTAGAATTGACTAAATGCCAAATTTACACATGCAGATGTAATAAAGAAGATATAAAGCATATTTTCAAGATACATGTATATTCCTAAAACGGAAAGTCGGTTTCTAAGAAGGGCTATCTTCAATAAAACGTCCTAGATAAAAACTAAAAGGTAAATGTTTTCATAGGACACAGATATGCCACATCTGATTATATAAATTAAGGCCTGCGGTTATTAAAATCAATATATGTATTTTAATGAATAGGCAGCAGTTACATACTAATACTTATCATGACTAACTATCAAACATATATGTTTGACTTGAGTATGATCTTTAAAAATTCCTATACGCCAGACGCACATGTTCACATAAATTTATCAACAATCAATAGGTCAAACTTTGCATTACACAACAATATTACCATGATGACCCTGGTATCGTTCACAAGCCAATCATTGGAGAAAAATCAAGTGTTTCAATATATTTTTCTATAGAAATCTGGCTACCCATGTAGCTGGGCCTTATCTGACCCCTGCGGACTTCAAGGTGACGTAATTTGCCATCTTGAAAGCTAAGAGCTTCCAGTTTCAGAGACATTTTTAACATTTTAGCTATATGTTCCTATAGAAAGTGGCAACCCCTCGGCCGGGTCCAATTTTTACACCATGGGCAAATTTTTTGTAGCGGACCTACAGATGATGCTATGTGCCAAAGATGAAAGCTGATAATCCTGTATATTCAGAGAAAAAAATTTCCCTATATAATGGTGAATGTTGATGGGCGAGCTCGCCATTCCAGCACAACATTCGGTTTCTCTATATAAAATCGAATGTTGATGGGCGAGCTCGACATTCCAGATCAACATTCGGTTTCTCTATATAAAAACGAATGTTGATGGGCGAGCTCGACATTCCAGATCAACATTCGGTTTCTCTATATAAAAACGAATGTTGATGGGTGAGCTCGACATTCCAGATCAACATTCGATTTCCTTATATAAAAACGAATGTTGATGGGCGAGCTCGACATTCCAGATCAACATTCGATTTCCTTATATAAAAGCGAATGTTGATGGGCGAGCTGTACATTCCAGATCAACAGTCGGTTTCCTTATATAAAAACGAATGTTGATGGGCGAGCTGTACATTCCAGCTCAACATTCGGTTTCTCTATATAAAAACGAATGTTGATGGGCGAGCTCGACATTCCAGATCAACAATCGGTTTCTCTATATAAAAACGAATGTTGATGGGCGAGCTCGACATTCCAGATCAACATTCGATTTCCTTATAAAAAAAAGAATGTTGATGGGCGAGCTCGACATTCCAGCTCAACATTCGATTTCCTTATATAAAAACGAATGTTGATGGGCGAGCTCGACATTCCAGATCAACATTCGATTTCCTTATATAAAAGCGAATGTTGATGGGCAAGCTCGACATTCCAGATCAACATTCGATTTCCTTATATAAAAACGAATGTTGATGGGCGAGCTCGACATTCCAGCTCAACATTCGGTTTCTCTATATAAAAACGAATGTTGATGGGCGAGCTCGACATTCCAGATCAACATTCGGTTTCTCTATATAAAAACGAATGTTGATGGGCGAGCTCGACATTCCAGATCAACATTCGATTTCCTTATATAAAAACGAATGTTAATGGGCGAGCTCGACATTTCAGATCAACATTCGATTTCCTTATATAAAAACAAATGTTGATGGGCGAGCTCGACATTCCAGATCAACATTCGGTTTCTCTATATAAAAACGAATGTTGTAGGGCGAGCTCGACATTCCAGATCAACATTCGGTTTCTCTATATAAAAACGAATGTTGATGGGCGAGCTCAACATTCCAGCTCCTTATATAAAAGCGAATGTTGATGGGCGAGCTCGACATTCCAGATCAACATTCGATTTCCTTATATAAAAACGAATGTTGATGGGCGAGCTCGACATTCTAGATCAACATTCGGTTTCTCTATATAAAAACGAATGTTGATGGGCGAGCTGGACATTCCAGATCAACATTCGATTTCCTTATATAAAACGAATGTTGATGGGCGAGCTCGACATTCCAGATCAACATTCGGTTTCTCTATATAAAAACGAATGTTGATGCGCGAGCTCGACATTCCAGATCAACATTCGATTTCCTTATATAAAAGCGAATGTTGATGGGCAAGTTCGACATTCCAGATCAACATTCGATTTCCTTATATAAAAACGAATGTTGATGGGCGAGCTCGACATTCCAGCTCAACATTCGGTTTCTCTATATAAAAACGAATGTTGATGGGCGAGCTCGACATTCCAGCTCAACATTCGGTTTCTCTATATAAAAACGAATGTTGATGGGCGAGCTCGACATTCCAGATCAACATTCGGTTTCTCTATATAAAAGCGAATGTTGATGGGCAAGCTCGACATTCCAGATCAACATTCGATTTCCTTATATAAAAACGAATGTTGATGGGCGAGCTCGACATTCCAGTTCGACATTCGATTTCCTTATATAAAAACGAATGTTGATGGGCGAGCTCAACATTCCAGCTCAACATTCGGTTTCTCTATATAAAAACGAATGTTGATGGGCGAGCTCGACATTCCAGATCAACATTCGGTTTCTCTATATAAAAACGAATGTTGATGGGCGAGCTCGACATTCCAGATCAACATTCGGTTTCTCTATATAAAAACGAATGTTGATGGTGTTGATGGGCGAGCTCAACATTCCAGCTCAACATTCGATTTCCTTATATTAAAAGCGAATGTTGATGGGCGAGCTCGACATTCCAGATCAACATTCGATTTCCTTATATAAAAACGAATGTTGATGGGCGAGCTCGACATTCCAGATCAACATTCGGTTTCTCTATATAAAAACGAATGTTGATGGGCGAGCTGGACATTCCAGATCAACATTCGATTTCCTTATATAAAAACGAATGTTGATTTGCGAGCTCGACATTCCAGATCAACATTCGGTTTCTCTATATAAAAACGAATGTTGATGCGCGAGCTCGACATTCCAGATCAACATTCGATTTCCTTATATAAAAGCCAATGTTGATGGGCAAGCTCGACATTCCAGATCAACATTCGATTTCCTTATATAAAAACGAATGTTGATGGGTGAGCTCGACATTCCAGCTCAACATTCGGTTTCTCTATATAAAAACGAATGTTGATGGGCGAGCTCGACATTCCAGCTCAACATTCGGTTTCTCTATATAAAAACGAATGTTGATGGGCGAGCTCGACATTCAAGATCAACATTCGGTTTCTCTATATAAAAACGAATGTTGATGGGTGAGCTCGACATTCCAGATCAACATTCGATTTCCTTATATAAAAACGAATGTTGATGGGCGAGCTCGACATTCCAGATCAGCATTCGATTTCCTTATATAAAAACGAATGTTGATGGGTGAGCTCAACATTCCAGCTCAACATTCGGTTTCTCTATATAAAAACGAATGTTGATGGGCGAGCTGGACTTTCCAGCTCAACATTCGGTTTCTCTATATAAAAACGAATGTTGATGGGCGAGCTCGACATTCCAGATCAACATTCGATTTCCTTATATAAAAACGAATGTTTATGGGCGAGCTCGACATTCCAGATCAACATTCGATTTCCTTATATAAAAGTGAATGTTGATGGGCGAGCTCGACATTCAAGATCAACATTCGGTTTCCTTATATAAAAACGAATGTTGATGGGCGAGCTGTACATTCCAGCTCAACATTCGGTTTCTCTATATAAAAACGAATGTTGATGGGCGAGCTCGACATTCCAGCTCAACATTCGGTTTCTCTATATAAAAACGAATGTTGATGGGCGAGCTCGACATTCCAGTTCAACATTCGATTTTCTTACATAAAAACGAATGTTGATGGGCTAGCTCGACATTCCAGATCAACATTTGATTTCCTTATATAAAAACGAATGTTGATGGGCGAGCTCGACATTCCAGCTCAACATTCGGTTTCTCTATATAAAATCGAATGTTGATGGGCGAGCTCGACATTCCAGATCAACATTCGATTTCCTTATATAAAAACGAATGTTGATGGGCGAGCTCGACATTGCAGATCAACATTCGGTTTCCTTATATAAAAACGAATCTTGATGGTTGATTGCTGAGCCAGCTTCACACACATGCTTTTTTATATGTTTGAAATCAAGCCTCCAATAAAAACAACTAAATTTGTAATTCTTAGCCTAACTTCCTTGAGTGCATTTAATTCCTATTAACTACTTAGTTAAAAGGTAGAAGTGTAATTTCATTTCTCAGTGCATATTTACCTGCAAATCAAGAATGGATTTTCTAAGAGAGTCTATTGTCTGTGATGCTTCTTGAATTTTCTGGTCCTGTAAAGTAGTAAAATGACTTTATATTAATACATTTAGGGCATGCAATACATGTACTTCCAAATGTCTTTCGTATCACCGTGTAGCTATGCTACAACTTATGACAAGGGTTTTTAACTATATAGTGTTACCGAGTACATTCATAACCTTAACCAGAAAAAGACAAGCCCTGTAGGAGCGGCCACCTAAAATCTACTCAATGTCTACTCGGTTTGCTTTAGACTTATGGAATAATATCAATTGATCTGAATCTACAGTTTCTGCCACTGCCAAAAACTTCTGACCTGTGTTCATGTACATTATAAAAACTAAACAAATATTAAAATATACAAGTCATTATTTCTTACATGAATGTTCATGAGGTAAAGGGTTAAGCACAAGTTCACATAACGATCAACAATTCTATAGAGTTCCATGATTTAAGATTAATTTTAAACAATTTATCACACACAAATGGACTGGCAGACATTTTACCCCCTTTGAAAGTATGTACGTAGAACTAGAAGCACAAACCAAAATATAACTACATATTGTGTATTTGAAAAAAATATTTGAATATTTGATAAACTTCTTTTCTGTGCTTTATCTGGCATGTTTTTCAAACTGGAATGTATGTTTATATTAAACCTGAGTATTCAAAGCAACACATGTGGTACCTACTGAAGTGAAAGTGTGATGAAAAAGTGTAATGGTTAGACTGATGGATAGACTATGGAGAAGTTTTTCCTGAGTCTAATCCTGCAATATAGCACTGGTGAAACACCTAAACATTCGACATGTACCTTTTGTTTCAAATCATATTCTGTCTGATTTTTCCATTTTCGAATTTTGTCTGCCTCCTGGTGTAGCTTGACATGTAGGAAGGTCAGTTTTTCATCACTAACGTCTAAGTTCTCTTGCTGTTTTACATTTTCTGAAAGAATAAATAAGAAATGCAACTACATGTATTCTTAATATTATGTGCATTTTTATATGGGAGAAAATGGGACATATTATGGAATGACACTGTCTGTCAGTCTGTCTGTCTGCAACATCTCTAACTCAAGTTCTGCTTGGTGGATTCTTCTCAAATTTAACCACAATGTTTATCTGGGCATGCTTCAGTGGCATATCCAGTTCTCCGGTATGTATACCCATGGTCAAGGTCACACAATTGGACTTAGAATGTGCGTAAAGCAAATATGTTAACCTCAATTTAAGTTTGTTTTTTTTTAGAAGTCTACTTATTTACATAACCCTTTGAGATAAAGCTTTGCAACTTGAAACACTTGTTCACCATATCACAAGCTTCAATTGTAGGCAAGAGTTAATAACTCTGTCAAGCATTTTGACAGAATTATGACTCTTTTTAATTTATAATTTTTGGTTAAGGTTTTTGTTCAAGTCAACTATTTGTATAACCCTTTGAGATAAAGCCTTGAAACTTGGAACAATTGTCTACATCACAAGCTTCATCTGTTAGAAAAAAACGGGATGTATTATGGAATGGCACTGTCTGTCCATCTGTCTGTCTGTAACATCTTTAACTCAAATTCTGCTTGGTGGGTCCTTCTCAAATTACACCACAATGTTTATCTGTACATGCAGTAGCATGGGTGTGTCCCGGTATGTATATCCAAGGTCAAGGTCGCACAATTGGACTTAGAATTTGCATCTAGCATTCGTGTTTAGCAAATATGTTAACCTGTTTATGTTGAATAAGGCCTCAATGGGCGTATATCATGCCCACTGGCATTCTTGTTACATGTATAACATTGAAAACAAACTGGATCCAGATAAGTTTGTGTTTTATAATCATCTAAACTATTCAATATTCATTTTCATATTTGTAGCTTTTGAAAAATACGGAAAACTTAAAATTTAGCAGTTAATAATTGTTGCAGACAGCAATTACTTTTTTGAAAAGATAAATAGATCCTTTTCACAAAAGACTGGATTTAACTTTTAAATAGATGTAGATCCGTTTTTGTGAGAGTTAGCAATGTCCGTTGCCTTGTAAAAACTGTTTTATTTACTGTTACCTAACCTTAATATTCCTTTAGTGCATTTTCCTAGTTTCAGCAGAGAAAATCTTTGACAAACCATTATTATGAATTAATGAAAAAACTGGTTTAACTTTAAACAATTTATTAATTTGCTGCACAAACCTATGGGACCCTGCTTCTGTCTCGACTTCTGTGACTTTGTGGACGTCTGAAAAGTGTAACAACAATACAAACAAGTAAAAATTTGATGCATAGCATCAAAGTCGCCACCAAAAATTATTTACTTTTATAACTTTATGGAATATGGAATTAATCATATACAGGCAGGTCTGGTCAATCACCTCAGAGAATAGTCCGTTCATGCATTCCTTTCGAATCTTTGCTTAAATTTTAATAGTCTATTTTGCTTTTGACTAATAAGAACTGAAGAAATTGCCATAGAATTAAACCAATTACCATCAGTTCCAAAGAAAGAGGGAATCAATGCATATATGGAAGGCAAACAGAAGTGATCCAAAGTGATTGATACAGAAAATGTTCTTAAATTAGGAAAGAATTTTGCTTGTGCATATACACATATAAGGAAATGGGATGAACAATTGATGTCACACAAAAAAGTGCCCATGTTTTACAAGAGATTCATTGATGATGGTTTCAGGATCTGGGATGGTACAGTGCAAGAACTAGAAATTTTTGTGAAACATGCAAACAGTATTCACTCGAATATAAAGATAGAGCTAAGATATGGTTTGGATCAGATAGAATTCTGGACACTTTAGTTAACATAGACAATGACCAAATATATACAGATCTTTATGTTAAGCCTACAGACAAACAGCTGTACCTTAACGATTCTTCCTGTCATCCTCCTAGTACAAAGAAAAACATAGCATATTGTTTGGGACTGATAATTAAGCCTGTATGCCAAAGAGAATCCGACTATATTAGGGAAAGAAGTAAACTCAAGGGTCAGTTGAGGAAGAGAGAATATAGTAGCAGGATGATAGAAAATCAGTTGGTATGGGTGGACAAACTTGACAGATCTGCCATTTTAGCAAAGAAACAAACAGTTAATAGAAAAACATCCAATATTTGTTGATGTCATAAATGACAAGATGTTAATACTATTTTCCCCCTTAAGAAAAGTGATAGAGAAAAACTAGTCTATCTATCTGTTTATTGCAGCACGTACCCTATATGAGTATTATGTGCAGCTGCGCGTCTGTGCAGATTAGTTAAAGATAAAAGTAAAACTAAAATAGAAGAGAGAGTTAAAATATCTATATAGATAAAAGCTTTGTTATTTTTAGCAAGAATAGAATGTACAGTTTAAAAGAGGATAAAAACACTGCTGCTCAACCTAACAGGAATGCTGCACACTGCCTACTGCCTGCTTGAACTAGTCACTAGTTAACTACATTCTCTGACCTTTAAAATGAGGTATAATATATAGTCAATTTGATTCTTTGTATATTAACTAAATTCAGCTTTGAAAGTGTAATAGGTATTATGAAACACCCTGTATTATAAATCAATAAAAACAAAATCTTGGCTAACTGATGCATGATAAAATACATAAACCCATTCCCACTAAGTGACTTAGGCTATTTTTAGACCTAATTCCTCTTTGAAAAGCTACCCAAAAGGAGCATTTACTTAAGAGAAAAGAACATATTTAGAATTGTGTGTTATTTAAACCATTCGATTCTGATAAATAGAACATTCAAATTTTGCTCCTATGGAGCAAATGCTCTATTTATCACAATGGTTTCAAAAAAAGACTTACAGAGGCGTAGAAAGGCGTATTTATGGAGGAAAGGGTTAAAGTATAATTTATGAGTATCATTTCATCAGACATCACTGTAGCTAGTTCAAGATGATTTCCACTTACGTCATAAGATGATTTCCACTTACGTCATAATTTCCGCTATCCACATTTAATGGCTTGAAGAATGGTTCTCTTTGGTTCTGCATCATCATAATTTTCTGAAAAAGAAGTTTCAGTTTTGTTGCAGATAAATGTATTTTCTATTACTCTACAATGAATTATATCGCGAGCAGACGAGCAAGATGTGTCAGTTTAAGTCTTTTTGGAAACTCCATTTATGAAAAACAAAAGTCTAACAAAGCATGAAAAATTATTTGTTCCTTGCTCATGCTTGAAAATAATAGACTAGTGGTTTTTTTTAAAAAACAACAACTTTCATTTTAACCCTTTAAATCCTCCATAGGCTTTTTTTTTTAGATCCATCCACTTTGAATAAATCTATCGAAAAGGAGCATTAACTAGAGAAAAGGCAAATTTTAGAATTTTTGTAGTTTGAAAGCATTGTGATAAAATTTAAACTGAGCATTTGCTCCTATAGAAGCAAATGCTCTATTTATCACAATGCTTTCATAAAGTGACTTTTACAGAGGCGCAGAAAGGCGTATTTATGGAAGAAAGGGTTAAATGACTTAACTTAAGTCACTAAACCCAACTAACATGCCCAGTGAAAATCACTGTAATAACACTGTAGAGAGCTCAGCATACTCTAAACGACCACCCTATAAATAAGCATGGGCCTCTTTAAATGATGATGATTTCTTAATGCAGAACGGAAGTAATGCAGAAGGCTCCTTTATGGGCAGACTTATCCTAGTACCACAGAACAAAAATCTATGGAACGACATGTATATAAAACAAGAGGGCCAGAATGGCCCTGAAGCGCTCACCAGGCAATCAGAGGGGAAGGTTTCCACTATATGTTTCTATAGAAAACTAGCCTGCCCTGGGGCGGGGCCAATTTTGACCCAAGAGGCACAATTTATATAATTTTTGTAGAGGACCTGAACATGATGCTATGTGCCAAATATGAAAGCTGAGAACCTTCCGGTTTCAGACGAGAAGATTTTCAAAGTTTTCACTATATATGTTTCTATTGAAAACAGCCCACCCCTGGGCGGGGCCAATTTTGACTCTAGGGGCATAATTTATATAAGTTTTGTAGAGGACCTGAACATGATGCTTTGTGCAAAATATAAAAGCTAAGAGCCTTCCAGTTTCAGAGAAGAAGATTTTCAAAGATTTCACTATTTGTTTCTACTGAAAACTGCCCATCCCTGGGGCGGGCCAGTTTTGACCCCAGGGCCATAATTTATATAACTTTTGTAGAGGACCTGAACATGATGCTCTGTGCCAAATATGAAAGCTGAGAGCCTTCCAGTTTCAGAGAAGAAGATTTTCAAAGATTTCACTATTTGTTTCTATTGAAAACTGCCCACCCCTGGGGCGGGGCCAATTTTGACTCCAGGGCCATAATTTATATAACTTTTGTAGAGGACCTGAACATGATGCTCTGTGCCAAACATGAAAGCTGAGAGCCGTCCAGTTTCAGAGGAGAAGATTTTCAAAGATTTCACTATTTGTTTCTATTGAAAACTGCCCACCGCTGGGGCGGGCCAATTTTGACCCCAGGGCCATAATTTATATAACTTTTGTAGAGGACCTGAACATGATGCTATGTGCCAAATATGAAAGCTGAGAGCCTTCCAGTTTCAGAGAAGAAGATTTTCAAAGATTTCACTATTTGTTTCTACTGAAAAGTGCCCACCCTGGGGCGGGCCAATTTTGACCCCTGGGCCATAATTTATATAACTTTTGTAGAGGACCTGAACATAATGCTCTGTGCCAAACATGAAAGCTGAGAGCCTTCCAGTTTCAGAGGAGAAGATTTTCAAAGATTTCACTATTTGTTTCTATTGAAAACTGCCCACCCCTGAGGCGGGCCAATTTTGACCCCAGGGCCATAATTTATATAAGTTTTGTAGAGGACCTGAACATGATGCTATGTGCCAAATATGAAAGCTGAGAACCTTCTGGTTTCAGAGGAGAAGATTTTCAAAGTTTTACTATATGTTTCTATTGAAAAGTGCCACCCTGGGGCGGGGCCAATTTTGACCCCTGGGCCATAATTTATATAACTTTTGTAGAGGACCTGAACATAATGCTCTGTGCCAAACATGAAAGCTGAGAGCCTTCCAGTTTCAGAGGAGAAGATTTTCAAAGATTTCACTATTTGTTTCTATTGAAAACTGCCCACCCCTGGGGCGGGCCAATTTTGACCCCAGGGCCATAATTTATATAAGTTTTGTAGAGGACCTGAACATGATGCTATGTGCCAAATATGAAAGCTGAGAACCTTCTGGTTTCAGAGGAGAAGATTTTCAAAGTTTTACTATATGTTTCTATTGAAAACTGCCCACCCCTTGGGCAGGGCCAATTTTGACCCTAGGGGCATAATTTATATAACTTTTGTAGAGGACCTAAAGATGATGCTATGTGCCAAAGATGAAAGCTGAGAACCCTGTGGATTTAGAGGAGAAGATTTTTAAAGGTTCAAATTGTTGACGACGGACACCACACGACGCACGCCGACGGACGACGGACAAAAGGCACTTTGTGCTCTGGTGAGCTAAAAATGAAAAGGGAGATAATTTAAAATAATTAGCCTTCTTGTTTCTTTTACAAGATTCAAAAGAGCACTGAAGATTAGTCTCATCAACAAGCTTACACACTGAGACAGTAAGTTACATTTGCCTAGTGGAATATAGTAAAAGCTAAAGTTGCTTTATAAGTTGATATCACTAGTACTATGAGTACAGACACTTATATAATATGTTCAGATTAGATGTGGCCAAATTACACTGTCAGAAAGCAATTTCTACACACGAAAAAAAATCAAGGAAGAAAGATAAAAGAAAAGGAACCCCAGTTATGCTAGAGTTATTGTTTTTAGACTACTGGAAGCCAGTCTTTAGTACTGTAAATCGGATTCAGCAATAGTTCCAATATGCCACCTCAGATTTAAACTTTAAACTGTGTGTATTAATGCACCATAAGCGGACCTATAAGTCTAATTGCATATTTTCAATACAGCAACATACCACTTAACTACCCCTTGAACCAGAACTGCCGATCCGTTGCTGCCCTGCGATGTGTCTGCAATTCTAGGTCAAATGCTAATGAGGAGCGGTTAAAAAATAGTGCCCCTTGAAATATTACTCTTATCATTATGAAAGTGATCCGAAGCATTCCTAATATATTTTGGGCAAGAAAAGTAAACTAAAATATTTTAAAACCATTACCAAAACGGGAAGAGAAAAGGAGCAAATTATAGCATTGAAGTGGTCACATGAATTTGCAAATACTGTCATCAGTAGAATTGTCGTGTTTCTAGAGGGTGATTCTGTACAGTTGTGATGTGAAATACGGCACATTAGGCTGACCCAGTTTTCAGTATTGCTCTATTGCATTTACAGACGTGTATAATGTCTGTGTAACTCTCAAATCAGTTTTCATGTAAAGCGATACTGTTAGAATCGAGATCTTTCTTTCGGTTGCAGATATTTCCAGATACCGGTAAATATAAGTACAGTAGAACCTGTCTTAAGCGACCCTCAAAAAGAGGTGTAACTAACTATGGACCTATTAGGCAGGTGGTAGCTTAATGCAGGTACTTTTGCCCTGCATTAAGCATCTTCCTGGTTTTTAAGACTGCTATGTTCAATAAATTAATGGTCGCTTAAGTCAGGTTCTACTGTAAGGGCCAGTACCTAACTTTTCTGTTTGCAGTGCATACTTCTATTTCTGTGCAATTTAATGGGAAATTGTGGCATGAAATGTGTTGCAGTTGTCATGCAAATGTTAAAAAAAAAACTTTTTTTTTTTCACAATGAAGTAAATATTCCAAAATAGGGAATTAATATAATACATAAATACTTAAACTGCTCTGATCTAATATTTCGACCACTAAGGGCCTTTGTCAAAGATTATCATGTCAAAATACACGTCACATTTTTGTTACATGCATTCAGCCATAAAATCAAAGAGAATAATGTTGATCCAGCGTCGTCATGGTGACATTGGGTTGTTTTTTAAAATGTCATGACATCATCAAAAATGACGTCATCAAATGACGTCATGGGTGCAACGACGTCATGCATGCATTAGCGCATTATCCTCTTTGATGTTACAGCCAAATGGTCTGTAGGTTCTCAGCCTCCATATCCAATCAGTTTCATGGATCTGTCTTTCAGTTCTACATGCATGGAACATCCGTTTCAAAACTACAAATCTCACATCATCACTGCTATGACCACCGATTCCAAAATGTCTATTTATTGGCTTCTCTCTCTCATGCCTCACATCACTCAAATGTTCTTTCATTCTCTCCCGAATTTCTCTCTCAGTTTCACCGACATACACCATTATATCGCATTTACTGCATTTAATTGCATATACTACATTTCTTTCTCTACAGTTAATATTAGTTGACACATTGTAAACTGATTGCCTATTTGTGTCACTTATACTTGACATTTCAAGAATACTGCAAGTAGCACAACCCTGTGAACAGACTGTATTGCTTGGTCTAACAATCCTGTTAGTTTTTGAATGCACCAGTGTGTCACATAGATTTTTATCACGCCTGAATGCTACGATTGGCAGTTGTTGGAATACTTCTTTAAGCCGGTCTGATTGATGCAAAACTTTTGAATGTTTGTTTACAATGTAATGTATATTCGGTAGCAGATTTGAATACGTCAAAACTAAAGGGACCCTATTCATTTTCCTGTTAGATCTAACTGTTTGTTTCTTTACTAATGTGACAGATCTGTCAAGTTTATCCACCCTTACCAACTGATTTTCTATCATCCTACCACTATATCCCCTCTTCCTTAACTGACCCTTGAGTTTATTTCTTTCTCTAATATAGTCTGATTCTCTTTCACATATACGCTTAATTCTAACTGTAGAGAAAGAAATGTAGTATATGCAATTAAATGCAGTAAATGCGATATAATGGTGTATGTCGGTGAAACTGAGAGAGAAATTCGGGAGAGAATGAAAGAACATTTGAGTGATGTGAGGCATGAGAGAGAGAAGCCAATAAATAGACATTTTGGAATCGGTGGTCATAGCAGTGATGATGTGAGATTTGTAGTTTTGAAACGGATGTTCCATGCATGTAGAACTGAAAGACAGATCCATGAAACTGATTGGATATGGAGGCTGAGAACCTACAGACCATTTGGCTGTAACATCAAAGAGGATAATGCGCTAATGCATGCATGACGTCGTTGCACCCATGACGTCATTTGATGACGTCATTTTTGATGATGTCATGACATTTTAAAAAACAACCCAATGTCACCATGACGACGCTGGATCAACATTATTCTCTTTGATTTTATGGCTGAATGCATGTAACAAAAATGTGACGTGTATTTTGACATGATAATCTTTGACAAAGGCCCTTAGTGGTCGAAATATTAGATCAGAGCAGTTTAAGTATTTATGTTGTTTTTTTTCATTTTCTTATCATCATCTCAATTGCCTCCCATGTTTCCAAGGGATTCAGTCCGTCCATCCGTTCATCAACAGTTGCTTTAAACAGCATCTCCTCTGAAACTGCATGGTAGAATGTTACCAAACTTCACATAAATGATCTTGGTATTGAGCTCTATCAGAATTGCTAAAAGAATTTGGATCCATGAAGAACTGGTTGCTATGGCAATAAAAAGAGAAAAAAAAATCAAGAAATCTTCTCCAAACACAGGGGTCCTATTTAAATGATACTTGACAGAAATAGGCCTTTGATAATCCTTTGCCAAAACTTCTAAAATGATGTTGCAGGCCCGTACCCAGGTGGGGGGCTCGGGCCCTCCCAGCTGGCTGCCAAGATATCATTTTTGTTAATGGGCCCCTTTTTAGTTTTCAGCTAGATCTACCGTTTTGAATTTTACCAAGGCAATTTTTAGTGACTGATATTTTCCTACCTCGGGGAGATTATCTTTTAGTTATCTACACAGACAGGCCACCTTTAGCATGCTGTTATGCTGTGATCCATGCTTGGCCTATTTTGGTATGGACCTATCAGGGGAACCCCCAGCGGAGAACACCCGAATTACGTAATCACGAGTTGGTTCCAGTTTTTGCTATACTGGAGTTTAGCAAATAAATTGTTCCGGAACCAGTCGTGTCAAAATGCAAATTGCTGCATTTCCACAAATACCGCATGTGGCATGTATAGGCGAGGAAACATTGTCGCAAAATTAAGACGACGGGAATGACGTATCAAGACGCTATAGCATAGCTACAAAAAGCAGTATGCACTTCGACTAATAAGCATTTTACTGACATTGATCAGTAACTAGTAATGACAAAATAACTCTGACCATTTCGAATGATAAAAAAGTAAAAATGATCTTCGTCCCCAGGCCGATTGTACTGAATAAATCGAGGTTTCTTAATGTTTTTTTCATGGATTTGTTTTGTAACTTGAGATTGGGATTTTTCCTCCAAAAAAATGGGTGCAAAACACACCTTTTGCTATTGGGAATATACCCGAATAAGGGCTATAAAATCAGCCAACATATTATTGTAAAATAAGATAAAATGGAATGTCTTTTTCATTGTATAGATCAACATAAATTTGTTATAACCAGGTGAGCGAATAATTAAGGGCCATCATGACCCACTTGGTAAACTGTAACATGTGATGTTTGTAGTTTTGATCAGGGTTATTTTCACATTTAGAATAAAGACATATAAGCGGATGCTAGTTCTGAGATGAATAATGCAGAGTCTGTCCATGGCAAAAAAAACTTAAAGCATAATCAAGTGTCTGTCTGTCTGCCAATGGCAAAAAACTTTAATCATGTTCATATACGTGTCTGTCAATCGCAAAAAAAACTTTAGCCTTGATCACAACTTTTGGTGTTAGTATAATTTGAATGAAGTCCCTGCATTGAAACATTGGTGATCATTCATCATGCTTTAAGTCTATATACTGAAATCCAGGTGTAAATGGGAGTCGATTTCCTATATTATAACATAAAATTATATCTTAATAGAGTGATTCAGATAGCAGGAAATTGCACCATTCAAAGCGGCTTACCAAAAATTTCGACTACAGGGAGGGGACACCCCTCCCGTGCCCACCCCAACTAGGCCCCCCCAGCAAAAAAAATCTGGGTACGGCCCTGTGTTGCTATCTCAAACAACATGACTGCCAGGCCGAGAGGTGGTCTACTTTTCCGCCAATCTTTCAACAATTTCAGTGCTTTGATTTTGTCTGCGACACATTATTTGAGCTGGTTTAACTTTAACAGTATGAAACAGCTGTAATCGTACACTGCCCTGTTTCAGTGACTGACCTATTTTGGCAACTTTCAGTCAGCGTGTGCTTTCATGTTCATGGCAGAACAGATGATCACTGACTAACTGTACATAGCTTTGGCTGACCGCGCGCGGGTGAGGACTGAGCATCTAGCATGAGTGGGAAAACCTGATGACAAACTGATTATTATGCAATAATTCTGAACGATTCTCTTTTTACACGCAAGAAAGACCCCTTACTTAAGGGGTGTGCCTAAAAACAGTAACGTATACGTAACGTATACGTAAAGATGTTATATCTTTTTTCCTAGAGCATGCATCCTGTAAATATTTCGTGGGATTGATTTTGTGGTACTATTCCACATGTTGTTAAAAAAAATTGGAGTTTATAGCTTATGTTTTAAAAAAAATATTGGTAAATCGACCCGGACATTAGCCCCACATCCATCTGAACGTAAAGATGCTGTATTTTTTCCCCAGAGCATGTCTCCTGTAAATATTTCGTGGGAATGTTTCTGTGGTTCTATTTCGTCCGTTGGTAAAACAAATTAGCAGTTTATTGCTTTTATTTTATTTTTTTTGACTGGTAAATCGGCCCTCGGTAGATCGAGCCCCCCAATCCGAACGTAAAGATGCTGTATTTTTTTTCTAGGTCTTTAATTATAATATTTTTTACGTGGATCGATTCTATAAATATTTTTTAAGATATCTACGACCAAAAAACCTATCCTGTTGCGTGTATTTTAATGTTATCGTTGTTGACAATGGGTCGGTATGCTGTATATCGGTTTTTTATTGGATAAATGGAAGATTGGGTTTACCTAAATGTGTAGCCTCGTTAAATAAAGTAATTATTATTATTATTATTATTATAACTGTAATTACAGTTGTCTCTATATGTCTCTCTCTCTGTCTCTCTCTCTCTCTGTCTCTCTCTCTCTCTCTCTTTGTCTGTCTGTCTGTCTCTGTAGGTGTTACTGTGTGTGTCTGTGCGTGTGTGTCTCTCTTACTTTCTCACACAAACACATGCACACTCACGCAAGCACTTATATGTGTATAATTATAGGAAATACATGGATTCTTTCTGATAGTTCATTTCTTTTTCCTGATATGTTCTTCGTGTATTAATGGAGCGGATATTTAGTTTAGTACATGTATTAAATAGCCTGATTTAAGTCACTATTTATTTCTCTCTCTCTCGCTCCCGTCTCTCACTCTATCTCCCTAGTTCCTGTTCACTCTTTTCCCCTTTTCTCTCTCCCTCTTTCTCTTTCCTCTCTCTCTATCTCTCTCCACTCTCCTTTTATCTCTCTCACTATCCTCGACCCACTTACCACCATTCTGTTAATCTAACTTTTAATAGTCTGCCCTCCCTTTGAGAGAATAGAAAGAGAGAGAGAGAGGAGGGAAGAGAGGGAGAGAGACATACATACAGAGAGAGGGGGGAGAGGAAGGGGGAGACAGAGATAGCAAAGAGGGAGAAGAGAGAGATGAAGAGGAAGAGAGAGAGAGCAAGAGAGGAAAGGTAGATGCAGAAAAATAGGGTGAGTGGACTGGTGGGTAAGTGGGTCAGGGATAGACAGAGAGACACATAGAGTCAACGTAGATAGGGTTAGAGGGGGAGATCATTAGAGAGGATATAGCTATAGAGGCGGTCGGGGAGAGAACAAATAGAGTGAGGGAGAGACAGCGAGAGACACAGGGACATACAGACAGACAAACAGAGGGGAAAGAAAGAACAGACGGTGAGAGAGGGATGGAGTGAGATACACGGAGAGAGGTCCACACACAGGGACAGATAGACAGACAGTCACATAGACATGGAGACACAGACAGGAAAGAGGAAAATTGAGAGATAGTGAGAGAGGGATAAGAAATAGAAAGTAAGAGAGGGATAAGACAGAAAGTGTGAGAGGGGAGAGAAAAAGAGAGAAGTCGAAAGTGGGAGACGAGATATATAGACGATAGTTTGATGGATTGGTGGGTAGATGGGTCGAGGATTGAAAGAGTGGATTTGGGATGGAGGGAATATAGGGAGGGAAGATATAGGCTGATGGATAGATGGAGGGAATGGTAAGAGGGAGAGGAAAGAGAGAGGGGAGAGGGAGAAAGAGCGTGACAGGAAAGAGAGAGGGAGAGAGAGGGGGCGGACGCGTTTAGACAGACAGAGACTTACACACATTCTTTAATCCATTCATTACTTCATTACTATATTCACAAACCCACCCACCCTCCTCCCTTCCTTCCTTCAGGCATCCACTCACTCGCTCGTACGTACGTCTATTCACCGATCCATAAATTACGTTAATCCATTAATCCATCAATTTATTCGTTCATTAATTCATTCATTCATTCATTCAATGTTACATTCATTCATTCATTCATTCACGCATTCACTCACTCGCTCGATACCTCTGTTCACCCATCCATCCATCCATCCACCCATTCATAGATTCATTTGTTCGTTCATTCGAGCTTTCATTCGGTCATTCATTCATTCTTTCATTCATTCATTCACCTGCTATGATCAGAAAGTAACTCTAATTTTGTTTTATATAATGCTTCTATTCATCAGTTGTAATTAATTAGCTGTATATGTATGGATAAATAGTGATAAAAACAACAACTGACAGTTACAATATTGTTAAATTGCATTCGCCGTTATGAAACATAACCAATATATTGGTATTGTTCCATAGACCACCATTATTGATTTCATCAGGATTTCTTTGTTAAATCTTTCCCGAATAAGGACGGCTCAAAAGTCCCATCGAAGGGTTATAGAAACAACATTATATATCTAATATCTGCCTGTTCGTAGTGTTTATAGTGCTGAATAAACTGGGTAGTATAATTATGTTGAATGTATGGAATTATAGTAAATGAATATATGAAACGGATTTAACCCATTCCCTCATATAAACCCATTTTCATGCATTTGCAAACAGGGTAGCCCTTTCCTCCATGAATACCCATACAAGAAATACAATGTACTGACATCTTGAAAACAAATTACAATAATATTTGTAATGGCACATGGACACAGAATGTTTGGTACACGGCACCAGGCAAAAACTAAAAATAGAATCATATCTGTATTTTTTCATAAGCGAAGAGAGCAGTCCCTGATCAGACGGCTCCTATAGGACCCGTCTGATCTGGGTCTACACTGTTTGCAAAAACGTAGAAAGGCATAGTTGTGGAATAAAGGTGTCCTACAGGAGCCGTCTGATCAGGGTCTACTCTGTTTGCTCTGAGTATGATATAGATCTGATTCTACAAATTTTATCAAGGCAAAATAAATCCCCTGAAAAGTTTACAGTATAAAAAATGAGCTGATGAATATTCATGCTCTTACATGAATACTGAAAAGGGTAAGGGTTAAAGATATTATATTTATTACATTTTCGAGTTCTGTGGATTTATACGCCTAAAACATTACAAGCAGTTTTCACTCTAAGCTGTGTTTTAAAGGCATTAACTTGTAGTCACAGACAATGGTTTAATATTTAGCCTGCTGAACAAATTATTTGTACAGGATTTTCACCTACTACATTTTCAAAATTCTAGCTATAATCAATTAGTCTACCAAAATGCTATCAGGGCGTCAAACAGTTTGGATCCTGATGAGACAACCAGTTACTCGGTGTCTCATCTGGATCCAAGCCGTTCGCACACAGCAGGCTAAAGGTTAATTGGTCAGTTAGTCCATCAGTCAAATACCATATTTCACGACGGTAAGTCCCCAGATAAGAAAACTGCGGGCCATCGCTATTTATATCAACGGGAAGCCATTTAACGAATGTGTATTAACCCTTATCGTGCTAAGCGCGATCAGACTCGTATTTGCAAATAGCTTGGATTAAGACGAAACACGGAGTTAACTCGACATCCCATAAGGATCCTCAGCTGTTTGACACTCAATCGACAGCGTCAAACACTTGTACGAATCCAAGTTTGGGCAGTATTTTTCAGCACGATAAGGGTTACGATATGCATAGTTACCTGAAACAAATTCGCATGAAACCTAGCCCTATATCTCTATCTCTCTGCCTGTATGTCTCTGTTTCGGTTTGTCTGTCTGTCTGTCAGCCTGTCTGTCTGTCTGTCAGCCTGTCTGTCTGTCTGTCTGTCAGTATGTCCGTCTGTCTGTCAGTATGTCTGTGTCTGCCAGCCTGCCTGTATGTACGTATATACGTACGTATGTATGTACGTGCGTACGTATGTCTGAAACAAATTCGCATGACACCCAACCCTATCTCTCTGCCTGTCTCTGTTTTGGCATGCCTGCCTGCCTGTGTCTGTCTGTCTGTCTGCCTGTCTCTGTCTGTCTGTCTGTCTGGCTGGCTGGCTGTCCCTCCCTCCTCCCCTCTCTCTCCCTCATTATGTCTGTCTGTCTCTCTCTCTCTAACTAACAAAACAAACAAACATGGATAGATAGAGATATAGAGGGAGATATACGGATACATTAATACACATAATAGATAGCCACAGACAGGGAGACACAGAGAGAGAAAAAGGAAGATGGAACAGGAGAAAGAGAGAGGGGATAGGAAATGATGGACAATGAGAGAGGAGAAAGATAGACGATAATTTTATGGATTGGTGGGTAGGTTGTTCGAGGATAGAGGGAGGTTGGATCTGGGATAGAGAGAAAGAGAGAGGAGAGAGAAAGAGCGGTAGGCTGATGGAATGGTGGTAAGTAGGTTGGGGATAGCGCGAGAGATAAAGGGAGAGGAGAGAGAAACAGGAAGCTGAAAGAGAGAGGAGAGAGGGAAAGAGAGATGGACTGATAGATATATGAATGGAATGGTGGTAAGTAGGTCGGGGATAGTGCGAGGGAGATATAGGGAGAGAGAAAGAGGGAGAGGAAGGGGAGATGGAGAGAGGGCGGGAAAGAGAGATGTGAGAAAAATACGGTGAATGGTGAGCAAGTAGGTCAGACCGGGAGGGAGAGAGAGATAGAGGGGAGGGGGGCAGGAACGAGAGAGAGAGAGAGAGAGAGAAATAACAGGTGTCCACGGTGTCATTATTTCTTTATGAATATTCATTATGTGATGGGTTTACACCTACAACAATTTCGCTTAAAATGGGAGAGGCAATGCTCAAGTTATACGCCTGGTATGCAATATATCTCTTGTGTATAGAATCATAGCAAGGACATACATGTATATAAATAAAAAAATGATATTCATCTTCAATATCTAAAATATTACAACTTGGTCTATATTATCTGTGATATTTTCTCGCGCATATCTGCCCGTCTGAATTAAAACCAAATTCTTTTTACGGTGAAATGTCTATTTTCATCGCCTACCTACCGGAAAGTGGAAAACCATATGTACTGTTAAACCATAGCTGTGGTTAGTCAATAAAGGGAAAAAACTCACACCTTTTGTTTATTTTATACCGGCACAAAACAGGTCATGCTTTGTGTGTGAAAATAACTATCAAACTGGTTAACTCTTAAATTTCACCGTCGTATGCTATTTTTTTTCAAACAGTCTAACTCTATCCGAGTAACGCGGCGTCTCATCAGGAGTCAAACTCGTTGGCAACCTGAATATAGTTCTGTAAAGACATTGACGACCCTTCCAGTTTGAAATTCGAAGCAGACGGTTTCAGGAGAAGAACATTATATTAAAGCCAGTCTAAACTGGAATTTAAAGAAACAAGAATTGAGGTCCGTTTAGGCAAGGGCTGTTGAATGCAGGGTAAAAATCAATCTCTGTGTGACTTTCTTCTTATATAAAGGTTCCACACAGCATTGACTCTTATTAAAAAAACGTCCAGTTTGGAGAGAACTTTCTGTATTAGGACCCACGAGAGGTATAGTGCATTCCATTTAGATACGTTGAATAAGGCTGACGACGATTTTGTACCACCGGTATTGCAGTGTTTTAACTGCCATATACTCGGAACAAAAATAAATAAATTTACATACTTGTCGATAGCGACAGAGTCTTATATCTTGACTCCGATTTCGTTCAACGTAACTATGTAAAGAGGGTTTCGTATTCCTTAACCCTTTACCTAATGAATGTTCATGTAAAGAAATAATGACATAGAGAATAGTTATTAGCTAACGTTTATACTGAAATTAAGCTCCGATAGTTGGTCCCTGATAGTCACATAGTATCATATATAGACTATTCCTTAAACAACACAATAGATCCTTATGAAACAGATCACACAGGAGCTATCAGAATTTTGAAAATGCGTAAATATGTGTATCTGGTATTGTACATGAAACCACGATTAGCATGACTTCTCTCGGAGACGATCGGTGTAATTCAGAATATTTACAGAAAAAAGTCTATACACTGCATGGTCTAAGGCTGTATGATGAGGATGCCTTTTAATGGAATTCAAATGTCTGTTTGAGTTTGAGTCTGAGTTAGAGAGAGAGCAAAAGATAGGAACAGACAGACATATACATGTAGATAGATAGGATGAATGGACTGGTGCGTAAGTGGGTCAGGGATAGACATACAGAGAGATATGGAGTCATAGGAGAGAGAGATACATAGAGAGAGAGAGGAGAGATGATGATGGAAGATGATAGAGCTAGAGAGGAGAGAGCGAGAGAGAGAGAGAGAGAGGGGTGACGGGGAAGAGAGATAAAGAGATAGGGAGGATCAGAGAGAGAAAGATAGGCTGATGTATAGATGGATGGGATTATGGTAAGCAGGTTGATGAGTGTGAGAGAGAGAGGGGGGAGAGGAAAGAGAGAGAGGAAGAGAGGAAAAAGAGCATGATAGAAGAGAGAGAGAGAGAAAGAATGAGAGAGAGAGAGAGGGGGACGGGCGGGCGGTTAGACAGACAGAAACTTGTTCACACACTTACAGAGAGAGACAGACACGGGTAGAGGCACAGAGACTCACAATGACATACAGTAAAACTTGTCTTAAGCGACCGGACAAAGGAATCTTAAAAATTAGGTGGTTGCTTAATGCAGGGCAAAGGTAATGCAGAAGGCTCATAAAGGAGCTTTCTGCATTAATTTTGAGTTTTGACCTGCATTAAGCTGCCACCTGCCTTACAGACCATTAATATTAGCTCTTTTTACTTTTTCTTACTCTACTAGCATCTCAGACCAAGGTAGGTATGTCTATCTTTCTATCTGTCTCTCTGTATATCTGGTCGTCCGTCCGCTGGCCCACTTTCATTTGTCACATTTTTCGGGCTAATTAGTTGTTTGTCGCAGCTAGTTTCAATTGGCTACTTTAAACTGTTTGTCTAAAAGTTAGCCTCCAACATATTGCAAGGAAAGGGTAAGCAAAAAAGACGCTTTTATTAACCCAGGAATGTATGTAAAAGCATTAAAGAATTATCGTATCTTAAAGGAAATCACTATTCCGTTCTATGCAATGCGATCTAACAGGTGCTAGCCGCTTCGATAGTCCACAAGATATATGCGTGGCGATAGCCGGTAAAGCCGTTCTTAATGAACACGACTTACCCACCCATTATCAACAACGATAACATTAAAATACACGCGACTGGATATATTTTTTTGTCATAGAGATCTTTAGAAATATTTATAGAATTGATCCACGTAAAAATTATTATAAATAAAGACCTAGAAAAAAAATTACAACATCTTTACGTTCGGATGGATGGGCCTCGATCGTCGGAGGGCTGATTGACCAAACAAAAACAACAAAAACAATAAAATAAAAGCAATAAATTCCAAGTTCTTTATACCAACAGGTGAAATAGTACAATAGAATAAATCCCACGAATTATTTACAGGAGACATACTCTGGGGGAAAAAATACAGCATCTTTACTTTCAGATGGAGGTGGGGCTAATGTCCGGGACCGATTTACCAATCAAAAACACCCAAAACAATAAAACATAAGCTATAAACTCCAATTTTCTTTTTACCAACATGTGAAATAGTACCACAGCATCAGTCCCGCGAAATATTAACTGGATACATGCCCTAGGAAAAAAGATATAGCATCTTTACGTATACGTTACGTATACGTTACTGTCTTTAGGTACTCCGTTACTTAAGCATAGACATCTCTGACGTACGGTAGACCTATAGATTCATATTACATTATTCTTAATTTCCACGATAATAAATGTGTTCACAAGGGAAGTTGGGTGTCGTCGACTCGGGTCATTCATGAAAGAATAGTTACCTATTCAAGTATTCCATCGGCGTTTTGTTAGAATTTCAAATGAATACAATTTTAAAAATTCTGGCGGGTAAACTTGTTCCAAAATGAAACTAGAAACTACATGAAAACTTTAGCGTTTCGTCTGCTCGGATCCATCGTCATGAAATGTCAAGGTCAGAGGGGATATGTATAAATTTCGGGATCAGGGTACCGTTTTACTAACGAACTTACGCTAGCGTAAGTCTACGAACGAAGGAATTTTGACGTAAGTTACGAAAATCGCGTTTTACTAACATTTGCGTAGCTATATTTATATATTAAAACTGCCGTATCGGAGGCATTGCAACGAAATTTATGCACGTTTGTGATGTGTACAATACTATCAAGATCTACACTGATTGACAATCTCATAAAATATAATGTCATGATTGACGATGAAGAGATAAGAAACAAGAACTATCTTTAAAAAGATATGCAGCGCGATATTCAAATATTGACATTATGTACAAATCAATAGTGGTATTAAATATCTGCCATATTAAATTCTAAAACCTGACCTGTTGAAAGACTTTTTTCGTTCGATTTTACGAACAAATTCATTCTATATTAAATAATATTTATTCAATAGTTTTGTTTTTCATTCGATTTTAAGAACACATACTCATTCAGTACTTCAAACGAATTCATTCATTTTACGAACAAATAATTATTTCATTTGATGTTGAAAAAAAAATTCACTCGATAATTTGCCTCATGGGATAGGCTACTAGATGGAGTTGTAAGGTCGGATTTCATTGGACGAACAAATCACTCAGCTTCAAAATGGCATGGTTAGATCTTTAACACCGACACTTATTGACAAAACAACATAATTCATTAATAAAATAATTTATCAATTATTACGCATGTGTCAAGAAATATATAAAATAGATTCTAGTTAACCGTTTTTCACTTACCAAAGTATTGGTAAACGGTAAAACCTTGTGCTATTTCTAGCCATTTTTGTTGTTCCAGTAATCTTGTCCAATGAAAATTGTGTCTAATATCCCATGAGGCAAATTATTGAACTTTTATTTTCACAACATCGAATGCAAAATAAATTATTAAATAAATATTTTTATAACATCGAATGAAAAAAAAAGAACAAATATTTGTTTATAACATTAAATGAATTCGTTCAAACATCGAATGAGAAAAAGAAAATATTGGATAAAAAAAATTGTCAAATAAAAAATGTGAAATTGAATATTGCAATGTTTGTCACGCCATAATCGAGTAGTGAAATCTTCATTAGGATCTACACAGAATGACTGGCAATTTCGTCGACAATCTTGTTATAAGAGTTAAAGAGGCCCAAACTGGTGTAACTGATTGGATCCTGTTTGTTTCACATCCATTATCAGGGGCGTGCCTGGGCATACGCACATACGCACGTGCGTAAACATGGTTGAACAAGTCGAATTCTAAAAATGCTGAAACGGCATTAAAAAAATGGTGCCTCACTTTGGTAAGGTCATAGAAATTCTCACACAAATGATTACGCTCAAGCTTTAAAAATTCTGTGATTTTCAAAAGCTTTGGAGTTTAGATGAAGGACAGATGTGACAAACTGGTCATTAAATTTACTAGAACAAGTTGTATAGTAGAGTCCTTTAATAATTGTTCCAGCATCGCTTATAGTAGATCTAGTCCACTGTTGTTTTTTCTATGTTTTGAAAAATAGCCCCTATCTTGGCCATGGTTTTCAATATACAAATTTAAAAAAGGCCACATAAGCGACATTCCTGCATAATTATACTGAAATCTGCCCCGTGATTTCATAGAACATCAGTTTGAATGTTCCGCTAAAGCGATACACAGACAATTAACTTCTGACGGCCAAGTGTTTTAAAATGATTCAAATTGGGTTTAAAAGGATTGATATAGGTTACTACATATGGATAATTTCTGCAAAATCATTAACATCTTTATTTATTTATTTTTGGGAGAGATTCACCTTAAAGGATAATTTTGACAAAATTATACTGAAATTTGCTTTGTGATTTCACAAGGGTATTTTTTTTAAACTTCTGCTATAGCAATATAAAGAAAATTAGCACCACCTTTCGCGGCCTTAACGAATCCAAACGGTTTGAACAAATCTGGTAAAGGGTCACCTAAGGATTATTCCTGCAAAATTATAATGAAACCTTCCCAGTGGTTTAAAAGAAATAGGATTTTTAAATGTTCCACTATTACGTTTAATTTTAAAGCATCTGAAAATATGAGATGAAACAGGTGTGACTCTTTCGGCACTTTTCAGTAATTTACATTTAGATTAAATGTTTGTAGAAAAACAATCTGGCTTACGTTGACTAAGTTTTGAGTAGGTGAAACTTTAATCAAAGGCTAAATATTGAAACAAAATGTGCGCATTAAAACCCTCATAAATAATCATTCCAATACTGGTGACACTTCGATACACATAATTCTATATCTCAGTCCTATGCGAAATGTACAGGGCCTTACTAAAAGTCGTCTGAATACACACCAGATTACAAATTAGTGTTAGAACAGAGATATGCAATCTATTCAATTGGAAATGCTAATGCATATATGTTTTGATTCCGTTTCTTTCAATCATTTTCACGTCTAATTAGCGTATTCTGTTGATGTTGGATTAGTTGTAATTAAACCTTTGTCCGTCTGGCGATAGTGGATATTCGTCGATTTCAATCTATAAGAGTACGAGTAAAATAATAGGTGAGTGGATAGTGGGGGATGAAGAACATCATGCAACACATTCGAGTTATACTTACCAGTCTCTATCATCCTTATTTCTGAAAATGCTAAAGTGTGGTCTCTTTACATTTTAGAATGTGTTCCAGTAATAATAAATATAGTTTTCCTTAAAAAGATTAAACATGGTGTAAATTGTAACAAAATACACACTTTTACGAATTAAAAACAACAACAACATAAATACTTAAACTGCTCTGATCTAATATTTCGACCACTAAGGGCCTTTGTCAAAGATTATCATGTCAAAATACACGTCACATTTTTGTTACATGCATTCAGCCATAAAATCAAAGAGAATAAATATAAAGAGAATATTAGATCAGAGCAGTTTAAGTATTTATGTAATATATTAATTCCCTATTTTGGAATATTTTCTTCATCAAAAAAATAATAGCCCAATTTGTTTTATATTGTAAGCAAAGGCATCCCAGGAAAATAACTTTAATGGAGCGGAAATGGCAACAGTATGCACTTTTGTGCACCTCAGAATAACGACTGTTTTTGAGAGTTTTCATAACCAGTTCCTTCTTATAATTCTGTTATTTTTTAGAAAAGAACCATTGCAACGCTATTTTGCTGAAATGAACTATACCAAATTAAAAAAAGATCACATAACGGTGACTATCTAGGGATAGTTTTAAAAAAAACTGTAACTTGACAAACATTGCAGACCCTGGTGAGATCTGGATCTACACTGATTGTCTGAATGCCTTCTTCTCATTCCCTTAAGACGCCTAGCCTTCCCTGGCATTGGTGCGTATTCAAAAATTATGATCAGACACGCCCCTGATTATACATGCATATTGCTAATAAAAGTAATCTGTAACATGTTCATGCCACCAACACAACTTTTTAATCCGATTATGCGCAGAACACACGCTAGCTATACTATCACATGTTGTTACCAGTACCTCGTGTCATACAGGATACATACGTATGACCTTTCTTCTCGCCCTTCTTATTCTGCTGTTTCTCCTCCTTCTTCCTTCTCTTTTTTTCATTTTCTTCTTCTGCTCCTCCTCCCTCTTCTTCTTCACCTCATTCATCCATCCATCCCCTCCTCCTCCTCCTTCTTCGTCTCTTTATCCCCTTCCTCATCCTCATCCTTATGAATGAATGAATGAATGGTTGGTTGGTTGGGTGGATGGCCTTCCTAATCTTCATCCTTATAAATGATTGATTGATTGTTTGATTGGTTGAATGAATGAATGAATGAATGAATGAATGAATGAATGAATGAATGAATGAATGAATTGATGGATGGATGGATAGATAGATAGATAGATAGATAGATAGATAGATAGATAGATAGATAGATAGATAGATAGATAGATAGATAGATAGATAGATAGATAGATAGATAGATAGATAGATAGATAGATAAAAATAAATACATAAATGAATAAGTGAATAATAAATACATGAATGAATGAATGAATGAATGAATGAATGGATGGATGGATGGATGGATGGGTGGATGGGTGGGTGGATGGATGGATGGATGGATGGATGGATGGATGGATGGATGGATGGATGGATGGATGGATGGATGGATGGATGGATGGATGGATGGATGGATGGATGGATGGATGGATGGATGGATGGATGGATGGATGGATGGATGGATGGATGGATGGATGGATGGATGGATGGATGGATGGATGGATGGATGGATGGATGGATGGATGGATGGATGGATGGTTGGATGGTCGGACGGATGGACGGATGGACGGATGGACGGATGGACGGAATGGACGGATGGACGGATGGACGGATGTATGGATGGATGGATGGATGGATGGATGGATGGATGGATGGATGGATGGATGGATGGATGGATGGATGGATGGATGGATGGATGGATGGATGGATGGATGGATGGATGGATGGATGGATGGATGGATGGATGGATGGATGGATGGATGGATGGATGGATTTTAATTTAACATATGTGTAATATATGTGGGCTATTGTTTTCTGTGCATTTACACGAAAAATGATATTCATATAAAAAGTTTTTATGAATTATAAATATGGAATAAGATATATATACAATAGTAACATGTATTTGTTACGGAAGCTTAAATGGACCCCCTTATAATAAAGAATATATGTGTAAAAAATCTCGTAGTTATATGATATGAAAATACTTTAAAACGACAAAGTTATAAGTGAGGCATAACATAACATGTCAATTTTGATGGCTTACAAAATACTCCAATAAGCGGAAATTGTGCCAATCCCGTTTGTAGCCGCGTTTGATTTTATGCGATTCAGAATTAAACCAATTCCAACTTGAAAGTTTATTAACCAATAGAATGACGACACTGTCGCAGTGCGGTCTGTAAACATGGAAGCGATCTGCTCATATGAAAGTGATTCTGAAGAAGACAGTGACCAATCTGACTCTGAGAATAGTGCTGCTAATGATTTGTTTGCTCATTTGAAACCTATAGATAAATCAAACACAGTCGCGGGAGCGATTGTTTTGAACGCATCTCCATTAGTTATTCCGACGGTAAGAACCTAATATACACATGCAAGAAAAGCGGGTGGGGTAAAATTTACGGTTGCCGTACGTTTCGATAACGACAATGTGCCTATTTTTTAGGCAGTAATTATGCGTCGATTTTTATACTTACTTCATAATCGAGAGAGTCTCAATTTATTAACAGGTGAAAAGACCCCGTGATAGGGTATTAGAGCTTTTAACCATTCCCTGGCCGGTATTCATGTAAGAAATAACAAAGACCTATGTGTTATCATAGGTCTTTGGAAATAATGACAACATGAATATTATCGGTAAACGGTCATTAGCCCACCCGGACGACAGCCCACCCGGATGATAGCCCACCATTTTTCTAAGGGCGGACATTAGCCCACTCGTGTTTTTGAGGAGGCGGACAATAGCCCACTCGTGGTTTTGTGGAGGGCGGACATTAGCCCACTCTGACAATAGACCCTTCGCCCTGCATATTAATATATGTTTATTCACACTCCCAATTAGGTGAAAATCGTTGTAATTACCCATGATTTATAAAATATTCAGCTACTCTTACTGGTTCTTCATGTTACGGAAAAAAAAGTCTCTTTCGGACCGAGGATGTTTGGCCCCTAATTATCTTAGTTATAATGTTTGTTTATGTTTCATTGCACTGCACTGTTTGATAAATCATGGATAATTAGCTACATTGATTGTTAACCTGAAAAATACTGTACTGATACTGTAAATTGAAGGACTTTTATTTTTTTCCCAAAATTTATTTCTATTTAATAAACACGAACACTGCTTTCAATATGATCACTTCCGTTGCCGGGCAATGTATAAACCTTTAGCCGAATTTCTGAAACAATTGATGCGGGAATGTTACAGTTTCCCAAATTAAAACAGATTTTAAATGAAAAGGTGAAGATTTGTGAAACACTGAGATAATCGATATCTTACGTCTATTCAACTGATACAATAAACACGCGCATGTCTAATTGGATTATCAAACAATTAACACGTGCATGTCTAATTGGATTATCAAACAGACAAACACACGCTTGTCATTAATTGGATTATCACACCTGTAAGCATTATCTTGTAGTTCAACGCTTACGTACTTGTTCGAACATTACCGAAAAATAAAATTTGTGTGATATGTTTATGTTGCTCCGATCTAAAGTCGAAGATATTATTTTTACAGTCATTTGTCCTTACAGACCTACAGAAATAGGTGAGCAAATTACGAGGGGTCTACTGTCGGGGTGGGCTGATGTCCGCCTCGTTACTATACATCTCGAGGGGTCTAGTGTCCGAGTGGGCTAATGTCCGCCCATCAAAAAAGTAAGAGTGGGCTAATGTCCGCCCTCCTCAAAACCATGAGTGGGCTAATGTCCGCCCTACAAAAACACGAGTGGGCTAATGTCCGCCCTTAGCGAAATAGTGGGCTGTCATCCGGGTGGGCTGTCGTTCGGGTGGGCTAATGTCCTAGAACCATATTATCTTGGCTAAATTTTTTCATATGAACTTATCCATGGACTTTCTTCTGCTTTGACAAAACTGTAGAGTCCAATCTATATGTCAAACTTGAAGGCAAATAGTGCAGACCCTGGTCAGACAGCTCCTGTAGTAGTCATCTGATTGGGGTCTACTCTGTTTGCAAATGAATGCTTGAAAAGGTGTTTATATGAGGGAAAGGGTTAAACTGCATATACATAATAACTAGTTTTGAAACCTTTGTGATAAATAGAGCATTTGCTCTTATCAAGCAAACAGTTAACACTATTTATCACAGTGGTTTCAAAAAGTTACTTTTTTAAAAGTAAGTCACAATAAATTAAGTAACTTTTACAGATCCAACAAAAGGCTGATGAGTATGAGGGAATGGGTTAACCCTTTGCCTTATATAAACGTGTTTTCACACATTTGCAAACAGAGTAGACCCAGATCAGACGGCTCCTAGAGGAGCCGTCTGATCAGGGTCTGCTATGTTTGCTTATAGAATTTGATAGATCTATTTCTTTGCTTTCTAAAATGTCTACAATGTTCCACCTTCCATATTTCTTTGTAACTTTTTTGTCCAGGAATATTCAGTAGGTATCAAAATTTGGAATAAACATAAAACAGGGAAAGGGTTAAGACATGCCTGGTGAACATGAAACTATTGAACACACTAAAGAGTGAAGTGGCTGCATATATTGGATGGGCCATACTGGCAATTAATCAATTTTAATTTTAAAAAAATCCAGTTACTGTGACATTGTCTGTCTTTATTTTGGATTTATGATGTAATAATAATGTACAGTGGCAGCTAATAATGTGAAAGTGTGATTTATTTAATTCCACAACTCAGAACAATTTACTTAGGAATTTTTGACCGTTTCTCAAGATCTTCATCAGCTGTTGTGCTGGGTCAGCAGACTGTGTCACTTGACATAGAAATGTCACGTACGTGACACAAGGAGAGTGTTGTAGACTGGTGGTAGCTCTAACCCCTCGTCCCAGTCTCCTTGTGTCCTCGTCCCAGTCTACAACACTCTCCTTGTGTCATGTGACCTTCCTACGTCATATGACACAGTCCACTGATCAAGCACAACAGCTGATGAAGATTGTGAGATACAGTCGAAAATTCCTTAGTGTAAGTGGATTGTTCTGAGTTATGGAATTAAATCAATCCGTTAATGCTTCTAGAACAAGAGATCATACTTCATAAATGTGAAAATGATTGTTTGTTTTATTATTCTTTGTGTTTCATAGAAAGACAACTTCATTTTTCACTGATTTAACATTGTCTATACTATATAAATGTTACAGCCTGAGGTTTTCTCTAGATGTTGGATGCAAATAAAGCACTTGGCAATGGCTGTACTATGTATAAGGGAGTCAAACTTCTTTTCTGTGCTTTATTCCATATGTAAAAACTTTGAGCTGAAATATAATATGCCCAAATTTACCACTAAAATATATCAATAACATAAAACATAAACACAATTTCATATTTAACCCTTTCCCTGTTCTATGTTTATTACAAATTTCAATACCTAATAACTATTCATGGATAAAATAGCTATAATGAAATATGGAAGGTTGAACATTGTAGCCATTTTACGAAGTATAGAAACAGATCTATCTAATTCCATTAGCAAACAGAGCAGACCCTGATCAGACGGCTCCAATAGGAGCCGTCTGATCTGGGTCTACTCTGTTTGCAAACGTGTGAAAACATGTTTATATGAGGGAAAGGGTTAAGTAAATAGTTATATATGAATATTAACCAACAGGGCAACCATACATTATCATAAGGTGTCAAACAATTACAAGATGTGCTATTTACAGACTTATTGGTCATAAATTACTGAAGACATAAAATATATAATAAAGAAATGTCTTACCCATTTGTCTTGACATTCTCTATTAACAATTATATCAAACAAAACATTTAACACTATCTATTACCAGGTTGTGGACCTGCCTAGTATTCTACAAAGAACCAAATTCCTCTCTCTCTCTCTCTCTCTCTCTAGGTCTGTCCTATGACATGAACTGAATAATGATTAGTAGCTGTAATATAAGAGCCATGCACCAAATAAAAGTGTTACTGTAGTTAGTTAATTTCTATCCGTTTTCTGTCGAAAGTATGTCATGCCGAATGCGTACCAAAGGTCGAACCGACACGAGACCGAAATAAAACGACATTAGTTATTAAAACACCAACCGCATTACAATATTCACAATGTCAAAGCCATTTGAAATACATTGCCAACTTACATGGTTAACGCCAAACCAACTGCCACACCCCAAGAGTCTATTACAATAGCCAATGTTGGAAAAACAATGTTTACTTGGGTGTTTCTTGATCAGAACCAAACTGCAGAGTGACCACCGTGAGAAAAAAACTGCCGCGAAAAAGCGGAACTATCCAAATTATCTGACACCACAAACATCCAATCAACGACAGACTATCAACATCACATTCCAGTCAGCATCACTGCTACTGCTACATCTATACAAGACACACAGGTTCAACAAGCTATAAATAAAACAATTCAATCAATCTAAAATTACAATGTCACAAAAGGTCACAATGACAAATAATGCTGTCTGCTACATTCTCCTCCTGGATGACAGAATGATGTCCCATCATTCTCTATACTACCCTCTGTAATATAATTATATTGCACTAATATATAAGTTAAAAACAATGATTCAAATCTGACCTAGATCAGCAATCTAGATCATTAATAACCGTTACAAAGTTATTATTTAAAAACAATGGTTTAAAAACAAAACATTAAATCATTCCTTGACTGGTTTCCAAATTTTATTTGCAACATTTGCATCAACACTCTTCAATACACCAGAAAGCAATAAAACATCAAAAGTCTCACTCCTGATATCTGGAATTTCCTGTAAAGCAGAACAATGGTAATTGTCTAAGTAAGACGGTGACTCTCAGGGTCTTGTTGGTCTTCTAGGGTGTTTTTTTTTATATGGTCTTATCTCTTCATGTTCAACATGATCTTAACTCATTCCCTCATACTGTAGGCTATTTTTAGACCCAACCTCTTTGAATAATCTACCCAAAAGGAACGTTTACTATAGAAAAGGAAAATGTTAGAATCGGTGTTGTATTGAAACCATTGTGATAAATAGAGCATTTGTTCCATAGGAGCTAATGCTCTATTTATCACAAAGGGTTCAAGAAGTGACTACTACAGAGGCATAGAAAAGCATATTTATGGAGGAAAGGGTTAAGATGTAAGTAATCTATCAGCTTCTAGTGATTGAGATCTAGGAATAACTATATCCTGAGAATTCTCTATAACCAAGTTATTTTCTGATGCTATATCATCAGTTGATTCAGTTTATTCTGTTATGTTGTCTATGGGATTACTTTTCATCATCTGATGTATAACTTGATTATCACTAAATGGCATCTCTACCATATTATCTGACATTTGGGCATCCCCACTAGAACAAAATAACCATTTTCATTTACTCCGATGTTTCCGTTGAAAAAAATTAAATTATTCTATAATACATGTATTTCAATTTACACACAGATGAAGTTGTACATATAAAGGCTTCACCTAGTCAATTGCGGTAACTATGTCAATTTCAGTTAATCATGTGACTGGGTTCTTGGGATATTATACATGTAGAACTTTATAAGATCCTCTTGATGTTTGTACCTGTAACCAGTAATGTAAGTATTGTGACATATATTAATACTTTTTTTTATTCTACAGAAAGAAGATCAATCTGGACTGCAGCACATTGACCCAAAGTCAAAAGAAGTGAAATACAACCCAAAATACAGTGAGCTGTATGCCCCAGAGGTATATTTTCATATGGTTATTACCTACATGTACAGTAAAACCTCTCTAAACAGGACATTAAATTTGGTATAAATATCGGCCTTGGAGACAGGTGGCAGCTTAATGCAGGGTGAAAGCCATGCAGAAAGCTCCTCTAGGAACTTTCTGCATGACTTACACCCTGCATTAAGCAGCCACCTGCCTGAAAGTATCTAAATTATTCTCTACTGGAATTCCGGTTTAGAGGGGTTCTACTGTACATCATTTAACATTTACATGTATTAATTGTTTGCATGTTAGTGTCTGTGGTATATTTATACATGAATATACATGTAGATGCAAATAGTTCTATTCAGATGAAAAGTTAAGTAATTTGGCATCTCGGACTAAACTGACACACTAGTTTCTATTTTGCAGAGAAAGGAAGGAAAGCAAAACTTGGAAAATTGTTGCAGAAAAAGATAAAGTTAACTCGTTCCCAGTTGCATATTTATGTAAAAAATAATGACATCATGAATATTTATTTGCTGAATTAAAATTATTTGCTGAATATAAAATTGGCATATATACACACTCTGTTTGCAAAGGTACGAAAAAACGTTTATATGAGGGAAAAGGTTGAATTAGAGTGTGTTATAGCACTCAATACCTTGAGCCTACTAAAACTTTTTAGCAGATCAAAGGTTTCATACAAAGCAGTTGAATCTGAGAAGGGACGTTTGGATACATCCTGATTTACCCTTTCTCTGTTCTATATTTAGTCCAAATTTCAATACCTACCTCCTATAGGAGCCGTCTGATCTGGGTCTACTCTGTTTACTAATGGAATTTCCCTTTTGAATACTCATGTAAGAAATTAGGACATCATTTTTTCTTTTTGATATTTTCATTAAGTAAACAGAGCAGACCCTAATCATACAGCTCCTACAGGAGCCGTACGATCTGGGTTACTCTGTGTGAAAAAGCGTTTGTATGAGGGAAGGGGTTAAGCAATCCATTAATGATTTCCTGATTTGGGATAACACTATTTATTTTACTATGTCAATATTTGAAGTGAAACATCTTTGTAAATCACTATATATAAGTTATGCTTAATTCTTTGAAAGCAGGAAACAAATGTACTGGTATTTTCAACCAGTGTAGATCCAGATCAGAAGGCTCCTAGAAGAACACTCTGTTCAGGATCTGCATTGTTTTTCATTCAAAGTCCTCTTGCCTTTCATACTAAATGGACACTATAAACACTGACTTTGAATGATAAGCATTCAAAGGGTTTAACCTATTACTTCATAGGCTACTTTTAGACCCAACCTCTTTGAATAAATCTACCAAAAAAGGAACATTTACTTGAGAAAAGGAAACTTTTAGAACTGTGCAGTTTTGAAGCCATTGTAATAAAAAAACTTTTTAAAAAAGCATTTGATCCAAAGGAACAAATGCTCTATTTATCATAATGGTTTCAAAAAGTGACTATTGCAGAGACATCAATATGAGGGAATGGATTAAGTGAACCATTTCCAATTACTTTATATTTCTGCTTAGGTTGGTCCAGATAATCCCAACAAGACACAACAGTCGTCTGCCACAAGGAACACTCTAGCTGGCTATACAGAAGAGGCCCATGTCAGCAGCTTCCAGTTCGAAAACCAGAGGCGAACTTTCCACAGTTATGGTATGGTGCTGATTGGAGTGCTGTTTATTACTTCTTCTTTATCTATTACATTCAGTACATGTGTCTTGTTCAGAGCTACAGATAACGGTGCGTACTCAAATACTAAAATCGTCATTTCTCCAAGAAACCCTATGTTGTGACCACTCTTTAGAATCGTCTCTTCGAGACGATTCTAAAGATTGGTCACAACATAGGGTTTGCTGGAGAAATAAAGAAGTTATACTTGAAAAGGTGTTAATTTACGCATGCTATCTGGAGCTCTGTCTTGTTCATTGAGATTTCGTAAATCTGGAAACTTTACTTAACCCTTTACTCCATGAATATTCTTGAAAGTAATGATGACATCATGACTATTAATTAGATTAATTTTCAATATGACATATTAACACATCAAATTTATGCCAAGGCAGAAACTGTAGAATCAGATCTATATTATTCCATAAGCAAACAGGATGTAGGAGCCATCTGATCTGGATCTACCCAGTTTGCAAAGGCATAGAAAGGCGTATTTATGGAGTAAAGGGTTAAAGTTTACTGTAAAATCTCTAAAATGACCACCAAAAGAAGTTTTCTATGAAAGTTGTGCAGAAAGTTACCATATTACTGTCATTCTACATTAACCCTTTCCTTTGTGAATATTTCATCACATGAAAAAGTAAATGTACAGATGTACAGATATCAGTTAGCTGAATTACATGATGGCATTATGAACTAGGGAAATATTGACCATGACAGAAGCTGTAGAATCAGGGTCCATGCTTATAAAGCTTTTTATTTGAGTCTGGGTTTGTTCTCAAGCTTTCGATTGGTCAGATTTGAGCCAAAGGGCTCAAATCTGACCAATCAAAAGCTTGAGAACAAACTCAGACATTTTAGCAAACCTGTCACAAAGTGCCAAGGTCAGCTATCCTGTGTCCATTGTGCACCATCAACAATTTCTTTAAACTATGTATTTTTCTGAATCATTGACTTCTTTTTCATCAAAGTTTCACAGAAATAATCTACTGTTGACCCTCTATGAATCGTTCTGGTCCATTGCATAAGCAGGTTACAGGAGTTAAAAATTGATGTTAATCAACAGTTGCTTAAATGATGACAACTCCTAAACCAAAGAATGGAATATGATCGTATTTCACAGGAATGATACTTAACCCTTTCTTCCATATATACCCCCTTTTCTACACCTCTGTAATAGTCACTTCTTGAAACCATTGTGATAAATAGAGCATTTGCTCCATAGGAGCAAATGCTCTATTTATCACAATGGTTTCTATACTAAACAATTATAATATTTTCCTTTTCTCTAGTAAATGCTCCTTTTCGGTACATTCATTCAAAGAGGTTGGGTCTATAAATAGCCTATGGAGGAATGGGTTAAGTAGTTCTTTTATCAAAAGTATATTGTCCTGGTCCTCTGCATAAGTAGGTCACAGGAGTTAAACAAATTTATTTGAATAATTATACCCCTGCAAAGGAAGTTTGAGAGGGGGTATATCGAGGGCTTGGTGCAAAACTATTCTAACTCCTTCACAAAGTGAAGGAGTTAGAATAGTTTTGCACCAAGCCCTCGATATAAGAGTCAGTCTGTCTGGTCTGTGTTTCTGTCCGTGTCACAAATCCTTGTCATGGCACCAAAATGTTTGATATGCGATCAAGGCAGCTGAGTGGGGTATTCCATCACCTTTAGTGATAGTTCTAGTTTCTTTTCACAACAACTGGTAGATGTACATACCGATAATAGATCAATTAGCCTATACATTTGTACATAATATGTTATACCTCAATTTCATTTACAATGTTAATTTCCCATAGGCCACCGTGACATAGAAATACTGTCAGGCCCAGCGGGAAAAAATTTACTGTTGAAAAAATACTATCTCCCGCTACCATAGGCATGGAACATCTAGATCAGTGAGCGCTTATTAAATTGTGTGCGTGACATCATCCGATGACGTAATCGACTGACATCATCTGACGCTTGCAATTTGATAAACAAACATCATTATGACAATTGATTTGTTTTGTTTATATATTTGAGAAATGTCGCGTTATGAGACATATTTCGGAAGAGGCTCTGTCAAGATTGGACAGTGAAAAGGGCTCCGCCAGTACTTAGAACGTGTAATGAATAGAAACTGTTTATTGTTGTCATTGAATAAATATTTTTGCTGACGAAATTGATTGTGCTATTCGGTATAATAAAATAAATATCACGTCCTATGAAGAGCGAAAGCACGTATTGTCAGCCCTCGGTATGGTAATGTCCACCTCGGCTAACGCCTCGGTGGACATAACCAACCTCGGGTTGACAGTACGTACTGTCTCTCTCCATAGGATGTGATATTTATATAATGAATGGTACATGGCCATCATGGCCCTCTTATTTAGTTTTTATTGTGTAGATTTTGATTAGAGGCATGTTGTATTTGTCTATTTGTCTGTTTGTTTTTCTGAAGTTTTAACCGTAGCCATATCTTTTGTAGTATTAGAGATAGAGACTTCATACTTGGCACGTATACTTGTCTTGTGGAACTTCAAATTTTGAGTTGTGTAATGTCATGGTCAAGGTCACATTTCAAGTTCAAAATTATTAGGCAGAACACCTGTTTGAAGCAAACGATTTCACAAACACTGTAGAAATGTGCAAAAATAGACATTTTATGGTAAAAACCATAATAATTTAAATTGACTAATGTACTTTAGTCTTGTTACAGGGTATGCTCTTGACCCGACGGCAGATGCCCAGTTTGGAGCAGAACCAGCTTTACTAGGGGACTCTGAAGCTGCCAAAGAGACCAAAGGTTTGCTTTATACTCCTAATATTCACTGTGTGAAATTTTAAGTTTGCATTATAAATTTTAATATTCGTTTTCTTTTGCACAGATTCATGAACATTTGTCACAATAATTGAAAGAAAATTTTGACATTTTGTTTTTATTAAATCTTTCAATCTGCTTTCAATGGAGGAAATTGTTTATGATTATTCGGTCTGTTATGCATACTTGGGTAAATAGTTTATAGCACTACACTTTTTACGCCCCACTGTGATATTGGCAAGGTCATTATATAGTAAAACCTCTCTATAACGGCCACTAAATTACATCAATTATTTTGTGTTAGAGGCAGGTGGCTGCTTAAAGCAAGGTGAAAGTAAAACAAAAATCTTACAGGAGCGTTCTGTTTTACTTTATCTTGCTTTAAGCAGCCACCTGCTCTGAATACCAACTAATTAACACAGTTTAGTGGCCGTTATAGAGAGGTTTACTGTATAGTGTTTACATTGTCCATGTGTTTTATATATGTATTTATTATATATATCGGAAAAGTTCAGTTTTGCGTGCAGGCTAGAACATTATGTGTAGTGGGGTTTCAAATTAATTCAGAATAAATGATCACCAACAGTTGTAGGTGTGTTACGTGCAATACCTATATGACTAGGTCAAAGGCCAAGGTCACAATTTGGGCATTCTATTTCTTTGGATGCATTTCTATTATGGTATTATATTGACATTTAACAATTCACTTTTATAGTAAAATGATATATATGTAATACTCTTACATAATAGGCCTGACAGCATTTGAAAAAGCGAAAAAGCGACCAGAAGACAGAAGAAAGCGGCATCTGAATGATGATCCATCTGATATTGAAGGGTACCTGGGACCCTGGGGAAAGTTTGTAGATGAGAAAACAGTTATGACACCAAATGAGGTAATCTTATTCACTTACCTGTAAAAAGATATAAACTATGGAAATTTATTTCTATGGCAAACAGTAGTGAATCTGTGATGTATAAGAAAACAGATAAGCAATTTAAGCAGAACCTAATCAGACAGCTCCTACAGGATTTTTGATCTGCTCTGGTTGCTTAACCCTTTACTCCAAAAATACACCTTTGCAAACAGAGTAGACCCTGATCAGACAGCTCCTATAGGAGCCATCTGATCAGGGTCTGCTCTGTTTATATCCACGCAAACAAAGTTTGAGAGGGGGTATATAGGAATCAGTGTGTTTGTCAGTTGGTCTGTCTGTCCGTGACACGTCTGTCCATGGCACAACTTTTGATTTACGATCAAGGCAGCTGAGCGGAGGTATTCCATCACCTTTAGTGATAATTCTAGTTTCTCATGTTATAATTTAAATATAATTCTACAGATTATACCATGGCCAAATTTCTCTGTGTCCATGTGTTATTATAACTATTTATCTAATTAACATTCAAGAGGGCATTATTTGTTACATAAATATTCATGAAGTAAAGGGTTAAGGCATTGCTACTAGTAAAGTGTTAAGATATAAACATGGCAGCCTGTCAAACAAAAAATTATGACATTTGTATGGACTGATCTTGCATGTTCATGTCTTGTTCTGTCAAAATTTCTTAAGACTATATTTCCTTGGGACTCACCGACTCCTCTTAGAAAAACGAAAACAATACTCAATACTAGACAACAATTTAATGTGTTAAATTGAATAGAAGCACTTGGAAGATCAGTGAACTATATTTCTCTGTTGAAAATGTTACCAGGTGGGTTGTGATGTTATGTTTGACATTGATAAACTGTTTGTCCCCACTATTCTGACACCTTATCCCTCTTCTTGACTGAATGAATCGATTTAGCACCATTTTGCTAACATTAAATGAAACTTGAGGAGTAGCTAATAGGAAAGACTTGGAACAGTTTAATCTATTTGCCTACGTTTTTCTGTCTATATGTTTAGGTTAATTAGGGTTTGTTATGTGGGCATCTATTTGTATCACTTCAGGAAGAGAAAAAAGAACTGGATGAAATTCTTGCCAAGCGTGCGAAAACAGGAAAGCAAACAGAAGAAAAAGTTGCTGAAGAGAAAACAACACTACACAGTAAGATGGCTTTTTTGTAATGGAATTATTTTAATCATACAGTAAAACCTCTCTAATGTGACTTCCAAAAAGCTGTATTATTCTGGATCTTAAAGGTCGGTGACTGCTTAACCCATTCCCTCATATTGACGACTTTTGACGACTCTGTAAAAGTCACTTTGTGAAACCATTGTGATAAATAGAGCATTTGCTGCTATAGGAGCAAATGCTCTACTTATCACAATGGTTTCAAACTACAAAATTCTAAAAAAAAAATCCTTTTCTCTTGTTAATGCTCCTTTTCGGTAGAATTATTCAAAGAGGTTGTATCTAAAAATAGTCTATGAGGGAATGGGTTAATGCAGGATGAACGTTATTAACCCTTTACTTCATAAACACTTTTGATGCCTTTGCATAGGGTACTATACCAATATACTATTGGAGCACTCTGATAAGGACCTACTCTGTTTGCTTATGGAACTGTATAGATCTGATTGTACAGTTTTTATCAGAGCCAATACGTTTCTTTTTCATTTGCCATTGTATACTATTAAGATATTTAATATTCATATATACATTATTTTTTCATGAATATTCATTGAGAAAGAGTAGAGCAACCAACTGCTCTTATAGACCATCATGCTTAGTCACATAGTGTTATGGTTTTCAAGATGTTCATGACAGCCTTTGTGACATTCAAACAGTGTAGACCCAGATCTTTGTCTGGAGATGAGTTGAATTCATATATACACAGTGATCATGTCACTAAAGCTGTTTTTTTAATGGCACATCTCATATAGTGGTATACTTTGATTCCCATTTCTCCATGATTTGGTTAAAATGGCATTGAGAGGATAGCAATTTACTTCTTTTAACCCTTAACTCTTTTGACCAAGTTGTGTATGACTTTTGCAAATAGTTTGAAAACAGATGAGACACCATGTAACTCAGAGTCTAATCAGAACTGTAGAGCCAGATCTATTGTAATTTCATAAGCAAACATAGCAGACCATGATCAGACGGCTCCTACATGAGTCATATGATCTGGGTCTACTCTGTTTGCTAAGGCATGGAAAGGTGTTGAAATGAAGAAGAGGGTTAACAAAGTACATGTACAGGCAAAATCATGATACACTGAGTATCTTGTGATTTCATGAGGATCCAAACTGACAAACTGGTTATTTGTGAGAAGAAATTTATGAAGCTGTGTTGTGAATACCAAATAAGAAGAAATGTTTTGATGACAGTATTTTACTCAGCATGTCTTAGTTTTAATTGTATGCTCAACTAAATTTACTTTGTTTATTTTACAGTCAAAGATGCATACGATTACCAAGGCAGGTCTTACTTGCATATCCCACAAGACGTTGGTGTCAACCTCAAGTCAGACTACCCTCCAGACAAGTGCTTTATACCCAAGAAACTCATCCACACATGGGCGGGGCATACAAAAGGAGTGGCAGCCATTCGATGGTTTCCAAAGTCCGCCCACTTGTTATTGTCTTGTAGTATGGATAGTAAAATTAAGGTGAGAAAACACATGTGCGCAAGAAAACTTCTGAGTCTGAGATCATTCTCAAGTATCTGATTGGTCAGATGCTTGAGAATGATCTCAGACTCAAGAAAAAAGTTTTATTCTCTACTGCATGAGCCTCTACCTAAACAAAGACCAGTTAACTCTTTAATCCTTGAATATTATGCTTTGTGCGAAAACTGTTGTCATTATGTCTCCCCCCATATTTATATGGGGGAGACATATTGTTTTCGTGAGAGTTGTCTGTCTGTCCGTCTGTCCGTCCGTCTGTCCGTCTGTCCGTCTGTCTGTCACACTTTTTGTCCGGACGATAACTTCAATATGCCTGATGCCAGTTGATTGAAACTTCATATATGGAAAGAGCATAATGAGAGGAAGTGTCATGCACAAGGTCCATAACTCTGGCTTCACTAATATTGGAGTTATTGCCCTTTGTAAAAAAAATCACATTTTTTTGTCCGGACGATAACTCCTATATGGCTCATGCCATTGGATTGAAACTTCATATATGGAAAGATCATGACGAGAGGAAGTGTCATGCACAAGGTCCATAACTCTGGCTTCACTAATATTGGAGTTATTGCCCTTTGTAAAAAATATCATAATTTTTTGTCCGGACAATAACTTCAATATGCCTGATGCCATTGGATTGAAACTTCATATATGGAAAGATCATTACGAGAGGAAGTGTCATGCAGAAGGTACATAACTCTGGCTTCACTAATATAGGAGTTATTGCCCTTTGTAAAACAATCACACTTTTTTGTCCGGACGATAACTTCTATATGGCTCATGCCATTGGATTGAAACTTCATTATCATATATGGAAAGAGCATAACGAGAGGAAGTGTCATGCACAAGGTCCATAACTCTGGCTTCACTAATATTGGAGTTATTGCCCTTTGTAAAAAAATCACACTTTTTTGTCCGGACGATAACTTCTATATGGTTCATGCCATTGGATTGAAACTTCATATATGGAAAGATCATAACGAGAGGAAGTGTCATGCACAAGGTCCATAACTCTGGCTTCACTAATATTGGAGTTATTGCCCTTTGTAAAAACAATCACAATTTTTTGTCCAGATGATTACTCCTATGTGACACATGCCATTGGAGTGAAACTTCATACATGGAACGATCATAATAAGAGAAAGTGTCATGCATAAGATCCTTAACTCGAGCTTCAATAAATTTAGAGTTATTGCCCCTTGTACATTTGTTTAATTCTTTCTTGTCCGGACGATAACTCCTACATGGCTCTTGCCATCGTATTGAAACTTCATACATGGAAAGAGCATGATGAGAGAAAGTGTCATGAACAAGGGCCATAATTCTGGCTTCAATACTTTTGGAGTTATTGCCCTTTGTTACATTTTTTGGCCGATCAATAACTCCTGTTCGACTGATGCTATTGGAATGACATTTTATTTTTGGAAAGAGCATGATGAAAGTAAGTGTCATGCACAAGGGCCATAAATCTGGTATCAGTATTTTTGGAGTTATTAGCTGTTATCATTTTCTTCTTGAAAAATGTAGTGTGGAAAACGCATAATGAGGGGAAGTATTATTCATCAAGACCATAACATTTTTAGTGATTTCCCTTTACATATTGTTTTTATTAGAGGGGAAACATCCGTTTTTTTGACAAAAACCTCTAGTTTTTTTTCTACATTTTGTCATAGTCAATACAGCTATCCTTATTAAGCTTCACGCATTTGTTCACTGATGTGTAATGTTCACTTATGCATTTTAATAAGTGCGCCATTACCTTCTATTACCAGAGCTATAGAAAAAGGTGCGTATTCAAATACCAAAATCATCATTTTACCACCAAACCCCATGTTATGACCATGAACTGATTCTTGAAAATGTTTTAATTTACACATCCTATCTTGGCCTCTGTATTGTTTTAACCGTTTCCTCCATAAATACGCCTTTCTACGCCTCTGTAAATATCACCTATTGAAACCATTGTGATAAACAGAGCATTTGCTCCTGTAGGAGCAAATGCTCTATTTATCACTATGGTTTCAAACTACAAAATTCTTAAATTTTCCTTTTCTATAGTTAATGCTCCTTTTAGGTACATTTATTCAAAGAGGTTGGATCTAAAAATAGCCTATGGGGGAATGGGTTAACCTGTACACCTGCAAGTTTTGTTTGGTTTTGGTCTTTATTACTGGATTTATTATCCCTTTACCAAACTTTTTCACAGTTTATGAATAAAGATCTGAATGTAGAAATTTAACTAACATATCATTCTCTCAGACAGAGAAAAATACAGATGCATGTAGTTCACATCCTGATATAATGCTGAGATACTTATTAACCCTTTACTTTATAAATACTCATTTCAACGACTTGGCAAACAGAGTAGACCTAAAACAGATAGCTCCTATAGGAGCTGTCTGATCAGGGTCTGCTCTGTTTGCTGGCGACATAATATAGACATGGGTCCATGCTTATAAAACCTTTAGTTGAGTCTGAGTTTGTTCTCAAGTTTTTGATTGGTCAGATTTGAGCCTTTGGCTCAAATCTGACCAATCAAAAGCTTGAGAACTCAAATCTGACCAATCAAAAGCTTGAGAATGAACTCAGACTCAACTAAAAAGCTTTATAAGCATGGACCCTGATGGTTGGGGTATTCATTAGACTTTGTCTTACAGTTCTAGTTTTATGTTTTGGTTTCAGATCTGGGAGGTGTACAATGATCGTCGGTGTATACGCTCATACCTGGGTCACAAACAAGCTGTGCGAGACATCTGTTTTAACAACAGTGGTACAGAGTTTTTGAGCTGTGCATATGACAGATTTTGTAAACTGTGGGATACTGAAACAGGTATGTACAGTAAAACCAGGGTTGCCATGCGTCAGGGAAAAGTCAGGGAAATTTAATTTTTTTCAAGGTCAGGGAATTGTCAGGGAATTTTGAGAACTGTCAGGGAAAATTGAAAATATAGGCAACTGTCAGGGAATTGTCAGGGAATTTTGAAAACATGAGAATGAAGGTTATATATTTTAAAAAATCCGTAACGTATTACAGAAATTCTGACAGAAAGACCAAATTTCGCGATGAAATTATGTCAGGGAAATGTCAGGGAATTTTGTTTCCTCTGGTTTGTGGCAACCCTGAAAACCTGTTTATAACCATTTATACCATAGATACGCCTTGTAACTTGTTTGCAAACAATGTAGACCCAGATCAGATGGCTCCTATAGGAGACATCTAATCAGAGTCTGCTGACTTCCCTGTTTGCTTCTTTCAGCCATCATTAGTAGTATATACTGCATTAAGCTACTGTCTTCTTGCCTTAGAGACTTTCAGTTAGACTCATTTTAAGTTGTAATTTAAGAAACGTTTTTCAATCTTCACGTGCTGATAAAACATTCCAGTAAATTTTCATGATTCTATTGACACACTTTTTGTGATACAAATCATACATGTATATGCAACACAAATTTTCAACACACTTATTCTAATCAGGTCAAGGTCCATTAATCTGCTGACATTGGGTTTAACAAAACCTAAGGTGGCAATTATTACTCGTTGATAAACATTTCTGATACGGTTTTATGGTTGAAATCTTAATAGTACCGGTACTTTTGAGATACACATGAACAGATTTTTCATCTTTGCTCATTTTGTTTACCCTTTCCCTGTTCTATGTTTGTTCCAAATTTCGATACCTACTCAATATTCATGGACAAAATAGTTATAATGAAATATGGAACGTGGAACATTGTAGCCTTTTAGAAAGTAAAGAAACGGATTTTTCAAATTCCACAAGCAAACAGAGCAGACCCTGATCAGACAGCTCCTCTAGGAGCCGTCTGATCTGGGTCTACTCTGTTTGCAAATGCGTGAAAACACGTTTATATGAGGGAAAGGGTTAAGTAAAGGCTGTAAATCTGATGTAATTAGACTTAAAATTAAACCCTGGAACACAGTTTCACATGATGATCAACAATCCTATAAAGTTCATGACAGTAACTTATATACTTTCGAAGATACATATGACACAATTAATCCTGGTTCCAAGTAGCTGAAGGTCAATAACACTGCTGTAACTAGGCATGAGGAAAACTCAGGTACACAACTCACATACTGATCAACATTCCTAGGAAGTTTCATGACAATTAGTCTTAACTTTTCCTATGCATGATGGCATTTATACCAGTTTCTACTAAATCAGGGCAATAACTCGAGTATAAATGGATTTCAAAGAAAAAATAACCTCAAGTGCTTAACTTCACATGATCAACGGTCCTATAAAGTTTCATGACATCATTTTTGAGATACAGACATCACAAAGTTTTTGTCAGACAATTCAGTGAAACCAATACAATGTATGTTTTTCCAACACGTTGGGCGGCCGCAACAGATCAAAAGTTGTTAAAAGTTGGTACTAGTAGCTCCCTTGTCTATGCTCGACATTAAAAGGGTAGTTCTAGGACTGGTCGGCCCGATGTCAGGATAATGTGACTGGGTGGGATGCCCTTGCCATGTGCCTACGGCAGGGGCATTCCAGTGAGACAGCACTATAACTTGTCTCAAGCGGGTGCCGTCTGCAAATAACTGAAATATTGTTGGTCAGACGTAAAACCCAACTCACTCACTCACTCCAACACCTTGGGACTCATTATAACAGTTAAGTCTGAAATGGAAAAAGGTTGTATGATAAATATAGGAAAAACCTTCAGATGACAAATAACTTCCAAACTGACAAATTAAAAAATAGGATTTCTAAGGTCTCTCTGTCAGAAATTAATTTGTTTGTTTCAGACTTTTTGCTTATTATATGAGACCTAATTATTGGCTCATTAACTTACATGTGGCAACTTCTATAAATAGAAATATATAAAAATACATGTACATGTATTGATATTTTGTTATAGAAATGTGCCAACTTGTCTTGAAATATACTTGTATACAGTTCTCACCTGTGGTTGCGTTTAACACACTTGATGCTGTTATTTATCCTTGTTTTTCTGTCTTTAATTAAAGGTGAGTGCAAGGCTCGATTCACCAGTAAGAAAGTGGCCTATTGTATAAAATATCACCCAGAGGAGGACAAACAACATCTGTTTGTAGCAGGAACATCAGACAAGAAAATTGTCTGTGTAAGTATCAAACTATTTAACCATTTGAATGCCGAATCTTTAAACTTATGTTCTTTATTAATTGTTTACCTGATAGAAACATGTACCTTTTAACCTTATAGAGACATTCAAAAAGAAGCAACGGCACTGAAATCTGGAACATCTGAACAATTCAGTTCCATTGTTAAAATGGTTTTAACAAAATAATCTTTGTTATTTTGAATTTTGAAAGGAACATTTTTAATTTCTTCATTTTTGTAACAGACTATGGAGTTATAACTATTTGCTCCAAAGAAAAGCCTTTTGGCACTTTCGCAGATAGAGTAGACCCAGATCAAATGGCTCCAATAGGAACCATCTGATTTGGGTTTGCTCTGTTTGCCTATGAAATAAGAGATCTATTTTTACAGTTTCTAACTTGCTTCTGTATCTCTTTTGAAATACTCATTGTGTTAAAGTTTCGATCCTGATGAGAATTGTTTGGAAAGGTCGAAGCATGGTACAGGTTCAATACAGTAAACCCCGTCTCAACCGGAATTCTAGTAGAGAAGAATTTAGATACTTCTAGACAGGTGGCTGCTTAATGCAAGGTGTTAGTCATGCAGAAAGCTCCTCTAGGAGCTTTCTGCATGACTTTCACCCTGCATTAAGCTACCACCTGTCTTCACTACATTTAATGTCCGGTTTAGAGGGATTCTACTGTACTTTGATAAAGAGTTAATTCTATGTTCTTACAGTGGGACATCCGGTCAGGGGAGATAGTTCAAGAATATGACAGACATTTAGGAGCTGTAAACACCATCACATTTGTAGATCAGAACAGAAGATTTGTGTCAACGTCGGATGATAAAAGTTTACGTGTGTGGGAATGGTAAGTGCTAATTATAAAACTACATCACCATGTTGCGATTAACCTTTCCCTGATATTGACGACTTTTGACAACTCTGTTAAAGTCACTTTGTGAAACCTATAGGAGCAAATGCTCTATTTATCACAATAGTTTCAAACTACAAAATTCTAAAAATTTCCTTTTCTCTAGTTAATGCTCCTTTTCGGTAGATTTGTTAAAAGAGGTTGTATCTAAAAATAGCCTATGAGGGAATGGGTTAATAATACAGAGTATAGTAGTGTGTAAAACAAGGAAGAAAATGTCCAGTTGTGATTTTTAGATAAGAATGATTTGTCTTTAACCCGTTATTCTATGAATACCTGATTAACCATTTCTTCCATGAATATTCATGTAAGAAATAATGACATCATGAATATTAATTAGATTAATTAGTGATAATAGCACATGGACACATGAATTTTTGTTCATGGCAGAAACTATAGAACCATATCTATATTATATCATAAGCAAACAGAGCAGACCCTGATCCCACAATTTCAAAGATACATTAAATAATAAAATATTATTAATATACCAATAATATTATTGAGTGATTTTAAATCACAACTGTTGCTAGTTTGTTTTTGGTATATTAAAGCTAATATGACCACTCAATAGAAGTATAATTCTAATTTTTATACGCCCACCTAATAAAGGTGGTCGTATATTGTCGTGGCCCTGTCCGTCCGTCCGTTCATTCGTTCGTTCGTTCGTTCGTCCGTCAACATTTTGTTTGTCCGCTGTTTTCTGGGAAAACTATATGACAGATATTAATGAAACTTCACACAAATGTTAAAAGCAATAAGATCTGAAGCTGAGTTGATTCTGAGGTTCATTTGATTTTTCATTTCTGAGTTATGGCCCTTGTCCTTAAAAATATGCAAATAGTTTGTCCGCTGTTTTCTGGCAAAACTATTTGAGAGATATTAATGAAACTTCACACAAATGTTTAACGCATCAAGATCTGAAGCTTAGTCGATTCTGAGGTTCATTTAATTTGTCGTTTCGGAGTTATGGCCCTTTTACTTAAAAAATAATGCAAATACATGCAAATAGTTTGTCCGCTGTTTTCTGGGAAAACTATTTGACAGATATTAATGAAACTTCACACAAATGTTAAATGCATCAAGATCTGAAGCTGAGTTGATTCTGAGGTTCATTTGATTTGTCGTTTCGTAGTTATGGCCCTTTTACCTAAAAAATAGTGCAAATACATGCAAATAGTTTGTCCGCTGTTTTCTGGGAAAACTATTTGAGAGATATTAATGAAACTTCACACAAATGTTTAATGCATCAAGATCTGAAGCTGAGTTGATTTTGAGGTTCATTTGATTTTTCATTTCAGAGTTATGGCCCTTGTCCTTAAAAAATAACGCAAATAGTTTGTCCGCTGTTTTCTGGGAAAACTATTTGAGAGATATTAATGAAACTTCACAAAAATGTTTAATGCATCAAGATCTGATGCTGAGTCGATTTTGAGGTTTATTTGATTTTTCGTTTCGGAGTTATTGCCCTTTTACTTAAAAAAAATGAAAATATATGCAAACAGTTTGTCCGCTGTTTTCTGGCAAAACTGTTTGACAGATATTAATGAAACTTCATACACATGTTTAATGCATCAAGACCTGAAGCTAAGTCTTTTTCATTTGAATTGATATTTACTTCAATTTTTTTATATGGTTAAACCTTAATGTGAATTTTTACATATATTGCGGGGGTTTTGATATGTCATTTTATTCTGAAGTTATGGTCCTTGAACTTTGTGTGTTCGTTGCTTTGTTAGTCGGTCAACCTTTAGTTTGTCTGTTGTTTTCTGGGAAAACTATTAAAATGATATTAATGAAAGTTAACACAAATGTTTTAAGCAACAAAATTTGAAGCTGAGTTTATTTTTGAGGTTCATTCAGTTTGTCTTTACAGAGTTATGGCCGTTGCACTTTACAAAAATTTGCAAAAATGAGGATTAGCTGTAACTAAGATATTTACTTCATTTTTTTAAAAAATAGTATCACCTTAATATGGAAATCAAGATCTGAAGCACAGATTAGAAAATGTCAGCACTTATAAGGCATGTTGAATCAGAGAAAGTTTGCAAGTGGGCGTATTATGTACCGTATGCGGTACTCTTGTTAAAACAGGTGTAAAAAAGTTATGCAGAAAGCTCCTATAAGAGCTTTCTGCATTACTTTTGCCCTGCATTAAGCAACCACCTGCTTTTACAGTTTCCTGTGAATTATGTGGTCGCATTTGTAAGATTTAACTGTATATTGTGGACAATTTTACATTTTTCTCCAGGGATGTTCCTGTAGACTTCAAGTATATTGCTGATCCATCTATGCACTCTATGCCATCAACCACCTTGTCTCCCAATGGTAAGATGCTTTCAATGACGCAAATCAACTTTGTTTCACTCTTTTATGCTTAGCTTCTAATAATTATTGTGTCCTGGCATTGATATTTATTTTTGATGTTGCACAAGGTGATAATATGATAAAAGTAGGAAGCATTTAGCAAAACGTCTTATATTATATATTTTTACTTACGCGAGTCTATGAATAATGATATATATTATTACTTTACAAAAAGTACACACATACAGTAAACCCTCTCTATAACGGCCACTAAATTGTGTTAATTAGTTGGTGTTTAGGGCAGGTGGCTGCTTAAAGCAAGGTGAAAGTAAAACAGGACGCTCTTATAGGAGCGTTCTGTTTTACTTTCACCTTGCTTTAAGCAGTCACCTGCTTTAACACAAAATACTTGATGTAATTTAGTGGCCGTTATACAGAGGTTTTATTGTAGTTCTTTTTTGCTTCAGGTCTAAAGGTACATTTGTATTGGGAAAAAACAGTGTTTTAGTTTCAAACAGTTTGGATCCTGATAAGACATTGAGTAATTCGGCATCTTATCTGGATTTAAGTTGTTTTCAAAGATTATCACAAATTTGCCAGTGGATTACTGATGAAATGCTTTTTTCTTTCACAGGTAAATGGCTAGCCTGCCAGTCTATGGACAACAAGATCTGTGTGTTCAATGTGTTAAACAGATTTAAATACATGAGGAAAAAGACATTCACAGGTCATATGGTAAGTTGTCTGTTTATACTTTTCTTTTATTTATCCTTTACCTATTAAATAGAGATTTCTTTTGACGCATTTGCTAATAGAGTAGACCCAGATCTGATATCTGAAGGAACTGATACTCTGATATGTATGATTTTAGCCTTTGCCATAACCTGAACAAGTTTAACCCTTAACTCCAACCCATAGGCTATTTTTAGACCCAACCTCTTAAATAGAATAAATCTACCGAAAAGGAGCATTAACTAGAGAAAAGATTTTTTTTAGAATTTTGTAATTTTAAACCATTGTGATAATTAGAGCATTTGCTCCTATATGAGCAAATGCTCTATCATCACAATGGTTTCAAGAAGTGGTTATTACAGAGGCGTAGAAAGGCGTATTTATGGAGGAAAGGGTTAACGCTTTACCTGATACAGTGCTCCCTCTCTACAATGACAACCTTTGGGATACGAATATTGTATGTGTTGTTCAGAGGGAGTTGTTATATGGAGGGCAATTAAAACATAATTAGCTTGTTTGCAGATCCCCAGATAAGGTGTATTTCGAGAACTAAAACCGTTATGCCTCCATCAAACCCTATGCTGTGACCACTCTTTAGACTCGCCACTAAGTGACGATTCTAAAGAGTGGTCACAACATAGGGTTTGATGGAGACATAAAGAAAATACGATGGAAAAAGGTTGTTTCTGGAGCCTTGTTGTTTCGGAAACAGTGACATGCGTTGTTGTAAGGAGGGAATTGTTATTGGGAGGGCCGTTGTAGGGAGGGAGCACTGTAGATGTAAGGACAGATTTTCAAACATTATGCAAACAGAGCTGAAGGTGCTGTCTGGTCAGGTCTGCTCTGTTTGTTTAACCCATTCCTCCACAGGCTATTTTTAGACCCAACCTCTTTGAATAAATCTACCGAAAAGGAGCATTTACTAGAGAAAAGTAAAATTTTAGAATTTTGTAGTTTGAAACCATTGTGATAAATAGAGCATTTGCTCCTATAGGAGCAAATGCTCTTTTTATCACAATGGTTTCAACAGGTGACTTTTACAGAGGCGTAGAAAGGCGTATTTATGGAGGAAAGGGTTAACGCTTTAACTGATAGACGTAGAGACAGATTTTCAAACATTTTGCAGACAGAGATGCAGGAGCTGTCTGGTCAGGTCTTCTCTGTTTGTTTAAATGAAATAATATAGTTATGATTTTCCATTTATTCCATGGCCAAAAATTCCTTGTTTGTAATACCATTATAAGAATTAAGATACCTGTTGATATTCATACAGTAATTTTTCTTACATGGATATTCATTGGGTTACAGTTAATTGCAGCACATTTTACACGCTTATTTATTATCAACAAGACTGGAATCTTGTCAAAGATCTTACATTACCTTGTGTTGCTTTAGTGTCACATAGGATCATTTCTTTAACACTTTACCGGATAGAAATCTTTTGACATCTTTGCAAACATGATAGACCCAGATCCAGGGGTGTGATTTTTCCGCGGATCCGCGGATTTCCGCGGATCCAATGTTCCAAAGGACCATTTTTCCAAGATGTCTAAATCCGTTGCGAAAATCCGAGGGGGGGGGGGGGGGGGGGAGGTCCGCGTCCGGTCTGGTCCGGGAATTAGTCTAGCCGAACTCGCCGCGGATTTACCCTGTGTCATTTCAGCTTCATCTTACCTATACTACGCGGAATCCGATTGGCCAAATCTTCGTGTCTACACCAATCAAATCGCTGTTATCGTTGCATGAGTTACAAATCCGTTTCCTCCCAAATTGTTAGCGAACTTTCGCAACAAACGTAAAAAAATGTGGCAACATCTCGAACTATTGCTGTATTTGAATCAAATGGACTTAAAAATGACGATAATATTTTATCGGACAGCTGATTCAGCGGAAATTCTGCGTATTGACACTAGCAGTAGGAATAAGTTCAAGCGGGACTGGCAAGAAACTGAAAAATGACAGCGTGTCCTCGTGCATGTCTGAAGTTGTCATTGACAGAAAACAGCGAAGTGTTGTGTGTGCGACAAATTGATTACATACTGCAAAGAGGGAAGCTTGCTATTGTAGAACATAGTTCTTCATCTGACACACACAGAAGGAAAATGTGATTAAAACCAACAGAAAGTAAGTTACTGCCCTACGTAACCGGTGGACAATCTGAAGATGACAGAAACTATGGTATTCACCCATTTTTCAAAAACGTATCAAAGAATGTGAAACACCTGTTCCTGTAGTATTACTTGAAGACAACAGCAAGTACACAGGTAGGAGCAAAAAAGTGTTTAAAATATGTGATTGATTTTCAATGAATAACTAACCTGCAGCTGGTTCCTGAATTTTATGAGAAGGTGCATGTCAACTATTAGTAAAATATTTCAATGACAGTGATGACAAGAAATAAATTACAATCAGAAAAATAAAAAAAGCAATAACAGTAGAAGATTCATGTTGGCACTTTTTCCAGACTTTAAATCATACTGAGCCAGAGTATTCCATCCATGAACCCGAGGGCCATATTTTCTCTATTTTTCTCTACATTTATAAATGCAACATTTTGCCATACTTAAGATCTATCTGTTTATAATTGCATCATCATGTGCACGGAAATTTGTTATTTTATGCTGGAATTTCTGGTTACTTCAAAAAGACTGGAGAATATTGCAAGAGCATTCTTTTGTACTTCACTATTTTTTTTATGAATATTCATATCAGAAATAAAGACATCATGAAGTATAATTAGATTAATTTATATTATGCCACATGAATACAATAATTTTTGGCAATGGCAGAGACTTAAGAATTATTATTTTTTGTATATGATTTTATTTATAAGCAAATTGAGCAGATCCAAATCAGACTGCTCCTACAGTCCTTCTCAGTTTGCAAAGGAGTATTTATAGAGTGAAGGGTTAAAAACTAGTTCATGAGCAGAAGTTGAAAATCAAACTGAGGTTTGTCTTGTACAAACAGTTGCATATTAGTAATTCCTTTCACTCTTCTTTTTTCAGGCAATAGTTCTTGGTGTCATTGCTGAGAGGAATCTACCTCTGTCCATGGTACAGGTCTTGATTGACTTAGACAAAGAACTTGCGAAGGACATCAAAGCTTTACAGAACCTGAGTATGGTTTGCACTTCAGCCTCATGGACTTGGTGAAACTATGACTAGGAAAACACTAGAGAAGCTGAAGAAAACACCAGTTTTGCTAAACCTTGATCAAGCAACAATAACAAACATACATTTTGTACCAACAGTTACTTGTAATTACTTTGATGAGAAAGAAGGAAAAGTTGTGCTAGACCAGTTGGCCTCAATAGAAGTTTTGAAAGTGGATTAACATTATGAAGTTATGTTTTTGTCTTCAACACCAGCTCTAGTAATAAAATGGTATTTAGTACAGTGCAGTTGGGGTTTTTTTTGGTGTGTTTTTAAGTTTTAAATTTTGAACCAGGATAGCTCAGGGAGAGCTTTCCAATTGACCTTTAAAGCCCTATTTTTCATTTTCGGCAGGGGGATTTGCCCCCTGTGACCCCCACCAGGGCTTTGCCCCTGGACCCCATTGGGGGCCTAAAGCGGCCCCCAAACCCCGCGCTGAAATATTTCCTCCCCTCAGCTCTTGGGTCAATCACATCCCTGCAGATCAGAATGCTCCTGTAGGAGCTGTCTGATCAGGACCTGCTCTCTTTGCTTATGAAATAATATACATGTAGATCTGATTCTATGGTTTGTGCCATGTTACAAATTTCCCTTTTTCATAATTCCACTAGAAAAATTTCAGCTAATTAATATTCATTATGTATCATATTTTTTACATGAATATTCATTATGTACAGTGTTAAGCTATTGTAGTCACAGAATTAACAAGAGCAGTACAGCTATGGATATAGACTCATAAAATATAATCTTTATTTCTCTGCAGGTGGCTGGCTATGCCTGTAATTTGGACTTCTCGCCAGAAATGAGGTAAGCATTGTCAGTGTGTAAACTGTAGAGGAATATTTCATTGGAGTTTTATTTCAGTTTTACGATTTTGGATCTGTTGCTGCTTCATTTTTATACGCCCACCTAATAAAGGTGGTCGTATATTGTCGTGGCCCTGTCCGTCCATCCGTTCGTTTGTTCGTTCGTTCGTTCGTCCATCAACATTTTGTTTGTCCGCTGTTTTCTGGGAAAACTATTTGAGAGATATTAATGAAACTTCACAAAAATGTTTAATGCATCAAGATCTGATGCTGAGTCGATTTTGAGGTTTATTTGATTTTTCTTTTCGGAGTTATTACCTTTTTACTTAAAAAAAATGTGAATATATGCAAATAGTTTGTCCGCTGTTTTCTGGCAAAACTGTTTGACAGATATTAATGAAACTTCATACACATGTTTAATGCATCAAAACCTGAAGCTAAGTCGATTCTGAGGATCATTTGATTTGTTGTTTCAGAGTTATGGCACTTGCAAATCTATGCAAATATGAGGATGGCCATAACTTTTTAAAAACTATTAAAATGATATTAATGAAAGTTAACACAAATGTTTTAAGCAACAAAATTTGAAGCTGAGTTTATTTTTGAGGTTCATTCAGTTTGTCTTTACAGAGTTATGGCCGTTGCACTTTACAAAAATCTGCAAAAATGAGGATTAGCTGTAACTTTTTTATTTGATAATATATTCACCTCATTTTTTAAAAAAAATAGTATCACCTTAATATGGAAATCAAGATCTGAAGCACTGATTAGAAAATGTCAACACTTATAAGGCATGTTGAATCAGAGAAAGTTTGCAAGTGGGCGTATTATGTACCGTATGCGGTACTCTTGTTCAAAATGGATATAAATGTTCAGATGCCAATCTGGCATCAGTTTTATGACATATTACGATGATGTATTGTTGTGATCACACATGAATAGCATTCAAAGCATGAAATCGATAAAAACGAAAATTAATTTATAATATTTAAAAATCGAATAAATCCAAAGCAAGTAAAATAGAATGCTACTGACTATTTCCCTGTTTGATATAAATGTAAGAAATAATGACATCATGAATACTTATTAGCTGAATTGTTATAATGGCATATGTACACAGGATATTTTAGAATTGGCAGAAACTGTATAGTCAGATCTGTTATGATTTCATAAGCAAACTGAGGAGCTGTCTGATCTGGGTCTTCACTGTTTGCAAATGTGTTTATATATATATGAAGCAAAGGGTTAAGTGGCTCGTGTTGTCTGATAGCTATATGCCTTTGCAAACAAGGTAGACCCTGATCAGATGACTTCAGTAGGGTCTGGGTCTGCTCTGTTTCAGTTTCTGCCATAATAAAAAAAAATTGTGTTCATATACCATATTAAAAGTTCAGCTAAAAGATATTCATGAAGTTATAATTTCTTACATGAATATTCATGAGGGAAGAGTTAAAATGGAGACAACCAGTTGAGATGACATTTTTATTTATTTTTCAGTTACATAATATCAGGGGATGCTGATGGCAAGCTTTATGTGTGGGACTGGAAATCTACCAAACTGTACTCCAAGTTCAAAGCACACGATGATGTGTGCTCTGCGGTTCTGTGGCATCCTCATGAAACCTCCAAAGTAGCATCTGCAGGTTGGGATGGAGTGATCAAGTATTGGGACTGAGGCAGTGAAACCAGAGTTTGAGTTTTATTCAGACCCTTTCTGAAACAACCAAAACTAGCCCCTGGTGTTTAGACAAAAATCATACTGAGTAGCAGTGGGAACCGGCAGGGAAGAGAACAGAGTTCTAAATCAAACCCGGCTTAGCCCAGCTTCACCAATAAACTAGGGTCTGTGGTCAGGATGAAATGCCCTAAAAAGGCTCATCTATGCAACACCCTATATAATGAAGCGTAAAAAATATATGTGACATCACCTCTATGAAACAATTTTAACAAGTAGCCACAACATACAGTACTGAAAAAAATGATAAAATCATTGTAGCAAAATGTTCAGTTGAATTGTCTTATCAAGGGCACTTTGAATGAAGGTCAGATACCTTCGATCTGGGTCTGTACTATTTGCTTAACCCTCAAAGGCTATTTTTAGACCCAACCTCTTTGAATGAATCTACCAAAACTGAGCATTTACTAGAGAAAAGGAAAATGTTAGCATTGTGTAGTATTGCAACCATTGTGATAAATGGAGCATTTGCTCCTATGGAGCAAATGCTCTATTTATCACAATGGTTTCAAGAAGTGGTTATTACAGAGGCGTCAAAATGTGTATTTATGGAGGAAAGGGTTAAGATATTATTTTATCCGAACACTTGGGGTAAATAGGGTATCTACACACTTTGTTACCATTTATTGCAGTAGTAATTATATGCAGCTTGTTCACATTTCTAGGCCTGTACTCCATAGATCAGACTGCTCCTTTAAGTGCTGTCAAATCAGTCTGCTCTGTTTGCTTAATGTGTAATAATATAAATCTGATGCTACAGTATATGCCATGGCCAAAACTTCTAGTGCTCATATCATTATAAAAATTCAACTAATTAATATTCACGATTTCATTATTTTCTAGATCCATGGAGAAAAAGGTTTACAGGTCATATACTCTTTACACACTAAGTATTTTTATTATGTAAATATTGCCATCTGCTACAATATTCAGAGTTAGTATTTCTTCTTAACCTTTAGCCTGCTATGGGCGGATGAGTGAATACCTATGCAAACAGTTGGGATCTAGATGAGACGCCGAGTAACTTGGCGTCTCATCAGGATCCAAACTGTTTGACACCATGATTGCATTTTGGTAGACAAGCTGATTATAGCTTGAATCTTTAAAATGTATGTGAAAAATTCTGCAAAAATAATTTGCTCAGCAGGCTAAAGGTTAATCTGCACAAAAATACAATCATATTGTAAAACAGTTTGGATACTGATGAGAGTCTGAGTCTTGATCCAATTTTTTGCAAATGCAGTTATGTCGGTTTGATAGAGAAAACCCTTTGCCTGTTGAATATTCATGTAAGAATAAAGACATCATGAATATTTATTAGCTGAGATTTGATAATGGCATGTGTAAACAGGAGTTTTTTTTTATATTGGTAGAAAATGTATTGTCAGATCAATAATGATTTCATAAAGCAAACAGCAGACCGATCTTAGTCTACTGTATTGCAAAGGCGTGATAGTGTTTTTGTGAAGGAAATGGACAAGATTCTACATAATTATGCTTTCGGTGCTTTCCATCACAGATCATTCATCATTCATTATGTAAATTCAGTGTCATTACATGAATCATGAATAAAGATATGGCTCTGTACAGTGTGTGTTGAGCCAGTTTTATATACATGTAGGATAAAAACTGGTTTGTTGTTTGTTTTAAACCCTTGGACATTGCGATTCCTTTCCCTGATACAAGGGGGAAAATATTGATAACAGTTGTAAAAAAACTGACAATGAAAAGCTGTATTCTATGTATAACTCTCATGAATAACTATGCAAGAATCTATCTCTTCATGAATATTCATTTGCTGAATATTTATAATGGTACCTAAGCAACGGAATTTGTTTGCAAAGGTGCGAAAAGACATCAGTATGATGTAACGAGTTAAAGGGTTTATTATTATCAAGTGTACCTTGAAATTATCTACACGTTCACTTCTGAGTATTATATGAAATAGAAACCAGACATGTCTACATGATGTGATTAACCCTTTCCATGTTGCATAATTATTTATGTAAGAAATAATCATAATGGCATCATACTGTTGTCATTATGATTATTTCTTACATAAATATTCAACATAAAAAACAATAATCCAATTATTAACCCTTTCCTCCATAAATATGCCTTTCTTCGCCTCTGTAGAAATCATCTGTTGAAACCATTGTGATAAATAGAGCATTTGCTCCTATAGGAGCAAATGCTCTATTTATCACAATGGTTTCAAACTACAAAATTCTAAAAAAAATCCTTTTCTCTAGTTAATGCTCCTTTTCAGTAGATTCATTCAAAGAGGTTGGGTCTAAAAATAGCATATGGAGGAAAGGGTTAATGATGATCATTAATTGGATTTTTTGTTTTATAGTGGAATATGAACACAAGACATTTTGGTGACAGAAACTATAGACCGAGATCTCTATTTTACCATGGGCAAACAGAGCTGACCCTGATCAGATGACTCCTACAGGAGCCTTCTGATCTGGGTTTACTCTGTTTGCAAACACAGGGGTCTGGACCGCTTCATTGGGGGTCTGTATGTACTAAATAATAGTACATATAGACCCCAATGAAGCGGTCCAGACCCGTGTTTACAAAGGCGTGAAAAAAGGTTTTTATATGAAGATAAGGGTTAATAAACGTTCCAACACTATTAGAATAACTCGTCGATAAGATTCTGTATGCTACAGTCTGAAGTGTCATAATTACCCTAAGTATTTGGACACCTATTCTACCTTCTCCATGGGTTTTTAAAGCTGAATAAAAGCCTAAGGATATTCCATACTGTTGCAATATTAACTTTTATTTTCCTCATATACATGTAGATGACTTTTGGCACCTTTGCAAACAGAGTAGACCCAAATCTGACAGCCCCTATGATCAACGTCACTCTGCTCCATTTGCTTATGGGATAATAAAGATCTTATTCTTTGTGTTTGTGTAATACAGTAAAACCTCTCTATAACAGCCACTAAATTACATCAAGTATTTTGTGTTAAAGGCAGGTGGCAGCTTAAAGCTAGGTGAAAGTAAAACAGAACGCTCCTATAGGAGCGTTCTGTTTTACTTTCACCTTGCTTTAAGCAACCACCTGCTCTACAAACTAATTAACACAAATACGTGACCATTATAGAGAGGTTTTACTGTACTGAAAATTCAGTTCACGAATATCCATGCAATAATACATTGTATCATATTCATGGATGAAATGGTTAATATCTATACCGGTATATAAACGGATCTGAATATTTTTCTCATATAAAATTTCTCAACCTGTCTGCAAATACTCACCAATTGCTCTTATTAGTCCCCTACTGGCAATGCCGAAGGCGTCTAGGTTGGCACTGAGGCCGTCCGTTTTCAGTTTTCCAGACTTTTTTTCTACACCCTTACAGATATTGAAGTGATATTTGGTGTGTGGCTGTGTTGTAATGAGTTACAGATCAAGTTTGAATTTTGTTATGCTACATGTACATTGATTTTTAATGGAATTTAAGCAATTTGACTTAGAAATTTTCCATAAAATTTAGGTTGATAAATTCTATTATATTCAAAGCAAATGCCTCTTAAATAAGGACAAACACTTTCAAAAGATGACTACTATTTATATTTGCTCAGGCAAAATGTACAGAAAGATCAAAATACAAAATATACCATAGTATAATCTATGAATAAATGATATCGGGTGCTAACAAATGAAAGATGACAACAATGAACAGGTGTCGGTAAAATTAACAGTGCTTGCAGTTACTATCACAATTCTCTGTGCATGAACAGGTTTTAATGCTTTCTTTGGATTGAGCTTGCAATGTTGGGGAAAAATAGGTACATAGTGTACAATATTTACCTCATTTCTGTTATTGGCTGTAGATATAAAAAACCAAAAAACACAAGATTGCATCTTTCTTTCTAACATAAAAACCCATTGTGGAAAAGTGGTTGTTGTTTCTTAACTCTATCCACGTTGAATAGCCCTTTCCCTGTTCTATGTTTAGTCGAAATTTTAATACCCATTGAATATTCATGAACAAAACACTTATAATCAAATCTTGAAAGTGGTACATTGTAGCTATTTTAGAAAGTAAAGACACCGATCTATCAAATTCCATAAGCAAACAGAGCAGACCCTGATCAGACGGCTCCTCTAGGAGCCGTCTGATCTGGGTCTACTCTGTTTGCAAATGCGTGAAAACACGTTTCTATGAGGGAAAGGGATAGTCAAGTAAGAAATAATGACATCATTTATTAGCTGAATTTGCACACAGGACGTTTTGGTATTGGTAGAAACTGTATTTAAGTTTCATAAATGGGAGCCATCATATCTGGGTCTACTCTTTTTGCAAAGGCATGAAAAAAGCATTTATATGAGTGAAAGAGTTATCCCTTTTTACCTCATATAGATGCCTTTTGATGCTTCAAAAACAGAACATACCCAGATCAGAAATCTCCTATACTATAAGAATTGTCTTATCAGTGACTGTTGTTAGTTTATGGTATAATAATACTGATGATTCTAGACTTTGATATTCCCTTAACCCATTACCTCATAGGCTATTTTAAGATGCAACCACTTTGAATGAATCTACTGAAAAGGAGCATTAACTAGAGAAAAGGATTTTTTTTTAGAAATTTGTAGTTTGAAACCATTGTGATAAATAGAGCATTTGCTCCTATATGAGCAAATGCTCTATTTATCACATTTTAAATTCACAATGGTTTCAATAGGTGACCTTTACAGAGGCGTAGAAAAGCGTATTTATGGAGGAAAGGGTTAATGTGACATTACAAAAAATACAGTTAATGAATACGTAGAGGTGTCTGATCAGGCTCTGTTGCTGTTTGCTTATGAAATTACAAAAAAAAAATCTGACTGCAGTTTCTACCAATACCAAAAAAGTATGTGTACATGTGCCATTATAAAATATATATATTGTAAATATTCATGATGTCATTATTCCATACAAATATCATGTTCTAGCATGACTGACTCAGTACAGGCAGGCATGTACCCAGTACAGGCCATCAAACAAAGCAGGCACATACTCCGCACAGGCCATCAAACAATGCAGGCATGTACTCAGTACAGGCTATCAAACAAAGCAGGCATGTACTCAGTACAGGCCATCAAACAAAGTAGGCATGTACTCAGTACAGGCCATCAAACAAAGCAGGCAGTATGTACTCAGTACAGGTCATCAAACAAAGCAGGCATGTACTCAATACAGGCCATCAAACAAAGTAGGCATGTACTTAGTACAGGGCATCAAACAAAGCAGGCATGTACTCAGTACAGGCCATCAAACAAAGCAGGCACATACTCAGCACAGGCCATCAAACAATGCAGGCATGTACTCAGTACAGGCTATCAAACAAAGCAGGCATGTACTCAGTACAGGCCATCAAACAAAGCAGGCATGTACTGGGTCCATGCTTATAAAGCTTTTTAGTTGAGTCTGAGTTCTCGAGCTTTTGATTGGTCAGATTTGTGCCAAAGGCTCAAATCTGACCAATCAAAAACTTGAGAACGAAATCAGACCCAACTAAAAGTTTTATAAGCATGGAACCTGATATGATTATCCCCTTACTCTTGATTATCACTTTACTCCATAAATATTTATGCAAGAAATAATGACATCATGAATATTAATTAAACTGTTTTTTCATAACAGCACTCTGAAGTAGAGTCTGGAAGACAGAGCGGACCCTAATCAGATGGCTATCTGATCTGGGTCTACTTTGTTTGCAAAGGTGTATCTATGGAGTAAAAAATAAGCTAGGTAAAGATTTGATAAAAAGCATGGTAAGTTAGAGAAATCTTAACTTTTTTCATACTGATTTCTTTTCATTATATAACTGTGCAAAGCGCAGAAAATGCTGTGAATGCATAATATACATGTGCCTTTAAAATGAAAAAGTGTTTGATATATACAAAAATAATGATGTAAGATCTCATGGGCGTTATGCAAAACATACTTTAACCCTTACGACGCTGACTTTTCAAATGGACTATTCCAAATTTTAAACAGGCCAAACCTATGGTGAATAGTTGGGGATTTTTCTAAGGCAAACTGTAACATGACAAACAGTGCAGACCCTGATGAGAGGGCTCCTCTAGGAGCCCTCTCATCTGGATCTACACTGTTTGCAAAGGACATTAGTGACTCGTGTCCCGCACAGTAAGGGTTGATATCTATAAACATTTACAAAACTGTCCTCTTCTTTTATTCTGACTATGTTGTTTTCTTCCATTTCTTTTCAAATTTCACAATCATGGGTGCCAAACAGTTTGAATCCTGATGACAAGCAGAGTTACTCAGTGTCTAATCTGGATCAAGACTGTTTGCAAAGGTCATCACTATTTTGCCCTACAGATTTTGCAATTGGCCCTAGATCTTGAAAAGAAATTGCAACTTCAGGATATGCAAAATGAGATATGTGTGGCTTATTCAATATTGTTATAAAAATGTATTTACAACTATTGATTCACAAAATTAATATTCCATCATAATACATTTACTAACAATGTCAAACTGCTGTTTTTGAAACATTTCATCTGATCAGGGTCTAAACCGTGTGTCACTCATCAGATCAGTAGTTTTCTGTTAACTATGGCTACAAACAAATTAGACCCAGATCAGACTAGACAGCATTTCCAAAGCATGGGGTGATCTGGGTCCACATCATTTACAATATTAAAGTGAAAACTTCACTATGATATGACTTGAATCGAAAAAGTTTTATGTCACCCCTTTGACACAAGAGCCCTGCTTATCATCTTTCAAGCAAAACTTGGCACTTGGAAATATCAGATTAGTAATTAGAATGTCACCTCTGAGGCAGGAGATATGATATACATGTGACAAACCCTACATTGTATTTAGCACTATCGTTAGGACACATTAAAAAAGTATTACCATTTTACATGAATGTCCATTTGCAAGTTGGAATGAAACTGGCAGCTATCAAAACAAGCATATTCACTGAATTAACATCCCCCGCCGAACAAGTGCTGGCCTCATTATTTAACTGAGATATTGACTAGGCGGACAAAAACGTTAAGGTTTTCAAAAACCATAATTCTAGTGTTCCAAGGTCAATGCCAGTGATACTTGCAGGGTCACATTTTACAATACTAAAAATTCACACAAAGTTTCAATGGAAAACTTCAAACTGTTTCTGAGATATGACTTCCCATGGACAAAAAGGTTAAATTTTTGACAAAAAAGGACTATAAATCTGGTGTTCCAAGGTTAACGTAAGTGATGATTGGAGGGCTGCATTTCCTCACAGTACTAAACACAAAAAGTTTCAGAGAAAAATTCCAAACTGTTCCTGTGATATGACTCAGACAGAAAACAAAGGTTATGTTTTCGGCAAACAAAGGACCGTAACTGGTGAACCAAGGTCAATGTGAGTGGTACTGGCAGGGCTGTATTTCCTCATGGTATTTAACATTTACACAAAGTTTCATAGACAAAATCCAAATTGTTTCTGAGATAATATGATTCCAAATGGAAAACATTAAAATTTTTGGCAAACAAAGGGCCATAATTCTATTGTTCAATAGTCAATTTGAATGATACTTGCACGGCCCAATTTCCCTACGCTACTTAACATTTACACAAAGTTTAATAGAAAACTCTGAACAGTTTCTGAGTTGTGACTCCAGACAAACAAAAAGGGTTATGGTTTTGGCAAACAAAGGGCCATAACTCTGGTGTTCCAATGTCAAGTTCTGAGGAACGACTCTGGGATATGCATGGATGGACGCAGACAACACCAAAACTACATCCCTCTGCCTTCAGCCAGGATAACAAACAAAACCCGTAACTAGGCTAAATCCATCTTTTTATACAGCACTTTCTCTTAAAAGCAAATTGACCATTTACCTAATGAATATTCATAAAAGAAATGATTATAAATATGAATTAGCAGGTTTTTATGCTGGCATTATGAGTAACATGGAAAGTTTTGCTCATCACAGAAACTGTATAATACAGCTATATTAATTCATAAGCAAAAAGAGCAAATCCTGATCAGTTGGCTCCTACATTAGCCAACTGATCTGGGTCTACTCTGTTTGCAAATATATCAAAAGGTGTCACTATCAGGTAAAGTGTTAATGAGTACTTATTATAATATTCATTTTTAAGCTAATTCCACGACAGACATTCAAATAGATATGTTGACTAGCTCTTGTTTAACCTTTTTCCAGAAGTTCTACTTAATCTGTTTGCTTTTTGAATTATATAGATCTGAGTCTATCATTTCTGCCATGGCCATTACAGCATGTGTCCATTTTACAATTATAAAAATTCAGCAAATACATATTCATGATGTCATTATTTTTAACATGAATATTCATGAGATAAATGGTTAATATGGACCACTGATTTACAACTGATATTTGAGTGTCAAACACCACCTTTGCCATCTTAACTGTAAAATATCAAGACTGACTGTTCAAGTGAAATGCATTAACCCTTTTCAAATAATGACGTCATGAATATAGGTTAAATTAATTTGTTATAAAAGCACATGGACACGGGAATTTTTAGCTATGGCAGAAACTGTGGAATCGTATCTATATCATATCATAAGCAAACAGAGCAGACCCTATAGGAGCCGTCTGATCTGGGTCTATTCTGTTTGCAAAGGCATAGAAAGACGTATTTATGGAGTAAAGGGTTAACTTTCTTAAATTTCTCCTAATAATATTGCTTTGATATATAAGAACTTAAGTTGCATTTTCGTGAACCTTAGTCCAGGACATGTGTTATGATATGAAATATGGTATGGTATAATTATTTTAAAAAAATGCATCAATTCCTGACCTATTACATTATTTAAACAAGATGTGTTTGTGAAACACTATGCCCCCTCGATATGATATTTGACCCTAAAGGATGACCTTGATCTTGACATGTCACCCCTCAAACTGTGCAGCTTCATGGGGTACACATGCATATCACATATCAAGTCTACATCTCTACTGGTTCAAAAGTTATGGCCAATGTTAAAGTTGGTGACCTTTGACCATGAAGGATGACCTTGACCTTGACATGTCACCCCTCAAACTGTGCAGCCAAATGAGAAACACATGTATACCAACTATCAAGTCTGTATCTCTACTGGTTCAAAAGGTATGGCCAATGTTAAAGTCGGTGACCTTTGAATCTGAAAGATGACCTTGACCTTGAAATGTCACCCCCAAACTGTGCAGTGTCATGAGATACACATGCATACCAAATGTCAAGTCTGCATCTACAGGTTCAAAAGTTATGGCCAATGTTAAAGTCGGTGACCTTTGACCCTAAAAGATGACCTTTACCATGAAATGTTGCCCCTCAAAATGTGCGGCTTCATGAGATACACATGCATACCAAATATCAAGACTCTATCTCTATTGGTTCAAAAGTTATGGCCAATTTGAAGTTGGTGACCTTTGACCCTGAAGGATGACCTTGACATTTCACCCCTCAAACTGTGCAGCTTCATGAGATACACACACATGCCACATATCAAGTCTCTATCTGTACTGGTTCAAAAGTTATGGCCAATGTTAAAGTCAGTGATTTGACCCATATGTTCGACCTCTGGCCTTTTAGAATGACCTCGACCTTGACATGTCACCCCTCAAAATGTGCGGCTTTATGAGATACATATGCATGCCAAATATCAAGTCTCTATCTGTACTTGCTCAAAAGTTATGACCAATGTTAAAGTCAGTGATTTGACCCATGTGTTTGACCTCTGACCTTTAAAGATGACCTTAACCATGACAAGTCACCCCTCAAAATGTGCGGCTTTATGAGATACATATGCATGCCAAATATCAAGTCACTAGCTGTACTGGCTCAAAAGTTATGACCAATGTTAAAGTTACAAAGAAACAGACAATTTGACCTTTGACCCTGAAGGATGACCTTGACCTTGACATTTCACCCCTCAAAATGAGATACACACACATGCCAAATATCAAGTCTCTATCTCTACTGGTCCAAAAGTTACGGCCAATGTTAAAGTCGGTGATTTGATCCATATATTTGACCTCTGACCTTGAAGGATGACCTTGACCTTGACATGTCACCCCTCAAAATGTGCGGCTTTATGAGATACACAAGCATGCCAAATATCAAGTCTCTATCTGTACTTGCTCAAAAGTTATGACCAATGTTAAAGTTGCGTTAAAGTTACAGACAACAAGAGGGCCAGAATGGCCCTGAAGCGCTCACCAGACAATCAGAAGAGAAGATTTTCAAAGTTTTAACTATATGTTTCTAAAGCAAACTAGCCTGCCCCTGGGGCTGGACTAATTTTGACCCAAGAGGCACAATTAATATAACTTTTGTAGAGGAGCTGGACATGGTGCTATGTGCCAAATATGAAAGCTACAAGCCTTCCAGTTTCAGAGAAAAAGATTTTCAAAGTTTTCACTATGTTTCTGTTGAAAACTGGCTACCCCTGGGCGGGGCCAATTTTGACCCCAGGGCCATAATTTATATAACTTTTATAGAGGACCTGTACATGATGCTATGTGCAAAGTATGAAAGCTAAGAACCTCCTAGTTTCAGAGAAGAAGATATTCAAAGATTTCACTATTTGTTTCTATTGAAAACTGCCCACTCCTGGGGCGGGGCCAATTTTGACCCAGGGGCCATAATTTATATAACTTTCGTAGAGGACCAGAACATGATGCTCTGTGCCAAATATGAAAGCTGAGAGCCTTCCAGTTTCAGACAAGAAGATTATCAAAGATTTCACTATTTGTTTCTAATTGAAAACTGCCCACCCCTGGGGCGGGGCCAATTTTGACCCCAGAGCCATACTTTATGTAACTTTTGTAGAGGACTTGTACATGATGTTATATCCCAAATATGAAAGCTGAGAGCCTTCCAGTTTCAGAGAAGAAGATTTTCAAAGATTTCACTATTTGTTTCTATTGAAAACTGCCTACCCCTGGGGCGGGGCCAATTTTGACCCCAATTTTGACCCCGGGGGCATAATTTATATGACTTTTGTAGAGGACCTGAAACTGATGCTATGTGCCAAATATGAAAGCTGAGAGCCTTCCAGTTTCAGACAAGAAGATTTTCAAAGATTTCACTATTTGTTTCTATTGAAAACATGGCACCCCTGGGGCGGGGCCAATTTTGACCCCAGGGCCATAATTTATATAACTTTTGTAGAGGACCTGTACATGATGCTATGTGCCAAATATGAAAGCTGAGAGCCTTCGAATTTCAGAGAAGAAGATTTTCAAAGATTTCACTATTTGTTTCTATTGAAGACTGCCCACCCCTGGGGCGGGGCCAATTTTGACCCCGGGGCCATAATTTATATAACTTTTGTAGAGGACCTGAACATGATGCTCTGTGCCAAATATGAAAGCTGAGAGCCTTCCAGTTTCAGAGGAGAAGATTTTCAAAGATTTCACTATTTGTTTCTATTGAAAACTGCCCACCCCTGGGGCGGGGCCAATTTTGACCCCGGGGCCATAATTTATATAACTTTTGTGGAGGACCTGAACATGATGCTATGTGCCAAATATGAAAGCTGAGAGCCTTCCAGTTTCAGACAAGAAGATTTTCAAAGATTTCACTATTTTTTCTATTGAAAACATGGCACCCCTGGGGCGGGGCCAATTTTGACCCCAGGGCCATAATTTATATACCTTTTGAAGAGGACCTGAACATGATGCTCTGTGCCAAATATGAAAGCTGAGAACCTTCCAGTTTCAGAGAAGAAGATTTTCAAAATTTTCACTATTTGTTTCTACTGAAAACTGCCCACCCCTGGAGCGGGGCCAATTTTGACCCCAGGGCCATAATTTATATAACTTTTGTAGAGGACCTGAACATGATGCTCTGTGCCAAATATGAAAGCTGAGAGCCTTCCAGATTCAGAGGAGAAGATTTTCAAAGTTTTACTATATGTTTCTATTGAAAACTTCCCACCCCTGGGGCGGGGCCAATTTTGACCCCAGGGGCATAATTTATATAACTTTTGTAGAGGATCTAAGGATGATGCTATGTGCCAAAGATGAAAGCTGAGAACCCTGTAGATTCAGAGGAGAAGATTTTTAAAGGTTCAAATTGTTGACGACGAACGACGCACTACGCACGACGCACGCCGACGGACGACGGACATCAGGCGATCACAAAAGCTCACCCTGAGCACTTTGTGCTCTGGTGAGCTAAAAAAACAGACAATTTGACCTTTGACCCTGAAGGATGACCTTGACATGTCACCCCTCAAAATGTGCGGCTTCATGAGATACACAAGCATGCCAATTATCAAGTCTCTATCTCTACTGGTCCAAAAGTTATGGCCAATGTTAAAGTCGGTGATTTGACCCATATATTTGACCTCTGACCTTGAAAGATGACCTTGACCTTGACATGTCACTCCTCAAAATGTGCGGCTTTATGAGATACATATGCATACCAAATATCAAGTCTCTATCTGTACTGGCTCAAAAGTTAAGACCAATGTTAAAGTTGCTGACAAACAAACAGACAAACGGACAAACAGACAAACAGACAGACAGACAGGGCAAAAACAATATGCCCCCCAGATCTGATCTGGGGGGCATAAAAATGACACATTAATATTTGTTCAATACATACATACATATCATTGAGATGGTATTCGATTTTTTGTATAATTTTACATAAAGGGTTTCTAGTATAACTACTCAGAGATGCTGCCAGGATTTCAATTTGGTGTGGGAAATCCCCCATCAAATAAAAAAAAGTGGGGGACCTACTGGGGAGGGGGGGCAGTTAACGGGCAGTAGTTATTACTAGTTAATGCATCATTTACATTTGTAAGTAAACATATTAGATCTATCATAGCACTTATCAATGCCTCTGTCCTTTCATCTAATTCTGACACTTTTGACAAGTTTGAAACTTTTAACAACTTACTTTCAATGACAATGTTATGTGATCGGCAGACTCAGTCTGTCTTATTAGAGGTGATGTGCGGTAGTTAACGCATCCATTTGCACAAGTGAACGTGTTGGTTTTCTTTCTTTCAACACACAAAGTAAAAGTATATTTCAAAACTTTGTTCGCCGATGATTTGAGACAAGATAGCTGATATTTTGTGGTCCTTCCATTTTTTTCAGATTGGACGTTTTCTTGGGATCATCATCGTGTTCGTTTTTCGAATCTGAAATAGCTGGAGGCTTTTTAATTTTCTGCTTGCATCTCCAAGGTTTCCATAGATGAACTCACCACGGGGCGAAAGAACTCACTTATTTCTCTTTTATTGCTAGACATTTTTTCTGTCGTCTGCAGCATGCAGCATGTCAATCACAGGTATCCCTCTAGGGAGTTATTGATCAAATGCGAGACCGCTAAAAATAGGATTTAGGGTATTCCAACTTCAGTGCTATTTGCGATGCCGATACAGATCTTTCTGTTTGGATTTATTTTGCACGCACTGGATAATATTTTTTGCGGGACAATTATTTTGACTGCGGGATAATGCCCTCACCATTTTGAGAAAAAAGGGGGACCGAGGCAAAGATAAGCGGGATCCCGCACATCCCGCGCCCTGACAGCATCTCTGACTACTGTTAACTTATTCTTCTCATTTAATGTTTTTTTCTGTCTTTCAGTTTTATTTCATTCTCACAAAAATATGATCATAGTTTCTGATAGATTAAATCTCAATGACATGTTAATCAATTCAGTATATGTTTGCAACAGCTATAGTCAATGGCATATTAACTCATCAAGTGTAGTTACATTTTTGCATTAAGCCCTTGCTTAGGATGAGATGTATACATTTTTTGTACATGATAAGTTGACCTGAAACTTCAATTCATAATTATAACAAAATAATATTTTAGAATTAACAGTGTAATACAATATGCTTTATATAACACCACATCAGACAATGGTAGGAGCTGGCTGATCAGGGTCTGCTCTATTTCCTTCTATGTTACATATCTGGGTCCATGCTTATAAAACTTTTAGTTGAGTCTGAGTTCGTTCTCAAGCTTTTGGATTGGTCAGATTTGAGCCTTTGGCTCAAATACGGTATGACCAATCAAAAGCTTGAGAACTCAAATCTGACCAATCAAAAGCTTGAGAACGAACTCAGACTCAACTAAAAAGCTTTATAAGCATGGACCCTGATTTTCTGTTGCTATAGTAATAATATTCCATAGTACATGTACTGTATAAATATCATGAAGTAAAGAATTAAAACAATCCGAACAAAAAAAATTGACAGCATAGTTTTGACTACTTTACAAAATTCAGTTCATTTGGTCACCATTTTTTTTTTTAAAAAAATGAGCAGTCCCAAGGTTCAACCATCTCCTTTTGGCATACCTTTTAAAAAAACCAAAATGTACACAACGAAATGCAAATACTGAAGACGAGTTATGATTACTGCAAACTTTACCTTCTTCTATTTTGGAATACTATAACAAGTCATGAAGTGATCATAACAATACCCAATCATACATATTATACAAAGGAAGATAATGAATGTTTAGGTAGAGTTCTAGTTCTTGAATATTCCAGTCAGTAGATGTATTGTGAACTAGTGCGTCATTGGACTATCTCTAAAAGTGACCGAGATGTTTTCTGGAAAAGGACACGTGGAAAAGAATACTATCTCCTATGTTACTGTTGCAAGAGGTATCGGTACTTTTTTTCAGTGTTCCATACTTTTTCTTTCAGCTACAGTAGGACCTGTCTTAACCCATTCCTCCATAGGCTATTTTTAGATCCAACCTATTTGAATAAATCTACTGAAAAGGAGCATTAACTAGAGAGAAGGAAAAATTTTGAATTTTGTAGTTTGAAACCATTGTGATAAATAGAGCATTTGCTCCTATAGGAGCAAATGCTCTATTTATCACAATGGTTTCAATAGGTGATTTTTGCAGAGGCGTAGAAAGGTGTATTTAATGAGGAAAGGGTTAAGCAGCCATTCATTTATTCAACATAGGAGTGTTAAAAAGCAGGTGGTTGTTTAATGCAGGACAGAAGTAATACTTAAAGCTCATATAGGATATTTCTGCATTACTTTTGCCCTGCATTAAGCAACCTCCTGCTTTTTAAACTCCTATATTTAATAAATGAATGACTGCTTCGAACAGGTTCTATAGTAGGTCATTCAACACCTCTATGATGACAACTATATTCCTGAATATCAAAACAATTATGGTAATTGGTTACTATCACAACACTTAACACTGAATAACAAAACAGTGACAACATAAAACCATTCCTATCATTCACTGTCTTTAAATATGCCATAATACGTGAAACTAACACCTTCAAATATCATCACATAAATACATATCACTATAAATGGAAACAGGAGAAATAAATTGCGTATCATGGACACCTTTTGACAGCCTGGAATATTAATCAAACAGCATCATGCAATTTTAAGACAAAACAAATCAGATCCTGATTGTATTTGAATAAGTCATTTATTAACCCTTTACTCTGTTTGCAAAGGCCTTAACCCTTTCCCTTATATAAACGTGTTTTCACGCATTTGCAAACAGAGTAGACCCAGATCAGACGGCTCCTAGAGGAGCCGTCTGATCAGGGTCTGCTCTGTTTGCTACTAGATTTTGATAGATCTGGTTCTTTAGTTTCCAAAATGGCTATAATATCCAACCTTCCTTATTTCATTATAACTATTATGTTCATGAATATTCAGTAGGTATTGAAATTTGGAATAAACATAGAACAGGGAAAGGGTTAAAAGACCTATCAATGGAGTAAAAGGTTGACAACAATTATCAATTTTGACCTTACACTCTGACCAATGGATACTACTCTAATACATAGAATTGTACATGCATGTAAAGGGATAAAATACAACAAGCAGAACTTAACAATCAACAACCTTGGGATAGCTCATGGCATTTAAATAGTCAACCATTTCTGACAGCAAAGTTAGTTACAAATAGTATATTTCTAACCTCTAGCACAGAAACAGTACTTCCAGCGACAGGTAAAATTCACAAGCCAAAAAACTTGAAAATCAGTCTCCAAATTACATGTTTGCAATATATTTCTGAAACTTACCAGTACTCGAGCAACATCTAATCTTAAATTCTGGCCAAGTGGTAGCCCTACTAGAGCAGTGGGGTCATGGAAACAACAATTTGTAACACATGGCCATTTCAGGCTATTTTGATTAACCCTTTACTTGACCGAGATATCTTTTGGTGCCTTTGCAAACAAATATATACTCAGATCAGACAGTTCCTGTAGCAGCTGCCTATCAAGGTCTGCTCTGTTTGCTTATGGGATAATAAATGTCTGATTTCTTAATTTCTGCCATGGTCAAAATATCCCCATATTTATATTCTATTACAAAATATATAAATAATTAATATTCAGTCATGATTTCAAACAAAAATATTCATCACGTAAAGGTTTAATCTAAGACAATATCTATAATGCTGATGGAATAATAAAACAACAATTGTCAAATAACAAGTATCGGACTTTTAACACGAGGCACAAGTGATCAGTCATGGTACACCGTAATTACCCTAGATATTTCATTAGATAAACTTAAGACAAATAGCGTAGGAGCAGTTTGATCAGAATCTACACTATTGGCTTCTCTATAAGTTCCATTAACAATTCTCAAAAAAGTGCCTTAAAAGTTTTTAATCACTCCCTCATATTTACGTCTTTGATGCCTCTGTAAAAGTCACTTTTTGAAACCATTGTGATAAAAAGAGCATTTGCTCCATAGGAGCAAATGCTCTATTTATCACAATGGTTTCAAAACTACACCATTCTAAAATATACCTTTTTTTTCTAGTAATTGCTCTTTTTTGGAAGATTTATTCAAAGAGGTTGAGTCTAAATATAGGCTATGAGGGAATGGGTTAATTTTTTGTATGCTAACAACAATCCTATGATTTCGTATGCAAACAGGTTGGATCCAGACAGGATGCTGAGTAACTCTATTTCTCAACAGGATTCAGCCTATATGATACTGACTTTATCTTTTAACCCATTCCCTCATAGGCTATTTTTAGATCCAACCTCTTTGAATAAGTCTAACGAAAAGGAGCATTAACTACAGAAAATGAAAAAATTAAGAATTTTGTAGTTTGAAATAATTGTGATAAATAGAGCATTTGCTCCTATAGGAGCAAATGCTCTATTTATCACAATGGTTTCCAACAGTGACTTTTACAGAGGCGTATTTATGGAAGAAAGGGTTAAAGAAATTGAAGAAAACAAATTCGTACACGACAATAACTTTTGCAGACAATTATTTAAGGTTGGGTATCCAAACATTTAGGGTAACTACAGTTACCTCTATATATACATGTGCATACAAAGGAATGTTGATTTTCTGTATAAACAGCATAAGAAACTATAGAGAATAAAAACTCCTTATATCTTTACATAAAAACTTAACTTTTAAACTCACAACCTTGTTTAATATTGATTATCAAAATAGAAACAGTAGATATAATATTCAACAGTAAATCTATGAAAAAAATATACAATGGATATTATTATTGTTACAGGAAAATATTAATAATATGTCAATATGTATGAGAGAAAAAGAGAAAAAAAACCATGAACAAATTGATCAAATAAATTTGTATGATATTAACCATGATTATAATATATATATATTCTTCATTCTAAAACCACTCTTACACTGTCTGATGTAAATGTCCTTCCAATGTTTAATTCTATTTGTTTCATCACTATGCAAAACCTTATTTAACACTTTCCCTCATGAATATTTTCATTACCTGAATTATCATAATGGCCACTAAACAAACGATATTTTTTATCACGGCAAAAAATGTAAAATCAGATCTATGGCATAAGCAAACAGCAGATTCTGATCAGACAGCTCCTACAGGAGTTGTCTGATCTGGGTCTACTCTGTTTGTATAGTCATGAAAAGGAGTTTATATGAGGGAAAGGGTTAACCATTTGAATGCTGAATTCTCAGAGTAGAATGGTCCGGTATCATTTAATGACATCATAAAACAGTACAATTTGTGAGAGAATGACAAAGCATACCCTTTGGATCCTTAAGAGACCTCCGATCTGTTTCTACCCTGCTACAAATGTCAGTACATTTGTTTCCCACACCCAAAGGATTAAGCCCATCCACTTTTTCAGCTGTTTGACTCAACACTTATGTTACTCATTTAGCAAACAAATATGGACTGTAACAAATGTGCTTATTTCGTTTCTTACTAAAATGAAACCAACTACAGTAAAACCCCGCTAATGCGACCACCAAAAGGGGGCATAATTCTGGGTGGCATAGGCAGGTGGTAGCTTAATGCAGGACGAAAGTTATGCAGAAAGCTCCTCTAGGAGCTTTCTGCATAACTTTCGTCCTGCATTAAGCAACCACCTGCTTTAAACGACACCAGTGGCTGCTTATTAAGTGGTCGCATTAGCGGGGTTTCACTGTATTTTGCTGACCATAGCAAGATGGAAATAATGGATATGTTAAACCTCTCTACAGTCACCATTAAAAAGGTCAAATTCTGGGGTTTAACCCTTTCCCTCTTCTGTATTTAGGCCAAATTTCAATACCTAATGAATATTCATTAACAAAATAGTTATTAAAGAAATATGGACTTTGTTGGCACATTCATCGACGAAAATTCTTTAAGAAGCTGAGAACAAAGCGAATATGTTTGAAAATATTCCTCCTAAATGTCAAGACTGAGATGTCCGTGCATTCATATTTAGACACCATTTCTGTGGACAATGATTTTAGTATCATATCTTTCAAATTGCAAACTTCTGATGAAAGAAATGAGGTTACACTAATTCCTTTTAGTATTTGGACGAACATTCTTGGACCAACAGTGTAGACCAAGCTCAAACTGATCCCTTAGGATCAGGGTCTACACTATTTGATACCATATCTAATATAGTACAGTAAAACCCCTCTAATGCGACCACCTAAAAGAAGTATAAATATGGGTGGTAAAGGCAGGTGGTAGCTTAATGCAGGGTAAAAGTAATGCAGAAAGCTCCTAGAGGAGCTTTCTGCATTACTAGTGTCCTGCATTAATCAACCACCTGCTTATTAAGACACCTATCTTTATTTATTAAGTGGTCGCATTAGAGGGGTTCTACTGTATATCAAAATGGTGCCAACTTGACCTACTTAGCTTTAGAAACAAGTGGAGAGGAGAGAGGGGGGAGTGTCTGAATAATTAGGATATAACAAGGCACCAGCATTACATATACAATACATACATTTGATCCCATTGAAAAGAAAAGGTGCATGTACCTTCAATGTTTTTCACTCAAGTTTAGACCATGAAAAGCTGCTGGAATTTAAAGACAGACTCCTGATTAAAAAATTGTCATTTCTCTACTGAACTCTATCAAACCCTATGTTGTGACCACTCTTTAGAACTGTCTCTTTGAGACATTTTTAAAGAGTGCTCACAACATAGGGTTTGGTTGAGAAATAAGGAGCTACTCTTGAAAATGTTTTCATTGACACATCTTATCTGGGCCTTTGGCAATAACTGCTGAGAAAAATCACAGTGTTCTGGTTCTACACAATGTTAAGTCACAAAGGTATCATTTAAGGTGGCATGCATGTAGCTCTTTTCAACAACTCTTCTATCTGAACCTGTCAATATAACATTGAAATATACAAAAATATCTTTATAAGGCCTTAATACACAAAAATGGTATTTTTTGCACTGTAAACATATCCGGTCTTTTTTGCACTGTAAACATATCCATAAATAAAGTATGACTAAACATTTAACCCTTCACCTAATGAATATTAATGTAAAAATAGTATCATGAATATTAGTTAGCTGAATCACTCAGCAATGTTTGGCCATAACAGGTACTGTATTATCAGATCTATGTTATTTCAGAAGCAAACAGGGCATACCCTGATCCTACAGGAGCCACCTGATCTGGGCCTACTCTGTTTGCAAAGATGTGAAAAGGAGTCTTTATCAGGTAAAGGGTTGAATAAATATTTGCAAAACATGTATGCTTATCACCCTCCAATGCTAAATACGTTGACAAGCTAGCCCATTACTCAAAATCAATACAGATTTATTATCTAAAGGTCTGGACCAATATGCCCATCAAGTTGTGTATGATAAGCAATATTTGTTTGACCTTTAGCCTGCTGCGGGTGGATAAGTGACTCAGCATCTCACCTGGATCCAAACAGTTTCACACTCTGATAATATTGCATTTTGGTACAGTAAAACCTCTCTATAACGGCCACTAAATTACATCAAGTATTTTGTGTTAAAGGCAGGTGGCTGCTTAAAGCAAGGTGAAATTTTACTTTCACCTTGCTTTAAGCAGCCACCTGCCCTAAATACCAACTAATTAACACAATTTAGTGACCGTTACAAGAAGAGATTTTACTGTAATTTGAAAATGTAGTGCGTGAAATATTGTGTACAATAAATTGCTCAGCAGGCTATAGATTAATCATTTATTTAAGTTCAATTGGAGAATCAATATATCCACAGTTCTAGATAAGGAAAATAAATACAATGTATTTGTGTTTGCCCTTTTACTCAATCAATATTCATTATATATTAATTTTTAAGTAAACAGTAGATCCTTTTCAGACTGCTCCTGCAGGAGCCATCTGATCTGGTCTACTCTGTTTGCAAAAGTATGTGTAATAACAAAGTGTATATTTGGAGTAAAGGGTTAACAGCCATTCATTTAACTGCTTTTGGACCTGTCTTACCCTTACTGAATCAATATACAAATGTATCTTGAACTCATAACCCTTTACTACATAAATACACCTTTCTATGCCTTTGCAAACAGAGTAGATCCAGATCAGATAGCCCCAGAAAGAGCCATCTGTTCAGGGTCTGCTCTGTTTGCTTATGATATAATAAGGATGTGATTCTGCCATGGCCAAAAATTACTGTGTACATGGGCTATTATAGCAATTATTCTACTTAACATTCATGATGTCATTATTTCTTACATGAATATTCATGAAGTAAAGAGTTAATAAGAATAAGAAGAGTACTGGTGTCAAGGTAAAATATTTTTCTATATTTTTTGCTATTTTGTTAGTACTCTGAGTCAGTTCTAATGAGAACCAATAAGATACGGTTTGACTGAGTAATAAGAACTTTACCCCATTCCCTCATACGTCATTTTTAGACCCAACATCTTTAAATAAATCTACTGAAAAGGAGTATTTATTAGAAGAAAGGAATGTTTTAAGTATTGTGTAGTTTTGAAACCATTGTGATAAATAGAGCATTTGCTCCTATGGAGCAAATGCTCTATTTATCACAATGGTTTAAAAAAGTGACTTTTACAGAAGCATCAAAGGCATCAATATTGGGAAACTGGATAAATAGATCAATACTCCCCTTATCTGCAGCTATGAATTTATCCATTCTTCTTCAGTGTGGGACAGTAGCACACGGTTAGCTTCATACCAGGCATAGCTTGTGGGGAAATTCATGAATTAATTAATGGTGATACTGTGAGTTACTAAAGATTTTTCATCTCTTATTGAAAGCTACTGACCTGAGTGTCTTGCTGGACATAAAGTCATAATGTACCAAACATTTGTCCTGCGTTATCTCATGCAGTTATTACTGTACAGAAACAAGACTTGAAAAAGTGTTGGGGGGAAAAGGGTTTAAGTAAATGTATGGATATGGACGGAAGCACTCACCCACTCGTTCACTCATTCTCAAATAAACCCCTATATGCGATTATATTTGCCAAACCCAGATTTCCAGATCCTCATTTCTCCATCAAACCCTAACTTGTGACAACTCAGTTGAATCGCCTCAAAGTGGTGATTCTAATTTGCAGTTACAACTTAGGGTTTGATGTGAAAAATCAAGAAAACATTTTTTACAAACAGCTGGGATTATTCCTCTTATCTAGAGCCTGAAATTATCTAAAGCATTAACCCTTTACCTCATGAATACTCAAGTAAGAAATAAAAACATCAGTAATATTACTTTACTGAATTTTAGTGGCTTATACAAAGGAGAAATTTGACCATGACAAAAACTGTAGAAGCATATTTATATTAAATTTATAAACCAACAGAGTATACCCTGATCAAATAGTTCCTATAGAAGCAATCTGATCTGGGTCTACTCTGTTTGCAAGAAGCCATCAAAAGGTGTCTCTATCAGGTTAAGGGTTAAACAAAACATCTAGGAATCTGTAGATCTTTAGTTGAAAACATCCAATTTAAATTCTGTGGAATACTTTGGACTGTTTTGAGGCTCTCCATCATTGAAGTTCTGTGCCCAGGCAACGCATTTCACGGTAACCTCCCTGTGAGTTTTCACATCATTAAACTGTACCATGACAGCTGGATAAATCCAGTCCTTGTTCTTATTGTGCAATCGGAAATAGTATACAGGAAAGCCTGTTCCTGGATGGTAGTCTACGGGTGGACCCTGCAGTTTGGAGCCACCAATACCAAGGGCATCATCATCCTCTGCAGTCTGAATATACAAAAAATAAGCAAGTACAGTAAAACCTCGATTATTCGAATTTTCGGAATAGAAGAATTTAGACCCTTTTAAGCAGGTGGCTGCTTAATGCATGGTGAAAGTTATGCAGAAAGCTCCTAGAGGAGCTTTCTGCATGACTTTCACCATGCATTAAGCTGCCACCTGTCTTAACGATCGATAATAATACGTATTTTAGTGTTCGGATAATCGAAGTTTTACTGTATTATTAACCCTTACAATGCGGGACCTGAGTCACTATTGTCCTTTGCAAACAGTGTAGACCCAGATGAGAGGGCTCCTAGGGGAGTCCTCTCATCAGGGTCTGCACTGTTTGTCATGTTACACTTTTCTTTAGAAAACATCCCTAAATATTCACCATAAGCTTGACCTATTTGAATTTTGGAAGAGTCCATTTGAAAATTCAGCTTTGTAAGAGTTAAGCAATCCATCATCCCCCACCAGAGATTGCTCTTAGCATTTCTATAATCCAAATTTCTTGATAAACTTTTAATAAAATTGAGGTCAATGTCAGGGTCAATGTTGTTACAGACACCAAAGTAGTATGTGACACTCTGTCTTCCCAAGGAGCAAATGCTCCTAAGGAGCAAATGCTCTATTTATCACAATGGTTTCAGAAATACAAAATTCTAAAATGTTCCTTTTATCTAGTTAATGCTACTTTTCGGTAGATTTAATCAAAGAGGTTGGATCTAAAAATAGCCTATAAGGGAATGGGTTAAGATGAGGCACACAGTAATTCAATATCTCATCAGGATCCAAACTGTATGATCTCATGGTTGAAAGAAAATAATAATATACAATCACATCTATATTATTTCATAATCAAAAAGAGCAAAACTGGATCAGATAGCTCCTTCAAGAGCTTTATAATCTGGATCTACACTCTTCGCAAATGCAACTGGTAATGGGTTCCATCTGGACATTTTGAGCGGACCAAAATTTACACAGCACATTAGTTATTGCCATTTCCATAAATCTGTCATCCATTTACATTTTCATGAAAAGCAAAACCACTTAGCTTTTCATTTGAATCTAAACTTTGTATAAATTTATCATGGACTTATATAGTGCAAAGAATTAAGCCCTTAGCTTCTCACTATGAAATAATGCCACTAGCTGAAAATTCTGACCAAGATGTCTCTAATCTGGTTCCAGAGATACCTGTATGCATCTAATTTTGATCAAAATCTGTTTATCTGTCATGGATGAAGAACTGTGTATCCATTCTGAATCCATTTAATAGGTACATATTATCATGATAAAGATTGTGTACAAAACAAGATAAGATCACTAGCCATTGTACAAAGCATACAAGTATATCATCAACACTGTAAATGTAACATTTGTTGAGTCTGTATTAAGTTACCACAAGGCGCTAGATTACCTTTCCCTTACAGCTGATGCCGACTGTTTGATTTGAATACCTCTCTTGTTCGACAGCATCGTTATACGTGTCTAGTGGAACTGGCAATTCATCAGTCTTCTTCTGCAATGGAACAAACAATTAAAAATGATAAATTACTTTCATTTACTCAGAGGTCCCAGTAAAAATTTTCATGTAAAATTTCAGCCAATCCCTAACATATGGTTAGATGAGTATGCTTTGTTATTTTTTATAATGGCATAAGAAAGGAATGTTGAGTCATGGCTGAAATTGTAAACTGGATCTGTCTAATCTAGGGATACTGTTTGAAAATGTATTTGCTATTATCAAGAAAATATTATATGATATGTAATACTTTAACCCTTTCCTCCATAAATACGCCTTTCTATGCCTCTGTAGAAATCACTTTTTGAATGAATGAATGAATGGTGTTTTTACGGCCCATCGACACTGTCACTTTTTGAAACCATTGTGATAAATAGAGCATTTGCTCCTATAGGAGCAAACGCTCTATTTATCACAATGGTTTCAAACTACAAAATTCTAAAATTTTACTTTTCTCTAGTAAATGCTCCTTTTGGGTAGATTCATTCAAAGAGATTAGGTCTAAAAAATAGCCTATGGAGGAATGGGTTAATCATACAACAACAGTCATAAACCAAAAACTTCCTGTGTTTTTTTTTGGAACATGACTTATGTGATGAAATGCATATACATGTATATGATTAAGGATAATCATATAGAATAACCAAGCATAACCGCAGTCTATACACAGCAAACACTAAACTTTAGTTTGCTGTGACATTCAAGTGCTTTCAAATTGTAAAAACTTCATTAACTCTTTTGAATGCTGAATTCTGGAAGTTGATAAGAGTCCATTCAGTATGAAAGGGTATAAATTTGTGACAGGATTTTGAATGATAAACAGGATTTTGAATAACAAACAGTGCATACCCTGATCAAAGGGTTACCTTAGGAGCCTTCTGATCTGGGTCCACTCTGTTCATAAATGCTAGTTCACACATTTCCTGCACTGAAAGAGTTAACTTGATTGTGCAAAAGCCATTTTGCTAATAACAGGAGTCTACCACTTATGATTGAATCTAGCCTAACCCCTTCTTTCATATAAACATGTTTTTATGTGTAGCCGGGAGGAGATGTGGTGAAACAGTTGATAGGCTTAGACTGTGTGGCTTGGTAGCTCAGTTGGTAGACTGTTGGCATGGTAAGCCAAAGACCCTGGGTTCGAGTCCCAGTCAAGTCACAATTTTTTTTTATTATGTTACATTTGCTGCACAATGTAAATAACCCGCAGGGTGATCTATATGAAATAGATTTGTAATAATAAGAAACTCGTGGAGTAAGAATTCGAGACGAATTCTTGTGTAGAAGGTGTGTGTAGCCGGGTGGAGATTGTGGTGAAACAGTTGATAGGCTTAGACTGTGTGACTTGGTAGCTCAGTTGGTAGAGTGTTGGCATGGTAAGCCAAAGGCCCTGGGTTAGAGTCCCAGTCAAATCACAACTTTTTCACAGTGTTACATACGCATTTGCAAACAGAGTAAACTCAGATCAAACGGCTCCTATTAGAGCCATCTGATCAAGGTCTGCTGTTTGCTTGTGAAATAATTATAATAATATGATTTCACTCAAAATTTTCAATCAATACCAAGAAATCCTATCTACATTATGCTATTATAGAAATTCAAACTAATGAATATTCATGATGTAATTATTCCTTACATGAATATTCATTAAATGGGGAAAGGGTTAAGAGCTAGATCTTCAGCAACTCCTTTCGACCGTTTGTTCCCTAAATATGTAGTTTAACTTCTTTGCAAAAAGAGCCGACGCAGACCATACAGCTTATGCAGAAGTCATCAGATCAGGGTGGGCTGTTTGATCTATATGGAGCTAGATAGATACAGTTTTTAGCAGGGCCAAAACTTATCAAGTTCATATGCCGTTATATGTATATATATTTAACCCTTTCCTCCATAAATACACCTTTCTACGCCTGTGTAAAAATCTCCTATTGAAACCATTGTGATAAATAGAGCATCTGCTCCTGTAGGAGCAAATGCTCTATTTATCACAATGGTTTCAAACCACAAAATTCTAAAAAAAATCCTTTTCTCCAGTTAATGCTCCTTTCGGTAGATTTATTCAAAGTGGTTGGATCTGGGGTACGGACAAAACCCCACCAGGACGTAACCCCACTAGGACGTAACCCCACAGGACAAAACCCCATAGTACACAAACCCACTGCCAAATGTGTCAAGGCGGACAAAACCCCACATGTTAACATAATTGGGTTATAAATCAACTTTTAGATAATTTGAAGAAGAAACACTCAATCAGAATATAAATTCAAAACAAGATCTTTACATTTTCAAATTTATTGTTACAATCTGCAAATAAAAATAGAAGTTAAAGCATATTTAAAATTAGGTCAAAATTATGAATAAATAAAGAATGCATTCATAGTTAAATGAGCTTTAGTTTACTAAATTGGGTTATAAATCAACTTTCAGATAATTTGAAGAAGAAACACTCAATCAGAATATAAAATCAAAGCAAGAATGGTTGATCCAGATCATAAAATTGTGAAAATGATTTGGGTCTACCCTGTTTGTAAGTTAAGAAAAGGAATCAGTTAATTGTGGTTATATTATAATAGTTTATATGCAATATGTGCTAATATTACATTATCCACATCTATTGAATTTATATTAAGTGTACCAATGCAAACATGGTTGAGCCAGATCATAAAATTGTGAAAATGATTTGGGTCTACCCTGTTTGTAAGTTAAGAAAAGGAATCAGTTAATTGTGGTTATATTATAATAGTTTATATGCAATATGTGCTAATATTAAATTATCCACATCTATTGAATCTATATTAAGTGTACCAATGCAAACATGGTTGAGCCAGATCATAAAATTGTGAAAATGATTTGGGTCTACCCTGTTTGTAAGTTAAGAAAAGGAATCAGTTAATTGTGGTTATATTATAATAGTTTATATGAAATATGTGCTAATGTTACCAATGCAAACATGGTTGAGCCAGATCATAAAATTGTGAAAATGATTTGGGTCTACCCTGTTTGTTAGTTAAGAAAAGGAATTGGTTAATTTTGGTTATACCATGTATGCCTTTTTTGTATAGAATGTGGTTCACCTAATAAATATTCATTATTTGTCAGTGAGCAAACAGATTAGAACCTGATCAGATGGCTTTGTTTTAGAATCTGTATGATCTGGATCTATTCTGTTTGTAAAAAGATATAAAAAAAAATATCATCCTTGTGATAATACAACTTATGCTTTTAGTGAAAATCAGATTATTACCATATTACCATATGCTTAACAACATAGTTATTTATTACTTTTATTCAAATTGAAATTAAATATTTATATTTATTTCTTTTCTTGTATGTTTTATTCTCCCTTCCTATTGCTATGAAGTGCCATTTGTATATATAAATCTTTAATTAAATACATAATTTTTATTAAAGTGGGGTTTTGTCCATGTGGGGTATTGTCCTGCTGGGGTTTGGTCCTAGTGGGGAATTGTCCTGTGGGGTTACGTCCTAGTGGGGTTACGTCCTAGTGGGGTTTTGCCCTACACCCGTTGGATCTATAAATAGCCTATGAGGGAATGGGTTAAACTTTCCCTCATATAAAGTTTTTTATAAACACTTTTTCACGCCTCTGTAAACAGAATAGACCCAGATAAGATGGCTCCTGTAGAAGCCTTCTAGGGTACGCATATAATAGAAGATCTGACTCTACAATTTCTACCAATACAAAACAATGAGAACGGTACACATGCCATTATAAAATTTTAGCTAATAAATATTCATAATGTTGTTTACTTATGTCTTACATAAATATGAAACAGGGAAAGAAGCTTATTAATATTCATATAATATACATTATTTCATACATATATATACATGGAGTAAGGGTTCTTTAATAGTATGTACAGTAAAACCTCTCTATAACGGCCACTAAATTACATCAAGTATTTTGTGTTAAAGGCAGGTGGCTGCTTAAAGCAAGGTGAAAGTAAAACAGAACGTTCCTATAGGAGCGTTCTGTTTTACTTTCACCTTGCTTTAAGCAACCACCTGCCCAAAATACCAACTAATTAACACAATTTAGTGGTCGTTGTAGGGAGGGTTTACTGTACTTTTAACATTATGAATTGCTACATAAATATCAAAATTTATTGCCTGTAAAATCAAAGAAATTAACGCAGTAAATATGACAGTTTCAAGTCCATATAATATTACATGTGGGTATTCTGATATGGTACAATCATATTATGAATATTCTTCTCAGCTAGTACATAACATACTGAAAACAGAAAGGAAACAGAAATCTACTCATACTGGCTGATTCAAGAGCTCATATTTGGTTGCCTTTTAGGAAGTAATAAATGAGTCATGTCCAACTGGTTGCATGGAGTATCATTATTTTGGTACATTAAATGTTTGCATGCTAAACAGCTGTCTGCAAAATTTGTTTTCAAAACCCATTATCAAAGGGTGAAACAATTTGGATCCTGATGAGACCACGAGTCATTTATGCACATGTATATACTTGGTCTGTCATCTGGATCCAAACTGTTTGCATAGACTAACAAGAAATCGCTGCTAGCATGCACAGAGTTAACACACATATAAGCATCGATGCATAACCATGTAGTCAATGCACAGCTGTCACAAAATAGTGCACCATCCTCAAAATAGCATATCCTCCACAGTTCTCACCCTTTCCCTGTTCTATGTTTATTACATATTTCAATACCTATTGATCATTCATGGACAAACTAGTTATAAAGAAATATGGACGGTAGAGCATTGTAGCCATTTTAGAAAGTAAAGAAATAGAACTTTCAAATTCTGTTAGCAAACAGAGTAGACCCTGATCAAATCAAAGTCAAAAATGTGGTAATCGGACTTAAATATATTACAAAAAGAAATTCAAAATTTTTTTAGCCTCTACAGTTTAATACTCAATTATGAATTAAATTTTATAGGTACATGTACAAGTAGTATTTGTTATCAAAAGCACACAACCCTTTGAATGTTGAATATTAAAAGTGGAATGAAACTTATTTCTTACAATAATGCATATTACAGGACTGAAGTCAGTTCTAAATATAGATCTCTATGAATTCATTGTTTCTTTATTGCACAGTAAACCCTTTCTAAATCGGCCACTAAATTAAATCAAATAGTTTGTGCTAAAGGCAGGTGGCTGCTTAAAGCAAGGTGAAAGTAAAACAGAACGCTCATATTGGAGCATTGTTTTACTTTCACCTTGCTTTAAGCAGCCACTTGCTCTAAATATCAACTAATTAACACAAGTGATCGTTATAGAGAGGTTTCACTGTACGTATTTCAACCTTATTGAAATTTTACTAGACCCCAGAATACTGTAAACATGTGTACTGGCCTTTGTAAACTATGTACACAGATAAGGGGGTCTCCTAGAGGAGTGATCTGATCAGGGTCTACACTGCTTTATTAGCAGATTTAAACCTTTCCTTCATAGGCTATTTTTAGATCCAACCACTTTGAATTAATCTACTGAAAAGGAGCATTAACTAGAGAAAAGGAAAATTTAGAATTGTGTAGTTTGAAACCATTGTGATAAATAGAGCATTTGCTCCTATAGGAGCAAATGCTCTATTTATCACAATGGTTATCACAATGGTTTCATAAAGTGACTTTTACAGAGGCGTAGAAAGGTGTATTTATGGAGGAAAGGGTTAAGCCTTTCTTACTGAATGAACTCTGATGGGTCATTAATATTCATAATGGGTGGAGTCCATTATGAATGTTCATCAGATAGCCGTAAAGGGTGTACCCTTTACTTCATGAATATTAGTATGAGAAATAATGAGATCATGAATATTAATAAGATTAACTTTTATACTGGCAAATGAGCACAAGAATATTTGGTCATGACAGAAACTGCAGAATCATATCTATATTATACCATTTATAGCAAACAGAGCAGACCCTGATCAGGGTCCATGCTTATAAAGTTTTTTAGTTGAGTCCGAGTTCGTTCTCAAGCTTTTGATTGGTCAGATTTGAGTTCTCAAGCTTTTGATTGGTCAGATTTGAGCCAAAGGCTCAAATCTGACCAATCAAAAACTTGAGAACGAACTCAGACTCAACTAAAAGTTTTATAAGCATGGACCCAGATGGCTCTTACAGGAGTCGTCTGATCTAGGTCTAATCTGTTTGCAAAGGCATACAAAGGCATATTTATGGATTAAAGGGTTAATATGCTTTGACCGTGATAAAAAATTACTAGGTAACTATTTTCAAAGAACAGGAATACCAAACTGACTCAGAATATACCTCTCTGACTGAAGACATGTCATTAACCAAGAGCAATAATCAAGAACCAATAACACCTTGCAATGGAACTGGACACTACCATAATTATGGTAACTAAAAAATTCGAACTTCACAAAGACACAAACAGGTACACATATAGTTAACTCTCTAATCAATGAATGTTCATGTAAGAAATGATGACATGAATATTTATGTTCATAATGACCAATGAAAGACAAATGAATACAGGAATGTTTGGCCATGGCAGAAACTGTATCCTATCTGTACTATTTCACAAGCAAACAGATCAAACCCTGTTCAGTTGGCTCCTACAGCCCTGAGCTGTCTGATCTGGGTCTACTCTGCAACAGGTTAAAACGCTTATCTTTGTTGGAGTACATGACTGTAAAAGGTCATATTTGTCAAATAAACATTACTGAAGGATGAGTTTAGACTATCTGGCAGAGTGGTAATAGAAACTTATAAAATATTCAAGGAAGTATACAGTATATAAATTCAGTAAGAAGACATTATTTTTTCAAATCACAGCATCTTTTTTCATGAATAAATGAAAATTAATTTAAACTAGAAGGTAGATTCTAGAAGGTGTACCTGTGCAGCATAAAAAAATCAGTCAGAAGACATTATTTTTTCCAAATCAAAGCATCTTTTTTCATGAATAAATGAAAATTAATTTAACCCTTTCCCTGTTCTATGTTTGTTTCAAATTTCAATACCTACTGAATATTCATGGACTAAATAGTTACATTTATAATGAAATGAAGAAGGCTGGATATTGTAGTTATTTTAGAAACTAGAGAATCAGATCTATCAAATTCCATTAGCAAACAGAGCAGACCCTGATCAGACGGCTCCTCTAGGAGCCGTCTGATCTGGGTCTATTCAGTTTGCAAATGCGTGAAAACACGTTTATATGAGGGAAAGGGTTAAACTAGAAGGTAGATTCTAGAAGGTGTATTTGTTACAAACACATGTCTCCCAGATCTCCACTCAGAGGTAAAGGGAAGATTGCTACTGATCACTCTTGTGACGTATCTCTGTAAAAGGATATATTTGTCAAATAAACATTACTGAAGGATGAGTTTAGACTATCTGGCAGAGTGGTAATTGAAACTTATAAAATATTCAAGGAAGTATACAGTATATAAATTCAGTAAGAAGACATTATTTTTTCAAATCACAGCATCTTTTTTCATGAATAAATGAAAATTACTTTAAACTAGAAGGTAGATTCTAGAAGGTGTACCTGTGCAGCATAAAAAAATCAGTCAGAAGACATTATTTTTTCCAAATCAAAGCATCTTTTTTCATGAATAAATGAAAATTAATTTAACCCTTTCCCTGTTCTATGTTTGTTTCAAATTTCAATACCTACTGAATATTCATGGACTAAATAGTTACATTTATAATGAAATGAAGAAGGCTGGATATTGTAGTCATTTTAGAAACTAGAGAACCAGATCTACCAAATTCTATTAGCAAACAGAGCAGACCCTGATCAGACGGCTCCTCTAGGAGCCGTCTGATCTGGGTCTACTCAGTTTGCAAATGCGTGAAAACACGTTTATATGAGGGAAAGGGTTAAACTAGAAGGTAGATTCTAGAAGGTGTATTTGTTACAAACACATGTCTCCCAGGTCCCCACTCAGAGGTAAAGGGAAGATTGCTACTGATCACTCTTGTGACGTATCTCTGATATTCAGCAAGTGTTTTACAGATGAAATTCAGATGACAATCTCTTTGTGGTCTATACATACCGTATATATAACAATCAAAGGGCCATAAAAATTTCATGGAACTGGTACAAGGTGACAATTTGACATCTCAAGATTATAATAAAACTTTCACTTTACAATATTTGATTAAATTCTATGCAGTGGTTGTGGACAAATAGCATGGACAAGCTTTAAGTCGTCTAGTGCAAAAGTATATGAATGAGTGATAATTCGGCCAAAAATATAATTAAATTCAGCCAGCAGTTTTCTAAACGATGCAATTACAGACTAAATGTGGACGGATGAACTGACATTCTACTTAAATCAACTACGGGGACATTTCTCTGTTGTTTTTTCCTTTGCTTTCTCTTCAAGAAGATTCTAAATAGTGATCAAAGCATAGGAATTGGTGGAGAAATGATGATTTCAGTATTCTAGTATTTGAATACCCGTTTTATGTACATCTACATGAATACATATACAGGTCAAAATAAAATAAGCATTTTCAAGAATAACTCCTTTATTTCTCAATCAAATCCTATGCTGTGACCATTCTAAAGAGCGGTCACAACATAGGGTTCAGTTGAGAAATGATGATTTTAGTACTGTGTACTTGAGTATCAGAGTATGCTAGTTTATCTCTTGCTCTGCATGTAGCTGTGTGTTGTAGGAAACTTTGTAGTGTTCAATCACTTACCAATTTCAATATCAGGAGCACACATGGCTGACCAGACTGTAGACCATACAAATCATAGTTCTGACACCGAGGGCCAAATTCAATGGCTGTCTGCAAGCAAACTTTGGAGTCTGGAAGTGTGGTTGTGTTCTCTTGACATTTGATGTATTTATCCACCTGTGACAACTGCTCAACAGCACTGTACCCTACAATAAATATAAAGTTCTAACTCGGAATACAGCGAGCATTTCAGATGCAAAATCCTTATTTCTCCATCAAACTTGAAGTTGTGACTACTCACTATTGACTACTGTACTCATTATAATCATCTCTTTCAGATCATTTAATGAGTAGTCATATCATGGAATTGGTGGAGAAAGGAAGAAAACTCTGTTGAACACTTTTAGTTATCACTCTTATCTAGACCTATATAACCCTTTCCCTCATGAATATTCATGTGTAATTAATGATGATAATATGAACATTAATTGAGTTTTCATAACCCTTTCCCTGTTCTATATTTAGGCCAAATTTCAATACCTATTGAATATTCATTAACAAAATAGTTATAAAGAAATATGGAAGGTGGAATATTGTAGACATTTTAGAAAGCAAAGAAAAAGATCTATCAAATTCTATTAGCAAACAGAGCAGACCCTGATCAGATGGCTCCTCTAGGAGCCGTCTGATCTGGGTCTACTCTGTTTGCAAATGCGTGAAAACACGTTTATATGAGGGAAGGGGTTAATACTTGGACTTTTTTATCATGGCAGAAATTGTAGAATCATATCTATATTATGGCATAAGCAAACAGAGAATACTCTGATCATATGGCTCCTACAGAGACCATCTGATCTGGGTCTACTCTATTTGCAAAGGTGTGACAAAGACAGTAAAGGGATACAGATACATGTAGTATACATCATAACATGTATGATTTTATATATTAATTTGTGATCATCATTTGACAAGATCTACATCAATCAATTTAAGGCTTAGTGCAAAATTTAAGCTATTTCTTTATCCTTTATCAGGTTACTCCATGAATATTCATGTAAGAAATAATAACATTATGAATATTAAATAGATTATTTTTTATAAAGGTACATGAACACATGAAATTTTGACCATACCATCTGGTTATAAAAACATTTGCTTGAGTCATTCAGGTATCTTATTGGTCAGATCATTCTCAAGCATCTGATTGGTCAGATTTTGAGTTTGCTCAGAATCTGACCAATAAGATACCTGAATGATTTTGCACACTATAACTGAAAGTGTAACTGTTGATACAGCACTATAATTAATCCAAGAACCAAACTGTTCAAAATAAGTTACCCATTCATATTTCTTCAGAAAAAGTATGAATTTGCTCTTTGACTCCATAAACTTTACGGTTATAATATCAGAGCTCCAGATAAGTTGCGTAAATTAGAATATTTTCAAATACAACTTCTTTATTTCTCCACCAAACCCTATGTTGTCACCACTCTTTAGAATCGTCTCGGAGAGACGATTCTAAAGAGTGGTGACAACATAGGGTTTAGTGGAGAAATGACGATTTTAGTATTTGAGTATGCATCATTATCTGTAGCTCTGAATATTGTATAATATATTGAAATAAGAGTATTAGATAGATTAGCAATCCTCTTAACTACAGCTCTAAAACTGCTGAGATATCCACTTACCATGCATTATATCATTTATTCTCTCCAAATCATCCAAGTATGTCGTTGAATCAGCTGGATTGAACCTCATAACCCCATTTCCATCAGGTCCATAAGCAATCAGCCCTTCTATTAAGAAAGAAAGAAAAAAAAGTTCATATAATTTCAACATGTACATTATTTACATAGTCTATCTATTCATTACTCGTAAAGGTTATATTACCCTAAATATTCGAACAATTACTCTCCCCATCTCCATCGGTTTGTAAAACTGAGTAATTCAATTTGCCACCTTTAACCCTTTCCTCCATAAATACGCCTTTCTACACCTCTGTAAAAGTCCCTTTATGGAACCATTGTGATAAATAGAGCATTTGCTCCTATAGGAGCAAATGCTCTATTTATCACAATGGTTTCAAGCTACAAAATTATAAAATGTTCCTTTTGGGTAGATTCATTCAAAGAGGTTGGGTCTAAAAATAGCCTATGGAGGAAAGGGTTAAAAAACTCTAGATTAGCCTGACACAGTACCAAATGGTGAAAGACATCATGTTTAGACTGTCCCTACAAGACCAATTTGATTCTAGGTTTGCACTATATGCCTATGTCTGTCTGATCAAATTCTTAGGGTAACTACTAACTAGTGGAAGAACAAAGTAGTCATCAGAGCATAGGGGTCTGTGCCACTTAATTGGAGTCTATACATACTATATGTACAGTATAATATACGAGAAGTTTGTCTACCTTAGGGAATGTTTGACAATGGCAGAAGCTGTAGAATCATATCTATTTTATTTCAGATGATTTCACTTTTTTTGCTATAGTTTTTGCTGTTATCATTGTGAGACATTGCAGACTGCTGCAAAAGTTAGACGATGGGAGTGACAAATCTAGACGCAATAGCATAGCTACACAAAGCAGTATGCAATTCTACAGACAAGCGCTTTACTGACATTAATCAATAGCTATAGTATAGTAATTGATGAACATTCCATAATAAAAAAAGTACAAATGATTCATCCCCATGACTGACTACTGAATAAATCGAGGTTTCTTTTTTTTTTTCTCAGAAAATTTATTGCTCAACAATTGGGAAAAATAAAAGGAATTTTCCATTGGGAATGGGGGCGTTTTCTGGACCTGCAGAAAGGCTAGGAAAACCCTGGTAACATTTTAAACCCAACTACTGTTCTTAAGCATAACCCAACCTGACATTATGATTATCTATTGCCAGGTTTCTTAAACTCTCACTTTTCTTTACTATTTTACATCTGACGTGCACTTTCCTGAAGGGTTTTAAATCAAACTAATATTTTGGGGATCCCTGGGGCTCCTATTTCCAAACTTTGGGGGGGGGGGGGGGGGGGGGGGGAGTGTCCCGTCTAAAAAACAGGGGTCCAAAACTCCAATAATAAAAGGTTTTATTTTTGTCAAAGAATACATGTACCTTTTATATAAATTATTACTACATAATCTGTCATATGTACAAATTAATGTCGCAATAAGTGAATTTAATTGGTTTCTGTATCACAAAGGCAGAGAATATGTTCAAAAGCCGATCACATATTATGTTAGCAACTGGAAACCCTTACATTCAAATTTGTACCGTTTAGAAAATGGCATCTATACATGTAGTCTGGTGCAATGCATATCATTTTTTTTTGGGGTCAAAACATTACAGGACCTTTTATAAATCATTGATATGAATATTAAATCAATAAAGTTATTCAATGGCAAATCCTGACATAAATTAATTATGTAAGAAGGGTACTCACCTTGTTTCTCAGGTTTCCCACTGCCACCAGAACCAGACTTCGAACTGGAATGTGAAGCCGCTGCCACTATTATCAGAATCACTGAAATCACAGAAACTATAAGTGCCCCGCACAGCATGAATTTATTTCTCGCTGTGTTTTTACAACGGAAGCAGCCGACCCTGAATGTGTCACGATAGGTCTTGGGAGACATCTCAACCGTGTAAACCGGGTCGTTGTATATTCCGTTCCCATTTCGCTGATTGTAGCCATTTCCATTGATGTCATCTGTGTATTCTAGAGCATCAGCAGGTGTTGAGATTGGAATTTTGTCTGGGTGAGAGACACGTCCGTATTTAGTACTCATGGTGACTTTTTTATCTTCCGAAATATTCGATCAACCACCCGTTTGATTCACTTCCTGTCTGTATTGTATTGAATCATAGGGCGCGCTTGTTTCTTCCAAACGGATTTACATAGAATATTTCTAATATCCGATATAACTGCATTTTGAGAGATATTGTAGGTATTAAGTGTTCAAAATTAAATTTGATACCGAAACTTGATTTCTTTTACATGTAAATGTTTGAGTAAAAGTACTTCAGAGTTCTAGACTTATTCTATGAACTCGACCTACAGTGTAACTTTATCCTGAACTTTACCTTTAAACAAAAAGAACGCACCCAAAAAGGCTCGGACTAAACTAATGCGGACTTTTCTGATCCGGTATAATATCAACAGTGTGTAACATAGATCTGATTCTCTGATAGAGTATGAAAACTATAATTCAAGTACTGCTTTAAACGAAATGAAAAATCAAGTGGTGATAAAACAAATTGGAACCAGATTAGACGCTGAATCCTTCCGCGTTTGATCAGCAGCTGATTCGGCTATATTGCAGGAAGACCTAAACCGACTACAGCAGTGGGAACAAGACTGGATGATGTCCTTCAATCCATCAAAATGCGAAGTCTTAGGAAGAAATCGCACATCCAATCTCCATATACCCTACACGGGCACACCCTCAACATAGCCAAAGGGGGGAGCTACCTTGGCGTCACCGTTTCGGACGATCTATCCTGGAACGAGCATGTCAGCAGAGTCACAAACAAGGCAAACAACAGCTTGGCGTTCATTAGAAGGAACCTTGCCAGCTGCCCACAGACCACCAAGGCCCAGGCCTACCAAAGCCTAGTCAGACCGTCACTGGAGTATGCTTCGTCAGCATGGGACCCACATACACAGTGTTGTATCCGCCAAATAGAAGCTGTACAGAGACGGGCTGCTCGTTTTGTAAAAGGGGACTACCGCACCACTAGTAGTACCCCCCAGATGATCCAGGATCTTGGATGGCAGCCACTGCAAAACAGATGGCAACAGGCCAAGGTTACAATGATGTATCGGATTGTCTACAATCTTGTCGACATACCCGCTGCCCGGTACCTGCATACTACTACATCAGTGACCAGAGGCCATGGGATGAAGTTCATTGTGCCCTACTCCAGAACAGACATCCTGCGCCACTCCTTCTTCCCCTCAGCCATACGCCTGTGGAACCAGCTACCACAGCCCTTAGCCACAGCACAGACCCTTGATGCCTTCAAAGGGGATTTGGCCAGGGCACGATAGACACAGAAGACGACAAAACATGTATATTACTTTTAACCTGCACCGTTTTTTGTTTTTTTTTAATTTTGACATGCGCCTCACCTTTACACGAATAACTTTTTACAAATCAAATAACCATCTTTTACCACCTCGACCTAGAGTTACATTTCGCTACTTGAAGAAAAACATTTCTAATTTTCATTCAGATTATGTTCTTGTTCCTGCTGACAAGGCATCAAACAATGTAATCATTATTTGAAGATTGTATTATGTTGATGTTTTAAAGAAGGAGCTAACTGATTCAAAAACTTATATAACAGTTCAAACACCTGAAAAAGATATAGTCTCGGAACATGTAAAAATGTACAATGATTTTAAGTCTGGTCCTAACATAAAACAACATAAACTTTCTACTTTGTACTGGATTCCGAAACTACATAAAAACCCTTATAAGTCGCGTTTTATTGCCAACTCTAGCTGTTGTACCACTACTAAATTATCTATACTTTTGACGTCCTGTCTTACTACGATCAAAGAACATGTTAAACGCTACTGTGATAAAATATATGAAAATTCTGGTATTAATGTTTTTTGGTCCATAAAAAATTCAAATGATGTTTTAACAAAACTTGAAAATGAACAGTATAACATTTCTTTACTGAGCTCTTATGATTTCTCTACACTCTATATACTACTCTACCTCACCATCTTATAAAGGATAGACTTATTAAATTAATAGAAAAAACCTTTGCCAGAGAAAACAAAATGTTCATTGCTTGTAATGTTCAACGTTCATTCTTTTCGAATTCAGAAGTTGAACATTACACAATGTGGACTTGCCTTGATGTTTGTAGATCTCTAACCTTTCTTTTAGATAATATATTTGTGCGTTATGGAGATACCATATATCGTCAAGTTGTTGGTATACCCATGGGTACAAATTGTGCCCCTCTTGTTGCAGATTTGTTTTTGTATTGCTACGAGAGGGATTTTATGCTTAGCTTAAAACCTGATACACAGACCGATATTGTTAATGCTTTTAATAAAACTTCAAGGTATTTAGACGATATTTTGAATTTAGATAATCCTTATTTTGATACTATGGTTTCTTCAATCTACCCAAAAGAACTGTCTTTAAACAAAGCTAATCAATCTGACATTAATGCTTCATTGATAGATTTGAATCTTTCAATTACAAATGATAAAGTTTCGTCCAAAGTATACGATAAAAGAGAAGATTTTAATTTTGAAATTGTTAATTATCCTTTTCTAGATGGGGATGTGCCACGTTCTACATCTTATGGTGTTTATATTTCTCAACTTATTAGGTTTGCCCGAGCCTGTTCTTTGCTTGAAGATTTTAACAGACGTAATTTAGTTATAACTGATAAACTTCTTAAGCAAGGTTACAGATATCACAAACTTCGGAAAACCTTTTCTAAATTTTATTATCGAAATTTACCTCTCATTAGTAAATATAATTGCAATCTACGGACGTTACTGCGACAAGGCATTTCTCAACCAGAATTTTATGGGGATGTTATCTACAAACTTAGGAAAATTCGGGGTCATATCCATTTTCATGATTTGTTTATAAAACGCATTAAAAAATTTAAAAAGAAAGGTTATGATCCTATTATATTGCAACACACTGCATGTTTGGTTATCGACCCTTTTACAGTCGGTAGCTACGCTTCCCTCTTTGCTTGCGCGATGACAGGCCGAGGGTAGTACTCTATGATGGTATACTCTTAAACTTGGATACAGGAGGAGCTTACCAGACTCATGTATTATTTTTTTCCCTGTCGTGCCCTCAACGGCTTGCCTGCAGGTGCTCTGACTTCAGCAAAGTCATTGAGTACATATTTGACGGATTGTCACAGTTATTATGCTATGTTTTACATGTTGTCCTGTGTTCACCGTCGTCTATGTTGTGGGTAAGTCCAGCGGGGATACCTTTATTTACAATATTTGTAAAGCTAGGGTGACTTTGAGAGAAGTGTGAGGTTAGGACGTCCGTAAACCGGTTTAAACCCCCAGTGGTGTTTTTGCTGCTGACCGTGCCAAGGCGGTACTCTCTTTGTCACCCTTCCTTTTGTTTGCCTTGAGTCTTTGTGCTTGTGGTTTGTTCATGTTGTGGAACGTTTGTCCCTGTTTCTTGTGTGTCTTTTGGTGTTTTCTGTGTTCATTTCGTGTGTGTGTGTGTGTGTGTGCGTTTGGGTGTGTGGTTGTGTGTGTGTGTGTGTCATGCTGTCTATCGGTGTTTTGGTGGTGGTTGCGTCTTGCATGTGGCTTTGCCTGCTTGACTTTGCTACTTTTCCATTTACCTTTACCTTGTACATACACAAATGTACGACAATGCTCCAGAGAGGGCCCAGTACATAAATGGAAGAAGAAGAAGATCCGTCCCAAATCGGTCTGACAATCTGGTTATAAAAGTCTCTGTACAGTAGACATAGACATTTTTTATTTTTAAAAATAACAACAAATTTTATTTCACGTCGGATAGTACATGACATAATAACATAAGCTTTCATTCCGACAAACCTAAATATACAAACAGAAACACATTCAAAATAAAATAAAATTTAAACACGGTCTTAGACAAACACACAACTATAATGAGTTTGCGAGGTTGGTACGGACCAAATTCTGAAAGGGGGTGATCCCCGAGAGCAAAAATTACAACACAAAAAGAGAAAATTGCAGACTCGGTTTTATTGAGTCTGTTCATGAACAGTAATTGAAAGTGCAACACTGCTCACGCCCCCTAGCACCGGCTTAAGCGGTATTCAATTTTCAGAACAAGAAGTACTGAAATTCATGATCTCGAAGGATCAGAAGGTATAACAACACTGAGAATGAAGTACAGGGCGACATTTTACGGCCGCCACACAAGCACTTAACACCTGCTGTTGTGAAGATTATAAATTCTGAAAGGGGGTGATCCCCGAGAGCAAAACTTACAACACAAAACGAGAAAATTGCAGACTCGGTTTTATTGAGTCTGTTCATGAACAGTAATTGAAAGTGCAACACTGCTCACGCCCCCCTAGCACCGGCTTAAGCGGTATTCAATTTTCAGAACAAGAAGTACTGAAATTCATGATCTCGAATGATAAGAAGGTATAACAACACTGAGAATGAAGTACGGGGCGACGTTTTACGGCCGCCACACAAGCACTTAACACCTGCTGTTGTGAAGATTATAAATTCTGAAAGGGGGTGATCCAACCTGTAAATGTCCTGCATGTTCCTGAAACGTTTGTCATCACTTTCTCTATTCATAGTATATCTCAAATATGCTAGATTATTAAAACAACAACCCAGACACGGACTACAAAAAAATTAGTGTCTGTGATAATGTATTATTTTTTAGCCATCTACATCATTTTATATGCTGCATGCTGTGAGGCCACTGTTCGTAAAGTGTTTCGCTACTTTCAATTTTTGGAATTTTTTGGAAATGATTGTGAATACTTATTTACAGATGAAAATGCTCTTTATCCTTTTCCCATAATACATTTTTTTCACTAAACAAAATTATTTCAAATCTTGAGACTATACCATCAATATTCTTCAAATGTTCAGCATGTGGTATATGTATTGTTCTTTTATTTACTGATTAATTGTTATTTTTACATGCTCTGTTTGTCGGAAAATAGTTAAAAAGCTAAATTAAATGTTTTATTATGTTCTACATAACCAACTCTAAATAAAGCTTCATGTATCTTGTCACAGACGTCGACATGAATGTTTTAGTACACTTGCACATAAATGCAAAAGCAAAACCACATACGAAAGCATAGGCTTAAGACCAGCTTAAATACGCACATTTATGTAGAGAAAAGTTGGAAATGGCGATTTGTTTTAAAAAATGAAATAGGTTCTACCATTAAATTAAGACAATTAAAAACCAAAAAACTGCGTGAAAGGTGCTGATCTAGACCAGAGGCCTAAAACTGACATAAAGAGGGAGACAATAAAAAGCTTATACGCAAAAGGAACACAAAAGGGCGACACATAAGAAGGTAATTAAAAACATATATCACTTCAAATCAGATTTGAAGGGAACTGATCAGCAACTTTCACACCACAAGGAGACATTTATTGTCATCAAGAATATCACAGCCTAGATATAAAAACGTATTTACCATTTTTTTTCTATAGAAACCCAAAATTACATCAAAATGTGGATAATGAAAACAGGGACAGGCTTAAAGCAGGATAAAGGCAAAGCAGAAAGCTCCAAAGGAGAAAACTCCGCAAACTTTATTTCTTGTGTCATGCTGTCTATCGGTGTTTTGGTGGTGGTTGCGTCTTGTATGTGGCTTTGCCTGCTTGACTTTACTACTTTTCCATTCCCAAGCATTCGCCTGCCTCTGAACTGCTGGATATAGATAATTTAATATTGGCTATTAACCCTTACACCATGAATACGCCATTGCAAACACAGTAGACTCAGATAAGACGACTCCTATAGGAGACGTCTGATCAGGGTCTGCTATATATGCTGATGACTAAATTGATATGGATATGATTCTACAGATTCAGCCATACTCCATAATTTGCATGCCATATGCCATTTTAAAAGACTGCATCCAATTAATTAATATTCATGATGTAATTATTTATTATATGAATATTCATTGAGGAAAGGGTTAAGAAATAGGAAACAATTAAATATGATGGGAGCTATAAAAGGGTAGAAAGATGCATGTGTGGCAAAAATGAGAATATACACAGTGTCCTTTTTAGTTCACCTGGCACGAAGTCCCAAGGTGAGCTGTTGTGATCGCCTTGTGTCTGTCGCCGTACGTCGTGCGGTGTCCGTCCTCAACCTGTTTCTTAATATGATGTATCATCCTAAAATACTTGCCGGATTTTTACCAAACTTAGCAGGAATGTTCCTTTAGTCTCCAAAGTTGTTCAAATAATTTGATTCCATGCAGAACTCTGGTTTCCATGGCAACAAATGTTCAAAAAAGCAATAAACCCTTTAAAAATATTCCTGTTAAAAACTGTAAGGCCTAGGACTACTAAATATGGTATGTACAGTGATCTAGTGGAACGTTACTCTACCTACATTGTTCGAACTTAGACCCTGAGTCAAAATTGGCCCAACCCCGGTGGTCTCAAGCTTCCAGAAGCCATTTTTGGCTACTGACCGTTCCAAGGCGGTACTCTTGCTTTCAACCTATGGCGAGCTTTGTAATTTAATATGCTTAATATTTTTCGTCTCGCTATGCGCCCCGTTGTGTTTTGTCTTGTGGCTGTGCCGTTTCTTGTTTGATGGTGTTTGGTTCGGTGTCTTTTCGTATGTGGCCCTCCCTGTTTTACTATTTTTCCCATATTGACATTGGGTTATTTAGTAAAAGTTTCAAAAATATTCTTGTCCGAAACTGAAAGACTTAGAGTTGTGATATTTGGTATTTAGCATCATCTATTGCTCTGCCCTGGGATCACACTTTTTACTGAAAACTTTAAAATCCTCTTCTCAAAAACTGTAAGACCTATGACTACCAAAATTGATAGAATCATCTAGTGGACCTCTACATAGATTGTTCAAAGTTTGCTCCTTGGGTCAAAATTGACCCAACCCCGACTGTTTCAAGTTTGACAATGGATTATATAGCAAAAACTTTAAATAATCTCCTTGTCTCAAACCGAAAGGCCAATATCTGTGATACATGTATTTGGTTTGAAGCATCATCTGCTGGACATTTACCAAGATTGTTCAAACTTTGCCCCTGGGGTCAAAATCGTTCCCACCCTGGGGGTCACAAGATTTACATAGGAATATACATATAATCTTCCTGGCCGAAATCGAAAGACTTAGAGCTGTGGTATTTGGTATGTAGCATCATTTGCTAAAACTTTACTAAGATGATTCAAATTATGCCCCTGGGGTCAAACACAGCCACGCCCTGAGGGCCACATGTTTTACATAGTAAAAACTTAAAAAAATTTTATCGTCCAAACCGAAAAGCTTAGAGCTGTGATATTTGGTAAATAGATGTAGCATCATCTGGTGAACCTTTACCAAGATTGTTCAAATGTTGCCCCTGGGGGTCACAAGTTTTACATTGGATTATATAGTACGTGTAGAAACTTAAAAAACCCCATCTTGTCCGAAACTGAAAGGATCTAAGCTGTGATATTTGGCATGTATCATCATCTAGTAACCCTTTTAAAAGATTGTTCAAGTAAAACCCCTAGGGTTAAAATTGGCTCTGCCCGGGGGTCACACATTTTACTGAAAACTTTAAAATTTTCTTGGCCGAAACCAAAGTCTTGGAGCTGTGATATTTGGTATGTAGCATCATTGTAGACCTTTACTAAGATTGTTCAAATTATACCCCTTGGTTCAAACACGGCCACGCCGTGAGGGCCACATGTTTTACATAGGAATATATATAGTAAAAACTTTAAAAATCTTCTCGTCCGAAACCGAAAAGTTTAGAGTTGTGATATTTGGTAAATGGCATCATCTGCTGGACACTTACACAGATTGTTCAAATTTTGCCCCTGCAGACAAAAGTGTCCCCACCCTGGGGTCACACATTTTACATTGGATTATATAGTAAAATCTTTAAAAGCCTTCTTGTCCGAAACTGAAAGGCTTAGAACTGTTATATTTGGCATGTATCATCATCTAGTGAACTGTTACCAAGATTGTTCAAATTAAGCCTCTAAGGCCGAAATTGACTCTGCCCGAGTGTCACAAATTTTACTGAAAACTTTCAAAATCTTATTGTTAAATTCCGTAAAGCCTAGTGTTACCAATTGAATTTGGCGTGTAGCATCATCTGATGGACCTCTACAGAGACTGTTAAACTTTTACCCCTAGGGTCAAACTGATTCCGCCCGGGGGTCACAAGTTTACATAAGATTATATAGTAAAAACTTAAAAAGTCTCTTGTTTGAAACCCAATGACTTAGAGCTGTGATATTTGGTTAGTAGCATTGTATAGTAGACCTCTACAAAGATTATTCAAAGTTTGCCCCAGGGTAAAAGTGACACTGCCAACTAATATGATCAGAACTTTGATATAGAAAACATTGCCATCCAGGTGATCGATACAGGGCAATCGTGGTCCTCTTGTAGTTATTTTACTTGTAACGCAGTGAACAAATAGCAATAACTTTATATACGGATATTTATCCTCCCAATTTAAACTGAGACTCGATTAATCTTCGGCGTGTTTATCGGAATTGTTCGTAAAACCCTGTGACAAAAACAGCAGAACAAAAACGGGAAATCATGTTCCACGCATAGGGGTCTGAAGTGTGCCTTGGACACCCGAATGGCCCACCCATGTAAAAAAAACATCAATTCTGGGTGGAAAACATTGATAACATAGATTTTTTTACACAGGTGGGGGGGGGGCGTCCAAGGCACACTTCAGACCCTATTGTTCCACGAGGATTGTATACTTATAGCGCATTTTTATACCTTCGTAAATTTATCCGAATATTGCCGACGATAATAAACGGATTATGCATTTATAATGAGTCTCAGGTCAAATTTTGAGGCCCACTACCAAGATGTACCCACTATTTTTGGGTCAAGATGTACCCAATCTAAAGTCAAGATGTACCCAGTCTAAAGTCAAGATGTACCCAATTTTTTTTTATTATTATATTATAAAGCATTTTAATAGATTAGAAAAAAGGTTTATAATGGCATTAATGACTTTGAATGTGAACTTTGACTATAAAAAGTGATTTATTTCCATGTTAAAATATGAACTTTGACTAGAAAAAAATGACTTATTTCCATGTTAAAGTTCACATTCAAAATCATAATTTATGACAATTTTTGTTTAAGATTTACAAAAAAGTTCTAACTTTCATTGCATTCTTATATCCTTATCATATGAATGTATAACTGAAACTGAATTCTTTGTATGGCACATACCAAGAATCTTTACTCAGTCAAACTTGTGAAAATACAGGTGTGAAAAATCTATGGGACTCAATCATAAGCAATTAAAGGTATGCAGTATTTGTTTCACATTTGGAGGGTGAAAGATAATTAACTCTTATGAGGCACAGGGAATTTCATCGTCTGATCTGGGTCTACTTTGTTTACAAAGGCATAGAAAAGCATATTTATTTATTAAACGGTTAATAACTACGAGAAATAATTCATACAGACTGTCTAAAGAATAAAAAAAATGTTCATCAATTTTATTTCATACATAATTATTTTTGAAAAGTACCAAATAAACAGTTAACATAATCATAATTATGTTCATATTCAAAGTCGTTATTCAATGTCAACATTGCCGATGGTGCACGTTGCAGTAATATTTTTTACTTGCCGTGTATAGTTTTAGTTGTAGATGTAGTGCAATGTATAACTACTGGACGAGTTAAAAATAAATGATGGAGTTCGCGCCTGAGGTTTTGTCTCAGTTCACATATTTCGCCAGAACCATTAGAACAGTTCTACGGATACGTCGGAATTTCTAATACAATGTACCCTCTCTGTTCGTGGTTTAGCCAATCCCTAGGTAAGGAACAGTAACTCTGGATGGAGACTGGATTCGGCCCAAACCGCAAGTAGCAGAACACGAAAGTGAAACAATATCAACAAGTCGCATCTCGCCTTGTGCCTCGCCTTGTTACAGATACGATGGGTAGAAAAGTAACATTGGCGACATGTACGCTGAACCAGTGGGCAATGGACTTCGAGGGAAACTTGTCAAGAATTCTTCAAAGTAAGCAGTTTGAGCACTCTAACCCAGGAGTCATTTGGGTCACCCCTGACAGAACTGGGCCCATGCTTATAAAACTTTTTAGTTGAGTCTGAGTTCGTTCTCAAGCTTTTAATTAGTCAGATTTGAGTTCTCAAGCTTTTTCTGGCTCAAATCTGACCAATCAAAAACTTGAGAACGAACTCGGACTCAACTAAAAGTTTTTATAAGCATGGACACTGTTCGTAGTTTTTAATGTTCCTAGATATTTTATGCATTTTATAACAGCCGTAGCAACACGCCTAAAACATGTTGGCATCGATGGAAATTATCTAGTATCTAACAATGCTTGATTTGAAGTGTTAGTCAGGCAATAGTAGTATTTCATGCTGATAAAAAAAATGCATTATTTTTAAAAAGGACTGAAAATCATGTCAACCAATTTGGATAACAATTCTATAAGTTGTTTGACAGACTATTAGGGAATGATAAGCTTTTTGATTTTATTCATAAAGAGTATGACAAGCGACTTGGATCTTTATCATGCTTTAATTCCTGCTGTCTCATTTGGATCCAAACTGTTTTTAGGATTGCACCGGTCAGGTTATTCCAGACATGTGAAAGAAGTAGCTTGGAATGCCTGTCAGTTTTTCACACTTAACACCCCACACATGGTAATAAAGTTCATTATTGAAGGTTGGCCATTATTGAAGATAAAGAACAACTATGTACATATATACCAAAGACCTATGATAAAACCTATGTTTTATCATAGGTCTTTGTATATACTGATCTCATGAAACTGCAACTTTTGATATAACCTATTCAAACAGTATGTATCTAGATGAGATGCAGAGTAGCTCTGTCTTATCAGGATCCAAATTTTCTGTTTACAAGTGATTTTTTAAGAGAAATGCCATTATTGGAAGAAAAAATAATGTTAAAAATTGTAGACCAGCAGACAACCACTTCAGCAGGAAGCACATTCTTAGTTTGCAAAGAGTTAATCAGCATCTCATCCTGATTCAGTTAAACCATTCTAAAGATTAATGGTTAGGTTGTTAACCCTTATCCTGACCAAAAAAAAATACTTCTACGCAAACTTTGAACTGGAGACTCCTAGTAATTTTTATTTGTTTCCGATTCATTGACTCTTTCTCCATGAATATTCATACATGTAAGAAATAATGACATCATTCATATTAATTGTTATAATGGCACATGGCCACAGGAATATTTGGCATTGGACCCTGGGACAAACTGTAGAACCATATTTATATTATTTCATAAGCAAACAGAGCAAACCTTTATCAGATGGCTCCTAAACTGATCTGATTGTACTCTGTTTGCAAAGGTGTAGAGAGGCATATTTTCATATTTCAATAGTAAGCTGTTGAGAATACTTAAACCAAGCATGAAACGGTCTATATCCTGATTAGATGATGAGTGATTTGGCGTTTTATCTATAGACCCAAGCTACCTGTCATAGCAGGATAAGAGTTCAATTGGCAATCAATAGAACCCATGTTCATTGATTTATTCTGATGTAATAAAAGTTTATCAGCTGATAGCTATTGATTGCGTTTTGTTCGATAATTGCTCGTTTATTACAGTAGTAACAGTACACTGGCAAAGGTATCAGTGGTCTAGGGGTTTTATTGATCAACACACAGAACTGTGGCATGCTTGTCACTCATGGAGATGAGTGTGGAAAACAAGTATACTGTATACCCATGCAGATCAGAGGGCTCCAGTTCTAGAGGATCCTTCTTATCAGGGTCCATGCTTATAAAGCTTTTACTTCAGTCTGAGTTTCGTTCTCAAGCTTTTGATTGGCCAGATTTGAGATCTCAAGCTTTTGATTGGTCAGATTTGAGCCAAAGGCTCAAATCTGACCAATCAAAAACTTGAGAACGATCTCAGACTCAACTAAAAGTTTTATAAGCATGGACCCAGGATGTGCACTGTTTGTCATTCAAACCCACAAGCAAATTCAAGCTTTTACTGAATGGGCTCTGGTGTTAACGTTTTACTGCATATCTATATGTCTTATAGTGCCTTTGTAAACAGAGTAGACCCATATCAGATGACTCAGTTGAGACAATTCTAAAGAGTGGTCATAAGATGAGATTTGATGGAGAAATGACATTTAGTATTTTAATACATGTACATACCTTGCATGTATTTATGTATAAGTTAGAGGTTAGAATTTTTCATACATGAACAAACAAGCACATAGAGGCATTTAACCCTTTGAATTCGGGAACCAACTGTATTGGCACTTGCAAACAGTGTAGATGCAGATCAGGAGGCAGACTCTGCTCTGTTTGTCACTAAAAATCTTATGGCAGATATGTCTTTCGTATTGTAGCAGCCATTCCTGTTCACTCAGTATTCAAAGGGTTGAAGGATTTAATGCAGGGCAAAGACATGCAGAAAGCTCCTATAGGAGTTTTCTGCATTACTTTTGACCTGCATTAAGCTACCACCTGCCTTACAGACGCATAATTAGATCAGTTTTTGATAGCCGCTTAAGACAGAATCTACTATACATGTGGTATGTGCGGAAAAGAAGCATTTGACCCTGTAGTGGTTTATTTAACGTTTTACAAACATCTAGTAGGTTCAAGTTGATTAACCCTTTCCTCCATGAATATATATGTACGAAATAATGACACCATGAGTACTAATATTAGACACATTCTTCTAATGGCATATGAACACAAAAAGTTTGGGTCATGGCTGAATCTGTAGAATCAGGGTCCATGCTTATAAAGCTTTTAGTTGAGTCTGAGTTTCGTTCTCAAGCTTCTGATTGGTCAGATTTGAGTTCTCAAGCTTTTGATTGGTCAGATTTGAGCCAAAGGCTCAAATCTGGCCAATCAAAAACTTGAGAACGAACTCAGACTCAACTAAACGTTTTATAAGCATGGACCCATGTCTATATTATGTCACCAGCAAACAGAGCAGACCCTGATCAGACAGCTCCTATAGGAGCTATCTGATCTGGGTCTACTCTGTTTACAAAGGTGTAGAAAGGAGTATTTATGGAGTAAAGGGTTAATAAGTAACTCAGCATTATATCAGGATATGAACTATTTGTATTTGTCAATGTCTGAGAGAATGATATGGTAGTTGAATTTCTACATGTATTTTAAAACTAAAGAAGAAAACACTGCACATGTAGGCAAACAATTCTTGTTGTAAGTACTACAGAGTGAAAATACTTTTTCTGTCATTATTTTGAATACCAGTAATATATATTTGTGTGTACTTAATATAGGCTTTCAAGATGCAAAGAGTAAAGGTGCCACATACAGGCTTGGACCTGAGCTGGAGATATGGTAAATGTTGTTAGTGTTTTGCACTCAAAGTAACCATGGTCTACCAAAAATGTTGTCTGCTGCAATTCTTATAGTTATTTGTTCTTCAATTTCTCTTCAGTCTTCAACAATACAATCAGTGCAACAGTTGGGATCATTAACCCTTTACTCCATAAATGCGCCTTTCTATGTCTTTGCAAACAGAGTAGACCCAGATCAGATGGCTCCTCTAGGAGCCGTCTGATCAGGTTCTACTCTGTTTGCTTATGATATAATACAGATATGATTCTTCAGTTTCTGCTCTGCATTGACCAACAATTTATATGTCCATGTGCTATTATACAAATCAATCTAGTTATTATTCATGACATCATTATTTCTTACATGAATATACATGGAGGAAAGGGTTAATGAGATACAGAATCATTTTGTATCTTGCCTCGATCCAATGTTTCTAAAGGTTATCACATAATGATACAGCAAAACCTCTCTATAACGGCCACTAAATTGTGTTAATTAGCTGGTTTATTAGGGCAGGTGGCTGCTTAAAGCAAGGTGAAAGTAAAACAGAATGCTCCTATAGGAGCGTTCTGTTTTACTTTCACCTTGCTTTAAGCAGCCACCTGCCTTTAACACAAAATACTTGATGAAACTTAGTGGCAGTTATAGAGAGGTTTTACTGTAGTTGTATGCTGAAAATAATTAAGAATCAACATTGATTGTAAGAAACCTCGCTCGATTAAGTCATGTTTAAATGAAACCGTAATTATTCAGGAGAAATGTTCATAACAAGAAACTATACTAGTCTCATATATTTATTGATATTAACAGTTGTAAACATTTTATCATATCTGTAAATAGTATTTAAATAGTAATAAAACATGCTCTTGGAAACTCATGATAGCCATACATCAATATTGTTTAGTTAATGCACCTTTACATTAAAAGTTGTCTCTATCAAGTGAAGGATTAATCCGTTACTCCATACATATGCCCTTCTACACCTTGTCAAACAGAGTAGACCCAGATCTGATGGCTCCTATAGGAGACGTCTGATCAGGGTCTGCCCTGTTTGCTTATGATATAATATAGATAGAATTCTACAGTTTCTGCCATGGCCAGAATTCCTGTGTCTATGTGCTATTATAACAATTAATCTAATTTATATTCATGATGACATTATTTCTTACATGGTTGTTCATGGAGTGTAGTGTTAAATAGGAATTTGTTGTTTACGATGATTATGGTTCTTTTGTTTACAGTGGCTATGGTTGTGCGGACCACTTCCATGAGAGTGACACATTCCTTCACTCGTGGCAGGTGCTTGCAGAGCTGCTGGTTGCCCCAGAGAGCCAGGATCTCCTCTGTGATGTCGGCATGTGAGTAGTAACAGAGGGCCAGCTAACCTCTTCATGTTGTAAAAATGCTGTCTTCTTAAACTCCAATCTGCTGCTATTGTGACTTTCTTCCGAATCATTGAAGTTTTTTATGTCACCATTCAACATACATAATTCAAACTTGGGATGCAGGTGTAACTTATGGAGGTGAATATATTTAGGGTGACTTATTAAGGTCAAAGTCATACATCAGTGTCAACGGTCAAATTACGGGTCAAATTTAGATAGGCGATCATTTTGTCCTAATTAAAAATACATCATTCAAACTTGCCATGCTTACGCAACTTATGGAGGCGAACATTTTTATGGGTGACTTATTAAGGTCGAAGTCATACATCAAGGTCAAAGGTCATATCAGGGAGCATAGTGTTTCACAAACACATCTTGTTCTTTCTTTTAAATCATTGAAGCTTTTGAGAGATTATAGACAGAGTGGCAAACAGTTTAGATCCTGATGAGACACTGTGATATATATAACATATCATGCATGACAGTGTTTATTTTCAAACAATGCAGTCCAAGTCTAACCAATTGTTTTCTTTCTGATCAATATCTGAATTATTTATCAGTTTGTCCAGATAACATGGTGCATATGATATACAGTGCTCCCTCCCTACAACGGCCCTCTCAATAACGATTCCCTCCTTACAACAACGCATGTCAATGTTTCCGAAACAATAAGACCCCAGGAACAACTTTTTTCCGTCATATTTTATGTATGCCTCCATCAAACCCTGTGTTGTGACCACTCTTTAGAATCGTCACTTTGTGACGATTCTAAAGAGTGGTTACAACATAGGGTTTGATTGAGACATAACGGTTTTAGTTCTCGAAATACACCTTATCTAGGGATCTGAAAACACGCTAATTATGTTTGATTTTCCCTCCCTATAACAACTCCCTCTGAACAACACATACAATCTTCGTATCCCAAAGGGTGTCGTTATAGAGAAGGAGCACTGTACTTATAAATATCAGACAGGTAAGACAGTGATCAGACTTCGCTATTAACCCTTTACTTGTTAAGATCTCATTTTTATAACTTTGCATTCATTTCTGTGAATATTTATTTATTATTTACAGTAGTTGATATAAACATTGTATCATTATATTCATAATACCATTATTTCTTGTATGAATATTCAACAGGGAAAGGGTTGAATTAATTAATATTGGTTATGTACAGTCTTTCAAATCAATTTATATTCATAATGGGGGAGAGTTCTGCATTGGTATTCATCCAGTAAAGGGTTAACCCTTTCCTTAATATAAACACCTTTTCACACCTAGGAAATGTCTGATCAGGGTCTGCTTTGTTTGCTAATGAATTTGATAGATCTTTTTCTTTAGTTTCCTAAATGGCTACAATTTCCCACCGTCCATATTTCATTTTAACTATATGTATTCTGGCCATGAATATTCAGTAGGTATTTTCATTATTTAATTTAAGTGATGAAATACCAATGCGAATGTGTATTTACATTTTAATTCATAAATTAGGTATATAAGTATTGAAAATATAGTCTAAAAGGTGTTTTCAATAACTTGTTGCTATGGGAACAACCATGTCACTGTGTGTCATTCTATTGTCATTTTTTATCATTTTACTCATGTGATATGCTGCACTGATACATTTTTGTTTAACCCTTTCCCTCATACAAACATGTTTTCACACATTTGCAAACAGAGAAAAGACCCAGATCAGACGGCTCCTAGAGGAGCCGTCTGATCAGGGTCTGCTCTGTTTGCTAGTGGAATTTGAAAGATCTTATTCTTTGCTTTCTAAAATGGCTACAATGTTCAACCTTCAATATTTCGTTGTAACTATTGTCCATGAATATTCAGTAGGTACATGTATTGATATTTGTAATAAAAATAGAACAGGGAAAGGGTTAAATCTGAGATGAGGCAAGTTTTGGTAGTTTCTGAACCGGCGCCTTTAGAATAAATATAGAGCAGGGGCAGGGTTAAACTGGTATTGCTTCTGCAGCTGTATGCAAATTGTCAAAGGTACAAACACTTCTCTGTTTTTGCAGGCCTGTGATGCATAGGAATGTTGCCTACAACTGTAGAGTAACTTTTCTGAACAAGTAAGTGACTTCGCTCAACTTCTACTTAGCTTTCCAAAATGTCTGATATTGAGCATCATTGTTGAGGGCTTGCCTGTACAGATTGGCAGAGCAGTAGATAAAGAGTACACAGAAACTTTAGGTAAACTATTTTCCTTATTTCTGCACCAAACTCTGTATTGTTGGTACTTATTAGAGTCACCTCTCTAAAGAATACAGTAGAACCTGTCTTAAGCGACCATCAAAAAGAAGTCTAATGGGTCTGTAAGGCAGATGATAGCTTAATGCAGGTGAAAAGTAATGCAGAAAGCTCCTATTGGGAGATTTCTCAGTCACTTTTGTCCTGCATTAACCCATTCCCTCATAGGCTGTTTTAGATACAACCACTTTGAATAAATCTACCGAAAAGGAGCATTAACTAGAGAAAAGGAAACTTTTAAAAATTTGTAGTTTGAAACCATTGTGATAAATAGGAGTATTTATAGGAGCAAATGCTCTATTTACCACATTGGTTTCACAAAGTGACTTTTACAGAGTCGTCAAAAGTCGTCAATATGAGGGAATGGGTTAAGCAACTACTTGCTTTTAAGACTCATTATGTTCAATAAATGAATGATCACTTATGACAGGTTCTACTGTACTGACAATATAAGATTTAGATAGACCAGTACTCTTATCTGCAGATTTGGACATGTCTTAGTCTTAGTTTTTATGCCCATTATAATCATAGTTTTGGTGATCTCTAGCATAGAGTTTCGATGACTTGTAGTATGTTCAAGGTAGTGCAGTGCACTGGCTTAAAGCAAATGTAGCATTGGTCTTATCCAAGATTTTTTAGGTGAAATGTACAGTAGCCTTGTCAAAATACAGGTTTTTATCCCAGGAACTCTAGTTTCCTTCAATTTATAACCATGCAAGACTTATGAGGACTTCGGACTGAAGATATGAGCACAGGAATTTTTGGCTTTGCCAGAAACTGTAGAATCAGATTTACATAATTCCTGGGACCATGCTTATAAAGCTTTTTAGATGAGTCTGAGTTTGTTCTCAAGCTTTTGATTGGTCAGATTTGAGTTCTCAAGCTTTTGATTGATCAGATTTGAGCCAAAGGCTCAAATCTGACCAATCAAAAACTTGAGAACGAACTCAGACTCAACTAAAAGTTTTATAAGCATGGATACAGATCAGACGACTCCTACAGGAGCTGTCTGATCTGGGTCTACTCTTTTTGCGAAGGGGTGAAATGGTGTCTTTACTGAATGAATTAAAATTGATTCTAAAAAAACCCTGATATTAACCCTTAACTCCATAAAGACACCTTTGAAGTATTTTTCATATCGAGTAGATCCTGATTAGATTGCTACTGTAGGAGCCATCTAATCAGATCTGCTCTGTTTGTTTATGAAGTTTTAATAGTTTTAAAAAACTGATTCTCTAGTTTCAACCAATGCCAAAAAATCCTGTATACACGTGATGTTATAAATATTCATGATGTCATTATATCTTACATGAATATTCAACAGGAAAGGGTTGATAGATGCACATTGTGTTCTCCTGGGCTATTTAATTAAGATAACAGACATAATTGCTTAGACATATAAATTATTTATATGTCTAAGCAATTACGTCTGTTATCATCTAATAAGTCTATAAGCTCATTTCCTTTTTTGCAGGAAGATATTACTAATTAGACCCAAGATGACATTATGCAATGACTATAACTATCGAGAGACAAGATGGTTCACATCATGGAAGAAGCCAAGACAGACAGAGGAATTTTACCTGCCTCGTATGATACAAGATATAACAGAACAGGTGAATATAAGCCATACTGTGAAAATAGGGCGCTCCAAACCGTGACTGTATTTCTGTGTCAAAGCCTTTATTGTAGATTCAGTAAAACCTCTCTAAATATCGGTCTTAGAGACTTAATGTAGGGTGAAAGTCATGCAGAAAGCTCCTCTAGGAGCTTTCTGCATGATTTTCACCCTGCATTAAGCAGCCACCTGCTTAAAAGTATTTAATTCTTCTCTACTATAATTCCAGTTTTACTGTACTTTATAGTAGAATCACCTCTGTTAGAAGAATCTTTTGAATACCTACTAGATAAAATTTAGCTGAGAAAAAATGATAATTGGATAGAGCAGTATTTCTCTAGGACCTGATCAGACACAGAGTCTTTAAATTAACACCTACTTTAAAAGATGTCAGTGTCTATTCATTTAGTGATTCCTTTAGAGGGGTTCTACTGTACATGTAGTATCTGTCTGTTACTCTAAGTACATGTATTGGGTCACCCAATGTCTCCTCTCCACCATTTTGTAAATCTGAATACTTTGGCACCATTCTGACAACTTTAGAAGACTGTCATAGTAGCAAATAGTGTAGACACTGATCAAGCAGCTTCTTCAGGAGCTGTTTAATGTGGGTCTTCACTGTTTGCCTATGTTTGTCTGTTTACTGAGGGCAATTAGGTCAGTGTGTCTGATCACTGTTACACTAATTGACACTCATTGACAGTACTTTAACCCTTTCTCTCATATAAACGTGTTTTTACACATTTGCAAACAGAGTAGACCCAGATCAGACAGCTCCTTGAGGAGCTGTCTGATCAAGGTCTGCTCTGTTTGCTAATAGAATTTGATAGATCTGTTTCTTTACTTTCTAAAATGTCTACAATGTTCCACCTTCCATATTTCTTTATAACTATTTTGTTAATGAATATTCAGTAGGTACTGAAAATTGGCCTAAATATAGAACAGGGAAAGGGTTAACACAGTCAGACGTAGGTAATGGTTATTAAATACTAACCCATGCATTATCTTTCCCAATGTATATGTATACGGGGATGTTGACTGGCATGTTTGATTGGAAAGAAAATTCTTAGGAAACTTAAAAAATGAAAATTTTCACTAAATCCTTTGGGCTATGTGTAAAAAATGCGAAAATATATGTATATGTATTGGAAATGCTGTTATTTACATATTATTCAACACCACAAGACAGAAATACAGGGCAACATTGGTTCTGTACACGTAGGTGATACCACATATAAGTTTGTGTGTCTCAACTTCATTGGGCTAACTAAGCTTCTTAAGATTTGAACACCCGATAATCCGAATTATAAAAGTGTCCCGAGGCTGTTTACTTTCGAGGATAGGCTGTACATGTATTTTCATGGATGTAATGCTGTTAATATTATTACCAGGTTAAAGTTCCAATTGGTGATGCAGTGATCTCTACTCTGGACACATGTATTGGAAGTGAGATTTGTGAAGAACTCTGGAGTACACATAGGTAAAATTGTTATGGGATCAAGGGAAACTTTCTAGAAGTTTCAAGGTGAATGTCAACTAGTGTTAACCCTTTCCTCCATGAATATTAATTTAATAACTTATTACTGTATAAGTATTCATGGGCTGATAGTTTATAACTTCACATTAAGATAAAACTTTTTGGCTGTGACAGAACCTTCAGTATCAGAGATCTATATTAATCATTAGCAAATAGAGCAGACCCTGAACAGATAGTCCCTACAGGAGCTGTCGGAATTGCAATTAGAAAACTACAACAGAAGTCTACTGTTATGAGATTTCAGCTTATTAATATTCATGAGGTCATTATTTCTTAGTTGAATAATCATTGGGTAAAGAGTTTATTGTAATTTATTTGTAATTAAATGTATAAGATTGATTGTAGGAAGTTGTATAAAAGTTGATGTAAATTTTCCTCACAGAAACATCTTTTGATGCATTTTCAAACAGAGTAAATTCATATCAGACAGTTCCTGTTGGAGCCATTTGATCAGGATCTGCTCTGTTTACTTAAGAATTTATAAAGATCTGATTATCAGTTTCTGCTGTTGCTAGATTTCTTACGCTCACATGCCATAATAAAAAGTAATCAGATTGATATTCATGATGTCATTAATTCTTGCATAAATATGCTTAAAGTAAGAGAGAGCTTCTTTTTTGTGGAAGAAATTTTAAAACGGTGTGCTACATTTTGTTTAAATTTTAGCATAATTTTACCATGCTATTGTACATGTTCATGGATAGCTGATGTGAATCATCTTGCAGCCGACATGTTGACATGAGTCTGGATGGTGTGGAGATTATAACCAATGGCAGTGGAAGCCATCATGAGCTGAGGAAGGCATATGTGCGTGTAGACCTGATCAAATCAGCCACCATGAAGGTAAGAGGGTCTTATAGAACTTACCCATGCAGAATAAATAAATTATCGTTTGCAATCTTTTTGTTCACCTCTATTCACAAAGAATATATTTGTCATTATGAGTAAAAATGTTGACAGTTGGCATCATGAATAAAACCTTTATCTGGTATAGTTTAACCCTTTACTTCATGAAATTTTTTGTAAGAAATAATGACACGATGAATATTAATTAAGATTAATTGTACAACAGCACATTAACAGGGGAATTTTTGGCCATAGCAGAAACTGTAGAATCAGTCAATATTATATCATAAGGAAACAGAGCAGACATTGATCAGACGGTTGCTGTAGGAGTCTGGGTCTCCTCTGTGTGCATAGGTGTAGAAAGGCATATTTATGGAGTAACAGCTTAACCTTTTACTAGATAGATACGCCTTTTTACACCTTTGCAAACAGAGTAGGTCTGCTGTTTGCTTATGGATCGGATTCTACAATTTCTGCAATATTAAAAAAATTTGCAAACAGAGTAGATCCAGATCTTCTACTGTCATTATATCTTACACAAATATTCATGATCTGGGTCCATGCTTATTAACCGTTTTAGTTGAGTCTGAGTTCGTTCTCAAGTTTTTGATTGGTCAGATTTGAGTTCTCAAGCTTTTGATTGGTCAGATTTGAGCCAAAGGCTCAAATCTGACCAATCAAAAACATGAGAACGAACTCAGACTCAACTAAAAGTTTTATAAGCATGGACCCATATTCTACAGTTTCTGCCCTGACCAGAATATCTTGTGTTCATGTAGAAGATCTACCATTATAAAAAAATCAGCTTATAAATATTCATGTTTTATTTCTTACATTTATATTCATCAGGCTATGGGTTGCTGTTGAATTTGTAATATTCAAATGGAGTACATAGCTACATATCATAAGTTGTAACGACGTGTGGCAGGGTTATATGTGACCTTAGCACTCATGTCTAGTGTGATTTATTTGTTTCAGTGTGGAGGTGTATATGTGTTTGCCAATATGATGGGCTGTGATGGAGAGCGGGTGTTTTATGATGGGTGCTCTATGATAGCAGTCAATGGTGGCATTGTCAGCCAGGGTCCACAGTTCAGCATGAAAGATGTGGTAGTGTGTCGTTCCATCAATGTCTGTGTGTCATCACACCAAGGCCATTTGTAAATGTTATCACTGACTTAGTCATATCATTATGTAGGGTAACCCTAGGAATACTGAATTTTTAAATTGGAATGGTCCATTCATTGTTTAACAATAGAGTCCATTTAGTACGATAGAGAAGATTCTGAACAGAGGGTTTCTTTAGGATCCATCTGATCTGGGTCCTCACTGTTTGCAAGTGCCAATACACTCACTGATACTACTGGTGTTTAACCCTTTCCTCCATTAAAATTATTTTAATTTTTCTTTATTCACTTGAATATTTATAGACCGATTTTTAAAATATTTTTATATTTTACACATTAACCCTTTACCCAATAGCCTGTTTCTAGTTTTGAAGACATATGACCACTTAAAGCAGGTTGAAAGTAAAGCAGAATGCGCCTTAAGGCGCATTCTGCTTTACTTTCAGCCTGCTTTAAGCTACCACCTACTAGGATATAGAAAATATTTATTATGCAATATGTTCATGACTGTATGAATTTGAACTATTTTCTTCAGCGGAGGAATAAATCAAACACGCTAAAAGCCGCTTCTATCAGGTAAAGGGTTAAGAATGAACGTTTTAGTAGTATCAGATCTATATTATTCCCTAAGCAAACAGAATAGACTTTTATCAGGCAGCTCCTACAGGAGTTGTCTGATCTGGGTCTACTCTGTTTGCAAGGGTACCAAAAGTTGTCTGTATAAGGGAAAGGGTTTAAATATTTATCTGCTAAATATTCATGAAGGAAATAGTGACATCATGATTGTTTATTAGCCCAGTGTTTATAGTAGTGCATGTACACAGGAAGTTTTAGTATTTTCAGAAACAGTAGAGTCAGATCTATTACAATTTCATAAGCAGACAGAGCAGACCCTGATCAGACGGCTCCTACAGGATCCGTCTAATCTGGGTCTACTCTGTTGGCAAATGCGTGAAAAGGGGTTTATATGAAGGAAAGGGTTATGGCTTTGGTATGATCTTACTGAAAATTGTTCCTAATTTATTTATTACAAGACAGTTTTTAATTTGCTGAAAATATACAAAACTCAGACACTAGATTTGGCAAGTATGCTCCGCTGATAAACTAACATATGGAGAGCAAACTTTATACATGCTAACTCTTTGAATCTTGAAAAGATAATCGTCCATTCAGTATGAATGGGTATAATTTGCAAGAGAAATTTGAAACACAAGCAGTACGGATGCTGATTAGAGGAGTTTTTTTTATCTGGGTCTACACTGTTTGAAAAGGCATTCACTTCTTTCCAGGTTCCAGATAGTTAAGTCAGGATTACAGTCATACTTCTGACCATTTATAAAATGGCTGCAAAAAATATGATTTTACAAAAACTATTTTTTCAGATTGTGAATGTTGCAACTATTGACCTAGAGGATGTGAGAGCCTATAGAAATTCCATTCGCAGTCACTGTGAACAGGTTTGCAATATTACATATTCCATCTACAGGCCTTTGGAGTGTTAGTGTATTGCTTTGGAGTATATTAACCCTTTTCCTGTTATTCAAAATTTCAATACCTACTGAATATTCATGATCAAAATACTTATAATGAACTAAGTGGAACATTGTAGCCATTTTAGAATGTAAAGCAGTAGATCTTTCAAGTTCCGTTAGGAAACAGAGCAGACCCTGATCAGATGGCTCCTATAATAGCTGTCTGATCTGAGTCTACTCTGTTTGTAAATGCATGAAAATTCGTTTATATGAAAGAAAGGGTTAAATCGATCCTTTGTTTGTGAAGGGTTGTGATAGCTTTGTTATTATACATGTATATAAGACCCATCAATATGTCCACTTCTACCTTCAAATTAATCATTGTTTTCAGGAAAAGTTTCCCATAGTGTACAGGTCTAAGTTATTGCCCAACATTGCATAAATTTCTTGCAGCCACATGGTGAGCAGTGACTTTTAACCCCTTTCTACATAAATATGCCTTTCCATGCCTTTGCAAACAGAGTAGACTCAGACCAGATGGCTCCTGTAGACGGCACGTCTGATAAGAGTCTGCTTTATTTGCTTATGATGTAATATAGATATCATTCTACAGTTTCTGCCTTGGCCACACATTCCTGTGTTCATCTACTATTATAGCTACAAATCTTAATGATATTCCTGATGTCATGAATATTCATGGAGTAAAGGGTTAAGTAGTTTGGTTGTTTTTAACCCTAGCAATTTTGTGTAAATAATTGGTGTGTACATGTACCTTAACCCTTTACTCCAGAGATACTTTTTCACACTCTGCAAACATAGTAGATCCAGATCTGACGGCTCCTGTAAGAATCATCTGATAAGGGTCAGCTCTGTTTGCTTATGAAACAATACAGATCTGAGTTTTACAGTTCATGTCATTGTTAAATATTCTAGAGCTTTTATGCCAATATAAAACTTCAGCTAATTAATATTCATGATGTATTTATTTCTTACATGAATATTCATGAGATGGCTAATTAATTACTGAACACTTTATCTTCAGAATTCATCTGCGCCTTCCTACCCCCGTGTTCACGTTGACTACGCCCTCTCTAGTGATGACCTCTTTCTTGGCCTAAGTGATCCTATAGAATATCAGTATCACACACCGGAAGAGGAAATCAGGTATGGAAATGATTTGTTCAGTTTTGCATGGAAAGAGAAGAATACTGATCATGTTTAACCCTTAACTCTTTACTCCTTAAATACGCCTTTCTATGCCTTTGCATACAGAGAAGACCCAGATCAGACGGCTCCTAGACTATGTTACATTATAATAAACATTTCTTTTTATGACGAGCAAGCCGCAAAGCGGCTTGCGAGGAACATATTACTTATTTTACGCACAACTATCTATCTATCCATCTCTGGATACTGGCAACCCCTCTCACGAGTGTTACAGCCAGGAAAATGTGCACGTCAGAACTGTTAGTGAAGTGAAAGATAAAAAGAAACCCACTTTCATGATGCTTAGCTAGTCCACTTTTGCATACGACTCTATCGAGCTACTTTTGGGTTTAACGATATCCGGGCAGACGGCAACCATCACAAAAATAGAATGATGTCTTAGAGTTCATTGATGAGACTAGATGCTCAGCTATAACCATGTTAGGATGTCTCTGGTTGGACTTCGTTAACATTTACTCAAGTACACTTTTGCAGAGTATACCCAATTCATACAGCTCATACAGGCACCCGACAGGTACCAGTCGTTTCGCCCCTGGTTGTTTCACTCCTAATAGGGATCCTGGTCGTTTCGCCCCCATGACACATGTCACCGTCTCTTACATAAATATTCATGGAGTAAAGGGTTAACTCAATGCATATTTATGACAGACTCAACATATTTTAACATTTTTTAATTTAATATTTTATATTTTGCATGAACAGAATCAGATGCTATAAGCAGACCCTGATAAAATGGCTTATAAAAGAGTTGTCTGATCCAGGTGTCAAAAGATGTCACAATGGAGTAAAGTATTAATTTACTCATAGTTATGGAAAAAACTCACAGCACAGAGTGTAAACTGTATGCTTTCATTAAAAAATAGCTTTAGTGTCGTATAGTTAATGTTTATAGAAATTATGTTACTGACGATGATGATGATTATTATTATAAGAGACAGTTGATTTGTTTTGGTTTATGTTTGCTGCTGTCATTTGTAGTTTGGGTCCTGCTATCTGGCTGTGGGACTACCTCAGGAGAAGTGGACAGGGTGGGTTTTTCCTACCCCTCAGCGGTGGTATAGACAGTTCCAGTACTGCATGTATAGTGGCTTCTATGTGCCACCTCATCTGTAACCAAGTCAATGAAATGAGTGAGTTGATTACATAAATTAGCAATTTGGTTAACTGCGAAATGAGTGAGTAGGGAATTTGGTTAACTGTTTAACCATTTACTTCATACATATGCCTCTTTACATCTTTGCAAACAGAGTAGACCCTGATCAGACAGCTCCTGTAGGAGTCCTCTGATCATGATCTGCTCCGTCTGTTTATGGAATTATATAGGTCTGTTTCTACAGTTTCTGTCATGGCCAAAACTTCCTGTGTTCACGTGCCATTATAAAAGTTAATCTGATTGATATTCATGATGTCATTATTTCTTTCATGAATATGCATGAAGTAAAGGTTTAATAAATATACTGCATTAATTGTTCTTAATAGATGTTTAGCTTAACCCTTTTCCTGTTCATGTTTATTGCAAATTTCAATAGCTACGGAATATTCATGGACAAAATAGTTACCATGAACTATAGCCCTTTCCCTGTTCTATGTTTACGTCAAATTCCAATACCTGGATATTCATGGACAAAGTAGTTATAATGAAATATGGAAACTGGGAAATTGTAGCCATTTTAGAAAGTAAAGAAACAGATCTATCAAATTCCATCAGCAAACAGAGCAGACCCTGTTAGAACGCCTCCTCTAGGAGCCGTCTGATCTGGGTCTACTCTGTTTGCAAATGCGCGAAAACACGTTTATATGGGGGAAAAGGATAGAAGGGGAAACATTGAAGCCATTTTAGAAATTGAAGTAACAGATATTTCAAATTCCACTAGCAAATAGGGCAGACCCTGATCAGATGGCTCCTATAGGAGCCATCTGATCTGGGTCTACTCTGTTTGCAAATGCATGAAAACATGTTTATATGAAGGAAAGGGTTAAACTAGTTGCCACACACACCAGTTAGGTTGGTAAACTGTTCTATTCATCTACATAATACTGTTACCATGTTAATGTGTCATTCTGATTTCATTACTCAGAAAAATTAATAAACTGATAAATCTACTTTGACTCAGACTGAATCAAACCAGACAGTGAGTGAAACTCAAAAGTTTAGTTTGTTGAATAACCTTTCCTCAGGCTTTCAAAAAGTAGTGCATTTGCAATCAGCCTGAATGTATAGTTAACGCATTTCCGTATTTAAGGCAATTTCTAAAGAGCAATGTAAAATTTTCTACTTGTATATCAAATTTTGGTACAGTCTAGCAAATGGAAATCACATTAAAATGGACCAGTGCTAGGTCTCCCTTTTCTTCAATAAAACTTTGCAAATGTGTTTTTTTAATGAATAAGTCTGAATGCACTCTATTTTTGTTTTGTAGACAGAACTTATTTTAAGATTGATTGTAATTAACCTATAAAACTAAACTGGACAAAATTTAATTGTAAATTGAAGTGTGTTTGTGCTTGAGTCTGTCTGCAACACTATGCTTACTGTTGAAGATTTCATTTGGATATCAAAGGCTGATATAGACACTGGTGTGTTACAGATGCCCATGTACTGTCTGATGTCCGACGACTTGTCGGTGACCAAGGCTACTTTCCCACAGACCCAAAGGAGCTGGCTAGCAGACTTTTTACCACATGTTACATGGGATCAGAGAACTCTTCCCAGGAAACAAAAACAAGGGCAGCTACTCTGGCAAAACAGATTGGAAGGTACATCTGTCAAATATGAACCATGAATTATGATAGTATATGATCAGATCTTTCGCTCCTCTTTTCAAAGTATGATTTGGGTTATTATCATGCACAGATCTACTTATCCCTTTACTCCTTAACCCTTTCCTCCATAAATACGCCTTTCTACGCCTCTGTAAAAGTCCCTTTATGAAACCATTGTGATAAATAGAGCATTTGCTCCTATAGGAGCAAATGCTGTATTTATCACAATTGTTTCAAACTACACAATTCTAAAATTTTCCTTTTCTCTAGTTAATGCTCCTTTTTAGTAGATTTATTCTAAGTGGTTGGGTCTAAAACTAGCTTATGAGGGTATGGGTTAATCTCATCTTTTTATGCCTTTTCAAACTGAGTAGACCCAGATGAGACAGCTCCTGATTAGAGTCTGCTGTGTTTGCATATATTTTACACATGCTCTACTTTTTATCATGGCTGCAAAATCCTTCGTTTGTATACATTGTAATTGATATAAAAGTGAAATTAATGTTAATAATGAGGCGAGTTTTGCAGAAATATTCATGAAATAAAGGGTCAAGCAATGATGTGATTGATTTGAAGCTTCACTGAAATATCAAGGATATCAGCTTTATGTGTGCAATACGTAGGCCACCACTATGCACATATTGAAGCTTAAATATATCTCGGTGTTATCATTAATATAAAAGTTTTTCTTTTAAATACTCAAGCACTGTGTTTTATGAAATCAAATTTTCACAAAATTGACACCATTTTGCGAATGACAGTCGCTAAATTTCATTAGCTTCAAATTTCTTTAACCCTTTACTGTATTTGCTTTTTAACCCTTTACTCCATGAATGTTCATGTAAAAAATAATGACGTCATGAATATTAAATTATTTGTTACAATAGCACATGGGCACGGGAATTTTTGACCATGATAGGAAACTGTAAAATCATATCTATATAATATCATAAGCAAACAGAGCAGACCCTGATCAGACAGCTCCTATAGGAACTGTCTGATTCTGGGTCTACTCTGTTTGCAAAGGCGTTGAAAGGCATATTTATGGAGTAAAGGGTTAAGGCCTATGCATCATTTAGATTTACCCTTGTGTGTTTTTCAGTTTCCACCTTTCTATTACTATTGATATGGCTGTAGCAGCTGTGATAGGTGTTTTTACTGCGGCCCTCAAACTGGTGCCCAAGTTCAAGGTCCATGGAGGGGGACTGAGGGAAAATCTTGCCTTACAGAATGTACAGGTACCAGCAGTTGTTTTAGCTTTTCTCTGATGTAGAAAAATGGTCTAGATATTGTCATTACTTCTGATGCTTCAGAATCATGTCCCTTCGAAAAGTTGTATCGTCATATTAACCTTTTGCTTGCTGTCTCATCAGGGTCTGCACTATTTACAAGTTGATTGTGCAACCAGTGCACTCCACAGCAGTGATTTCACAGCGAAATACTTGTACACAGTGAAGATATATGTAATTATACAACAAGGCATGGGTAAAGAAGGAGAAATGTATTTTAAAATTCAGTAAGAGAAGGGTTAATATAAGAGTAGAGATTGAGGAAGTATGCATTAGTTTTGACTAGTGATACTCTTTTTTACCACTAAAAAAGAAATATTTTTGATGATTAGTATATTTTAATAACATAGAATTGCAGTATATGTCATGAAGGTAGTAAATAAAACTATGTGATGACTGATTAGAATAAAATCATTTTAGCACTAAATAAAATAATTGTATGAGAAAGATAGCAGTAACTATGAGCAATTATGTTTAAAGCAAAATAATTGTCAGAGTATAGTATTAGTTAAAACTAACACAACTTTTTTGTATATATAAATAGAAACCCTGTTACCAAAAAATGATTTAGTTTTAAGTGTAAAGCTGTCTATGAATTGGTGATAACTGATGCGACAGTTTCGATCTAGATTAAATTTGGACTAACTTGGAATTTCATCAAAATCCAAACTGCCTGAATTTTTTTAGTGTGCCTTTTAGATTATGCTGGAAGTGGAAGAAAATCTACTATTAGAATTTTTAGAGATGACAGTTTACTCAGCCTATTAATATTTTACCTCATTCAAGACTCCGAAATATTATACTAATTAATTTAATTTATTGTATTAACCCTTTCCTCCATAAATACGCCTTTCTACGCCTCTGTAATAACCACTTCTTGAAACCATTGTGATAAATAGAGCATTTGCTCCTATAGGAGCAAATGCTCTATTTATCACAATGGTTTCAAACTACAAAATTCTAAAATTTTACTTTTCTCTAGTAAATGCTCCTTTTAAGTAGATTCATTCAGAGGTTGGATCTAGAAGGTTGGGTCTGAAAATAGCCTATGGAGGAAAGGGTTAAACATATAAAAATATGGACATGTAGTGCAATTGCCAACAGTAGTGAGTCAAATATGTAACTTATTGTGAGCAAATGAGCAAATCCTGATCAGACAGCCCCTACGTGGATTGTCTGATCTGAGTGTGCCCTGTTTGCAATGGCGTAAATGGGAGGATTGTCAAGTAAAGGGTTAAAGTTGGATAGTTTTTTACTTCTAGGCAAGGGTTCGGATGATTCTGGCATATCTGTTTGCTCAGTTAAGCCTGTGGGCTAGAGGCAGGCCTGGAGGTTTGTTGGTGCTGGGCTCGGCCAATGTGGATGAAGGGTAAGTTTACATTGCTCCCTGAATTACCAGAATTATCCTAAAAATAGGCTTGATAAACCTAGGCAAATATTTCGGACCAAGATAAAAGGAGCCATTTGATCACTTCTGCATTATTTACTACTACACTGGGTTCATTTTGATTTATGAAAATGATGCCAAATTGATTTACTCAGCGTTACAAACTGGTGGAGAAGGAAGATAGGTTAGTCTTATATTCAAGGTAAATGTGGGGGCTGGTGTCTTTGTAGCCTGGTAGAGATTGTGGTGAATCAGTTGATAGGCTTTACTGTGTGGCTTGGTAGCTCAGTCGGTAGAGTGTTGGCATGGTAAGCCATGTTACATCTTTACAATTTTCATGATTTGAGTAGTGTCTTTACAAAGAAACGATAATCTGATATATCTGACTTGTCTAGATACAGCTGCTATACTTATAAAACAGCATTTGAAGAGAGTATACATAAAGAAGTAGGCATACCCTGGTATTGAGTATTATCAGAAATTTTATCATTTAGGTATTTAATGGTTTTACAGATATTCTTGTTTGATGAACTATGGCCGTTTTAATCTTTGTGTGTAGCAGGGCAAAAATATTATATGGCAGCATTCTAGCTTAATGTCCCTTTTTGTACAGGAGTGGGATTTAAAATTTACCCATTACCCATTCATCTATCCATTAGAAAGTCATAAAATTTCATAGGAAAACTGATCAATATGTGAACTTGTGCAACCATTGTTTTAATCTGCACTTGGTAACGCTAGAGTTGCAATCCTTGCCATAGGCCATTTATAGCTACACAGTCAAGTGGGGACATTTCTGTCATATAGACACATTTCTAGTTTCTACATGTACTTCCATAGGAAAGAAGGAAATATATTTCCGCATCTCTGGATATTCAACTACCGGTATTTGTCTCAAGTGTTGACCATCTGGCTCAGTTGTTTTTAAACTGAGAGTCTGAGTCGTAGTTCATCCTCAAGTATCTGATTGACAAATCAGATGCTTGTGAATGAACTCAGACTCAAACAAAAAGTTTCATAAGCCTGGCATCTGGTTAGATTATTGAATACATTGGAGTGAATATTGAATGAACTTTCTTGTCTGAGCTAGTTTCAAAAGAAAGGGATGCAGGATTACTAGAATTTTGACCAACATATCAACTTCTTTTCGTCACAAGAAGAAGAGAACACACAGATTTAACAGTATTATGCTCAAAATAGCTGAGATTCTGATCAAAAGTGGTGTTATCATTGCAGTGACACATCTAATTCTTATTTACTTGAGGAATATTCATGTAAGAAATAATTGCATCATCAATATTTATTAGATGACTATTTACAATGGCATATAAACAGAAGATGGTTTGGCCATCGTGGCTTATAATATAGAATCAGATCTAAATAACACCATAAGCAAACATCTGATTCTGATCAGACAGCTTCTACAGGAGGCATTTGATTGGGATCTATATGGTTTGCTAATGTGTATCAAGTAAAGAGTTTATTGCAAAAAAAAAGTTACGCAGAAAGTTCCAGTATGAGCTTTCTACATTACTTTTGTTTTGTGTTAAGTAACCGCCTGCTTTAACCCTTTCCCTGTTCTATGTTTATTTAAAATTTTAATACCTACCGAATATTCATTGACAAAATAGTTATGATGAAGTATGGAAGGTAGAACATTGTAGCCATTTTAGAGTAAAGAAACATATCTATCAAAGTCCATAAGCAAACAGAGCAGACCCTGATCAGACGGCTCCTCTAGGAGCCGTCTGATCTGGGTCTACTCTGTTTGCAAATGCGTGAAAACACGTTTCTATGAGGGAAAGGGTTAAAAGAAACACAGTCATGCTCACTAACTCATTACTTGATTTAAACAGAGTGGACTCATGATCAGATGGCTCCTATAGAAGCTGTCTGATCAGGGTCTGCTCTGTTTGGGTATGAGCTAAGAATTGAACTGATTCTAAAGTTTCTACCAGTACCAAACATTCCTGTGTACGTATGCCGTCATAAAAGACCAGCTAATAGGTATTCATGACGTTGGTCTCTCTTATATGAATTTCAATAGCGACAGGGTTAACCCTTTCCTCCATAAATACACTTTTCTATGCCTCTGTAATAACCACTTCTTGAAACCATTGTGATAAATAGAGCATTTGCTCATTAGGAGCAAATTCTCTATTTATCACAATGGTTTCAAACTACGAAATTCTAAAATTTTACTTTTCTCTTGTAAATACTCCTTTTGAGTAGATTCATTCAAAGAGGTTTGGTCTAAAAATAGCCTATGGGGGAAAGGGTTAATTGAGTGAAGGCTATAGAGAGGTTCTACTGTAATTGCTTGTTTTACTTCAGCCTTCGAGGGTATATGACCAAGTATGACTGCTCCAGTGCTGACATCAACCCTATTGGGGGCATCAGTAAGATAGACCTGAGGAGGTTTATAAAGTACTGTACTGTGTATTTCAAGTTTGATGCCTTAGAAGGGTAAGTGTGCCTACAATATGTGCAGAATAATGTGGTCAGGCAGGTTAACCCATATAAACACCTATTCAGACTTTTGCAAACAGAGTAGACTCCTACAGGAGCATTCTGATCAGGGTCTGCTCTGTTTGCTTATGAAGTTATTATAGATCTGACTCTACAGTTTCTAAAATCTTGCATAAATAATGACATTATAAAAATTCAGCTAATGAATATTCATGGTGTTATTATTTCTTACATGAATATTCAGCAGGGAAAGGGTTAAAGAATGACAAAAAAATAAGTGTATAGAATATGTATTCTACTTTGTTTGTCCTAAACACAATCAGACTTGTTAACAAATTGAGTCATAACTTATAATACCCGTTTGTGCTTTTTGGAAATCAACCCGAATGATAAATATATTGTATAGAAATTTTATATACAAGACATTTTATTATTTGATACGTATAAAGATTCCACTTCTATATGATAACATATAAATATCAAATCGTATTACAGTATCTCAGTCATCAAACTTACTTTATATATTTTCCTGGAGTGTCCCATTTTGATGGTCATTAATGATCTTTATCTGACCACATTGTCATTGCCAATGTAAGAATTAAAAGACATTGTCTGTGAATGTAAACCTATACAACAAATAAGAACAAATCATATTACATGTCACAGTTCAATACGATACTCCTCACAGTCCTTCTTTACTGGTCAACATCATTTGTATCATTATCGTCATCATCATCATCATCATCATCATGGTCGTCATCATCATCAGCAGCAGCATTATCATCATCATTACATAGAATGAGAGGCATGCCAATCTATCGAACTCTGTTCTCAGCTGTATCCTGTTTATTGGTACTTATTAGAATAGTCTAGAGAGCTCATGCAAATGAGTACTAAAAGAAGACAGTGTTTGATAGAAAAATGTTACCCAGATTCTCCTCTTATTCTACAAATCTAATCATTGTCATTCTAACAAAAAAATAAGAGACATTGCAGTAAATCCTCACTAAACTGGACATTAGAATTAGTGCCAGTCTTTCATACAGGTGGCAGCTTAACCCATTACCTCAAAGGCTATTTTTTATTGCTTTCGAAGAATGCAATATAGCGATCGGTCGTTTTTACGGCAAAGAGTTCACTATTTCTTGTGAACATGCGCAAGAGAAAATAGTTCTCTTCAATTCTAAACTAGTTTTGTTGTAAATTGTTCATTAATTTATTTACTTTTCATGCATTTAATAACACTTCGCTTTGTGAGATAACTTCTAGTCTACACAATATCAACCTTTTAAAAGCTTGAATTATTGAATATACTCCCAAAAAACGCGAAAGAATATCGGTATGACTAAACACCGGATCCGACCAGATATGAAGTTCATATCCGCGGATATGAGTTGCGCAAGCTTGAAAATCAGCATTTATCATATACGCGTATATGAACCTCATTCCTGGTGTTTAGTTAAACATTGTTTTCGCAACACATTGGCGTTTCTACAGCAGCAATAGCTTGTCTGTAAATTATAAATTTCTTCTCCGCCGATAGCAAAGACTTCCCAACTAGAAAACCTGTTGTGTTTTTCATTGATCAATTACCTCTCCGCCGATAGGGAGGGAGGGGGATTTTTTTTATATCGACACCGTGTACGTGTTAAACGCTAACCGCATTTCTATACATCCGTCTAACCTAGAGATCCGAGTAATCCGTATAGCGTTTATGAATCGCAGTGTCTGTACTTTCGCTTTCATACCAGGAGTACCACAACAATTTCTTTCTATTAGCGTAATTTTACTGATGAAACACGATAGAAATGCCAACTTCTCTTGCAGTGTTAACAGGCTAGTATGCGTATTACTGTCTACAATGGATTTAATTAGTTTCTCCACAAACCGAGATGGAACTTTCCATTCATGCCATTGTCATCGCAAAAATGCGAGACATACATGTAGGCTTCTTCATTTACAAAAAATGCCGATGATATCTTTATCTACCAAAAGTCCGATCATATTTGTCTTGGTTAATGGAATAGTTGAGATTTACTGTGATTTCTGATTTATAATGGGTTTTTATGAAAACTCATTGATGACGTGTTTACAATTTTAGTAATAGCCAAGAGTTATGCAGTTGCAGACAAAACACACAAGAAAAACCGGTGCTACTAAACAGAGTCTGGTAGAGTCTGGTAGAGTCCGGTAGAGTCTGGAGACCTTTTTAGTGCAATTTAAAGATTATAATGCTGTTATGTAACATTATTTTGTATGTTTGAAGCTATAGTAGTTAATATCCATTAAAAAATGATTGTATATTAGCTTGAAAACACCCGGTAAATATTACCGGGGTCACGCCGTAATGGCCGCCCTACGTCGGATAGAGGTTTCGATGCTAACAATTTGAGTCCAATTATTCACAAATTGCTACACAATTTTATGTGAAATATGGTTGCAGATACATCTCTACCTTGTTATTAATACATTAATTCGCTTAATTTTGCAAATGTTGGCCTAAAACTCCCGTTTTCATCTCCAGACACTACGGGTACCCTCCGACTTTTCGCCAATCTGAAAAAGGCGAAACAACAATCTGTCATACAATACATGTATATCATGTCCATACTGCCTTTGAAATTATAATAAAAATCACTTATTTATGTATGTAAAATGTTTTCTGATAAAAAGGGGGAAATTTAATACCATATAGACTTCTAAAACTAGAACAGACTCTATCCGACGTAGGTCGGCCATTACCGTGTGACCCCGGTAATATTTACAGGGAGTTTTCAAGCTATTATATGCTCATTTATTAATGGATGTTAATTACTACTGCTGCAAACATACAAAATAGTGCTATATAACAGCATTATAATCTTTAAATTGCACTTAAACTTCTAAAAAGGCCTCCAGACTCTACCGGACTCTACCAGACTCTACCAGACTCTGTTTAGTAGCACCCAGAAAAACACCATTAAATTATCAGAACTGCATGAAATGCTTTTAATTGAATTGTACTGTCACTTGATAGAGAAAATATGAACATGTTAAATGTTATGTTGATATTTTCTGACCTTTTCCCCATAAGCATTCATTTCACGCTTATTTTTCCCCTCCGGTAAGGCCATGCCCTTTCCCTAAAATCAAAGAAAAAACCCTGGGAGATGTCATAGCAAAGAACATTTGACAACAAATTTGATATGAAATAGTCAGAGATGATATCATTCTTGGCCATCAATATCCTGATCTGATGGAAATGAAGTTATATTTTAAAAAGGTGTAAAACAGTGTCTACTCTGATCATGTATATTTACAGGGGTTAGTCTCCGTTTGGCTATTTTGAATAGACCCAGTAATGATAGAACAATTATAGAATTCATTTGAAAATGATTTATCTGTAATCTTGAGTGTTAATAACAAAATGCTGTCGGTCCAAATTTCAAGAATAAATTGGAATATAAAAGTTGGGATTCATATAAGTTTATGATCAGTGGAATTCATGGTGGAGTTTTGATAGGATAAAACATCATATGGATTATTAGGAATTTACTGTACATTTGATATCATTATGAATCAACCAAGATTTTGGATTAATGTGTGTGTGTTTGCATACATGTATATAAACCCGAACAAAATTTAACTAAATTTCATACTACATTGTCTAAACAGTAGTTAAAATTCTAGGATTCGTAATTAATGAGGAGGGTAGTGCTTTGAAATACACAACAGCATTTGATATTGCTTTGATATGAATTGAAAGATGGACACTGTCACTCAGCATTGCATTTCTGACTTGTTGAGGTCAAGGACTGTCTGAGTGTTACTAATAACCACTTTGCTTATGGTTTGACTGTTGCTACAGTCTGTCATATTTTAGTATTACATTAAACAATTCCAAGACGTCAAAATTGGTGATTAACATGTACAGCAACTTCTTCCCTTACACTTAACATCCTTATCAAACTCGAAAGCAATTATGGCTGTTCAGGCCTTTGATTGGATTCAACCACTTTAGATAAATCTATCAAAAAGGAGTATTAACTAGAGAAAAGGAAAAAATTAGAATTTTGCAGTTTGAAACCATTGTGATGAACAGAGCATTTGCTCCTATAGGAGCAAATGCTCTGTTTATCACAATGGTTTCAACAGGTGAGTTTTATAGAGGCGTCAAAAGGTGTCAGTATGAAGGAATGGGTTAATGCAGGTAGACAGTTGTGCAGAAACTCATGAGGTTTCCTTTGCTGGAATAAAATACATGTACTGCCATTTTCATTCTATGTTAAACATTTACAGGATATACACTGCCCCACCCACTGCTGAGTTGGAACCACTTGCTGATGGACAGATTGCTCAGACAGATGAAGTATGTACCAATGGTTTTCAATAAGATTAAACATTTTTGGCATAAACCCTGATAACAGAAGATTAGAAAGGCTGGTTGAATTGGATTTTTGGCCAGAATCTAGAAAGAAACCATTGACCTGTTTCAACTTTCGTTAGACTTGTTGAAACATTCTTAGCCAGTAAGGGTTTCAAAAATTTATTTATAGCTTTTAACCCTTTCCACTTCTTGAAACCATTGTGATAAATAGAGCATTTGCTCCTATAGGAGCAAATGCTCTATTTATCACAATGGTTTCAAACTACAAAATTCTACTTTTCTCTAGTAAATGCTCCTTTTGGGTAGATTCATTCAAAGAGGGCACCGTCACTGGCATCGACGGGACTGGAACTCTGTCCTTTTTTTGGACGAGTCGAGGTTCAATCTGAGTTTTGCCGATGGTCGGCAATGCGTTCACCGTCGTCGAGGTGAAAGATTCGCCCAATGTTGTGTCAGGGAGCATGATAGGTTTGGTGGCGGAGTCGTGATGGTTTGGGGCGGCATTATGGGCGGGCGGAAGACAAGACTCGTTGTCATTCATGGAAAAATGAATGCCCAACGGTACATCAATGCAGTTTTAGTTCCAGAAGCCATTCCATACCTTCAAAGACATGCTCCTGCTACACTGCAACAGGACAACGCCCGTCCACATGTAGCGAGGGTCACAAGGGCTCGGTTGGCCGCTGCTAACGTCAACGTTATGCAGTGGCCAGCCATGTCTCCTGACATGAATCCCATCGAACATGTATGGGATGAGTTAGGGAGACCGCAATTACAACATTAACAACATCGGCCAATTTGCGAACTCCCTCACAGCAGAAAGGAACAACATGCCTAATCATGTGATCCAGCGCTACGTCTGCTCGATGAGGAGGCGTATATTGGCACTCATACGGGCAAAGGGTGGTCACAATCGATATTAACGGCAACATGGAAACGACAAACTGCACAGAAACCTGACTTACGGGGCATCCAGTGACCATGTTACACACATACACATTTTGAAATTTTCATTTTACACCCCTACCATATAAACTGGCGTCTAAATCATACGTTACGTATGCAAGAAAGCTAAAAATTCACATACATGCTCAAATCAAAACGCATCCAATTTAAGTTTATTACTTCAAAATAAATAACGCGCCCACCAATTTCCACGAAAATGCTTGAGTTATTGCTACTTTTGTTTTGAACTAGAGGTAGGTATTTATTAGCCTATAGCTTACTGTTCTGTATTCCTGTCTGGTTTTGTAGGAAGACATGGGGATGACCTATGATGAACTGTCAGTGTATGGTCGTCTCAGGAAGCAACAGGGCTGTGGCCCCTATAGCATGTTCTGTAAGCTTGTACACACCTGGAACTGGCTGACACCACAGCAGGTAAGGTGGAAAACTCTTAGCCCTTTACTCCATTAATACGCTTTTCTATGTCTTTGCAAACAGAGTAGACCCAGATCAGACAGCTCCTATAGGAGCCGTCTGATCAGGGTCTGCTCTGTTTGCTTTTGTTATAATATAGATATGATTCTACAGTGTTTGCTTATGTTATATTTTCAAAGGGAAGTTAATGACTACTGTTCATTTTACAGTTAACCCTTTCTCCGTTCCATGTTACTTCAAAATCTCAATACCAACTGAATATTCATGGACAAAACAGTTATAATGAAATATGGAAGGTGAAACATTTTAGTCATTTTAGAAAAAAATCTTTCAAATTCCATTAAGAAACAGAACAGACCCTGGCCAGACTGCCCCTATAGGAGCTGTATGATCTGGGTTTACTCTGTTTGCAAATGTTTTTTTATATGAAAGAAAGGGTTTAACCGCTGGTACTAAAGAGACCTCTCGGTCTAAAGGCAGGAGGTGCTTTAATGCAGAATAAAAGTAATGCAGAAAACTTCCACAGGAGTTTTCAGCATTGCTTTTATTCTGCATTGAGTAGCTATCTGCTTTATTCTGCATTTAGCAGCCATTTGCTTGCAATACTTTCCCTCATATAGATGACTTTGGCACCGTTTCAAACACAAAAGACCCAGATTAGATGGCTCCTGTAGGAGCTGTTTGATCAGGGTCTGCTCAGCTGGCTTATGGAATTACAAAGATCTGATTCTACACTTTCTGCCATGTCCAAAACATTCTGTGTTCATGTGCCATTATAAAATGATAGATATTGTAATAGTATATAATATAATAGAATTATGATAGAAATTATAAGATTTTAAAGTCATTATTTCTTCTAACCCGTAATTATTGTAGAGAAGAATAAGATACATTTAGGCAAGTTGATGCTTAATGCAGGGTGAAAGTAATGCAGAAAGCTCCTCTAGAAGCTTTCTGTATGACTTTAAACCTGCATTAAGCTGCCACCTGTCTCAAAGACATTTTTTCACTAAATTTAATGTCCGGTTTAGAGAGGTTTTACAGTACAATAATTAAGCCTCTTACTTCTAGCAACAAGTGTAGTATAAATGTAATAGTATATAATAAAGTATAGTCCATGCTGGTGCCATTACTCTGCAGATATTTATCTTTATCATTAGGAGAGTTTTGACATGTTCAACAAACCACTTTGTCTGTAGGCTAGAGTTCACTTTATCATCACCCTTTCAGGTAGCAGACAAGGTGAAACATTTCTTCCGGAGCTATGCTATAAATAGACACAAGATGACAACATTGACCCCTAGTTACCATGCAGAGACCTACAGCCCAGATGATAATCGCTATGACCACCGGCAGTTCCTATACAATGTTTCATGGCCATGGCAATTTGCCTGTATTGACTCACAGGTAATAGTGAACTTAAGTTGTTCTATTTTTGGTATAAACTTTGTGTAGAAAGCGTTTACTTCGCTTTGTGATGAATGTAACAAATGGTCAAGTATGTAATGATTGAATTATAGAAGAGGGTTAATTTGTTAAATCTAACAGAAAAAAAATGGAAATCAGGTTAACACATTCTTCATAATTTGGTATTGTTGCATGTCATGTTCGACAATGTGCATACTTGAATGGAACATTCTTCTGTCAGTTAATGCAGACTCTATACTACAGTGCAGCTGATTATTGACCATCACTGTTTGCAAATACTTAGTGCCCATAGTGTCTATACATTCCCATAAAAACTCATATTGTAGTCCAGATTTTGCACCTTTTTAAATTTTTTTTAGACCCAGACCCTGCTGATAGTCGACCAGCATTGTTTGGAAATACTTAGTGTCCGTATTCCCATGAGATAGCTCATAGTGTACTCAAGATTTTTCCTGTCATTTTCTATCATTTCTTTCAGTCCATTATCTCTTTAGCCCGTTCCCTCATATTGATGCCTTTTGACGCGTCTGCAAAAGTCACCTGTTGAAACCATTGTGATAAATAGAGCATTTGCTCCTATAGGAGCAAATACTGATTTTATCACAATGGTTTCAATACTACGCAATTCTAAAATTTTCCTTTTCTTTAGTTAATGCTCCTTTTTGGTAGATTTATTCAAAGAAGATGGACCTAAAAATAGCCTATGAGGTAATGGGTTAATATTCCATAGATACGCTTATAATGTCTTTTTGCAAACAGTGTAGATCAAGATTAGACAGCTTCTGTAGGAGTTGTCTGTTCAGGATCTGCTCTCTTTGCACTCAATATATTTGTTTATCCTGTCTTTCTTAGACATTATTGCGATTATATATACGAGTACATACCAGCATACAATTTTAGATAACACATAATGCAAAGAGGAAGGAGCTTAGATACAATCACAACCTCATTCAACAGTTTATTTAAAAAAAATTGTGGTAACATTTGCTTAAACTTTGAATCTAAATGAAATGCTGAGTAACTCAGCATCTCATTAGAATCCAAACTATTTGACTGTGATCACTGTTCTAACATGAAATATAAGAAAAATCTACTTTGAGGATTGAAGCAGATGGTTATATTTGCAATGGCAGTTGTTTACAGTGCTAGTATCTATTACTCTTTTTTGTGTCATTATTGGCATGTAATGTTGATTGACATGGCTGTTTTAAACAATTCCTCCATAGGCCACTTTGAATCAATGTACCAAAAAGGAGTAATAACTAGAGAAAAGGATTTTTTTTTAGAATTTTGTAGTTTGAAACCATTGTGATAAATAGAGCATTTGCTCCTATAGGAGCAAATGCTCTATTTATCACAATGGTTTCAATAGGTGATTTTTATAGGAAGGAAAGGGTTAAATCATAATTATTGTTGCTTTTTTATTGTGGATGTTTTTAATAACAGATTGCCATGTAATTGTACATTTTATGTTGAAATAAATCTATCTATCTTGCTATCTAACGGTAACTTTTAACTCCAGGTTAAGAGATTGACTGGAAGAGCTACAGGATCAGACTCTCAGAGACAGTCAAAGCCATACAATAATACAGATAAGAAAGGTCCTAGTAAACCTGACCAACCAGCAGGAAATGATAATTCTGGGAACCAGTCTAATTTCCAAGGAGGAATAGTTGTCTCCCTTGGCATAAATCCTGTCAAAAACCTAGTTAGTCCAGCTATCAGTCGATTTGCTGCAGTATCAGAGGACTTTCAGGAGAAAGGAATGGAGGTTTGCATGGAAGAACAATAGAAAACCGTGGCATATGGTGCAACAGATATGAAAGATCCAGATAAAAACCTTTCACAGGCTGAAAAACAATTATTTACATTATTTTTTAACAAGTTTTGTTCTATTTCATTATGAAACAAATCAAAAATAGAATCCACAGTACTCTGTGTATCATAATGGGCCTAACCTTATCACATACCTCTCACAATGTGCTGAAGGTTGAGCACCTTCAAGGGCATGAAAATACGAAAATGGCAAAGACAGTTGTTGATTCAGGGTTTTGTTTTGACCATGGTTTGTTTTACTTGTCTACTTCTTTAACACTTTCCCTTTATATAAACACTTTGTCATGCATTTGCAAACAGATTAGACCTAGATCAGACGGTTCCTATAGGAGCTGTCTGATCAGGGTCTGCTCTATTTGATGATGGAATTTGATAAATCTGTTTCTTTACTTTTTTTAAATGGCTACAATGTTCCACCTTCCATATTTCATCATAACTATTTTGTCCACGAATATTGAGTAGTTATTGAAATGTGGACTATTTAAAATATAAAACAAGGAAATGGTTAAGTAGGCTGATTTAGTCGAAATTGCACCAGACCCAAAAGGAGAAGTAATATTTTCACAGTGTTTTGAATTATTTCCTCCCTCCCCCCCCCCCCTTTTCCCCCTATCAGAAAGTGTTTAGTTGTATATGTAGACAATGCATGTGCATATTTATTGTGTAAAATTGGAGAGGAATAATCCTTATGCTATTAACAATAGAAATGCATCATAACATGTCTTTATTTTTAAATTTTAGAGGTGGCTGGTATTCGCATTTATGTTCTTCATATGTGCTTCTCTTCACACATTTTGTATATTTTTACCAATTTTTTAAAACGTTATGTTTATGTATTTTGTATATGCCAGTAAGTGCGGACATAATTACAGATATTTTACTGCTGATTCTCTAACATTACTGTGATAGACAAAGAAAAAATTAGATATACATGTACTATATTTACCCTCAATATTCAGACACAATCTCTCCTCTCCGCCAATTTGTACAGTTAAATAAGTAAATTTGGCATCGTTTTGATAACTTTGAAGGAGCAGTTTGATCTGGGTCTGCACTATTTGCATATGTTTGCTGAATATTTAGGTTAATTAGGGTAACTGTTGTAAAACTGTTATGGAGATATTATCAAAAATCGTGAAACACAACTAGATGACAATGAAACCCCTCTAAACTTGAATTCTAGTAGAGAAGAAGGCAGATGGCTGCTTAATGCAGGGTGAAAGTCATGCAGAAAGCTCCAAGAGAAGTTTTCTCATTAAGCTGCCACCTGTCTCCAAGTCCGATTTTTATACTAAATTTAATGTCCAGTTTAGAGGGGTTTTAATGTATATGTCTTGTAGAATGGTTTAGATTTGTTGTAGTTATTGTAGTGCTTAGATATAAATATTCAAAAATTGTTAAATATTGTCTCAGACTATGAAGTATATTTATTTCTTTTGTACAATATTGTTTATCAATGTTTACAAATTGTAATGAACCTTTAAACATGTCTATTTTAAGCAGTGTAAATAATGGGGAAATGGGGAATAGTATACAGTAAAACCTCTCTATAACGGGCAGTAAATTACATCAAGTATTTTGTGTTAAAGGCAGGTGGCTGCTTAAAGCAAGGTGAAAGTAAAACAGAAAGCTCCTAGCTGCTTAAAGCAAGGTGAAAGTAAAACAGAACGCTCCTATAGGAGCGTTCTGTTTTACTTTCACCTTGCTTTAAGCAGCCACCTGCCCTAAATACCAACTAATTAACACAATTTAGTGGTCATTAGAGAGAGGTTTTACTGTAATATATAAAAAAGGGATGCTGTTATCAGTATACATCTGCAGGGGTCCGTCTATGATACTTTGTAGGATCAGGTTCTTGGTACACATTTTCATTACAATTTCATATATCATATTTGATTGCAATTGATATTTTATACACCCTAATTTTAAGATAATCATTTCACAGTCATAGCCACTTCTTGTGTCGCTTGCTATATAGCAAGGTGACTCTTAATGATTACTTCTTTGTTGTCCGTCCATCCATCCATCTGTCACACATTTTATGTATCCTTGCTCCACTAAGGTTGGAGGCTTTATAGCCCTGTTCTTGTCCATCTGTCTGTAATCTGTCCAGCCGTCTGTAAGTACATGTATGTCCGTCCGTCCATAAGTAGGTCCCTCAAATTCTTGTGTCCAACTCCTCATACAACTATGGGAGGATTTACTTCAAACTTTCACAGATAAACAGCATTGATGTGAGGGGAATTGTGCTCTGACTATTTTTACCAGAGTTATTGGACTTTAAAATATTCTTCACTATACAAGACACGTGAAAAATCTTTTGTGTCCAACTCCTGATATACCAATGGGAGGATTTACTTAAAACTTTCACAGATGAACAATGTTGATGTGAAGATGCTTGTAATGAAGGGAATTTTGCTCTGACAATTTTTACCAGTTATTGGACTTTGAAATTGTCTTCCACTCTCTAAGGTATAGCAAAAACTTATTTGCTGTCCAACTCTTCATACTCAATTAGAAAGAATTATTTAAAGCTTTCACAGATGAATAACCTTCATGTGAAGATTGCTTTGAAGAAGGGAAATTTTGCTGTGGCTAATTTTACGAGAGTAACGGGACTTTCTAAAATAATTTTCACTTTTTGCGTGTTTAGCTCCTCATACCCCACATGGAGTATTTCCTTCAAACTTTCACACATAAACAATCTTGATGTGAAGATAGTTTTTTAAGAATTGAATTTTTTCAGTGATCATTTTTGCCAAAGTTATGGAACTTGGTAACTTTTTTCACCTAAATACATACTTGATTTAGAGACAGTATAACCAGAAGGTGGGCATCTGTGTCCTCTGGAAGCAATTCTAGATTTATCATGAAGCTTAACCCATTCCTCCATAGGCTATTTTTAGACCCAGCCTCTTTGAATGAATCTACCCAAAAGGAGCACTTACTAGAGAAAAGTAAAATTTAGAATTTCGTAGTTTGAAACCATTGTGATAAATAGAGCATTTGCTCCTATCGAAGCAAATGCTGTATTTATCACAATGGTTTCAAGAAGTGGTTATTACAGAGGTGTAGAAAGGCGGATTTATGGAGGAAAGGGTTATGTCACTTCTGCCAGGGGGTGACACATATTCTTTCAAATACTCTTGTCATAGCCTTGCAGCTTGATGTCTGCACTTTGTCATTTTGCAGGTAATCATCATTTTTAGCAGAGACATGTCTCTGTTTTTAAGGAAGCTCATTCATTGCCACTCTCAATAATTTAACCCTTTACCTCTTTTCATGCCTTTGCAAGTAGACCCATGGTCTGCTATGTTTGCCTATGAAATTATAAAGAGCTGTTTCTACAGTTTCTACCAGTACCAAAAGAATCCTGTGTACATATGTCATTATAGATATTCATCTAATAAATATTCATGATGTCATCATGTCTGAAGAATATTCATCAGGTAAAGAGTTAAATGATTTTATATTAGCAGGGTAAAGAACATTGTTTATTGTATGTATTATGGTATAAACGAGTATGAAAATAGCATCAAGGTTGCTTTTTGTGATTAATTAGTATACAACATTCCTCTATAAAACTATGTTAACCCTTTACTCCATAAATATGCTTTTCTACACCTTTTCAAACAGTAGACCTAGATCAGACAGGTCCTATAGGAGCTGTCTGATCAGGGTCTACTGTCTTTGCTTATGAAATAATACAGATATAATCTACAGTTTCTTCCCTGGCAAAACAGAATCCCTGTGTTCACGTGTCTTTATGGAAAAAAATATCTAAATAATATCCATGAAGTCATTATTTCTTACATGAATATTCATGGAGTAAAGGTAAGCCCTTCCCTTTTTAGCTCGTCTGTTTCGAAGAAACGCCGAGCTATTGTGATCACTGGGTCATAGACTCGTAGTTGTAGTTGTCGGCGGTGTGCAAAAACTTTAATGTAGCTTATTGCTCGAAAAGTATAAGAGGTATCAATATAAAACTTCATTGGTGGGTAGCTCTCATTGAGGAGAAGGCTATTACATAAGAACCATAACTTGATTTAAAATTTTTGGAGTTATGGCCCTTTATTTTTTTTCAAAATTAATTTAGCTGGACAAGCACCAAATTAGACGAGCGTTGGCGCTCTTGTTTAGCCAAGCAGACTTTGAGCATATATTGTTTACTGATGTCTATTCAAACTTGCATTGCTGAGGAATTGTGTAAGTCAAACATACTCTGAAGCAGTGTCAACCCTTTCCTTCATATAAATGCTTTTTCAAGCATTTGCAAACAGAGAAGACCCATATCAGACAGCTCCTATAAGAGCCGTCTGATCAGGGTCTGCTCTGTTTGCTTATGGTATGTGTCTGGTTCTGCAGTTTCTGTCTGAGCCAAAATGTCCTTTGTTCATATGCCATTATAAAAATTAAATTGATATTCATGCTGTCATTAACTCTTACATGAATACTGAACAGGGAAAAGGTTAATTCAACATTTACTCTGCTGGAGACACAACCATGATTACCTTTCCAAACGGTTTGGAATCAAGTGAGAGGTAGAGTAACACTTACGAGTTGATCAGATCCAAATTGTTTGACACTCAGATCGTGAATTTAACCCTTTATCTCATATATTACACCTTCGCATATAGAGTAGACCCCGATCAGATGGTTCCTTTAGGAGCCATCTGATCAAGGTCTGCTCCGTTTGGTTATGGAATAGTATAGATCTGATTATACAGTTTCTGCCACAAATTCAAGTATTCATACAATATTATACAGACTTTTATTGATATTCATGATGTCATTATTTATTATCTGAATATTCATGAGGTGAAGGGTTGAAAAGAAATCAATATCATGAACATTGAAGTGGATTGAAGTATAGTAAAACCTTTCTATAATGGCCACTAAATTGAGTTAATTAATTGTTATTTAGGGCAGGAAGCTGCTTAAAGCAAGGTGAAAGGAAAACAGAACGCTCCTGTAGGAGCGTTCTGTTTTACTTTCCCCCTTCTTTAAGCAGCCACCTGCCTTTAACACAAAATACTTGATGTAATTTAGTGGCCATTATAGAGAGGTTTTTACTGTATATTGTATTTTCTACCTGTGAAATATTGCTCAGCAGACTAAATGTTAAACAAATTTTGAAAACATGTGTGAAGAGTTGAATTTATTATTTTGGAGCTAGTGAGTTAATAGTAGTTAACATGTCTGTCTCAGAATGTTAAGCTCAAATATTTGAATATTTATAGGAGAATCTAGTCTGACATCATTAGAACTACAACATTCCATATGGTACAATTATATTTTGTATTTGGTTTTTGTTGATGTATTTGGTTATTTTTACAGAGCTCAGTTTAATTGAGACCATAATAAAACATGTTTGAACTACATCAATGAGATCTAGAATGGTTCTATTAAACATCATTTAATAGTGATACTGCCTTGATCAAGTTATTTTATCTTTGATGACTTTGAGAGGATGTTGGCCTATTGTGGCTTAAGTGCTGTTTAATGACTGATTTCACTGACATTCTGGACAAAATGGTTTGTTGTACGACCTTATGATGGATAAGATACTGGTCAAACCTTGCAATATTTTTGCTGGGAGTGTGGAAGGGGTTGACTTTCCATTTCCTCTAAAGATTGTTTCAATTTAATGGTAAGTCATAGAGACGTCATGCCTCGTTACCATTTTCAAAGTTAATGTCTTGCAAAAGTCAATTTTTGCATAAGCTAATAACCATTTACTTAATGAACAGTTATGTAAGAAAATATGACTATTAATATTAAGTTGAATTTTTATATTATTATACATCACTTGACTTTCCTATACAAAGTTTCCATGTACCTGTTCTGAAACTATTTTTAATTCCATCCTGAGGGCACACAATGCAAGGGAGGTAACTATTATGGGCTACTCATCTAGATCAGTGAGCGCTTGATAGTTTGAGGATAAATCTTTTTTGTTGATGAAATTGATTGTGGTGTTCGGTAAAATAAAATAGATATCACAATCCCGTGGAGGGCGACAGCGCGTATTGTCAACCCTGGTAATGTCCACAGAGGCATTGCCAATCTCAGGTTGACAACACATGCTGTCACCCTCCATGGGATGTGGTATTTATATAATGGCATATGAGCATTATGATTTTTACCATGGCAAGATCTGTAGAATCAGATTTATAATTATTCCATGAGCAAGTAGAGCAGACCTTGATTAGATAGTTCCTACAGGAACTGTCTGATCTGGATCACTCTGTAACGGCATAAGAAGCTGGGGCAACAAGCAAAGGGTTTACCGTTGACAAATTTCAAATTTGTTATACATTTTATTTGATACCTATTTATTGCCTAATTTATTGAAAACAATAAAAAAACTTTTGAAAAAATACAGTTAAACCTCGACAATTTAAAATTTTAATTAAGCAGATTTGGGATATTTTGAGGCAGGTGGCTGCTTAATTCCGAATGGAAGCCATGCAAAAAGTTCCTAGAGGAGCTTTCTGAACAACTTTCACCCTGCATTTAAAAAAGGGATGATGGTACTTATTTCGGTGTTTTAGTTAAAGAGGTTTTACTGTAGAGTGGTGGGAGACATAGATATTTTACTCATCTTTTTCTGAAAGAATTTCGATGACGCCACTGTGTCTATGAGTAGTCATAGTCATTTTGTGAGTCAAACCTTTCATCTTTAGCTTACTGTATAAGTTTTTTTCAACCCAAAGCTTGGGTTGCTGTGTATTTTGAAACAATAGCTATAGTTCCCTTTTCCTCAACATTCCATGTGATGTTCATATAGTTTGTTACTGTGATGAGAATGCTGAGTTACTCTGTGTCTCAGCTGGATCTGGACCGTTTGAAGTTTCCTGTAGCGTGTATATCAACCATAGCTAAAACCTTATTAGATTTAGCCATATCCTACCTTATAGCCTGGGACAACATTATAGGGGACTTTGTGATCAAGGGCTATGAGGGTATAATGCATATTGGCAGAGTTATGTGCCTTTGAAGAAATTGAAACTGTTTTGACAGGAAATATGCATATTGACATTCACTTGCGTTGCTGGTGTTTTTTGTTGTCTTTCATGAAATAGAGTATGAAATAGAATAGTGTCAAGCTTTATATATGTATCTTTTCTGTCAGAATTCCCTGAAAAGTATATATGCCACTGGGTTTGTAATCACAAAGCGGCCGAAGGTTATAAAACTTCTGTGTCAGTCAGAGATCATTCTCAAGTATCTGATTGGTCAGATTCTAAACAAGCTCAGAATCTGACCAATCAGATGCTTGAGAATGCTCTCAGACTCCAGCAAATACTTTTATAACCCCGGGGGAGAACTAAGAGATTTGTCAAAATTTAGAATAATTTTTCTCAATTATCAACACTTTTCTTGTCCTATTCCTAAAAGGACTGATTGCGAATTTGCAGAAAGCAATACATAGATGAGCAAAATAAAGTAAGAGATTGGTAGATAGTACCCAAGGACTTTAAAATTGCATTAACTTAATGCATTTAATACATTGTTGATTATCTAGAAACCCATGTATTCCTTAATTAAAGATGATTATTACTTAGCTTATAGCTATGGCTTCTGCATAATTAAATCAAGTTTCTCACGAAAAATAATTTACTTGTTAACTTGAGACATTGGAGCTACCATTTGTCGTACCTTTATTACAAATTGACAAGCATTTTCAATTAATTTCACGTGGCAATTTTCTAAATTGTTAACTCTTAACGACAAATAATTTAATCTGCTAAGATTATTACATGCTTAAGGCTTCAAAGTGTAGCTTTCTTCAGTTTCTTTATGAGAAACACAATTTGTGTCAAACAATTTGGATATTGATGCAACATATGGCTTCTCGGTGTCTCATTTGGATCCAAACTGTAAATATTATCAGGGATTTTCCTAAGGTGGCAGTAGTTTTATAGAACCATGCTTTAATTAGATTTTCAGTGCAGTTTAATTTCTGTTTCAATCAAACAACTTCTACATTTAAACATAAGAAAGTACCCAAGATAGATACATTTAAAGACATAACAGGCTGATGGCAATAACAAATCACTATGTACTGACTAATAAAGGTGCCCAAAGAAATCTCACACATTGCTCAAAAGAGTAAATGGACTGCTTGTTAATTGCCTATAGGACTGGATGCATTTAATCGATTCCCTCATAATTATGCCTCTGTAAAATTTGCTTTTTAAAACAATTGTCTTAAAAATTTACTTTTTGAAAATTACTTTTTGAAACCATTGTGATAAATAGACCATTTGCTCCATAGGCGCAAATGCTCTATTTATCACAATGGTTTAAAAGCTATACAATTCTGTAATTTTTTCAAGGGAAATTCTTTAACATTGGAGAATCGGATATCTTTAATCTTAAAATCAATCAGTGTAGACCCTAATCATTGGTCTCCTACAAGAGCTGTCTGATCTGCATCTACTCTGCAAAGGTGTGGAAAAGCGTTTATATGGAGGAAAGGGTTAAACTGTCAAAGTATTTGTTTTAGCAGTTTCACCAGTATGAACCTGTTCACTAGTTCGTGATGACCCCGTTACAAACATTTCAAATTCAGAGTAACTTGACATATCATCAGGATCAAAACCGTTTGACACTCATATCATATTAACCCTTCGCTTGCTGTTCACGTCAATATACCTACCTGTAAATAGTGAAGACCAAGATGAGACAGCTCCTGCAGGAGCTGTCTCATCAGGGTCTGCACTATTTACAAGTTGATTGTGCAACCAGTGCACTCCACAGCAGTGATTGCACAGCGAAATACTTGTACACAGTGAAGATATATGTAATTATACAACAGGGCATGGGTAAAGAAGGAGAAATGTATTTTAAAATTCAGCAAGAGAAGGGTTAATTTTAAATGGCAGTAGACTACATTTATACAGAGGGGGAAGTCAGTGGATAGTTAATAAAAATATTACAGTGATTGCTGGTTAATGGAAAAATAGCTTTATACATTATATAGATACCACATCCTATGGAGAGAGACAGCACGTACTGTCAACCCGAGGTTGGTTATGTCCACCGAGACATTACCATACCGAGGGTTGACAATACGTGCTTTCGCTCCCCATAGGATGTGATATTTATTTTATTATACCGAACAGCTCAATCAATTTCGTCAGCAAAAATATTTATTCAATGACAACAATAAACAGTTTTAAGCAAAAGTTATAAAGCTACTCGGTGCTTAAAAATCGCGGAACAGCTTCACATTTCTATTCACTACCTGTTATAGAAGTTAAAGAAGACATTGATGCAAATACCAATCAGCTTGGATCCTGAATCAGACATCGAGTTACTCGGCGTCTCATCTGGATCCATACTATGCAAGCCAGGTCATGCAAGACAGGATAAGAGTCAACCAGTTAAAGACAAACTAATTTATCATGTTACAATTATAACCATTTACTCTATGAATATTCATGTATAAAATAATGACATCATGAATATTAGTTAGATAAATTGATCATGGCAGCAAAAGACAAACTAATTTCCATATTGAAAAAAATACCATCTGTAACAATTATAACCCTTTACACTGTGAATATTCCTGTAAGAAATAATGACATCATGAATATTGATTAGATAAATTAGCCATGGCAGAAACTATAGAATCATATCTTAATTATACCATAAGCAAACAGAGCAGACCCTGATCAGAAGGTTCATATAGGAGCCGTCTGATCTGGGTCTACTTTGTTTGCAAAATCGTAGTTTTGGAGTAAAGGGTTATGTTTTGGATCATGATTAGACACTGAGTACTGTTCATCTCATCTGGATCCAAGAGGTATGCAAAGGTCATCAAAACTCGATCCATAGTTTTTTTAAAACATTAATGCTTTGGTATAACCGTGAACAAAAATATCCGTGAGTGGTTTGTAATATGGCTGCTAGGAGAACTGCAGATTTTAATCACAGCCAATTATGTTAGCGTTTATTAAAAACAAGACTATTGAGGCTGCAGGAGAAACAGACACTAATTAATTTAAAGCTTCCTGCAATCAGTAACAAACCGAACAAATGAGCCCTTTACTTCATAGAGGCGACTTTTAACCCTGTAGGGACCATCTGATCAGGATTTGCTCTATTTACTTATAAAAGGAATACTGTAAAATCTTATTTCTACAGTTTTCGCCAATGCTATACATTGCCTTGTTCATAAGGTGCTGTAAATTTCAGATAATGATATTTTAGCATGTCATTAGTTCTTATATGAATATTCATGAGGTAAAGGGTTAACAAACTGAGCAAAATTGGCTCAAATCTGACCAATCAAAACCTTGAGAACGAACTCAGACACAACTAAAAAGTTTTATAAGCATGGACCCAGATACTTGAGAATGATCTCAGACTCAGGCTAAGAAGTTTTTGGGCCCTGATTCTCTTCCGCCATGCCATTTGCTTTAAGATAAGAGTGTTTCAGTCACATTGCGAAGTCCAGCTATTTATAGGTGAAGGAAGATCCCAGAGGTTTTTCTGTGCACGGAACAAATTGCATCGTTCCGCGTACAAAGCACCGGGTAGAAATAGACTCACCGCCAGTCAGCTGGAAGGCTTCAAAAAGCGTGTAACATTAGCTTCCATTCATTAACCCTTTCGTAGCCGCATTTTTAGTGTGGAATAACCCGTCAGTGTTGAACTATAGAATCCTCTGGGTTAGAAAAACCAGGGTCCATGCTTATAAAGCATTTAGTTGAGTCTGAATTTTGTTCTCAAACTTTTGATTGGTCAGATTTCAGTTCTCAAGCTTTTGATTGGTCAGATTTGAGCCTTTTTTGCTCAAATCTGACCAATCAAAAACTTGAGAACGAACTCAGACTCAACTAAACGTTTAATAAGCATGGACACTGAGCGCTTTTTCTAAGTTCCTCTGAATCCCCCATTCAAAGGGTTAGAAGTGTAACATTAGCTCTCTTTTAATTTGCCTGAACGAAGCATGGGGGCAAACTAGTGATCAAGTACGTCAGATGATACGAGTGCGTCAGAGGATGCCAGTGGGAACGGGCATCTGATGAGGACCTAACTAAGACAGATGCATTTCTTCCCGATGGTTTCATCTATACGTTTTGGACGCGGTGGGGTCGATCTTCATGCTACTATAGACATCTAGTGTGACAAGTAAATCTAGTTTTGACATTGGGTTATTCTTGTCAGGATTCGAACTCTTTGCGTATGTCGTGCTCAATATTCATGTGAGAAATAATGCCATCGTGGATATTTATCAGTGATCAATTGTTATAATGTTACATGAACACGTGCGTTTTACCTGGGCAGAAACTGCAAAATCAGATCTATAGTAAAATCTCGATTATTCGAACTCGAAAATACGTATTATTATCGATCTTTAAGACAGGTGGCAGCTTAATGCATGGTGGAAATCATGCAGAAAGCTCCTCTAGGAGATTTCTGCATTACTTTCACCATGCATTAAGCAGCCACCTGCCTAAAAGTGTCGAAATTCTTCCATACAGAAAATTTTCTGTTTTTCTGTATATAATCCAGTAAGCAAACAGAGCAGACCCTGACCAGATTGCTACTACAGTGCGTTTACATCAGGTAAATGGGCTTATTTCCAGTTACGGGCAGTAATGCATAAAACAAATTCTGTCATGTCCTGTACATGTACAACCTTCTGAGAAAGATAACCTTTATGGTAAAACTATAACTCAACAAATTAAATTTTACCCCATTTAATAAGCTGGGTCACCACCATTATTATACATAATTAGCGAAGTGTAATTAAAGTTTGTGCACGAAGTGATTATTGCATTAAATCCCTGTGGGCTTCTGTCCTGCAAATGGAAAACATGTACAGTAAAACCTGTCTAAACCGGAGTCGAGTAGAGAAGAATTTAAATACTTTTAGTCAGTTGGCTGCTTAATGAAGGGTGAAGCTCATGGAGGAGCTATATGCATGGCATTCACCCTGCATTAAGCTGTCACCTGTCTCCAATACCGATATTTATACCAAATGTAACGCCCGGTTTAACCCTTTCCCTTATGTAAGCGTATTTTGACGCATCTGCAAACAGGTTGGCCCAGAACAGACGGCTCCTATAGGAGCCGTCTGATCAGGGTATTCTCTGTTTGTTTACGGTGTAATATAGATCTGATTCTACAGCTATTGTCTGAGCGAAAAGGTCACGTGTTCATATGCCATTATAAAAATAATCTTATTAATATTCATGACGTCATTATTTTCTACATGAATATTCATCAGGGAAAGGGTTAAAGTGGGTTTACTGTATTAATATGTGCTGTTTGCGAATTCATTATATCATCTACAAATAGTTTGGATCAAAATGAGACCCCGAGAAGCTCGTTGTCTCGTCAGGATGCCAATTGTTCGGCACCGATCACTTATTTAACCCATTCCCTCATAGGCTATTTTTAGATCTAACCTCTTTGAATGAATATACCAAAAAGGAGCACTTACTAGAGAAAAGGAAAAAATTTAGAATTTTGTAGTTTGAAACCATTGTGATAAATAGAGCATTTGCTCCTATAGGAGCAAATGCTCTATTTATCACAATGGTTTCGCTCTATTTATCACAATGGTTTCACAAAGTTACTTTTACAGAGTCGTCAAAAGTCGTCAATATGAGGGAATGGGTTAACCATTTAATTGATATGAACACCTCTTTCGCGCCTTTGCAAACATAACAGATCCAGATCAAACGGCTCTTGTTGGAACCATCTGATCAGGCAATGTATGCTCGTTTTGCTTATAAATAATATAGATGTATGATTGTACAATTTCTGCCAAGGTAAAACATTTCCGTTTTCATGCGCCATCATAAATATTCAGCAAATATCACCATTTACGCGAATATTCACGAGGAAAAGGGTCAAAGCCATGCGTTCAGTAGCGACACAATGTGTTGTGTAGACTAGCCACCAGCCTCAGAAAAAAACACCCGCTTTTAAAACAAGAGGGCCAAGATGGCCCTTAATCGCTCACCTGATTACCATAGATTTAAGATTTATGCTGGGTAGCCCATGGGTAGGGTCAATATTGCCCTTAGGGACAATATTTGAACAATGTTGATAGTGGATCATGAGCAGTAGTTCTGCAGAACAAGATTTTCAAAGATTTAGAATATGGATTTTATCAAGACAATGATTCTGACCAATGAAGATTGGGCTAAAAATGTGCCCTCTAGAGTAATTTTTCTAAGACCTAGTGACCTACTTTTTATTCCCACCCACCCATGATCACACTCAACCTTGATATCACCAAGACAAACACTCTGAGCAAGTTTGAGGACGATTTAGCTAAAAATGTGGCTGCTTGAGTGTAAACTAAATTTTTCTAAGATATGACACTGTGACCTACTTTTTGACCACACGTAACCCACTTTCAAACTTGTCCAAGATTTTATTAGGACAATCATTCTGACCAATTTTCATGATTTGGCTATAAATGTGACCTCTAGAGTGTTCACTACTATTTGACCTAATGACCTAGTTTTTAACCCCACATAAACCACTTTCAAACTCGTTCGAGATTTTATCAAGACACTCATTATGACTAAGTTTCATGAAGATTGGACAAAAATGTGCCCACTAGAGTGTTCACAAGGTTTTTCTACTGTTTGACATAGTGACCTAGTTTTTAACCCTTCTTGACCCACTTTCGAACTCGTCCGAGATTTAATCAAGACATTCATTCTGACCAAGTTTCATGAAGATTGGACTAAAATTGTGACCACTAGAGTGTTCACAAGGTTTTTCTACTGTTTGACCTAGTGACCTAGTTTTTAACCCCACTTGACCCACTTTCAAACTCGTCCGAGATTTGATCAAGACATTCATTCTGACCAAGTTTCATGAACATTGGACTAAAACTGTGACAACTAGAGTGTTCACAAGGTTTTTCTACTGTTTGACCTAGTGACCTAGCTTTTTACCCCTCATAACCCACTTTTCAAACTCCTCCGAGATTTTATCAAGACAATCATTCTGACCAAGTTTCATGAAAATTGGGCTAAAATGTGTCCTCTAGAGGGTTCACAAGGTTTTCCTACTATTTGACCTAGTGACATAGTTTTTAATCCAACTTGACCCACTTTCAAACTCATCCGAGATTTTTATCAAGACATTCATTCTGACCAAGTTTCATGAAGATTGGACTAAAACTGTGACCACTAAAGTGTTCACAAGGTTTTTCTACTGTTTGACCTAGTGACCTAGCTTTTTACCCCACATAACCCATTTTTCAAACTCCTCCGAGATTTTATCAAGACAATCATTCTGACCAAGTTTCATGAAAATTGGGCTAAAAATGTGTCCTCTAGAGGGTTCACAAGGTTTTCCTACTATTTGACCTAGTGACCTAGTTTCTAATCCAACTTGACCCACTTTCAAACTCGTCCGAGATTTTATCAAGACATTTATTCTGACCAAGTTTCATGAAGATTGGACTACAATTGTGACCACTAGAGTGTTCACAAGGTTTTTCTACTGTTTGACATAGTGACCTAGTTTTTAACCCAACTTGACCCACTTTCGAACTCGTCCGAGATTTTATCAAGACATTCATTCTGACCAAGTTTCATGAACATTGGACTAAAACTGTGACCACTAGAGTGTTCACAAGGTTTTTCTACTGTTTGACCTAGTGACCTAGCTTTTTACCCCTCATAACCCACTTTTCAAACTCCTCCGAGATTTTATCAAGACAATCATTCTGACCAAGTTTCATGAAAATTGGGCTAAAATGTGTCCTCTAGAGGGTTCACAAGGTTTTTCTACTGTTTGACCTAGTGACCTAGCTTTTTACCCCTCATAACCCACTTTTCAAACTCCTCCGAGATTTTATCAAGACAATCATTCTGACCAAGTTTCATGAAAATTGGGCTAAAATGTGTCCTCTAGAGGGTTCACAAGGTCTTCCTACTATTTGACCTAGTGACCTAGTTTCTAATCCAACTTGACCCACTTTCAAACTCATCCGAGATTTTATCAAGACATTCATTCTGACCAAGTTTCATGAAGATTGGACTACAATTGTAACCACTAGAGTGTTCACAAGCAAATTGTTGACGACGGACGACGGACGACGGACGACGGACGCCGGATATTCAAGTCTCCCAAAAGCTCACATTGAGCTTTGCTCAGGTGAGCTAAAAAGTTACCTACTCTTAACCCCTTCCGTGCCACAATGACGGGTTTATGATATCACATGCAAACAGTTTGTATCCAGATGAGGCGCTGAGTAACTCGGCGTCTCATCAGGATCCAAACTGTTTGACACCATGTTTACTGTTTTATAAAGAAATTGGAAGAAATGCACACACTTACACTAAAAATAAACGAAACACTATGCCCAGCAGACGACAATGCTGGCACCGAAAGGGTTAACATGCATACAGACTAGTAGCAATTCTTTATTGTTAACTTTAATTGTTGACGTTAACTGGGCGCATGCCTGGTGTAAAAGCTACTTTCTATCGACGACATTTTGCTCAGTAGCCTACTGGGTAATAATCAGAATTTGGGATGACATTTAACAAACTATTGGGATTCAAATTAGACGCCAAGTTACTGAGTGACTGATTAGAGTCCTTATTGTTTTACACTAATACTATTATGTTATGGTCAATGAGAATACAAAGTCTATGTAAGCCCCGTAATAAGAAAAAATCGTCTTGTAAATTACTCACGAGGTTCTTTATCAATGTTATATAATTTGTTCTAGTAATCTGCATACGTAGGTCAGTTGATATCTCATTGATCGCTTAACCCATTCCCTCCTAGACTATTTTAGACACATCCTCTTTGAATATACCTACAGAAAAGGAGCATTTACCAGAGAAAATGAAACTTTTAGAATTGTGTAGTTTTGAAAGCATTGTGATGAATAGATCATTTGCACCTATGGAGCAAATGTTCTATCTATCACAATGGTTTCAAACAATGACTTTTACAGAGACGTCAAAAACTGACTTGACAAAACTTCACATATATGATCATCAGGAGGTCCGCTTTTAAATTATGGTTCTAGTCCGCCTCACATGCAGGCACAGTATTTAAATAGCTTTTAATGACTTTAAACTCCGATACAACCTCTGAATTGGATTCTACAAAAGTTATCAGAAATGATCCTAAGATGGTATTCACTCAAAGTTATACAAATAGTTTCAATTCGATATATAAGAAAGTCACATGGACCGAAATGGATACTATCTAACAACTGATGTAAACGACAACTCCTTAACACTTTCCATATTCCATATTCGTGTAAGAAATAATGACATCATGAATATTTATTAGCTGAATTTTCATAATTTATAAATTCAATGATATATTTTGCTTTGACACAAACTGTAGAATTATAGATGTATATCATGTCACAATCAAACAGAGCAGACCCTGATCGGACGGCTCCTATAGGAGCCGTCTGATCCGGGTCTACTCTGTTTGCAAATGCGTGAAAACACGTTTAGACGAGGGAAAAGGTTAACCATTGAATGGAATCGGAATAAATTTCACACGAATGAATATGAAATTTATGTAAATGATTCCGGTTCACTGTAGAACAAAACTTCTCTAAAACAACCAAGAAAAAGAGACGTATGGGCAGGTGGTAGCTTAGTGCAGGACGGTAGTTCTGCAGAAAAGCTCATGAAGGAGATAAAAGCATCTCTTCAAAGCATCTATGTTTATTCATAAATTTTCATTTTAGAGGGGTTTAAAATATTTTACAGGAGTGATCCTTAGTAGACGATGGTCTATAAATGGCTGGAGTACGTCATTGGAGATAATACTACATTTCGAGTCCCCTCTAAGCAACCGTCATTGGAGATAATGCTACATTTTTTAACTGATTTCTTAATCCTTTCCCCTTTATGTAGGAAAATTAGTATTAACACCATGAATATACATTGTTATGAATCTCACTTATAACGAACTTGGATATAACGAAATATTGCATATAACAGAACAAAATTTATCCCCCCTCTCTAATTAACATATAGTAAAATGGACCTGATATAACGACATTTGGATATAACGAAAGAAATCAGAGGGTCCCAAGAACTTCGTTATAAATGCGCTTCACTGTAATGTTAACCTTTTCAAGGAAGTTGACACAAACTGTAGAATTATATCTTTATTATGTAAAAAGAAAACAGAGCAGACCCTGACCAGACGGTTCCTATAGGAGCCGTCAGATCTTGGTCTGCCCCTTTTGCAAATGCATGAAACACGTTTAAATGAAGGAAACTTGTTAAACATCTCCTAAATCACTGACATGAATTTGATTAAACGCCACAGTGATGCTATTTAGCTGATTATCTGTCAAAGTGATAATTATGGTTTCAGTTTGCAGCAAACGTTGTTAACATGAGCTAATAAGTTTGAAAATCTTCTTTGGTAAAACATGCAGCCTGTGTTTTAGTGCTATACTGCAGTCTCAACTATTTTGATAGGCTAACATAATTGATCAACTGGCCTTTGGCTCAGGTGGGCGATACAGGACCGTCACGACCCTCTTGTTTGCTGTCTTTTTTTATATTGCCTTGTCTTTTCGTGCGGAACTATAAAGTGAACATTTGATTCCTTTAAGAAATGTAATCTAAACGTACTTAATAGACGGAGCACCAATTTTCCTGTAATTGAAACCTTTATGCAAAACCTGGCTAGAACTAGTTTTCGAGTGAAAACAAATAGGAACGGTTGTTTTTCAGGGCTTAGGGGAGAGTTGCAGGATTTAATCTCATTCTATTATGTTAGTCTTTATTGAAATCAAGATTGTTGAAGCTGCAAAACCTTTCCGAACCATTAGCGAAATTGTGTCTATTATACTGTTAAGTAGTGCTTGTTTTTTAGATGACATTTTCTCAACCTGTAAATAGTTAAAAGCTTGTTAAGAACTAATTACGAGAGAGAAACAAGGCCCCGCGGTTATTAATATTTCTGATTGAGTCGGGGTTCATTCTCAAGCATATGACTGGTAAGATTTTGAGCAAGCTCAAAACCTGACCAATCAGACACTTGAGAATTAACCCAGACTCAAATTAAGCAGTTTTATTAATTAGTTATATGGGAAGGAAGAGGCATACGCGTATTTATAACAAAATTGTTTTGCTAGTGTGCACTAAAACAAACGTGTTAATGCTGTAAGAGAAACGAATCTCAGCACTTATTATTTCTAGACAGCGCGCGGACACATTAAACACATTCTTCCAATAAATATTCCAGTAAGAAAAAATGAAACAATGAATATCAACCATAAGCAAACAGAACATAACCTGATCTGACAGTAATGACAAATGAAACTCAATAATTATTAATAAGTTACTATTTGCCGTTTTGGGGTTATATTGTTATCTTAATAGTTAATACTCGAAATGTATTTGGGGTAGTGACAAATGCTCTATTTATAGTCTCAAAGATTATTAACTAAATACTACTTGGGGTAAAGACAAATACGACTTATAATCTCAATAATCATTAATTAGATAAAATTGGGATAATGACAAATATTACTTATAATCTCAAAACTTATTTCTTAAATACTACATTTGTATTTGGATAAAGACAAATACGGCCTATATTCTCAATAGTTATTAATTATATTAATAATTATATAATGTTTGCGGTAAAGACAAATGCGACTTACAATCTCAATAATTATTAATTATATAATGTTAGGGGTAAAGACAAATGCGACTTATATTCTCAATCGTTATTAATTATATAATATTTGGGTTAAGACAAATGCGACTTATAATCGCAATAATTATTAAATAGATACTATAGAGGTATGTAATGACAAATACGACTTATTATCTCAAAAGGCAAAAATACCATTAACCCTTTACCTCATTAATTCTTATATAAAAAGTCACGACATCATGTGTCCAATGTTATAAAAGTTTGAGTCTGAATCAGATACTTGAGAATGATATCAGACTCAAGCAAAAAGTTTTATAACCTCGGGGCCAGGCTATTTATTAGATAAAATATTATAATGATATGTGGACACTGGAACGTTTTTCCATGGCAGAAAATCAAAGCTGTATTATTATTTCATAAGTAAACTGGACAGACCCTGCTCAGACGGTTCCTATAGAAGCCATCTGATCTGGGTCTTTTCTGTTAGCAAAAGTGTTAAAAGGTATATGTGTGGAGTAAAGATTAAAAACGCTGAATATGTATTGCCTTACTTTCTTCTTCTGTTGACTTAAAAACAAAAGCAACGTCTCGGATTATTTGGGTTTGAATAATTCGGCATCTTATCTTGATATAAATAATTCCAAAGGTTCTTACACATTAATGCATAGTGTTATATTATAAATTAGTTTCCCATAGGAACATGAGAACATCCTATGAAAAACGGATGCACGCAATAGGAGAAACATTTTCACCGAACAAAACACACAAATTAAAACAGGCGATCATAAAACACAATTGGTGTGTACATTGCCAAATACAGTCGTTTGCAAAATTTGTCGTCTGTTAGAATTTTCGCTTGTTCAGTTTTCTCCCATTTTCTTTCAAAATCTTTTCCACAGTGACAAGTCGTTTGGATCCTGATGAAACGCTGATATTCAATCTGATTGAATAGTTAATCAGAGATGCGACATTGGCAGCTAAAATTTTAATTTTATGAATACTGTTTAGTAAGAGGAAACATTTAAGTTTGAAATCAAATATTCCAAACAGCTTGGATCCAGATGAGATGCCGGGTCACTTGGTCTCCCACCAAGAGTAAAGCTGTTTGACTAACGATAAGTTTCTCAATAGACTGAAATTACAACTGAACTTTGATATCTCGACAACAAAGGACCATACAAATTACTTCGAGATAACAGAAGTTCGAATCATCTGATTTCCAAACTGGACAATATCTCACGTTTACAGCTTAATGCAGGCCTAAAGTAATGCTGAAAACTCCTATAGGAGCTCTCAGCTTTATTTTAGACCTGCATTAAGCTGTCAAATGTGTTTCTATATATGCGTAGTGATACATTTTAGAACTATTCTGTACAGTAAGTTTTGGAAAGGCCGAACATTTACTTATAGTTATCTCGAAGTTTAGAATTTGAGCAGGCATAATTTGATTTAGAACAAATAAGAGTTATCAATACAATATGATAAGATTCTTCCTTTCCAAAATATGTTGTCCCTTTTTGTAAGCTCCCAACGTTTAAGTTGTGTGTATTTCTTTTCATACAAAGTCTGCCTTTAGTAATTTCAATATCAAAATGTAACGTTCGTATTACAACATGTAGTGGGAATTACTCTCAAACTATCCAGTGAGATTTTTGTTGGAATTGTAATGCAAATTATAGAGTTGATTGTCCACTTTGGGCTGTGGTAGACAGATTACTTCCTTCGGCAGTTATAAACATACACTTTCAGTAAACCCCCTCTAATACGACCACCAAAAGGGGCATACTTCTGGATGACGGTGGCAGGTAGTAGCTTAATGCAGAACGAAAGTTATTACAGAAAGCTCCTATATTCCGATTCGAGAAACTATTTACCGACTGTCAGGCGACTTTGGCACTGGAAGAGTTAAAACATCGTCCATCCAACTGGAGAAAGTGATATATTCGCGCAGGCAGTACCTAAATTCATCCGAAAATCGAGCACATTTTATATCAAATAGATTCTACTTACTCAGCTGAATGAGTGAAGAATTGAATCAAAGTGTTGCAGACGCTGCAGTATTCTTTGCATGGGAACAAGGTTTTGAAAATCAAATTTCTGATATTTTGCATAAAATAGCGGGTCTAGAAGGTAAAGGATTAGATCTAACACTCTTTATAGAGAATGATTCGGTTGCAGCTTACATTTCGGCCGTTTCCCGCTATGCTTATTAACCCATTCCCTCATACTGACGACTTTTGACGACTCTGTGAAATTCACTTTGTGAAACCATTGTGATAAATAGCTCTGGCAGAATAAATTCATTCATATTATGGTCACGTGATTTCGCCTTGAGCCTAATATTTGTATATTCGTGCGCAACCGTACACATGACTATATTTTGTGAACTTTCTTACACATACTAAACCAAAGCTAACGCTACGAAGCCTTTTTCATGTCAGAATTTTTTTTTACTGTAGTATAACTTGGTTTATCCGATGCCCTTTAAGCACTAGTTGAGACTGTGAAATAAGACTTTTCTTCCTCTGAAAGAAATAGTACCTGTTCATTTTCTGATATTCTATTCAATCTATTGACAAACATCTTGGTTCCCGTCGAGACGTAGATTTACTCATCTGGAGCCAAGCTGTTTGCAAATACAGTAAAACCTCTCTAAACCGGACATCCAATTTGGTGTAAATATCGGTACTGGAGACAGGTGGCAGCTTAATGCAGGGTGAAAGTAATGCAGAAAGCTCCTCTAGGAGCTTTCTGCATGACTTTAACTCTGCATTAAGCAGCCACCTGCCTAAAAGTATCTAAATTCTTCTCTACTATAAATTCCGGTTTAGAGAGGTTTTACTGTACGAGTCAGGTCGCGGATAGCTGGACAACGGTCCGACACTCAGCGTCAGATAACACAGGCTGTCGGCTAAGTCAGGTGTCAGTTTCGACAATAGTTTTGCAGGATGTTATTGGGAATTTAATAAAAGACCAAACAGATGATAGAGCGAGTACACTGGAACCCATTTAACAGTTTCTCTGTTCTAGTTCTTTAAGAAATGAATGACGTGCTTCCGGTGTTCATGAGGTTATGCAACGCATAGCTTTACGAGCAAAGTTAGTGAAGCCCGAAGGGCTTCACGTGAATCTTTGCTCGTAAAGCTATGCGTTGCATAACCTCATGAACACCGGGAGCACGTCATTTATTTCTTATATTTATATTCCATTGTATTTCTTATATTTCAACGGTATACCGGTCACGTAATAGCCGCTATCTAGGTCGTTGCCAGGTTCGTTTCTAACGTATTAGGATCTCTATATATGGTATGAAAAATAGTCCCAAACACATATTATAAATATAGAATGAATACAAGATTTTAATCAGTAAATTGTCCAGCTATGTTTAAAGAAAAGATTATCGAGATATTTCAAATCATATATATTTACGAAATGTTGGTATTAAAGCATCTCCTTAAATGTAGGTCGCGGTGTCGAAGCCAATTTACTCACCCGCCATGCTTGAACGAAAGCTGGTCACAACGCTGGATTTTATTCTCGGATTTTTCTTTGTTAACGGTAAGGACATTGACTTATTTATGCTTCACTCATTACTTGATAATATATTTTGACAATATTATGTATTCAAGCGATAATTCTCAGTAAGAAGATGCCACATTTCAAATTTTCCATTTTCAACTGGGTCTGTTTTGACGAGCAGACCACGTCAATTGCCTCGAAATCAATTGCCTGAGGGAAATCGTCGTCGAATTCAGCCATTGTTTATTGCAGACGAACGTGTATAATTATTTTGTATCGATCTGAAGGTAAACATAAATACACAAAAACATATATTGTCGATAAGGTTTGAACTGGCACTGCATGAATATTCCGCCTTTTTCCGTAAGCTGTTTTTATCCTTCCAAACACGCACGTGAAACATGCGTCACTATCACGATTTTTCATCGACGAAAGACGGCGGAAAGTAATGAGTGCCAGTTCAAACCTTACGGATAATATATGTTTAGTATTTATTTATACCACTAGAGCATTGATTTAGATTTATTTATTTCATTTTTATTCGTGCATTGCAAAATAAACATTTCCACATAAGTCTGATCAGAATCTACACTGAAATAAGGCGTCGTTAATCGCTGACGTTTCAGTAAGTGGAGTGTTTATGTTTACATTGTCACGTATCGATTCCCCATTGATAAATCTTAAAATATGTCTAACTGGGTCAGTACAGTATTACTCCGCGCTTACACAGCAGAATTCTTGGAAAAGGAGAACCGACTCAAACTGGTATTGAAATGAACGTTCATGGGAAAATGCAACTTTCTTTTTAGAATAAGGTTATATAAGGACGTTGCAGGGCGAATGTAAATATATAGTCATGAAAGAAATAATGACATAATGGATATTAATGAGCCAAGCTAAATTAAAGCATTATCAACAAAGGAATTTTTGATTGTGGGAGAGAGAGAGAGAGAGAGAGAGAGAGAGAGAGAGAGAGAGAGAGAGCAGAATGAGAGATATATATATATAATTCCATAAGCAAACAGAACAGACCTTGATCAGACGGCTCCTACAGGAGTTAATATGAAGGAAGGGATTAAAACGACCACTTAATGAATAGACATTGATGTATTTAAACGTAAGGGGTTGCTTAAGCAACCAAATAACATCCAGGTACATGATTATGCCTATTTTAGGTGATCACTTTGGAGAGGTTTTACTGTACAGTGGCACATCTCCATAGCAACCACTTAGTGAACGAATACAGGGAGGGGGGGGGGGGGTGCCAGCAGGCTGCAGCTCAATGCAGAACGAAAGTAATGTAGAAAGCTCCATGGGAAATTTTCTGTATTACTTTCGTTCTGCAATAAGCTATCCTGTAGATAAAAAAGATCTAGAATTCGAGTTCAATATGGACAGGTTCAAATTGTTTCATATCCGCCGATCAAAATGATTTAAGATTATTGATTGTACATTAGTATTCTCTGTAATTAGAAAGAGATGCTGCATTATTGGAAACTAAAGAGAGTAATTTTGCTATTAATAATCCTGAATAATAGGATTCAGAACTTTCCGTTTGACTTTCTTGACCTCTTCAAATATAGAAATTTATGGAAATCAAATGTTTGGTATTTTCCTTTGCTTTTATGTGTACCCAATATTGTATTCTTACCCCTATCCCGCTAACAGCGACTTGATTCGCATTTCCAAACAGCTTGGATTCATATAAGACGTCGAGTAACTCGGGGTCTGATCAGGATCCAATCAGTTTGACTCTCGGTCAATCGTTTTTCACTAGCTTTTTTAATCGAAAGTAGTCAAACTTGCACTAGATAAACATTTGAGCAAACATTATTATTTATGCAACGTGGATAAGTGTTAATAGATATAATAGAATATCGAGGCATGTGCTCCTTGCCAATTACATGGTCTGTATATATGTAAAATGTAAATGGTCCTTTCGCTTAACACTTAACCCATTACCTCATAGGCTATTTTTAGATACTTCTTTGAATAAATCTACCGAAAAGGAGCATTAACTAGAGAAAAGGAAAAAATAGATTCTTGTAGTTTGAAACCATTGTGATAAATAGAGCATTTGCGCCTATTGGAGCAAATGCTCTATTTATCACAATGGTTTCACAAAGTGACTTTTACAGAGTCGTCAAAAGTCGTCAATATGAGGGAATGGAATATATAAGATATTTCCAAATAATGTAGACTCAGAGGGAGACCTTTAATCCTACACTGTTTGTCATAAAAATCATTTTCTTCAGTGATACATTTTGATATAAGTTTTTGTCTATTTATTATGCTGATAGGAGGGGCTAATTTTGATTATTCACAGATTAAGGGTTAACCCATTCCCGCATATAGACGCCTTTTGACGCCTCTGTAAAAGTCACATTGTGAAACCATTGTGATAAATAGAGCATTTGCTCCATAGGGGCAAATGCTTTGTTTAAACGGTTTAAACACTACAAAATTCTAAACTTTTCCTTTTTAGTAGTAAATGCTCCTTTTCGGTAGATTTGTTCAAAGAGGTTGGATCTAAAAATAGCCTATACGGGAATGGGTTAAAATCTAAAAGACTATAAGTCGAGAGTCAAACAGTTCATATATTGATTTACGATCGATACATGGCCATAGCAGAAACTATGGAATCATATCTATATAATAGCATAATAAACAGAGTAGACCCTGATCAGACGGCTCCTAAGTCTGCTTTGTTTTCAAATACATAGAAAGGCGTACTTATGGAGTAAAGGGTTAAACAAATAAATCACGAATCCCAAACTTGTTGCTGTCTGTTTCTATCTTCCATTTTGATGTATCATAAGCAAACATCACAGTCTTGATTCTGATGACAAGACGAGACTACCAGTGCTTCATGTGGATTTAGTCAGTTTTCATATAATTTCACTAATCTATCACACGGTTAATTCTACACATATCTTAGCTAGCGTTTGACGTTACAGACAGATTACAAAACGAAACAAGACCATGCATCAAAACAGCGCGTATAGCATTGTAGCATTTTAACATTCAGTGTACTCCAGTATCCACGCTTATAAAACGTTTTAGTTGAGTCTGAGTTTGTTCTCAAGTTTTTGATTGGTCAGATTTGAGCCTTTGGTTCAAATCTGACCAATCAAAAGCTTGAGAACAAACTCAGACTCAACTAAAAAGCTTTATAAGCATGGTCCCAGGTCAGCTTGTGATAACCACTGCTACTTCAGTAAAGCGTCTTTTTTGTGGCCGTCTTAAAGAGGTCGTAAAGGCAGATGGAAGCTTAATACAGGACGAAAGGTATGCAGAAAGCTCCTACAACAGCTGTCTGCATTACTTTCGTCCTGCATTAAGCTGCCACATGTTTTAAAGTACGCCCATATCCATTCATTAAGTGGTCGCTCTGGAGGGATTCTTCTGTATTTGTTTTGAAAATAGATGGAACTATTGAATGGCGCCGGAGGAGTCCTTGGTGATGCGGCATGATAAAAGTAATAATTGTCATATTAACCCTTTACTCAATAAATCCACATTTTAACGCATTTGCAAACAGATAAGAACCAGAGCAAGGGCCATCCGATAAGGCTCTGTTCTGTCTGCTTATGCCACAATAATATAGGTCTGACTTAACACATTCCCTCCTAGTGACGCATTTTGGCGTCTCTGTAACAGTCACATTTAGAAGCCATTGTGATAAATAGAGCATTTGCTCCATTGGTGAAAATTCTCTATTTATCACAATGGTTTCAAAACTACATAATTCTATTTGTTTCCTTTTCTCTAGTAAATGCTCCTTTTCGGTAGATTAATTCAAAGAGGTTGGGTTTAAAAATAGCCTAGGAGGGAATGAGTTAACAGTTTCTACCATTACCAAACAATTCTGTGTATATACATGTATACCATTTTAAAAACAACCAGCTAATCAATATTCGTGATGTCATTATTTCGTACATGAATATTCAACAGGGAAAGGGTTAAAAGTCACTGCAGGATACATTGGTAATGTAGCACGACAAAAAACGTGTACCGTGTTGCTTTCAATCTTTAGCCTGGTATTAACCCTTTCGCTGCCAATGACGGATCTGTGATTACCTATGCAAACAGTTTGGATCCAGATGAGATGCCGAGTAACTCGGCGTCTCATCAGGATCCAAACTGTTAGTTACTGTTACTATGTTTTTGAAACAAAAATGAAGAAAATAAAAAAAAATGAAAATTTATAGCAGACGACAAAGTTAGCAGACGACAGAGTTTGGCAGCGAAAGGGTCAAAATGATATCTACTTAATGTCCAATCTGTCATACAGTAATTACAGTAAAACCCCTCTAATGGGACCACCAAAAGGTGCAAAATTCTATGCGACAGAGGCAGGTGATAGCTTAATGCAGGACGAAAGTTATACAGAAAGCTCCTCTTGGAGCATCTAGCACCTAGAATTATATCTCATTTAGGTTGTCGCATTAGCGGGGTTTTACTGTAATTCTATTTTTTATTTCGAAGCAATAATATAATATTACACCATGTTGAATAGTTATGGGTATGAAAGGAAATTATTTGTGATTTCGTGTTTCTGTCTGAATAGACATTAAACTTTCAAGCAAAGCCTTACATTCAGCTTAACTGCACTGGGAAATAATTGCCTGATGCTAAACGTGATATATTGCTCACAAATAATAACATGACATACAAAATTCTCACCACTTCGTGCATAAAATAGGTAAATCACTACGTACTAGCGGATATATAATATTCAATAATAATTGATATTAACCTTGCAAATTTTCAAAAGAAACTAGATAAGAGACTTTGTAGAAAAGTATTCTACTTGAATTATTCTGTCTAAGTAGCAACTTGACTGTTCTCTCGATCAGTCAGTACTTGACTATTGAATATAAAGAAACATTCACCGTTCATCTATTGTCCAAATTCAGAGGGCTTTCCCATTTCTTTAACCCTTTCCCTCATACAAACGTGTTTTCACGCATTTGCAAACAGAGTAGACCCAGATCAGACGGCTCCTAGAGGATCCGTCTGATCAGGGACTACTCTGTTTGCTAATAGAATTTGATAGAACTGTTTCTTTGCTATCTAAAATGTCTACAATGTTCCACCTTCCAGATTTCTTTATAACTATTTTGTTAATGAATATTCAATAGGTATTGAAATTTGGCCTAACTACAGAACAGGGAAAGGGTTAAAACATACCAAATACGACACGGGGTCCTGCAGAGTTACACCACATCTTTCTTTGCAAACGTTTCGTAAATTCGCCTACAGTATAGAAAACTATAAAACAGTTGACATATAGAAAGTGAAAAATTTCGATAATTAACCCTTCGCTTGCTCAATTTTAAAATACATTTCTCCTTCTTTACCCATGCCCTGTTGTATAATAACATATATCTTCACTGTGTACAAGTATTTCGCTATGCAATCACTGCTGTGGAGTGCACTGGTTGCACAATCAACTTGTAAATAGTGCAGACCCTGATGAGACAGCTCCTGCAGGAGCTGTCTCATCTGGGTCTTCACTATTTACAGGTAGGTAAATTGACGTGAATAGCAAGCGAAGGGTTAATTTGTAAAATCCCATGGTTTTCAGGTTGAATACTTTAAAGCAATTGTAAAAATAATAATGTAATTGAAATAATCACAAAAACTTAACATTAATTTCTGAAACGGTTTATCGATTGAACATAATAATTATCATGTTAGCCTTATACTGTAAAACTTCTCTGAACCGAACTATTAAAGTAGTGTGGCGGTCTTTAACCGTTCCCTCATTTAAACGCATTTTTATGTCTTTGCGAAAAGAGTAAACCCATACCAGACAACCCCTACAGGAACCGTCTGATCTGGGTCTATTTTGTTTGCTTATGTGATTATTCTTGTGATTTTACAGTTTCTTCCAAAGCACCCCTAACAAAACAACAAAAAACAAAAACCAACAACCCTGTGCTTGTTCGTTATGAACTATCAGCCAGTGAATATTAATGAGGTCCTTATGTCTTACATGAATATTGACAAGTAAAGGGTTGAGACAGGTGGACACTTTTGGCATAGTGAAAGTCATACTTTACCTTACCTTATGTATACAATGTATAGAAATCCCCAGGAGTTTCCTGCATGACTAGCACCATGAATTAAGCAGCTACCTGCCAAATAAACTTTAAATTCTTCATTTCTTAAAGATGGATTTTACCATATAAATTCAATTTATTAGTTTTTAAACAATTACATAGCACGTGTTTATCCTTGGTAAATCATTTTACGCTTCCTCCAATTTCGTGTAATAATTTCTTATTTATATGGTGTATTTATTCAACATATTTAAATAAAGGAAAAATAAGAGAAAACAAGACCAAACCTTCTTAACCCTTATGAATTAATGTTTTAGTACATGTACAAACTGTAGTTTTCGATTGTGATTTATTCATGATTTAAAATTAATTTCATATTTGACTGACAACTGATCGTTTTGATCATATGCAATGCGTTAGGAAAAGATTATGTGGCGTCGGATTGAAAGGATATAACCTGAATATGACCTCGTAAATCATTTTACGCAATTTGCGAGAGATGATTGGCGTCTGTATTAACTTTAATCGCCCTTGGTAAACTTCTGTAAATGTGTCTGGACGAAAACAATTTCTATTATTTCCAAAACAATATCTATTGTCAGATTATCAAGTAATCAGTTTTCTGATTATACTCATCAAGACCCGTCATACGACTGAAACTGTTGCAAGTGTTCTAACATACGACGAGCCCAGCTGGAAGTTGCGATCATGTATGTCGTAAAAACTTAACCCTTCGCTTGCTGAATTTTAAAATACATTTCTCCTTCTTTACCCATGTCCTGTTGTATAATTACATATATCTTCAATGTGTACAAGTATTTCGCTGTGAAATCACTGCTGTGGGGTGCACAGGTTGCACAATCAATTTGTAAATAGTGCAGACCCTGATGAGACAGCTCCTGCAGGAGCTGTCTCATCGGGTCTTCACTATTTACAGGTAGGTATATTGACGTGAATAGCAAGCGAAGGGTTGCGCAAATCTGAGCGTCTATGGAAAAAACACAAGGAGCCCGAACAGTTTGAAACCTTTAAAGCAGCAAGGAATGAATACAGTTGTCAATTAAAAAAGGAGAAAAGAAAAATCATTGATTGTAAGGGTGACTCTAAAAAGTTGTATCAATTTGTATCTGATTTGACAGGAAATAAATCCGAAAATCCACTGCCTCCTAGCGAAAATGAGATTACCCTCGGTGAAGACTTTGCCGACTATTTTATGAACAAGATACGGAACATTCGAGATTCTTTGAATTCTTTTAAAAACTTTGAGCCCATCCAGAAAGATGTTGTACAGTTTACTGAATTTGAAGAACTGAGTCAAGAAGAAATTCGAAAATTGATAAACGAGCTCAAGACAAAGTCATGTGAATTAGATGTTCTGCCTACAAAGATTCTAAAATTGTTTTTAGATGAGCTATTACCTGTTATCACAAAGTTAGTTAACACTTAATTGAAACATGGTGTTTTCCCATCGAAATGGAAGCAAGCCATAATAAGACCGTTGCTCAAGAAAGTAGGATTGGAACTAGAACTGTCAAATTACAGACCCGTAAGCAATCTTTCCTTTCTGTCAAAACTTATTGAGAAAGCTGCGTTGTTTAGACTTAATATCCACGTAACTGACCATGACCTTCTGCCCAAAAATCAATCGGCTTACAGACGATTTCACTCTTGCGAATCTGCCTTATTGAGACTTGTTCATGACCTACTTGAGGCTATGGAGAACCAGGAAGTAACTGCCCTTATTGCCATCGATCTTAGTGCTGCCTTTGATACTGTGGACCATGATATTCTTCCCGATGTTCTCAAGAGTCAATATGGGGTTTGTAATATTGCTCTGAAATGGTTGGACTCCTACTTACGACCAAGAAGCTGTCGCGTGAATGTAAATTCTTCACAATCACAACCTCGTTTGTTGGAGTGCAGTGTTCCACAGGGCAGTTGCCTTGGTCCTTGGTTCTACCTTGCATACGCAGGAACCTTGTTCGATGTTATTCCTCCATCTATCTCAGTATACGGTTTCGCTGATGACCATATTGCAAGTAAACACTTTAAACCTACCCCCAATAGTGAAAGACAAGCTGTTCAAAACCTTGAAGAATGTGCCATAACGATCAATAACTGGATGAACGAAAACAAACTTAAAATGAACACAGCAAAAACTGAATTCATCATTTTTGGAAGTAAGCAACAGCTAAACAAATGTACTACACATTCAATTGATATCGCAGGAGATGTTGTTGAATCGGAAACGTGTATTAGATACCTAGGTGCTTTTCTCGATGAATCATTAACCTTCAAAGAACACGTGAAAAGAAAGTGTCGCGTTGCCATGTTGAACTACTATAGAATAAAATGTATTAGGAAATACTTGACAAAAGAATCTGCCGAAATTTTAGTTCTCTCACTAATGATCTCTCATTTAGATTATTGTAATGTCATCCTATACGGAATTGCACAGTGTGATATAGATAAACTACAGCGAATCCAAAATATGTGCGCTAAGCTCGTTTTGAATAGGAAATGGTCAGACAGCTCCAAACAATCTCTTAAAGACTTAAATTGGTTACCTATCAAAGCTAGGATCACTTTTAAGATATTGACATACATGTACAATTGCTCTCTCAACCACGCTCCCGTTTATCTGACAGAACTTCTCGTAAAGCCAGCACCAACACGCTGTCTGAAATCGGCAGACAAAGCCCAAGAGATGTATGCTGTGCCCTTCAACAAGAGAAAGACCTTTAGTGATAGAAGTTTTGGGACAGTAGGTCCCAGACTTTGGAACGGGCTTCCTAGCGAGATTAAAAAAGCAAAAAATGTTGAATCTTTTAAAAGAAAGTTAAAAACGCATTATTTCAGACACTTTGATTCACCTTTTAATATTTCTTAGAAACTGTCCGTGTGTTTTAGATGCATAAAGTACTTTATATAAAGTCTGGGTTTTAGTATATTATAACAGTTTTTAACAATCGTTTTATGGATTTTAGTTTTTATGCTTTCTTAAATGTATATTCGTGTATTATATATCCTCTATCGATTTTTATTTGTCTCTGATTTTATTTATGTCAATGTACAACGCCATTGAATGCATAATTTGCAAAAATAGGCGTTTAACCAAGTGATTAAGTTTCAAAGTTTCAAAGTTTAAGTGTTTTTGTCGTATAAAGTTATTTTTCATTCCTATACACTAGAATGCGTGATAATTTCGGTTATCGGAGTAGTAGTAAATTATGTAAATTAGGATTTACTAATTTTGGTCGTGCGACCTTTAGTGATTACTAACCATCTTGGTCAATACTTTTGAACAAAGTACCGCAAAATATGTAATATTTGCTGCCTGCAACATTTTCGATTAACCCTTTCCTTGTTCAATATACATGAAAAGAATAACGACTTTATGAACATTTATCAGCTAAATTGTTGTAATGGGACAACAACATAGGATGTTTTTACCTTGGCATAATCTGTAGAATCAGATCTATACAATTCCATAAGCAAACAGAGCAGACTCTAATCAGGCGACTCATACAGGAGCTGTCTGATCTGAAACTACGCTATTTGCATATGCGTGAAAAGGTGTTTATATGAGGGAAAGGGTGAAAATAAAGATTGATGAGCAGGAAAATGACAAATATTTTTTGTTACATTAAATGTTAAAGAACTGCTTATATTCAAATGGAAAAATGTGACATGTAATTCTTACTAATTATTCTTACAAATTGAAGTTTCAAATATTAAAAACTCTGATGTATGACTTTATGAAATTGTGAAAATACCGAAATGAAACAAAATATGTTTAATATTCTTGATGAAAATGATTACTGTTTCGGTTGTTGCGAAAGTACGTTTTTCTTCAGTTTTCTTTTAAAATCAAACATTGTCAACGTGTGAAGTAGTTTGGATCCTTTTGTGATGACGAATCACTCGGCGTCTCATCTAGATCCAAATTGTTTGCAAAATTCACCACAAATTCGCAACTGGAGAGCTTAACCCTTCGCTTGCTATTCACGTCAATATACCTACCTGTAAATAGAGAAGACCCAGATGAGACAGCTCCTGCAGGAGCTGTCTCATCAGGGTCTGCACTATTTAAAAGTTAATTGTGCAACTAGTGCACACTCCACAGCAGTGATTTCACAGCAAAATACTTGTACACAGTGAAGATATATGTAAATATACAACAGGGCATGGGTAAAGAAGGAGAAATGTATTTTAAAATTCAGCAAGCGAAGGGTTAAGTTCAATTTCGTTCATTCAACTACTGACGTCTTGTTTCACCAATGGGACACATTAACACGGATATTGCGTGGCAAAAAGTATTATCACTGACATTATTTTGAAGTTCAACACCCTGAATTATTTTAAGACATTGAAAAGCATGTTTTGCTCCCTCACGAAAAAGTACTATATAACCCACATTGTAGCTTGTGACATGGATTTACATATTCCATTTACCGAACTCGTCCCAATTCCCATACTAGATCAATTTTTTGTTCATGTGTTTTCCTGTAAACTAGTAAATGATTCACATATTTTGTAAATTTGTATAACATATATACAAGTATATATTCAATTAAGCATAACGTTTCATATAGTACATATATAGCGAGTAAAAGTAATATAATCTGGAAGTGCATGTTGATTACACATAAATGTAAACATATATAAGCAAATTTACAAAGGAAAATAAATGGGGTATGATTTCAAACTGTGATAAAAAATCTGAAAACAAACAAATGGAATATTGATTGTGTCTAAATAACAGTTTCGTTTTTTGTCTCAATGATAGTGCTAGAATGAATGGTAGTCATCGATTCCATTTACATACATGTATGTTAGAAGTAGAACAACCGAGGTCGCCGGAAAGCGAGCCACAGGCTTGCTGCAATAGTTTGACGCCAAATGAGACGCAGAGTAATCACCAGGAGCCAAACTGTTAACCACGTTTAACCATTACCTCTTAGGCTATTTTTAAATTCAACCTCTTTGTATAAATCTACCGAAAAGGAGCATTAACAAGAGACAAGGGAAAAAAGTGACTTTTACAGAGGTGTAGAAAGGCGTATTTATGGAGGAAAGGGTTAAGAGAAGGAAATGAAGGACAATTCAGTCTGAAACATGCAGAAGACGACATTATTTGCAGACGAAAATTACTTTGGCGCCAATTTGACCATGAAAAAGGGTACATATTATATATTTGGATTTAGAGAGGTGTCGGAAAGTGTTTGTAGGGCTGCGCCAATATGTGTTTATTCGGAATGGAGGATTTTGTTTGGTCAATGTAGCACAAGTTATAACTTTTTTTCACTGAAGAGTCCAAATCAACGAACGATAACTCCGCCAAGCCATTTAAGCAGTTACGTGTCGTCTAACTCTGTGATTACCTCCATTTGATAATATTTTTTTATGTTGGCCTACACTAGATTAAACGTGATGACTGATATGCGTCTTTATTGGTCACAACGTCCAAAACGAAACGTTTCGTGACGCAGCTCACATGAAAAAAGTGACAGAAGCACAGTCAGTGAAATGCAGAATATACCAGTTAGACATCTGTAGTCGGTTACACTTAATCCTTTTCTTCGTATAAACGCATTTTAACACCTTTATAAACAGAGTAGAACCTGATCAGACGGCTCCTATTGGAGCCATGCTCTGTTTTGCTTATGGAATAATGTATATCTGGGTCCATGCTTATAAAACGTCTAGTTGAGTCTGAGTTCGTTCTCAAGCTTTTGATTGGTCAGATTTGAGCCTTTGGCTCAAATCTGACCAATCAAAAGCTTGAGAACTCAAATCTGACCAATCAAAAGCTTGAGAACGAAACTCAGACTCAAGTAAAAGCTTTATAAGCATGGACTCTGATTCCATAGTTAATGTTATGATAAACACTCCTTTGTACAGTGGTCATTATAAAAATAAGTTATTCATGAGGTTGTGAAGTCTTGTATAACTATGCATGAAGGTTCATCCTTTACCTGTTCTATATTTAGTCCAAAATTCATTACCTACTGAATATTCATGGACACATTAGTTTTAATGAAATATGGAAGGTAGAACCTTGTAGTCATTATAGAAATTAATTATAGAAACATATATCTGAATTTTTATTAGCAAATAGAGCAGACCCTGATCAGACGGCTCATACAGGAACCGTCTGATCTGAGTCTGCCCTGTTTGCAGATGCGTGAAAGCATGTTTACATGAAGGAAAGGGTTAAATCTGTGTCCGATATCGGAATATATTTTACTGAAGAGCAACAACAGATAAGTCAGTGCTCTTGAGGAGCAATCTAACTGTTAATGTATTTAGTTCAATTTCAATTATCCAAGAAACTCGTGTAATGCTTAACACTTATCTCACTGCAAAGAAATATAATGTCTGTTAACCCTTCGCTTGCTATTCACGTCAATATACCTACCTGTAAATAGTGAAGACCCAGATGAGACAGCTCCTGCAGGAGCTGTCTCATCAGGGTCTGCACTATTTACAAGATGATTGTGTAACCAGTGCACTCTACAGCAGTGATTGCACAGCGAAATACTTGTACACAGTGCAGATATATGTAATTATACAACAGGGTATGGGTAAAGAAGGAGAAATGTATTTTAAAATTCAGCAAGCGAAGGGTTAAGGTACCATTGACCCAGTGTCAAACAGCTTGGATCCTAATGAGGCATCGGTCTACTCGGCATCTCATTTGGATCCAATATACCTGCAAAAGTAAGTCAATGAAAGGATAAGGGTTAATTCAAAATAATTATTAATTAGCCGAGAGCAATAGCTGCAGCTGTAAAATGAAATCAATCCTCTTGAGAATATGTATTTTACACGTTGCACCAGGCATTGCAACTATCGTTTACTGAATTACTGACACTATGGTTTAGAATTGTAATGAATTGCGGGACAATTACAATTAGATCTAAGTTCCATTATAACAGAAGTCTATATTAATCAAGATATTATGGTTACAGACTTATCTCTAATAAACCTCCCCGGGGGCGTTGTATTATTAACATTTCCCCTGTTTTATGTTTATTCCAAATTTCAATACCTACTGAATATTGATGGTCAAAATAGTTATTATGAAATATGGAAGGTGGAACAATGTAGTCATTTTAGAAACTTTTGAAACAGATATATGAGCCGTCTGATCTGGGTCTACTCCGTTTGCAAATGCATGATAGCACGTTTATATGAGGGAATGGGTAAGGAGTTTTTATGCATTTTGTACACGGTGGTTGCTTAATGCAGGATTAATCAATGCAGAGAGGTCCTATGGACACTTTCTGCATTGCTTTCCGTCTGTATTAAGCTACCACCTGTATTTTGAAAAATACCATACTTGTTTACTTAATGATTATTTTACAGAGTTTCGCTTGTTTAATTGATCGTTGGCCCCCCTACCCCCAGAAGTAAGAGGCTTTTGTTAGATGTGGTCGTTTATTAGGGAGAATACGATACATACTCTGGGTTTTCTTGGAATTCAGTATTGTGTTTCGGGAAAAAAATGGTGGTTTGTTTTGTTTTAGGATTCAATATAATTGTATAGCATGCGTGCATCTGTTCGCCATTGATACGATCAAGCACCCCCCCCCCCCCCCCCGGAAGTGTCAAACTAAGTCCTTAGTCCAGACTGTTCCCATCATGCTTTATAATGATAAAATGTATAAAAATAAAAGTAAAAACAAAACCTGAGTATAAAGACAAGAAAAATCATATTTCATACGCTCAGCAGAAAAACGACGCACAAACAGATCAGTAAAACGGAATTAAACTAATTAAAAATGACCAGTATTATTCTGCTGGTTCGCTCAACACTTTGACCTAACGTTTAACAACCAGCCCTTATTCAGCTAAATGCAAATTGACTCGCAGTAGCGGTGTCGATAGTAGTAGTAGTAGTAGTAGTAGTAGTAGTAGTAATAGTAGTAGTAGTAGTAGTAGTAGTAGTAGTAGTAGTAGTAGTAGTAGTAGTAGTAGTAATAGTAGTAGTAGTAGTAGTAGTAGTAGTAGTAGTACATATAGAAGTTGTAGCAATATTATTAGTAATTACAACAATGTAAACAGTATCAAAAAAGGTCAATGGATGGTGTTAGGATATTCTCAGAAATACGAAAGTTGACTTTTTATAACGAATTGGTAAACAACATGTTAATATATACACATACACACATTTCTTCTAGAAATGGGAGAAATTACAGAAATGAGCAATTTCAGCAGACAGTTGAAGTCTGTATCTGTATCTGGATCCTAGCTGTTTGCATGAAGGATTCCAAGCGCACTGGTAACCTGATGGGATGGATCAAGGATTTACTCGTTGTGACATTCCCCGAGCAAGATAAAGCATTAACCCTTTCCTCCATAAATACGTATTTCTACGCCTCTGTAAAAATCGCCTATTGAAACCATTGTGATAAATACAGCATTTGCTCCTATAGGAGCAAATGCTCTATTTATCACAATGGTTTCAAACTACAAAATTCTAAAAGTTTCCTTTTCTCTAGTTAATGCTCCTTTTCGGCAGATTTATTCAAATTGGTTGGATCTTGAAATAACCTGTGAGGAAATGGGTTAAACTGGTATTTTATGTATTTTGGAAAATATACATCTAGGAAGAAATTTGTGTTACCTACACATTGCTCTCTATTTCAAATATAATTATATATAATATCAGTATAACATGAGCTAGCTGCTATGGTGTATACTCTTAGTTACAGCATACAGCATAGGTATATATTCAAAGTGGGAAAATGTGCTGTTGTACTATGTTTCAGTTTATCGAAGATTAACTTATTAAAATACAGGGTACTGTAACTGCCACTGACATTACACTAGAATATACCGTTTAGCCCATTCCCTCCTAGACTATTTGATTAATCTACCGAAAAGGAGCATTTATAAGAGAAAAGGAAAATTTCAGAATTATGTAGTTTCGAAGGCCATGTGATTAATAGAGCATCTCCTATGGAGTAAATGCTTTATTTATCACAATGGTTTCAATAAATGACTTTTACAGACGTGTCAAAAGGCGTCAGTAGGAGGGAATGGTTTAACGCGTGCATCGGTTTACGGTTCATATCTTGAACAGCTACCTTTTTAAGAATATATGATTAACTATGTAGTTATCCGATGAAATTATTCATATGTTATTTGCAGGTATTTATATTAAGTCTTAGACACAGATAGAGATGGTGATATATTAATTACACAATAATTAAAAACATTTTAACCCTTTCCCTCATTTAAACACCTTTCACGTCTTTGCAAACAGAGTAGACCCAGGTCACACGACTTCTGTAGGAGCCGTCTGACCAGGGTCTGTTCTGTTTGCTAATGACATAATATAGATCTGATTTCACTGTTTCTGCCAAGATAACAATCCTTTGTTCAGTGGCCATTATAAAATATATCATTTAATGAATATTCAAGAAGTCACGAATTCTTAGTGTGAGGGAAAGCGTTAACATTTAAAAGGCTACAGATAAATTATCGCACAGCAATTTACGAACAGTTGCTTGATAGTTGTTTGATCCTTTTTGAGAATTTCGAGACTTTATACCCGCAAGAGACCGATGCAACAGGCGTGATAAGATTTCATTTTTACTATGCGCCCCTTTATTTATATACGCTGTAGATTCATCCATGGAGCATACTGTTATTTTGAACATTACATAATATCACTTACATTCATTTATTGCGTCATTTACTCCGGTCTAGAAAGAACGGTAGTCGACCGTAATAATTTAACAATATCTTTCCTTTTGTAATGAATACAAACCACAATGGGAATAATCATGATTTCAGTCTAAATTATGTATTTGACCAAAATAACTGATAATTTGAAAACAAAAACTCATAGCTAAATGTTTTTTATTGGAATAAAAACAAAGATAAAGTTTAGTTCATATTTATCATAACTTATAATTGATGTGTAGGTTTTATGCGTTTGCAAAAATAGGTTACATAATTCACACCAATGTATTATCGTCAGATAATGTAGTATAAAGTAAATCACGTCGTAGTACTTTGACATCTGACTTAAAAAAAAATATTTTTACAATCAACCAATCAAATTTTATTACAGTCAGGTAAATATACTACAGTAAAACCTCTCTATAACGACCACTAAATTGTGTTAATTAGTTGGTATTTTGGTATATGCTTTCTGATTTTCTTCTTCGCATTTGTCATCTATAAGGGACATTGACGACCAAGCTTATAAAATCGTATTACGAGCTGATCCACTCTATAAAATGCCGATTTAATACAACATTCTCCTCAGCATGTTTTGGGTTATAATATCGGTACTGAATCTGATAATAAAATATACTTTCTGGAAACTCCTTTCATAAACAAATGCAATTCCAATATTCTTTAAAAGTCTGGTATCGCCTACAATTATGCTATAAATATAAGCAATCGATGAGGAACATTATTTTTATTCAGACCCTAAACCTGATAAAAATACACCCGATATTTGATATTGTGTTTCGCATAAATTCTGCTACTCTCCAACCGATCATATTGTAACAGGTAACTTTAACATAATTCAATATACGCATATTCGGGCTATATTGATTAAATACCCGAAGTACAGGTTATCTTCTTTAACCCATTCCCTCATATTGAAGACTTTTGACGACTCTGTAAAAGTCACTTTTTGAAACCATTGTGATAAATATTTACCACAATGGTTTCAAACTACAAAATTCTAAAATTTTCCTTTTCTCTAGTTAATGCTCATTTTCAGTAGATTTATTCAAAGAGGTTGTATCTAAAGACAGCATATGAGGTAATGGGTTAATTGATTTTGACACGTACTGTAGCCACATTGTCGAAGCAGTGCAACCCTTCACTACAAAAAATACTGAATTGGCAGAAACACATACTTGATATATTGATACCCGAATTGCGTTTAATAAATCAAACAACCTCATTCTTCCGCCAAAATCCAGATTTTCGTTTAGCCATTTAAAGAAAGGCATACACGATTTTCATTCTAAATACGTTTTTGTACCTGCCGATAAAGCATCTAATAATGTAATATTTATATGAAAATTGCATTATGTTGATTATTTAAACCAACAACTTGTAAATAATAAAACGCATTTCAGTCTCATCTTCAGAACGTGACGTAGTTCCGGATAATGTTGAAAAGGGAAGAATTTGGACCTGATGTAAACATCTAACTGCTTCAAACAATGAACTGGATACCTAAACTACATAAAACACATGTAAGGCACGACTACAAATATTGTAAAACATTTACCATCTTGCCGTAATTAAAATGAAGAACATGTAAACATTTACTACGATAACACTGGTATATTAGGAATACAGTAAAACCTCTCTATAACGACCACTAAATTACATTTAGTATTCTGTGTTAAAGGCAGATGGATGGTTAAAGCAAGGCGAAAGTAAAACAGAACGCTAGGAGCGTTCCGTTTTACTTTCACCTTGCTTTAAGCAACCACCTGCCCAAAATACCAACTAATTAACACAATTTAGTGGCCGTTATAGAGAGGTTTTACTGTATAAGGAATACAATAATGTATCTCTATTACAATATCAAGCCTCCACACGTAGTATATACGATGTCTACTTTATACACGACTCTACCACATGGTCTTATCACACCTAAATTCAACAATATTATTAAAAACCTTTGATTATTAGTATGCCGTAAACTGTCTTGTGAGAATTCTCTGACTTTTGATGGAATCAGCGATGCCAAATAAGCTGATGGACCATTTTATATTAAAAATAGATCCAACATGTGTATTTGCCGTTTAGATTCAAAAGTCTTCCATTCCGTTTCAGTGAATAATTAGAAAAGTGATATAGGTTCAGTTGCTCCTGTCACAATTCTAGTTGCCTCGTGTTGGATATTTTAAAATCCTTCCTTATGGTAAATTGTGCAATTATCCCACGTGTCATCGACGTATTCAATCGGTCTAATAACACAAAATATACTCTTTCTATAAAAATCATGTCAAAAACAAATTTTATTTTTTGTATAAATTTTATACTTGGTTATGCTTTCTATTGTATATTATTGATTTTAATTTGCTGGGTTCCATTGTTAGAAAGAATATCACAACCTTAGGGTTATTTTGCTTCTACATCCATAGAGAGGGATGGGGTATTATGTTTACATGAGATAAGAAGAGACTCTGCGAAAAGACGAATATTAGATTGAATATCTGAGAAATGTCGTTCATATAAACAAGAAACAAAAGAGGACCCAGAATAAATTACATTTGTAATATGTTTACTGGGTTACTGTCGAATCAGCTGGTATGAAGCCAGATTGGTAAGATGAGAAAATCTTGTTGTCAACGAAGAAGTTGTAGACGTGTTTGAAGACTAATTTCTATATCACCTTATCCATATTATTTAACAGTAATATAGTGCGATGATTGATAACAACTCCAGGAACACCAGTTTAGCATTGCAAAGACATGAGCTTATTTCCATAAGTAGAATAGAAAGCAGGCAGGAACTTTGGAAATGTCACACAAAAGTGCACAGAAACACCAGTAGCACAAATGAAATGCATAAAGACGAGGGAAAGGCACCAGAGTACAGTAAAACCTCTCTATAACGGCCACTAAATTACATTAAGTATTTTGTGTTAAAGGCATGTGGCTGCTTAAAGCAAGGTGAAAGTAAAACAGAACGCTCACATAGGAGCGTTCTGTTTTGCTTTAACCTTGCTTTAAGCAGCCACCTGCCCAACTCATTAACACAATTTAGTGGCCGTTATAGAGAAATTTTACTGTATATTAATAAGATCACTCAAACTTGTTTGATAACCCTCTCAGTACCCTGTTATCTTACCCCTCATGTCCGGATGCTTACATTATAGGACATTGAATTTCATTGATAGAAACTCTTATCATGTTCGTCAAGACAAAGGAACGATAGCGTTTTTCTAATATAGAAACGTTTGCTTAGCAAAGAAATCATTCAGAAGATTAGCTTTGTCAGTATCATCAGATACTATTTTATCATTATTGATCAAAGCAGAGATTGACGGTTTATCCACGATAAAGGCTCGCATGGTGTCACAAAGAAAGGTTTAATCAAGATGCAAGATTGTTGGATAATGTCTTATGTCTGAAGTTCATTTCGTAATTTCTTACATCTATCCAATTGTCTACTTGATATCTTTTTTTGTTTGTATGCCTCTTTTCTAGTATGGCGTATATGTCAATATCGCCGACATTCAAATCCGCCAACTGCGTTATGCCGAAGCAGAGTGAAATCTCATTTATCGTTTGAAGGACGTCAGTTTCTTTTCTTTGAATTTAAAGATTCCTTAGATTTGATAATGGTATCTGGTATTTTGGTTTAGAAACAGGTCAGCGATACCGCTGGTGATGAAAGTATGTGTATTATTAACAATTCAGATAAAAAGCTAAACGAATTAGAGCACTTTTCTGTCCAAATGTTTCAAAACAGTACTTACTCACTTTTTACATATACTCCTATTTAAAACTACAAAACGCGCACTGTAAACTGCCCATTTCACATAATAAATCACAAAAAATCAGCGACGGGAAAATAAACAAAATGTCTTTGTAGCGTGACCAGTGTAAATGTCTAAATTGTACTGTATTGACTGGGTCTATGGCCATGAAACACTGGATTGAATGATTTGGAGTTAAGGGCACTGCAACATCTAATGCGATGTTGCCGCAGAGGGGTGCGTGCAGCTGCCTCCGAACACTCTATACAGCATACTGGAAACGATTTAGTCTGATATCAATGACATTATAGGGGTCTTTCCTTGGTTTCGTTTGACTTGGTGGTATCGTTCAGGAAACTAGCCCGCCGAGTCTAGAGGACAACGCAGACCATGGGCCTGTGTTTTAAACCTTGTCCGGTCGCCATGTGTCGATGCTTGCGAAGTTTATTGTCTGTATACCATTCTACGTCATTCAAACGACACTTAGCGAAACGTGAAAATGATGTACAAACTCTATTTTAGATAGAGAGTCCAGTCTCAAGCAAGCACTATCATTTCTACAATTTCATGATGCATTCATATTAACAACTTTCAAGTCAACAGAACATAAAGCCGAGCAACACGTTCAACATATTGATGTGTACAGGATTATATTGTACTAAAAACCTGCTCTCCGTGGGATTGCCGTTCCACGTGCTCCTTATGCAAAGTCAGCCCAACCTTTTGAAACCTTGTCTAAAGCAGAACGGAATTTAGCGGAATACTTATTATTACCGAATCAGCTAAAGCAATAAACAATGAAATTTAGTATGAATTTATGATTATCTGTACTAGACGAGCTCAAACAAGAAAGAAGTTTGTTTTAACTCTGGATATACCGAAGTTAGGCAAACAGCAGACTTAAAGAGTCGAGGAGTCTGCAATGGTTGTTTTTCAAAATCTACGAATATTTCTCTCCATTCCTACTAAATGGACTGTATCTTTAACCCTTACCTTGATAGAAATCATTGTAAGAAATATTGACATTACATGTATTAATATTAATTAGATATTTAAATTGGCATGTGAACATACAGAAGCTATAGAATCATATCTACTCGAATATTATACCATAAGCAAACCATGACCAGACCCTGGATCTACTCTGCTTGCAAAGGTGTAAAAAGCTTTTACTGCTTTGGGCGTTAATGGAGATGATAGCCAAGAGGGCGTGTTTGTGAACACTTGTCAAGCTGCGTTGACTGCCTCAAGATGCAAAGTGAATCATTACGCATCGCTTTGTGATTTGGCTACCGTCCTCCGTGTCAAGTGCGGATTGGGAACAAGGGAACCACAAGAAAAAGCTATCTATTGCCCGCACTCTATGGCTGGACTAATCTTTTTGCGCAGAAAGTTTTTTGTTTATATAAATGGTACAGTAAACCCCCTCTAAACCGGAATTCTAATAGAGAAGATATTAGACACATTTAGGCAATGGCTGCTTAATGCATAGTGAAAGTTCTAGTGGAGCTTTCTGCATGATTTTCAGCCTGCAATTAGCTATCACCTGTCTTCAAGACCGATATATATATATATACTAAATTTAACGCCCGATTTAGAGGGGTTTCACTGTATCGGAAAACAGAACCTTCACAAAGCTAACGGTCTTTCATAATGTTGTAGGGGTCCGTTCATCGAACCCTTCGAAATAAGCCCGAAATTTGTTTCAAGCCATCAGACAATCGTAATTTATATTTGTTGTACTAATGCATCTTATTTTTCGGCCCCTCATTACATTCACTCGCGCCATTCATCTCGTATACTCCCTGTAAATGTCGTAAAAACCCGGAACAACCAACAGGATGACATTCAAAAATTTCAAGGAAACAAGACGCTGCAGTTTCTCCTATAGGAGCGTTCTGTTTTACTTTTACCTTGCTTTAAGCAGTCACCTGTATTTAACAGAAAATTCTTGATGTAATTTAGTGACCGTTATAGAGAGGTTTTATTGTAAATGTAATCAGCAATAAACATTAAGCAGAAGACAAATTGCAGACGAAATTACGTGGCACCAAAATAGTTAATTACAAATTTGATTTCGATATTAAAATTCTTCATTGATATTAATGCCCCAAACAATTGTGTTTCATGATCACCTATCGGGCTAACTCTTTCGCTGCCAAAATTTTCGTCCATCAAATTTATCGCCTGTTACATGTTTCGTTTGTTTAATTGTCTCCCCTATTATTAAGATTAATGAAATAAACAAACAAAAACAATTATCACCGTAACAAACAGTTACTCGGCATCTCATCTCGGTTCAAACTGTTTGCAAAGGTAATCACAGATGCGACATTGGCAGCGAAAAAATTAATAATAAAGTCATATAACGCGCATTCCTTATAGAATTGGAATACAGCAGAATCTGTCTTAAGCGGCCAGTCATTTATTGAATACATGAGTCTTTAAAAAGCAGGTGGTTGCTAAATGCAGGACAAAGGTAATGCAGACAGCTCCTCCAGAAATATTACGCTTGAACTTTGACATGCATTAACCCTTTCCCTGTTCTATGATTATTCCAAATTTCAATATCTACTGACTATTCCTGGACAAAATAGATACAACGAAACATGGAAGATGGAGCATTGTAGCCATTTAAGAAAGTAAAGAAACATATTTATCAAATTCTATTAGCAAACAGAGTAGACCCTGATCAGACGGCTCCTAGAGGAGCCGTCTGATCTGGGTCTACTCTGTTTGCAAATGCGTGAAAACACGTTTGTATGAGGGAAAGGGTTAAGAGACCACCTGCCGTAAAGGCCCATAAAAAGCCATGTTTTTATGGCTACTCAAGACAAGTTCTACTGTACGTCAATGGCCTGTAAGATACTAAGTGAAACACAAAAGGGCAAATTCATGATAATCTTTGCAAAAGGTCTGGATCCAGATAAGACACCGATTATCTCAGGATCAGGCTTTGTTTTAGATATTTGAAGGAAATGTGAAACTAATCTACTCCAAGATATTTAACTGACGACATATGCGTTGATATAATGTTTATCATTTAAAATATAATACAGGATTCCTTTAAAATTTCAGCAATCAGCATATTCATGAAAAATGAAAAAACAAACACATGGCTCTGTTACAATTTCAGCAAGCAACATATCCGTGTAAAATGTAAAACAGGATTCTGTTTAAAATTCAGCAAGTAACATATTTAAGTATAATGAAAACAAACGGCCACATGATTCTGTAACAATTCAGCAATCAACATATTCGTGTAAAATGAACCACATGATTCTGGTACAATTTCAGCAAGCAACATATTCGTGTAAAATGTAACACAGTCTTCCGTTAAAATTTCAACAAGTAACATCTTCATTCGCTGTTTGTCATTATTACAAAATATTTCTAATAACATATTTTATATACTTAATTCATGTGTCCAAATGTGTCAGACTATCAATGAAAGATAAGCAACGTTTCCACTTATCCATTTAACAAAAGAAATTTACACATTAAACAACACATCTCTACAAAAACATGATGAGAACTTTCATAGGCTTTTCGTTTGGGCCTAACTTGTTCGCAAATATCTCCATCGTTTGATCAAGAGAGGGTTTACTGTAATTTAGTCCCTTCTCATTATAATTACATATAGTTCCGTATTTGATCTGTCTTATTAAATCGTCTGTATTAGCATTTAGTGTGAGTATTAGATTTACAATAGAAATATTAAATTATGCTATTGACCAAACACCAAGATCGTATTGTCGATAATGTTTAACCCTTCGCTTGCTATTCACGTCAATATACCTACCTGTAAATAGTGAAGACCCAGATGAGACAGCTCCTGCAGGAGCTGTCTCATCAGGGTCTGCACTATTTACAAGTTGATTGTGCAACCAGTGCACTCCACAGCAGTAATTGCACAGCGAAATACTTGTACACAGTAAAGATATATGTTATTATACAACAGGGCATGGGTAAAGATGGAGAAATGTATTTTAAAATTCAGCAAGAGAAGGGTTAAAAGCAACATAGATGCAGCACGTGTAGTAGTAGAAGTAGTAGTAGTACATGCAGAAGCAGCAGCAACCATAGCGCTAATAGTAGTAGTTGTAGTAAGTAGTAGTAATAGTAGTATAATTTATGTAGTAGCAGTAATAATAATAGTAGAAGTTGTAGTAAGTAGTAGTATTAGTAGTAGTTGTATTTGTAGTAGCAGTAATAATAATAATAATAGTAGTAGTTGTAGTAAGTAATAGTATTAGTAGTAGTTGTATTTATAGTAGCAGTAATAATAATAATAATAGTAGTAGTTGTAGTAAGTAGTAGTATTAGTAGTAGTAGTATATGTAGTAGCAGTAATAATAATAATAATAGTAGTAGTTGTAGTAAGTAGTAGTAGTATTATTAGTAGTAGTATATGTAGTAGCAGTAATAATAATAATAATAGTAGTAATTGTAGTAAGTAGTAGTATTAGTAGTAGTAGTAGTATATGTAGTAGCAGTAATAATAATAATAGTAGTAGTTGTAGCAGCAGCAGCAGCAGCAGCAGTAGTAGTAATAGTAGCAAGCAGTAGTAATAGTAATAGCAACAGTGGTACTAGTAGTGATAATTGAAGAAGTATAATTATAGTGGTAGTATTATTAGTAGTAGATGTCATGCTCATCGTCGACAACGACGGAAGAACATCATCATCATCATCATTAGTATTAGTAGTAAAAGTAGCAGTAGCAGTAGTAGTAGTAGTAGTAGTAGTAGGTAGTAGTAGGTCGATAGGCAAGTATGTAGGAGAGCATGTATGTATGTAGTTATTTAGTAAGTTAGTTAGTAGTTGTAAGTAGTAGTAATTAGTAGTAGTAAGTAGTAGTAGCAGAAACAGTTTTAGAAGTAATAAAAGCCCACCGTACAAAGGATAATTTGAATTGCTTAGAGAATGACATAACTGATGTTCAAGTTTAAAGTGGTAGTTATTAGTTACAACTATTTCAAAATGTCCTTTCGTTTAAAGATTTTAATTGTCAATTATGTACACTGAAAGAAACTGAAGTATTTTTGTTGGGTCTTCCAGTTATGCTTAATTACTACATGGTTAGCTAAACTAATGTATTGTCCCGGTTGCATGAGAACTCCTAAATATCAACATGGCAAAAGGCTTATATAATTATGTTCAACAACGCACATGATTTAAACCCTGCAATTGACATCAATACATGCATGCATACAAATATGCGTGACCAGGTTAAATTCGGCTTGGGTCGAAATTTTCTGGTGCCGATTATATTTTCGAAATGGCTTCTGTATTTTCCCGGTAAGTTGAGATTTTATAGTGGTTGGTGAATTTACTGTATTTTATTACTGTTTAGTTCAGTTTTGTATGAGTTGACAACTTATATTGCGGGATCTAACACGTGGATTTAATTCGGGAAGTTTTCATAGGAAGCTCGCTAAACTGACACGAGTTTCATTGCGTTTCTGAGCAAAATGGAAATCGAGTGAGTGATGCTAGGACGATAACGGTTGTTTGATTGCGTCGGAAAAAAACATGTTATTGTATTCATTGAATTCTAATTTGTACTGGTAGTCATGGTGGTCGTGGTGTAAGAAAACAGTGTAGCCCAAAGTTGGTAAGTTATTTTCATTATTATAAATTAAGTATAAATTACTTAATTTCTTAAGGAAAACATTTAAGAATAAGAAATTTCAGTCATGACATTAGACTAATAAATAGTATTATACATGTATTCGCTTTAAAAATTGAAGCCATAACACTGATATTGTTCGATAATATTTGTGCATAATTTAAATAAAGAAATAAATAATCTAAATAAATAGATTATTTAGTAGTCAAACATTATAATATGAAATGAAAGACAGTTATCATATGAAATATGTTAAAAATGGACGTTGAGTGTGAAAGAGCTGATCATTTTCAGATCTCCCACTTTCATAATATATGTACTTCACAACAACAGGTGTTAAGTACTTGTGTGGCGGCCGTTAAAAGTCGCCCCGTACTTCATTCTCAGTGTTGTTATATTTTCTGGTCCTTCGGGATCATTAGTTTGGATGTTATTAGTTTTGAAAATTGAATACTGCTTAACCCGGTGCTAGGGACGTGAGTAGTGTTGCACTTTTAATTACTACTCATGAACAGACTCAATAAAACCGAGTCTCTTTTGGCATTTCTACTTTTGGTTTCGAAGGATATCCCACTTTCAGATTATTAATACACAAGAGTAAATGTTATTTTGTATAAATAAATTTGTATATTTTTAGAATTACTGTGCCCCCTCTCTACAACGACGGCCTTTGGGATACGAAGATTGTAAACACAATTAGCTTGTTTGCAGATCCCTAGATAAGGTGTATTTCGAGAACAAAAACCGTTATGCATCTATTAAACCCTATGTTGTGACCACTCTTTAGAATCGTCACAAAGTGACGATTCTAAAGAGTGGTCACAACATAGGGTTTGATGGGGCATGAAGAAAATACGATGGAAAAAGTTGTTTCTGGATCCTTGTTGTTTCGGAAACAGTGACATGCGTTGTTGTAAGGAGGGCATCGTTATTGAGAGGGTCGTTGTAGGGAGGGAGCACTGTATATATAAAACACTGTCCATTCCAAAGCACTGGTCAATATTAAAAGAAGGCAACCCCAAAAATAGTTTAAGTATCCTTGTCCAATTTCGGAGATCAGTTACATATGCACAAACGCTGACATTCAAATTTGCATACTTTGTTTGTGTAAATATGCGCAAAGACCCCGGAAATACAAATTCAGTTTTAGTCCTTTTGTATTTTTGTGCATGTCTAATTAATTTTATAAATTATATAAAGACTATTAGTCATTGAAATACACAATATAAGACAATGTAATTCATTGATATACACATTATAAACGTATTATCATTCATTAAAATACAGAAAATATACACAGTATTATTCATTGAAGTACATACATTTCATTATTTAGATTACAATGTAAATCACAATCTTTTAAACACTTCCCACCACTTAATTAAGCACAATGGCATTGCACACAACTGTTAGTATTTTACGATTGCTTAGTGTTTTAAAGACGACATTTCCAATAATTTGCATCTGTTCTTAATTGAAAAATGCCATAAACTCACGGGATTAAATTTACAACATGCAAAGTAAGCTGGATATTAAATGTCCTATTTTGTATAAAGCTCATAGGCCGAATAACACTGTGCTTGTGCAAAATCTAAAGCGTTAGATGATCTATCTGAAAGTACGGTGGGAACAGCTCATACCTCAGTGGTCATTAGAACAATATGTGTCATTCTTGATTTCCTTTGCAAATTGCAACGGAATGAGATACAGAGTAATTCGGTTTCTCGTAATGTTAACACAATTAAGAAAATCTAGAAGTAAGTCCATAGATTATATATGTACCCCTCTGTCTGTTATTTTCAAGCACTCAGCAATTGCAGCTCTGCCTTGTAACAACAAAGGACCATGCATCTGGCAAATGTTATTACAGCTTGGATACATTCCTTTATACACAGATGCATATAAAACGGTCAGAACAATTCTAATGAAACCGAGGAGCGTCGTTAATACAACATAGTCCGTTATATACATATCTATAATAAAAACGCAAAGGGCTATAATTATGTCCAATGTGACCGTAAATGGAATTAATTCTTTAACGTCTGTTAAATTAATGAAATCTAATGGTAACGTACATGTTGTATCTCAGTTTATTCGTACAATCTTTAAACACATAATTAAATCAATATTCGTCACATGCTTTGCTCAGTACTTTTTATGCTAAAATTTTACAAGCAAATGTGTCATACATTTTTGGATACTGATTTAGTGTTTAATCTGGATACAAACTGTGCTGGATACAACCTGCGCTAGAGAGTAATGGGCTGGGCATATTAAGAATCATGCGAAGTGACTACAGACCCAACGGTTTGCGGAACATATCGCCCATCAGTTTTGCTAGAATGATTACACTGTATATCTCAATTTCATGCATTACTCTAATGTTTGAAAATGTTTCACACACGGGGCAATATATGTTAAGTATAAACTGGTTTAGTGGGTTGTGTACATTTTCACATGCAATTTAGAGTAACTCGGCGTTGTATCAGGATGCAAACTGTTTCTAATATGTTTGAAATGGGAGAAACTTAAACAAGCGAAAAATAAAGCAGAAGACAAATTTCGCAGACGACAATATTTGTGAGCGAAAGAGGAAATTTTCAGAAAGTTTAGTAATAAATTATTCAGACAAATGTTAATCATCTTCTAACTCTTGCACTCCGTTTTATACGAATGCTTAATCCTTTTCTTCATTTGAAAGCCTTTTCATGCCTTTGCAAACAGACTTGATCCAGATCAGATGGCTCTTACAAGACCGTCTGATCTGGGTCTGGTCTGCTGGCTTATGATCTTTTATTTAGATCCGATCCTACAGTTTGTGTCTGCATTTGGTCTGCTAAGATTATCGTCTGTTCCAGATTTCAAAGTGTCGTTTTCTTTCGTTTCTTTATGAAAGCTATACTTAGTGTCAAACAGTAGGGATTCGGGACCCAAACTAGTTGCAAAGGTTATTACGGACTCGCTTTTGGTGCCGAAATAGTTTAAGAATATTCTTAAAGTGAGCAGCTCATGCATAAATGGGATCATTAGGGAAAGGGTTCATAAATAATGAAGCAGTGCCAAATAACTGATTTGCCTCTGATTTGCACATGGGTTAATTCAAATGAATTCAAACTGTTTTCATACATCACTAGCGTAAACACAGTTAACTGCACCAGTATCTCTATTAAATTCAACTTAAAAAAGTTTACAAACGAAACAAAAGAATACATCAACATGAAAAGCACGCACACCTAACGTTCTAATATTGAAATATCTCAATAAATATAGAAAATGAAAAGAAAGAATAAAAAGGGGAATGCATGCGGTTTTGAGTTGGAATGAACGTCGCATTATGTGTTGCAGTGTGATAAATGTTTTTCTCGCAAGCAACATCATACACATATCTCAATAGCTGCCCTGAAAGAATTATTCTGCTCAAATTGAGATCTGGTGCAAAGTTTACTACTTCCTATTTGACCAAGCTATTGGGAAGTTATTGACCGAGTATCAAACAGCTTGGCTCCTGATCACACTATAAGTTACCCCGTGAGTTATCATCCGTATAAAAACAGGTCAGGCCCCGAGGTTATAAAGCTTTTTGCTCGAGTCTGAGATCATTCTCAAGCATCTGATTGATCAGATCCTGAGCTTGCTCAGAATCTGACCAATCAGATACTTGAGAATGATCTCGGACCCAGACTCAGAAGCTTTATAATCTTGGATTCAGAGTGCGGATAACGGGAAAAGGACTAGAATTAATTTTTATGTGATTATTCAGAGGTTGAAAGCAAACACGTATAATTTAAGTTGTACATGTACTAAGTACGACATGTATCATGATTTAATTCAGTTAACCCCCTCTTGGGAGTGATTTGAGTTTTCCATGATATTGTTCACTCAAAACATGTAGTATTATGCACATTTGACGATAGTCAATCTCGGAATAAACATGATTCTTCATTAACCCATTTGCGCCCAATAGATTCTTCCATGTGTATATATTGGATTAGTCCATGTTTGATCTAAAGGATGCCTGGCCTAAATTTTCAATTTCGTTTTGTTTTATATTGAAATTCCTATCAGCAAACAGTGTAGACTCTGATCAGACGCCGCATTATGCGGCGTCTGATCAGAGTCTACACTGTTTGCCTAAGTCACATATATGGGATCGTGGGAACAAATGGGTTAAGGGGCACCAGACTATTTTATTTTATAACCCTTAACCTTAATGTATTCATGATTGAAATTAACAAAAATGACATGCAACTGATGGTTTGGATAATTTTCAAATAGTATGCAGATTTAAAGGGCATAACTGACAGTTGACCTCGTAAGCCATTGTTTAATTGTGCGCATTGATCGATGTCTGTTTTAAGTTTAAACTTTAAAATAATAATAATTGGGATTGAGCTCCGAACGTAAAAATATTGTTAGATACATACGGGACACAAAGTACATTATAAAAGTGAAACAGTATATTTCATTCCCAAATCGAACTTGTTCATACATGAACTGTATGCAACTACCAAACGACTATTGGTGCGCAAGTGAATACACTTCTGCAGAGTTGTTAACATTACCAGCGTTTTGTTTTACGACTGACTTGTTTGACACACTTGTACAGTGTTCACTTCGAACTTCGATGCTCTTGTTATGTAAATAATCAAGAAAGCAAGGCCATAGCATACTCATATAATTATACAGTGAATTAATACTAGTTGTACGGTTTAAATATAGGCCAAAATGTACATTTACACTATGTTCCTGTTCTTTTAAAACGCTAACAAATAGTTACGGAAACACCACGACACAGGTAGACCTTGATAGGTGCCTTTAATTTCCATAAGTTGTGTAATTCACTGCCGTGTATTCTAAACTTGTTTAGCAACTTGAGTCACCTATTAGGTAAACCGCATCTACGGGAGTGTTACTGTGTTTTAGACTTCCTAACCGTTGATGGTGTTTGAAAGAAAAACAAGAAAAGTATTGATGCAAAGCATCAAAGGGCGCGGATTACAGAATAGTGAGTAATAATCACATGTGTTTTATATAATATATGATCAACAATATGTCTGTGTTACTACTATGGCCTTAGTAACACAACAAAATTCTTCAGTTTCACCACCAAGATTCCTTGAAATAGCAGCCATTTCAGTCAGATGGCCCTAGTTATACAATAACCCTTTAGATACCTAATCCCAATTCTTATTAAATTTTATAAATATATCCTGAAAGTGGGAGATCCTTCGAAAGCAAAAGTAGCAATGCGAAAAGAGAAAATTGCAGACTCGGTTTTAGTGAGTCTGGTCATGAGAAGTAATTAAAAGTGAACACTACTCACGCCCCCTATCGCCGGCTTAAGCAGTATTCAACTTTCAATTCTAATAACATTAAAACTAATGATCCCTAAGGACCAGAAAATAGAACAACATTGAGGATGAAATACGGGGCTGATGTTTTATAATCGCATAAGCACAGAGATATCCGATTTTTAATATAAACATTTTCTCAAGTTCACAGCTCATTGCAGGTCTAAAGTAATGCTGTAAACTCCTGTAGTTCAATCAGCCGCACGGACTTACCCCTGGATCTCTTTTAAAAAGCAGCAAGTTCAGTTGGATGGTCATAGTAACCAACAAGCGCTCTTCAGTTCCGTGCCCCTGGTCCTTTAGAAACTGTTAATTTAGTTTATTTTCCCTTATTTAAACGATTTTCCTTATTTAAACGGTTGTCATGAGCGTACTGTCCGTATGCTTAGTCATTTCCTCGGCTTAACGTTATCGGTGATGATATTATCGTTGCTTTATTAATTGTTTTATTAGCCCTGGCCTTGGGAGAAACAATTATTATTTCCAAAATACAAACAATTCTACACTGGAAAAATATGTCGACCTGTTTCCAACTATATAAAATTGTATTATTCCATACATACTGTTTTTATACTCATAAACAATATTCTCGCAATTCTTGAGAAATCAGCCCTCCTACATGTACCAGTGATATTCCATCAACAGCGTTCCAAATAGATGCGAGGCTTTCAGGCTCTCGCGCAACAACAGCGAAATAGTTTAACCCTTACTGTGCGGGGCACGAGTCACTAATATCCTTTGCAAACAGTGTAGACCCAGATGAGATGGCTCCTAGAGGAACCCTTTCATCAGGGTCTGCACTGTTTGTCATGTTACAATTTTCTTTAGAAAAATCCCTAAATTTATACCATAAGCTTGACCGGTTTGAATTTTGGAATATTCCATTTCAAAACTCAGCGTTGTAATAGATAAACATACATTTCAGGCAAATCTATGATGGGTAGAGTTAGCCTCACTACTTCTGTAGATAACATCACATGCGTTTATGTACTTCACAATAACAACATGCATCGGATTGACTTCCGTACTTTTTAACGACACTAGCTAGGTGTAGTCAAATGGACATCGAAACTGAACTTTGATGGAAGATAGTGTAGCAGTCATCTATGTAGGAGTGGTTTCACTAGTTCACCAACTGTCATTTGGCAGTTATGATAGGCAGGTGGCTGCTTAAAGCAAGGTGAAAGTAAAACAGAAGGCTCCTATAGAAGTGTTCTGTTTTACTCTCACCTTGCTTTAAGCGACCACCTGCCCTAAATACCAAATGATTAACACAGTTTAGTGGCCGTTATAAAGAGGTTTTACTGTAATATTCATTGGCTTAAGTTTTAAAATGGCATATGAATGATATATATTTTGGCTATGACAAAAACTGTAGTATCAGATCATATAATTCCATGAGCAAACAGGGCAGATCATAGTTTGACGACGGTTCTTATTGTAGCGGTCTGATCTGGGTCTATTCTGTTTTCAAAGGCGGTAAAGGCGTATATATTGAGTAAAAGGCCTAGATTTTGTACTGTGATTACTGTCTTCTATGTTGTGGGGAAGTCCGGCGGGGATACCTTTACTTACAATGTTTGTTTAGCTAGGGAATTTGAGATAAGTGTGAGGTTAGGACGTCCGTAAACCGGTTTAAACCCCAGTGGTGGTTTTGCCACTGACCGTTCCAAGGCAGCAGCCTCTTTGTCACCCCTTGCTTTTGTTTGTTTGGTGACTTTGTACTTATGTGTTATTTCGGGTTTGTGGTTTTCGTGTGTGTTCGCGCTTGCGTTTGTTTTGGTCTGGTGTCTTTGTACCTGTGCGTTTGTTCGTGTTTAATATTTCCATCTCCTCTGTGTATGTGTGTGTATTAGTGTGTGTATGTATGTGTATAAATTGCTTTCTATCGATGTTTGGTGATGGTGGCGTTTTTTGTGTGTGGCTTTCCTTGCTTGACTTTCCTACTTTTTCATTTAACCTTACTACACCACGCAAACTACATAATTATCTAATTGCTGTCTTAAATTGCGACCAATGTGTCAAACAGGTAGATCCGGATGAAACGCTGAATTGCAGCTCATTTTAAGCAGAACTATTTGTATAAGCTAAGAAAAATGCCAACCTCGTTCTTAAAGAACATGTAAATACATCTTCATTTGTAGCTGAATCAATTGTACCAACTGTTTATAATTGATATAAACCAGCAGTCTGATTTTCACAATTTTATTTCAATCAACAATACAGTTGCCGCTTCTTTATCTTAATTTTGTTCATTAAAACAAAACACTAATGTCTTGTTATCACTCTTGGGAAACAATAACGCAGGCATTGCATGCGTGACAAAAGTTTTCATCGCTGTTATTATCATAGATTTCAACATTTTGCATTAGTTTGGTAAAGTGAAATACATGTTTTGCTCCCGTGAGAGCTATTGCTTTAATTCACAGAGTAAATGTGCCAATGGTTTACATAATCCACAGAAGTTCCTGGAAACTCTCGCCAATTATTCAACAAATTTGTCCATTTTTTGCTTATATGCTTTCTTGTAAAGTCATTAATGATTCGCACTCTTGGTCTATTTTTTTCTTCTCCGAATTGTATTTCGAAAAGGATGCGAGATTCCCATTTGTTGTTTTCTCAACTCGCACAGAATTCGCATTCGTTTTCTTTTTTTTAGAATGCTTTCCTGTACACTTGCCAATAACTCAAGTCATGATCCATTTTTGTTCATCATAATTATAATGTTTCGTAAACCCACCAAGGATTCAAACATAATTGTGTTCCTTCTGTTCCTTTACTGCTCATGGCAATACACGTTAATGATTCACACCTGTGGTCCGTTTTTAGCTCACCTGAGCAAAGCTCAGGGTGAACTTTTGGGAGATTTAAATGTCCGGCGTCCGTCGTTCGTCGTCACCAAATTGCTTGTGAACACTCTAATGATCACAATTTTGGTTTAATCTTCATAAAACTTGGTCAGAATTGTTGTCTTGATAAAATCTCGACGATTTTGAAAGTCATTCTCAGTGTTGTTATACCTTCTGATCCTTCGAGATCATGAATTTCAGAAAATTGAATACCGCTTAAGCCGGTGCTAGGGGGCGTGAGCAGTGTTGTACATTTTTAATTACTGCTCATGAACAGACTCAATAAAACCTGTCTGCAATTTTCTCTTTTTGTGTTGCAATTTTTGCTTTCGGGGGATCACCTCCCTTCAAAATTTGTTCGTGTGGAGTTAAAAATAAGGTCACTAGGTCAAACAATAGAAAAAACCTTGTGAACACTCTAGAGGTCATAATCATGAAACTTGGTCAGAATGATTGTCTTGAAAATAGAATCTCGTAGGAGTTTGAAGGTGGGTCATGTGGGTTAAAAATTAGGTCAGAATTGTCATATTAATTGTCATAATAAAATCTCGGACGAGTTTGAAAGTGGATCATGTTGGGTCAAAAACTAGGTCAATAGTTAAATACTATAGTTAAATAGTAGAAAAGACTTGTGAACACCCTAGAGGTCACATTTGTAGCTGAATCGTCATGAAACTTCATCAGAATGATCGTTTTAAATAAAATCTCGGAGGTGCTAGAAAGTTGGTCACGTGGGGTCAAAAATTAAGTCACACACTAGAAAACCTTTAGTACATTTTAGCCAAATCTTCATGAAACTTTATCAGAATAATTGTTTTGATAAAATCTCAGACGAGTAGGAAAGTAGAGTTCAAATATAGGAAACTTGGTAAAAAAGTATGAAAATATTGTGAACACTCTAGAGGTCACATTTTAGCCCAATAGTCATTAAACTTGGTCAGAATGATTGTCTTAATAAAAACCTCAGACGATTAGGTCATGTTGGGTTCAAAAATAGGTCACTAGGTAAACTAGTAGAACAACCTTGTAAACACTCCAGAGGTCACATTTGCAGCCGAATCTCAATGAAACTTTATCAGAATAATTGTTTTGATAAAATCTCGGACGAGTTTGAAAGTGGGTTACGTTGGGTAAACTAGGTCACTAGGTCAAACAGTAGAAAAATATTGTGAACACTCTAGGGGTCACATTTTTGTCCAATCTTCATGAAACTTAGTCAGAATGATTATCTTGATAAACCTTTGGACAAGAGTGAAAATTGGGCATGCCGGGTTATAAACTAGGTCACTAGGTCAAATAGTAGGAGAACCTTGTGAACACTCTAGAGGTCAAATTTTTATAAAATATTCATGATTTAAAATCTTGAATAAGTTTTAAAGTGGGTTACGTGGGGTCAAAAAGTAGGTCACTGGGTCATATCTTGTATCAGTCCAGCGGCCACATTTTTAGCACAATCTTCCTCATACTTACTCAGAATGTTTGTCTTGGTGATATCAAAGTCTAGAGGGCACATTTTAGCCAAATCTTCATTGGATAGAATGACTGTCTTGATAAAATCTATATTCTAAATCTTTGAGAGTCTTGTTCTCCAGAACCACTGCTCATGATCCTCTGAACATTATTCAAATATTGTCCCTTAGGTCAATATTGGCTCATCCCGGGGCTACCCAGCTGTAATCTTAAATGGTAATCAGGTGAGCGATTAAGGGTCATCTTAGCCCTCTTATTACTCATTGTTATTTCTTTAAGTTTAAACTTTTATGCTCTATGAATGCTAACCAGTTTGAACCTGATCAGACGCTGAAAGTCGGCCAGATCGCGATTGGCAGGATACACTCTGTAACTGCCAATGGGACATCTGTGATTATCTATGCAAACATATCAATTCAAAGTCGGTGTCTCATCAGGATCTAAACTGTTTGTAACCGTCTTCATGTTTTAGAAAGAAATGGGAAAAGTTTAAGCAAGCGATACATTTGTAGACGACAATATTTGCCAGCGAAAGAGTTAAGGTGACAAAAATTCTTTATCTGGACAGGTACACGTTCGTGCATAAATACCGCCATGTATCTTAGATACTACAGTAAAAAATTTGATACTACGAACTTTTAGTAAGGGGGAATTCATGTCTTTGTAGGGAGGTGGCTGCTTAATGGAGGGGAAAGCCATGCAGATGAGCTTTCTGTATGACTTTCACCCTGCATTAAGCTGCCACCTGTGTTAACCCTTTCCCTCATATTGACGGCTTTTGACGACTCTGTAGAAGTCACTTTGTGAAACCATTGTGATAAATAGAGCATTTGCTCCTATAGGAGCAAATGCTCTATTTATCACAATGGTTTCAAATTACAAAATTCTAAAAGTTTCCTTTTCTCTAGTTCATGCTCCTTTTCGGTAGATTTATTCAATGTGGTTGGATCTAAAAATAGCCTATGGGGTAAAGGGTTAAAGATCAATAATGGCACGTATTCGAGTGTTCCTGGTATCGAGTGTTTACTGTATTTAGTTCAGCAGTTAACATCTGATTCAGATATGACATTCTTTGTTAACCCTTCACCTAAATAGTCTTTTCTACAGAATAAAATACAGATCCTGATCAGATGCCCCCGCCTACAGTAGCGCCCTACAGTAGCCCCCTACAGTGCTCCCTACAGATGTCCCCTGCAGTAGCCCCACTACGGTAGCCTCCTACAGAAGAACCCTACAGTAGCCCCTACAAATGTCCCCTGCAGTAGCCCCCTACGGTAGCCCCCTACAGTAGGGGGCTACAGTAGCCCCTATAGTAGCCGTCTGATCTGGTTTATTCTCTTTGCCAAGGCATCATTAGTAGAAAAGTACCTATTTATAGTCTACTTTCAGTCCGAAAAGATTGTACATTATTAGGCAATATATGTTTGCAGTAACATATGTGTTTTGTGTATAGGCCGGAGGCCTGGTTATGCAATAAACAATTGAATTGCAATGATATCGGGTAAACGGTTAATTTCATATACATGTACAACCAAGCACTAATTAGACAATATGAATTTATAATTGAACTATTAGCATTTAATATGAAAGTATACTATTTACTATTCACGATGTCATTATTTTTTTGCATTAATATTCATGGAGTAAAGGACTAAATCATTTTGAAATCGAACATGAAGAACTTAGAATGTATTACTTTCTATCTATGGTGGTTGTGATTTGTAGTATGGAAACAATATAAAGAAGTGGTATATCATCAACCAAGAAACATTCATATGAAATATAGCCACGACAATCAGAATTATGCATGGACAACTCCTCAGTTAGCATTCATGTGAGGTTTGGTTCAGATTGACTTAGTACTATAGTTAGGAGATATACTTTAACTATAAAAGACGACGAACAGCAGATGATAGAGGCAGTACTAAGAACTTTTGTGTCAGATGAGCTAAAACATGCCCAACTACTAGAGTTTTAATATAGGTATTAAGATAAGATTATACTTATAATTGTATAGACTGTAAATATTTCTAAATCAAGTTTAACTCATTCCTTCATATAAGTGTTCATAATTCGTGTTTTCCTACATGAGCCGTCTAATCAGGACTGCTCTGTTTGCTAATATAATTTGACAAATGTTTCTTTAGTTTCCAAAATGGATGTAATGTTTCACTTTCCATATTTCATTATAACTGTTTTGTCCATGAATATTCAGTAGGTATTGAAATTTGGTCTAAATATAGAACAGGGAAAGGGTTAAAGTCTATGTGGCAATATGAGGGAATGAGTTAATACGCCGAGCAATATGTTATTGTTCGTTTGGTTGCTTGAATCAATTTTCAGAAATGAATTATCTCTGTATTAGTTGGGCATCCAACTGAGGAAAATGTGTCGAGCCATGGCATTAAATAGTAGAATTTGGCATGCACTGGATATGTAATGTTTGATGTCTGAGTAATCAGAAACTGCCCCATGCCACCTGAAAATTTGCCCTTGTTTCTCTTAATTGGGTCAAAGGTCAACTAAGTGCATATTTTATATACGTTTCTTGAGAAATCATTATATCTTTACCAATTTGAGGTGTAAAATAACAAACATGGTACCAAAATGAAGGTTAAACATTGGCCTTTAATTTGCACTTACTTTGTGTAAAATATGTCATTTGAATATTCATGAATATTAATGAGAACATCAAAAAACCAGTAAAAAATCATTAAAACCAACATATAACGATGATACATGATGTCATGTCTTCGTCATTATTGCTATTTAACAAAAAAATATTACGTTAAAATAAAGGTTAGACAGACTGCTACTGAAAACAAACTGAATACAGTAATACCAGCTATATATTATGCACACATACTTCTTAAAGTAAAGTGGGTGGGGTAAATAAACACCTAAACAAAGCTTTCAGTTCTATTTAAAGTAACTAATTAATTCATTATATTTTTTGATGGATCTTTTCTTGGTTGGTACAATTAACACCATCGCAAAGGATATATAATGTTTGATGTCTGAGTAATCAGAAATTGCGCCATGCCACCTGTAAATTTGCCCTTGTTTCTCTTAATTAGGTCAAAGGTCAACTAAGTGCATATTTTATATACGTTATTTGAAAAATTAATATATCTTTATCAATTTTAGGTGTAAAATAACAAACATGATATCAAATTGAAGTTTAAACATCGGCCTTTAATTTGTACTAACGTTTTGTAAAATATATTGTTTGAATATTCATGAATATTAATGAGAACATCAAAAAACCGGTAAAAATCATTAAAACCAACATATAACGATGATACATGTCATGTCTTCATCATTATTTCTATTTAACAAATATAAATTACGTTAAAATAAAGGTTAGACAGACTGCTACTGAAAAATACTGTATGCAGTCATACCAGCTATATATTATGCACACATACTTCTTAAAGTAAAGTGGGTGGGGTAAATGAACACCTAAACAAAATGTTCAGTTCTGTTTAAAGTAACTAATTAATTCACTATATTTTTATGGATATTTTCTTGGTTGGTACAATTAACACCATCGCAAACACATGTTAGTGTGTTTTGAAACTACTTTGAAGCATTTACAGCGAATAGATTTGCACTTGGTTTTGCACCAATAACTTGTTCAATGCAAGCATCAAGTGCAGTTGGTACATTTCCAAACCACTTATAAAGGTTCAACACCATCGTGCTATGTGTTAGTATCAATAACATTAATGTCTGTATGCATTAGCTCAGATCCATATAACAGCTTAACAGTTTGCTCTTGAAAGTTTCAGTTCTAGTACATCCTTTGTTGGTGGAACCAGTTCAAGTGTTTTCTCTACCTTAACCATATTGTGAAAGTCTTGTATCATCTATGGGTTCTCCGTTCAGACACCATACATCAAACATCAAACGTTTGTGCCTTGTCTGACCGTGCATCTCTTAAAATATCTGAAAGCAGATCGGACATGTAAAATATTTCTTCCAACAGGTCTTCTTTCCGATTCTAGTGAAAGCAAGGGTTATGTTACATCGAGTTATTTCATGATACCCTGGCATGTTCCGGCACACATATTGAGATAACTTGCGGAAAATACAATTTTGCTTTTCCCAGCCATCATTTAGACTTCAGTGCCTAAAGGTCCAAGATGGTATACATATATCAGTACAAGCAGTACATCAAAATCTTGGCATTTGACAACTATCCAGCATTGGCCCCTTTCAAGAAGGCATCCAAGCCATGTATCCACTTCATCATGATTTGATGGCAGATGGGACAATTCATGTCTGCACTTGTCTTGAATGACGATATTCAAGCGTATCTTTTGAAAACTGCAATACTAGTATACTACATCAACTCTGTGTTTGTGTCTTCTGCTTCTTATTTTGTCATGCTTTGCCGCTCTAAAGCAGGCATACTCGCACCATTGTGATATGCACATAGGTGAGGGAGGGTCCAACGTGCAAGTTAAAATAACAGGTTAAAACCTTGTAAACAGAAGAAGAGTACATGACATCTAAAATCTTAACCTGGACAGTTGGGAGCTATCACTTGATGTTATGGTAGCTTATTCCAGATGATGTTGACAGCAGAGTGGAAGAAATATTCCCGCAGGAAAATGGTCCTGCAAAACCTTGGAACGAATCATAAGGAATGACATCTTGTAGGTGTACCGTAAGGGAGTCAGAAGGTGGGGCGTCAGCTGCAACAAAATCATTTACAAACCTATTGAACATCACGACCTTTACTTGTATCTGCCTCTGTTTGAGCAAATCGTGTTGAACATGGCACCAATGCTGAGCACTTGTTTTGCAATAATGCAAAATTACAAATATGGTAGCTCTACGTTGGATCATCTCCACATGCGTTGTCATGGCCTTGGTGTGTTGATCCAAAACAAAACATGTGCACTCAACCTGAGAATGCCTCCTTGGTTGACTTTTGGGAGTCTCCAAGGTTCCTGCTTAGAACGGATGTGGATCAATTTGCCTCCTTTATGACCATATCGACTCGGGATGTTCAATACAATTTCAAAGACAGTTATGTCCCAAGTTATTTTGCCCTCTTTGCCCTCTTTGTAGTCTTCCGTTTCATGCTATGGACAGTATAACTAGTCTCTATGTTGTTGGTGATAAGCAGGACCTAGCACTTCTCTGCATTGAACCCAGTCTCTTCCCTTTTCTACAGACTGCCGAAGTCATTCTGGAAGACGTCTGCATCTTCTATTGACTCGGCACAAAATTGAGGCATCAGCAAAGAGTCGACATGAAGAGTGTGGTCATCATTGCATTCAAGGGAAAAGAAAGGACTGAGAACAGCACATTGATGAACACTTTTATTAACAGACGCGCTGCTTCCGGAGTCAATGCTGGTATGGGTTGGTGATGTAATGGTAAACCAGGTTACTGTGTATGATGTATTCTAGAATCTTACATGTGACAGAATTTAGGGACACAGGCCAATAGTTTGAAGGGGTTATTCTTGACGATTGTCTTGTATATATGAGTAACACGAAATATTCCAGTCACTGGGGACTTTATCCTGGTCGTAAGGCCTGGAAGATCAGAACAAGAGCAAGAGCCAGTGAATGTGCCATCTCTTTCAAGAACCTTGATAAGATGGTGTCTGGACAGGTAGCTTTGTGGAGAGATTAAGGTCATTAAGAAGCTTGCAGACATGAATACGAAAGGCATTCGAATAAGGATACTCTCAAACGACACAAATGAGAGATAGGACCTCATGTGTAAAGACAGAAAATTACTGGTTCAGTATTTTAACTTTGATTTGTGTATCAACATTGTTAATGGCACCATTTTTCAGTGGTGCTATTCCCGAGCTGTCACATTTCTTGCCTTGCTCCTAACAAAAGTGTAAAGTTTCTTACAGCTGGTATTTGTCACTAAGTCAATCACATACCCATCATGAGCTTGAGCTTCCTTGCACTTCTATGCAAGTTTTCTGTAGCCCCTTGTATATGCGCCAGTCCTTCTGTACCTTGGTCCTCAGCACTATTTGTACGCACATTTCTTCTTTCGTGAGAAACGGCGGGTGATTGAGTTGCATCATGGCTGGCTGAACCTGGTGGATGTCAACTCAGAAGGGACCACTGAATATATCACATAGAGTACAGATTCGTAAAGGGACTGATTTTCCAAGTGTGCTGCAAACTCAGCCATTTTGATGGCCATAGAACATATATTAGCCTCTTTCGAAGGGTGGACAAGATGTGGGGTAGGCTTCCTTTGTGAAGGTAAAATATGTTTGTCAGAACTCTGACATACTCACTTATTCCAGGTATTGAGGTATATCTGATAACTAGTGATTGCTTGTGGCAATAACATATAGATTGTCGTCATCACGGATAGGGAAGGTTACTCATAGCTAGCGGCACTGAATATGCCTATGAGTTCATTGTTGAGTTAGAGTGGGTACCTATGGCCAGTAACTGTTAAAATGGCCAATCAATATCCGGGATATTCATGTCCCCACAAATGTAGAAAGGGTTTTGTCATGGGTACAGCTGGTGTAGGTAAAATATTTAAATTCATTATGTAAAAACATCGCCATACTCACCAGGAATTATGGTGTTTCAATCGCTAATGATACAAACAGCTAATATTATACATAGTGTAGAATAAAACATACCAATATTACACTGAGATTATGGCAATAAGAGACTAATCTTCTGGCGTTTCATTATCATCTCTAAATGATATATCTGCGTGAAGAGGTACTATAACTTGCACAGATTTGCATCAAAGTTTATATTGTATGATAATGTACCGTACATGTATTTAAAACGATATTTTCCGAACTTGCAATCATCACAGGTCACTCAAAACTTTCTGAAATGCACCATAAATAGTTCTATGCTTACTGTGGAGACATTGCTAAGAAATTAAATGCAAAAAAGTATTGAAATTGTCAAAATTACGGCTATGTTATACTATATAGAGTTTTTATTACATGTTTGCACTCATTTGACCTTTGACCTAGTTTCTGACCTTCAAAGAGGGTTTTGGCAGTGGCATGGGCCAAAACCATAAATGATTAGTATCTGGCAACACAATTATGGTATTCAAACATTTCTACTAAAAAATGCCATGGACCTCGAAAAATAAGCGACTTTTTGCACATCGGATTGCCAACTATATTGCACTTCATCAGAATGCCCATATGGTTTAACCCTTCGCTTGTTATTTACGTCAATATACCTACCTGTAAATAGTGAAGATCCAGATGAGACAGCTCCTGCAGGAGCTGTCTCATCAGGGTCTGCACTATTTACAAATTGATTGTGCAACCAGTGCACCCAACATCAGTGATTGCACAGCGAAACACTTGTACACAGTAAAAGTATATGTAATTATACAACAGGGCATGGGTAGAGGAGGAGAAATGTATTTTAAAATTCAGCAAGCGAAGGGCTAAAGACATGCCTGACCACAGGGGGACATTTCGTGGGTCTACATGGTCTAAAAGGTCAAAACAATTGATTGGGTCGATTTAGTGTTATATTATATACAAGGGGTCTAACTACCCATTCGCAGATTTCACGACCGATTCGAAATAACGCCTGGTTACGGCTTAGTCGGAATGTATCAAAAGTTATATTATTTGAAAAGTACAAGGTCCCAGCTTCACGTTCGTACCAAACATTAGTGGGTATTTTATCTTGATAGCCCAAAACCGGGCGTTATTTCGAATCGGTCGTGAAATATGCGATTGGGTAGTTAGACCCCTTGTATATAATATAACACTAAATCGACCCAATCAATTGTTTTGACCTTTTAGACCATGTAGACCCACGAAATGTCCCCCTGTGTGCCTGACTAGCAAAGGAACTGACACGACTGCATACCCCTTGCATGATCGTATGAGGAACCGGAAATTGGAGTATCTGCATGTATAATTCTCATACAATGTTAACCCTTCGCTTGTTATTCACGTCAAAATACATACCTGTAAATAGTGATGAGACAGCTCCTGTAGGAGCTGTCTCATCAGGGTCTGCACTATTTACAAGTTGATTGTGCAACCAGTGCACTCCACAGCAGTGATTGTACAGCGTAATACTTTGAATGTGTGACACGCAGATCATAGGGCTCTTAGATCAGGGTCTGCACTGTTTGTCAAACTCAAATTGCCACTTAATGCCTTTCATTGGCAGTGGACTCGATAGTTATCACTGATCGACTATTCTACACTGACATTTTAGCGTTGTTTCCGTGAGTATAATGGATGGACGCGAGTCCAGCATTTCGCTCCTGTAATGGCGCCATATAACCGGTTCAGTGTTTTGGTGCCTTAAATCCAAGTAAATTATTTTTCAAAATCCAAATAAGAATAGCAAACAAATTTATCCTTGTGATATTGTGAGATATTTGGCGTCTTGTTAAGATCCGAATAGATTACAAGAACCACAACGGATTCTCTTATGGCTAATCATTTGTTTAACCGAAAATCCGTTATAAATCATTTTCGACGGCCTTCCGGGGAAGGAGAAAATAAAATAATTAGTTTTAATTATTTCTCAAATAATTATCTCCTTTTGAGTTGTAAATTGCAAAACACATTTTGCGTTTTAAATGACGTTAAACTGGTCACGGACCAAGCGTACACAAACAAGTAAAACAGGAGAAGCAATGCAACAGAAACGACGCTGCATTCTTTATTAACGCTTTCCTTCATATAGTCAATCGCCTTTTCACACATTTGTAAAAAGAGTAGACCCAGATCAGACGACTCTCGTAGGAGACTGATCAAGGTCTGATCAAGGTCTGATCAAGGTCTGCCGTTTTTGCTTATGAAATTATAATACATCTGGCGTTATACTTTCTACCAATACAGTAAACCCCCTCTAATGTGACTTCCTAAAAGATGTATGATTCTCGGTGGTAGAGGCAGGTGGTAGCTTAATGCAGAAAAATAGTAATGCGGAAAGCTCCTAGAGGAGTTTTCCGCATTGCTTTTGTCCTGCATTAAGCAACCACCTGCTTATAAAGACACCCATCTTTTTTCGTTAAGTGGTCGCATTAGAGTTGTTCTACTGTACCCAAAAAATCCTGTGTACATATGCCTTTGTAAACATTCAGCTAATAAATATTCATTATGTCATTATTTCTTACATGAATATTCAACAGGGAAAGAGTTAAATCCCAAATACTTATTTCCTGTTTGTGTCTCTATCAATTATTATTATGCATATTATTTTGTCGGCGATACAGAGACATTCTTCAAGGCTCAAGCCAAGACTGTTGCCGAGGCAGAAAGAAAGTCAGAATGTGAATAAGGGGACTGATATGGGTTCTCATTGGTTATATAAAATCGCCATTGTAAGTTCTAACATGTGTAGGACACAACAGAAGTTCCGATCGGATTTTTTCAGTCGTATGGTCCGCTTAACCCCTTAACCCATTTCCTCATATTGACGACTTTTGACGACTCTGTATAAATCATTTTGTGAAACTATTGTGATAAATAGAGCATTTGCTCATATAGTAGCAAATGCTCTATTTATCACAATGATTTCAAACTACAACATTTTAAAATTTTCCCTTTCTCTAGTTAATGCTCCTTTTCGGTAGATTTATTCAAAGTAGGTGTATCTAAAAATAGCCTATGAGGTAATGCGTTAAGTAACATAGAGACGGGTCTGTGATATAATATGCAACTTGTTTGGGTCCATATTAGACGGATATAAGTGGTCCAATGTGTACTCTGTTATGAATTGAACAAGCCTCCACTCTGGTACTTAAAGCAAACGAAAGTGTGTCTAGCAGACTATAATGCTGGCACTGAAATGGCTAATATACTTTGGCAAATGAAAAAGAAATAGATGCACAAAGTGCAATCCATTTGGCAGCTGTAGGGTACACATAAATCCGCGCGTGAGTTTGGGTCATGCTACTTCAGAAGGCAATAACAAATAAGTGTATTATTCAGGAGCTATTTAACTGCATTATATTTATGCTTTTATATTTAGTTCATTTTTAATTATCGAGAAACGCGTGTGATGCTTAATTTAAATAGGTTTTAATCCACCGAGAGCAATTGCTTCAACTGTAAAATGAAACCAATTATTGCAGGAATATGTAATTGACACGTTACATCAGGCATTGTAACAAACATTTATAGTATTACTGACAATATGGTTTAGATATTCAATACGTTCAGTACAATTAGATCTGAGTTCCAGTGTAAGACATACCTAAATATGTTAGGGTCCCTGCTTATAAAACTTTTAGCTGAGTCTGAGAACGTTCTCAAGCATTTGATTGGTCAGATTTGAGCCTTTGGCTCAAATCTGACCAATCAAAAGCTTGGGAACTCAAATCTGACCAATCAAAAGCCTGAGAACGAAACTCAGACTCAACTAAAAGCTTTATAAGCAGGGACCCAGAATTATTACTAAATAATCTCATTAAGACGTCTTCTTTGCATTCCATGTTGATGTTTGTTAGTTGACATTTGAAACAATATTGACGGACTGCTATGTTTTAATAACCATGATAATTACAAAATAGATGGATCGTGTCTGCTTCTTTATTTAGGCTTATACGCTATTGAATTGTCTACCACAAGCTCCTGATATGCAACAAAATTCTAAAGTTTGTTTTATACAAATCCAAACATTTAAGGATCTTATTAACAAAAAACGCATAAAATCTAGATTTCTAATGTCGGATGGAATGCCAGTTAAAATATTATTAATTGTAATTCGACATTGTCGGAACGGGAGTCAACTGTAACACATATGCGTGCTATTCATGGAAATCATTGGCATTTGTCGCAATCCGACATCATTTGTCGTAATACAGTAAAACCTCTCTATAACGGCCACTAAATTGTGTTGATTAGTTGGTATTTATGGCTGGTGGTTGCTTAAAGCAAGGTGAAAGGAGCGTTCGGTTTTACTTTCACCTTGCTCTAAGCAGCCACCTGCCTTTAACAGAAAATAATTGATCTAATTTAGTGGCCGTTATAGAGAGGTTTTACTGTACGGCAGTTTTGCAGATTGCACCACATCAGTGTCAAGTGTTATAATTACTTGCCGTCAATGTCATAACACGATATAGAATTAACATTTACTTTTTTATCACATATTAGCTGATACAATCTATCAATGACACAAGCAAACCAACTCTATAGTTTGCAACCAAATACCCTCAACACACGTCTTAGAACTGACCTATACATATCGATTGAAATGAATTTGCCAAACATGTTTGTGATGTTTCAGAGCTACAGATACAGGTGCGTACACCCAAATACTGAACTCGTCATTTCTCCACCAACCCCTTTACTGTGACCACTCTTTAGAATCGTCTCACAGAAAAAACTATGCTTGAAAATGTTTCAAGTTACGCATCTTATCTGGACCTCAGTGTTAACCCTTTACTCCATAGATACACATCTTCATATAAACGCCTTTTCACGCCTTTGCAAACAGAGATGATCCAGTCCCGCTATGTTTGCTTTTGAAATTATAATCTACAGTTTCTAATAATACTATTTATGCCCTTATAAACATACAGGTAATAAATACTAATGACGTCATTATTTCTTACATGAATATTCCTCAGGAAAGGGTCAAATTTCAACCTTTTAACTGAAGAGGGTTCATGTACATTTGTCGCTTAACCCTTTCCTTGTTCTATATTTAGGCAACTTTTCAGTACCTACTGAATATTCATCAACAAAATTGTTATAAAGAATTCTTGAAGGTGGAACAATGTAGACATTTTAGAACGTAAAGAAACAGATCTATCAAATTCTAATAGCAAACAGAGTAGACCCTGATCAAACGGCTCTTCTAGGAGCCGTCTGATCTGGATCTACTCTGTTTGCAAATGCGCGAAAACACGTTTGTATGAGGGAAAGGGTTAAGGTTTTATGACGGTTTCGTGAACGCTGGAAACTGTCGAATCAGATCTATATTATTTCATAAGCAAAATCTAATATGGGTCCCTGCTTATAAAGCTTTTAGTTGAGTCTGAGTTTCGTTCTCAGGCTTTTGATTGGTCAGATTTGAGTTCCCAAGCTTTTGATTGGTCAGATTTGAGCCAAAGGCTCAAATCTGACCAATCAAATGCTTGAGAACGTTCTCAGACTCAACTAAAAGTTTTATAAGCAGGGACCCAGACGGCTTCTACAGGGGTCTTCCTCGTTTGCAATGTGTTAAAAGCCGTATCTGTTTGTAGAAAATACCAAAATTTGTTTGTAGTGTGCCTAATCCAACTGTCATACAGCTAGGATCCTAATTCCAATTTACTCAGTGTCTCATTTTTGTTAATTGTTAGGGTAGGGTCTCATATCTAGTCATGGCATTTTAAAGGTAAACAATAATAATATTATACACCTTATATATATATAACATAAAAACGAATGAGTATAATGAGAAAGAGCATCATATTTCATACCTTCGGGTCTGATAAGGTATCTAAAAAAGATTAATAAAACGAAAATAACTAATTAACCCTTACTGTGCGGGACACAAGCAACTAATGTCCTTTGCAAACAGTGTAGACCAGATGAGAGGGCACCAAGAGAAGCCCTCTCATCAGGATCTGTACTGTTTGTCATGTTGCACCGTTCTTTAGAAAAATCCTTAAATATTCCATAAGCCTGACCTGTTTAAATCTTTTTTAGAATAGTCCATTTGAAAAGGGTTAAACTGATTAGAATCACCTTGCTGTTTTCTGGCATTTGATTAAATTTTCCAACTTAACACATGGTGCTACTACATAATTATAGTCTTTATTGTACAACGCATTTCTTGTATACGTCAGCAGAGCTCCGCCTAGCAGTAAATATATATATTTTTTCGTTACAAACTTGCAATCTCAGTATCAAGCAGTTTAACCTTTAGCCTGCTGAGCAAATTATTTTTACATACTTTTTCACCTACTACATTTTCAAAATTCAAGTTATAATCAATTTGTCTACCAAAATGCAAACAGGGTGCCAAACAGTTTGGATTCTGATGAGACGCCGAGTTATCTGGATCCAAACTGTTTGCATATATATTCACTCATCCGCCCATAGCAGGCTAAATGTTGAACTTTGCTTGACCTCTCGAATGCTGAATGTCTGCCAGAACCCTTACATACTTCTGATTCGTAGAAGCGTTTGAGAAACTGTTGAACAAGTGTCAAACAGCTTAGACCCTGACGAAACGCCGAGTTCCTCGTCATCTCATTTACCCTTAACCCATTACCTCATAGGCTATTTTTAGATACAACCTCTTTGAATAAATCTACCGAAAAGAAGCATTAACAAGAGAAAAGGAAAATTTTAGAAATTTGTAGTTTGAAACCATTGTGATAAATAGAGCATTTGCTCCTATAGGAGCAAATGCTCTATTTATCACAATGGTTTCACAAAGTGACTTCTACAGAGTCGTCAAAAGTCGTCAATATGAGGGAATGGGTTAAGGTGTTTGCAAATGCGAGTAGGGTCGCGCTCAGCATAATGTGGGTTAAAATTAAATGGTCCATCATTACATGATGGTAGAGTCCGCTCAGAATGAAATGTTATAATTTACGGGAAAATTTTGAATAACAAATAGTGTAGACAATTATTAGTGTTCTGTCCTAAGAGTCCTTTGATCTGGGATTGCACCTGTTACATGTGTCGTTACACACCCGTTTGCCGCACCCGAAAGGTTAAACATCACGTACAGTAAAACCCCTCTAATGCGACCAGCAAAAAGGGGCATAATTCACAGTGGCAAAGGCAGGTGATAGCTTAATGCAGGACGAAAGTTATGCAGAAAGCTCCAATAGGAGCTTTCTGCATAACTTTCGTTCTGCATTAAGCAACCACGTGCTTATTAAAACAGTCATGTTTATTCATTAAGTGGTCGCATTAGAGGGTTTTTTACTGTGAATTGTTTTATGATTAAACATTGTTTTTCAGTGTCAACCGTTTCTTGTCTAATTTGTTTCAGACGTTCCTCATCATCTAAACAACACCTACATAAACTGGGAACAAAAACTGTTTTTCCTTAACATGGCAAAGCAGAACTAGAATTATACGTTTTGATCTACAACGTAAATTGTGATGCTTCCAAAACGTAAGACAAGTTTGACCTACAGGCTCTGAGGTTATAACTCTTCGGAGTCTGAGTTCATTCTCAAGCATCTGGTTGGTCCGATTTGAGCTGGTACACTTTGGAAATTCACTGCACACAAATAGGTGGGCAACTATGATTAAAGGGGATATCCCTACATTTGACGCGTTTCATAAACACTTAAAATACATGTATACAAAAGTCATTTGTTTATATGCTGAAAAGTAGTATATCGCAAAAAGCCCCATCCAATTACCGTTTATAATGACAAAACATCCATGTGTTTGATATCGCCGATCCCGGTTTTACTCCCCGATGTTTCAGTTTTATTCGGGTTGGGTTTTAGTTTCGTAACTGTTCGCCCTATTCGCGATTCTCCGACCACTTCCGAGAAAGCTATTACGTAAACAATGGAGGGATCGGGTGATTATCGGCAAAACGCGGAGGAATTTAACGGAAAAGGCCGATAATATTGTGTTGTAGAACAAACATTATCAGTATTGATGATATCGGTTTATTTGTATCACAGGGGCATTTTTCGATATAAGTTCAAATTGGGAACCTTCATAATAATGATAGAGCATAACAAATACCAAGTTTTATAATATTATTGAAAATATGCGATCATTGTAGGGATCTTAGATTGCTCTATTAGAAAGACAAAGCCCAGGGTATATAAAACGTCTGAGCCTGAATCTGAGTTTATTCTTAAGTATTTTATTGTTCAGAGTTTGGGCAAACTCAAAATCTGACCGATCAGATACTTGAGAATGAAATCAGATTCAAGATTTTATAACCTCAGAGTCAGGCTAATATTTCACAATACATTTATATTATACGAAACCGGTTTTATCTGCAATTAAAATAGTTGCTTGTTAGTTTGAATGAATACATATGTGTTTGACGTTAACCCTTTCTCTCTTGAATATTCATGTAAAACATGATGGCGTCATGAACATTTGTAAGCTGAATTGTTATAATGGAATGTATGCACAGGAAGCTTTAGTATTGACAGAAAGTTTAGAGTGAAATTATACTATCATAAGCAAACATAATGAACCTATGTAGGAACAGTCTGGTATGTGTCTATTCTGTTTGAAAATGCATGAACAGATTTCTGTATGAGGGAAAGAGTTAAACGAATAATATTTTACAGTATAGCTGCATTCATTAACCATTTCCTTAATATAAACGAATTTGCAAACGGATTAGACCCAGATCAGACGGCTCATATAGGAGCCTTCTGATCAGGATACGCTCTGTTTCTTAGTGAAATTTGATAGAACTGTTACTTTAGTTTCTAAAATGGCTACACTGGTCCACCTTCCATAGTTCATCATAATTATTTTGTTCCTGAATGTTCATTAGGTATTGAATTTTGGAATAAATATTGAACAGGGAAAAGGGGTTAACGCACAAACCGCTAAAAACATTGCTTTCCCAATTTTGGATCTGTTGCGATTTCGACTACTGCCGATTTGATCAAGCTTTTTTGAAAACGTTTGACCGAGTTTCAATCATCTTGGATCCTGATGAATCTCCGATTTTCTATTCCAAGCTATTTGCAATTGCGACATAGGTTGCTCTTATTGGGAGGGTTATCTGCCTTTTATATTTAATATTTTTATTTGTAATGAAAGACGTCGGTGTTGTTTTTTCAGCAGTGCCAGTAGTGTTGCTAAATGCCTACATTTTTGTCATCTTATCCTGTTCATTTTCTCCTGCATTTCCCCACGTAGCTTTCAATCGTCCTACTGTTTTCTAAATTGACTTTCGAAACGTAAATATTCAAGCCATTTAATAATGAATCAGTATGTTCTGAAAAGATTTCATCAAATACTGGGTGAAAGTTATAATTGAAGAGGATACTTATTTGAGCAATTGATACTAATAGGACCCGGACAAACCTTTACTGTATGAACATAACGACATTATACCTATTGATTTGCCAAAGTGTTATAATGGCAGGTGGACGCAGGAGTATTTGGCCATGGCAGATATAAAACATTCATTCCATAAGAAAACCGAGCAGACCCTGATCACACGGTTCCTATCGGACCTGTCTAAAAAGCGCCTCCAGGGATAAAGCACATGTGCATGCATGCAAAAAACAACAAGTACTAATGTTACATATACAACTACAATAAATACAACAACAACTATTACTATATACATGTATACTGCTACGACAAAATCACTTCAAATAAAAGCACTACTGCAACTACAACCACTACTACATATACTGGTACAACACAGCAACGGCTACCAATAGTATTATAGCAATGCACTGCTGCAGGAACTGCTTCTACTATTACTAGTAATTGTGCTTCTTTTACTGTTACTAATATTCTCACATGCCATCTACTACTATCAATACTTTTTCTTCCAGTTTTCTTTCTTCATACACAAATCCTCTTTATACAAATACTACCATATCCATTACAAAGATTCTGCCTCCTGATACCTACTGAATTTCAATATTTTTCACCAAACGTCTGCCGTTCGGCCATAAAAAACAAGATACTGCTCACGTAATGGGTATAAATACTTGAACAAGAATAAAAAATAACGCGCGGTAGAGCCATGTGGCAAGTGTTCATATCGGTGAAATATATTGTCGACTTTTAATCTATTTCATCTGCAAATAGTGTGTTTTGTGTGTTATCTATGACCCTAGTGCGGTAGTTTATCTGTCGTTTAAGTGTGTAAATTTTATATAAGTCTGAGGAATATCCTATTTTACAATATCCTTGAAAAGAAGCGTAGATTGTATTTCTCAGATCAAAACAATAAAATATATCTCAGAAGCCCAGATGAGATGCGTAAATTAAAAACTTTTCCAAGAATAGCTCCTTCATTTCTACACAAAACCATATGCTGTCTCATCAAGATCCAAATTGTTCGATGCTTGGAATACCTTTTTTGTAAATGATTGAAGGAAACTCCACTTTGAGATAATTTTAGCAGGCAAAACTATTTGATGGAAAGTGATACATTATATATACATTAAATTGGCAGTACTATTACAAGTGACATGTACATTAACCATTCAATTCAAATACTTTGTCAAATAGCAAATGACATGCAGTTCCTATATGATTCAAAAACACCGATGCTTAGGGGGAAGCTATTAGATGAGCGGAAGTAATGCAGAAAGTTCCAATAGGAGGTTTGTGCATAACTTTCTTCCTGCATTAAACAATCACCTGCCCTTACCACCCAGTATTAAACCTCGTTTTGGTGGCCTAATTATCTAATAATATAATTTCCAATCTTCTTAGTTAACCCTTTCCCTAAATAATATAAGAAATAATTAATGTAAATATAATGTTATCATGAATATTTAGTAGCTAAGTATTTATAATGGCATGTGTATGCATGTTTTTTTTGTATTAGTAAAACCTCTTTATAACGACCACTAAATTACATCAATTATTTTGTGTTAAAGACAGGTAGCTGCTTAAAACAAGGTGAAAGTAAAACAGAACGCTCCTATGGGAGCGTTCTGTTTTACTTCCACCTTGCTTTAAGAAGCCACCTGCTCTAAACACCAACTAATTAACACAGTTAAGTGGTCGTTATAGAGAGGTTTTACTGTAGTAGAAGCTGTTGAGTCAGACCTATTATAATTTTATAAGCAAACAGAGCCGATGCTTATCAGGCGGTTCTTAAAGGAGTCATCTGATCGGTTCTACTTTGTTTTCAAATGTGTTAAAAGTGTTTATATGAAGGGTTAACCGTATCGCGTTATCCGCTACTTGGCTTGTATATTTGGAAACAGTTTGGAAGGCTGAGGGATATAGTTTTGCGTTGTCCGTCCGTCCGTTCATCCGTCCGTCCGTGCGGCCCGGAGTAATATCTCAGAAACGGTTTGGAGTGTTTCTATGAAACGTCGTATAAATGACTAGTACGATAATGAGATGCAGCACTGTAGCAATCACATTGACCGTTGTACACCAGAGTTATGGTCCGTTGTTTGCGAAAGTCTTTACCGTTTTGTCTGTCTGGAGTCATTTTTCAGAAACTGTTTGCAGTTTCTGATGAAGCTTTGTATAAATGTTAAGTACTATAAGAAGTTGTGGCCCTGTGTTTCGCTTACATTGACATTTGAACATCAGAGTTATGGTCATTTATTTTTACAAAAGTTTAATATTTCTGTCTTTATCGGAGTCATATGTCAGAATAGGTTTGAAGTTTTTTCGGCAGCGTTAAGTTGGCTGTCAGTTCGCAGTTCGCAGTTCGTTATTCGAATAACGAACTGCGAAATATTTCGCTGTTCGTTATTCGAATAACGAACTGCTAACTGCGAGTTGGCAGCCAACTTAACACTGCCAGTTTTTTCTATGAAACACTGTGTAAATATTAAATACTATTAGGAAATGCAGCCCTTCAGGTATCATTTTAATTGTTATGGTCCCTTGTTTATTAAAAAGGAAATTCTTTTGTTTGAATAATATTTAGCAAGCGGTTCAAAGTGTTTCAAGTGTAAATGTTCAGTATCATAAATGAATGCAGACCTGCAAATTTCACTTTAAACATATTTGAACACCATGGTGATCCTAATGATCCTTTGTTTCCCGAAAACTTATCTTTGTTGTCCTCCTGGGAAAAGGGTTGAACACTATCACTTAAATGACATGATCATTTTTGTTCATGTATAATTGGGAATGGCCTGAGGTTATAAAGCGTTTGCATGAGTCTGATATCATTCTCAAGCATCTGACCTATCAGATGCTTGAGAACGATCCCAGACTCAGACACAGATGTTTTATAACATTGGGCCTATGGTTCGAAATGCAATAAAGTTCCGAAAATACGAACAATTAAACGAACTCTTATTGCGGAGTTTAAAAACATATGGTAGCTTAATGCACGTTAAAGGAATAAGCTCTACTAGGAGTTTTTGCATTACATTTGCCCAGCATTAAGCAACCGTCTACATTTAGAGACTCCTTTGATAATCAATTATATGCTCTCTTTGGTGATTATAAAAAATCGAAAATGTAATTTTGTTTTATGGCATATGGGGATAGTTGCAGTATCAATCACAGCGTTACTGAAATCAAGCATGTTGAAGCTGCATGGTCTTTGAAACTAAGAGCACAATCTATTCTAAATTCAAGCAGTTCCTGTAGCTGACAATTTCTCAGCATACAAAAAGTTCAAACCTTGTCAACTCTAACCCTTATCCCTCTGGATCTCGCACACTTTGACTACTTTTGAAAACTGTTGACCTAGTGTCGAACAGTATGGATCCTCGTCAGTTTAAACCTCGCCAAAACCTCTGCAAGAATTAACTACGAGAGGAATACAATCTGTCGGTTTATTGACTAGCAGGGTACACTAGATTTTAGCCTATAGTATTGGTTTGCCAGCGAGTACTAACCGAAACGTTTGATGCCGCAAGGGGAACGACACTACACCCATAATTTCTAGAGGGTGTGCATACCATCGTACAGTGAAACCTCTCTAAACCGGACGTTAAATGTAGTATAAATATCGATCTAGGAGACAGACAGGTGGAAGCTTAATACAAGTTAAAAGTGTCAGCAGCCACCTGCCTTAAATTATCTTCTCTACTAGAATTCCAGTTTACAGTAAACCTCTTTATAACGGCCACTAAATTGTGTTAATTAGTTTGTATTTAGGGCAGATGGCTGCTTAAAGTAAGGTAAAAGTAAAACAGAACGCTTCTATGGGATCGTTCTGTTTTAATGTCACCTGCCTTTAACACAAAATAATTGATATAATTTAGTGGCCGTTGTAGAGAGGTTTTACTGTAGTGGGTTTAACTATGCTCTTGTTACTCTACGATACATTACGATGTTAGTATCAAACAGTGTAATCAGTTAGACCGAATTATTCTCGACTGACAGAATAACGTAATCCCATGACTACACTTTTGTAGCTTTTAAAGGTTATTATTTGAATCGTACTGCATTCTTGTCTGTTATACCAAACTAAAATTATTTCTTTCAAAATGAATAATATACAACAACACTAATTCTATAAATCAAGAAAACATATTTCAAATGATAAACTGGGAACCCCCAGAACTGTATGCAATTAGTGAAATGTAATTTAAATTTTCTGCATTAAGTAATTATCGGATTTGATGCACGTTTTCTTTAAATTGTGCCCTGCAGTCATGCAGATATAATTACTGAGATGCCCAATAACTAGGTGCCATTTTATTTATGGTTCGTTCTGTTCAGTGCTCACGTTGTGATTTCGTAGAGAGTCAATTAATTAACAATTTTGCCGCCATTGGCAAATTCGTGATAACCTTTGCAAACGGTTTGGATCTAGAAGTGACACCGAGTAATTCCCTAGGATCCAAACTGTTTGACACTGATTATAGTTTGGTAAAGAAATGGTAGAGAACGCCACTTTGAAATCTGAAGCAGACTATAACATTCCTAGATGAAATTTATTTGACGCCGAATGGGTAAAGCATTATAAACGTTTTTTTGTTTTTTTCAGAAATTGACTGAGTAATATATTTTATCGTAACTTTATTTCGGGTAATGGCAAATACGACATACAACAATAAGAAATTAAATACAGTAAAACCTCTCTGTAACGGCCACTAAATTGTGTTAATTAGTTGGTATTTAGGGCAGGTAGCTGTTTTTAACACAAAATACTTGATGTAATTTAGTGGCCGCTATAGAGAGGTTTTACTGTAATTTAGTGGCCTCTATAGAGAGGTTTTACTGTAATTTAGTGGCCGCTATAGAGAGGATTTACCATACCCCCTATCCAGAGCAACCGTTTGGATCCAGATGAGAGACCGCGTAACATGCCGTCTCATAAGGATCAAAACTGTTTGTTACTATGGTTATGTTTTTGAAAAAAGAATGGGAGAAAAATTAACGAAATTGTAGCAGAAGACAACTTTTGCAAATATTTGGCAGCGAAAGAGTTAAACTAAATGCTCTAACCTGATTGAATTCTTTCTGAAAAACACCCACTTATCTTTGTTGCTTACTGAAGTAAGGCATTCTAATACGAGTATCTGATGTATTTAAGTGTACGATTAGTTGTTCCATATAGTTGTCAAATGGTATGTCCGGTATGCGTCACGAATCACTACATTTTTGACTTTTTAAATAAATCAAGACCCATATCAGTCACCAGAAACAGTATACAACAATACTGAACAAAATTGTAATGCTCCTCAGTACTTCTTCTGAATCCAAACAGCTTACGATTTCCCGCTTCTGAAAACCCTATTGTAATCCCGACTAGGGCAAGAGGCTTTACGGTTTTAACCAATCCCAAACAGTTATAAGTATCAGTAATGAAGAACAAAAAACACCAAAATAATAATTAATGAACTGTAACGCGTATAGAGGGGTTCTGCTGTATTTTCTTTTCTATTTAATTGACACAACGGAACCTTAACTTAGTCCTCCTAGACTATATGTTGATGATGGTACACACAACTACTTCAATAGTTAGAAGAATACTTAAACATTATCTAAACAAACATTCTCTTTGAGTAAGGAATGATACGTTTCTATCTAAATGACATATCGTTTACGCCCCGCCAAAAAGACCAAATATATCAAAACTTACATTAAAAAGATACTGAAATTGCGTTTGTAGAACGGGATAAATTTAACCCTGGGTCTCGTTAATATTTATGAATTATATTAAAATAAGTTTTAGCCATGGAAGAAACTGTAGAATGATATCTATATTATACCATAAGCGAACAGAGCAGACCCTGATCAGACGTCTCCTACAAGACCAGTACGGTCTAGGTCTACTTTATTAGCAAAGGCGTATAAAGACGTATTTATGGAGTAAATAGTTTAACTCTACATGCCAATGTAGTTCCCGTATAGAAACTAAGTCGTCTTCTGCATCTAATGTGCTTGAATGAATGAGGAAACTGAACATCACTTATCTAAAATTGTACTTAACCACATTTATTTGTCTAATGTTAGATCAATGTTTGAATATGCTTCAACAGTGTGGACTGTAAAATAATGATGCAGAGTATCTGAAATAAAACTCCGACACTAGGCGTCCCGCATTGTTTCTCGCTTCTCAGTCGTGCTAGATAAGCTGAGTTACTAAAAATAGCCGTACTAGAAATCCTTATCTGGTACACCCCGTGACTAGTGTATTCATACGCGCGATTGGGTTAAATCAATACAAGGGAAGGACTTCTTGCAGAATTATACCAACATTTCTATAGGCAACAACCTTATAAATTGAAATTAATATAAGTAATTAGCACGAATATGAAATTCTATTTATCATATAAACACTTTAAAAGCCTATTTAATTAACCGAAGACGTTGTTTTGTAGTCACTCAGTCTTTTATATTTACGCCAAAACGTAACGTTTGTGGTTGTCATAACAAAAGACGTCATTAGAGGGTTAATACACGTTTTTTCGGGCAATAACATCTGCAGTGTACCGAGGGACTGTTGTTGGCCCGAGCCCGAAGGGCGAGGGCAACAACATTCCCGAGGGACACTGCAGATGTTATTGCCCGAAAACAAACGTGTATTAACGCTATTCTTGCATAAAAACCAATGTTCTGCTCTCCTGCATCAATTTAATTCTTCAAAATACAAGCAAAACAACGGCAGCAAAACTATACACTTCTTTGACACTTCGTCGATTTATGCTATTTCCGGGCCACTGTTTTCTTTTCGACGTCAATTCATGATTGTATCAAATACCGTTTATACGGAATTTCATTCAATATGTCTATCACTAAAAACAGTTCATTGTCGGTGCTCCTGGAAATACTCACACCCCGGCGTTCACCTAGCTTAGGCCAAAACGCAGTAACATTCGCGTCCATTGTTTACCTTAGGCCCGTAATAGGTCTAATTAAAACCGGTCAACAACAGCGCGTGAGCACGAGACTCGCCTTGTTAATACATGGTCTAGCGGGACTACAACAGCACGCTTTATGCAAGAATTTGGTGTCACGCCTAAAGTTATGCTGCGGTCTGTTGCTATTAGATATGGAAGTCGTATTACGCAATGAAAAGTAGTACTTCACAAAATTCGTTAATTTTCTTGGTTTTAGGGCGTATTTCAGCGCGAAAAATAATCAAGCATGGGATTTGTTAAAGCCGGGGGTTCTATACCCTCGGTTGGTCTGTTCCTATCGGAAACTCGCTAAAGCTCGTTTCTGACTGGAACAGACCAACCTCGAGTATAGAAACCCCCGTCTTTAACAAAACCCATGCTTGATTCTATTAATCTGGAACGTTTGTCCCTTGTTCTTGTGTCTCTTTTGTGTTCATTTCGTGTGTGTGTGTGTGTGCGTTTGGGTGTGTGTGTGTGTGTGCCATACTGTCTATCGGTGTTTTGGTGGTGGTTGCGTCTTGCATGTGGCTTTGCCTGCTTGACTTTACTACTTTTCCTTTTTTAAGTACTAATTTATCTAATTTTTCTCTACTAGAATTCCGGTTTAGAGGGGCTCAACTGTATACCTTTTTATACTGGATTGACTCTGTCCTTAAACATGTTTTGACGTTTCAGTATGAAGGCTCTTACAACAGTGTAACAATCGACATAAAAAACGTTTAACCCTTAACGGCATTAATATCCATTTAAACATAATGACAACACGCATATTGATTAGATGTAATTTAACCCTTCGCTTGCTATTCACGTCAATATACCTACCTGTAAATAGTGAAGACCCAGATGAGACAGCTCCTGCAGGAGCTGTCTCATCAGAGTCTGCACTATTTACAAGTGCATTGTGCAACCAGTGCACTCCACAGCAGTGATTGCACAGCGATATACGTGTACACAGTGAAGATATATGTAATTATACAACAGGGCATGGGTAAAGAAGGAGAAATGCATTTTAAAATTCAGCAAGCGAAGGGTTAATAGATGCATGTGAACACAGGAAATTAGCTTTAAAAGAAACTGCAGAATCAAATCTACATAATTCCATAAACACACAGAGCTAACCCTTATCAGATGGATCCTACACGATCTTGGTATATCCAGTTTGCAAAGGTGTTAACCCTTCCCCTCAAGTAAACGACTTTTCGTGCATTTGCAAACAGAGTAGACCCAGATCATATGGCTCCTACAGGAGCCGTCTGATCAGAATCTCCTCTGTTTGCTTATGGAAGTATAACATATCTGACTCATCGGGTTTCTACCAATACTAAACTATACTGTATACAAATGCCATTATAAAAACTCAGCTAATAAATATTCATGACGGCATTACTTCTTACATAAATAAAGAACAGGGAAATGGCTAAAGGCGTATACATATATATGGAGTAAAGGGTTAAGCATGGTGTCTGATCAGGATTCATGACGGTTTTACGCTTGTCAACATTGACAGTATTAACGAATAACTCTAAGACCCGACAAATAATGTAGATCCTGTTTAGATGTAGTGATCGGTCTGATTCTACACTGTTTGCAAATATCTGGAACACAAAATGTAACTCTCTTGATGGATTGACTCATTTTAATAACTGCTCATGAACAGACTCAATAAAACCGAGTCTGCATTTTTCTCTTTTTGTATTTCTGCATTTGCTTTCGAAGGGTCTCCTACTTTCAGAATTTATCTATTATAGAATTAATCTATATCACAAATGGTTTCTAGAATTAAACTAATCCTGATTTTGTATCTAATTTCTAAAATCATCTATTAAAATAAATTTGATATCTGTATTAGTCCTTTATTTAATAATAGCTGTAACGTGTCGTCGTATGTAATGGAGTTCCAGTGACATTCAACCCCTAACGACTTTGTTATTATATTTACAGGCTCACACGACTGTTATTGTACAATAACTATTAACCCAGAGTCTTGCCATGATTTAAGCAGTTTCGAGTCAGGTGATAATGGTTTTTGTGAAATAATAAGTAAGTAAAGTAGTCGTGGATCAGACATATTATTTTGGTAGATTTAGTAAAACTTTTAGGGCATTAATATCAATGGGCTTCATTTAACCCTTTCGCTGCCAAATTCTGTCGTCTGCTACAAAATTTCATTTTTTTTATTTTCTTCATTTTTGTTTCAAAAACATAGTAACAGTAACAAACAGTTTGGATCCTGATGAGACGCCGAGTTACTCGGCGTCTCATCTGGATCCAAACTGTTTGCATAGGTAATCACAGATACGGCATTGGCAGCAAACGGGTTAAATGGAAAAGTAGTAAAGTCAAGCAGGCAAAGCTACATACAAGACGCAACCACCACCAAAACACCGATAGACAGCATGACACACATACACACACAACCACACACCCAAACGCACACTCACACACGAGATGAACACAGAAAACACCAAAAGACACACAAGAACCAGAGACAAACGTTCCACACATGAACAAAATCACAAGCACAAAGACGCAAGGCAAACAAAAGGAAGGGTAACAAAGAGAGTACCGCCTTGGCACGGTCAGTAGCAAAAACACCACTGGGGGTTTAAACCGGTTTACGGACGTCCTAACCTCACACTTTTCTCAAAGTCACCCTAGCTTTACAAATAGTGTAAATAAAGGTATCCCCGCTGGACTTACCCACAACATAGACGACGGTGAACACAGGACAACATGTAAAACATAGCATAATAACTGTGACAATCCGTCAAATATGTACTCAATGACTTTGCTGAAGTCAGAGCACCTGCAGGTAAGCCATACATCAGAGTTTAAGTTTGAAAAATTACATTCACAACATTACTATAACCACAAGGAATTATATTATATAATTGAAGGTTTTATAATAATATACGCATTAATATTTGACTAAATTCAAGCATTGGAATGTCTGGTGGAAATACATTGGAAATGAGCTAGTTTCGCGCCAGAATCTCATCCTTGAATGTTTACTTAAACAGTAAAACATTGATATGTAGAAAATTATAAAGACTTACATTATATAAATAACTGTTAATTCGTATTGGTAATGTTTTAGAATGTTTATGTATTTCGAGAATATATTACAAAATCAAAATGCGATATCTGCCTTAATTATCTCATGTCACCAGAATCAATGTTATGATTCATCCGAATTACTCACATGTTATTGATATCACAAACTTTAACGATTGAGTTACAGTAAATATTGAAATAACGTTTTAATTCTTCTTTCTATGTAAATGTACTTGCATAAGTACATGTGTAATGAGCATGCACTTCACAAGTCTATCAGTTTTGACTATTCATATGCCACATGCCTCTGTATACCAAATTAAAAAAAACGCGTCTGTTGCAATTTTGCTAGAAGACAAAAAATATGTGTAGTATGATTGCATGGCAAATTCAAATGGAAGCACTTGAATAGTGCAATCATTTGCCTAAATATCAGTGTAAAATTATAGCACTAAAACATGCATTTCAATATCCCAAAACAATTCAGGGTATTGAATCTTACAATATCCGTGCTTGTAACGTTTTCACACAATGCCTGAATTATTGCTTCACTAAAATGAAAACAAAACATTAGTATTTTATGCACGGAATTAAATTGTGAAAACCGCCTGCTGGTTTATATCAATTATAGAAAAATTGTACTGCCTTAGTTCAGTTAACCCTTCGCTTGCTGAATTTTAAAAATACATTTCTCCTTCTTTACCTATGCCCTGTTGTATAATTACATATATTTTCACTGTGTATAAGTATATCGCTGTGCAATCACTGCCGTGGAGTGCACTGATTGCACAATCAACTTGTAAATAGTGCAGACCCTGATGAGACAGCTCCTGCAGGAGCTGTCTCATCTGGGTCTTCACTATTTACAGGTAGGTTTATTGACGTGAATATCAAGCGAAGGGTTAAGACCGACGTTTGAATATTTTGTCTTACTTTAACCCTTTCCATGGTCTATGTTTATTCCAAATTTCAAAACCCACATGTACTTAACTGCTTATAATGACCTAGTTATAATGACATATGGAAGTGGAACATTGTAGCCATTTTAGAAAGTAATTAAACATATTTATCGAATTCCATTAGCAAACAGAGCATATCATGATCAAACAGCACCTATAGTGACCATCTGATCTGGGTCTACTATGTGTGCAAATGCGTGTGAAAATACGTCTATATGAAGGGAAGGGTTAAGTATGCTGCATTTGCTGTTATTGCAAATGTTCTGTGGTCATGATGAGTCGCCACTCGGTGTTTAATCAGGATCAAACATTTTGATATACATGTATTGGTAGATATTTAAAAAAGAAAGCAAGCAAGTGTTTTGCCCAGCGGTTAACTTAACCAGATACTGTTTAAATATAAGCAGTTCTTTAACATTTAGATTTAACATAAAGTATTTGTCAGTTTCCTGTTTATCGAACATTATTTTCACTTAACCGCCACTGTTACAGACCGCATATATAGCACATATGTTGTGGTGTCTGTTTTCAAATACTATATCAAGAATACATGCTTTTTAATCAGAAAACACATTTGACACTCTGACCACGTGTATTTTTAAGTAAATGTTTGAAATGATTTGCGTTTATAAACGATACAGCAGTGTTTACAGACAGTTTACTCAGAGCCATTAAAGTAAAGCACGCAACTTGTAAGAAATGATTGACGAGGTCAACTTCAGGTTAGAATCTTTCAGTCTTTCACATTGACACAAATTGTTCTTGCATATCATTAAAGTCTGTTGTAAGTATTATAATAAATCAAGAAAACATCGCATTCGAATCCTACATTTCAGCAAGATTTGACTGTAATTCTTTTTTACAGTGTTTTACTGCCATTTCTGTCGTATCCCACATTGCTCTGGCCTCTGACTGGCGGTCGACTACATGTTGTGTATGTCGTTTTTGTTTTCTGTTAGATTATACAGTGACATTTTAACATCCTAACCTCTTAGTATCTCTACTTTTTATATTCATTTTCATATTGTTGTAATGTCGGTGCGTACTACGTCACTTAACTTAATGACGTCACTTGTTTTAGCGTTTCAGTTTTACGGTTTTATTTTAGTATTATTTTGTCTTGACATCATTTTTTCATGTTGTGGAGTTGTCTGGAATGGGTATTTGATTTTAAGTTTTGACTTGGTGTACAATGAGGTTAGCGTGAGGTTGCGTGCACTCAAACATGGCAAAGCTACAAGTGGCCTTCTTGGCTACAGGCCGTTGCAATGCAGCGCTCCTGTTTTCATCCTATGGTCTACTTTGTATTTTATATGGTAACTGTTTTATGTCTTTTTGTGCGTTTCGTCACGTTTTGTCTTGTAATTGTGCTGTTTCCTTTTTGATGATATTTGGGTGTCGTGCCCCTTTCAGTGTGGTACTCACTGTAGGACTGTTCCCCCACCAAGTGTTCGTACTAAGGCTGTAGAAAAGATACATCATAGAAACGTGCATGGATGCAATTTTATGAGTGTATACTTTCAAACATTCAACACGACCTACATACAGTGGTAAATATGGGTAATATTGAAAGGAGAGAGAGGTTGTCAATGAGAAAATAATCAGTTATTTTAATAAGGTGATTACAATAACACGTTTGTGGTCAATACGTAATGTTTATACTTGATATACTGAATTAGATTACATCTACGATATTTTTAAATAATTTAACCAGAAAACAACCAGAGTTTATAAATTAGGTGTTTAAACATATTCCATGCACTATTTATTTCATTCTTTTATCTGCCTTTAAATGACATTGGTACAATTGGTATTTCCTCATGAATGGAACAATAAACCGTATCTTAAAGTTATAGTTTGCCCAATTGTCGTATAAATCAATCAACAGCAAAAGTTGTACACAAAAATATTTTACTAGTGTCTCAAATAGTAATATCTCAATGCTTTAAGTCGTTTAAGATGTTCTGCTCATACGTTAAACATCGAAGAAGGGAGATAAAGAAAATTTAAGAGTGTGCAATTTGTGTAATATGAGAATAATATAAGAATTATGTAACTGAGCTTATATATTTATGGTTATGTATTGTAGATACTTTTGTTTTAATAGTTTGTCAGAATCATGTTGATAGTATGTTTCTATATGTACATATGTATATGTATGCGTGTATGTACATGAATGTATATGCATTTGTGTATATATGTGTGTATATACGTACACATATGAATTACATATTTAAATGTAGTGTGAATAACACGTGTATATAATGTACATGTATACATGCTTCACATAAATGAACATATTAATGAATACTATTATTTAGTGTGTTTAACTCTTCTCATTGTAACATTTATGCATCGCCTAGTTTGAGGCAACAAACATGTATGTGTTATGCATAATAACTGAATATTGATAAAAAAAAGTTTTAAATAGATGGATTACTCAAATAATTGTTTCACCGGTTTTTGTAAACATATACCGGTAAAACTCAGCTTAGAAAAGGTTTCGTCCAATAGGTTGGTTGGTTGGCATTCGTGTTTATCGTTACTTCAGTAATATTTCATTTATTGCACTGGGACCGGATCTTTAAGACGTTCTACGTATATCAGCGTTTCTTCTCTCTCAAATAATACACCAGAAATATAAGAAATACTTGCTTCTACAAGCTCAATGTTTGTAAAGATGTTAATTCAAGAAATGGTTTAATCTGTAATTCTTTACTGAGGGGTATTGCACTTTTTGGTATTCATGACACGCATAATGTTGTGGCATTCCATAAGACCACAACATAATTCTACAATTGTCGCGTTAGTGAGGAATTATACTCATGGTTTCACATATTTGGCACGTACTTTTGTTCTTTGGGCTGCAAAAGTCGCTGATTTCGGCAGTTGTTAGAGACATTTCCTTGCGCTTACGCATTTATATCAGAAGACATTTTATAGCGTAAACAGAGAAGGCTTTAGGGTCGTTTTCTTTCACACTGCTATATTTGAATTATTATTTTTGACCTATGACTTTTGTAATGAGGCATGAAACCATAAATTTACAGTAAATCTGGGTACAACCTGATTTTATTTAGAGGTAAATATATGCTTAAATATTAGTAATGTGTTTGCGAGATTTTGTATAAAAATAACTTTAGATAGAAAGGCATCAAGGAACTCGGCGTTTCATTGGGACACATGTAGAATAACATCTATATCATTATTTTAAAACAAACTGAAAGAAGGTTTTCAGTTAAAACAAACCCGACGAACTACAAAGGTTTTCACTGAATTTTAAAATGTAAAAAGTGATTAGCGAAAAACAGTGGTGTTGCTGCGAAGAAGGAATTGAATGCGTATGATATCTATTAAATGTCTCCCCCATTACAGTAAATTCTTACTAATACGACCACTTAACCCTTCGCTTGCTATTCACGTCAATATACCTACCTGTAAATAGTGAAGACCCAGATGAGACAGTTCCTGCAGGAGCTCCTCATCTGGGTCTGCACTATTTACAAGATGATTGTGCAACCAGTACACTCCACAGCAGTGATTGCACAGCGAAATACTTGTACACAGTGAAGATATGTGTAATTATACAACAGGGCATGGGTAAAGAAGCAGAAATGTGTTTTTAGCAAGAGAAGGGTTAAGACGTATAATTATGGACAAATGGTATAAGAGCTTTCTGAATTACGTTTGCCCTGCATTAAGCAGCCACACACGTTTACATTGTCCCAAGTTAAAACAGTATGTGGTCGCATGAGCGAGAATTTATTGTACTAAATGTCTCGGGAGTATATGATTGCTTTTTTGGAAGTTACCATGGTTAATGTCAACCAACATTTAATATATAAAACTCTATGATGTCGCCACTCTTTAGGATGGTCTCAAAGAGACGATTCTAGAGAGTGGTCACAACATAGGGATTGGTGGAGAAATGGCGATTTTATTATTGACAAAGTGTCATGACACAGGCTTTTGAGAAACTATTGACCAAGTGCCAAGGAGTTTGCACCCTGATGATACGACGAGTTACACAGTATCTAATCTGAATCTAAGCTGTTTTCAAATGCGACCGGGCTGCCATAAGTGGGATGATTAATGTTTACTTAATATATTGATGCGTTACTACTCTACATATTTCAATGTAGCTGATGTCCAAAAGATCTATACGACATTCACATGCATTATGTCATTCATGTTGTTTCATAAGAAACATTGACCTTTTACTCTATCAACATCTATGTAAGAAATAATGACATCATGAGTATTATTTAGATTAATCGTTATTATAGCACATAAACACAGGATGTGACGGCCATGGCGGAAACTAGAAATCCATCTACATTGTACCGTTAACAAACAGTGTAGACCCGGATCAGACGGTTAAACATATATATGTCCATGATGTAGCGTGCAAGCAAAACATTTACCATACTGTAATACCTAAGCCGACTCAATCTCAAATCTCGACTCAAAGATGGATATGTTGTCTTTTCAAATTTGTAATCTCATTTTCTGTACTTATGGAAGCATGTTATATTAGATGTACTTGGGCGTGCGTGCTAACAGTATTGATTCATATTTTCGTTTTGTAACATATTTGTTTAACCCTTTGCGCCATTGACATCGATTTCAGAAATAATGGCAGTGTGGATGTCAAATAGCTGAACAGTTTGATGACATCATGATCACGCGCATTCGTTACATGGCGAAATTACATGGCGAGAACTGTATAAATAGATATATGTTATCCCATTAGCAAACAGAGCAGACCAGTATTAGATGGCTACTTCAGGAGCCACTTGAGCTGGATCTACCCTGCTTAAAATGTGTCATAGGGCGTATATAAGTTAAGTGTTATATTGACATTGTTAACTGTTAGCGAGGGATTTGTAAAAAGGTATGGAAAATTGAATCTGTATCAAGCACCATGTCAAGCATCATGTTATCTTCTCATCAGTTTCAAAACTGTTTTGTACAGGTTTATGATTTTTCTAAAGCTATAGCTGCTCTCTGCCAACAACAACTTTTGAGTGCGCACAGAGCAACCTAAGTCTAAGGTTTAAGAAGTAGCAGGGAATCTAAGATTCTGAATCTTTGATGATTAAGTGACACCAAATTAAGTGATATGTGTAATCCGCTGGTAAAATGGTTTCACTTAGTAAATAAGATAAACACTACTTCCTCATACATCACTACAGGACGCGAGTACGAAAATTCGGAAATTGAGCGTATTATAAAAGTTTATGATGTTTAATTAAATTTACCATGACCGAAATATTACACTTAATTTGCCAGTAGATTACATCAGATGTATCTACAAATGACGGAAGGAAAATATATTGCTTAAAGCTCATTTAAATCAATTGGATAACTTATTCCCTGGGGATTTTAACATCTCTACAATAAATGATCAGGGATGCTAAATAAAATAAGATAGATGGGTGTATTTCAATTAATTCAACGATTCTTGCAAATCATCAATTTTCCGTTTCCTCGCTAATCACTTGGGAATGTGAATGAAATCATAGATTTGGCAGAAAGACAGACACAATCTAAATATGATATGCAGTACATGTCAAAATGAAAGCCGAACTATGCCCAATCATCTAACTGAAAGTTAGTAGTCTAAGATGCCGTGTGACGTGTTTGTATATTAGATCAACCATGTTAAACGCATTTTGTATCTAAAACAACACCCGAATAAACATATCGATATTCTATGGTCATATATTAGGGTCAATGCTGATACTAATATCATTCTAAGTATGTAATTGGTCAAATTCTGATGCTTGAGAATAATCTCAGGCCCAAGAAGCAGTTGGATGAAAACGCATAATATGAGTATGTGATTTGACATTCTGCAGTTCAGATTAGTTGGAATTATGAGATTCTCAAAAACAGACTTTTATAATTAAACATTTAAAGAAACATATTTTTCGTCTGCACACATTGTCTTCTGCTTTAAACTTCTTTCAGATTCTTTCTACAAAATTGGAGTCTCAAACAGTTTGGACCTTGATCAGACGCCGAGTTACTCGGCATCTTATCCGGACCAAAACAGCTTGCAAGACACATATATGTGTGTGTATGTGTGTTATTTTACTTACTTTTTTGTATCTAAATAAAGACACCAGTTACGCAGATGAAGGCGGTATATGAGTCAGCTACGTGACACTGTTAGGCTTCGATATGGAATTATATATATATCTGATTCTACATTATTTATCAGTTCTAAGACTTTTCTTGCTCATATGCTGTTATAAATATTAAGCTAATGCATATTCATGAATACATTATTTCTGACATGAATATTGATTGGGTAAAATGTTAACTATCCATAATCCATAAAACTCTAACCATATTTGCCCACGTATTTTTTTTTATATCTATAATGAATGTCCAGACAGTAAGCCGAATATTTTCATGCAAAACAGGAAATAATCTTATCATGAAAAGTGACCTGTTTTTGTCATTCAGTGTCTCAATATATCGTGATATTTGAGTCTTAATATGTCTGTTGATGTAAATAATACCAGGAACATTTTCGCGAACACTTAATGGCTTTGTAAAAGGAAATTCAAATCATGATCGCAAATGTCCTTGGCAGAAGTTATCCAAATATATCCTATTTTAGATAACAATTCACGAACACACTCGTAAACATATTTGTATACGTGTTATTGACAGTTTTCGTTGGTTAAATAACAAGTTCTGCTCATTAACCAATTCCCTCATATTAACGCCGTTTGACGCCTCTGTAAAGGTCACTCTTTGAAACCATTGTGATAAATAGAACATCTGCTCCATAGGAGCTAATGCTTTATTATAACAATGGTATAAAAATTGGACAAATCTAAAATTTTCCTTGTTTCTAGTAAATGCTACTTTTCGGTACATTTATTAAAAGAGCTTGGATCTAAAATAGCCAAATGGTATGAGGTAATGGGTTAATCTCAGTGTAAGTTACCAACAGTATAGACGTATGTTAAGATATGTAACAGGTAGTTTTGAAAACATTCGATTTTGAATGTGGGATAATCATTTGACAGCTTAGTAGCTATATAATGATATCATGAATATTTCCACTGTGGGTTTGGACGCGGCCATTTTCATTGTCAATAAAAGCATATAGCTCTAGATATGCTATAGCATAGTCACTATACTATATAAAAAAGTATACACAATTCTTTAATTATATCTCTTCTGGTTCATGATCATACGAAAAGTCACGGTGGAAGAGTTTTCATCTTCTAATGATATGAAGAAGACAATCGGTATCGGTGGAACCGATGACGACATTGATAGTTGATTTTTAATGAAATATAATACCGAGTAACGAAAATAAAATTAGCTGACATTCAAAGTGCAGTCAATGTATCTGCACAAATTTTGTAAGTACACAGTAAAACCTCTCTATAACGACCACGAAATTACATCAAATATTTTGTGTTAAAGGCAGGTGGCTACTTAAAGCAAGGTGAAAGTAAAACAGAACGCTCCTATAGGAGCGTTCTGTTTTACTTTTACCTTGCTTTAAGCAGCCATCTGTCCTAAATACGAACTAATTAACACAATTCCGTGGTCGCTATAGAGAGGTTTTACTGTATTATACTGTTCAGTACAAGACTGAAATGCTATTGAACGAAAACCAGTAGCTGTGTCAGAAGAACTGTGTAAATACAGTGGAACTTTGATATCTCGAACTAGGATAACTCGAACTTCGGATAAATCGAACTAAAGGTTCGACCCTTCCATACACGACTTCATAGAACTGTTCCTCACCTGTTTCACACCATCATTTAGGGGCACTGCGACACTAACCAGGTCATGTAGTGCTAAACGATGTAGAACATAAAAGTATTTATGGATTAGTATAGAAGGCACCGTTCCGTATGCATCGACTAAAGGTGACACACAATATAACCAAAAGTCGGTGAACATAAGACCTAACCCACGGTGCAAATGGCAAAGCTAAATGACTGTAATGGTCGTGAAGCGTGTCACTTGCAAATCATGAAAAAGGGATGATAGATTTATTGATTATATGTACGGGGAGACGTTTTACGGGTGACACACGGTACATATAACACTATTGCAATAACAACTACTGGGTGGCTATTGATTATTTATATAAGATGTGTATAGATGTAATTAGTTTACTTGTCAAAAGCAAATGATGCTATCAATCTGCGACACTGGATAGCCAGACTTCCAATATAACTCCATAGTATAGATGTAATTGTAGCAGAATGATGTCTGTTCAAGTGTATACAAACATCTGGCGTTGATGGGAAAGTTGCTTTAAGAGCCCATCGAGACGGCGAAATCATTCCAACAATTTACTTCCATCGATACAGCGGATCTAACCAGACACGAACACTTTTGTCTTCATTCCTGATAATTACTCATGTCAATGATATTTCATATGTTCTTTTAAAGATGTATGAAAAGTTTGAATACAGCTTTACATTAACCCTTTCCCTCATATTGACGACTTTTGACGACTCTGTAAAAGTCACATTGTGAAACCATTGTTTTCCCTTTTCCCTAGTTAATGCTCCTTTTCGGTAGATTTATTCAAAGAGGTTGTATCTAAAAATAGCCTATGAGGTAATGGGTTAACGTCCATAAAGAACATTGCATCCGGGTAAAATACTACTAGATTTAACCCTTTCGCTGCCAATGCCGGATCTGTGATTACCTATGCAAACAGTTTGGATCGAGATGAGGCGCCGAGTAACTCGGCGTCTCATCAGGATCCAAACTGTTTGTTTCTGTTACTATGTTTTTGAAACAAAAATGAAGAAAATAAAAAAAAATGAAATTTTGTAGCAGACGACAGAATTTAGCAGACGACAGAGCTAGTTGAAGTTTTCATGTGATATCATTGTTTGTATGTGTTATGTATAGCATGCATATAAATACATACAGAGACCTAGTTGAATTTTATGCGATAGTATAGCATGTGTTATATTTACCATGCACATATCTACAATACAATTGTATTGGGGGAAAGCTAGTTTAAGTATGTATATTATTTTACAGTATGTGTTATGTATAGCATGTATCTGAACACTTACATACCGCTAGAGTTAGTTACCGCTGCTGTTCTTTTTTGTCATGGTGCTGTTCCTGCTCGATGAAAGGCGACTGTGTGTTGTGTATGCATGACTTATACATTTGCTACTTTTGTTATGTGATATTCATTTCGCCAAACCGGACGACATACCTATTTATTCAATTGAAAACATAGGAAAATACTACCTGCATGTATTGCAGTTTGAACATTATATTAAAACCGTTCCAATGCGATACTCTTCATCATATGTTTATACAGTATAATCCAGATTATTTGAGCACAAAATAGGTATCATTATCGACCTTTAAGACAGGTGGCAGCTTAATGCTTGGTTAAGGTCATGCAGAAAGCTCCTTCTGCATGACTTTCACCATGCATTAAGCAGCCACCTGCTTAAAAGGGTCTAAATTCTTCCATACGGAAAATTCGGAGATTTTACTGTATCGTGCATCTTTCATCTTTTTAAACATGTTAATGTGTGTATGTTGTGTATGTGTTTGCGTGTGTGGTATTTAATATGTGGCGCGCGTTCTTCATTTGCTTTAATCAGTGCTTGTGGAATTCCTTTATATTCGCCATATATATCCGTTGGAGCTACGTGACGTTTTCAGTGTCCTAAATTGCAGTGCCCTACATCCAGCCCAGCCCAGCCAGTAAATTCCTTTTCTGGCGCTTTAAGTTTCTTTTGCGTTAGTCTTGTGTAAATGGCGTCAAGTGTTCTCTTTTAATTCCGATGATTTTGATTAAGTTTTGTTTGAAGCACAGTGACATATTTTGATCATGTAGGCAGATATGCTTTAGGTAATGAGCAAGGAATGTACAATTCGTTCTGTGATGGCTATGTGTATGTATATGTTCCCGCGCACTTAATTTGAGCTTCTATAGATGCTGCGAACTTTCATTTGTCCGATTCGGAAGTCAGTAACAAGTTCAACAAATTACAGAATGAGCTGACATTATAGCTTTTTAGTATGAGAAAGGTTAACCATTTCACCGCCAATGTCGCATAAATGCGCCACGACAAATAGTGCAGTCTCAGATCAGACGCCGCCTTGAAAAGGCGGCGTCTGATCAGGGACTTCACTTTTCGTCTCATTCTCTATTTGTATCTCTGTGCTTTATTCCTTTGAAATTTGCATTTATTTATCTCATTTCCTTTTTGTACCGAATGATATAATAAAAATTGGATTGCAGACGGCAATAAGAAAGTTGGTGCCGAAAGGGTTAATGTTTTGCAAAAGAAATCAGAATAACATATACCAGTCTAATTACAATTGAAGTAAAGCAGTATTCTCTATAATCTGTCTAATAGACCATTTAATACTTAAGATTCGAACATAATATGGCATTATCTGTCTACAAGCTTCTGGAAAATGAGAATTCAATATTTAATGTGCTGAATTATTAAAACTTTTTTTCCATTTCTGATCATTAATTAAACAAAGAGATGTATAAAATGTATCTCTGAAGAAAATGATTTGTTATGATAAACAGTGCAGATCCTGATAAAATGGCACTTGATCTGTGTCTACAGTGTTTGCAAAAACCGTATGTACTCAGTAATCTCACACAAAGTGTTAATATCTAGCGCACCTTGCATGCAAATTCATTTTCCCATGAATCAATGACATTTTTCAATTAAGAACGGGTGCATATTATTGGAAATGACTTCATGAAAACAGTAAGCACGCGTAAATACTAGTTGGAGTGCTCAACAAAGCCAGGTAGTTTAATTACAACGGTGTGGTTTACTTTCAAGAAAGACTGATTTGTATTGTAATCGATCTATTATTTCATTAATTAACCAACGTGTGTCTAGTGTCCTTTAACCCATTACCTCATAGGCTATTTTAATATACAACCTATCTGAATAAATTTACCGAAAAGGAGCATTAACTAGAGAAAAGGAAAATTTTAGAATTTTGTAGTTTGAAGACACGATTCTAATGGTTGGTCACAACATAGGGTTTGGCGGAGAAAATAAAGAAGTTATTCTTGAAAATGTTTTATTATGCGCATCTTATCTGGAACTCTATGTACATATTTGCGCTTGTGCACATGCATGTGTGGGTATATATGCACCAACGTTCTTTAGAAGCTGTTACATTATGTACTTCTACTACTGTTGCGACAAGTGCTACAACAGCTACCACTACTACTACTACTGGTACTACTTATGAAATATAGCCTACTAATGAAATTTAGATTCGCTAAAATACCCATTTTGACATGCCCATAAGGGGTATTTAGATATACGACTATTTCTGCTATTACGAACTTTTACTATCACAATGAAACAATAACTGTTACTACACTATTATTGCTACTACTACTAACAACTGCTTCCACTTCTGTTACAACTATTCTGCTATTGCTTCTTCGACTACAACTTCTACCTCAAGTACCACTTCTATTGCTCAAACTACACTACTACAGTAACTACAACAAACAATGCTCCAACAATTATTGGTACAGCTGTTATTTATTAACTCTTCTAGCACAACCAATGCTACTACTATTACACTATTACACAACTACTACACAGTCTTAAACTACTACTTCAACACAATCAGTCTTAAACGACCTTATATTAATGGTACACAAGAATCTTAAATATCAGGTTGTTGTTTAATACGGGGAAAAAGCAATGCAGAAAGCTCCCGCATGCGCTTTTTGCATTACGTTTGACCTGTATTAAGCTACCATCTGCCTTACGGAACCATAATTAGACCTCATTTCGATGGTCGCTGAAGACAGGTTCTACTGTACTACTAATATTACTACTGTGATACGTTACTACTACACAACAGTAACAACAACAAAAACGACCACTACAATACTATTATATCAGCTACCACTACTACAGTTATGATGGCTACCACTACATCTATTCTTATCACATCTACTGTTATGAATAATTCAACTTCAATGTCTCTTATTTCTCTTCACTGTTCCTCCAGTTCATATCAAATATGAACACTTGTATCACAAAGTTATTTTCCAATGCATTTTCCAATATATTCGATATGTTTTGAGACATTGTTGTCTTTTCTTCAATAAACATCAAGTCATTCTTATGCAAAAAGCACGGCGTTTTGCACGAGAATAAAGAATTAAATGTGGTGGTACCATGTGTCAAGTGTTATTTTGAGAAAATATATTGCTGATATTAAAGCATTTCACCTGCAACCTATAGTATTAGAGTTATGTATGTTCCTCATTTAGTCCATTATTTATTTTTTTGTGTATAAAATCTTAAATTTTAGTTTAGTCTGTCTGAGGAACATTATTAAATATTTGTTGTGTATGTTCTTTGCAGATTCCCAGCATGCAAAAAATTAAAACTTCAGTAAAAAGTAACGAGAAAGGAAACAAGTAATATGATTTGTGCATATGGCTGAGAGGACAAATACAGTTTTTAATGACGGTATAATCTTGTTTTCGTTTACTCAAACAACATGTTTGGGCCATAAGAGAACCGAACATCTGATGTTATTAGAACGTATGATCCGAGACATCACCATGCGTGTTGATATATCAAAATCTGTCACTTTTCAGCCAAACTCTATCTTGCTGCTACTCATTAGATGAGTAACAGAAATATAGGGTATGGCGAAGAAATATTTTACTTTTTAAGAACGCCTCTTCTCTATAGTTCTGCATATTATGTCTAGATAGCATGTAAACCAGAGCTACAGGTGCGTACTCAAATACTAAAATCGTCATTTCTCCACCAAACCTTTTGTTGTGACCACGCGTCATTTCTCCTCCAAACCCTATGTTGTGACAACTCGTCATTTCTCCATCAAATCATATGTTGTGACCACTCTTTAGAATCGTCTTGTCGAGACGATTCTAAAGAGTGGTCACAACATGTGGTTTGGTAGATAAATATATTTGTTTTAATTAACGCATCTTATCTGTAAACCTTTTGGAAACATTAGCACACTGAGCATATCGTTATCTGCTTAAATTGTCAATGTTGCCTTTAAAACAGAAACGATATGATCTTCGTGTCTAACACTTTAACCAGTTTGAAAATGTGAAATCATATTTCTCTGCAATTCATCTGGACTCTGGTTTTTATTTTTACGTCATATTTTATTTCTCCGTAGCTGTTTGGAGATTAATGTATTTGCGTCCCTAACATAACCAATTATTTTAAAATACCTTTTTTATCACAACCACCAGTAATTAATAACACACTAATTCTTAAAATCAGCAAAGTAATTAATATCATACATACTAATTCTTTAAACCAACAAGTAATATTTCAAACGATTTAATAAGCCGGGCAATACCCAGCACTACATATAATTAGCTAAATCTGCATTAAATATTATACTTTAACCTCGTTTTTTAAAACTCGGTTATACAGTCATGCAGACAGAATTACTAGTACTAACTTCCAAATCAATTTATGTCGATATAGAAAATCCCGTCTAAAGCGACTGCTTTGTGAATAACCATACAGTTGAACCTGTCTTAAACGACCATTAAAAAGTCTCATTATTGGTCTGTTAGGCAAGTGGTAGCTTAATGCAGATCAAAACGTAATGCAGAAAGCTTCTATAGGATATTTCTGCATTACATATGTCATGCATTAATCAACCACCTGCTTTTAAATACTCCTATGTTTAACCCATTCCCTCATAGGCTATTTTTAGATAAACCTCTTTTAATAAATCTACCGAAAAGGAGCATTAACTAGAGAAAAGGAAACATTTAGAAATTTGTAGTTTGAAATCATTGTGATAAATAGAGCATTTGCTCCTATAGGAGCAAATGCTCTATTTATCACAATGATTTCACAAAGTGACTTTTACACAGTCGCCAAAAGTCGTCAATATGAGGGAAAGGGTTAATAAACGAATAGACGCATAGGACGGGTTCTACTGTATTTTTAAAGTGGATGGTTCCTTTATGCAGAACGAAATTAATGCAGGCAATTCCTGTAGGAGCATTCTGTGTAACTTTAATTCTGAATTAAGCTGCATTTCTATGAGTTAGACATATATTTGGTGGTTTTTATCTTATCTGGAAACAACATAGATCCAAACATCTATTATCTGGAGGCCTCATATTATTGTAGAGAAGGACACTCATCTTGTTTTGTGAAGAAGTTTAAATTATTTTCGTTTAATAAATTACTGGATATTATGCTAGCCTTGAAACGATAATTTGACGCTGGAATTTAGCAAATAATGCGTATAATATAGGAGAGATTATTGAAATAATGACAAAATCGTTTTAGAATTAAAACGGACGAAGGTGACGCATTCTGCAAATTTGACGGGATCCAGAATAAACGTTATTTCCAGCATATTTCGTTCACTAGTGAATTAAAATAAAGATCTAAATGGTGTGTAAAACGGTTTGGATACATCTGGATCTAAACTACTTGCGAAGGTTATAACGCATTCAAGCATTGTGTTATAAATATAATACCCTACAGGACGCATGCGCATTAGCTCTTCTTCATTCCAGTAATAGGTTATCATAAAACATTATTGTAGGGCGTATCAATCCTTGAAGTGCATGAACCGAGTATATAATACCTTTTTAAACAGGGCATGTACTGCGTGTCACAAAAAATAATTTGATACCTTGATACAATGTTTTGTTTTTATTTACCCTTTACTCCATGCATATCAATGTATAATTAATGACATCATGAATATTAATTATTTTATTTTGCATGATGACAAATGTTTGACCATGGAAGAAACTGTAGAAATATAGGAGCCGTCTGATCTGCGTCTACTCTGTTTGCAAATACGCAGAAAGGCGTATTTATGGAGTAAAGGGTTAATTAATTTTCCGAAAGGAGGTGGATTTTTTTTAATTATTTAGATGGTTCACGGTTAATGTTACCCTATGCAATAATAGAATGATTTTAATGTTACCCTATGCAATCATAGAGTGATTCTAATGTTACCTTATGCAATAATCGAGGGATTTCAATGTTACCCTATGATTTTAATTTCGCTATCAAATTTGGGATCAGCTAATTAGCTGCCACATAATGTCGTCCTCAAAATGTGTCGTCTGCTTCAAATTTCATAGCTGAGTACTCAATATATTCAAAATACAAACCAGTATTGATCCTAAGAAATAAGGCGTATCATCTGGATGCAAACTGTTTGCAATGATGCTATTAGATTATTTCATTGCAGCCAAAACCTTTATTCCATGAATATAAATGTACAAAACAAATGATGACATCATTAATATTTATCAGCTATTGTTTAAAAATGACAAATACACAAGAGACATTTGGACAACAACAGAAACTGTAGAATCAGATCAATATTTATTTCAAAAGCAAGCAGAGCAGATCTTGATTACAGAAATCGTCTGATCTATGTTTACCCTGTTTGCAAAGGCTTAAAAGGGCGTATTTATGGAATAAAGAGTTAAACATAGAATACGAATTCTCTTATTTTAATTTAGCACGCCAAATCTGATTTAGAAATACGTATTGCTAACAGTTTAGACTCAGATGCATTGACTCCTCTAGATGAAAGTCATATTGCAATTAGGGGTTAATACGAGTATCCTTTTACCATCATGTTTTCACGTTTATTTCACGTTCATTGGTGAACAGAATAATAATGTATTGCCGTGGTAGAAATTGTAGCCTCAGATATATTCAATTACATAAGCAAAGAGAGTAGATCCCGCAGGAGCCGTCTGGTCTGTGTTTACTCTGTTTGCAAACGTTTTAAAGTCGTCTTAATCAGGTAACAGGTTATGTCCATTTAAGTCTAGTGTCCATTAATAAGGACATAGACAAACAGTGTATACCCATAAAAGAGAGCTCCTGAAGGAGCCCTCTGATTAGGGGCCTGTACTTGTTGCTACACCAATCAGGCCATCGATGTTAACCCTTCGCTTGCTGAATTTTAAAGTACATTTCTCCTTCTTTACCCATGTCCTGTTTTATAATTACATATATCTTCACTGTGTACACGTATTTCGCTGTGCAATCACTGCTGCGGAGTGCGCTGGTTGCACAATCAACTTGTAAATAGTGCAGACCCTGATGAGACAGCTCCTGTAGGAGCTGTCTCATCTGGGTCTTCACTATTTACAGGTAGGTATATTGACGTGAATAGCAAGCGAAGGTTTAATGGTTAATACTAGCAAATATGGCGTATGTCGTGCACTCTCAACATGAAAAAACATTGGATTGGTTCCAAAATGAAATCTGAATGTGGTTTTCTTAAACAATATGGGAATAAATAAGTTTATATCTTGCCAGAGGTGAATCCTTTTAAAAAACAATATGGTTAATGATTGTTAAGCCCTAATAGTATGAAGGGCTGCAGTATATATGTGTATCACTTTCTTATTACTTATATCATACTGTTTGTTTAACATTAATCACATATAAGTTCATAGAAAATTATAAGACACCAGAGCAACAGATAAAGGTGCGTACTCAAATACTAGAATCGTCATTTCTCTACCAAACCTTATGCTGTGGTTTGGTGGAGAAATAAAGAATGTTTTAATTTGCGCATGTACCTCTGTTATATGTGTACTAAAAATAAATATGAAACTTCGCTCTGAGTACTTTTGTATCTATTTTTATATCCCTAGAATTTGCTAACTACAATAATGCTGAAATCACATTAAAGACAAATGTAAAAATCGTGACTTTACAGGCCGCCTGATGTTGGTTTTAGTACGTTCAGATATACATGTATAAAAATATGCATTGTTATTTATTAAAGTAGCTAACCCCTTAACAGGTAAAAGCGTTAGTAAGTCTATCCCTTGGTAAGTAAACTCCTTATGAAGTATAATCCATAGTAAGTAAAATCATGATCAAGTTTGCCCCTTAGCAAGTAAAGTCCTTAGCAAGTAACCCCTTCACACAAACTACTCTTGTGCATAGTAGCACTCAATATTTTGGGGAGTAATACACGCAATTGAAAGTCCCAAAATAGTACAGGGTGTTGAAACGCGTAATAATATCAGCGGTTAAAACTTTTGTCACGCAAAGGCCATGTTATTGTTTCCCAAGAGTGAAAGTAAAACATTAATGTTTTAACGAACACAATTAAGACAGAAACCGCAATTACAAGAACTGAAAATTTGAAAGGTCGTACACTTGTAAAACATATCAGTTATAGGAGTATTTGCAAAGACCAAAACGTTCGATGGTTTCTCATTACTTAACCCGAATATAAATATTGTTATAAACACTCAAAGGTCTCACTAGCATCACGTTGTGTACCGTACGTTTCGAAAACTACTTCCCACGCCGGCTTAAGAAGCATTCCTTCAAATGGAAGTTGTACTGGAAAAGGGGGTTCAACCCTGAATTATCAGAACGCAAAAGAAGCCCATTAGTGCTTTAAAGTGGAAAACAGTCATACAGGGAGTGCCACATACAAAAGGGCACGGCACCAAACAATCATCAACCAGGAAATAGCATAATTACAAGGCAAAACGCACAAAAAGACATAAAACATTTCCCAACCGGTATGAAAGGCTTAAACTTGCTAGATGCTTTTTAAGGACAAACATTTGCAGACCTTGGTCAAAGGGTTTGTCTAGAAGCCCTCTGATCTGAGTCCACACTATTGCCAACGACAGGGCATGCGTGTTCCGGGTTGAAAGTGTAAATGTACACTGGGTGCAATTTTATGGTCTTTGTAAATACTTAGGTGTTTATTCAGGATCAAACTGATGGACCTATTGATTCAAATGAAAAGAAAAAATCGGAAAGGAAATACAGTAAAACCCCGCTAATGCGGCCACCTAAAAGAGGTATAATTCTGGGTGCTAGATGCAGGCGGTAGCTTAATGTAGGAAAAAGGTAATGCAGCTTTCTGCATTACTTTAGCCCTGCATTAAGCAACACCTGCTTATAAAGACAGCAATGTCGATTCATTAAGTGGTCGCATTAGAGGGGTTCTACTGTAACTGCATCTGTTTTAGCTCACCAGAGCACAAAGTGCTCAGGGTGAGCTTTTGTGATTGCCTGATGTCCGTCGTCCGTCGGCGTGCGTCGTCCGTCGTGCGTCGTCAGTCGTCAACAATTTGAACCTTTAAAAATCTTCTCCTCTGAATCTACAGGGTTCTCAGCTTTCATCTTTGGCACATGGTATCATCTTTAGGTCCTCTACAAAAGGTATATAAATTATGGCCCTGGGGTCAAAATTGGCCTCGCCCCAGGGGTGCCTTGTTTTCAATAGAAACATATAGTAAAACTTTGAAAATCTTCTCCTCTGAAACCAGAAGGTTCTCAGCTTTCATATTTGGCACATAGCATCATGTTCAGTTCCTCTACAAAAGTTATATAAATTTTGGCCTGGGGTCATAATTGGCCCCGCCCCAGTGGTGGGCAGTTTTCAATAAAACAAATAGTGAACTCTTTGAAAATCTTCTTCTCTGAAACTGGAAGGCTCCAAGCTTTCATATTTGGCACAGAACATCATGTACAGGTCCTCTACAAAAGTTATATAAATTATGGCCCTAGGGTCAAAACTGGCCCCGCCCCAGGGGTGGGCAGTTTTCAATAGAAACAAATAGTGAAATCTTTGAAAATCTTTTCCTCTGAAACGGGAAGGCTCTCAGCTTTCATATTTGGCTAAGAGCATCATGTTTAGGTGCTCTACGAAAGATATATAAGTTATGACCCTAGGGTCAAAATTGGCCCCACCCCAGGGTGGGCAGTTTTCAATAGAAACAAATAGTGAAATCTTTGAAAATCTTCTCCTCTGAAACTGGAAGGCTCTCAGCTTTCATATTTGGGACAGAACATCATGTTCAGGTCCTCTACAAAAGGTATATAAATTATGGCCCTGGGGTCAAAATTGGCCCCGCCCCAGGGGTGGGCAGTTTTCAATAGAAACAAATAGTGAAATCTTTGAAAATCTTTTTCTCTGAAACTGGAAGGCTCCCAGCTTTCATATTTGGCACATAACATCATGTTCAAGTCCTCTACAAAAGTTATATATTCGGGGCCTACGGTAAACAATGGACGCGAATGCTATAGCGTTATGACCTAAGCTAGGTGAACGGTGCGAGTATTTCAGGGGCACCGACAATGAACTGTTTTACAGTAGTACAACGATCAGATGGCGTTGTTTCCAAAACAGTGTGTATGTAAACACAGAAAATTAACGATAAGTACAACTGTGGCATGTATATTAGGATAGGAAGCAGTGGTGTAGTGGTTATGCTGTTAGACCTGGATTAACCTATATAACATGTCGCAGTTTAGTTAATCGTTAATTTTCTGTGTTTACATACGTACTGTTTTGTAAACAACGCCATCTGATAGTTGTACTACTGTAGTGATAGACATAATTATTGAATGAAATTCCGTGTAAACGGTATTTGACGTCATGAAATCATTTGAAATGACGTCTGAAAGAAAACAGTGGCCCGGAAACAGCATAAATCGAACGAAATGTGTCAAAGAAGTGTATAGTTTTGCTTGTATTTGGAAGAATTAAATTGATGCAGGAAAGCAGAAAATGGGTTTTATGCAAGAATAGCGTTAATACACGTTTGTTTTCGGGCAATAACATCTGCAGTGTCCCTCGGGAATGTTGTTGCCCTCGCCCTTCGGGCTCGGGTCAACAACAGTCCCTCGGGACACTGCAGATGTTATTGCACGAAAAAACGTGTATTAACCCTCTAGTGAAAACTTTGAAAATCTTTTTCTCTGAAACTGGAAGGTTCTCAGCTTTCATAGTTGGCACATAGCACCATGTCCAGGTCCTCTACAAAAGTTATATAAATTGTGCCTCTTGGGTCAAAATTAGCCCAACATATAGTTAAAACTTTGAAAATCTTCTCCTCTGATTGTCTATTGAGCGCTTCAGGGCCATTCCGGCCCTCTTGTTTTATATCTATAGAGTAAATTAATTGCCCTTTTAAACAGTGTTTACAGGTCAAGTGAAGACGCTCAATAAATTGGATTCTAATCAGAATACAATTTGATTGACAAACTAACCTGATAATGTTTTAAATAAATAAGTAAATAAAAATATTTACTTGAGAAAAAACACATTTTACATTCTATGAATCAGACGCTACATTTTCCTTTAACCTTTCACCTGATGAATATTCATAAAAGAAATAATGACGTCATGGATACGTATTAGCTGAATTTCTATAATGAACACATGATTGCTCGTTATTAGAAGAATATGTATTATTAACCCTTCGCTTGCTAATCGCGTCAATATACCTACCTGTAAATAGTGAAGACCCAGATGAGACAGCTCCTGTAGGAGCTGTCTCATCAGGGTCTGCACTATTTACAAGTTGATTGTGCAACCAGTGCACTCCACAGTAGTGATTGCACAGCGAAATACGTGTACACAGTGAAGATATATGTAATTATACCACAGGGCATGGGTAAAGAAGGAGAAATGTATTTTAAAATTCAGCAAGCGAAGGGTTAAAACTATATTATTTTACTAGATCAGTTTGTTCCTATAGAAGCTAGCAAACGGAGAACACCATGGTCAGTCGATTCCGCTGCTTGCTCTACTCTACTCTGTTTGCAAAGACGTGAAAACGGTTTGTATGGTAAATGATTAATAACGAAACTGATGGTAAAGGTTAGTTGTCAGTCACGCTTTAAACAATTATCATCATAATTATATGCCTACATCAAAACCGTAGCCTTCATTTCTGTTGACATGATAAGAAGTCATCTTGATTTTACAGCTAAAGTGGTAGAAATTAAACAATTGACGTACAAAACGATCAAAATATTATCTCTCTTTCTCTCTATCTCTCTCTCTCTCTCTCTCTCTCTCTCTCTCTCTCTCTCTCTGTATCCGTGTGTGTATGCTCGCGCGAGTAGATGCATACTCCATTTGGGCTTCTTGGGTTGCTGTGGGCTTTCGTGTGGTATCTCCTACCTACCTATTTATTGCTATATCAAAACATATCGCAAACATACTGAACCAATCGGAACATCACAGTGAACCAGTCCGACCATCACCAAAAATAATTACGTCTGATACGGATCAAAACGTGCACGAATTTGACTAAAATGCCGTTGCATACTTGCTACCAAACAAACTACAAAATCATATGTTTCATAATCTTAAATTCACCTTTTATCGATACGTTATCAACAGAAAGTTCCTGTGCAAAAATTCTGAAAGTTTTTATTGAGTCTGTTCATGAGTAGTAAATAAAAGTGCAACACTGCCCATGCCCCTAGCACCGGCTTAAACAGTATTCAAATTCTAAAACTAATAAGATCATGAAGCATCATATTTTAGTCAAAATATGCGTAGACTATTACATCTCTAAAGTCTCAGGAGAAACTTCCATATTACTACTAAGCTATATGCATGATACGAGCTTACTCGAATCATGCTGCAATAACAACGCCTACGTAGACTCTGGCATTAAGACATCCATTTTGTCATGTTTAATCTTTTATACTATTTTCTATATGCATGAGACAATTTACATGATATTGGCATGCAATATACTTGCCTACTGTGCCTGACTGTTGTTTTGCATGCTAACAGTCTGGACCCTTCCCGTCAGTGTATAGCAGTGTTTAATTTAAGATTGCGTAATATACATAGATACAGCTTTATATTAAGAATGCAATTATTGGAAGTTAAGGCCCGAAGTCTTATGTTACATTTTTCTGCCAAAAGTACTAAAGATGCATATTCTTTTCCAGAGACTTACATCACAATGCGAATAAAGTATAAGTTTTAACATTCTAACCATCAGTTTTCAAATGGATTATTCCGGATTAAAAAATATCGTACTTACCGCAAATATGCAGGGAAATGTTTAAAGAAAAAAAATGTGTAATGTGACATACAGCGCAGGAGACCTCGCATCTAGGTCTACAACGTTTGGAATGATGGCTAATCATGACGTTTGTCTCGCACTGTTCAAACGGTAGATGTTGTTTTCTATACACGCAAACGGTATAATCATACTTTATATCGTTATCTGTCCGACTCTTTATCACGTAAATACAAAACATAATGACTTTATGAATATTAGTTAGATAAATTGGCATATGGATACAGGAATTAATTGCCGTATTACAAAATATAAATAGACCCAGATCTAAATCATTTCAAAATGTTACAGAGCAGAGCCCGACCAGTCAGCTTTTAGACAAACTGCCTAATCTGGGTCTGCCCTGTTTGGAGTGTGTATCAATTATAGGGTTAAGAAACTGCAGACCTATATCAGTGTATACTCTTGTCAGACGTTTATATACTGTTTACAAAACCAAAATTCATCATCTGTTTATCAGCAATATTTTCTTATTGTTCGGTTTATGGATGAAAACCAAGAGATATACAAATCGAATGTCTGTTGTATACAAAACTGCGTGATTAGCAGCTGTCAAAGGCATACGCCAGACTAGTAGCATATGTTGTATATATATTCATTTTTGCCGCGGTCAGAATGTAAACAGCATGCATCCAAATGTTACACACACGGAATGGTGTCTCATTATATACCCTTTTGACACATGTCATATAAATAAAGAAATAATTTAATTGTATACTAGTATCGCTAAGGAATTTTCTTTCCTTTGACTCATGGTCTATAGTTTTTTACAACTACTTTAAACATGCGCGACAAATGTATTTTCTCTTTTCGCATTGCAGCGTTTGATTTCAAAGGATTTCCTTTTGCTTTGAAACATAAAATTCAGATAAGCAGGAAACAGTCGGATTATTTTCGCCTCCTAGCTAAGATGATTTCAATATGACTGTTTTCGATATTGTCACACATAACTTAGTTTTGAAAATGAATACCGCTTAAGTCGGTGCTGGGGTGGTGGTGGGTGTGTGAGTGTCGCACTGTTAATAACTGCTCATGATCATACTGGATCAAACCAAGTCAGCAAGTTACTCTTTTCACATGTCTACTTTTGCTTTCGAAGGATTTCAAAAGCATTTTGAAGTTTGGATATTAAATTCTCACTCGAAGTATTAGTGACTATGGACCTTGGACTGTCTAACAATATGAATACATTGAATATGTTTGGATATCGAAAAGTATATTTAGATGTTCTGCTTGTCGAGAGTCAAAACATTTAATGAAACAAGATCGCTAGGTGTACGTCCAAAATTAAGATTTTGATATAAAAAGGATGCAATTCCGACAAAAGCTCGACTAGCCAATTGTGTATGAACAGCTGGCACTTGTGATAAATGCTGTGTGAAGAACTCGTCGAGAAAGTGAAAACATTCGAACGTAACAGGAAAGCTAGCCAAACAAGAACGCTTAATGGTTTCCTTCTTGGAAATAAATTGTTCCATAATATTTTAGTTGTACTGGATTTTATAAAAATCATACGGTATGAACGATAAACTGAAACATGCACAGCTGAATAGTTCTGGCACAAAGAAAGTTACACTTTAGCTGACATTTGAATACAAAGTATGTTCTCTGCAAATGGCTGAAATGAAATATGCTGAAAAGGTATAATTTGAAGTGATGGTATTAGTCAAATTTCTTGGTAATTCATATTATTGTTCGTGAACGTTTGTGATTAGTGTCAAACTTTCAATTCTAATTTTAGTATTGATATATCAAGATTATTGTTTCATTCACAGAATATACAATTTCCCGTTTCCTGTGCCAGTCCTTATCAACATATTGCCAGCTATAGCATGTGCCTTGAATATATAAAAATGCATAAGTCGGCTGTAGATAGTTGAAGTTTGATGGTGAAATTCAGTAGTTGTCAAATTTAAAGAAAATCAGATTGTATTCCTTGAAATGAATACGTATACAATGTATGTATATATGAGATGTCACTCATATATTTCCGTATGTACTAATCTTAATGCCACTATGTGCAACTTGACTACTATTTGCAGACAGCTTGGATCCAGATCAGACGCCGAGTAATCTAGTGTCTCATCGGGATCCAACGTGTTTGACACTCGGTCAACTGTGTATCAAGAGCTTGATCGATTCGAAAATACACTTTAACCCATTCCCTGATATTGACGACTTTTGATGACTCTGTTAAAGTCACTAAGTGAAACCAATGTGATAAATAGAGCATTTGCTCCTATAGGAGCAAATGCTCTATTTATCACAATAGTTTCAAACTACAAAACTCTAAAATTTCCTTTTCTCTAGTTAATGCTCATTTTCGGCCTTTGAGGTAATGGGTTAAGCAAATATTTGGTGGAGCAGGGTAAGGGATGATGTTGTCTTAAAATAGCATTTACGAGGGGTGTTCCATAAATAATGTCATCTGTGCTTTATTTCGCGGAAATCGTGCAATTCATGCACAAAACCACCTCGTGTCGATTGAGTGATCACTGGCTCGTGACACAGGTAAATATCTCGTCCACACGTTCACTTGCCTCGGTACAGTGTACATCGTTTCATAGCCTATTCGTTAGACTATACACAAAATGACAGGAAAACGAGCTGAAAATGTTCTTGAAATTAGGGCCTATATAAAAGGTAGGTAATTCTCGGCATAAAGGCTGTAGATATTCACCGCGAGGTGTGTGACATTTATGGGGAGGGCCAAATGTCCCACAGGACTGTTTGTAGGTGGGTAGCTAAATTTAGTGCTGGGCAGCAGCAACTGAAAGATGCTGCTCGCCCAGGTCGTCCTGCAACAACTACGACCAAAGGTAACATAGAAAAAATCCGAAATATCCTCAAAACTGATGCTCGATTCACCGTAAGACAATTGGCTCGAATGACAAACTTGTCGTTAGCAAGAGTTCATGCAATTTTGAAGAAACACCTAAAAGTTAGAAAGATAAATGCAAGATGGATACCCCATTTGTTAACGGATGAGCAAAAGAAGACGCGTGTAACAATGGCAAAAAAACTTCTCAAAATGTACCCAAAATATAGTAAAAAGGCTTTTGATAATATAGTCACTGGTGATGAGACCTAGGTGTATTATTTTGAACCAAAGCGGAAGGTTTCCAACCGAATATGGGCCACTAAAAATGCCAGACGCCCAAGTATTGCCAAACGAATACGAACGGTAAAGAAGGTTTTGTGTGCTATTTTTTTCACTAATAAGGGTCCAGCTATTCAAATCCCGGTGCCAAAAGGCAGAACGGTCACAGGCAAGTTCTATAAAAACGTTGTTCTGAGAAAATTGAAGAACTACTACAAAAGTAGCCGCCCCAAAACAGGACTTAAGTATGTCCGACTTTTGCATGATAATGCACCCGCTCACAAGGCACGTATTGTGACTGACTTTTTGGAGTCAGAGAAGGTTACCGTCCTTCCGCACCCTCCGTATTCGCCAGACTTGGCCCCTCTGCGACTATTTTCTCTTTCCAAAACTTGAATATCATTTATCTGGAAGGAGATACAATTCGAGAAATGCCCTTGGATCTGCTGTTTATCAGTGTCTGATGGGTGTCCCCATTGAAGAGTATGAAAAATGCTTCCAAAAATGGATTGACCGGCTAAAAAGGTGTATTCTGGCTGGCGGAGAGTATTTTGAAGGGCAGAGCAAATTAAAATGAACAAAAGCACTTCCGCTATATGAGCACCGATGCAAGTGACATTATTTTTGGAACACCCCTCGTACATATAGTTTCAAACTGTTTATAGTTGTAAGCCTGTCACTTAGGGATTATAACTTGACAAGCCGTGAGTTCTGTTTTGTAACTTTATTCTCTATAATACATATCAAGTCCTAAATCATGACTGCTATCCACCATGTGACTGCGAGTTCTCTGAGCCTCTGAGTCTGGCTCTGCAATAAATTAACCGACAAAACCCATATACTTTAGTATAGCATAGCTCCTAACATGAGACACAAAATAATGGGTTTTGTCAAAGAAAATATGCAAACCAATGGTGCTTCTTAAGGTTTTGCAAACGACTGGATATCCTCATTATTAAACATTCATAATTATCTTACTCATTATACATCAAATAGATAATTAAAACTTCCAAGGTTAAAAAAACAATGCAAATCCACATACCATTGTGCGTGGCACAAAGAACCACAAATTCCCTGTATCCGCCCAGTCTCCCTCTGCAGATGCTCAACAGTGTGCTGGAATAAGGTTTTATTGTGTATTTTGAGAAGGGTGACACGCAAGTTTCATCTGTGACAATCAAGAAAGGGATTAATAAAATGAACAAATCCGCTTCTAAACCACGATAAATACAACGTTGCTCCGTTGCTCTCTGATAGAGATGAATTCTTACGATCAGCTGATCAGCAATGATTGGATTACCCGCTAAAACGACAACCGAAAGAGGAAGGTATAGATTACAAGGGCCGAATATTGAAAAGGTGCTGGCTAAAACATTGACTCGATACGGTACTGCTATAGACAGGAAAGGCTTATCGGCTACGTGGGGTCACATAGTTATATTGCATCAAAACCCGCTCCCTGGTTTCCATTTGACGGGCCACTGCCCACAAAATGCCATATAAAGGGACATGATAAAGCATTATCGGGTAAGTTAAATCACCAGACTTTTAAAAGCAATACTACAAGCTTGATGTAAATAGTTATTTGATGTAAATAGGAAATAGGCATTTATTTATTAACTTAATCCAGCAATCTGATTTACTGATAAGACCGGTTTAGAATTTTACCTCATAATATTTACGTATGGTATATGGATGCATGTTAATCAAATTTCAGAAATACGAACTCTTGACTTTACTACTTTTTCATTTACACATGTGTTAAATTGTGTTAAAGTTTCAAGTAAAGGAGTTAACTGATTTTGATCAATCTGGGAATGTAACAAGTTATATTATACATTAGATCAGCATACATAGCCCTGTGTCGCTAACCAAAAGCATAAAGGTTTTAAGTTAGGTTCAAACTGAAGCGATGTGGGAATGATACACTCTGTCATGGCGATCGGATGCTGTTGACAACTTCATCTTGACAGCTAAACAAGACCTATACGTTATGATTGATTTTAAACTGTTCAATTTCACACACCAAAGATTTGAAAGCGTACCTTGTTTGGGAGCTTTCGTTCGTGTACTACAGACTTTGTCAACCAACTGACTTCACTGGGACTGGACACCGCTCGATGCTTTAGTAGTGAGTGATGCTAATGTCGTGTCCCAGATGTGTGGCAAGTTGTAGCGGCCCCGTCTCTGTTGAGCGCCGGCTTGTGTGCTCTGATATAGATTGACTCCCGTGACCCCCCTTTCAAACCAGGAGGACTCGCGATCTAAGATATGCACTGATTTGGTGGATACAGAATGTTCCGGATTGTCCTGATTTATGTGGCGTGATACCTCACTATTGCTCTGTGTTCCATATATCGTGCCTTGAGATTTCTCTCCGTCTCCCCGATGTAATCCTTATCACATTTATGCTTCTCGTTGCCTTCACACTTGATATGATAAACGGGACCACAGACATCTAGTTTATCAGACTTGTCTTTAGGATGGACCAACAACTGTCTCATAGTTTTGAAAGGCTTGAAATGGAAAAGTAGTAAAGTCAAGCAGGCAAAGCCACATGCAAGACGCAACCACCACCAAAACACCGATAGACAGCATGACACACACACACACACACACACACACACACACACACACACACACACACACACACACACACACACACACACACACACACACACACACCCAAACGCACACACACACACACGAAATGAACACAGAAAACACCAAAAGTCACACAAGAACCAGGGACAAACGTTCCACAACATGAACAAACCACAAGCACAAAGACGCAAGGCAAACAAAAGGAAGGGTGACAAAGAGAGTACCGCCTTGGCACGGTCAGCAGCAAAAACACCACTGGGGGTTTAAACCGGTTTACGGACGTCCTAACCTCACACTTCTCTCAAAGTCACCCTAGCTTTACAAATATTGTAAATAAAGGTATCCCCGCTGGACTTACCCACAACATAGACGACGGTGAACACAGGACAACATGTAAAACATAGCATAATAACTGTGACAATCCGTCAAATATGTACTCAATGACTTTGCTGAAGTCAGAGCACCTGCAGGTAAGCCGTTAAGGGCACGACAGGGAAAAAGTAATACATGAGTCTGGTAAGCTCCTCCTGTATCCAAGTTTAAGAGTATACCATCATAGAGTACTACCCTCGGCCTGTCATCGCGCAAGCAAAGAGGGAAGCGTAGCTACCGACTGTAAAAGGGTCGATAACCAAACATGCAGTGTGTTGCAATATAATAGGATCATAACCTTTCTTTTTAAATGTTTTAATGCGTTTTATAAACAAATCATGAAAATGGATATGACCCCGAATTTTCCTAAGTTTGTAGATAACATCCCCATAAAATTCTGGTTGAGAAATGCCTTGTCGCAGTAACGTCCGTAGATTGCAATTATATTTACTAATGAGAGGTACATTTCGATAATAAAATTTAGAAAAGGTTTTCCGAAGTTTGTGATATCTGTAATCTTGCTTAAGAAGTTTATCAGTTATAACTAAATTACGTCTGTTAAAATCTTCAAGCAAAGAACAGGCTCGGGCAAACCTAATAAGTTGAGAAATATAAACCCCATAAGATGTAGAACGTGGCACATCCCCATCTAGAAAAGGATAATTAACAATTTTAAAATTAAAATCTTCTCTTTTATCGTATACTTTGGACGAAACTTTATCATTTGTAATTGAAAGATTCAAATCTAAAAATGAAGCATTAATGTCAGACTGACTAGCTTTGTTTAAAGACAGTTCTTTTGGGTAGATTGAAGAAACCATAGTATCAAAATAAGGATTATCTAAATTCAAAATATCGTCTAAATACCTTGAAGTTTTATTAAAAGCATTAACAATATCGGTCTGTGTATCAGGTTTTAAGCTAAGCATAAAATCCCTCTCGTAGCAATACAAAAACAAATCTGCAACAAGAGGGGCACAATTTGTACCCATGGGTATACCAACAACTTGACGATATATGGTATCCCCATAACGCACAAATATATTATCTAAAAGAAAGGTAAGAGATCTACAAACATCAAGGCAAGTCCACATTGTGTAATGTTCAACTTCTGAATTCGAAAAGAATGAACGTTGAACATTACAAGCAATGAACATTTTGTTTTCTCTGGCAAAGGTTTTTTCTATTAATTTAATAAGTTTATCCTTTATAAGATGGTGAGGTAGAGTAGTATAGAGTGTAGAGAAATCATAAGAGCTCAGTAAAGAAATGTTATATTGTTCATTTTCAAGTTTTGTTAAAACATCATTTGAATTTTTTATGGACCAAAAAACATTAATACCAGAATTTTCATATATTTTATCACAGTAGCGTTTAACATGTTCTTTGATCGTAGTAAGACAGGACGTCAAAAGTATAGATAATTTAGTAGTGGTACAACAGCTAGAGTTGGCAATAAAACGCGACTTATAAGGGTTTTTATGTAGTTTCGGAATGTTTGTTAAAGGCTCTTTTTAACGTCTCCCCCTTCCCTTTCAGATAAGGTAACACTATGCTGCCCTTGGTTTCTTTCTTGTTTGGTGACTGTTTCTTGGTCTTATCCTTTTGGGGTTTCATTTTCTTGGTGACTTTGTTGATCGCCCACTTAGGATATTTACACACACCGAAAGCCTTGTTCACATGTTGTTTCTCCGCTCTCAAGTCATTCTGATCTGTGATCACTGTCTCTGCCCTCAGAAGTACATTGAGAATGAAGTACGAGAGTATATACATTATAGTAGAGACATGTTACTACATAGAAACTGAAAGGAAATAAAATGAATGTTGTTTCCTAATGCAGTAATTCTCAATAACACTGATTATTTTACATGATAACATGTTGAGTGGTGTCATTACTGTACTGTAGTGATAGATGTTAAAATAACCTAAGTCGAAGGTTTGTCTAGTGTTGATCTATAGTATATACCTTTCCATGCAACTCGTGTCAGATTTAGAGTTGTTTTACTGTGGTGGGGCTGCTATTATGTTCCATTGAGAATTACAGCATTAGGAAACAACATTCATTTTATTTCCTTTCAGTTTCTATGTAGTAACATATCTCTATTATAATGTAAACAATCGCATATAGTCATATTTGCCTACATGTGCAATAAATGGAAATAGATGTCTACAGAGCGTCTGCATGTCAAACCAAAGGATATTGCCTGTTGTAGAACCAACCTTTGTATTAGATTAATGCATCGTAATGTCATTGTGTTAAAAGACACATTCGTATAATGTCTGTGGCTATTTCAATTCCGTGTCCTGGTGTGGTTTGTGAAGCATTAGTAATGTCAAAGTGGTCACGACTGGCAGTGAGGATCTGATTTTAAACTGCAGACAACTGGTACACGTAGAAAGAAAATACTTTTAAAATGTGTAACAAATATCGAGTACATGTATATGATCAGTACAATGGCTATTCGCAAATGATAAATGTTTATGACCAAGCAGCCATGAGAAGGCTACGTGAGAGTTGGCGGTGTCAATGGAAACAAAAACATTTAAATAAAATACAACTCTGTCATCAGGGTACAAATATTTGACACTTAAACCGAAATTGTACCGAGAGACTGAAGCCCGCTGATCGTCATTATGACTACGAACGAAGCTCCGTTAGAGCATGTTCTACGTGTCATGGTTGTTTTATGAAAGAACCGTACAATAAATAAGTGTATGAGTATCAATAAATTGACACATGCTAATAGTAAATGTGTCTACGCAAGGAAACTGAATCGTCGGAATTCCTTTTTCACTAGATGATTCATATAGAGTGTTATTCCATTGGAATGTGGACTCATCAACATTGTCTTAGCTTGTACCATATGTAAAACATGATGTTATAAGAACTGGCATGGTGAGATTCTAAAATCACCCCTACATCTATAACCGTTTACTGCATGATTATTCATGACAAATAGTGACATCATGAACATGTATATGAAAGCAGGAAGTTTTAGGTTTGGTAGAAGCTGTATAATCAGATCTATATTAAGTCATTAACAACAAGAGTACCGCATACGGTACATAATACGCCCACTTGCAAACTTTCTCTGATTCAACATGCCTTATAAGTGTTGAAATTTCTAATCTGTGCTTCAGATCTTGATTTCCATATTAAGGTGATACTATTTTTTTTAAAAAAATGAAGTGAATATCTTATTAAATAAAAAAGTTACAGCTAATCCTCATTTTTGCAGATTTTTGTAAAGTGCAACAGCCATAACTCTGTAAAGACAAACTGAATGAACCTCAAAATAAAATCAGCTTCAAATTTTGTTGCTTAAAACATTTGTATTAAGTTTCATTTATATCATGTTAATAGTTTTCCCAGAAAACAACAGACAAACTAAAAGTTGACTGCCAAACAAAGCAACGACCACACAAAGTTCAAAGACCATGACTTCAGAATAAAATGACATATCAAAACCGCCGCAATATATGTGAAAATTCAAATTAAAGTTTAACCATATAAAAAAATTGAAGTAAGTATAATTTCAAATGAAAAAGTTATGGCCATCCTCATATTTGCAAAGATTTGCATTATGTTTTTAAGTGCAAGGGCCATAACTCCGTAACAACAAATCAAATGATCCTCAGAATCAACTTAACTTCAAGTCTTGATGCATTGAACATGTGTATGAAGTTTCATTAATATCTGTCAAACAGTTTTGCCAGAAAACAGCGGACAAACTATATGCATATATTTGCATTATTTTTTAAGTAAAAGGGCCATAACTCCGAAACAACAAATCAAATAAACCTCAAAATCGAATCAGCATCAGATCTTGATGCATTAAACATTTTTGTGAAGTTCCATTAATATCTCTAAAATAGTTTTGCCAGAAAACAGCGGACAAACTATATGCATATATTTGCATTATTTTTTAAGTAAAAGGGCCATAACTCCGAAACAACAAATCAAATAAACCTCAAAATCGAATCAGCATCAGATCTTGATGCATTAAACATTTTTGTGAAGTTCCATTAATATCTCTAAAATAGTTTTCCCAGAAAACAGTGGACAAACTATTTGCATATTTTTAAGGACAAGGGCCATAACTCTGAAATGAAAAATCAAATGAACCTCAGAATCAACTTAGATTCAGATCTTGATGCATTAAACATTTGTGTGAAGTTTCATTAATATCTCTCAAATAGTTTTCCAAGAAAACAGCGGACAAACTATTTGCATGTATTTGCATTATTTTTTAGTAAAAGGGCCATAACTCCGAAACGACAAATCAAATGAATCTCAGAATCAACTCAGCTTCAGATCTTGATGCATTAAACATTTGTGTGAAGTTTCATTAATATCTCTAAAATAGTTTTTCCAGAAAACAGCGGACAAACTATTTGCATATTTTTTAAGGACAAGGGCCATAACTCTGAAATGAAAAACCAAATGAACCCAAGAATCAACTCAGCTTCAGATCTTGATGCATTGAACATTTGTGTGAAGTTTCATTAATATCTGTCAAATAGTTTTCCCAGAAAACAGCGGACAAACAAAATGTTGACGGACGAACGAACGAACGAACGAACGGACGGACGGACAGGGCCACGACAATATACGACCACCTTTATGAGGTGGGCGTATAAAAAGGGAAGACCCTGGTCAAACGAATCTTAAGGAGCCGTCTGATATTGGTCTTCTTTGTTTGCAAAGGAGTCAAAAGACGTATTTATGGAGTTAAGTGGCGTCGTTATAAGAAATATATCACAATAATGAGCATAAGATGTCTTGATATGTGCCAAATGATACTCTTATAAATGATAATCTGATTAGTTTCTGTTTTTTCTGGAATCATATAGATTTAACTCTGCTGTCATGACCAAAAAACCTTTGTTTATAATCCACTTTAACAATTTAGCTAATAAATATGCATGATGACAAAGCTACAGATAACGGGGAGTACTCAAATAAAAGACGATTCAAAAGAGTGGTTACAATATAGGTTCTGGTGGAGAAATAAAGAAGTTATTCTTGAAAATGTTTTAATTTACGCATCTAAACTGGACCTCTGATGATGACATTATGTTTTCTTACTTGAACATTTATCGGGTAAATGGTGTATCGCTTTACATGCCGCATCGTAGCACTGGCGGCATTCACTCGAGAAGTATATGAAAGCCAACCACGGGAACCCAGTACATTGCATTGTTGCTTTTGATTTCGAAGGCTCTCCTACTTTCAAAACTGTATCTTAAAATGTCTTATGCTGGTGTCCGTCGTCAGAGTTTAAAAAGTTTATAAATGGGTGCAGTGTTTTAGAGAAGGTCGAGAGCCAGTTGAAAATGGTCCTAGCAGAGGTATGCCTGTTGCCGTTGTGTCAGAAAATAATGCTACTGTCGAGAAATGTGTGATCGATGAATCTGCACGATATTCAGTGCAAGAGATATAGAGAATAATAGGTTAGTGCCGTAGATGGGACGCCTTTATCCGACGAGGGGAGAAAACGTTGAGGCGAGGCTTGCCGAGCCTCAACTGTTTTCTCTCCGAGTCGGATAAAGGCGTCCCATCTACGGCACTAACCTATTATTCGATTTATTCAGTCAATGTAGTTAAATGTCTTTTTTCACAGACTCATAACACTCTTGAAATAATTTACATTGAAAATGCAGTTTTTCGATCAACGGATCCCTCCCTTTTCATTTCCATTTAGACGTAAATAGATCTAATGAGCTACCGCAGAGGAATATAGTTTCGATATTTGCATTACTAGAAGGGAAAACGTGGTTGAATTTGAAAAATAAGATGATTTGAATCGAGGGTCGATAAGTTATTTCAAACAGACATGATTATATTCTCTGGTCAAATTCGAGTAACGTAGTCTCGGTTTCTATTTTTAGATAGACCTAACGTCACTCATAAATCGATGGAACTGAACAGGCTATATTTAGGTTTATGACTATCACCGCCCCTGTAAGAGTTTATCAATCAAATTATCATGAGAGTGAAAAGAAAACTATTACTGTTTATCTGTCAATCTTTGCTTCCAGGTTTGATTTTATCAAAAACGCGTTTTGCCAGCGGTGGATTAATTAATAAAACTGATAAATCAACGTCATTTTGTATGTGGCCTCAGTGGCGTAATCGGTAAGGGCGACGTCTCTAGAGTGAATAGAATTGGTTTTTGTAGGATCAGGCGCGGGTTCGAATCCAGCTATAGCCAATTATTTTTATTTTTTCTCATTTGAATAATTCTTTTAGTGACCAAATAGATCTGTTAGATCTATTCCGTCAACATGTTTATGCATATTTACAGAAAATTAAAATAGTTCCATGGTTATAGAATCATTCCGCCTATCTACTAGCCTAATAAACCTTCTACTACCGGAAGTAACCTAATAAACCTAAGTTTATTTGCACCCCCTTTATTATGTCACTAGAGAAGCCTGGTGACTGGATAAAACAGATATAATTGACATTTATTCGTCAAGCAATTTAAAGATAGTATGTGCTCGACTTGGACTGCAGACGGTCTGCGGCCCTTAGGTCCCCGAGTTGCCCTTGTTGGGTATTTTTAAACAAACTTGGGCTAGACTAGCATCGCAAATAATTGATTAAATGTGATCAGAACCCGGCTACACCATTTTGTATCAGAGTCTAAGCCTGAAAATAAGGATAGTGCCGTACATGTACATGAGGGTGATGGGCCTGTTATTGTTCGCCGAAGTATATAGCCGTGGGAGTCACTTTGCGGTGAAAGAATGGTTCATTCTTTCACCGCAAAGTGACTCCCACGGCTATATACAATAAAAAGGTCAAAATATTGCCTGTGTGTGCCCACGGGCTATTATGGCACCAGGTGTGTCAATATGACCAGAAGGCACACCTAGGCCATATTTTAACCTCTTAATAACGCACCGGCATCTGTCACGGTACACTTTTAAAGGATATTGGACTCCCGCTGTGGTATAGGAATTGCGGTCTACTAGTGTCTTATACATAAAGACCTGTACCATGTAGTCTTCCGAAAGTGGGTTACTAGATCGGTGTAAAATGTGTTCGGAATCAGATGGGATATACTCTGAAAAGTAGATAAAATTGAGTATTTCAAACAATATTGGAACAACCGCCTTACTCTACTTTTAAAACAAACGGCTCTTGTATTATATTGAACCACTTGCTTCAGATACATTGATAGACTTGGCTCCAAAGACTAAGTGGACCGTGTTTATCAGCATGTTATATCAATATTGTTCTTCAGAATGATTATGCAGAATTACATGTAGCTTTAACCTCTTTTACTTGCGTGAACATTTCCTATTCAGCCTTTACCTGACAGAAACGCCTTTTAAGCCTTTAATAGACCCAGATCGGATATTCTCGCTTCTCAGTCGTGCTAGATAAGCTGAGTTACTAAAAATAGCCGTACTAGAAATCCTTATCTGGAACACCCCGTGACTAGTGTATTCATACGCGCGATTGGGTAAAATCAATACAAGGGAAGGACTTCTTACAGAATTATACCAACATTTCTATAGGCAACAACCTTATGAATTGAAATTAATATAAGTAATTAGCACGAATATGAAATTATATTTATCATATAAACACTTTAAAAGCCTATTTAATTAACCGAAGACGTTGTTTTGTAGTCACTCAGTGATTTATATTTACGCCAAAACGTAACGTTTGTGGTTGTCATTACAAATGACGTCATTAGAGGGTTAATACACATTTTTTCGGGCAATAACATCTGCAGTGTCCCGAGGGACTGTTGCCCGAAAACAAACGTGTATTAACGCTATTCTTGCATAAAACCAATTTTCTGCTCTCCTGCATCAATTTAATTCTTCAAAATACAAGCAAAACAACGGAAGCAAAACTATACACTTCTTTGACACTCCGTCGATTTATGCTGTTTCCGGGCCACTGTTTTCTTTTCGACGTCAATTCATGATTGTATCAAATACCGTTTACACGGAATTTCATTCAATATGTCTATCACTAAAAACAGTTTCATTGTCGGTGCTCCTGGAAATACTCACACCCCGGCAAACACCTAGCTTAGGCCAAAACGCTGTAGCATTCGCGTCCATTGTTTACCTTAGGCCCGTAATAGGTATAATTAAAACCGGTCAACAACAGCGCGTGAGCATGAGAATCGCCTTGTTAATACATGGTCTAGCGGACTACAACAGCACGTTTTATGCAAGAATTTGGTGTCACGCCTAAAGTTATGCTGCGGTCTGTTGCTATTAGATATGGAAGTCGTATTACGCAATGTAAAGTAGTACTTCACAAAATTCGTTAATTTTCTTGGTTTTAGGGCGTATTTCAGCGAGAAAAATAATCAAGCATGGGGTTTGTTAAAGCCGGGGGGGGGGGTTCTATACCCTCGGTTGGTCTGTTCCTATCGGAAACTCGCTAAAGCTCGTTTCCGACTGGAACAGACCAACCTCGGGTATAGAAACCCCCGTCTTTAACAAAACCCATGCTTGATTCTATTATACTGTAACAGTCGTCTGATCAATGTCTTCTGCCTGCTTGCTTATGGTAAAATATGGAACTGATTCTACTGTCATGGCTAAAGTATCATGTGTTAGAATGCCATTTTAAAAAATCAGCTGTGCAATCACTGCTGTGGAGTGCACTGGTTGCACAATCGACTTGTAAATAGTGTAGACCCTGATGAGACATCTCCTGGAGGAGCTGTCTCATCTGGGTCTTCACTATTTACATGTACGTATACTGACGTGAATATCAAGCGAAGGGTTAATAGACGGCCGTCTGATCAATGTTTTCTGCCTGCTTGCTTATGGTAAAATATGGAACTGATTCTACTGTTATGGCCAAAGTATCATGTGTTAGAATGCCATTTTAAAAAATCAGATAATTAACAATAATGGTACAATTATAGTTTGTATAAATATTCATAAGGTTTAAGTTTAACCACAACAGTTGCAGGTTATATATTGCCATAGTTTTCAATGTCCTTTTAAAGCAACCTGGAGCATACGGTAGTCCTGCTGATCTACTGATTTGCTATAGGTATGCACATGTTGACTTTGGCAAACGGTATTAAGTAAACTTCAGCCTGATCGGTATCAAAACTGTAGTCCCGCTGATGTATATGTATTGTTTTGTTATAGACATGCACATGTTGACTTTGACAAACGGTACAGGACATGCTGACTTTGATAAACGGTACATAACATGACTTTGACAAACGGTACAGAACATGTTGACTTTGACAAACGGTACAGACACATGTTACAGACAATTTACTTAGAGGGCTTAACTCTTTCGTTGACAATGTCGCATCGTTGATTACCTATGCAAACAGTTTGGGTCCTGATTAGACATCGAGCAATCTGACGTCTCACCAGGATCCAAACTATTTGTTACTGTGACTTTTTCTTGAAACAAAATGAATAAAAATGTAAAACGACACAAATTGGCAGCGAAAGAGTTAAAGTAACCCTTTAGCACTCATAATCTATGATTGTTTGTTCGAATGTTCGTCTGTATCAGTTTTCGGATATAATGTATACACTAGAACCTGTCAGAAGTGACCATAAAAACAGGTATAATTATGGGTCTGTAAGGCAGGTGGTTGCTTAATGCAGGTCAAGGGTAATGTAGAAAGCTCCTATAGAAGTTTTCTTCATTACGTTTGACCTGTTTAAACCAACGACATGTTTTTTAATAATACTAAGTTCATTAAATAAATGGTCGCTTAGGGGAGGTTCTAGTATGCAAACACAGTAAAACCTCTCTATAACGGCCACTAAATTACACGAAGTATTTTGTGTCAAAGGCAGGTGGTTGCTTGAAGCACGGTAAAAGTAAAACAGAACGCTCCTATAGGAGCGTTCCGTTTTACTTTCACATTGCTTTAAGCAGCCACCTGTCCTAAATACCAACTAATTAACTCAGTTTAGTGGCCGTTATAGAGAGGTTTTACTGCATTATCAAACAGTGTAGAACCCACTGAGACCCAAGATACTCATGCGCTATATAATCATCAGTCTACTCGTAAAAAAGGTTAGCCCGTCATGCTGAAAAAAGTCTGCCTAATACATGTATCTGATTGGCTGAAATATTCAATAACTCCCGAATCGATCAAAAACGTTTGACTAACAATTGATCGAGTTTCAAAGAGCTTGGATTTCGATGAGACGCCGAGCTACGTGGCCTCTCATCCGGACCCTAGCTGTTTGCAAACGCTTGTCAATAGCATTAGAATAGTTGGTACAGACGTCAAATGCTTCACGCATATTATGAGGAATAATGAATAAGGTCGATAATAGGTTAGGCGCTTGTCATTCAAAATATAGATATTAATCATGACTAGATACCAATCAAATTCTCCATGTTTTGTAACACAAATTGGGTTAGAAAGTGGTTGTACTTATTTGGCAGGTTGTATGTATATACTTAAAGTTGATGAAAAGATTCACCAGAGGAATGGAAATAACTGATATTTAATACTTATACGAAGGAAACGAATTCTGTACGATCTTTTCGCAAGGATTAAAACAGGCTAAAAGAAATTTTAACGAAAAAAACAGTATCAGTAGCTGAATTTATTGATGAAATAGGATTATTGTCAGTCAACATTGAATATATTCTGAAAGCGGGAGATTCTTCGAAAGCTAAAGTAGCAATGTAAAAAGAGAAAATTGAAGAATATGTTTTATTGAGTCTGTTCATTAGTAGTAATTAAAAGTGCAACTACAACACTGAGAATGAATGAAGTACGGGGCGACATTTTACGATCGCCACAGTTTGAAATTATTGCTATTTTTATCATTTCATAATTGTTTAACCCAATAGACATGGACATTTGCAATATATCAGTTGACAAAAAACACAGTTTTGAAAATTTGAAAATAAGCAAAATCCATATTTATACAAAAGGGGTGCACTAGATGAATTTGCAGATCAAAAGTAATAATACACCATTTGTGTCTGTGTTACATATCAGATTCTGCGTTCCTGACGCATTTGAACAGCGAATCACAACGTATTCACATTTCCGTAATATCACTAAGATATGCTGCCAAATCATCTGTCAAACTAATCCGAATCATCACTTGTTTCATAATACTGCGAATGTATTTCATGAATATAGACTTACGTATAAACAGGCGCTATCTTAACCCTGTAACTCTCATGGTCCCATAGACATAGACAAACCGTACCGGAGGATCCCTCTGATCTGGCTCAACACTGTTTGCTGAACCATTGGACGACAATCGTTTGTATCATTACAGTAGAACCCTTCTAATGCAACCACTTACTGAATAAACATAGGTGTCATTATACGCAGGTGGTTGCTTAATGCAGGACAAAAATAATACAGAAAGCTTTCTGCATTACTTTTTTCCTGCATTAAGCTACCACCTGCCTTTACCACCCAGAATTATACCTCTTTTAGGTGGTCGCATTAGAGACGTTTTACTGTATATTCTTTGTTTGCGATATGTCTCCTCAATATGACAAATGGGTGCATCTTAAAGTCTGCTTTTGACGAATTGATTGTAGATGATATAGGTCTTAACCTTTTACTCTATGAATATTCATGTAAGAAATAATATCATCATGAATATTAATTAGTTCTTTTTATAATAACACATGCTCATTGGAATTTTCGGTCATGGCAGAAACTGAATAATCATACCTATATTATTTCATAAGCAAGCAGAGCAGACCCTAGGAATCGTCTGGTCTGGGTCTACTCTGTTTGCAAAGGCGTAGAAAGGTGTATTTATGGAATAAATGGTTAAAGGGTAAAATACTGTTTCGACGGATAAGCATCGCGAATATTTTAGTCAGATCACGGATTAAGTCATCTTCCTTTGACATAATTGTTACATAATTGACACAAATATAGCATGCAAAGAATTGAAACTGACAGCAGTGTTGCAAACAATATGTTAAATTTAGACATATTGTTAGATAACAGCAGGAAAAAGAAATGCAAAGTAAAAAATATGTAAGACAGCAACACTGATTTAAGTGTTACCATGTAATTAAAAAATCTTATTTTATCCAATCAAATTTTTATCAAATATTGTTTCATTATTATCGTGAGGAAGTATCAACCCCTACCCTGCTATATTTGGATCTGATGTACTTTTGACTATTTCTGATTTGACAAAGCCTTTAAGAAAACTAGTGACAAAATGTCATGGCACAATCCTTTGAGAAATTATTAACTAAGCATGAAACAGCTTGGATTCTGAAACACGTCGAGCGACTCATCCGAATACAAGCTGTTTGCGGCTCAGTGTTGGTGAAAAGTAATAAATGATGGATGACGTAAATGTAAATTAGGGATAAACTTACCGAATATAACATATGCAAAGGAACTCATGACGGTACCTTCTGATCCTTCGAGATCATGAATTTCAGTACTTCTTGTTCTGAAAATTGAATACCGCTTAAGCCGGTGCTAGGGGGCGTGAGCAGTGTTGCACTTTCAATTACTGCTCATGAACAGACTCAATAAAACCAAGTCTGCAATTTTCTCTTAATGTGTTGCAGTTTTTGCTTTCGGGGGATCACCTCACTTCAGAAAATATACATACGCATGTATACCGATTTAATAATGATACCAATAATCTGCATACCCTTTCCTTACCCTATATTTATTCCAAATTTCAGCACTTTCTGAATGTTCATGGGTAAAATATTTGTAATTAAATATGAAAGGTGGAACAATGTAGTCATATTTAATCATTTTAGAAAGTAAAGAAGCAGATCTATCAAATTCCAATAGCAAAATGAGCAGATCTGATCCGTTTGATCTGGGTCTACAATATTTGAAGATGCATAAAAAGGTGTTCCGAACAGCACCATGACAAGAAAGTACAGCAAATGTAAATGCCTATCAAAATACACAAAGAGACACACAAAGACATAACAAAGAAACAATTGGGGAAGATTGAAGTACCGCCATGGAATTGTCAGTGACAATAGTCAATGCAATGGTGGTTTGAACCGGTTTAGCCCGACCTCACACTTATTCCATACCCACCCTAAAAGACAAACAGTGTAAATAAACATATCCCATCTTCGCTAATGTACTCAATGATTGAGTTGCAAGCAGAGCAACTGTAGAAAAGTAATAAAGGGTGCGACAAAACGTATTCCTCCCGTTTCCGGATTTAAGAGGTCGTCCTCATAGAGTACTAAGCCCTTCCTGTCAGCGTACATGAAAAGAAGGCAGCGTGTTTGCCAACTGTAAAGGGGTTGACGACCAAATATGTAGTATGTTGCAGTACTATAGGATCATATCCCTTTTTAATGATGTTTAACATATAAATGAACAAAGTGAGAAAATGGGTAAATCCAATAATTTTACGAAGTTTGTAAATCACATTACCATAAAATTGAGGATGTGAAATACTGTGTCCCAGGAGTGCCTTAATATAAGATTATACTTGTACTTGCCAATACGTGAGAGATTTCGATTGTAAAATTTAGAGAATGTTTTTCTTAGTTTATGACATCTATATCCTTTCTTAAGCAGCTTTTCCGTTAAAATGAGATTTCGACTTTTAAAATGGTCAAGAGAAGAACAAGCTCCAGTGAAACGAATAAGTTGAGATATGTAAACCCCGTAAGATGTGGCATGGGGAACATCTCCGGCAAGATGAGGGAAATTTACAATATTAAAATCAAAATCGTCTCTTTTGTCATAAGTTTTAGAAGAAATCATTCCATCGTCAATTTTAAGGTATAGATCAAGAAAAGCTGTATAAGTATCGGAATGGTTAGCTATATTCAATTTGAGTTCTTTTGGGTAAATGGTAGGAATAATAACATCAAAGACATGGTTATCTAAGTTTAAAATATCATCCAAATTCCGAGAAGTTTCATCGAAGGCTTTATGATACCTGCTTGTGATTGCGGGTTCAAACTTAACATGAAGTGTCTCTCATAGCACTTTAAAAACAATTCTGCCATTAGTAGTGCACAATTCGTACCCATAGGGATACCAATCAACTGACAGTATATATCATTCATATAACGTGCGAATATGTCATCCAGAAGAAAGGTGATTCGTAATCTTCTGAGCAAGTCCAATTGCTGTAATATTTCATTGGCTAAACAGCATGGACTGTTACGTTCTAATTTGATCAATTCTGCCAGCCAATTAATTCACGTAGCGGGAACTATATACCAGTGTTGTGGTAAACTACGAAAATAAATGTATGAGACATGTTTTTGTATTAGCCCTAACAAGCTATCCGCGGCCTGCCTCGTATTTTGCAAATACAGATGAACTTCGATATCTCAAACTAGGATAACTCGATCGTCTGGATAACTCGAACAAAAAGTTAAGTCCTTCCAAAACTTACAAAAAAGAATTCTCTAAACTGTATCGCTATATATATATATAGAAACACATATGACAGCTTAATACATGTCTAAAGTAATGCTGAAAGCTCCTAGAAGAGCTTTCATCATTACTTTAGATCTGTATTAAGCTGTGGCCTTGAGAAATTGATCAGATAAGAAAATCGGATGATTCGAACTTCTGTTATCTCAAACTAATATGTATGGTCCTTTGAAGTTCGAGTTATCGAAGTTCACATGTATCTTTGATCCATATAAGATACTGATTAAAACGGCGTCTCAATTAGGATCCAAAGTGTTTGACAATCGGTCAAAAGTTTTCTCAAAAGCTTGATCTGTACGGAAGTAGTTAATTTGCCCTAGATTAGATTAAGTACCACAATGGAAATAAGAGCATGCTCTTTATTGTGTTATTCTTGGTATAGAAAGCATGCCATGGGTTTTCACTATGAATCATTTAACGAATTACTATTTATTATGATGTGATACATGTTTGTGAACCATATTATGTGTTCTGTTTGCCGAAATAAATCTATCTATCTATCTATATCCAAATTTGAGTACAAATATGTCTTTCAAACGATTATTACACATTCAACTAACAGATGAGTTGTCAGATACCACTTTAGATGGTTGTAGTAGTTGTTACTGAAATGTACATCTTGCAAGCAACAGGTAAATCATTAAGCACATTTCTCGTACACGTATATCAATATCTAACTAATGTGATATACAGACAGAAAATGAATTCTCCGCTTTAAACCGTTTTTATGACCAACTCTTTTATGATAAACTTTGTAAAAGTGTTTAAAACCAAAATAACCATCAATTGCAATGATTATGATATAGATCACATACATGATGAACACATTCTATTCGCCTGTCAAGTACACGCAACTATAAATCAAAAGTCGACCAGCCATAGTTCATAGCTCTCACCTTGTAATGACAACAGTAGTCTGCTATTTTCATTTTTAACGACCCTAGTGTGTCGCCGCCGGAAATAAATCCCATGATGACCTCCTGTTCCGTAAGCCGAAAAATGAGTATTGATAAGTATTTTCTTACACTTGTAATGAGAAGGAAAATGTCCTGGCGTTCATGAAAAGCTGTCTTAAAGATTTGCAATCAGCGCTGGTCCAGATTGGACATTTCGTCGAAACCTGATCTACCTGGTTTGTTTACAACACTCGCGACATTAACCCTTTCACCGCCACAGTCGCGTAAATCCACCACGACAAATAGTGCAGTCCCAGATCAGACGCCGCCTTTTCAAGGCGGCGTCTGATCAGGGACTGCACTATTTGTCCCAATCTCTAGTTCTATATATGTGCTTTATTCCTTTGAAATTTGCATTTATTTATCTCATTTCCTTATTTTACTAAATGATTTAACAAACTTAGATTGCAGACGACAATAAGAAATTTGGCGCCGAAAGGATTAAAGGCACGCTGGTCTATGTCAGTAATGCAAACTGTTATATCTCTATACGTTTAGACTCTGCCAGGACAATTTGTATTATGGACATGTTTTGAATGTCTTGAAATATACCTATTAGACTATATACAGTAAAACCTCTCTAAACCGGATTTCTGATAATAATAATTTAGATGTTTTTAGATGCTTTTAAACAGGTGGCTGCTTAATGCAGGATGAAAGTCATGCACAAAGCCCCCGAGGAGCTTTCTGAATGGCTTTCACCTTGCATTAAATTGCTACCTGTCTACCGATATTAATACTAATTATTACGTCCGGTGTAGAGGGGGGCTACTGTATATAACGTCATTCAAAACTTATTTATAATACAAATTATCCTGGAGTTATGCTGGACAATGTGTGACTATTAACATTATCAGTAAATGTGCATAAAAGTATAGGGATGCAAAAAGGTACTAGACTATGAGAGCAAGTGTTTTAAATAATATCAAACGATAAGTCAAATAATGTATGCGTGGCAGACATAGTGTAGAAGATGATAGCTGTCCCGGCAGGTCCTAGCAACTTCAACTTAACCGTAAAACAATGTCCTAGAGAGTATATAGTACCCCGTGCAGCAGCAACATTTCAGACCTATAAGATCTAAAATTTCAAATTTTGAAATCGAATAAGACGATTTATTTCCCACCGTCAGATAATAATGATGTAAAAATCCGTACTACAATGCAGATGTTTTTTCATATAGACATCTGTATCATAATGAGTGGTGAGTGTTGTGCAGATAATCTTATTCGCGAGTGCCGAATTATAAAGGAGCGTCCTGGCTACCTTCGGGTACTGTCAACATGATGACAATGTGCCAGTATCATCAATCGGTTTAGTTTTGCTGTCCTAAAGGAGTGTAGGTACATGTATATACTATTATTTCATCCTGAAACATACTATTATTTGATCTGGAAACAAGAAACTTCCAGTTAAAAATATTTGAAAAAAGACACATTCGTTTTAGATGTTATGATGAAGATGCACTAACATGGCATGTGAGGGAGTGGTTTAGTAGTCAGGATTGTGATCTGAAAGGGATGTCTTATATTTATGGCGCCACATCGTCTCTTTTGTTTTCGATTAGTTTGACTATGATTTAGTTTAATAGCGCTGAGTATTGTACCTAATATGACGTATGTGTTGATTAGGCAAGCAATAGTTCTGTGAAGGTTTTGTGTACAGTAAAACCTCTCAATAACGGCCACTTAACTGTGTTAATTAGTTGGTATTTGGGGCAAGTGGTTAAAGCTTAAAGCAAGGTGAAAGTAAAACAGAACACTCCTATAGGAGCGTTCTGTTTTACTTTAACCTTGCTTTAAGCAGCCACCGGCCTTTAACACAAAATACTTGATGTAATTTAGTGGCTGTTATAGAGAGGTTGTGTGTATGTATATTGAGCGCGCACTCTGTGGACGTTTGTGTGCTATACCCTGTCTGACCTCTGTTCTAGTATAGCTAATATGACTGGTTTAACCCTTTCCTTCGTATAAAATATTTTCACGCATGCACCTGCAAACAGATTATACCCAGATCAGACGGCCCTCACAGGAGCCGTCTCAATAAGGTACTTTTATGTTTGCTTATAAAATTCTAATATACTTACTTGACTTTAAAATTTCTACCAGTACCAATAAATCATGTCTACATATGACATTTTTACAAATTCAGCTAATACATATTAATGATGTCATTAGTTCATATATGGATATTCCACACTGTAAGGGTTAAGATAAGCAATAAACAAGTGTCCTCATTGTTGTTTATCCCCGTGAGGGATATACATTCTTGACGGTCTCTCATATAAATTTTGATGAGCCATATTTTAGTGTCTTTTCGGATATTTTTCTCATGTCCCGGCTCCTGCAAGAACATTGAATAAATACATAATACTACTTTAACTGTTTTATATTCTGTCCGATCTTAATTAATTCGAATCATACCAGTATCATTCCTATCTGCTCATAATACGAACGAAATATGTACAAAATAATATTTACTCAAATTATTAGCAATATAGCGGGGAATTTGTGGTTTTCTTCTGAATAAACATAAAATAACCAGTCATTTTATTCGGATCCAATATAACTCATAAACAGTGTCTGACATCCAAACTGTCTGGCCTTTTGTTGTGTTGTGCATAAGAACTCAGACGGTGATTTTTTACCTTCAGAATATTACTGTCATCGTCCTGGTAACGAAATATAGACGACGAAGCTCATACAAATATTTTATATCTTCGTTACGCATAATGCATCGTCAGTGATTTTTAACCCTTCTCTTGCTGAATTTTAAAATACATCTCTCCTTCTTTACCCATGCCCTGTTGTATATTTACACATATCTTCACTGTGTACAAGTATTTCGCTATGCAATCACTACTGTGGAGTGCACTGGTTGCTCCTGCAGGAGCTGTCTCATCTGGGTCTTCACTATTTACAGGTAGGTACATGTATATTGACGCGAATAGCAAGCGAAGGGTTAAGAACTATTTGCTGAACTTGTGTTAACTATTTGCTCCACAAGTACGCGCTTGAACGCCCTTGCAAACCAGTAGACCCAGGACTAAAGACTGCTTCAGCAGCCATCAGATCAGCGTCTGATTTGCTTATGGGACAATACAGATCTGTTTCTACAGTTTATACCATGACCAACTCGTCATGTATTCATATGCCAGTTTTGAAAAATACAGTAAAACCCTCTTAACCGGACCTTCAATTTAGTATAAATATCGCCCATGGAGACAGTAGGCAGCTTAATGTCGGGTGAAAGTCATGCAGAAAGCTCATAGATTAACTTTCGGTATGACATTCACCTTGCATTAAGTAGCCACCTTCCTAAAAGTATCGACACTTTTCTCTTCTAGAATTCCGGTTTAGAGGGGTTGTACTGTCATTAATATTTTTCTTCATAAATACGCATTTCCATTCATCTGTAAAAGTCACTTCTTGAAACCATTGTGATAAATTGAGCATTTGCTCCATCGGAGCAAATGCTCTATTTACCACAATGGTTTCAAAACTACACAATTCTAACATTTTCCAATTCTCTAGTTAATGCTCCTTTTCGGTAGATTTATTCAAAGAGGCTGGGTCTAAAAATAGCCTATGGAGGAAAGGGTTATTGAACATTCATGATGTCATTATTTCTTACATAAATGTTGATGAAGTAAAAGGTATATACCGTATTAACACGCATGCTACGTTACCTGCTTGATAAGCTGTACAGTAGTACACGTCTTAGGCGACCATTTATTTATTGAACACAAGAGTCATAAAGTGCAGGTGGTTACTGAAAGTTCAATAGAAGTTTTCTGCATTACATTCGACCTGCATTAAGCTACCACCTGTCTTAAAAACCCCATAATCAGACCTCTTTTTATAGTCGCTTAAGACAAGTTCTACAATATGTATAATACTGACATCATGAATATTAATTAAATTAGTTGTTATGATAGCTCATGGACACATGAAATTTTGGCAATGGAAGACACTATATAATCATATCTATACTATACCATAAGCAAAGAGAACATACCCTGATCAGACGGTTCCTATAGGAGCCGTCTGTTCTGGGTCTACCCTGTTTGTAAAGGCATAAAAATGAGTATTTATGGAGTAAAGGGATAATGCATGCGTGGTATATCTAAACTATACGATTACATATAATTACAGCATCCTTTTGAAGCAAAACATTAACATTTTGACTCACATTCGTGTTGAGGAAACTGTAATTAATCTACTAATTGACATGTATATGGATATACATGAGCAACTGAGCAAAATGGACGTCACTTATCTAATTAATTGAATACCATTTGTTCGACAAAGGCGCGTTCCCAAAAAATGGGAAATTGAATTTATTATGGAACTTTATAAAGCGTACTGAATGTTACCATCATCAAAGCGTTACCCTTTGTTGGTTATAGAAAACATCCAATTTAAAACGAAATGTATCTACAAATGAGTGAAACAAAATATTTTGTTTAGCTCTTTACGCCATGAATATCCATGTAAGAAATAATGACATCATGATTATTAATTAATAGATTGTTATAATAGCACATGGACACAGGAATGATGTCCATTTCAGAAACTGTAGAATGATATCTATATCATATCAGTAAATAGGGCAGACCTTGATCAGACGGCTCCAATAGGAGCCGTCTGATCTAGGTGTACTCTGTTTACAAAGGCGTGGAATGGCGTATGTTTGGAGTAAAGGGTTAACACTATATTAAATAGACTGAATGAAAATCAACTATCGGTATTTTAAATATTTCTATAACAAATTCTAAAGCCGTTCCATTGAATAAATAGATGGGTTTATTCGACTTAATTCAACAAATTTGAAAAATCATCAATTTTCCGATTTCTCGCTACCCACTTTGACGCCACGAGGGAGCTATGATCTGCGGTGTAGATGAAATCACCGATTTTGCAGAAAGATAACTGAAATCTGAATGAGATATTCAATACTTGTCAAACTGAAAGCCGAACTGTGCGTGCTCATCTAACAGGCATATGAACGCCTTCGATGAAGCTGTCTCATACAGTAAAAACCCTATAAGCCGGAATTCTAGTAGAAAATAATTTAGATACTTTTATGCAGGTGGCTGCTTATTGCAGGATGAAATTTATGCTATTAGAGGAGCTTTCTGCATGATTTTCACCCTGCATTAAGCAGCCACTTGTCTCCAAGACCGATATTGATACTATATTAAAGTTTGGTTTAGGGCGCCTTTACTACACATTCTAAAGCCCACAGGTCAATACTAGCGGATCACAGAGCAGGTGATACCAACGTATAATATAATATACGATATGTCATTCTAATTGTCTGATAATGTGTTTACAAGTGATGCTAAGAAGCATTTAATGATTAAAAAGATCATTGAAGATACAAAATAAACAGTAAAGTAATAATGAAATAGAAGAAACAGTACGAGTGAAATAATTGTTTTTATATAAAAGCAGAAATTATAACGTATAGGAAGGTTAACTGAATAAAAAATGAATTCCCGCACTATTTACCCATACAGCTACATTTGTAATCGTTGAAATAATAATTTGATTCTGTACACTGATTGAAATGTGCTTTGCAATTGCACGAAAGTGTGAGCACGATAATTGTTTAACATTTTCACCGCCAATGTCGCTAAAATACAATACGACAAATAGTGCAGTCCCAGATCATACGTCGCCTTGAAAGGCGGTGTCTGATCAGGGACTTCATTTTTTCTCCAACTCTATTTCTATTTTTGTGCTTTATTCCTTAGAAATTTTCATTTATTTATCTCATTTCCTTATTTTACCAAATGATTTAACAAAAGTGGTTTGCAGAGGTCAATTAAAAAGTTTGCACCGAAAGGGTTAAATATGTGTTTAAACAAGATGTGTTTGTGAAACACTTTGCTCCCGACTTTTGACCCTGAAGGATGACCTTAACGTTTGACCAATGGACCAGGGAGTTGAACGCGACGCATCATCTGTGTGTGGTGAACATTTGTGCCAGGTTATTTTGAAATCCATTCACAGATAAAAAATATATAGAAGGGACACGAAATTTGGGACGGACGGACGGATGAAAAAAGACGGACTGACAGACAGAAGGACGGACAATACAATTACTATATGCCCGTCGTAGGGGGTGGCATAAAAATAAACCAGACATTCCGATCTTCTTTATGTTTTGTGTAAATCTTACCACATTATCATCAATTTTGAGGGAGTTATTCCCCTTAGTTAAGCAATGTTTTGTCTGGAGCATAACTTCTCAAGTACCGTAGGGACAACTATGAAACTTTATATATGGATAGAGGGTGACCAGAGGATGTGCAGTCAATAAGGTTTGTAACTCTTAATTCATTTTTGAGGGAGTTATTCTTCTTTTTCAGAAGCAATGTTTTCCGGAGCATAACTTATCAAGTATTGTAGGCATAATTATGAACTTTTATGTATGGATAGAGGGTGCTGAGAGGTTATGCAGTTAACAAGAGTTGTAACTATAAATCATTTTGTAAGGGAGTTATTCCCCTTAGTTATTTTTCAGAAGCAATGTTTGGATAGAGGGTGATGAGATGATGTGCAGTCAACAAGGACACTTTTTGAGGGATTTATTCCACGTACTTTTTTGTCCAGAGCATAACTTCTGAAGTACTACTTCTACAATTACTCACCAATTAACCTCACATTTTGCATATGCATTTATAATGATGTGTATATGTGTGTGACATAACTTTCATGTGAGTCATTCCTTGAATGGACTTTAAAAAGTTTCTTTCCACAAGTGTGGATGAAAGGATTATTGAGCTATGGCCTTTTGTATTGAAGTCATTGGATCTTTTGACAAGGTGATGGGTGGGGGTATTAATCACCTTCAGTGATAGTTCTAGTTAAAACGAGCAGAACCTGATCAGACAATTTGTGTAAGTTTCGTCTGATCTTGGTCTACTCTGTTCGCAAATACTTTAAAATGCGTATGTAATAAATACTTAATAGGGTTTGTAAGAATAAGGTTATTGTTATAAATATATATTTTTGTCATGATAGTATGTAAGAATATGATGCAAACAGCAAGGAGAAGGTTACAAAATGAGACACACTTTCTGAAAATATTTTTATTCTGCTAGTGGGTGTATAAGAATCGATTGCATTACAGTAGACAATCGAATTATCGAGATATAACGCTGCTGCTTGGAAGATATTTTCATGATACAGACATATTTTAAGGTTCACACGGGAGTATCTTTAATATCATTATGATCCACAAGTATCGGGAGAATTTTAGACATTCATATCACACCTTGAGATTCCTTCCTAGGTTACTTGGTGCAAAGATAGTTTGTTCAGAGTAGACAAGGCATTCTGTATGTTAACTCATTCTCCCCTAGGTTATTTTTAGACCCAACCTTTTTAAATTAATCTACCGAAAAGGAGCATTAACTATAGAACAGGAGAGTTTTAGAATTGTGTAGGATTGAAACTATTGTGATAAATAGAGCAGCAAATGTTCTATTTATCACAATAGTTTCACGATGTGAATTTTATAGAGGCGCAAAAATGCGTCACTAGGGGGTAATGTATTAAAAGCAAAGTTAATCATTGCTATCGTTTCGGTAAATGTAATGTTCGTATATGATGTTTTTCATAGTATCGAAAAAAATGCGAAAACGTTTCTAGTTTGAATCTAGATATGATTCACCTGGCTCCATGCTTATAAAGCTTTTTAGTTGAGTCTGAGTTTGTCTTTGGCTCAAATCTGAACAATCAAAAGCTTGAGAACAAACTCAGACTCAACTAAAAAGCTTTATAAGCATGGATACTGGATTCAAACTGTTTTCGAATCTGATCGTATGTATATATTGAAGAACGTTTATGTTTTATGTAAAGAGTACCAAAGCTATTTCAAAACAAATGATTAGGTAGTTAGAACATACTAGGTGTGCTAACATGGCATACTCTTTCTAGCATTGTGTTAGAAGGTTAGAAGGAAACAACGATGTCGATCAAATGAAATATACAGTAACATCTCGATTATTCAATCACCAAAATACATATTATCATCGATCTTTAAGACAGATGGCACCTTAATGCATGCATGGTGAAAGTCATGTAAAAAGTTCCTACAGGAGCTTTCTGCACGATTTTCACCATGCATTAAGCAGCTACCTGCATAAAAGGGTTTGAATTCTTCCGAACATAAACCTCGAATAATCGAGATTTTACTGTAATTGTTTTTGTTTTATTTCAAACAAAATGTAAATAGTTGTGGATAGTGATATATTACGTGCACTAACCTGTTGTTAACCCTTTTCCTCATATAAACGTGATTTCACGCATTTGCAAACAGAGTAGACCCAGATCAGACGGCTTCTAGAGGAGCCGTCTGATCAGGGTCTGCTCTGTTTGCTGATGAAATTTGAAAGGTTTGTTTCTTTACTTTCTAAAATGGCTACACTGTTCTACCTTCAATATTTCAATATAACTATTTTGTACATGAATATTCAGTAGAAATTGAAATTTGCAATAAACATGCCAGATAGTAAATGTCTGCGATGATTGTCAAGATCCCATCATGCTCAATTATGCGTCTTCTTCGTGTATAAATTCATCCAGTTTTGTTTTCACAAAAAGTAATATTTAGTAAAGAAATCACACTAATGGATGTTGAGACAGACAGGAAGTAGGCTGCCAGGGACTTTATGATATTGCCTAGAACACCCGTATGACCTTAAGGAAATCGATACTGGCTGGGGAAAAAATACAGTAGAACCTGTCTTAAGCGGCCATCAAAAAGAGGTCTATAAGACTTGGTAGCTTAATGCAGCTCGGAATTAATGCAGAAAGCTCCTATCGGAGCAAATGCTATATTTATCACAATGGTTTCAAACTACAAAATTCTAATATTTTCCTTTCCTCTAGTTAATGCTCCTTTTTGGTAGATACATTCAAAGAGGTTGGGTCAACAAATAGCCTAGGAGAGAATGAGTTAAATAATAAAGTAAGTTAAACCTAAACAAATTTCTATAGAAAAGGTCTGAACTTAGTATTTACAATGGAAAGAACCCTTGATAAATTGTCTCATATCACCACAGAATTACCGAAAGTTTCACAATGTGGTAGTTATTAAAACCGTGCACTATAATGTCTTGCATTCAAGACCTTACTGTTTTCCTTGGCCAAGTAATTCTGTTATATATATTTCAACAATATTTGTATGATTGTCAGGTGAACATGCAGACACTGGTCAGTTTCAACTTGAAAGTACTCGTTGAGGTAGTGTCTAAAGTATATGCATGATAGTATCTCCTTTGAAAAGTTTGAAAAAATCAGCGGTACAGATGAGATGCGTAAAATATAAGTGAGTGTTTTCAAGAATAGCTCCTTTATTTCTCCACCAAATCCTATACTGTGACCACTCTTTAGAATCGTCTCGAAGAGACGATTCTAAAGAGTGGTCATAGCATAGGGTTTGGTGGAAAAAATGTCGATTTTAGTATTTGGGTACACAACTTTATCTGTAGCCCTGGAAATGTTTTTAGTTGTAATGGTGTAATGATGGCCATTCAACACGATACAGATGACATAAATGAAAGCATTCCAATTTAAAATGCCTTAAGTGATGCAGGTATTGTATTCATAAAGACTTGACATACACGTTTCAAACTGCTCCTTTAATGGTGGACAGAACTGTTGATTATGTGCGTATTTAGGAACTCTATGTAAGAATTTTTTTTATTATTTGTTTGCCAAGCCATGTCTTTTTGCTACTAATTAGAATCATAAGATAGGATTGTGCTGAGAAATAAGAGATTTAATAGATCAGCTCGTGTCTAATCTAAAGTTCTAGATCGTATATTGCCTAAACACTTTGCAAATATGAATGACTACCATTTCGAAGAAAATTATGTCTCCAAAACTCTGATCTGCTGTAAGTAATACATCTGCTATATGCAGTACTTTGATAAACTAATTTTCCAGTCGGTTATACGCTTGATTTCTAATGATGCACCAAGCTGATTGCAATGCAGGTCATGTCATACTTTGCATGCTTAGGATTATCGGTGTTTTATGTTATAAAAGTATTATGTAAGCTTGCATGTAACACATCAACAAAAACTCCAACGTCATTTATCTATTTTCTATATTTTGGCGAATAATATTGATATAAATGAGATTTGCCCACTGTTTTCATACAGTGCATGGATGTAGCTTTTAAACTAACTTTTGACACAGTTTAGATCTAAACCGGCCACTGACTTTGGTGTAGCTTTTTAGTCCCCTACTAATGCTGAAGGGGACTATAGGTTTGCACTCCGTCCGTCAGCCGGTCTGTTAGTCTGTGAGTCACACTATGGTTTTTAAACCCGTATAGATATTGAAGTGATATTTTGTACGTAGCTTTATTAAAATAAGTTACAGATCAGGTTTGAATTTTGTTACGCTACGTTGATTTTTTACGGATTAACCGCAGTTTGACTAAGACGTTTTCTGAAACTTTTAGGTTTTCCGGATTTATGTTCTAAACCCTAGCAGGTATTGAAGTGATCTAAACCCAAGCAGAGGTTGGAATATATATTTGATATTTAGCTTTATCATAATGAGTTACAAATCCAGTTTAAAGTAAGTGACACTACGTGGAATTTATCATTAAATTACAGCAGTTGAACTTTTTCATTCCTGGAAATATTAGGTTTTACTATTTTCTTTTATAAATACTGGCATATAATGACGTTATAATTGCTATGTAGCATACTTATGATTAGTTACAGATCAGGTTTTAATTATTTTACGCAACATTGATTTGTCATGGTATTACAGCAGTTGGAATTAAAATTCAGCCGGTAGAGGACTGTGGCATTGCTTTCAATGCTCCCATTATTTCTTAAACTAGCTTTTGACACAGTTTGGATCTAACTCGGACACTGACTTTCCCTGCAACTCATTAGTAGTTATGTGTTTGATTATGTAAGCACTGCCATTGTAATAAGGAATAAATATCGCTGAAGAATTTGTAGTAGGCGAAAAGTTGTACGGATAATGTAAGCTAAGCATGTAAGATATTGAAAACAAATATTACTCTGCTAACCATTCTCCGAACAGGCCTAATTGTGTTCAGTATTTCATATTTCACGTTCAGGATTAAGACGAATTACAGTAAAGAAAACGTTTATATTATCTTCATAATTACGCGTTTGTGCAAGTAAGCATTAATCATGTTACAATTGTTTTTACTATGCAAATGGTACTTATCATCTTCCTAACACTCTATTTAGACAATCCGATGTCTAAGGGAATAATGCAACCATATCTGCTTACAAATACATTAGATTGAAGTTTTTTGTTGTTATTGAATACACAGGAAGTGTCTGCTAACCATACCTGAAAGAGAGGCTTATATTGGAAAGTGACATTGTTTTTAGCGTGGAATAGTGTGTAATACTGTCTCTGTGTTTCCTACATATTAAAATAAGAGTCGGACAGGTAGATCTAAATCAGAAACAGTAGCGAAAACAACTACAATAGAACCACTATAATTTAGGTCTTTTTAGACAGAAGGGAGCTTTCTACATGATTTACAACATGCATTAACCCATCAACTCATATGCTATTTTAGATACAACCTCTTTGAATAAATCTACCGAAAAGGAGCATTAACTAGAGAAAAGGAAACTTTTAGAATGTTGTAGTTTGAAACCATTGTGATAAATAGAGCATTTGCTACTACAGGAGCAAATGCTCAATTTATCACAATGGTTTCACAAAGTGACTTTTACAGACTCGTCAAAAATCGTCAATATGAGGGAAAAGGTTAAACTGCCACCTGCCCGATAGACCGGTTTTGATACTAATTTTAACGCCGTTTTAGAGAGGTGTTTTACAGTACTAAGAAGTCCGTCCGCTCTAGAGTATCAGATAGTATACGTTTCATGAAGGAAGACACATTTCCGAAATAGTGTATACCAAATCAGCCATAACGTTGGAGACAGCTTTTTCAGCATCCACCCTATTAGTCTTATTAATAGTTGACCATTAAGTAGATGCAGACTAGTGTCAGAAGATGTTGATGGTGTACATCCCTGTTAAGATGTATACATGTACTGTTTGCAAGACCAATTTTTATATTTAATTAGATATCTTTTCTCAGTTTATGTATACAAATCAATGACGAATTAAATGACTAGTATATAAGTCATATATGAAAATGCGCTAACTAGTATTATAGCAATCATTATCGCCAATATTTACGACGTATATTACAGAAACTAGAATAATATTTTGAAACACAATGGCTTTCACATGCAAAAACAGTCGGGCTTTATCAATTTGCAACTGTGTGCATGTGAATTTGAAAGCTTCAATGTAATAGTCTTCGGTAAATATTTCTTGTAGCAGCATTTTTAAAATACTTTCAAATAATTTGTATAACCAATACCCATATCACCCTTTGATAGAAGGTCATTTTCATATCAACCCATATCAAACACTTACGATACTCTATAGCATGTCATGTTAAAGATTAGCTATGTCATATACGGTAAAACCCCTATAAACCGGAATTCTTATATAGAATAATTTAGGTCTTTTAGGCAGGTATGTGCTTAATGTAGAGTAAAAGTCCTTTTGGAGCTTTCCGCATGACTTTCACCCTGCATTAAGGTGACACTTGTATCAAATGCCACCATTGATACTACAGAAGAACCCCTCTAATGCGACCACTTAATAAATAAACATGGGTGTCTTTATAAGCAGGCGGTTGCTTAATGCAGAACAAGAGTAATTCAGAAAGCTTCTCTAGGAGCTTTCTGCATTACATTCGTCCTGTATTAAGCTACCACGTGCATCTAGCTCCCATAATTATACCTCTTGTAGGTAGTCGCATTAGCGGGGTTTTACTGTAATTTGATCGTCCATAGAAGAATTGCATTGTAGATCTACCTTTGTACTGCAATTCAAACGATAATCAAAGGCAAATAATCAATGCAGCTGCATTTTATATTATCCTGAATATATGTCCGTGTAAACTGAGTAACATGAAAATAATTTATATAAGCATGAAATGACGAATTTGAAAGACAGCAAATTAGTAGACTGTTTTATAAAACACTTAATATGCACACACTGAAACACAATAACAGCAATATTTTTAAGCTCCATTCTCTATTAAATACTCCATTAAATAGCAAACTATTTGGTCAGTAAACGTATTTAATGTTGAGAGACAATATACTTTAGATTCAAGTATTTTGTAACATCAGCCTAGCCCATATGTAAAAAGTATATCGACACCAATTTTCTGTAACAATGTAAACCCAGATCTATTGAATAACATATATTATATGTAAACCCAAATATTGAATTACAAACAGTAACTACTACATGTAGCAATTATATATAGAGGTAGCGCATGGACCTGATAAATGAACGTTTGAATGCGGTAAACAAGTACACTGTCATTTACAAACAGAATATACTTTAGAGGAGTCCCCTGATCTGGGTCCATGCTTATAAAGCTTTTAGTTGAGTCTGAGTTTCGTTCTCAAGATTTTGATTGGTAAGATTTGAGTTCTCAAGCTTTTGATTGGTCAGATTTGAGCCAAAGGCTCAAATCTGACCAATCAAAAACTTGAGAACGAACTCAGACTCAACTGAAAGTTTTATAAGCATGGACCCAGATACTGCATTTTGTTGTCATTGCATACCCTCCCAAAATGTTGCCCTTTAATATTGTATGAACTATACCGCTATTCCACTTAATTCAGGGTTGAAAGAGTTAATTGGATGTCATACGTAGCTTTTACACACTGATGGGAGTTATCAGACTATGACAATAGCTAAAATCGCTCACAGCGAAAGGTACTTAAGTTGATAAGTTTCAGTAAAACATGTATACTGCGACTATCCAAGATACGTTTAATTTCTGTGATTTTAAGACAGGTGGTAGCTTATGGCTTTAAACAACTTCAAACTCTTACAGACTCCAATGTTTATACATCATATGGTCGCTATAAGCAGACGGGTCATGCGAGTAGTTCGTTAATGCAGCTTAAATTTGGCTGGTCAAAAAGTTTGAATTAAGATTAATACCAAATTTTGTATTGGTTATATTTGTTTAAGGTTATGTTTTTACTATTGTCCATAATACAGGGGTCGGTGAATGTGATTTATGATAATAAGTACTCCAGTTTCAGACGTTCGCAAGAAAATTTGTTTCAGTGAAAAAAACGTGTTTCTTCTATTTACCATATCTTGTAAAACAAGTGTAAGAGTAACAAACAGTTTGGACCCTGGTGTCACACCAAATTACTCGACTTCGCATCTAGATCCAAACTGTTTGCAAAGGTTATCACAAAATCGGCCGTATAGTGCTAAATATTAGATAATGTGATGTAAATTAGTTTCTCTTACGATCGCATAACTGTAAAAACTGTGTAAAGTGAAATGTGAAAAAAAGTGTTTTCTTGTTGGAATCGAACTCGGATCGCTGGGTGTAAAGTCCAAGCACCTATTCATTGGCAATATGCATGCATGTCAGATATTGCTATTTCAATTGATCAGACAAAAACATTACAAATATAAGATTCGTCAAAATAAATGAAACCGTTTAATGACAGCTGTGGTTAATCTACGTTTACACTTGTTTTGTGGAACCAGCAGTAGCTAGAATCTGACTTTTGGTTTTAAAATAGAGATAGATGATATCATAAGAACGCATGGCTACTTACATTTATTACATTTCATTTCATTCTGTGTTTTTAAAAACATTTCATCAATTTCATTCCAATACTAAATGAAAAAGCTCCCATGCGGTATATCATCCCAATGTCCAATAATACATATTGTCCCTGAGGACGGCGCCAAAATTGAAGAACCTCTATTGATTTACAGCAAAAAAATATTTTCAACCATATCAACTGCTTATAAGGACGGCCTCGTATATTACGTATAAATATTGATGTATTGCGAATATTATGTCTGATGTTTCAAAATAAATATACCAGTTCCAGCTACATTTGCCTGCTAATTAGCCTGAAATGAATTGGATGTCCAAAACCTTTGGTTCAAACAGAAACAAATGCTTAATGTTGAGAAGCGGCATCTATATTGTGGATCAATACATACATCTGTATCATACAAAGGGAATAAATTGGATGTCTTTCGTAGTCTTAAATCTGACTGAATGAATAATCATGATAAGATAATGAATGCACGGATATCAATTAGATCTGTTTATATTGGCATAACGAACGAGGAATTGTAACATGGGAGAACTTGCAGAATCAGATCGACTTTATTCCGTTAGCAGACAAAGTAGACCCTGATCAGACGACCTGTATAGGAATCGTCTGTTCCTGGTCTATACTGCTTGCAAATGTGTTGATAGACGTTTGTATCAAGGAAATGCTTAAGTTACGTAAGTATTGTTGAACGTATACGAATAGCCGTATTGGCCGCATTTGGATTAGTAAAGCGATATAAAAGATGACATACGAGCGATCAGAAGAGAAGTTTGATTAAGAGAAAACTCTTAATACCTGGGGTTCTGATGGCGATCAAACTATTTGACAACCAGATTGCGATTTGGCAGCGAAATTGCATAGTTTTCATGTCAGGAATGATAAATGTTGTCTGAAGAACTCGTAACTTAGACGGTTAAATGTTTTAAAGATACAGAAAGCAAGCATGGCAAGAGCACTTAATAATTGCCTTCATCATACTAGAGCTCCAGATAAGATGCGTAAATTAAAACATTTTCAAATATAACTTTTTTTTCTCCACCAAACCCTTTGTCTCAAAGAGACGATTATAAACAGTAGCCACAACATAGGTTTTGGTGGAGGAATGATGATTTTAGTATTTTAGTACGCACAGTTATCTGTAGCTCTGTTTAAATATCATTTGCTTAGATATTTTGAATTATATGAAGACATTACACTAAACCCTTTCAAAGCTGATTTCTTAGAGTGGATTAGTCCATCATTATTTATAGGTAGAGTCTATTGAGTATGAAAGGGCAAAACTTTACGAGAGAATGACAAACAGTGCAGAGTTTTATCAGAATACTCTCCTGGGAACCTTCTTATTTAGGTCTACATGCCTTAACCCTTCGCTTGCTAATCGCGTCAATATACGTACCTGTAAATAGTGAAGACCCAGATGAGACAGCTCCTGCAGGAGCTGTCTCATCAGGCTCTGCACTATTTACAAGTTGATTGTGCAACCAGTGCACTCCACAGCAGTGATTGCACAGCGAAATACTTGTACACAGTGAAGATATATGTAATTATACAACAGGGCATGGGTAAAGAAGGAGAAATGTATTTTAAAATTCAACAAGAGAAGGGTTAAATATTCTTACACAGTAGGACCTTCATTCAGCTGATGAATCATCACTCGATTTAATTTTGCTGAAAATATGCAAATGACTGAATGAAATATTTGTAGAATTAAATCTTGAATTAATGGTATAAATCTATCAAATTTATAATCATTGAATTTATAATTTCGAACTGTTTACTGACGCGTTAATATCAAAAACGTATACTAACTGTGAAAACTCTCTAAAGCGACGGTTTTTCGAATAATCGTAGGATGGTTTAAAATAAGGTAATGGCTTAATGCGGGACAAAAGTAATGCAGAAAATATCAGCAGAAACATGACGTTGGTCTTGCACTAAACTACCATCTGCCTGTAAGACTCATAATTAGTACTCTTATTAAATAGTACTCTTATTAATAAGTACTCTTATTGGTAGTCGCTTTACAGGGATTTTACTGCAATGTTTTAATGTTAGTATTAACAAATCAAGATCTTGTACTTTTTAAATAATATAACTTTTGATAGCCGTAGCCACTGCCGACGTGAAATTCCTACAAAATACGCTGATGTTTCTTACTCGGACGACAAGTCGCAACAATTTGACCCAGTAATAAGGCAACTGGTTGACCGAGGGATGGTGCCGCTATCGCTTATAGGGTAAGCAAGATAACAGACACCCGGATGTTGTTATTGTAAAAGAGCGGGTCACGTGACTCGTAGTGGCCTGAAAGAGATTTAAATCTGCTAATTGCACGAAAATTCGCCAGCTTTTCGGATCTGCATCAGTGTCTGCAGAGAGCTTGAGAGGTAAATGATAGCGTTTTGTCATATGTATTGATTGCACAATCGTTTTGTCCCGAGGCATTGCGATTATGGCCGTTTTACAAGGGGGCAAGCGACAATCGTTGTTGCGACTTCTCGCTCGAGTAAGAAAAATCAGTGTTTTTTGTAGGAATTTCTCGTCGGCACTGGCTACGGTTTAGTCGGAATGTATCAAAAGTTCTATTATATACAGCTTCACGTTCGTACCAAACATTAGTAGTTATTCCATATTGGCTGTCCAAAATTGGGCGTTATTTCGTATCGGTCGTGAAATTTGCGAATGGGTAGTTAGACCCCTTGTATAGACCTACTGTGTACCTTTCATTTTCAACGTCCGTCTGTGATGGATCAGCTGTTATCAATCATCTGATATTGAAATTTCAATGAGAACAACAGGATCAGCAAACGAGTTTATTTTCCTTTCATCTACTATTCACCAGCTTATATTCACTATAGCAGAACCTGTCCTGAGAAGGCACCATTAATTTGTTGAACATAGGTGTGTTAAAAAGCATGTGGTTGCTTAATGCAGGACAAACGTATAGGAGCTGTCTGCATTACTTTTTGTCCTGTATTAAGCTACCATCTGCCTTACAGACCCATAATTAGACCAATTTGATGACCGCTTAAGACAGGTTCTACTGTATGTGCAATAGTATAATTACATTTTCTTTGCAAATGCCATAAATGGAAGTGAATGTCCGACACAGGTCAAACGATAAAGCATGCGCCTATTCGGAAAATGTTATCTTGTAGACTAATGCACATTGATACTATTGTATTATATGACACAAACATATAAAGTGGAAGTCTTATTTGCCTATCAGTCATCAAACATCATATCAGTAACATGCATATTTGCATATGACAAACATGTCTGCCTACTTAGTCTTGTAGACTAGCATACAATATGGAATCCAATGAGACACTCAAACTAATGTCGGTAGTTCACTAGCCTCGATATCTTACATAGTTCTTTGTTTAAAAACATCTTAAAGGCTTATCACTTTACCACTGTATTTGCTGTCGCGGTTGTTGTAGATTAGTCGGAGAGGGGATACGTTTATTTACACTGTTTGTCTTTTAGGATGGGGATGGAATAAGGGTGAGGTTGGGCGCCCATAAACCGGTTTAAACCCCCGGTGACTTTTGTCACTGACCGTTCCAAGGCGGTACTTCCATCTTCCTCCTATTGTATGTTTGTTTTGTCTTTGTGCGTCTCTTGTTGTTTTTTCTACCTATGTACATTTGCTGTTTCCTTGTGTTGCTGTTCGGGCGAGTGTTTGTTCTGTATGTGGTGTTTCCTGCATGACTCATTTTTGTACTTTTATCTCCAAGGATTGATTTCAAACGGTTGAATGTTCGGTCCGTCGATGAAGAGTTTTACAAGTCCTATCTCGACATATAAATAATATGCCAATCAATTTGGCACATTTCGAACCGATCAAAGTGTAACTCCCCACCTGCTTGGGAGCCGAGATGATATGAATGTGAATGTATAAGAACCTTTCCTAAGAACTATCTGTCCGATTATTAGTAAAGAAATATAATGCTGAACATTATATAAACTTTCCTCTGATTGATTAGATAAATGATTTGATATGAACTTACACTAATAATCACAAATTAAATCAATGTATATATGCAGTTATAGATGCCTGTCACTTTGAAGCCTAATGTTTATACGACTTTGAAGCCTTCAATGAAACTTCTCTGAAGCCAATCTATCCCTCAATGAAGCCATCCTTTAAATGCTGCTTCAGTGGTGCTCGTGCTCTCTGGGACCTTTGAAGCCAACTACTTTGAAGCTTTATACATATATCTTCTAAAAGAACAACTACGTTCCTGACTGCACGCTGATAGCTTGATTCTAACCCTTTAATAACAGGGAATAAAAGTTACCATCAACTATATATGCCCCAAATCCCAATATGTACTATTAGTGAGATGTGACCAGCTTGACGTTCGTAGCAGAAGTACAACATACTTAGCAGCAAGTGCTTTTATACTGCAGCGAGTGGTGCTGCCACCTAGCAGATTTCCGATCATTGACAACAGGCTACGGACGTTACCGAAACTACTTAAATGGCCTGTGATTGGGAATTCAGCAGGAAAGCTCGTGATTTGTTTTGATTTCGATGCATTGTTTCAAACAGATCTTATATGCCATAATTATAATTTACCCAGACTTTTATAACTGTCAGTAACTTATGATAATTGTGCCAATCTAGATAGCTTATTTCATATTGTTTATGCAATTCTAGTACTTAATAGGGCATTTACAACGCTGTGATTAACACGATACATAAATTCATTACTTTTCCATTATAGTAAATTTTGTAATTTTCTTCATAATTAATGCCTCTCTATGTCAGACCATCAATAACAAGGACCACAATGGAAATTGAGATATATTTTCTTTTTTATGTGTGTCATCCTTGATATTGATGCGACTGACAAGGTTCATAACACACATATAACGCTATTATTATTACATTTTATATTGTTGTAATTTTAAAATATGTATGTGTTGCTGACTATTGTCTTGTTGCTTTATATTGAAATAAATCTATCTGTCTATCTACTTATTGTGATACTAATGAGCGTCTGCATATTTACTAAATGATTCAATACAGTAAAAACTCTCTATAACGATCACTAAATTATTTAATTAGTTGGTATTTAGGGCAAGTGTCTGCTTAAAGCAAGGTGAAAGTAAAACAGAACTCTCATATAGGAGCGTTCTGTTTTACTTTCACCTTGCTTTAAGTAGCCACCTGTCTTAAACACAAATTATTTGATGTAATCTAGTAGCCGTTATAGAGAGGTTTTACTGTACAATAATAACAAAGGCTATGCAAACAAGACATTTGCGTCTACACGATTCATATATGCATTCTGCAATCGATTCCTAAACTGTTGAATCATCATTCATTATAAAAGAGAAGTACTAACCGAGAGAAAACTTGGCGTTTTCACTACTTTTTTCGTGCTTAGATGTCCGTAATCTAAACAAGGGAAATAACCGTTGTTTAACTCGAAAACTACTTGTAAAATCACTTCAAAATTAACTATTGCTAAAGACCTTTACTCGATAACTGCACGTAGATATGTTATAATATAATCAATTAAAACATAGACATATTGCAGCGAATCAAGCTCATGCCCGCTCATCCTATATAAGATAATCAGAAAGGAGTGACACAGTGAAGTAGAGTGATCTGAAGAACGACCAGGTATATTCCTCAAACGGATATGCAGAACAGCTGCCGGAAATAGTTTGTCGGTCTTTGAATAAGAAAGATTAGCTCTGAAGTTCAACCTTTCTAAAATAAGAAACAAACGTTCGCACTATATATGTTGTAAAAATGTTAGTCAAGCATGTTTTTATTGATACTATAGGTTAATGGTGTGAAGTTTACATGTTGAATAATGAGGTGTTCAATGGTTGATGTGCTGGACTTATATTTATTATATGATGCGTATGTATGTATTTTCCGTATCAAATTATAAACAATAAACAAATTTGGCTCTTCATCCCAATGTCCAATATAGTCGATCTAATGGTGATAGTCAGTTACAAGTCAAACTCAACAATCGAATTGGTGCTAAAGTAATTTTGAAGGTAAATAATGTTGACATTGTGTCTCATCTTGATATATGAATCAAGGTTTCTCTGACTGAATGGCCTTTAAATTACATATACAGTTGAAAATCGATCGATATCTCGAAGTCAGTTAACTTGAACTTCGGGATAGCTCGCAGTAAATTTTCGGTCCTTCCAAACTTTACAATACATAATTGTTCTAAAATGTATCACTACGCATATCTAGAAGCACATATGACAGCTCAATACAGGAACGTTCAACATTACTTTAGACCTGCATTAAGCTATGAGCTTGAGAAATTGTTCATATTAGAAATCGGATGATTTGAACCTCTGTTATCTCGAAGTAATTTTCACGTTCCCATACTACAGGTCTGGTTGTCAACCCTTTTACAGTTGGCAATCAAGCTGCCCTCGTTGCATGTACGCCGACAAGAAAGGTTTAGTACTCTATGAAGGCGACCTCTTAAATCCGGAAACGGGAGGAGGACGTCGGATATTTGTACTCGTTTTTGTCGTACTCATTATTACTTTTCTACAGTTACCCGGTTTGCAGCTCAATGATTGAGTACAATAGCAATAGGTGCATACAGTTTGTTTCACTTAAATATGTTTTCGTTTGACATGCACTTTACCACTGTATTTGCCATCGCGGTTGTTGTAGTTTAGTCGGAGAGGAGTTACGTTTATTTACAATGTTTGTCTTTTAGGGTGGTGATGGAATAAGTGTGAGGTTGGGCGCCCCTAAACCGGTTCAAACCGTCAGTGACATTTGTCACTGACCGTTCCAAGGCGGTACTTCCATATTCCCCGTATTGTTTGTTTGTCAGGTCTTTGTGCGCCTCTTTGTGTCTTTTATATGCATGTACATTTACTGTTTTTCGCCGTGGACCTGTTCGGGCGTCTGTGTGTTTTGTATGCGGTTTTTCCTGCATGACGTATATACGTACTTTTATCTGTAAAAATAATATAACATATACGGGCCCTAGTGTTAAATTCTTACAGACATCAAGTATCTTATCGGTAAAATAACTATTTGTATATGACAAATAGTTCGACGTGGATAATGCTACAGTAGATTGGCTGATATCATTGGCATATTATATGGAATCAAAGTGGATCAACAAAGATGCCACTTATAAAACGTCAATATTTATAACCAAGCAAGGAAAATGAATCGCAGGAATTCCAATATTACATGATGTAGATAGCAATTCCCCTAGAATTTTGACTCATCAGTTGTGTCTGAATGTGTGACATTAGTGAATATATTGTACCTTTGGAACCCATTGAGACGGTGAAAAGCACCCCTACATCAATAAATAACACAGTAATAAGATAGACATCACTGACATGAGCTCTTTATGTCTTGATTCATGTTTGATGTAAATTCAAATGTGCTGGATAAAATAGTTATATGTATACCATACAAATATCGTTTATCGCTTATTCCTGGAAATAAACAACATTCTAATGTTCTCATGCCACACAGCATTCAGACTTATACTCGCGAAAGTGCACAAAATGCATAACCGTTGGCATGGGACGTCTTAGTTTCTTCCATGGTATCATTTTCCTCGAAATAACAATATATGTATGTTACATGTCGTCTTAATTTGATCCAAACAGTTCTGTGTATCTATGTCTGTTTCGCCAATTCATGAACACTTCTCAACACACACTTTCAATAGGTATTACAGACCATTATCAGTAGACGTCATTTTGCGCTCTTTTTTAAGTACAACATATCCGAATTTGATGTTTTATGTCAAGAATGCTTAGTTAGAGTTACATAATAGTTTTTCAACTTGCGTGTAAGTTTAACGGTATTCAATCATTATTTTGCTATGATGGCTGACGTCCACTACAGCGCCTAACCATTACAGACTGCACCACTGTGTTATGTCTATTTAAAAATTCATCTGATGCCAATATCTGATGTACGTGTAGACATTTTGTAAATTTCAAAGTAAACGTGCTTCTTTAAGCGATAGCTGTATTAATAGTATAGCCATAGTTATAGTATATTGCATGAAGAATAATATCTTTCATTTACATTTAATATGGTACAGATGGCATGTACTCGTATGAAAATTATTTATATTTGTACACTACAACTATTCACATTGCATACTTTCTGAATTCTTAACTTAAGTTATACAAATGTCAAAAGTTGATGGTGAGATAAATGCATGTTAATAATTGTGTGTGAAATGTTATTTAGCTACCCACATTGAATCTGGCGCTAAGAGGCATTCTAACTCTTCGCTTGCTATTCACGTCAATATACCTACCTGTAAATAGTGAAGACCCAGATGAGACAGCTCCTGCAGGAGCTGTCTCATCAGGGTCTGCACTATTTACAAGTTGATTTTGCAACCATTGCACTCCACAGCAGTGATTACACAGCGAAATACTTGTACAAAGTGAAGATATATGTAATTATACAACAGGACATGGGTAAAGAAAGAGAAATGTATTTTAAAATTCAGCAAGAGAAGGGTAAATTCTGTATAATACTGTGTACCAATGCAGTATCAAGATGTCACGTATTTGCTAACTGTATTTATTAAGTATATGGTGTTCGTTTTGTAAATACTGATAACAGTGGACGTACATGGTAACACTAATGTTGGTACATTATCTGAATCCAAATGACACACCGATTAAGTACATATCAAAAGCGATTGATACCCTAATTACTGGTTTTGAAAAAAAGTATACATCTCGTATGCTTAAAAATATTGATATAGACGGCTTTCACAGACGTTAAGTATTGAAAGAGCTAGGCAATAATAATACCCGTCGATCATCACTAACATACATGGAATTAAGCATAGTTCTGTTCCATATTTCTGACTTTGAATTCCACAATAATTAATCCTAACCTCCATCAATTTCCATGTTAGAAATAATGACGTCATGGATATGAATTAGATTTGTTGTAATAATATCACATGGGCACAGGGATATTTAGCCATGGCAGAAGCTGTTGAATTATATCTATATTATAGCATAAGCAAACAGAGCATACCCTGATCAGACGGCCCCTCTAATTACAAAGGCGTAGAAATGCGTAGAAATGTGCATTTATGGAGTAAAGTGTTAAGACGAATCACTGCCTAGATAAAACACATACATCCATTATGAACTTCATTATGCCAAAATGTCATTTTTGTACTGTCCATAAGAAGCACGTATTATTTTTTGTGCTCTATGGCTATATTCTGCGTTTTCTTTCATTGAACGTACTACTGTTCGCCCATGCGGTTTGAAAAGGCGAAATTACCACCGATTAAGCTTCTCTGTGTTTTAGCAATGCTAGTTTGAATGTATTGTAAACTCTATTAATTAAGGTAACATTCATCATGCTTTTATACAATTATATACAACAGGTGTTTGTAAAACATTTATGCCACCAAGTGTGGTCAGACAATGATTATCTATGCAGTATAACCACTCACTTTAAAGGGGCATCAACCGGGTATAATACATATCAGGAACCTTGTTATCAGTTAGACATACGAGATGGTGTGATAAAAAAAAATATACAGTCACTGGTAGTATTCCGACTAGTTAAGTGGCAAAATAACCGGAGATCAAATGTCACTAAGTCTTGTGCTTCAGATAAAAATAGTTGACACATTATTATCAGATAGAAATGTAAGATGTGTATATTCTGGTACAGAAATTATTTCATCTGCAACTTGTTTATACAAACCGACGTCTATAGAAGTACGGATACACTAGTAGCCCATAATGTAATAAGATTTTCTGCTTTTATTCAATTTCAAATGGGAGTTTGCATGTAAATTCTACTGGATAAAGTAGCAATTTAGGTTGTATGACTAATCTGTATAACCGTAATTGCGTTTGACTATAAAATACCTAGTTATATAGTCTGCTTTCAGTCCGAAGGACCGCTCAGCCGACTCAACATTTACTCCCCTGGTCATACGCCTACAATATTGAGCACTGCTAACATATGGCGCAATCATGCAGCCGTAGTACCGGCTAGTGACTCTCACAAGTGGTACCCATTTTAACCCCTGGTTGGAGTGAAGGTGCGGGTGGGAGATATTGAAAGGCGTCTCAAGGAGGGACCGGGATTTGAACCCCGGACCTTCGGATTTGTAGTCAATCGTGTTACCATTAGACCACCGCACACCGCGTACCTTATATACGTATAAAGCCAGTGAAGTTTTATTCTTGGTTGTTATTCAACATAATATTGAAACGTGCTTCAAAAAATTCAAAATATCAAAACGACGACTAAGAGTACAGTAAAATCTCGGTTATGTGAACATAAAACTCTGTAAAAGTAGGTTGTCGCTGAATGCAGGGCAAATCTAATGCAGAAAACTCCTATAAGAGATTCGAGCATACCTCTTGGCCTGCATTAAGCTATCACCATTTTTAAAAAAACAAATCCAGAATTATACTTTGAGTGGTTATATTAGTGAGAATTTACTGTAACATTCGCTCAAAAATACTAAACAGTAGAAGTTCTTTGAAGAGGGTGTGCAAGGCAAATAATGTTGAACAGGATCGACCATGTCGTTAGAGACACGGCGCGGCTCACATTACTTGTGATTATACGTTAATTTGGTTCACATTATTTGCAATTACACGTTAATTAGTAGTTTGATATATGCAAAGCAATGCAAAATACAATATTATGCTATGTTATGTTATATTAATTGGGGATTGTTCGAAATCATTGCACAAAATAGACTATTACAAAGATATTACACGCAAATATAATAGTAAATATAATTTCGATTATAATAGTTATGTATTAGTTTTATCCATACGTTAGTCTGTTCGATAGTTAATGTAATATACATGTACGTTCATGACTTTCACCCTGCATTAAGCTGCCACCTGTGTTAAAGATCAATACTGGTACGTATTGAGTGTTCTTAGTATTGGGTTTTTACTGTATATCGAATTCTTAGCTTTCTTACGTTTCTGACGTGCCTCTGATAACTATCATTAATAAAGGGTGTATGTTAACAGTAGATTGATGACTAAGGATGCACAAGTCGTTAAGTTCATGCCACACGTATAGTCTCACACAAGTCGCCGAGTCAGGCGTCTCATAACAATTTAATGGAGAAATCGCGTTACATCATTTAGCTGCAATTCTGGTAAAATCTCGCACATAATTTATTGACATAGGAGTCTGTAGAAGGAGGTTTTTACTTAATGCAGGGCAAACATGATACAGAAAGCTCCTTGATGAAATATATATGTAAAAGAATCATTTTGTTCTGTACTGTTACAAAGTCATCGGTGTGTGTGGTATATGTTGCAACACAGTGGAATACTCTATCTGACACAAGACACATGACACATGCCGTTTTAGGAACTCATCGAGTGTATATACACAGCAAAACCCCGATAGTTTCAACACTAAAACAAATACAATAAAACCCTGCTAATGCGACCACCTAGAAGATATATAATTCTGGGTGGTAGATGCAGTTGTAGCTTACTACAGAACAAAAGTAATGCAGAAAGCTCCCAGAGGAGCTTTCTGCATTACTTTTGACCTGCATTAAGCTACCACCTGCTTATAAAGACAAGTATCACTACTTGCTTAATGAAGGATGAAAGTCTAGGAGTTTTCCCCATGACCTTCACTCTTACATTAAGCAGTCACCTGTCCAAAAGGAGAACAATCCTGCATTACTAAAGTATATTCGGTCGATTTTTTCACTCGTGTTACACGTACGATCCGTGACATATACGGTTCAAAAGGGCTATGTATAAGAAACTATATGAACTGCAGATGAATATAAATATACAATCATATCTGATTTATACGTCTGCTTGCAAACTAAACTTGCAAATACAGTAGAACATGTCTTAAGCGGTCATTCATTTAAAAGCAGGTGATTGCTTAATGCATAGCAACATTAATACAAAAAGCTTCTACAGGAGCGTTCAGCATTACCTTTGACTTGCATTAAGCTACCACTTATCTTACACACCCATAATTAGACCTCATTTTGATAATTGTTTAAGGTAGTTTCTACTGTATGGCTAACCGCGCATTCAAGAAACCATAGGTCATCCTTCTACTGTAGGTTGGGTTGTTGGCTAGCGCAAGTAAAATAGAGGCGATATGTCAGGTCTTACATTATTTAGCGGTCGTTTCTTTATTGAACACAGGAGTCTTAAAAAGCAGGTGGTTTCTTAATACAGGCTAACAGAAATGTAGAAAGCTCCTTCAGAAGCTTTCTGCATTCGTTTGATCTGCCTTAAGCTACCACCTGCCTTAGAGACCCATAAGTATACCTCTTTTTGATGGGTCCTTCTTTTGAACTCTTGACAACTAAAACAATATTTTAAACAATATATTAAATAATTAAAATATAATAGAAAAATAATAAAGCAATGCTTGAATGAATAATGCATAAATGCACTATTATATCGTAAAACGTAATACCCTAGAGCCTTTATCAAAGATAATCATGTCAAAATACACGTCACATTTTTGGTACATGTGTGCATTCAGCCATAAAATCAAAGAGATTAATGTTGATCCAGCATCACGCAGCATTGAGTTGTTATTTAAAAACTGATGACGTCATCAAAAGACGTCATGAGCACAACGCCGTCATGTATGCATTAGCATGCATGCATTCTCCCGACTGCAGTATATGCCATAAAAATGCAATAAATGCGATAGAATTATTATGTTGGTAAGACGAGAGAGAAATTCGGGAGAGAATGAAAGAATATTTGAGTGATGTAAGACATGAGAGAGAGAGAGAGAATCAAATAAACAGGCATTTTGGAGTCGGTGGTCATAGCAGTGATGATGTTAGACCATTTCAAACGGATATATTCACCTGGAATCTCATTCTGAGGGTGATATATCCTGATATATTCACCTGGAAGCTCGTTCTGAGAGTGATATATCATAAGATCACATTTTAGGTCTATGGGAGTTTTGCATTGAAAGATATATTGAGGTATAATAAATGTAATTATACAACAGGGCATGGGTAAAGAAGGAGAAATGTATTTCAAAATTCAGCAAGCGAAGGATTAATGTACGTTTGATACAGTATTTTTGGAAAAAAAGAAAATCAATTTTCCATAACAGTTGTGTTGTTGAAAAACTAAATGTACATTTCTGTACTAATTACATGTACATACAAAGTACCACACATATAAAACATACCATAAAAACTGTTCTAATCGAAAACATTCAAGTTTCGTATATCGACACATCCAAGAAACGGACGAGCCAACCATCAATATATTTTAAAGTGCATGCAAAATAAGTAATCCCTCCCATGATTGATTTGGCTCTGCAAGAGAACTGGTTTTGAGCTATAGGTAAATAACACCAGGAAAGAATTATGCAACAACGATCCTTTACAAGCCACTTTCATTTATGCAAAACTTATGTCATGCATAATATCCATTATTTACTGCTCTACCAGTGAGCAATACTACAGTAAAGTAATTAAGAGATGCTGCAAAACTACTTGGCAAATTTAGTCGAATTGGTAGGATCCAATGCTGATGCTTTGAACATATTTTATTATTGCAGATAGTCGATTAAAAGTTCATGTGTTTAAATAGATCCATGATGAAAAGGTATCGGAAACATTTTTGACATTCTTATAAAATATTAACCTTTTATCTAAAGAATGTTCATACAAGAGTTGTATTACATTTCTAATTTTATACTACGGTATATGTTATCTGAATCCTATGAAAATTGTGTAAAGTGTAGAGCGGGATGGTTCCCCTATCAGTATATACCTATTACAGTGAAGAAACAAAATGAACACACACATAAAATATTCATACAAGAATTCATGACTTCATGAATATTAATAAGAGTAGTTTTTATTTGGCACATGAACACAAAACTTGTTTTACTATGGCAGAAACGGATAACTGATCTATGTCTAATTGTCTAAGCTGTCTGCAAATGCGTGAAAAATGCGTCTCTATCATGGAGGGGATTACACCGTCATCCTTTGTAATGAATGTTATATAGCTATCATAGAGTAGACAATGTCTCTCTATTGATTCAGAAGCACGGTCACTCATTCGGCGAGGTCAGTTTGTATACAGTCGAACGTGTCTTAAGCGGCCAGTTATTTATTGAACATAGGAGAATAAAAAAGCAGGTGGTTACTTAGTGTTGGACAAAAGTAATACTGAAAGCTACTACAGGAGCGTTCTACATTACTTTTGATCTGCATTAAGCTACCACCTGCCTTACAGACCAATACTTAGACCTCTTTTTGATGGCGCCTTAAGACAGGTTCTACTGTAAAGACCAAATCCTATAGAAGCGTTCTGGTTTACTTTCACCTTGCTTGATGCAGCCACCTGCCCTAAACACCAGCTAATTAACTCAATTTAGTGGCCGTTATAGAGAGGTTTTACTGTATTGTGCTAGAAAGATACAATGATTATAGTGTTAAGTAAAATTACATATTGCTGTAAATTTCATCATTATTATCGTTTATGGCAAATGATATATTACAAAAAAAACTTTACCTTTCAGAATTTATTAAAAACTTTAAAGGAATATACTATATATGAATGTAATTTAAAGCCTACAATACAACACAGTTCTGAGGCATAACTTGCGGTATAGGCTCATAATATATGTGACAGTTCAGACATACCATACCATATATAAATATTTCTATACTATATTTCCGGTTTGGAGAGGTTTAACTATATTCGAATTTTCGTAGATATGCAATAAAACTCTTTGAATAAAGCTATATACTGATTTCATTTCGTGGCGGAAAACATATAAAGCCTATGCTTTTCTATTAAACATTCAAAATATGCCTGTATATGACTCATCTTGAAATATTCTTATCAAGGTTAATACCAATTTAGTGACTATTGTCACTGGCCGTTCAAAGGCGCTACTTCCATCTTCCTCTATTGTTTGTTTGTTTTGTCTTTGTGCGTCTCTTTATGTTTTTGTTAGTTTGTACACTTGCTGTGTTTCCTTGTGTTGCTGTTCGGGCGACTGGTTGTTCTGTATGTGGTGTTTCCAGCATGACTCATATTTGTACTTTTATTTGATATTCGATCTTTAGTAATTTATTATCTGTATCCACTTCACTTAACGGTATTTATTGCTTGATTGCTGAGTGCCTAGAATTCAATTGGAAGTATATGCTAACACTTGATCACAAATATCTTCCAGTATATCGATTCGTGTACGATTAAGCATTATGTAATGTTTTAATGGATATTGTAAATATCTCGACATCTGTCGTATCCATAGGAAATATCACTTTCAATCATTCCCATCTTCAAAACTATGTCTCAAATTTTCATTACAAGTCCAAAGTATCAGTTTCATAACATTTTTGCAATAAATGCAGATGCTATACAAACATATGGAAACAAAGCCTGGGCGGAATTCTATATATTTCAGGAGAGAGTAAAGAGATTAATTCTTATTCGTTGAAATAATGCTTACTAGCATCTGAAATAGTAATGCAATCAACAACAATAATGATAAATTATCTCATGCTAAATGTGTAAATTTTCAAAATAGTCAATGTACATGTAGTTATTGAGACTACATACAAGTAATATACACCCAGACAAAAACTAAATATTTCTACAGTGCTCCCTCCCTACAACGGCCCTCTCAATAACGATTCCATCCTTACAACAACGTATGTCACTGTTTCCGAAACAACAAGGCTCCAGACACAACTTTTTTCCATCGTATTTCCTTTATGCCTCCATCAAACCCTATGTTGTGACCACTCTTTAGAATCGTCACAAAGTGACGATTCTAAAGAGTGGTTACAACATAGGGTTTGATTGAGGCATAACGGTTTTAGTTCTCGAAATACAGCTTATCTGGGGATCTGCAAACAAGCTAATTATGTTTGATTTCCCCTCCCCATAACAACTCTCTCTGAACAACACATGCAATCTTCGTATCCCAAAGGGTGTCGTTGTAGAGAGGGAGCACTGTATTCACAAAACATAATATATTTCACCAAACATGACGACTGATTATATGATACACATGAAGACTTTGACTGAGTTACAGACCAAAAATGTTCATAATCGTAATAAGCTGAAGTATCCAAATTGATGGTACATACATTAACCATTTACTCAATAGATATACAGTTTAGCGCTTAGCGAAACGAGCAGGGTATATGTTTATACATCTAGCATGAAGCTTTTAGAAAAGCTGCCATAGCATAATACAACCATTGAATATATGGCTTGCTCTAGTCGATATTAGTTTTTTATGATTACAGTAAAAACCCTCTAAACCGGAATTCTATATACTTTTCGGCAGGTGACTGCTTAATGTAGGATGAAAGTCATATAGAAAGTTCCTGTAGAACTTGCATTAAGCATTAAGCTACCACCTGTCTTTACGAATGATATGTATACTCCTTGTCTTGAAAGCATACCGGGTAGGGCTACATGTAATCGTCTCAATGAATAATGGCGTAAGACTTGGAAATTTTGTGTAAATGTGGTATGTATATCGGGCAAATGTGTATACAGTGCACACACAATATAGTTTCATCCTCAGTGATTCCCTCACAATGAGGACAATGCCGATAGTCTCTGGAAAGACCATACTGTCTTCTAATGTCAACCATAGGCCAGTAGGAATAACTATGATATCTTACTAGACATGTATTACTTCTACATTTCGCTACTGCACTAATTTATATTATAATTTCCATTACAATTTAGTACACAATAACCGACTAAATCTTTGTCTAGACAATTTGTTCTTCATTTGTTTTTGTAAATATTAAGAATCTTTACGCTGAGTTGTTCGGTGTTTCCGCTGGATACTAACTGTTTGTAAGGGAATCACAGGTTCATTGCAACACGCCCTATTAGATTTAAAACGAATACAGTAAAACCCCTCTAAACCGGACGTTCAATTTAGTATAAATATCGGTCTTGTAGACATGTGGCAGCTTAATGAAGGGTAAAAGTCATGCACGACTTTCACCCTACATTAAGCAGTCACCTGCCTAAACATATCTAAATTCTCTCTTCTATAATTCAGGTTTAGAGGGGTTCTACTGTACATTTACTATCAGAGAACCATACGATTTGAAATGAGGCCACCTACAATTGACTGGAAAGGAAAATGTTGAATAAGACATATATATTAAATTGATCGTATTAATTTCGGTATTATAAATGGGAAATGTAAATATGCATTCTAAAACGTGTATCATTGATTAAGTGTGATTGATTGGGTAGTCGCAACGGGACATGCATGCCAATTGCAAAGTAAGTGCTTTTGATACACATACTTTAAAACCCACACTTCTTTTCCGAATCTCTTTTGACTATCAGTTGTGAAATCTTGTGTGTAATTTTCACACTTTATAAACGTGTTAGTCTGTTTATCCAAGCAAACCCACATGTTACGCATTAGATTTAGTCTTTTTTTTAAACCATGTACTTCAGAAAGTATACGAAATGAATTCTAATGCTTAGTTATTTCATATGCAAACTGCATTTACAAACAAAACATTTGATCCATTGCAAGCAATCTTTTTATGTTCAACATAGGTCCGGTTTATTGCTCATAAAGGTAATGTAACGGGTAGATATAAGTGCTTTATTATACAAATGTTTGATCAGTTAATATGACTTAAACCTTAATATATTGAATTATTAAAGTACTCTCCCTTGCTGACCATTAATTAAACAAATTTTAATTAATCCTCTCCTTGTTCTATTTTTATTCCAAATTTCAACACCTACTGAATATTCATTGACAAAATATTTATATGAAATATGGAAAGTGGAATATTGTAGTCGTTTTAGCAAACATAGCAAAACGATTTGCAAATTCATGATAAGGCGTTTAGATGAAGGAAAGGTTTAAAATGTATCAAATGTATCAAATGTTAGTTCTGTTAGTTTTATGACAACCAGTTGTGCAGACCCTGATCAAAGGTCATCCTCAGCGACACTTTAATCTGTGTCTACACTATTTGCAAAGTTTGATATACTCGGGTATATAAATAGTTAAACAAGTGGTGTTGACATTATACGGAAAACCGTAGTGTCATTTGTCCTGAAGTGATGTCTGCTTCTAACCTGCCGAGATATGAAAGAAGACAATGACCTACAGGCGAGTAGAAAAAGGTTAAATAAGAATATATAACAAACGATATTCTGGTTGCAGGATTTCCGATGACAATCAAATTATTGCACAGTTATATTGCAGTGTGTGTCAGCGAATGTGGATGGCCTCAAGGCAATTGTATGAACACCGAAACACATGATAATATAGTACAGTAAAACCCCGCAAATGCGACTACCTAAAAGATTTATAGAATCAAGCATGGGTTTTGTTAAAGACGGGGTTTTCTATACCCGAGGTTGGTCCGCTCCAGTCGGAAACGAGCTTTAGCGAGTTTCCGACAGGAACAGACCAACCGAGGGTATAGAAACCCCCGGCTTTAAACAAAACCCATGCTTGATTATTTTTCTCGCTGAAATACGCCCTATAAAACCATGTAAATTAACGGATTTCGTGAAGTACTACTTTACATTGCGTAATACGACTTCCATATCTAATAGCAACAAACTGCAGCATAAAAGCGTGACACCAAATGACGCCATTTGTTATGACAACCACAAACGTTGACTACAAAACAACGTCTTCGGTTAATTAAATAGGCTTTTAAAATGTTTTTGTGATAAATAGAATTTCATATTCGTGCTAATTACTTATATTAATTTTAATTTATAAGGTTGTTTGTTATAGAAATGTTGGTATAATTCTGTAAGAGTTTCTTCCCTTGTATTGATTTTACCCAATCGCGCGTATGAATACACCAGACAAGGGGTGTTCCAGATAAGGATTTCTAGTACGGCTATTTTTAGTAACTCAGCCTATCTAGCACGTCTGAGAAGCGAGAAATTCTGGGTGGAAGATGCAGGTGGTAGCTTAATGCAGGACAAAAGTAATGCACTTTTTCCTAGAGGAGCTTTCTGTATTGCTTTTGTCCTGCATTAATCAACCACCTGCTAATATATTAGACGGAAATGCCTCTAGATGCTAAACGTCACAGCTGATTAGATAATCCATACTTTTATTACCTCGGGGTTTAGAAACGTATGTATGGATGCCATACGTGACTAGTAGTAACAATAAGTATAACTGGGTCACTTCACATAACTCGTCGAGACTCTCAAGTATGTATATATTACAGGAAAGCTGGCCAGGCAAACATATTTGATAGTCTCCTTCCAGATAATAGCTAGTAAATAATAATCAAGATGTGCTAAATGTGCATTAACGTTTTGTTTCAGACGAGAACCTTAATCATACAAAGATGAATAATTCATGATATTAGGAAGAATCTTCATTCATCTGTAGACCGCTATTCGATTCTAATGGTAAGTGTAGTAAAAATAATTATAACATAACTCGTGGCTTCAGCGTGACGTAACACTATCATTTATTTTTTGATATTCACGGGCATATATTCACTTGTGAATAACATTCGAACGACCGAACTGTATTCATACGCGCTGTCAAAACAAACAAACTGGCGGACGGTGACCTACCTGTCAACGATTGAGTCACGATAGATGGCAAAGGATTGTTGGCACTTGCGCCTTAATTTCGATAAAATAATACAAATTGTAATCGCTGTCAGTAATTATATACAAAATGTATGCCAAAACAGACCTACCAGCTACTCTGACCTATACAATCCATTCTACATAGAAAATGCCTCCACAACTTTGCATTTTCTTCACCGCATGTCCTTTTGTTTATGCAGATTTCTACTCATAAAAATATCTCGTCAATCAGCAACTATAGTCATCTGAATCCAGCATAGCACAAACATATTTAAAATATGCTATACTCAGCTGATCGCGAAAATCTTCCTCCTGTTCCAACACATTTTATGCAGCAGTTCGTACTGAATCTTTTGTCCATTTCAAACATTTTCACTGAACTTGAATCGAGATTTTTGTTTCTCGGTGGAAATGTCCATGTCCATGTGTATACAACACTAACGAAGGGCTTATATAATACCAATACGAAGGCGCATTTTGAATCCCATTGACAGTGAGTGTCAGACGTGTTGGCGACTGTATGTGGGTCTTCATTTAAATGGCGCGCTTTACATAGACACAAGTTGTGTACAATGACGTCATAATGTGACGTGTTTGTAACTACGTATGTCAAAACTGTAACTCAAAATTTATTTTGACTTGTTTCTGTATGTTTTTGTATCATAAACTATCACAGTTAAATTGAATACCAGAGAAGTCTGAATTAGATCCTGGTTGATATGACAGTAAGTCAAAAAAAAAGTTGGAAAATTTGGACCTACTTTGTCCCAGTTACCTAGCGAACCTAATAACACCTTCCATTCATCATTTCTATATGTAAGGAGAATTATAACAATCCACGTTACTGCTGAAATATTGGCTGCAAATAACATGTGTGTGTGTTATGTTATAAATAGGATCTTGCATTCGTGTTCATGATTATTGGATTTATTAAATTCGTCTTTTTAAAACGATAAAAAAACCTCGCTAAAGCTCGTTTTTTATCGTTTTAAAAAGACTCATTTAATAAATCCAATAATCAAGAACACTCATGTAAGATCCTCTATATATTAATTGAAGTCATTGACGAATGAGATTTTTTTGTTAATTTATACTATCACTCAGTGCCAATTTTATGTAATGTTTTGGACATTATTACTGTCTCCATAAAATCAGTTTATTAACAGACCCCATTTCTCTATGAATGTTTATCCACACACCACACATTGAGGGATAACAGGATACGATATGTACAAATAGAGGTCTAGATACGATGCGTAAATTAAAACATTTTCAAGGATACCTTTTTTTTCTCCACAAATCCCTATGTTGAGACACACTTTAGAATCGTCTCAAACCTTATGTTGTGAGCACTCGTTAGAATTGTCTCGAAGAGACGATTATAAAGAGTGGTCACAACATAGGGTTTGGTGGAGAAATGACGACTTAAGCATTTGAGTATGCACAATCATCTGTAGCTCTGTAAATGTAATCAAATAATTCCGAGAAAGGTAATAGAAGTTTAACGGTAATGTGTCTATAAATGGCGTGCTTTAGAATCTGTCAGTAAATAGATAAAACTGCAGCTAGTAAAAAGTGTGTAATAATCACTTAAAATCTTAAAATTGCGGCAAATTGACATCTAAGTACTCATGGTGTCCCGTTTTAGAAAACTTCGTGTGAGTTTTAGTTCCTTGTCAATCGTAACTACTCCGAAGTAGTCCATTTGGTTCCTATAGGTACAGTAGAACCTCTCTATAACGGCCACTAAATTACATCAAATATGTCGCGTCAAAGACTGGTGATGGCTTAAAGCAAGGTGAAAGTAAAACAGAACGATCCGGCTTAAAGCAAGGTGAAAGTAAAACAGAGCGTTCTGTTTTACTTTCACCTTGCTTTAAGCAGCCACCTGAATATCAACTAATCAACACACATTAGTGGCCGTTATAAAGAGGTTTACTGTACTCCTATTGGTGTCGTATGTTTTCGTTATGTCGCAATACTACTTTGTATCCAAAGACTGCTTTATTATGGACACAGTACCGTTATTATTAATTGAAAAATTATACTTACGATACAAATTGTTCAGGAAAATATATCATAGTTCCAACTAGTACAGTTTAATGGTTATGGGATACTTAAAAACGCGTTGCCTGCAGACAGATTACCTTTAAATGTGATGTACTAGCCATCCTTAATGTCAAACACATTATGTTCATTAACTTGAAAATGTGTATATATAATTGCTCACTTATATATGGTTGTCTGTGATATTGTAATCTATAATAACCTTTACATATAGCTTTTACATTGCTTCAGACGGCTTATATTTATTTTTGTATCCAATTTCACAAATCAATGACAAGTTAGCGGTTACTATCCTCCAATGAGCACCTAAGATAGCAATACAGTAAAACCTCTCTAAACCGGAATTCTAGAAGAGAAAAATTTAGCTATTTTTAGATAGGTGGCTGCTTAATGCAGGGTAAAAGTCATACAGAAATCTGCATGACTTTTACCCTGCATTGAGCTCCCACCTGTCTCCAAAATTAACGTCCGGTTTAGAGGGGGTTCACTGTACTATATTAGCGCCCAACGTAGCGTTCTGAAGTGGAGTCAGTTTGTACACATGAGGTGATCAGTTCACACTCGCATGCTCTTTAACCCTTTACTCCATAGATGCGTATTTTAACGCCTTTGCATACAGAGTAAACCCAGTTTTATTTGCTTATGAAATAATATAGATCTGATTCTACAGTTTTTGTCTTGACTAAAGCAATATAAGCGCATATATTTAATTGTCCTGTTACAATCAGTAGGTGTTGTAAGGATACGACTAGCCTGTGGTGGTCGTCAGTGGATATTGTCTGTTTCATGGTGACAGCCGTAAATGAGACACTCGGCTACGGGAGGATCAGTGATGGTACCAATATATATATATATAAAAGCTGAAGCAAAACCTAAGAAACAAAATTATTTACTAAGATCAAACTTTTAACACTCAGCTTGTAGTTTTGACTATCAAATATAATACAAATAATTCCAAAATCAAAACAAATGACAATATTGAGAGAAAATTTGCCCCAACTCTAATAGAAACATTCTAATAATGAATAACATATGGCTTTAATTTGGCAAGGCAAAGATATATAGAGTACATCTAACAATATGAATACATTTAACAATAATGAAATCACATCGTTAAACTTACGATAAACTTCATGATGAAACACATATGGAATTCCATTTGTAATTTGACTTATAAATCTTTTATCAAAATATCGACTGTGTGGTGATAGCTTCCTTTTTAAATTTCAATGAGATTGTCGAATTTCTCCAAGGTTACAGAAAAAATGGCCAGACGAAAACAATTTCATTATATTATATTATATTTTTATTACATATTCCTGAATACATAAAATAAAACTATGCTGTTGGAAACTTTATCTCCCACTTTCAGAATTTATATTCACGTGAACGCAGAAATATTGATTCATTATAGCTGTTTGTTGCAGATTTGGTTATTCTTACTCAGTTTTTATCAAATATATCTGGCACTATCTACAATAGGTGTTATGACGTTACTTGTCTTACTCATATATTAGTTGTGGCGTCTTGTTCTTTTTTCGATGAGATTGATGAGTTTCTATTTAACGGCACATCGACATAATTTAGTCATACGCCCAGGTATGCTGTCCGTTGTAATCTGACAAGGAACAGTGGTGTGAATGTTGTTTAGTGTGTATTAGTTAGCGCGCATTTAACCCATAGCCTGCTATGAAAATGAGGTCTTCTTAAGTTCCGATATGTTGCCGTTGTCACTTATTCTGATTCGTTCAAGCTTTTCAGATACTATTGACAGATAGTGTCGAACATCTTGTATCCTAATGAGATGCCGAGTTACTCGGAGACTCATCTGAATCCAAGCTGTTTACAAATGTCAGCTAGGTTGCGCTCAGGAGCTTTTGGGTAAATTTGTGTTATTTTTAACTAATTATAACGATTTTAACAAATTTTGAAAAATGTTCTATCACTATTTTCCAAACAATCACAAAAAATCACTTCGAAATCATTGTTTCTACTGTTGTTGATTGTTTCCAATTCATACAGTCAATAGTATGTCTTACAATGAATGAACCGATTGTGATGAATGTATGTATCATTTTGTTGTTGATTTATATGTATTACTACACATTCTTCGTTTTTGTGTTACATTTTCTACTGGACTTTCTTTGTATTTTGTATATTACCATCTTAATTATATAAACAGACAAAACGAAGTGATATGAGTAATTGCATGTACTAAGCATGACTGACCATTTGGTGATGTTAACAGTTAGATAGCTACAGGGAGACATTATGTTAACATACAGTCTTGTCTCAAATAAATAAGATAACGGAATTTTATCTGGATCGACTCGTTTGACGCTTAGGTTGAAGGTTTTCAAAAATCCGTAGACTATCATTTTTAGCCCATTACTCCATATTTACGTCAGTTGACGCCTTCGCAAACAGAGTAGACCCAGATCAGACGCTGAACCTGTAGGAGTCGTCTGATCATGGTCTGCACTGTTTGCTTATGGAATAAATACACATAAATTCTACAGTTTCTGCCATGGTTAAACTCCCTTAGTTCATAATGCTATTATGAAAACATAGGTTATAACGATTCATGACGTCATCCTTTCTACAGTAAAACCCCTCTAATGCGACCACCTAAAAGAGGTATAATTCTGGGTGCTAGATGCAGGTGATAGCTTAATGCAGGACAAAAGTAATGCAGAAAGCTCCTAGAGGAGCTTTCTGCATTACTTTTGCCCTGCATTAAGCAACCACCTGTCTATAAAGACATCCAAGTTTTATTCATTAAGTGGTCGCATTAGAGGGGTTCTACTGTAGTACGAATATTCATGACGTAAAGGTTTAATCTTAAGAGGCTTGCAGTGGAACATATTCTAAAGGACATAAAACAATTAGGGTAAATAAAGATACACATGTACCACTTGTCAATATTTACTTTTTTAACTTAACAAGGAAATCGAGTCACCAGTGTTCCAATATAACTACACAGTGTATAAGGGTTATACTAGTTTATTTAATTTTGAAACATCAATAGTGTCTGAGCATGTGGTAATAGTGAAAAATGCCATCATAAGAACTCATTCAGACGGCGAAAATCACTCATACATTCATAAGTGTCATCGTTAAAGTGAATATACCACAGACATGAGCACTTTATGCCTTGATTCTTTATCATATATCGTCAAAAGTATTCTAGATGTACTTTCAACTTTCCTGGAGAAAATCAAAGAAAATACTTTTATATTATACAACATATATTGTTTGAGCAACAAGTAGCTTAAATAAACGAAATCCGTATGTCCTCGTGCCACTAATAACATTGGATACATTCAGATTCATCTCGAAAGCCTGCATTCGACTATTTTGCTCGAAAGCCTGCATTCTATTTTACATGGCAAGTAGTGACAAATGCACACCCATACAAGGGAATAGAAACGATAAGAAATATGTATAAGGCAGATAAAGTGAAGTCAATTTGAACATGTACGAATTCCCTTAAGAAACACTATTTTGCCCTCTCCCCGGTACACAAAAGTTGGTCACCTCTTTCAATAAGTCCCCATTCATTTACATTAAAGCACTACTGATGTCTATTAGGCACTTCAAGGTTTAAATAATCAAAGAAAATGGAGTGCTTCTGCAACCTCTATATGGCTTCAGATAGACTGTTACAGTGAAAACTCGATTATAAGGACACTCCAATATGTACTATTATTGATCTTTAACACAGGTGGCAGCTTAATCCAGGGTGAAATTCACTGCACAAAGCTCCTTTATGAGCTTTCTGCATGACTTTCACCCTGTATTTAGCAGCCACCTGCCTACTATTCATTACTATAATTTCGTAGTATCGAAGTTTAACTTCAGATATATACCACAAGATGGTGTGCATGATAAGTGCATGTTTTCTGCTTTTTTCCGCATAATGAATGTTACACACCATTGTGCATTTTTGTTGGTTTTCTACTGCACCCGAACTTGTATCTTTCATGCGGGTACTTTCTTTTTCGAAGCCAGTCTATCGTTATTAGCCTCCTGAATGCTCAACTGTATCGATTCACATCGTCTGATCCCCGACCTTGTCAATGCAGATGTTGAGAGTATACTATATTTCTATCGCTGTTGTTTTAAGGTTATTATCACTCAAGAGCTCTTCATGATGTGATGCCGAAGGACGCCTGGTCGTTCTTGGTCCGGGTCTGAACCAATTCGACTTGGAAATTCCTTTATGAATTTTCCTCATATTACTTAAACTGTTGAGTTGTAACTCTGGCGGCGCCTATGGCACACCTAAGCTTTGTTTTCTACCTAAGCCAAACACTATGTTTAGTAAACCCGCAAGGTAACCTAACCATTCAATCCTTAGCTGTTAGAGATAGTACTTAAACCACATAAAGATACTTTATGACAATGAAGCATGTTTTAAGTGTTTAGTAAGCAACGTTCGAATAAACTAACTTATAATTTTTTAAGCATCCTAGCGAACAGTTTTCAATGGTTACCACATCGTGGAGGACAAACGCTTTTATCTAGTTGGATGATGGAACTTTGTATGTATGGATGATAGTCAATGTGTCAGTGGGTTGGACGGGCATGAATGATCTACAACTGTTTTTGATTAAGGGATAATTAGTTATTCAGCGTTTCCTGAGTAACTGTTTGACGACCGGTCTGTTGGAATGTTTACACAGACTGCCCAAAAAAATTATTCTAATTCAAAGTTCGAATCGAAAACAACTTAACTGGTCAAGTTATAAGTCACATGTCCTTGCAGCGCAACAGTTACGATCAGAAAAGAGATCAATTCCTGCATGCCGGATGAATTTTTCCTGTTATTTGGTATTTGAACAGTTGAAAATGAACCTTCTTCAGGGCAAATCTATATATTCCTTGTTAACTGACACAAACAAGTTTGATACGCTCGAAACTGATTTTCACATGGTTTTTAAAACTTGATTGCCAATTATGCTAGTCTTACTCATGAACGCTTGCAATAGATCTAATCACTCACGTATATTCATCATTCTAAGAATTTCATTAAGTTTAGAGATATTTCAGCATGAGGAAGCAAAAAGGTCAATAATGTGTCAAGCATTTACTTAAATTATTGAAAACAAATATCAAAACGGATATCCGTCAGTTTCTTCTACGATACATGTAGATTCGGTATGTTGCGTGTAAAATTCATGTTAAAAGTGAGTTTGAATAAAACTGTGGATATTTCGAAAATGTGTGTCCACTCGTGAATACCCAGTGTCCTTTTTGTTTTCAGTTTGACGACTAAAGTTCTGCCTTTGGACCCTGGTAAATGGGTTGTATGTGTATACGTTTATCTTAAATCATTTCAACATTGTATTAACTCAGTATGAAAGGCGTAAACATGCTCGAGAATTGTGAATGATGAACAGTACATATCCTGATCAGACGGTTCCTCTGATCTGGGTATACACTGTTTGCAAATGTCAGTGCCTGTGTGTACTGCGTTCAAAGGACTAAAGCGAACATAAAGCAACTAATGGCATTTGGATATCCATGCAATTGTGGAATCAGTTTTTACATAATTATAGTCTGTTTACAGTAGCGTGTTGGTTGTATCCCGTTGTTTGTAATGTATCGGTGTCATAAAATATCACATGTTTCATCGTAACCCAAACAAAACTATATACTAAATCCTGGAAACATAAAACATTTGACAATTTGATAAATCACATTTTATCAAAACTACACAGCAATCTCAGCACAAATGAAATGCGCGAACACACATACACTTCTACACCTAAAATATGCCATGATATCCACCCGAACCCACCTACATCTACACCCACACCCACCTGCACGTACACCCCACACTTACTCCACACCCACTTCACACTACAGTTACTTGCTTGTTCAAAATTGTAAACCCGACTTTGTAATGTTTGACCATTTCTTCCATAAATACGCCTTTCTACGCCTCTATAAAAGTCACTTTTTGAAACCATTTTGATAAATAATATCATATATAATATTTTTCACAATGATTTCATAACTACAAAATTGTAAAGTTTTCCTTTACTCTAGTGGTAGTTGTATTAAAAGAGGTTGGATCTAAAATAGCCTATGGGGGAATGGGTTAAATACACCTATGGATATTCGATATTTGCCTGGCCGCAACACACCGAACTTTGTGATGTGGAATACTAATTGCACTCGAAATCTCACCTCTAAATAGCGTTACATAGTAATATATATTTGTCCTACTAAACCAGAATATAATGGCAATAGTAATTCAATCAAGCTGACATCGATGGAAACCATATCATCCATTAACCCTTCTATTGCGGAAAGCGAGTCACTAATATCATTTGCAAACAGAAAAGATCAAGATAAGAGGAGTCCGCTCTTCAGGGTCACCACTATTTGACATGTCACACTCTCAGTAAAAGTACATATATAAGTCATGTAGGAAACACCACATGCAAAACCAACAGCTGCCTGAACAACACCACAACAAGAAAACAGCACGGTTTGAATTTTGGAAAAGTCCCGCGTTGGATGAATGGCCCATGGGACACCATTTAGGTTCTGGACGGGTGAACAACAGCATGAGATGTAAATACAACAGAACCTGCCCAAAGCGGTCATTTACTTATTGGACATAGGCGTGTAAAAAGCAGGTGGTTGCATAATGCAGGGCAAACGTTCCTATAGATACTGTTGACCTACATTAAGCTACCACCTGCCTCGCACACCAATGCTTAGACCTCTTTTTGATTGCCTAAGAGACAGATTCTACTGTAATAGACTGTACAGCAGTGATAGCTCACCACCTACCTTATATATCTACCATAATGTAAAACTATATCGCCGTCAGACAAAGTCATTCGGATGAGACGTTATAAACCGAGCTCCGCTGTATCAATGCTTTACACTGGGCATCTAAAGAACCAGAGACACTCTGTCGAGAATAAAAGTAGGGAATTAGCGCATAGTTGCCATAAATGGACGTTAACCCTTCTCTTGCTGAATTTTAAAATACATTTCTCCTTCTTTACCCATGCCCTGTTGTATAATTACATATATCTTCACTGTGTACAAGTATTTCGCTGTGCAATCACTGTTGTGGAGTGCACTGGTTGCACAATCAACTTGTAAATAGTGTAGACCCTGATGAGACAGCTCCTGCAGGAGTTGTCTAATGTGGGTCTTCACTATTTACAGGTAGGTATATTGACGCGAATAGCAAGCGAAGGGTTAATCACCACAAACCAAACCAAAATCATACACAATTTTCTTTGTATTAAAGGTTGGCTCCATGGCTCACACGGCAATAAATTTATATCATGTAATATATAATTATAATAATATTTATTATAGAGATGTACTGTAATCTAATTTGAACAGTATCCAATGAAAGACAATTTTGTTAGAGTATGGAGTTTCTCTTTTAGGAACATACTATTTGGTGTCAATATCCAACACTTTCTTTTACTCTTTCCCTGTTCATGGCCAACATAGTTACAGTGAAATATGAAAGGTGGAACATTGTAGTCATTTAAGAAAGTAAAGAAAAAGATATTTTAACTACTACAAAACAGCTTTTATGTTTCACAAATAGCTTTATCACTTACAAGTGTTACATCCCAATCGAAACTTTTACACTGCATTATATTAATTTTTTACTTATGAAATGTAGTCATCAGCAGAATTAAGCATCCTATCCGTATTATACATGTATTTATTATATAATTGATATTCATACATCTATGTTTGTACCACATTCTGTAGTATGACATTCTGTAATTAAGACATAATAAAATGAGAGCAGTTTGCACTTAAGACGGGCGGTTTAAAGTATGCGTCTTTTTGTACTTTTGTTTGCCTTGCGTCTTTGTGCTTGAGATTTTGTTCATGTGTGGAATGTTTGTCTGTGGTTCTTGTGTGTCTTTTGGTGTTTTCTGTGTTCATCTCGTGTGTGAGTGTGCGTTTGGGTGTGTGGTTGTGTGTGTGTATGTGTGTCATGCTGTCTATCGGTGTTTTGGTGGTGGTTGCGTCTTGTATGTGGCTTTGCCTGCTTGACTTTACTACTTTTCCATTTACTACGTTTTCATTTAAAGCAAATTCAACAAAGCAACTGGCATACATTTTCTGTAACTATTCTTATGTGATGAGTATTCCTCCATAAAAACGCCTTGCAGACGAAGTAGACTTAGATCAGACGGTTCCTGTTCTCTGTCAAACATTACATAATACTGTTTAACTTAACTAATGATGCATATGTCCTCCATAATGAATGTGACACTCCGAAAGAAATTTTTTCATAAAATACACTAAACAACATTATGCTAATGATATTAATACCCATTGTTTGCTGAAGAATTGCGGTCGTCAGTACGTATATCCATAACTATAGGAGCTTTCTGCATTACTTTTGCCCTACATCAAGCTACCACCTCCTTTTTAAGACTCCTATGTTTAATAAATGAGTGGCCGCCTAAGACATGGTCTGCTGTGTTATACGAATGGCAAAAAGTGTAGTTTAAACAAAACGTGAATTTAATCTCCATTAAACGTTAACTAGGACTTTTTTTTAAAAACAAGTATGCCACCCCTGCCCACCCCTTCACGGCCACACACAAACACACACCCACAAAACAGAACTCATAAATGACGGGATAAACATGTGCACTTTCAAGTTGTTAAAAAATTGATGTAATAGGTAAGGCTAAAAATGAGTCAAAATGTAATGCTATGATAACTGTAGGAATTATGTTTGAGAGACATGGCTATCTTGGTATATATTTGCCTGGCAATCGGTAAAACACAGATGTCACATCAACATTAATCGTTTACTTGATATACACATACTTAGGCTTGCAGATTAGGCAGACATTGTGGATCAGACACGAAAATTAAGGCCAAGACAGTTGACTTTGAATTGTGACCTTGATCTTTGACCCATGTGCCTAAATCCTGTTGTCTGCACATCGTCTTATTAAGGAGAACATTTGTGCCAAAAGCATTTTGGAATCCTTCAAAAGGTTATACAGATGTTGAGCAGATATGAAAATTAAGACTAAATCATTTGACCTTGAATTGTTACACTGACCTTTGACCAATGTGCCTGAATCTTGATGACTGCACATTGACTTGTTATGGAGAATATTTGTGCCACAGCATTTTGAAATCCTTCCAAGGGTTTTAAGAAATATAGAGCGGACACGAAGGTTCTGGCTAAAACATTTGACTTTGAATTGTGACCTTGACCTTTGACCCACGCGCCTGAATCGAAATATTTTGCACATCGTTTTGTTGAGTCGGACATTTGTGCAAAAGCATTCTGAAATCCTTCCATATTTGTGAGATATATGGAGCGGCCATGAGTGTGACATACAGACTGACGTACAGACGGACGGACAGACAGACAGACGAACAACTCGACCAAAACAATATTTTTCACTTCTCAGATGTGCTAGATAGCATGAATTACTAAAAAAAGGAGTACTAGAAATCCTTATCTGGAACACTCCTTGCTTGGTGTATTCATACGTGCAATTAGACGGAAATCATTTCAGCGGAAGTAACTCTTCAAAATGATTCCAAACATTCTACAGTCAACGAGTTTATAAATTGAAATTAATAAGTAATTATCATATAAGCATTTTAAAAGCCAATTTAATTAACCGAAGACGTAGTTTTGTGATCCCTTCGCCATTTACATTTTATGCCAAAACGTGGCGTTTATGGTAATGTCATCGCAGATGACGTCATTTGGGTCTCGCTTTATTAAGCTGTTTATTGCTGCTATTGGATACGTAAGTCGTACTACGCAATGGAAAATAGTAATTTACAAAATTCGTTAATTTAAGTAATTGGTGTTCGAGTGTATTTAAGCGAGAAAAATAATCAAGATTGTATTTTTGTCTGTTCCTGTCGGAAACCCACTAAAGCTCGTTTCCGACTGGGAACAGACTAACCTCGGGTTTAGAAGCCCCCTTCTTTAACGAAATCCATGCTTGATTCTATTAGTCTCCCCATTATAAATTGGGGAGACATAAAACGACAACAGTGTTGAAAAAAGGGGATTCATATGGATTCAAACTGATTGAAATGCAATCAATGATTCATCTTTTGCAAAAACTTGGGTAAAGATTTCAGTGCAATACACAAGTGACTAATGTCCTTTTAAGGAAACAGGTTCCTATGGTTTCGCCACCGAGCCCGTTTGACCTCGAATTATGACCTTGACCTTTGACTAATGTGCCTGAATCTATACTTCTAAACATCGCGCTGTTGAGTCAAACATTTGTGCCAAAGCATTCTGAAAAACATCATCAATGTTTGTAAGAGATATGGAGTCGACACGAGCGTGAACGACAGACAGATAGCTAGACAGACAAACGGGCCGACAGACGGACAACTCGACAAAAAGCAACATGTCTCCACATTATATATGGAGGAGACATAATTTAAGAACAAATTTAAGAAAACATATTGTGGAAAAGGAATATCTATTAACCGGTTTTATACCGTCTTTTTGCAGTATGTATTTGTGTGAAGCATCGACGTGATTTGTCACATATCTATATTTAAATCAATGTTTGATAAATGACTTAAAGCTGCCTTATTGAAGCCTTTAACCCTTTTCCTGCTGCCGACGGATCCATAAGATCCTCTGCAAAGACTTTGGATCCCGATGAGACGCTGAATAACACGGCGTCTCATCAGGATCGATCCTAAATGTCTGGCACCCTGATTGCATTTTGGTAGATTATAGCTTGAATTTTGAACATGTACATGTAATAGGTAAAACCCTTGTAAAGATAGTTTGCTCAATAGGGTAAAGGCCAGTAATTCTAACAATGATTGAAGTTACGCGCTGATACGCCACCTTTCATGTTGTAATGTCAACATTCTGAATTTCGCACCATATGCAACAACGTTACGAGTCTATGACAAGATTCTAAATTTGAAATATCCCAAAAATGAAACAGGTGTTTGGAATTCAAACTGAGATGCTTTTCTGCTTCTCTTGTCACAGGCAGCCATATCAAACAGTGTTTTAATTGTTAACCCTTCGCTTGCTATTCACGTCAATGCACCTACCTGTAAATAGTGAAGAGCCAGATGAGACAGCTCCTGCAGGAGCTGTCTCATCAGCGTCTGCACTATTTACAAGTTGATTGTGCAACCAGTGCACTCCACAGCAGTGATTGCACAGTGAAATACGTGTACACAGTGAAGATATATGTAATTATCCAACAGGGCATGGGTAAAGAAGGAGACATGTATTTTAAAATTCACAAAGAGAAGGGTTAATACGCATGTGCGAACTCAAGCTAGATATTTATGACCACGACAAATCCACATGCCGCAAGTTTGAAATTGTTATTCTCGTACTGTTCGAATAACATCGTATTGGAAAGACTCCGACAGCTGTCCACTGATTATCATAGCGTATGAGCGAAACCAAGACTATCTAACTCTGAGATAAACGCTTTCGCTGACGACAGCGAATAATTGATAACATTTTGCACACAGTTTGGACCAAGATGAGATACCGAGGCGACACTGAGTAACTCGATGTTTCCTCAGAATCCAAACGGTTTGACACTGCTTATATTTTTATAATAAAATTGTAGAGACAGTCACGTTGAACCCTGAAGCAGATGATAAAATTCTTAACATATGAAATTATTTAACACCAGTGTTTAAATGCGTTATAACTTCATCTTTACTCAGACAATTGTTTCATATGTATATGGATCATACACTTCAGATAAGGTAAAATAAGGTCGCTATCGATGTGTGACAAGTGCTACGCACGAAATTTCAGTAACTGGCATGAATGATTTAACCCTTTCTTTCATATTAACACCTTTTCACGCATTTGCAAACAGAGAAGACCTAGATCAGACGGCTTCTGTAGGAGCCGTCTGGTCAGGGTCTGCTCTGTTTGCTACTAGAATTTGAAAGATCTGTTGTTTCTTTACTTTCTAAAATGGCAACAATATTCTACCTTCCATATTTCATTATAACTAATTTGTCAATGAATATTGACATTTGCAATAAATATAGAACAGGGAAAGGGTTAAGTAAAGAACAATATTAAAAGTGAATGAAGGGCTGTTTCTCGTTTATGTTTAGGAAAGTATGTATTAAAGCCGAATTAACCCTTTCCCTGTTCTATGTTCATGTAAGAAAAAAATGACATCATGAATGTTTATGAGCTGACATTTTCTAACGTCAAAGTTTCAGGAAAATTTATATCTTTGGCAAACATTGTAGATTAAGATCAATATAAGGTCATAAGCAAACAGAGTAGAGCCTGATCAGACGGCTGTTATAGGAACCGTCTGATCTGGGTTTACTCTGTTTGCAAATGCGTGAAAACACGTTTATATTAGGGAAAGGGTTAAGCGTTAGATAGAGAAAGCTGTCAAAATTTGTCTGTTACGAGTCTTTAATTGTGTGGTTACCAAATGTTTGTGTTTGCGAACTGATACTGTCTTCGTTATTGTTTAGAACAATCGACATCTCAAATTGTTTGCGTAAGTAATCTCATATGCGACATTGAGAGCGAAAGAGTTAATAACACGTGAAAAGACATTAAATTGAACAAAACGTAGGATGGATTATAATAGAGGAACTCTGTGCTCGTGCTAAATGTCAGGAATATTTCAAATGATTTGCAATAAATACGACACATAATCCCAAAATATTGTTCTTTTGAAACGTATTTTTATATACGATAAAATTACATCACAGACCTCTGATATTACTTCTTGATATAAAGCGTTTCAATCCCATTCGATGTTCAATAATTGCATTCCTCTCTTCCAAGCAGTGGAATTACTCCAACTTAATACACTCATCGCTACAGTGATAAATGTTCTGACAAGAGCAGTTTGTACGTTTGAATAAGCACATGCAGTTGAAAAAATGATTTATTTTATAATTTACACATGCCATTTATTATTCACGGGAACGTAATAACCAGATAAAACAATTATATTGGACATGTTGGTTTTAAATATAATCTTTAAACATTAACGTATTACAGTGCTCCCTCCCTACAACGGCCCTCTCAATAACGATTCCCTCCTTACAACAACGCATGTCACTGTTTCCGAAACAACAAGGCTCCAGACACAAAGTTTTTCCATCGTATTTTCTTTATGCCTCCATCAAACCCTATGCTGTGACCACTCTTTAGAATCGTCACTTTGTGACGATTCTAAAGGGTGGTCACATTATAGGGTTTGATTGAGGCATAACGGTTTTAGTTCTCGAAATACAGCTTATCTGGGGATCTGCAAACAAGCTATATTTGATTTTCCCTCCCTATAACAACTCCCTATGAACAAAGGGTGTCGTTGTAGAGAGGTAGCACTGTATATAACGTACTTGATGTTTGCAATGAATCCATTGAATGCATTTGGACCTGTAGTATATGATTTGCTACCATGCTTTACTGATAGTGCGCATACATGTTCCATCAACGACCACGTGTGGTCTACTCTGGACGAAAATAAGACAGATAAAAAGGTTCAAGCGAATACCACTTATCTCTCTTTTTTATCATTTGCACTTTTCTACTTTCCAAGCATCAGTTCACGTAATAAGGTAATAGTTTATTCTAATTGTTGTCCGTTTCCTGTCTGTAATTATAAAAATATCGCATTATCCTGTCACATTTACATGCAATTTAGTCTGAATTGACGCTACTCATATCGAGCATTTCAACGGACAATTATGGAAATAAAGAGAAACGGATTTAATCTGTAAAACGTAAAGTTACCGTAGCAGTCGTCCCTTGGTTTGAAAGCATTGTTGAAAGATATATAAATAGCGCTCGAGCTGTCGATATATGCAGTCTGTCTATACATACTTTGTGGTCGACCTGTTTACAGTTGAGCATTATGCTTCACTCTTTGCTTGAGCGACGACGGGAAATATATAATACTCTATGATTTTATCTTCTTAAATTCTATTATATGGCCATTTCTGCCGTATCCAAATGACTCTCCACAATTGCTCTGAACTCTGAATGGTAACCAAGTATATGTTTTCGATATCATGTGTCTTTTTTCCAATGAAAGTTAAAATCCCCTTTATTTATATTTTCTTTTCTTTATTAAAATATCTTTGTAGAATTTGTTTTGGGGGTTATAACGTCATTTATACTATGACGTCACTTGTTTACTGTTTCAGTTTATTTGAATATTACTTGGTCTTGGCATCATTACTCATGTTGTGGAATTGTCTGGAGAGTCTGGAATTTAATTTTACATTTTGACTAGGGTGTAGGTAGGATAAGTGTTAGTTGGGGAACCCACATATCTAGTTTAAGCCCCTAGTAGCCCTTTTTGACTTCTGACCGTTCCAGGGCGGTACTCCTACTTTCGCTCTATGGTCTACTTTGTTATGTTATATGGTTAATGTTTAATGCTTTATGTCTTGATGCGCGTTCCGTCACGTTTTGTCTTGTAATTGTGCCATTTATTGTTTGATGATATTTGGTGCCGTGCCCTTTTTGTGTGGATCTCCCTGTTTGGCTGTTTTGCCACTTGTTTTAAAAGTGGACATTGCTTTCTATATGAACAATGAGAAAAGTGGAAAAACATGCAAACCTTCAGTTTGAAAAACAAATGTGAAGACTTACCAAAGGCATCAACAGTTCTCAATGGTGAAAACGCGTCCATTGGAGATAGGGTTTAACCGTCACTGTCTGACCTAATGCCTTCTGACACAATGTTGAACTTTGAGAATATAACACTTACATGTGCAAATGACAGGGCAAAATGTACATTTCGTACTCAATAAAACCGAGTCTGCAATTTTCTCTTTTTGTGTTGCAATTTTTGCTTTCGGGGGATCACCACCCTTCAGAATTTATTATCACCTGGCTTGAATGTCGGTTTACTGTTTTTCCCTTGTTTCGTACTTTTGTACATTTGTGTGTGTATGTGTGATCGTATGAGTGCTCTCCAATTGCTATGACTCGGTGCTTATGGGTGTCCTTTATGCTCTACATCCATGGTGCAAGGAACATTTCAATGAAGATGGTGTATGAGCGGGTATTTTATTTGCGCTTCTGTATCCATGCTTATAAAACCTTTTAGTTGAGTCCGAGTTCGTTCTCAAGTTTTTGATTGGTCAGATTTGAGCCTTTGGCTCAAATCTGACCAATCAAAAGCTTGAGAACAAACACAGACTCAACTAAAAAGCTTTATAAGCATGGACCCTGGTGTTGCTGTGCACTGTCGTGTGTCATTTCTCAATATCCTGTCTGACTTCTTTTTCTATTTTTGTGCTTACGAGTATCGAGTGAGTATATGTTGTAAGGTACCAGCACAAAGACAACGAGATTTATTTCAATTTGGTAATTTTTATTTGTCAGTTGAGGGAAGCATGGTTAATGTGACAACAATAACAACACTGATCTCCAGTTGTTATTGAGGTTTACTATTTGCACGTTTCTCGCTGCACGTTACACTGTAATCATCAATTGGAGTATTATGGTAATTGTGGAATATGATTTATGCATTCGAATCGTTTCATCAAGTATGTTTTGCTATGGGTCATTAACCAAACAGCGTATTATCCGGTCATTTTTCCATGTAATTCAATCTCATGTACGCTAATAAGATCATATTGATATTTTAAGACAACAGAAACGGATTTGACCCGGGGAACTGCTGCATACTAACGATATATGATTACTACTGCAGCAACATGTCTACGTGGCGGCAGCATCGCAAATGATTATATGAATAGTTTGCGATCCGACCATATGTACATTTACGCAGGTTCTGAACATGTCGAACATCGATGCAATGATCAAACTCACCAAAACTAGTTCTGGGTCGCCATGTCTAATACTAGAATTGTTGTTTGTTGGAATCAGGTGTTTGATTTGAAAGACATTTGGGACGGTCTCGGGATAGTTTCATACCTCGATGTCTCCAATGCTGTTTCTAAGCATAAAGACGAATTCGGTTGCGAGCCAAAGCCTGTGTTTAAGGTTGTTCATTTTTAGCTCGATGTTTCGAGAAAAATCTCGGCTTATGGTTTGGCGAAAACCCGGCGGGCGGGCGGCGTGCCGTCGTTATCAAAATTTTAACATTGCCTATAACTTCTGAATTACTTAAGCTAGACATTCATATTTGGTATCCAGATAGCTTGGGTAAAGGCCTTTCACTTGATACAAGGATAAATGAAATCAGGTCATGGTCAAGTTGGCCATCATTGAAAAACTTCAATATTTTGTCTTACCTTCTGAACTACATATGCTAGAAAATTCATATATGGTATAGAGATATATTTGATGAAGGCCTTTCAGTTGATACAAAGATACATGAAGTTGGGTCAAGGTCAAGGTCACTAATTTGAAAACTTGGCTGTTTTTAACACACTTTAACATTTTGATATAACTTCTGATCCACGAACGCTAGACAATTCACCTCTGTTATTAAAATAGTTAAGTTTAAGATTAAGTTATTAAGCTTTGGTAAATACCTTACATATGACATAAAGATACCTGAAATCGGGATAAGGTCAAGGTCACTATTTTGAAAACTTGGCTGTCATTAAAACGTTGTTATAACTTTTGAACTACATATGCTAGACTATTTATATTTTGTATGCAGATAGCTTGGGTGAAGGTATTTCAGTTGAAAAATCCGACTTAACGCGTTTTCCGCATTTTTCGCTTGTTCAATAATAAATCCCCGTTTAAGTGTTTCGGTTCTCAACGGCAAAGTAGCCCTTATACTTGTAGTTTTCATTTAAACCGCTTAGTATACGTCACAATGCTTTCAATAGTGACTATCATTAGAATTGCTGATGTTGTATCGTATCTAATACGTAAGTGATAATGAAAATTATGGCATGAGTAAATGAAACTGATTTTAATACTTGATCGTAGAAAATAAATAGCAGGTCGGATAATAACAGGTAGGCCGGAGAGACAGTGATCGAACGACCGTGTTCAGAAACCGATCCACTTACGATGCTAACAAGCATTGCTTTGAAACTAGAAGAAATACATACCGGGACTGAAGCATATTTACAAGCAAAGTTCACCTTCGGACACATTTGGTTAGTTATGTTCGATCCCGGACGAATCTTAGAATAGCTATAGATAATCGAACCCGGGTCACAGGAGTGGACGGTCAGTGACCTAACCAATGAACCAATAGTTTCACTGACACAGTTGATAGATATTACCTTCGACGCTATGTCAAAGGTAGGAGTGCTGGTCGTAATATTGTCTACATACCAAGCTATTACTATAGTCGTATGTACAATGATAGTATATAATCACATTTGGTCTACAAATATGTAACAAGAGGAAGTTAATGTAAACCGAGTGTCTGTAGGTCAAGCCAGAGAAAATTGCTTTATGTTGTGAAGCGACATGTTATGCTGAAGGCAGATGCTTATTGCGGTTTTCGCTTTGTAAGACACGAACGTATACATCCGCATCTGTTTAACCATTCCGCTGCCAAATATTGTCGTCTGCAAAATTTGTTGTCTGCTCTAATTTCCACACATTTTCTTTCAAGATATTAATACAGTAACAAACAGTTTGGATTTTAATGAGACGCAGGAATACACCGCGTCTCATCTGGTTTCAAATTTTTGCATAGGTAGTCGATAGAGATAGAGTTACGGGTCCTGGGGCTTTATTGGAAGCGTAAAGAAGCACAAAGGGGCAAAGACAGGAAACGGATACCAACCTTTAAATGGCAGATATTGGACGACCGAAGGAGCTTATAGCTTCCTTATAGCAATATTTTATTGATCATCTAACTTCAGTAACATAAATATTTTCATATAGTAAACTAACTGTGTTAACATTTATAATGCTATAGAGTGTTGCTGGTCACTCAATAACTATTTGCTTCACCACGATTAAGTTGTTTGACAATCACACTGTAATTTGTCAGAGACTTACGGTTGGTTATATTCATAATTTACAATTTACTAAAAGTCATGGATATCGTATAAAGTAGCATGCAGTGAAAAAGCAATGAGTTTATAAGAGAGCGAATAACAATGCTACTCCCACAAGTAAATATTTCTCAGTAAGTAAACTTACAGAATCGCCAGAGGTCCGATTTTATTGCATGACGTAAAAAGGTTGCAATTTTATTGGGCTTTAGGCTCATTAATTATGTCTGATGATGTAGCATAAGTGTAAGAAATGATGTCATAAGAAGTCATTGAGACGGTGGAAATCAATGCAAAAGCTATAAGTGCTATTGTAAAAATAAAGATATTACAGACATGAGCACTTGATGTCTTATTGCCTTGTTACAAATTCTTTATAGACATAATTTCGAAATTGTTAGAGAGAAAAAACTGACACAGTATCTGATGATAAATGAAAATTAGTGTACATTTTTAACATAGTTTGGTCGTTCATTGTAGGATATAAGTACATTTCTAATATCATAGTAACACTTAGAAGCCAACAGATGTATGCTTTATTGTTCATGTATCGTTCATTTCGTCTCCGAGTTGTTGACCACAATATCTGATTTTGGAATACTTGCGCTTGAACACCAGTTCAACCCTCTCTGCGCCAAATAATTTCATCTTCTCAGATGTTTGTTCACTTGAATTTCTTTCGAATATCTCCTCCGTGAAACTTTATGAAGGGAATAGTGACATCACGAATATTACTTACATTATTTTTATAATTGCACATAAATACAATAATGGAATATTTAACCGTGACAGGAACTGTAGAATCATATCTATATTATTTCATAAGTAAACAGTGTAGACCCTGATCAGACGACTCCTACAGGAGCTGTCTGATCTAGGCAGATCTGTCTGTTTTGTTTGCAAATATGTCGAAAGATGTGTCGTTATTTTCACTCGCTTGTGGCCTTATCGACTTACTAGTCAGTGCAAGATTAGCACCAAAAGACTGTTGCTTAAAGTCCCGTAATACTGTTAGTAAGAACGTATTTTGAGCTGGTTTAATATATGAAGCTGTATTTTAGTACATACAATATATTTCAGCGTGAAACATAATGCATGTACATATTACACACTGTGCGCCCAATACTAATGCTTTATACAAATATCTTTCTAAAGAGATTGAAACGGTTTGTCAAAACAAAGTATTCATGGAGAATACAGCGACTGTCTGGATTGAGTTTTATACTGTTTGCAATCTGAGTTTGTAAGTTTGTGTGTATGTCAGAGATTAATGTGTTTACATGTACTTATATAATTATGATTCTTATTATGTCTTATTATTCACCTTGTCTTATACTTGTCTTTTAAAATATAAACATGTGACAGAATGTTGCTTACTTTAGGTTTTGAAACTACTTATTACATGTATGTCGACATTTATTTTATTTCCTATATTAAATAAACAGTATAAATTACCCCTCCCCCTTGAATGCCTCTACTGTATATAGATCATACCTAATATTTTACTTATAGATGTGTAACTGTTTATATAATTCGTTATTCGCAAAGGTTTTACAAGTTGTGCGTTCTGATTTTTACCAATCAAAAGCAGCCTACATAACAACATTGGTAGTACGAACATATATTTTTTCATCTATTCTATATTGCTTAAGACCTTTCTTGAATCGGCGATCCCAGGGTAGAGCCTTCCAATGGACGCTATATACACACACGCTTCGCCGTGTACGAGCGATAACCCGGCTATTGCTTGACTACCCTGTTTACAACTCGCCTCGTTGAGACGAATCTATAATATATCAGTTTCTATAGTTTACAGAAAGGAACGGTTCAACCCAACCTGGAGTCATTCCTATGCAGTAATATTTCTTAGAAATCTAAGTCGACAATTTCGAATATTTTCTCGTAAGTGGAGTTCGTTTAACATTTCTGTAGTCTCATACCTTGTACCTGCTCAAGCAATGTTCAATTTTCAAAACTTATACCATCAAAACTAATGATCCCTACAAACCAGAAAATATAACAACACTGAGAATAAAGCAATGCGAAAAGAGAACGTTTTATTGAGTCTGTTCATGAGCACCTATTAAAAGTGCAAAACCACTCACACTCATCACCACTAATACCTGTTGTTGTGAAGTACATAAATTCTGAAAGTAGAAAACTTTAGTCTCGTCTTATGTTTCATAAATTCTGAAAGTAGGAGATCCTTTGAATAGCAATGTTCATGAGCAGTTTTTAAAAGTACGCCCCTAGAACAATTTTAAATGGAATTCGATTTCCTTAACTAAAACTTCGAAATTGATGATCCCGAAAGACCAAACAATAAAACAAATAATGAGAAAACACAAAAATTGCAATAACGTTTGGTGACTGGCAACTCATGAATTGAAGAATGTCTCAATTAATGTATACGTATGAATGCGACCTTATTCACCGGACCTTGTTCAAGGTTTTTGACAAATTTAATATGAGGGAAAAAGTAAATTATACTGCAACTAAGGCCGGTCCAAATTGTAAAATTTAATGTTTTGAATTAATATGGCGACATATATCAAACTGTCGTTCAGAAAATACAACAACATACAAATATCGTGCAAAACGGGTTGTAACGATAATTGTTTTGTCACTGTGACGAATGTTGCAGTAACATTATTGCATGTTGAAAAGTTGTCACACTTAGTGAAGAAAACAGTTCTAGTTTGCGATACATGATATATAACAGTGGTGGTATCCGGAATAAGTACACTATGTCGACAAATGAATAAAATGCATTGGACAAATCATTGGGGCAAGTCAAAAATGCCTGTCTTGAGCTTAGTATGATAGACTAAATTATTCTGGGAACCAACACTGACCTGTCTCATATTTTGTCAATTTTTCATTCCAGACATCACCATGTTTGGAGGTAATTTGATGGAATATATCGAATGATTGTTCAGGAAAAACAACAATATGAAATATTACTACAATCTGATATTTGTTTGCAAAGCAGGTCGTGGCACGAAATGCAATATCGTTTTGTGACTGCGACTCACTTTCAATAAAAATATTTCAGTACGACTCCTCAAACTCAGTGACGAATACACTTTATATTCATTTTCATAAAAGATAAGTGTATAAAAAAAACCCGAAATCATTATATTTTGTTTAAAAGTGAATACAGATGCATTTGACAAATTGAATATGAGTGCAAAGCAGGAAGTTCAGCCTTAACATTGATGTCATAAAATAAACATATACTGGAACTGAGAAATGCTCTTTCGCACAATTTGTAAAACTAATATTGCAGTCAGGTAATTCAGTGATATATATTGAACCGTCGTTCAGGAAATACAAAAGTACAGTAAAACCTCTCTATAACGACCACTAAATTGTGCTAATTAGTTGGTATTTAGAGCAGGTGGCTGCTTAAAGCAAGGTGAACGTTTTACTTTCACCTTGCTTTAAGCAGCCGCCTGCCTTTAACACAAAATAATTGATGTAATTTAGTGGTCGTTATAGAGAGGTTTTACTGTATGAGGCATTATTGTAATCTGAGATTTTATTGCAAAACGAGTTATAACGCGAATTGCAATAAATTGTTGTCACTGCGACGCATTTCGAAACAATAGTATTATTGATTTTTGTAATTTAGTTGCAACACGGATTATGGTAATGCTTTCCTGCAGGTGAAGTTCGCACCAGTACCGTGCATATCCTCACATGACAGTATAATTTGAGCGGAACGGGGAGTGTCGAAAGTAATATAATTCTCTCAAAATATATAAAATCACTTTATCCTACTAATCATGCACAACTTATTTAAAATGAAAGAAATTCGGCACATTCGTGACCTATAATTGTGTGTTAGTTAAACGGGCATATATTTAGAAAATACACATTTCAAACATGAACAAAGTTTCAAACGTATTTCCCCGAAATCATTGTATCATTAAATGTTGCTCAAATTTCAAATGATTTCTTCAGACGACCTCGGTTTGAAACATTCAGAATAAAATCCAATATTCAAATTTTCAATTCATTCGATCGAGCTGTTGACTGAATGTCAAACAGGCTGGATTCAGATGAGACGCCGAGATACTCCGCGTCTAATTTGGATCCAAACTATTGCAAATGCGAGCCAGGTTACGCATAGCCGGAAAATAGTTAAACAGTTCTAAATACAAAATGACACCGAGTGACTTGTTATCTGACAGGAATCATTTGGTTAGAAATTATAATACGGCTAGGTTGTGAAAAAATAGTTTCCGTGCATGTGTATTTAACCCTTTCATTCCCATATCAACTACATTCAACTCGTCCAAATTAGTTGAACCCTTTCCTCCATAGGCTATTTTTAGACCCAACCTATTTGAACGAATCTACAAAAAACGAGCATTTACTAGAGAAGAGGAAAATGTTATAATTATGTAGTATAGATATCATTGTGATAAATAGAGCATTTGCCATGATTTCAAGAAGTGACTATTAAAGAGGCGTAGAATGGCATACTTATGGAGGAAATGTTTAAGGCGCTCATGCGTGTGTCATATTGAGGGGGCATAACAAACACTATACTGGTATAAATCATGTATATCCATTGGTTCTGCTAACAGTCGTGTCTATGATCAGAGGGTTGTTGGGTCCTATGTTTGCCTTTGTATCACATTTGGGATCGCGGGAGTTAAAGAGTTTAAAACCATAAAATGTTAGAAAAAACTGTTTCGAGTGTTAAATGTGAGATCTTTATATGTATGCACTGAACAGTCTCGTTTATTCAAGAGCAGATATAAATATTCTATCAGCCGAATAGTTATAAAAATAATAGAAACTGGATTGCTAGACTTCCAATATTATTTTATGATACAAAAAAGGATACAATTCCAACAGAAATGTGACTGATCAACTATGTATGAACAAATGGAATAGATGACACATGCCGTATTAAGAACGCATTGAGACGGCGAAATTACTCGAACAAATTACTTTTATCGTTACCGCGACAATATCCAGACGATATTACCTAGCAGTAATTTTGATTTACCTTCACAATTTTACGAAAACAGTATAAGTAGTGTTTGTTAGCCGGTATGCTGAATATTCAGTCAGAGCAACAGATAAATATGCGTACTCGAATACTAAAATTGTCATTTCTCCACCAAATATTATATTGTGACCACTCTTTAGAATGGTCTCTTAGAGACGATTCTGAAGAATGGTCACAACATATGGTTTTGTGAAGACATATTGAAGTTATTCTTTTTTTTTTAATTTACGCATCTTATCTGGGCCTCTGTGAATATTCAGTTGTGAATCTCTTTTTCACTATTTATATTGATAAAATAAATCATTTTGAAGTTGGATCATATGTATCCACTAAATCATTAATACCAATACTAAATACCAATATGGGACAACTCATCTAAGGAGTTGAGCAAGTTCCTATAGGAGCTGTCACATGTAGGTCTACACTGTTAGCAAATATAGAGGTGTATGCACATGAGAATGATTAAGGATACGAATGCGCATTTCATCTGCACTGTCTGACTTTTATTTTTATATAACACACAAATGTAAAATAGTTCTGTCTCTAAGGAAATGTGAGTCATCCTTTCGCACTTTACTCTTCGAAGAATCTGGATCTCATCGGTTTGCTAATGACATCACGTATTTGCAAGTTGGCAATTAAACCAAAGTTTGCATTTTAATTACTACTCATGAACAGACTCAATAAAACCGAGTCAACAGTGCATAATACTTTTCGAACATCCCTAAATGCTAATTGCATTTACACGGTAAGATTATGTGTGTGGTCATACATACGATATGATTTATATACGAGACATACTTAAAACAACTTTGTTATGAACTATGTATATCTAAACAAATAAGAGTAGCACATGTACGATTGGATTTAATTTAATAAGACACCATGCCTATGGGAATTGAACTTATTATTACTGTACGATAAAAAGTTGTGTAAGATATGATAATGTCTTACTATTGTGACTTGTGCATTGTACACATATATCAATGGGAATAACTAAAATAACAAATTCACAGATAGCACCCGGTCCTTTGGGCATATAAGTCACCAAAGGTTTGGTCATATACAACATACGTTTGTAATTTTCTAACGTATCGAAATTTTATATATCTGGTATGAACATGGATAAAAAGACAGTATATATTACAAATTGGAACAGTTTGCAGATTAAATATTTCGGCCGTCAATGATATAAGGTATTAATTAACCCTTTCGCTGCCGATGCTGGATCTGTGATTACCTATGCAAATAGTTTGGATCCAGATGAGACGCCGAGTAACTCGGCGTCTCATCAGGATCCAAACTGTTTGTTACTGTTACAATGTTTTTGAAATAAATATGAAGAAAATCAAAAGAATAAAAATTTGTAGCAGACGACAAAGTTAGCAGACGACAGAATTTGGCAGCGAAAGGGTTAACACTCAATTGATAACAAGACACACCTCTGTAGTGCAAAAACCACCTGCTCGTTACTTCCTCAAACACTTACCCATAAAAAAATCAAACTATGTTAGTCACAGTATCAGAGCTCCAGATAAGATGCGTAAATTAAATATTTTCAAGAATAACTTCTTTATTTCTGCACCAAATCCTATGCTGTGACCACTCTTTAGAATCGTCTCTTCGAGACGATTCTAAAGAGTGGTCACAACGTAGGGTTTGGTGGAGAAATGACGATTTTAGTATTTGAGTACGCACGTTTATCTGTAGCTCGGGTCACTGCACTGTATGGAATGTGTTCTGCAATATATTTACTATTTCAAATAAAAGTTATAAAACGATAATTCAATATGTAAACTGAGTAGTCGTGTCCCAGCATTAATATCTCGATTGTTATGAATAAAATAGATTAGTTAAGTTATAAATTTGATAAACACTCAACACACATGCATGTACGCACTCACATACGTATACATGTAAATCAAAACCTCATGGTATGGATATGTATTACCATGTTCACTAGCAGTACAAGAGTGATGACCCTTAGCATACTTTGCAAAGTGGTACATATAAAAAGTCCACTTAACATTTCTTCGGTTTCTTTTCAATACCAGAATGTCAGGAAGTTTTGACCAGCACCAGATATAATAAACCCATCATATCCCAAACAATGTTTCTTGCAGATAAATGGTATTAGCGTGTGATTTTATATCCGTTGTATGTATCGATATCAAACCTAACCATTAGCTTAACCCATTACCTCATAGGCTATTTTAGATCCAACCTCTTTGAATAAATCTACCGAAAAGAAGCATTAACTAGAGAAAAGGAAAATGTTAGAATTTTGTAGTTTGAAACCATTGTAATAAATAGAGCATTTGCTCTTATAGGAGCAAATGCTCTATTTATCACAATGGTTTCACAAAGTAACTTGAACAGACTCGTCAAAAGTCGTCAATATGAGGGGAAAGGGTAAATATAAGGAATCGGCATTTTACATATTTGATCAGTACACATATATTTAATTGTATTGCAAAATAAATGCATAAAGTGCCTTTTCATATTCTCAGATTTATCTCAAGGAAGTGTTGTCAGTCGCATACAAAATTTCAGTCTGCCGATTCTGATCGATCTATAAAATATTCACTATAGGTTATGGGTTTAATAAAACATTTAAAGAAAGCAATAAACGCTTTTAATAAAGCAAAAGGCAAGACACCAAGTAGCTTGCAAGTGTATGATAAATAGAGAATAATAGGTTAGTGCCGTAGATGGGACGCTTTATCCGACGAGGGGAGAAAACGTTGAGGCGAGGCTTGCCGAGCCTCAACTGTTTTCTCTCCGAGTCGGATAAAGGCGTCCCATCTACGGCACTAACCTATTATTCGATTTATCCAGTCAATATAGTTAAATGTCTTTTTTAAAGACTCATAACACTCTTGAAATAATTTACATTGAAAATGCAGTTTTTCGATCAACGGATCCCTCCCTTTTCACTTCCATTTAGACGTAAATAGATCTAATGAGCTACCGCAGAGGAATATAGTTTCGATACTTGTATTACTAGAAGGGAAACTTGGTTGAAAATTTGAAAAATAAGATGATTTGAATCGAGGGTCGATAAGTTATTTCAAACAGACATGATCTATATTCTTTGGTCAAATTCGAGTTACGTAGTCTCGGTTTCTATTTTTAGATTCTACCTAACGTCACTCAGAAATCGATGGAACTGAACAGGCTTATATTTAGGTTTATGACTATCACCGCCCCTGTAAGAGTTTATCAATCAAATAATCATGAGAGTGAAAAGAAAACATTTACTATTTATCTGTCAATCTTTGCTTCCAGGTTTGATTTTATCAAAAACGGGTTTTGCCAGCTGTTGATTAAATTAATAAAAGTGATAAATCAACTTCATTTTGTATGTGGCCTCAGTGGCGTAATCGGTAAGGGCGACGTCTCTAGAGAGATTAGAATTAGTTTTTGTAGGATCAGGCGCGGGTTCGAATCCAGCTGTAGCCAATTATTTTTATTTTTTCTCATTTGAATAATTCTTCTGGTGACCTAATAGATCTGTTAGATCTATTCCATCAACATGTTTATGAATATTTACAGAAAACTAAAATAGTTCCATGGTCATAGAATCATTACGCCTATCTACTAACCTAATAAACCTTCCACTACCGGAAGTAACCTAATAAACCTAAGTTTATTTGCACCCCCTTTATTATGTCACTAGAGAAGCCTGGTGACTGGATAAAGATCAACATGTTTGACACTAAGAATATAATTATGTTTATATAATTGCAGGTATATTCAACAATCGGCACAAAGGACAAGCAAATGGATTGAAATTGATAGAGTGTTAAATGTTGGAAATGTCTGAAAACATTATTGCAATGAATCAGGCATGGTCATTTCCAAAAGCATTTATAAACATTCTGCCTAACAAAGATAAATGTTTCTAAAAAGCCACTGAGCAAGGGCGACATACTTCCTAAAAATTGATATTGATGACATTGTATCGTACGATAGAAACTTGCAGTTTTGTAGATATGGCCATAACAGCAAATTTAAAATCTTATAAGACATTGCATATTTGATCATTAACATAACTATTTGCATATGACACACACTAATGGTATTATAGAGGAACTAATCTTTTAACGCCACGTGTAATTGTCATTAATATTAATTACATGTATGAGTCATATAAGACACTCATAAACTGGGCGTTTCACAATGATCAAAATGCTTTGACACCAAGGTTAAAGTGATTCAGACTACACCGTTAGTAAGAGATACATTCATTCTAAGTGCTGAACAATTTCCCTCATACAAACGATTTATCGCGCATTTGCAAACAAAGCAGACCAAGACCAGACGGCTTCTGTAGAAACCTTCTGACGAGGGTCTGATCTGCTCACCTATCAAATATATGCCATCATAAAACGTCAGCTAATAAATACAGTAATACCTCTCTATAACGACCACTAAATTGTGTTAATTAGTTGGTATTTAGAGCAGGTGGCTGCTTAAAGCAAGGTGAAAGTAAAACAGAACGCTCCTATAGGAGTGTTCTGTTTTACTTTCACCTTGCTTTAAGCAGCCACCGGCCTTTAACACAAACTACTTGATGTAATTTAGTGGCTGATATAGAGAGGTTGTGTGTATGTATATTTACTTTCACCTTGCTTTAAGCAGCCACCTGCCTTTAACACAAAATAATTGATGTAATTTAGTGGTCGTTATAGAGAGGTTTTGCTGTATAGGATGTAATAATTTCTGTACAGTAATATTCAACGGGGAAAGAGTCATCTATTTCAGGTCATTGGCATTCTTGAATAAGTGACATAATTATTGTGCTACTGGCGAGATATAAATACTCTGATTTAAGTTAGGAAACCGAATTGCCGGATTTCCGATTTTACAACATGGTGTACAAACGTTGCAATTGTAGTAGAATTTCAGCTCATCAACTGTGTCTGAACATGGAACATTAGTAACACGTACTGCAATAAGACCTCGTTGAGACGGAAAAAATCACCTCAATATCTATAAGTGTCATCGTTAAAAAAAACAAATCACAAAAATGAATACTTAACATATTGATACCTTGTTAAGCATCGTCCAAATTATTTTAGATTTACTTTCGAATAAGTACTTATTAAAGTGTCCAATGATAATCTAATGGTTGATGGCCATCGATAATCTTACAGGATTTAGAGTAGAACAAATATATCGTTTAAATACTGATTCTTTGAGAACAGCAAGTCTCTAATGTAGTATTGAATATATTCGGTCGTGAGTGTGCAAATGTAATCACGTGATAGACCGGTATTGGAACGCTGGAGAAAGTGTCGCCAATTTTTTTCTTCTTAATTTCAGTTAGTTTCATTCTCTTTTTGTTGGAGCAGTGTTGGTTCGAGATGTACTAAACAGATACTTGCTTAACCAGCTATACAATAGTTTACCGTTGTCCTAAATATGTATGTCTACTCAAATTTAGATCAGGTGTTACAGTAGAACCTCTCTATAACGGCCACTATATTACATTAAGTATTATGGGTCAAAGGCAGGTGGCTGCTTAAGGCAATGTGAAAGTAAAACAGAACGCTCCTATAGGGGCGTTCTGTTTTACATTCACCTTGCTTTAAGCAGCCACCTGCCATAATTTCCAACTAATTATCACAATTTTTTGGCCGTTATAGAGTGGTTATACTGTAGTTCAACTACTTGTCGTTTCGATTTAACTTTTGAGAAATTGTGACTGCGTGTCAAAAAGCTAGGTGCCTGATGAGACGCTTGGTACAAGCTGTTTGCATATGCGAATCAGGTGATTAGCGATTAGTAATTACAATCGCGCAGATTAATCCCACTATGAACACATAAACTCAACAGCATTATAGATAAATTTGACGAGTTACAGCTGGAAATGAAACACATTAAATATCATTTTTAAGAACTTAGTATGTATGTTTGAATATAAACTACAGTATAACCCCTCTAACGCGACCACTTAATGAATAAACATATCTGTCATTATAAGCAGGTGGTTGCTTAATGCAGGACAAAAGTAATGCAGAAAGCTCCTGCATTACGTTTGTCCTGCATTAAGCTACCACCTGCCTCTACAACCCATAATTATGCCTATTTTAGGTGGTCGCATTAGAGGGGTTTTACTGCATGTTATAGACATGAAAATAGTAAATCATTACCAATAAAAGTATTACAATTGACATTAGCTCTGTTGCTGCCAATGTCGCATCTATGGATACCTATGTAAACAGTTAGTATCCAGATGAGACGGCCAGTAACACGACACAGTGTCTCATCAGGAACCAGAGTGTTTGTTACTAAGACAATGTTTTTAGAGAAAAAAAGGAGAAAATTAATCCTTTCGCTGCCAAACTCTGTCTTCTGCTAACTTTGCCGTCTGCTACAAATTTTCATTCTTTTGATTTTCTTCATTTTTGTTTCAAAAACATAGTAACAGTAACAAACCGTTTGGATCCTGATGAGACGCCCATTTACTCGGTGTCTCATCTGGATCCAAACTGTTTGCATAGGTAATCACAGATCAGGCATTGGCAGCAAAAGGGTTAAGAAAACTAAATTTGTAGCAGATGGCACCAAACGAAATGACACAATATAATAAAAGCAAAGGGACACGTTAATACTGATGTCTGCTGCCTTTCACATTTCACTTTCACTTTTAACACTTACCGCGCTGTGAATAATATAATAATGTCTTCTCAAATTCGGACGTGGTGCAATTTTAACTACTTCCGATTTGATTAATCGTTCGAAAACTAAACTATTGAATGTGTGCCAAACAGTGTGGACCCCGATGAGACTCTTAATTACCCTTCGTCACATCTGGATCCGTGGGTGTAAAGCTTTTTGCTTGAGTCTTAGATCATTCTCAAGCATCTGATTGGTCAGATTCTAACCTTGGACCCCGGATCTGCAAATCTACGTCAGATAAGGGTTAATGTGAAACTATCTTTCTTATCGTTTATAAAAACAACTCAATATCAAATAAATGAAGAACACGGAAGTTAATCGAATGAAATCACAATTTCCAATGTTAGCAGTTGACATTCATTGCATCTGATAAAAGTGAGTGTGTTGCTTGCTTAGATATTATCAAAAAATTATTTCCGATATCCCAACCACGTCTCCTTTCTAACCTTGTTTCGAAAAGGCAAATTTCTGACAGCTAAGCACACTTCATATATTTAACAAGGAAGAGTTCCGTATACATCAGAGACAACTCCACATTACAACAATAAGTTCTGAAAGCAGGAGATCCTTCGAACGAAAACACAGCAATGCAAAAAGAGAAAATTGCAGACCCGGTTTTATTGAGTCTGCTCATGAGCAGTTATTAAAAATGCAACAATACTCACGTCCCCTAGCACCGACTTCAGCGGTATTCAATTATCAAAACTAACAAAGAAGAAACTAATTATCCCGGAAGACCACAACATATAACAACACTGAGAATGAGGTGAAGTACGGGGTGACTTTTACGGCTGCCACACAAGCATTTAACACCTGTTGTTGCGATGTAAATCAATTTCGAAGGTAGGAGACCCTTCGAAAGCAAAGGTAGCTATGCAAACAAAACATATATATATATAACGGTTCATGGTCTATACCGTATAAAACAATAATTGAAACAGATGCCTCGTGAAATATATTAAACCTTAACCCTTACAGTGCCGGACACGAGTCACTAATGTCATTTGCAAACAGTGTAAAGCCAAAATGAGAGGGTTCAAGAGGAGCACCCAAATCAAGGTCTGCACTGTTTGTCATCCTAAATATTTCTTTAAAAAATCCTAAATATTCACCATAAACTTGACCTGTCTGAAATTTGGAATAGTCTATTTGAAGATTCAGCATTGTAAGGGTTAAAAGCAGCAGAGAGAAAATAAGTGTTACTGTGTACATTTTTCAGATGAACCAAAATTTGACATGTTGAAAGCTGAACACGACTTTTCAGATATACAAAAATAATGTCAGTAACAGGTGAATAATTCAATTTAAATTTAATTATACAATTTATATTGCGTTGAACTTCTATACACCATGTTGCTTGCTAATTTTGTATTTGTTTCAATATACAGTGATCCTCTCTAACGCGACTACTTAAAAAAGGTATAATTCTGGGTCCTTGATGAGCTCTTTGCATGACTTTCACCCTGATACCGGCCTAAACAGATTTTAAGCTCTTATTAACTAAACTCCGATTTGCAGAACTTTTACAAAATTGAATTGTTCCGTGGGGAAGTCCTCTTCGAATACAAAGCTTAGTAAAGGTTTAACGTATTTATATATTATATGTATCTAGCTAAACCAAACAGTTCCGATTCATAGGCCCCGGAATATCTGTACTTTCTTTAACAGGCACAACCATACACAAAAAGTCACGGCACCAAACATCATCAAACAAGAAACAAAACAAATACTAGACAAAACATGATGGAATGCACATCAGGACATTAAACATTAACCATGTAAAACAACAAAGTAGCCCATAGAATTAAAGTAAGAGTACCACCTTGGAACGGTCAGTAGCCAAAAAGGCTTCTTGAGGCTTAATTCGGGTTTGTGGGTACCCAACCTCAGGCTTATCCCACTACAGTTATGATCCGGGCGAGATTCATCAGGATCTAAATTGGTTGATACTCTGACGGTGCTGTTGAAAACAAAAGCATGACTGCTGTGAAAACTGAAGCCGGTGACAAAATCTACCAACAAATGTTCAGGTGGGTCAAAAGGCACACATGTAAATGTACACGATACATTAAATACCTAAAACTAAGAAATATAGAAAACATAGCAATTATGTAACAATTCGTTAAACAATTGTATTCATAATATAAACCTCCAATGACAATGTTTGAACTCTTTGATTACCAGTGGCGCATCTGTTGTTATATACATGTACACAAATAGTTTGGCTTCAAATGAGACGCCGAGTAAGTCCACAAACCATCATGATCCACAACGTTTGTTACTGTGGTAATGTTTTTGAAAGGAAATGAGAGATCATTAAAGACACGAAGCAAACGACATTTATTCAGACGATGCTATTTGGCAGCGAAATAGTTAAACCGATGGCATGAATTTGATTATACAGTAAACCCCCTATAAACCGGAATTCTAGTAGAGAAGAATTTAGGTACTTTTAGGCAGATGGCCGCTTAATGCAGGGTGAAAGTCATACAGAAAGTTCCTCTAGTAGCTTTCTGTATGTCTTTCTCCCTGCATTAAGCTGCAACTTGTTTCCAAGACCGATATTTATACTAAATTAGACGTCCGGTCTAGGGAGGTCTGACTGTACTTTATGATTAATGCATTTTGCCTCGTAGTCGCAAACAAAACCTGCTGACGTAGAATACTTATTTCACTAGAACATCTCGTGCTTAATGGAATAACATGATAACCCTTATGTCGCTATAACAAACATATTGTCTGCCTAACGCTAGATTCTGTGCAATCTTGACTACTTAAGAACCATCCAAGCGGTTGAGAAACTGTTTGCCAAGTGTCAAACAGCTCGAATCCTTAGAATACTTGGCGTCTACTTGGAATCTAAGCTGTTTACAAATGTATACCAGGTTCCATGCTTATAAAACTTTTAGTTGAGTCTGAGTTCGTTCTCAAGTTTTTGATTGGTCAGATTTGAGCCTTTGGCTCAAATCTGACCAATCAAAAGCTTGAGAACTCAAATCTGACCAATCAAAAGCTTGAGAACGTACTCAGACGCAACTAAAAAGCTTTATAAGCATGGACCCAGATTGTGGATAGCGGGATAATGGTTAATATGGATTTGTCCTACAAATGGAAAATGTAATGACGATATTAATTTAATAACAGGCCCGTAGCAACGCGAACTATGCCGACTATTAAGCATCCGTCATAATGTATGTAAAGCCGAATGGAAAACTGATGATACAGTGCGATACTAACATCACCATAATTAGTTTCCCTCATACATTTTTATCAAGCATTATGTTTCACATTTGCTCTCGGCATATCCTACATGGGCCTTTATACCCGGATAAACGAAAACATTATTATAGAACTGTTACGATTACAATAACTTCCGTTGCGGTATCGCATATCGTATATTTTCTGAATGATTCAATAGCAGAATAGTATGTATTGTTGAAACACATACTGGCGAGACAGCGTTGCAAATATAAAAATAGTTCAGTGTAGCAAAATAAAAACATGTCGGATGAATGAGACAACACAAAATGTTTGATCCGGTGAACAAAGCACTAGATGCAGATGGCACTGTTCCGCTGACATTCCACAGTTGCTCGTTAGATTGCCACCTGTATTATCTGTCTATCGTAATTTAAGATAGAATCACTTGTGAAAAAGATACTGTTTCATAGCAAATGTCTTCGTATTCAATATATTGATCTGCAAAACTGAAACACACTGTACTGTTATTGATTTATATTTGGTTTTATTTTGCATTATCTTTCATTTTTATTTAGAGAATGGTCATCAAAATGTTGAAACGCCTTTGGTAAAATAATTGAATATGATACCCCTTTAACTGGTCTGTACCATTTTCTGTGTATCAGCACTGTTATTCGAAATTGAAATAATAGTATGGTACACACATTGATAAGCTTATTGGACTGTTTGTTTGACAATTAGTGAACGCGCTTAATGGCAGGAATCGTTATACTAGATTGTATTTAATAGTACCTGAACTCAACCTGAATAATGTTATTTAGTCCCTTTTTTCTCGCCAAAGAGTATTTGTCTGCAAACAATGCAGTCTGCGTTCAGGTTCTGTGGTTGTTGTGGACTTTCGAGTGACATCTGACCCCTGTTCTATTTTCCTTCTCTAGAACGTAAGTGGTGTGTCAAACAGACATACACTGTCAGTTGAATCACAACGCCTCCAATTACTATATTCGTACATAGCTACTAGAAGCATTTGTCCTCTTAGTTATCAGTTTGCAATTCCTGACCAAAAACAACTTTTTCTGTCGACAAGCTATATAATTAGGAATATTCCCACTGACGAGAACATAAACAATGTCTTTCTTGGAAGTCCACATGGTCGGCTATATTGTCTAACAGCATACAAATTATTGACATCTTCCTTAGGTAAATCATTGGCAGATAAATAATGGACATGTATGGAGAAAAACGAAGGGTTTACCAACGACATTTTTATTTCGTAAATCTGACAAAATAATGTCAAAACGACTGCCTTGGGATACGCATTTGTGTCTTAACTCTTATCCCCTGCTGTCAAGGGTAGAGTATGCTCAAAGTTGGATCTGGAGCACTTGTGACTACTTCTTACAAGGTATTGCTAAACTACCAAGGAAGAGTAAAAAGCTTGGATCATGATGAGGCGCCAAAATACTCATTAAAGCTGTCGTCTCATTAAAGCTGTATGCAAATTCAAGTCAGGTCGCAAATAGCGGGATAAGGGGTAAAAGAAATTAACTGTTAAATGCCGGATAGAAGTAATATACACACTGTAATGATGCATATGGTTTTCGTGCATTACTACTTCGTACTAATACCTACAATTAGACTTCTTGTAACTGGTCGACAAAGACAGTTTAATTGTAAGTTAATCTTAAATACACGTCGATGTTAGCATATTCCAATGTTGTCTAGCACATTAAACAGGGACATATACGCGCACACTGAGTCATGGAAGTAATCGGCCACTATGAAGATAGACAGATAATTAATAGAACGGCGTTGATGTTATTTAACAAATACTCGTCGCGCCAGTGGTTCGCATGAACTGTTGCTCGCCTGGTAACATCAACGTCAGAAATATCTGATAGATTACGTATGACGAGCCATTGAAGCGACACGGACACAATCTTTACAATGTATATTGAGTGTTGCTTATTTCTGATATTTTACGACTTTGGTGCAAGTAAATTACTGTGAATAACCCTCGTTTGGCAGCGCAGCGAAAAATAAATCATGGTTTAGATATACGACGAATCGGTGGGGCACTATCAGTACAGTATCTATGTCGGTGTCAACAAATAATAATAATACATTAGTGTGCCTTTAGAGACGAGTACATATCGCTATGACTCAATATGAAATACAACCCGTATACGTCAATTTATCATATCAACATAACGTGAGCAAACATCCACTTTAGAAAGTAAAACCTAGAACTTTGGTTACGTTCTGTACTTTCATGACAGCCGAGATAATAATTATTACAAACACTCATTAGCCGAATATAGATTGAACTTAACCCTTCTCTTGCTGACTTTTGAAATACATTTCTCCTTCTTTACACATGCCCTGTTGTATAATTACATATATCTTCAATGTGTACAAGTATTTCGCTGTGCAATCACTGCTATGGATTGCACTGGTTGCACAATCAAATTGTAAATAGTGCCGACCCTGATGAGACAGCTCCTGCAGGAGCTGTCTCATCTGGGTCTTCACTATTTACAGGTAGGTATATTGACGTGAATAGCAAGCGAAGGGTTAATGAATAAATATAAACGAAAGGGAATGCTGGTGAAAGATACCTGAGATCATAAAGTGTGTGAATAATGTAAGCGCATTCAGTTACAATTTGACAAGACTCTTAAGCATTTTGATACATACTTCTCACAACTAGCATTTGTATCAGAATATCATATTTGTAAACTCTACTCTCGTATTTGTAAACTGTATTTACCAAGATATACATGTATTGTCATTTTTGTAAAACGATTAAATTATAAATTACATGATTTAATGATAATTATTGTCTCTATATTGAAAAACAAACCATGTTTCCTAAATTTTGATTTATTCAAATGATAATTGATTTAACAGTTAGATACGTATCGTGCTATATTTACTCTGCCAGGTATATTTGTAATCGCCATTCTGGTCTAAAACATACCTGGCGTATATGTATAACCTTCAGGTAATCAATCAAGTTGTCAAGAGTTGCAACCGCAGCTTACGTATTACGCTTATTTATGTTTCCAAAATAATCATACCATTGATCCAACTGAAACACATCCACAACAAACCTTTCTCTTGTACCTGTTTGCTGTCACAGAACTGTCTTGACTACTTTCCATGTGTTCATTTGTACAGCTAAATTGCAAATTTGCAAAGTTGCTATAATAACATTATGCGTTACTTGATTGAACGATCCAAACAACAAACCTCTCTATCAGATCTTTTGATTACATGTAAACCTTCTCAAACATGGTTATCATTCTTCTTAAAAAGTCATAAAAACATGGGAGAGACAGCTGGAACCACACGGACATTAAGTTTGGCCTGTTGATGGCTACTGTTCAATGTTCCCAATGGGCGTGAAAGTAACTGTAAACGCATGAGACTCGCATGCATAAAGTAGCAAAGTCGACTAATACGCTCAAGTGAGGCCCTGGCATACTCAAGGGATATATTTAATTCATATTGAACACGCACAAAAGATGACGTTAAAGTTAAAACCCAAGAGGTTTAACATATTCAAAATGATCTAAGCTGTAAATTATAAAAACGCCAATAACGTATCAGAGATAAAACTATATGCTGATGTTAAACTGTATAATTTGAAACAATAAAAACTGCATCACTTTAATATTACAAACATATGACGATCATTATTATTGTTTCATGAAGTTTTGGAACGAACTACATCTAGGTCTCCACAAACATGTAGATAATTCCTGGCTTATGCAGCGAGATAAAATGTTGTTTGCAAAATTGTATGCAGCTCTTATCTCTTTAGATTTACCATTTTCATTCCAATGACCTACTGCCAATTTTTTTTGCAAAATGTAATGTTTAGCAGCATATGACCAAATACGTTTATCATGGAATATGCTTATAGTGATTCAACAGGATATGTGTCAATGACATTTACATAACTATCTAGATGTTTCTATACATAAAATGATTAAATAGTGGTGCTTAATATTTCTTTGCGAAAGAGTGAATCAGTTTTATTCTGCCGGGCATGTAGCTTGTGTCTGTTTGGCACCAATACATAGGTAGGCAGTGGTCGTACAAAAGAAAATAAATCTACGAGCGCTTTTGGGATATGCTTTCTAATTGCAGAGCTTGGATGGATCCCCGTTACATTGAAAAACTCAATATATGAAAGTACCAATATATGAGTCATAAAGTGGAGTGATGCCTATATGCAGTTGAAATTGTGTTATCTTTATAAAATAGTGGAGGCCTAAAATTCAATATGGGTTTCTTTGCTACTCTATATAATTTGTTCTGCTTGAATATATTATTGTATTGTCAGTTAAAAAGTACATGTATGAGTCATGCAGGAAACACCGCATACAAAACTCACAACTGCCCAAACAGAACCCCGACTACAAACAGCAAATGCACATGTATATAGAAGACACAAAGAGACGCACAGACATAACAAACAAACAATACGAGGAAGATGGAAGTACCGCCTTGGAACGGTCAGTTACAAATGTCACTGGGGGTTAAATCGGTTTCGGGGCGCCCAACCTCACACTTATTCCATCCCCACCCTAAAAGACAGTGTAAATAAACGTATCCCCTCTCCGACTAACCTACAACAACCGCGATGGCAAATACAGTGGTAAAGTGCATGTAAAACGAAAACATTTAAGTAAAACAAACTGTATCCATCTATCGCTAGTGTACTCAATTATTGAGCTGCAAACAGAGTAACTGTAGAAAAGTAATAAAGGGTACGACAAAAATGAGATATCCGACGTCCTCCTTCCGTTTCCGGATTTAAGAGGTCGCCTTCATAGAGTACTAAACCTTTCTTGTCGGCGTACATGCAAAGATGCCAGTGTGGTTGCCAACTGTAAAAGGGGTTAGTTTAAACATATTTTATTTGATAAAAGTATACATTAATCATGATATCCACAGAGTATCACTATAGGATTAGAACGAAAGCTAAAAACTTATTGAGTTCTTCTCTTCGAGAGTAAACTGGTTGATAACCAGACATGTAGTATGTTGCAGTACTATATGATCATATCCCTTTTTAATTTTTTTTAAATATTGATGAACAAAGTGAGAAAATGTCCAATCTTACGAAATTTGTAAATCACATCACCATACAATTCAGGATGTGAAATACCGTGTCACAGGAGCGCCTTGAGATTACATTTGTACTTGCCAATAAGTGAGAGATTTCGATAATAAAATTTAGAGAAAGTTTATCTTAGTTTATGGTATCTATATCCTTGCTTAAGCAGCCTTTCAGTTAAAATGAGATTTCGACTGTTAAAATCGTCAACAGAAGAACAAGCTCTAGCAAAACGAATCAGTTGAGCAATCCGTAAGATGGGACACGGGGAACATCTCCGTAACTTGCCACACATGTTATACCCCCATGGAAGGGCTTTAATGAAGTGTCCGCTAGAAGTATAGGTGCATGATTATTTGTTCACAGTTGTGTAACGCTACAGTACACTTGTATGTTTTTAAGGATGTCGTAAAGATAACGGATGATAAAGGCCCCACACGTGCGACTGTTAAGAAACTTCATATAATTACCGCAACTGGCAGAGCTTAAATACTAACACTAATTCATTTTTCGACTGTTTTAGCCAGCAGAGGACGACATATATGATATATATCGGGATAGAAATATATACAAGTGGCAATATCATCAATTCACAGGAGCGCCTTGAGATTACAGACCGATATTGTTAATGCTTTTAATAAAACTTCAAGGTATTTAGACGATATTTTGAATTTAGATAATCCTTATTTTGATACTATGGTTTCTTCAATTTACCCAAAAGAACTGTCTTTAAACAAAGCTAATCAATCTGACATTAATGCTTCATTTTTAGATTTGAATCTTTCAATTACAAATGATAAAGTTTCGTCCAAAGTATACGATAAAAGAGAAGATTTTAATTTTAAAATTGTTAATTATCCTTTTCTAGATGGGGATGTGCCACGTTCTACATCTTATGGGGTTTATATTTCTCAACTTATTAGGTTTGCCAGAGCCTGTTCTTTGCTTGAATATTTTAACAGCCGTAATTTAGTTATAACTGGCATTGCCCTTTTAATATCATTCAGCTGTTACAGTAAGAAAAGTCTGAACTTAGAAGTACTTGCAGGTGTTCATTCAGTTCACCAAACCAACAAAAGATTTAAGCTGAATGCCCAAGTCTTTAGATAACTTCTTAAGCAAGGTTACAGATATCACAAACTTCGGAAAACTTTTTCTAAATTTCATTATCGAAATTTACCTCTCATTAGTAAATATAATTGCAATCTACGGACGTTACTGCGACAAGGCATTTCTCAACCAGAACTTTATGGGGATGTTATCTACAAACTTAGGAAAATTCGGGGTCATATCCATTTTCATGATTTGTTTATAAAACGCATTAAAACATTTAAAAAGAAAGGTTATGATCCTATTATATTGCAACGCACTGCATGTTTGGTTATCGACCCTTTTACAGTCGGTAGCTACGCTTCCCTCTTTGCTTGCGCGATGACAGGCCGAGGGTAGTACTCTATGATGGTATACTCTTAAACTTGGATACAGGATGAGCTTACCAGACTCATGTATTACTTTTTCCCTGTCGTGCCCTTAACGGCTTACATGCAGGTGCTCTGACTTCAGCAAAGTCATTGAGTACATATTTGACGGATTGTCACAGTTATTATGCTATGTTTTACATGTTGTCCTGTGTTCACCGTCGTCTATGTTGTGGGTAAGTCCAGCGGGGATACCTTTATTTACAATATTTGTAAAGCTAGGGTGACTTTGAGAGAAGTGTGAGGTTAGGACGTCCGTAAACCGGTTTAAACCCCCAGTGGTGTTTTTGCTACTGACCGTGCCAAGGCGGTACTCTCTTTGTCACCCTTCCTTTTGTTTGCCTTGCGTCTTTGTGCTTGTGATTTGTTCATGTGTGGAACGTTTGTCCCTGGTTCTTGTGTGTCTTTTGGTGTTTTCTGTGTTCATTTCGTGTGTGTGTGTGTGTGCGTTTGGGTGTGTGGTTGTGTGTGTGTGTGTCATGCTGTCTATCGGTGTTTTGGTGGTGGTTGTGTCTTGCATGTGGCTTTGCCTGCTTGACTTTACTACTTTTCCATTAATGATATGAGTTTTCACAGAATTGCATGTCCCTGCTTCTGAAGAGTTACGGATATAGTAGATATATCCTAGTTCTTTCATATTTTCCATTGACGGAATAGCATATTGTTGATTACGATAAGCATATAACAAGGTATATTGAGCCCCGGTTCTATATGGAAACCAACATTTTAGATTTTGCACCGTTTGACACCATCATGGTTTATTCCATTTGTTGTACTTCCATCTTCCTCCTATTGAATGTTTGTTTTGTCTTTGTGCGTCTCTTGTTGTTTTTTCTACCCATGTACATTTGCTGTTTCCTTGTGTTGCTGTTCGGGCGAGTGTTTGTTCTGTATGTGGTATTTCCTGCATGACTCATTTTTGTACTTTTGTGTATACATTGTCGAATCTGATCGGATGCGATGTTTGACACGCATCAGCTGATTTGATTCTACCCTGCATGCGAAAGTGAGAAAAACAGTCCATTAGGGGAGGGCTACACACACAGCCACGGCGCCGCCCACAAGTTGGTTTCCGTATAACAGGGCATGTCATAAATACGCTTTCCCTATCGGTTAGTTGATAGTTTACATTATTTATCATGCAACTTCTATGACCATGAGTAGGAATAAATGGAAAAGTAGTAAAGTCAAGCAGGCAAAGCTACATGCAAGACGCAACCACCACCAAAACACCGATAGACAGCATGACACACACACACAACCACACACCCAAACGCGCACACACACACACGAAATGAACACAGAAAACACCAAAAGACACACAAGAACCAGGGACAAACGTTCCACAACATGAACAAACCACAAGCACAGAGACGCAAGGCAAACAAAAGGAAGGGTGACAAAGAGAGTACCGCCTTGGCACGGTCAGCAGCAAAAACACCACTGGGGGTTTAAACCGGTTTACGGACGTCCTAACCTCACACTTCTCTCAAAGTCACCCTAGCTTTACAAATATTGTAAATAAAGGTATCCCCGCTGGACTTACCCACAACATAGACGACGGTGAACACAGGACAACATGTAAAACATAGCATAATAACTGTGACAATCCGTCAAATATGTACTCAATGACTTTGCTGAAGTCAGAGCACCTGCAGGTAAGCCGTTAAGGGCACGACAGGGAAAAAGTAATACATGAGTCTGGTAAGCTCATCCTGTATCCAAGTTTAAGAGTATACCATCATAGAGTACTACCCTCGGCCTGTCATCGCGCAAGCAAAGAGGGAAGCGTAGCTACCGACTGTAAAAGGGTCGATAACCAAACATGCAGTGTGTTGCAATATAATAGGATCATAACCTTTCTTTTTAAATGTTTTAATGCGTTTTATAAACAAATCATGAAAATGGATATGACCCCGAATTTTCCTAAGTTTGTAGATAACATCCCCATAAAATTCTGGTTGAGAAATGCCTTGTCGCAGTAACGTCCGTAGATTGCAATTATATTTACTAATGAGAGGTAAATTTCGATAATAAAATTTAGAAAAGGTTTTCCGAAGTTTGTGATATCTGTAACCTTGCTTAAGAAGTTTATCAGTTATAACTAAATTACGTGTGTTAAAATCTTCAAGCAAAGAACAGGCTCGGGCAAATCTAATAAGTTGAGAAATATAAACCCCATAAGATGTAGAACGTGGCACATCCCCATCTAGAAAAGGATAATTAACAATTTTAAAATTAAAATCTTCTCTTTTATCGTATACTTTGGACGAAACTTTATCATTTGTAATTGAAAGATTCAAATCTAAAAATGAAGCATTAATGTCAGATTGATTCGCTTTGTTTAAAGACAGTTCTTTTGGGTAGATTGAAGAAACCATAGTATCAAAATAAGGATTATCTAAATTCAAAATATCGTCTAAATACCTTGAAGTTGTATTAAAAGCATTAACACTACCGGTCTGTGTATCAGGTTTTAAGCTAAGCATAAAATCCCTCTCGTAGCAATACAAAAACAAATCTGCAACAAGAGGGGCACAATTTGTACCCATGGGTATACCAACAACTTGACGATATATGGTATCCCCATAACGCACAAATATATTATCTAAAAGAAAGGTAAGAGATCTACAAACATCAAGGCAAGTCCACATTGTGTAATGTTCAACTTCTGAATTCGAAAAGAATGAACGTTGAACATTACAAGCAATGAACATTTTGTTTTCTCTGGCAAAGGTTTTTTCTATTAATTTAATAAGTTTATCCTTTATAAGATGGTGAGGTAGAGTAGTATAGAGTGTAGAGAAATCATAAGAGCTCAGTAAAGAAATGTTATACTGTTCATTTTCAAGTTTTGTTAAAACATCATTTGAATTTTTTATGGACCAAAAACATTAATACCAGAATTTTCATATATTTTATCACAGTAGCGTTTAACATGTTCTTTGATCGTAGTAAGACAGGACGTCAAAAGTATAGATAATTTAGTAGTGGTACAACAGCTAGAGTTGGCAATAAAACGCGACTTATAAGGGTTTTTATGTAGTTTCGGAATCCAGTACAAAGTAGAAAGTTCATGTTGTTTTATGTTAGGACCAGACTTAGAATTATTGCACATTTTTACATGTTCCGAGACTATATCTTTTTCAGGTGTTTGAACTGTTATATAAGTTTTTGAATCAGTTAGCTCCTTCTTTAAAACATCAACATAATACAATCTTCAAATAATGATTACATTGTTTGATGCCTTGTCAGCAGGAACAAGAACATAATCTGAATGAAAATTAGAAATGTTTTTCTTCAAGTAGCGAAATGTAACTCTAGGTCGAGGTGGTAAAAGATGGTAATTTGATTTGTAAAAAGTTATTCGCGTATCAATAATATCGAAAATACATTTCTTCCAATCCGAAAGGGCATTAACATCAGCATGTTCTCGTCGACACCATTTGATGCAGAATTCTTGAATAGCTTCCGCAATATGAGTTCGACAAGCGTCAAAATCAATAAGGGAAGGTAATCTATATTTAGGTCCTTTAGTTAGGAGGGTCCTGAGACGTTTATCCTTAATGATATCAAAATTACCAGTAATGACATGACCAACTGGTTTATAGCAAAAGCTAGAAATGCTACAATCTCAAGAAATAGGGGTATTAACATCAATATTTAAGTCAGAGACAATTTTATTGTAGTTAAAAATAACATTTCTAATATGTTTATTATATTTATAACAGATGATAGGTGATTCAGAGTTGATGAAATATTTGGGAATAGCATCGATTACATTCTTATCACGAAATATACTTTGAATATCAATAAAATCGATACCTTTATTTAGGAACTGAAGTTTCAGAAAATGTCTTTTATGTTCAGATTCTTTATCAATACGTGGACGAAGAACATGCTGTGTGTAACTTTGTATAAGTGAGGCAGTATTAATTAACGGATCTGTACGCATATAGATTTTATCAGCCTCTTCGTCTATTGACTTAAGACAGGAAAAGGGTAAAGACGATAAACAAGATAACATAGAATGTTTACCAGTTTGTTTTAGAATAGTATGTAAATCATGAATAGATATATTACGACGTAATTTACGCTTAATATTACCATTTCTACGTCTGCCATGTGATCTACTTTTACGTTTTCGAATAGAAAATATAGAGAAAATATCGATACTTGAATCTTTAGAAAAGTTGCCGCTTTGGAAAATGTTATCATTAAGGCCTAAAGGAAAAGGTGTTTGTAATTTCTTTATCCAGTCTAGCTCTGTGATAAAACGAGCTTTAGATTTTAAACTACCAGTAGTTTTAGAATCATAATAAATTTGTTCTACTGGTTGAACCGAAACATATTTGAAAGAATGTCCTGTATGACGAAAATGCTGGTAAAGAAAATTGCGTACTTTTTTGATCCGGCAATGGTAACTGTGTTCACGAAACCTAGTTTTTAAAGAACGTCCTGTCTGACCTACATATTGAATGCCACAACGTGGCGCATTTCATGTAAGAACATATATAATATTAGATGAGTTTCAGTCTAAATCAGAATTAATCTTCACACTAAACACTCTACCATTAACAAGAGATTTAATTGTTGATCTAGTAGAAATGAAATTGCAACACATACACCTATTACTATTGCACTTAGTAATTATTGGATACACCCTATGTCTTTTGTTCAAATAATGTGAATTTAGATGGACTTTACTATAACGAATGATAGATTGCTTTAAAGGAGACAAAACGATTTTAGGTCCATTATGAAAAATGTTACTAATAGCCGAAGAGGGAACATGAAAAGATGAAGCAGAAGACAATTTTAGAGGTTTAATACAAACTGACGGCTGTAGTGATTGGAAATTAGCCAGGTTATGAGGAAACTGAACGGAAGACACAGAGTGTAAGTTTAAGTTGTTAATTTTGAGTTTAGGGAGACTATTCATATTATGTGTAGTAATTGTAGCACCCTTCTGTAAAAAGCGACATACGTACGTAACGAAAAGTGGTGTAAAATAATAAAAAACATACCAGAGGTTATGACAGAAATAAAGAAGACTAAGAATATGAATGAAACATTGAATAGTGAAACATTGAATGGGTAAAAAGTAAGAAGAAACACAAATAAGGTAAAGTCACACTAGAGAAAACGCAAAGGGCACAAATCTTAAAAGGGAAATTAAAATAGTCACACAATATGTCGGTGAGTACGGAAGCCACCATGAAGTGCAAAGTACGGTGTAAAGGTATGAGGAAACACATTGAATGTAGAGCAATTCCTGCAAGAGGAAGAAAACAATATTGATTGGATGTACGGGGAGACGTTTCACCGCCGCCACACTGCACAAACAACACTATTGTGCTTATAAATGGAAAAGTAGTAAAGCTTTTTCTACTAATTAAAATTCCAAGGTGTATTGGGTTAGACGCTCGGCTCATGAATTACTGACTGACCTAATGTACTAATGATTTCAAGGTTCAAATTTCAAAAGTTATAAGTAAAATGTCATTGCAATCATGACGTCATCTTCATTTTTTATTTGTTGTTGTAGTGTTGTTCGGGCGACTGTGTTTTGTATGCGGTGATTCTGCATGACTCATGCATGTTATTTTATTGACATTACATGTTTAAAACGCATTTGGCTTGAATCAGATCACCGAACACGTACAATAACATACACTTTCATTACAAAAATATCTTAACAAGAACTTTAACAGTCTGTAGAAAAATATCAGCTTTGCAACAACGGCAGAAATATCGATCAGGCCAATTTAACACCAGATTATCACCAAAAGGAAACAGTTTTCAAAACATTTTGTCAATACCGTGAACTGTGTATAATATCACTTGTTAAACTGCAGATATGTTGCATAAATGATGACTTATCTTTACAATATCCTTCAGTCTCTGAGTCTTCCTTTCTCATCGTTTTATCTTGCCCTGTCTAACAAGTGAATTATTAAAACGCTAATGAGGGATATTTTTCATATCATGGTAGATCTAATGCAGACCAACAGGCTACAGAAAGTCTGACAATTTGGAAGGTGCAATGGTTCTTCAAAGAAAAACACATATCAGTAAAAATGCCAAAACGGGTCAAAGTAATTGTAATTTTGATTATGGAAACTAATGTTGTCGAAGAAGCTGGCGCTCAATCCCATTTGTTTTGAGTCCTTTCAGGTCGATGATTCCGCTAAAGAAGAGGTTGCCTAGACATGAATCGATGCCACTCAAAACAGATGATGTCAAGTGCATGCATATGTAAAATATATCGAGCATGTCGTGACCCTACACACAGCATGGCATACTTTTGAATTGAACCTGGGAATGTATCGATTTTAGCTGCGATTACGTAGAATAAAACAAATACAGTAAAACCTCTCTATAACGAGCACTAAATTGTGTTAATTAGTTGGTTGAACTAACCTTCACCTTGCTTTAAGCAACCAACTGCCTTTAACACAAATTACTTGATGTACTATAGTGATCGTTATAGAGAGGTTTTACTGTATATAATTATTTCTGCCATGGTTTAAACCTAGACAGTATTCCTGCTTTTACCCTATGGTATATACTTCGTTTTTCATATGGTAAATGTTTTGTGTCCTTTTTGTGCGTTTCGTGTTTTATGGAATTTGGGTGCTGTACCCTTTTGTGTGTGGCGCTCCCTGTACGACTGTTTTTCCACGTTTGAAAGCATAAAGGCTGTTAAAGCGTAACACTTGTAGACGTGTCACCCACAGGAAGCTCAATCTATGCAGTTGTTTTGCACTCGTTACGAAACATAGAAAACCATTGCTAAAGCTGCATTTCTCAATTGTTCTAAATGAAAAAGTAGTTAAGTCAAGCAGGAAAAGACACACACAAAACGCAACCAACACCAAAACACCAACGGAAAGCAGGCAACACATCCACACAACCACACACACACACATGCGCGCGCGAACACACAAACACACGAGAAGAAAACATAAAAAACACCAGTAATGTCTTGAACGCTATGTTGATATATCTTGAACACATCTTTCACACTTGTGTTTATTTAAATATTTTGAAACCAAACTCTGTTTAATTGGATACATATGTTCGATCTAATATCAGATCAGAGACATATAAATATATGTATCTGATAAGATATGGTTCATGGTTCAGGTACCGTCGAAGGATGCGAATGACCTATGGACTTCTTGTGAAAACTACTGTCCTAAATTAGAACTGTCGGATTGTGTTTAGATTCATATTTCCGACTAGATATTTTTGAAATTCATACAGAACACAAGTATGCTTAAAATTTCAATAATTTGATAAATACATTTTCATTAAATTTTATTTTACATGTTTCAATGCGTTTCAAAAATACAAATTAAAATTAATTAATACATATGTATATTTCTTACAGTTAATGTAATTAGGGGAAATGGTTCAGATGCAAAATACACAAGACACTAGCCCGAGGTTCTTATTCTACATTACATAATTATCAATAAACCCAATCACTTGCTGTTCTTTCTTGTCATGGTGCTTTTGTAAGACTGTGTGTTTTGTATGTGGTGTTTCCTGCATGACTCATACATGCACTTTTAAATAATTATTTTCCTTTGTAAACAGTTGATATTCTTACGGGATACTTAAACACATAATTTTTCATTAGGATCCAAAACTGTATTACAGTATCATGTAAAGATAAAGGAAATTAGGCAAAACCTTTGAATTTAATCAGATAGGAAAATCGTGCTATATAATCGTTGACTGACATATTTAGCTTGATGTATAAATAATATACTACAACATTAAATAAAACACTTTCTTCATTCTCTGTTAAAATGTACAACCGGAGTCTGGATCCTGGTGAAAAGTCAATTTACTCGATGTCTCAACTGTAGTCAGACCAATTTGAAAAATAATATGCATATATAATTATTTATATCTCCATTAAATAAACGACACACCCACACACGTTGAATCACAGCCACTTTGTTCAGTTAACCTCTTTCTTTTAATATGTACTTAGGCATGGAACGACTATCCGGCGAATATGTTTAATTTAAAACAAACAAAATAGCGAATGCAGTTTACATATACATTTCAAAAGGTTTCATTTCATCAATGAAACGTATAGATAACATTGATATAATGTCAGTGAATGCAAATGATATCGGCATTTTCGTTACTTTAATTCTATATATTTATCACTGGCATAATCTATGAGAGATAGCAATAATCAGAGTTGATAAAATGGTGTGAAAGTTGCTTTTCACCAAAGTCACTAATTTAAACGATACAAATATCAGATATACGCATCGTAGCAATAAAACTTGTCCCTGTTTCCTTCCTGCATTACCTTTACTTTTAAAACCAATATATTCAATTTTAGTATATGTTTATGCTTTTGTATGCTTTTGTATTAGTTATGTTTTAGCTGAGGGTTTATGTAATGTTTAGCAACTCCTTACATGTTTCTTAATCCTTTCCCTGTTCTGTGTTTCTTTCAAATTTCAATACCTACTGAATATTCATGGACAAATAAGTTATAATGAAATATGGAAGGATGAACATTGTAGCCATTTTAGAAAGTAAAGAAACAGTGTTCCACTAGCAAACAGTGCAGACCCTCATCAGATGTCTACTCTGTTTGCAAATGCGTGAAAACACATTTATATGAGGGAACGGGTTAAATGACTGTAGGTAAAGATTACGAAGGACTGTTCAGAATATATTTATTGATGTGTACACCAGAACATAATCATTTATATGCACACGTTAATAATATATCAGTGTAATATAATTGTTCATAATTAAAAACAATATGTTATTGTATATGTTTATATTATGCCACGTGATTCGTTTAGAATTATTTCTATACGCATATTATTCCAATTATTCCAGTTACTATATATTATGACTAAGCGTAAAACGCAATGCAAATGCAGCTTTTACATACTTTGCCAGGTTTGAAATAACAAGGTGGAATTCGTCCTCTACATCAGCCTATGTATACAATACACACAATACCTCTCATTTCTCGGTAACATGTTTCTTAACCTTTACAATGCGAGACGTGAGTCACTAATTTCATTTGCAAACAGTGATGACCTAGATGAGAGGGATCCTAGAGAAAAAAAACCTAAATGGTCACCATAAGCTGTTCCTGTTTGAATTTTGCAATAGTTCATTTGCAAAGAGAGCGTTGTTAAGGTTAAATGTATTTGTATGTAAAAAAAATTCATATACTACAAGCGGTTTTATCCCTTGGCAAATGCGTGTAATGCTGGGACAAGCTTGCACTGTATCAAAACTATGTGATAATTAATTCAACATCGTGTTAATATATTACAATCGGAATATAAACCATTTTTCCGTGCGGGAAACGAGTTACTATTGTCTCGATAATCAAGATTAGAGCAGTTGCTTTTGAAAACTCGCCTGTTCGATCGAGGTCATACCAGACTAAGTGCTTTAATAATTTAGTTCATGAATACGATACGCCTTTAAACGCCTTTGCAATTGGAAACTGTGATAACCAATACAAACAGCCCAAGTCAAGATGGGAATTCGAGTTGGACTTCATCAAGGTCTGCACTGTTTGACAACCTCATCAGTAAAGAAGAGAAAGACACGCATACATCAACGATCATCGTGATGTGCTGCGTTCAAGAGATAAAAACCAATTGTACGGAAATAATAGAAAACAAAAAATAAAATTGGGATATTTAGTATGTGCGATATTTCGAAAGAAATTTCTGTTTTGGGGCATTGAAAGGTAACTAAAATTTTGACTCAATAAATGGAATTACAGCCAATCAGTCAGAAGGATTTAATTTTCTGCTGAAGGACTTCCAGAACTGGAAGGAAGTAACCCTGGATAGTTTGTTGATGTCCCTCAAGCTTATGCAGAGGTTTTATGCTGTTGAATACCGGCGGGGTAAAGCAGGGATGGGAACTACGTTGTCAAGAGCAAATACATCCAGCATATAACTAAAGCAGAAGATTTTGAAAGCAGAAAGTTGGTGTGCCATCCAAAGGATATCGTATCAGCAATCAGAAACAGGGACTTTGTTGTACACCATTACAGTGATGAACACAGCTGTACTGATGGCAGCAATAGCAGAATGGTAAGAGCTAAGGAACTTGTCATTAATTTGATTTCATTTTCCTCATAATTACGAGCTTTTACAGTGGTAGATTCATATGCTGTACTTGTTGTTGAACTTTACCCATCCAAGCAAGGCTCATTTCCAGTGAAAAAACCTGTGTACACAGTTTGGCCGTTACGGTAGGGTTAAGAATTCCACTCAATGAAAATCATGTTCTCCCACTAAATCTAGGCGTAGTACGCAAGCAAGTCACAAACAAAAGATAGGCCGCAAGCGACCACGACCTGGTGATATGGTGAAGATAACCAAAGTTGGAGCAGGCAATACAGCTGGAACAGTCGTTGGAACAAAGGGCTGAAACAGCCAATCCAGCTGGAACAGTCGTTGGAAGTGAAACACCCAATCCAGCTGGAACAATCGTTCGAGCAAGAGCTGGGACAGTCGTTGGAACTCAGACCGCTAATCCAGCTGGAATAGTCGTTGGAACTCAGACAGCCAAGCGAGATGGAACAGTCGGGGGGACCGAGACAGACAAGCCAGATGGATAAGTCGTGGAACAGGAACTTGAACAGGCAAACCAGCCGGAACAGCCGTTGGAACAACAAACAGAAATCAAAGATCAGATTCGACACTTGAAAGAAGAATACAATAAAATGCAAAAAAGTGTAGACCAGTCAGAAACACTCTTTTAAACATGTACATGCATCAACCCCAAAACAGAACAGACTTTGGATACAAGCAGACAATGAGAAATTATATCATAATTTAACAAACATAGAACGAAATATATTGCAATCGAGCCAATAGGTAAATGATAAAATAATTGACATTTCAATGAATTTGCATCCAGTCTTGCCAATTGGCCCATTTAACTTCCTCCGACATAAAAAAAAACCTGTTTACGATTCCAATAAATTGCTGGCCTATTTTTCCAATGTGGCAGTAGGCAGTAAAAACCAATGACTTCGATTGTGGCATTTATGCTATTGCCAATGCTACAGCCTTAGCCCATGATATTGATCCGTCAACACAAATTTATATTCAAAAAAGCAAAAGGGATCATCTTTTTTTAAAACAAATTGCTCACGACATTTCCTGTCACGCAAACCAAACTAAGAAGGAAACAGGTGAAAGCAGTTATAGGCATACAACTCTGGTCTCTAAATAATGCTACATTGTTCCGAGAAAAAGACCTAATTTCGTTCCGGATGTTAGCAACTTTTTTCTATATTGAGAAACAATGATTACTTCCGTTCCGAGATATTTTGTTCCACTCCATATACCTTTTCCAAATACATCCCGTTTCGAGTTCCGTTCCGTTCCGGGTTTTAGTAATGGACTTCATAAAAGAAAATGGAAACATTGAAGATAAGAATTGTAGAAAAGTTTGCATACTATATATTACGCAGCAGCGAAGTGTTTAAGGAACTAGGTAGTCAAAGTAGTTTGTTCAGTCTTGTTTTTTTATCAAATGATTGTATCAGCTATAGTGTAGAGGCTAATGCACCGAGTTTCTCTTCTAGATTAAGACTGCTTGTACAGGGTCCATGGTTAAAAAACTTCTGAGTCTAAGATCATTCTCAAGTATCGATCAAATGCTTGAGAATGATCTCAGACTCAAACGAAAAGTTTTATAACCCGATTACCAGGATCTTATCCACCGTGTGTAAAAGGTTTGACATAGTCTATCATTGGCATTAAACAAATATTGAGTTGATGTAATTTAGTCGGAAAATGTATACAAACAGACATAATATTGAATGGGGGTATAGTCATTCACACAACATTTAGACGCCATTCATTTCACAAAAACATTATCATTTGAATTGTTACGTAATATTTCTACACTGGCTTTCGGCAAAAAATGTTTCCTTTGAAAATTGCATTTGTTTTACATTAGTTTAATGCATTTTTCATGTTAAAGTTTTGCATTGCCATTATATTTCACTCACTCACTTGTTTAAGTTTAATAGTTAGAATTATTTCTCAATTTGTAAGAATATTTGGTTACTTTGTTAACGCTGATAAATCCATCTGTTTGATATTTGCGATATCAATAACAGATTGAAGAACACGTTAAGGAAACGTTTTGCGTGATCCAAAATATAAAGAAATGGCGCTCGCATCAGCATCAGCATCATTTTGTATGTTGCACTTAGTAAGACAACATGCAGAGATCATTTGACTATAGTTAATGTATAAGCTATGTATGTTGGTACACATACAGTTCGCAACAAGGTACATGTCTGATGTATCGAAACGGAAGGCCTGATAATTCCATATTACTATTATATGTGGTGTTGCAACATATCTAATAACCTACATAAGAATCCCATGTTGTCGTAATCGATCCCACATTTAATCCTATCAAATCAAGACAATTTGAGAGAGGTATTGATAAACAGAGTCTTTTGGTGATTAAATATTTGCCGTTTGCTCGTTTCTATTAACCCATTACCTCATAGGCTATTTTAGATACCTCTTTGAATAAATCTACCGAAAAGGAGCATTAATTAGAGAAAAGGAAAATTTTAGAATATGTATTTGAAACCATTGTGATAAATAGAGCATTTGCTCCTATAGGAGCAAATGCTCTATTTACCACAATGGTTTCACAAAGTGATATTAACGGAGTCGTCAAAAGTCGTCAATATGAGGGAATGGGTTAATGTTAACATCGTTGATCATACTAATAGTATGACTGCTACTGCTTCCTGCTAATGATGTTGATATTGATAAAGTGCGTATTCAAATACTAAAATCGTCATTTCTCCATCAACCGTGTTTCATGACCACCTTATAGAATCGATCGTCTCGAAAATTCTAAGGTGTGGTCACACCAAACAGTTTGGTTGCCTTTCTTGAAATTCTTCCTGTACGCATCTTATCCGAGCTTCTAAAACTGCTGATCTACAGTGTTCTATCTACATACAGTATAACTTACCGTGAGTTATAAGCCTTGCAATGTGCCAAATGTCTATCATTCTAATTTATTAATAAGTTTCATGAGTAACATGCAATACGCATGCAAGGCAAAACTTCAATAATATGTACATTTCAGTTCTCTCCTAGACTGATCTCGTAATAAATATTGTGACTATATGATGTATGTCAACATTTATGAATAAATATTTAGAACTTGTCACGATCATTTGTATTTATCGGCATCATTTCCATATAAACTATACGTTTCAATGACAAAGTTGAAAACTGATAATATTTAACAGTAATCTCGTGGAAAGTGCATGTAAATCGTGATTATAACAAGAAAGACACCATTTTATATATGAATTATGCATAGTTATATTTTCTATTCCAAAACACGAATATAAAGAGCGAGGAGTTTATGACCCTGCTCCGCCATGTAAGCCTTATGTTTAGAGTGAAGACCAGGGCTACAGATAAGATCTCTACTTATTTATCTAAATATTTTATTTCTGAATAGCAGTAACGTATGATTTAGCGAAAACATATAAAAGAACGGACAGAATAATTCTTATTAAAAGCTAAGAATATCAAATTTCCATATTCTTATTTTGCCCATAATGTTCGATATATAGCAGCAGCATTGGGTTTGACAGACAAATATCAAACCTTAATACACTTTTTAACTACAGTACTAGGAGACATTCATATTATATCTGAAGCAATGTGTTATGATTTTAGCCCTTATTCTGTTGTAAACAATTATAACGACATTGTTATAGCTACTTAACTTCGACTCGAGAAACATTTTAGAAACTTCTTACCGACTATCAAATGATTTTCATCTGAATGCAAGCTGTTAACAAAAGCAATTTGTCATGTTTAGCATGATAAGGGTTACGTAATTGTTGAAACCTAATGTTTAGAATCAGCGTGTATTTGGTGGCAACAAAATATCTTATACATGGTAGCAAAACCGTATATTAGAAACTATTTAGAAAAAGTGTCCTTAAAATATATTGGCAGCTTAACCCTTTCGGTGCCAAATTTCTAATTGTCGTCTGCAAACACTTTTTGTTAAATCATTCGGTAAAATAAGGAAATGGGATAAATAACTACAATTTCAAATCAATAAATCACAGAAATAGAGTTTGAGACAAAAAGTGAAGTCCCTGATCAGACGCAGCCTTGAAAAGTTTTGTATATGACTTTGCCTGCTTGACTTTACTACTTTTTCATTTAGTACAAATTTCGACACATGGCAGCTTTATGCAGGATGAAAGTCATGTAGAAAGCTCTTCTGTATTAAGCACCTGTCTAAAAGTATGTAGAATCGTTTCTACAAGAATTCCGGTTTAGAGGCGTTTTACAGTATATCCTGAATAATTCAAATACAAATATGAGTCATGCAGGACACCACATACTAAACAAACAGCCGCCCGAACAGCACCACAACAAGAAAAAAGTAAATGTAATTGAATACCAAAACACAAAGAGACTCACAAACACAAAACAAACAATAGGGGGAAGATGGAAGTACCTATGAATGCTGAACTTTCAAAGACGAATGGACCATTATTGGTTAACGATAGAGGCCAATCAGTATAAAAGTGTATACCTTGTGAGGGCAGATGCCTTCTCTACGAGTCAATGATCTAATCTAGGATTACTCTGCAAATAACAGAACACTCGTTTCCCACATTTAAATGGTTTAAAGTCAAATGTTTATTTCAGTAAACTGTTTTATTTGTCCAAGGTTTACAATTGATACAGTATTTGCTTCAACGCAATTTCGTTAAGTGGTTTTGCCATCATAAGCCTTGATAAGCTTACAAACGGTTTGGACCAAGATGCTGCGCCATGTAACGTGGTTTCTTATCTGAATCTAAACTGTTTGGCACTCTACATATAGTTTTGAAAAGATATCGACCATGAAACCGCTAAACGATACTTTAAGTATTCCGGTGAACTTCACTTTCGTATCTAAAATGCCAGTTGGGTGTCAAACAAGTTTGATCCAGATGATATTACATGTATCTCAGTTGAAAAAAGGACATAGCAATCCCTATCCGGTGGCGTACGAAAGCTATAGAGATGTAAACATTGTGTTAGTATCTGTATATAATCGTTTGCTAGGTGACGCGTGTATTGATTTATTTCCCCACGCATTGGTGCTTCAAACACAACGAATTAATTTGATTTGTCCATCATCTACTTTCAGGGACGCTCGAAAAGCATATTTGAAAATTCTCTAATTTGGTATAAGCTTGATAGGCCAGTCATTATAGACTTCTAGGTCAAACGAATTCCTGCACAAACAATTTCTATATCCTGTGACAGATCTATGCGTGATTATAACTATATCAAAAGTCCTCAGAAAAACAATGGTGCATTTTCGAAGTTCACCAAAAGTATGAAAGTTTTGTTGACACGTAATGTTCACCATCTTGTTTGCCTTGCGTCTTTGTGCTTGTGATTTTGTTCATGTGTGGAACGTTTGTCTCTGGTTCTTGTGTGTCTTTTGGTGTTTTCTGTGTTCATTTCGTGTGTGTGTGTGTGTGTGTGCGTTTGGGTGTGTGGTTGTGTGTGTGTGTGTGTGTGTGTGTGTGTGTGTGTGTGTGTGTGTGTGTGTGTGTGTGTGTGTGTGTGTGTGTGTGTGTGTGTGTGTGTGTGTGTGTGTGTGTGTGTGTGTGTGTGTGTGTGTGTGTGTGTCATGCTGTCTATCGGTGTTTTGGTGGTGGTTGCGTCTTGTATGTGGCTTTGCCTGCTTGACTTTACTACTTTTCCAATCATGAAAAATCTAAGCAATTTGTTATATCATTGTATGATATATACGATAACGTCATGCAATATTAATATTACAGAAAACATTCATATTGTAAAGCATGCAAGAGGAAACAATGGTTCGCAGCCAAAATTGAATTAACTCATCACTTTACGATGGCCAAATACGAGGTGAATGTTTTTGCCTTGTTTTGATAGCTTCTTCTGAAGATATAAATGAAGTTAAGATTGGAATATTTCACCAACCATTGCATTTCTTCCACTGTCACCCGGTGCGATAGTTTTCAGATCAGTATCGGATAAATAATTGAAGATTGATGTGACTTAAAACCAAGTGTTTGCGTTGCATTTTAGAATATATTTCACTGATTAGTTATAGATTTTACTTTGAGAAAGAAAGAGTTTAAAACATCGCATACGTAGGGTGGTTTTGCCGATTTTTCATCTATTGAAGCCCATTCGTGCCATAAATATATAACACGCTTGCTCATAAGCTATATATTTGTTGTTGTATTTTACTATTTTATCTCATTTCTGTTACATTCCTTATTACTTATAATGCTTTTTATCTTTAAATTTTCATGAACAATACATTTTAACAATAATTAATAACATACATGGAAATAAACCGAGTTTTGCAGTGCATATATTTTTTTTATATGCTATTAGTTATAGCTAGATACGTTTTAGTGTGTTGCAGTTAATTAATAAATGTGAATTTGTTACTAGACACAATATGAAGATCGAATTGATTTTGACATTTAGCTGTGTACAAATATAGAAAGGTTTAAAGGTTTTCAAACACCTGAAAAAGATATAGTCTCGGAACATGTAAAAATGTGCAATAATTTTAAGTCTGGTCCTAACATAAAACAACATAAACTTTCTACTTTGTACTGGATTCCGAAACTACATAAAAACCCTTATAAGTCGCGTTTTATTGCCAACTCTAGCTGTTGTACCACTACTAAATTATCTATACTTTTGACGTCCTGTCTTACTACGATCAAAGAACATGTTAAACGCTACTGTGATAAAATATATGAAAATTCTGGTATTAATGTTTTTTGGTCCATAAAAAATTCAAATGATGTTTTAACAAAACTTGAAAATGAACAGTATAACATTTCTTTACTGAGCTCTTATGATTTCTCTACACTCTATACTACTCCACCTCACCATCTTATAAAGGATAAACTTATTAAATTAATAGAAAAAACCTTTGCCAGAGAAAACAAAATGTTCATTGCTTGTAATGTTCAACGTTCATTCTTTTTGAATTCAGAAGTTGAACATTACACAATGTGGACTTGCCTTGATGTTTGTAGATCTCTTACCTTTCTTTTAGATAATATATTTGTGCGTTATGGGGATACCATATATCGTCAAGTTGTTGGTATACCCATGGGTACAAATTGTGCCCCTCTTGTTGCAGATTGGTTTTTGTATTGCTACGAGAGGGATTTTATGCTTAGCTTAAAACCTGATACACAGACCGATATTGTTAATGCTTTTAATAAAACTTCAAGGTATTTAGACGATATTTTGAATTTAGATAATCCTTATTTTGATACTATGGTTTCTTCAATCTACCCAAAAGAACTGTCTTTAAACAAAGCTAATCAATCTGACATTAATGCTTCATTTTTAGATTTGAATCTTTCAATTACAAATGATAAAGTTTCGTCCAAAGTATACGATAAAAGAGAAGATTTTAATTTTAAAATTGTTAATTATCCTTTTCTAGATGGGGATGTGTGGCTCACGTTCTACATCTTATGGGGTTTATATTTCTCAACTTATTAGGTTTGCCCGAGCCTGTTCTTTGCTTGAAGATTTTAACAGACGTAATTTAGTTATAACTGATAAACTTCTTATGCAAGGTTACAGATATCACAAACTTCGGAAAACCTTTTCTAAATTTTATTATCGAAATTTACCTCTCATTAGTAAATATAATTGCAATCTACGGACGTTGCTGCGACAAGGCATTTCTCAACCAGAATTTTATGGGGATGTTATCTACAAACTTAGGAAAATTCGGGGTCATATCCATTTTCATGATTTGTTTATAATACGCATTAAAATATTTAAAAAGAAAGGTTATGATCCTATTATATTGCAACACACTGCATGTTTGGTTATCGACCCTTTTACAGTCGGTAGCTACGCTTCCCTCTTTGCTTGCGCGATGACAGGCCGAGGGTAGTACTCTATGATGGTATACTCTTAAACTTGGATACAGGAGGAGCTTACCAGACTCATGTATTACTGTTTCCCTGTCGTGCCCTTAACGGCTTACCTGCAGGTGCTCTGACTTCAGCAAAGTCATTGAGTACATATTTGACGGATTGTCACAGTTATTATGCTATGTTTTACATGTTGTCCTGTGTTCACCGTCGTCTATGTTGTGGGTAAGTCCAGCGGGGATACCTTTATTTACAATATTTGTAAAGCGAGGGTGACTTTGAGAGAAGTGTGAGGTTAGGACGTCCGTAAACCGGTTTAAACCCCCAGTGGTGTTTTTGCTGCTGACCGTGCCAAGGCGGTACTCTCTTTGTCACCCTTCCTTTTGTTTGCCTTGCGTCTTTGTGCTTGTGGTTTGTTCATGTTGTGGAACGTTTGTCCCTGGTTCTTGTGTGTCTTTTGGTGATTTCTGTGTTCATTTCGTGTGTGTGTGTGTGTGTGTGTGTGTGTGTGCGTTTGGGTGTGTGGTTGTGTGTGTATGTGTGTCATGCTGTCTATCGGTGTTTTGGTGGTGGTTGCGTCTTGCATGTGGTTTGCCTGCTTGACTTTACTACTTTTCCATTTATATCATTCACAGCATGGCAAGTACAGATGATGCAAAATGTGTTGCGTGTGAAGTGGATGTTTCTACAATGCTAGCAAATATCTATACATCAAATGGTAATTGAGTTTGGTGTGAGAATTTTGTGCCTTATATTTAAAGGATACCATAACAGTCCAAACTTCTGGAATTGTCTAAAATGTGTTTAAGGATGGGATGTACTCCCCAATACTCAAAATGTTGATTCTACCCTCACGTATGCTAATGATTAGAAATATAGGGATATGTACATTGTATAATATTTTTATGTAAAGATGTGGAAATACTCCCTAGGCCAAGAGTACATCCCCGGTGTAGAAGAACGTTATGTCACGCCAACTTGAAAAGGCAAAGACATGCGGTTCATCCGAACCAGTACTACCAAACACTAGAAAAGAGTCTTAAAAAAGAACGAGTCTCATTACAAATACACTGACGTCCATAATGATTACGGTAAAAACATTTCCAATGTGAACAACAAAATTATGGCTAATATACTATGTCTTAACTGCAAGTGGTAGCTTAATGCAAGACTAAAGTTACGCAGAAAGATTATGCAGGAGCTTTTTGCATTACTTTCAACATTTAAATAATCTCTGTTCGTCCATAATGTGGTCGCTTTAGTGGGTGTTTACTGTATTTCCAACATACACTGGTGCGTATTCATACATACTACGAGTACCAAATAAAGAGAAACTTTAAACCACTATTGATATGAAATTACCATAATTCACTGTGTTTACCGGCAGTAATATTTCTTTCCTAAGTCTATCCAACGATGCACGGCATTTGTGAGGCCTTGATGTCAAGTTCACGTAATGTTATGAATTTAATCGAATATTTAGGACGATCTTTGCATCATATATTTTTCTCAAATTGTCAAATTTCAGCACTTTTGAATTTATTTATTATCGTATCACATCACTTTCAAGTTTACACAGACAGGAAAACAAATAACTGAAAAGAATGTTTCTGAGCCTTGAGACACAATGACAACCAAATTGTGATGTATATATTTGTATACCAATGTGTTTAATACTGCTCAGTTTGTTTTATTTTTTGTTACGGACGCGATATATTGCTTATAAAACTCAGTTCAGAAACATGTCTCCTTTCGAAGTAAATATATAGCGACATAAGCATACATATTTCCAAAGTCGATATTTATATTAACAAAAACAGTTATAATATAACAGTACGGTCCTCTACGGGAAGTAATAATATAATAGATACAGACCACACCATATTTCGAAATTTCGGAATCGCGTCCTTTCTCAAAGAAGCAAGTTTCTCGATACTTCTTGATAGTTGGATGATATTTTCAACTTAGATAACTCTTTCTTTGATGTTTTGATTCCTACCATTTACCCCAAAATTGAAATAAAGCTAACCCTTCCGACACTTATGCGGATTTTCTTGATATAGACCTTAAAATTAATAATGGAATAATTTCTTCTAAACTTCATGACAAAAGAAACGATTTTAATTTTAAAATGTTGTAAATTCCCCTCATCTCATGGAGATGTTCCCCCGTGCACCATCTTACGGGTTTTATATATATCAACTAATTCGTTTCGCTAGAGCTTGTTCTTCTGTTGACGATTTTAACAGTCGAAATCTCATTTTAACTGAAAAGCTGCTTAAGCAAGGATATAGAAGTCATAAACTAAGAAAAACATTCTCTAAATTTTATTATCGAAATATCTCACTTATTGGCAAGTATAAATGTAATCTTAAGGCGCTCCTGCGACAAGTTATTTCACATCTTGAATTTTATGGTGATGTGATTTACAAACTTCGTAAAATTATTGGACATACCCATTGTCTCACTTTGTTCATTAAATACGATAAAATCAATAAAAAGGGATATGATGCTATGGTACTACAACATACTGCATGTCTGGTTGTCAACCCTTTTACAGTTGCCAACCAAGCTGCCCTCTTTGCATGTACGCCGACAAGAAATATTTAGTACTCTACGAAAGCGATCTCTTAAATCCGGACACGGAAGGACGACGTCGGATATTTGTACTCGTTTTTGTCGTAATCTTTATTACCTTTCTACAGTTACTCTGTTGCAGCTCAATCATTGAGTACACTAGCGATAGTTGAATACAGATTGTTTCACTTAAATATGTTTTTGTTTTACATGCACTTTACCATTGTCTTTGCCATCGCGGTTGTTGTATATTAATCGGAGAGGGGATTTACACTGTTTGTCTTTTAGGGTTGGGGTGGATATAATTGTGAAGTTAGGAGCCCCTAAACCGGTTTAAAGTCCCTGTGGCATGTGCCAATGGCCGTTCCAAGGCGGTGCTTCCATCTCCCTCCTATTGTTTGTTTGCTATGTCTTTGTGCGTCCCTTTATGTCTTTTATATACATGTACATTTACTGTTTTCGTCGTGGTGCTGTTCGGACGGTTGTGTGTTTTGTATGCTGCGTATCCTGCATGACTGATACATGTACTTTCATAGTCTTTAAGCTGTATTCATTTTATGTCAGACATTGGTGTAACCTAAACATATGATCATTTGAAAAAGGCAGTTATCAGAGAAACTGAAATGACTGCAGGTAGTTCAACAGAGTGTTGTATCGTGGCAATAATGAATGTTAAACAGTGACGTCTAAATCAACGACCAAACGATACTTATGTTCTGAATAAATATATTTTTATCAAATATATACACAAGTTGGTCCAATAACTCATCGAAATTAACCATTGTCTCCGTTACACTAGCGAGACCTAAACCTGAATATGCATTGCACAGCCATCTTTTATACTACATTTCTACAAACAACATCAAAAGCTGCATGATGAATGCAGCGTTATGTCATCCGTCTACGTGACAGTTCAATGCATATCTAATAAAATACTCGTATATTTGATGGAAGGTTAGATATGTACTTTGCAAAATTTGGCAAAAAGGTAGAATGCCGACCATATCTCCATAACATAACATATCGCGTCTTTATTGAATATGTTTATACATTTCCGTAAAGAAATTACTTTTTTTCAATACGGCGTGTTGAACGGTTTGTGCTTACGTTAAACAAGATTGAAAACTATAGTTAGGCGCAATAAAACAAAGTAGTACTGGCTTAGAACTACTAAACTAAAATAACTTGGAACATACTGGACAAGTAGAAACATGTTTATGCTATCATTGATAACAGAGGTTGCATGATAAAGCTATAATTGAATCAATGACATTTTAAAATCTGAAAGTCTTTATCATGCTAATGAAAAAGTAGTAAAGTCAAGCAGGAAAATACACTCACAAAACACAACCAATACCGAACCACCGACAGAAAGCAAGCAACACAACCACATACACACGCGCGCGCGCGTCCGCGCACAAACACACGAGACAAAAGCACAAACACAAATGCACAAAGTCACCCAATAAACATAAAAGCAAGGGTGGCAAATAGAGTACCGCCTTGGGACGGTCAGCGGCAAAATCACAACTCGGGATTTAAACCAGACTTGACTGATATGTGCAGACAGCTTAGTTCCAAATGAGACCCTTAGTAATTTGGCGTTTAATTCGGACCCAATGTGTATGACACTCGGTCAGTAGTTTCTAAAAATATTGAATGACTCGGAAGGATGTAAATATGCTTCACATCAGACTTTGAGCAAACATTATTTTGACAGCATGGTAAGGTTGAATGCTTTTTGTCATTTAAATGTCAGATCTGAATGTCAGCTGATATTAATATGAAGAATATCACATTCTCTTTTATCTCCTATATGACCGGAACTATGCGTGAGAAATGGTGATTGTACCACAGAAGTAGTTTCACACAATACATTGTTTATTATGCCCCCGTTGACGTTAGTCAGGGGACATTATGTTTTGCACCTGTCAGTCCGTCTGCCTGTCTGTTCGTCCGTCTGTGTGTCACGCATTTTACGTGCAGTTGGTTGTCACAGTTGTATTTAGGCAGCTATTCCCAAAGACAATATTTAGGCAGCTATTCCCAGGGTGTACCGTTATTGTATTCTTGTAGGTTGATTTTTGTATAAAGTAGGTACTACTCAAAGTACACGTGTGAGTCATGCAGAAAACACCACATACAAAACACATAGCGTCCCGAACAGTACCACGACAAAAAAGTAAATATGCATGCATATCAAAAGATACAAAGAGACGAACAAAAACATTACAAACAAAACAACAGGGGGAAGATGGAACGGTCAGTGACATTTGTAACTGTGGGTTTAAAACGGTTTAGTGACGCCTCTCCGACTAATTCACAACAATTGTGATCGCAAATACAGTAATAAATTGTATGTAAAACGAAAGTATTTTAAGTGAATCAAACTGCATCCGCCTATCGCTAGTGTACTCAATGATTGAGCTGCAAAACAGAGCAACAGTAGAAAAGTAATAAAGGGTACGACAAAAACGAGAAGGAAACTGAAGCTGTGAATGAAAGTGCATCTCTTTTTACATATACAAACGTGTTGGATGCAAATCGTTTTTAATACGATAACGGTTTTAAAAGAAAAAGGGAGAAAAAAGTTAAAGAAAGATGGCGTGTTTTACAGAAGACAATATTTCTCAGCAAGAGTTATATCCATGACATGAATTGTACTTCATGATAAATACATTTTGCCTCGTCGCAAACAGAAACATTCTTGCGTGAAATACGTCTGCCAAAATGTCTTTCCGATGAAATTTTTGCCTGCTTACGATTCAACTGAGCTTTTTTAACCAAGTGTCATACAATCAGTATCCTTATGTACTCTGGATCTAAGCTGTGCAAATACCTGGTTATTTCTAAATGATTCAACAACAGAATACTGACGAGGCGGCATTGCACATATAAAAAGAGTTCATTGTAGTTTCGGTGTGAGCACAAGCACAACGGATCGATAAAACGGGAGACAAAATACACACATTTTTGATTTTATGTAGATAAAAAAATATTTTGAAAAATTCTTTACGTAGATCCTTCGAAAGCAAATGCAGCTATGCTCAAAGAGAAATTTGCAGACTCGGTTTTATCACAAGCAGTTATTAAATGTGCAACACTACTCATGCCCCCCGTGGCGCCGGGTTAAGCAGTATTTAATGTTATAACCCGAAGTCCCAAAATTATAACAATACTGATAATGAAGTAGTACAGGCATGTCGGATGAATGAAACAGGAGACAGCATTTTGAAACGGTGATATAAGCACTGGATGTAGATAACACATTCTTTAGAAGTCATAGTTCCGCCGACGTTCAACAGTTGCTTGTTAGAGTGCCAGTTACATTAGCTGTCTATATGTCTATCGTAGACATCATGCCACGCGACAAACATAATATTTGTTAGACGCAAATTACTTCATTCTCAATTAATTGATCTGCAAGACTCACGTGTCCTGTACTATTGTATTGATTGATATTGGGTTTTTCAAAAAATAGTCATGTCATTTAAATGTTGAAAAGGTTGCACACGTGTAAGCAGCTACAGTAAAACCTCTCTATACCGGCCACCAAATTGTGTTAAATAGTTGGTATTTAGGGCAAGTGGCTGCTTAAAGCAAGGTGAAAGTAAAACAGAACGCTCCTATAGGAGCGTTCTGTTTTACTTTCACCTTGCTTTAAGCAGCCACCTGCATTTAACACAAAATACTTCATGTAATTTAGTGGCCGTTATAGAGAGGTTTTACTGTAGTTACTTTCCTGCATATAATGTCACCACCTTAGTATCTGAGTGGCATATTTATCTGTTGCTCTAGGTTTAATCCTTTGTGAAAAACAAAAGGTTTACCAACGGCATTACCTCATTTTGTAACACTGAGAAAAGTATGTCTACACGACTTTAAATGTATATTTGGCTCTTTACCCTTGCCCAGCTGCTCAAATTCATTGGAATCTGGTGCAGGTTTGATTCTATCAAGTTATCGAGAAATTACTGACCAAACTGTGTACAAGCGCGAGCCAGGTCGCGAATAATGAAGTAAGTGTTGACCTTTGACGATTAACTCCTAAATTGGCAGACTGAAGGAGGATGTCGATTATTTGTACTTTGTTCTTTATGTCGTACCCCTAATGACTTCTTTACACTTGCTCAGTCATTGCGTACATTTATAGCTGGCTCAAGAACTACACCTTTTGTTTCGTTGACAGCATAATCTAGAGTTATTTGGTATAGTGATATTTCGTGCGTTTAACAAATCATTTTTCTATATATGTTTCTTGTTTTACACGCGTATAGACTGCTGTAGTAGTCGTCACTTTTGCCGTCGAGCAGTCGAGCAGTCGAGCAGGGGGCGGTATATTTATTTACACTGCTAGGGTGAAGATAGGATAAGTGTGAGTGAAGCGTTCTCTTACCTTAGTCTAAACTCCCACCTAAACTTTTTACCACTCACCAGTCAAAGGCGGTACTCCTGTATTCACCATATATTTGTGTCTGTATATTGCATATCTCATACATATGCCTGTATGTATATATATGTGTGTATGAGAATCTTCAATTTTTATGACTCAGGTCCTCCATGCTCAACATCCCTGGCGCTACTTGTCCTTTTCAGTGCGGTAATGCTCTCAACTCCTAAATATCCTTTTAAGTGAATCAGTCCAACCGACATATAGTTTTCAGTAAGGCTTGTTCGTTTTGTCATGGTGCTGTTCGGGCGACTGATTTACTTGTATGTGGTGTTTCCTGCATGAATCATACATATACTTTATTGAATTTGAGTTTTGATTTAACGACGCAGCTAATATATTGTCGGCATTGATAATGTAAGGAACAGTACTATGTGTATGCGTATGGTATATGTGTATGGTACATATCTATGTTGTTAAGCTATTTATCTTCTGACCATATACCCCTCCCACACACACGCGCGCGCACGCACCACACGCACGCTAGCACGCACGCACGTACACACACACTGGTGCAAATGACAGTATGATCCTGATACAATATTTGATTGCCAAACAAAATAAATTTAGATCCTTCGAGATCATGAATTTCAGTACTTTTTGTTCTGAAAATTGAATACCGCTTAAGCCGGTGCTAAGGGGCGTGAGCAGTGTTGCACTTTCAATTACTGCTCATGAACAGACTCAATAGAACCGAGTCTGCAATTTTCTCTTTTTGTGTTGCAATTTTTGCTTTCGGGGGATCACCACCCTTCAGAATTTATAGATTATTATTAAAGCGATTTTGTTTTATTTTATCACCCACACACAATGAGCCAATACTTTCAGCCCGTAGCACATGTTCATGATGGTGATAGTTGGAAAGGAGGCAACGGTGCCCAAGAGGAACCAGTAGAGCTGCGAGGGGCGATATCCAGCTCTAGGAGCCAGCAAGCAGCAACGTCTAACAAAAATGACCAACCAGTGCCAAACATCCACCCAGCCAGAGGTCTCTCCAAGTAGTCAGTTGGGACATTTCATAGGTAATTCGATGGTTTTGAATTGTTTGGAGGCCAAGGTGAAATGATAGCTTCGGTGCTAGATCCAAACCCCGCACCAACAACTAGCGTTCACTCGGCGATCGGATTCCATGTGGCGCCAGGTCAATATGTCGAGTAGGCGCAGTTGATGGTCGTGCAAAAATATATCAATTATGTTCTTGGGAAAGAAATTGGCCCTGTTGTAGGAGCGCCTTGTTTTCTAGAGAAACATATAATGAAAAGTTGCAAATCTCCTCCTCTGAAACTTGAAGGTTCTCAGCTTTGATATTAAGCACATATCATCTGTAAGTTCTCTATGAAAGGTATATAAATTATGCCCCTGATGTCAACCATTGACCTTGCCCTAAGAGTTGCCAGTTTTCTATAGTGCATATATAGTGCATTTTTTCTTATTTGGCACTTAGCATCATCGTTAGGACCCCCAAAACATGTTCCTGGTGTCAAAATTGTCCCTGCCGCAGGGGTGATTGTTTTATATAGAAACGTATAGTGAAATCTTTTCCTCTGAAACTGGAAGGTTCTCAGCTTTCATATTTGGCACATAGCATCAACATCAGGTCTTTTACAGAAGTTATATAGTATGCCCCTTGTTTCAAAATTGACCATCCATGCACCATTGCCTTATTTTTTATACAGAAACACCTAGTGAAATCTTTGAAAAATATTCTCATCTGAAACTGGAAGGACCCGGCTTTCAGATTTTTGCAGATGGCATCATGTTCAGGTCCTCTACAAAACTTATATGAATTATTCCCCCGGGGACAAATGTGACCCGCCCCAGGGCTGGTCAGTTTTTTATCGTACCATATTATGAGAACTTCGAAAACCTTCTCCTTTGAAACTGGAAGGTTCTCAGCTTTCATATTTGGCACATAACATCGACTTCAGGTATTCTACAAAATCTTTTTACATTATGTCCATGGAGTCAGAATTGACCATGCTCAAGGGGTGCCTTGTTTTATATAGAAACATACTGTTAAAACTTTGAAAATATTCTCCTCTAAAACTGGAAGATTCTCAGCTTTCATAGTTGGCAAATAGCATCATCTTGAAGTCCTTTACAACAAGTTTATGAATTGTGCCCCTGGGGTCAAATGAGGCCCTGCCCAAAGGGTGGCAAGTTTCTATAGAAATGTTTAGTGAAAAGTTTGAAAATATTTTCCTGTTTGTCTGTTGAGCGATATCTGGGCTATCATGGCCCTCTTGTTAAGTAGAGCGGTCTGATCAAGTAGAGCAATTCTGAGGCGTTTCTGTGACTCAATGATAGGTATACAAAAATACCATCACAGACAGGTATCAAGCAGGATCTTCACCTCTGGGTATCTTTTCTTAAATAATTAATGTCTCATATTCTAGATGAGTCATGGCTAGGTAGCGACAGTCTGCAGTTTTACACAGACAGTGCACCGTCTGATGGTCTACAGGGCTTAGTTTAGAACTGCATTTGGGATAGCTAAAATATGGCCTCCATCATTGTATTGTTCATCGCTAGTCTTTACCTGAATGGTCTCATACAATGCGGTACGCTTATATATTATGTTAGTGCTGTCAGTTTTCGATGCAACTACGTAACCTGGTTGATACTTGTTAATGCAATTCAAAATGTTTAGGGGGCAGGTAACATTACTGGTGTTGCCGCAGAACTTGTTTCCCAATTGAACATGAATTGCTTATATCCATCATTTCAACCCACCTAGTATATGTGTTAATGTGTATGAATCATTGTTCACTGCAGCGTATTGCTTATTTCAAAAGTTATCTTCACCTCTGATGTTAAAATTGACCAACATGGAGATTCTATCACTGTTCAAATCAGGTATTCTAAGACTGAGCAATATGGTTAAGATTCAAGGTAAAAAATATGTAAGACCGGGACAAATCTCTGCCGTGTCCTCAGTCTAAGCCAGTTTTAACAGTAACGCCCCCCTTTCGATGTACCTCTATTTTGCCACCTCAATGGTGCACTACTTACACATTACTCCACTATATTAAAAATGCTTAAGTAGATTGCTATTAGATTATGCTAATTTTACTGCAATTCGTTTCACATCGGTGCTGCTACAGAGGCAGCTATGGCTGGATATGCATTGGAGGATATTTCAGACTATTGTTCCGTGGCGGTCAAAACATATCGCTCTTACATTCGGACTGATGGTATTCATACACTACCTAGCTTAAATTTAACTTAAACTTAAATTTGCATGGCTGTTTCAGGGGTCAATCTCAATCTTTCCCGTTTAATATTTAAACAAAATATATTCTAGGCATTGTAAAGATCTGGTGTATTGGTTCCTCAAACATCAAACAAGAATCACAGTTCCCTTCATCTACCTAAAATACTAGACTTTTACGAGTGCAAATAAATCTAACTCGGAATTACTCCGGTATGTAAGCCATTGCTAGCGTCAATCAATGATCTACGCATTTTTCAAGTCAACTTCGGCGGAGACAAAAAAGGCGAAACGCACAGTCTGACAATTAAAAAACATACGCAATTTCCTATATGCGCTTCAGTACGCGCAGTTTCACTTTCAAATGCATTTTTGCATGAAAATATGCACAACAGGCGTGTACGCACCCTTTCCGGAGCACTGTTTATACACACTGAGTTAAAGAAGTAATCACCCGTTTTTAAGATTGACAGATAATTAATAGAATGGCGATGATGTTATTTCACAAATATTCGTCGCGCCAGTGGTTCGCATGAACTGTTGCTACACTGGTTCCATTACCGTCAGAAATATCTGATATATGACGTATGATGAGCCATTGAAGCGACACGGACAATATCTCTATATTGATTGTCGCTAAAGTCTGATATTTTACGATATGGTGCAAGTAAATTACTGTAAATAACACTTGTTATAGCAGTTTGGCGCAGCAAAAAGTAAATTATGGCGTAGATATATAATCGAAACGGCAATATCTGTATCAGTGTCAACAAACAATAATGCATTAGTTTGCCCGTAGCAAAGAGTACAGATCGTCATGATTCAATATGAAATACAAACAGTACAAGCAAATTTATCATGTCAACATAGCATGAGCAAACATACACTTTAGATAGCGAAACCTATAGAATTATTGACTTTCTGTGCTTCCATGACAGCCGGAATCATGATTACTACAAATACTTATGAGCAGAATAAAATTTTAACTTAAAATATACTTAATTGTACTTTTAATATACTAATCTGATTGAAAAGGAACGCTAGTGAACGATTATTGGGATTATAAACTGTAAATAAGACAGTTCGGTTACAATTTTCATTAGGTTCTTAAACATTTGATGCATATTTCTGACCACTTGTCTTTGCGTCAGAATGTTTTGTAAAGTGTATTTAGCAAGATATATTGGCATCGTTACATTCTTTGTTACATGTAAGGCGATAAAATAATAATGTTTTGAAAATACTGTCTATCTATTGAAAAAGAAAGCATGTTTCCTAAAAGTTGATTTATTCAATTGATTATTTATTCAGATATATTACTACGTTTGTAATGACCATTCTAGTCTAAACAAACATTCGAGAAGTACATGTATCACCTTCAGATAATAAATCAAATCGCCAAGAATTGCAACCACAATTTACACATTATGATTATTTTCCGAAACATCAAAACTATTCATCCAACTGAACAAGACCACAATAAAACATTTTTTCCCAGTGCACTTTAATTATTTCGCTGCCAAATGTTGTTATCTGCAAATTGTTTCGTCTGTCACACTATTCAATTGTTTTTATGTTTGTCATCGTTGTTTCAGAATCAGTCAAAGTAACAAACAGTGTGGATCCTGATGAGACGCCGAGTTATTCTGAGTCTAATTTGGACCCAAACCGTTTGCATAGGTTATCACGGATGCGACATCGGCAGCGAAAGAGTTAAATAAATTATATTGGATGCCACAAAACTGTCTTGAATGCTTTCTATGTTCTGTACAGCTACTTTGCTGTATTAAACGATTCAAAACAGAAGTATCTGCATTAGGTCTTTTAATTGCATGTAAACCATCACGAACATGACTATCATTCTGCCTAATATGTCATGGCCTAAAGATAATGGGTAGTAGAAATAACGTGCCAAACCGTGTGACTTCATCTAATTACCACAGTAGTTAAAGCTAATTTACGAATACAATTTCGAGTCAGGAGAAGGTGACATATATCTTTGCTATATATTGAGAAACAAACAAACTCAAAGTTGCAATATAATCATTTCAATTTGATGATAACAAGGTTTCACAGAATTGTATTTCCCTGCTTCTGAAGGGTTATGGATAAGTTAGATATATCCTTGTTATTTCATATTTTCCATTGACGGGATAGCATATTGTTGATTATGATGAGCACCCACTAAGCTCTATTAACCATTCGCTTGCTATTCACGTCAATATACCTACCTGTAAATAGTGAAGACCCAGATGAGACAGTTCCTGCAGGAGCTGTCTCATAAGGGATTGCACTATTTACAAGCTGATTGTGCAACCAGTGCACTCATCAGCAGTGATTGCACAGCGAAATACTTGTACACAGTGAAGATATATGTAATTATACAACAGGGCATGGGTAAAGAAGGAGAAATGTGTTTTAAAATTCAGCAAGCGAAGGGTTAAGTCCGGCTCTATATGAAAACAACCTTTAGATTTTTCAAAACGTGTAGAACCAGATCTGGTGCCGCATTCAAAACTCCGGGATTTGCACAGTTTGATACCAATCCTGGTTTATTCTATTTTGTGTGTATACAGTGAAGAACTTGACCAGACGCCATGTTTGAAGCGGCTGAATTTGTTCTATACTTTTTGCTAAGCCTAAACGTTGGTTTCCCCAAAGCAGGGCATGTTATCTATACGCCTTTCATACCATCTCGTCGACAGTTTAACCCATTTATCACGCAACTTCTATGATCATGTGTCGGAATAAAAACGTTCCTGCTAACCCAATAGAATGTCAAGGTTTATTAGTCGCTGATTGCCAGTTTAATGAAATATAGTGGCCCCCGTGATAATATGAATCCCCCCGGTGATAATATTATTACTAAAAGGTATAAAAAAAACCTCGGTCATAATATTAAGTGATTTCCTTGACGTAATACAATACAATGATTCCTCTTTTAATATTTTGACCAATATTCTATTTTAGAGAGTTACTTCATGTTATGTTGTACGTGTAGTAAAGTTGTCTGTCACGTCCGTCACGCTTTATCCGTCCTACTTGAATCTTAATTATACTTGAACTTTTAACCCTTTCCCTCATATTGACGACTTTTGACGACTCTGTAAATTTCACTTTGTGAAACCATTGTGATAAATAGAGCACTCGCTCCTTTAGGAGCAAATGCTCTATTTATCAAAATGGTTTCAAACTACAAAATTCTAATTTTTCCCCTTCTCTAGTTAATGCTCCCCTTCGGTAGACCTATTTTAAGAGGCCGTATCCAAAAATAGCCTATGAGGTAATGGGATAACCATATAACCAAGTCTTTTAATACCACTAAGGGAAGTTGCAGCCTTTAAATGGTGGAATGTTAATGTTCGTGTCATGCCTCAAGTTCAAAGGTTAAATTCAAAATTGGCTGATGACAGGTGCTACATGCGCATCTATGGTCGCTCTTGTTTTCTACGTGATACATGCAAGGGCCATCTGAAGTTCCCAATGTCCGTCTGTAGGAATGTCACACGTGTAGTCATTTCCATCCGTACGTAGGTCAGTCCGCCAGTTAGTCTCCTGTAACTCGGAAAGTATTTAAATTACAGTCATCAAGCTTCATGTATATGCCATTTAGGATGTGTACTTATACACCAAGGCATTTTCATCATACATTTATGAATATATACAAAGTTATCGGCTTGGATGTTTTGACGAAGCGTGAAGTGGGAGAGTTTGTGACCAATGTACACCTGTATAGTTTTCAATCGAAGAACAACGATTTATCACAGGAACGTTTTTGTCGTACCCTTTATCATTTTTCTACAGTTACTACGTTTGCAGCTCATTCATTGTGTACACTAGCGGTAGGTGGATATAGTTTGTTTTACTATAAATATGTTTTCGTTTTATATGCACTTTGTCACCGTATTTGCCATCGCGGTTGTTGTAGATTAGTTGGAGTTTACACTGTTTGTCTTTTAGTGTGAGGATGGAATAAGTATGAGATTGGGCGCTTTAAACCCCAGTGACATTTGTCACTGACCGTTCCAAGACGGTACTTCCATCGTCCACCATCGGTTGCGTGTTTTGTATGCGGTGTTTCCTGCATACTTCCTCATACTTGTACTTTTATCACAAAGTACCAGGTGAAAACATTTGTACTCAGTGAACTACATCCACTCACGAAATTATAATAAATATCCATATTATAGTAACATGTATTCATTTAAGTACGTTTAATATTCGAGGAGAGGTAAATAGTTCAAAGAACGAGGTTTATATGGCAGCAGCACATTATATATTGCAACATTATGTTTTCAATATAGTCCCCATTTACCCCAATACAAGTAGCCCAATTTTCCTTCAGACTGTCTATACCTTTTAAATAGAGGTATTCGGGTTGGTCCTCAAACCATACCTCTGTAGCAGCACTGAGATCATCATCATCATCATCATCATCATCAGGAAATCTGGGATTTTAAAGTTCTAAATAGGTAATAATCGCTGGGGCCAGATCTGGACTGTAGGGTGGGTTATTTAGTTTTTGAACTGAGCCATCTGTGGCCAAGTTTGTAAATGCCTTCGCACACATTTGGACGTATTTATATATGACGCCGATTCGTCAGAATCCAATCAGTTCGATCCTAGGATTTTATGCATCAGGAAGTTTGATATAGCTTATGTCTTTAAATAAGAAACAGACCAATGTTCGAATAAGCGAAAGTTTACTTAGTAGGCTATAGATTGTGTTTGACCATGGCTATTTGGATGAGAAATCAAAAGCTGTCTACCGCACATAACCCTTTCACCGCCAATGTCGCAAAAATGCACCACGACAAAAAGTGCAGTCCCAGATAAGACGCCGCCTTGAAAAGGCGGCGTCTGATCAGGGATTTCACTTTTTGTCTCAAGCTCTATTTCTATATATGTGCTTTATTCCTTTGAAAAGTGCATTTATTTATCTCATTTCCTTATTTTACCAAGTGATTTACCCTATTAAGGCGTAGTCTGACCAGGGACTTCACTTTTAGCCTCAAACTCTATTTCTATATATGTGCTTTATTCCTTTGAAAAGTGCATTTTTAACTCATTTCCCTATTTTACCAAAAGATTTAGCAAAAGTGGTTTGCAGACGACAATTAGAAATTTGGCGCTGAAAGAGTTAATGTCAAAGAAATGTTCTCGCTACTAGTTTGCGCTTCTAACGTTTGCGTTCTATAGACCCTCAAAAGTACATGCATGACTTATGCTTTCGAAGGATTTCCTACTTTCAGATTGTTTATGTTAATATAACCTACCTACAGACATTACCAATTATACGGTAGCATCCATGACCGTCCTTGTTTTTGCTTTAGTCGAATTTGTACGTTGGCCTAAATGTTTCGTCTTTATAGGTTTCCCTTTCATCTGAAAGTAAATAGCAGATATATTAATTAAACTACTAGCGTTTAAAACAACTCAGTTTTAAATAGATATTTATCGTTTGCAATAGATGATATTCGGACGACATACTTAATCACATAGTATTTCATACGGAAAATGTATTACACTACCACATACATGTATTCATTATAGCTAAGCCGTATCATATTATCGGCGTCTAACACTGCTATTCTCCGAGTGTGGTTTACCATCAAAACAAACATTCAACCCTTATCATGCTGACAACATCATGTCTGCCAAACCTCTAATATGTTGCAATTTCCATTTACTTCTGAATCGTAAAAGCGTTTGAGAAACTTGACCGGCTGTCAAAAATAGTTTGAACCCTGATGAGACGCCGTCAAATCTGGATCTAAGATGTTTGCAAACGCGAGTAAGCTCGCGAATAGAGGAATAAAGGGTACGGCAATGAATGCAAATACACGTGGAACCCCTCTAATGCGACCACTTAATAAATAAACACGGGTGTCTTTATAAGCAGGTGGTTGCTTAATGCAGGACAAAAGAAATGCAGAAAGCTCCTAGCTTTCTGCATTACTTTTGTCCTGCATTAAGCTACCACCCGCATCTAGCACCCATAATTATACATATTTTAGGTGGTCGCATTAGCAGGGTTTTACATGTATGTACTTATATATATTTCCTTTAACCCTTTACTCCATGAATAGTCATATAAGAAACAATGACACCACAAAAGTTTATAATGTCTCATGAACACATGGGTGATTGACCATGGTGGAATCTGTAGAATCAGATCTGTATTATATTATAAGCAAACCGAGCAAACCCTGATCAGACGGTTACTATAGGAGTCGTCGGACCTTGGTCTACTTTGCCAATGCGTAGAAAGGCGTATCTATGAATTAACGGGTTAACCCATTCCGTCATAGGCTATTGTTGGACCCAAGCTTTTTGAATAAATCTACCGAAAAGGAGCATTAACTAGAGAAAAGAGAAGTGTTAGAATTGTGTAGTATTGAAACCATTGTGATAAATAGAGCATTTGGTTTCAAGGAGTGACTTTTACAGAGGCGTAGAACGGCGTATTTATGGAGGAAAGGGTTAAATAAACGGCACACCTTCATAAGTTTATGCATAAACACTTTGTTCTATTAACCTCGTTCACTTTAATGTATTCTTTGGAATGATCATTCTCACGCGAATATGTATAATTTAACACGAATATGAATAATTTAAAACATACAAAATAACGTCTGGTGGGTTATAATTGCAGTTTACATATATTTGAAAAGGTTTTACAGTTTAATATGTATATTGTTTCGTTTTTTATTATACGCCCACCTAATAAAGGTGGTCGTATATTGTCGTGGCCCTGTCCGTCCGTCCGTCCGTCCGTTCGTTCGTTCGTTCGTCCGTCAACATTTTGTTTGTCCGCTGTTTTCTGGGAAAACTATTTGACAAATATTAATGAAACTTCTAACAAATGTTTAATGCATCAAGATCTGAAGCCAAGTTGATTCTGAGGTTCATTTGATTTTTCATTTCAGAGTTATGGCCCTTGTCCTAAAAAATATGCACATAGTTTGTCCGCTGTTTTCTGGGAAAACTATTTGAGAGATATTAATGAAACTTCACACAAATGTTAAATGCATCAAGATCTGAAGCTGAGTCGATTCTGAGGTTCATTTGATTTGTCGTTTCGGAGTTATGGCCCTTTTACTTAAAAAATAATGCAAATACATGCAAATAGTTTGTCCGCTGTTTTCTGGGAAAACTATTTGAGAGATATTAATGACACTTCACACAAATGTTTAATGCATCAAGATCTGAAGCTGAGTTGATTCTGAGTTTCATTTGATTTTTCATTTTAGAGTTATGGCCCTTGTCCTTAAAAAATTTGCAAATAGTTTGTCCGCTGTTTTTTGGGAAAACTATTTGAGAGATATTTATGAAACTTCACACAAATGTTTAATGCATCAAGATCTGAAACTGAATTGATTCTGAGGATCATTTGATTTTTCATTTCAGAGTTATGGCCCTTGTTCGTACAAAATAATGCAAATACATGCAAATAAATTGTCCACTGTTTTCTGGGAAAATTATTTGAGAGATATTAATGAAACTTCACAAAAATGGTTAATGCATCAAGATATGATGCTGATTTGAGTTTGAGGTTTATTTGATTTGTCGTTTTGGAGTTATGGCTCTTTTACCTAAAAAATAATGCAAATATATGCATGCAGTTTGTCCGCTGTTTTCTGGAAAAACTGTTTGACAGATATTAATGAAACTTCATACACATGTTTAATGCATCAAGATCTGAAGCTAAGTCGATTCTGGGGATCATTTGATTTGTTGTTTTGGAGTTATGGCCCTTGCACTTAAAAAAATGCAAATCTATGCAAATCTTAGGATGGCCATAACTTTTTCATTTGAAATGATATTTACTTCAATTTTTTTTATATCGTTAAACCTTAATGTGAATTTTCACATATATTGCGGGGGTTTTGATATGTCATTTTATTCTAAAGTTATGGTCCTTGAACTTTGTGTGTTTGTTGCTTTGTTTGTCGGTCAACTTTTAGTTTGTCTGTTGTTTTCTGGGAAAACTATTAAAATGATATAAATGAAACTTAACACAAATGTTTTAAGCAACAAAATTTGAATCTGAGTTTATTTTGAGGTTCATTCAGTTTCTCTTTACAGAGTTATGGCCGTTGCACTTTACAAAAATCTGCAAAAATGAGGATTAGCTGTAACTTTTTTATTTAATAAGATATTCACTTCATTTTTTTTTAAATAGTATCACCTTAATATGGAAATCAAGATCTGAAGCACAGATTAGAAAATGTCAACACTTATATGGCATGTTGAATCAGAGAAAGTTTGCAAGTGGGCGTATTATGTACCGTATGCGGTACACTTGTTGAAAAATATAGATAACATTTTTATAAATGCCGCTGAATGCAAACGATATCGGCACTTCTTTTGTATTTATACTGAGGACTTTACATCTTATATCCCATATAGGTTCACACGTTGTATCACTGACATATTCTAAGAAAGAAGTAAACAACAAATTTGGTAAAACGTGCATTTTTCTTGGTGTGAATGTTGCTTGTAACCGATTTACACAATTTAAACGATCGGATACACGCACCGTATGTAATAAAACTTGATTCTAAACCAATCGCTTCAGTCTAAATATATATATATGCTTTCGTGTTAATTGTTATGTTTTATCTGGAGGGTTATAATGGTATAAAGCAGACAATTTATATTCATACTGTCATTATTTCTAATATGAATAGTCACGGACTAAGGGTTAATAAAAGCGCTAGTGGCTCCCGCGATTAACGTTTCAAATATGTTTGCTAGAAATATAGTGATTTACACTGGCACATTAACCCGTTCACGGCCAGTTGGAACCTGTGATTACCTATACACACAGTTCGGATCCAGACGAGGCTAGCAGTAATGATCCGCACTGTATGATGACGGGATTGTGTTTTATACAAAATGGAACAATATTTGACAAATGAAATTTTTTGCATACGACATACACAACAGTGAAGGGATTAACCCATATGCGCCCAGTGGATTCTTCAGTGTTTATATATTGGATTAGTCCATTGTTTATCTAAGGGATGCCTGGCCTAAATTTTTATTTTCGTTTTATTTAATGTTGAAATTCCTACCAGCAAACAGTGTAGACTCTGATCAGATGCCGCATCATGCGGTGTCTGATCAGAGTCTACACTGTTTACCTATATCCCAGATATGGGATCGTTGGCACAAATCGAGGGTTTGGTGCAAAACTATTGTAACTCTTTCACAAATTGAAGGAGTTACAATAGTTTTGCACCAAGCTCTCGAAATGGATTAAGGAACTAGGTAATCGAAATAGTTCGTACACTTCGTGAAGTACAGACGCTGCGCAAACGAATGTCTTGTTTATGTATTAAATGATGGTATGTGGTGTGTATGTGTTACATGGTTGGTGCTGGTGAGGCACAAAGTCACGTCCATAGACACAAATTGGGTACTAAAGCTTACATTTAATTTATCGTTGACAAAAAAAACGAACATAAGTGTATTTAGACAGGCACACTATTGCATAATTGGTATCTCATCATTCAAACAAAACCTAGACGCCATTCATTACACACAAATATTATCATTTGAATTGTAACATATTTACACTGGCTTTCTGCAAAATATTTCCTATGGAAATGATTTTTGTTTTACATTAGTTTAATGCATTTTCAGGTTGGAGTTTTGCATTGCCATTAGATTTCGCTTACTCATTTGTTTTTATGTTAATAGTTGTAATTATATTCCAATTTGTGAGGATATTTGGTCAAATTGTGAAGTTGAGGAATCCCTGTCGTTGATATTTGAAATCTCAATTAGAGAGTGCTGAACACCGTAAGGAAAGCTTTTGCGTGATACAAGTTGTAAAGCATGTCGCCCACGCTAGTTTGCATATTGAACTTTGTAAAACCGCATAGAGATTAGTTGACTTATTGCTCATATATGAGTTATGTATCTTATTTGAGCTTCTGATGATAATGAGGTATAATGTTCTATATATACATCTTTAGGGGAACTATATGCGTTGCCGTGTCCCGTGTGTCTATCATTTTAATTGATAAAATACATTGAATGAGTAAAACGCAATACGCGTGCATAGTAAAGTTTCCATCATATTTACATTCCAGTCCTCTCCTAGACTGAGATCGTGATAAATATTGTGAATCTATAATGTATACCGATATATTTGAATAAATATTTAGAAATTGTCAAGATCATTTTTGTTTATCGGCATTATATCCATTTAACTATACATTTCAATGACATGTTTGAAAAATGCAAATATTTAACAGAAAAGCCATGTCAATTACATGTAAATCGTGATTATAAAAAGACAGACATCATTTTATATGTGCATTATTATTAGTTAAAATTATAAGTTAAAATTTATATTCCAAAATATAAATACAGTAAAATCCCTCTAAACCGGACGTTAAATTAAGTATAAATATCGGTCTTGGAAACAGGTGAAATGCAGGGTGAAAGGCGTTCAAAAATATTTTTCTGCATGACCTTCTCGCTGCATTACGCTGTCACCTGCCTTAACCCATTCCCTCATAATGACGACTTTTGACGACTCTGTAAAAGTCATTTTGTGAAACCATTGTGATAATAGAGTATTTGCTCCTATAGGAGCAAATGCTCTATTTATCACAATGGTTTCAAACTACAAATTTCTAAAAATTTCCTTTTCCCTAGTTAATGTTCCTTTTCGGTAGATTTGTTCAAAGAGGTTGTATCTAAAAATAGTCTATGAGGTAATGGGTTAAAGTATCCCTACTCGAATTCCAGTTTAGAGAGGCTTTACTATATAAAGACCGAGGTCGATAGACTTGGTAATTACAACCCTCCTCCGCTCTGTAAATGTTATGTTTAGAGTGTGGGGCCTTGGCCATAATCATAAAGCTCCTTAGGAATATTTTAACCTTAGAACAGCTAAAGGAGAAAAATTCTGTCTAAATCTATAGCAAAACTATAGACTAAATTTTCATTCAATTGCTTCAAAAATATTTTGCTTAAATATAGATTGTATGTACAGCTTTATTTCTCTTATATATCTTTACTTATTTTGATTTCATAAAATTAAGGAATATTCAACAAACTAAAGCATTTTGTTAAGTTTCTCCTTAGGAGCTTTATGAATACGAGCCCTGGGCTACATATAAGATGCGTATTAATCCTTTCGGCGCCTATTTTCTAACTGTCGTCTGCAATCCAAGTTTGTTAAATCATTCAGTAAAATAAGGAAATGAGATAAATAAATGCAAATTTCAAAGGAATAAAGCACAGATATAGAAATACAGATTGAGACAAAAAGTGAAGTTACTGATCAGACGCCGCCTTTTTAAGGCGGCGTCTGATCTTGGACTGCACTATTTGTCGTGGTGCATTTATGCGACATTGGCGGTGAAAGGGTTAATCTATCAAACTCTCTTATTTCCCTGCTAAAGCCATGTTGCTGCTACTTATTAGAATAGCATCGATTCAAATGAAAAGCAGCAACATAGCATTTGATGGAGGAACATCAAACATTGACAGAAGGATTCTTATAAAATGCTAATAATATCGAATTTCTATATTCGTAAGTTCATACTGTGTGAAAAATAGCAGCAGCATAGGGTTTGACAGAGTACTATCAAACTACAATAAAACCTCGATACTACGAATTTTTGTAATGAAGAATTTATGTGTTTGTAGGCAGGTGGCTGCTTAATGAAGGGTGAAAGTCACACAGAAAGCTCCTAGAGAAACATAAATGCAGAAAGCTCTGATAGGAGCTTTCTATATTACTTTTGACCTGTATTAAGCTACCACCTGTGTTAAAGATCAATAATGATACGTATTTGAGTGTTCGTGGAATCGGTTTTTTACAGTATTTTTACTTAGATGTTTGACATACACCTCTTATCTACAGCTCTCGAGGACACTTATATCATATATGAAGCAATGTGCCCTCTACATGACTCTACTGACTCTACATTCTGTTGTTAATAAAATATCTGCTTAAATATAAACGAGTTTTCACGCATCGGCAAATAGAGCAGACCCAGATCAGACGGCTCTTATAGGAGCCATCTGATCAGGGTCTGCTCTGTTTGCTAATGAAAGTTGAAAGATATGGGGTTTGTTTTGCTTTCTAAAGTTGCTACAATGTTTCTCCTTCCATATTTCATTATGAATACCGGTATTTTGTCTATGAATATTCAATAGGTATTGACATTTGGAATAACAATAGAATAGGGAAAGGGTTTAAACTCCGATTTGTGGCTATAGTTACTTACTTTAGATTCCTTCAAAGTTCCTAAAAGTTCCTGGCCGACTATCAAACGGCTTTACATCTGAATGCAAGCTGTTAACAATAACATGTCGTACTTAGCATTACAAGGGGTATGTTTTTGTTAAAATCTAATGTTTTGAACCAGCATGTATTTAGAGACTACTTTTCTTAAGCATGGTACCAAAACAGTATATTAGAAACCCTCTATTTAGAAATTCGTGTCTTTAATACTCGATTGCTGCTTAATGCTGAAGGAAAAAGATGGCTGCGTAATGCAATACAAATAGGATGGCTGCTAATTACAGAAGTATTTAGTAATTAACGAAACATGTTCCTACGAGAACCGTCTGCATATCGGTCATCTTGCCATAACCCTCTATCTGACAGAATTGCATTTTCACGCATTTGCGACCAAGAGACCAAGAGCAGATGGGTCCTAAGATCTGCTCTGTTTGCGACTGGGATAAAATGGATCTGACTCTATATTTTCTTGCTATAGACAATTATTCCTGCGGTCATATGCTATTATATACATGATCAGTAATTAATACTAATGCTATCATTATCTCTTAATGAGTATCTATCAAGTGAAGTGTATGACTACATGTACATTTAGTTTCCTTCCTTGTAGAGAAGCTTTTATTGTCAAAGTAAGTGTGTCTGCAAGCATTTCGTCTTCTGTAATGTTCAGAGTGGACTATCCTTCAAATTTCTCTCTAAACGTAACTCGCATACCAATCAGTTTGGATCCTTATGAGATGCCGAACAACTCCATGTCTCATCTGGATCCTAACTGTTGGCAAATGTAATCTCATTTTCGTCCATTGCAGCAAGCCTTGTGAGTAGATTTTCGGAGACCTAGTTAATCCACAAGTATTTGCTACTTAAATCGCTAGCATGAATCGATATCGTTTCAGACGCTCACTTGCCAGATGAAAAGCATATGAATAAGGCAGTCGCGCAGGAAATAATAATAAATCTTCAATATCTCCTCAATATGGTAAGAGTCATAGACTCCCACACAGACACCTTTATTCGTTTTAAAACATTGGTTGGTTGATAGTTTCTGCAGAAGATATTTTTGTTAATTACATCCGTTGAAGTTTGAGTAGTATGAAATTCAAACCTCTAAACAAATCATTCCAACGCCAGCTCAAAGAAACCATTTTATACCCCATCAGACCCAAACAATTGTCCATTTCGCCAAACACAGATCATATACTAGTATACAAGTATTTTATAACTACCCAGTCTTAAAATACGGAAGACACCAGCTGCTTGGTTTCGGAACTATCGAAGTTATTACAGATATATAATATCCTATAAGGAAAACATATTTTATACCACCGAATGGTAACAAACATAGAGTGTATGTTGACGGAAAGTATTGCAGAATGCGATATTGATAACTATTTGTATTATATTGGGTCTGCAACAATTTAACACTGGTCTTAAAGATATACGTTTAGACTTATTTTGTATATATTCGAAGAGACGATTCTAAAGAGTGGTCATAAAATAGGGTTTGGTGGAGAAATGACGATGTTAGTATTTGAGTACGCACATTTATCTGTTGCTCTGTAAAGTTCTGACTGCATCATTATTTACGTTTCACAGCCCGATGTATGTGTGGAACTGTCACAACGAGGGATATTTACAGTTATATATTTGCATCCAAGCTGTAAAATATCATAATATAGTGGCATTCAATACAAATGTGACGTGTATATCGCAAAAACGCATCGATATCCGCATTCTATCAGATGTTTCCCACTATCTATGCCTATCAGACCCTATCTGTTTCTGCTTTTCTCTGTATGACGGTAATTGGTAGCAACAGTTCATATATACCAGTGTTTAACGCGCATTTGTAAAATAATAGTATCGCTATCGTTACCATAAAGCAGGTGATTATCTTAAATATTAATGATGATCGCTGACTACCATGTCTAGATTCGTGTATAGATATCGCGTTGTCATGACATTGTATTTGTCATTAAAATATTTTAAAATATATTTTGATACATATAGGCATAGTGTATTGAAAATAATGTTCTCAGTTCTATTAAACTTTTATGTCTGTCAGTGTAGCCCGCGATCTGCACTGTTTATGAACCAATTCATGTCAGTTTCGTATACCAGCAAAACAGTTTTTGTCTGTGCCCCCCTCGACATGTAAAGTGGATTGGTTCCATAATAAGATTTGAATGGGGGTTTCCTTAACCCATTCCCTCATAGGCTATTTTTAGATCCAGCCTCTTTGAATAAATCTACCGAAAAGGAGCATTAACTAGAGAAAAGGAAAGTTTCAGATAGGAGCAAATGCTCTATTTGCTCTATTAAATAATATGGGAATTAATGGGTTGAAGTCATGTTTTATAAACGAACGTTTAGGACGGGCGTTATGCACCCTAGACTTATCCTTTATTGCCAAATTTAAGCAACTATTATTTCGTTCAAAAGTCTGTGTAGCAGCACTTTAGAGTAAACACAGACAGGAAAACAAATAACTGAAAGGAGGATTCTTAGCCTTGAGACACAATGACTAGCGAATTGTAACATATATATTTGTATAATAGCGTTTAATAACGTTCAATCGATAAGCAAGCATTTTACTTTTATTATAGATGATACATATTGCTTATAACAATATTGTATTACAGTAAAACCTCGATTATCCGAACACTAAAATACGTATTATTATCGATCTTTAAGACAGGTGGCAGCTTAATGCATGGTGAAAGTCATGCAGAAAGCTCCTCTAGGAGCTTTCTGCATGACTTTAATCATGCATTAAGCAACCATCTGCCTAAAAGGGTCTAAATTCGTTTATAACGAAAATTCGAATAATCGAGGTTTTACTGTATTTCATAAGCAAAACACGGTCTATCGTTTACAAAGGCATCAGAAGGAGTCCTGTGGGGTAAAACGTTAAAACATTTTAACCCTTTACCCCAACACTTTTTCATGCGTTTGCAAACACAACAAACCTTGATCAGAGCTGTCCGATCAGGATATGCTCCAATCTTCCATGTGTTAATGCAATGCATGGCTCCTATCTCTGTAAGTAAATACATGTGTATGAGACATGGTCACATTTCCCAAAGCTGATATTGTGTTTTTATGAGTAGAGTTAGAATAATAAGTCCTCCTTAGAGAGAGATAGTCATAAACCACACTTTACTATACATGTACTTCAAATTGTCCATGTTTATGTTCGTATAATTATGGATGTAACTTTTATTATAACTTTTGAAAATGTGTTTGTTTTCAAACGGACACATGTCCGAAATTTCGATTTCTCTACAATTAATAGATCTTTCCCTGATATTGACGACTTTTGACGAATATATAAAAGTCACTTTGTGAAACCATTGTGATAAATAGAGCATTTGCTCCTATAGAAGCAAATGAAATGCTCTATTTATCACACTTGTTTCAAACTACAAAATTATAAAAGTTTCCTTTTCTCTAGTTAATGCTCCTTATGGGTAGATTTATTCAAAGAGATTGTATCTAAAAATAAATAGCCTATGAAGTAAAGGGTTATCGTGGCAATAACAAATGTAACCGTGACCTCTAAAATCAATGCCTAAACAAAAATTTGAACATTCAATGCGTGGTCATTTTTTATAGAAATAATCTACATACGACACCAAATGCAGCTGGACAAAGAAATAGAGACGCTTTCGGTGTCTCCCATCCGTACGAGGTTGCCTCCTCTCCACCCAAGGGTTAAAACGGGTACCAGTGAGGGTCAATAGCCGGTACTGCGGCTGCATGATTGCGCCATATGCTAGCAGTGCTCAATATTGTATGCGAATTGCTCAATGACAAGGGGAGTAAATGTACAGTCATTCAGCGGTCATTCAGACTATAACTACGAGTATATAGGTATTTCCTTTTTATTCAATATTTATATAGGTCCTTTTTTATTTAATGTTTAGAAGTATGTCTCCCGTCTGCGAGACAGTATATCTAATGGAATATATTTGATGGAAATTCAGATATATGTTTTGCATAATTGACAAAAAAGTTAGAAAGCCAAACCATATCTCCATAACACAACATTTTGACTGTTTATGGAAAATGTTTGTATATTTTCGTCAAGCATTTCAAAAACTGTCTGTTTAACGTGTTGGTGCTAACGTTTGAATAGTATCTAAAAATTAATGCATAATTCAGTAATTAATTATTAACCTTTCACTCAATAAATCCGCATTTAAACGACTTTGCTACGGGAGCCGTCTAATCAGGGACTGCCCTGGTTACTTATTGAAATGTATAGATTCTACAGTGTGTACTGGCGTCGAAACCTTTTATCTTGATATGCCGTTATAATACAAATTTAATGTTCATACATACGTACATTATTTCTTTTAAGAATTGCAGTGGATAAATACTATTTATAATGCAGTAGCTGAATATATATGCTTACAGTAAGATCTGAAGGTAGGATCTAATGCATACTATCAGATAATTTAATTATATTCATAAACAATGATACAGTACATCGCCATTATCAACCTTTAAATTGCTGAAAAAATCTATACACACGTTTGCACCAACAACATTTTCAAATTTAAATCTAGAATTAGTCTACCGCAATGCATTCTGGGTGTCGAAACGTTTGGATCCTGACGACACACCGAAGTACTCGGCGTCTCATCTGGAACCAGACTTTTTGCACAGATAAGCACGTATCCATCCGCAACAGAACAAATGTTAATGGTCCTCTTAAACGTGGTATACATTTGGGGTTTAAACACAGGCGGTAGCTTCATGCATAACGAAAGTTCCCAAATGATGTTTCTGAAGAAGAATCGTCCTGTATTAACTATTTCCTTCATATAAATTAGCTTTCAATAATTTACAAACAGAGTAGACCTAGATCAGATGACTCGTATAGGAGCCGTCTGATCAGGATCTGCTCTGTTTGCTTATGGAATTTGAAATATTTTTTTTATTTTCTAAAATGGCTACAATTTATTTTCCACCTTCCATATTTCGTTATAACCATTTTTTCCAAGAATATTCAGTGGGTATCGAAATTTGGAATAAGCATGAAACAGAGAAGTAGTTTAGCAGTTTAACCCATACGTGTTTATGAAGGTAAATCAATGTAAATCATATAGTCCAAACCTGGTGTAGAAAGCAGTTAGAAATATTGAATTTGAGAGCTAAAAATATTGAGGAATATATATTGATGAGCATAAAATATCATATAAAAGAATAAGGGATTATATGTTACTAAAGTATGTATTCTTCAACGACGCAACGTTCGAGCGTAATCTGTACTACGGTTTATTCAATGATATCAATTAATTGTGAAAAAGGCCATATTCGATCAGACTAGAATGATCTGCTCTGTTTGCTTATGGAATTATATAGACCTGATTCTGCACTGCCATGGCCTCTAGGAGCTTTCTGTGTTACTTTTGCCCTGCATTAAGCAACCACCTGCTTATAAAGACATCCTTGTTTATTCATTAAGTGGTCGCATTAGAGGGGTTCTACTGTATTTCTAATTGACTAATTGTACTATCACCGATATCTATATTTCACTGATGTATTTTGTTTCCCTTAGCAGTTTTGTAAACTCTTGCGTGATCAACCTTATGTCATGCCATTTAGAATATATATAAATCTCTATGGTCACAGACTCAAGTACTCACTATCGTCAGCATGGATTAGTATGTTCTGCTCGGTTTGTCACTTTTGTGTTTGCTTGCGGCGGCTGGTCAGGTTCTATACAGTTGGTCAAGGCAAAACGTTTGTTTTCGCCTAGCCGGTTTTATAAACGAATCCCTGGAGTGACTGACTCGAGTGCTCAGCATCATTAACATATATTTGTAATGCAATCGGCTGGGATTTTTCTGATAATGTGATACTATAATCTCATGTTGTCTTATGCTGGTTCAGAAGATCAAATGGTTTGTCATAACCAGTATCCTGCTGAAACAAAATCATGTCTGTTCAAACCTTGATATGCCACACGTTTAACTAACTTTACAACGAGATTCATTTAAGATTGTTATTACCCGAATATCAAACAGCTTCTATTCTGAAGAGACACGGAGTTACTCGATGCCTCATCTGTATCTAAACTGTTTGAAGATGTCAGTCAGGTAGCTTATATCATGATAAGGGTGAATGAGATAGTATCTGTCATTCTCAGTTTGTTTTTAATGCATGGAATGGATAATAGGATACTCTTTTCATATCTTATATATGCATGATATGAAAGTTTCAGACATAACGACGTTAAGGGGTATATGAGAGGTCTAACCTAACTACATCTCCCTACTTCAACATAATATATATTTGAATGTAACTATTCTAGACACAAAGTACTCAATGGACAGAGAAAATAGCCAAGTACCGCTGTTTTCTTCCCATAGAATGGTCAAACTCCAGGGTCCATGCTTAGAAAGCTTTTTAGTTGAGTCTGAATTCGTTCTCAAGCTTTTGATTTGTCAGATTTGAGTTCTCAAGCTTTTGATTGGTGAGATTTGAGCCAAAGGCTAAGATCTGACTAATCAAAAACTTGGGAACAAAATCAGACTCAACTAAAACTTTTATAAGCATGGACCCAGATGATATTCAATCGTGTGTATGGTTTATATGAGACGACATGTAACCGGTTACTCCATAAAAACGCGTTTAACGCAATTGCAGAGTACACAAAAATAACGCGGTTCCTAAAGCCGTCTGATCATGATCTGCTCTGTTTGCTTATGGAATTATATAGACCTGATTCTGCACTGCCATGGCCAATCTTTACCGCTATAACAATTACTAATGGCATGCATCTGTTTAGATCATTCCTCTTCTAGCATGTTGTGCATTGAGTACAGGGTTAAATAAAGGAATATTGTATTTGTGTTTGCGTTGAACTTGCTTTTGCCTTTTGTATATAGCATTACATTCCAATACCGGTATGATAAATGGGCGTAGATAAGATTCGTTGAACGTATTGTGGTATCAGTGGCGATATGTACAGTGATATACAATCGTTGCTACAAGGACACGCAGTGCTACAGATAAAGGTGCGTACCCAAATAATACAATCGTCATTTCACCCTATACTGTGACCATTCTTTAGATTCGTCTCGAAAAGACTATTCTAAAGAGTGGTGACAGTAGAGGCTTTGGTGGAGAAATAAAAGAACTAATCAAGAAAATGTTGAACTTTACGTATCTTATCTGTACCTCTGGTTTCGTTGTACGCCTTGCGGTATCAATAGCGATACAGAGATATACAATCGTTGCTGCAATTACACGGTATTGTATCTTTCCTCATTGTCCGCAATTATTGGATCATACTGCGTTTATCCCTTTAGATTACATGACAAGACCTATACCAAGGCCATTTTTTAGATTTCTACGTCACGAGGATCGTGTGAAACAGTCATAACAGCGATTATTTACAGTTATATATTTGCACTGAAACTGGAAAATAGCAGAATTTAGCTGCAATCGATAGTACTTAGTACATTGTATTCGACCGCTTCACTGACTTATCACACGTCACCTACCAGGTTCTGACAGTTTATTGTACCATGTGCATCGGTTATCTCATACGTCTGTTTCAGGCCTGCATGAAACTCGTCATCTGCTTCAATTAATTTGTATCTTTCATTCTCAGTGTTGTCATATTTTCTGGGCCTTTGGGATCATTAGTTTTGATGGTATAAGTTTTGAAATTTGAATACTGCTTAAACCGGTGTTAGGGGCGTGAGTAGTGTTGCACTTTTAATTACTACTCATGAACAGACATCTCTCCTTCTCTCTCTCCCTCTCTCTCTTTCTCTCTCTCTCTAGCTCTCTCACTCTCTCTATATTTCATAAATACTTATATAAGGCTTCATAATATGTTTGCCATTACCTCTGGTGCCCAAGTGCATCACAACGGAATTTGGTTTTTCACTGATCCGTCACGAACTTTCTCGTAAAGCTGTGGCGGAACGGTTCGGAAAGTGTCACGGACTGTATGTGAAAGAATACAAAAGAAAAACAAACCAGAAGCTTTTTTCAAAATAATCATGGCCAGTCATTTGTTTTTATCCCTTATTGTTGATATCGTTATAAAAGTGCTAGCGAATATTACGCCAAATGCATTTATAGCTATTTACTCGGCAATTGCCATATTATTGTGTTTTATCGGTAAGAATTGTTTCTAAGCGTATTCTTGGAATGGACTAAGAAAATAAGAATATTTAACCCAGAAACATAAGATATATATTAAATACCGTGTACATATCCGTCGTAATTTCGCATAAAATAACAATATTAAGAATTTACAATGTCACGGTCTGGTCGATAAAGTGTCACCGTTCCGGAAAAAAATCTGAAAGAACTGTAACGGTTTATTTAATACATTTTCTTAAAATTTTAGATTTCATTTTTTCCTTCAAATATTATTAAAGCGACCATAAAATGAACACTGTTTGGCGTACAAATTGACTAATACTTTTGAAAAGAAAAATAGAAATTTCCACGTTAATGATGTAATTTGCCGAAAGAAATGAGTGTGTTTCGTCTGTTAAAGTTGCACAAGACATATTCTAATCCACATTTTGTTTTATTACTGCAAATGGAAATTTGGAACGGACACAGCCACCATTCAGCATTACATAGAAGCTCACCGTGAACAATTAAATTCTATTTCTAATGGTGTATGTTTTAATACAATTTGAAGTATGAATACGTATAGTACACTGGGTTGAAACAGGCAAGTCAATATAATTTCAATACAGTAAAACCTCTCTATAACGGCCACTAAATTATGTTAATTAGTTGGTATTTAGGGCAGGTGGCTGCTTAAAGCAAGGTGAAAGTAAAACAGAACGCTTCTATAGGAACGTTCTGTTTTACTTCCACCTTGCTTTAAGCAACTACCTGCCAAACACAAACACATTGATGTAACTTAGTGGCCGTTATAGAGAGGTTTTACTGCACTATATCATAACTGACCTTGAAATCTATGTTTTATATAAAGAGTAACGGTTTGCCTGCTATTCACACTACAACAATATTTCCAAAACACCTGGATCCAGATCAGACGCCGAGTAATTTATTCTTTTATGCGTTCAGCTAGGGCCCAGATTACACGGTACGTTACTCAGCATGCATGTGATTGGGATCCAAGTTTGGGTCCAGATTAAATGCCAAGTAACTTGGCGTGTTATTCTGATCCAAGCATTTATCCAGATCAGATGCTGAGTAAATCGGCGTATGACCTGGATCCAAGCATTGATTTAGGTCAGATGATGAGTAACTCGGCGTCTAGAATCTGGATCCAAGCATTGATGCAGATCAGACACTTAGTAACTCGACATCTGATCTGGATCCAAGTATTGATCCATATCATACGCTGAATAACTTTATATTGGATCTGGATCCAAGCATTGATCCTTATCAGAAGCTAAGTAACTCTTTCTGACTGTGAAACATGAAGTTTTATTCCAATAAGACCATTCAGTTTTTAAGTCAATGAGGAATGTTCGTTGGCCAAATCAGTTACTAAACGAAAATCCCAAAAGCTTATGAGCAGTGCTAAAAACATCATTAAAGTTAGCCTGACCGTGACCCTTTCTTAAACGGACCGTGACATAACAACCACGATCGTTATACAAACCGTTTGTGATGTTTCGATTATGTTTATGGAGTAAGACAGGATAAGGTAATATGTTTTAAAAGTGTGGTTGATCCTTCGAAAACAAAAGTAGCAATGCCAACAGAGACAATTGCAGACTCGGTTTTATTGAGTCTGTTAGTTTGAACATATTTTATTTCCATATCAGAGGAAATTAGGTCGGGTCACAAGTTCTTACAACATTAGATTTGACTCTCCCCATACAAAGCATTTATATATACATGTAATCATTGGTGCCCATGATTACATGTACATAATCGAAACATCACATATTTGGATGCTAATGAATCGTTCATTTACCCGGTTCCTCGTCTGGGTTTAACTGTTTGTTTAAGTGATCACATAGTCTCTACTGTCAGCGAAAAGTTGTTATTGTACCATAGATAGCATTGCTTCAGAGAGCAAACTCAGTGTAAGTATTACATTTTTACATAGTACCAGCTAGATTACTCTCAACGAGGTGGTTTTATGTATAACAATATATCGCTATGCATTTGGAGCATCATAGATGATTTCAGATCTAGTTTTCACCATTCCCTGTCGTTTTCTGTATTTTAGGAGTTTCTCATTAATATTCATGAATATGCTAATGAACTTATTAACAACATAACATTCTAAATTATAGTATATGCGCCAAAATGTGAAGGCTGCATTGATTTCGCTCTGATGCTTTGCATAGTTTAAAGAGGGAAATACTTCGAAAAACTTTCTGTAACGTGACACTATTGTGCATGAAGGAAGTGTTAATAGATCGGTGTACTTTTTAAGTGATTCTGTTGTGTGATTTGACGGAAAAATTGAAATTAATAAATCATTTTTTGTGCAGTACTGGATTTTTAAATTCAAATGTGTGTGCCTCAGGCATTAGGATATACAGGTGAAGAGCGGATTAGTACAACACAGCCACAGTTACAGTTACAGTATACCAGGTGCGATCTTTTCATTATAGGGCAATTATCGCCTATTTTAAAACCCAACAAGCTAGTATTGTCCAGGTTGAAACAGTTAGGGCTGTTAAACTTTGGTCAATTTGGCTTAGCTAAATTCAGAGACTCTAGAGGGGGCAACTCAAAACCAAAGCGTATTTGGGATGAAAATAAAGGTGTTCACTTAAACAGATTAAGGGAAATACCTCAGTCAAATACAATTGTTTCTGGAAACCATCAGACAGAAAGTAGGGTTTCACCTGATGGCGTAAATCTCAGTCATTTGAAACAGTTCCCCCAGGTAATCCCAATTGTTTCAAAACCTAACCTGTACGCGAGTAAATTCTCAACAGTGTCCCTTTCTGAGAAAACGAAAACTGTTGTTCATGTAAAACGCGAACCTCCAATGCCTGTGAGAATTCAGACCTTTGTAAAGGTATGCAGTATAAACCCGATTTCGTAGAGCTGTTGGGTTTGAGGGGGTTCTCAAGACGACCCGACCGGGCTTCCGCCCGCGGCTGGGTGAAATCGGGCGTTTGAAGAATAACAAGTCTTCCGAAACGTTTTATATTTTGTCGTATTCCAGATGATCAGTACTCAAATCTACAATATAATTAACAATCATAAGTATCAAGCATGTACATTACAAACTGACATAATCATGATGTAAACAGGTACATGTACACACAAAGTGTAAACAACTAACTTGCATAGCATGAAAAGTTGAATGAATACATCGTCAAATTATAGGCAATACTACTAACAAATAAACCTAATTACACAAATAGCTAAATGATAAACTTAGTGACCTGTCTAATACAATAATATCCAGATTAACAATATTATGCTTTGCTGCAAAACCAAGATGTCTGACCCAAAAGTGACCAAAATGACCAATTATCACGTGACTAGAAAGTTAGCATGCAAAAGTATATTAGGTTAGTTCCCCTTTTCCGTCAAAACTAGTTGGACAAGGAGTTCTGTCGATCATATGGGAATTGAAAAGACAACAAATAACACCAATTCAATAATCAAAATTTATTCAAGTAGAGTCGGAATTAGTTTCACCCTATGACACCGAGATCAGTCAAAAACAAGGCCCTTTCTATTTGCGACTATATCGTTTCAAATGACCTTGATGTGGTAGCCATTACGGAAACCTGGCTCGGTAGTTCTGTTGACAATTCTTGCTTAAGTGAACTGGTCCCTACTCATTACAAAATCCAACATGTCCCTCGCTGCAATGGCAACCGTGGCGGCGGGGTTGCAATCATACATAAGGCTTCAATAGGACTTCGCCTCCATAAATCAACAAGAGATAATGATTTCTCAAACTTTGAGTAAATGGACTGCACTATAAGTATCCGAGATTTCAATATGCGCCTAGTAGTTGTTTATAGACTACCACCATCTCGTGGTAATGGTCTAAAAACTGGAGATTTCCTCGAGAATGAGTGGCCATTTTTCTTATCTAAATTTGCGACCACCGATAGACCGGTCGTCATTGTAGGGGATTTAAATATCCACCTTGACATTCCAAATGACAGAAACACTGCTAACTTTGTTAGTACACTCGAATCATTTGGACTGCGACAGCATGTAAATGAAGCCACTCATGTAGGGGGACATACTCTTGATGTTGTTATTACACGGGATGGTGATGACTGTGTGTCAAACACTGAAGTCACAGATCCTGGACTGTCCGACAGTAGTGGTAAAATTTCGCGAGATCATTTTTCTGTAACTTTCGAGGCAAAGGCCGCAAAACCTCCAACAGTGAGGAAAACTGTTTCATTTCGGAAACTTAGGGCAATTAATGTCGAATCATTCAAAAGGGACCTCCTCAACTCAGTACCCATCGAGACAAGTATGCAAACGACAGATGTTGATGAGCTGGTTAAATCATATACACAGATACTGGCAGCACTTGTCAATAAACATGCACCACTGTGTACTAAAACCATAACACTCAGACCATCATGTCCTTGGTATACCCAGGAACTGCACGATGCTAAACATGTAAAGCGCAAATTGGAACGGAACTGGAAAAAGTCCAGGCTCACAATAGACCATCAGCTATACAGAGAACAGTGTGCCAAAGTCAACAAGCTGCTGATAAAGTCGAGAATTGATTTCTACTCGGAGAAAATTGAATCATGCCAGGCAGACTCAAAAAGTCTTTTCAAAGTCACTAAGCATCTGCTAGGTTCAACTAATGATATCGCATTGCCTAAGAATTCATCCTCGAAACAACTTGCACAAGACTTCAGTGACGTTTTCGTTGAAAAGGTGGACAAAATACGGGCAGATATTTCATCAGGCACTGTATCCAGTGTGCCGAATACCACTGAGATGCAGCATTCAACAACCATTTTAGAAAAGTTTGATGCAGCCACAGTGGAAGAAGTAGAACAGATCATTAGGGCATCCCCCTGTAAGTCTTGCGAACTGGATCCAATACCTACATGGCTGCTAAAGGCATGCCTTGATGAACTCCTACCGATTTTGACAAACATTATTAACTCCTCTTTAGACACTGCCTGCGTTCCAAAAAGTTTCAAGAGGTCACATGTCAGACCCCTTTTAAAGAAACCTGGTCTCGATTCAAATGAACTTAAAAATTATAGGCCTGTATCAAATCTGCCATTTGTCTCCAAAGTATTAGAAAAAGTGGTTGACAAACGCATTGAGTCCCATCTGACCTCAAACGATCTACACGAGCAGCATCAGTCAGCATACCGAAAGCATCATTCAACAGAGACTGCTCTTCTGAAAGTTCAAAACGATATCCTTCAATCCCTAGATAGAAACGAAATTACAATTCTGGTGATGCTTGACTTATCGGCTGCATTTGATACTATCGATCACGAAACGTTGCTGAAACGCCTGGAAAGAGACTTCGGAATCATTGGGAAACCTCTTGAGTGAATGACCTCCTATCTAAATGACCGCTATCAAATAGTGTCAATAGATGGGGAATTGTCAACTCCAGTTAACATGAGATATAGCGTGCCACAGGGATCAATCCTAGGACCAAAGCACTACATCATGTACACAAAACCTGTCGGCTCAATCTGCAAAACCCATGGGCTCAACCACCATTTTTATGCCGATGAATCACAATTATACCTATCATTTAAGCCCAAGGACATGTCCTGTCAACAGGAAGCTTTATCACGAGTTGAGAACTGTCTCAATGAGCTAGTGTCTTGGATGCACCAGAACATGCTGAAGCTCAATACTGACAAAACTGAGGTCATACTGTTTCATACTAAAAACACAGAAGTACCTGAAGAGATTCATGTGCAGGTAGGACCCTCTGAAATCAAGCCATCTTTGTGTATAAAGAATCTCGGCGCATGGCTCGATTCACAAATGGATATGACATCACACATCAATTCCGTGTGTAGGTCTAGTTATGCACAGCTCCGACGAATAGGTCATATAAGAAAGTACCTCTCGCCTGCTGCTACCAAGACTTTGGTGAACTCTCTGGTTACATCAAAAATAGACTACTGCAACTCATTGCTGCATGGAATTCCAAACAAAACACTGCGGAAGCTTCAAAGAGTGCAAAACACAGCAGCCCGCATCATAACAAGGACTTCTCGATATAATCATATCACGCCGGTTTTGAAGGAACTTCACTGGTTTCCGGTTCAGCATCGGATTGAATTAAAAATTCTGACACTTACGTATAAAGCCATGCACAATGAATCCGCCAAGTACATTGTCGACATGCTTGACGTGTACAGGCCCCGCAGAGAATTAAGATCAGCAAGTAGTTATTTGTCGTTGGTTGTACCAAAAAGTCGTAAGGTAAAATACGGTGAGAGAAGTTTCATGCATGCAGCTTCCAAACTCTGGAATGCTCTTCCATCAGGCATTAGAGATGCAAGCTCACTGGCATGTTTCAAAAAATCTCTGAAAACGCATTTCTTCAACATATATTATTAGGGCAGTTTAGAAAACGTAGCTGCTAATCGTCGATTTTTATCATAACTGCTGCATTGGCCACAGAGTGTTGATCCTGCCACTTCCTTATGACTGTGGACTTTTAAACCCCTTTTTTCAAATATAATGCTCCACAAATGTAGAAAAATAGATAAATGAATAACAAAAACCTTATCCATAGTTTTTATGGAATTCTAGGGAATTCCCTTGCTGTTGAACGTGCGGGTGTTGTGTCAGCGGGATTCTGCTGTCCAGATGTGGTGGTGTCCGAGGGAGTGCTGTTGCCAAACGGGGCATCCCTATATGCTTGGTACCTCTGGTAACTCCAGTTCCAATGCCGGAGGGAGCACCGTAGTGGAACAGGACATCCCTATACGGTGTAATACCGCGCTGGTGCATTGGGAGTCTTGCTGGCATGACTTGCTACCCTGCCCTCAACCAGTGCCAGGGATTCCTGTTAAGCTAACCCAGTTTCCTTATTTTTGCTTACCAGTGAACTGGGACAGCGGGCAGATTAAGCCTGTACGGTCTAATGCAGCATCGCGTGTCTCAATCAGTCTCGATTTGTCCGATGTGATTCCTTTGCCATTGCAGCCGGTGGGATATGTTGTAGGAACAGTATACGGGATACCTTCTTTAGCTCTACTTTGGCTGGGCTTTTTGGGTTCCCATAATAAGACATTTTATTCTGTAATTAAATATTGGATATACCCTATTACAACTCTATTAAAATATGATCCGCTGTGTACTCCCTCATTGCCATAGCGGGTCGAATAGTATTTGACTGGAGGGGTTGCATAGTGCGCGTATATAACAGTTGTTTATTTGTATTGCTTAGTTTATATGCATGAACTTCAAATTGATCTGTTCTGTTACCCAATTTTCCGGCCATATTTTATGTGTAGTGTTGTATGCCAAAACAAATGTACCCAGGTCTGTTGAGTCTGGGTCAAAATTATGTGACGTACTGGCACTGTGCATAGAATGTTGCATTCAAGTTTTGTTTTTTATGATCTGAGTGCGTTGACACAATATAATAGAGCATAATACGACACAGACAGATAAACTTACGGAAAAGATGTAGTTGATTTACCTATGTCCTAAAAACATCTTTTTATTATTATTCTTATCTATATATAAGTATTAAATATATTTTATTTTAAATGTTCTATAATTTACGCATTATTGTACATAAAATGTATCTTTGTGAAGCGCTTTTGAACGCACATAACCTGTATGAATAGAGCGCTATATAAATGTGGTATAATAATAAATAATAATAATAATAAATGACCAGTGTATTTATAATATGTTTGGTAACAAGTTGATAATATTAGCTACCAGCTCTCGGAGGCCTTGACATATAATGCTATCTCCTCTATGCGCTGACGCTGCCCGGACGTACGTCTGGTATGGCTACTCAAAAACTCAATAAAATGCAAATAAGCCATAGAGACACGATTTTGTTTTATATAAATGTATAAGAACATATTTGGATGTATTTGGATCATAACAGGTGATTTCAGATGTAATTTCCATCATCTTCTAGTCTTTTGTCCTTCATTTTGCGGTTGTCTCATTACTATTCATGATTATGCAAATGAGGTAATTAACAAAAACATATTATTAATTAAAGATCAATGTCTTACCCTTAGTTTGGCTCCAGTTTCAAACTCTTAGTGCCCCAAATAGCATAGATATACCATATTATAGCCTTTACCCACCTGTTTTAAAAATCCAGAATTATACTTCTCTTAAATAGTCGTATTAGCGAGACTTCATTGTAGTACAACTGCATAAATTTACTTGATGTATTAGGTTATTAATCAGATAGTAATTAATTTATATTTTTAAACCGTAGATCCATTAGACCGACCGGAATTCAGCATTGAAAACAATAGCCCGGCATCTTGCACTATCTTGACAGAAAAGCAAAATGTTGAATGTTTATGCGTATGTTTATCAGTATCATTTGTTCTGTGTTTCAATATTGTCTTGATTCAAACCAAAGCATGTTATTCCTATGCTGATGACATCATAATTGCAATGAAATATTTTTCACACGATTTCTATATTTATAACCTTGAAACCCCAGATTGAAAACTATAGTTAGGCCCATCAGGGCAATTAAAGCAGCTCTGGCGTAGAACTACTAAACTAATAAAACTTGGAATATACTTAACAAGTAGGAAAAGTTTTATTTTGACATTTGATTACAGAATTTGCATGATGAAGCTACGATTGTTTTAATGACAGTTTGTCATTTCATTTCAATCTGAAAGTCTGTTTAGTCTTTATCAGGCTAAGCCAGACTTGACTGGTATGATCAAACAGCTTAGATCCAAACGAGACACCGAGTAACTGGACATTTTATCTGGATCCAATGTGTTTGACACTCAGTCAGTAGTTTCTCAAAAACTTTGGATGACTTAGAAGGATGGGAATCTGATCAGACTTTGAACAAACATCATTTTTACAGCATGATAAGGTTGAATGATATTTTGTCATTCAAATGTCAGATCTGAAAGTACGCAGAGATAAATATGAAAAGTACCACATTCCCAGTTATCTTCTGCATGGTCGGAACTATGCGTGGGAAATGTTGAATGTTTGGTTGTACCACAGAAATAGTTTCATCAAGATATTGTTTATTGCATTCATGGAGCAGAATGACATTGTGAAAATGACACACAATGATAGGTAAACCGTGTTTACCCAGTTTTTGAAACCATTGTGATATATAGAGCATTTGCTCCTATAGGAGCAAATGCTCTATTTACATGTATCACAATAGTTTCAGCCCATGGGCCAGATTATTCAATGTTAATTGCTTTTACCACCAAATATTTTGTAAGCGAAACTCCTTAATAAGAAAAAGGTTGATATAAAATTTCAATTTTGAAGAGATACCATGAACTATATTTAGTAAATTGTTTCCGGTTGACAATATCTCATATTCCCATCGCATGTATATGCTTTTTATATAATAGCATACTCACTAATAATAATATGCAGAATTTGCGGCAAACCGACGATAACCTCTGGTGACCGAATCTTCGATACAATGAACATTTAGTTGGAGAATGGATTCTAGTCAATCGTTTTCCGGCCATTTCAGGAACCGGTAAGCAGCTAATCTTTGAAAACTTTGATTGTATGGCTGAATGCATGTAACAAAAATGTGACGTGTATTTTGACATGGTAATCTTTGAAAAAGGCCCTAAGTGGTCGAACTATTAGATCAGAGCTATTTAATTATTTATGTATCATATTATTTCCCTTTTTTGGAATATTTTTTTCATAATGATACTATTAATGAGTGACTGTTCAAATTCATTCTATCGCTACGAAATACGTGCATTCTTGATGCTAAACAATTCTTACTAATTCAAGTTTCTGAATGTCATATATGAATATACTTGTAGTAACCATTAAACTGTCTTATAATACTTCACACAATCCATGGGCTCTTTTACTCCATAAAAACGCCTTTGCAAACATAATAGACCCAGATCAGACTGCTGATGTTCTGTATGCTTATGATATAGTATACATGAAGATATGATTTTAAAGTGTATGCAATGGCCCTAAACGGCTGTGTCCATGTGCTATTATGACAAATAATGTACTTAATGTCATTATTTCTTACATGAATATTCCTGGCGTAAACCGGTGATCCAGATTACCCATTGATCCAGGTTGAGTCTGAGTTTGTTCTCAAGCTTTTGATTGGTCAGATTTGAGTTCTCAAGCTTTTGATTGATCAGATTTGAACCAAAGGCTCAAATCTGACCAATCAAAAACTTGAGAACGAACTAAGAGTCGGCTAAAAAGATTTATAAGCATGGATACTGATGAGCGATGTAGGGCCACTGCATCCCTGTTACATGTACTAAGTTCGTTAACTAAAGTTAACTTGTTTTGTCATTTTTTTTAAATAAAAAGGTAATAAAGAAACAATCATACAAGATCCTCTACATACATGTATCGGTATATATTTAACCCTTTACTCTATAAATACGCATTTCTACGCCTTGGCAAATAGAGTAAACCCAGATTTGTTTGCTTATGATATAATATAGATATAATTCTACAGAACATGTCATGGCTAAAAATGCCCGTGTCCATGTGCTAATCAGTGTTATAATAAATATGTTTGGATGCATTTTGAGGGCACTCGAGATCTATGTAAATGAGGTATATAATGACTCTCGGGCATGAAATATGCTCAATGAATATTGGTGTTCTAGACAAATATGCTAAGTGTTTCCTGTTTTTTTTATATTTTGATATTCATTCTTGAAATTATATTTTATTATAGATGACATGTATCTGGAAATGTGAAGCCTTTATGCAAATTCCAGGAATTGTCATGACATCAGGCACATTAGTTGTTTAACGTTCTTTGTCTAATAATTGAAGATATAATGTTTTTGCGAATTACAGCTGAAATATCTTGATTAACTGTGAGACAAATGCAATCAATGTATGAGATTTTACATGAGTATAATAGGTTTTTAGTACATTTCTTCTTTAAACATAATTCGGTTACGGACCGAATCCATTAGTTTCTTGAATTTCGTATTCTAAAGTAGCGCATTCTACGGTTTACCCAAAACTCATAAATCTAACATAGTCAATGATACATGTAAATGGCACACTTCAGAATACAGTGCTCCCTCCCTACAACGGCCCTCTCAATAACGATTCCCTCCTTACAACAACGCATGCCACTGTTTCCGAAAAAAAACAAGGCTCCAGAAACAACCTTTTTCCATCGTATTTTCTTTATGCCTCCATCAAACTCTATGTTTGACCACTCTTTAGAATCGTCCCAAAGTGACAATTCTAAAGATCGGTCACAACATAGGGTTTGATTGAGGCATAACGGTTTAAGTTCTCGAAATACACCTTATCTGGGGATCTGCAAACAAGCTAATTATGTTTGATTTTCCCTCCCTATAACAACTCCCTCTGAACAACACATACACTCTTTGTATCCCAAAGAGTGTCGTTGTAGAGAGGGAGCATTGTACACAATAATCACGTTTTGTTGCATTTGATAAAACTAGTCTTTACTAATTAGGCACAGATGCAATATCGCACGGGCCAAATAAATTCCCAAACTTAATCCATACAAGATTCTCTATAGATTTTGTAATAAATGGCCTAAATGACAAAAAGCAGTAGAGCAAAGCAGGAAAAGCCACACACAATAGGCAACCATTATCAAGACGATCTTAAGAAAATCTTAAATCTTAAAATAACTATTTTCTTAATGAATAAAACTATATACAATTTACACGGACTGAGATGGGGCATTTTCGCCGACATATGCAACTCTTGTATAAGAGTATCTGGAGGAAAAACTTTATACAAATTTGAAATATTCTAACATTTTAGAGTTTAGAGTTTGAAAAACCTAGAAGAAAATTTTAGACGACTGTTTTATGATTTGGATGAAAACAATATATGAAATTAGTGATTTCCATTTACTATAAATAGTCTTCACCCGACAATTTTGACATGTACGTTCATACCGACTTCAACTGTAGGCTATATGGCAAATGCAAATATGCCTTTTCCATCTGTTACTCAAATTACGCTTTGGTCGAACACTACATGATATCGTCTGTATGCTTCTGAAAACCATTTAGGCGATAAACTATTGCGTAATTTATAACTAAAACAATGCGTAATGACGGGAAAATTATTTAAATGATCCGAAATAGATAATACAGTAAAACCTCTCTATAACGGCCTATAAATTGTGTTGATTAATTGGTATTTAGGGAAGATGGCTGCTTAAAGCAAGATGAAAGTGAAACAGAACGCTCCTATAGGAGCGTTCTATTTTACTTTCAACTTGCTTTAAGCAGCCACCTGCCTTTAACACAAAATAATTGATCGTTATAGAGAGGTTTTACTGTAGATGATCCCTAAGTTGGATTATCGGACTTACGCATTGAATACTCTACAACATGGCGATAAAGACTGGCGTATGCAATGGAGCTGTACAAAGAGCAATAACATAGACATGTACAGCTTGTTATGAAACTATTTATTGACTCATTAAAGGACACCGGCATTTCATCATGCAACTTGAATTGTTCTTTATCTGAATTGCTTCATTAACGAGCCCATTATTTTGACTGGGCATGTTTACATCATTAACGTTTTACTTTAATCTCTTTGTTTCGATTTGCTTAGAATTCAATCAATTCATTATCTTCATTAAAGAATAATAAGCAGCGACAACTTAAATACTCATCATATCAACGACCATCCAAGTGTAATATCAACTAGTACATATTGTACAGCCAATCACTTATAATGAAACCTCATACTAATGATAATGACAACCAAGCTTCCACTTACACAGTTGGTGCACCAACTATAACTCCCGTTAAATGTGGAATTTGCCAACAAAGCAAATATTACAATATTAAGTATTTCATATTGAATGGACTCTATAGTTACATTGGTCATTCCACGTTGACTATTCAACATTCAAAGAGCTAAGTCCGTCCTTGATGTATACTTCAAATATACTCGGTCCGTATAGGCAGGTTTTGATTATTGACAAGAGTGATTGGAAATTAACCCTTTCTTTCATATTCCACGTATTTGCAAACAGAATAGACCCAGATCAGACGCCCCTGCAGGAGCCGTCTGGTCAGGGACTGCTATCTTTACTAGTGGAATTTGAATGTTGCTTTGCTTTCTAAAATGACTACACTGTTCCACCTTCTATATTTCATTGTAACTCTTTTGTCCATGAATATTCAGTAGGTATTGCATTTTGGAATAAACATAGAACAGGGAACGAGTTCACAGGTAATACCGCCAGAGGCTGTGTGATTATATGATTTAACAGTAGGCAATAGTAAAGATGGGTATCATCAACACGGCAATTAGCGGCGTAGACGTTCATTATATATGTATTGCTATTGTTGAAACTGAGAAATATTGTGTAAGAAATTATGGCATTATGAATATTTACAGATTAAATCCAGATCATCACCCATGTTGGAAAGCGAATGAGCTATTTTACAACATATTCGGTTTGCTCCTATTCGCATGGTACGTATCATACAAGTGTTACTCGTCAGCTTGTTATCAGGTCTAAAAGCGGGACATCTTATTACTTCTTTTTAAATTTCGACCCAAATGTCAATTCCAGATGTATACATTGTTCATTATTCAAGTATTTATTTGCCTAGACAAAAACTGTAGAATAAGTCCAGTATTATACCACAAGCAAACAGAGCAGATCCTGATCAGACGGCTCTTGTAGGAGTCTTACTCTGTTTACAAATGCGTTTGATTATTGCGTGCTTTTAATACATGTATATTATATAATGGCATATATACACAGGATATTGGTACAAAAATAGAGACTATTATAATTCCTTAAGCAAAAATAGTCGACTGATTTATAAGAGGAAAAGGTTACAAAGCTATTTCAAACAGTTTGAATGTGACGAGACACTGAAATACTCTTTGTCTCATTTCCATCAAATGCCACTTGGGCTCAGAGGTCATAAACTTTCTAAGTCTACGTCAGAAATCGTTCTCAATTATCTGATTGGTAAATACCAGTGGTTCCGGGTTCCGTCCCACGCCGGACCAAGTCTTACGGATGAGAGCCGATGTATCAGTGATTTACACTGGGCATCTAAAACAACCAAAGAAACTATCGATAATATGAGTAGGGTATCGCACCCGGATTCTCTATATCCGCTCCCGTTTCTCTAGGGCGTCCAATTATCCCATATTTGGCACAAACAGGCGTTAATCAACACAACCAATCATCGACATCTGGCCAATCAGACGTTTAATACTGCGTTTAGACTTCAGCAAACGTTTTATAACCTCGAGACAAGACCTTTCTAAGCATGGTGAGGACTAAGCAACCCGTTTTTTTCTCCGGTGTAAACCGTTAGTGTCATCAATACATGCAAATACAGTAAAACCCCGCTAATGCGACCACCTACTAGAGGTATAATTATGGGTGCTATATGCAGGTGGTAGCTTAATGCAGGACAAAAGTAATGCAGAAAGCTCCTAGAGGAGCTTTCTGCATTACTTTTGTCTTGCATTAAGCAACAACCTGCTTATAAAGACACACATGTTTATTCATTAAGTGGTCACATTAGCTGGGTTCTACTGTATACTGATTCCAATGAATTTTAGACATTTCGATATGAACGGCTTGGTAAAATGTTTACCAGTTCTGTAAAGCGACTTCTCTTTTCAGCCGTATCTTTTGAAATCAACACGTTCAGCTTTTATAGTTCATTTGACAGAGAGTATAACACGGGTTTATGATTCAAGTGAGAAAAGGTTTGCAGATGATTCTCGTCTTTGAAAATGGTCTGCAGGATTAAATTTCATAATCATGCTTACGAACGCACGATGCTTAACTCATTCCCTCATATTGACGCCCTTTGACGCCCCATAAAAAGTAACCTGTTGAAACCATTGTGATAAATAGGAGCAAATGCTCTATTTATCACAATGGTTTCAAACTACAAAATTCTAAAAGTTTCCTTTTCTCTAGTTAATGCTCCTTTACGGTAGATTTATTCAAAGTGGTTTGATCTAAAACTAGTCTATGAGGGAATGGGTTAAAGACAATCACAAAGTATATTTGGTATAATCAAAGGAAACCAGAGTAGCGATTTAGTAATTGACGTTAGCGCATCGATGAGAAGAAAACAAATGGATATTAGTGATTTATCATGTTTGCTTAATATGTTATGTATTAGCCACAAGTAACGCATTTGTGAACGATTTACGCATCAATGTGTTTCACTATAGTGGTACAATTAATCTACTCGTCCTATGTTTGCATTCGTCTTATTATTGCATTAATGCATAATTTCTGTTCTAAACACATGACAATGATATAATACCGGACACAAATTTATCCTTAACACAGCCAAATACAGCTAAATATGTTTAGTGTAAATGCATATGACTTTTATTAATGTTTTCTCTTTTCATCCTGAAGAAGATGATTCGATAAAGCGTTGGCATTTAAAGCTGAAGGCCGGATGTTCGGTCCAAGACCAAAGAAAATGAGATTGTTCCAGTGGTTCCTTGCTTGGCGATCAGTAATTGAGGGAAGTGATAGGGACTTGCTGGCCTGTTATCAGGATAATGTCCCTGTGTTTGATCCCGCGATCCCTTATATGGGACTTAGGCAAACAATGTAGACTCTGATCAGACGCCGCATCATGCGGCGTATGATCAGAGTCTACACTGTTTGCTGATAGGAATTTCAATATAAAAGAAAAGGAAATTGAACATTTTGACCAGGCACCCGTTAGATAACAAATGGACTAATCCAATATATAAGCATGGAAGAATCCACTGGGAGCAAATGGGTTAAGGTATATCGGTGCTTTACACCACACACGTTAAAGACCCAGGGAATCTTGGATCCAGAAGACACATTTCTCATATCAATGTTAAGTCCCTTAACGCTTAAAATGCGGGAAACGAGTCACTAATTTTCATTGCAAACAGTGTAGGCCCAGACGAGAGAGTTCCTAAGGGACTGCACTGTCTGTAATGTTACACTTTTCTTTAGAAAAAACCCTAAATATTCACAGTAAGTTTGATCTGTGCAAATAGTCTATTTGAACATTCAGCATTGTAAGGGTTAAGTAGAAGCCAAATTATAAGAATAGGTCAATTTGTTGCGGACAAACGGACGTTAATCAACACAAACAAACAAACAAACCATTTTGTTGGAAGGCTTTAAGAATGATCGTGCCCAGTTATTAAGCAATCCACTTAAATCAGTAAGTTACGGTGAGGTACATATATATCTGGCGACGTCAAACTAAATTGGCTTAAATCTGCAATAGCTTGCATAGACTATTTAGATAATTTTCATGTTCTAGTATAATAATATGATCATTGTATCATTAACAGCAATAATGATGATAAGTGTAATAATAATCAATAATAGACAATACATTTGATATTCTAAATCCTAACTGCCTTATGATTCCCCTTTTTTAGTTTAAGTAGTGTCCTAGGACTAATAGCGATGGCAGAGTAACAATAACTTCTACACAGAAATAAACTCAGACTCTAAAGGTACATCACTCATTAACCATTTCCCTCATAGGCTTGTCATGCCTTTGCAAACAGAGTAGACCCAGATCAGAGGGCTCTAATAAGAACCATCTGATCAGGGTCTGCTCTGTTTGCTATCGGAATTTGATAGATTTGTTTCTTTTCTTTCTAAAATGGCTACAATATTCCAACTTTTATATTTCATTGTAACTTTTTTGTGCATGAATTCAGTAGGTATCAAAATTTAGGATAAACATAGAATAGGGAAAGGTAATACTTTTTGAACAGACTCAATAAAACCGAGTCTGCAATTTTCTCTTTTTGTGTTGCAATTTTTGCTTTCGAGGGATCACCACCCTTCAGAATTTTATGCTTATTTACATGTTAAGGTTCCACGCACAAGGACAAATATATTGGTACTATTTCCACGCAGGTGTCATAACTACATGTATATCAGTAATTAACAACCATGTTTGGTCTATCTCAATGCAGTTCAACGTATCTAAAATACTGATATAACATTTTCTGTTGTCTATCACTTCGTATCTTATCTATTCTGGGGATTAACCACTTTGCCCTATATACAAATATTTGTGTTTACGCCTTTGCAAACTCAGTAGATCCAGGTCAAACAGTCCCTGTAGGACCGATATGGTCATATTCTGCTTTGCTTCATTCTGGAATAATATAGACTAGATTCTAAAACATTTCATTATACATATACCATTTACAAAATTCATTATTTCTGACAAGGATGTTTCTTTCGGTAAGGGTTAATACATATCTGCTAATGTGATGCAACGTGTTGCTCAAAATTCGTATGAAACAATAGAAAAAATAGTTAATAACACGCATATTTCGTTTGTTATGAGGGGAACAATAACACAATTGTATTGCTTAGTATGGTTAGAGCTCAAGCTTTTGATTGGTCAGATTTGAGCCTTTGGCTCAAATCTGACCAATCAAAAGCTTGAGAACTCAAGCTGTCGGCAATGGTCTTTACAATCAATTACCATGACGACTACATTTGTGATTATTACATAAAATATTCATTTATGGATTAGGTTTGAGATTAAAGACAGACAAACGATGTCAGTTAGTTAGAAGCAAACGAGTGTTTGGTATAAAATATCATCCGAATGCTCTGTAGATTTGTATACATCGTCTGAGCAAATGTCATTTCTCCCAAAATATCATTTTAGCACAGACACGTTCAGATTGATTTGAACTTTTTATAACTGGAAAGCTAAATTTCTAAAATACTGGTATTTACATTAATTTTTAAATAAATGTTTCAAAAGACTTAAAATACATATCTTATCTGTATATTATGGTATCGATTAAAGTCTATTGTCTGAGTTTAGAGCATACATTCACGATTGCAGCTGATTCATATGTGTATCCACAGAGGTATGTCTTGTCCTAAAACTTACTTGCTACATTCACTTTAGTAACGTTGTGAGTGCCGTTGACTATCTGATGTTGGTGTGTATCTGCTTTTGCTTTCGGAGGATCTCCTACTATCAGCCTTTTTGATAGCGAATATGTTATCGGTTTGCCTTTCTAATCAAAGCGCAATATTAGTGGTATAAGTTAATGCCGGTGGATGATGATATACTTTGTTAGGATTGGTTTAAACTTCTAGCAAAATAATGAGTCCAACACAGTATTTTCAATTCAGATGTAATGCATTTATGTTTTGAAAATATTATATGAGTTCACCTTTTGTCTGTTATAATTTAGAATATAGACAAAAGTCTTTGGACCAAATCATTATTATTGCTGTACTTAGATAAACATTGAAACTCCTTTCCGTTTGCTAAAAGTATAGATATCTCCGTTGTTATTCACTAGTCAACATTTAAATGGATAAATTATACACTTATACTACTTTGAGTTCGTTTGGACAAGAATAACTACCACGTAGTAAGGTGGATTGCTTCAATCAGATTCGAACACTTTTTGTGAAAACATTGTGCTTGCGGGTAAATGTAAAATCATCTAATGACAAAAATACAGTTTTTAAAATATTATCTTCTCCAGTAAATCCCGAAACAAGGTTAAGATTGACAATATGGTATACATTCCAACCTTTTTACCTTACTTTTTAGGCTACTTTTAGACCAAAACATATTTAATATATCTACCGAAAGTGAACTCTTACTAGAGACAAGGAAAAAATAGAATCGTATAGGTTTTGAATCAACTGTGATAAATAGAGCATTTGTTCCATATTTATCACAATGGTTTCAAAACGTGATTTTTACAGAGGCGTCAAAACGTGTCAATATGCGGAAAAGGGTTAAACAGCATTAATGTCTCATCCTAGAATAATAATATGTGATTAGTATGGAACATGAACGTATGCAATATAAAAGTTTAATGTATTTGATTTAGTAAATAGAAGCTCGCAACATAGCCATTGACCTTTATGTTAAATAAACGTTGTATTGCATACTTTCAAACTGTCTGACAAGCAAGCAGACAGTTAAGTCTGCATTAGAGCCATACATGATTTGAGAACACACATAGCATTCAGTTCACTTTGAGAATTTGCCTTGTCGTTGAAACTCGATTATGTTCATAAAAGTAAATGTCACAAATGAGATTTCGGTAAAATGTTTCAAATCTCCGTGAATGAAGTATGTAGCCTCGAGGAAATTAATACATTCATTGCCAACAAAGTGAATGAACCTAAGTTGTATGTATCTTTTTTTTCAATTGTTTAACGGCTGATTTTGCATTTGTTGATCTGCCAGTATGCACTATTACAGCATGTATTCACATTAACATGGAATATTAACACTTTGATCAGGATCTGCACTGTGTGTCATTCACAATTATATAGCATGTTTAAGCCATTCATGCTGAGTGGACTATTCCACTGAGACAATTCAACGCTGAAAGGGTTACCCAATAATATCCTGTCTTAACAAGAAACTTTCTTCAGCGGCCGTTCATTTAATCTTATATGTGATTGCTTAATACAGGACAGAAGTATTACAGAAAGCTCCTATAAGACTTCCTGCATTTCTTCTGACCTGTCAATCATCACCGTAATTAGAACTCTGCATTTCTTCTGACCTGTATTAAGCTACCATCTGTCAATCATCACCGTAATTAGAACTCTACATTTGTTCTGACCTGTATTAAGCTACCATCTGTCAATCATCACCGTAATTAGAACTCTGTATTTCTTCTGACCTGTATTAAGCTACCATCTGTCAATCATCACCGTAATTAGAACTCTGCATTTCTTCTGACCTGTATTAAGCTACCATCTGTCAATCATCACCGTTATTAGAACTCTGCATTTCTTTTGACCTGTATTAAGCTACCATATGTCAATCATCACCGTAATTAGAATTCTGCATTTCTTCTGACCTGTATTAAGCTACCATCTGTCAATCATCACCGTAATTAGAACTCTGCATTTCTTCTGACCTGTATTAAGCTACCATCTGTCAATCATCACCGTAATTAGAACTATGCATTTCTTCTGACCATTATAAAGCTACCACCTGTCAATCATCACCGTTATTAGAACTCTGTATTTCTTCTGACCTGTATTAAGCTACCATCTGTCAATCATCACCGTAATTAGAACTTTGCATTTCTTCTGACCTGTATTAAGCTACCATCTGTCAATCATCACCGTAATTAGAACTCTGCATTTCTTCTGACCTGTATTAAGCTAACACCTGTCATGCATCACTGCGATTAATCTAATTTGCTAAATCTGTGATTGTTAACGGGACCAGATATTCAAGGAAAAGCAGGATATGACGTTGTCATTTTCATCTATAATTATTAACACTATATATGTGAATATGTGCTTAACTTTAGTGCTCTTAAAATTGTGTGTGGCGCTCCCTGTATGACTTGTTTTTTTTCAAAAATGTTTGGCTTCAATAAAGTAGAAGGCTTATCATGATATAACCTATTTGATACGCAACATACAGTAAAGCCCCGCTAATGCGACCACTTAATAAACAGCCACTGATGTCGTTTAAAGCAGGTGGTTGCTTAATACAGGACGAAAGTTATGCAGAAAGCTCCTAGAGGAGCTTTCTGCATAACTTTCGTCCTGCATTAAGCTACCACCTGCCTCTGCCACCCAGAATTATACCCCTTTTTGGTGGTCGCATTAGCGGAGTTTTACTGTATATGCCTAAATATGTACTACATGTATATAACACAATTATGTTGAGTTTCAAACATGAAGCAATGTAATGTTCAGGCGGGCAACCGTTTGGTCAGAAAGTTAAAGGTGTATGTGTGTCAGAAACCTGATGCCCCATAGAGATGGTCTAGCTTTTAATGCCCAACTAGAGTGTCTGAATGGAGTCTTCATTACTTTTTATCATCCCAGACATCATCTGTAAAGTGGTATGTATTGCCCGAATTATGATCGCGTTTTGTCATTTGCGTCCTTTAATATGTATCGATTGTTAAAACTGTCCTTGTCCATTCAGCTATAGCCTTTAGTGTCTAGCTGCTCTTTCAAACATGGTTTTATCTATGAAATATAACGGCTAAAGAGTTTTAGTTCATAGTGTTTTTTATACATGTATTTATGAAATGGCATTATAGACTCAAAACAAATTACTGGCAATATATCGGTTTGTTTTTGGCTGTTAAGGACTAAGAAAATGCATATGATATGAAATGTTATTTGTGTACTGTTCTAAATTTGACATAATCACAATCTCAGAGTCCTGTAGACAAATGATGATTCCATGAGATTACGTCCTGATTACATAGATTTTGACTGTCCTCGAACTAATGTTCGACGACGCTGTTGGGCAAATGATATGTCTGGGTTAAACGATAGTCTCTACTTGCAAAGTGTTTTTTTAACCCTTTCACCGCCAATGTCGCCAAAATGCACCACGACAAATAGTGCAGTCCAAGATCAGACGCCGCCTTAAAAAGGCGGCGTCTGATTTTGGACTTCAGTTTTTGTCTCAATCTCTAGTTCTTGATCTGTGTTTTATTCCTTTGAATTCTGTATTTATGTATTCCATTTCCTTATTTCATCGAATGATTTAACAAAATTGAGTTGCAGACGACAATTAGAAATTTGGCGCCGAAAGAGTTAAAAAATGTTGTCATGTTAGAAAACGATTTCAGCAGTCTATTACGGCACATAATTGTCTTACATAAATGGGCATCATGATAATTGTTTATTTGTATGAGACATTGCTACTATTAAAACAATATAAACACTTAATTACATTTGCAGTTCCACTCCTCGTACAACCGGTGTTGGAATTGATTTCTTCACATCAATCTGCGTCAATGGTGTGGTGGTCTAGTGGTAACGCGCTTGACAATCACTCCTGATGTCCGGAGTTCAAATCCTGGTCCCTCCCGGAAATTTCAAAGACGCTTTTCAGTATCTCCCACCCACACGAGGTTGCCTCCTCCCCCCCCCCCCCCACCCCATGGGTTAAAATGGGTACATTTGTACCTGTGAGGGTCACTAGCCGGTACTGCGACTGTATGATTGTGCAATATGTTAGCAATGCTCAATATTGTGGGCTCAATTACCAAGGGAGTAAATGTACAGTTGGTTGAGTGGGAGATTCGTACTGAAAGTAGACTATAACTAGGTACTTTACCTTTGTCCTTTTTTTAATATACATGTATCAGCATCATACATTGCATTATCCCATAATTATGCCGTGATCCCCGGAAAACAGGACGCTTGGCCATTTGCATACAGTGTAATTCCAGATCAGCACATATGATGGAAACCGGATAAGCTATTTTACAATACAGTAGAACCTCTCTATAACGGCAACTAAATTGTTTTAATTAGGTGGTATTTAGGGCAGGTGGCAGATTTAAGCAGCCACCTGTCTTTAACACAAAACACTTGATGTAATGTGGTGGCCGTTATAGAGAGGGTTTACTGTGTATTCGGTTTGCCCCTATTCGCTTGGTGCGTATCATACATGTGTTATTCGTCAGCTTGTTATCGATTCTAAAAGTTGGACATTCACATGTCAAATAGTTTGGATCCTCATGAAACGCCTACTACTTGACTTCTCATCTGGATCATGCTTTCTTTAGATGTTTATACTTTTCAGAAACTAGTACCATGGTTTATTTTATACTACACAAACCATGTGATTTATTAACATAGGATACTGTAATTGCAAGTGGTTGCTTAATGTAGGACAAAAGTGATACGCATGCACGTTGCTCCGACAGTTTAATTCGATATGTGCCCTACATCGGAATGATATACATGTTTATCACATAATCTGCATTGTGGGAGTGCCGTAACTCAGTGCCGTATATCGCGAAAATGCACTAGTGCTAGTTTATGCAAATTAGCAATCGTTAGTCAATCGTAGCGCTCATTTAAGCGTTAGCCAATCGTAGCGCTCCATGTGGACCGTCCGTTGTGTAACTACGCTGTCTGTAAGGAATGGCCATTTTCTATGGCATTTTAAGGCTTATGTGATAAAAAGAATATGCCATTCGTGTTCGTTACACATTGTTTTAATGAAACTCGTTTACTATTATGAATATGACACTCGCTAAAGCTCGTGTCATATCATTATAGTAAACTCGTTTCATAAAAACAATGTGTAATGAACGCTCATGTAAGATCCTCTATATACGACTCAATATAAGAAATATGGACGTAGTCCATAACTGTTAATGATACAAATCAAATGTATATGAAGTATATGAAATCAGAAAATTGAATTGTAGTTGAAGCCGCTAATATCTAATGATATAATTTCAAAAATATATAATTTCATATTATGGGTAGGAAGAGAATTCATGAAGCACATCTAATGTAGTCTATCCTTTGAAAGAATATGAAACACACTTTACAGAAATAACAAGTTAAGCATGCACTTACGCGCGCACACACACAACACACACACGCACGCACGCGCGCACTTGAACACACAAACACACGCACATATATGTATATGCACACACACACACACACGCGCGTGCATATGAATCTCAAAGAAGACACTTAACGCAGTATGTGATGGGTTTCAAATGGACTGTTCCAACATTAATAATAACAGGTCAAGATTATGGTGAATATTTAGAGATTTTTCTTAAGAAAATTGTAACATGACAAACAGTGCAGACCCTGATGTGAGGGCTTATCTAAGAGCCTTCTCATCTGGGCCTATGCTGTTTGCAAAGGGCATTAATGAATCGCGTCCCACACTGTAAGGGTTAACATCGCACGATGAGTTTTTACACGTCCTGCAATCTATATCATACATATTATAGAGGCATACCTATACAGTAAAACCTCTCTATAACGACCACTAATTTGTGTTAATTAGTTGGTATTTTGGGCAGGTGGTTGCTTAAAGCAAAGTGAAAGTAAAACAGAACGCTCCTATAGGAGCGTTCTGTTCTACTTTCACCTTGCTTTAAGCATCCACCTGCCTTTTACACAAAATACTTGATGTAATTTAGTGGTCGTTATAGAGAGGTTTTACTGTAATTATTTTCCCTAATGCTGAGCTTGTTCAAATATCGATGTCATTTATTTCAAACATATCACTGCTTATAATCATCAGATGCTTGGGAATGAGCTCAAACTCAAGAGCACTGGGTTTTATAACTTCGGGCCCGATTAAACACCGAGGTACACAATTCTTTACCTAGTATATCAAAATAGTTTAACTATAAGTTTCTACTGTTCTCAACAGTTTGCCTTCGGATATAATCTCTAGCTATTTCAATGAAGCTTAGACATTTGAATCTTAACGACTTAGTAAGATGAAGATCTGTCTTTCTAATCAACATAATTGGTTTTTATAGAAGAATTTAAAAGATGTTATAATACGCTTAAACAGTTGCCGATGGTTTTCGTCTTCGGAATGGGTCTGTGAGAATAATACCAAAGTCTCATTTAAGAATGGAAGATATTTGCATGTTTCTTAGAGATAAGCATAGTGCTAGTCGAAGATTTCTAATGGTAAGCAGAGTAACATTGTAGTTACAGACGTATAAAACAAATTGATATCGGTACTGTATCCGGTTTACGCAACATGTTATGTCATAAAGACAAATCTTGCGTTGGTAAACGATACAATATTATGCAGCATGGTATTTATCTGTGTAACAGGAACAATCAATCTACCATTCTTTATATTTGCCGTCTACTCATTATGTTACTTAATCAACACATTCCTGCCTCAAGCCAATGAGAACTTTTACTGAAAGCAAAATACCAGCCAATAATACGGAATTCTTATTCCAAGCACAGAACAATACAGCCTTAAGCTTATGACTTTGAATGATAAACAGTGCAGACTATGTATCTACACTGTTTGCAAATGATAGTCATACGTGTACCGCATTTAAAGGACTAAATCACGGCAACAGAACAGAAAAACATACTTTGCACAATTGAACTGTTAATGGAAGTTTTCAATTGTTATCTTCATTGTGAGAGTATGAAACACCCGGTCATCGTGACTGTTCGGATGTTGGTCTCAGACCTGTCATACCACAGCTATAAAGATAATTCGAGAGAATCCCTAAATGAGCGATCATCAACTTATAGAAACGGCCACTTTTGCTTTCATTGAAAACTTATCCACACCTGGGTCCATGCTTATAAAACTTTTAGTTGAGTCTGAGTGCGTTCTCCAGTTTCTGATTGGTCAGATTTGAGCCTTTGGCTCAAATCTGACCAACCAAAAGCTTGAGAACTCAAATCTGACCAATCAAAAGCTTGAGAACGAACTCAGACTCAACTAAAAAGTTTTATAAGCATGGACCCTGACCAGCTATGATCCCTCCTATTGCCACTAGTGAGGGCATGGACCCTGACCAGCTATGATCCCTCCTATTGCCACTAGTGAGGGCATGGACCCTGATCAGCTATGATCCCTCCTTTTGCCACTAGTGAGGGAATGGACCCTGACCAGCTATGATCCCTCCTATTGCCACAAGTGAGGGCATGGACCCTGACCAGCTATGATCCCTCCTTTTGCAACTAGTGAGGGCATGGACCCTGACCAGCTATGATCCCTCCTATTGCCACTAGTGAGGGCATGGACCCTGACCAGCTATGATCCCTCCTATTGCCACTAGTGAGGGCATGGACCCTGACCAGCTAGGATCCCTCCTTTTGCCACTAGTGAGGGCATGGACCCTGACCAGCTATGATCTCTCCTATTGCCACTAGTGAGGGCATGGACCCTGACGGGCATGGACCCTGACCAGCTATGATCCCTCCTATTGCCACTTGTGAGGGCATGGACCCTGACCAGCTATGATCCCTCCTATTGCCACTAGTGAGGGCATGGACCCTGACCAGCTATGATCCCTCCTATTGCCACTAGTGAGGGCATGGACCCTGACCAGCTATGATCCCTCCTTTTGCCACTAGTGAGGGCATGGACCCTGACCAGCTATGATCCCTCCTATTGCCACTAGTGAGGGCATGGACCCTGACCAGCTATGATCCCTCCTATTGCCACTAGTGAGGGCATGGACCCTTACCACCCTCCTATTGCCACTAGTGAGGGCATGGACCCTGACCAGCTATGATCCCTCCTATTGCCACTAGTGAGGACATGGACCCTGACCAGCTATGATCCCTCCTATTGCCACCAGTGAGGGCATGGACCCTGACCAGCTATGATCCCTCCTTTTGCCACTAGTGAGGGCATGGACCCTGACCAGCTATGATCCCTCCAATTGCCACTAGTGAGGGCATGGACCCTGACCAGCTATGATCCCTCCTTTTGCCACTAGTGAGGACATGGACCCTGACCAGCTATGATCCCTCCTATTGCCACTAGTGAGGGCATGGACCCTGACCAGCTATGATCCCTCCTTTTGCCACTAGTGAGGGCTGCTTAGGACACTGTTAGTTTTTAAAAGTGGTGGTAATCCCTCAAGCATTGTATGACGATCGTTTACTATAGAACATGTTTGCATAATTCCTATGGCTACTATTTCTACATCAACATCATTTTGGAGCATGTTTATTGTGAGAATAAGTACTACATTTCCACAACTCATGATAAGATGAATAAATATAATATGTTGACGCTTGACTTCAGTGACTTAAATCAGCATATTTTTAACAGATTATTACTATAAGCTGTTGTCATGTTTCAGTTTGTAACTTTATTTTCCTTTTCAAAATTGATTATATGTGTATTAGTAGTAGTAGTGTTAGTAGTAAACGTTTCAATGTATATTCTAATAATAAAGAATTCGTTCGAAAAGATGCCGTTGGCAGTATGTTGATATCTCGATACAGTATACCTCGTACTAACATATTAACATTCCAGTCGCTTACCTCGAATTGTTTCCTTAAAATAACTCTTTCACTGCCAACGTTTTCGTCTGAAACCTTTGTCGTCTGCTACAATTTGTTTCTTAGTTTTTTGTTTGAAAACAGTCATGATAACACACAGTTTGGATCCTGATGAAATATAGAGTTTCCCAGCATCTCATTTGGATCCAAACTGTGTGCCAAAGGTAATCACAAATGCGACATTGGCAGTTTCTGTTCAATGTTTATGCCAAATTTCAATACCTGCTGAAAATTCATTGACAAAATAGCTATAATGAAATATGGATGGTGGAACATTGTAGTCATTTTAGAAACTAATGAAACAGATCTATCAAATTCCATAGGCAAACAGAGCAGACCCTGATCAGACGACACCTATAGGAGACGTCTGATCTGGGTCTACTCTGTTTGCAGATGCGTAAAAATGCGTTTATATGAAGGAGAGGGTTAAACCATTCAGAGTGGAATATCCCATCAATTTTTTAAACTATAGAGTCCACTTTAACCCTTTCACCGCCAATGTCGCCAAAATGCACCACGACAAATAGTGCAGTCCAAGATCAGACGCCGCCTTTTCAAGGCGGCGTCTGATCAGGGACTTCAATTTTTGTCTCAATCTCTATTTCTCGATCTATGTTTTAATCCTTTGAATTCTGTATTTATTCCATTTCCTTATCTCATCGAATGATTTAACAAAATTGAGTTGCAGACGACAATTAGAAATTTGGCGCCGAAAGAGTTAACCCATCCCCACTTGGGCTATTTTTAGACCTAACCTCTTTGAAAAAGTCTACCCAAAAGGAGCATTTACTAGAGAAAAGAAAATATTTAGATTTGTGTAGCATTGAAATCATTCTGATAAATAGAGCATTTGCTCCACAGGAGCAAAATTTAATGCTCTATTTATCAGAATGATTTCTAAAAGTGACTTTTACAGTGGCGTCAAAAGGCGTCAATATGCGGGAATGGGTTAAATGCTTAAACGTGCCAGTGGACTTTAATGACAAACAGTGCACACTCTGACCAAAGGGTTCCTCTAGGAGTCCTCTAATGTCTATATTGTTAGCAAATGCCAGTGCATGCTATTCCTCCATTCAAGGTGTTATCTGCGGATTAATACATATCTGCTAATAGAATGACGTTGCAACATGTTTCTCAAGAGTAATATAAAACACAACGAAATAGTATAGCCCACAAGCATATTCAGTTCATAATGACGGGATCCAATAAAGTCGCTTGCTAAAACAGCAATATCACTTAATACGATGGACATTATCGATAATGGTATCACTCGTTACAAATAACTGCCTTGATGCAGAAAATTGCGATCGTAACATAACATCTTCATTTGCGGATTGGGTGTTCTATAAGAGATGGTAAAATGATGTCAATCGGTTAGCAGCAGCATCTGAGTCTTTGGTTAAAGTACCATCTGAAGTTGTGTTCGTTCTGACAGATTTTTTACAGTCATATGATAAGTTACATCACTATAATAAGATCGGAATATCAGAACGAATGACATATAAAAGAACGACGTTTATTGTACTTGTCTTAATAAAACGACGCCTGCAACGGTTATTGACCTACTGGTGCAGTGAACATTTTGAAACTGTCTTTATCTTCTACAATGTATAATGAATCGCCAGTACATAACTGAAGTCGGCAGCAGAGGTGTAAATGCGTTACGTCTAGCTTTCGAATGCAATTGACTTTGACAATTTGCATTGTCGTCGAAACTCGATTATTTTCTTGATAGTAAATGTCACAGATAAGATTTCACTAGAAATGTCAAATCTCGGTGAATAAAGGCTGTAGCCTCGAGGAAATTAATGCATTCATTGGCAAAAAATTGAATTAGAACGAATCTAAGTGGTGATTATTGGTCTTTTCAATTGTTACAATTGCATGCCCGTGACGGCTGATTGGGCGAAATTTGCCCCGCCAGTAATCATTATTACATCAAGTATTAACATTAAAATGTTTGACTGATATTTCAATAAGCTTTCTCCTCATAAAACTTTAACCCTTACAGTGCGTGATACGAGTCACCCATGTCCTTTTAAAACAATGTAGACCTAGATGAGAAGCCCTCTCATCAGGGTATGCACTGTTTGTAAGGTTTAAAACATAAAATGAGGCATAAACGCTACATTGGCCACTGTATATGACCTGTTGAAGTCTTGGAATAACAAAAACAAGAAAATTAACCACAAAAACAAATTGCATTGACAGACGTTGATCAAAATGGCAAGACCATAGTTCTCCTTTGATTCATACCGGTGTGGAAAGTTAAAGCTTATTGATGTCATTAGTAGACATTTAGCACGACCTGACGTTCATCCAGATTCCGAGTGGTGTGCAAATGACCTCAGAACTTGCCCATAGCATGTTAAAGACTAATTTCACGAGCTCCAGCAGCTTAGACTGATTGTAAGAGGTCTAATTCCATCACTAGCAGAACTTAGAGACTACAGATGAACCTGTCTTAACCCTTTCCCTGTTCTATGTTTATTTAAAATTTCAATACTGAATATTCATAGACAAAATAGTAACAATGACACATGGAAGGTGGAGGATTGTAGCCATCTTAGAAAGTAAAGAAACATATATTTCAAATTCAACTAGCAAACAGAGCAGACCCTGATCAGACGGCTCCTATAGGGGGCCGTCTGGTCTGGGTCTACTCTGTTTGCAAATGCGTGAAAACACGTTTATATGAGGCAAAGGGTTAAGCGACCTTATATTGATTGGACACAGGGGTCTTAAGAAGCAAGTGGTTGTTTAATGCAGGGGCAAACGTAATACAAAAGGCACCTAAAAGCTACCACCTACTCTACAGACATTTAAATAGACAGTTTAATGGTCGCTTACGTCAGGTTCTACTGTATTAAAAGGTTAAGTACCTGGTTATAGTCTACGTTCAGTCCGAATGACCGCTCAACCGACTCTACATTTATTTGCTCGCCTGATCATTGAGCCATTCGCCTACAATATTGAGCACTGCTAATAGATTACGCGATTACGCAGCCGCTGTAACGGCTACTGACCCTCACAGGTACCCATTTTAACTCCTGGTCGGAGAGGAGGCAACCTCGCGCGGATTGGAGACATTGAAAAGCGTCCCTGAACTTGTCGACTAGACTTATTAACCCTGTACTCATTAATACGCATGACTCTATATTTGCAAACAAAGTACACGCACATCAGTCAGCTCATCTAGGAGTCGTCCGATCAGGATCTGCTCTGTTGAGGAAATTATATAACTATTATTACAGTTTATGTCATGGCCAACAAAACTTCCAGTGTTCATATGCCATTATAAAATTTAATCTAATTTATATTCAAGATGTCGTTATTACATACATGAATATGCATGGCATAGATGGCTTTTACTGTATGGACATCAAATTTGGAAACAATTTGGTTCCAGATGAAACGCAAATTAACTTGGCGTCTCAGAGGATCAAACTATTTGACACATATAATATATACAAAAAGGACTACAAGTCAGATGTTGTTGTTTGTTTTAAACAAGGGACAAGCCGAGTGGGTTAACAAGTACACAACAGGCTAAAGATAAGCTTATCGGATGAAAGCCTTGGTGCTTCCTAGCACAATGAATTACTTCATACGTGTTGTGTCCAATGTCTTATATTTCGTTGATAATCTGGACCCCCCCCCCATTTAGTTTCAGTTGATTATGTTTGATTCTTTATTTGGCTTATGTTTATCCAAAAGACATTAATGTATTGTTGTGTTTGTATGTTAAGTCTGTTGGGTTAGTTATGGGCATGTTCTGCCTTTAAGTATGTATCATTGGTTCATCATTGTCTGTTCAGTGTGAGTGTTATTTATGGCGTAAAAATTACCTCATGAATATTTATATCAGAAATAATGAAATTATACATATTATTTTTTATAAATAATATAATATAAATTGGCTGTGGCAGAAATTCAAACTGTAGAGTATGACCTATATAATTCCATACAGGAGCCGTCCGATCTGGGTCTACTCTGTAAAGACATGCAAAGGTGTTACTATCCAAGTAAAGGGTTACTGCTATTACTGTCATAGGTGTGTTTTTATACCTTTATCTAAACAATGGCAATTTATACTTCATACCGAACAATATGTCATATGCTTTCAGAAATTAAAGATTAAGAAATGTTTGATATGATTACAATTGTAAATTTACTTCCGAAATTACATAGACTATAACAGTTCTCGAAAACGACGTTAGCGAACGCCGCGGAACAGGTGCCATTCTTAGACATCATTAATGTTAAATGGTTGGGATTCCACTTTGGACATAATTCTGTGCTTCTCTAATGTTCCTCCAGCGTGCGTTCTGGGTTATGCCGATTTTCATAGAAATAGATAGAACGCCCTTTTGACACCCTTGTGCAAATTGAGCCAGTTTGTTGTCAAACATTATTCATACTAGAAGGTGATGTATGCAATAATAAAATTTATGAGTCGTTTTTTATATGACATTAATGTCAAAATACTGACATTGTGCCCCATGCAGACATTGATTATCCCGGCGAAACATTTTTATGCTCAACAAAACCCCAATGGTCCGGGCAAAAAAAGTTCGGTGCTACTTATGCCGCAGTGTTTGGCATTGGCCCCAGATTAAAAAAACACACATTACTTGCAATGGTATTATCCACGGCAGCCATGATGTCAATTTCATAACACAGTTATTATATTTAAAATGAAAATGATGCTTATCATTTCACCTAAAAGCTGGAATAAATCTGAATTATCTTACTTTAATCAATAAATTGTCTGATTATTTGAAGAAATGTTTCTGGAACATATCAAAACATGGAACAGAATCAGAGTGGAGTTGCCACACAAAGTCCACAGCAACAGAGAAGTACAAATGACATTTACATTTAAAATAAGCTGTTTTGAAACATTTTTTTCTTTCATATCTATTTGTTTCCGTCGTGTATTGATAAAGGAAATGTTTGTCGAGTCGTACACGCAGTAGTAGTAATATGTGTAGCAGCAATAATAGCAGCAGCAGCAGCAGCAGCGGTAGTAGTAGTTGTATTGTTAGCAGTAGTTGCTGTAATAATAGTAGTAGAGGTAGTAGTAGTAGTAGTAGTAGTAGTAGTAGTAGAGGTAGTTGTAGTAGTAACAGTAGTAGTAGTAGTAATAGTAGTAGTAGTAGTAGTAGTAGTAGTAGTAGTAGTAGTAGTACTTTAAATTAACCCATTACTCCATGAATATTCACGAAGGAAATAATAACATTGGGAATAAGTAATTTCTATTATGACATATTTACAATTTAATTTCTCAAGAAAGGGATCTCTGATCAGGCAACTCCTGCAGGAGCTTCTGAACTTGGTTTACTCTGCTTGTCAATGCGTAAACATGTGTATGTGTGGAGTAAGGACCTAAAGGATTGTTTCAAATTATATAGACATATAGTTTTTATCACTCAAGCAGCAGTGATTTGCGTTTTATCTCACGTGGGAACGAAGTACTGCATCGGTCGTCTGTTGTCTTCAACAACTTCCTTCAAAGCACATCTCTAAAACACATGAACCATATTTGACAAGTTCACATATATTTTTGTTCAAAGAATGAAATCTATGTAGCTATGGCAAACGGATCTAATTTTGTCTGAATCGGTTAAATAAACTTCAGTATAATGTGCAGAAATTATCCTTAGTTGATCCTCTATCAAGGATTAGTTCCAAACCATTATGATTTGTTAAAAGCCATGACCACCAGGATAACCGGGGTCGGAGCTAAATATCCTTATATGGCATCAGTTGACATTTCAAAATCACTCATCGGAAACCAGTGGGCGGACCTTTTGCAAATTTGCTTAGTTGACCTTCGACAAAATGGTAATTTCGTTATAAACATGCTACTTTTGTCGGGCTACTTTTCTTTATATCAATATTTAAACGAAAAAAATAATATTTTACTGGTATGCTGCTCAGACCGCTATTTATCGTTACACCGTATATCCCCTTAGAAATAGGGTTAATTTTCACTATTTGGCTGCGATGGAATGTGAACAAATCTTCTCTAAAACCACTAAAGTAATAATAGAGAAAGAAAAAATAATATTTTCTCTAAAATCCACTGACCGGGTTTGAATACAAAATTTTGGGTGACCAAATCCTTAAAGTGCTCACATTAAGCTAAAACTGCCATTGCTACAGGAGGGTAAACTTTTTGCTTTATTGCGTCTATTAAAAATTGGGACCTACATTATTATGACTTTTTGATTCAGGTGAGCGATAATCATGGCCCTCTTGAGCCCTTAAAACTTTGATATCAATATCGGAAAACAGCATTTGTTCACCTTTATTTATTTACACTTTTTAACTAAGGTGACTTCGAAATAGGTGTGAGGTTAAGACGTCCGTAAACCGGTTTAAACCCTAGTGGTGGTTTTGCCAATGACCATTCCAAGGAGGTCTCTCTTTGTCACCTTTACTTTAATGTTTGCCGTATGTCTCTTGTGTGTTCGCGCGCGTGCTTGCGTGTGTGTGTCACTTATTTTCCATTGCTGTTTTAGTGGTGGTTGCGTGCTTTGTGGACTTTCCTGCCTGACTTTACTACTTTTTATTCACGAAATGTAACAAACTACATTAAGGCAAGCAGCATTTGACAATTACCAATTAGCAATTAGCACGTCCCCATAAAACCATATATCACATGTACTCAAACACAGATTAAAGCAAGGATTTTATTAGAGTAGGGTTTCAGCAGTCTTTCACTGGACGTTTTTGTATAACAGAAATTTGCATCTTGGTAATTGTTTATTTGTATGACACTATAATATTGCATGACATAACCATAAAAACATTGCAAACACGTAACAGTGTATTATTACAAAGCCTGTACCGCATTATATTGAAATGTCACTCCTATAACCGGTGCGAAATGTATCTCGTATCTCTTCATATGTAACTATGCGTAATCCGTTAGCATCAGCAGTTGCACCACCACCAACACCACAGGAAAACAAGACACTGATTAACACATTTTGACGCCACTGTAAATGTCACCTTTTGGAAACCATTGTGATTAATAGAGCTTTTGCTCCTACGGAGTAAATGCTCTATTTATCACATTGTTTTCAAAATTTCGCAATTCTAAAATGTTTTTCCCAGGTAAATGCTCCTTTTTAGTAGATTTATTCAAAGAGAATGTGCTAAAACTAGACTATGAGGGAATAGGAAAACATGAAGGTCCCAACGAGCAACCATATTGCAATTTTATTTAAACCTTTTTACAATATATCCGAGTGTCCCTTTGGTATTTACTACATAACATTCATCATAAATGATTACATTTATGAATATTAATAAGACCAATTCTGATCATGGCATAAAAGCACAGGACAATTTGGCCAAAGAAGAAACTGTAGAATTATATCCATTAAATTACACAGGCAAACAGAGTAGACCCTAATCAGATGGCTCTCGCAGGAATTGTCTAGTATACGTCTACTCTATTTGCAAAGGTGCCAACAGTCGTCTTTATGAGGTGAGGTTTCGTGCACTATTTGTCTTCTTGGTAATGCCTCGGGAAAAAGTTGTCGTGTGCATAATCATAAAATACATCAAATCTAATACAAACTAAATGTTGAATAAATAGCCTTTACCGACTGGGAATATCTCATGAATCTCGATTTCCTCATATCAATGTTTCTACATGAATCTCCAGTTCAGGTTCAACCAATTCCCGCAGTTTGGCGTCTTTTGACGCCTCTGTAAAAATCACTTTGTGATACCATTGTGATAAATAGAGCATTTGCTAACTCTTTCCTAAAATAAACCTTTTTTACGTCTTTGCAAATAGAGTATAGCGTCTGATCGAGTTTGCTCTACTTACTTATGAAGTTATAATAGCACTGACTCTATAGTTTCTACCAATATCAAGAAATTCCATGTACATGTGTCATTATAAACATTAAATATTCACGATGCCATTATTTCTTACAGGAAATAGGGAAATCATTTATACTTTTAAACCCTCGACCAAGAGTTGGGTGATTACTAGCATAATATTATTTTATATTTGAACGTTCCTTTTTTATAATGAAGATGGGTTTTTCTCTGTATTTGCTTCAGATATACTATTTCTATTGTTAAGAATTACGTTATCGACAACGCATCTGGCTTCCGGTCAACACTGTTTGCTGCATCCCAAGGACCAAGTATTAACTGTATTGGTATGAAATAAAGCTCGCCTATTACGGAGATAACAGCCTTATCCCCATAGTTAAATATTAATGTCTGCTCATATTCGACTTCTTCCGATTCGAACAAGTTTTTTTAAAAATACAATGTATTGCCTAAGTGTCAAACAGTTTGGATCCTGATGAGACGCCGACGTCTCATCTGGGCCCAAAACGTTTGCAAATGCGACTCGGACCGTTGTTAGTGGTATACATGTACGTACAGTTAAACCTCTCTATAACGGCCACTTGGTTGTGTTAATTATTTGGTATTTAGGGCAGGTGCCTGCTTAAAGAAAAGTGAAAGTAAAACAGAATGCTCCTATAGGAGCGTTCTGTTTTATTTTCACCTTTCTTTAAGCAGCCCCCTGCTTTTAACACAAAATACTTGTTGTAATTAAGTTGCCGTTATAGAGAGGTTTCATTGTATTAATCAATAACTGTATGAGGTCTAATACTAATAAACTGTCTTATTTCAAACTCCCATCTGTTATTAAAGAATGCATATTTTCGCAATTCCTCCTGATTTCCCAGGATATCTTTATTTAATAACTTAACACGTTGATACGACAATCTGTCGAAAACGGTGCTAAAAAGAAAGTTTTAAGTACCGCCATGTTGGTCTACATGAACCAGACTACACAACTATAGCTAGATTTTAGCAATGACTTGTCCTTGGCAAGATTCCTGCCTGAAATAGTAAAGATGGGTGGAAACCTGTTTGGATCGGTTTAAGATCATTAATTACAAGGCAGTAAGTGGAAAATCAAATCTGCAATTAGCTGTACAAGGCTATTCAATTTAATTTGAGGACAGGAACCGGTTATATTAGAAAATCTAAATTGAATTTCTAAACGCGTTCGATGTCCCTGTTTTAACACGTGACTAAATGTCAATAGGGCATTGTAAAACGAAATACCATGTTTAACTTTTTTTTTAACTTTTATTTGAAACGAAGTAGAACATAATCATCTGAAAACTATGCAAATCAACTTCGGCTCGTCTTGGCAAACACATCATACATGGTTCTAGAGTGCGGGCGGTGTTCCATTATAAATGGTTCAGCAATTACTAATACAGTTAAACCTCACGCATGTGACCACATAATATATTATCTGTAAAAGCATGCAAGGCTTACTGCAGGGAAAAGGTAATGCAGAAAGCTCGTGTAGGAGCTTTCTGCATAACTCCTTTCCTGTTTTGGTCGTATAAGCGAGACTTTACTGTATTTTTGTGAATACTGTAAAACCTCTCTATATAACGGTCACTAAATTACATCCAGTATTTTGTGTTAAATGCAGGTGGCTACTTAAAGCAAGGTGAACGTAAAACAGAACGCTCCTATAGGAGCCTTCTGTTTTACGTTCACCTTGCTTTAAGCAGACACCTGTCCTAAATACCAATTAATTAGCACAATTTAGTGGCCGTTATAGAGAGGTTTTTACTGTACATGTAAGTGAACACATCTTCATATAAATAAGACTATGTCGTGTAACTCGAGAGTTCAGACTGTCTGATACTCTAGTCGTGGAAAACTGAAGGAAATGTACTTAAAGAATTTGAAGGATGGACGACAGTTTGTGACAATTCCTTGCCTTGCAATGGGTAAACCCTTTTCTTCATGAATATTCATTTAGTAAATAATTACATCGTTAATATTATTTATATGAATGTTTATAACGGTATGCGAACATAGGATTTCTTAGCTGTGTGTTAAACTGTAAAAGCTTATGTAAATTATTTTATAAGCAAACAGGACTGTATCTGATCAGACAGATCCTACATGAGAGATATAATCTGGGTCTACTCTATTAAAGGGCATCAAAAGACGACGCTGCGAAGTGAAGGGTTAATTAATGTCATTGTTGAATTACAAAAATGCCATTACATAATCGTGAAAGACGTAATTTGCTAAGATTAACAAGCTTCCCCATTTCAAGGCTTTTCTTGTTAACTAAAATGCTCCCGGTTGTGTGTTGTGATGTATTTAAGATAATTACCTTGCTGGAATATTTAACTCAGCTCTTAGCACGCTATGAAGGGAATCAGTGATAACCTGTGTACACTAACGGGTTCATTTGTGATGCTTGGTAGCTGGACAGCTGGTTATGAGTCAATCTGTGTTACACCTGCGCCGTGTTCATTAGAATGAAATGGGAGAACCAATACTGTGAGCATTGATGAGGCAATCATTTTCTATAGACACAACTAATATAGTGTGCTTAAAGTTACGACTGTAAATGTCGAAATAACATCGACCACTACCATCACAGGCACAACTTATTGATACAGTAAAACCCCATTAAAGTGGAAATATAACACTTTGGATATTTTAGGCAGGTGACTGCTTAATGCAGAATAAAAAGCCACGCACAAAACTCCAAGAGGAGCTTTTTCTGCATATCTTCCAACGTCCATTAAGCTGTCATCTGTCTGATAGGCTGATAATGATATTAACTGTAACGTCCGGTTTAGAGGATTTTACTGCAATAAGATTTCTTCCCGGGCACTCGACCCGCATCACCGAACAGAAACTATACGGAGCAGAGAAAAAAACGGAAAATGTGAGGGTGATTTTGAATGTGGAATACAGTAAAACTCCTCTAATACGACCACTTTATGAATGAAAATAGCCGGGTTTTTTTTAAAGCAGGTGATTGCCTAATGCATGGCGAATGTTATGCAGAAGCTCATGTAGAAGCTTTCTGCATAACATTTGTCCTGCATTCAGCGACCACCTGCATTTAAGAACCGGACTTAAACCTCTATTTGGTGGTCACATTAGAGGGGTTTACTGTATAACTTTCATCGCAATTCAGTAGTAGAAAATGTTAAAACTGGAAATATATGCATAACTTATTCAGGATCAACGTCATAGAGGCATTTTATAATGATAAAAACGATATGTTGGCGTCCAACCCTTTAACTATTTCCCTTATACAAATGCATGTTCTCCACGCTTTTGCACACACAGAGTAGACCAGTAACAACTGGCTCCTATAGAAGCCGTTTGACAAGGCTGTCCTCGGTAAATGGTTAACCATTACCTCATACGCTATTTTTTAGATACAACCTCTTTGAATAAATCTACCGAAAAGGAGCATTAACTAGAGAAAAAGGAAACGTTTAGAATTTTTGTAGCTGAAACCATTGTGATAAATAGAGCATTTGCTCCTATAGGAGCAAATGCTCTATTTTTCACAATGGTTTAATAAAGTGAATTTTACAGAGTCGTCAAAAGTCGTCAATATGAGCGAATGGGTTAAACATTATATATCATTCATGTGCACAGCTGTCTTTGTTTTCATATCTCAATATATATTATTTCTTGCCAAAAAAGTATCGCAGCTTCGTCTTGATTCAAACTCTTTGCAAAGGTCAAATCATGTTAACTCTTAGACTGGATTGACCCTTTGTATGCGTGAAACAGATATGTCAGTCATTTGTAAACAATGTAGACCCAAATCAGAGGTCTCCCTCTGATCAGGGTCTGCACTTTTGCTCATTAACATATATCTCTGTAAGGAAACCTGTTGTTTGTATGGTGTGCTTCATAAACATAACGGCCACTAAATAACATCAATTATTTGTGTTAAAGACAGATGGCTGCTTAAAGCAATGTGAAAGTAAAACAGAACGCTCCTATAGGAGCATTCTGTTTTACTTCCACTTTGCTTTAAGCAGCCACCTGCCCTAAATGCCTACTAATTAACACAATTTAGTGGCAGTTATAGAGAGGTTTTATTGTATTATAATTCAGCATACAATTGTTATACAAGGCAAGAATCAGTGAACGCCATTTAATCCTTAATCTGAGAGAGTCCTGCTTTTACGTATTTGCAAATACAATCATGTAATCATAATCCATTATGTAAATTTATGTAATGAATATTCATGACGTCATTATATCTTACATTAATAGTCTTGGGGTAAAGGGTTAATGTGCAGACACAGGGGTTTCATTGAACTCTTGACATTGTAATAAACACGTCGAATGTTATAGGAGGAAAGACAAAATCGCAGGAGTAAACCCCTTTGCAAACGAAACATGAAAGCCGACCATGAATAACTATAATCAAAAGCAAAGAAAGAAGACCCATATCAGACAGCTCCTACAAGAGCCGTCTAATCTGCGACAACTCTGGTGTCAAAATGCGTCATCTCTATTGATCAAAATGTTAAGTGACTGCCAGCATATCCGGCACATAAGTTAATAAATCAAACCTGTTTAAAATACATATTTGGACAATACGAAGAAAGATAACCATATACATTGATTAGCAAGTGCTAAGTATCTGTGAAGAATCTGCAGTAAGATGGTTTATTTCTCTACAACAGTCACATTTGCGAACAGATGAGGGGAAAAGGGTCTGCATAAATTTGATCCAGTGCCGTTATGACTACATACGATACGATCAAGTTTTTGGGAAAGTATTGACCGGGTATATAAACAAGCTTTTGATTGGTCAGATTTGAGTTCTCAAGCTTTTGATTGGTCAGATTTGAGCCATAGGCTCAAATCTGACCAATCAAAAACTTGAGAACGAACTCAGACTCAACTAAAAGTTTTATAAGCATTGACCCTGGTGACATGCCGAGTAACTCGGCGTCTCATCTGGATCCAAGTTGTTTGCAAATGCGGGTCAAGTTCGCGGATAGCGGTTACGGGTTAATACCCTTTTGTTTATTAATAAAGAGAGAGTTCGCGTTGGGGGTTCTATTTTATGTGTGCAATATAATCTGTCTTAACCCATTGCCTGGTAGGCTATTTTTAGACCCAACCTCTTTGAATAAACGTACCAAAAAGGAGCATTAACTAGAGAAAAGGAATTGTTTTAGAATAATGCAGTTCTGAAACCATTGTGATAAATAGAGCATTTGCTCCATAGGAGCAAATACTATATTTATCACAATGCTTTCAAAAAGTGATTTTTACAGAGGCGTCAAAAGGCGTCAAAAAGTGGTCATCAAAAAGATGTCTAATAATGGCTCCATAAAGCAGGTGGTATATAGGAGCTTTCTGTATTAGCTTTGCCCTGCATTAAGCAGCCACCTGCTTTTAAATACTCCTTAATAAATGAACGGTTGCTTAAGACAGGTTCTATTGTTCACATCACTATGTATCCATTAAATATGGTCACTAGAATCTGACATCGCATAATGCATGTAGCCACCGACAGATCATCACATGTACGGAGCTAAAATATCTGGCACTCAGTATAAATGTAAGTATGTCTTAACATTTAGCATGCGGAACATGCAGAGTTTCGAAAGTTTCGTTTTCAAAATACCAGTACAAATGTACTATTCAGTGTGTTATAAATATAAATCCACAGTGTCAAACAGGTTGTATGTATCCTAATGACTCGTCGAATTACTCGAAGTCTAATCTGGATAACAATCACTTGGCAAATAACAATTTTAGCCGTCCCATGTTTAGAGATAACTCCTCTCCCACTAACAGTGACCTGGCTCTGCAAACAGCCTGGATCCAGATGAGACGCCGACTAACTCCGTGTCGTCTCGTCCGATCCTGGGTCCATGCTTACAAAACGTTTTAGCTGAGTCTGAGTTCGTTCTCAAGCTTTTGATTGGTCAGATTTGAGCCTTTGGCTCAAATCTGACCAATCAAAAGCTTAAGAACTCAAATCTGCCCAATCAAAAGCTTACGAACGAACTCAGACTCAACTAAAAGCTTTATAAGCATGGACCCAGGCTGATTGACTTTCGATCAATAGTGTTTCGAATGATTGGCCGTAGTCAAAATGGCACCAGATCCTAATTTGAGAAGAATTAGTTTCATTTTAAAGTGGGGAAGGATGAAACATGTTCGTCTGTGAAAATGATCGCCTCAATTCACTCTTGAGATATTCCATTTCTTCTGAATGGATTTTACAAATCTACATATTGGCAGTTTTCAAATAAAAGGGGGGCATCTGAGGTTAAAATGTGGTAAGCAATAGGCGCAGCTTAATTGCTTTAAAGAATGCAATTTAGAAGGTATTTATTATCAAATTGAATATATATGTAGATTTACTTTGGTAAATTCAATTTCCTTACTGAGTGTTTAAGAGCATTATTTTCCCACCACACTTGATGTGACTTGATTCTATATGATTTTTAAGAAAAAGAAATGAATTGACCCTTCCAATTAAGAACCACTGCAGCCTCCACAAAATATCAAGCAGAAGAGATTTGCAAACAATCCGTCTCCGGTTTTCAGTTTCTGCGGCATACAATCACTTGATGACTAGTACTGTTAAACCATTTGCTCCAACGATCCCATATATGGGACTAAGGCAAACAGTGTAGACTCTGATCAGACGTCGCATTATGCGCATCTACACTGTTTGCTGATAGGAATTTCAATATAAAACAAAACGAAATTGAACATTTAGGCCAGGCACCCCTTAGATAAAAAAATGACTAATCCAATATATAAGCATGGAAGAATCCACTGGGAGCAAATGGGTTAAGTAGCAAACTTGTAAAGGAGTGAGAGATAACACGTGTGTTAGTGTGCCCAAATGAGTAAATAGAGTAGATCTATGGTTCCTTTGTAGGGTTGGATCTAACGTTGTAATACAAAGTAAACAGTGCAGAATCTGAATGATTTATTATGATAATTTCAAATACAGTAAAACCCCGCTAATGCGACAACCAAAAGATGTATAATTCTGGGTGTTACATGTAGATGCAGATGATAGCTTAATGCAGGACAAAAGTAATGCAGAAAGCTCCTAAAAGGAGCTTTCTGCATTACTTTTGTCCTGCATTAAGCAACCACCTGCTCATAAAAACATCCATGTTTATTTATCAAGTGGTCGCATTAGAGGGGTTCTACTGTACAGTAAAATTTCACTAGTACGACCACACAATATATTAACATATGAGCCTGAAAAGGCAGGTGGTTGCTCAATACGGGGCAAAAGTAATACTGGAAGCTCCTATAGGCGCACGAATAAAACAAATTAATTTTGATGTCGTTGTCATATATTGTCAAATTACTTTATCAAGACTTTTGTGTTTCAAAATTGCAGAGCGACGGTATATCTGCACCAAAACTTTTAGCATATTTTATTGGAGTTTATAGTGCTATAGATGGACTCCCTAGATGTATGTTGCAATTGGTGTGGTAGCAACTGCCCAGAATTAAAAGAATAGTCTGAATATTAGTTTTGAGGAGAACGTGGACCGATATTTTGGAATATGAATTGCTTCACGGCTCACGTACTGTATACACAACCTGTTGCACAGTTCATACTCTAAGAAACTATACAAAGACGACATTCATTGCTTACATTTACATGTCTCTCTCTGACTCTCTCTCTCTCTCTCTCTCTCTCTCTCTTTCTCTTTCTCTCTCTCAATCTATCTTTGTCTGTCCCTGTCAGTCTCTGGCTCTCTCTCTGTCTCTCTGTGTGTCTCTATTCAACTCTCTATGCCTGTCTTTCTCTGTCTCTGTCTCTCTGTCTGTATCGTATCTGCCTCTGTCTCTATCTGTCTCTATTTTTGTTTTTCTTTCTCTGTGTCTTACTCTCTCTCTCTCTTTACTCTATCTCTCTGTTTTTTTATCCGTCTTTCTCTGTCTCTCTGTTTCTGCCTTTATCACTCTCTTTCTCGTTTATTCTCTTTCTTCTCTCTCTTTCTCTCTCTTTCGCTTGTACCATTGTTTGTATATGCCTCCGTTTAACTCCGTATATTTCTCTGTATCTATCTTCGTCTCGAATACAGGGATATTTTAGACGTTGTATCGCAGAGGTAGAGGTTTCATTCCAATTATTTACAGATGCAGGGCACTGCAGACCAATCAACATACTCATAAGATTTACAAAGCGTTTGATCGGAACATCAACCTCTGCTATAGAAAAGATAGAAGTTAATTGCAGTCGCCCGACATACATTTGCACTATTGAGCTCAATAAAGACAATATTTTATGTCTATTTACGCACAATCAGTCTCAGACAAACCATTCTTTGTCAAAATCAGTCATGATTACAGACACGTCATTCGGGTTGTTTTCAACTGATAAAATATTACAATGACACCTCTCTAAAACGACTACCAAAAAACGAGATTTAATTATGTGTCTTAAAGGCGGATGGTAGCTTAATGCAGAACGAAAGTTATACAGAAAGCTACCGTATGAGCTTTCCGTGTTAAAGTAAATCCCCTCTAAACTGGAATCCTAGTAAAGAAGGATTTAAATAATATTAGGCAGGTGGCTGCTTAATCCTAGAGGAGCTTTCTGCATGACTTTCATCCTGCATTAAGCTGCATTTTGTCTCCAAGTCCGATATTTATACTAACGTGGACGTCGGTTTAGAGTGGCTGTACTGTACTTTCGCTCCACAAAGCAAATACTTGGCCTCCATGTTTATTTATCACGTAGTATGTCGGGTACTACTATAGATAATTGGTATTTAATTTATTCTTATACTCATATGTTCTATACTTTGGAATGGACAAAACTTTAATATTTGTGTGTAGGCGTTTGGCTGGTTTTATAGATACCGTATACATGTACCTCGACCATTCGCCTGTGAATTTCCTTGGCATTTGATTCTTCTTTTGTGAGGAAACATTCTGATTTTCCACCATTGCTTGATGGTCACCAACTTAGAATGCCTCTGAGAATCACACAAATATGTTGTGACAAGTAAACTTAATATTTTGAAAGTGCCGACATGCTGTGCTGTCTAAATACGTCAAGAAATCGTGTGTTACGCTTGATTGAATACGCTATTCTATGATCTTTTTGACACCCCCTCTTTTAGATCGGCCACTGAATACGTCTTGTTATTCACAAATACTAATCCAGTGGTAGAAATAATTAGTATCTAGTACTGTTGCGAGGTTACATGTATATGTTTTGTACTACACAAATTCTGACCAAGTGGTAAAAATAGTTCGTGTCTAGGCAACGTAATGCCAAATAAAAGTTATGTCATGTTAATAGTGTTGTATTGCTATGTCACTTTTATATGTTTTGAAATACGCAGATATTAGTAATATGGTAGAAATAGTTCGTATGTAGTGTCAAAATGTATAAGTTTTGTAATACAGTAATGACAATGACAATGACAAAACTTTATTCGCAATATAAGGCCTCCGGCCCAGAATACAAACTACTTTCTTCAACATAATATATGTAGTGTCAAATATTCTTAAAACATGGAAATATTCATGAATATTCATTTCATTCGCATGACAGATCATATATAATTATGTAACATTCAATTTTCTTTGACATATCCGCAATCACTTTCTAGTACATCGCGTCGATGTCTTAGCAGCAGAATGTCCCGACTGCACTTACAGGGCATATGCAGGCACAGTCTTTTATCATTTACATGGCGAAGTGTGATTGCGGATATCTCGAAGGAAGAATATAATCCCCCTCACTTTCTGAAAAAAGTTATAACTTAAGTTATATGTAGCATGATCAAATAGATCAATTGTAATCCCGATAAACTGTCTGTTATAAAGCACAGGTTTATTTACATATCAGATGCTTGAAAGGAGCATCATTTTCATTACGTTTCATTACAGAATAACCGCTGATGTTATTCAAGGAGGTTGCTAGCACATATAACGTATATGTACTAACAACCCTTTTGAATAAATCGAGAATACGTATACAATATATATGTATTTAAAGCTCGTTTACAGATTTCATTACAGAATAACCGCTGATGTTATTCAAGGAGGTTGCTAGCACATATAACGTATATGTACTAACAACCCTTTTGAATAAATCGAGAATACCTATACAATATATGTATTTAAAGCTCGTTTACAGGTAGACCTAGAGTTAAATTTCTGTTAACTCTTTGTGTAGCTTTAATCCTTTCTCGATATATTTTGCTAGAGCAAAAACACTATCTTGTCTATTGTCTGACATGATACCTATGAATGTACTCTCTGTAGGAAGCGCATGTAGCCACTCGTCTTTAAAGTACGTTTGACGCAGCTCGTAATATGTTGGACATATCAGTATAAAGTGCATTTCAGTTTCCACTGCATAAATGCTTTTATCTAGACAGGATTTACAAAATCTATAGTCTCTTTCAACATGTGTGTGCCGTCATTTCTCTATCATTAAATTATGACTTGAACAACGAACATTTGATAAATTTCGTTTCAAGCCATAGCTTAAGGAATTGATAGATATGATTCAGGTGTTAGGGCGGTCTTGAAAAGTCTGTACGCTAATGCTTTTGACGATGTCCCAATATCATCAAATATACATTGTTTAGCACAGTCTCTTAATCTCTGTGAAAATTCGTGTAGGAATATATTGGTATCACCTATCTCATGAGCGATCCAAGCATATCCGAACCCAAATTGGTACAAAATACTCTTTATATGCGATGCCCAGGTTGTGCGTCCAATATCGTCAAGGTTCTTGAGCATTTTGTAGCCTTGGCTGGGGTATCTTGTATTTGGCATTGCTATTAGTTTTGTCCAATACTTCACACAACGTTCAACGTAAAACACATATAAAGGTAACCTTCCACATTCACTTAGGGCAAAAACGTTTGCCACGTTTTGATTAAGGCCACATAGTCTTTTACAAAATCTAGCATGGGCACGTTCAATTTCTTTTGAGGGGTTGCAATAACCCCAAACTTCACACGAGTATAAAAGGATGGGTTTTACTATAGCATCAAATAACTTAAAGGCCTCGTTATGTTGGAAGTATCCAAAGTGACGCTGGTACTGTAGGATAGCACCAACAGCTTTGGTTGCCTGCAAGCATAACGTTTCTTTAGTCTTTGTCCATGAGAGTTTTGGTGTAAAAGTTGACCCCAAATATCTATAGTATGGCACTACTTCTACAATGTTTCCACGATAATACCACTTTTCATTTTTTCTAAGTGGTCCGCCATTTCTGAATACCATAACTTTACTTTTGTCGAGATTCAGTTCCATACCTGTTGCCTCTGAGAACTCACTGATACGGTCAATATGGTCTTGTAGATTAGCTACAGTATCACTGATGGCTGCGACGTCATCAGCAAACATCAGCGCATGCAGCTCATCTATGTCACCGGTGATGAATATGCCGTTACGGCAGTGACTTTGCATGTGAGTAACCAGATCATTAAAGAACAATGAAAATATTATTGTTGAGCTTACACAACCTTGTTTCGTCCCTTTTGCACATGAGAAGAACTCTGTGAGCCCATGTTTTAATTTTACACACGATTTAAGTTGGTTGTACATGGTACGAAACACGTTCAAACGTTTGCTGTCCCTTTTAATACCTTTACGTACAAGGCTATCCCATAATTGTTGATGGTCACAACTATCGAAAGCTTTTAGAAAATCGAAAAAGAATACATAGCAGCGTCCCTTTCGCCTTGTTATGTACTTCTGAATGACGGCAGACAGATTAATCATCAGTTGAGTATCCCTTCCTGAATCCCGCCTGTGATTCGTCAATTACTGAGAAAGAATCGGCCCATGATGTCAGTCTATTGCTAAGCACTTTTATGAATATCTTACTGAGACAGTTGCTTACAGAAATGGCCCGGAAGTTATTTGGAGAATCACGTGATCCTTTCTTATGTATTGGGCTAATTAAACTTTCACACCATTCTGGTGGAAAATGTCCTGTTGTCAGAATAGAATTGAACAATTTGTTCATGTATGGCAGAGTAATATCAAGTGTATGCTTATACATTTCAATACACGTTCCATCAGACCCTGTACCACTGGATGATCTTAATGAATTTAAACTAGAAATAATTTCATCATTAACAATGGCATTGTCTAGTAGAGAATTATCAATATCTCTAATATGTTCATTAAATATATTGTGTATATCATTCACTGGCTCTGCTGGTATGTCTGACTGTGAGAATAGGTTTTTAAAGTAGTCACCCACTCACTAGCAGCTATATTTTCACTGTGATTTGTCACGGCTTTCTTGAAAGATTTTACGCACTTCCAGAACTCTGATGGCCTGCGTCTTGTTTCAACAAGTTGTGCCCGCCTCTTGCGCTCTAAATTCAGCCTTTTCGCTCGACACATGTTTTTAAAGATGTTTTACTGTTTTTATATTCCTGTAAATCGGAACGTGAATTTGATCTACGGAAGCGCCTGAGTTTACAGTGCTTATTATATTTAGCGTTGGCACAATCGTTGTCCCACCACTCGGGTTGTTTTGTAAAGTATCTTTTCACTTGTTTTTTCCTTGAACTTTTGACTTTCATTCGATCACCTGCTTTTTGAAACAATTGTACGAATGTTTCACAGCTTTTCATGATGTTATCGTCTTCTACACTGTGTTCAAATACGGTAAAGAGTCTGGCGAATGAGTCACAAAATGCGTCTTTTTCGCTTTCAAGCCACTTAAATTTCTTATATGTTGCTAAATAGTCAGCTGTATGACTTGTAACACCCGGTTTTGCTTTAAATTCTAGAGTACATGATAGCGGGAAATGATCAGATATATCCAAATCACCGACTTTAAATACGTCTATGATCGGAAAAATGTCAGTCGACGCTAGAATATAGTCAACTACACTACAGCCCGCATTCGCAGTGCAAGTAATCGCTCCTGTTATATCCTGAAATCTACCGTTTAACATATGGATATCCATGGTACAACACAATTCTATCAGGGATAAACCGAATTTGTTAACGTCCTGATCGCAATTCTTGCGCGGTTCGCAGAAGGTATCCCCCGGATAATCAACCTCATCGCCATAAACATAGTCAATAGTATCATCCTGTATAAAGTCAGGAATATCGCCTACACGCGAGTTCAAATCACCTGCAATTATGAATGAGACATCACCAAGATCAGATTGCACTAGAGTTAATTTATCACATAATAAGTCTATTCCATTTCGATTCTCATTACTGTACACGGGTGAGTATTCCGGGGGGATATACGTAAAACACAAAACTAGGTCTTTGCTTAAATTGCACGCAGCTTTATCTACCAAAAGCAATATGCATTCTTCGAAATTAGCGTAAATTCGTCTCATGTAACCTTTATCCATGAGCCAATTCCGTACAAAAACAGAAACACCACCAGAACCTCGTAGACCTCTACCTGCAGTTCTTGGACTGTCAAAGTTTTGGAACTCAGGTATGAAATCATCGAAGGAGTCATTTTTAGTTTGTCACGTTTCGCTAAACCCAACAATGTCATATTCTGCACAAAAAGATGAAAACAAACCACAATGTCTAAATTTACTTAATCCGCGAATATTTAATGAACAAAGTTTAAGTTTATTACATGTAGTTTGTTCTGGGCTTTGGCCACATTCCTATTTATTTACAACAACTGCTTGCTTCGACTCAGGATCGTAGACATACTTTTCACCATTAACAATTAGATAGTCATGTTTAAAGTAGGCCTCTTGTTTTTTCTCCAAACATTCCTTAAAAAACGGATATAGCTTTGTTCTGGCCTTTGCGATGTACTCTGGAAGGTCATCGCCAATACGGATTGCCATCTGTTCTCCGTCCTTGCGTTTTGTTCGGAATGCGTTTAGGATACGATCCTTAGTTTTGACAGTGGTGCATCTCACAAAAATAGGACGCGGTGAACTTTTACTTGGGAGTCTGTAAAAAGAATCAAATGAGATTTCATTCTTTTCGAGCCCAAGCTCCTCATTAATCTTGGTTGTGATTTCGGAATCAAGGTTTTCATTATCGGATTCGGCGATACCAAATACTTTCAAGTTTTGTTTTTTGCTGGCAGCTTCTATCGTATTCTGTTTTCTTAAAGATGCGTTAAGATTGGTTTCTACAGAAGATAATTTCTCGGTAAGGTCAGACACTTCTTTAGTCAATTTCTCGTTTTCGCCTTTAAGGTCTTCGTAACTTTGCTTTAAGGAGTTTACTGACTTTTCAAGGTTGTCGAATTTCTTATTAGTTTGCTTCACTTCGTTGTGGATTGTGAGCAACAGTTGTCGTGTGTCGAGCGTTGCAAGCTCGTCGTCCGAGTTACACTCTGCATTTTCCTCGAACGCACCCTGCATGTCAATAGTTCCACGAGAATCCGGTGATGCATTGTGCAGCCAGCTGTAAATGGCTGGCTGTGTACCGCTCACTGACTGACGCGGTCGAAGTTCACGAGTTGGCTGCGACGGCTGCATATTCGACATCGACCCCATTGAGGGCCGTCCACGTCCGCAATCTCCTGCCCCAGCATTGGTGCCACCCCTTTGTCCACAACGACTGTTACCCCCGGTTCGAGGCCCTGGATTCCTCTCGACACACTGTGCCACCAGCAGTGCGAATAGTGCGATACGGATATACAGTGATATCGCTGTCGAGTTCATACGTATACCACGCCCAGCGCTATAGCTTTGTCTGCTAGGTTGCGTGAAGGTTCCGATACGGACACGCCAAGTCTCGGTGGAAATTCCCATTTTGTCGCAATGATGTTTCCGTAGATTTAGTTCACGGTAAGGTACCTGGTTATATCTAACGTTATGGCATAACTGTCTTTCCGTACTTTTAAAAAACGACTAGCACTGTCCGCTACATTTCAATTGTCAATATCACACAATGCACACAATGGACAGACGCAGGGCTATTGTTAGTACGGACAGGTAATACAGTTAGACGATTATATAGGCAAATCTATACAGGTGAGCATTTAACTCAGTGTCAAGTATTGTCCAATATACGTTATAAAAGTTGACGGTAAAGTCTGATTATGCTTAAACACTTCCAATATTCCATATTATGAGTATAGCACTTCAAATTCCACACTTTCACGAATCCACTGATATAACAATCATTTCTCAAAAGTTCGTTATAGCTCCTTTAGCAGCGGATTTGTTGGAGAAAAACCCCTCTAAACCGGAATTCTAGTAGAGAAGAATTTAGATACTTTCAGGCAGGTGACTGCTTAATACAGGGTGAAAGTCATGCAGAAAGCTCCTAGAGGAGCTTTCTGCATGACTTTCACCCTGTATTAAGCTGCCACCTGTCTCCAGGACCGGTATTTATACTAGAATTAACGTCCGGTTTAGAGGGGTTTTACTGTACACAAACACTGATCCAGTGGAAGAAATAGTTCGTATGTAGTGTCACATATGTATTATTGCGGGGTTACATGCATATTGCGTTATGTAATGGACAATGCTTGGCGCCGAAGAGCTAAATAGTGTGATATCCCTGACGTAGGCGTATATTAACCCTGTACTTCATGAATATCTATGCTATATGACGCCATACATATTAGTAACACTAATTTGATAGGGCATGGACACATGAATATTTGGCCATGGCAGAAGTTACAGAGTTAGATCCTGAACAGCACCACAAGAAAACACAGCAAAATGTACATAACTATCAGAACACAAAGAGACGCACAAAGACAAAACAAACAAACAATAGTAGCAAGATGGAAGTACCACCTTGGAACGGTCAGTGACAATAGTCACTGGTGGGTTAAACCGGTTTAGGGGCACACAACCTCACATTTATTCCCTAAGCGGCTTTCAAAAGGAAGTCGGAATTATAGGTGTGTAAGTCAGGTGGTAGCTTAATGCAGGTCAAAAGTAATGCAGAGCTTTCTTCATTGCTTTTGCCCTGCATTAAGCAACCACCTGTGTTTTAAGAGTCATATGCTTAATAAATGAATGGCCGCTTAATATCAGACTACTATATACAATATCTTGATCTGAATTCCTCCTAAAAATTATGCAACAGCGTCCGTGCTGAAATATAAAGTTTATAAAATACAGAGTATAACAGCCTTGGTGTTATGAATTTACAGTTTGGGGCGGTATACATATTGCGGCCTTATATATACTAGACGATCTGTGACAAAACAAACAACAACAAAAACAAGACTTAGTGGATGACCATTAAAAAGTATGGTTAATGTCGGAGAGTCGAGCACATTTTGAGATGACTCATGACACTGCAGAGGGAAGTTTCAAAATAATCATCTCTGTTGATTTTTAGTACAATTGTTTAATGCACACAAAGATGAGACCTTATTGTGCAATTAAACGAATATATTATTAAAAGCTAATTTTGTAAAGTATTCCTCTATCTATCTAAAGTATCACTAGTCTCTAGTGTACGGTATGAGTTATTGTAATATTTAATGTTATTTTGCACTGAGACAACCATTCTCTTACTTCGGTTCACATAATTATAATCTGCATGTGATGGGAATGTATACTTAAACGGAATGATTTAAAACATTAAATACATTTATATACTAGTATATTCCAAATAGTGAGTTAGTTAAAGTATAGATTTCATACTTGCACCATGAGAAATATATTTACCTTAACCCTCTACCTGATAGAGAGGACCTTTCAAACCTCTAAAGCAGAGTAGACCCTAACTAGACAGTTCATCTAGGAGTCATCCGATCATGGTCTACTGTATTAGTTTATTTACTTAGAGAATAAGTATTATATTTCTACATGTCCTGCCATGGTAAACAATATTTCGTTCATATACCATTATAAATATTAAATTTTATTATCAATTAAAAGACTAAATTATTTTACGTCCGTCGTTGTTTTAAGTCTCTTCCCCCAGTCTGGCATGAAACATCGGTGTGTGCGTGAGAGAAATACGTATATTCTAAAATAATAACAAATTATCAATCGACGACGGGCATGTCCTGAAACGCGGTCTGCATTACACATGATTTCAACTCATTCTCTCCTAGGCTATGTTTAGACCCAACCTTTTTGAATGTGTCCACTGAAAAGGAGCATTAACTAGAGGGAATGAAACATTTAGAATTTTGTTGTTTGAAACCATTGTGATAAATAGAGCATTTGCTCATATAGGAGCAAATTCTCTTTTTATCACAATGGTTTCATAAAGTGACTTCTATAGATGCGCAAATATGCGTCACTAGGAGATTATGTGTGAAGAAGAAAAACTATTTTCAGGCAAATTAGTAATAATAAACTGGCCGACTGAACATTATATTTGCAAAAATATGAGATCAACTTTATTTCTTTACACGCCAACTGTGATAATTTTCCGTAATACTTTTGCAAATAGTTTGAATCCAGAACACAGTATCTCACTACAATACCTATTGATTGTATATCGGAAAAGGAATGGAAGAAAATAAAATTAAGAGTTTAGAGGTATAGAATAACGTAGTTTTATTTCCAGACAGCAAATATTTGAATGATGGGACACACATTGATAATGGATCCTTTGTTCATATTTTCTTCCAGTCTGGTGGACCAGCGTAGGTATATCTATGCAGACAACAGGACGCGTCTGCGTGCTTAATGTAGACCTTCGCCTGATAGGACTCGTCTGATCAGGGTTTGTATTGCTAATAGTGTCCCTCATGCTTACGCTGATTTTGTATAATGACATATAAACATTGTTGGTTATGACAGAAGCACCAGGTTCATAAGCACCCTGGTCAGATGGCTCCTACTTGAATTAATTGTCTGACCGGGGTCTACTCTGTTTGCAAAGGCTTTAAAAGGCTCATTTATGGAGTAAATGGTTGATTGTATTCACGATTTTAATAAAACATGACTCATCTATATTGTCTTTTGCATAGACTTCAATCAACTCATTGTTTTAGTAAAAATATGAAGAGTAGAACAGTGATTAATTATAAATGAGTCATATAATAGGGAAACGTATATGCATTCGTAAAGATGAGTAATTCTGGTAAATTTACTGGTTTGGTGCATTATGCAATAGGTTCTCTCGTTAGTATATGTATATTTATTATTATCAATAATTGCGTATACTTTATTAAGCAAAATGGATTGGGCGTTTTATTTTTATTTTTTTATTTCAGCCAATAATTTGTACTTTTAAAGTGAATTAGTTAACGGCAAGGATATCGTATGAATTCTTGCCTTCCCTGTGGAGGGTGATAACTGGTGAATTAAGGACGGAATTGAAGATGGCCACGACGGTAAAGAGCAACATACCGTTGAAACAATTCTGATACCGAATAGAAACATTCATACATGATTCAAAGATACGAAAGTGAGCAGCTGCATGTAGTGTAAATGTATGTTCATGTCCTTTACATCCATCTGACACTGTCAAGCCATATGCTTTAATTAGGAATCAGTAGGTATATATGCACCATGGGCCATTTTGGACACATCGTAGGAAATATGTTTAATCCTTCGCTTGCTGAATTTTAAAATACATTTCTTCTTCTTTACCCATGCCCTGTTGTATAATTACATATATCTTCACTGTGTACACGTATATCGCTGTGCAATCACTGCTGTGGAGTGCACTGGTTGCACAATCAACTTGTAAATAGTGCAGACCCTGATGAGACAGTTCCCGCAGGAGCTGTCTCATGTCTTCACTATTTACAGGTAGGTATAATGACGTGAATATCAAGCGAAGGGTTAATTTACTCTCGGTTTCGGAAATGTCTGAAAAACTATCAATTCTAGTACATCGGATCTGCATAAATGGTCATTGGAGTTGGTCACTGTATATCATTATATATTGAAAGTGGGTGTGAGACTTCAACCCCTTATTGTGCGGGGGTCGAGTATGGTATACATTTTCAAAAGTGTAGACCCAGATCAAAGGCTTACTAAGGCATCCCTCGGATGAGAATCTGCACTGGTGTCGACCAAATCATTGGTTTCAGTGATAAAGCTTGACACCACTTTTGTTTGATTTATATTCAGAAAGGGAGGTGCCAGTTGTAATCATTCAGCTGACAAATTGTTTCAATACAAAACTAATTACACTAAAACTTGTGTTATGCGTTTGCGTGTAAATAACAGAAAAGAAACTCTTGTAACACATTCGTCTTATTGGTTATGCTTCCGTAGCGGTATCCTACGAAAGATCGTACTACAGAAATTATCAGTTTTAACATTTGGCGATCGAACCGGAACTAATTTGCCATAAATAAAATGATGAAATATAGATTTTTAAGAATGGTGTAAACACTAAAGGAAATGCTGTAATTTACAGAAATACTGCATTCCTTATGATAGGAAAAAACATGAAACATTGACGTTGATAGCTAAAACGTTTATATCGTTTAGTTTGTCGGCGGTGATATCAAGCGCCACTGATGCAGAAAATTGCGATCGGTACATGGAATATTCGTATGGGAGTTTGATTTCTCGTTAGCAGACGAATTATACTAATCAGATAGCTACATGGATTGTTATATAATATACACTATACAATATTGTACTTCAGTTAATGTTGGCCTGGTTTGTCGATATGCCTTGTCGGTAAAGCAACACGTAGTATCGACAAGATTATTTGTAAATGGAGAGATAAAATTCTTATACACATACAGCTTAATGCATTTTTATATTAACCCTTTCGGCGCCAAATTTCTAATTGTCGTCTGCAATCCAAGTTTGTTAAACCATTTAGTAAAATAAGGAAATGAGATAAATAAATGCAAATTTCAAAGGAATAAAGCACATATATAGAACTAGAGATTGGGACAAATAGTGAAGTCCCTGATCAGACGCCGCCTTGAAAAGGCGGCGTCTGATCTGGGACTGCACTATTTGTCGTGGTGGATTTACGCGACTGTGGTGGTGAAAGGGTTAAACACTAAATGTTTTAACCATCCAGTCACTGAATCACATTCCCGGACACTAGTAAAAGAGTAGAATCTGTTTTAAGCAGCCATCAAAAAGAGGTCCATAAGTCAGATGGTAACGCAATGCAGGAACTTTCTGCATTCCTTTGCCCTGCATTAAACAACCACCTGCTTTTTAAGACTGCCATTTTTAATAAATGACTTACAGCTTAGGACATGTTATATTGTAATTTGATGTCTATGAATCTGGGCATGCCTTATTGGACTGGTTCAGCCTATCAACAAAATTATGTCAAAATAATGAGACTGACACCGTATTAGCCATACATTTGCAATGATTCTTTACCCTTTCCCTGATGTAAACGTGTTCTCACACATCTGCAAACAGAGTAGACCCAGATCAGACGGCTCCTATAGCATCCGTCTGTTCAGGGTCTGCTCTGTTTGCTAATAGAATTTGATAGATCTGTTTCTTTAGTTTCTAAAATGACTACTATGTTCCACCTTCCATATTTCATTAAGAAAATTGTCCATGAATAACAAACATAGAACAGGGAAAGGGTTAACTAATTTCCTCCCAGACTATCTTTAGACACAGCGTCTTGGAATTAAACTACCGAAAATTAACTATAGAAAAGGGGATTTTAGAATTGTGTAGTTTTTAAATTATTGTGATAAATAGAGCATTTGCTCCTATGGAGGAAATGCTCTATTTATCACAATTGTTTCAAAAGATGAGTTTTACAGTGGCGCAAAAACGCGTCAGTAGGAGTGAATTGATTTTTCCACCATAAAGCTAATTAAATCATTGCTAACTCGAGACAAATCTTAGAAACAAATACATATTATGTGGCTACTAGACTATGGAATTCGGTCCGCTCTTTTCAAATGATGTCCATTTGTTAAATTTACAGATAACTATTGTATGCACTGATCGACATTCAAACCCTTACACCAAATTTACATATTTTCTTTAATGGTAACAGTAATGCCTTGAAAATATTTTTTGTTCGTTTTTATAATTATATTCACATAGGTAGATTTTAGTTTGTCTATGCATTATTGGTAAAGAAAATTATCTTCAAAGAGATGTAAGAGTAAAGCTCGCGTGGCAGTAAGGTCCTTCCGGGGGTTTAAACAACAAACCCCTTTTCAAAACACCTTTTCATCTCCACTAGAATACAGAAACAAAGCATAGACTTTAACCCATTCCCTCATATTGACGACTTTTGACGACTCTGTAAAAGTCACTTTGTGAAACAATTGTGATAAATAGAGCATTTGCTCCTATAGGAGCAAATGCTCTATTTATCACAATGGTTTCAAATTACAAAATTCTAATGTTTTCCTTTTCTCAAGTTAATGTTCCTTTTCGGTAGAATTATTCAAAGAGGCTGTGTCTAAAAATAGCCTATGAGGTAAGGGCTAAGTTAATAATCGTCTATTTTACGCAGTTTGTCTTAAGTTGTACTAATCGCCATCTTTTCCAAGCCGTCTGTACTCATACTATAACCAAGGTATACAGCAAAGATTACTTAAACTCCCCTAACAGTGATAAAGTCTTATTCTCGAATCAGGATATATGATGGGATGGAATACGAAAATATGCAAAGTCGTAGTTTATTGGATTCCATAGAAAAAAGCGGGCGACTTCTGCTGGTGTTGTTGATAAAACGACACATACAGCAAAATTTATTGGTCTAGGGGCTCAATAACCACAATTTGCAAATGAATTATATCCAGTTCTGTGCCGAAGTAAGGAAGCAAATGGCGACGCCATTACTTCCACTCGACTTATGTATTAAACTTAACAGTCATATATTTACTTAAATGTGACGAGTACTGCATTATTAAAAGAAAGTCGATGGATAAAACATCCATTTCGCTCAGACAAAATGTGCAATGTCGCCTATGAGATCGCTTGCAACAATTAAATGTGTTGGTTCTAAAATTGGTATTTACTACATAACGCATTCTGTGAACGGTTTAGCAATTAGAATGACTACCGATTACTCGCAAATAGACGAAAGGTAGAAAAAAGCAATAAGTGATCCATGTCTACCGTTTGCATGCAGTTTAGTTCAATAACTTTGTCTTAATAGCAAACGTTACAAATTAAGTTGCATTATAAAGTCTTGACCATTTACCTCATGAATATTCATGCAAGAAAATATAACATCGTAAATATTTATTAAATAATTTGTTTTTGTAATGACGTATGAACACGGGATATATTGGTCAGGCGGAAACTATAAAAACCAGTCCACATTATCCCATAAGCAAACAGAGCAGACTATGAGCAGACGCCTCGGACAAGAGCCGTTTTATCTGAATCTACTCTATTTGCAAAGGCGTCAAAATTAGTTTTTACCAGGTCAGGTGTCGATACTTGGGTTCATAGCCTTGAGGAAATTAGTCCATCTATTTGTAAAATATTGAATAAGAATGCACCGTAGTCATCAATATCAGTTTATTGAATTGTAACTACATACTCGTGACGACTGATTCGGCGAAATGTGTGTGGTCTATATATATACAGTGATCCCTCTCTACAACGACACCCTTTGGGATACGAAGATAGTATGTGTTGTTCAGAGGGAGTTGTTATAGGGAGGGAAAATCAAACATAATTAGCGTGTTTACAGATCCCCAGATAAGATGTATTTCGAGAACTAAAACCGTTATGCCTCCATCAAACCCTATGTTGTGACCACTCTTTAGAATCGTCACTTTGTGACGATTCTAAAGAGTGGTCACAACATAGGGTTTAGTGGAGGCATAAAGAAAATACGATGGAAAGAAGTTTTTCTGGAGCCTTGTTGTTTCGGAAACAGTGACACGCGTTGTTGTAAGGAGGGAATCGTTATTGAGATGGCCGTTGTAGGGAGGGAGCACTGTATATACTATTACAGCATGTAACTAAATATGGTTCACTATTATATACATTCTCCTTAGGGAGCGACTAACAAAAATATCACGTATCCAAAATAAATGGCATTGCATAAGACTATATTGTGGACCGTCTGATTACATTTAAGCCCTTTCCTCCTAGACTATTTTAGACCCAACCTCTTTGAATTAATCTACCAAAAAACGAGCATTTACTAGAGAATGGGGAAAGTTTTAGAATTGTGTAGTGTAGTTTTCCTATGTAGAAACTGCTGTATTTATCACAATGGTTTCAAAAAGACAGGCGTCAAATTGTGTCAGTGGAAACGAATGTGTTAAAGTAATGTTTACACAACCCAAAAGTTAGGTTGATTAAATCCTGCTACCGGCATAGTACGTAAAGTTTGCTGAAGCATACGAGAACATTTCAACAGTATATTACTCTAGAACCCCTCTAAAGCGACCACACAATGAATAAAATAAGCGTCTTTAAAAGCAGTTGTCTAATGCTGGACAAAGGTAATACTGAAAGGTCCTATATGGACTTTCTGCCTAATGTTCATCCTGCATTAAGCTACCACATGCCTTAAACGACGAAAGTTAAACATTTGATGGTCACATTAGTTGGGTGTTACTGTATATCATTTGTAATGTAACTTAATTTTCTGAGAAACTTAAAAAAGTAAACAGATACTGAAATAACGTTTCGTTTCTCCCACGATTGTTTAAAAAAGTAAATGCACATGGAAGTATACCAATAAAAAACTAGAGGTTTTTGTCACAAAAACGGATGTCTCCCCTCTAATAAAAACAATATGTAAAGGGAAATCACTAAAAATGTTATGGTCTTGATGAATGATACTTCCCCTCATTATGCGCTTTCCACACTACATTTTTCAAGAAGAAAATGATAACAGCTAATAACTCCAAAAATACTGATACCAGATTTATGGCCCTTGTGTATGACACTTACTTTCATCATGCTCTTTCCAAAAATAAAATGTCATTCCAATAGCATCAGTCGAACAGGAGTTATTGATCGGCCAAAAAATGTAACAAAGGGCAATAACTCCAAAAGTATTGAAGCCAGAATTATGGCCCTTGTTCATGACACTTTCTCTCATCATGCTCTTTCCATGTATGAAGTTTCAATACGATGGCAAGAGCCATGTAGGAGTTATGGTCCGGACAAGAAAGAATTAAACAAATGTACAAGGGGCAATAACTCTAAATTTATTGAAGCTCGAGTTAAGGATCTTATGCATGACACTTTTTCTTATCATGATCTTTCCATGTATGAAGTTTCACTCCAATGGCATGTGTCACATAGGAGTAATCATCCGGACAAAAAATTGTGATTTTTTTTACAAAGGGCAATAACTCCAATATTAGTGAAGCCAGAGTTATGGACCTTGTGCATGACACTTCCTCTCGTCATGATCTTTCCATATATGAAGTTTCAATCCAATGGCATGAGCCATATAGAAGTTATCGTCCGGACAAAAAAGTGTGAATTATTTTACAAAGGGCAATAACTCCTATATTAGTGAAGCCAGAGTTATGTACCTTCTGCATGACTCTTCCTCTCATTATGCTCTTTCCATATATGAAGTTCAATCAACTGGTATCAGGCATATTGAAGTTATTGTCCGGACAAAAAATTGTGATATTTTTTACAAAGGGCAATAACTCCAATATTAGTGAAGCCAGAGTTATGGACCTTGTGCATGACACTTCCTCTCGTCATGATCTTTCCATATATGAAGTTTCAATCCAATGGCATGAGCCATATAGGAGTTATCGTCCGGACAAATTTTTTTTATTTTTTTTTACAAGGGGCAATAACTCCTATATTAGTGAAGCCAGAGTTATGGACCTTGTGCATGACACTTCCTCTCATTATGCTCTTTCCATATATGAAGTTTCAATCAACTGGCATCAGGCATATTGAAGTTATCGTCCGGACAAAAAGTGTGACGGACAGACAGACAGACGGACAGACGGACAGACAGACAGACAGACAGACAGACAGACAGACAGACAACTCTCACGAAAACAATATGTCTCCCCCATATAAATATGGGGGGAGACATAACTATCAAGGTTTGTGCGTTAGAGTGTAGAACTTAAACTATTTGCAAATGCAGTCCCGCATTCGGGTGTAGCATGCTAAATGTTAATTTCAATACCCATTAACCTCAAGCGACAGGAGACCTAGTTCAGCAGTAAGGAAACAGTTTATCCCAATCAGTATCCTTTCCGTTTGTACTTTATTGAGTCTGAAGTAAACTAACTGTCCAGACCTATAATTGTTCGGTAAAACTGAAATTGGGTCAGAAATCCCAGGCAAGCCAGGACATGAGAGAGACAACACCGTAATAAATATTTACGTCATTCAGCCCTAGGAACCTTTCATGTACGACAGTTATTGTCGAGACAGTACTTCTTCAGTTTTATTACAGAAATACGATCAGAGTGTTAAACAGTGTAGATCTTGATGATACGCTTGAGTTATTCGGCGTGGCATCTGGATCAAAACCGTTTGCTAATATAATCAAACTTTCGTTAAAAGGACGAGGATGGTTAATGTAGATGTCTTTGTTGACCTCTTTAATATTTAACATTTTGCGGAGGAACATATGAACTTTGATTCCAGATGACACCTCAATTGTCTCATCAGAATCCTATTTGACAATACATATGGATGTAAAAATTGGAATGACTAAGCATATTAATTAAATACGAAGTAATTCAGGTTGTTGGAGGACGAGTTTTACCATGTAGTGCAAAGGTTAATCGTTATGGCCAGGAATCTTCATGTGACCAAAAATAAAATACACTTAAAGTAACTAGTGGCCACAATACTTCCTTTGCTTAAATGCCTAATGTCCTATTGAGACAATGTGATAATAAACAATCCATTTGAGCGTCTGGGTCCATGCTTATAAAGCTTTTAGTTGAGTCTGAGTTTCGTTCTCAAGCTTTTGATTGGTCAGATTTGAGTTCTCAAGCTTTTGATTGGTCAGATTTGAGCCAGAGGCTCAAATCTGACCAATCAAAAGCTTGAGAATGTACTCAGACTCAACTAAAAGCTTTATAAGCACGGACCCTGATTTGTTCTCTTGGATTAATCCTTTAACAGACAGTATCACTGTAGGTAAATGCTTTGCTTGCTCCAGTGATCCAGATACGACGCTTTATTCCTCAACCAAACCCCATACTGGGACCACTCTTTAGGATCGTCTCGAAGAGACGATTCTATCCCGAAGAGACTATTCTAAAGAGTGGTCACAGTATATGGTTTGGTGGAGAAATGACGATACAGTAAAACCTCCCTATAACGGCCACTAAATTACATAAAGTATTTTGTGTTGAAGGCAGGTGGCAGCTTAAAGCAAGGTGAAAGTAAAACAGAACGCTCATATCGCTTTGCTTTCACCTTTTTTTTACAAGCAGCCATCTGTCCTAAATACCAACCACTTAACACAATTTAGTAATTGAAATTATATTTTGTCCAATGACGTTGCAGTATTTTTCAAATTCTCTGGCGATTTATTTTATTAAATCAGCCGTTACTGGCCATTTATTTAGTAAGTGTCTATTTACCGAAGTAAGTGACAATTTATCCAGTAAAGCGGTCTATTTTATATTGCACATGCGTTCAGAATCAGTCCAGGGACAGGGTACAATAGCGGCTAGCGACTGAAGCCAGTTGAGCAAATGAAATTGACATGAAGCCTCGATATTCCGGACAGTTTGTTAGCAACTGATATGGATTCAAGCTTTTGAAATTATTTCAAAAAGGGGATACAAAAGACACAATTATCACAATAAATATTAAACTGATCTTTATAACTCTTGAAGTCATCATGCTGGACGTTAGCATTGAACATAAACGAAAAATAAACTAAAATTAAAAACAGTAATCATTGTTGCGGTCTCTTAACGAAAACTATGTTTTATGACACTCTCAGGGATTTGAATTACTAAAAAATGTGTGAATTGGTTGTTAAAGGGGATTTGTGAGTCTTTAGCTATAATTTGGAGCCAGGCCGGTTTGAAGCAGTGTTTAACTCTTTCTCAAAGGAACATTTATAGATCTACACGAATTGATCAATTCAGGAATATTAATAACCCAATTGTTTAATAATGTAAACTTTTCAAGGGAACTTTTGGTTCAAACAAAAACTGTAGGATCAGATCTATATAATTTTATACGGAAATAGAGCGAACCCTGATTAGACGTCTGGTCTTTGTCTACTCTATTTGCGATAAAGCATTGATATGAGGGAAAGGGTTAAGACCGGTGTTTCCTCGATCGAATATAGACAGGGTTGATAAACTACTGTTGCTGCCAATTCCGCTGATGGGGACACAAAGTTCTGTCTATAGAAGTCACCTGTTCTTGGTCTACTCCGTTTGCATTTATACAAATAAACTTGAAACTTCGGTCTACTCCGTTTGCAAATGTGTCAAACGCGTTTATATGAAGTAAAGGGTTAAACGATTTGTAGACATGTGCATTGACGAAAATGAATAAATAATCATTCTTGATAATCCAATCGAAATCAAGGGAAATCTCTGCAAAGTACAATGTAATCACCTACCGGTTTTATTAGTGAAATTCTGAAGCGGTTATTGAGAACTTGAGTTGCCGTGACCTCATGTTTGGACAGCATTGGTTCATACATATTTCAATAAATCAAAATCCTCCATTTATAATTCGATTGAATATCCAATGCTATTCTCGGAAAACTGTGGTGTTGCTGTCGGAAATGTATCGCGTCTCAGATACATGTACATACAAGCGTTTGCCGCACGATACTCTTATGAAAGATGTGACGGGTGTTGACAGGTATGTATATTACATAGGGCGCGCGACATTTTGTGAACAAAACATAATTTCGATCACTAAATTGGTTAGTATTTGTTAGTCAGCATTTACAAAATAAATCGGTCGCGGGGCTGCGCCCCGCTAGACCGATTTATTTTTGTAAATGCTGACTAACAAACACTAACCTATACTTAATGATCGGGGTTTTACTGTGTTAGTGTTATGGGTTCGCATTCTTATCTGTAGCTGTGTCAATTCTCCTATAATAACAGCATCGGGAAGTACAGACGCCTTCTGTCTTTTAGCACTGTTCATGCCAAGCGCGATTTGACTAGAATTTGTTTTAACAAATCTGACGTCAGTAAAACATTAAGTAGATCAGAGTTTAAGAAAACAATAATATTCAACAAAAGGCTGGTTATGTCCCGTTCAATAATATTACTTTAATATACATTGTATGTACGATAGAATAAGGTTTGAACACGATATCAAGCTGACGGACTCACTTTTCTTTTGGCTTTTTTCGAGTTAAATCTATCACACTGGACGTTACCGGTGTTCCCAGCTGAGCTCTTTCCCTCATACAAATACTTTTTTCGCGAATTCACAAAGAGATATGTAGGAGCCGTCTGATCAGAGTCTACTCTGTTTGCTTCTGAAGTTTTAAAATATCCACCTAATGCGACCACTTAATGAATAAACATGGGTGCTAGATGCAGGTGGTTGCTTAATGCAGGGCAAAAGTAATGCAGAAAGCTCCTCTAGGAGCTTTCTGCATTACTTTTGTCCTGTATTAAGCTACGACCTGCATCTAGCACCCAGAATTATACCTCTTTTAGGTGGTCGCATTAGCGGGATTTTACTGTATAAAATATCCACCTACCTCTACGATTTCTGCAAATACCAAAACATCTTGTGTACTAATGCTATTATAAAAAAAGAATAAGCTCATAAATATTCATGATGTTATCATTTCTTACAGTGAAGGGGTTAATGCAGATATCAATAGATACAAGCAAGGTTGTTTTACACAAGCGTAAAGTAGCTGCGTAAAATATATGCTAGTAGATTAGAAGGGAAAAAACAGAGAGCAATATTATTTTATAAATATCATTTAAGAGATACATCGGCAATTTTAAGATAATTGCAACATGAGGAATATGTTTTAATAAGATATCATTTTGCTGTAAATGATATTTGAAATACTTAAACATTTGGAAACCTACAAATACGTATTTCTCATGTGATGTTTCAGGCACTGATAAGACCTTATGACAGTCAATTTTAAAGGCGTAAGTTAAAGCGTGCTTTGAAACGTCGTTCACAGTGACTGAAATCGGGACTATAAGATCGGACCTAATGAGTAATCTAAGGCAAATTGACTAACACAGTTACGATGCCCTTTCAACTAAGCCGTCGACTCCCTTATCATGCTAAGCGACACCTGACCGCCATTTTCAAATAGCTCGAATCCATATAAAACGTCGAATGATTAGAAGTCTCGTCAGGACCTAAGTTGTTTGTAACTCGGTCAGTTACTTCTGAAAAATTTGTATGAACCGAAGTAAGTAAAAACTGCAATAGATTACTATTTAAGCAGATGTATTTTATCAGCACGGTTAGGGTTAAGTACAGCGGCGGTCTTCACAAGTTCCTTACCATTATCGTTGATTATCGACTGACAACTGACAGCCAGCTGCCAATTCTACTTCAAAATACCAATCGCACTGGATCTTGCTGAACTGGAAAAATTCATGTAGAGCAAATTGGTAAAAATACATCCGATATTACTTAAAAAATTAAACAAGGTTTACCCCTCCCGCTAATAGGGTAAGAATCATTCAGTTGCAATTAGTTTTCCCCTGTTTTACGTATTTGATCAAGATTAACCATTCGCTTGCTATTCACGTCAATATACCTACCTGTAAATAGTGAAGACCCAGATGAGACAGCTCCTGCAGGAGCTGTCTCATCAGGGTCTGCACTATTTACAAGTTGATTGTGCAACCAGTGCAGTGATTTCACAGCGAAATACTTGTACACAATGAAGATATATGTAATTATACAACAGGACATGGGTAAAGAAGGAGAAATGTATTTTAAAATTCAGCAAGCGAAGGGTTAACATATACAATAAACGTGTATTTCTACGTGAAAATCGATCATGCTATTTCGTTTTACCCGTTTGCGTCTCAGTGATTCTGTTTTCGTCTCCATTCTTATTTTGGCTCGTACTCTCAAATTAATCCTTTACTCCATGCAAATACATGTACTTGTAAGAAATATTGTCATCATGAATACAAATTAGTTTATTATTTATAATGACACATGAATACGGGACTTGTTGGCCCTGACAGAAATTGTAAAATCATATCATTTCATAAGAAATCAGAGAATGAGCTGTCTGATCTGGGTCTACTCTATTAACAAGGGTGTAAATATGTGTAGTATGGAGTAAATGGGTAATAGACCAATATCGGAGGTTTTTTTTCTAGAATTATGTTGTTTTTTTTCGAAAGTGAAAGGCAATCGCATACAGTCTTAACTTTTTACCAGACTGCACGCATTCAAAATATGGGCAAAACCCGAAGAATAATCCTTGGTAAATATGTATTAAATCGAGCAGATGTTTTATTATATACGGAATGTTTCATTTGAACGGGTTTCAGTATGAAATGCTACAAGAATACACGTTTACAAATAAATCATGCACATTACTAATTTAGTTCGATATTATAACCGCTGCATAACACGGGCACACAAGACTTTCACCTTTAACCCTTTCCATGTTCAACATCCATGTAATCAATATATAATGGCATTATGTGTATTCATTAACTGACTAAATCAATATATAATGACATTATGTGTATTCATTAACTGACTCTTTTATAAAGTAAACTTTTCAATGATTTATTTCGCTCTGAAAGAAACTAGAATCAGATCTAGATGTCATGTCAAAAGCAAACAGAGCAGACCCTGATCAGACGGCTTCTATAAGAGTCGTCTGGTCTGGGTCTACTCTGCTTGCAACTGCGTGATCACATGAGGGAACTTGTTAAACAGATTATAGTCGACGCAATCAGGAACCGGGGAACTAATCAGTATCAATTATAATTGACATTCTGGTCGACCACGTGGATAAACTGGAAAACAAATTAATTTTAGGAAGTATATTATTGTAATTCGGGCGATAGTATTTACTGCGGACACTTTGCCAAGTCCTTTATTTAGCATTACACTACGTGTACAGTAGAACCCCTCTAATGCGACCACTGAATGAATAAACATAGATGTCTTTATAAGCAGGTGGTTGCTTAATGCAGGACAAAAGTAATGCAGAAAGCTCCTCTAGGAGCTTTCTGCATTACTTGTGTCCTGCATTAAGCTACCACCTGCATCTAGCACCCAAAATTATACCTCTATTAGGTGGTCGCATTAGCGGGGGTTTACGTGTATACTGCAATAAAGTCACGCTAAAGTCATCACACAATGTATAAACATAGGAGTCAGTAAAGCATGTTTAACCCATTACTGCATATGCTATTTTTAGACACAACCTCTTTGAATAAATCTACTGAAAAGGAGCATTTACCAGGGAAAAGAAAAATGTTAGAGTTGTGTAGTATTGAAACCATTGTGCAAATGCTCTGTTTATCACACTGGTTTCAAGAAATGACTATTTAACAGAGGCGTAGAAAGGCGTATGTATGGCAGAAAAGGTTAATGCAGGGTACACATAATGCAGAAACCTCATATAGGAGCTTTATGTACAGTTTTTGTCCTGCATTAAACTTCCACATGTTTTAAAATTCCAGAAGCATACAGTAAAATCTCGATTATTCGAATTTTCGTTATAAACGAATTTAGACCTTTTTAGGCAGGTGGCTGCCTAGAGGAGCTTTCTGCATGACTTTCACCATGCATTAAGCTGCCACCTGTCTTAAAGATCGATAATAATACGTATTTTAGTGTTCGGATAATCGAGGTTTTACTGTACTTTATTTTCGTGATCGTATTAGAGAGACTTTATTGTAATAGGAACTCGCTATATAACATGGTACAGTTCACTGGCATGTACTTTGTAGATTGCCTCAATGTTCATATTTGAAAGTTCCTCCGTTTTTGCTTCAAAAACATAATCACAACATTTCAGAGCTCCAGATATGATGCGTAAATTAAACATATTCAAGAATAACTACTCTTTTCTCTATCAAACCCTATACTGTGACCACTCGAGGAGACGATTCTAAAGAGTGGTCACAGTATAGGGTTTGGTGACGAAATGACGATTTTAATATTTAGGTACTCACCTTTACATGTAGCTCTGACAACATCAAACATGTTGGATCATGATAAGACACCATGATGTAACAACTTACCTGGCGTCTCGTTTAGATCCAAACTGTTTGCAAAGGTCATCACAGTTTCTCTCATGTCTAAGTACTACAGCAATATTCAACCATTTACTACATGAATATTCATGTAGGAAATAATGACATCATGAACATAAATTAGAATAGATTTTTAAAATTGCATTTTAACACATGAATGTTTCTAAAGTAGAAACTACAAATTCACATATATAGTATTCTAAGAGCAAAAAGAGCAGACCCTGATCTGGGTCACCTCTGTTTACAAGGCATATTTATGGAGGAAAAGGTTAAGAAGACATGACATTTCTTACAAAAACGTCGTAAATTCTTCATTAAATCTACATTTATGATTTAGCAACTACGCAAAATATCGTTAGCTATTGGAATATCGATAAATTCTTCATTATATCTACCTTTAGCCAACTGGGCAAAATATCAATAGCTATTAGAATATCGGTAAATTCTTTATTAAATCTACCATTAGCCAGTCAAGGGCAAAATACCGTCAGCTATTGGAATACCTTGCAATGCGAAATGTTATGGTGATGGTAATAATACTCTCAATTTACTATTGTGCTGAATATTTAGAGGCTTCGTATTTTCATTTTGGCAGTCATTTTGGATTTCATGGATCGCCAAATCATATTCCACCGTATGCCGGTGAACTCATAAAAAAACTACAGACTATGACGAACATTTTGGTATATAACTCTGCTCGTTGCAATAACCCATATATTCTCTATTCCAGTCCTCTTTCCTTCTCAGAGTCACCTTATCACACTGACAACACAGTGGAAAATGGCCACAACTTCTATGAATGTATCGAAGCGGATATTATAAATGCTTACAACAAGTATACTAATGCAGCGTTCCGATCGCTGTCCCCTACTACAGTAGAACCCTTCTAATGTGACCACTTAATGAATAAACATGAGTGTCTTTATAAGCAGGTGGTTGCTTAATGCAGGGTAAAAGTAATGCAGGAAACATTACTTTTGCCCTGCACTAAGCTACCACCTGTCTTTACCACCCATAATTATACCTCTGTTAGAAAGTTTACTGTACCATTTTTACCTTTCCTTGTATTGTTGGTCTACAAAGCAGTTAAACCCTTCTCTTGCTGAATTTTAAAATGCATTTCTTCTTCTTTACCCATGCCCTGTGGTATAATTACATATATCCTCATTGTCTACAATTATTTCTCTGTGCAATCACTGCTGTGGAGTGCACTGGTTGCACAATCAATTTGTAAATAGTGCAGACCCTGATGAGACAGCTCCTGCAGGAGCATTGACGTGGGTATATTGACGTGAACAGCAAGCGAAGAGTTAAAACATGAGCAAATTTGAAAATACATCAAATGACAACTTGCTACAAGCTGCCAATTACACTCAATTCTCCGTGTATCTGCATGTTCAACTCTTAAACTCTGCTTTGTTCAACCAGATCGTTTTTCTTACAAATTGTCAACTTAAACTGGCAACCAGCTGCAAATTCAACGCCTACTTATCAAATTAATTTTTTGTGATCGTAAACTGGCAACTGGCAGTCAGTTTCCAATTCGACTTCTATATTCCAGGCCGGTTTTTCTCATGAGTTGTTAACTTGCGGCATGCAACCAACATTCCATTGCATCGTGGATATCTAAAACGGACCTTCCTCGCGAAATGTCAGTCTGCAACTGGCAGCCGGATAACAATTCCGATTTAACATTCAGAATAGACCTCTCTCGCGAACTGCCAGCTTGCAACCGGCAGCCAGCTGGTAATTCAACTTTAATATTTAAAATAGACATTTCTTGCGAACCGTCAGCTTGCAATTGGCAGTCAGCTGCCAGTGTAACTTCCTTAACATTCAGAACGAACTCTCTACTTGTCTACCGGCAACTGCAGATTAATTTTCTGCATACAAATTCACTCACTAGGAAGAGTCAAAGACCTATTAAAAGATTGTTGTATTATTGTAATATTATTGTCTTTTAATAGGTCTTTGGACGAGTGTTAGATCTAAACCTTTCCCTTCTAGACCCGCTGTTTTATGCCAAATATCAGAAATTTGATTTTGGAAACATTGTTCCCATGCAAAGAATACTGCAGTGTCTGTAACGCTTTGATAATTTACTGGGGTTGAGTAGATGTTAATAACAATTCATTACATAAATACGCCTTTGTACGCCTTTGCCAACTGCTCCTGTAGGAGCCGTCTGCTCATGGTCTGCTCGGTTTGCTTATGAAATATTATAGATATGAAAGTACAATTTTTGTCCTGGCCAACCTTTCATATGTCCATGTGTTAATATAAAGGTTGGACTAATTCATATTCAAGATATCATGCTTTCTGACTGGGTGCTAAATGCAGAATACGATTAATGTAAATGCTACATTTAATAATTTGGGCGGTTGTTGAACCGAATATTCGCTGTATTACTGTCTATGCCCTTCTGCAATCAGTGATTGAGAAGAAACGTGTCACAGCAGTTGACAAATCCCCCCACTTACCCAAGCAAAACACTGACAGAGAAATGTGTTTTGGAGTCAGGTCTGTATGTAATAGATACAGTACGAGTCTTACTACCAAAGTGTCTTCTTACAACCGTTATCAGGACAGTTTGTTCGCATGACCGAAGACGTGTCCGAGGCGTAGCCGAGGACACTTGTCTGAGGTCATGCGAACAAACTATCCTGATAACGGTTGTAAGAAGACACTTTGGTAGTAAGACGAGTACATGTATCTTACTTGTACGACAGTACGTTGTAGACTTTTAATTTTGATTAAAAATGAATATTTCACAAATGAGTACAAAATGTTTTCCCCTTGGTTCACCCAATTCAAATCCTAGGTAGATAGGTTTTAACCACAAGAATCACGTGCGTACAAAAGTGTCCACTTACAACCGTTATCAGGACACTTTTTCAATAGCTTTGCTGGGGGTCTGTCGTACAAATGCTATTGCTATATGAAACTATACTAAAATACTGCTCAATGTGAACTGAATTTGAACTAACGTAACCTTAAACAAGACACGACTAAGCAACAATGTGAACATAATGTAAACAAGACAATTAAATATACTGTATCTTATATCCATTGACCTAAAAAGTATGCGACAATCCGCCATCCTAATATGTACCGCCATCCCTACAAGATTATGTAAGTCGGTGTATGAGATATGCCCCGTTGAGGTCCAAGGTCAAAATCAGATTGACTTATACATAGTATGCGACACTGTGCCATTCCAAGATTTACTCACACGCCATATTTGGTGATCGTAGATGATTCAGTGTAGGGATATGCTGTGGACAAGATTTATTTGTAAATAAAAACCCAAGGTTAAGGTCACATTGACCTATAAATAGTACGCAACATTCCGCTGTCCCGAGATGTACTCACACACCATATTAGCCAAAGTAGTGTAGGAGATATGCTCCGGACAAGCAAAACCTGCACACACACTCTAACTAACGGACTGACTGGCATACGGTTCAATCACTATATGCCCCAAAGCCTAGCTTTGAGGGCATAAAAATTGAAGATCCCATGGAACCAATCATTTGTGTAATGGTCTCGTGGAACCAGCCTTTTGTGTTATTACTTGTGATCTTCTTGAGCAAATTCTCGTTAGCAGGTCTATTTCAATTCTAAAATCAAATTGTTTTTTCTCATCTAGTTCCAATTTCAGTTGTAGCATGGCTATAACAAATATGCCAACGGCATGGTTATTACCAATCGACACTTGGTAGTAAACATTTCTTGTTTAACCCTTTCCCTGTTCTATGTTTGTTACAAATTTCAATACATACAGAATGGTAATGGACAAAATAGTTATAATGAAATATGGAAGCTAGAAAATTGTAGCCATTCAAGAAAGTAAAGAAACATATCTTTCAAATTCCACTAGCAACAAAGCAGACCCTGATCAAACAACTCCTATATATACCGTCTGAATTGGGTCTACTCTGTTTGCAAATGCGTGAAAATACGTTTATATGAAGGAAAAGGTTATGCAATCGATCTTCTCTTTTGATATGTCTTCTTTTCAATAACTATTCTATCTGATTTATACAGCACCGAGACATTTACAAAGACTGGTAGAAGTCCAGGATATTAGGATTTCGTTGAATATGTTCACACAGCTTCTATAATATATGTACAGTAAAACTCCTCTAAACTGGACGTTAAATTTGGTATACGAGTACAGTAAAATCTCACTATAACGACCACTTAATTTCATCAAGTATTTTGTGTTAAAGGCAGGTGGATGCTTAAAGCAAGGTGAAAGTAAAACAGAACGCTCCTATAACCAACTAATTAAAATGATTTAGTGGTCGTTATAGAGAGGTTTTACTGTACATATCGTTATTGGATATAGGTGGCAGATTAACGCACGGTAAAAGTACCTAATAAAGCTCTTCTAGGAGAGCTCTGCATGACTTTTACCCTGCGTTAAGCAGTCGTCTGTCTAAAATTATCTAAATTCTTTTCTAAAAGAATTACGGTTAAGAGGTTTTTTTTTACTGTAATTGGTTATTTACGCAACATTACGCATGCTCAGTAGCAGAATTAAAAATGGTATAGATTAACTTTTCTTTGATTTTGATATTGTCCGGGATTAAATTAATATCCATGTATGCTCAATATAACAAATACAACCATGAGTAACAACGGTTAATGACAAACGAGAAATGCTTATTTGCGATGAAATGTCCTTAAAAAATCGAAATTATGGATGAGAACACTCTGTTAGAGAATTGACTTGTTCTTGATAGAGATAGAAATTGCTTGGCTAGAACGAACCCTCCAATGAGAGATTGAACGTCAGATTATTTACTAATGAACTAGACCGCAAAACTCAGCATGCGGTTGCGTGTAAATGCGTACGCTCATATGAGTCCGTAATAGCTGCCAGTTGCTGTGGTAACCGTTTCGATTTAAGAAAGTGCTCGTTTATAATTGGCAAAGAGCCTCTCTGTAACGACTGCATTTTATAGATAAGTAAACAAGTTCTATTAACCCTTTCCTCCATAAATACGACTCTGTAAAAGTCACTTTATGAAATTATTGTGATAAATAGAGCATCACAACGGTTTCAAACTACAAAGTTCTAAAATTTTCCTTTTCTCTAGTTAATGCCCCGTTTTCGGTATATGCATCCAAAGAGGTTGGATCTAAAAATAGCCAATGGAGGAAAGAGTTAAGCAAGAAGGATTGGCTTAATCCAGAAGCAAGTAAATCTTTAGCATAACCATTGGTAGACCCAGATCAGACGACTCCTATAGGAGCCGTCTGATCAGGGTTTGCTTTGTTTGCTTATGATAATATAGATATGATTCTACAGTTTCTACCATGTCCAAAAAGTCATGTGTCCATCAGCTATTATAACAACTAATTTAATCAATATTCATGATGTCATTATCTTTTACATGAATACTTACAAACATAAACTTTATATAATGTTAAACATTGTACAGAAACATGAAACACATTGATAGGATAAAGCAGGAACATGCGAGCATGTAAGAAATCACTGGTGGTTGCATTTTGTCATTTAGCTATATCCGAGTTCCAGATATCGAATTTCAACTGTACCTTGCAAAACATTTTATTCAGTCTATTTTTACAGTCTCGTGTATATCTCGTATGGATCCAAACTGTTTGTAAGCGTAAACACATCCCCCCCCCCCCCCGCTGATGAGTTAAGCCTAATGTGAGTATATAACACCTTTTCAAACAGTGTATACCCATTTCAAAGGGCCCCTACTTCACTATTTCAATGTATATTTATGAATAACTATTTATAATTGCCAAATGTCTGTAAAACAAGTGCTGTGCTTAATTTGTTTTCGCTTTGCGATAATTCGAATTATTACAGAAATATCGGGCGGTGTATTTATTTATGTTTCCTTACGGAGACGTCTTGTAAGCCATTTGCAAACAGAGTAGACTCAGATAGGAATACTCCTGTATGAGCTGTATCATCACAAACAGAGTATACTCAGATAGGAATACTCCTGTAGGAGCTGTATCATCACAAACAGAGTAGACCCAGATAGGAATACTCCTGTAGGAGCTGTATCATCACAAACAGAGTAGACCCAGATCGGAATACTCCTGTAGGAGCTGTATCATCACAAACAGAGTAGACCCAGATCTATAGGAATACTCCTGTAGGAGCTGTATCATCACAAACAGAGTAGACCCAGATAGGAATACTCCTGTAGGAGCTGTATCATCACAAACAGAGTAGACCCAGATAGGAATACTCCTGTAGGAGCTGTATCATCACAAACAGAGTAGACTCAGATCTATAGGAATACTCCTGTAGGAGCTGTATCATCACAAACAGAGTAGACTCAGATAGGAATACTCCTGTAGGAGTTGTATCATCACAAACAGAGTAGACCCAGATCGGAATACTCCTGTAGGAGCTGTATGATCACAAACAGAGTAGACCCAGATAGGAATACTCCTGTAGGAGCTGTATCATCACAGAGTAGACCCAGATAGGAATACTCCTGTAGGAGTTGTATCATCACAAACAGAGTAGACTCAGATAGGAATACTCCTGTAGGAGCTGTATCCTCACAAACAGAGTAGACCCAGATCTATAGGAATACTCCTGTAGGAGCTGTATCATCACAAACAGAGTAGACTCAGATAGGAATACTCCTGTAGGAGCTGTATCATCACAAACAGAGTAGACTCAGATAGGAATACTCCTGTAGGAGTTGTATCATCACAAACAGAGTAGACCCAGATCGGAATACTCCTGTAGGAGCTGCATGGTCACAATCTGCTCTTTTTTGCTTATGAAATTACACAGATATGAATCTACAATGTTTGGTATAGCCAAACATCCCGTGTACATGTACATATATGTATACCATTTTAACAAATCAAGTATTTATAAAGTCAGTATTTCTTATATGAATATGCATGAGATAAAATCAGTTGACTGACTTTAAAAAAGCAGTTGTAAGAAGCCCGTTTAGGCAGTAGATGGGAATGTCATTCATAACGGTATCACGGTGAAATCGAAATGATATTTTCCTCTGCGAGAACAAACATATTGAAATGCAACAATTCAATAGTAAAATAATGGTATCGTCAACAGCAAGATCGAAAGTATCAAGTGGGACGTCATCAAAATAGGTTATAAACATCAATTTATCATAACATCAGTTTGAATTTATTTCTACAAGAATAAAACATCACGGAAGTTTTTATACTGAATGATATTATAAAGGATGTATTGCAGATTAAGTGTGCGAAATGGTGGAACATAAGACAAACTTTAATATGTGAATTGAACATTGATTCTAAAAAGTCAAGTGTTTTCGTGTAGATCTATTGTGACTTTTGGAGGACAATTATTCTCAAGAACACGTGCTTTTTAAAAAATGACATGGGACCAAGTTCACCTTTCAGGTATTGAGATTTTATATATAGTCTCATGATGTAAAAATATTCTTGTTGATGAAAATCTTGCTATTGTAAAAAGATAGAAATCTACATAGATATGGATTTTGTGACGTAAAATCATGACGTAAAAACCGTCACGCTTGACTGATTTGCAGTATAGTTCTTGGGGTTGTGTGCAGAAATCTTAAAGATGGGGGACGATTTAAAAATCAGTTCCAATGGGATATTTTATGATATGACTGAAAACCCATGTACAATTTAAATCATCATTGTTTTTTCAAACTTTTCCTTCGTAAAATACAGGCAGATTTCCAGCTATCGGACAATGTGTATGTCCATGGACTACACACAAGAAAACATAAAACCAAATGTCACTTAATCCTTAATAAGATTGCGAAAACTCTGGAGATATCAGATACATGACACATATCGTGGAAAGAAGAGTTTGTGACAAAAACTACGCCTTATCTACTGGAACAGCTAGTTAAGGTAACAAACTCAAGCATAGACAATGTAGATCTAGATCTAAACCTGCTAAATCACGAACATTTGGAACAACCATCACCCCAAGAGCAGTCAGACTCTGGCGGTGTATATTATGAGTGTAAAGACAATGAAGAAATTATTAGTGCACTTAAAACACTTACTAAAAAAACAGATGAACTTAGAAAAGACTTTGACAACATAACATCACGTAGATCTACAGGTGATTCATCAAATATAGACATGGCGGCATCAGACTCTGGGTCAGTAGTCCAGTCTAATAAGAACTCTGATCTTCCCAGAACCACAGACAAAAATGTAAGCAAAAATCATCCAACGGTTCTTAATCAGCCAGCATCTCAATCTCTTCCAAGGAAAATACCCACGGTTACAAAGAATATTTTATTGAAGTTCGATTTTAAGCAGGGTTAACCCAAAGGGGCTGAATAATAATGTACATAAGCATGCAGTACCCGGTGCAACTATAAAATCTCTGACTCTGGATGCCCAATTATTTAATATGAAATTTTTTGACAGTGTTGTAGTTTATATAGGAGGGAATGATGTAGCTAATAACAGAGATATTGAACTTATCAAGTAAGAGTACGACCAGTTTGTTTCTAAACTGAAAGCTTCCAATCCAAATATTAAAGTGTACCTCTCATAAAAATTTCACCGAGAGGAGACATTGATGTATCAACAGTTAATGTTGTGATTGATAGACTTTCCTGCCACCATGTTATTAAGGTGATAGACATATTCAGTGCCTTTCATGACAACAGTGGATCAGTGTGTGAGAGATATTTTACCCGCAATGGCTCAATCCATCCTTCACAGTCAGGAATAAAACGTATACTTGGAACAATAGAAAGGGCCATAAACATTGTACACAACTTTGACAATGTTGTCTTCATGACAAACAGAAGACAGTTTTTGAAAGAGAGACATGTCAGTTCAGGAAAACCCCAACAATGTACTAAATGTGGAGAAATAAACCATGAAACTGCACAATATCGGCATCGTTCGCCAGTCAACTGTTGGTCATGTTGATTCTCTGGACACAAACAGCAACACTGCTGGAAATATGTATAGGGACTCGGCAATGATGCCATTTCAGAATGTTTAATTCAGAGTTCTACTTCATGCTTAATTTGTAAATATGAACCATGTGTTTGCAGAAATGTTTCAGGTTCTCATGCTGATTTATTCAATACTGGTATGAATGTTTCCGCTCAAAACTTAGGATTATGTACAAATGGTATGATAATTGGTCATTTGAATATTCAGGGATTACGAACCAAATTTGATGAGCTACAGTTAATACTAAATTCGAATAAAATAGATTATTTTTGGAATTACAGAAACAAAAATCAACCAAAATCATTCTACGGAAAGTTTTGCAATAAATGGTTTTCAATTCCCCATTCGTAAGGATAGAATACAGGACAAAGGTGGAGGGATACTTATATATGTTCGGGATAATATAAATTGTACTCGTAGAAATGATTTGGAAAGTTCTGATTTAGAAAGTATCTGGCTGGAAATAAAAAATATAAATTCAAAATCCTTTCTAATTTGCATTTTGTATAGACACCCGAACTCGCTCTCATCTTGGAAAACATAATAATTTAGAAATAGCTCAACTTGAAGATAAAGAAATTTTGGTTCTTGGTGACTTCAACAAAGATATCATGAATAGTATAAAAGATGAATGGATTAATTACACATCATCTCTTGGACTTTCTCAACTAGTATCTAATCCAACACGTGTTTATGGTGCTTCAAAAACTTTAATCGACCATATTTATTCAGATAACTCTCAGAATATTATTTGGACATCAGTTCCAAGGTTAAGTGTAAGTGACAATTATCCTATTTTTTGTTCAAGAAAAATGAACCATAAATATAAAAAATCGAAGCACCACGCTATAAAATACAGATCTTTTAAATATTTTAACGAGAATGATTTTCTTGAAGATTTAGGAAACATAGACTTCAATGATGTTATGCTTATTACTGATGTCAACAAGGCGTTGAAATCATTTATGGTAAATATTCATCTGTTATTGATAAACATGTACCACTGCGTCATCATAGGGTTAAAAGGACTAAACAGCCTGACTGGTTAACTGCAGAGATTCTTGATGCTATGAAAGATAAATTAAAATTGAGAAATGATGAAACAAACTATAAATTATACAGAAATAGAGTATCCAATTTAATTCATTATGCAAAGAAAAAATCATATGAAAAGAAAATTTCTGAAGGACAAAACATCCCATCTTCTATTTGGAAATTATTCAAAGAATTCAGGTCGCCTAAGCAGGATAAGTGTTTTGTTAATAGCCTTTCTGTAGATGGTATTGATATAACTGAGCCTGAACAGATGTCAGATGAGTTTAATACATTTTTCACAAATATCGCAGCCAAATTGAAAGAACCAATTTCTTCTTCCGATTTTAATGATGTTAAAAATTTTGTTAACAGCCGTGTGCCAGGCCCTATGTTCTTCAATATTCCAAATGTTGGCAAAGAAAATGTAAACAATATGCTTTTGAATTTAAATATTTCTAAGTCAACTGGCCTAGATGAAATTGGTCCACGGATTTTAAAACTATCAGCTAACTTGATATATCCAGTTATTCATCACATACTTAACCTTACTATATCACAAAATGTATTCCCCGAGACTTGGAAATCTGCAAAGGTCACTCCATTATTCAAATCAGGGTCTAAACAAGATGTAAACTATTTGCGTGAAGTTGGCAGTGAGTTAGGTATTAGACATTCAGAAGTACATTAGCGAATGTACTGCTGCAGTGTGTTAGGCATTCAGAAGTACATAGGCGAATGTACTGCTGCAGTGCGTTAGACATTCAGAAGTACATTCGGAAAAATTAGTTTTTCAGCGAATCCACTACTGCAGTGTGTTAGACATTCAGAAGTACATTGGCGAATGTACTGCTGCAGTGTGTTAGGCATTCAAAAGTACATAGGCGAATGTACTGCAGCAGTGCGTTAGACATTCAGAAGTACATTCGGAAAAAATAGTTTTTCAGCGAATCCACTGCTGCAGTGTGTTAGACATTCAGAAGTACATTGGCGAATGTACTGCTGCAGTGTGTTAGGCATTCAAAAGTACATGGGCGAATGTACTGCTGCAGTGCGTTAGACATTCAGAAGTACATTCGGCAAAAATAGTTTTTCAGCGAATCCACTGCTGCAGTGTGTTAGACATTCAGAAGTACATTGGCGAATGTACTGCTGCAGTGTGTTAGGCATTCAAAAGTACATAGGCGAATGTACTGCAGCAGTGCGTTAGACATTCAGAAGTACATTCGGAAAAATTAGTTTTTCAGCGAATCCACTGCTGCAGTGTGTTAGGCATTCAGAAGTACATTGGCGAATGTACTGCTGCAGTGTGTTAGGCATTCAGAAGTACATAGGCGAATGTACTGCTGCAGTGTGTTAGACATTCAGAAGTACATTCGGAAAAAATAGTTTTTCAGCGAATCCACTGCTGCAGTGTGTTAGACATTCAGAAGTACATTGGCGAATGTACTGCTGCAGTGTGTTAGGCATTCAAAAGTACATGGGCGAATGTACTGCAGCAGTGCGTTAGACATTCAGAAGTACATTCGGAAAAATAGTTTTTCAGCGAATCCACTGCTGCAGTGTGTTAGACATTCAGAAGTACATTGGCGAATGTACTGCTGCAGTGTGTTAGGCATTCAAAAGTACATAGGCGAATGTACTGCAGCAGTGCGTTAGACATTCAGAAGTACATTCGGAAAAAATAGTTTTTCAGCGAATCCACTGCTGCAGTGAGCTAGGCATTCAGAAGTACATAGGCGAATGTACTGCTGCAGTGTGTTAGGCATTCAGAAGTACATAGGCGAATGTACTGCAGCAGTGCGTTAGACATTCAGAAGTACATTCGGAATAATTAGTTTTTTCAGCGAATCCACTGCTACAGTGTGTTAGACATTCAGAAGTACATTGGCGAATGTACTGCTGCAGTGTGTTAGGCATTCAAAAGTACATGGGCGAATGTACTGCTGCAGTGCGTTAGACATTCAGAAGTACATTCGGAAAAAATAGTTTTTCAGCGAATCCACTGCTGCAGTGGGTTAGACATTCAGAAGTACATCGGCGAATGTACTGCTGCAGTGTGTTAGGCATTCAAAAGTACATAGGCGAATGTACTGCTGCAGTGCGTTAGACATTCAGAAGTACATTCGGAAAAAATAGTTTTTCAGCGAATCCACTGCTGCAGTGTGTTAGGCATTCAGAAGAACATTGGCGAATGTACTGCTGCAGTGTGTTAGGCATTCAAAAGTACATGGGCGAATGTACTGCTGCAGTGCGTTAGACATTCAGAAGTACATTCGGCAAAAATAGTTTTTCAGCGAATCCACTGCTGCAGTGCGTTAGACATTCAGAAGTACATTCGGAAAAAAATAGTTTTTCAGCGAATCCACTGCTGCAGTGTGTTAGGCATTCAGAGGTACATTGGCGAATGTACTGCTGCAGTGTGTTAGGCATTCAAAAGTACATAGGCGAATGTACTGCAGCAGTGCGTTAGACATTCAGAAGTACATTCGGAAAAATTAGTTTTTCAGCGAATCCACTTCTGCAGTGTGTTAGACATTCAGAAGTACATTGGCGAATGTACTGCTGCAGTGTGTTAGGCATTCAAAAGTACATAGGCAAATGTACTGCTACAGTGCATTAGACATTCAGAAGTACATTCGGCAAAAATAGTTTTTCAGCGAATCCACTGCTGCAGTGTGTTAGACATTCAGAAGTACATTGCCGAATGTACTGCTGCAGTGTGTTAGGCATTCAAAAGTACATGGGCGAATGTACTGCAGCAGTGCGTTAGACATTCAGAAGTACATTTGGAAAAAATAGTTTTTCAGCGAATCCACTGCTGCAGTGTGTTAGACATTCAGAAGTACATTGGCGAATGTACTGCTGCAGTGTGTTAGGCATTCAAAAGTACATGGGCGAATGTACTGCAGCAGTGCGTTAGACATTCAGAAGTACATTCGGAAATATTAGTTTTTCAGCGAATCCACTACTGCTGTGGGTTAGACATTCAGAAGTACATTGGCGAATGTACTGCTGCAGTGTGTTAGGCATTCAAAAGTACATGGGCGAATGTACTGCAGCAGTGCGTTAGACATTCAGAAGTACATTCGGCAAAAATAGTTTTTCAGCGAATCCACTGCTGTAGTGTGTTAGACATTCAGAAGTACATTGGCGAATGTACTGCTGCAGTGTGTTAGGCATTCAAAAGTACATAGGCGAATGTACTGCAGCAGTGCGTTAGACATTCAGAAGTACATTCGGAAAAATTAGTTTTTTCAGCGAATCCACTGCTGCAGTGTGTTAGGCATTCAGAAGTACATTGGCGAATGTACTGCTGCAGTGTGTTAGGCATTCAGGAGTACATAGGCGAATGTACTGCAGCAGTGCGTTAGACATTCAGAAGTACATTTGGAAAATTAGTTTTTCAGCGAATCTACTGCTGCAGTGTGTTAGACATTCAGAAGTACAATTGGCGAATGTACTGCTGCAGTGTGTTAGGCATTCAGAAGTACATAGGCGAATGTACTGCTGCAGTGCGTTAGACATTCAGAAGTACATACGGCAAAAATAGTTTTTCAGCGAATCCACTGCTGCTGTGTATTAGACATTCAGAAGTACATTGGCGAATGTACTGCTGAAGTGTGTTAGGCATTCAAAAGTACATGGTCGAATGTACTGCTGCAGTGCGTTAGACATTCAGAAGTACATACGGCAAAAATAGTTTTTCAGGGAATCCACTGCTGCAGTGTGTTAGACATTCAGAAGTACATTGGCGAATGTACTGCTGCAGTGTGTTAGGCATTCAAAAGTACATAGGCGAATGTACTGCAGCAGTGCGTTAGACATTCAGAAGTACATTCGGAAAAATTAGTTTTTCAGCGAATTCACTGCTGCAGTGTGTTAGGCATTCAGAAGTACATTGGCGAATGTACTGCTGCAGTGTGTTAGGCATTCAAAAGTACATAGGCGAATGTACTGCAGCAGTGCGTTAGACATTCAGAAGTACATTTGGAAAAATTAGTTTTTCAGCGAATCCACTGCTGCAGTGTGTTAGGCATTCAGAAGTACATTGGCGAATGTACTGCTGCAGTGTGTTAGGCATTCAGAAGTACATAGGCGAATGTACTGCTGCAGTGTGTTAGACATTCAGAAGTACATTCTGAAAAAATAGTTTTTCAGCGAATCCACTGCTGCAGTGTGTTAGACATTCAGAAGTACATTGGCGAATGTACTGCTGCAGTGTGTTAGGCATTCAAAAGTACATGGGCGAATGTACTGCAGCAGTGCGTTAGACATTCAGAAGTACATTCGGAAAAATTAGTTTTTCAGCCAATCCACTGCTGCAGTGGGTTAGACATTCAGAAGTGCATTGGCGAATGTACTGCTGCAGTGTGTTAGGCATTCAAAAGTACATGGGCGAATGTACTGCTGCAGTGCGTTAGACATTCAGAAGTACATTCGGCAAAAATTAGTTTTTCAGCGAATCCACTGCTGCAGTGGGTTAGACATTCAGAAGTACATTGGCGAATGTACTGCTGCAGTGGGTTAGGCATTAAAAAGTACATAGGCGAATGTACTGCTGCAGTGCATTAGACATTCAGAAGTACATTCGGCAAAAATAGTTTTTCAGCGAATCCACTGTTGCAGTGTGTTAGACATTCAGAAGTACATTGGCGAATGTACTGCTGCAGTGTGTTAGGCATTCAAAAGTACATAGGCGAATGTACTGCAGCAGTGCGTTAGACATTCAGAAGTACATTCGGAAAAAATAGTTTTTCAGCGAATCCACTGCTGCAGTGTGTTAGACATTCAGAAGTACATTGGCGAATGTACTGCTGCAGTGTGTTAGGCATTCAAAAGTACATGGGCGAATGTACTGCTGCAGTGCGTTAGACATTCAGAAGTACATTCTGAAAAAATAGTTTTTCAGCGAATCCACTGCTGCAGTGGGTTAGACATTCAGAAGTACATCGGCGAATGTACTGCTGCAGTGTGTTAGGCATTCAAAAGTACATAGGCGAATGTACTGCTGCAGTGCGTTAGACATTCAGAAGTACATTCGGAAAAATTAGTTTTTCAGCGAATCCACTGCTGCAGTGTGTTAGGCATTCAGAAGTACATTGGCGAATGTACTGCTGCAGTGTGTTAGGCATTCAGAAGTACATAGGCGAATGTACTGCTACAGTGCGTTAGACATTCAGAAGTACATTCGGAAAAAATAGTTTTTCAGCGAATCCACTGCTGCAGTGTGTTAGACATTCAGAAGTACAATGGTGAATGTACTGCTACAGTGTGTTAGGCATTCAAAAGTACATAGGCGAATGTACTGCAGCAGTGCGTTAGACATTCAGAAGTACATTCGGAAAAAATAGTTTTTCAGCGAATCCACTGCTGCAGTGTGTTAGGCATTCAGAAGAACATTGGCGAATGTACTGCTGCAGTGTGTTAGGCATTAAAAAGTACATGGGCGAATGTACTGCTGCAGTGCGTTAGACATTCAGAAGTACATTCGGCAAAAATAGTTTTTCAGCGAATCCACTGCTGCAGTGCGTTAGACATTCAGAAGTACATTCGGAAAAAAATAGTTTTTCAGCGAATCCACTGCTGCAGTGTGTTAGGCATTCAGAAGTACATTGGCGAATGTACTGCTGCAGTGTGTTATGCATTCAAAAGTACATAGGCGAATGTACTGCAGCAGTGCGTTAGACATTCAGAAGTACATTCGGAAAATTTAGTTTTTCAGCGAATCCACTTCTGCAGTGTGTTAGACATTCAGAAGTACATTGGCGAATGTACTGCTGCAGTGTGTTAGGCATTCTAAAGTACATAGGCAAATGTACTGCTACAGTGCATTAGACATTCAGAAGTACATTCGGCAAAAATAGTTTTTCAGCGAATCCACTGCTGCAGTGTGTTAGACATTCAGAAGTACATTGCCGAATGTACTGCTGCAGTGTGTTAGGCATTCAAAAGTACATGGGCGAATGTACTGCAGCAGTGCGTTAGACATTCAGAAGTACATTTGGAAAAAATAGTTTTTCAGCGAATCCACTGCTGCAGTGTGTTAGACATTCAGAAGTACATTGGCGAATGTACTGCTGCAGTGTGTTAGGCATTCAAAAGTACATGGGCGAATGTACTGCAGCAGTGCCTTAGACATTCAGAAGTACATTCGGAAATATTAGTTTTTCAGCGAATCCACTACTGCTGTGGGTTAGACATTCAGAAGTACATTGGCGAATGTACTGCTGCAGTGTGTTAGGCATTCAAAAGTACATGGGCGAATGTACTGCAGCAGTGCGTTAGACATTCAGAAGTACATTCGGCAAAAATAGTTTTTCAGCGAATCCACTGCTGTAGTGTGTTAGACATTCAGAAGTACATTGGCGAATGTACTGCTGCAGTGTGTTAGGCATTCAAAAGTACATAGGCGAATGTACTGCAGCAGTGCGTTAGACATTCAGAAGTACATTCGGAAAAATTAGTTTTTTCAGCGAATCCACTGCTGCAGTGTGTTAGGCATTCAGAAGTACATCGGCGAATGTACTGCTGCAGTGTGTTAGGCATTCAGGAGTACATAGGCGAATGTACTGCAGCAGTGCGTTAGACATTCAGAAGTACATTTGGAAAATTAGTTTTTCAGCGAATCTACTGCTGCAGTGTGTTAGACATTCAGAAGTACAATTGGCGAATGTACTGCTGCAGTGTGTTAGGCATTCAAAAGTACATAGGCGAATGTACTGCAGCAGTGCATTAGACATTCAGAAGTACATTCGGAAAAATTAGTTTTTCAGCGAATCCACTGCTGCAGTGTGTTAGGCATTCTGAAGTACATTGGCGAATGTACTGCTGCAGTGTGTTAGGCATTCAGAAGTACATAGGCGAATGTACTGCAGCAGTGCGTTAGACATTCAGAAGTACATTCGGAAAAAATAGTTTTTCAGCGAATCCACTGCTGCAGGGTGTTAGACATTCAGAAGTACATTGGCGAATGTACTGCTGCAGTGTGTTAGGCATTCAAAAGTACATAGGCGAATGTACTGCAGCAGTGCGTTAGACATTCAGAAGTACATTCGGAAAAATTAGTGTTTCAGCGAATCCACGTCTGCAGTGTGTTAGACATTCAGAAGTACATTGGCGAATGTACTGCTGCAGTGTGTTAGGCATTCAAAAGTACATAGGCAAATGTACTACTACAGTGCATTAGACATTCAGAAGTACATTCGGCAAAAATAGTTTTTCAGCGAATCCACTGCTGCAGTGTGTTAGACATTCAGAAGTACATTGCCGAATGTACTGCTGCAGTGTGTTAGGCATTCAAAAGTACATGGGCGAATGTACTGCAGCAGTGCGTTAGACATTCAGAAGTACATTTGGAAAAAATAGTTTTTCAGCGAATCCACTGCTGCAGTGTGTTAGACATTCAGAAGTACATTGGCGAATGTACTGCTGCAGTGTGTTAGGCATTCAAAAGTACATGGGCGAATGTACTGCAGCAGTGCGTTAGACATTCAGAAGTACATTCGGAAATATTAGTTTTTCAGCGAATCCACTACTGCTGTGGGTTAGACATTCAGAAGTACATTGGCGAATGTACTGCTGCAGTGTGTTAGGCATTCAAAAGTACATGGGCGAATGTACTGCAGCAGTGCGTTAGACATTCAGAAGTACATTCGGCAAAAATAGTTTTTCAGCGAATCCACTGCTGTAGTGTGTTAGACATTCAGAAGTACATTGGCGAATGTACTGCTGCAGTGTGTTAGGCATTCAAAAGTACATAGGCGAATGTACTGCAGCAGTGCGTTAGACATTCAGAAGTACATTCGGAAAAATTAGTTTTTTCAGCGAATCCACTGCTGCAGTGTGTTAGGCATTCAGAAGTACATTGGCGAATGTACTGCTGCAGTGTGTTAGGCATTCAGGAGTACATAGGCGAATGTACTGCAGCAGTGCGTTAGACATTCAGAAGTACATTTGGAAAATTAGTTTTTCAGCGAATCTACTGCTGCAGTGTGTTAGACATTCAGAAGTACAATTGGCGAATGTACTGCTGCAGTGTGTTAGGCATTCAAAAGTACATAGGCGAATGTACTGCAGCAGTGCATTAGACATTCAGAAGTACATTCGGAAAAATTAGTTTTTCAGCGAATCCACTGCTGCAGTGTGTTAGGCATTCTGAAGTACATTGGCGAATGTACTGCTGCAGTGTGTTAGGCATTCAGAAGTTTATAGGCGAATGTACTGCAGCAGTGCGTTAGACATTCAGAAGTACATTCGGAAAAAATAGTTTTTCAGCGAATCCACTGCTGCAGGGTGTTAGACATTCAGAAGTACATTGGCGAATGTACTGCTGCAGTGTGTTAGGCATTCAAAAGTACATAGGCGAATGTACTGCAGCAGTGCGTTAGACATTCAGAAGTACATTCGGAAAAATTAGTTTTTCAGCGAATTCACTGCTGCAGTGCTTTAGAAATTCAGCAGTTCTGTGTTGCCGGCTCGGCAAAATTGTCCAACGTCGAAATTAGACACTTGTTAGACAAATTTTCCGACTTGATAGAAATGTGTAATGTCGTAATTGTCCAACATCGAAATTAGGCAGTTCTTAGACATATTTTTCAGACTGGATAGAAATGACTAGTTTCTAAATTAGACAATATTTTGACATTTTCCCCTTGTCCTCACGGCAGCGGGCCCTAGCGCATTGCTCTGTCCCCGGTGTAGAGCTCCGTGTTCGCTCGGGAGCAGGCTGTCCCAGTCTGCGCGGCTCTGTCCCGTGGAAGGTCCTCATCGAAGTACTGGAGCCGACTGCCCTGGCGCGCGGCTCCGTCCCTGTGCTAGATCCCTGTTCGCACGGGATCCGGCTTCCACATGCTGCCCGGCTCGGTCCCGTGAAAGATAACCTTGATAGGAATGTCTAATGTCTAAATTGGATAATATTTAGACCCCCGTGTTCTCACAGCAGCGGGTTACATGTACCCCGGCCTGTGCGGTTCTGTCCCGTTGACGGTCCCATTTAACGGCACAGGAGCCGACTGCTCCGGCGCGCATGGTTCCGTTTGCGTGGTAGAGCCCCGTATTCGCACAGGAGCCGCCTGCCGCGAGCTGCGCTGCTCGGACCCGTGTAAGATTACCGTATTTGCATGGAAGCGGACTTCCCAGGCCACCGTTACAAGGTTCCGTGGAAAGTCCTGTTGCAGCACGGTAGCCGACTACCCCGAAGAGCGCGGTTTCTTCCCCGTGGTAGATCCCCCCGTGTTCTCGCGGCAGCAGGCTGCCCCCGTCTGCGCGGATCTGTCCCATGGAAGGTCCTCGTTGAAGCACGGGAGCCGACTGCCCTGGCGCGCGGCTCCGTCCCTGTGCTAAATTCCCGGACTCGCACGGGATCAATGCCACAGGCAGCGCGGCTCCGTCCCGTGAAAGATCACCGTGTTAGCAGGGCATCGGGTTTTCCCGGCCTTCGCGTCTGGAAGATCCCCGTTGAAGCACGGGAGTCCACTGCCCCGGCCTATCCGGATTCGTCCCGTGGTAGACCCAGTGTACGCGGCCTGGCAAATTGTCCAACGTCGAAATTAGACAATTGTTAAACATTTTTCCCAATTTGATAGAATTTTCTAATGTCTAAATTGGACAATATTTAAACATTTCCCCAATTATCTCACAGCAGCGGGCTGTCCCGACTTGTGCGGCTTTGTCATGTGGAAGATCCCCATTGAAGCACGGGAGTTTACCTCCGTCCCGAGGTAGACCCAATGTTCCCGGCCTGGCAAATTGTCCAATGTCGAAATTAGACAGTTGTTAGACAAATCTCCTGACTGGATAGAAATGTCTAATGTCTAAATTGAACAATATTTAGACATTTTTCCCAGCAAAGCAAATTGTCAAACGTCGAAATTACACACTTGTTAGACATTTTACCGACTCGATAGAACTGTCTTATGTATAAATTGGACACTACGTACATTTTGAATTTACAAATTTTTCCCGGCCAGGAAAATTGTCCAACGTCGAAATTAGACACTTTTTAGATATAGATGTATTTTAAACACTTTTTCCGACTTGATAGAAATGTATTATGTCTAAATTGAACAATATTTAGACACCCCCTCCCCCGTGTTATCACGAGAGAGGGCTGCACAGGCCTACGCGGCTCTGTCGCGTGGAAGTCCCGTTTGAAGCACGGGACTCGACTGCCCCGGCGCGAATGGCTCCGTTCCCGTAGTAGATCTCCGTGTTTGCACGGGAACCGGCTGCTGCGAGCTGCGCTGCTCGGTCCCGTGTAAGGTTACCGTATTAGCGTGGCAGCGGGCTTCCCCGGCAAAATAGCTCTGGCTCCGACTGCCCTGGCGCTCGCGGCTCCGTCTTCGTAGTAGATTCACGTGTTCACACGGGACCGCATACCGCAGGCTGCGCGGCTCGGTCCCATAGAATATTACCGTGTTAGCACGGCATCGGGCTTCCCCCGGCAGATTCCCGTTGAAATACGGTAACCGACTGCTCCGGCCCATGCGGCTTCGACCCCTGGTAGAACCCTGTGTTCGCGGCCCGGCATATTGTCCAACGTCGACATTAGACAATTTGTTAGACATTTTTCCCGATTTGATAGAATTTCTAATGTCTACATTGGACAGGTAAGCCGTGTTCACATGGGACCCGCCTGTCGGAGGCTACGCGGCTCGGTTCCATAAAATATCACCGTGTTAGCACGGCATCAGGCTTCCCTAGGCAGATTCCCGTTGAAGATCCGGTCCATGCGGCTTCGTCCCGCAGCCTGACAAATTGTCCAAATGGAAAAGTAGTAAAGTCAAGCAGGCAAAGCCACATGCAAGACGCAACCACCACCAAAACACCGATAGACAGCATGACACACACACACACACACAACCACACACCCAAACGCACACACACACACACGAAATGAACACAGAAAACACCAAAAGACACACAAGAACCAGGGACAAACGTTCCACAACATGAACAAACCACAAGCACAAAGACGCAATGCAAACAAAAGGAAGGGTGACAAAGAGAGTACCGCCTTGGCACGGTCAGCAGCAAAAACACCACTGGGGGTTTAAACCGGTTACGGACGTCCTAACCTCACACTTCTCTCAAAGTCACCCTAGCTTTACAAATATTGTAAATAAAGGTATCCCCGCTGGACTTACCCACAACATAGACGACGGTGAACACAGGACAACATGTAAAACAAAGCATAATAACTGTGACAATCCGTCAAATATGTACTCAATGACTTTGCTGAAGTCAGAGCACCTGCAGGTAAGCCGTTAAGGGCACGACAGGGAAAAAATAATACATGAGTCTGGTAAGCTCCTCCTGTATCCAAGTTTAAGAGTATACCATCATAGAGTACTACCCTCGGCCTGTCATCGCGCAAGCAAAGAGGGAAGCGTAGCTACCGACTGTAAAAGGGTCGATAACCAAACATGCAGTGTGTTGCAATATAATAGGATCATAACCTTTCTTTTTAAAAATTTTAATGCGTTTTATAAACAAATCATGAAAATGGATATGACCCCGAATTTTCCTAAGTTTGTAGATAACATCCCCATAAAATTCTGGTTGAGAAATGCCTTGTCGCAGTAACGTCCGTAGATTGCAATTATATTTACTAATGAGAGGTAAATTTCGATAATAAAATTTAGAAAAGGTTTTCCGAAGTTTGTGATATCTGTAACCTTGCTTAAGAAGTTTATCAGTTATAACTAAATTACGTCTGTTAAAATCTTCAAGCAAAGAACAGGCTCGGGCAAACCTAATAAGTTGAGAAATATAAACACCATAAGATGTAGAACGTGGCACATCCCCATCTAGAAAAGGATAATTAACAATTTTAAAATTAAAATCTTCTCTTTTATCGTATACTTTGGACGAAACTTTATCATTTGTAATTGAAAGATTCAAATCTAGAAATGAAGCATTAATGTCAGATTGATTAGCTTTGTTTAAAGACAGTTCTTTTGGGTAGATTGAAGAAACCATAGTATCAAAATAAGGATTATCTAAATTCAAAATATCGTCTAAATACCTTGAAGTTTTATTAAAAGCATTAACAATATCGGTCTGTGTATCAGGTTTTAAGCTAAGCATAAAATCCCTCTCGTAGCAATACAAAAACAAATCTGCAACAAGAGGGGCACAATTTGTACCCATGGGTATACCAACAACTTGACGATATATGGTATCTCCATAACGCACAAATATATTATCTAAAAGAAAGGTAAGAGATCTACAAACATCAAGGCAAGTCCACATTGTGTAATGTTCAACTTCTGAATTCGAAAAGAATGAACGTTGAACATTACAAGCAATGAACATTTTGTTTTCTCTGGCAAAGGTTTTTTCTATTAATTTAATAAGTCTATCCTTTATAAGATGGTGAGGTAGAGTAGTATAGAGTGTAGAGAAATCATAAGAGCTCAGTAAAGAAATGTTATACTGTTCATTTTCAAGTTTTGTTAAAACATCATTTGAACTTTTTATGGACCAAAAAACATTAATACCAGAATTTTCATATATTTTATCACAGTAGCGTTTAACATGTTCTTTGATCGTAGTAAGACAGGACGTCAAAAGTATAGATAATTTAGTAGTGGTACAACAGCTAGAGTTGGCAATAAAACGCGACTTATAAGGGTTTTTATGTAGTTTCGGAATCCAGTACAAAGTAGAAAGTTTATGTTGTTTTATGTTAGGACCAGACTTAAAATCATTGCACATTTTTACATGTTCCGAGACTATATCTTTTTCAGGTGTTTGAACTGTTATATAAGTTTTTGAATCAGTTAGCTCCTTCTTTAAAACATCAACATAATACAATCTTCAAATAATGATTACATTGTTTGATGCCTTGTCAGCAGGAACAAGAACATAATCTGAATGAAAATTAGAAATGTTTTTCTTCAAGTAGCGAAATGTAACTCTAGGTCGAGGTGGTAAAAGATGGTTATTTGATTTGTAAAAAGTTATTCGTGTATCAATAATATCGAAAATACATTTCTTCCAATCCGAAAGGGCATTAACATCAGCATGTTCTCGTCGACACCATTTAACACTTGTTCGACAATTTACGACTTGATAGAAATGTCAAATTCTCGGCAAATTCTCAAACATCGAAATTAGACACTTGTTAGACATTTTCCCCATTTGATAGAAATATCCAACGTCTAAATTGGACAATATTTAGACTTTTTTCCGGTCAGGCAAATTGTCTAACGTCTAAATTAGATACTTGTTAGACAATTTTTCCGACATGATAGAAATGTGTAATGTCTAATTGGACAATATTTAGACATTTTTCAAGTTCCGGGAAATTGTCCAACATCGAAATTAGACAATTTTAGACACTTTTTTCCACTTGATAGAAATGTCTAATGTCTAAATTGGAAAATATTTAGACATTTTCCCGGTCCGACAAATTGTACAACGTCGAAATTAGACACTTGTTAGACAATTTTTCCGGCTTGATAAAAATGTCTTTTGTCTAAATTGGGACACTATTTGGACATTTTCACTAATGTACTTCTGAATGCCTAACACACTGCAGCAGTGGATTCGCTGAAAAACTATTTTTTCCGAATGTACTTCTGAATGTCTAACGCACTGCTGCAGTACATTCGCCTATGTACTTCTGAATGCCTAACACGCTGCAGCAGTACATTCGCCAATGTACTTCTGAATGCCTAACACACTGCAGCAGTGGATTCGCTGAAAAACTATTTTTTCCGAATGTACTTCTGAATGTCTAACGCATTGCTGCAGTACATTCGCCTATGTACTTTTGAATGCCTAACACACTGCAGCAGTACATTCACCAATGTACTTCTGAATGTCTAACGCACTGCAGCAGTACATTCGCCTATGTACTTTTGAATGCCTAACACACTGCAGCAGTACATTCGCCAATGTACTTCTGAATGTCTAAGACACTGCAGCAGTGGATTCACTGAAAACTATTTTTGTCGAATGTACTTCTGAATGTCTAACGCACTGCAGCAGTACATTCGCCTATGTACTTTTGAATGCCTAACACACTGCAGCAGTACATTCGCCAATGTACTTCTGAATGCCTAACACACTGCAGCAGTGGATTCGCAGAAAAACTAATATTTCCGAATGTACTTCTGAATGTCTAACGCACTGCTGCAGTACATTCGCCTATGTACTTTTGAATGCCTAACACACTGCAGCAGTACATTCGGCAATGTACTTCTGAATGTCTAACACACTGCAGCAGTGGATTCGCTGAAAAACTATTTTTGCCGTATGTACTTCTGAATGTCTAACGCACTGCAGCAGTACATTCGGCAATGTACTTCTGAATGTCTAACACACTGCAGCAGTGGATTCGCTGAAAAACTATTTTTGCCGTATGTACTTCTGAATGTCTAACGCACTGCAGCAGTACATTCGGCAATGTACTGCTGAATGTCTAACACACTGCAGCAGTGGATTCGCTGAAAAACTATTTTTGCCGAATGTACTTCTGAATGTCTAACGCACTGCAGCAGTACATTCGCCCATGTACTTTTGAATGCCTAACACACTGCAGCAGTACATTCGCCAATGTACTTCTGAATGCCTAACACACTGCAGCAGTGGATTCGCTGAAAAACTATTTTTTCCGAATGTACTTCTGAATGTCTAACGCATTGCTGCAGTACATTCGCCTATGTACTTTTGAATGCCTAACACACTGCAGCAGTACATTCGCCAATGTACTTCTGAATGTCTAACGCACTGCAGCAGTACATTCGCCTATGTACTTTTGAATGCCTAACACACTGCAGCAGTACATTCGCCAATGTACTTCTGAATGTCTAAGACACTGCAGCAGTGGATTCACTGAAAACTATTTTTGTCGAATGTACTTCTGAATGTCTAACGCACTGCAGCAGTACATTCGCCTATGCACTTTTGAATGCCTAACACACTGCAGCAGTACATTCGCCAATGTACTTCTGAATGCCTAACACACTGCAGCAGTGGATTCGCTGAAAAACTAATTTTTCCAAATGTACTTCTGAATGTCTAACGCACTGCTGCAGTACATTCGCCTATGTACTTTTGAATGCCTAACACACTGCAGCAGTACATTCGCCAATGTACTTCTGAATGCCTAACACACTGCAGCAGTGGATTCGCTGAAAAACTAATTTTTCCGAATGTACTTCTGAATGTCTAACGCACTGCTGCAGTACATTCGCCTATGTACTTTTGAATGCCTAACACACTGCAGCAGTACATTCGCCAATGTACTTCTGAATGCCTAACACACTGCAGCAGTGGATTCGCTGAAAAACTAATTTTTCCGAATGTACTTCTGAATGTCTAACGCACTGCTGCAGTACATTCTCCTATGTACTTTTGAATGCCTAACACACTGCAGCAGTACATTCGCCAATGTACTTCTGAATGCCTAACACACTGCAGCAGTGGATTCGCTGAAAAACTATTTTTTCCGAATGTACTTCTGAATGTCTAACGCACTGCTGCAGTACATTCGCCTATGTACTTTTGAATGCCTAACACACTGCAGCAGTACATTCGGCAATGTACTTCTGAATGCCTAACACACTGCAGCAGTGGATTCGCTGAAAAACTATTTTTTCCGAATGTACTTCTGAATGTCTAACGCACTGCTGCAGTACATTCGCCTATGTACTTTTGAATGCTTAACACACTGCAGCAGTACATTCGCCAATGTACTTCTGAATGCCTAACACACTGCAGCAGTGGATTCGCTGAAAAACTAATATTTCCGAATGTACTTCTGAATGTCTAACGCACTGCTGCAGTACATTCGCCTATGTACTTTTGAATGCCTAACACACTGCAGCAGTACATTCGCCAATGTACTTCTGAATGCCTAACACACTGCAGCAGTGGATTCGCTGAAAACTAATTATTACGAATGTACTTCTGAATGTCTAACGCACTGCTGCAGTACATTCGCCTATGTACTTTTGAATGCCTAACACACTGCAGCAGTACATTCGGCAATGTACTTCTGAATGTCTAACACACTGCAGCAGTGGATTCGCTGAAAAACTATTTTTGCCGTATGTACTTCTGAATGTCTAACGCACTGCAGCAGTACATTCGGCAATGTACTTCTGAATGTCTAACACACTGCAGCAGTGGATTCGCTGAAAAACTATTTTTGCCGAATGTACTTCTGAATGTCTAACGCACTGCTGCAGTACATTCGCCCATGTACTTTTGAATGCCTAACACACTGCAGCAGTACATTCGCCAATGTACTTCTGAATGTCTAACACACTGCAGCAGTGGATTCGCTGAAAAACTATTTTTTCCGAATGTACTTCTGAATGTCTAACGCACTGCAACAGTACATTCGCCTATGTACTTTTGAATGCCTAACACACTGCAGCAGTACATTCGCCAATGTACTTCTGAATGCCTAACACACTGCAGCAGTGGATTCGCTGAAAAACTAATTTTTCCAAATGTACTTCTGAATGTCTAACGCACTGCTGCAGTACATTCGCCTATGTACTTTTGAATGCCTAACACACTGCAGCAGTACATTCGGCAATGTACTTCTGAATGTCTAACACACTGCAGCAGTGGATTCGCTGAAAAACTATTTTTTCCGAATGTACTTCTGAATGTCTAACGCACTGCAGCAGTACATTCGCCTATGTACTTTTGAATGCCTAACACACTGCAGCAGTACATTCGCCAATGTACTTCTGAATGCCTAACACACTGCAGCAGTGGATTCGCTGAAAAACTAATATTTCCGAATGTACTTCTGAATGTCTAACGCACTGCTGCAGTACATTCGCCTATGTACTTCTGAATGCCTAACACACTGCAGCAGTACATTCGCCAATGTACTTCTGAATGCCTAACACACTGCAGCAGTGGATTCGCTGAAAAACTAATTTTTCCGAATGTACTTCTGAATGTCTAACGCACTGCTGCAGTACATTCGCCTATGTACTTTTGAATGCCTAACACACTGCAGCAGTACATTCGGCAATGTACTTCTGAATGTCTAACACACTGCAGCAGTGGATTCGCTGAAAAACTATTTTTGCCGTATGTACTTCTGAATGTCTAACGCACTGCAGCAGTACATTCGGCAATGTACTTCTGAATGTCTAACACACTGCAGCAGTGGATTCGCTGAAAAACTATTTTTGCCGTATGTACTTCTGAATGTCTAACGCACTGCAGCAGTACATTCGCCAATGTACTTCTGAATGTCTAACACACTGCAGCAGTGGATTCGCTGAAAAACTATTTTTGCCGAATGTACTTCTGAATGTCTTACGCATTGCTGCAGTACATTCGCCTATGTACTTTTGAATGCCTAACACACTGCAGCAGTACATTCGCCAATGTACTTCTGAATGTCTAAGACACTGCAGCAGTGGATTCACTGAAAACTATTTTTGCCGAATGTACTTCTGAATGTCTAACGCACTGCTGCAGTACATTCTCCTATGTACTTTTGAATGCCTAACACACTGCAGCAGTACATTCACCAATGTACTTCTGAATGCCTAACACACTGCAGCAGTGGATTCGCTGAAAAACTAATTTTTCCGAATGTACTTCTGAATGTCTAACGCACTGCTGCAGTACATTCGCCTATGTACTTTTGAATGCCTAACACACTGCAGCAGTACATTCGCCAATGTACTTCTGAATGCCTAACACACTGCAGCAGTGGATTCGCTGAAAAACTATTTTTTCCGAATGTACTTCTGAATGTCTAACGCACTGCTGCAGTACATTCGCCTATGTACTTTTGAATGCCTAACACACTGCAGCAGTACATTCGGCAATGTACTTCTGAATGTCTAACACACTGCAGCAGTGGATTCCCTGAAAAACTATTTTTGCCGTATGTACTTCTGAATGTCTAACGCACTGCAGCAGTACATTCGACCATGTACTTTTGAATGCCTAACACACTTCAGCAGTACATTCGCCAATGTACTTCTGAATGTCTAACACACAGCAGCAGTGGATTCGCTGAAAAACTATTTTTGCCGAATGTACTTCTGAATGTCTAACGCACTGCAGCAGTACATTCGCCTATGTACTTCTGAATGCCTAACACACTGCAGCAGTACATTCGGCAATGTACTTCTGAATGTCTAACACACTGCAGCAGTGGATTCGCTGAAAAACTATTTTTGCCGAATGTACTTCTGAATGTCTAACGCACTGCAGCCGTACATTCGCCCATGTACTTTTGAATGCCCAACACACTGCAGCAGTACATTCGCCAATGTACTTCTGAATGCCTAACACACTGCAGCAGTGGATTCGCTGAAAAACTATTTTTTCCGAATGTACTTCTGAATGTCTAACGCACTGCAGCAGTACATTCGCCCATGTACTTTTGAATGCCTAACACACTGTAGCAGTGGATTCGCTGAAAAAACTAATTATTCCGAATGTACTTCTGAATGTCTAACGCACTGCAGCAGTACATTCGCCTATGTACTTCTGAATGCCTAACACACTGCAGCAGTACATTCGCCTATGTACTTCTGAATGCCTAACACACTGCAGCAGTGGATTCGCTGAAAAACTATTTTTTCCGAATGTACTTCTGAATGTCTAACGCACTGCTGCAGTACATTCGCCTATGTACTTTTGAATGCCTAACACACTGCAGCAGTACATTCGGCAATGTACTTCTGAATGTCTAACACACTGCAGCAGTGGATTCGCTGAAAACTATTTTTGCCGAATGTATTTCTGAATGTCTAACGCACTGCAGCAGTATATTCGCCTATGTACTTTTGAATGCCTAACACACTGCAGCAGTACATTCGCCAATGTACTTCTGAATGTCTAACACACTGCAGCAGTGGATTCGCTGAAAAACTAATTTTTCCGAATGTACTTCTGAATGTCTAACGCACTGCAGCAGTACATTCGCATATGTACTTCTGAATGCCTAACCCACTGCAGCAGTACATTCGCTAATGTACATCTGAATGTCTAATACCTAACCCACTGCCAACTTCACGCAAATATGTAAACTAGAGGTTTTTGTCACAAAAACGGATGTCTCCCCTCTAATAAAAACAATATGTAAAGGGAAATCACTAAAAATGTTATGGACTTGATGATTGATACTTCCCCTCATTATGCGCTTTCCACACCACATTTTTCAAGAAGAAAATGATAACAGCTAATAACTTCAAAAATATTGATACCAGAGTTATGACCTTTGTGCATGACGCTTACTTTCATCATGCTCTTTCCATAAATGAAATGTCATTCCAATAGCATCAGTCGAACAGGAGTTATTGATCGGACAAACAATGTAACAAAGGGCAATAACTCCAAAAGTATTGAAGCCAGAGTTATTGCCTTTGTTCATGACACTTTCTCTCATCATGCTCTTTCCATGTATAAAGTTTCAATACAATGGCAAGAGTCATGTAGGAGTTATCGTCCGGACAAGAAAGCGCTAAACAAATGTGCAAGGGGCAATAACTCAATTTATTGATGCCAGAGTTATGGACCTTATGCATGACACTTTCTCTTATCATGATCAATCCATATATGAAGTTTCACTCCAATGGCATGTGCCATATAGGAGTTATCATCCTGACAAAAAATTGTGTGTTTTTTTTACAAAGGGCAATAACTCCAGTATTAGTGAAGCCAGAGTTATGGACCTTGAGCATGACACTTTCTCTTATCATGATCTTTCCATGTATGAAGTTTCAATCCAATGGCATGAGCCATATAGGAGTTATCGTCCGGACAAAAAAATTGTTGAAAAAATTACAAGGGCAATAACTCCATTATTAATGAAGCCAGAGTTATGGACCTTGTATATGACACTTCCTCTCATCATGATCTTTCCATATATGAAGTTTCAATCCAATAGCATGAGCCATATAGGAGTTATCGTCCGGACAAAAAAGTGCATTTTTTTACAAGGGGCAATAACTCCTATATTAGTGAAGCCAGAGTTATGGACTTTGTGCATGACACTTCCTCTGATTATGCTCTTTCCATATATGAAGTTTCAATCAACTGGCATCAGGCATATTGAAGTTATCGTCCGGACAAAAAAGTGTGATTTTTTTACAAGGGGCAATAACTCCTATATTAGTGAAGCCAGAGTTATGGACCTTGTGCATGACACTTTCTCTCGTTATGCTCTTTCCATATGTGAAGTTTCAATCAACTGGCATCAGGCATATTGAAGTTATCGTCCGGACAAAAAGTGTGACGGACAGACGGACGGACGGACAGACGGACAGACAGACAGACAGACAACTCTCACGAAAACAATATGTCTCCCCCATATAAATATGGGGGGAGACATAATAACTACAGGCCTATCTCTATACTTCCTACTTTATCCAAGATACTAGAGAAACATGTTCATGATAATTTTATGAATTACCTTAATCATTATAAGCTTATCATTCAAACTCAAAGTGGGTTCAGAAAAAATCATAGCTGCGAAACCGCCCTTGTACATATTCTAGACAAATGGTTAAATGCAATCAACGATGGGTATATTGTAGGGGTAGTTATGGTGGATTTTAAAAAAGCATTCGATTTGGTTGATCATAATATTCTTTTACAAAAATTAAGCATTTACAAATGTTCAAAACGTTCTTTAGACTGGTTTAAATCATACTTGTTAAGCAGAAAACAAACTGTTTGTCTAAACGGAGTTACATCTTCTGAACAGAACATATCATGTGGTGTGCCTCAAGGCTCTATCCTCGGCCCACTAATGTTTTTAGTTTTTATAAACGATTTGCCTCTTTCACTGTCAGCAGAAATAAGCAAAACTGATATGTATGCAGATGACACTACTATACATGATATCCATTACTCATTGGAAACTGTAGAAAGAAACCTTCAAACCTGTTTAAACAATCTTGAAACATGGTGTAACTCAAATGGAATGATTCTCAATACTGATAAAACCAAAGTACTATTGATTACTACTCCTCATAAAAGGGCACGGCTTACAAATAGTTCTCTGTCTTTGACTTTCAAAAATGTTGTTCTTAAATTATCCAAGGGAGAAAAGTTATTGGGAGTAAATTTCAATGAAAATCTTAAATGGGATGACCATATCAATAAAGTAAGAAGAAAGCTTTCATCAAATATATGGTTATTATCTAGAATCAAATGGTATATTCCACTTCATTCTAGAATAATATTTTATAATGCCTATATTCAACCTCATTTAGAGTTTTGCAATATTGTTTGGGGAAGTTCATATACAAGCAGTGCCAATAGATTATTTTCATTACAAACAAGAGCCTGCAAAATTATATTCGGTACAGATTACGTGTCTGTGTCTCAATCATTAGAGAAAATGAGCTGGCTGACTTTTTCTGACAAGGTTATTTTGCAGAAGGCCAAGTTTATGTATAAGGTATCTAAAGGATTAGTTCCGACTTATATTAACAATATGTTCAAAAACGAAACGAAAATTTACAACAGTTTACGATCATCAAGTTCAATAAATTATAAAGTACCTCGCCCAAAATTAGAACTTTTTAAACAAAGTATATCATATTCAGGACCTTCAATATGGAATAAAATACCAGAAACAATAAGAACCATGAAAACTATTGATAGTTTTACTGTTAATTTTATTCGCTGGTTAAGATCTCAACGATAAGATAACATGTACTTTACTCGTGAATATTATATATTTTACACTTAAGATATATTACTGTTTGGGTTATTTGGCCGTATCTGTGTGCACTTTAAATTCATTTACAGACTATTGATGGATTTGATATTGACAAAGGCGTCAGCTATAGGTTGATAGAAATACACATGTAAAATGCAGTATAATGGTTATCGTATTACCAGTATTAAATATTAAAGTTCGCCATAAATTAATGTGATTATGTCTACATCATTCAAAACAGTATATACTACGATCTTAGAGCTCCCATATACCTATTTTGTTTATTCAATGGCAACTATGAGTATGTAATATATTTGAACATAACGAAAGTGAGTTCTAACTCCCAAAAATAGAGCAGATCCAAGTTGAAAGTTCCTTTTCGAAAGTTTAATCTGGATAAACTCTGTTTGAAAGTTTTGATATGAATTCTAATAAAAGAATTTTTCAATGTGTCTGTTGATCTGTGGCTTTCGGTTTCTTACCTATTCCGCTGTGTATTTAGACCTAACCGTTTTATTTGTTCAAGTAGATATGAAATAATGAATTACCGTATTATCTCTATAATCTTGTACACTCCATCATATCAACGGATGTGTTATCCATTTTTACAGCTTTTTGAAAGTTGTAAGATCTGGATCTACACTGTTTGTATATTAAGACAGAAGGAAGGGTAAGAACACCAAAACATGCTTTTGTCATTCGTGTTGTTGTTAAAACTGTTCCAGATTCTTATTTATATTATATGTGCTCATTGCTCTTCTTATTACACTAATTATTCATAGAAATATCAGTATTACCGATACTTGAAATTGTAGTTTTAATATTCCTGAAAAATAGTTGCCTTTCTTCAGAAAAAACTTTTTTCTTCTATTATTAACAAATAGAGCAAACCATATCAGACACTTCATGCAGGAGATTCTGATTAGGGACTTCTCATTTTGTGTAAAAATATATGTTAGAAAAGGGTACTGTACACATATAATTAATACACTATTAGTATTATTTAATATGCCTTTTTAATATGCTGTTTGTTAAGAGTTGTAATGGTGTATGAAATGTCTTTTCTGAGGGCCTCAGGAGTAGATTAGTCTTATGACTAACCGAGCTACCCTCGTAAAATAGTGTTTCATTCATTCATTGACATAGGGCGCAAACGGAACGGATCCACGTAGGAAACTTCCCACAGAAGTTTCTCGCTTGTTTCAGTTCTATTTGAAACTTTGTTTATGTAGTTTGTATAAGTATGCTGATTTCATTTTGCGTTATTGAAATGGTTTAGCATAATATCATCATTGGACACATTGTTTATTATGTTCTATGATTGTTATTTTGCATATAAATGTATGAAATGTACTGATTACAAGGCCTCGGGGTAGATTTAACCATTAGGCGTATCGAGCTACCCTCATTAAATAAAGTATTTTAGCATTCATTCATTAATTTAGATTAATTGGGTTACTCTCTAGCCTTTCATTCATTCATTCAATTCGTCATAAACCTTGTGCATTCAGTTTGGATCCAGATGAGACGTTGAATAATTCAATGTCTCATCAGGTTCAATTAGTTTACACTCTAACTGCAATTTTCTAATTTTGAAGCAGATGACACTTTATTTTAACTAAAACTGAGCAAAATATTTTCTCGTATTATAGTATTGACAGCGTGGATAAATGACGTCACAAATATGTGGTTTTAATAGCGCGTGCATTCATCCATCTGAATCGGGGTCAACTTGCATTTATGTATTTCTTTTGAGTGCTATTGGCAAATCAAAACTATGATAACATATTGAATCCAGATTAGACGCCAAGTTACTCGACGTTTGATAAGGATCCAAATGCTTGTCCTTGAACAATATATCTACAAATTGAAGCAGACAGCAATTTTTAATTATACAGACGCAACATTACTTAGCGAGCAATGAGTTCATTTCTGAACATTGATTTCTTGTGCGTATATGTATATATATCTGTGTTTTACTGTTTTGTATTTTGTATGAACTGCTTTTGTTTGAGGGCCTCAAGGTAGATTAGTCATTAGACTAATTGAGCTACCCTCGTTAAATAAAGTCTTTCATTCATTCATTCATTCATTTCATTTCATTCATTCTTTAGTTTGGACCTATTAACAAATGTTACCGTAGAACTATTAAGTATCTTTATCAGAAATGTACCCCTTTGCAATCAGAGTAGACTCAGATTAGACGATTCCTGTAAGATCGGTCTAATCAGGAACTGTTCTGTTTGCTTATGGAATTATGTAGATATGATTCCAAAGTTTCGTGATATAACAATCATATGTATACATACACTATAAAGACTCAGGCTTAGTAATACTCTTAAGGTCGTTATATCCTGACATAGATATTCACCAGATAAAGGGTTACGCCCAGTTACCCATGGGTAATGTTACGCACCGTAAACAAATGCGTTGGTCTCAAAATGCATACACTGTGCACAGTGTGTTTTTCACTTCCTGTTAGCTATATCATACATTTTATAGTGGCTCACTTCACAATTTCTTTCATATAAACGCATTTCCACATCTTTGCAAACAAAATAAACCCAGATAAGACGACTCCTCTAGCGACAGTCTGGTCTGGGTCTATCCTGTTTGCTTATGAAATAAAATTGAAAGGGTCCGTACAGTTTTTGTAGAAACCAAAGTTTGCATCGAAAAGTGCATGGTTAAAATGCGTAAATGTTCATTAGGGAAGGGAGTTAAACCGAATGCCGAGTTTGTATATATTACAGGAGTGTTTTATGCTCCAAACACACCTTTGTTCTTAGCTTACTCATGCATTCCTCATTTTTATTTATATAAGAACACTTTCAAAAACCATGTATCATTAACCAATACATTTCATTTATTTCAGTGGTTTTTTGCAAAATAGATCTTTGGAAAATAATTCATAATGCAAAAAGTGCAGACCCGAGGGATTCAAATAGAATGTGTCATGTGCGGTGATGATTGCGAATGCAATCAATGTTGAGTTTGTTTTGTGCTTATATACGAAGGAATACAGTTATGTTAAAATAATTATTTCTTTTATATGCTTTTAACATAATCGCTTTATTTCTGGTTGAGTTAGTTTATGAGTAGCTCAATGCCCTTTTTTTCGGAATTTAGTGAAAAAATCAACAGAATGGATGATGCAACGCTTTAGTTCATTACAACTCAGATTATTATACCTCAATTTCATTTACAATGTTAATTTCCCATAGGCCATCGTGACATAGAAATACTGTCAGGCCCAGCGGGAAAAAAATACTGTCGGAAAAATACTGTCTCCCGCTACCATAGGAACGGAACATCTAGATCAGTGAGCGCTTATTAAATTGTGTACGTGACGTCATCCAACGCTTGCATATTGATCAACAAACGTCATTATGACAACTGATTTGTTTTTGTTTATATATTTGAGAAATGTCGCGTTATGCGACTATTTCGAAGGAGACAGTGAAAAGGGCTCCGCCAGTACTTATAACGTGTCATGAATAGAAATGTGAAGCTGTTCCACGATTTCTAAGCACCGAGTGGCTCTATAACTTTTGTTTAAAACTGTTTATTGTTGTCATTGAATAAATATTTTGCTGACGAAATTGATTGTGCTGTTCGGTATAATAAAATAAATATCACATCCTATGGAGAGAGAAAGCACGTATTGTCAACCCTCGGTATGGTAATGTCCACCTCGGCTAACGCCTCGGTGGACATAACCAACCTCGGGTTGGCAGTACGTGCTGTCTCTCTCCATAGGATGTGATATTTATATAATGTCAGTGCAGTGTGAACTTCATAATGCTTATGTTGCATTTCGCAGCCCAATCAGATACTTGACCAAGCATATACTTGAAAATGAACTCAGAGTCAGACTCAGAAGTTTTGTAACCTCGAACCCTGATTAGATGCGGAATTACATATCTCATATGGATAAAGTAGGAACGGAACACAAATTACAACGAAATACCCATGGGGCAGTAGTCTTATTAAATTGGTCAAACAGAACAAGCAAGTAAATCAGCACATTTAGTATACACTAGAAATGTTCGGCTTCATACACTTCCATAGAGAAGTAAGTCTGCTCCATGTTAACCTTTTCCTTCCGATTTTCACGATTTTGCAAACAAAGTAGACCTAAATCCGATGACCCCTGTAGACCTAGATCCGACTGCACCTGTAGGATCCGTCTGATCATGGCCTGTGCTGTTTATAATAGATCTGACTCTACTGTGTCTGCCCATACCAAACATGAATGTACATTTGCTGTGTTTTCTTGTGTTGCTGTTCGGGTGGCTGTTTGTTCTGTATGTGGTGTTTCCTGCACGACTCATATTTGTACTTAAACAGGAATAATATTCATGATATTATTATTTTTTAATGAATTTTCAACAGGGAAAGGATTGATCGTTGTGACATTAATAACACATCATAATATGAGGAAAAAACAATACAAGATATACTGTCAAAGTTGGGGAAATATGCAAGAATATCCACCCACCTCATCGAAGAAGTATACAGACAATATATGAACCCTTAAGATGGGAACTGAGTATATTAGATGTTTGTAAACAGTGTTGATCCGTTTCAAATGACACCTGGGGAACACTTTAATCATGGTCTGCATTGTTTGTTATAAAATATGTTCTTCAGTGATAAGGTTTGATAAAAAATATTAATTAATACAGTAAAACCAATCTAAAGCGGAAGTTCAAATTGATACAAAGATCGGTCTTGGAGTAAGGTGACAGCGTAATGCAGGATGAAATCATACAGAAAGCTCCTTTAGGAGCTTTTTGCATGACTTTCACCCTGCATTAAGCAACCACCTGTCTAAAAGTATCTGAACTCCTCTAAACTAGAATTCAGGGGTTTAACCCTTTCCCTGATGAATATTCATGTAGGAAATAATGACGTCATGAATATTAATAAGATTATTTTTTATAATGGCATATGAACACATGACATTTTGGCTCAGGCAGAAGATGTAGAATCAGATCTATATTACACCATAAACAAGCAGAGCAGACCCTGATCAGGCGGCTCCTATAGGAGCTGTCTGATCTCGGTCTGCTATGTTTGCAGATACGTCAAAATACGCAGGGAAAGGGTTAACTGTATTCAGAAAGGGGGAATTGGTTTTTAGTATTTAGCAGATTAAGGAGTCACACTGGTGAGGGAATTCATCCAGAAAGCACGTGGCGTTGATAATTAATGAAAAACATTTATCTAAAACTCTATATCGTGTTGTAAATTTACAAATTTCACAATTTCTCCTAATTTCCCATGACAAGTGTGCATGTTCATATCAGCCACTTAACACTTTTTTGCAATGACTGGTCCTTGACAAAACTAGTAAAACTAAGCATGAACTTGTTTGAATTAATAAATAATAGAGTAGCGAGAAAATTAAATCTTAATTAATCGGACTGAGCTATGTGATTGAATTTTAAGACTGGAACTTTGTATTTTAGGACAATAAATTGAATTTGTGTAGGCAGATCGGTAACAATACATAAAACTTAATGCCAACATAGACCGGTGAAACGAAATACCATTATTACACTTTATTTGATTTAACAGCTTTTGTCGTGAACATGGAAAAAGCAACCCTCTGAAAATTGTGTGCACAACTCCGATTCGATTTGTCTCGGCAAACGTACCGTGCAAGATCTTGCGGCAGTGTGATACGGCGCAGTTATCAACGTGTTCATATCACGATTTTAAATAATTTCCATTCAGTTACTCCATGAATAATAATGTAAGATAAACTGTAAGTGTTAAACGTTATTAGATTAATATTTAAATGACATATGCATACGATTACGACGGCCATAACAGGAACAATAGAATTAGATCTTTATTTTTTATAAGCAAACAGAGCAGACTTCCCGATCAAACGGCTCCTACAGGTGCCGTCTGATCTAGGTCTACTCTCCATGCAAAGGTGTCAAATGTGTATTTATGGAGTAAATGGTTAACCCATTCCCTCATATTGACGCATTTTGATACCTCTCTAAAAAGCCACCTTTTGAAAAAAAACATTGTGATAAATAGCGCATTTGCTCCTATAACAATTCTAAAAGTTTCCTTTTCTGTAGTAAATGCTCCTTTTCGGTAGATTTATTAAAAGAGGTTGGGTCTAAAAATAGCCCATGAGAGAATGGTTAATATGCAATTGTGATCCAGATAATATGTCATCCTACCTACTCAGGTGCTCATCATGACCTTTTTAGTCTGACACAAGGGTCGTAAAACATAAGGATAAATGTACTTTAACCCATTACCTCATAGTCTATTTTAGAAACAACCTCTTTGAATAAATCTAGCCAAAAGGAGCATTAACTAGAGAAAAGGAAACTTTTAGAACTTTGTAATTTGAAACCATTGTGATAAATAGAGCATTTGCTCCTATAGGAGCAAATGCTCTATTTATTACAATGGTTTCACAAAGTGACTTTTACAGAGTCGTCAAAAGTCGTCAATATGAGGGAATGGGTTAATAATGAGTAACAAATAACAGCAACAACAACAATTATAACGTGAAATTGTAGACTTGCAGACATTTCGTTAGAAAATGGCGAAAGACATAATTTGCTCTGATGCGCGCTTCCTCCCGCCAATATTTTCCTTTTTCAGCTAAAATGCGCAAAATTGCGATGTACTTACGAGAATTATCTTGCTAGAAAATTTAATAGTTTTCATTCTTTGCATGCTATTAAATGAATCCGTGATTAATTTTGCACGCCTCTTGGTTCAGGTAAGATGCCGAATAATCATTTACTTCACAGATTCACATTTAACGCCTTAACAAACAGAGTAGACTCTGGGTCCCTGCCTATAAAGCTTTTAGTTGAGTCTGAGTTTCGTTCTCAGGCTTTTGATTGGTCAGATTTGAGTTCCCAAGCTTTTGATTGGTCAGATTTGAGCCAGAGGCTCAAATCTGACCAATCAAAAGCTTGAGAACGTACTCAGACTCAACTAAAAGTTTTATAAGCAGGGACCCTGGTCTATTTGGATATGTCGTACCATTACATACCATAAAGATGTACAGGCAATGTGGATACAATTATTGATGATCTGGAACGTGTTCTCTGGTTTTTGGAGATATGAAGTAGAATATGTAGAATAAACAGCTGTTTAAACAATGCTTAACATTTCCCTTCATACAAACGTCTTTTTACGCCATTGCAAGCAAAGCACACCCAGATCAAATTGCTCCTCTAGCAGTCTCTGATCCGAGTCTGCTCTGTTTATTATTATGTCCCCAAAACGAAGTGACGGGGCATATTATTGTTACTCTGTTTCTTCGCATTATTATTTTTTATTATTTCTTCTTATTCTTCTTCTTCTTCCGCTGTGAAATTGTCCGACCCATTTCTCGGTAATTGACTGATCCTAATGAAACTGTGCATGAACATTGCTGGTTATGTGCAGATGTGCATCCATTTTTTGGTTTTTAAAATGTTGCCATGGTAACTGAATGGTGGGATCTGACTGGTCGAAATTTAGATATTGCTCTACTTTGCTGAAACTTGGACTGATGGGGTATTTGGGTACCTGACTGAGTGGTGGCCTCTGATTGGTCGAAATTTAGAAAAACAATTGCTGAAAATTGGTAAGTGGGGGAAATGGGTACTCCGACTTAATGACAACTGTTTCATAAGTGTTGATGGCCGTGCTAACCCGGTGATGGCCTGTGATTGGTGATTATTTAGATATTTTCTTCTTCAATACCGGTCTACCGTTTCGTTTTGGGGACATTCGGTAACGGAGTCAGTTACAATTATATCTTCTTTAGATCTAATTTACAGTTGCTGGTATTACTAAATAGTCCTATGTTTATATGCCAACATAAATGTTATTCTAAACAATATTCATTTATATATTTATTGTATAAACTTACTAGGTAAAAACTGCTTACTTACAAATGAACATTCTCGTTGTCATCATACAAATTATAAATGTTATGAGAGACACCAGTTCTACCTAGTTAAGTTAGGACATTCTACTCCTACGTCTAATAAACGAGACATATCTATAATGCACATTTCCCGCATTATCGAGCAAACTTTTGCAGCGAAATTCAAAAATTTAAAAATGATTTGGAAATATTCTTTTGATTGCAATTCTATTATGTAGTGTTTAATATTTGAAATGTAATTATAAATATTGTATTCTGAGTAAACGTCATAAATTTCTTCTCTCGGCAATTATGATATGCTGGCTTTGGAACCGCTGCATATTTGTTATCCATTCAATTTCCAATTCTCAAAGTATATCTTTATTCAGTAGTAAGTCATAGTTTTACCTTGATCTAAATTCATTGCAAAAGTTTAAACCCAAACGAGGCTCATTTTCAAGTCAGCCTCGTATCTGATCAAGGTCTGCCCTGTTTACTTATGGAATTAGATGTCATAGAAGGATGTCAATGGTCACGGAGGCTACTTCCGTTGCAAAATTTCAAATACAAATATCATCATGAAGAAAAGTTGTGTCATGCAGCATAAAATGACAGTTGTTGCGATTGATTCTTTATTACAAGTGTAGATTCGGTACTCGATGCAATCTAGCCGTGGTTTCTATATAACCGTCTACATTCAATGCGTATTTATTATTGGTAATCTTTAGCCTGATGTGGGCGGATGAGTTATTACCTTTGCAAACAGTTTGGATCTAGATGAGAGACCCAGTAACCCGGCGTCTCATCAGGATCCACACTGTTTGATACTCTGACCTTGCTGTTGAAAAGAAATGCATGATAAATTAACAGTGACATCTGAAATCGATGACATTTTCTACAAACTAAATTTTGCTCAGCAGGCTAAAGGTTAAAGACTATAGTTCCGTTAAATATAATATTAATAAAAGAAGACCAACCCAATCATCCTCATTATATCACAATTACGTGTTTTAGGAGACTACTATCTAATGAACATGTTACCAGTGGAGCAACATTCCCGATCATGAGTTAACCCTTACAATGCTGAATTTTAAAATGGACTATTCCAAAATTGAAACAGGTCAAGCTTACGATGAGTATTTAAGAAATGTGTAACATAGCAACCAGTGCAGACCCTGGGTCTCTCTGTTTGCAAAGGAAATTGGTGACTCATGCCCAGCATTGTAATGATAAAAAGTCGCCCCGTACTTCATTCTCAGTGTCGTTATATTTTCTAGTCCTTTGGGATCATTAGTTTTGATAGCCGGTGCTAGGGGACGTGAGTAGTATTGCACTTTTTATTACTACTCATGAACAGACTCAAAAAAACCGTGTCGGCAAGTTTCTCTTTTCACATTGCTACTTTTGATTTCGAAGGATCTCCCACTTTCAGAATATTACCCTAGTGACATGTCAATTCGTTTTGATGTTGTATTTTGTATGAATAACTACTTTATTTATGGTATTTCAGTAAAATGAATAACGAATCTTTAAGGATCCCCATCATTCCATATGTGGATTTTATTTCGACGCTTTTAAAATTTCTTCAGATTCCTCTTAACAATCTCGCTGCCAATGTGGCATCTATGAATATGTATGCAATATATATTCTAAAAGGGGGATCCTTCAAAAGCAAAAGTAGCAATGTTAACAGAGACAATTGCAGACTCGGTTTTATTGAGTCTGTTCATGGGGAGTAATTAAAAAGTGAAACTGTACTCACGCCCATAGCACTGGCTTAAGCAGAATTCATTTTTCAAAACTTATACCATCAAATCTAATGATCCCGTAGGATCAGAAAGTATAACAACACTGAGAGGGCGACCATTTTTATCCAGATGAGATGCTGAGGAAGCAATGTCTCGTAAGGATAAAAAAAATGTGCGTTATTGTGACTGTTTTATTTAAACAAAAAAATACAACAATAAACCGGAAAAAATATATCAGACGACACAGTTCGCAGGCGACAAAATTTAGCAGCGAAATAGTTAAATAGTTGGTGTAAGCGACAGTAAATATCGACAAATTGTGATCAATATTGTTGTTAACAAATGGGACGCCAAGCAACTCGAAGTCTCATCAGGTTTCTAATTCATTTACATGGGTTTCTAAAAGTGTCCAAAAGAGGAGATATCAATTTATAGCACACAACAATACTTACACATAAACGAGTTGATAGATCCACGACATGCTTGTGGCGTGAGTTGGGGTAGGTTTATGTTTAGAACGTCGTATCCCTGTGAAATACAATTTTCGTGAATGAATAATTTAAAATAAATGTTATGTGATAATTTTGGATTCTGTGACAGACGACATAAGAAATATCTAAACTCTTTGATTGTAATTTCAAAGAGAAATAAAGGAAACTTTAGCCCACTTCCTTTATATAAACGCGTTTTCATGTATGCATTTGCAAACAGAGTAGACTCAGGTCAGACTGTTTGCTAATGGAATTTGAAAGATCTGTTTCTTTACTTTCTAAAATGGCTACAATGTTCCAACTTCCAACTTTTATAACAACTGTATTGACCATGAATATTCAGCAGGTATTGGAATTTGCAAATAACATAGAACAGTGAAAGGTCTAAGCCTAAGAATTGAAACAAAATGAGAATAACTTACAAGAGTTAACACTTCCCCTTTTCTGTGTTTATTACAAAACACTGAACGAATGTGAAACTTACAGTTTAAGCAGACACACGCATGGCATAATAATGGTCGAAGAAAGGAACACTGAGAGATTACATCACCGAATATATGTATCTTCATAAAATCGAATGTACAGAGTGTTTCAATATCTAGTGCTTCGTATAAATACACTTACTCGAGGTTTTGTAATAAATCGCTTCAATTTGCTTCAAAACTTTTCCCATGTTTTTTCTTTGTAATGCAATTTGAAGCCTATCTACGCAAGCGCAAGCGCAGCTTTCAATTTAAAAATCAGAAAAAACCATTTATTTGAAACAAGGTTTAATGCTGTTATTTCTAGGTGATCAACTAGGATCTAAGAGATAAGACCTTTCATGCCTTTGCAATCAATGACAAACCCAGACAAACACACGTTGGCTTAGATAACTGTTCAGAAGATATGGTTCCCCAGTTTGTATTTATTTCCGTCTTTTTACAAGGTCGTTTATAGAAATGGTTACTGCAGACTACGTCATTTAACTTTTATGGCGTCACTCCTTTTATAATTTTCTCAGTTTTATGGTTTCTTGGTATCTGAATGACATTATCTATTATTCATATTCAAATTGTTTATGCCAAGTTTTTTTTCTACAGTAAAACCTCTCTATAACGGCCACTAAATTACATCCAAGTATTTTGTGTTAAAGGCAGGTGGCTGCTTAAAGCAAGGTGAAAGTAAAACAAAACGCTCCTATAGGGGCATTCTGTTTTACTTTCACCTTGCTTTAAGCAACCACCTGCTCTAAATACCAACTAATTAGCACAAATTAGTGGCCGTTGTAGAGAGGTTTTACTGTATATGCCTAATTAACTTATCACAAATGGGATAACTTTAACTTTTAATTACCCTCATCTCATCTAGACAGAGATGTAGTTCGTGCTATCTCATACGGTGTTTACATTTTACAACTTATCAGTTTTGCTAGGGCCTATCTGTTACGGATTTCAATATTTGGAATCGCGTTATCACTGATGAACGTCTTCAAAAATAGGTACATGTTTGACAGATTTCGTAAAATATACTCAATAATCTATTATCGGAAAACATCTATTTTCAAAACCTGTTCAGTAAACTCATAAAACAATTCTGGAAAAAACGATATTGCAGCACATGTTTGGTGATCGATCCCTCTACAATTGATCATCACACATCCCTCTTTGCTTCTGCGATTACAGGAAGGACTTGGTACTCTATGACGATGACCTCACACAACCAGAGACGGAAGAGGATGACGAATGTCTGTTCGCTGTATTGAACCCCTAATAGCTTCCCTACATCTGCTCTGACTTCTTTAATGTGATCGAATACATTTGTGACTGACTTCAGTGTTACAACTGGGATTATTCGTGTATTTAGCTAATCCTCTTTCTATGTACATGTATGTTTCTTGTTTTACATACATATACAATGCGTTGTTAGCCGTCTCTTTTGTTGTTGAGCAGTCAGGTCGGGCGGGGTTATATCTATTTATACTGTTCGTCTGACAGGGTGAAGATGGGATAAGTGTGAGGTTGGACGCGTTAACTAACCATTGCTTTAAATCCCCAGTGGTAATTTTATCACTGACCGTTCCAATGCTGTACTCCTGTCTTCACTCTATTTTTGTATTCGTATCGATCATCTTTCATACTTTTGTTCATTTGGATGTGTGTGTATGTGTGTTCGTGCTGTTCAGTTGCCGTGACTCGGTGTTTGCGGAGTTTCTTAATGCTCAGCATCCTCGGTGCTACATGATCTACTTATGCGTATCGTCACGTTATTGTTGGTAGTTGTGTTGTGGTTGTGTTTGATAAGCTTGAGGTTAGGATCTCGCAAGCCTGGCTTAAGTCCTAGTAGTCTGTTTTTGCTTCTGAGCGTTCAAGGGTGGTACTTCTGCTTTCACCCTATGGGGTACTTTTTATATGGTACATGTAATTGTTTTATGTATATTTATGCGTATCGCCCCGTTCTGTCTGGTAGCTGTGTTGTTGTTTCCTGTTTAATGACGTCGTGCACTTTTCTTTTTAGTGCTCTATGTAGGACAGTTTTCCACAATTTTGATGTTCACCAACACCAGCAAAAGTTCAGTGTCTAACCTGAAAAAAACATCGCATACCTTAACCAACATAGTTTATTACATTCCTGTCCCGTTATTCGCGACATGACTCCCGTTGACAAACACCATGGATCCCATATACAAACCGTTTGGACCCAGATTAGATGCTGAGTAACTCGGCATCTCATCAGGTTCCAAACTGTCTGACAGTCTGTCATTTGTTTATATTGCACCAGATCCAACTGGAGAAAAATAATTGTTGTTTTTTTTTATTTCAGAGCGGGGTATGGACAAATCTGTCGTTGTAAGCAAGGATCATCTACGCCTATTCTCAATGTAGTTTTTCTCCTATTTCTTAGTAAATACACAGCCCAAAGCGTTTGAAAATTGAATGATATGTACAAAACTTGCTAATAGTGTTAACCCTTCGCTTGCTGAATTTTAAAATACATTTCTCCTTCTTTACCCATGCCCTGTTGTATAATTACATATATCTTCACTGTGTACAAGTATTTCGCTGTGCAATCACTGCTGTGGAGTGCACTGGTTGCACAATCAACTTGTAAATAGTGCAGACCCTGATGAGACAGCTCCTGCAGAAGCTGTCTCATCTGGGTCTTCAATATTTACAGGTAGGTATATTGACGTGAATAGCAAGCGAAAGGTGAAGGTATCGTTAATGTTACACTTAACCCTTACCCTCTGTGAAAAAATATCGAGCTTATGGTACTTCAAGTTACATGGTGTCTTATCTGGACCCAAGCTATTTGCCAATGCAAGCAGGCCGATGATAGCAAGAAAAGGGTTAACTTGTATTCCAAACCATTGGCTATTAATTTCTACAAAATATTGTTAAAAGCTTCTGATATATGTTGTACTGTAGTTATCTTGTACGAACATTTGACAATAAAATATATTTAACCTTTATCCTGCCGATCGCGACCTGTCATTTTCAAACAGCTTGTATCCAGATGAGACAACGATTAATCCTTTCCTCGATAAATACGCCTTTATACGCCTTTGTTAAAATTACCTGTTGGAACCATTGAGATAAATAGAGCATTTGCTCCAATAGGAGCAAATGCTCTACTTTATCAAAACGGTTTCAACCTACAAAATTCTAAAAACAAATTCTCCAGTTCATGCTCCTTTTCGGTAGATTTGCTCAAAGTGGTTGGATCTAAAAATAGTCCATGAGGGAATTGGTTAACTCGTATCCCGTTAGGACCTACGCTGGTTCGCACTCAGGACAACATCTTCCTAACACTTTGAACGGATCGGAAGTGTAAGTAGAAACTACTCGTACAGCAGATCATTTTAAGAAGACAAACCTTTTTGGCATTACATTGATTAGACTAAAAACCAATACCCGATGGCGCTTCTATGTAACGACAACCTGTTTGGATCTACACTACTTGCGAAGCAGCAGAATGGCATTTTGGTATTGGCATAACTAGATTGATTTACCTTCTTCCCGCTGCGAAAATAATCACATCTGTTCAACTTTGGATCAGGTGAAATTTTCACAATTTCCGATTCGATCAAGTTTTGATCCATTATTGATCGAGCATCCAATCGCTCATTTCCTGATCAAACACCGAGTTACTCAGTGTCACATGTGGATCCAATATATTTGCAAATGCGAGTCAGCTCGCTGACATCGCAATAAGGGTTAAGGCAGTGCAATTTAGAAGATATCTATTACCGAATTGAATGTTAAGTTAGATTAAGTTTGGTATATTCAGTTTTCGACTAAGTGTTTAATTATATTATTTTCCCATCACGCTCGATTTGTCTTTAACGGTTCGATTGATTGGGTTGCCCCCAAAGAAGAAACAGTGCATTTGACCCGTTCCAATTTTCCGAAACTCCGTCATCTCGAGAAAATGTGGAGGAGATTGATGAGCAATCCGTCTACGACTTTAGATTGCCGTGACACACATTCTGTTGTATATTAACATTTTGTTATATATAACAGAGCAACACACAACTGAAAAGATGTTCAATTCGAATCCGCTTCGGACATTTTGTCGTAAGCTTTAAATGTCATCTCTGATATTGCTCGCTTCTGGCTAAGAACATAATCATATTTTCAAGCAATATGGATCCTGATGAGACTAATTTGAACCATCTGAAAACGCTCATTGAAAACGTGATCACATGATCGCTAATGTCAGCGAAAAGGAGTGTTTCCTTCTTTCTTGGAGATGTACCGAAGGAACCAGGCCAATGCTGTATCTACCAAAACATTAATTCATCAAAATTGATCAATATACAATGATTGCTCTTATGATCGTTTGAAGTATAGAACATTTCTATACATGCCAGTTTTACTATACGATAGTATCTCCATTATCTTCTTATTTGGAGTATTGTTCTTCTGACTTGTTTTAGTACTGTCCAATACTGGATAATAACATACACGTACATTGCTCTGTGCAGGGGTGTTTAGACCAAAGTTTTAATCATCAGTGAACCTTAATTAACGAAGCATAAATGAAAAATAATTGTGTACCAAAAAATACCCGGTTAGTGCTTACTTTCTAAATATACAATAAGGTATGCTCACATTTGGATTTGGATTTTTTTAAGCAAATATCTAACGAATAAATCGTTAAAACAATAATGGTAAATAATAGTCTTGACATGAAATGCAGCAATTTAACTGCATTGTTCTCGATAGTTTTTTTCTGTTTGAACAAACATTAATTTAGATTAAGTATGACGAACCATATTTTCTGGCTGAGTGTTTAATAATATTATTTCACCATTACGCTCGAATATTCTGTAATGACTTGATTCGATTCGGATTTGGTTGTCCTCCAAAGAGAAACAGTGCAATTGACCCAGTCCAGTTTTCCGAAGCGATGTCGTCTGGGCATAATATCAAATTAAAGAGATTGATAAGTTATCCGTCTACGACTTTCGATTGCTGTGACATACATTCACTTTTATATTAAGCTGTTCAGTTTTCAATCCTCGTTTGACCTCTGTCATCCAAAATTATATTTGTCAGCGAAATTGGTCGTCTGCTTCAATTTCCTTCCTTTTGGTTAAAAAACATATTCACGGTACCAACCAATTTCGATCTTGATGAAACCTAATGCAAACCATTTACAAATGTGGTCACATATTCACCAATTAAACCATTACCTCATAGGCTATTTTGAGATACAACCTCTTTGAATAAACCTAACGAAAAGGAGCATTTACTAGAGAAATGGAAACTTTTAGAAATTTGTAGTTTGAAACCATTGTGATAAATAGAGCATTTGCTCCTATATGAGCAAATGCTCTATTTATCACAATGGTTTCACAAAGTGACTTTTACAGAGTCGTCAAAAGTCGTCAATATCAAGGAATGGGTTAAAGCGAAAACGTTAAAAGAAGTAAAGAAGGAACCCGGCCAATGCGGTTTTATCCATGACATCATTAATTTATCAGAAAGTATCAATAATCAATTATAAGTTTATAACAATGCGATTCTTTGAAGTATGGAGCACATTTATAATGATATGTTTATTATACGGTTTCCTTATTTGGTGTATTGTAATTCGGGCAGAGTTTAGAACAGAGCCGTATATTGGATAATAACAGACAAGTAAATTGCTCTAGGGAGGAATGCTTTAAAGATAATCTATGTTTTTATTGACCTTAATTCACGAAACACAAATGAAAATTAAATGTGTACTAGAAAAAAATAAACTAGTAAAATCTTTATGAATACGCAAAAACCTCGCAGTAGTTTAACGTTGAAAAGTGAAGCTGCAAGAAATAAACTCGAATTTATCTTTAACATAAACACGAATAAATTGAAGCCGTTTTGTACTATAATATATAATTACTAGTTAGTGTTCTTTATACATCTGTTAGTTCCTTTTTGTAAAGTTGATTTTAGAATCATTGCTATTTGTTTATAATTCCAAATACATCAAAATTGTTTACCCTTATCCATACATCTACGATCTGACTCGCATTTCCAAACAGTTTTGATCCAGATAAAACGCCGAGTAACACGACGCCTCAAGAGGGTTCAGACTATTTTGGACTCGCTCAATAATATCTCAAGGGCTTGATCGAATCGGAAATAGCAAAAACCTGCACCAGAACTAAATTTGAACGAACATTATTTTATCACAATGAACTAAGGGCTAACAATGAAAAAGTAGTAAATCAAGCAAGTAAAGCCAAATACAAGACGCAACCACCACCAAAACATCGATAGCATGTCACACACACACACACACACACAACTGCACACCAAAACAAACACACATACACGAGATGAACACAGAAAACTAGAGATAAACATTAGAAACATGAACAAAAACACAAGTACAAAGACACAAGACAAACAAAAGTAAGGGTGACAAAGAGAGTATCGCATTGGAACGGTCAGTTGCAAAATCATCACTCAGGGTTTAAACCGGTTTACGGACGTCCTAACTTATCTCAAAGTCACCCTAGCTTAACAAATAGTGTAAATAAAGGTATCCCCGCCGGACTTTCCCTAAAACATAGAAGACGGTATACACATGACAATATGTAAAACATAGCATAACAACTGTGAAAGTCCGTCATATACGTTCTCAATGTCTTTGCTGAAGTCAGAGCAACTGCAGGGAAACCGTTAAGGGCACGACTGGGAAAAGGTAATACATGAATCTGGTAAGCTCATCCCGTTTCAGAGTTTAAGAGTATACCATCATAGAGTACTACCAACGGCCTGTCATCGCGCAAGCAACGAGGGAAGCGTAGCTACCGACTGTAAAGTGGTCAATATCCAAACATGCAGTGCGTTGCAATATAATGGTGTAATAACCTTTCTTCCTAAAGGTCTTGATGTGTTTTATAAACAAATCATTGAAATTGATATGACCCAGACTTGTCCTAAGTTTGTACATAACATCACCGTAAGATTCTGGGTTAGAAATACCTTGTTGCAGTAACGTCCGTAGATTGCAATTATATTTACTAATGGGCGGTAAATTTCGATATAAATTTTAAAAAAAGTTTTCCGAAGTTTGTGATATCTGTACAACATGAACTAATCTGCTGTAGTATTTAATTACAAGCGTATTACGTATTTGAACACTTCCGAATAAGTGTTTTTAAATGTTTCCCACGTTCAACCGTTACACCTATGCTCGTGTGCATTTAAGTCCGGCGAAGTGAACAAATGCAATAGTGTACATACAACGGAGACACATGACAGGAAGAGTAATGTAATTAATATTAAGGCTGTTATAATTTCCTGACATGACATCGCACCCATTGCATTTTTTTCAGCATATAACATGATACCATATTTCCATCTTAACATGATAGATCATCTATTGTCAGTCATGTTTTGCACCTTAAAACGACATTGCATCCAGTGACATTTACCATTAATATCTTAAAGTGATATCGTATCAATTTCCTTTTGTGTTTAGCAACGTTATATGAAATCGCATCCATTGTCAATTTTGCTTAAGCATCTCAACACGACATTGTATTCATTACCATTTGTGCACTAACATCTTAGCATGGCATTATATGCATTGCCGTCTTAAGCATAAACTGTTCGCGTTTTTATTTAAATTTATTTTATAACAATATCTTATGCAGTGCTAAGATGGTTACCTCTGCGTTGTAAGCTTTAATATAAATATGTATATCTTACAGTAACCCTATACAGATTCTGGCAATGTAAATGTTAGCCTGTCTGTATTTGACATATCAGATATAGAAATGATGCTGAAGTTTGCATTTCAATAATATCAGATTTGTTTACAAGATATAAATCGGACAATGTATTAAATAGTTGCTACATTATAACTCAATGCACAAGTCTGGCACCTTGGCGTTTTGACAGTTTTAACTCTTGCCCTGCTGTTTAAAATAGTTTGATCAAAGTTGGACTTGGTGCAAATTTGATTACTTCCTAATCGATCAAGTTTTTTGCGAAATCCGAGTGGCAAAGGGTTTGCATTCAAATCAGTTTGCAATGCTAATCAGGACACAAATAGCGGGATATTGCTTGAAGCTTAATTAAACATAACATTGTGTGTCCCTATATCGTAATTCGATCCAAACTGTTTGATTATGTGCCCTGTAAGAAACATTCAACGGTATGTTTCGAAGTTTAAATTCTATCGATAGTACTTTGCTAAACATGCTAAAGGTAAGGCATCATGATGACTGTTTTCGAAAATAAAATAAATAAAATACCCAAGGCCATGCGATCAGTTTATCCTTTATAAGATGGTAAGGTAGAGTAGTATAGAGTGTAGAGAAATCATAATAGCTCAGTGAAGAAATCTTCAAGTTTAGTTAAAACATCATTTGAATTTTTTATGGATAAATAAACATTAATACCAGAATTTTAATATATTTTATCACAGTAAAATGTACATGTTCTTTGGTCGTAGTTAAGACAGGACGTCAAAGATTAGATATTTTAGTAGTATTACAACAACTGAAGTTGGCAATAAAACGTGCCTTATAAGGGTTTTATGTAGTTTCGGAATCCAGTACAAAGTAGAACGTTTATGTTGTTTTATGTTAGGACCAGACTTAAAAGTATTGCACAATTTTAACATGTTCTTTTTCAGGTGTTTGAACTGTAATATAATTTTGTGAACCAGTTAGCTCATTCTTTAAAGCATCAACATAATACAATCTTCAAATAATGATTGCATTATGTGATGCATTGTCAGCAGGAGCAAGAACATAATTTGAATGAAAATTTGAAATGTTTTTCTTCAATAGCGAAATGTAACTCTAGGTCGAGGTGGGATAAGCTGGTAATTTGATTTGTAAAAAGCAATACGCATATATTTCTTTCTCAATATGAGTTCCACAAACGTCAAAATCAATAATGGAAGGCAATCTATATTTAGGTCCTTTAGTTAGAAGGGTCCTTAGACGTTTATCTTTAATGATATCAAAGATACCAGTAATGATATGACCAACTGGTTTATAGCAAAAGCTTGAAATGATACAATGTCAAGAAGTAGGGGTATTGGCATCAATATTTAAGTCAGAGACACTTTATTGTAGTTAAAAATAACATTCCTAATATATGATTTATTATATTTATAACAGATGATAGGTGATTCAGAGTTGATGAAATATTTGAGAATAGTATCGATTACATTCTTATCACGAAATATACTTTAAATATCAATAAAATTGATACCTTTATTTAGGAATTAAAGTTTCAGAAAAAGCCTTTCATGTTCAGATTCTTTATCAATATGAGGACGACGAACATGCTGTGTGTAACTTTTGTATAACTGAGGCAATATTAATTAGTGGATATGTACGCATGTGGGCGTGTAAGCTACTTAATATAGGCCAAACGTAATACAGAAAGTTCCTATAGGAGTTTCTACATTATATTTGTCCTGAATTAAGCAACCACCTGCAATTTCACACTCAACAAATCAATAGTTGCTTAAGACAGCTTATACTGTATTATAACAGAATATATCATAATATATTAAATTATAAAGTCGTTGACAGTTAGTATAAGCTTGATATTATAGGCTGGGGTTGATCAATTAAAACACGGTATTCCTCATATACAAACGTGATTAAAGGTGTTGCTTAAATCAAGCTGCAAGCTTTTAAGAAACTATTTAACCGAATGTCAAGCAGCATGGATCCTGATCAGACGCGGAGTTACTTGGCGTCTCATCTGGCGATCAAGCTACTAGCAACTGCCATCCCGGTCTCTAATAGCAGGATAAGGATTAAAGCGATATACAAATACAATTATGCATATAACACTTTTGTGACTTTATTTCTCTTAAAGATTGATTTTGAATATTGATATGCACGAGAGTTTTTGTGAATAAATATTCACAGGGAGCAAAATATGTCAATATTTTGCATGTTCAGTGGCATTCCATCAATGTTGAATTTGCATTTAATGACAAATTTTAAATATGTAAATATTTAATAAAAATCATTCTCACCAAATAGTCGTAAATACTGGTTGTAACTTGAAAGGCACCAATTTCACTGCATTTTATCTAAATGTATTTCTGTTAAAAATATTAGTAAGACACATTTATTATTTATTATCTTACTTTGTTAAATTACTAACATTTTGTTCCTGAGGTATGAGTCCTGTTTAACCCTTTCCCTGGTGAATATTCATGTAGGAAATAATGACGTCATGAATATTAATAATATTTTTATAATGGAATATGAGCGCATGACACTTTGCCTCAGGCAGAAACTGTAGAATCAGATCTATATTATACCATAAGCAAACAGAGCAGACCCTGATCAGACGGCTCCTATATAGGATGAGTCAAAATGCGCTTACATAAGGGAAAGGGTCGAATTTTATTTTAAATGATTTAATGCGACTAAATTGAGCCTCAGGCAGAAGCTGTAGAATCAGATCTATATTACACCATAAGCAAACAGAACAGACCCTGAGGAGCCGTCATATCTGGGTCTACTCTGTTTGCAGATGCGCCAAAATGCGCTTACATAATGGAAAGGGTTAAATAAAAAATTAAATGATTTAATGCGACTAAAATGAGCCTCTGGCAGAAGCTGTAGAATCAGATCTATATTACACCATAAGCAAACAGAGCATACCATGAAGAGCCGTCTGATCTGGGTCTACTCTGTTGTTTGCAGATGCGTCAAAATGCGCTTACATAATGGAAAGGGTTAAATCGAAAAGAAATTAAATGAGTTAATGAACTAAAATGAGTTTGATCTTGTATAAGGGATGTTCGAAATAAAATACAACTCACTCGATTTGTATCTCGCTTTCCACTTGCTTTTTTTGCATATCAACATTTACATGTAAAATATAAAAACCCTATCCAACAGTTTGTAAACTGTCATTAAGTTTCATATGTGTATGTTTTCTATGAGATTCCAATGAGTACTGACAAGATAAGGTTTTATGGATATTATATTTATATTGTTAACATTTGTCATCAAGAACTTGCTTCTGGTTACTGATGTGAGATGATTGATCAGTATAAAACAAATGTATTTTGTGATATAGCATGCTTGCACAACGTGTACATGTAATGTCATAGACACACGTAACGTGTTTGTGAATGGCATATGCATCAAGACATAACAGTAACTGTATAACAGGAAGAGCTGCGTTAACCCTTTATTCCATGAATACGCCTTTATATGCCTTTGCAAACAGAGTAGGCCACGATCGGACGGCTCTTGCAGGGACTGCTCTGTTTGCTTATGGAATAATATAGATATGATTCTACAGTTTCTACCATGGCCAGCAACTTTGTCATTATAAAAATTAATCTAATTTAATTAATCTAATTCATGATGTCATTATTTTTACATAAATATTCCTGGAGTAATTGGTTAACCCTTTACCTAGTGCACATTCATATAAGAAATAACAAGCAAGGTTTACGCAAGCGTAAAATGGCTGCGTAAAGCATGTTTAAGCATGGTAGGAGATACAACAGAGAGTAGTAGTAGTATTTAGTAATTTTGATTATGCAAGGACATACAAAGTTCTGACCAAAGACAATCAACTGACTTCTGAAATATAAGCAACTGTTCCTCTAAACAGGTATGCGTTTTGTTCCAGCTGCTTTTGCTTTGGTTCTTAGCATTTATAACAATCTTTGCAAACATTCTGGATCCAGATGAGACACCGAGTAACTTGGCACCTCATCAGGGTCAAAACTGTTTTTCACTCTGACATGTATTTTTGAATAGATATGGAAGGAAAAAATGAAGCAGACGACAATATTTGCAGACATTAACCCTTTCAGTGTCATGAAAGGGTTTGTAATATCATATGCAAAACAGTTTGGATCCATATGAGACTGAATAACTCGGTCTCTCATCAGGATCCAAACTGTTTGACACACTGTTTATCTTTTCATAAAGACATTGAACAAACGTCCATTCTAAAACTTGAAGCAGACGAAAATATGTCTAGCAGACGGCAATTCTCAGACATTGAAAGAGTTAATTGCTAAGAGTGCACAAGGTAGTTGGAACACATACTAACCTGAAAATGACCTGCAGTTGTGTGTAAATCTGGAGTGTTGTCTGCAGTAAATTGAAGCATGGCCATTTTGAATTTCCATCAAAAATATGTGCGACCGCCGGAGAAAATGTATTACAATGCAGTAAATAAATGAAATCAAATAAAATACTAGTTGGAATTTTCGATCACATATTTCAATAAAAACTAATCCCGCAGAAACTCATGAGGACTTCTAAAACCTATATAAGATTGGGCTGCTTTCGCAGCCTAAATGACATCGTGAATATCACTGATCTTAATTGTATAATGGCATCATATACAAGAGAGCGCCTTTTCCATGGTATAATCTGTATAACCAGATCTATATAATTTCATAAGCCATTAGAGTAGACAGTTCTGCCGGCTCATACAGGAGCATTGCATTCTGATCTAGGTTTAATTTGTTTGTAAATCGTTAAAAGTCTCATCTATGAGGTAACTAGTTACGCCTATACGCTCTAGGCACAAATTGATCAGAACCGGTACTCATCAATACAGACAAAATAAACTTTCCTTCTCTGAATCTCCTGAAGTTTATGTCCATTTAATATCATCAAAAGAAGCAGACTATTCCCATAATGCATAACGTCTAATTACAGAGAATGGATACGACGTTTAGCATAAAAGCAACATTAATGCAATTTAAAAGAGAACCTGTTTTGCCCAATAACGAACATTTCAAATTAGCTATGTGTCCTTATTCAGTACCCTGTGAGTATGGAAATGATATTCATATCACTGCTTGACTTATTTATCGATTCCTAGAGTTAGAAAGAGGTTAAAACATGAATATATATGCTGTGTCGTCTTAGATATTAAGGGAAATAATATTATTTATTGGGTTTGTCACTGACCCACTACGGAAATATAGGGGGCCTGTAGGATGAATAGGGGGTGAGGCGATAGCCGAGTCCCCCTATTTATCTTACAGACCCCCTATTTTTCAGTAGTGGGTCAGTGACAATCCCAATAACTGATTTATTTCATCGACCATTTTTCATCATTTATTTTGATATTGACATTTGCAATTTGTTTGTTATAATTACGGAAATGACGTTACCGTTAAAATGACGTCATTGTTGATATGCAGAGTTGCGCGTCACAATTTTATGTAACCAAAAACGGCCAAGCAAACAAAAAGTTTAATTAAAATACGCCCATCCGTAATATTTAGTGAATATTTATTAAAACAGTTAATGTCGTGGATCAAAACAATGATTAAAATACGATCTATTTTGAATGGCAGCCAATTTACTGCAGTATGTCAATAGTGGGTCAGCTACTGACCCTCTATAGAAATATAGAGGGTCACCACATGACTGCTCTTATCCAATGGAAAGGCTAGAAACTAGTAGAAGATGAAATAAACCTTTCTTGTAACGTAAGCCTGGAATAGATGATACTACGGGTTATCCACCTACATTCAGGATGCCATTTGATAAGCAAGTATTTGCAGTAGTATATTAGTCATTGATTAATAAACCTTGCGAACTGGATACAAACGCAATCGGTGTATGTACTAAGATACAAGACAGCTCTTGTTTATGAAAAATATAGAAATTATTCTGAAATATAGGTAACTGCCAAAGAGTGATTATTTAATTTCAGTCCATGGACATTCATGCAGTAATGCCTTCTAACATTAAAATTAATGGAGGAAAGGGTTATTAAAATGGAGAATTCTTTATTAGTTCCATATTAGCAACATAAAAATATGAGCACTTACCTATAACATATTGTAAAGGTTCGATTTCAATTTCAGTATTTCTATCTGTATGCTGTTTTTGCACTGTTGCTAGACAGTAGCATAATGATATTGTGGGACTTTAGTGATTAATCCCTCCCCCATTAATACTACATCCAAAGGTGTTCGTCTTTATGTTTGGTTGCTTAGTTCGTTACACTGTATTAGTATATTTAACTTTAAGCCCCGTACTTCATTCTCAGTGTTGTTATACCTTCTGATCCTTCGAGATCATGCATTTCAGTACTTCTTGTTCTGAAATTAAACCATTGAGATTTTAAGGCAAAACTTAATTCCTTAGATATCAAATCATTTAACAACAGCATCACAGTGACACACGCACGATATAACATAACAGTTATCAGAACTGATAGTACCTACGTGTAATTAGTACAGTAAACCCCTTCTAAACCGGACGTTCAATTTAGTATAAATTTTGTCTTGGAGACAGGTGGCAGCTTAATGAAAGGTGACAGTCATACGTAAAGCTCCTATAGGAGCTTTTTGCATGACTTCATCCTCTATTAAGCAGCCACGTGCCTAAATTTATCTAAATTCTTCTCTACTAGAAATCCGATTTAATGCGGATTTGCTTTACACTTTTGCGTTTACCTGTCATGGGAGATACTAGACATTCGCAGCATTTTATTTCTAGTGAGGCATATCTCAACATGTTTCAACTCATTTAAAACATAATTCTCTTCACCCGAGAGGTTTTTTTGCAGAAGATTATAACTGAACATTTAAAATGTCTTCTCTATTGTTAGTTTGTAACATGCATTTACATGTACATGTATATCTAATGTTTTGCAAACGGGGAAAATAATGCAACATTATTTTCATACATATTTTAACGTAGCCTATTACATATTTGATAATTAAACAATTAAAAATGGATAATGACGGACGATGAACAACTGAAAATACAATATCTACGTACATGTTTACAATAAGCCCGCGAAAGCGACCGCTTTATGAATAAAGATAGGTTAACCCTTTCACTGCCAATGCCGGATATGTGATTACCTATGCTAACAGTATGGATCCAGATGAGACGCCGAGTAACTGTTTGTTACTCTTACTATGTTTTTGAAAACAAAAATGGAGAAAATCAAAAAAATGAAAAATTGTAGCAGATGACAAAGTTAGCAGACGACATAGTTTGGCAGCGAAAGGGTTAAACTGGTAGTGTTTTATAATGCAATACACACGTAATGCAGAACAGTCCCGCAAAGGTTAAGTCACTGCTAGCGTTACTCCTAACATGTAGTTAAAACATTAGGCTAGCAATTTGAACCAAATGACTTTGGTATATGCTGTACTGAAATTATCTTTCAATATTTGGCAATAAAATTCAATTAACCCTTATCCTGTTAATTGCGACATGTCATTTGCAAACAGCAAGATGAGACAGTAACGCTGTCTCAGTAGGATCTAAACTGTTTTATAGTGGACAGAACACTTTTTTGTAAGTTTGAACGAATTGAATGTATAAACTATATTATATCATGTTTTAACAGGCATGCATTTTCTACAGAACAATGATTAAACTAAACACCACTATCAGATTCCACTTCTATGACGCGACTGCTTGTCTGGATCTACACCGTTTGCGCAACATCACAACTTTATTTTGTAATTGTTTACCCCTTACCCCCCCCCCCCCCCCCCCCCCCCTGTAACGAATAGTGCTTTCTCAAATTTGGATCTGGTGCAAATATGACTACCTTCGATTCGATAAGGTCTTTAACCCATTCCCACATGTTGACGCCTTTGTGTCACTTTGTGTGGTATATTTAATCAAAGAGTTTAGGTCTAAAATAGCCTAAGTGGGAATGGGTTAAGACAATATTGACCAAGTGTCAAACAATTTGGATCCTGTAAGACAGCGTCCCATCTGTATCCAAGAGCAATTGTGAGTTAGGTCTCGAAAAGCAAAAAAAGGGTTGATATTGTGCACGTTTGTAGATATTTATTATTATTTAAGACTATGATATAATAATATTATGTTTGGTAAATTCTGTTTTCTAACTTGTTTGATAACATTATTTTCCTTTCATGGTTGATTTGTCTTTAACGACGATTTGATTCTATCGGGTTCAGTCAACACATTCCAATATACCGAAAAGCTGTCGTTTCCACAAAATATCGTATTAAAGAGATTGTGGTTAGCTATCCGTTTAACGACTTTCGATAGCTGTGACATACATGCACTTATATATTATATTCCGTCATATATAACAGTGAAAGATTATTCAATTTGTTTAGCTTGAATGCTCTTCTGGTCATTTTTGCCCCTATGTATTTTCGTCGGATTAAAATTTTGAAATATTTTTATTTCTTCCTGTCTGTTCGAAAAATGATCACGGTTTCAACCAACTTAGAACCTAATGAAAATGCAATGAAATCTCTTTAAACCGGAATTCAATAAAAAAGAATTTAGATACTTTCAGGCATGTGGATGTTAATCAGGGTGAAAGTCATACAGAAAGCTACTAGAGGAGCTTTCTGCATGAATTTCAACCTGCTTTAAGGTGCCGCCTGTCTCTAAAACCGATATTTATACTAAATTTGACGTCCGGTTCAGAGGAGTTTTACTGTATTGCAAACCACTTGCAAAGGTTATCACATGTTTGCCAATAGCAGGCAGCAAAAGCGTTAAGATAATTTTCTGCCATCCAAGAGAAGTACTGAAGGAATCTAGCCAATACGGTATTCATTAATTTATCAAAAGATCAATAAACTGTTGTGATCTTTTGAAGTACGTATGGGCCCCTTTCATGATAGTTTATTATTCGAGTGTTTCTGCACTATTTTGTTGTGAGTATTGTTCTTCGGGTTGGTTCAGTACAAACCCGTATATTGAATAGTGATATACAAGTAAATTACTCTTATGAGGAACCTTTTAACCACAATTTGTGTGTTTCATTCGTCCATGGGTGGAACATAATTCACGAAACACAAACGAAAACCAACTGTGTACCAGAAAACCTCGGACAAACTCGGTTTATACCTTCTTTCTAACCACGATAGCGGTAGTTCGAAGCCCCAAGAAAATAAAATTGGAATGGATATTGAGCAGAAGTACATATGATATTCAAATATTTTGATACTAAAAACTTTTACAATTGTAGTAAGCTTTCTGTATATATTAAATAAATGACATTGTCTAGTGCAAATGCAGTGGAGACATGATAGAAAGAGTAATGTTATTAGTTTTAAGTCGGCGATGATAACGTTTCATAGCTTGATACCGCATCCATTGCCATTTGTGTTTCAGCATCTCAGCATGGTATGGAATCCATAACCATTTGTGTTTTAGTATCTTAGTATGGTATCGCACCCATTAACATTTGTGTTTTAACATCCTAGCTTGGTATGGCATCCATTATCCTTTGTATGTATTTTAGCATCTTAGCAAGGTATCACATCCATTACCAGTTTTAATCTAGCTTTTCAACATGACATAATATCAATTGCCATTTGCATATAGAATCTTAGCACAATTGTATTTTATCATCTTACCATGGCATCGCATCCATTACCATTTATGTTTTAGTATTTTAACTTGACACTGCATCTATTGCCACTTGTGCTTTAGCATCTTGACAAGACATTGCATCCATTGACAATTGTGTTCGCATGTATTAACCTTTGTGTAATAGCATTTTGCACTTTGCAATCCACAACGCATCTAGTGTAGTGTAAACTGTTTATTTCTACGTTTTTACATCTTCTACATTTTACATGTGTTAAATTTCACACAGATTTTAACAAGGCAAATATTTAGTACGTCTAAATACATCAGAAGTTGGAAGAAGCCTTCAGTGGGAATATTTCTTTTTTTTTTGGGGGGGGGGGGGCGTTATTTGTTTTTGTTGGGGTTCATTTTGGCTTTTTGTGGTTTTGGTTTGTTTTTGGGTGTTTTTGTTATTACTGTGCATGGGACATATTGCACTGTTTCGTGCACAGAATAACACCATGATAGAGAGCCACTAGAAACCTTCCTATCAATAACTACAGACATAACAGTATAACATTACTTAATACTATTATGGCTTAATTAATCATCACACGATGTGTACCTACAACCCTAAGCACACTATAGTTGTAATAACCCTTGTACATTATTTAAGTCCAAAAGTAACTCACATTGTAATCCAAAATGTTTGATTGTGTATGGTCATGATAAGATAGCAAATCGTATGCTTCTTCTAAGTCTAAAATTTAGGTTATTTTCTATCAAGATAACTTTGCTCGGTATACTAAATTTTAAAAATGTACTCTGCACATACGTTAACCAATTCAGAATCTGGATTAGTTAAACAAAGAAATTTGTATTACCTCGGATACCAACAGAAACACATCCCTCATACATCGGAATCTGTCGAAAAATGTGTCTACCTGTCATACTCTACGTTATTATTCTCTTTGCGTGTGTTTATACTTTTGACTGACCAACATCAGCCACTGTTGTGTTATTTCCAAATCGGTGATAGGCCGAACGTTTCCACTGATTTCCGAAGTTTTTCGTCTCTTTAAAAATCGGCGGTTTGCTAAAGATTTCGCAGAATTCAGATACTGTTAATATACTGTTTATATTTAGCTGTTGGAAAATGGATTTGTACGCATTATTTAAATGCTATGAACATGTGTATAACTTTTGGTCTTGACTAATTTATACGAAAAACGAACTGAATATAAAATCATTGTAACAAATCAAATACCCAAAGATCATACACCCCTACAAGCGACCACTCTACACGCTCATTTACTCTTCGAATCTTCATTAACGGGTTTCTGTTTGGGTACTTTATTATCTCAACATTGTAATTACAATCTTATTTCCCATCTTCGCAAGGAAAAGTGTAAAACATTGCATCAGAAGCTTTAAGAGCATTTTAAAATATTTTAGTCCATGATATTACAAATACGTATCCGTTTGCTTCCAAATACATGTATCATTTAAATGTTGTTTCGGGTGCTATAGCTTATCCTATCTCAGTAGACGTTGAAATCTGCGGATATTAAATTAAACAAATGGCGCTGAAGATTTCCATTTCGTGAATTAGTAGTGTTAGTATCAACCGCTTTTGCACTTTATGAACACTTACTGTTAGAATCCATTATAATGAAAGTATACAAAACATAGTGAAATAATTACATAAAAGAAATCAGATCGTTGACTGCAATGCAAACCTCGATGTTAAAGTTTTAAGTCGATTAGTAACTCGGTAACGAACGTTATTAAATAATCTTGTTGATTAAATCAAGCTGCAATCTGCAACCACTGTAAATGGTGCAGTTAGATTTCGGATTCGATAAAAGTTCCGAGAAGCTTGCGATCAAATGTCTAACAGATTGGATTCTGATGAGATACCGAGTTATTCCGCTTCCCTTCTTCTTCCAAGATGTTTGAAAATGTGAGTCCGATCGTAAACTGTGGGAAAAGGATTAACAAAATACAAATGTACATCAAAATACAAATGTACATGACTAAGCCTTTTGGGAGCTGATGTAAATATTATACTACTTAGCTTCAAACAACGTGCTGTATATCAAAACTTCACAAAATATACAAGGTGCGTGTCATTGCAAATTCGTGTTCTGGCACAACTATACATCTTTCAAAACAGTTAAAATAATGCCTCATTTAAATTGAAAAACAAGTAAAACTGTATTGCTGAATACGTTTTCTTCAATTGAGAGCTCAAAACAAGTTTGAACTAAATTAGTACAGATTCCACTCGTAGTACATACGTTTTTTCTACTTTTATTCACGCTCCTATAAAACACACCTCTTATGTAAGAAAATGGTTTATGGTCTACTTTGGTTTTATGTTTAAAATGTTGTATGATGTTTTGTGCATTTCGTCACGTTTTGTCTTACAATTGTGTTGTTTCATGTTTGATGATGCTTTGGTGCCGTGCCCGTGTGTGTTTGGAGTTCCCGGTAAGACTGTTGTTTCCACTTCTTTTGTAAATCACTAGTTTTTACTGGCGTTATACGGAAACCATACATCAAGTTATCGGTATACCCATGGGAACAAAGTACGCACTACTTTATACGGAAACCATACATCAAGTTATCGGTATACCTAAGGGAACAAATTGCGCACTACTTTATGTTGCTATGATAGTGACTTCAAGTTTAAGCCTGAAACGTGATACACAGACAGACGTCATCAATCGGGCATCTCGACATTTAGATGGTATAGTTAGCGTTGTTAATTCTAAAAGAAGGATGTATCCTATATTTGATGCCATATTTTCTTTTATATAAGCAAAGAATATTCCAGTACATTTCAACATCCTCTTAAGACTTCGATTTCTCTATAAACCAGTGCAATTTTCTCTTCAAATACCTGGGACAAAAGGGGCTGCTTTAGCTTTAATATAGTTAATTACTTTAATCCAGAGGGAGGTTTTCTTCGCGCTAAATCACGCGGGATTAACACTTCACAGCCTGACGTACAGTTATGACAACCCTTGTAAAGCATTCTTTAAAGTTTGTTATCGAATCCGTCACTTATTAGCAAGTATAAAAGTAATTTAAAGTTGCTCCTGTGACAAAGCATTTCACATACGTATTTTATGGTGATCAGTTACATCCTGAAAACAAAATATTATAATCCCATGATAACGCAACGCATTGTATATTAATACATCTACAATCGATCAATCGATCAATACACTTCTCCTTTTGTTCGTGCTGTATCAGAAAGTACCCTGTACTCTATGATGATGAACTCCCAAATGCTGAGACAGACGTCGAATATTTGTTTTATACTTGTATTTGTTTTAATAGCGTTTTCTTATCTTAAATGATATAAAAAAAAAGAACAGACGTCAAGCAGGAGATTCCTCACTAATTTTCTCAACAATTCAAGAAGCATAAACGAAATGCGCGTGTGCATATACATGTAAATACATACCTGCTTGTGTAAACACCGCACAAAATCGCTCCGTAATTCTTTCTCAGTATTTTCGATTCCTCCTGGATCAAAATTGAATACCGCTCAAACCGATGCTAAGACATACGTAGTTTGGCACTGTTAATAACTGCTCACAACAGGATGAGTGTTATTATATTTTCTTGTCCTTCGGGTGATCATGAATTTCAATGTTTTTAGTTTATTTTAATAATATGAATATTTACCGCATAAGCCGGTGCAAGAGTTGCTCAAGAACATATTCATTCTCAGTTTTATGATATGTTCTGGTCCTTCGGATTCATGAATTTCAATGCTTTTAATTATGAAAAGTGAATCCCACTTAAACCGTTGTCGGGGCGTGAGTAGTGTTGTAGTTCTAATAATATTCATGAACAGACTCAATAAAATGGAGTCCAGACACCGAAACCAATTTTCTCTTTTCTCATGGCTGCTGTCACTTTGGGAATATCTCATACTTCCACATACTTTACAATGAATATGAAAACACTATGTACTTTCGTCTTGATACTCGTTCTTGATTTCTCACAAATAGAATATTAAAATTGCTGAAAAGCGATCGTTAACTGTTTGATATTAGACACTTTAATTCCGTCCTTGATTTAAAAAATAGATATAATTTATATATGTGTGCCTAGTTCTTGTGTATAAAGATTCACAGCGAATCATTACCTCTTACTCCATTGTGAACAAACGATGTTTCCTCAATTGACTACTTTTGAGAAGCTATTGAGCAGGTGTCACACAGTTTTGAACCTGATGAAATGAGTTAGTCGGCGTCTCATCTAGATCCAAGGTGTTTGTAATGATCAGGAATAGCGAGAAAAGGGTTAAAAATATATTTAATATACTTCAGTACTAAACAGTAATTATTGTTTTGATTGTTTAACCCATTCCCTCATAGGCTATTTTTAGATACAACCTCTTTGAATAAATCTACTTAAAAGGAGCATTAACTAGAGAAAAGGAAACTTTAAAAATTTGTAGTTTGAAACCATTGTAATAAATAGAGCATTTGCTCCTATAGGAGCAAATGCTCTATTTATCACAATGGTTTCACAAAGTGACTTATACAGAGTCGCCAAACGTCGTCAATATGAGGGAATGGGTTAACACTTGGCAAAGTTGGTAAATGTTGCTGTTTTGCTTTCAAATTTGCCTTCTTATTCAGATTTCTTCAGTTTCTTGTCATAATAAAAAAGATATGGTAACAATTCAACGTCCTACTTAGATCAAACAGTTTGCAAATATAATCAAGCTTTCCCCTGTAGCATGCAAATGCTAACGAAGCTGTTTTAAGTGCGTTTGTGTATTAAAATACATAGAATATGGTTTCGAATGATAACCTATTTTCATTTCAGAAATTAGGTAAAATACAGATTTATAAATCAGTGACGTGTCAAATAACAATACGCTTTAAGTGCACTAACATATTATTTTGAGAGTCTTCCTATTACGAAATTGATGGGTTATCAAAATTAGCAATTGCGTTCTATTTCTGTTACATTAATCAGATAAGAACGCAACTGACTTAACCTTTATGGTTTAAGTGTAATCCGTGAATACGTTTGTACGAATAACATAATGCCTCATCAGGAACTAAACTGTTTGAAACAATGAGCAGGTGTTTAGAAAGATAAATGGAAGAAAAGAAAAACATGATTCAAAATCTACATAAGAAATATTTTAATCAAAGACAATTTGCACAAAATACATCTGTATCACTGTTTGGAGTCATCGTTGTAATGTTCATATTTGTGTTTGAATATGATTATGAAATATGCCTGATACCTATGGAAATGAGTGGTGGCCATTAAGAAAACCATTAAGAAATCGTTTCGTTGACGAGAAGATACTATCGCGGTCACTGGTTTAGTCTTTCGTGTGGTAATGAATAGTTAGCTTGCACAAACTGTATTTCACTTCATAATACATAATCAATTTCTCAAGAGTGTTGAAGAGTTTGACTGCTGATCAGACTGGAGGTACTCTGCGTCTTATCTAGTTCACACTGTTTGCAAAGATGATTCCCCGCACCGTGCCAATTGTTAGATGTTCTGTATTCTTGTAAAACCTGCCGATTACCCATGTATTAACAATACAATTCCCATGATCACGCGCTGCTGTTGACCGGGTCTAAGTTTACCTTTGCGGGGCCTAATGTAAACAACGGGACGAGTACAGCGTTTTGACCGATGATAGGCGTAGTAGATGTAATAAATGAAATTTCTTGGGAAAATAGTTAAAACAACTAGATGCCCACGGGCAACATACCGAGTCCGCTGGCCAATCACCAATAGTACATGCAAAAGTAAGACAGAGCAGGTCCTTATCAGGTAGCTCCCATAGGAATGCCTGATCTTGGTCTACTTTGAAAAAGCAAGAACACGTATGTATATCAAGTATGGGGTAATTATAGGCATACATTGTGTTTTTGAAATCAGAATGTTGACCTCCAATTGTAACCTTGACCTTTCAGCTTCTGAACCTGGTTTTGTGCGTGGCACATCGTACCTTCTGGAGATTAATTTCTGCCTAGTCATTTCACAATCAATCCATGGAGATCTGCGTTGAAGCCCGGGCCAGCAAAAACAATACATGTTTTTTACTTTTGATCTCTATGTATGACCTCGACATTTCATCTTCTGACCTGGATTTTGCACTGGATTTTGCACGCGACACGCCGAACCTTCTAGGGGAACATTTATGCCTAGTCATTTCACAATCCATTCATTGAGTTCTGAGTTAGAGCAAGGACAATATCGGACGGACGGGAGTACTGATGCACTGACGCACAGACGGACATCACTAACATACACCGACCATGCGTGGAAATTGTGACAACTATGTCGAGCTGACCGCAAGCGGGCTCGACAACAAAACAGTGTCCCGGTAATAGCCTAAATCGAATGAACCGTCAGAGAAGTAGCGTATAATTTTGGTTGCATTTTGAACAATTAAAAGGATACGGGGAAGTAGAATAAGGTTTATGCAAGAATAGCGATAATTATATCCACAGTGTCCCTTTGGACTGTTGTTGCCGTCGCCATTCGGGCCTGTGACAACAACAGTCCCTTGGGACACTGCAGATGTTATTGCCCACAGAAAACGTGTATTAACCCCCAATTGATAATCAACGTCTTTCTTTCTTCTCTTCTGACGATATCAACCGTCTTACAGCGTTTTGCTAAGATGATAAAATGGTTTAACTGAGTCTTTCTCCTATGCGATCTAATTGTGTCTTCAAGGTCTTAGTTTAGACAGGGTGTGTTTTAATTTAAAGAATATTGAAAACAACGAAGGCAGACAGAAGTTTGTCGATGATATCCAGTGAGTTTGTGCGCCTGGGTTATTAAATAGAATAAACGTAGCTATGTAAGAAAGGGTTCAATCTCTATATTTCGCGCACAAATTGACCAGAGTTTGTTCTCATATACAGTAAAACCTCTTTAACTCTTTGTTCCTTTCGCTCTTGTTCCAATCATTTCATTCTGTTTCATTTCTCTTTTCTTTCCCAATTCAACAGATGTTCCAAGCGTCCATTATAATTTGAATCTTGTAATAGTCATATGTTACTGATGTTTATCTTTCTATGTGATTAACAACTGCTTTTTTGTGAAGTAATAGATACCATGGAGAGGAATTTAATAAGCTCCCAGCTTTCATTCCAATCCTTCTTAGAAACTATATATATTTATGCATGTTGTAAATTACGGAAATAAAATATGTTTTAACTAACCTCTCTAAATCGGAAGTTAAATTTAGTATAAATATTGGTGTTGGAGACAGATGGCAGCTTAGTGCAGGATGGATGAAAGTCATGCAGAAAGATAACATAAGAACCTCTGGATGACTCTTACCTTGCATTAACCTACCACCTGCCTAAAAGTATCTAAATTCTTCTCTGCTAGAAATCCGGTTTCGGATTTTTTACTGTATATACAAGCAAAATAAACATTCCCTCTCTGCATATGTTGAAATGTACTATGTCAGAAAGAGGTACAATTCTGAAAGTAGGAGATCCCTCGAACGCACAAACAGCGATGCATATACTTTTATGTTTTTTGTCCAATATGTTAAGCGGCTAGAATAAATGCCTCTACGGACTGTTCACACACAATGGCGATACTCTACACAATTTGGTAGACAACAGATTACAGTATTCTATATTAGCAATTGTTTATCCAGCTTGGCAAACGGTGTATCTTCAAAGTTACTGTGTGTAAAGGATGCCGTATTCATATGTTCTTGTAATGTGTATTTCAAGCCGAACAGCTTTACATGTAGCAAATCTTATCTACCATCGAACTGACCAACATCAAGTAGCATGTAAACATCAAGTAACCCTTAGTGGTCATTTTAAATTGATTTCTACTTGACCAGCCATGTTCGTTCCATAAACAATTTTAGCCTGCTTAATGCACTTTTTCATTTTATTCGTGACAGATATGTTACTATCAGAGCTACAGATAAAGATACACACCCAAATACAATAGAACCCCTGTAATGCGACCACTTAATGAATAAACATGGGTGTCTTTATAAGCAGGTGGTTATTTAATGCAGGACAAAAGTAATGCAGAAAGCTTTCTGCATTACTTTTGTCCTACATTAAGCTACCACCTGCATCTAGCACCCAGAAATATACCTCTTTTAGGTGGTCACATTAGCGGGGTTTTACTGTACTAGCATCGTCATTACTCCACCTATACCGTGCACACTCTTTAGAACCATATGTTCTCGATTATTATAAAGAGTGGTCATATTATAAAGTTTGGTGGAGAAATGAAGGAGCTATTCTTGAAAATGTGTACATTTAGGAACCTTACCTGGACCTCTGGTTACCATTTTAGCACTGTGCGGCATTCGTTTGATCCATACATCACACATTAATATCACTAATGGCATTATTGTATTTCATTCTTATAACCTGAGTATTTAATTCGTTGTACACTAGCGGCGAAATCGAAATTGCCCATGTAAACAAAGATGAAGCACTGTACATTTGTATAATCCGAACTGTTTTGATCATAGTTTTGCAAAGAAATGAGAGATATTGTATTGTAAGAATTTAAACAAACGACAATTGTTGCAGGTAAAAAAAAACCTAATAGTTTAATATGAAATGCTAAATTTAAAGTTTTGCAACCGAGAAAAAGAACACCAACGATTCTGTCAAACATGTGTCACAACTATACTAATCAATAGCGTGATATCAATATATTCGTTTTGATTATGCATTTTCAATGATCAGTGTTGATCCTGCTCAATATCGATCAACTTTAATATAGCTATTATATTTCCAATTTTGCAATACTGTTGCTATACAGTAATACCTCTCTATACCGGCTACTTAATTACAAGTATTTGTGTAAAAGGCAGGTGGCTGCTTAAAGCAAGGTGACAGCAAAACAGAACGCTCCTATAGGAGCGTTCTGTTTTACTTTCACATTGCTTAAAGCAGCCACCTGCCCTAAATACCAACTAATTAACGCAATTTAGTAGCCGTTATAGAGAGGTTTTACTGTATTTAATATGATGCCGCAACTCATATAAATAACTGAAAATACGATAGTTCATAGCCATGTTTGCAGTTAAACCCCTGTAAAATTGCAACTTAATGAATAGACAGGTGTGTCTTTTAAAAGAAAGTAGCTGCCTAATGCATGACGAAATTAATGTAGATTGCAGTAAGCTACCATCTGACTTTAAGATCAAGAACTACATCTCTATACCTCCTAGTTTTTGTTTATTGGACACACAGGTTATGATGGGAAGTCGACACCTAAAACAGTTATATCGCTTAATCTAAATGGATGATTGAATGCAAAGTATAATATACTGGTTACATCTAATGGCCATGATGTAGAAATTGCGATCGGTACATGAAGATATAGTTTGCTGAGTTTGATATATAACGCTAGTTTACGCTTCTTTGTGTCCATTCAACGATACCATTGTTACATTGCTTCGATTTCATTTAAATATTACCAACGCCTTATAGGGGGCTCGTATTCATGAAGTTATCATACTGACGCAAAGGCGAGTTTTGTTCGTCAGACCTGGTATGTTTTGTCTGTTGTCTGTTGTCTGTTAGCCCCACACTTTACCCGATGAATGATTATTAAAATATTAATAAATGTATCAATATAAATAAACCATAAAAGCGAGAAGGGGAGTTTCTATGCAGTAAAGGATTAAGGGATCGTGAATATTGTTTAATTATATGATGTTATTTTTGGCTTAAATAAAATGGTGTAAAGCGTGTTTCTATTATATGACATCGTTGGCACGTTAATGCGTTTTGTCTGGTTTGCGTTGGTGTATCTTACTGTTAAATAGCTTTGTTAAAGAATGAGTCACGTGTTATACAATATTCTTATGAGGGAGTGAAACATTCTGACAGTGCTGCTGTACTTGTACAGTATAGAATTTTCATTCGTCGGTCCCGATTTGTCATGTGGTTTTCCACACGCTAGTGTCCGTAGCTGGGGGCGTTTTAAAGGCCACTTCCAGCGCTTCTTTGGGATTGCTCACGGCAATGTTTGTCCTTTGCACCATGCAGCCGCCGAACAAAAATGTCATTTTTTCAGATGATAACTACTACTAAAGCAAACGACTAAATGATTCCAAAGTTGATTGATCTTATATCCTGGTAGGCAATTGTGCACGAGTCGCATTGTGTACACACTTATCCCGTGCAACTCTTGCAATTATGTCGTAAGGTTTGGTACCATAATGCAGCTATTGCGCAGTGAAAGCAGGTTAATTGGCTGATGATAGTGCAGCCATAATAGAATAAATTTGCACCGTTGTGCCAAAGCACGTGTAGCTTTGTGTATCCTATTGCAATGAATACGCGTGTCACACGTGTTCAGTAAATAACGTGGCCAACCGCGGGGAATACGAGTACGTACATCATACGAGTACATCATTCGAGCTCCTTTTGGCGTTACAACATAGATGGATCGATGCAACCGACTCATGGTTTGTGTGAATTTAGTCGTGGACCAGTCGTAGGGAGTTGCATGTCAAATGGTGACGGAGGACACGTGGCCGAGATTTTCTGTAACGAACGAAAAGCCGGACATGATCAAAACACATGTTGTAATAAATAATGCACTGACTATTGTTCAGGAAGTACACACAGTATGGACTAACACAGTAACGTGCTTACGCAGTGAAATGTTAATATATATTAAACCCAAACCTACTGCTTTAAACACATCCCAAAATTAATTATAGTGCGTATAGAATGACGTGACTGCCAATCCACCTTGAGGTGTCTTCATGAAGTTGGTCAGTGTTTCGGAGCGCACTCCTCAAACTGAAATTCGCCGCGATCAACACATAGAATATTGTAATGATCAAGCAGGGCAAAAAAATACAAGTAGCACATGTATATAGCGCCGTCAAATCTGTTGATATCAATGTATCCGCTTGGTACAATAGAACCGCTCTAAATCGAACGTTAACCCTTCGCTTGCTATTCACGTCAATATACCTACCTGTAAATAGTGAAGACCCAGATGAGACAGCTCCTGCAGGAGCTGTCTCATCAGGGTCTGCACTATTTACAAGTTGATTGTGCAACCAGTGCACTCCACAGCAGTGATTGCACAGCGAAATACTTGTACACAGTGAAGATATATGTAATTATACAACAGGGCATGGGTAAAGAAGGAGACATGTATTTTAAAATTCAGCAAGCGAAGGGTTAAAATGGTGTAAATATCGGTCTTGGAGATAGGTGGAAGCTTAATGCAGGGTGAAAGTCATGCAGAAAGATCCTCTGTGAGGAGCATTCTGCATGACTCTCACCCTGCATTAAGCAGCCACCTGTCTAAAAGTATGTAAATTCTATTCTACTAAGATTCCGGTTTAGAGATGTTTTGCTGTACACGTATTACCTTGGACGTGACCCCTTCCTCGAATAGCAAAGACGATGGCGAGAAACTAAATAACTCAAATAACTATCACCGTGAGTGTTGCAATTACAGACGGCTTGCCCATATGTTTGCTCATGATGTGAAATATGGCGATACATCTGTCTTTGCTGAGTACGTAAATATTGACACGCCGATGGATAGTGTATTTACGTACTCGTTCAATCTGCTCACATACTCTCCGTAAGGCCAGTGTGTCAGTGAATAAATAGTCACCTTGCAGTTACGAAAACAAGATTAGGCCATCTACAGCAAGGCTCAACACAGCTAGGTTTGGTCGGTTTCAAATTGACTTAAAACATGAAAATTTACTAGCCAAATTTGGTCGTCTGCAAATATTGCCGTCTGCTACAGTGTTCCCTTGTTTGTTTTTCTCATATTTTCTTTTAATAACATTACCACTACAGAAATAAGCAGTTTGGATCCTAATAAGCCGACGAGTAACTTACGTCTAATGTGGATCCAACCTGTTTGTTTAAGTAGTCACAGATGCGACATTGGGCACGAAGGTGTTTTTCCCGATGATACCGGCCAATTTAATAATCGTAAATAGTTAGCGCACCACTACTAGAAACGTAGCTGAATCCACATATGCAATGTACGCGCCGTGGCTTTTGGGGATTTGAGGCATGTTTCCCCGCGAACATTCTGAATTGTGTAGTTTTGAAACCATTATGATAAATAGAGCATTTGTTCCTATAGGAGCAAATGTATCTATGTATCACAAACATTTTTATTCGAGTTATCCGAAGTCGAGTTATCCGGGTTTGAGATATTGAAGTTCAACTGTGTATTATTAAGTTCTTAGAAGCAAAGTTCCTATATAGTAAAAACCTCCTCTTAGCGGGAGTTCTAATTGAGAAGAATTTAGATACTTCAGGCTGAAAGTCCTCTAGGAGCTTTCTTCATGACTTTCACCCTGCTTTAAGCTGCCACCTGTATCCAATATCGATATTTATACTACATTGAACGTCCGGTTTAGAGAGGTTTTTACTGTATACAGATTTTGAATAGGTGAACTAATCACACCGTTTGAGCTGATGCATATAGAAGTGTGGTGTCGCGTTCGCTTGCAAACACATTATACCCAAGCAAATAGCGTCTGGTTAGAGCTGAGGCCATGTATCATTCGGCATTATTTCTAGAAATGTGGATGCTAACCGAATAATTATACAAGCTACAGAGTTTCAATTCAATACAAAATTGAAATGATTTTTATCGAAATAAACATGAACCTATTTTGCATTGGTCGTCTCACTTACACACCGATAACTAGAAAACGGGAATAATCATGAGGATCCTTGGGAATTAGGACGTTCCAGAAATGAGAAGACGACGTGTTATTTGTCATCTAGTTTGGACCCACATCACTCACTAATAAATATATGCAATCTCGTACAGTATTGTCGTCATATTCTAAAACCAGCAGACATAGTGTTTAGTATTATTACCTAATGAAAATTCATTTAACAAATACAGTAGAAGCTGTCTTAACCCATTCCCTCATATTTAACCCATTCCCTCATATTAACGACTCTTGACGATTCTGTAAAAGTCACTTTGTGAAATCATTGTGATAAATAACGCATTTGCTCCTATAGGAGCAAATGCTCTATTTATCACGATGGTTTCAAACTACAAAAATCTAAACTTTTCCTTTTCTCTAGTTAATACTCCTTTTCGGTAGATTAATTCAAAGAGGTTGTATCTAAAAATAGTTTATGATGTAATGGGTTAAGCTGTCATCAAAAAGAAGTCTAACTGAGCCTGTAATGCAGAAAGTGCCTCTACTTTTGCCCTGCATTAAGCAACCACCTGCTGTTTAACACTCCTGTGTTCAGTAAATGAACGACTGCTTAAGACAGATCATACTATATTGACATCATGGACACAACACATTTTACCATAGCACAAACTGTAGAATATAGATAATATTTTATGCAAAAATACCAGATCCTGATCAGATGGCCCCATGGTATTCTATGTTTGCAAACATGCCAAAGACACTGTGTATGACATAAACAGTTAATGCAGATACATGGAACAGTAAAACTAAATTATAAACGTGTGAGTTAGTACATGTAACAATACATAAGAATTACTACGCTAGTAGTTTTGAAGTTCAGCTGTATATTGGCAAGTTAGAAAAGTTGTTAAATGCGAGCCTTGGCCAGCCAAAATACAGCTTAACTTCAAAACTACTAGCGTAGTAATTATTTTATCATGCAACACCAATAAAGAATGGAGAAAATGAAGAAAAAGAAAGTTTGCTCAAGCGGTTCTGTCTCCTAAATAAAAATACATGCCAGTACAATATACGTGACGTCATATTGGCGTGCAGTGAGGTCGTCGATTTTTACAACATAAACAAACTTGATTTAATGTTTATGTTAAGTTATGCCTTTTCTTCCTTCTGTTTCCTCCTATTGGCTGAATTAAACTTGCATCCCAGTGGGGTCAGTACACACCGTACCTCACAAAATACAGCGTCGACGTGGAAAATATTATGCTAGTAGGAAGTGACTGTATTTGGTGACGTTGCATGATAAAATAAGTATAACCTGTGCCATGTGTACATTCTCTAAAATAATACTTAAGTTTGTATTCGTAATACCTTTTCATATACAGTAAACCCCCTCTAAACTGGACGTTCAATTTAGTATAAATATTGGTTTTGGGGGCAGGTGGCAGCTTAATGCATGGTAAAGGTCATGCAGCTTTCTGCATGACATTCACCCTGCATTGAGCAGCCACATGCCTAAACGTATCTGAATTATTCTCTACTAGAATTTCGGTTTAGAGGGGGTTTAGTGTATACGGTAAATTGGTGTATGGGAGATACAAAGACGAAATTTAATACATTATCATTTGATTCAACTGTAACATGAAGAAAAACTGTGTAACACTGAAAGAGGCGAACACTTGAAACATTTGATGGTTATACTAGTTTCATGGGGAATAAAAAAGAAAAAGAAATAAAAAGAAGAAAAGAATCACTCCTCTTCTCGGGATCGGAATTATTTTGCTGGGATGATACATCCGAAAATTACCACTACACCAAAGACTCCTTTCAATCAAATCTCCTGACTGGTAATCAGAATATTAAAGCAATGCTCATATCTTGAGATCAAGTTATTGTCAAAATGGGTTCGTTTCATATCATTATGTTCACTATTATTATCAGTGGAACTTTAACGGCTTGTTTAATAAGATACCAATAGTTCGACGACTTGGTACTGAGAATTAGTTTTGCAGTTCATTGCTCTTATCCTGAAGGCGATGTAGAACTACAAAACGCAAAGAGCAGTCCACATATGACAGATAGCAATTAGCATGTCCCAATAAAACCATGTATTGCATGTAGTCATATAAATGTCAAGTTTATGTTAGAAACAAGATTGGAACAATCTATTCCGTATAGTTGTCGTAACAAACGTGTAAACTGTGGCAACTGTTAATTGTTTTTTTCATGATGCTATTATATTTCATAACTATAACAAATGGCTTAGCCCTTTGCTTGCTAAGCTCGACCTGACGTACATTTGCAAACAGATTGGATCCAGATGCGACGCCGAATAACTCGACGTCTCATCAGGATCCAAACTGTTTGGTACTCGATCAAAAGTTTCTCAAAAGTTTAACCCTTTCCTTGTTTTGTATAGTCCAAATTTCCATACCTGAATATTCATGGACAAAATAGTTATAATCAAATATTGAAGGTGGAATATTGTAGCTATTTAGAAAGTAAAGAAACAAATCTATCAAAATCCATTAGCAAAGTCCTCTAGGATCCGTCTGATCTGGGTCTACTCTGTTTGCAAATGCGTGAAAACACGTTTATATGAGGGAAAGGGTTAACCCTTTCGCTGCCAACTTTAGTTTTTTGCAAACATTTAATTTGTTCTTTATTTTTTGCCCCATAAAATAGTAACAGTAACAAACAGTTTGGATACTGATGAGACACCGAGTTAATTGGCGTCTCATCTGGACCCATCTGTTTGCATAGGTAAAGACAGATGTGACATTTGCAGCGAAAGAATTAAGCGAATTGGAAGCATGCGAAAAAAATAGCAGATCATAATAGAAGCATACATTATTTATTCAGCTAAAGGTTATGGTTGTAACAGGATAGTTTCATTACAAGGTATGTGACATGTTATATACTGAAAGGTAATGTTGTAACAGGATAGTTTCATTACAAGGTCTGTGACATTATATACTGAAGGTTAATGTTGAAACAGGATAGAATCATTACAAAGCATGTGACATATAAACTGAAGGTTAATATTGTAGCATGCTAGTTTCATTACAAAGCCTGTGACATATTATATACTGAAGGTTAATATTGTAACATGATAGTTTTATTACAAAGCCAGTGACATATCATATTATATACTGAAGGTTAATATTGTAACATGATAGTTTCATTACAAAGCTTGTGACATATTATATACTGAAGGTTAATGTTGTATCAGGATAGTTTCATTACAAAGGATGTGACATATTATTGTACCACGGGCTATACCACAGTACAAGGTATGTATTGGTTTGGTATGACCTACTTTTTTGGTGGGTTATAAGAGGGACCAAAGTGTACAAAACAGCAAAAGCACAATAAATGTAAAATAAATATATCGAATAAATCGCGAAACTTTATTTCATAAGCAAACAGAGCAGACCCTGATCAGACTGATTCCACATGTATGTCGAATCTGAATCTATTCTGTATATTAGTACACGTATAGAAAACTATAGCAAGATATAGAACTATTGTGTGAAAGAATATTAAAATCTGATGCACGGAACTCACTGCGTGTGCGTGCAAATTGTACCATATACTCTCAAGTCGCAATGAAGTATTTGGGTATTCAGTTACCGGTTCCTTCAGCTACAATGTAAGTAGGTCTGAACATCACTAAAATAGTATTTTTAACACAGTTATTAACAGTAATTCCATTTTTTTTTGTTTTTATGAATTGTACATGTCTTTTAGGTAAGAGGCGCAAGAATAACGACACAGTGTCCATTCAATCACAACGACTTATGTGCAATTCATTTTGAAATTATTTGCAAAATACTGATGTTTGTTCCAACGCTTTTGATTTTATCATCCCCTTACTAATTAAGGGGGTATACTGCAATCACTCTGTCTTTTGATCTCTCTGTCTGTCCGTTCATCGGTCTGTCCGGTTTTGTCCAGAGCATTGCTCGGTCATCTTTCTATGAATCTTTCTCAAGCTTTGTATACTTCTTTGTCATCATATAGCATTGTACATCTGTGATTTTGGTCATGATCACTTTATCGATAAATCGAAGCATGTTTTGACAATGTTGACATGGAGGAATGTGGCATGAGCAGCATTAGTAATACTAAACGGACAGTACTTATTTAATATCATATGAACCTGTAAACGTATCATATTGGTAATTATATCTTGACCAATTAGTTCATTAGTGCATTCTTAATGAGCCCTCCGACCAGAATCTGCACTGTTAGCGAATTCAGAACAATATCTGTAAAATATCCGTAGTTCCTAGTAAAATAGTTCATAGTTGGGTGTCAAAATATTTGCATTGGACATAAAAGTTACTTGGTTTTGAAAATATTAAATTATTTATTTATTTCTATGGTCTCATTGGATATTTTTAGTTGTGTTACTTATGGTACAAAGTCTGGTATATTACACTGTTCGTTTGTTATCGATGCTTTTTAAAAACATATGTAATATGTATTTTCCTTGTGTAGATTAGAAGGTTTCGAATGTTTATTTTAACCTTTTCTCCCACAGCTACATTTTAACATATTTGCAGAGTAAACTAAAGAAGCTGTTTCATTTCTGTCAGCTATATTTAAAGATAATTATATTAATATACTTTATAGCTCAGATAACACTACTGCTGTCATTGAAAATTAGGTTTTTTTTCTATTTTTCCAAATGATTTATTCAATAAAATATTCACCAAAAATAAACTTAAGTATAGATAAGCGGAGAAAATGTTAACCATTCTTGATTTTTCGCATGCTGTTATGAGGAACATAAGTTGTTTATTTCCGTTTTCTACTCTTCAAAGAAGGATAGGTCCTTATTTCTTTTCATAAAATTAAGTTCATCCATATGATGTCTTCATTATACCAATGTAAGTTTTTACTTGGTCGACATTAGCATCAAGGATAAAAACGAAGGTTTTCAAATAAAAGGACCCATGCATTTTTTTTTAAAAAAAAGCTTCTATTTTATCAAGAGCAAACAACTAACTAATGACCATCATTGTCATTTACTTAAATGACCAAACGTGTTCCTTTTCCTTTTCTACTGTATATTATTTCGAAGCTTGTTTTAAGATAAAGATAACTAATGATAAATTTTGTTGTTCCTTTTCCATACCCGACTTTTGCTCTTCTTATTACTTCCTAGCATAATAAATTCATATCGGCATCAGAAGACTAGCCTTTTGTATACTAGTATACTCGAAACAAAAATAAATGGTATTTTACCAGTGTCTATACTGTTTAAAACTACTTTTGCTTTCAATGCTCAAGTAATAAACACTATACACTTCACTCATTTTTTCTTTAATACTTATTAACCTTTAACCTGCTTAGGAAAACTTTGTAGAAAATGTCATCGATTTCAGTTGTCACTATTCATTAATCTTGCATTTATTTTCAACAGCACGGTCAGAGTATCAAACAGTTTGGATCCTGATGATACGCCGAGTTAATTGGCGTCTCATCTGGATCCAAACGGTTTGCAAAGGTAATCACTCATCCGCCCGTAGCAGGCTAAAGGTTAAGCAATGAAATAGTTTTACATAACGATAAGCTTTGTTTTGCCGCAGCACTTACTTTGCTGCACATGTACAGCAATGTTTTACTTCTTAACTTGTATTGTATTGTCATTCTTATAACCGATGTGTTATAATACTATGTGTGCCTTTCTGCTTAATTTGCAAAATGGGTGTTACTATATTGTCGGTGCCTAGGCACTTAAAGGAACTGGCCATCATATTGGAATATGGTAAAAACTTTGGCCAATATTCAGGTGCGATGAAATGCATTGTACAGATCATAAGTATGCGTCTCACCGGAATCCAAACTTTTTGTTACTCTGGGTCCATGCTTATAAAGCTTTTAGTTGAGTCTGAATTCGTTCTCAAGCTTTTGATTGGTCAGATTTGAGCCAAAGGCTCAAATCTGACCAATCAAAAGCTTGAGAACTCAAATCTGACCAATCAAAAGATTGAGAACGAATTCGGACTCAACTGAAAAGTTTAATAAGCATAGACCCTGGTCTTTTTCAAGAAGTGGGGGAGAAAAAAGACTTTGACGTAAATAGAATCCCAGCCAACGAACATTGCTCAGCATGCAATTCATACTTTACAATCATTTCTCATGCCACTAAACAGTAGACATTTAGTGTTTAAACAATGGATTTACCCCATCGAAAGTGAGTCTGGTTTGATATGTTTACGTTTAATACTTACAATGCTGACTTTTCAAATGGACTATTCCAAAATTCAAACAGGGCAAGCTTATGGTGAATATTTAAGTATTCTTCTAAAGAAATTAATGTAACATAACAAACAGTGCAGACCCTGATAAGAGGGCTCCTCTAGGAGCCCTCTTATCTGGGTCTACACTGTTTGCAAAGGATGTTAGTGACTCGTGTCTCGGACAGTAAGGGTTAAACACTTAAATTCAATTCGAATTATATAACACGCGACTCGTAAACGCTGACAGCAGGCTGCGTTAGGTGCGATTGCAATTATTTTTTATTACAGCTTTCTAATATTGATGGGACGTATTGCATATAATAATACATTGGCATACACATTTATAGACTAGTGTACCTTATTTATAAATGTTCTTAACTCTTTCGCTGCCGAATGTTGTCGTCTGCAAACTTTGTCATCTGTTACATTTTTCATTGTTTATGTTTTCTTGTAACAAACAGTCTCGGCGTCTCATCTGGATTCAAACTGTTTGTATAGGTATTCACAGATGCGATATATTGGTAGCGAAGGAGTTAAAGTAAACCTGTCTACGGTTGCCTCTTCAAAGAAGTCTAATTAATGCAAGACGAAAGCTATGAAGCCAATCAGTTAGGTTCAACTATATTATCCAACTCTTCAACAAAGTATTGCTTAACAGCTACTCAAAAGAGGTATAGTTCTGTGTGCGTGTGTGTGGGGGGGGGGGGTATTTTAGAAAGAAAACAGTCAACAAAACAAACAAACAGACAAAACCCCAAAATGGTGGTAGCATACAGGACAAAAGGTGATGTAGAGAGTTCCTATAGTAGCTTTCTACACCACCTTTGCCACGTATTAAGCATCTACCTGCTTTTATAAACTCATCTGTTAAAAAAGCATGTGATCACATTGGCGAGAATTTACTGTAGAAATGCGAAGCGATAGGGTCGGGTATTGTTAACCCTTTCCCTCATATTGACGACTTTTGTCCCATTCCCTCATATTGACGACTCTGTAAAAGTCACTTTGTGAAACCATTGTGATAAATAGGGCATTTGCTCCTATAGGAGCAAATGCTCTATTTACCACAATGGTTTCAAACTACAAAATTCTAAAAGTTTCCTTTTCTCTAGTTAATGTTCCTTTTCGGTAGATTTATACAAAGAGCTTGTATATAAAAAAAAAATAGCCTATGAGGTAATGGGTTAAACTCGCCCAAATGATAGAGTACACATATTGTATTCTAGAAATGTAAAACGAAATGAGGACACACGAAATAAGTGATGCACGTGGAAGTTTACGGTATGGACGAACGGTCAGTCTGTTGTCCTGAATAAAACGATAAATATGGAATGTTTAATATAAAATGTATTTGTCATGCACAAGAATAGATTAGGTATTTTTACTGCTTAATGCAGGATGAAGGTCACATAGAAAGCTTTTGGGGGAGTTTTCTGTGTGACTTTCAATCTGCAAAAAAATCTTTTATAAAACCTACTATTGTGACATCGATTAGCTCAAAATATCCTTTTGGATAGGCACAATGTGACGTACGTGTTATATGGATTGATACAGTATACGGCTCATATAACATTTGATTATCCTGTTATCGTCATGATATTGTACTTGCTTATCATTGCTTTCAAACTCTTCCTAAACGCTGATTAGTATATCAATTATCGATGCTTCAAATTCACTACTGTTCTAAGTTCCGTATTTATTATCAACCCTTTCCTTCAGATAAACGCCTTTTCACACATTTGCAAACAGAGTAGACCCAGATCTAACAGTTCCTACAGAAGCCTTCTGAACTGGGTCTGCTCTGTTTGCTTACGGTATATCTGATTCTACGGCTTCTGCTTCAGCCAAACATGTTGTGTATATATGTCATTATAACAATCAGCAAATAAGTATTCATTATGTCATTATTTTTACACGAATATTAAACAGGGAAAGGGTTAAAGCAGATACAGTAAAATATCTCTACACCGGCCACTAAATTGTGTTAATTAGTTGGTATTTAGGGCAGGTGACTGCTTAAAGCAACGTGAATGTAAAACAGAACGCTCCTATAGGAGCGTTCTGTTTTACGTTCACCTCGCTTTAAGCAGCCACCTGCCTTTAACACAAAATATTTAATGTAATTTAGTGGCCGTTATAGAGAGGTTTTACTGTAACGGGTATTTGGGTTGATCAAGGGCTTTATATCCGAATTATCCCACCGGGGCGTTCTCAAGCCTTAATAGTGAAAATATGTCCATTCATCAACCCAAAACCACTGAGGTTGTATCAATTTTGTATCAACTCACAATAAAATTAAAATAATGCAAATTTAATAACCTAAATTCGCCTATCATTAAGATTTATCCCAATACTGTGAGCCAATTAAAACGAGAAAATTGAAGACACATACAATAATACAGTAATATTTATTTTCTCTCTGTATCGTATTTTATCTGATAGTTTTATTTTAGAAAACATACATTTTAAAACTGATACCAATACAATTTTACCCGGTTCTCTTCACTAAGACTTTAAAGGATAAATTCCACAGACATTTGTGAATTAATGATTGTAAAGTACACCTATAACTATATTAACTTCCTTTGGGAATAACGAAACACTTTCAGATTTTATTGCATATCACAGTGAATTAAGAAAGGAAATCAGTTCTATCTGGACGCCAGTAGAACCATGGCATACGGTATACATCATGATATAATTAAAGAGCAAAGCAACCCGTATTCTTTATTGGGTTTGGATATGAGAGTGGGGTAGTTTCTGATAAACCACCACAATTCTTTTAACAAACCATATACAGTAAAAACCCTCTAAACCGGACGTTAAAGTTAGCACAAAGCTCGGTATTGGATACAGTTGACAGCTTAATGAACAGAACATATATTTTATTAAGACTTATGCATAAGTACATCGTCTAGTTCAAATGAAAATAGAAATTAATATCACGTGAGTATTTACAATATAAACAAACAAACAACAAAGGACATCAAGGTTCCAAACATCTTAGCAAGCTAGTGAATAGTCAGTTAAAGTTTTACTATATGAAGTCAACCACAATCAGATCAAATTAAGAAATGAATTACTCCATAATCAAATCAAATTTAGTTAAGAAGATGAACATACGCTATCTATATAGATTCAAAATACCTTTCCTTATTGACAAAGCTTCTTTAATGAGTATTGATATTCTAACCAAATTTCAATATCTAAAGTGTTACTACACTGGCAGTGTCTTTGATATCGTAGGATATTTCTTCACTCATATCTGTCCGCTTGAATTCTTCACGGATGTACAGAAAGTCTCAGTCTACAAAAATAGAAACTTTCTAAGCAATATGTTAAGATGGTTTTCAAAGTAACCCTGTTCTTTAACATGCTTATAACAATTGGGAACAATGGCAAAACCATTCCTGTCAATTAATCTATTTATAAACTGATTGATAAAATAATTAGGGTTATCAATATAATTAATATCAAACATATAAGCACATCCCATAACACTGAGAAGCTTTTTTTATACCAGATACCCAATTGTGAGCCCTTTTCTGCAGTCATGCAAACCTTGTTCATATACAGTTTTTAAAATAATGTTATCAGAGTTTTTAACTTTATGAAGTATTTAATTACTCTAACAAAGCGTGAAATATACAGTCCTAGTTCACCGTATACTCCGGCATTGCATGCATTAGTTCTAACATTAAGCAGTCTTTTGCAAAATTTTAAATGTATTCTCTCAATCTCTTTTGACTTTGTATAACCCCATACCTCTGAGGCATATCCTAAAATTGAGCCCACAAGTGCATCGAATAATAACGGTTTTGGAGAATTTACTGTATATAACAATACAAATCCATTCTCCATATTAGCGCACTGTCATCATTTGTACATATCATCTCGTTTCTCACGATTTTATTCCTACCATTACGACCCGTTTGCAATTTCGTTTTTTTTACATATCAATACTGCAATTGATAGACGAATCAATTTGCAACTGTTCATTCTTGAACACTGTCATCTAATAAAATATTTAAACTGATTTAGGTTTAACATATACATTATATGTTTACTCCATTATATATGATAATTCAGTTTGAAAATGTCCTCTAAATATTTCTGTACAGACTCTCCAATATGTAATGATACGTATTTACACGTCAGTGTTCTCAATTAACTACAAATTAAGGAGGAATATACCGAAAGTCAACATACACACTACTATCACGAGCACAGTTTTACAATAGTTAAGCAATAAAGGTCCCTGTTATTTCCTTAAGTATACACGTGTGAAGCATAGTTTCAATTAGAAACAAACATGACAAACATAAGCCGGGTTTAAAACCGTACTATGATAAAGCAACACAACACAGCCACGGAGTTAACCCTTTCAACGCTTAATTTTCAAACGAACTATTGCAAAATGCCTAAAATTAAAGGCTAAGCTTACCCTGTCTTCAGCGATATTTTTAATAAAAGTGTAACATGACAAACATTAAATGAGAGGAGCATGCTCTGTTTGTTTGTGAAATAAAATTATATAGATGTGATTCTACAGTTTCTGTCATGGTCAAAATTGTCCTTGTACACAGGGCTATTACACAAACATAAGTTTCTTTATATCCTTACAGTTAGTATTCCTTGCATGAATATTAATGAGATAGTTAAAAGGTTACTTACATTGACTATATTGGCCACTGAAAATTTAACCATTGCGATAATGAAAACTGCAGGTTCACACAAGCCTAGAAATTTCGACGGAGATTAGCAAACATGGTAGTTCAAGGTGAACTGTTGTATAATTGACACAGCGTCTGATCTAGGATAAGAGTTTGCATAATACAGACCATACCCATACGTGTCTCGTTATGCATGTCAAATATTTAGAAATATATTCAGATAACCTAAATTCGCCTATCAGTAAGATTTATCCCAAGACTGTGTGCCATTGATAACGAGAAAATTGAATACAAATCTATATGTACTTTAAGATTACATATTTCACGCTTTTCTCCTGATTTCCCTGGATATCTTTAAGACAGCGATTTGAATTAACTCTTTCACCGCCAAAGTCGCTGGAAACCTACTCACAGGGCTTGCTACGGTGGGTAAATATTTGAATATCTATGGAAACAGTTTGGAACCAGATGAGACGCCGAGTAACTCGTCATATGATCAGGCTCCATAATGTGTTACACACCACGTACGTGTTAGAGATTGAAGGAAAGTTCATTCTGAAACTTAAAGCAGAATGTATTGTTTGCAGACAAAAATCATTTACCTCCAAAATATTTAACATGAATGACGATCAAAAAAAAATAACAAATTTTTTCGAATAAGTAGAAAAAGAAAAGTTTATTACACGCGACTGTATATCTACAAGATAAACAAACATGACTTTTCATAATAGTTTTCTTTAAGGTATTTCTGCTGCAGATAAACAATATGACCTGTTACATACTGAACGTGTGCTTATTATCACGTTCTTATTATAGGACAATTTGCTGTGATAGAAATATAGTGGTGTTGGCAAAAAGTGAAATTGGAACATTTATCATAATATAAGGACTTATTAATACATGACTAAAGAAGATATTTGGAAGATTTCTTTTGAAAAAGTTGTTGTTTTTTTAAAAAAAGTGAGTTATATTACACCTCTTTTTGCATATTTTCAGGTAAAAGTTTTATTAACTACTAAAATAAAATTGGAACATTTATCATATAATAAGGACTTATTAATACACCAACAGGACTAAAGAAGATATTTGGAAGGATAACTTTTCGATTTGTTTTTTAAAAATCTGGAAAATAGAGTTATATGACACATCTTTTTGCATATTTTCAGGTAAATATTTGCATATTTTCAGGTAAAAATTAAAGTTTTTTTTAACTCTTAAAAGGCGTTTTTACATTTATGAACTACACTAGGACCTTTAATTAATAAAACAAACATTGATGAAAATTGTTAAAAATATAGATTTAATCAATTTTTAATATGAAGGTCAAATTGAAAGGAGGTTTGTTAACAAACGGCCATAGCTGGAAATACCTTAACTCTTTTGGTGCTAACTGATAATTTTACTAATATATTTACTTAACTCATTACCTCATAGGCTATTTTAGATACAACCTTTTTGAAATAATCTACCGAAAAGGAGCATTAATTAGAGAAATGAACATTTTAGAATTTTGTAGTTTGAAACCATTGTGATAAATAGAGCATTTGCTCCTATATGAGCAAATGCTCTATTTATCACAATGGTTTCACAAAGTGATTGTTATAGAGTCGTAAAAAGTCGTCAATATGAGGGAATGGGTTGACACAAACCAAACTAAACTACACAGTCCATCGAATGGGAAGAAACTGGAAACTTAATACGTGAGGCAGAGTCTTGTCCTTGACAAACTGCCTGCTAAAAATGGTAATTGTGGATAAATCTATTCCAAGATCGGGTGAGCGGAAAATTACATTTGTAATTAACAGAATCGAGCTATGCAATTTAATTTGAGAACAGGAACCTTTTACTTTAGAACACTAAATTGAATTTCTAAACGCAGTTCGTTCTTCCATTTGCAATACATAAGACTTAATGTCAAGAGGACCCAATAAAACCAAAGACCAGTCTTAGACTATATTTGATTGTATGACTTTTGGGGTGAAAAAAGAACAAAGACACTTGATCTACAACTCAGGTTCGATTTATATTTATAAACGTATTGTCCTGGTCTTTGCAGCACTGTGACATCAGCGCAGAGAACAATAGAACAAAGTGGAGAAATAAAAAATAAGTCATTTGTTTGTGTTTTCTGTTAGAAAACGAAGAATACATAATTTACGGGTGTGTAGCAGGCAACAATATGTATTGAAGACGACAATTGCTGAATTAGTCTGAATGAATAAGATTTTGTTAGATAATTGTGAATTATACAATTTGCTCCGATTAAGGAGTTTCATTCTGTCAGGACTTTCCTTATTAGGTAAATGTTCACAAGTGCGATTTATTTACGAGAATTAACCCTTCGCTTGCTATTCACGTCAACATACCTATCTGTAAATAGTGAAGACCCAGATGAAACAGCTCCTGCATGAGCGGTCTCATCAGGGTCTGCACTATTTACAAGTTGATTGTGCAACCAGTGCACTCCACAGCACTGATTGCACAGTGAAATAATTGTACACAGTGAAGATATATGTAATTATACAACAGGGCATGGGTAAAGAAGGAGAAATGTATTTTAAAATTCAGCAGGAGAAGGGTTAATAGCTAAATGTTCCCAAGAGCGATTTATTTACGAGAATTAACGTGTTGTGATAGAGCGTTTAGCACGCTTCCACCCATCCCCTCATATTGACGCCTTTGGCGCCTCTGTAATTGTCACTTTTTTAAATAGAGCATTTGCCCCATAGGAGTGTTTTCAGAAGTACACAACTCTAAAATTTACCTTTTTGCAAATAAATGCTCCTTTTCGGTAGATTTATCCAAAGACGTTGAGTCTAAAATATGATACGGGGGGAAATGGTGAAAGTGAATTTGCAACTAGTTCAAGTCCAATTAACACTTCACCTAGGTACGCACTTTAACGTCTTTGCAAACAGAGTAGACCCAGATCAGACGGCTACTGTGGGGTCTGCTCACTTTCCATATGAACTAATGTAGCTGTCATTCTGCAGTTTCTGTGTTTATATGTCATTAGAAAGATTCAGGTAATAGGTAATCATTACATAACATTACAGTAAACCCGCTCTAAACTGAACGTTAGATTTAGCATAAAGATCAGTCTTAGAAACAAGAGGCAGCTTAACTCTTTCTGTGCCAAATTTCTATTTGTCGTCTGCAACCCAAATGTGTTAATTCATTCGGTAAAATAAGGAAATGAGATAAATGAACACCGAATTCAAAGGAATAAACCAGGGTCCCTGCTTATAAAACTTTTAGTTGAGTCTGAGAATGTTCTCAAGCATTTGATTGGTCAGATTTGAGCCTTTGGCTCAAATCTGACCAATCAAAAGCTTGAGAACTCAAATCTGACCAATCAAAAGCCTGAGAACGAAACTCAGACTCAACTAAAAGCTTTATAAGCATGGACCCAGATCTAGAACTGTAGATAGAGAGAAAAGTGTAGTCCCTGATAAGGTGCCGCCTTGAAAAGGCTGCGTCTGATCTGGGACTGCACTATTTGTCATGGTGCATTTTTACGACATAGGCGGTGAAAGGGTTAATGCATGGTGAAAGTCTTGCAAAAAGCTCCTCTGGGAGCTTTCTGTATGACTTTCACCCTGCATTCAGCAGCCACCTGTCTAAAAGTATCTAAATTCTTCTCTACTAGAATATCCGGTTTAGGGAGGTTTTACTTTATTTCTTTCGTGACTATTTATGAGGTAGAGGGCTATAACGCCGGGCAAGGACATGCATTCAACTGTATTGCACTCGGGCACTACACTTTCGAATGAAAAAGGAGACGCATCTAAGTTGGGAATGGGAGCTGACAATCTGTTTATGCATACAGTTACTTCATGTGCTAGGTCTTGTGTATGAGAATGTCGATAATATATCGTTGGCTAAGTTCTGTGGGCAGTGTAGACACATTAACTGATGTCCAGATTTATTCCCAGTCACCTTGCCCGCATCACTGAGCACAGATATTACAGCGAAATTAGAAACTTAAATTATTATGCGGGTGACTTGACACTTGAAACTTTGTTTTGCACAGAAATTCTATTATGTTTTTGTTGAATTACGAGTACAGTGTATGTGTATTCAATGCTAAGACATGTTATGTCGTCTGCTATAATAGTCAGGTGTTGTTTTTTTAATTTTCTTCTAATTTTCTAGAGCCCTAATCACAGCATCAAAAACGTTGGTTTGCTGATTAGACACCGAGTATCTCGGCATTTCGACTCAATCCAAACTGTTTACAAATGCGACAGCGAAAAGATTAAAAACAGACATCTGAGTTTGTTGTAACATGTCAAAACATCACACTTACCACAACATGTTTTATTCTTACTTTATGATAACCCTTCGCTTGCTATTCACGTCAATATACCTACCTGTAAATAGTGAAGACCCAGATGAGACAGCTCCTGCAGGAGCTGTCTCATCAGGGTCTGCACTATTTACAAATTGATTGTGCAACCAGTGCACTCCACAGCAGTGATTGCACAGCGAAATACTTGTACACAGTGAAGATATATGTAATTATACATCAGGGCATGGGTAAAGAAGGAGAAATGTATTTTAAAATTCAGCAAGCGAAGGGTTAATATTGTTATAATAATTAGAATAACAATACAGTAAAACATGTCTTTAGCGGCCACTCATGGAACATAAAAGGTTTAAAAACAGGTGGTTGCTTAATGCAGGGCTAAAGTAATGCAAAAAGCTCCAATAGGAGCTTTCTGCATTACTTTAGCCCTGAATTAAGCAACCACCTGCCTTACATACCTATAATTAGATCTCTTTTTTGGACGGCCGCTTAAAACAGGTTAAGTAATTATGATATATCAATACATTACTATCTATTTCTTTGTCTCGGACAAAATTTCAGCGGCGGCCGAATCTGGCAGATTTCCCACCATATTTGCGCGCACTTTGCTCTAGACAAATAAACTTTAAAAGTAAAACATTGACATGTAGGTAATAATAAAATCTTATTTCTTATAACCAATTGCATGTGGAAACAGTAATGTTTTATTTTGAGTGGATGTTTATGTGATGTAAATATTGAGTATGTTTGTAACATCAACGCGTGCCGTCTGTCTTATTTGTTTTCAATAATCATGTGCTGGCTTTGTTCACTTATTATCTTTCTTTTGCATAACTGTCGTCGCTTTAGTGTTATTTAGTATGGTTATAGATCCTGTTAGTCGAGTGATGCTTATGTTATGACATAAGATCTTATGTCATAAGATAGTGTGGTATTCGTAGAAACAGAGCAGTTATATCTATTTTAACTTGATAAGCAAACGGACAGACCCTGATCAAATTGCCCCTATAAGAGCCGTCTGATCTAGGTCTACTCTGTTTGCAAATGCGTGAAAGCACGTTTATATAAAGGAACTTTTTTTAGTAAGATCATCAGACTAAGGTAAGTTATTTATCCATATACATAAATGATGTATTTGCTTAATATCAGCAATAGTGCCTTTGCTTAGCTTCATGTAAATATTCTTTGTTTCAGATGTTTGATTGATATGCTAGAGTATGCACAATTTTAAGAATAGATTATTTCTTGTAATATTTTCTTAGAATCCAATGTATTTCGATAAATTCAAACCAAGCACCGCTGGAGCGCTTGTAAACAGGTCGAGTTTAGATCAGATATTTCTTGAAGATTGATTTTATCTCTGTTCATGCGCAAAACTAAACAAAAAGACTGTAGATTAGGGGCAATCAATTGATAATTTAACTCACACGGTGGGATCCGTCTTGAGATAGATCGTATGCATGGACTTATCGCCAGTTCTAACATACGAAGATCGCAACTTCCAATTGTATATTGTCGAATGTTAAAACGATCATTTCAATCGCACACGTGTCCGTAACTGTTACAAGATAGATATACAAGATACAAATAACATTAGATATATAGAACATCGGTCATCAAAAAGGGGTCAAATTATGGGTCTGTAAGGCAGATGGTAGCTTTAATGCAGGTAACAAGGTAAAATGAGTAAATGCTTAAGAAAGGTGCTACTGTAATGAGATATATACATTTGTACCGACTATTCGAAGACTCAAATACGTACCATTATTGATATTTAACATAGGTGACAGCTAAATGCAGGATGAAAGTCACGCAGAAAGCTCCTCTAGGATTGGGCGTCTATTTTCAAACAATTATGGACCATTCCACTTTGAAAAATCGGGCCAATACTCCTGTAAATGGTTAACAATGTACTCCATTAATCTGCAGGTCTACGTCTTTGCAAACAGAGTAGACCCAGATCCTTTAGGAGCCGTCTGATCATGGCCTGCTCTGTTTGCTAATGATATAATACAGATATGATTCTACAGGTTTTGCCATGGCCAAAAGTTCCTGTAAACGGTTAAGGTATATAAATACTGGGCACACGCGGATTACGAGAAACAAACAAACCTGGGTCCCTGCTTATAAAGCTTTTAGTTGAGTCTGAGTTTCGTTCTCAAGCTTTTGATTGGTCAGATTTGAGTTCTCAAGCTTTTGATTGGTCAGATTTGAGCCAAAGGCTCAAATCTGACCAATCAAAAACTTGAGAACGAACTCAGACTCAACTAAAAGCTTTATAAGCATGGACCCAGGACTATGTTACTGCATTTCCAAACGTTTTCTAAATACTAAGTATTCAATCAGTACGATATGATTTCAAATTCCGTCATGCTGTTCTAAACTGTGAAACTCTTCCATACATAAAACAATTTACTATAAGATTGTATCTTCTCGATTTTGGAGTATATTCTGCTGTTTTCAGAGCAGACCCGCATATTTGATAACAACCTATACGTAATTTCTCTCGGGACAAACAGTCAGACCTTAATTTGTATGTTTCGATCGTAAGTGGGTAGACTTTAAACCATGAATTACAAATGAACGAATTCCGGACAATTGTTATTGAGAAAGTGCCAGGAAAACACGATTAGTATGTTTCTTTTCTAAAGATACCAAGATGGTAGTATATCAATGCTAGATGGTAGTAAATTAAAGTTAAATTAAGAAGCTGCAGGACAAAGAAGTTGAATATATGGTGAACTGGATTAAATAAATTTGCAGCCCTGTGATACTGGGGAAATTATCGCAAATTATTCTTCACCCAGCTAAGAAAAATAATGTCTACTCAAATTTGTATCTAAAGACATCAAGATGGTAGTAAACTAAATTAAGTTGAATTGAACCTTATCACTGCCAAATATTGTCTTTTACAAATCTGTCATCTGCTGCAACATTCGTGTATTAATTGTTCTCCCCCATTCTTTCAAAAACATTACCACAGTAACAAACAGTTTGGAATCCTGATAAGGCACTGGATCCAAACCATTTGCTAATCACAGATGCTATATTGACAGCGAAATAGTTAACCCTTTCCGCATATGCTATTTTAGACCCAACCTTTTTTATTGAATCTACCCAAAAGGAGCATTTACTAGAGAAAAGGAAAATGTTTGAATTGTGTAGTATTGGAGCAAATGCTCTATTTATCACAATGGTTTCAGGAGGTGACTATTACAGAGCCGTAGAAAGGCGTATTTATGGAGGAAAGGGTTAAGAAGCTACAATGCAAAGAAGTTGAATATATAGTGAAAAGGAGAGCCTACGTGTGCAGTCCTGTAACATTCAGGAAATTATAACTAATTAGCCCTTACCCAGGTAAGAAAAAAAGAATGTCCGCTCAAATTTTGATCTGGGGCATGTTTGACTGCTTGTGATTCGTTCAAGTGTATGGGAAAGTATAAACCTTTTACTACATCAACACACCTTTCAACTATTACAAACAGAATAGACCCATATCAGACGGCTCCTACAGGGTCTGCTCAGTTCTGCAGTGTTTATAAGGTCTAAACATTTCTTGCTCATATGCCATTGCATATAAACAGCTAACTAATATATATACATATATGAATATTCATGGAGTAAAGGGTTAACCTAGCATCAAACTGCTTGGAACCTCATGAGGCGCCGAGTTACTCGGCGTCTTATCTGGATCTAACATTTTTGCAAATGTTTGTCAATTTGCGGTTAGCCGGATGAGAGTCATGCAACATTACTTTCAGACACACAGACAGACATGCCTACAGACAGACAGACATACATACCTGCAGACAGACAGACAGATAGACCGAGAGAAATCATGAACCTTCGACAACGTTATCGTCAAAATGAAAGTGTTAGAAATATTCCACGATCCGACAGGCCGATTGAAAAAATACACATGCCAGAAATCCCACTAGACATAACCTTAACGTTTTGCCATGGCATTCTTGCTCTTGGGACATGAATCCCATTGGCACATTTGTGGGAGTTACTACTTACTAGGGCGGAGAGCAAGAGAAAGACCTGTCATTAACAATATCAATTTGACTACCGTCTAATTCATGAATGGAATGTCATGCCCGACGACGTTAGAAGACGGTTTCTCAGGTCAGTTGGTTCGAGAATGCTTATACTTGCCTTTATCCGTAGAAAAGGAGGATATAACAGATATTGATTGATTCCACATTTCTTGAAAAATACATGAGGGCAAGTATTTAGATAACAATACATATTTTAATTATAACCCCTGCCTCATTCAAGGGTAAAGCAATGCACTAACAATTATCTGAATCAAGGCATCGTGTAAATTGTTTTTTTCCAAAACTGTGATTCCAAATTTGCCTACATTTCTTTCACAAATGACAGAAAGTCCACAGCCTACCACGTACTGTTCTTGGTGTCAGTATATATTGTTACGTTAAAACTTTGTTTATCAAAGTGTCGTTGTTTAATAATACGTATTCCTTACATCATATGACGTTGCATGTATGAGCCTGTTATTTCATACATGCATATGTATATAGAAACGATATTGAAGTCTCATCAGGAGCCTAACTGTTTGACATCCTGATTGCATTTTGGTAGACAAATTGATTATAGCTTGAATTTTGGAAATGTAGCAGGTAAAAAAGTCTGTAAACATTGCTCAGTAAGCTAAAGGTTAAGCAAACAAAGCAGACACTCATCAGATCCCACCTTCAGGAGCCATCTGATCTGGAGCTATACTTGTTTGCTGATGCATGAAAATGCGATTATATGAATTAAAGGGTCACTGCAACACTGCTTGCGTCCATTAACATTTAGAATGACACTGGTGAGTTTTGATTGATCTCAGTAAACAGTTTAGACCCAGGTGCAAATGAGAGTAGTCCGAGTATTTGCGAGAAAAAAAGGTAAAAGATGGTAAACTTCAAAATGTAAATTTGAAGTCATTTCCATGGACATGAAATTTTACAGCATTAATATGCGAAGTTTACCGTATTGATTGAATAATGATAAGATGTAACCACTAACATTGACCGAAACTTTACTAAAATACTATAAGTTGAATAAATATCAAAAGCAACAGCATATAATATTCGTATAAATAAACAACTTTAACACAGCATTAGGCGGTGTTTGGAAACCAATGCTTTTACAAACGCCAATGACTTCTGCTAAACAAAATAATGGCAAGGGGTGCAATGAAATGGTAAGATATATTAAGTCGGCATGCATAATGTTCACAAAGTAGTTTGCTTTCGAATGGAGCATATATCTTTTAGCCGTTTCCTCCATAAATACGCCTTTCTACACCTCTGTAAAAATAACATTTTGAAACCATTGTGATAAACAGAGCATTTGCTCCATAGGAGCAAATGCTCTATTTATCACAATGGTGTCAAACTTACACAAGTCTAACATTTTCCTTTTCTTTAGTAAATGTTCCTTTTCGGTTTGTTCAAAGACATTTGGTCTAAAAATAGCCTATGAGGGGATGCTTTTACGGAACTCGTGATTACATGCAAAGTAAACCCACTCATCAGTTTCGTATCTGTTGGCCGGTTTTAAAAGATATCACTATCTGATGTTTCAAAATTGGTCAATCATTTATATTCACAAAACGCATAATCCTGCTAAACCATGACTACTTACACTTTGAATTTGATTATATAATAAAAGACCGTTTAACCCTTTCGCTGCCAAAGTCTGTCGTCTACTAACTTTGTCGTCTGCTACAATTTGTTATTTTTATACGCCCACCTAATAAAGGTGGTCGTATATTGTCGTGGCCCTGTCCGTCTGTCCGTTCGTTCGTTCGTCCGTTCGTCCGTCAACATTTTGTTTGTCCGCTGTTTTCTTGGAAAACTATTTGACAGATATTAATGAAACTTCACACAAATGTTTAATGCATCAAGATCTGAAGCTGAGTTGATTCTGCGGTTCATTTGATTTTTCGTTTCAGAGTTATGGCCCTTGTCCTTAAAAAATAATGCAAATACATGCAAATAGTTTGTCCGCTGTTTTCTGGGAAAACTATTTGACAGACATTAATGAAACCTTACACAAATGTTTAATGCATCAAGATCTGAAGCTGAGCTGATTCTGAGGATCATTTGAGTTTTCGTTTCAGAGTTATGGTCCTTATCCTTAAAAAAATGCAAATACATGCAAATAGTTTGTGTGCTGTTTTCTGGGATAACTATTTGAGAGATATTAATGAAACTTCACACAAATGTTTAATGCATCAAGATCTGAAGCTGAGTCGATTCTGAGGTTCATTTGATATGTCGTTTTGGAGTTGTGCCCCTTTTATTAAAAAATAATGCTAATATATGCATATAGTTTGTCAGCTGTTTTCTGGGAAAACTGATTGACAATTATTAATGAAACTTCAAAAACATGTTAAATGCACCAAGACCTGAAGCTAAATTGATTCTGAGGTTCATTTGATTTGTCGTTTCGGAATTATGGCCCTTGCACTTAAAAAAATAATGCAATTCTATGCCAGTATCAGGATGGCCATAACTCTTTCATTTGAAATGATATTTACTTCAATATTTTTATATGGTTAAACCTTAATATGAATTTTCACATATATTGCGGGGGTTTTGATTTGTCATTTTATTCTAAAGTTATGGTCCTTGAACTGTGTGTGTCTGTTGCTTTCTTTGTCGGTCAACTTTTAGTTTGTCTGTTGTTTTCAGGGAAAACTATTAAAACGATATAAATGAAACTTAACACAAATGTTTTAAGCAACAAAACCTGAAACTGGGTTTATTTTGAGGTTTATTCAGTTTGTCTGTACAGAGTTATGGCTGTTGCACTTTACAAAAATCTGCAAATGTGAGGATTAGCTGTAACTTTTTTATTTGAAGATATTCACTTCATTTTTTTTAAAAATAGTATCACCTTACTATGGAAATCAAGATCTAATGCACAGATTAGAAAATGTCAACACTTATAAGGCATGTTGAATCGGAAAAAGTTTGCAAGTGGGCGTATTATGTACCGTATGCGGTACTCTTGTTTTTATTTTCTTCATTTTTGTTTCAAAAACATAGTAACAGTAACAAACAGTTTGGATTCTGATGAGACGCCGAGTTACTCGGCGTCTCATCTGGATCCAAACTGTTTGCATAGGTTATCACAGATCCGGCATTGGCAGCGAAAGGGTTAATTATCGGCATACCAGGTTTTGACTCTTCAATTTTTGTCTCGGCCAACAATTTAACCCATTCCCTCATAGGCTATTTTAGATACAACCTCTTTGTATAAATATACAGAAAAGGAGCGTTAACTAGAGAAAGGGAACATTTTAGAATTTTGTAGTTTGAAACCATTGTGATAAATAAAGATTATTTATCACAATGGTTCCACAAAGTGACTTTTACAGAGTCGTCAAACGTCGTCAATATGAGAGAATTGGTTAAAGGTACGAAAACCTGATATGGCCTTTATAGTCAACTGGGAGGGGTTTTTCGCCAGACTTTTCCGCTTGAATTTATGGCCGAGATAATCAATAAAGAGTCAAACATCGATATGTTTCTAAATATTAAACCTTAAATGGCATGATAGAATTTCTTGTAGTAAAATATTGTTTTAGCATGCTTATGTGTTTAACGAATGTCATTTATCAAACATCAAACTCTGCCTTTAAATATTTTCAATTTAATTTCGAGTGTGTGTGCTTCAACTCATGAACAGTAATGATTTATAAGTACTGCTTCTGCATATTTGCAAGTTTTTTTTAATCTAACTATAAATCACACTATCTGGTACGCTTTAATTAAATAAGGTTAGAAGCCGATGCTGTTGTGATTCGCATGAGACGGCTTATGTCGATATATTCTATAGTGCTGTTCCAAGTGCTACAGCTAGCGATATCTTAACCCTTTCCCTGTTCGATGTTTATTCCAAATGTCAATACCTACTGAATATTCATGGACAAAGGAGTTATAATGAAGTGTGGAAGGTGGACTATTGTAGTCATTTTAAAAAGTAAAATAAATAGATCTATCAAAGTCCATTAGATCAGACGGCTCCAATACACTGTTTGCAAATGCGTGAAAAAAGCGTTTATTTGAAGGAAAGTGTTAACCACATTTTGTAAATAATATCTAGCGCAGCAATATGGGGAAGTACTTCATATCCTTATCAATTACATAGCAGCCAAAAATTTCACCGGAGGTTTAATTCAAAATTGCAGGTCATTTACAATATCTATAGTCAGTGCGTTCAATAGCTTTGGTCGCTGGGCTTTTCGCTTCATGAGCTGGGTTGACCCTTTGATTCAATATTACACCTTATGATCTCATCTATTATAGAAACACACGTATATCATAATAATCACCATAGTCATCTATGTTAACAGATAATATGTTATCACGTACCAAAAGCAGTGCAATACCGCGATTGTGCTGCTAGAAATTGTAAGTTTAGCATATGCACTTCGATAACCCTTTCCCTGATCTATGTTTATTCCAAATTTAGATACCTACTGGGTTTTCATGGACAAACTAGTTATAATGAAATATGATATGGAAGGTGGAACATTGTAGCCATTTCAGAAACTTAAGAAACAAGTCATCTGATATCATTAGCACACAGAGCAGGTCCTGATCAGACGGCTCCTATATGTCCTTGTCGTCTGATCTAGGTCTACTATGTTTGCTGATGTGTGAAAACACGTTCATATGAAGGGTTAACCCTTCACATGAAAGAAATGCATTCTTACGCTTTTGAAAACAGAGTACACCACTATCAGATGGCTCCTTTCAGCCGTCTAATCATTGTCTGCTCTGTTTGTTTCTTAAATAGTACATATCTGCTTCTACAGTTTCTGCAATGGTCAAAGTGCCTTTGTACATTGGCCGTTGTAAGAATCCAGTTGAATATTCAGACAGGCCATCACTTCTGTGATTGCTCTTAAACACAAATGAGTAACATAACTTTGGATAAAGGCAAAACATTTGATAAGACATTATATCAAGCAAAACAATAGGGATCTTCATTTCGTTACACGGCAATGGTTGCAATGATTTCTGTATAGCTGCAATATAGTTTTGCAGCAGGCTCATGGCGCGATAGGGTTGAATTTCACTGCCTACCACAGCGGCATAGTTGATAAACTCAAAGATAGTGATATTATCAAAATGAAATGAACTGGGATTTCCTTACCTTTGTTTTAAGCTAATACGATGATACGCCACAGCGAAGCACACTTAACCATTAGCATGTCCGGCAAGACTTTGTCCAAACAAAATGTCATATTAATGCGCTTTTAAATTAGCGAATTTGTTCAATTCCGTTTCTTAAGCTGGACTAGAATGTGGAATAGTTTGATACTCGACGTCCTATCCGGATCTAAACTGTTTTAAAAGGTTTTTAAGAATTCAACTGCTTCGTGCTAAAGTTTAATTATTATCTACATCTATAACTAATAGATGGGTGGTGCCATTCATGGTATCTCTATACAGTAAAACCCCTCTAAACCGGAATTCTAGTAGAGAAGGATTTAGATACATTTAGGCATGTGGCTGCTTAATATAGGATAAAAGTCATGCAGAAAAGCTCCTGTAGGAGCTTTCTGCATGACTTTTCACCCTGCCACCTTTGCCACCTGTCAACAAGACCGATATTTATACTAAGTTGAACGATCGGTTTAAAGAGATTTACTGTATAGTAAAGCGCATCTGTATTTGCAATAAACCTAGACAGTGTGTGACGTTATCAACACGTAAAACAATTTTGAATAAATGAATGTATTGTTGATTATTTTATGTGGATAGTTGAATGGAAACACTTCAGCCAACGCCTGCTAAGCATGGCCTGACTGACATTTACAAACAGTTTGAATTCAGGTTCCATGCTTATAAAGCTTTTAGTTGAGTCTGAGTTTCGTTCTCAGGCTTTTGATTGGTCAGATTTGTGTTCTCAAGCTTTTGATTGGTCAGATTTGAGCCAAAGGCTCAAATCTGACCAATCAAATGCTTGAGAACGTTCTCAGACTCAACTAAAAGTGTTATAAGCATGGACCCAGATGAGACACTGGGTTACTCGGCGTCTCGTCAGGATCAAAACTGCTTGAAACTCGGTGAACAGTTTCTTTAACCCTTTATTCCATGAAAATCAATGTCAGACGTATTTGTATCTTGTATATTAATTACATCAATTGCTACTATAGGACATGGATAAAGGAAGTTTTGAATCATATCTATATTGCGTCAAAAGCAAACAGGGCATATCCTGATTAGATGGCTACTACTGGGGATGTCTGATCTGGATCTACGCTGTTTGGAAAGGCGAAGAAATGCGTATTTATTCAGTAAATAGTTAAAGTTTGGAAATATTCGACAGTAATTATTGTTACAAATAAAACTTTTATCGGACATCATTTTTTTTTCAGCAGGCACAGGTTTAGATAACGATTGGTGTAATAATAATTACATGGATTGACGTCCCTATGCTTCCCTGTTGAATATTCATGTAAGAAATAATGATATAATGAATATTTACTGGCTGATTTTTATAATGGTATATGTACACAGGATGTTTTGGTAGGGGTAGAAACTGTAAAGTCAAATCTATTATAGGCTGATAAGCAAAGAGAGCAGACCTTGATCATACGACTCCTGCTGCAAAGATGTAAAAATGCTTTTGTATATGGTAACGGGTTAAGCGTTGATTAGAATATGTCACGTTCAGAATTACAAAAAGATATCTTTCACAACCATTGACATGTTACTATTGCGTTTGGTTGTTAACCCATTCCCTCGTAGATTATTTAAGACCCAACCTTTTTAATGAAAGTGCCGAAAAGCAGCATTTATTAGAGAAAAGGAAACTTTTATAATTTTGTAGTTTTGAAAATATTGTGATGAATAGGGCAGTTGCTCCACATGAGCAAATCCTCTATTTATCACAATGGTTTCAAAAGTGTGAGTTTTACAGAGGCGTCAAAAGGCATCAATATGAGGGAGTGTGGTAAACATCTGTAATTTAACCTTTAGAACTGTTTGACGCTCATATGGGAATTTTGATACAAAACACATATTTGGGTTTCCTGGTTCATTTACGTCTCTGGTGAATTGATAACTCTGAAACACGGTGGGACTTTGACCCACATTCAATCACTTAACACATCGTTTAACCCTTCGCTTGCTATTCACGTCAATATACGTACCTGTAAATAGTACCTGTACGTACCTGTACGTACCTGTAAATAGTGAAGACCCAGATGAGACAGCTCCTGCAGGAGCTGTCTCATCAGGGTCTGCACTATTTACAAGTTGGCTGTGCAACCAGTGCACCACACATCAGTGATTTCACAGCGAAATACTTGTACACAGTGAAGATATATATAATTATACAACAGGGCATGGGTAAAGAAGGAGAAATGTATTTTAAAATTCAGCAAGCAAAGGGTTAATCCAGTCCTACCGCTCCTCTTTTATGCTTTGTATTATGGAAGGTCCCTATTCGTTTCTGTTCGGTATAATTCGGTATTTTGTTGAATCCGTTACCGTTACTTTCCGCTCTAAGGATTACGAATGGTAGTTGTAGACAGGATGAACTGCACTGGTTGTATTCAATCTAACATAAACGTATTGAAAAATTATGCTTGGTGAAGCTAACTACTCTTATGCTTGCTGTAGCTAACAACTGACCACTAGATGAGATGTTTGGTCATATTCAATGAGCTTACTGATGCATTAGGCTACAGAAAACCACAACAATGACGTCTATTGTAAATACACACACTACTTAACAGAGCAACAGACAAACGTGCGTACTCAAGTACTAACATCGAGAATACTCAAGTACTAAATTCGTCAATTCTCCAGCAAATTCTATATTGTGACCACACTTTAGAATCGTCTCTTCGAGATGATTCTAAAGAGTGCTCACAATACAGAGACGATTCTAAAGAGTGGCCACACTATAGGGTTAGGCAGAGAAATAAAGAAGTTATTCTTGAAAGCGCATCTTATCAGGACCTCTGCTCAACACTGTGAATGCGTTAAATGTTTGCATTTGACAGATGCAGCTCAAGACGAAGTTACAGATAACCTGAAACATTGTGTTTTGTTCCAAACTGTTTCATTAATAATACACTTAGTATCTTGATTGTTTCACCCATTTGACTGGGCATGGCATGTTTGCATTATTTTGTTATTCGTGTCGTTTCATTTATCTGTGCATGGAAATTAATTATTTAGTATTCACAGCGAGCGATGAAACTGGGAAGGATCAATGATATAATAAGATGGTAACAGATAAAAGGAAAGAATCCACTCTATAGTTACCCAAACATACTTCACCGACAAATGTGTTAGAAGTGTATGCCATTCTGATAATATTGTTATCCCGATTTCCATCTAAACCTGCACTCCATTAAGTAGGCCTTTGCAAACAGAGTAGACCCAGATCAGACGGCTCCTGTAGGAATTATTATTGCCGTCTATGATAGATACCTTAGGTTAGTGTAAAGTGATTTTATAAAGTATTCATTTGTTGCAAAAGGAATAATAGCCTTATTTAAACATGTGTTTATATGACAAAATATCACGGAAGAAAATAACTGTCGTGTCATTTGTATTTATTTATTGTTTTCAAGTGTTTCAGTGATTTTATTTCGTCGGTGCATAACTAACTCAAAACCAATTTCTAACAACAGGAAATATACGCATGCAACCTAAGTACTTTGTAAACTAAGATGGAAATTATATAAGCGTGGGTATGATCCATGCGAAAAAATCCAGGTCTACATTATTTGCTTTGAAGATAAATTGCAGTGCTCTTCAAATTATTTTCACAACCATGTTCAGGGTGTCATACAGTTTGGATTCTGATATGGCACACACTTATTCGTCTCATTTTGGATTTGAAGTGTTGGCAAATATTATCCCGGCGGAGTTTTCAATGGCGTCGAAAGTGTAAAACAGCGGCGACCCTAATCAGACGCAACGTCTCTGATGTAACAACTTGTGGTGACATTAAATTACCGCGTAATAAATTTAAAAGTAGGTCCTTCTTGTGTTGTTATCACCATCGTGCATCGTAGGTCGTCTTCATTAACATAATACCATCTGATCATAATACCAGATCCGTTAACCCTTTACTATGCCTGTCTATGCCTGTGCAAACAGAGTAGATCAATATATAATGGCTCCTATAAGAGCCGTATGATCAGGATCTGCTCTGCTTGCTTATGAAAGTATATAGATCTGACTCTACTGTTTCTGCTATCGCCACAAATTCCGCTGTCCATGTGCTATTATGACAAATTAATCTAATTGATATTCATGACATCATTATTTCTTACATTTACATTCATATTCATGGTGAAAAGCGTTAAAAACTGAAAATTACAGTCATGGCCCTGTGTTCCTTGTATGGCTTGTTACGATGGGATATCAACTTGAGTAATTGTGATTCTTACTACAGAATATTATAGTTTCCCTTGTTTATTATATAATTGACTAACATAGAATTTTATTTTCTAAAACAAAATGTTCATTTATAAAGTATACATATCCATTTCCCAAATTTGTTTACATAACAATTATCGAAAGGAAAGTCATTGAAAGCTGTAGAAATGTGTGGAATAGTTTTGAATATCTTCAGCCTACTGCCGGTGGATCACGCTTACCTTTGCAACTAGTTTCGATCAAGACGAGACACCTAGTAAATGTTTGTCTCTTCAGGATTCAAACCGTTTGGCACCGTGATTACATTTTGTTAGAAAAGCTGATTATACAAGTAGCTTGACTTTTGAAAATGTAACGGGTGATAAATTGTGTAGAAAATTATTAGCTCAGCAAGCTAAATTTTAAAGAGTTTATAACTGGAGTAATAGACTTTGAAAGACAGAAAAAAACACAAATACTTTGAATTGATTTATTTCATTCTTCGGACATTCAACTCTTGGGAAATCTATCTGTAAGAATGTCATTTACGGGTTCTAGGTGAGTAACTTTAGATTTGATTTTCAATTGTCCTTATGGTGTAAAAACTGTTGCTGCTGGTCTTTCTTTAGTTACGCTATTTTGAATTTACATTTCATTGGCGTTAACAGGTTTCACAGTCTGAAGGCAACTTTGAAAGACTGTAGATTACCAATATAACAATAAGCTGGTGTCACCATGCCCATGTCGTAATTATCTACCACAAGGCATAATAAAAATCTAACGTCTGCTCAGTTTGATGTTCCGAACTTTTCACTGACTTTCTATTCGATCTAACGTTGAAGAAACTATTGGCCGAGAGTCATACAACATAGATCTTGATGAGACGCCGAGTTATTCGACGTCCCATCTGTATCCAATCTGTCTGTAGATGATAGACAAGACTCGCTCATGTTTGTAGCATGAGACGAGGTAGCTTGGTATAGTCATCGAAATGACTTTTAGTTTTTAACCTTTACAATGCTGACTATTCAAATGGACTATTCCTAAAATCAAGCAGGTCAAACTCATATTGAATATTTAGTGATTCTTCTAAAAAAAAGTGTACCATGTAAAACAGTGCAGACCCAGATGAGAGGAATCCTCTAGGAGCACTCTCATCTGGGTCTGCACTGTTTGCCATGGAAAATTCATGCCTGCATGCTCTATCCTTTTGCCTAGGAAATCATTACAATATAAGCCCTTATTTTTTTTGTGAAGACTTGCCTAATTAATATTCATAGACGGTAGAATACTAAAGAATATTTGGCAGGCTAAGGGTTAAAACATGTTCTCTTTTGAATCTTATCTAATGGATAGCATACGTATCAAAAGAATCGGTATATTTATTGCACACATCCATTTGATGCAAGGTCCAGTAAAAAAGGTAAAGGTAAAGGTGAGGTTTATAGTCTGGAACTATATACAATGTACATATTCTCCCGACTTCACAATTTACCCCCTAATCACTGGGTTATAAGTCGGCCATTAACACTCGGCGCACAAGGCAGCCATGGCACATTGGCTTATTTCCCTCACAGGTACCCATTTATACACCTGGGTAGAGAGGAGCAAACGTGGGATGCATTTTTTGCTCAGACAAATTCTGATAGTCCGAAGGCAGGATTCGAACCAGGGACCCTTCGATCCCAAGTCCAACGTCCTACCACTGGACCACCACTCCCACAGTACGATATATCAATGAAAAAGGAGTAACGTCAAGCAGGCAAAGCCACCCACAAGACACAGCCACTATACAAAACATCGATAGAAAACATATCACACACACCAAAACACGCGCACATACCCAAACACACGCACACGTACACACACGAGATGAACACCTGAAACATAATCTAACACACACATACAAGAGATAAACATTTCAAACATCAACAAACTACAAGTACAAAGACCAAAGACACAAGACAAGCAAAAAAGTAAGGGTGACAAAGAGAGTACCAGCTGGGAACGGTCTGTGGCTAAACCACTACTAGGGGTTCAAACTGGTTAACGGATGTCCTAAACCGGCAAAACATGGTGGTGAAGTTTATAAACACAGTTGTTGACGTCTGACTTTATTGACCCGTAATATTACAGCATTTATATTGTCCTTATTGTATTAAAGAACGTACATGATGTGTATGTATGCTTAAGGAAAGGACAAAAAACTCAATATTAGCAATGTTTGAACCATATGACCACTTTCCTATGTGACAGTATCAAAATACACTGAAAGAAAAGTCTAAACACACGCCTTTACAAACAGGGTAGTCTAATATCAGATGGCTCGACCAGGGACCGTCTGATTAGGGTCTGCTCAAATAAAATTGCGTTTGAAATAATATAGATAGGTTTCTACAGTTTCTGCCATGATTAAACATTCAGTTGCTCATACTGCTTATAACCAGACGTTTATTTTCTGCAACATCAACAGTAATGTCATACATGTTCCATCACCATTTCATTCAATACTCTGATTATAAATCGTCGGTTTGATTATTGTTTTAACACTTTCTTTCATAAAAACACTTTTCACGTATTTGCAAACAGAGTAGACCCATATCAGACGGCTCCTATAGGAGCCGTCTGATTAAGGTCTACTCTGTTTGCTTATAGAATTTTATAGATCTGTTTCATTCAGTTTTTAAAATTGCTACAATGTTCCATCTTCCGTATTTCACTATAACTATTTCAGTATTGTAATTTGGACTAAAAATAGACCAGGGAAAGGATCAAATACCCAAAGTTGATCAACCTATATGTGGGAATAATATTCCTTACAGCGAAATACCATTTCAGTCCATACTTCCTTATTTCTGTCACCGTTTAAAGCTGCAGAATAACATTACCGATTGTCAAAACATACTGTTCAAAATGGTGATATGTTTATATTTTAACTATTTTTATCTAGCTTTTGTGAAACTGTAGACCAAGTGCTATAACACACGCTATCTAGAAACCACTGACCAAGTGTCAAACAGCTTGAATCCCGATGAAAGGCCGAGTGACTCGGCATCTCATCTGGATTCAATATGTTTATAAATGCAACTTACACCGCGGTTAGCAGATAATGATTTAACCCTTTCATCTGTAAATGCAACTTCTTGAAACCATTGTGATAAATAGAGCATTTGCTCCTATGGAGCAAATGCTCTATTTATCACAATGGTTTCAATACCACATAATTCTAATTGTTTCCTTTTCTTTAGTAAATGCTCCTTTTCGGTAGATTTATTCAAAGAGGTTGGATTTAAAAATAGCCTATGAGGGAATGGGCTAATACTTCTCTGCTGATATACAAAAAGATGCAAAAGTATGATGCAACTCTTTTCTCTCAAGAGCCATATAAACAATTTGAAATATAATAGCTTACCGACATGTTTATTTCCTTTTGACGGGAATTGTGATGAAACAGTAAAGTCGATATCAAAAACAGTCATATCGCTTAGTTTGAATGTGCAGTGTGGCAATAAAATCACAGGCTACAAATAATTGCCTTGATGCAGAACGTTGCGATCGTTACATGAAATACTAGTGTGTGGAGTTAGTTTGTCATTAGCTAACAGACGATATCAATAATTTAGCTGAAAAAGATTACATATTTGATAACAATCGCCAGTTTATCTTGTCCTTGTTCATATATCGATGCCATCGGTGCGCGAGCTTCAGTTTCGTTTAATTGATATCATTGTCATTGTTTCGTCTGCTTTAAATGACATCCTTAGTTTATAGATACTATGAAACTACCTCTTTGACTTATGCGCGCATTTTGTTCATTACACATAAAGTTTGATGTATGAAAAAAACTTGGCTTAACAATTTACTCCGTGAATTTTCATGTCAGAAATACGACACCGTGAAAATAAATTAGATACATTTTATAATGGCATACGAACAGAATATACCCAGATCAGTCTGAGCAGGGTCAGTCTGCTAAGTTTGCTTATGAAATAACATAGATATAACTCTACAGTTTTTGCTATTAGTAATATTTCCTATGTTCAGATGCCATTATAAATATGAATCAAGAAGGCGCTGTTTCTTATATGAATATTCGTTGGGTGAAGAATTAAGGAAAGCCTTCCATATGTTACAGTAGTACCAGTCTTAAGCGAGCATCTAAAATAGGTATAATTGTGAGCCTAATGGGCATGTGGTAGGTTTAATGCAGGTCAAAAGTAATACAAAAAGCTCCTATAGGAACCTTATTTTAGCTTACCGGCGAACCCGGTCATTTAAAATATCGGCAGTGGGCATGTCAAACCTGTATCGTTTGAGGCAGCATCATGTGCCTCAACCAGTGTCAGTTAGTCCGATATTATTCCTTTGCCATTTTGCCTATGGGATATGTTGTAGGAACGTTATACGGGATACACTCATTAAATCTAATGTTCGGGTTCCCACAATATGGAAAATATCTCCCTAAATAATATTTGGATATACCCTATTACAGCCCCGTTAAAAAAATGGAGTAATGTGGCAAAACGGGCTGTACTATGTGTACACTCTCGTTGCCATATGGGTTCGAATAGTGTTTGTCTGGAGGAGGCTGCATATTGTGTATATAACGGTTGTTTATTTGTATTTTTGTATTGCATTGTGTAGGTTTAAATGCATTAACTACAAACTGACCTATTCTGTTACTCCATTGTCCTACGTATGTAAGGCAATATTTCATGTGTAATGTTGAATGCCATACATCCCCCAAGTCAGGTGGTTCTGGGTCGTAACTGTATGACGCACTGACACTGTGAGTACTTTTGAGTGTTTGTGATCTAAGTGCGCTGACACAATATAATACAGAATAATATGATACAGGCAGATACACTTATGGAAAAGGATGCTTTGGGTTTACCTATGTTTCTTAAATCATTTCCATTTTTTTATTATTATTTTTCGATATCTATAAATGTAAATTATCTTCATTCTTATATCTTAAATATATTTTGTTTTAAATGGTCTATATGCATTGAATATATTCAGTTTTTTACATTTATTCATGTGTGTAAAGCGTCTTTGAACGCATATATCTAGCGTGAACTGAAAGCTATATAAATGAATGTGGTATAATAATAATATTTTGTTTTGAATTCCTTAAAACAGTAGTATGTCCACTGCACCGGTCCTCTGATCAGGTGGATGCCTCCTTGAGCGGGTGTTTCGGCGCTATCCACAACATCCTCCAGAGGTGCGCCGATCGAGGTGACCAGGTCTTGGCCAAGGACTGGTTGGCTGCCCATCGCTGCTCTCTCATCTGCCATAACCATTGCAAGCTGCCTCTGCTTGCCTAAAATTTCTAAAAATGCCCGTTTTCTTGCCATCCCTGCGATGCTAATATGCTCTAGGCTCTCTACAATGACTGTCCTGCAAAGCTACGTCTGCCTGCCTAGACAGGGAGGTTCCATGTCTTCCACCCTCGCTGTCAGCACTCGTCCATCAACGGCAGGTACTTGGCTTCCTTTTCTCGTGTGCTTCTTCCGCTCTCTCCCCCCCCCCCATGGTACTGTCAGCTCCAGAAGTAAAATCTGTTTCATCGTCACAGACGGTAGCAGTATATCTGGACGTAGAGTGGTGTTGGCAACATCTGGTGGGAAACTCAGCTGTCTTCACAAATCGACAAACAGTTTCCAATCTATTGCTGTTTCCAGGATAATAATAACCACCAACTGTTTTAGACTCCTATGATCAATTAATGAATGGTCACTTTAGAAAGGTTCTTCTGAATTTTTAACCCATCCATGTTTGAAGTTTAAAGGGTACAGCAAACAATTAAACAATGAATCAATGAATTCAACACACTATGCAGACCCTGATCAGATGGCTCCTTCAGGAGTTCCCTGATCTGGATTTAGACTGTTTGCATATGTCTATATCGTGTGACACTGCATGGGCACCAATAGATTAAAACTTTGGCCTGATTAGCAAACACAATGTCCTTAGAAAATGTGTTCTACTTCGAAGCTGTCTTTCTTCTATTTTTTCAAACATTTACTATTACACCGTTTCGTTCCGTACGAGAGTTATCGGCATTGATTTGTGTGGATTATCTAACACTCTATCTTAACCATTTACCTCATAGCTTATTTTTAGATACAACCTCTTTGAAAAAAATCTACCAAAAAGGAGCATTAACTAGAGAGAAGGAAAATTCTAGAATTTTGTAGTTTGAAACCATTGTGATAAATAGAGCATTTGCTCCTATAGGAGCAAATGCTCTATTTATCACAATGGTTTCACAAAGTCGTTAAAAGTCGTCAATATGAGGGAATGGGTTAAAGTTGATAGACTGTTGATAAGATTAATTGTTCGGGACTAAAAGGCAACAGTTTCAAATTCGGTATCAAAGTAATCTGTATGATCTATAAGTATACTAGTAATCTGTATGATCTATATTTTACTCATTCCTTCATATTGACACCTTTTGACGTATCTGCAAAAGTCATTTTTTTGAAACCATTGCGATAAACGGAGCATTTGCTATTAATAACAATGCTTTCAAAACTACACAATTCTAACATTTACCTTTTCTGTAGTTAATGCTCCTTTTCCGTAGATTTATCCAAAGAGGTCGGGTCTAAAATAGCCTAGGAGGGAATTGGTACAACGAAGGGTGTCAAAATCAAAACAAAATTGGCTGTTTATTTAGAAGTACATGTAGTAGTGCATTTGCGTAATACCCTTTAGTTCACATATACGTCTTTTAAACATCACAACGCTGAACTTTCAAATGGACTATTCCAGAATTGAAACAGGTCAAGCTTATGTTGAATATTATTTAGGGGTTTTTTTTCTAAAGAAAAATGTAATTCATATTATAACTATGCATGGAGAAAATGCTTCAGCGAATAAAAATAAACGACTGGTCCACAGGGTTTGCTTGAAACCTTCTTAAAAGATACTACCGGAAACATTTTGGCCCTAAATCTTTTGTGTCCTTCAAGCGAACTAAACGTACGAAGAAGACCGAGTTTATTCTGAAAAGCATACTATCTAAAGAGTTATACTATATATAGTTAATCCCTTTCCATGCGACCTTTAAAACGAGGTACAGTAAAACCCCTCTAAACCGGAATTCTAGTAGAGAAGAATTTAAATAGTTTTAGGCAGGTGACTCTTGAATGAAGGGCGGAATTCATGCAGAAAACTCCTGGATTCTGCTTGAATTCATCCTGCATTAAGCTGCCACCTGTCTCCATTCCATTTGGTGGGGATGGAATAAGTGTGAGGCTGGGTTCACCTAAACCGGTTTAAACCCCAAGTGACTACTGTCACTGACCATTCCAAGGCGGTACTTCCATCTTCCCCCTATTGTTTGTTTGTTTTGTCTTTGTGCGTCTTTGTGTTTTGGTAGTTCTGTACATTTACATTAATATTTTCTTGTTGTGATGCTGTTCGGGCGGCTGTTTGTTTTGTATATGGTGTTTCCAGAATGACTCATATTTGTACTTTAGAGCGGTTTCACTGTAATAAAATTCTTGTCTTTAAATGCATATGGCATCTTAATGTCTACAGTGGTTGTCTGCATTAGTTTCGTCTTGCATTAGCAATTATCTTTTAATTGCATATATGTGTGTTCTTTCAGTGGTCGCTTAGATGTGTTTTACTGAAATTTTACAATTGTTTTACTATATCGATTTTGAGTTTAACCCTTTCACCACCACAGTCGCGTAAATCCACCACGACAAATAGTGCAGTCCCAGATCAGACGCCGCCTTTTCAAGGCGGCGTCTGATCAGGGACTTCACTATTTGTCTCACTCTCTAGTTCTATATATGTGCTATATTCCTTTGAAATTTGCATTTATTTATCTCATTTCCTTATTTTACTGAATGATTTAACAAACTTGGATTGCAGACGACAATTAGAAATTTGGCGCCGAAAGGGTTAACATATTTTAACAGCTTTTGGTACATGCATTTACTAACTTCAATGTTTAGTTATCTTTCGATTTATGTGTCAACTTTTCACTTGTGACGTCACTCGTGCCAAACTTTTATTGGGCGTGAAACATGTCGGTATTAAATCGATAATTAAAAACACAAATATATATTCGATATATATATCAATTCATTTAATGATAAACAACAATTACAAATACGAATCTCATGGGTTAGCTCAATGATTGGGTCATCTATGACAAAGGGTACTAAACAATATAACCTCTCGTTTGGATTGTACAATACAATCAGTTGATTAAAATAACAATATTCAAATATATACAATTACTTACACCGTATGAATATACTTTTTTACAGAAATGAATTAATGTGTGATTGATTGTGTGATGGCATAGCAGAAACGACTGAATCAGATCTATATTATATACCAAACAGAACAAACTCTGATCAGCAGGCTCCTATAGAAGCCATCTGTTCTGGTGCTACTCTGTTTGCAAAGGTGTTAAGATATGGAGTAAAGGGTTAAAGGATGAGTTTTACAATATATAGTTATTTTCGAAAAGCTCTGTTACTTTCATATATATGAACATTTTCACATTTAAGTAATGTGTTTTCCATAATCAGACATATAAATCCTTTCCTTCATATAATTGTTTTTTCAAGCATTTGCAAACAGAGATTACCCAGATCAGGCGGCTCCTGTATGAGTCGTCTGATGTGTGTATGATCTGTTTGCTAATGACAAGATATAGATATAATTCTACAGCTTTCATGAAGGCAAAAAAGATCAATTGAAAATGGTGTCATAATTATGTCATAAGTTTTACATGAATATTTAACAGGTAATGCGTTAACCAAAACAGTTCCTTTTCCGTTCAAATCAGTACCACGTATAACTTTTGGATAATAATTGCACAAGAAAACAATATATGTAATAAAAACACTATTTAAAACAACACGATTGTATTTGTCTAAACTCAATATTATATTTCTTTGTACACCATTAAATCCATTCACGTTCGAGTCCTTGTCTAAACATATCGTCAACATGATCAGATCACCTTAACTCGTATCCCGCTATCCGCGACCTGACTAGAAATTGAAAACAGTTTGGATCCAGATAAGACGCTAAGTAATTCGGCCTCTAACTTGGATCCAAGCTATTTGATTCTCGGTCAATAGTTTCTCAAAAGCTTACTCGAATCGGAAGTAGTCTAAATGACATCAGATCCCAATTTAAGCAGACATTCACAGTGGGATAATGGTTTAAGACAAAGAACTTCCCTTCATTATTCTCTAAAACCCAACATCACGTTTTGCGTGTATTCGTCTCAATTTGTGTCCGTTTCAATTTCTAAAACACTAGCAACTGTCTATTTTCTCTACAAACGTAGAACGCCATTGTTTCAGACCAATCACCGGCTTATCAATGTACGGTAATGTCCATCAGATCCACATTCTATTATAAACACATTGGCAATGTGTTCTCATGCGGATCCAAAGCATGACAGAGTATGACAAAGAATTGTCCATTCTACCCATCTCTTATGTTTTGAATGTAAGCGACTTATCGGTATCCAATTTGCTTTGCAGAATGTCTAAATTTCCATCAGGTTGTTACCATTCACTTCATAGAGTAGACCCAGATAGGCTGCTCCCGTGCAAGCCGTCTGATCAGGGTCTGTTCTGTTTCTGATGAAATTAAGATCTATTTCTACAACTTCTGACAGGGCCACATCGTTCCATACATGCAGCCCCTCTTGCATGAAAATGCATGGAGTAAATCGTTAAAACCAATTGTTTTGTTTGATTTGGTTTTTTTTGTTTCGATGCGAATCAGAAGCATGTCTCAATTATGTTTACCATAGCGCCATGTAATTTTTGTAATACAGTAAAACCTCTCTGATTCGAACGCTCAAATGATGATCATTATCGATTTATATGACAGGTGGCAGCTTTATGCAGTTTCATAGTCATGCGACTTCAACTCTGCATTAACCAGCCGCCTGCGTAAAATGTTTGCATTAATATTTACTGAAAAGTCGAATTAGCGAGTGTTTAGTGCATAAACCATTTTTTCTAAATTACTTGTTTACACGACATCACTCTCCGACTCTTTGGTTTCAAACATACATTATTGACACCCAGTCTGTCAATAAATTGACACCGATTCTTATGTTCACATGGGCTATTCAGGCACAGGCGCCTTAACAAACTATTGCTGAGACATCTATTGCGACGTATCTTACACTTTGTCTGGTGTTTAACACTTTTAACACATGGATTGCGAATGAACAACCCCTGTAAGTGTTGTACTTCCCCTTCTCACGGTGCTGTTGAAATTGTACAGGGTAGATTGTTCATGGCCGAGACTTCTGTAACGAAACTTCGGACAACAGCAAAATAGATACCTGTTGTAATATCGCCTATATTGACTACTCAAGAAGTACAGAGCGTATGGGTTCACGCAGGAGTAGATGTATGTCAAACAAAAACCTACTATTTTAAATATATGCCAAAATAAATTATATTCCCCGGGAGAAAAGTAAAAGAAAAGAAGGTAGATATGACGTGGTAGCCAACATACAATAAAAATCAACACGAATGAAAGAACAACCTTTGCAACTTTGTGTCTTGCTTCAACTTGGCGTTTTTGCTGATGGTTCATCATTGAGTTTGTCATGGTTTCGCATGGCATCGAACGGCTGCTCAGAATCAAAATCTTCGCCATCAACACGTAGAATATTCCAATGATCAATAAAGGAATAACGAAAAATATGACAAATTTAGACATCACGTGGGATTCTTTAAACCATTCTGGGTATTCTATAGGATATGCGAGGCATATGGATATAAAGCTGTCGGATCCGTTGGAAGCCCCATAACCACTCGGTACATGTATAACAGTGGATGTGACCCCTTCTGGAATAGCAAAGACGATGGCGAGAAACCAAATTACTATCACTGTGACTACTGTAATTAAAGTCGGCTTGCCCGTGTGTTTGCTCATGGGATGAACTATGGCAATATATCTGTCTCCACTGAGCGCGGTTAGCGTAAATATCGAGACGCCGACGGATAATGTCTGTACGTACTCATTTAATTTGCACATAAACGCTCCATATGGCCATGACGTCAGTGTATAAATAGTCGCCGTAAAAGGTACAGAAAAGAGTAACAAAAGTAAGTCACCCATAGCAAGGCTGACGACAAGTATGTTAGGTGTATTTCGCATTGACTTGTTCCTTAAAACAGTGAATATCAATGTACTATTGCCGATGACACCGGCCAAGAAAATAATCGCAAATAAAATTGGTACAACTACGGCCTCTGCGGTTTTCTCTGGCTCTGGTTCCATAAGCATAGGCTCGGTTACATTCCACTCCACGGATGCCTCAGTGGTATTACCCTCAGTAGCCATTATGCTGATTTTTCTACGTTAAACTGAAAGTGGTGGATGTCCTTTTTCTTATGGCTAGAGTCTGCAATTATAAAAAGAAAATATGTAAATGATCAAGCCGCCTGACTGGCTATCGGCATATTGAAGCAATGTTTGAAGGTCATGTTCTGATATATATTTCAAGTTTAGTTTTTGTCGTAAATTGATTGTCTAGGACTATATCAGCCCGTCTTTTCTCTTCATGTTTCCTTAACTTATTTAGCATGACCTTAATGATGAACAATAGTTTGTACTGAATCCTGCATTCAAAACCAAGAGACTTATCAAATGTTCCTTTTATTGTTATCATCAGTCGAACTTTAGTATGTACAAATAGTTCAATAGGTTTGTACTGAACATATACTTTTCATTTTATTGTTGTTGTTGTTTCAAATTGAAGGCTTTGTAAAATTACAAAAAAAACACTCAAAACATAACAATCAGCAACCAACATTAGAATAGCCTAATACAGTCGAATCTGTCTTCAGCGACCATAACAAAGAGGTCTAATTAGGATATGTAATGCAGATGGTATCTTAATACGGGTAAAACGTAATACAGAAAGGTCTTACAGGAGCTTAAAGCTCCTACAGGAGCTTTCTGTATTACTTTTACCCTGTATTAAGCAACCGCCTGTTCTTAAAAATTCATGTATTCAATTAATATAAGGTCGCTTAAGACAGGTTTCACTGTACAGCCATAAAGGATGTGTGCTTAAACACATTGAATAGTCAGGTTTATGATTGAACAAGATTTGATAAGTCTATTTCTGCATATATTTCTGTAACAGAAATGTACCTCGTGGCAATCATTTGTGTAAGACTATTATACTGCATGCCATACCTATAACAAACAAAACTCCCTTAACCCTTTCAACGCTGAATTTGCTCGACACGCAAGCTGAAGGAAATTGTAATTCACACGTGTCACTCAGCAGTACATATTTCGTGTTTTAGCATTCCATATGTCCCATCGAAAGAGACTCTTGCTTGATGTGTTAGTTTATTTAAAAAGTTACCTTCTGTTTATAAAACACACATCCTTTAAACGTTGACAGGAGTCTCCGTTAGGTGCGATCACACTTATGTTTATTACTTGTCACATTCTGATAGGATATAATGCATGTGTTCCAATTGGGCGTACAAGTCTGGGATATGCGCACCTCATAAACCTATATACATGTTCTAGCAGTAAGACGTTTCTATATCGGCCACTCAAAAGAAGCTTAATTATTTGTCTTGTCTTTAACCCATTGCCTCATATGCTATTTTAGACCTCTTAGAATTAATCTACCGAAAAGGAATATTTACTAGAGAAAAGGAAAACTTTAGAATGGTGTAATATTGAAAACATTGTGATAAATAGAACATTTGCTCCTCAGAAGCAAATGCTCTATTTATCACAATGATTTCAAAAAAGTGACTTTTACAGAGGCGTGGAAAGGCGTATTTATGGAGGAAATGGTTAAGCTATGTGGTAGCATAATGCAAGCCAAAAGTTATGCAGCTGCTTACTGTTCTCTAATACATGTAGAACTGCCACGCGATAGGGTCATGTATTGTCAAACTCTTAAAAAAAATAGGATTCACATCTTTTGGTTTAGAGACATGTAGGTCAAAATGCGAACACACGTACAAAATTAAATGCTTGCACATTATATATTACTAGTTATACACAACCAAGGAAATAGTAACTGTAAAAACTGTTGCCCTGAATAACAACAAAATACGTTAGTGGATTATTTAAACAGTATGTGTCACCCACAATGGTTAACTGAAAACGACATTCCTTCTATTGACCCGAGTTCTTTAACTCTATATATGCGGGAAACACAATTTTATTGCATCAGTCATTTGCAAACAGTGTAGATTCGGATTAGAAGGTTCTTAGAGGAGCCATCTGATCAGGGTATGTACTGTTTCACACACAACTAACGTTCTGCAATGATCAATGTTGTGTTGGTGTTTTGCTTCACAACTACAGTATAACCTCTCTTAACCGGAATTCTAGTAGATAAGAATTTAGATACTTTTAGGCAGGTGGCTGCTTAATGCAGAGTGAAAGTCATGCAGAAAGCTCCTAGAGGAGCTTTCTGCATGACTTTCACCCTGCATTAAGCTGCCACCTGTCTCCAAGACCGATATTCATACTAAATTTAACGGTCGGTTAAGAGAGGTTTTACTGTACATGTTCATGTATTCATAGAGGGGGAAGTCCTATGATAAATTTCAGCATACAATTGGGTTCAAATATCAGACTGATAAGCGTGGTATTCCACTCAAAGAATTAACTTGGATTTGATAGAGCTCAAATCCAACTCCCTTGTATGTACCCTGTGTACAAAAAGGACACTTTGGCTGTGAATTAGACTTTATAACTTAGTATAAAGCAGTTTCGTGTATATTGTATTAAGTTCGTATATTACTTATAAGCTAAGCCTTGTATATTTTACCTCTCATTACTGTCGATTGTTGCGATTGAGTGATGGATTATTGTCTTAAGAAACTTTGCAAACAATAGTGACTAGGGAGCAACTTCTCCTCGAAACACATTTTATGCAGTTCAGATGAAACAATCACTTCAAATTAAGTGATTGAAGGAATTAAAAATAGGTCACAAAACATACGATGCGTTCAACAATATGAACAGACAAAGAGAGTAGTGACAGAGTGAAATCACAGCACATGATAAAAGAGACAATATTAAGCTGGAAATGTTTGTTTGTGTTGATTTACGTCCGTTTCTGGTCACTGTGGGCTAATTGGACGCCCCAAAGAGAGGGGAGGGGATACAGAGAAACATGGGCGCGATGCCCTACTCTTATTATCGACTGAGTTTCTCTGGAAATGTACGCCACGTATGGAGAAAATAAACATTGATGTGTGAACATAATGAAGCTTGTTGTCATTTCTTAACATATTTAATCAAATGATACATTTAACCCTTTCCTTCGTATAAATGTGTTTTAACGCATTTGCACACAGAGTAGATTCAGACCAGACGGCTCCTGTAGGAGCCGTCTGATCAGGATCTGCTCTGTTTGCTAATTGACTTTGCATGATTTGTTTCTTTACCTTCAAAAGTGGCTACAGAGTCCCACCTTCCATATTTCATTATACCTATTTTGTCCATGAATACTCTGTAGTTATTGATATTTGATGTTCATCTTGCTGCAAAATGTATGTGTACAAAATCTCTTCCAATCCCATCATTCGATCAATTTATTCCATTCTTATAAAAAAATATTGACCTAGGGGCAAACACGTTTGAATTGTTATGAGACTCCAATATGGTCGTCGTCTCATGTGGATCCAAGCAGTATGTAAATGCGAGTAAGAGTAAGGATCAGCCCTTGTTCCGCCATTGGTGACTGGATGCGCATTTACAAACAGCTTAGATCAAGATTAAACTCGGTGTCTCTTCAGGATCCAAGCTGTTTGACACTCGATCAATCGTTTATCTGGGTCCATGCTTATAAAACTTTTAGTAGAGTCTTAGTTCGTTCTCAAGTTTTTGATTGGTCAGATTTGAGCCTCTGGCTCAAATCTGACCAATCAAAAGCTTGAGAACTCCAATCTGACCAATCAAAAGCTTGAGAACGAACTCAGACTCAACTAAAAAGCTTTATAAGCATGGACCCAAGAGTTTGGTCGAATCGGAAGTAGTCAACATTGCAACATGTCGAATCTGAGCAGACATTAGTTATTCACAGCGGGATAGAGTTAAATATAGTAACTGATAGTCCGTCCCCAACAGTAGTTGATTAACCCGTTCCTTCAAATAAACGCATTTTCACGCCTTTGCAAACATTGTAGACCCAGATCAGACGGCTCCTATATGAGCCGTCTGAACAAGGTCTGCTCTGCTAATGGAATTTGATAGGTCTGTTTCTGTACGTTCTAAAATGGCTACAATGGTCCACCCTCCATATTTCATTGGAACTATTTTGTCCATGAATATTCAGTAGGTAATGACATTTGGAATAAACATAGAACAGGGTTAAGGTAATATTGTAACTTGCCTAATTGATCAGCGCCTCGGAAATCTTTTGTGGAGAATATATAATGCCAGACAGCAAATCGAATTAATTAAAATGTTAATTGAATGGGATTTACCTAGTGAAAATCTTTTTAAGAGTCTCGATTTCATTATGCCAATGTCTCTTTAGGAATCTCTAGTTTATCGTCAAATTTAAGAACTAATCTAATTTCCATTGCTCATGTATTCCGTCTAGCGATAAATCACACAGTTCTAAGTATTGGACAGTGTATTTTTATATACCTATAACACACTGGCACTAGATCGAAAAAGACTACAGTTCTGTACATAGGTCATATAGACCAAAAGTATTAATATAACATGAGTTATAGAACTACGTACATAACTCATATAGAACTATACGTACTGATATAACAGGTGTTATATATAGAACTACAGGTGGTTCTAAACCTAACTCATAAAGAACTATACGTATTGATGCAACAGGTGTTATATATAGAACTACAGGTGGTTCTAAACCTAACTCATAAAGAACTATACGTATTGATGCAACAGGTGTTATATATAGAACTACAGGTGGTTCTAAACCTAACTCATAAAGAACTATACGTATTGATGCAACAGGTGTTATATATAGAACTACAGGTAGTTCTAAACCTAACTCATAAAGAACTATACGTATTGATTCAACAGGTGTTATATATAGAACTACAGGTGGTTCTAAACCTAACTCATAAAGAACTATACGTATTGATGCAACAGGTGTTATATATAGAACTACAGGTGGTTCTAAACCTAACTCATAAAGAACTATACGTATTGATTCAACAGGTGTTACAAATGTATATATAGAACTACAGGTAGTTCTAAACCTAACTCATAAACAACTTTTCGTACTAATATAACAGGTGTTATATATAGAACAACGGGTAGTTCTAAACCTAACTCATAAATAACTATACTTACTGATACCGGCATATACAGGTGTTATATATAGAACTACAGAACACCCCTTCTAAACCGGAATTCTAGTAGAGAAGAAGTTAGCTACTTTTAGACAGTCGACTGCTTAATGCAGGGTGAAAGTCATGATTACACCTTGTGTTAAGCTGCCACTTGTCTCCAAGACCGATATTTATACTAAATTTAACGTCCGGTTAACAGGGGCTCTACCGTAGTTCTTTACATAGCTCAGTGTTATATATAGATCTACAGTAAACCCCCTCTAAACCGGAATTCTAGTATAGAATAATTTAGATACGTTTATGCATGTGGCTTCTTAATGCAGGGTGAAAGTCATGCAGAAAGCTCCTCTGGGGGCTTTCTGCATGATTTTCACCCTGCATTAAGCTGCCACTTGTCTCCAAGACTGATATTTATACTAACTTTAACGTTCGGTATACAGTGGTTCTTACTCATATAGAACTATACGTACAGGAAACCCTCTCTATAACGGTCACTAAATTCAGTTAATTAGCTGGGGTCTAGAGCAGGTGGCTGCTTAAAGCAAGGTGAAAGTAAAACAGAACGCTCCTATAGGAGCGTTCTGTTTTACTTTCATCTTGCTTTAAGCAGTCACCTGCCTTTAACACAGAATACTTGATGTAATTTAGTGGCCGTTATAGAGAAGTTTTACTGTATTGATATGCCTGGTACGATATATTCGTATAGAACTATAGTCTTTTTCGATCTAGTGCAAGTGGACTATCTTTTGTTTTCGTCATCATCGTCTTTGTAATTTTCAAAAACAAATGTAAGACTCCCGTTTACAAGGCACAAATAATTGTTCGTGGTAAAATAACAATAAAAACCAAATGATCATTTATTTCGTTGAAAACAAATATATTAAAATGTTACAGTTACAATTCAAATGCAACAATGAAATTGTTTACAGCGCGGTGGGGAAATTTGCTAAGTAGAGACTATTAGTAAATGTTTCCGTAGAAACATTTAAGTTTCCGAATTATCTGTTCTAGATGGATTAAATTAAAGTATCGCAAAGAAATATTTTAGAGGAAATCTTAACCGATTTAGTCTTAGAGTCGCTAAAATGGACGAATGCCAACAGTGTAGACCCATACAAGAGGGACCCAGTAGGAGTTCTTTGATCGGGTCTGTTCTGTTTGCTTCATATTTTTCCACTGAAAACAATATTTTCTTCCAAGTAATGTGCATATTAACCCATTTGCTCACACGTTCCCATATAATTATGGGACATAGGCAAACAGTGTAGGCCCTGATCAGACGCCGCATAATGCGGCGTCTGATGAGAGTATCCAATGTTTGCTGATAGAGATGTCAATATAAAACAAAACGAAATTGAAAATTTAGGCCAGGCATCCCTTAGATAAAAAATGGACTAATCTAATATATAAACATTGAAGAATCCACTGGGCGAAAATGGGTTAATACATATAATTTATCGGTCAATTAACATGACTGTTACGTATTCCACAGTCCATCATTGAATAAAGTCATCTATTAATCATGCATGTTGCAGCACAAATAAATATCCATATTTGGAAGGGTTACCTTATTTTACACTGTTTGTTTAATTAAGATGACTTTGAGAGAAGTGTGAGGTTGGGACGGTTTAACCGGGTTAACCCCCACCCCAGTGGGGTTTTGCCACTGACCGTTCCAATGTGTCATTCTCTTTGTCGCCCTTACTTTTATGTTTGTCTTGTGCCTCCTATGTGCCTTTGTGCCTTTGTAAATGAAACATGCACACAGGATGTAGAAAGTGTATACTCCGATTTAATTTAATTCTATAAGCAAACTGCACAGACTCTGATCAGATTGCTCATACAGAAGCCCTCTGGTCTGAGTCTAATCTGTTTGCAAACAAACACGTAAAACGTAATCTGTTAGAGGGAAACGGTTAACCCATTCCTCCATAAATACGCATTTCTAGGCCTTTGCAAGCAGAATAGGGCCAGGTCAGACTGCTTCTATAAGAGCCGTCTGAAAAGGGACTAATCTGTTTGCTTATGTTATAATACAGATATGATTGTACAGTTTCTGCATCGCCAAAACTTCTTTTGTCATTGTGGTATCATACATATAACAATGAATCTAGTTTATATCAATGGTGTTATTCATTATATTATTAACCAATGTTGATATTCATTTACCTATTACCTAAAAAGGTTATTTAAGATTCAGCCTCTTTGAATAAATCTACCAAAAAGGATCATTTATTAAAGAAAAGGAAAATTTTAGAATTGTGTAGTTTTGAAAGCATTGTAATAAATAGAGCATTTGCTCATATGAAGCAATTCTCTATTTATCACAATGCTTTCATAAAGTGACTTTTGTAAATCCGGAAAAAAACACCGAGTGATTTTCATCAGTATCCAAACTGTTTGACAGTCAGTCAATACTTTCATAAAAGCTTGATCGAATCAAAAGGAGTTAACATTGCATAAGTGGTTTATTTTTATTTTTTTTATTATTTTTTTATTTTTTATATTTTTATTTTATTTTATCTTTGATGGGATGGGGACCTAAATAAGACTTAATAAGGCATTGTCTGATTTATTTATAAAAATGTATACCATTGATAACTAAAAAATACTTTCAAATAATAGTTTGTGTATGTTTGTAAATATTACACTTGTTTTACCAGACAAATCCTGAATTTCCGCGATATCTGATTTGAAGCGTTTGATCTGAAATAACGTGAACATTTGGTACAATAATATGTCGAACGTTTTGTAAAAGAGAAAATTTTATTAAATGCGGCATAGTTATGTTGACTATTAGGAGAAGATATAATTAACTGAACTGTACTCAATAACTTTCTTTTAAGTCTTTAATGGTTTCAATAAGATATTGCATAAGCCAGGAACGTAAAATAAGTTATAATTTGTTTATCCATTCCCTTATAGAAAAGCTCTTTTACGCCTTTGCAAATAGAGGAGACTAAGAACATGGTCTGCTGGGTTTGCTTGTGAAATTATAATAACTACAGTCTCTACGAATACCAAACATTCATGTGTGCATATGCCATTATTCAGCTAATACAGTAAAACCTCTCCATAAAGGCCACTAACCCTCTCTATAACGACCACTAAACCTCTCTATAACGGCCACTAAGTTGTGTTAATTAGTTGGTCTTCAGGGCAGGTGGCTGCTTAAAGCAACGTGAAAGTAAAATAGAACGCTCCTATAGGAGCGTTCTGTTTTACTTTCACCTTGCTTTATGCCTGGCGTCCACTAGAGCGCCGAAGCCTTGCCGAAGGGTTGCCGAATAAATTTTGCTCGATTCGGGAACCATTCGGGATCAGCTTTGTATTCGGGATCATTCGGCATGTATTCCGCAAGTATTCGGGAAGTGGCTTACGAAGCGTTGCGGAACAGACGCCGAAGCGATGCAGAATCATGCCGAAACCTTGAGGATAACCTCCCGAATGCTTCCCGAATGGTTTCCGATCGTGCGGAAAGGTTGCGGAACCGTTGCAGAACATGCCGAAGGGATGCCGAATCGTTGCAGAAATAAGGCCGAAGGGTTGCCGAATTGAGAGTCTGGGAATATAACGATGTCGCATTTTTGTGTTTTGGAATGGAAAAGATGTCTCGTTGGAGTGGAAAAGATGCCCCCTCCCCCCTCCCCTCACTTATATCTAGACTAGATTCATTCGGAGTACATGGCACCATTATCATGTAATAAATACTGACAGTTCCTTTACGTCCGGATGAACCTTCTCATGCTGGCTTTATATTAATACATGTACCCTTTTAAAACTGTATCTATTATCTTCTTCTCCTCTCCATGCATAGTGTCGTACTATTTTAATATATGTTACTGGGGATTGCTTAAAAACCTCTCATAATTAATTAAGAAAGATTCATTTTCTATGTCAGTTCTTAACGACTATTACTCATGTATGTCTTATTTCCATTTCATATCTTAATTTGCATCTAAAGATAGTTCTTAGGCTTCTATAGTATAAGTATAGATCCACTTACACATATCCATACTATATGCACACAGCCTTATACTACAAAATAAGTAAGTGTGTACATGAGAATAAATGTCAATAAATATTGACATTTATCTATTACAGCTATAGATGTGTTGCAAAATAACAAACTCTATGGATCCTTTTTGGGTGGGTCAAACACGAATCCCTTTTTCAAAATCCCCACTGTTTGCAAAAGACAAGTACATGTGCACTCTTTGCAAATATACTACTTGTAAAGGATACACACCGATCTATATATTAATATTAATACAAACTCTGTAGACCCTGATTGGGTGGGGCACAAATACACTCTTAGCAAGTACTTGTGAAGAGCACACACAAACGTACGCAAACACATACATCTACATATAAATGATTCCCTCTCATGTGTGTTTATTTGGTTTTTGTTAAAACAAAAACATAATAACGAGTATAAGGGATTTATTATATACATGCTTTTTTAAGCTATTTATAATAGGTAGCAAAAATGAGATGTGTTATATTTTATAGCTATTCCTGTTCTTTATACATGCATTGTATCCATAGGTAGTTAGTAATGGAATGTATTTTGTTAAGAAGCTATTGTTTTAGTCGATAAATAACTTCTAGCTTATGGTAAATAAGCTGTTTTGTAACATCCGATTATAAGTAAAGTTTCTTGTATATTGTATTTTATATCTCGAAATCCCGTTCTTTTACAGATATAAGTTTTGCTGACATCAACATCTTCTGAGACTATTCAAGCCCCAGTTTCACGAACATTCTTAAGTAATAACTTAGCTAAGCATGTTACTTAAAAATATACCAGAGCATACATTTTCATAGATTAGTGTTTATTTTTTAAAATCAAATTGTAAGAAGATTATTTAATTGTCATTTAAAGAATACATATTGTATTTGATAATAATTGAGGGTAATCTAAATCAAAAACAGTATTTAAGAATGTGTAACAGACTGGATTTAATTAGATAGTTCATGCACAAACTGTTATTTTCTGTTTAAAAAATATAACATAATGTCTATAAGGATTTTGCTTAGATTCATATTAAGTATATGAATTGTTCATAATACATTCGTCATGTCTTCCGCGTGGGTTCGGGAACCCTTCCGCGTCTTCGGGAAGCATTCGGGAAGCCTTCGGGAAGCATTCTGCATCGATTCGGCATCATTCTTGAACCGCTCGGGGTGGATAGGAGATCCCGAAGCCTTGCAGAATGACCCCGAATCTACCCCGAAGCCACCGCGAAGGGTTCCCGAACGTCCCGAAGGGTTCCAGAAGGTCCCGAAGCCTTCCCGAATAAAAGATTCAGCGTCCAAATTTTAAAACTTTTAAAACTTGGATGCCGAATCTTTTTCGATCCCGATCAGTCCCCGAATCACCCAGAATTGTTCCCGAAGGGTTCAAGAATGACGCGGAAGGGTTCCCGAACATCCCGAAGGCATGCCGAATCATCCAGAATCTGCGATATCCACATTCGGGAACCCTTCGGGAACCATTCGGCGTCCTAGTGGACGCCTGGTCTTAAGCAGCCACCTGCATTTAACACAAAATATTTGATGTAATTTAGTGGCCGTTATAGAAAGGTTTTACTGTACATACTAATGATGGCACTGTTACTTACATGAAAAGTTTACCAATAGATTCTAGTTTTGTTTTAGAAATGTCAAATTAAACAAAACTAGAGCTGAAGTCAGACAGGAGATGTCAATTCCAAATATTTTCTTAACATTTTAGACAGTCTAGGGCAGTTGTTTTGTCGTATTAGTTTAACTTAGTTAACTACATAAAAGGCAAAACAGTTTATAAAAGGCAAAACAAAGTACGTTGCCCATCATGTAGGGAAGGAATCGTGAAAGCTTGTTAATACGCCATTGCAGTGTGATTTTTCCTTGACAAAATGCCTGCCAAAAACGGTAAAATCACAATGGGTAAATAAATATAGAAGGTGGAACGCTGTTTCAAACAGTTTTTACGATAATTAAGTTTCTAGAGAGTAAGTGGGAAATCACATCTGTAATTAACAAGACCGGTGTATTCGTTTACATTTAAGGACAGACTTCTTTTATTTTTAGAACACTAAATTAAATTTCTCTATGTATTTCGTTCTGCTTATTGCATTACACAAGACGTAATGTCAACAGGGCCCAATAAAACTAAATACCAGTCTTAGACTATATACAATAACCCCTCTAAACCGGGGTTCTAGTAGAAAAAATGATACTTTTAGGCGGATGACTGTTTAATGCAGGGTGATATTCATGCAGAAAGAAAGCTCATAGATAACTCTGCATGCTTTTCATCCTGCATTAAACTGCCATCTGTCCTCAAGACCGAAATCTATGATAAATTAAACGTCCGTTTTAGAAGAGTTTTATGGTAGTAGAATCCCTATAAAACGACTACTTAATCAAGGGTGTCTTAAACAGCAGGTGGTTGCTTAATAAGTGACGAAAGCTATGCATAAAGCTACTATGTGAGATTTCTGCATAGTTTTCGTCCTGCATTAAGCTACCATCAGCCTGTATGACCATTAATTAGACTCTCTTCTGGTTGGCGCTTTAGTACTGTATTTAATTATATGGCTTTTTGTGGAAAAGGAAATGGAACCCGTCTGAAGATTTGTTATACAGTTCATGCTCAACTTGTTCTGACAAACGTAGCATGCAATACTTTATAACAACATGGGCAATATAGACAACAGAGGCCAAAGCCCTCAAGTTAAATGCCTTAATGTTATTTTATCCATAAGAGATACCTAGCAACTGACAGTCTAGTCAGGATAAAAACTATATGCATGTTGTGTTGTATATTTAAACAGAAAAACGTAAAAGTATTTCAAGAATTGGGGACAGACGAAACATTTTGTACAAGGCAATCACTTCATGTGTAAACAGTCCTGACATTCGTTGAATTACAGATATTTTGTTAGATAATCGGAAAAGACGTAATTTGCTCAGATTGCCGAACTTCCCTCCTCCAGGACTCTCCTTATTAGCTACAATGGTCCCAATTGCGATGTATTTACGAAAATTGTCTCGCTAGAATATCTAATTTCCTTAACACGCTATGAATTGAATTCGCGATCACCACTCGCAAAGAGTTTGGTTCAAATAAACCTTATTCCGGTAAGTACGACCTGACTGATGTTTGCAAACAGCCTGGATCAAGAGCAGACACCGAGAAACTCGGCGTCTCATCAGGATCCAAGATTTATACTTTCTTAACCCTTTACTCCATAACTACGCCTTTCTACGCCTTTGCAAACATAGTAAACCCAGATAAAATGGCTCCTATAGGAACCGTTTGATCAGTATCTGCTCTGTTTGCTTATGATTTTATATCGATCTGATTCTATAGTTTCTGCCATGGCCAAAATTTCCGGTACCCACATGCTATTTATAACAGTTAATCTAATTAATAGTTATGACGTCATGGAGTAAAGGGTTAAAAGCTTGAATGAATCGAAGGTAAGTACAATTACAACTTACAGTAAAACCTCTTTATAACGGCCACTAAATTACATCAAGTATGTTGTGTTAAAGGCAGGTGGTTGCTTAAAGCAAGGTGAAAGTAAAACAGAACGCTCCTATAGGAGCGTTCTGTTTTACTTTCACCTTGCTTTAAGCAGTCACCTGCCCTAAATACCAACTAATTAACACAGTTTAGTGGCCGTTATAGAGAGGTTTAGTGGCCGTTATAGAGAGGTTTTATTGTATCTTTGTTTTAACAGACACCCGTTTTTATACAGTAGAATAAGTGTTAAAATGTTGAATTATTCAGCGGCTATTAAAGACGTCTGAATTACGCTGTGACCTGTGTAACACTATGACTCGTGTTACACTGTGACTTGTGTTACACTATGACATGTGCTACACTATAACCAGTGTAACACTACGGCTTGTGAAAGATAATGGTCTAAGTTACATTCTGATAGGATATGAAAAACATATCTACTTTGTCACTTCAAACAGACAAGCACTTTGCAGAAGAACATTACTTATAGTGACACTAATTAATCATTTATCTCATGAATAATTATGCCAGATTTATTCATGAACACCTTGCCTTCATCATCAAACACATACATTACATTAGATTTAAATTTTGTAAATATTGTGCGGGTGATTTTGTAATAGTTTCAATCACGATTCTTTCTATAGTGCTATGAAACATATGCATAGTTTACATCTGCTGACTTTAACTCTTTGAACACCATGTATTTGCGTCTGCACAACTGTCGTAGCTTAAAATCTGATATATTCGATTAGTCGAACACCCACACGTTTAATAAATTGATCTAAAGACAGGCGGCAGATTAATGCATGGTGAAAATCCTAAATGAACTTTCGGCATTAAGCAACCACCTGCATAAAAGTGTGTAAATTCTTCTATACTAATAGTTCGAACTATCCAGGTTTTATTGCATTTGTTTATTCTAGTTTCTTACCTAAAATTGTGTCAGAATGTTAACCCATAGCCTGCTAGTCACAACTATTGTTGCATTTACAAACAGTGTATACCCAGATGATAGAGTTCCTATAGGAGCTCTCTCATCTGGGTCTGCATTGTTTGTCTTGGAAACCCATGTCTGCATGATCTATGAATTTGCCCAGGACAATCATTTCAACATATCCGGTATATTTTGTAAATATTTGCCTAATAAAAATTCAAAGAGGGGAGAGTGATAAAATATAGGTGGCGGTCTAAGGGTTGAAACAATTTGGACCCTACAATGGCATCGAGGACAAAAATGAAACGATGGAAAAACTTATTAATGCGATGTATAAGTGAGGTAGATATGTACTCAGCAAGCTCATACTATCTTTATTAATGTAACTGCCTGAGGAATATCACATCTAGAGATCTACAATATCCGGCGTTTAGTATAAAAGTAAATATATCTTAACCATTAATTTGCTGGAAAATTGCATCTGCTTAGCCCTTTCACCGCCAATGTCGCAAAAATGCGCCACGACAAATAGTACAGTCCCAGATCAGACACCGCCTTTTCAAGGCGGCGTCACACCATGAACTTCACTTTTTGTCTCAAACTTTTTTGTCTCAAACCTATATTTCTATATCTGTGCTTTATTCTTTTGAAATTTACATTTATTTATCTTATTTCCTTATTTTACCGAATGATTTAACAAACTTTGTTTGCAGACGACAATTAGAAATTTGACGCCGAAAGGGTTAACCTCTTATCACCTACATTTGATTTCTTAGGTTCTATTCAATAAAGCGTCAATAAAGCGTTTTGGGAACCAGTGACAAAGAACAGTGTCAACAGCTTGGATCCTGGTGATGTGCCGAGTTCCTCAGTGTCTCGTCTGGATCAACGCTGTTTGCAAATGTCATTGAGGTCGCACTTAGTAAGCGAAGGGTTAATCTTTAGTTTGATGAGCTCGCAAAGCTTTTTAGTTGAGTCTGAGTTTTTCTCAAGCTTTTGATTGGTCAGATTTGAGCCAAAGGCTCAAATCTGACCAATCAAAAACTTGAGAACGAACTCAGACTCAACTAAAAGTTTTACAAGCATGGACCCAGGTTATTTTCGTAATATATCTTATACTAAGTCTCTTTACAAACGTACCATAATGGCCTCCATAATGCCCCTGGATCCTGATTAGACGACAAAATAAGCAGTGTCTCATCTGGATCCAAACTGTTGGGAAAGGTAATTGCACATTTGTCCGTGGCGTCCTTAAGGTTAAACATGCCCGGTATTTAATTAATCACTTTAATTCATTCTTGAAATATTCCAATTTATCTTCAAAATTCAATTTAAAGCCTATCTGCAGGCAGTGCTCAAATAAAGAACAGGATATAGTGTGGAGTATCTAATGTTGAAAGATGGCACAAAACATCCGAGAGGCCTTTTTTATGTGGGTTAATTGTTTATAGAGTGCAATTTTTGAAGACATTTATAATAGGTATTGGTAAGTTTCTGTTCCTTGACCGAGTGTGTATGGGCAGACACCTGGGGGGGGGGGTGAAAAATATACACTCACCAAGCCCTGAGCAGATAAACCATAACTGTTGCTACAAGAGATTCTATTATAATGTATAGTGTGTAATGATAATGATAATATATATATATATATATATATGTACATCTCAATACTTGGCACTTCAAGTTTTGACCCGGCCATATATTCAAGCGCGGGAAAATCTGGCAAGATATTTCGCAGTTGACTATATAGGCCATGAACTAGTGTACTACAACATTGTCCCGCCCTTGGTGTTTTGGTCGAGACAAAACTTAACCCTTTCCCGTATGTAAGCGCATTTTCACATATCTGCAAACAGAGTAGACCCAGATCAGACGGCTCCTATAGGAACCGTCTGATCAGGGTCTGCCCTGTTTGCTTATTGTGTAATATAGATCTGACTCTACAGCTTCTATCTGAGCCAAACTGTCCTGTGTTCATATGCCATTATAAAAATAATCTTATTAATATTCATGACGTCATTATTACTTACACGAATATACAACAGGGAAAGGGTTAATAGTCAAATAATAATATTATGTATAATGGTACATGTACTTATAATGTCTTACTTTCTATAATCAAGTTTAAAGTGGTAACAAGTTTGTTTTATGATACTTTTGCGTTTCCACAAATCTCAGATGTCTGCTTTTAACAGCGTTGTTTTCGCCGATTCAACTGCGTTTTCCGATAAGAGGAAACAGTGCAATTGATCCCTTCCTATCTCACAAACTCTGTCGTCTCGACAAAATATCAGTCTCCAGCTTTCAGCTGCCATGACATACGTCGCCTTATATATTAACCATTCGCTTGCTGAATTTTAAAATACATTTCTCCTTCTTTACCCATGCTCTGTTACATATATCTTCACTGTGTACAAGTAGTTCGCTGTGCAATCACTGCTGTGGAGTGCACTGGTTGCACAATCAACTTGTAAATAGTGCAGACCCTGATGAGACAGCTCCTGCAGGAGCTGTCTCATCTGGGTATTCACTATTTACAGGTAGGTATATTGACGTGAATAGCAAGCGAAGGGTTAATGCTGTATTAAGCAGACCGAGTACCAAACGAGCCTGAATGTCTAGAATGATCAACACAAGCGTATTACTAGTCCGATCCTTTGAACTATGAAACACTTTCAGATACAGTAAAACCCTTCTAAACCGGACGTTAAATTTAATATAAACATCGATCTTGGAGACAGGTGGCTGCTTTCTGCAGGACTTTCGCCCTGCATTAAATAGCCACCTGCCTGAAAGTATTTAAATTCTTCTCTACTAGAATATTCCGGTTTAGAGGGGTTTTACGGTATAGTAAAATATATTTTCCCCTCATTTTCCTCTGTCTTAGGATGTTTTCATCGAGTTATTAGAAGTATACCCCCTCATATAGGACATACAACGCAAATCCATCTAATGCGACCACCAAGAAGATGTCTAACTCTGAGCCGTAGAGGTAGGTTGTAGCTTAATGCAGTAATTTCTAATGGAAGCTTTCTGCATTACGTTCAACCTGCATTAAGCAATCACCTGCTTTTAAAGACGCACATGTTTATTCATTAAATTGCCACTTTAGAGGGTTTCGACTGTACATAAAGTTCTCTTTTGACAAACGGTAAGACACAATTTTGCATATTTGTATCGACATTGCGTACTCCTTAAATAATAAATTACAAATTAATTAAAAAGTCCGGGAAAGTTTCTAAAGATACCGAGATTGTAGCGTGTTTGTAGTATTAAATTCTTACCTAACTGTAAAACAAAATAGTATCTGCTCAGATATGGATCTGGTGCAGTTTGAATGCTTCCAATTCGAAAAAGCTTTTGTGAAACTGTTACCCACGTGCCAAATCTCAATTTAATGGCATGTATCCTTGTGTGACGCTGCGTTTTGTGCATGTTAACCCTTCTCTTGCTGAATTTTAAAATACATTTCTCCTCCTTTACCCATGCCCTGTTGTATAATTACATATATATTCACTGTGTACACGTATTTCGCTGTGCAATCACTGCTGTGGAGTGCACTGGTTGCACAATCAACTTGTAAATAGTGAAGACCCAGATGAGACAGCTCCTGCAGGAGCTGTCTCATCAGGGTCTGCACTATTTATAGGTAGGTATATTGACGTGAATAGCAAGCGAAGGGTTAACATACAATTAAAATACAGTAAAATCCCGCTAATGCAACCACCTAAAATAGTTATATTTCTGGGTGCTAGATGCAGATGGTAGCTTAATGCAGGATGAAAGTAATGCAGAAAGATCCTGTATTAAGCAACCACCTGCTTATAAAGACGTCCATGTTTATTCATGAAGTGGTCGCATTAGAGTGGTTCTACTGTATGTTTGAATTAAAAACAAATAACATACAAAGAACCTACGATGAAACAACATGAAATTCATGGTCATGTGTTTACCATTCCAAATATGAATACATGTACAATGTATACTATTAACAACCACTTCACAGCGATAATTGATTGTACGTATATTCATTGAAAATGAGACCTGATATTTCAGAGCTGAGTTAGTGTAGTTTCAATCAATTTGGTCAATTTCTCATTTGTGAAGGTTCCCGCAAAATATTATAGCCCAAATACAACGGATAAATACAGTATATTTGAGCAATAAACTTTGTGAAAAGACTTCTAAATAAGCATCTTAACATAGTACCTGTTCTGTTTTCTTATGAAATAATATAGAACTAATTCTATAATTAACCCTTTACCTCATAGGCTATTTTAGATTCAACCTCTTTGAATAAATCTACCGAAAAAGAGCATTAACTAGAGAAATGGAATGACAAAGTATCACAGACAAAGAACTGTGTAGCAAAGCAGTATGTATCAAAACCGGGTTCCAAAGGACTATACATGTGTCAAATGAGTCAAATAAGCGTATGCCAAAGTACCATGTGTTAAAGGACCATATATGAAAAGGCCATATGTCGAAGGAACATGTTTCAAATGAAAATTTGTCAAAAAACCATATGTCAAAGGACTATATGTCAAAATACCAATGTCATATGACTATATAACAAAGGGCAATGTGTCAAAGGACCATATGTCTTATGACCATATGTCTTGAGAGGTGATCTTCGAATCCAAACTAGTTATCGGCAGAAGTGCCTCATACTGCTCTGCATAATTATCACATTTCCCCCAACAGGGCAGTTGCAGTTATACCGGTGTGTCTCATCTTGACCAAAAGACGTTTTTGTCGAATGAGGTCGATTAGGTCTTGACAACGTTTGTTTCCCATAAGGCATAGATAGAACAGACAATGAGCCGAAGATTGAGCATCTAGTGTATGGCTACTAGACCGCTAGTCTCAAAGAAAGAAAGAGACGCATACTTTGAGTAAATGAAACAGACAAGTACAGGCCAGCTCTGAGTTGAAACTTTTTTATGTACATAATGTTAAAAAGCACGAAAATATGACCAGTTGCAAAAAAAGATTAACAATTTTGTTTCAGTTCCCGATCGATTTCAAATATTTTCACATTCAATATGAAGTCTGTTTGCTTCACTTCATACAGCAATAATGACTTATATATCCTGTCTTTGCACGTTACGCAACGCTTTTTTCTAAAGATAAAGTTCACTATCTAGTTTGGCTGCAATTAACAATCTATATTTGAAAGTGATTCCGGTGTGTTTTGCATGAGACTGCTGATTTTAATATAGTGAATACCATCTAAAAAATCATTTTATGAATAATCATAGATGTCTTTAACACAGGTGGTTGCTTAATGCAGATCGAAGATAAAGCCACAAGCTCCTATGGAAGTGTTCTGTATACCTTTCGTCCTGCATTGAGCTACCACTCTGCCTTTAAGATCCAGAATCAGGCGTGTTATTGATGGTCGTTTTATAGAAGTTGCAATGTCTTTTCTACGGTCATGTTCCGGACGTTATAGCTAGCGATATCTTAACTCTTAAAGACCGCTGTTAAAAACAATGTTTACTCAACTTTGGATCTAGAGCAACTGTAACTAATTACGATTCGACCAAGAGTTTGAAAATGTATAGACTGAATGTCAAACATCTTGGATCCTGATGAGTCGCCGAGTAACACGGCGTCTCATCTGGATCCAAGCTGTTTGCATGTGTGAGTTAAGTCGCGGGTAGCGGGATAAGGACTACCCAAAGGCTGTAAACGTTTCAAGCGCATCCGAAGGGAAAGGTATGGCGATAACAGATAATATACAAAATATCACTGGATGTTAGCCCTTCGTGCTGATAAATCTTTGTCTGCGAAACTCTGTTCTGTTGCATATTTCACTTACTTTTCATTCATAGAAGCGTTTGAGAAGCAGTTGACCGAGTGTAAAAAACATTGGATACTGATTAGACACCGAGTAAAGCCGAGTTACTCGGCGTCTCATTTGGATCAAGGCTGTTTACAAATGCCAGTCAGGTCTCACTTAGCATGATAATGGATAACTTCAAAATTGCTGTATGTTTACGATACTGTACACATGTTAGTTGGGTTAATTAACTCTTTCCCTGGTGATTATCCATGTAGGAAATAATGACGTCATTTTTTTTATAATGGCATATGAACACATGACATTTTGGCCCAGGCAGAAGCTGTAGAATCAGATCTATATTACACCTATAGGAGCCGTCTGATCTGGGTCTACTCTGTTTGCAGATGCGTCAAAAAGCGCAAAACATACGAAAAAAGGTATAACCACTGGCGCTGAAAATTTCACTTTCATGATTTTGATAGAATCTTTGATTAAATTCTAATCGATATCACACCTTATGAGACTTTTATTATTATCATATAATAGAATACAAGTATATTATAATGTGTGTATAATCACCATAACCGTCTGTGTTAATGTGTTACGTGTTATCAAGTAACATTTAAGAGTATAATGAGGTGCACTTCTCCGATTAACTCTTTCGCTGCCAAATTCTGTTATCTGCAGATTATGTGTCCTCATTTTGTTTTCATTTTTCCTTATTTATGTTTAAAAAAAGGCACAGTAACAAACAGATGAAGCGAACTTGACGTCTCATCTGGATCCAAACTGTTTGCATACATGTAGGTACAGTAAACCCTCTCTATAACGGTCACTAAATTACATCAATTATTTTGTGTTAAAGGCAGGTGGCTGCTTAAAGCAAAGTGAAAGTAAAACAGAACGCTCCTATAGGAGCATCCTGTTTTACTTTCACCTGGCTTTAAGCAGCCACCTGTCCTAAACACCAGTTAATTAACACAATTTAGTGGCTATTATAGAGAGGTTTTACTGTAATTGCAGACTGGCAGCGAAACTACAGTATAGTCCGTCAAAGGATGTCACTTTATGAATTATCAAAGTTGGCTTTAATGGCAGGTGGTTGCTTAATGCAGGACCTAAGTAAAGTACAAAACCCCTGTGGATATTTTCTGCATAAATTTATTTTTGCATTGAAGTACCAGCTGCATTTCAGACCCAGATTAAGGCCTTTTTTATGGGCGCTTTAGAGAGGTTTTACTGTATAGTTTGTTAAGTTTTGCTGGCAATGAAGACTACCGCCACCATAGTTACGTATTTCACAAAGAGACTTTGTTTTACAAAACTTATTGAGGAAATACACTGTAACAGTTGGGAAAGGTGCAGACATACTAAAATGTGTTATTTCTAGCAGAATTATAGATAACGTATCAACTCATTTCACTGGCAAGGTTAAGCCTTACCCTGCTGTCAGCAGACTTACTCACATTTTCAAACAGCTTGGATCCAGATGAGACGCCGAGTAACTCGAGTAACTCGGTGTCTCATCAGGATCCAATATGTTTGACACTGGGTCAAACGTTTCTAAAAAAATTAATTAAATTGGACGTATTTAAAAATGACCAGATCCAAATTTAAGCGGACATTGTTTGCAGCATGTTAAGGTTTAATACTCTGCACTTCCAATGAATTCGTTCTGGCAGCGATGTAGTTACTAAAGGTTTAGTTCATGGTGGAGTGGAGGGGCGGACCACCCCTACCACAGCAGCAGCGTCGATAATCAATATCAAGTGTTCCTTCAGAAAGAAATTAAATCAACCTTTGAAGTTTTGGTCCCTTTATTTGATGGATACCCGTATAAGATATAAAGAATGTATGTTTTATAATGGTATTATAGACAAAGGAAACTATGATTATGGCAAAAAATGAAGTATAATGTTTTTGTCATTTCATAAGCAAAGAGAAACAAATCCCGGTTAGAGATTTCCTACATGAGCTCTTTTTGCAAAACCGTCAAAGGATGTTTCTATCAGATAAAGAGTTAAGCTAAACTTAAAATATGCCAATTCTAGGAAACACATATACAGCATTTTGGGCAAAGTTTCATCAAAAAGATTCTGGGCAACATATTCTATCTTGATACATTTCAAGAATAGCATAGTAGGCCAGTTTAACCCTTTTAACCCTGAATTATCAGGGTCCATGCTTATAAAGCTTTTAGTTGAGCCTGAGATCGTTCTCAAGCTTTTGATTGGTCAGATTTGAGCCAAAGGCTCAAATCTGACCAATCAAAAGCTTGAGAACTCAAATCTGACCAATCAAAAGCTTGAGAACGAAACTCAGACTCAACTAAAAACTTTATAAGCATGGACCCAGAATTTAATTATAGAATCCACTTAGTATGAATGGCCTATACTCGCTAGAGGACTTGAGTCCTGTCTCATCTTAACCATCATATTCATGAAGATTAATTGCATCATGCATAATAATAAAATTAATTGCTATACATGTAATAGCACATAGACAGACATAGGAATGTTTTGGCCATGGAAGAAACTGCAGAATCATATATTTATTATATCATAAGCAAACAGAGCAGACCCTGAGCAGACGTCTCCTAACATGAACCGTCTGATCTGGGTCTACCCTGTTTGCAAAGACGCAGAAATGCGTATTTATTGAGTAAAGGGTGAACCAATATTAGTTGCAACGATAATCGAGTAGATTCGGGTTAATTATAGTCATTATTTAAAATAAGTTGGTAAATGTTGCCGTTCACGATATCTGCATGCAATAAAACACACCTGTAATTGCAATAAATGTTTATAAGTTATCAGCATTTTAAAAAACTCTGCATTAATTTTAATGCCCACGCACGATAACTAGGATGATATATAAACGTCTGATTAGGTCGTAGACTTCTTGAAACCTTAATTTATACAATAGAACCTGTCCTAAGCGACCAGTCATTAACTGAACATAGGAGTATTAACCCTTCTCTTGCTGAATTTTAAAATACATTAATCCTTCTTTACCCATGCCCTGTTGTATAATTACATATATCTTCACTGTGTACAAGTATTTCGCTGTGCAATCACTGCTGTGGAGTGCACTGGTTGCACAATCAACTTGTAAATAGTGCAGACCCTGATGAGACAGCTCCTGCAGGAGCTGTCTCATCTGGGTCTTCACTATTTACAGGTAGGTATATTGACGTGAATAGCAAGCTAAGGGTTAAAAAGCAGTTGGTTGCTTAATGCGGGGCCAAAGTAATACAGGAAGATCCTATGGGAGACCATAATAAGACATTTTTAATGACGAGTGTTTGGTTGAACAAAACCGAACATGTGTGAAAGGTTTATAAGACAGTGAATGCATAGTACAAGTATTTGTATTATGTATAATTTCGTCTGGCATGTGCCATTATAATTCCTTTTTGCTAACAAGCCGTGATCAGAATGTCAAAAAGTCTGGATTCTGAAATTACCATACTAGCGTGCAAAGAGATAGTAGAAATGTTATTGATGGGAATATATATACAGTGAAACCTCTCTAGACTGGACTTTCAATTTAATATGGAGACATGTGACAGCTTAACCCTTTCGCTGCCAATGCCGGATCTGTGATTACCTATGCAAACAGTTTGGATCCAGATGAGACGCCGAGTAATTCGGGGTCTCATTAGGATCCAAACTGTTTGTTACTGTTACTATGTTTTTGAAATAAAAATGAAGAAAATCAAAAATATGAAAATTTGTAGCATCTATACTAGATTTAACGCCCGTTTTAGAGGGGGTTTACTGTAATTCTATAATCAAAGAGAGCATACCCTGACCAGACAGTAACCACGGGTGCTCAAAGTGGTGTCTATGGAGTGAGGTGTTCATGCAGGACTAAAGTAATGCAAAGAGTTCTATTTGGACGAATTTCTATCTGCATTTTGAGACTTAGAAGTAGACATCGTTGACTATAGTTAAACTATGATGTATCAACCAAAACAATGTGAAGTACTGGCCAAAAAATGTAAATATCAGCCAACAAAACGTGAAGTACTGGACAACAAAATTTGAAGTACCGGCCGACACAATGTGAAGTACCGGTCGACAAAATGTATGTTATTTACCGGTCTTCAATGCAACGTGATAAAAGATATCTAGCATGTTAATACATTTTAAAATCCCTAGTGGGGCAAAACTATCAAGAAAATGATTATAGGTTTTATCATTGACCGACAGTCTAATTGTGTATATTAAGAAATATCTTAATGGAAACCTAAAGGCCGATTTTTGTTGTTGCTTTACAACATTTTATTTAAACCGTACTCCGTGAACATTCGTGTAAGAAATGTATGTATGTATGTATGTATGTATGTATGTATGTATGTACGCGTATGACTATTAATTAGCTTAATAGTTATATTGACATATGAACAAGAAAGGTTTTGACACTGGTAAATACTGTAGAATCAAGTATGCGTCATTCCATACACAAACAGAATAGACAATGGTCAGACTGTCTGATCTGGATCTACTCTATTTCCAATGCCGTTATTAGGGGTGCCATTTGAATAAAGAGTTTACACATTCCCTCCTAGTGATGCATTATGGCGCCTCTGTAAAAGTCATATTTTTAAACCATTGTGACAAATAGAGCATTTGCTCCATAGGAGCAATTGCTCTATTTATTATAATGGTTTTAAAACAATATACAGTTCTAAAAGTCTCCTTTCCTATAGTTAATGCTCTCTTCGGTAGATTAATTCAAAGAGTTTGAGTCTAAAACTAATCTAGAAGGGAATGAGTAAACTACCATAAGTTGTTGTAAGGGGTATCGTTGATAGTGCAGAAATACCCAAAAACATTGCTTAAAATCTGGGGAAATGCCAAACGATACCTAATTACATTTAACGATTGAACTTATATTAGTATTTATGGTAAGGTATGGCGAAATATGATTTCCTAACACTCAGACACCAATGCACGAGAATTAAATACACGGATCAGAAGAAAAAAGATATGATTAAGATTCATAATTTATTATCTCTACGTAACTTTAATAGTTAGTTCAATGGTTTGAAATGATTTTGAACTTACGAATTAGTGAAAAAGAATGTATTTATTCTAAGTACTCAGGGGTGTGCCATCGTAGATCAGATAATAGGTAACAAGTGTTAGTAACGACTCTTCCTCCTTCGCAAATGAAAAGAACTAACAGGTGAAACTGTTTCACACGTAGAGTCTTTTAAGCATATTATTGCATTCCAATGAGCAATATAACACTCTTCTCTGATTTACTTAAGTCATTATTTCAACGTTTAAAGGTAACGGCGTCGTTAAATTCAGATTTTATATGCACAGAGCTTAATGTTAAATCGTTAAACTGATCCAGACGCATTTTGATAATTGATTGCATTTTTGTTTTTTTGAAAATGCATGCATACGCACCTACACGTGATTTAATGCGTCCAACAGACACTGAATATTTCGTGTTGGCGGCAAGCACGAACCCACCTTTGCAATGTCACTGGGTTATGTTTACTTTAAGTTGATTTAACTACCTTAGACATTTAATGACGCCTTCACCATTTATCTCACAGAGACACCTTCGGTTACCTTTGAAAACAGAGTAGATCCAGATCGAACGCTTTCTTTCACAGAAAGGCATTTTCAGGTTTTTACAAACAGAGTAAACCCAGATCAGACAGACAGCTCCTATGTAACTGTCTGATCTGGTTCTGCTCTATTTGTTTATGGTATATTCTAGATCTGAATTTAGAATATCAATATCAATTTTTCTCAATATGTGTCCGTATGCCATTAAATGAAAATACTCTCCTTCATATAAACGTGTTCCACACATCTGCAAACCTAGTAGACCCAGATCAGACGGCTCCTATAGGAGCCGTCTGATCAGGGTCTGCTCTGTTTGCTAATTGAATTGAATAAATCTTGTTCTGTTTCTATACTCTGAATTTTCATAGCGTATATGAACACAGGCACTAAACTGCGGGATCAGATCTATATTATTCCATAAGTGAGCAGAGAAGATCCTACATAAGCTGTCTGATCTGAGTCTGCTCTGTTTCAAAGGTGTACATAAGTGTAACTATGAAGCAAAGGGTTTTTACATATTTTAAATACAAATAACGGCTTATCACCGCAGAGTAATATAACGTTTTAGGTTACAGCTTCGTTCATTTGGATGTCTTTTTTACCTCGTGAATATCCATGTAATAAATACTGACATTATAAGAAATAATAAGCTAAATAAAACCTCTCTATAACGGCCACTAAATTACATTAAGTATTTTGTGTTAAATGTATGTGGCTGCTAAAAGCAAGGTGAAAGTAAAACAGAACGCTCCTATAGGAGCGTTCTGCTTTACTTTCACCTTGCTTAAGCAGCCATCTGCCCTAAATACCAACTAATTAACATAATTTAGTGGTCGTTATAGAGAGGTTTTACTGTACTTATAATTGCATTATGAACAGCTGCCGTTTTTACCAGAAACAGCCATAGAATCAGATCTATATTAGTTCTTATCCTTTACCTGTTGAATATGTATACCTTCATGAATATAAGGGAAAGTATTAACAGTATTTCAGTCATATCATGACGTTCAGCTAATTGCAGGTGGAGGAAGACCTCAGATGTTCTGTGCACAGATATTCCATGCACACCCGAGTATACTGTAATGGCATTAATTATTGCATGAATATTAATAACATAATACGTGTCCGCAATGCAAAACGAGTCTCCTAGTCAGGGTCTGCTCTGTTTCCGTATTATTTTATACCAAATTATAAAATCATTGAAATGATACAGATCTGTTTCTACAGTTTATAACAGTTTGACGAAACATTTTCTTGTTCCTAATATGCCAATATAAGTATTAACCCATTCCCTAATATTAACGACTTTTGACGACTCTATAAAGGTCACTTTGTGGAACCATTGGAACCGTTGTGATAAATAGAGCATTTGCTCCTATAGGAGCAAATGCTCTATTTATCACAACGGTTTCAAACTACAAAATTCTAAAATTTCCTTTTCTCTAGTTAATGCTCATTTTCGGTACATTTATTCAAAGAGGTTGTATCTAAAATAGCCTATGAGGTAATGGGTTAAGCTAATCAAAATGTATGCATACATTATTCCTTACATGAATATGCAATGCATAAATGGTTAAAGACTGCATATACTACAGTTGTACTTCGATATCTCGAACTTAAAGGGACCATACAAATTAGTTCGAGATAACAGAGGTTCGAGTCATCCGATTCCTAATCTGACCAATATCTCAAGTTCACAGCTTAATGCACGTCTAAAATAATGCTGAAAGCTCCTGTAGGGACTGATTTAGACCTGCATTAATATGTGATATGTGTTTCTAGATATGTGTAGTGATACATTTTAAAACAATTCCGCAATGTAAATTTTGGAAGGACCGAACCTTCAGTTCGAGTTATCTCAAAGTTCGAGTTATCCGAGTTCGTGATATCGAAGTTCAACTGTACTTAAAGTTTAAAGGTAATTATTGTGGTAGTGTTGATTTTGAGCTTAGGATAAATCCTGAAATTTATTATAATTATATAATAATCAATCGCGTATAAAATTATCATTTCTTACAAAAGTCCCTATATGTTTCCCTTACGGGTACAGTAAAACTTGAATTATGTATAATTTTGGAGACATGTGGCAGTTTAATGCAGGGTGAAAATAATGCATTAATCCATCCTGCTTTAAGCACTCACCTGCCTAGAAGTTACAAAATTGTTCTTTATTACAATTCAAGTTTAAAGGGGTTACTCACCTGCCTAGAAGTTACAAAATTGTTCTTTATTACAATTCAAGTTTAAAGGGGTTACTCACCTGCCTAGAAGTTACAAAATTGTTCTTTATTACAATTTAAGTTTAAAGGGGTTACTCACCTGCCTAGAAGTTACAAAATTGTTCTTTATTACAATTCAAGTTTAAAGGGGTTACTCACCTGCCTAGAAGTTACAAAATTGTTCTTTATTACAATTTAAGTTTAAAGGGGTTACTCACCTGCCTAGAAGTTACAAAATTGTTCTTTATTACAATTTAAGTTTAAAGGGGTTACTCACCTGCCTAGAAGTTACAAAATTGTTCTTTATTACAATTCAAGTTTAAAGGGGTTACTCACCTGCCTAGAAGTTACAAAATTGTTCTTTATTACAATTTAAGTTTAAAGGGGTTACTCACCTGCCTAGAAGTTACAAAATTGTTCTTTATTACAATTTAAGTTTAAAAGGGTTACTCACCTGCCTAGAAGTTACAAAATTGTTCTTTATTACAATTCAAGTTTAAAGGGGTTACTCACCTGCCTAGAAGTTACAAAATTGTTCTTTATTACAATTTAAGTTTAAAGGGGTTACTCACCTGCCTAGAAGTTACAAAATTGTTCTTTATTACAATTTAAGTTTAAAGGGGTTACTCACCTGCCTAGAAGTTACAAAATTGTTCTTTATTACAATTTAAGTTTAAAGGGGTTACTCACCTGCCTAGAAGTTACAAAATTGTTCTTTATTACAATTTAAGTTTAAAGGGGTTACTCACCTGCCTAGAAGTTACAAAATTGTTCTTTATTACAATTCAAGTTTAAAGGGGTTACTCACCTGCCTAGAAGTTACAAAATTGTTCTTTATTACAATTCAAGTTTAGAATGGTTTCACTGTACATGTAGTTCCAAAACTTTTCTTTACGTGTATCTCTAATCTTGTTCATTTTTTTTATTTGTATCAGGTTTTACGTGACTTTAATAGTATTTCAGTCACATCGCGACCTCCAGCTAATTAAAGATGGAGGAAACCCCAGAGGATTGTCTATGCATAGGAAAGTTTAACAATTTGCCCTGTTGTTTACCAAACGACTCTTTTGACACCAATTATTTTTCGTCTGCAGCAACATCTCAGAGTAAACTTTCTCTTAAACGCAAGTGGTGTGTCAAACAGTTCTTACCCCGATGTAACGCCGTGTTACTAGGTGTCTCATCTGGATCTAAACAGTTTTCAAACAGTTTCTCTCATTGCAGCAAGCCATATGAGTCGTTTTCCAGCGACGTTGGTGGTAAAAGACTGTAAACGAACAGAGCATAATTATGAAAATCGACAATTAAATTTATTTAGATCCTACTTGTAATTTCAAATGGGTTTTAACAATTGGTAGAAAAGCGATGGCCCAGTTCTCACCTTCTACTTGCACCGTACATGCAACTACTGGAATCTGAGAACATTCTTGTGGTTGAAGGTAGAAATATCAAGTAAATCTAATGAATAATGAAACACTTCTCTGTAATGACCACTAAAACGAGTCTACAGTAAAACCTCTCTATAACGGCCACTGAATTGTGTTAATTAGTTTGGTATTTAGTGCATGTGACTGCTTAAAGTAAGGTGAAAGTAAAACAGAACGCTCCTATAGGAGCGTTCTGTTTTACTTTCACCTTGCTCTTCAGCAGCCACCTGCCTTTAACACAAAATACTTGATGTGATTTGTGGCCGTTAAAGAGAGGTTTTACTGTACTTTAGTTTGTTAAACCCTTTAACACATGAATATTCATGTAAGAATTAATGTCATCATGAATATTTATAGGATGATGTTTTATAATGGTATATGAATACGTGCATTTTTGGCATGGCACCCAAACCAGATCTATAATATTACACGGCTCCTACAGGATCTTACCACGGTCTATCCTGGGGGGGGGTGTGTTTGCCATCTGATCTGGATCAAGTCTGTTTGTAAAGGCAACATCATGTGTCTCTATCAGGTAAAGGGTTAAACATGTGGTAATTTGATGCTGAACGAAAATCATGTGAAACGTTCCTATAGGAGCTCTTTGCATTACTATCGACCTGCATTAGGCAATCACCTACTATAGAGAGGTTCCGCTGTATTAATTTGGACATTGTCTTGGAGTATCCAGATTGATGATATATTGAAGAATTCAAGGGGTTAGTCTTTATATCTATCTAACAAAGTGCAGTCGTAAAACAGTTCGGAGCCATATATACAGTAACATCTTCCTAAATCGGGATTCAGTATGAACAATTTAGATCTTTCAGACAGGTTGTTAATTCAGGGCCTGCTCCATTTGCTTACATCTATGAAATGATATAGATATGGTTCTTAAGTTTTCATCAGGACCAAATTTTCTTGTTTATATGCGATTATAAACATTAAGTATATCTAATATTATGCCTATATCATTTCTTACATGAATGTTCACTGAGTAAAGGTTGAATACGATGCAAAAGTACAGTAAAACCTCTCTATAACGGCCACTAAATTGTGTTAATCAGTTGGTATTTAGAGCAGGTAGCTGCCTAAAGCAAAGTGAAAGTAAAACAGAACGCTCCTATAGGAGCGTTCTGTTTTACTTTCACCTTGCTTTCAGCAGCCACCTGCCTTTAACACAAAATACTAGATTTAATTTAGTGGCCGTTATAGAGAGGTTTTACTGTAATGCAGAAAGCACCGTCGGTGTAGACGGGAATAACTGAAATCATATTTTCAAGCTGTCTTAAGGATTGACAATAATGCTAATTCGAAAGTCCGGTTTAGAGATGTTTTACTGTATATACTTAACTACAAAACTACAGTCTCTAATCCTGCGAGGGGTTTTAGTGACCACCACCCCTCGCGTGAAATACTTGGTTGTATTAGACGCTGCTATAAAGACTGTAATCATATTTGTAGTAAACTGTCTTAATGGCCGGTATAGATGCGAATTTGAACGTTTAGGTTAGAGAAGTTTTACTGTACATACTTAACTAAGATAAGTTCATCTAAACAGTACTCAGCCTATAATCCTGTGGATTTTTATTGAGCGACCTCCCCGAGCGTGAAATGATTGGTAATATTATACATATTACTTTATACAATTTTGAAGAGAACGTTACAATCCGCAGTTTTATTCCGCTTGTCTATGTTTATAATAAAAGTTTTAGTGTGTGAGGTTCAGATCATAGAGCATGGAAGAATATCAAAATATCAAACCTCAGATTATGCAAAGAATTTATGTTGTATGAGATTCAACGGTCAGCGCCCTTCTGGATAGTGACCCTTTCGCTGTTCTATAATTATTTCCTATTTTCAATACCTACTGAATATTCATGGACAAAATAGTTATAAAGAAATATGGAAGGTGGGACATTGTAGCCATTTTAGAAAGTAAAGAAACAGATCTTTCAAATTTCACTAGCAAACAGAGCAGACACTGATCAGCCGGCTCCTGTAGGAGCCGTCTGATCTGGGTCTACTCTGTTTGCAAATGCGTGAAAACACGTTTATATGAGGAAAAGGGTTAAAACAGAGATTGGATCCTACAAGACAATGAACAAATTGATGGTATAACTGTGACCCTTCTACGTTATTTGTATAAGAAACATTAGTGCAATGATTTAACATTTTGCGGTAAAACCTCTCTATAACGGCAACTAAGACCTCTCTATAACGGCCTCTAAATTAAATCAAGTATTTTGTGTTAAAGGCGTGTGGCTGCTGAAAGCAAGGTGAAAGTAAAACTGAACGCTCCTATAGGAGCGTTCTGTTTTACTTTCACCTTGCTTTAAACAGCCACCTGATCTAAATACCAACTGGTTAACCCTTTCCCTTATACAAACATGTTTTCACGCATTTGCAAACAGAGTAGACCCAGATCAGACGGCTCCTAGAGGAGCCGTCTGATCAGGGTCTACTCTGTTTGTTAATAGAATTTGATAGATCTGTTTGTTTGCTTTCTAAAATGTCTACAATATTCAACCTTCCATATTTCTTTATAACTATTTTGTTAATGAATATTCAGTAGGTATTGAAATTTGGCCTAAATAGAGAACAGGGAAAGGGTTAACACAAATTAGTGGCCGTTATAGAGAGGGTTTGCTGTACTCCGTAGATAAACGCAGAGCAGACAAGGATTAGGCGGCTCCAGTAATGATCTGTATTATCTGGATTCTGCCTTGTTTGCTTATGGTATAACATAGATTTGACTCTACAGTGCCAGCCCTGCTAAGGCCAAAATTGTATGCCATTATAAAAATTCAGATACTCAAAATGTCATTATTACTTTCATGAATACATGTATCCATGAAGTAAATAGGTTAAACGTAATATACGCACGCGTAATAACCCCCTTTGTTCTTTTTTCTGACTTCGCACTTCGCACACAAGGTATATTTCCTGGGATGTTAGTGTTTTACCATACGCTATCTGGATATAATCCAAAGTTTGGTTCAGGGGAAATATTATCACCAGTCTAGATCTTGTTTTTTGTAGCATACCACATGAAATAGGCTACAACTATGGAGTGATGGGTAGTGTTCGAGTAAAGAGTCAGAGCGCGCTGTAACCTGGAGCCGGGGTTATGAAACTTTCTGTTTAAGTCTGAGTTCATTCTCAAGCATCTGATTGGTCAGATTTTGAGCTTGCTCAAAATCTGACCAATCAGATACTTGAGAATAAACTCGGATTCAAACTAGGGTGTTTTATGACCTCGAGAGCTGGGTATAGTATACAAAAACAAAAACAACATGGTACATACAGCAAAGGTACGGATTCCGAGGGATAAGGGGAAGGGCATCGCCTCTGGTTAACCCATAACCTATTGTAAAAATTATGTCTGCTAAATCCCCGATATGTTAATTTTTTCATTTACTTCCAATTCGTGTAAACCTTGAAGAAACGATTAAGCGAGTGTCAAACAATTTATATCCTGATGAGACGCCGAGTGACTCGGCATGACTCGGCATCTCATCCAGAGCCTAGCTTTTTGCAAATACCAGTTAGATAACGCTTAACCTCTTTTCCTCATATGCTATTTTTAGACCCAATCTATTTGAATAAATACCGAAAAGGAGCATTAACTATAGAAAAGTAAAATTTTAGAAGTTTTTAGTTTAGAAACCATTGTGATAAATAGAGCCTTTGCTCCTAAGGAGTATGCTCTATTTATCACAATTGTTTCAAAAAGTGATTTACAGAGGCGTCAAAAGGCGTCAGTATGAGGGAATGGGTTAACAGGCAAAGTGTTGAGATCGTTTTCGATACGAGTTCATTTTTTCCGAGCTGTTTTACGAGCTACAAAATTCAAGGTAATAATTACTACGGTCTCCAGGTACACATGAACTCATCCAATATGCCTTCAAAGGATTAAATGCTGATGACTTTCCAAATTGGAGATTAAAGCAGGTTACGGTTGCAAAAATTCAAGTGTTGTAAATTCTCTATAAAAATTGATTTCAAAGTAATTAGATGGAGGCCGATATTGGCAATACATCACAGTTTTGAGATTTCAAACAAGTTTTAACTATAGTCAGGATGAAAGAAGGTCGAACTGCCCAATACTTATTATTATTCAAAACGTGAACAATACATCTACGTAATAGTGACACTAACCGTTTCCCGTCTAGGAGGTTTGTAAGATCTCATTTTTCACGCATCCAAGTCATATCTTTCATATTTTCTGTGGAATCAGTGATCGATGTAAATGTTGATGTAAAATGACATCACATTTTAAAATGAATGTGTAATTGTTCATGCACATGCAGTTTCATATCTCAATCTCATTTTTTTAAAATTATTATGATGATACGTTATAACATTAAAAGGCAGAACAAGACTGTGAAAAAATGTCATATTCTGTTCAACCCTTTCCTTCATATAAACGCGATTTCATGCATTAGTAAACAATGTAGACCCAGATCAGACGGCCCCTATAGGAGTATCTAAATCTGAAATAAACACTGAAAAGGGAAACGATTAGTCCCTTTTCGGAAAACCACGTATCTCATATTTTGAAATATGACATAAAGGTGCTCACAGGGTGAAGAAAAAATGTGATCTGGTAAATATGAGGTCATACAGATGTCCTTTTATCAGCATATTAACACGAACACTCAACACATATAGCATAACATGGATGCTAAACAAAGCAACCGAATAGAACATTAACCCTTCTCTTGCTGAATTTTAAAATACATTTCTCCTTCTTTACCCATGCCATGTTGTATAATTCCATATATCTTCACTGTGTACAGGTATTTCGCTGTGCAATCACTGCTGTGGAGTGCACTGGCTGCACAATCAACTTGTAAATAGTGCAGACCCTGATGAGACAGCTCCTGCAGGAGCTGTCTCATCTGGGTCTTCACTATTTACAGGTAGGTATATTGACGTGAATAGCAAGCGAAGGGTTAAGATCACTTATATTAAGCATGATGATATAAAACATACATTTTATAGTTCGTCTTATCACTTCTTACTGTTTCGCTGCCAAAAGCGGTTTTATAATCACCTTTATAAACAGTTTTGATCCAAATGAGACATCGAGTAACTCTGTGTGGCATCAGTATCCAAAATGTTTTATGTTATGATTATGTTTTAACCCTTTAATCCATAGGCTATTTTTAGACCCAACTTCTTTGAATTAATCTACCGAAAAGGAGCATTAACTAGAGAAAAGGATTTTTTTTAGAATTTTGCAGTTTGAAACAATTGTGATAAATAGAGCATTTGCTCCTATAGGAGCAAATGCTCTATTTATCACAATTGTTTCAGGAAGAGACTTTTACGGAGGCGTAGAAAGGCGTATTTATGGAGGAAAGGGTTAACCCTTTACTTCGTGTAAGAAATAATGACATCATGTGTATTGGTTAGATTATCTTTTGTAATAGCACATGGACACAATAGCACATGGACACAATAGCACATGGACACAATAGCACACGGACACGATAGCACACGGACACAATAGCACATGGACACAATAGCACATGGACACAATAGCACATGGACACAAGAAGGTTTTGGTCTTTACAGAAACTGTAGAATTATATTTGTATTATTTCATCATCAAACGGAGCATATCCCGTCTGATCTGAGTCTACTCTGTTTGCAAAGGCGTTGAGAATAAAGGGTTAATGGAGATGGAAAAAAGAGACATTCTAAAATATAAATCGATGCAGACGATAAATTTTGTAGACTATATATACAATATGTGACAGAGAAAGAGTTACAGTAAAACCTCTCTATAAAGGCCACTAAATTACATAAAGTATTTTGTGATAAAGGCAGGTGGCTGCTTAAAGAAAGGTGAAAGTAAACTTTCACCTTGCTTTAAGCAGCCACCTGCCATAGATACCAACTAATTAACACAATTTAGTGGCTGTTATTGAGAGGTTTTACTGTAACTCTTTCGCTGCAAATGTCGTACGTGTGTTTACCTTTGCAAACTGTGTGTATCCAGATTAGACACCGAGTCAGCATCTAAACAGTTTGATACCAGTACTGTTATTTAGCCCTTTCACCGCAAATGTCGCAAAAATGCACCACGAGTCGACAAATAGTGCAGTCCCAGATCAGACGCCGCCTTTTCAAGACGGCGTCTGATCAGTGGCTTCACTTTTTGTCTCAATCTCTAGTTCTAAATATGTGGTTTATTCCTTTGAAATGTGTATTTATTTATCTCATTTCCTTATTTTACCGAATCATTTAACAAACTTGGATTGCAGACGACAATTAGACATTTGGCGCCGAAAGAGTTAACAAACAAAATGAAGAAAAATAAATGAAAATTGTAGCAGACGAAACAAATTTGACAGCGAAAGAGATGAAACCGTATAATCCTTTCAAGTAGGTAGGCATAAACTCTTATCAGGACAGTTGTTTGACTCTTTGAAAATCAAATGAATTCCGTTTGCAAAACCTATCGTAAGATTTTCAAGGTGCATCTTAATTCTTCAATTTCCTAAAATCCTTCCAGTGCTATTGAATGTCGTCTGCTACATGTATCGTCTGCATCGTCATTGTTATAATTTCCCATTTATTCAAAAAAAGCAGAAGCGCATTATTAACCCTTCGCTTGCTATTCACGTAAATATACCTACCTGTAAATAGTGAAGACCCAGATGAGACAGCTCCTGCAGGAGCTGTCTCATCAGGGTCTGCACTATTTACAAGTTGATTGTGCAACCAGTGCATTCCACAGCAGTGATTGCACAGCGAAATACTTGTACACAGTGAATATACATGTAATTATACAACAGGGCATGGGTAAAGAAGGAGAAATGTATTTTAAAATTCAGCAAGCGAAGGATTAAACACTGATGAGACATAGAATTACTCTGGATCCAAACTTGTTTCATAGATTATCAAACATTTGCCATTGGCAGCAAAAGACAACAAAAAGAAAGAGACGATAATGAAAGACAACAAGTTCCTAATGAAACGCCAGGAGGCTCAAACTGAAACTACTTGCTAGAGTGATTATATTAAATAAAACAAAACCAAAGACAATTAACATCAAGCCTGCTGTGCCGGCAGACCCATGAACACATTTTTTAAACAGTTAGGATCAAGATCATTCTCAAGAATAGTTCCTTGATTTCTCCACCTAACCCTATTCTGTGACCACTCTTTAGATCCGTCTCTTCGAGGGTTTGGTGGAGAAATGACGATTTTAGTATTTGTGTACACACCTCTACATGTATCTGTAGCCCTGATAAGCGACACGAATGAGATAAACGTAAGTACATTGTATGTATCAATGCTTTCTACTTGTCGCATTAGAGAAGCATGCATCTTCTAAGACTTCAAATGCTCCAGGGTGGTATTAAATAGTCCTAACTCTTCCCTTTCAAATAAAGCAGACCCAGATCCTGTCGGAGCCATCTATTCAGGGCCGGCTCTGTTTGTTTATGGAATAGTATAAATATGGTGCTTCAGTTGCTACTGATACCAAACTCATATGCACATATGCTATTATAAAAGTTCGGCAACAAATATCCATCATGCCGTTATTCCTGACTTGAATATTCAATAGGGAAAGGGTTAACCCTTTCTTAACCCATTTCCTCATATTGACGACTTTTGATGACACTGTCAAAGTCACATTGTGAAACCATTGTGATAAATAGAGCATTTGCTCCTATAGGAGCAAATGCTCTATTTATCACAATAGTTTCAAACTACAAAATTCTACAATTTTCCTTTTCTCCAGTTAATGCTCCTTTTCGGTAGATTAATTCAAAGAGGTTGTATCTAAAACTAGTCTATGAGGTAATGGGTTATATAGAACCTCTCGAACACTTTCTCAAATAGAGTCACCATTTGAAGCCTGTGCACACAGAGTAGACAGATATCACCCGTCTCCTATAGGGACATGCTATAGATATGATTCCACAGTTTCTGCCATGGCCAGACACATCATTGTTCATATGCCATTATAATAACAATTCATATAATCTATATTCATACGGTTATTATATCTTTCATGAATATTCATGAATTAAAGGGTTAAACTAAACACGAAATCATTACATACGTAATGCATAGGAGTTACGTTTCGATGGAATTTAATATAAGATAGATCAAAAAGAAATTTATTGCGACTGGGTTAGGCGGCTATCCAAATTAACCCTTACTGTGCAGGAAACGAGTCACTAATATCCTTAGCAAACGGTGTAGACCCATATGAGAGGGCTCCTAAAGGAGCCCTCTCATCGGGGTATGCACTGTTTGCCATGTTACACTTTTCTTTAGAAAAATATCCCTAAATATTCACCATAAGCTTGACCTGTTGGAGTTTTGAAATAGTCCATTTGAAAAGACAGGGTAGTAAGGGTTAACCCTTTCGCTGCCAAGCGTTGTGGTCTGCAAACTATGTCACCAGCTTCTAGTGTGTTTCTACTTTTATAAAAAAAAAAATATATATAAAGCATATAACAGTTCGGATCCCAGAGGAACATTGGGTCATTCGTTCACTCATCTGGGTCCAAACTGCTTATGAAGGTAACCACAGATTCGTGATTGGATGTGAAAAAGTTAATACCTAGATATTTAATAAAACAGGTGTAAAATAGTAACGCTTCCATCGAGATAATCTCGATGAAATCGGTAGCAGATCAACAGTAAACCCTCTTTAGAACTACCACACATGTTTAACTCTTTCCTCCATTGTTACATGTATTCATATAAGAATTAATGACATCATGCATTTTGATTAGATGCATTTTCACAATAGCATATGAATGCTTAAAATGTTATCCATGGCAGAAACTGTAGAATTAGATGTGTATATTGTTTTATAAAGCGAACAGAGCAGAACCCGATCAGAAGACTTCCATAGCAGCCGTGTGATCTGGGTCTACTCTGTTTGCAAAGGCGTACAAAGGAGTATCTATTGAGTAAAAGGTTACAGTAAAAAACCTCTAATGCCACCAACAAACACAACTATAATTCCTAGTGATAGAGGCAGGTGCTAGCTTAATGCAGGAGAAAGTCCTGCATTAAGCAACCACCTGCTTATAAAGACAGACATGTTTATTCATTAAATGGTCACACTAGAGGGGTTCTACTACAGTTCTGATTGTAGACAGTGCGCTGGCTAAATGCAGGATAAAGGTTATACAGAAAGCTCCTATAGATATGCCTTCTGTATTAATTTTGTACTACATTAACCCTTTCCCACATATAAACGTGTTTTCACGCTTTGCAAACAGAGAAGACCCAGATCAGACGGCTCCTAAAGGAGCCGTCTGATCAGGGTCTACTCTGTTTGCTAGTGGAATTTGAAAGATCTAATTCTTTACTTTCAAAAATGGCTACAATGTTGTACCTTCCATATTTCATTATAACTATTTTGCCCATGAATATTCAATAGGTATTGAAATTTGAACTAAATCTAGAACAGGGAAAATCAAAAGAATGAACATTTGTAGCAGACGACAAAGTTAGCAGACGACAGAGTTTGGCAGCGAAGGGTTAAGCAGCAACCTGCTTTTAAAGACCCCTATGTTAACTGATTCTACAATATCTCAAAACTCCCTCTATGCATATGTCATAATTAAATGCATCTAAGTATTATTCATGACGTAATTATTTCTTACATGAATATCCATGCAGTAAAGGTGTGTGTTTTTTCTTTGAATACAGGCATGCTTATTCACCCAGTGACCGTCGCTTCAGATATGCTTAACTGTATATATTTTGCTTCCAACAATGTGTTTGGAAGCATCGAGGACGGAAGAAACTTTCATTCGCAGACAATACCTGCGAGCGTGATTTACCCCATCAAAATATTCCCCACTGTGAACGAAAGCATACCAGATTTATTGTCTGTACCTGCAGAACTGGTGTTACTATATTGCTGTCGTTTTTTAATACATTTACCTTTTAGCTGTGTGCATTTACATTTAACTCCGTGAATATCAATTAGTCCATCATTTATAACGGCATATTAACCCTTTCCCTGATGAATATTCATGTAGGAAATAATGACGTCATAAATATTAATAAGATTATTTTTATAATGGTATATGAACACAGGACAGTTTGGTTCTGACAGAAGCTGTAGAATCAGATCTATATTACACCATAAGTTAACAGAGCAGACCCTGATCAGACGGCTCCTACAGGAGCCGTCTGATCTGGGTCTACTCTGTTTGCAGATGCGCCAAAATGAGCTTACATAAAGAAAGGGTATATATACCAACTATAGATTCAGATCTGTATACTACTATAAGCAAACAGAGCAGATCCTGACCAAGAGTCAGGACACAAGCTTTTGAACAACTATTGGCCAAGTTTCTAACATCTTGTTTTTCTGACGAGATACCGAAAACCTCGCAGTCTCATCTGGATCCAAGCTGCTTGCAAATACGACTAAAGCCGCCGTCAGCGGGATACCAGTCGGTAACTACAATATCAAAATAGATATTGCTTCAATGTAACACATTTCTTAAACAAATAATTCAGTTAAACAAGTAGGATTGGAATAAGATTTTTTATGGAACATTTTAACATTAATAAAAAAAACGATACAGAGTACGCAGCCAAGTAATGTTATCCGTATACACTTAAAAAAAGCAAAATAAAGATTGTCAGTAGAGACTTCAGAAATCTCAATTTCTGATAAATAATCCCTGTATTCAACTCCTAAATTAATATAACATCTCCTGGTGAGCTCTTTTTTGTTTTGGTCTTTCGCGCGCAGTATATAATTATGGACCATTTTGGGATAGACTGAATCATGAATTTGAGTTTAAGTTCATTTTCAAGTACATTTGAACTTCGATATCTCGAACTTCAAGGGACTATATGATTTAGTACGAGATAACGAAAGTTCGAGTTATCCGATTTCTAATCTGGACAATTTCTCAAGTTCACAGCTTAATGCAGGTCTACAATAATGCTGAAAGCTCCCGTAGGAGCTTTCAGCATTAATGTAGACACGCATTAAGCTGTGAAATGTGTTTCTAGATATGCGTAGTGATACATTTTAGAGCAATTCTGCATTGTAAGATTTTGGAAGGACCTAACTTTAAGTTCGAGTAATCTCGAAGTTCGAGTTATCCGAGTTCGAGATATCGAAGTTCAACTGTATATGATTGGTAAGATTTGGAGCTTGATTGTGAATAAATTCAAAGTCAATGTTTGATTACATCGGTGTCAGTACTTTCATCTGTCTGGTGCAAAGAACTGGCACAAGCATGTATTTTGTTAGTTGGTCACATTACGATCGTTAGCAGTGACATTCAGAGCAGCTGATATAAACATCCCTCATACTCATAGCACCGACCTCCAGCACTGAAGTTAACTTTTTTGGCATGCATCAAACATAAACTGACGCGACACAAGGAAACTTAACTTTTTGCCTTTTGAACTACAATGATACCTGCCTCAACTCATTATTTGCTATCTGTTTCTCTTACTGTCGAGTCGTTAAAACTTATGATAAACTATTGACAGAGTGACAGGCAGCTTGTATCCTGATGTGACGATAATGTACTTGGCGTCTCATCTGGGTCTACATTTTTTGCTAATGTCAGTAAAGTCGCGCTTAGCAGATGAAAGAATAATGTTTACACATCTACCTGCCTTTGTCTAAATATTTATGATGAACCAGTCAATAAACTTTATATTTAAAGCCGTGAGAAACAGTTCTTTTGACGATGTGACCCTTAGAAAACAGTTTATTAACACATTCCCTCATATTGACGTCGTTTGACGCCTCTGTAAAAGTCACTTTTTTTAAACCATTGTGATAAATAGAGCATTTGCTCCTTTTGAGCAAATGCTCTGTTTATCAGAATAGTTTCAATATTACACAAATTCTAAATATTTCCTTTTCTCTAGTAAATGCTCCTTTTCGGTAGATTTATGCAAAGATGTTGGGTCTAAAAATAGCCTTTGAGGGAATCGGTTACACAAACAATGCAAACAATGCCCTGAAGGATTGGATCTAAACAGTTTGCCTATGCCATTTGCAGGGATACTATAAGCAGGACTTGTTTGGTGCATAGTAACTACCATTCTTGTACACTAATATATGTTTGAGACTTTTGAGTAGTATAAGGTATATATTTTTATCAAATGTTATTTCGTTCGTCGTGGCGCAGAGAGATAGTAAAGGAGTTGCTGTACAGTTTATTTTTCTTTGGAACGCCTTATATTTTTTCTACAAACAATGTCGTCTGTTTTCAGTTTTATAGAGGACTTTCCTTCAATTTCTTCAGTAAAATGTAAATGGCGGGTCAAACGGTTTGGGTGCAAACAGTTTACAAATGTAATCACATAGTCACATAGTTTGCAGCAAGACCAGTTGGTCGATTATCGGCGATTTCAGTGGTTAACCCATTCCCTCATATTGACGACTTTTGACGACTCTGTAGACACTTTGTGAAACAATTGTGATAAATAGAGCATTTGCGTCAGGGTTTGAGTGGTAAATGCAGACTTCTTACTGAATGTCTATGAGTGTTATTAGAAACTGTGTGCTCTTGAGACAAATCTTGCTCAGTATCGAATAATAAATTTTGTGTATCTCTTCTCGAAACATTTATACGTTATTACATATTACTTATAGTGCTCCAGACAGGCTGTGTATCAGCGAAAATTACATCATAAGTTTGGTGCGTTAACCCTTTTCCCCAAAGAGACGCATTTTTTCACCTTTACAAACAGAGTAGACCGTGACCAGAAAGCTTTGAAAGGATCCGTTTGATCACGGTCTGCTCTGTTTGCTAAGAAATAAAATAGATATGTTTACACAGCTCACGGTGCTAACTAATATTCAAACAGCCATTATTTCTGACAAAATCTGACAAAATTAGTTCTAAATATTCGTGGAGTAAAGCGTTAAATATACGCAGGATAATAGAATGTCAGTTTTATGAACTCTTTGCACGCTAGCGGCGAAACTGTCATTACCTATGCAAACAGTTTGAATCCAGATGAGACGCCGCATAATGCGACGTCTCATCAGGATCCAAACTGTTTGTCATATTGACCATATGTTTGCAAATAAATGAGAGAAAGTTTATTTTAAGAATTGAAGCAGACGACAATTATTCCAGACGAATAATTACTTAGCGTGCAAAGAGTTCAGAATATTCGTACCGTGTCGCTGTCTTGTAGTCTGACTTACACCATTCATCTATGCCTTAGGCTATTTGCTACTTTAGTTAATTGGATAATACCGTTTATTTACAGTCGAAGCAAGCCTAGTCGTAAAAGGGCATTAATATAATTCCACAAAAAATCGAAAAATCGTACTAAATAAATTCCGTCATGTTTTCCGTTACTTTTTGTTTCCATTTAGAGGTCATATATAACTTGAGGGGATACAGCCAGCAAACTATTTGCTGGTTTAAACAATTGACCTCGATGGATTTAGCAAACAGTGCAGAACTTGATCAGAAGGCTCCTTCAAGATACCTCTGATCTGGATGTACACAGATTGCCTTGTCCTTTTTAAGGGACACGTGGCACTAATTTGTTAATTACTCATTCAACTTCAGGCAAAATTAGAACGTAAATTGTCCTAAATCACGAAGAAGTAGACGCTGTTTTAGCTCTCTCCCCTATGAATACTTATTCAAGAATTTATTACAGTGTGAATATACATGGACTACATATTTTGTAATTATACATTAACAAGACATATTTTGCATGTGACAGAAACTTCAGAATCGGATCTACTCCATAAACAAACAGAACAGACCCTGATCAGACAGCCTCTATAGGATCTGTCTGCTACGAGTCTAATCTAATTGCAAATGTGCTACAAGTCGTTTTTATCCAGTCACCAGGCTTCTCTAGCGACATAATAAAGGGGGTGCAGATAAACTTAGGTTTATTAGGTTACTTCCGGTAGTAGAAGGTTTATTAGGTTAGTAGATAGGCGTAATGATTCTATAACCATGGAACTATTTTAATTTTCTGTAAATATGCATAAAAATCATGTTGACGAAATAGATCTAACAGAAAATTCACCAAAAAAATTATTCAAATGAGAAAAAATAAAAAATAATTGGCTATAGCTGGATTCGAACCCGCGCCTGATCATACAAAAAGCAATTCTAATCACTCTAAAGACGTCGTCCTTCGATTACGCCACTGTGGCCACATAAAAAGTGACGTTGATTTATCAGTTTTATTAATTTAAGTGACGTTATGTCTATCTAAAAATAGAAACCGAGACTACGGAACTCGAATTTGACCAGGGAATATAACCATGTCTGTTTGAAATAACTTATCGACCCTCGATTCAAATCATCTTATTTTTCAAATTCAACCACGTTTCCCCTCTTGTAATCAAGTATCGAAACTATTTTCCTCTGCGGTAGCTCATTAGATCTATTTACGTCTAAATGGAAATGAAAAGGGAGGGATCCGTTGATCGAAAAACCGCATTTTCAATGTAAATTATTTCAAGAGTGTTATGTTAAATATGAGTCTATGAAAAAAGATATTTAACTAAATTGACTGGATAAATCGAATAATAGGTTAGCGCCGTAGAAGGGACGCCTTTATCCGACTCGGAGAGAAAACAGTTGAGGCTCGGCAAGCCTCGCCTCAACGTTTTCTCCCCTCGTCGGATAAAGGCGTCCCATCTACGGCGCTAAACTATTATTCTCTATTTATTAGGCAAAGGGTTTAATCCTTAGCGCCAATTGTTTTTCATCTGTTGTAAGTTTCAGAGTTTATTCAAAAACATACATGAAAGTTCAAACAGTTAGTTAGTCGGGGTCTCAGCTAGATAATAAGGTTGCAAAGGTAATTATAGGCTCGTCCACTGCCGAAAGCCTTAACCCATTACCTCATAGACTATTTTTAGATACAACCTCTTTGAATAAACCTACCGAAAAAGAGCATTAACTAGAGAAAAGGAAAATTTTAGAATTTTGTAGTTTGAAACCATTGTGATAAATAGAGTATTTGCTCTATTTATCACAATGGTTTCACAAAGTGACTTTTACAGAGGCGTAGAATGGCGTCAATATGAGGGAATGTGCTATACAGTACACCCCCTCTAAACTGGAATTCAAGCTGAGTATAATTCAGATAGTTTTATGCAGGCGGCTGCTTAATGCAGTGTGAAAGTCATGCAAAAAGCTCGAGGAGCTTCCTGCATGACTTTGAACCTGCATTAAGCTGCCACTTGTCTCCAATACCGATATTCATCCTAAAGTGAACGTCCAGTTTAGAGGGAGTTTACCGTTCACGGCACCTTTCTCGATTAGTGAAACCTCTCTAACTACCTATAGGAGCTTTATGCATATCTTTCGTCCTGCATTAAGCAACCACCTGCTTTAAACGACGTCAGTGGCTTTTTTGGTCGCATTTTAGGGGTTTTACTGTATATGTCTACAATAGAGAAAAAATGTGAACATTCGATTCATCGTTCGAGGCCTTTTGACGAAGTTCATAACTATACCAATAAATCAAAGACGACAGAAACATGCGACCAGACAAAAAATGGTTTTGTTGACTCCGTATATTCTACATCTTATTTTTCTGTGATTTTAATACAAGACAGTTCGTTCGATTAATTAGTTTCCCACTGTCCGTGACTTCACTCGCATTTGCCAACAGTTTGGATCCACATCAGGCCCCAGTTTCACGAACATTCTTAAGTTATTACTTAGCTAAGCCTGTTATTAAAAACATACTGTGATTGATTATTGTGACACAAAGGGGTAAGAGGTTTCCTCCGTTATCATTTTAAAAATAAATATTATATTTGATACTAACTGAAGCAGGTCTGAATAAAAAAAACAATATTTAAGAATTTGTAACATACTTAAGAATTTTACCAAATTCATTCTGGGTTTAATTAAATATTTCATACATAAAACCGTCATTTTCTATTTTAAAATATAACATGATGTCTCTAAGGATTGTGTTTAGATAAAAATCATTCCACTTATCTTCTCTATATGCAAATGCTATACCCTTAATAAGTTATGCCTGGTATTAAGTAATTACTTGAAGAATGTTCGTAAAACGGGGGTCAGATACCGAGGAACTCGGCATCTCATCAGGGTTGATACAGCTTGATACAGTAAAACCTCTCTATAACGACCACTAAATTACATCAAATATTTTGTGTTAAAGGCAGGTGGCTGCTTAAAGCAAGGTGAAAGTAAGACAGAACGCTCCTATATACCTAAATACCAACTAATTAACACAATTCTGTGGCCGTTATAGAGAGGTTTTGCTGTATAGTAAAATCTCGAAATGTTAGTAAAAATAAAGAATAATTTAGACCCTTTTAGGCAGGTGGCTGCTCAATGCAGGGTGGAAGTCATGCAGAAAGCTCCAAATGGAACTTTCTACATGACTTTCATCCTGCATTAAGCTGCCACCTGTCTTTAAGATTGATAATGATGCGCATTTGAGTCTTCGAAGGATCTAGGTTTTATAACACTACGCCGTGCTACCTTTACTGTTCCGCAATATAGATGCATTGATTTGTCTGATGCTGTGATACCAGTTTTCTGATCCTTGCCGTAATAGTTCTATAAACAAAATCACTAACATGTAGTCGCTCATGCTTCTTATAAAGTTTTTTAGTTGAGTCTGGGTTCGTTCTCAAGCTTTTGATTGGTCAGATTTCACTTCTCAATCTTTTGATTGGTCAGATTTGAGTCAAAGGCTCAAATCTGACCAATCAAAAACTTGAGAACGAACTCAGACTCAACTAAAAGTTTTATAAGCATGAACCCAAATTTTGTTGCAGACCATTCGATATCCGACTAAACGGTATTGGGGTAAAACCCCAGACAAAATGCAAGACTTGACAAAGCGTCTATATCTCATGAATATTCATACAAGAAATAATGACATCGTGAATATCAATTAGATGAAATTTTATAATTTCTCATAACTAAACAGAATTGACTATAGGAGCCGTCGGATCAGGGTCTACTCTGTCTGTAAAGATAACAAAAGAAGTCTACACCAGGTACAGGGTTACATCAAGAATAGAACCCTTTACTCCATGAATATTCAAGTAAGAAAAAATGATATCATGAATATAAATTAGATTATTTTTTATGATAAGACATGGTAGAAATTGTAGAATCGTATGTATATAATATCATTAGCAAACAAACCAGACCCTTATCAGACGGGTCCTACAGGAGCCGTCTGATCTGGGTCTACTCTGTTTGCAAAGGCATAGAAAGGCGTATTTCTGGAATACAGGGTTAAGCAAAAGCGATGATTTGTATCCAAGTTTAGAATATTGGGATATTCATCAGGGACTCGTCTTACGAAATATCGTATTACTAAATATATCGTAAATCTTAACCCTTCGCTTGCTATTCACGTCAATATACCTACCTGTAAATAGTGAAGACCCAGATGAGACAGCTCCTGCAGGAGCTGTCTCAACAGGGTCTGCACTATTTACAAGTTGATTGTGCAACCAGTGCACTCCACCGCAATGATTGCATAGCGAACTACTTGTACACGGTGAAGATATATGTAATTATACAACATGGCATGGGTAAAGAAGGAGAAATGTATTTTAAAATTCAGCAAGAGAAGGGTTAATTTACATCAGTGGTTGCTATTTGCATAGCCAAAATTATCTCACTGTCTATCGTGCAACAATGTACATCGTACTACTGACATGATCGTAAGCTCTATCATACGATTATCGTAACTGGAAGTTGCGATAGAACTTCCGATCATTTTAGTCGTGTGATCTGTCGTAAGATGGGTCCAAAGGGGTTCATGTCGTCTTCGAAACCAGTCACTAATTTCAGAATTACACGTAGAACAAGTCAATTGTATGACGTAATTGCTATTCTATTCTATTGGCATTAGTTTACACTTTAATTTAAGAACCCATACCGAAAATTAAAACCTTAACATTGATCCATTAAAGTGGAAAAAGAATCCCTTTAAACTGTAACAGAGTGTGTTTGTGGATTAAATTATCATCATTACTCTTTGAGTAGAACCATAAAATACGCAAATTAAAATGTCAAATATTAATGGCCCCAAAACGAAATTACATGGCGATATGCGTCTGGTTATTCTCCAGGAATTGTTGATATTTTGGCTGAAGATATGACCCTTCCTAAAGCCTGCAAATATTTCTCCATGAAGATTCATTAATAAATAATAACACTATGAATAACAAATAACTAGAATTTTATAACTTTATATGAATACAGGCAGTCTTGGTCATGGGAGAAACTTTACAATCTGGTCTATGGTATTGCATAACCGAACAGAGCAGACCCCCTGATCAGACTGCTCCTGACAAAAGCCCTCTGGTCTGGGTCTACTCTGTTTGCAAATGCGTTAAAGGTCTGTATTTGGCGTTAAGTATTTAGATAATATCATTCTAAATTTTAATGAACATTAATTACAAAAAAGAAATGGCTTGTGAAAAGCTTTGACAATTTAACCCTTTTCCTGTTCTATGTTTATTTCAAATTTCAATACCTAATGAATATTCATTAACAAAATAGTTATAAAGAAATATGCAAGGTGGAACATTGTAGACATTTTAGAAAGCAAAGAAACAGATCTATCAAATTCTATTAGCAAACAGAGTAGACCCTGATCAGACGGCTCCTCTAGGAGCCGTCTGATCTGGGTCTACTCTGTTTGCATACGCGTGAAAACACGCTTATATGAGGGAAAGGGTTAAGGTATAGTATATCAAATAGATTAGATGATAGATAAATATGTTATATATACAGTTGAACTTCGATATCTCGAACTCGGATAACTCGAACTTCGGTATAACTCGAACAAAAAGTTCAGTCCTTCCAAAACTTACAAAACATAATTGCTCTAAAATATATCGCTACAGATGTCTGGAAACACATGTGGCAGCTTAATACATGTCTAAAGTAATGCTGAAAGCTCCTACAGGAGCTTTCAACATTACTTTAGGCCTGTATTAAGCTGTGAACTTGAGAAATTGTCCAGATTAGAATTCGGATGACTCGAATTTACTTCTATTATCTCGAACTAATTTGGATAGTCCCTTTACGTTTGAATTATCGAAGTTCAACTGTATATATTGACATCTTTTCTAGACCAGGAATATCATGAAATCTATACTATAATTAATGGCTGAAATATTCAAGCTTATTTGTACACGCACACTCACTTATTTGAAGTGTACAGCTATGATTTCAACTGGTTTTAACTGAAAATGTGTTGCAGTTAAACTTAAGCTGAACATTACTGAATATTAACCCTTATCCAGCTAACCGCGATCTGACTCGTACTTACAAACAGCTTGGACCCGGATCAGATGCACGAGTGACTCGGTGTCTCATCTGGATAAAAACTATTTGACACTCAGTCAATAGTTTCTATAACGCGTTATCGAATAGGAAGAAGTCAAAACTATACAAGATCGAAGCTTGAGAAGACAATATTTTTTTTCAGGTTAAAACTGGAAAATAACGCCAACCGTGCTACACAAACTTACGGATCATTACTTGTTTTATGCACAGTACCCAGCATTTCCTCTAGAGAATCATCATGAGTGGCTTCACTTGATAATTACAATAATGTCTGTTCAATAACTATACTGTAGACCATCTCCAAACCAGACGAAGAAACTAGTATCAATACCGATCTAAAAGACATATGGTAGCTTAATGCAGGATGAAAGTCATACAGAAAGCTCATCTGGGAGCTTTCTGAATGACTTTCACCCTGCATTAGGCAGCATCCTGCGTAAGAATACATGCATTTTTCTTTACTAAAAGTCCGGTAAAGGCGTGTTTTATTGTACTTTGAAAAGGCCAATATTGCCATAATGATGTTTTCAGCTCCATCCATACATTCCCAGTGTCATGTTATTAGATGACACGGATATTGCAGACTCAGATCAGATATTTCCTAAAGCAGCCACTTGAGCATGATATATTCGGTTAACTGTGCCAGTTAGGAGTTGTGCTAAGATTTTCACATTTATGTCATCGAAGGTTGAGTGAAAGAATGTAGTAACTGCGTTAATCAACCCTTTCCTCCATGAATACTCATGTAAGATATAATGACGTCATGAACATCAATTAGATTAATTTGCTATAATAGCACATTGACACGGGATTTGTTTTGGCCATGGCAGAAACTGCAGAATCATATCTATATTATAGCATAAGCAAACAGAACAGACTTTGATCAGGCGGCTCCTATTGGAACCGTGTGATCTGGGTCTACTCTCTTTGCAAAGGCGTAGAAAGGCGTATTTATGGAGGAAAGGGTTAACCTTTATAAACATTCCACATTCCTGAAATTGTCAAAATTGATTTGTCTTCAATTGCTTTTAAAAAATCAGTTTCAAACAGTTTGGATCCAATTTACTCGGCGTCTTATCTGGAACCGAACTGTTTGTAAAGATCATTACGAGCATCCCCCGTGTGTTGTAGTGACGATAGTTTTTCGCTCAACACTCGTCATGAAGAATAAATTGGATCAAAATTTAATCTGATGTATTAACATTAAAGATTGGAGCATAATGATATAAAAATTGGTGAAAATCCAGATTGGTAAATTCTCCCGTGTCGTGTTCTAAAACGCCAATCCTGCAATGTTGGTGTGCTGTCAAAGTGTTGATAAGTGATTTAACACTTTCCTTCATATAAACATGTTTTCACGCATTTGCAAACAGAGTAGATCCAGCTCAGACGGTTCCTATAAAACCGTCTGTCTGATCAGTATCTGGTTTGTTTGCTAATGGATTTTGATAGATCTGTTTCTTTACTCTCTTAAATGGCAGCAATGTTTCACCTTCCACATTTCATTAGCTTTATTTTGTACATGGATATTCAGTAAGTATTGAAATTTTGAATAAACATAGAACAGGGAAATGGTAAAAATTATAACTCTTTCGATGCCAACTTTTGTCATCTGCAAACTTTGTCGTCTGCTACAAAAAAATTTCACTGTTCCTCTTTTCTGTTGACAAACACACTGTGACAGTAACAAACAGTTTGGATCCTGCTGAGACGCCGAGTTTCTCGGCGCCTCATCTGGGTCCAAACTGTTTGCATTGGTATACACATGCGACACTGGCAGCGCGATAGTTAATGTCACCGAATTGATTCATTTATATTGTGACAAAGCTCTTAAAGTCTTCATCGTTTATCTAAAAGTGGAGTGTATGTTTGATTCTATTGACAGACGTTTTTGACTGCTCCATTGCAGTGTTTGGATTAACCCTTTACCTGATAGAAGCGGCTTTTAGCGTGTTTGATTTATTCCTCCGCTGAAGAAAATAGTTCAAATTCATACAGTCATGAACATATTGCATAATAAATATTTTCTATATCCTAGTAGGTGGTAGCTTAAAGCAGGCTGAAAGTAAAGCAGAATGCGCCTTAAGGCGCATTCTGCTTTACTTTCAACCTGCTTTAAGTGGTCATATGTCTTCAAAACTAGAAACAGGCTATTGGGTAAAGGGTTAACAACGCGAGATAAAGGTCTAGACAAAATCGAAACCGATACAATAAAAATGTCACTACCATACGTAAACTAAAACTTTGACACTCAGAAAGCTACGGTCGAAGCTGCATAGAGTTTGGAATCATATGAGACGCAGAGTAAGTCAGGGTTTAACCCTTTCGGTGCCAAATTTATAATTGTCGTCTGCAATCCAATTTTGTTAAATCATTCGATACAATAAGGAAATTGGATAAATAAATGTAAACTTCAAAGGAATAAAGCACAGACATAGAAATAGCGAATGAGACAATTAGTGAAGTCCCTGATCAGACGCCGCCTTGAAAAGGTCTGATCTGGGACTGCACTATTTGTCGTGGTGCTTTTATGCGACTGCGGCGGTGAAAAGGTTAATCAGAACCCAGTATGATAGAATACCTTTTCTGAGACGAGCATTTGCTCAGTACACTAAATGTTAAAGAAGTACATGTAACTATCATCCCGCTGTTGAAAAAGTAGTATCGCCTTAAATTTGATATAGTGCAATTTCGATTCGATTTAACCCTTTCACTGCCAATGTCGCAAAAATGCACCACGACAAATAGTGCATTCCCAGATCAGACACCGCTTTTTCAAGGCGACGTCTGATCAGGGACTTCGCTTTTTGTCTCAAACTCCATTTCTGTACCTGTGCTTTATTCCTTTGAAATTTGTAATTATTTATCTCATTTCCGTATTTTACCGAATGATTTAACAAAATTGGTTTGCATACGACAATTAGAAATTTGGCTCCGAGAGGGTTAACATTTGAGAAACTACTGATCGTCTGTCAAACGGCGTCTCATCTGGATCGAAACTGTTTGCAAATCTATAGTGGCCTACAATGGCCGTCTGATATGGGTCTATTTCCTTTGGAAAAGTGTCAATAAGTGTCTGTGTGAGGTAAAGGCTTAACAATTTACATTAAAACCTCTCTATTACGGCCACTAAATTGTGTTAATTATTGGTATGTAGGGCGGGTGGTTGCTTAAAGCAAGGTGAAAGTAAAACTGAACTCTCCTATAGGAGCGTTCTGTTTTATTTTCACATTGCTTTAAGCAGCCACCTGCCTTTCACACAAAATACTTGATGTAATGTAGTGGCCGTTATAGAGAGGTTTTACTGTACATAGTAAGTCATATGTACGACTTTGTACTTCATTGCAGACGGAATAGACCCGGATTAGACGGACTCATGAAGAAGCCGTCTTGCCAGGGTCTGCTCTATTTGCTATGCAATTATATAGATCTGATTCCATATTTTCTGCCACCCTGTGTTATATGCCATTACAAATCTGCATAATGTCAATATATTTTACTATAATATGTATCAGGTAAATGGTTGTAGTAATCCGCCAGACAGTTTGGGGATCAATGGATTTCAAATCATAACAGCGTTGGAGGCTCTTGATTTTCCATCAGATGGCGTTTTTCCGTGTTTTGCCGACACTATTTGAGTGTTGCGAGCGGGCATGAATTGAAAAGGAGTATGAAACTGCTTGTGCAATATGCTGACTCTTAACAAACGAATATTCGGCTAAAAAATAAACCTTTCCTTGCTTACCGCAATAATAAAATCGTCTTCGAGACGATTCTAAAGAGTGGTCAAAGTATAGGGTGTGGTGGAGAAATGATTTTTGAAAATGTTTAGATTTACACATCTTATCTTGACCTCTGGTTATGAATAGTGCGAGCTTCTGTAATGCTACAATAAACACGTGGACTTTAACCTTTACATGAACTGTAGAATCAGGTCTATATTATTTTATAATCAAACAAGACAGACCCTGATCAGACAGTTCCTACAGAGGGCGCCTGTCCTGGGTCTATTTTGTTTGCAAAGCTGTCAAAATTTGTCCCTATCAGGAAAAGGCTTAACCATTTACATCATATATATAATACAATATTATATATTGTATATATACTTATAATATTTTTGCAGACAGAGTTGACCCAGATCAGACGGCTTCTAAAGGAGTGGTCTGGCCAGGATCTGCTCTGTTTGCCTATGAAATAATATATATTCTACAGGTTCTGCCAATGCCAAAATTTCATGTGTCCCCATATGTTATTATAAAACAGGCCTATAATTAACCCTCGCTTGCTATTCACGTCAATATACCTATCTGTAAATAGTGAAGACCCAGATGAGACAGCTCCTGCAGGAGCTGTCTCTTCAGGGTCTGCACTATTTACAAGTTGACAGCAAAATACCTGTACACAGTGAAGATATATGTAAATATACAACAGGGCATGGGTAAAGAAGGAGAGTATTTTAAAATTCAGCAAGAGAAGGGTTAATATTTATGATGATATTATTTCTTAGATGAATGTTCCTATACTTATGTCTCTGGTCTATAGAACATTTCTCGAAAGAGCAATAAATGTGTATTACGTATTTGCACATATGCATGTGTTTATATATATAGTAAAACCCCTCTAAACCGGAATTCTAGTAGAGAAGAATTTAGATCTTTTTAGGCATGTGACTGCTTAATGCAGGGTGAAAATCATGCAGAAAGCTCCTCTAGGAGCTTTCTGCATGACTTTCACCCTGCATTAAGCTGCCACCTGTCTCCAGGACAGATGTTTACACTAAATTGAACGTCCGGTTTATAGAGGTTTTACTGTAAACTGTATTAAAATAAAACCGAAATATGTTGGTCAATTTGAATTATTTACTTTGCACATATGCACATGTTTAGATATATCAAAATAAAACCGAAATATGTTGGTCAATTTAAATGATTTTAAGTTTACTTTTACTCTCGGTGTATTCTCAATCAAACGCTGGACAGTTTCAACTTTTTGCACGCTAATGCATGGTGAAACCGAAATTACATATACAAACGGTTTGGATCCAGATGAGACGCCGTATGATATATTTGGCAAAGAAATGAGAGATTTGTTTTGTTGGAATTGATGTAGACGATAATTGGTGCAGGCGAAAAATTACTTAGCATGCAAGAGTATATTGTGGAACGTTACAATTTAGCTATATCGACAGTACATTATGTACATTTTGTGCTTATTTACACTATACCTGACGTCTTTGCAAGCAGGGTATGTCCAGATCAGATGGCTCCTTTCTTTCTTTTCTGTCTTTCTTTCTTTTCTTTCTGTCTTTCTTTTTCTTTCTATCTTTCTTGTAAATATCCATTTTTTTTAATTTATTGTTATTCATGACCTTTATAGCTTTCATGTTGTAACTAGTTTCTTATACGATCCCATGATTACATATAGGTTTAACCCTCTCGTTAATATTTATGTAAGAAATTATGACATCATGAAATATAATATGCTGATATTTCATAATAACTTTTGACAATAGCTATATGTTTAGAATGAGATATACATAACGACATTGGCAACCAGAACATACCCTGAACAGATGGCTCCTAAACGAACCGTCTGATATAGGGCTACTGTCTGCAAAGGCGTGAAAAGGACGTACATGTATTTATATCAGGGAAGACGATGATATGAATTAACCATATTTGCTCTGAAATATTTCATAATATTTGAGTTGTAGTAAAAGTTCGTCACATGAAGTGCAGAAAGATATTGTTTTCAATAGAAGCGCACACATTATTTTCAACCACAAAATAAACATAAACGATGAGTACACATTGTTTGAAACAATCGACAAAATTATCTGAAATAAGACAAGTGAAAAGCGTTACAGCAAGTCAATGTTTGTTACAAGCATTTCTATGGTATTTGGCTGTTCCATGTTTGCCATGAATCTATGTATGTTCGTTATATAAACAGAGCTACAGATAAAGGTGCGTACTCAAATACTAAATCGTCATTTCTCCATCAACTCCTAGGTTGTGACCACTCTTTAGAATCGTCTTGAAGAGTGGTAAAAAACATAGGTTTTTGTGGAGAAATAAAGAAGTTATTCTTGACAATGTTTTAATTTATGCATCTTATCTGGACCACTGTTGTATTAATTCAAATTCAATACAATGAAATAGTCATATTCAAATGACAATGTTTTAATTTACGCATCTTATTTGGACCGCTGATGTATTAATTCAAACTCAATACAATGAAATATGATGCATGACCCGTCATTATTGAGTGCCTTTTAAATCTTAATGAAACTATATACATAATCTTGAAATCAATTTGCAGTTTGAAGCAGAATTGTTTAACCCGTTACTGCATAAACACGTTTTTCTACGAATTTTCAAGGAGAGTAGATCCTGATCAGACGGCTCTATAGGAGCTGTCTGATCAGGGTCTACACTATTTGTTTATGGGTTAATATAAATATGGTTCGACAGTTTCTGCTTTGGCAAAATTGTTCATGTGTTAATATACCATATCGAAAATTAATCTATTTAGTATGTACTATGTCATCATTTGTTATATGAATATTCATGGAGTAAAGGATTAACATACTGCGCTTGTTGATGAACAGGAAGTTGTACGAAAACATGTATAGGAAAATGATAATATTTGTAGATGAAAGTGGGCGATAAATACTTGCTATGGAACCAGACCTGTAAGTAAGATGCATACTAATCTGTAACAATTTCATATTTCTCGGCTAAAACTTATCTTAACCTATTCCTTCATAGGCTATTTTAGATCTATCCTCTTTGAATAAATCTACCGAAAAGGAGCATTAACTAGAGAAAATGGGTTTTTTAGAATGTTGCAGTTTTGACACCATTGTGATAAATAGAGCATTTGCTCCTAAAGGAGCAAATGCTCTATTTATCACAATGGTTTTAAGAAGTGACTATTACAGAAGCGTAGAAGGCGTATTTATGGAGGAAATGGTTAATGATATCCATTGGATTCCCTTCTTATATAAGATTCCAATGAGTAGCAGCCAGATAGGGATTGATGGAGGAGTAACTATTTTGCTTATATTTCCTAAATACTCTCTGTGGAATTATAAAGAAATCTTACCGTTAGAATAAATCTCTGACTTTCCAAACTCGTTTGTTCCTATGCAGATCCACCAACTATACAACAATAATTATCTGTACGTTCTTGGCTATTACTATTACTAGGATAGTTCCACCAGACGCTAGCATTTATTTCAATGTTATAATTACTAACATATCAAAACTTGCTGTTACTTGTATCACGATATCAGTTACCTTACTAATAACTGGCCAACTATCTACTTCAGCGCGTATTGAATGTAACATGTACCGTATGTGCACTCCACTAGAGTCGAGTTTGCCAAAGTAGCAAGTCGACGGCTCATTGCTATTGGACAACGCTCTTTGACGTAACAAGTTTTCTCGCAGCACGAAGAGGCAAGCCTTGACAGTTCCATCCAGTTCCACAGTTATAAGAAATAAACAAATTATGGCTAATTCTACAACCGTAAAAGTCAAAACAGCATTAAAGTTTATTGGTGGATTGGCGGTATTAGTTTTTTCAGGGTGATTCTAAGAATTGCGTAGACGCATGACTTTCAAACATGTTTCTGTAAGATTTATTTTCTCCAGACACGCAAATAAAATCATACCCACGTCTACATACAGGGATAACAGCTTGAATCTAGCCTTAATTATACCAAGCACAATCTGGCATTTTCGAAAAACTTGGATCCTGATGAGACACAAAGTAATTGTGTATCTCATCGTGATCCAAGCTATTTGACACTCCGTCAATAGTTTATTTTTCAAAAACATGAATGAATCTGCAGTAAGTTAAACCCGCAATAGACCAGATCTTTAGCAGACTTTTTTCCCAGCATGATAAGGGTTAATGCCAGAAAAGTCACTGTGAGTTATGAACAGTGATTTACCGTGCCAATGGTGGTCCGCGCCGTTCTATTGCCAATAAACAATCCGTTTCATTGCTATTGTAACTCATCCTCCAGAAAAATAACTCTATAAGATGAGATGATATATAGATATATAAATAAATGTTACACGTATTATTTAAAAAATGCTGTTTTCATCCTTTACTGAATATAAACGTCTTTTCTTTTCACACGTTTGCGCACAAAGTAGACACAGATCAGACGGCTCGTGTAGGAGCCATCTGATGAGGGTATATAATTATGCTTGCTTAATTTATTATATATGTCTGATTCTATAGTTTCTGCCAATACCAAAGAATAACAATTCTGTGTTCATACGCCATTATAAATATCGATCTACAGTAAAACCGCTCTATAACGGCCACTAAATTGTCTTAATTAGATGGTATTTAGAACAGGTGACTGCTTAAAGCAAGGTGAAAGTAAAACAGAACGCTCCAATAGGAGCGTTCTGTTTTACTTTCACCTTGCTTTAAGCAGCCACCTGTCTTTAGCACAAAATACGTGATGTAATTTAGTGGTCGTTATAGAGAGGTTTTACTGTAATAAGTATTCATGATGCCATTATTTCTTTTATGAATATTCAACAGGTAAAGTGTTGAACGAGTTTCAATGAATCACATCCAGTAAAGCCTCTCATGCTAAAGGACCACATGAACAAACAGTAAAACATCTACAAAATGTATTCCACGGATTTTAACACAGATGGTAGCTAAATGCAGGACTAAAGTTATACAGAAAGCTCTTGCATGAGTTGTTTTGTTACATTCACTCTTATAGACCCCGTGTTTATTAAGTGGTCGTGAATCGTGGGGTACTGAATATTTGTATTTTTGTGTATACATGTAATTTATTGTACAAATGACACGTCAAAACGTTTAGGGCAAGCGGGATAAAATATCAAAAAGTGGGCAAGAAGCATCGAATGTGTGAATAATTTACACACCCACTGATACAATACGTACAGTAAAACCGTTCTAAACCGTAATTCTAGTAGAAAATAATTTACGTTTAGGCAAGTGGCTGCTTAATACAGGATGAAAGTCATGCATAAAGGTCCAAATGGACCTGAATTAACCCTTTCCTTCATATATACGTGTTTTCACGAATCTGCAAACAGAATAGATCCAGATCAGACGGTTCCTATAGGAGTCGTCTGATCAGGGTCTGTTTTGTTTGCTAATCGAATTTAATAGATATATTTCTTTACTTTCTATAATGGCTACAATTTTCCACCTTCCATATTTCGTTGTAACTATTTTGTCCATGAATATTCAGTAGGTATTGAAATTTGGAATACACATAGAACAGTGAAAGGGTTATACTGTCATCTGTTTCTAAGACCGATCATAATAGATACTAAATTTAACCCTTCGCTTGCTGAATTTTAAAATACATTTCTCCTTCTTTACCTATGCCCTGTTGTATAATTACATATATCTTCACTGTGTACAAGTATTTCGCTGTAAAATCACTGCTGTGGAGTGCACTGGTTGCACAATCAACTTGTTAATAGTGCAGACCCTAATGAGACAGCTCCTGCAGGAGCTGTCTCATCTGGGTATTCACTATTTATAGATAGGTATATTGACGTGAATAGCAAGCGAAGGGTTAACGTCCGGTTTAGAGAGGATTTACTGTATAATGAATATAGTTAATGTGACTTCATTTACAAAGCCCTTTACCTGATGAATATTCATGCACGAAATAATGACATAATGAATAATCATTAACTGGATTTTTAACACAGGATGTTTTGACCAAGACAGAAACTGTTGGATCATGACATTACTACATCACTACATTATTCATTAAACAAACAGAGAAGACTCTGATCGGACACATCCTACAGGAACCTGCTCTGTATCTACTCTTTTTGAAACGGCGTCTCTCTCAGGTAAACGGAATCATGAATGATAGCATTACTAATAAATGCATAGTTAATATTCAGACAGCTATAGAAACAATCAGATATAGATTCGCTAACATTCAGCTCAGGAGAATAATTGTAAATGTTTATGGATTCATGATTGAATTATTGAATTATCTCTTACATTATTCATATTCAGCATACTTCTCAATGCATGCAGGAAAACACAATTTCCATTTCGAGGAAAGCAACAGACACATACATCATTCAACAGAAGGGGGTGGTATTTAGTCATTATGCTGCGATACAAACGTGTGTGTAATTCAATGTGTGTTTTACTGTAATTTTACTAACAGTAAAATCTGTCCCTTAACCCATTCCCTCATATTGACGCCTTATGATGACTCTGTAAAAGTCACTTTCTGAAACCATTTTGATAAAAAGAGCATTTGCTCCTATAGGAGCAAATGCTCTATTTATCACAATGGTATCAAACTACAAAATTCTAAAAGTTTCCTCTTCTCTAGTTAATGCTCCTATTCGGTAGATTTATTCAAAGAGGTTGGATCTAAAAATAGCCTATGAGGTAATGGGTGAAGCGGTCATCAACCAGAGGTCTAATTATGGGTCTGTAAGACAGGCTGTAGCTTAATGCAGGTCAAACGTAATGCAGAAAGCTCCCATAGAAGCTTTTTGCATTATATTTGCCATGCATTAAGCAACCATCTGCTTTAAGACTGAAGGACTGTGTTCAATAAAATGGCTGCTTAAGACATATTCTACTGTATTTGCGATCATCGCATTAATTTGAGAAACAAATGGACCAGGTCGGAACAGTTTGTGCCCTGATCAGACACCGAATTACTCGATCAAATGACAGTCACGTCACGCTTAGCAGGATAAGGCTTACATCCCTCGGGTAAATCAAGTATTGTTTCATCCTCTACTGTCAATTTAGCTCCAATCATTACAAATTTATAACAAAAGAAATGGTGAGGATATGAGATAAATCATGTGAAAAACAGCTTCCTGAATAAATATACACACAAATTCCTTTTACTGTATTCTTGGTGCGTTTTGTCTGGAGGGTAGAAAAGCCTGGCAAATAGCCCAATTATACATACACTATGTCCTTACATTTTAACCCTTTACTCAATGATTAGTTGTGATATAAACAATACCTTATAAATATTAACCCTTTCGTTGCCAAATTTTGTCGTCTGCAACCTTTGTCGTCTGCTACAATTTTCCATTTTTATTTTACTTTATGTGTGTTTCATGAAACAGTTACAGTAACAAACAGTTTGGATCCTGATGAGACGCCGAGTAACTCGGCGTCTCATCTGGATCCAAACTGTTTGCATAGGTCGTCACAGATGCGACATTGGCAGCTAAAGAGTTTATTTGTTAAATTTTGATAATGACATATGACAACAGAATATTTTGGCGAGAAACTGTAAAACCAGATATGTATCATTTCATACGCAAACAGAGCAGACCCCGATCAGACGGCTCCCACAGGAGCCGTCTGCTCGGGGTCTGATCTGTTTGCAAATCCGTTAACACGGCGTCTCTGTGAAGGAAAGGGTTGATAATGTAAATCGTCCATAATCTCCTAAACCTCATACACCCAGCAACATACCAGTATTAAATACTTTAATCCATACATGTACAAACGCCTTTCTACGCCTTTACAAACAGAGTAGACCCAGATCAGATGGCTCCTTAACCCTTTCGCTGCCAATGACGGATCTGTGATTACCTATGCAAACAGTTTGGATCCAGATGAGACGCCGAGTAACTCGGCGTCTCATCAGGATCCAAGCTGTTTGTTTCTGTTACTATGTTTTTGAAACAAAAATGAAGAAAATAAAAAAAATGAAAATTTGTAGCAGACGAGAAAGTTGGCAGACGACAGAGTTTGGCAGCGAAAGGGTTAAGGGGCCGTCTGATCTGGGTCTGCTCTGTTTGCTTATGAAGTTATGATATACTATAGATATTATTCTACAATTTCTTCCATAGCCAATTTTTCCTGTGTGATTGTAAACATTAACCCTTTCGCTGCCAGTGCCGAATCTGTGATTACCTATACAAACAGTTTGGATCCAGATGAGTAACTCGGCGTCTCATCAGGATCCAAACTGTTTGTTACTGTTACTATGTTTTTGAAAAAAATAAAAAATAAAAAAAAAATGAAAATTTGTAGCAGACGAGAAAGTTAGCAGACGACAGAGTTTTTCTTGTGTGATTGTAAACATTAAACTAATCAATATTCATCATGCCATTATTTTACATGCATAATCATGGGGTTAAAGGTTAACCCTTTCCCTGTTCTGCGTTCATTCCAAATTTCAATACCTACTGAATATTCATAGATAAAATGATTATAACGAAATATGGAAGATGGACAATTGTAGCCATTTTAGAAAGTAAAGACACAGATCTTTGAAATTCTATTAGCAAACAGAGTAGACTCTGATCAGACGGCTCCTCTAGGAGCCGTCTGATCTGGGTCTACTCTGTTTGCAAATGCGTGAAAACACGTTTATATGAGGGAAAGGTTTAAATAATTCACAGCCAAAAGAGCAGTAACATACCTGCTGTCAAGACTTTTTACAATTTTATTTGGTACCTGTATGCCTAGACATTGTAGTGAGATTAGATCTCTATTTATTGTTTGAACGGAGATATGCGAGCAGGAATTTGGAAAACAAAGAATATAAATTTGTCTAAATTCACAATTTTAACACGAGATACAAACGATACCACCAGGTTGATAGTGAGTGAATTACTGCGTGTCCTATCTGCAATAATCTAACATAATACATTCTAAGAATGGTCTCTCTGTCTGTCTTGCTGACTGCATCTCTGTTTCTGACTGTCTATCTGTCTCCCTGTCCCTTTATTTCTACTTCTCTCTCATTCTCTAGTTTATTTACTGTATTTCATTGTGATGTTACTGGTGTTCTATCATTCTTGTTTTGCTAGTATAATACACAACCATTTAGAACCAAGGCATCGATGCTCGTTAGTTCCTTGGTGTTTTATAAAGTTTTATCCTGGATCTACCCTTTTTCAAAACAATTATACACAGTCATTACTCAGCCGTACTTCTTATATTGTAATACTACTTTATATAATGTTTCTTATGAAAATACAGATATAAACAGCTAACACTGACAACACTTTCTGACACGCACTTGGCATGTAACTCTGATATTCTGTCACGTTGGCATAAATCATACAATGTTGTCATATTAGTAATGATTGCATTCAATACATATGCCTCAATGTCAGGTCTAGCACAGGCATCCATGTCCCATGCGATATATCAAACATATAGAGCAAACAGTCTAGCAAAAACAGTAGTCTTACAACAATACAGCAAATTCGTATGCAACCACCAATAAGAGGTCTAATTCTGAGTTGTAGAGGCAGGTGGTAGCTTAATGCAGGACGGAAGTTATGCAGAAGGCTCCTATAGGAGCGTTTTGCATTACTTTCGTCCTGCATTAAGCATTCACCTGTTTTTTAAGACACCTATGTTTATTCAGTGAGTGATCCCATTGGCGGGCTCTACTGTATATATGTCTCTATACCTGGGCCGCATGTGGGTCGCCTGCATGACAATGTATATATGTAGACCTTACAGCAAAGGAAGGTTTAGCAGGTTTAGAGATGTATATTGTTGGAATATTTATTCCGCCAACCAGTTCTATGACGATTGTACAGAGAAAGTTTTTTTTAAATGTAAAACTGTATTTTATTTCAAGCTTCACGCGTTTCATTTTCAAAACCGTAACGAGACTGTGGAACAGTTTGGCACAGTAAAAGCCCTCTAAACAATTAAAGCTCCCAGATCAGGGTCTGCTCTGTTTGCTAGTGGAATTTGATAGCTATGTTTCTTTACTTTCTATAATGGCTACAATGTTCCACCTTCCTTACCTTATTATAACTATTCTATCCATTAATTTTCAGACGGTATTGAAATTTGGAATAAATATAGAACCGGGTAAGGGTTTAACCCATTACCTCATAGGTTATTTTAAGATACAACCTCTTTGAATAAATCTACCTAAAAGGAGCATTAACTAGGGAAAAGAAACAAATAAGGAATTTGTAATTTGAAACCATTGTGATAAATAGAGCATTTGCTCCTATAGGAGCATATGCTCTATTTATCACAATGGTTTCATAAAATGACTTTTACATAGTCGTCAAAAGTTGTCAATGTGAGGGAATGGGTTTAACACTTTGCATGCTGAATTTTCAGAGTGTAATTGATAATTATTAATTATCAATAGAGTCCATTTAGTACAAACAGGTTAAAGTTGCGACATGAATTTGAATGACAAAGATTTCAGACCTTGATCAGTGGTTGGTCCGAGTAGGAATCTTCACGGTTTACTAATGCAATACACCCGTTTCCCGCATTCAAATGTTTTCAAAATTATTTGACTTTGTCAACGTGTTCCTTGCTTGATACAGAACCATGACGCTTACATGTTGTATATGGTAGAATGACAATGCCAGAGTAATTAGTTCAGAGCAGTATTGTTGTTAGGTATGTTACGTGCTTACTTCAGTATCAGCGAGTTCAAAGTCCCGTTTTGCTAAAATCTCATGCTGATCGAACACTAAATATATTAAAACGATATCAAATTAGTTGATAAGAATAACTATTTTCCTCTCTCTCGTTCAAAGAACGCTTGAGTCGTGAATCTGGCAAACAATGCACTAAATCATATACACACTATTTAAATGTTTGTAGCATTGTACCCAGCTATACAGTTTAACCCATTCCCTCATATTAACGCATTTTGACGCCTCTACAAAAGTCACCTGATGAAACCATTGTGATAAATAGAGCATTTGCTCCCATAGGAGCAAATGCTCTATTTATCACAATGGTTTCATACCACGCAGTTCTAAAAACATTCCTTTTTCTCTAATAATTGTTCCTTTTCGGTAGATTTATTCAAAGAGGTTGGGTCTAAAAATAGCCTATGAGGTAATGGGTTAACCGTTTAGGGGCATATCGGCAATAAATATTGCCTTTGACCATTAACAAATATATACATGAAATATGGCAAAGACACATTTGCCCAACGTGCCAACTGTGTAAACTTTAACCAGACTTCAAGCTAACATGATCTGAGTCAACACTGTGTATAACACCATAATATGAAGAAATATAATACTGTTACACGCTGTGTTAACCCTTATTAATACCATTTATCAAAAGCGGCAATTGATCTGGGTCTACACTGCTTTTGATTTAACAGGTTGGTTTGCACACATCGGAATCATGAAAAGAGGAATGATGTTTGCCTCAAGCATGTGCCAATTATGTCTACCATTTCATGTCGACTTGGCACCTGTAACGGACCTGTGTTTACAGACACGCGAAAGTTGGAAGTTGTAAGCACATGTAACGAATAATTACTATATAATTGTTTAAACAGATGTTCACCTTTTACCTGAAAAATGGAAGCAGCTTATTTCAGGTATCTGCTCGCTGTCTTCCTGCAAACGAACATTTAAAGAACAGAAGGACCAATACCTCACGTTCAATCTGCTGCGTACGACATATCTGATTAAAGTGTAGGTATGCTTATTTATATTGTAGTCAAAACAGGATAACCCATCAAAGAGGTGCATTTACTATTGTTGAAATAGACGTTCACGGAATGGAGCTATGTTTAGCGTCCCCATCAGTTGTCGAACCCAACCTACCAAGCCGTAAAATAATAAATGTCAATATAAACATTTACCTTGGCTGCTTCCGGAATACAAATATAAACTACTAATTTATAAAGAACAGGGTAAACCTGAAATCACACAATAAGATTTACAAGTACAGTAAAACCTGCCTTGAGTGGTCATTTATTTATTTAACCCATTCCATCATAGGCTATTTTTAGATCCAACCACTTTGAATAAATATACCGAAAAGGAGCATTAATTAGAGAAAAGGAAACTTTGAGAATTTTGTAGTTTGAAACCATTGTGATAAATAGAGCATTTGCTCCTATAGGAGCAAATGCTCTATTTATCACAATGGTTTCAATAGGTGACTTTTGCAGAGAGGTCAAAAGGCGCCAATATTAGGGAATGGGTTAACGCAGGAGTCTTAAACGGCTGGTGGTCCTATAGGAGCTTTCTATATCATGTTTGTCCTGCATTAAGCTTGCAGGTTAAAAGTGATACAGAAAGCTCCTATAGTAGCTTTCTGTATCATTTTGTTCCTGCATTAAGCTACCACCCGATAAGACTTCTTTTTAATGACCGCTTAAGATATGTTCTACTGGAATATACTTTCTCTATTGGTTTGAAAGGCTAGAATTAAAAGATAGTTCATGTTTACAAACTAAACCTGAATTTTATCAACAGGTGTGCAAGTTTGAAGGCAGATTTCAGAGTTTTATGTTGCAAAATAATTACTCAATAATTTATATTCATAAAACGAATAAACATCGTATAGCATTGCTATTACCAATTGATAATAAAATATAAGACTTTATTATATATCAAAGAGAAAGCATATTACTCCTTTATCATTGAGAAAGCATTCAAGGGTGGGCCAAAATTTCAAGAGCGGAAAAAATGCCAGGAAACTAGCTTATGCTGTACATAGTAAACCAAGAGTTTCCCTCCAAATTTTCCTGAGTTTCAATTTATAACCGAAACAAAAACCATTGATATGTATATAATGAGTAAATCTTATTGTTTATGATAGAGTTTCTTGAGTCAATAGTGATGTTTGACCCATTACCCCGTAGGCTATTTTAGACCCAACCTCTTTGAATAAATCTACCGAAAAGGAGCACTAACTAGAGAAAAGGAAACTTTTAGAATTTTGTAATTTGAAATCATTGTGATAAATAGAGCATTTGCTCCTATAGGAGCAAATGCTCTATTTATCACAATGGTTTCACAAAGTGACTTTTACAGAGTCGTCAATATGAGGGAATGGGTTAAGCATGCTTGGGTTTTTCGTGAATGTTTATTATTATTAAAGATGTACTATTTTCATACAGTAAAACCCCGAACTCTCGAAACCCGGAAAACTCGATCATGGTCCCCAAGGTGTTCGAGAGATCGGGTTTTTACTGTATGTTCGCTAATTTTGCGTGACATAATAACTTCAGAATCGGGATCATTGTGACTTGAAGCACATGGTAAGGAAATAGTTGTTTGTATCGAAAAGGGGCACTCGGGCACTTAAAGCAGACGACAATGTGTGCAGACGAAAACTACTTACCGCCAAATACTTCACCATGGTCACACAGAAATAGTTCTTTCTGATAGGTGGTAATTTAACCCATTACCTCATAGGCTATTTTATTCCCAACCTCTTTTAATAAATCTACCGAAAAGGGGCATATACTAGAGAGAAGGAAAATATTAGAATTGTGTAGTTTTGAACCCATTGTGATAAATAGAGCATTTGCTCCTATAGGAGCAAATGCTATATTTATCACAATGGTTTCACAAAGTGACTGTGAAAAATGGATCATTTGCTCGATAGGAGTCGTTCGCGTGTCGATACTAAAAATACTAAAAACATCATACTAAAAACAGCAACTCATTTATTATTCTAGTAGGGCGGAGTTCTGCTGCACGCGCGCACTGGAATGCTTGTCTTCGAAAGAGTCGTCATAAAACTTATGAGAATTAGAGTATGAAAAATACCAGGAATGCGGCTCGTTGATTGGATGAACATATTTATTTTCTTTAAATATCATTTTAAACTCCAAATGTAATTTAAATGTATTTTTATTGAATAGTTATAGACATAATACTCGAAGTATTATAAATGAAAGCAACCTTGCTGACCGTTTATAATCGATGACAATATCTCTAGTCTGGCTGCAGAGATGAAGATGTGCTTACACGTGATGGCTGTTTATCGGTCACATCCCGGTCATGTCCATCAATGATAAAAACTTTGAGAGAATTTCGAGAGGATTAATCTAAAGAACATTATCGCTGAAAAAGACGGGTAATTTGCATTTTTTATGCGAAAGATTTTGTATACGCAGGGTTGATTAACCCTTCTCTTGCTGAATTTTAAAATACATTTCTCCTTCTTTACCCATGCCCTGTTGTATAATTACATATATCTTCACTGTGTACAAGCATATCGCTGTGCAATCACTGCTGTGGGGTGCACTGGATGCACAATTAACTTGTAAATAGTGCAGACCCTGATGAGACAGTTCCTGCAGGAGCTGTCTCATCTGGGTCTTCACTATTTACAGGTACGTATATTGACGTGAATAGCAAGCGAAGGGTTAAGCAATTTTTATATTTAGCTGCATACAATACGCATTTCGTATAATGACCGAACTACCAAACGGATTCGGACGCACTCTCCCTTTTCCATGGGTAAAGCTGAATAGGTAAATTTTGCACCATTATTGACCATGTTAAATTATACTGACTTCGTAATAAATAGTGTAGCCCCTGATTAAGTGTTCCTTCAAGGGCAGTTCGAACTCACAGGATAATTAGGGTATCAGTATAGCTGTCTTTGTTATTTCGATTTCGAATGGTCATTTGTACATCGTTAGACATACTGGCATTCCACTTCGAATAAGTGAGAATCCTAATTATGCTGCATATGATTAAATGAAAAACAAAATAAACAACTGAAAAATTTGCTATATAAGAAGTCTACAAGACTTAAAATTCATTTTAACCTCTTGAGAATGTGTTTTATCCAAACCTTTTAGCACTATTGACGCAAATGTAAACCTTCACTGTAAGAAACACGTGTGCATGGGGGTTAATAAATTTGGTACAGGAAACCCTTTCTACACTGGACGTTACATTTAGCATAAATATCGGTCTTGTAGACAGGTGGCAGCTTAATGCAGAGTCAAAGCCATGCAGGAAGCTCCTCTATGAGCTTTCTACCTGACTATAACTGCATCTAGCAGCCACCTATCTAAAAGTATCTAAATTATGCTCTACCAAAAATTCCGGTTTAAAGAGGTTTTACTATATTTATAATGGCATACGAACAAAAAACGTTTTAAGCCTTGCAAAAACTGTAGGATCGAGTCTATATACAGTAGAATCCCTCTAATGCGACCACTTAATGAATAAACATGGGTGTCTTTATAAGCAGGTTGTTGCTTAATGCAGGACAAAAGTAATGCAGAAAGCTCCTCTAGGAGCTTTCTGCATTTCTTTTTTCCTGCATTAAGCTACATGTAACAATTGCACCTAGCACGCAGAATTAAACCTCTTTTAAATGGTCGCCTTAGCAGTGGTTTACTGTAATCCCATAAGCTGAGCAGGTTCTAATCAGACGGCCTATGTCTTCTCTGTTTGCAAAGGTGTTAAAAAGGTGTATCGATGGAGTAAATGATTAAAATCAGATACTTATTGTTTGAGGCTAGAAGCTGAAGTTATTTCAGACGACTATGCTAAAACCTATGCGAACAGAATATTAAGGAATGGAACGATAAATGGTCTTTACAGAATGTAGTGAATCCTATGTGGAAGTACCGGTATTTACGATTTACAATTACAAACAAGATTCTTGCCAAGTTTACTGCGAACGGTATGCTAGTTTTCTCCGGTCTTAATGTTAGAAACATCAATTCTCTCCCATTTTTTTCTCTCCGATTGTAAACGATCGCACCACCTAATTCAATTCGTGTAAACTCGACGCAACGGTGTTATTTGTTTTGTCATAAATTGTAATAAACAACAGATTGCTTAAGGTATTTGTAGACTAATACCGGCTAGAATGTCCCATTTGTTAATTCTGTTTACAAATATACTTGAAACTGGCATCATTATAATGTCGCCACGTGTAGTAATAACCTCAGGTGGGATACGTGTTAACCCTTATCTCGACATTTGCGACCTGGCTTGCGTTTGCAAACATCTTGGATCCAGATGAGACGCCGAGTAACTCGAGGTCTCATCAGGATCCACGCTGTTTGACGCTTAATCAATAGTTTCGCAATAGCTTGATCGAAATCAAGTAGTGCAAATTGCACTAGATTCAAAATAAAGCAGATGTTTTTTACAGCAGTGTAAGGGTTAATAATTTACAATTCACGTGGTGTAATAATTATTATTCTGCAGTTTCTGTCATCGCAGTGTATAACAATCAACGCCCTGTGTAATGATAGTTGCATTCTTTACTCCCCTTGTAACAACCCTTTCCCTGTTCTATGTTTATTTCAAATTTCAATACCTACTGAATATTCATGAACAAAATAGTTATAATGAAATATGGAAGGTGGAACATTGTAAATTGTAGCCATTTTAGAAAGTAAAGAACCAGATCTATAAAAATCCATGAACAAACAGAGAAGACCTTGATCAGACGGTTCCTATAAGAACCGACTCATCTGTATCAGCTATAATTGGAAATATGTGGAAAAGGGTTAATAATAAGGAAAGGGTTAGATAATACTAGAGCAATGATGCAATTCAGTTTTAACTATTCAATGGCTATACAGTAAAACCCCTCTTTAACGGCCACTAAATTGTGTTAAAACAAGGTGAAAGCAAAACAGAACGCTCCTATAGGAGCGTTCTGTTTTACTTTTACCTTGCTTTAAGCAGCCACCTGCCTTTAACAAAAAATACTGGGTGTAATCTACTGGCCGTTTTTTTTGAGAGGTTTTGCTGTAATGCAATTTGTAATAGACTGAAATATCCGAGTGAATGATTAATATCCGAATCGATGACTGAAACTAAATGCCATGAATTGAATTGTAAGATATAAATTGCTCAACGATTAATTTTGATTCAGGCATTGCTAATCCTTTTCCTTGAACTGGCTTTCTAGGGCATGGCAATATTTAACCCTTTCCGTTTCTCATTTATTCCAAATTTCAATGCCTACAAAATAGTCAAAATGAAATATGGAAATTGTAATTTTGTAGCCATTTTAGAAAGCAAAGAAACATATCTTTCAAATTCAACTGGTAAACAGAGCAGGCCCTGATTAAACGGCTCCTTTAGGAGCCGTCTGATCTGGGTCTTCTCTGTTTGCAAATGGGTGAACACGCGTTTATATGAAGGAAAGGGTTAGAGACGTCGTTTGCACCTTTGCATATATGGTAGACCCAGATCAGACGAATCCTAGAGGGGCCTGGATCTGTTCTGTTTTCTTCTGAAATAACATAGATATATTTCTACAGTGACTAACATGATAAAAATCCCTTTTCCATGATGTCATTATAAAAAGATCAATTAACCCTTCTCTTGCTGAATTTTAAAATACATTTCTCCTTCTTTACCCATGCCCTGTTGCATATTTACATACATCTTCACTATGTACAAGTAGTTCGCTTTGCAATCACTGCTGTGGAGTGCACTGGTTGCACAATCAACTTGTAAATAGTGCAGACCCTGATGAGACAGCTCCTACAGGTAGATATATTGACGTGAATAGCAAGCGAAGGGTTAATTTATATTCACACAGTGGTTACGTCTTGCATGAATGTTAAAGAGCATCAGAGAGGTTTGGCCAACTTTATATCGATATACTTGTGTGGTCAGATGTTTAACCCTCTCCTCCATAAACACGCCTCTCTATGTCTTTGCAAACAGAGTAGACTCAGAGTAGACTCAGATCAGACTACTCCTATAGGAGCCATCTGCTCTCTTTGCTTATGGAATAATACAGAAGTAAATGTGTAAATATGTCATTATAAAAATGATCTAATTCATATTCATGATGATACATGAATAGTCATAGAGTAAAGGGTTTAGTTTCCGAAGACATTCTTTATCGCGGTGCAGCTTATATCAAATACAGTAAAAACCTCTATAAAGCGCTCATCTCAAAAGACACAGCGCTGGGTCTTAAAGCCAGATGGTATCTTAATGAAGGACGAAAATAATGCAGAAATCTACTACAGACTGTCTGTATTACCTATGCCCTGTATTAAACATCCACCTGCATCAAAAGACAAAACGTTATGTGCACTAAATTGTCGCTTTGGGATGTTTCTATTCTAATAAATTATCGTCATGTTTTGTTTCGATAATATAGTAGCACATTTCTGCACACACTTCATCAGATAATTATCGCCAAACTTTCATGACAAATGAACAAATATCACGAACAGTTACTGGCTAGCTAGCAGGAGAAAGTTTCGCTTCTGCAAAAGATGACAGTAAACGTGTGTTGCTGCATTGACATTGCACATTGTATTGTTTCGTGCACAGAAGAACACCTAGATAGATCCAGTGACTTAATGCAAGCCAGCTGAACCTTACATGACCGGGACTCGAACAATGGTGAGGGACATGTTTCGTATAACCATGAATGTTTGTATGGCATAGTTAATGGCTTCGAAAAAACGCGGATTCTTTATAAAAAAAAAAAAGAAACCGCAAAAACTAAAAATGCTTTATAGTTTCGCGAAACGTGTAATCCTTAAGTTTTCTGACGGTCACGCAACTAATGAATAACAGCATACATGTATTTGCTTTACACCACAATGTCATACTGCATTTAAACCAAGTTGCCCTAGCAAGGAGAGTTTATATTGCCGATATACCTGACAACATTGCTGTAACAATACTACTGTAGATACCGCCTGAAACAATTCAGTCAGCTCCTCAATGTATATACTACAGTGGTATATGTTTGCCGCCGCTTAACCCTTCGCTTGCTGAATTTTTAAATACATTTCTCCTCCTTTACCCATGCCCTGTTGTATAACTACATATATCTTCACTGTGTACAAGTATTTCGCTGTGCAATCACTGCTATGGAGTGCACTGGTTGCACAATCAACTTGTAAATAGTGCAGACCCTGATGAGACAGCTCCTGCAGGAGCTGTCTCATCTGGGTCTTCACTATTTACAGGTGGGTATATTGACGTGAATAGCAAGCGAGGGGTTAATCTGTTAGATTTCGTAAAAATATTTGCGTCATTAATGACAGATATTTGTCATAAATATATTGCAGACTGAAACACTTTCATGACAAGATAATTAGTTTATCGCTAACATACTCTACCGTGTCAATCAAATATCCAGTTACCTTTTCGGAATCGTTTTAAATAAATGTTCTAGTTTGGTAACTGGTAACTGGAATCTTGGCTTCGTAATAGTTTAGGTACCAAGCTGTTGCAGTCAAAGGTACTAACAGGCTAACTTTCTACCTGATATAATTACATTGTAGTTTAATTTCATTTTTCACTTATTAGATATTAATGCGACATGTCCGCTGTTATTGAAAACGTTTCATTAAAGCTAAGTGGTCAAGTGGTTTCGGAAATATGCAACCATACTATTTTACGTATTCGTAAAATTATGGTAAACATGTCACGGTGCGTAGTTTACCTGTAGCAATGCGTATTGCACGTATTTTTGAATACCTCGTATCTGACATTTATTCATACAAATGCGAATATCTAGTAGTTATTTATGGCGATTTCAATGCAAAATGTGGAGATTTAGATGATTTTATTTGTGGTGTTGACATCGTACCTCCGCGTGATATTGTTGACTATGTTACTAGCACCTATGGGGAATTACTCATTGAAATTCTCATTAATATTAAATGGTCGGAAATGTGGGTCAGGTGACATTATGTGTGTATCTTGCATTGTTGGCATGGTTGATGTCGTTTGACCACGAAATTCCTGACTATGCTTGTGTTCTAGATGATGACCTTGTTGAACGACAGCCCTTTGTTAAGTTTGACTTTAAAAACATGCCAAATTATATTTTTAGATAACATTTCTGATATTGAAACTGTAATCATGATTATGCATAGACTTGAGAATGACACGTATGTTCAAGATGATCTAGATTCTCTTTATACTGATTGGTGCGGTTTGTTAAAAGATCCTATGATGAAATGTATTCCTCATAGACCCATCTCTACTGGTAAATCTTCGAGACGGAATCATAAGAAAGACAAGCCATGGTGGTCTGAGAATTTTGACACGACTGTGGAACACTATGTGTGTTATAGAATCTGAATGGTTGAAATGTGAAGGTAGAATGGAAAAAGTAAGATTAAAAGCCGAGTACGTTTTGATACGTAAGCATTTTGATCATATGCCAGAGTCAGGCGTTCAAAAAGCGAAGCGTCTTTAGTGGTACTCTTTGCAGTCGGAACTTATTAAAGAGTGTGAAACAAACAGTGAAGAATTTGGAAATGTATTGGCAAAATCGGAAATGGTAAGTCTAAGAAAAGTAAGATACAATGAATATAGTGTTTGAAGATGGTCGTACTTCGTGCAGCATTGTTGATGTTTTAATCAAGTGGAAATCCGAATTTATCTCTTTGTTTGCCTGCAATAGCACAGACACCAGTAATAATCATAAAGACCTAGTTGATGTTAGTCCGTACAATCCTGAGGAGTTGTCCTTCAATTTCTCAAGCGATACAATATTTTGGAAGTTAAAAAAGCAGTGCGAATCTGGGAGAACTTTGGGTTAGGATGGTATTCTAGGTGAGGTATCGTTCTTAAAACGACACAAGCATTTGCTTTCTTCATGCTTTATTTAACATTAAATTGTTTTAATCGTTGGATAGTTCCGACCTCTTGATCTAAGTGTATTACATACAAAACCTATACCAAAAACATCGATAGCTGGCCCTAGAGACCTCCTGTCGTATAGAGGTATAGCCCAGGCGTATATATATATTGTAATCTTTTAAACTCCCGATTATCTAACTGGGTTGAAACAAATAGAAAATTAGTCGATGAGCAAATTCATTTTAGGAAGAAGAGGAGTACTGCTGATCATATATGTCTTTATCACATACTCTACCATGTGGGAGTGCCGTAACAGAGTGCCGTATTTTGCAGAATTGCACTAGGGCATTTTTTATGCAAATTAGCAAGTTAGCCAATAGTAGCTCTCATTTAAAAAGCGTTAGCCAATCATAGCACTCCGTGCGGGTCGTCCGTTGTATTACTACGCTGTTTGTAAAGCAATAGCAGAAACAGTCGTCAGCTAGTCTGTTTTATTTTCTATGGCATTTTAAGGATTATGTAAAGCTCGTGTCATACTATTATAGTAAACTCGTTTCATAAAAACAATGTGTAATGAACACTCATGTAAGATCCTCTATTTATGTAATATAGTTGAAACAAGACACACATTAGAGAAGTGTACTTCAAAGCGTTTATAGCTTTAAGACGAGCATATTATTCCATTGATAAGTTGAAATTATGGTCTCGACTTCTTGATACTTGTATTTCTTGCACTTCTTTTAAAACTGAATGGTTTGATGTCAATATTGGTTTAGGACAAGTGTGTACTTTATTACCTATATTATTGAATTTGTATGAAAATGATCTTGCATTGTATATGAAAACACTAGATATTTTTGTGGAAGTCGGTCAAGAAAATGTGCATATATTTTGATGTGCAGACGATATTGTTTTAGTGACAAAGTCAGCACATGATTTACAAAACTTGCTGAATGCATTGAATAGTTGAAAACAAAACATTGTGATAAACTGTAAGAAAGCTCTTTTAAGGAATCCATTGCAACCCAAAATCAAATTTGCATTTCAGTGCGGGTGTGATACGATCATTATTAGGTTTACGTATCTTGGTCTTGTTTTATCAGAATATTTAGATTACAATGTAACTGCAAAGTTAGTCGGCTAGGATGCAAGTCGTGCATTGGGTCTTGTCATAGCGAAATGTAAGCTTGCAGGTGGAGTGCCATATTCGGTTTTTACAAAGCTTTATGACTCCATTGTTTGGACTGTTATAGGGTATGGTGCTGCAATATGGGACTGTCTGTCTGTCATTCTGCTACATTAAAGCCGTGCACAACAGATTATTTCATGGTTTGGAAAATATACACCATGTGCGGCGTTGACAGGGAGATTGACAGGAAGCCTCCTGTTATAAGGCTGTGGAAACATATTGCACATATGTGGATCCGTGTGTACTCTGTGTGTACTCTAAATGTACGTGTCAATAAACGTGTTGCACTCTTGGCATCTGACGTATATGGCCGTTCATGCAAAAACTGGTAATACATTGTTGATTGTAAACTTGAATGTCCCTTCACCAAAAAGGTACTTGTGTCAAAAGTTGGAACGGTGTGTAATAGATGGTGTAATAGCGGAATGGAGTAGTGTCAGTTAATAGTCCAACTGGCACAACCGGAAGAGGCGGAAACAAACTAAGACTTCTACTCTTTGTTTACATCTGACTATTTGGTCGAAATGCTCTGTAAAATTACCTACCCATTAAGCACCATTCAGCATTTTGTAAATTTAGATACGACATTGCGCCACTTAGAATAGAAACAAGCAGATATGAAGGTTAACCAGTAACCGAAGAAAAATGTTTGGTTTGCAATGGCGTTGAAGCAGAAATGCATGTTATTCTCCATTGTCCTTTATACAATATTTCCATATTAACCTTGCTCAAAGGGCGGTAACTGTTATGAATGGATATTTTAGTCTTGATGACGCGACCAAATTGAAAGTATTATTTACACATTCAGGTTTAGTTTGAATATGTTCCAAACCCTGTTATAGTATTCTTAACAGAAGGCCTTCATTTTTATGTAAATAATGGCTATTCGTGTCTTAAATGTGTGAACTAATTTAAAACATCTATCACTTTTGGCAATTCAGGATGGGAATAACTTAACAGAACCTTCGTTTCTAATTATGTCCTGTCTGCAATATCCAAATCTTAAATTATTTATTATGTTAATCATTTTGATAAAGTCTCGGTTGTTTTTGTTTACATTTTAAAGAAACCGAATATTACTTAATAGTACACATATGGTCCTAATCCGTTTACCTATTGTATAACCTTATGTTATTAATTGTCCCATTTAGCTTAGGCTATATAGGAGAGCCCAATTGCACACCCTAAGACTTATATAGCACGTGGTAGGGTTACTCTCATATACAGGCATCTGATACCATTTTTAAAACCAAAGGAAATGCAACTGATATAACAATTAGCCCCTTGGGTATTTCTTTTAACTGTACAGATAATTTATACCATGTTAGCTTTTAGTTTGTACATGATAATTATTGTAGATAAATTATAAAATGAACGTGTATTCTGCTGATATCATTTTCTCGTACGTGATAAACGATTATACATATAGTATCTTATAAAAATGTTTAGAATAGTTGTATACATCTGAAATGCATTATATCTGTATCATTTTATATTATGTATGTATATAAATGAGACTGAAATAAAAATAAAATAAATCCGTATTTTTGAGGTTTCAGATAGATGGTTTATTCTAAAATTCGAATCAGGATGAATGCACTGTTTTATATATTTTAATATCCATTTTAAATACTAAAACTACTATTTTACCTGCTTTCCATTTTCTTAACGTTTGGTCAGTAGAAAGACTATACAAATGTTATACACCATATGTTTGAACTCAACGTGCTATGAGTGGTCTACTAAACCAATGTTTAGCACATGCTCATTTTAAGTGCCAATTATCCATGTTAAATAAATCTTCGGTCTAACTACGACAAGTTCAACAGCTACTTTTAATTGCAAAATAGATCAATCATCCGCGCCAACAAGGTATTTCTATAACCGTACTAACTTTCATTTAATTAACCCTTCTCTTGCTGAATTTTAAAATACATTTCTCCTTCTTTACCCATGCCCTGTTGTATAATTACATGTATCTTCACTGTGTACAAGTGTATCGCTGTCCATTCACTGCTGAGGAGTGCACTGGTTGCACAATCAACTTGTAAATAGTGAAGACCCTGATGAGACAGCTCCTGCAGGAGCTGTCTCATCTGGGTCTTCACTATTTACAGGTAGGTATATTGACGTGAATAGCAAGCGAAGGGTTAATTATGTCTCTACGTTTATTGAAGAATCTATGGTGGCATCAGCGTAACACTCAAAAACGAGACAAACCCAATAAACACTATAGACCAATTTTACCCTTTCCCTGTTCAATATTCATGCAAAATATAATGACATTATGACTATTTATTAGCTGATTTTTATAATGTATTTTTTCAAGGGAATCTTTTGCTTTGACAAAAACTGTAGAATCAGATCTATATCATGTCACAAGCGGTCAGAGCAGACTCTGATCAGACATCTCCTATAGTTGTCGTCTGATCTTGCACTACTCTGTTTGCAAAGGCATAGACAGATGAACTTATGGAGGAAAGGGTTAGGATGAAGTTTACAAACATTCTGGAACACGATCTTCATGATAATTAGGATACAAACTTGGATGTTTTGAAAGAAAAAAATATAAACAAAACGATTTTTCAGAATCGTAGCGGACGACAGAAAATAAAGTTACGCAGTGATGAAATGTAGTAAATAGTGAAAATAAACCATTAAGATTAAGGAATGCTATTAGCCTACATATCTGCATTTGCAAATAGTGCAATGATCTAAATTTATGCAAATGTAATCTGCACTATTTGCCATTATAATTCATTGGCTACAATCGATACAATTAGTATTATTCAACTACTTAATATTCATAGTAGGTGGGTTAACATTTGAATATTCAGCATAAGAAGGGTTGATATTTGGATTAGAATCGGGTCTGCAAAATGTCTTGAGTGATCAGACTGTTTAGTTTAAATACCTACAAGTGGTTGGTGTTTATTTCATACCAATGGAATTACAAAAATCTTGAATTGCAGTATTTACATACAGTGAACTTAGCATTCGCTCAAGGCCAAAAACTGATCACAGATTATACACAGACGTGTGGTATTTAAGATTCATACCGCTACGATTGATTCCCCATTCTTTAAATGTTTAACCCTTTCGCTGCCAATACCGGATCTGTGATTACCTATGCAAACAGTTTGGATCCAGATGAGACGCCGAGTAACTCGGCGTCTCATCAGGATCCAAACTGTTTGTTACTGTTACTATAATTTTGAAAAAAAAATGAAGAAAATCAAAAAAATGGAAAATTTGTAGCAGACGACAAAGTTAGCAGACGACAGAGTTTGGCAGCGAAAGGGTTAACGTTTGAGTGGTATGGGTATCATCTCATTGTACCCCAGCACGTGCGATAACACAATATGTTTGTTAATCATTTGGTACTTTACTAGATGAACCGTTTACCCAACATGAATACTAATTTAACCCTATTCATGTAAGAAATAATATAATCATGAATATCAAATAGATTAATTGTTATAATGAAACAGAATAGAACAGTTCTGTTATAATAGCACATGGAACCAATATTCTTTGACACGGCAGAAAGGGTAGAATCATATTTATGCTATACTATAAGCAAACAGAGCAGACCCTGATCAGACGGCTCCTACAGGGACCGTCTGATCTGGGGCTACCCTGTTTGTAAAGGCGTGGAATAAAGGGTAAAGAATTCATTACTGTGAGAATATTCATGTACTGAGTGTAATCTTTGCACATTAACAATGATTTTTTTATGTGACATGAATTTAATAATCAGTTCTATATCATTATATAAGCAAAACACAGCTCACCAAAACATACATTATATTGTTCCATAGGCTGTAGGATCTGTCTGGTCAGTGTATGCACTGATTGCCTTTATAATTATAAAAATCTAATTATGTGGTTTCTGTTGCAGTTAAAGAGTTCATTGTTAACCCATTACATTATAGGCTATTGTTTTAGATACAACCTATTTGAATACATCTACCGAAACGAAAAGGAGCATTAACTAGAGAAAAGGAAAATTTTAGAATTGTGTCGTTTGAAACCATTGTGATAGATATAGGAGCAAATGCTCTATTTATCACAATGGTTTCACAAAGTGACTTTTACAGAGTTGTCAAAAGTCGTCATTATGACGGAATGGGTTAATGTGCTATAATAAGTCGGTCCATGACTACCCATGCGGTTATACATTCTGAAATAAATATTAATAGAGGAAAGGGTTAATTCAATTTTTAAAATATATTCTACAGCGCTGTGGAATACTGAAAGATGTATTCTGCTAACATTTTCACAAATAAAATAAGAAGAAAAGTGGATTACTGCTGACACCAACGGAAACGCGTTTGCCATTCACTGGATCCTGGCGTAGCTATCAATGATGTATACTGTACATGTACGTATTTGAGTAGCGTAGCTAAATTCAAATGTATAGTACGTACCGTGGCCATAGGGGTCTGATGGCATGCTCCCGAGAGAAAATTTAGTGTGGTGTACTTTAAAACCATTGTGATAAATGGAGCATTTTTCCTATATGAGCAATGGTTTCAATAGGTGACTTATACAGATGCTTTAAAATACGTCAATATAAGGGAATGGGTTAAAGCTTATACGACAAGACAGAATGTTTATCAAAGTCTACCCCATTAGCCTTCGATGTGTGTTCCATTTTGGCTTTAATAATGTTTTCACATTTACGATTGATGTTACGCACGTGCGTAAGTGCGTATCGCTAGCCACGCTCCTCTACTCATTTTGATGTACGTGTAGGTTAATTATTACACAGCAGATATCATGTGTAGGCAAATGCTATGAATACATTATTCAGTGTTTTTTACGAAATTGATTCGGAGTCAATCGGCGCTTCGCCGAATATGTCCGCTGATTTCCGTAAAGTTTCCATCTTGTAAGATGTCGGCGAATTCATAATGATTTTACAGTCGTTTGATATTGTTAATATTTAGTAGATTCGCGCACTATGGGAAAATAGACTGTAAGTATTATTTCATTGATATGAAAATGTTTAAAAGTGTTGGTGTTGATTTATTTATATGAATAATGAGCAGAATACAACTTGAAGTTTTTCTTCTGATTCACCGTTCCTATGCCTTGTCCAAAGTATATCTTAGAAATGTTGTATTGATTCCTATTGATGCTGACTATGCTCATAGGCAATGGTAACTTGTTCAATATCCATGTAAGACATAATGACATCATGTATATTTATTAGCTGAATTGTTATTATATAAAATGGTCCAAGGGATTGTTTTGCTTTGACATAAGTGAAAAACAGGAGCCGTTTGAACTGGGTCTACTCTGTTTTTCAAAGATATGAAAAAGCTTTTATATGAAGAAGGGGTTAACAAGATGAACTCTATATGTGAAATAATAAAACCTCGATTATCCGAACACTAAAATACGTATTATCATCGATCTTTAAGACAGGTGGCAGCTTAATGCATGGTGAAAGTCATGCAGAAAGCTCCTCCAGGAGCTTTCTGCATGACTTTCATCATGCATTAAGCAGCCACCTGCCTAAAAGGGTCTAAATTCGTTTATAACGAAAATTCGAATAATGGAGATTTTACTGTATGAGAATATTAAAATGTTATTAAGACGGAGTTTTAAATTCTGTGTACGTTTTTCAAAACATCACTTTGCATAGTATTTAAACCTTTACACCATTGATTCGCCTTCCAATGCCTTTGCAAATAGAGTAGACCCAGATCAGACGGCTTCTGCAAGAGCATTCTTATCAGGGTCTACTCTGTGTTCTTATGATATAATATAGATTTATGCCATAGACAAATAGTTCTGTGTTCATATACATGTACCAAAGTAGAAAATTATCTAATCAATATGCATGCTGTCATTATTTCTTACACGAATAGTCAAGGATTAAAGCAATTTAGTAAACTGTTCCATAACACAAATATTTATTGATTCAAATGTCCAAGTAAGTAATCCCCTCTAAACTGGAATTCTAGAAAAGAAAGTATTTAGATACTTTTATGCAGGTTGCTGAGTAATGTAGGATGAAAAGTATGCAGAAAGCTCATAGAGGACAGTTCTGCTTACTTTCACTCTGCATTAAGCTGTTTATACTAAAATTAACGCCCGGTTTAGTGGGGATTTACTGTATCGTGTGCTTTTCCAGACTTAGCCTTATATTTTGAAAGCAAAATATGATAATGCATTGCTTCTCTTTGTTATTGCAGACATTCTTGTTTGTTGCAGTATTCTATTATCCAATAATGAAACATCACGGATATCACTTAACCCTTGCAATGCTGTGAAAAATAATGTCTGCTCAGATTTGGAACTGGTTCAAATTTAATTACTTTTTATTCGATCAAGCTTTTGAAAATCTACTGACAGAGTGTCAAACAGCTTAGATCATGATTAGAAACCGAGTTACTTGGGGTCTCATCTGGGTCCAAGCTATTTGCAAATGCGCGTCAGTTCACAGATAGTGGAATTAGGGTGAACAGGGTACAAATTTAAATGATTTATGTGTACAAGTGGAATTGGATATCAATAGGAAAAATTATTTTCTTAATATTAGACAAATTAGTACAAACAAATCTGAGACTAGAAAAACATATCCACATATCCTGATATTCTTAAAGTGCATTGTTGACTGTAGAAATACAAAAGAATGGAACTGTTGGCGTTATCTTTCAATTAGATGTTATGCTTACCAAAATACTGTTAATGTATGACGATATAGCCTTGATCTGAAAACGTGCTTATCCCTGCTGTACTAAGCGGTCATTAGGTCTGTTTTCGTTTTTATTCTAGTTTCTCGTGTTCGTTTTGTTTCGATTATTGTTGGTGCACAATTTTGTTGTTGGCATTGTGTCCACCACTGTTAACAATTCTAAGATTATTTACCAAATTCCACATTTAGATAAAAGACGTTTCGAAGTTTTAGTAAATTACTATTGTAATTACACTGTATGTGTCGAGCGTGTATTGTCGCAATAATCGGTATAGTTTATTGATATGTTTGTAATGACATATAAAGTCAATATAAAACATTTAAATGCAAAACATGTAAGATCTGAACGCACCAAATGTCATTTACAGTGCATATAGTATTTAAATGCAATATTTGTTATGTGAAAGCAATACACAATAGATCAATAGCGTTCATTTAACTTCAAATATTCACTACTTATATCCAATGATTTGTGACAGCATTAAATATTATGTGACAGCATTACATATTATGAAGTGCAATAAATAACGTTCGGGGGCAATAATCTAAATTTATGCAAATATAATACACTGCACGCTGGGAAACAAGAGTTTATGTAAACTTGGTTACCGGTGTTTCAGCTTTAAAAAAAGGAAAGAAAGCAGTCAATCCATGATTCACCCAGTAACCCACACAATGAAATTGTGAATTGTTTGGAGCGGGTTTAATGAAACTACTACACTAATAATATAAACACTTTTTGAGTTTAGCTTTTTGCAATAATAATTGACAATTCCAGAACATGTCTAAAATTCCAACGTTTTCTATCATCTTACTGCCTTAACTATTACAAACTATTTCTACTTCGAAGTTAACTCTCGGACATACATAGACAAATTTTCCAGGATCAGATCTGTTCCTATTGTTTTAACCCTTTACCTGATAGAGACGCCTTTTCATGCATTTGCAAACAGAGTAGACCAATATCAGACGGCAGTTATAGGACCCGTCTCTTCAGGATCCCCTCTGTTTGTTTATGGAATAATATAGGTCTGGTTCTACAGTCTCTGAAATGGCCAAACATTCTACTGTTTATTGGCCATTATAAAACAAATAGTTAATGAATATTGCTTACGCCCTGAATTTTGTATACAGTAAAACCTCTCTAAAATCAGTATTGGAGACAGGTTGCAACTTAGTGCAGGGTGAAAGTCATGCAGAAAGCTCCTTTCTGCATGATTTTCATCCTACATCAAACAGCCACCTGCCTAAAAGTATCTAATTATTTCTCTTCTAGAATTCCGGTTTAGAGAGGTTTTGCTGTATATATTCATCAGGTATAGGGCTAATAAGCGTCTGGTGAATGATACAAATGATTATCTGGTTTTAATGTACAGGACAGGATACATTGTATGAAACACTGTGTGGTGCATTACTGATAGAAAACAATTAGAAGAATAAGATTCCACATTTATATCTACGCGAACTGATGCTTGGAGAGTGTCAGTAGGACACGTGCAAATGCCGAAGGGATATTAGTTATTTAACTTCTAAATCTGTCTCTATTTTGTCACAGAATTATTAAAATGGTGTTACGTTATCCATTACCGTCAATATTATTTTATTGAACCCTTTCCCTCATATAAAAGTTTATCCACGCCTATTCACGCCTATGTAAATAGAAGACCCAGGACAGACGTCCCCTGTAGGAGCCGTCTGTTTTACGGTCTGCTCTGATATAGATCTGAATCGACAGCTCTTTTCCCTTGAAAATGTTAATTTGTTTTTGTAAAAATCCAGCTAATAAGCAATACAACTGTTATATACGCGCACTATGCAACCCCTCCAGTCAAACACTATTCGACCCGCTATGGCAATGAGGGAGTACACAACGGATCATATTTTAATAATATATTTTACATTTTTATTCCATATACATTCAACAACACAATATACATGCAGCAATGCACAAATGGCCATGTAATTGTTCACTCTGTGAACTTGTTTAATGTTGTGTCGATAAGTTTCAAGTAACTCGTCGAATGTTTTAAAAAAACTCTCTTTAGATTAATTCCAACGATACGGCCGAAATGCTAACGTTTTCATTGTAAATAAAGCAGGCTCCAGTCATTACAGTTGTATCATAGATGGAGTGTTATATATAAACATACGCATGGAATGTATGAAATAATGAATGCGGAAACTTGATTAATTCGCTGTGAAAAACACATGTCCTATTAAAGTTTGAACTGATACGAATTGTGCACCACTGGTCGCAGAATTTGTTTTTATATTGCTATGAGAAAGAATTCATGTTGAATTTGAACCCGCAATCTCAAGCAGATGTCATAAAAGCCTTCAATGAAACAGCTCGATATTTGGATTATATGTTCAACATAGATAACCCTTTCTTCAGTATTATAATCCCTACCATTTAACCAAACCAACTCATGACAAATTGAAAAAAGCTAAACCTTCCGACAGCTTTTCTTGAACTAGACCTTAGAATTGACAATGGAATTATTTCTTCTAAAGTTTAAGACTAACGAGACGATTTTGATTTTAATATTGTAAATTTCCCTCATCTTAACGGAGATGTTTCCCGTGCTCAATTTTACGGGATTTACATATCTTAACTTATTCGTTTCGCTAGAGTTTGTTCTTCTGTTGATGCTTTTAACAGTCGAAATCACATTTTAACTGAAAAGCTGCTTAAGCAAGGATATAGATATCACAAATCATAATAAGAAAAACATTCTCTAAATTTTACCATCGAAAACTCTCATTTACTGGCAAGTATAAGTGCAATCTTAAGGCGATTCTGCGACACGGTATCTCACATCCTGATTTTTATGTTGGTGTGATTTACAAACGTCATAAAATTATTGGACATACCATCCTTCTCACTTTGTTCACCAACTATGTTAAACAATTAATTAAAAAGGGATATAATCCTATAGTACTACAACATACAGCATGTCTGGATGTCAACCCTTTTACAGTTGGCAATCACGCTGCCCTTTGATTAAGTACGCCGACAGGAAATGCTTGGTACGTTGGGTCTCTGTACTATCTCGTTTTTGTCGTACCATTTATTACTTTTCTACGCTTACTCTGTTTGAGGCTCAATCATTGAGTACATTAGCGATAGGTGGATACAGTTTGTTTCACTTAAATGTGTTTTCGTTTAACATGCAATTTACCACTGTATTTGCCATCACGGTTGTTGTATATTAGTCGGAGAGGGGATGTGTTTATTTACACGGTTTGTCTTTTAGGGTGGAGATGGAATAAGTGTGGGGTAGGGCGCCCCATAACCGGTTTAAACCCCAGTATCATTGACCGCTCCAAGGCGGCACTTCCATCTTCCCCCTATTATTTTATTGTTATGTTTTTATGCGAATCTTTTCATAGACATGTACATTTGCTATTCTTGTTTTCATGGTGCTGTGTTTTGCATGTGGCGTTCCTATTTGATTCATACATGTTCTTTGACCACCTTCGATTCGACCAAGCTTTGAGAAACTATTGACCGAGTTAGGAGCCTGGGTCCCTGCTTATAAAACTTTTAGTTGAGTCTGAGTACGTTCTCAAGCTTTTGATTGGTCAGATTTGAGCCAGAGGCTCAAATCTGACCAATCAAAAGCTTGAGAACTCAAATCTGACCAATCAAAAGCTTGAGAACGAAACTCAGACTCAACTAAAAGCTTTATAAGCATGGATCCTGATTAGACGCCAAGTTACTCGTCGTCTCAATTGGGCTCTGAATGTGCAGTGGAAATAATACAGTGCTCCCTCTCTACAACGACACCCTTTGGGATACATGTACAGTCAAGTCGTTAAGGTTAATCCTTTCCCTGTTCTATGTTTATTCTAGATTATTCTAGTTTATTCTAGATTTAAAAACCTACTGAATATTCAAGGACAACTTAGTTACAATGAAATATGGAAGGTGTGGAACATTGTACCATTTTAGAAAGTAAAGACAAAGATTTATCAAATTCCACAAACAGAGCAGAACCTGATCAGACGGCTACTCTGTTTGCAAATACGTGAAAACACGTTTATATGAAGGAAAGGGTTCATACGAAAAACTGAGCTAAGAGTACAACTATTCGCATGATCATGTTTAAAATCTATTGCGTTTGTTGGAAAATAGACATCCCTGTCAAATGGTCCATTGCTTTCGACATTGTGCGTTTCTGACAAACGTTAGCTAATCTACAAAACATACATTATAGCAAAAACAACCAAAACACAGTTTCACCAGTATTTCAATTACTCACAACCAGCAAACGTAGTTACGTACCTGTTGTCGAAAATTGACTTTCCGCTACAAAATGTATCTTTGTACCGGTATACCTAACCTAATTAAATAGAAATTGAAGTTGGCTTAGTCCGGTATTGTATGGTCGGAGATATGTTTATAGGAAAGTGGAAAAGAAATTTGTCTAAATCTATTCCATGATATAGTCCGTAAAGTTCATTTTGTATCTTCTGATAAAAATACTCTAAAGACATCCACCGCCACCTTGGAGTTATTTTATAGGAAGATGCGTAATGGACAGCCCACATTGATACTTCCTACCAGTCTTGTACACGTTTAAGAAATAACATATCGTAAATAGAAATACGCTTTTAAAATGTATAAATCACTTACAGCGGCTGCTTTAGAATACACATGTGATTTATGAGATGGCTGCACGCCCAAATGAGAAGCAAAAGTGACAAGCTGCTAGAATAGCATGCGGTTTATCCATAGTTTTGTAGACAGAAATGATATACTTTTAGTCATGCATCGAACCGTTAGAAAATCGAAGAGAAGGAACGAAACTGACATTAGATATATAACAATCCAATACTGTACCACCTTATCTCAATGATTTATTACCACCATTAATATAAATTGGGTCAGAATACCAACTAAGTAACAGATATTACTACTCTGCTTAATTCCAGACTAACTGTCAACCTCACTAAACCGGACTTTAAATGCAGTATACAGTAAAACCTCTCTATAACGGCCACTAAATTAAATGAAGTATTTTGTATTAAAGGCAGGTGACTGCTTAAAGCAAGGTGAAAGTAAAACAGAATGCTCCTATAGGAGCGTTCTGTTTTACTTTCACCTTGCTTTAAACAGCCACCTGTCCTAAATACCAATTAATTAACACAATATAAGTCCCGTTATAGAGAGGTTTTACTGTAATATCGGCCTTAGAGACATATTGCAGCTAAATGCAGGGTGACTTTCAACCTGCATTAAGCAGACACATGCCTAAACGTATATAAAAATACATCTCAACTAGAATTCTGGTTTAGAGGGGTTTATTGTACATACGTCAGCCATATTGTGGAATAATATTGCTGTTTATTTATTTAAAAAAAGCCTTAACTGCAGTTCTTAACAGAGTTCGCAATATCTACAGTAACAGAAAAAATCGACATTCTTCATACAAGAGTTAGTTGCAATTGCAATTTGCTTCATAATGGTGTATACAGAAATATTAAAATGATGATCCAGCACGTATTTATGAAAATGATGTCCATTACATTTTATGGAGTGTCCCGTCTATGTAGTGTTGCGAGAAACTTTATACAATATTGTCGCAGCGGTGACCACTATAGCGTTAAACCCAACTCACTCACTCACTCACTCACTATAGCGTTAAACGTACAGAAAGTTCGTCGTGTGACAACTGGATAAACAACTGCCCGTAATTAAACTCAGATAAATCGAGTCTCTTTTCGCAATGCTACAGTTGCTTCCGCGGGATCTCATGCTTTCAGAATATATGTCCTTCACAACAGCAGGTGTTAAGTTAGTGTGTGGCGGTCGTAAAAAGTCATCCCGTACTTCATTCTCAGTGTTGTTACATCTCCTAGTCCTTTGGGATTATGAATTCGAATGCTTTTAGTTATAAAAAGGGACTTCTCTTTTCGCTTTATTACTTCACAATTTTTGTCCTTAACAACAACAGGTGTTTAGTGCTTATGTGGCAGGCGTAAAAGTCGCCCTGACATTTTAGAAATGAAGAATCTATGTCTTTGTAGGCTGATTAATGTCTTTGTTTGGCTGATTAATGCAGTTTGAAAGTCATGCAGATAGCTCATTGAGGAGTTTTCTGCATGACATTCACGCTGCATAAGGCTGCCACTTGTGTTAAAGATCATTAATGGTACGTATTTGAGTGTTCGTAGTATCGAGTGTAGTATCGAGTTTTTACTGTAGTTGTGATATTTCTACTATGATACACCATTTATATGAATATTGTACAACCTGTTCCAAACTGCTTGCAAAGGTAATCACATATCACCCATAGGTTAACGCTTTACCTGGTCAATATTCATATTAGAAATAATGACAGCATGATGCTGAAAACTTACGATATAACATTTTTAAGGGAATTTGAAACTGGGTCAATTTCGTGCCATAAGCAAACAGAGCAGATCCTGATCAGAGGTCTCATACATATGTCCCCATGTTAATGCAGTAGTTCAAAATGGATGTCATTGTCACAATAATCAAGCAAATAATATCGAATTTAAGTATCAAATAATAGCATGTAATATCGGACAAATAATAAGATTTTTTCCCACGACTGTCGTGTATTGTCTATCGTACAAATAGTCATTATTACGTAGTTATGCCGAGAGATGGAAAGGTTTGTCTGGTTCATGTTTCATTCGGTACATATCGTGTTTTGCTATGTCGCTCTCAGGTTTGTATATCAAATACCAAACAAATATAGATTTCTCCGATTTAATCAACCCAATTTCTGAAAAACACCGGACAGTTGATCAGAGGTACCAAAAAAACCAACTGACATTTTCCTGTCCATTTGAAGTGATATTGTTAGATCTGAACAACATATCTTTATCTTAATATATTCGAGGTGTAGATCTACCATTGTTTCTCCTTCATTTTTGCTACTATATTTTTCATATATGTGCAATATCACAAGTATGAAATAAAACTAATGCTTACCAGAATGATTTACTGCCTCTGGGCGTTGTTACTATCGCATGTCATCTGGACGTATTTCCATTATAAATCTTCATGTTTATCAGTTAACCCTTTCCCTCATAGGTTATTTTTATATCCAACCTATTTGAACGAATCTACCGAAAATGAGCATTAACTAGAGAAAGGGTTAGTTTTTAGAATTTTGAAGTTTTTGAACCATTGTGATAAATAGAGCATTTTAAAAATGCTCTATTTATCACAATGGTTCCAAAACTTCAAAATTCTAAAAACTAACCCTTTTGCTCCTATGGAGAAAATGCGCTAATAATCACAATGGTTTCAAAAAATGATTTTTACAGAGGCGTCAAAAGGCGTCAATATGAGGGAATGGGTTAACTGTGACCATAAATTACAATTACCTTTACATATGACAAATATATATATGATAGCCTTTGTCATAAAGTGTTAACCCTTTCCCTCATACAAACGCCTTCGTGCACCTTTTATAAATAAAGTAGGCCCATATCAGACAGACAGCTTCTATAGGAACTCCCATTTCCACTATCCTACAATCAGCATTTGAACCGTTTAACCAATTCCCTCATATTGACGCCTTTTGACACCTCAGTAAAAGTCACTTTTATATATATTTATCACAATGGTTTCCAAACTACACAATTCTAAAAACGTTTCCTTTTCTCTAGTAAATACTCCTATTCGAAAGATTTATCGAAAGAGAGTTGACCCACATAGCCTACGAGATAATGGGTTATAACATATATATCTTTATTTCCTCCAAAAAGAATAGAATAAGTGTGACACGATTTGTATAACTACTGTTTATTGTATAGATTCCTCGCTCAGAAAGTCTGCTGATATTGATCCTTTCTTCATAATAAGTTGCTAACATGCAGTTGTTTTCTATCTCATGTCTTATGTACACATATGTATTTCCATTATAAAGCTTCATGTTTGTCAGTTAACTGTAACCATGAAGTACAAATGACTTTACGTATGTCCAATCTATATACATGTACCGTAAAACCCCGATATTTCGAACACTAAAACAAGTATCCATATTGGTCTTTAAGACAGGTGGCAACTTAACCCATTACCTCATAGGCTATTTTTAGATACAACATCTTTGAATAAATCTAACGAAAAGGAGCATTAACTAGAGAAAAGGAAAATTTTAGAATTTTGTAGTTTGAAACAATTGTGATAAATAGAGCATTTGCTCCCATAGGAGCAAATGCTCTATTTATCACAATGGTTTCACAATGTGACTTCTACGGAGTCGTCAAAAGTCGTCAATATGAGGGAATGGGTTAATGTGGGGTGAAAGTCGTTCAGAAAAATCATCTAGGAATATTTTGAATGACTTTCACTCAACATTAAGCAGTCACCTACCTTAAATGGCACCAATTATTCATTACTAACATCTCGAAGTGTCGAGAATTACTCTCTAATAACGTTTGTAGTAAATTCTGAAGGGAGTTAGAGTTTCAATCCTTTCCCTAATTGTAACGCCTTCCCACGACTTTTACAAACAGAGTATGCCCATATCAGACAGGGAGCTTATAAAGAAGATCTGTGATCAGGATCTACTCTACTGACAGAATGTTATAGATCTGATAGTACTGTTATACCATGGCAATAATTAACGTCATATGTGTTCTATTATGCAAATGCTAGCAATGAATTATCATGAGGTTCGGACATATTGAATACATATTGAACAGGGAAAGGGTTAAATGCACTGACAATATCATTTTCCACCATTTTCTCCAGTCTTGATTCTTGAACAATTTCCGAATATAATTTGAGGCCATGGTCATTTTTTTTTATAATTATTCAACATTCTTCACCTTTTTTGTATTTTTGTATGGACAGATATGACTCGTGACAACAACTTATTTATTCAAAATCATTCTCGACATTTTGCTCATAAATAATACTATCATGTAACATTTGTTTAAGCCTTTCGATGCCATATTCTAATTGTCGTCTGCAAACCAGTTTTGTTAAATCATTCGGTAAAATAAAGAAATACGATAAATAAATGCAAATTTCAAAGGGATAAAGCACAGATATAGAAGAAGAGTTTGAGACAAATAGTGAAGTCCCTGATCAGAAGCCGCCTTGAAAATGCGGCGTCTGATCTGGGACTGCACTATTTGTCGTGGTGCATTAATGCGACATCGGCGGTGAAAGGATTAATATTGCTTGCAGTCTGTCTGATCATATGTAGCCCGGACTATTTTGACAGTTACTAATTCTATAAACTATTTTCTGAATTGTGTGAATTGAATATTATATTCCGTATTCCTCTACACATTGTCCAATCTTGAATAACAACCTGTAAACTGTATACATGTACTATAACTCACTGAATTAATGCAACATACACTGTACTTTCAGAAAGCAGCTTATTTTTATAGAGATTGTCATTTCTGGTCACAATATTGTGGTTTTATAATGTCATTGAACAACTAACGTTTACAATAAAACGTTTCTTTCACAACCATGTCTCATTATTCATTTACGTCAACACCTCTACACACATTTATACTACATGTAAAATCAATTTCTTACAACCATGTTTTTCCCTAACATATTGAGACTTTCCTCTTATGGAACCTTATTTATAGCGGCACATAAACATTTCACTTGTATAGTACTGTGAAGCTTACATGTTACATGTGGAAGAATTACAACGTCAGTATAAGTAGTTCAAATCATTGTTGTTTATTGGTACACCACGTTCTGGTTTCAGCATTAGCGAGTCGAGTGTAATGCTCTACTAATATCCCATGGTGATATGGCATCGGCGCTATTAAAATGGTATCATTTTACTTGATGAGATAAGTATCTCTTTGCATGAAAATTGAATCGTGACCAAACGATTTGGCACAATATATACGTATATTTGCGCCCGCTGTTCAAAGCTCCAACTTTGCACAATGCAGCGTTGTCCAGGCCAGACGTCGTGTTAAGACATGCTATTTTATTAGAGTCCGTACTGTTTTCTACTACTGCTACAAACAGTGTAGACCTTAGAGAGTAATGATGTGTGTATTTTAGCTAAGGCAACAACTGTAGAATCATATATATATTATATCTTAAGCGAAAAGAGCAGACCCTGGTCAGACGGTTCCTATAGGAGCCGTCTGATCTGGGTCTACTCTGTTTGTAAAGCATAGAAATGCGTATTCATGGAGTAAATGGTTAAAGATGTTAAGAGCAGTAGGAGCAAACATTTTGCTTTCCCTTTGGGGTGTAAAACACAAATTCTTAACCCTTGTCCCAAACAAAGTCTTCTGATATCTGATACAAGTTTGACTACTTCCTAGTCGATCAAGCTGTTTGACAAACGAATGACAAATAGTCAAATAGTTTGGATCATGATGAGACGCCGAGTTACGCGGTCTCTCATCTGTATCCAAACTGTTCGCAAATGCCAGTCAAGTCCCGCAAAGTGGGAGGATGGTTAAAGTGTAGACATGTTTATTTATTAAGTAGTAAAACAAGATAACCAATCAAAGAGGTGCATTCACTACTGTTGAACCACGTACATCATTAGACGTTCACGGCATGGTGTTTTGTCTTCATTATTTGTAGAACTCAGCCTACCAAGCCGTAAACAATTGTGTCAATTAAAACAGGATTTGCCTTGGCTTCTTCCAGAATACGAATAAACAACTAATTAACAAAGAACAGAATAAACATAAAACAGCAAGACAAGATTTGCAAGTAATGTGTTTTCTCCATGATTTGAATCTCTGATATGAATTAGCTGATTGCCTGTATAAATTAAACATCCGCGTTTTTTATGCGTAAGCGTGTTCATATAAGTTATATGATCAATTGTAAAAAGCACAATTCGAATAATATTTTATAGTATGTCTTTTGTTTCGTATCACAATGTCTACATGGTCAATACGCTTTTCAGATTTAAGGTTTAATGTTTTCTTTTTTCCATAGAATAACTTTCCTAATTGTGCTGGATGTGACGAAATGAAAAACGAATTAGATTAGAATTAGAATTTTCTAAATATAATTTAAAATTTTATTTAATAGACTAATATTAACCTGCAACAGGCTACACAACTATTGCGTATATTTTGAAGAAAGATTGGGTTTAGGGGAAGAAGAAGACTGCATCTTAGACGAATCTGCTTCAATATCCAGTGCGCTGAAACTTATGGAATAGGGCGATGGCTTTTCTTTATAGAATGCAGTGTATACCGTGTGGATGTATCGGTGGGTTTTTCTCTCAGAATCTAAACGATCTCACACACTAACTCAATATGTCTAAACCTGACGCCATAAACTGTAACAGTCAACATTCTAGAGAACCGTGTTTGAGATAATGTTGGCCAGAATATCTTTCTTTAGTTTGTTTCTTTATTTCTCCACCAAACCCTATACCGTGACCATTCTTTAGAATCGTCTAGAAGAAGGTTTGGTGGAGAAATGACGATTTTAGCATTTGGGTTCGCACCATTATCAGCAGTTTTGATTTTATATTTCAGGGTCCATGCTTATAAAACTTTTCAGTTGAGTCTGAGTTCGTTCTCAAGCTTCTGATTGGTCAGATTTGAGTTCTCAAGCGTTTGATTGGTCAGATTTGAGCCAAAGGCTCAAATCTGACCAATCAAAAACTTGAGAACGAACTGAGGTATATGCCCGTGTAAAAATAGCGTGCCTATCGGTAATACGCGCCTATCGGCAATTTTCATAGTTGAAGAATTTGCGAATGTGCACAGTGTAATAATTGTAAATAAATTGTAATATCAGAAGTTAGTTTGCATGTATAGTCTGAAACGACAAATGCCTGTGAAAAATTGAACATATTATCAGCACATTTAACACAACATTTTCGATTATTTATATTCATTTATATATCCTATAGGGACCGTCTGTTCAGCAGCATCTGCTTTGGAATGATACAGATTTGATTCCACAGTTTCGACCATGTCCAAATAAAGCTATATATTTTAATGTCATTATAAAATCATCTCTAAGTAATAGTCATTACTATTTGCATGAATATCCGTGGTGTAAAGGATGAAATGAATTAAGACGAAATCACTCAATGGATTTTTATATCAAATACTGAGCCCTCCTAAGCTTTAAAACTCGTTATTTATATCACCCCGATTAACCCATTCACTCATAGGCTTATTTTTAGACCCAACCTCTTTGAATAAATCTACCGAAAAGGAGCATTTACTAGAGAAAATGACAATTTTAGAATTGTGTAGTATTGAAACCATTGTGATAAATAGAGCATTTGCTCCTAATGGAGCAAATGCTCTATTTATCACAATGGTTTCAAGAAGTGACTATTACAGAGGCGTAGAAATGCGTATTTATGGAGGAAAGGGTTAAACAAACGACTCCAATTAGAAGACAGGTAATGGGGCGATCTGAAATCAGATTTATTTATGAATATCTTGATAACTGAAAGAAACTATTAGAGAGCAGTAATGAGTACTCTGTTCATTCACAGTTGTTATTATTTCTGAAGATAAGGTTCGACAACGTTTCCCCCCTTGACTTGGTAGAGTGAAAGCTACTCTGGAACATATTATAATTATTGTAATTTTGATGACTATTACAATTCTTGTCGTTATATTTATTATTATCATTATTTTATTAGTATCATTATAATCATAAGTGTTATTACAGTAAAACCCCTCGAAACCGGAATTCTAGTAAAGAAGAATTTAGAAAAAATTAAGTATGTGGATCCTTAATGCAGGATGAAAGTGAGGAGCTTTCTGCATGAATTTCACCCCGCATTGAGATGCAACATGTTTCCAAAGCCGAACATATGCGGGAATGGGTTAAGAATAACCCAGTGTTTTAACATACCCACCGGGTAAAACGTGTATACAAATGCACGTGTACATCTACAAATTATGCGTTTAAATACGTCTTGTTACATTATCCAAATACACGCATTAACTAGTTGGCATATAGAGTTCATATCCAAGACATCTAGCAGGACTGAGTTTGTAACAACGTGTTGACAAACACAGCCGGTGCTAATCCTATATCATTTCTGTTATTGGCAGTTTACGCAAAAAAAAGACATTTGACCCCACGGTCAATGCTAGAGATACAGTAAAACCTCTCTATAACGGCCAGTAAATTACATTAGGTACTTTGTGTTAAAAGCAGGTGACTGCTTAAAGCAAGGTGAAAGTACAACAGAACGCTCCTATAGGAGTGTTCTGTTTTACTTTCACCTTGCTTTAAGCGGCCACCTGCCCTAAATACAAAATCATTAACACAATTCAGAGGTCGTTATAGAGAGGTTTTACTGTACACACATTGTTAGCTTTTGTAAATAATAACCCTCAAATAGAAATAAACCACCAAGAACACATGAGAAAGAAATGTTCATTTTGCCTTTCCCAGCGGTCCATTTCTCCATGATGGCATAACCAAGGCGCCTACCAACAAGGAAGTGGTAATTTGCGGACGTTAGATTACAGGTTGCCTTTTTCTTGTTTTAGTTTTGTTGTACAGTTTACATCCGGTCCAGAAGTTGTCCCGTTTATCTGTAGAATTATTGTTATTAGCTCTTTCGCTGTCAATGTCGCATATTCTATTAACTCTGCAAACAGTTTGGATCCAGATGAGACACCGAGTAACTTGGCGTCTCATCAGGATCCAAACTTTGTTACTATGGCTGTTTTTTAAAACAAAAATGAAGAAATATTTTATTAAAAAATGAAAAGTGTAGCAGACGACAAAGTTTGCAGACGACAATCTTTGGCAGCGAAAGCGTTAAGAAGTGTCAAGCAGCTTCAATTAGTAACTGACAAACGCATACATATAGTCAGAAAAGGGAAATTACAGCCTGTAGTTGAAGAAAGTGATGATTTTGTACTTGGCATGTTCATTAACAAGCGCATGAAACATACGAATAGAAGTATTATGGAACTAGACATCGTACAATGTCTTCTGATAGTGTTAGAATATACTCGTATATGCTAAAACTTTTGTTTACAACATTAATTGTACATGAATGCCTACTGCGATTGAATGAACACTACGTACCTATATAATTATGACATTTTATAAAGTATTGGTTTTTATTCGGCATCACGATAAAGAACAACCGATCATTTGGAAACAGTGTAGACCAAGGTAAACTGATTTATAGAAACGTTGAGTTTGTAATTGTCCACACTCCATACTATTTATCATTCGTTATAACAATACGAAAAACAGTGACTACAACATTTCTTTCATAACAGTGCAGATACGATGCCCTATTATGTCACGTTGGCAGATCTAGGTAGGCCTGTAATGTTTCTTAACCTATTCCCTCCTACTTACGCATTTTGTCAGATCTGTAAAAGTCATTTTTATAAACCATTGTGATAAATACAGCATTTGCTCGATATTCATCACATCACATTAAATGCTCCTTTTCAGTAGAATTATTCAATTAGGCTTGGTCTAAAACAGTCTAAGATCGAACGGGTTAAAGCGTTTCGACTGTTACATTGTTTCCAAATAACAGGGATGCGAACATATTTATGTCTATACTGGCATTAACAAGACATTAAATATTAAAGGGTATGTTCTATAACTTTCTTCGATTTGTTTCATAGCACATTGTAAACTAGTATATTGTGAAAAATAAAAAATACGAATTAATTGCATTTCAATGAAAAAGTAGTAAAGTCAAGTTGGCAAAGCCACATACAAGACACAACCACCACCAAAACATCGATAGATAGCATGTCACACACACAACTAAACACCCAAACACACGCACATACACGTGATGAACACAGAAACCCTTAACAAACACACAAGTACTAGAGACAAACATTCCAAACATGAACAAAAGCACAAGTACAAAGACACAAGACAAACAAAAGTAATGGTGACAAAGAGAGTACCGCCTTGGAACGGTCAATGGCAAAATCACCACTGGGGGTTTAAACCGGTTTACAGACGTCCTAACCTCACACTTATCTCAAAGTCATCCCAGCTTAACAAATAGTGTAAATAAAGGTATCCCCGCCGGACTTTCCCACAACATAGAAGACGGTAAACACGTGACAATATGTAAAACATAGCATAACAACTGTGAAAAATCCGTCAGATATTTACTCAATTACTTTGCTGAAGTCAGAGCAACTGCAGGGAAGCCGTTAAGGGCACGACAGGGAAAGGTAATACATGAGTCTGGTAAGCTCATCCCGTTTCTGAGTTTAAGAGTATACTATCATAGAGTACTACCCTGGGTCTATCATCGCGAAAGCAAAGAGGGAAGCGTAGCTACCGACTGTAAAGGGGCCAATAACCAAACATGCAATGCGTTACAATATAATGGGGTCATAACCTTTCTTCTTAAAGGTTTTATTCCGTTTTATAAACAAACCATTAAAAGGGATATGACCCCGAATTTTCCTAAGTTTGTAGATAACATCACCATAAAAATTCTGGGTGAGAAATGCCTTGTTGCAGTAACGCCCGTAGAATGCAATTATATTTACTAATGAGGGGTAAATTTCGATAATAAAATTTAGAAAACGTTTTCCGAAGTTTGTGATATCTGTAACCTTGCTTTAGAAGTATATCAGTTATAACTAAATTACGACTGTTAAAATCTTCTAGCAAAGAACTCATCATTAGATTCATTACCCTTTTCACTTGCATTAACAATGCTGCCTACATTATTGTCTGTTCATGGTTGCACATATGATCATATCAGTTTATCAGAGATACTCTTTTGAAGAAAGATATGGTAATACATGTATATTCCCCTATAGTCGCTTGCAATTTTAGTTACATATTTACTATGCTATTTGTACTGAAGTTTATGTTTTCAAGTGTACATTATTTTACTATACACTCCCTTCTTAAGAATGCATAGGGTGGTAACCTTAAAGGTTTATTTTTTCCTATTACATGAATTACTTTCCATGGTATTCTGTAGCCAAGAGAAAAGTTATCGCCTGAAATCTATTAAAAGGCTTTCATCTGTATTCCCCATGTGCTGATAAAACTTCGTTGTGGTATACGCTAAACACAAGAGGGTAACCTTAGGGGGATTAAAAGGGCTTTTGTATGACAAGATTCGACGCAAGAAAAATCACACCCATTGGAGATGTTTCACTTGTTTCAACATATTTGAGGATTTACTTACTATTTGTATGTGTGCAGATTTTGATTAGCATGTCTATGTTTGAGATAAAGTGTGGATCAAATGTCTTAAAACCCATTCCGTTAGGTATTAATGCTTATCATATCCTGTTATCAAGAATGATGATTTTTTTAGTTTTCCTTTTAATAATGCCAATAACAAATAACTAACTTCCTATCATGTGCAGGTTCATTCATTTGGCAAAACTAATACACTGACTTAATGAATGAATGAATGCTTGTTACGCTTGTAATTTAAATCCTGGACCGAGTTTACGATAGAACAGAGTCTAACTGGTTGGTTCTCTGGTATTCAGAAGTATTAATGCTGTATATTAACCCATTCCCCCATAAGCTATTTTTAGATCCAACCTCTTTGAATAAATCTACCGAAAAGGATCATTAACTAGAGAAAAGGAAAACTTTGGAATTTTGTAATTTGAAACCATTGTGATAAATAGAGCATTTGCTCCTACAGGAGCAAATGCTCTATTGATCACAATGGTTTCAAGAAGTGACTATTACAGAGACGTAGAAAGGCGTGTTTATGGAGGAAAGGGTTAACCCTTTCGTCGCCAAATGAGTTTTTTCTGATAAGATTATCGTCTGCTTCTGGTTTCAAATTGGAGTTGGTTTCAATTTCGTTTTAAAACTACAATTAGTGTCAATCAGTTTGTATCCTGATGAGACGCCGAGTTACTCGGTGTCTCATCTGGATCCAAACTATTTGCAAATCTCATCACAGTTTCACCTATAGCGGCGAAATAGTTGAGCTTTACCAGACCCATCAAATAGCTCTGTATTTTTAATGTAAAATTATGCCAGCATATATGTCGTTGTCAGTTCTATGAAACAAGACAGATGTTATTATTCGATGAGATAAAATACACACATAGAAGTCAAAAATGAAGATAAAGATAGTTGAGGGAGATATATTTGATAAACAACATTTAAGAATTTCACTTTTAATGTAATATTTAACCCTTTCCTCCATAAGTACGTCTTTCTACGCCTCTGTAATAACCACTTCTTGAAACCATAGTGATAAATAGCATAAATATTTATCACAATGGTTTCAAACTACAAAATTCTAATGTTTTACTTTTCTCTAGTAAATGCTCCTTTGGGGTAGATTCATTCAAAGAGGCTGGGTCTAAAATAGCCTATGGAGGAATGGGTTAATGTTTATTTTAAATTATCGCCATGTTTCTTTGACATACAACACGGTTAATAAGACTGCTGCCTAATATTTGAAATATATTCTATAACATACAAATGTAAAATGTTACTTTCAAATACATTGTAACCCAAAATTACATTAACACTGTACTCCATAAATATGACTTTCAACGCCATTGCAAAGAGAGTAGACCTATGTCAGACGGCTGATCAGGGTCTGCTGTGTTTGCTGATAAAATTATTTAGATATGATTCTTTAGTTTCTGTCATGTCAAAGCGTCCGGTGTCCATATGTTATTATAACAATCGATATCCATGATGTCATTATTTCTTACATGAATATTTATGGATTAAAGGGTTCACAAAAAATACAAACCCACAGCACGGTCAATGAAATATTAACATAACCACTTTCATTTTCGAAATACAGTAAAACCCCTCTAATGCGACCACCAAAAGTAGGTATGATTCTGGGCGGTAGAGGCAGGTGGTAGCTTAATGCAGGACAAAAGTAATACAGAAAGCTTTCTGCATTACTTTTATCCTGCATTAAGCAACCATCTGCTTATAAAGACACCCATATTTATTCATTAAGTGGTCGAATTATACTACCGTATGCTAGTGATATATCAAACGCGTCTTAACGACTTTCGGCTCTAAATTATACGAGTATTTTCTTTCAAAATGGTGAGATGTTTGATGGGGATTTGAACACATCAAATTTCTCTTTGATTCAAACAGATATTCTTCCTTCAAATTAGTTTCGAGCATTGGACATTCTTCGAAACCATTAACAGTCTTAACGGAAATCCTTATTTACAACTACATGCTTAAACTAAATGACTCGTATAAGACTACGGGTAGTTAGAGCGACCTGAGGCCAAAATTGATAACAACCAATATCTGCAATAATGAGCGAAACACTTAAAACTAACTCCTCAACACTTGATGCTTCGTACGTTGTTTGAACAAATATAAACCCTTATCAAGCTATCCATGACATGGCTTACACTCGCAAATAGTTTGGATCCTGATGAGACACCGAGTTTCTCGGCGTCTCATATGGATCCAAGCTGCTTGACACTTGTTTTTTCACAACGAGATAAGCGATAACTCTTTCCACACTATGAGCGTATTTCCGAAAATATATTCAAACTGTTACGATCCAAATTAAATGCCGAGTACCCTTCGTGCCACAACACCATCAAAACATATTGATGCCCTTATTCTACTTCTGTTAATCAGTCAAAGAAACAGAGACTACTGACCGTTCCATTGCGGTACTCCTGCCGTCACCCTATGGTTTATTGTGTTGTTTTTATATGGTTAATGTTTTGTGCATTTTTGTGCTTTTCGTCACGTTTTGTCCTGTAATTGTGTTGTTTCATGTTTGATAATGCTTTCGTGTCGTGCCATTATGTGTGTGACGCCCCCTGTAGGACTGTTTTTCCTCTGGAGTAATTTACACCAACGGTGATACTAGCAGTGTAACCCTTTCCTTCATATAAACGACTTTTCACACATTTGCATACAGAGTATACTCATATCAGACAGCTTCCATAGGAGCCGTCTGGTCAGGGTCAACTCTGTTAGTTTGATGTTTAACCCATTCCCTCATACTGAGGCATTTTGACGCCTCTGCAAAAGTCACCCGTGGAAACCATTGTGATAAATGGAGCATTTGCTCCTATAGGAGCAAATGCTCTATTTATCACAATTGTTTCAAACAACAAAATTCTAAAATTTTCCTTTCCTCTAGTTAATGCTCCTTTTCGGTAGAATTATTCAAAGAGGTTGGATCTAAAAATAGCCTATGAAGGAAGAGGTTAAGTAGCCACAGTCTATAGGCGAAACCTAACAGCCTTGCGAAATGTTTGGATCCAGATGAGATGTCATTTAACCCTTCTCATGCTCAACGTGCCATGACTGGCATTTGCAAACAGCTAGCCTGGGTCCAGATGAGACGCCGAGTAACACTGTTTGAATATTGGCCAATAGTTTCTGAGAATTTGGAACGAATTGGATGTTAATAAAATTTGTAAGAGATCGGGGATTTAAAAGGAAAGTCCCAACCTTCGACGCGTTTCAAAATTGCCTAAAGTAAACAAAACTTATTTGTTTATATGCTGAAAAGAAGTATTGTCGAATAAACGTTGAAAATGACAAAATTTCCATATGTTTGATATCGAAGGCCCAAGTTGTGTGCAAATACAAGTTTAGCATGGAAGAATTATTCGAATATTATAGACATGTGCTTCAAAAGAAAACGTGTTTGAGCCTGTGATGATCTTATGGAAGAGATAATGCGAAAATATTATGCAATTAAGATATTTATTGATACCACAAATAAAATGTGCTCAAATCAGATAGAGCATATCTGTGATCAAGTTACGATATCCTGTGCATAAATTGGTGAAAAACAACAGCAAAACAAAGTGTTAATCTTCTATTCCATATACAGTAAAACCTCTCTATAAAGGTCGCTAAATTGTGTAAATTAGTTGGTATTTAGGACAGGTGGCTGCTTAAAGCAAAGGTGAAAGTATAACAGAACGCTCCTATAGGAGCGTTCTGTTTTACTTTCACCTTACCTTAAGCAGCCACCTGCCTTTAACACAAAATACTTGATGTAATTTAGTGGTCGTTATATAGAGGTTTTACTGTATACGCCTTTTAACGCTTTTGCAAACAGGGTAGATCCCGATCCGTCTGGCCAGTGTCTGCTCTGTTTGATTATATAAATATATAGTTCTGATTCTATAGTTTGTGCAACGGCCCAAACATCGCGTGTGCATGTGCTAATATAAGAATAATCTACTAAATATTGTTCAAGGGTTAACGTAATGCCACGAATAAAGTAAGCAACATCTCTATTAAGCCAGTATAATAGTATCATAGGCTGATGTCTGCTCCGTTTGTTTGCTGTTGTTGTTGCTGCTGCTACTGTTGTTTTTTCTATATCGCTTGACAACATGATAATATCACTGGTACTTATCCTTATTTGTCTGATGTTGTTCTTTTGTTTTGTTTTGTTTCTATTTCATTTGACGAATTTAATAACGGTCTTCTTGTTTGATCAGGTTTAATATTTTCTAGAGCAATAAACATTCCTGCCGGGAACGTGTTATCAACTGCATGATTAAGCCGTACGATTCCAATTAGAATACAGGTGAATGGGGCGATCTAAGGTCAGATTTATTATTAAAATCTGGAGAGCTGATAGAAAGATTTAGAGCACAATAATGAGTATGCCATATACATTCAAATGCTGTTATTTGATGAGATAAAGTACACACCGAAGTGCAAACATACCAAAGTACACACTGAGTCTCGCTTGATAACTTCTCCAGTGTATGCAATTGCAGTAAAACCTCTTTATAACGGCCACTGAATTACATCAAGTATTTTGTGTTAAAGACAGGTGGTTAAAGCAAGATGAAAGTAAATCAGAACGCTCCTATAGGTTTTACTTTCAACTTGCTTTAAGCAGCCACCTGCCCTAAATACCAACGAATTAACATAATTAAGTGGTCGTTATAGAGAGGTTTTACTGTATTTCATGGCTAATGCCATGAGATTAGTCGTTCTGTCATTGATTAATGTTGCAAACATGATAGACCGAGATCGCTTGTCAAGTTGGAGAGCTGTATCTATACAGCATCTAAATGGTTGATTTGGTTTCGCCAACATTATTTTTATGATTGGCGTCTTATGATTGGCGAACCATGAATTGTTTATGCACAAGTACCCTTAAAAAGCAGTTACACCCCATCCCTTTGGCGCTTCTGTAAATGTCTTTTTTTAATCATTGTGATATTTATCACATTGATTTCAAAGGTATATCATTCTTAAACATCTTTGTTTGTCTAGTAAATGCTCCTTTTCGGTAGATTTATTCAAAGAGGTTGAGTCTAAATTTAGCCTATGAGGGAGTGGGTTAAGCATTTCCAGGGCGCATTGGTGCCAACCTTTGTAACCCGTCTGTATCATGATGACACACAGAGGAATCTGTTTAGAAATGGTGTGTACGAACATGTGTGCAATGTTTGCTCAGCAAGTTTCAGGGTAACATCTTAGAGTACTGCCAGCGCTGATTATTGCCTGATAGAGAGTAGGGTTATTTTGTACAATATGGTTATGTTGTACAATGGACACTCTTATACGCCATGAGTTTGATTAACCCTTTTCGCCATAGACACATTTTAAAACGCCTTTGACTACATAGTAGTCTCATATCAAACGGGTCATATTACATATAATAGTATCATAGGCTGATGTCCGCTCCGTTTGTTTGCTGTTGTTGTTGTTACTTCTGTTGGGGGTTTTTCTATTTCGCTTGACAATATAATAATTTTACTGCCTGGTACCTGTTCTGTTTGTCTGATGTTGTTTTTTTGTTTTGTTTTGTTTCTATTTCATTTGACGAATTTAATAACGGTCTTCTTGTTTGATCAGGTTTAATATTTTCTAGAGCAATAAACATTCCTGCCGGGAACATTTTATCAACTGCATGATTAAACTGTACGATTCCAATTAGAATACAGGTGAATGGGGCGATCTAAGGTCAGATTTATTATTAAAATCTGGAGAGCTGATAGAAAGATTTAGAGCACAATAATGAGTATGCCATATACATTCAGATGCTGTTATTTTATGAGATAAAGTACACACCGAAGTGCAAACATACCAAAGTACACCCTGAGTCTCGCTTGATAACTTCTCCAGTGTATGCAATTGCAGTAAAACCTCTTTATAACGGCCACTAAATTACATCAAGTATTTTGTGTTAAAGACACGTGATTGCTTAAAGCAAGGTGAAAGTAAATCAGAACGCTCCTATAGGAGCGTTCTATTTTACTTTCACCTTGGTTTAAGCAGCCACCTGCCCTAGATATCAACAAATTAAAAATTCTGAAGGGTGGCGATCCCCCGAAAGCAAAAATTGCAACACAAAAAGAGAAAATTGCAGACTCGGTTTAATTGAGTCTGTTCATGAGCAGTAATTGAAAGTGCAACACTGCTCACACCCCCTAGCACCGGCTTAAGTGGTATTCAATTTTCAGAACAAGAAGTACTGAAATTCATACATAATTAAGTGGCCGTTATAGAGAGGTTTTAATGTTTTTCATGGCTAATGCCATGAATTTAGTCGTTCTGTCATTGATTAATGTTGCAAACATGATACACCGAGATCGCTTATCAAGCTGGAGAGCAGTATCTATACAGCATCTAAATGGTTGATTTGGTTTCGCCAACATAATGTTATGATTGGCGTCTTATGATTGGCAAACCATGAATTGTTTATGCACAAGTACCCTTAAAAAGCAGTTACACCCCACCCCTTTGGCGCTTCTGTAAATGCCTTTATTAAACCATTGTGATATGTATCACATTGATTTCAAAGGTATACAATTCTAAAACATCTTTGTTTGTCTAGTACATGCTCCTTTTCGGTAGATTTATTCTAAGAGGTTGAGTCTAAACTTAGCCTATGAGGGAGTGGGTTAAGCATTCCCAGGGCGCATTTGTGATAACCTTTGTAACCCTTCTGTATCATGATGATACATAGAGGAATCTGTTTGGAAAGGGTGTGTACGAACATTTGAGCAAGGTTTGCTCAGCAAGTTTCAGGGTAACATCTTAGAGTACTGCCAGCGCTGACAAATGCCTGATAGAGAGTGGGGTTATTTTGTACAATGGACACTCTTATGTACACGCCGTGAGTTTGATTAACCCTTTTCGCTATAGATAAATTTTAAAACGCGTTTGACTACAGCGTAGACTCATATCAAACGGGTCATATTATAGCTCTTATAGGGGCCGTCTGATAAGGAGCTGGTCTGTTACTTATTGAATTATATAGATCTGATGGGCAGCATTTTCCTGTATTCATAATGCAATTATAAAATTATTAAAAATTTATCAATATCTATAATGTCATTATTTGTTGCACAATTATTCATGAAGTAAATAGTTAACGCTAGGTTAACGTTCGCAAATGCTAGCCTCGTAACATTTGTTTTAAACTTCAGCATTTCATTTTGCACCAATAAGATGAAAATGTTACGAGCTACTACTTGGGATTGTCAGCGTTATCCTGACCTGATCGTACAACTGTGGCATTTTGAAGAACATCCAGTCAGATTATCGTTACAACGGCTGAATTAGCTGTAATGCTGATTTCATATCATATTATTTATAGTAAAAAGACGGAAACCCCTTTCCATCATGTTGGTTGTTATAACAACAGATAACGACAGAATTTCAGGAACCGACCCGGCACATCACTTTTTATTGCCGGTGGTCACAGGGGTACGGTCGATGTTTTGATAGCAATAATATAGAAAAACAACATTGGTTCACCTTAACCCTTATAACGTTCCAAAATTCAAACAGGTCAAGCTTATGGTGAATATTATGGATTTTTCTAAAGAAACGTCTAACATGACAAACAGTGCTGACCATGATGAGAGGGCTCATCTAGGAGCCATCTCATCTGGATCCACTCTATTTGCAAATGACATTAGTGATTCGTGTCACGCACTATAAGGGTTAACAACATCGGAAGTCAAACACGATTGTCTTTTAAGCAGGTTTCTCTTCTCCCGTCCGTCAATTTTCTCATGATGGTATAACAAATGTGCCTACAAACAAGTATGCGTAACGTAGAACTAATAATTTGTAGACGTTAATTCTCATGTTTTGTATGCTACTATACAATTTGTTTACGCACAAGAGGTTATTCCGAAGATAAATGTAATCAGTGTTAATTAGTGGTGTAAAGTAGGTTATTTATCAACTGACAAGCACATGCATGTAGTGGCAACAATCGGAAATTACAGCCTATGGATGAAAAATGTGACGCTGTGTGCTTGACATGTTCATTAACCCTTTACCTCATAGGCTATTTTTAGATACAACCTCTATGAATTAATCTACCGAAAAGGAGCATTAATTAGAGAAAATGAAAATTTTAGAATTTCGTAGTTTGAAACCATTGTGATAAATAGATCATTTGCTCCTATAGGAGCAAATGCTCTATTTACCACAATGGTTTCAGAAAGTGACTTCTTCAGAGTCGTCAAAATTCGTCAATATAAGGGAATGGGTTAACAAACGCATGAAGCAAAAGAATAACAACACTAAGTAACTGGACGTCGAAAGTGGCGTTCTCACATTGTTAGATTATATTCGTATTCTGCTATACGGATCTCTAAAAGGTTTAAAATTTATGTAAGATGAGTTCGTAACCTAGTACATTCGACATTTGCGAATAGTGTAGACCAATATCAGAGGGCTCGTGAGGAGTCCCTTGGTCAGGGACCTTACTGGTTGTCAGTGATATATTTTGATACAATGTTTTGTTTAACCCATTCCCTCCTGGACTATTTAAGACCCAACCTCTTTGAATAAATCCACCGAACAGGAGCATTTTCTAAAGACAATGGAAGCTTTTTAGAACTGTGTAGTTTTCAAACCATTGTGATAAATAAAGCATTTGCTCCTATGAAGCAAATGCTCTATTTTTCACAATGGTTTTAAAAAACAATAATTTTAGAGGCGTCAAAAGGTGTGAGTAGGGGGGTTAACCCATTACCTCATAGGCTATTTTTAGATACAACCTCTCTGAATAAATCTACTGAAAAGGAGCATTAACTAGAGAAAAGGAACATTTTAGAATTTTGTAATTTGAAACCATTGTGATAAATAGAGCATTTATCTATTGGAGCAAATGCTCTACTTATCACAGTGGTTTCACAATTAGACTTTTACAGAGTCGTCAAAAGTCGTCAATATGAGGGAAAGTGTTAAATCAATACAGTAAAACCCCTCTAAACCGGAATTCTAGTGGAAAAGAATTTAGATACTTTTAGGCAGGTGGCTGCTTCATGCAGGGTGAAAGTCATGCAGAAAGCTCCTCTAGGAGCTTTCTGCATGACTTTCACCCTGCATGAAGCAGCCACCTGTCTCCAAGACCGATATTTATACCCAATTTAACGTCCGGTTTAGAGGGGTTTTACTGTATTCCGTAAAGGAGGGGCAAGTTTAATTATTCCTCAGGCTAAGGGTTACTATGCATTACAATTGAATTAAAACTAATGTAAATGGATATAGTATCTGTAACGTAATTATACACTCTCGTCACGACAACGAACAGTCGAACAAGGCAAGGATTAGCTGTCATGTGGAAAATGAAGACTGGCAACGACTGCACTGTGTGTCAATTAGAAGAAACGATAATTGACTGCTCATTTACTTTACAAACGCTGCAGACCCTAATTAAAAGCCACATTAACATACGGTTGCAAATATAAATAATGGCTGTGCTTTGATTCTGTTCCAAATATTAGGAACCAGGGTATATTGTATATATAGAGATATAAAACTGGCATCTGAAAAGCAAAACCGACATGTGTCATCTTTAGTAGCCTTTTGATTGCTGTGGGTGGATGGGTGATTATCTGTGCAAACTTTTTGGATCCAGATGAGACGCCGAGTTTACAAAGGTGTGCACTCTGTACCCTTTCCTGACACTTTCATATAATTGGCAACGAAAGAGCTAAGAAAACGCTTTACTATCTTTTCCATTACATAACATTGTATGTACAATGGTGTTTATATGAATGTTTCTTCAAAGCTACACGTGTGATTATATCAATTCGTTTGAAACAGTCTTTGAAGATATAATAATGGCATTTAGGATATAAATCTGGGTCCATGCTTATAAAGCTTTTAGTTGAGCCTGAGATCGTTCTCAAGCTTTTGATTGGTCAGATTTGAGCCAAAGGCTCAAATCTGACCAATCAAAAGCTTGAGAACACAAATCTGATATAAAATTATGACGTGAAAAATAAACATAGCTTCTCTTCAACCCTTTCCTTGTTCTATGACTATTGCAAATTTCAATACTCGTGGATAAGATAGTTACATGTATAATGAAAAATGGAAGGTCGAACATGGTAGACATTTTAGAAAGTAAAGAAACAGGTCTATTAAATTTATTTAGCAAACAGAACTGACCCTGATCAGACGGCTCCGTCTGGTCTGGGTCTACTTTGTTTGCAAATGCGTGAAAAGTGTTTATATGAAGGAAAAGATTAAACAATATCTACAACAGCAGTACACGACAAGGTAAACAGGTATTTGTGTGATTCATTTCAGTTGGGGGGTTTTTGTGATTCATTTTCAATAATTAAATAAGGAGAAACGCATTGCTATCTAACTCATTCGTTAACACAAACGTATTCCTTCCATAATATTATAATAACAATGATGCCTATTTGATTGTTCACATTATTTCACTATACGCATAATTATATAATTGAGTTGGAAATAGTAGTTGAAGGATAGAAAACCATCCCGCCCCACAGTTGAGTTTTTTTTACTTTCCCTAGTCGTGTTTTAACCCTTTACCTGTTCAATATTCATGTAAGAAATAATGTCATCATGAATATTAATTAGTTCTGTTTTACAAATGTAAACTTTTCAAGGGAATGTTTTATTGCTTTGATAAATGATGTAAAATCATATCTATATCATGTACGAGTATTAAGCAAACAGAGCAGACCCAGATCAGACAGCTCCTACAGGAACCGTCTGACCTGGGTTTATTCTGTTTGCAAATGCGTTTAACCCTTTCCCTCATATAAACGCGTTTTAACCCTTTCCCTCATATAAACGCGTTTTAACCCTTTCCCTCATATAAACGCGTTTTAACCCTTTCCCTCATATAAACGCGTTTTAACCCTTTCCCTCATATAAACGTGTTTTAACCCTTTCCCTCATATAAACGTGTTTTAACCCTTTCCCTCATATAAACGCGTTTTAACGCATTTGCAAACAGAGTAGACCCAGATCAGACGGCTCCTAGAGGAGCCGTCTGATCAGGGTCTGCTCTGTTTGCTAATAGAATTTGATAGATATGTTTCTTTACTTTCTAAAATTTCTACAATGTTCCATCTTCCATATTTCTTTATACTTATGTTGTTAATGGATACTCAGTAGGTATTAAAATTTGGTCTAAATACAGAACAGGGAAAGGGTTACAAAAATTAAAGAGAAATGATTATCCGTCTGCACTTGGTCTGTTCTGTTTGCAGATGCGTTTAAAAAAGGAAAGGGTTGACCATCTGATCTGGGTCTGCTCTGTTTGCAAATGAACGAAAAGCGTTTATACGAAGGCAAGGGTTACTAATGTATGTTTACTTTACTGTTATTCCGTTTTGAGAATAGACGGTACGGTGACCAAACGTCAGTTTATGACCTTCTATAGTATTTGATACTGTAACTCAAGGAACTCAAGGAAAGGATTTCGTCTGATATCTGTTAAAAGGTTTCCATTTGTATTCTCCATACGCTGATAAAATGTTCATAGTGATATACGCCAAACGCAAAAGAATAATCTAATGGGAACCCCTTACTACATTGAATTTTCAAATGAACTATTCCAAACTTCAAACATGCCAAACTTATGGTGAATATTTAGGGATTTCTTTTAAAGAAATGTGTAACTTAACAAACAGTGCAGACCCTGATGAGACGGCTCTTCTAGGAACCCTCTAAACTGGGTCTACACTATTTGCAAAGGACATTAGTGACTCGTGCCCTGCACTGTAAGGGTTATATGCTTCAGCTCAAGACAAGAAAAAAGCACACCCATTGTATAAGTAAGCCAAGATGTTTGACTTGTTTTCAAATACTTGAGACCTTATATACAGTAAAACCCCTCTAAACCGGACGTTAAATTGGGTATAAATATCGGTCTTGGAGACAGGTGGCTGCTTCATGCAGGGTGAAAGTCATGCAGAAAGCTCCTAGAGGAGCTTTCTGCATGACTTTCACCCTGCATGAAGCAGCCACCTGCCTAAAAGTATCTAAATTCTTTTCTACTAGAATTCCGGTTTAGTGGGGTTTTACTGTACATTCACATTTTTGACGTTCTGTTGATACATATCCAGAGTTTGATATATACCCAGTGTTTTATGTTAACCCTTTTCATGCTGAAAATATCATGTCTACTCAATCTTTGATTCGCTTTACCTATTACTGTCTTCCGAAACTAGTGTCCGAGAGTCAAACAGCTTGGATCCTGATGAGACGCCGAGTTACTCGGCGTCTCATCTGGATCCAAACTGTTTGCATATGTCTGCCAAATCGATCTTAGCATGAGAAAAGTTAGTCTTGATTGTCGGCTAAAAGTGTCGGTAGACATTAATGCTCACACTATCATGTAATCAATGATGATTGAGTTCTTTGATTTTCCCTTTGAGTAATGCCAACAGATAACCAACTTTCTATTAAATACAGATTCATTCATTTAACGAACGAAATATGCAGGCTTAATGATTTATAAACCTGTTACACATCCATTTTAATTACACTCGTGTGGAATTAACCTAATTCATACTTTTACGCCGTTTTGTCATTTTAGACCTTTACATGCTAAGTAAGTTAATATTTTAATGATATAATTATCGCAGCATAGTTTAACCTTTCTCTGCTGAATTTTAAAATACATTTCCCCTTCTTTACCCATGCCCTGTTGTATAATTACATATATCTTCACTGTGTACAAGTATTTCGCTATGCAGTCACTGTTGTGGAGTGCACTGGTTGCACAATCAACTTGTAAATAGTGCAGACCCTGATGAGACAGCTCATGCAGGAGCTGTTTCATCTGGGTCTACACTATTTACAGGTAGGTATATTGACGTGAACAGCAAGCGAAGGGTTACGTTTCTTTTGTAAATACGATAAAGATGTTAATCGGGTATGATTCCACGTCTGGTGCAAGTGCAAATAATTATTTAATATTGTTTGTTTGTTATGTTGATAGTTAAACCATTTCGTAAACTATATTTAAAAGTAACATCGTTTGTTTCTTATAAAAAGGTTAATGAACGATTTAAAGCTTTATTAGAAACAATTAATAAAAAGGGCTCATTCTGCTGGCATGTTCACAATATGTGTTTCAACAGTTTGCTGGTTCAACTCGAATTCCGTTAGAGCAAGTTTGTGGTGCATTTTCAACCGAATTTTAGTTAAAAAAGATTTACCTATTTTGCATACATTTCTAAAAAAAAAACAAAGTCACGCCTTTGCAACCAGATTAGGCTCGGATCAGACGGCTCATATAGGAGCCGTTTGATCAGGGTCTGCTCTGTTTGCCTATGAAATTATAATAGATCATGCTCTACTGTTTCCACCAATACAAAATCTCCTGCGTACATATGTCATTATTCAGATAATAAATATTCAATGATGGCATTATGAATACTGAACAGGGAAGGGTTAAGTTACACCAGACACACAACCATCCATTAAATTTGACGATGACATAATAAATACCATTTACTATATACATTGCATCAATAGAACACGCCATTGTATAGAACAATCTGTTAGGTTTACAACTTATGGACTTCCTGTATCATTTCGAGGGCTTGGTGGAAAACTATTCTAACTCCTTCACTTTAGTGAAGGAGTTAGAATAGTTTTGCACCAAGCCCTCGATTTGTTTTCAGCGGTTGTGTTGGAGAGGGAGATGTAAGGTATGGCATTCTTTGATTCAAACAGATACTTTTCGTTCAATTAAGATTGCTGAGTCGAGGATCACTTGTTGGATTTATTTCAAGCATCGAGCATTTCTTACCGTCATTACTTGGGTTTAAGAACCTATTATTCACAACTATATTATTAAACTAAATGACTCCTGGTAGACTGCAGGTAATTGGGGCGATCACGGGTCAGATATCTTTATAAACATCTTAAGAGCTGAAAGAAACACTCAGGGAAAACACTTGACGGCTCCATACACAGTGAGTTTTAACATTAAACAGTAAGGGAGACTCTGCACTGATTTGTGCAAACGGTTTGGATCCAAATTAGATATCGACCTACCTCGACGTGTCATGAAGATTCACACCGATTGATGCACTTACACAATTTCTGAGTTGAGACATATATTCGATTAATATGTTAAAAGTTCAAAACCGTTTAAAAGATTTTAAACGCTAACCCAACCATGAATATAATTATATTACTTCTGCTGCTAAAAGGAAATGGCTCCATTGCAGTTTTGTTTGTTTCGCTATAAAGCTGCATTATTACTGATTGCCGAGGAAAATAGATTCAGTAAAAAAAAGTTCTTATTCAGTGCATTAAGGTTTTTTTATCACCAAATGAAAGGCAATGATTAACAGGTTCACTTTTGGACTTTAAAACGGTCGAACCACGACGATGTTTTTATTATCTTTGAGTTTAAAGTTTTCAAGTTTTATTACTCTCTAATAATATTACAAGTATTATATGAGGTCAGATTAAAAGTACAAACAAAACACATTTAGTGCAGGCTGTATAGTGGTAATACAGCGAAAGACACACATAGACACATACACACAGACACATTACACACACAAACACACACACATGCGCACACCACCCACGCACGCACGCACGCACGCACGCATGCACACACGCACACACACACATGCACACGCGCGCACACACACGCACACAGAGATAGTTTTCAAATGATTTTGTAATCCATTTAGCCAGGAGGGTCGCGAAAGGCTTTAAGGATTAATCCCAGGAAACTGCACGTTCTTTTTAGTCTTTCATTATTTTCATCATCAAAATTGTTGAATAATTGACAATGTTTGCTATATGTTTCTTAATGAATGGAGTTATTCTTTTTCTCTTTTCACCAAATGCAGTGCATTTAAATGACAAGCTGTATTTGTGGAACACTATGACCCCAATATGACCTTTGCCCTTGATGTATGGCCTTGGCCTTAATGTTCGCCTGCATAAGTTGCACATGTATGCCGAGTTTGAAGGATGTATGTTGAATGACGACAAAATTATCGCCCATCTAAATTTGACCCGTATTTTGACCTTTGACCTTGATGTATGACCTCGACAAGTCACCCCTTAAAATATTCGCCTCCATAAGTTGTACATACATGCAAAGTTTAAAGTACGTATGTGCAATGGCTACAATTGTATCGCCAGCGTTAAAGTTATCCACAAACGCATAGGGGTCTGTACCCTGCATGGGAGTTTATACATACTACATTGTATATAAAAACAAGGGTTCCAACTGGCAGAACGAATATCCGTCTACCACAAGTACAAATATAAATGTATCTCTTACAATTTCAAATACAGTCTGTGTAATATCATCTTGAATAATTTATGTTTTACTTCTTACATGTACACAACATCCGCGCACGCGCACGTGCACGCGCCACTTCCCTACAAACACACGCATAAGCACGCGCACAAACACACACATATATACACACAAAACATTCTATTACAATTCAGGTTGTTATTACTATTCAGACTGACCACCAATTGTAACAATATTGTCGCCTGTTCACCAGTTTTGTAATAATTTTTATTACAATTCCGGTTATTATTACAATTCATGTTGTAACAAGGCTGCTTATGGCCCTGTCACACTACAGCGTGTGTGAGGAACGGATTTCGTATGGACACTTTCGAAACATTGGTCATACGCACAACTTTTGAGCGTACGAATCAAATTTGTTCACTACTATCTTTGATGTACGTATTAGCAGCGTATAAATAGCGTATGTTTGTCGTATATTTGACGTATAGGCAGCGCATGACAAACGTATACTAGCGTATGCCAACTTATGTCACCGTCAGTGTAGCGTATATATCAGGGTGTATATAGCGTATGCATACGAGTTGCGTATGACTAGCGTATCACTCGCCAGGAATACATTAAATACGTTAGTCATTCGTCAGACATACGTTACAATTATGTTACCGATACGCTATCGTTAGCTTTACTGACCGCCTTCATGTCACCGTATGGAAGCGTATTTGACCTATAAGTAACGTATCTTCACCGACACTCTAGCGTATTCAACGTGTGTTCAGCGTATGATAAGCGTATGCGTAACGTATAGTCCATACGCTCATATACGCTGAATTCTTTTGAACATGTTTTAAACTTATTTTCGGCCTCTGCGTATGAGAAGGTGCACTGACGTATGGCAGCGTATTTGAAACGTATGTATACAACGTATGCCTAACCTACCACTAGCGTATATATGCGTATACGACCGTATGAGCAGTTTTTCTCACACGCTCGCATATGATCGTGCCATACGCTTTAGTGTGACACCCGCTTTAATGCAGGGTGAAATGCGTGTATTAAGCTGCCAACTGTCTCCAAGACCAATATTTATACTAAATCTAGGTCCGGTTTAGAGGGGTTTTACTGTAGTATAACATATTGATTATAAAAACCGAGTTTAAAGTCGGTTCCCTCATGCATGGAAGTTCCCTCCCATAACTGTAAATTTACCATACGCGTCACTAATACATTTAGGTAGACAATAAGAATATGAAATACAACGGGATTCATTTTCAGTTATTCTGTTGTCTTACAGTTTATGTGCGCTCTAGACACTGCTGCATTGATATAAACATCATTGTCATTTAGCAGTGTCAAGCAGTTTCGTGTATGAAATGCTAAAGGCAGTCATGAAAAGCAAGTCGGAAATCGAAGACTGCATTTGAATAAAAGGACATGCTGGAAACACCGTATACAAAACATACAACAGCCCAAACAGCACCACGACAAAAGAACCTGTCCGAAGCGGCCATCAAAACTAGGTCTAATTATGGGTCTGTTAGGCAGGTGGTAGCTTAATGAATGTTTACAGAGGCGTTGAAAGGCGTATTTATGGAGGAAAGGGTTAAGGTTACACATGCTTAGCAAATGATCTTTTTCGGAACATTGTATTTGTTTTAAATTTATTTCTTTAATTTCTTTAGCGTCTGAGTGAAGATGTGACGTCGAAACACCACTATAGATATCTGGCATGCGAGACATAATTATATCGACTTTACTAAATAATTCAGAGCTACAAATAATTGTGCGTACTCAAATACTAAAATCGTCATTTCTCCACCAAACCCTATGTTATGACCCCTCTTTAGAATCGTCTCTTCGAGACGATTCTAAAGAGCGGTCACAACATAAGGTTTGATGGAGAAATAAAGAAGTTACACTTGAAACTAGTTAAATTTACGCATATTATCTGGAGCTCTGTCTATTTATTAACGTGATTCATTATCTGTGTATTTGAACTTGTTACAACATTTCATATTCTATAATTATTAGTGTTATAGATAAGTACTGGTTGGGCGTCTTGTTTCTGCAATAATTTTAGCAAGGCATGTAAAACCGTCTTTTGAAGGTGGGCACAATTGAATTGAACTGTTCCTGTATCTCATACCGATGTAATTTATTTTCTGTTTGAATACATTAATGTCTGTCTCTTCGGTATTCAATTTTTTATCCATATTAGTTAAGTTTAGTTAGTTTTTCTGATGTCGTAAAGCGTTCCTTTGAAGAATTACCTAGACTGTAAGGACGTCCGATCAATTACCAATGGTGATAGTATGATGCTCAAAGAAAATAATATGTTTCTAAAACCTACACAAAGCTTTTATCTCCGCTATTTTCCTAGACACGCTATATCCATGCGTTGTTCAAAGTCATACAGTGCAAACTATTGTTTATATAAATACTGGCCTAAATTTGTAATGTTCAAAACTCACAAAATAAAGTTTTTACTTCAAGTAAAATTAAGATCCGTTTTATTGTTTATTTATTTTAGATGATTAAATTTATCAAGTTTATACATATATGACATGATTGAAATGAATATTTACAAGTATCGTGACATATTTATACTGTATGTATCCATGTATATGAACAGACATGTTGTCCATAAATTACATATTTACATAAAAACGTTTGACAGTACAGTAAAACCTCTCTATAACGAACACTTAATTGTGTTAATTACTTGGTATTTAGAGCAGGTGTCTGCTTAAAGCAAGGTGAAAGTAAAACAAAACGCTCCAATGGGAGCGTTCTGTTTTACTTTCACCTTGCTTTAAGCAGACATCTGCCTTTAACGCATATTACTTGATGTAACTTAGTGACCGTTATAGAGAGGTTTTACTGTATTCCAACAATGCCTTTAGTCTGCAGAAATGAAATCTGGAGAATTAAGCTTGATTCAACTCTGCTAATTAGAGAAATATTAGAGATTAATTGGTCTAATTAGTGATTGTGCAATCGGGCCAGGGTCATGCTGATTAATCATTATTTCATAACAAAATTGCATATGCATGAAAGATGAAATAATTTTAAATGTTAAATACTGCATGTAGTTATGTATTTCTTGCATGTACGACACGTGATTACCTTGTACCACTGGAGATGACATTAGGCTATGCCTGTTGTCCAATCTTTTTTCTTTATTGAATAAAATATTGTTGAAACCAACCCTGCTAACTTGCTTGGATCCAGATGAGACGCCGAATAGTTCGACGTCTGAACACGAACAGGATCAAAGTTGTCTGATACATTTGAACGAATTTTGATGAAAGTAAAACATTTAAAAGATTAGGGATTTAGCAGAGTTGATTCTTCCAGCATGAGAATGGCTAACACATAATAGAAAAACGGATTATTACAGTAAAACCTGTCATAAGCGGCCATTCAATTATCTAGCAAACGAGTGTTGAAAAACACTTAATACAGGAGCTTTCTGTATTACTTTTGACCTGCATTAAGCTACAACCTGCCTTACAGACCCATAGTTAGACATATTTTTGATGGCCAGATTTGATTGGACAGATTCTATTGTACTCACTTCCTGAAAAAAATGCCCAAACTTGCCCAACATATTTTACAACCAGTTATGGACATCATCTATTATTTTTATGTCAATGTCGTTTTAGTTATCATCAAAACTGCAAATGTTTATCACCATACCAACATCATTTAAATTACTCTAATAATTCTAGATATACGACGCATCTTAGAATTAGAGCGAAGCTATTGTGAGAGTTTCATCAGGATCCAACTTGCAAATCTATGTCGGGACGCGCTTGGTAGGACAACGGTTTATAATTTGAAACAGCGGGTGTCGGCTTAACACTTTCCCTGTTCTACGTTTATTCCAAACGTCAATACTGAATATTCACTGATAAAATAGTTATACTGAAACATGGGAAATGGAATATTGTAGCCGTTTTAGAATGTAAAGAAACCGGATATATCAAGTTCCGTTAGAAAACAGATCAGACCCTGATCAGATGGCTCCTATAGGAGCCGTCTGATCTGGGTCTACTCTGTTTGCAAATACGTGAAAAGCGTTTATATGAGGACAAGGGTTAACACTTAATCTGCAGAATAATTAAAACTGGCTCCTTCATTTCTGAATAATAATTAAAATAAACGTTGTATCAAATTTTTATCACTGAAGAAAATGATTTGTATGACAAACAATGCAGACCCTGGGCAAAGGGCTCCCTTTACTCATTCTCTCCTACTGACGCCTGTTTGCGTCTCTGTAAAACTCATTTATTGAAACCATTGTGATAAATAGAGAATTTGCTCCATAGGAGAAAATGCTCTATTTATCGCAATGGTTTCAAACCTAAACAAATTTAAGATTCTCCTTTTCTATAGTTAATGTTCCTTTTCGGTATATTATTTCAAAGAGAATTGTTCTAAAAATAGGTTAGGAGGGAATGAGTTAAGAGCCCCTTCATCTGGGTCTATACTGTTTGCAGAGGTCTTATAAACTCGGTTCCAGCATATTAATGAATGACTGGTTCTTCAAGCATCAGTTGGGCTGAGATTGGACGTATTCAAAAAGAATTGAGGAAATACATTTCAGTACAAATGAGATAGGACAATATTTTACAATTGCATATCACGATTAAAGAAGTATGTGATTACGAAAATAAGAAACTCTTGTTGAATGAAATATACAGATTCTGTCCCATATTTTTCTCCAAACCTAAAACACTAATATTGAGAGATAAACCACAAAGTACAACACTGATATAAATAGTTTTATGTTTGTCTCTTACTATATACGGCAAAACCTGTCTTAAGCGACCATCAAAAAGAGATAAAGTTGTGGGTCAATAAGGTAGGTGGTAGCTTAATACAGATCAAAAGTAATACTCCTATGGGAGCTTTCTGAATTACTTTTGCCCTGCATTAAACAACCACCTGCTTTTTAAAACTCCTATGGCCAATTAATGAATGGTCGCTTAAGACAGGTTCAACTGTTCTTGTAAAATAAACCTCTCTAATCCAGGCATCCAATTTAATATAAATGCAGGGTTTTATGACAGGTTGTTACTTAATGCAGGGAGCTATAACCCTCATATTGACGACTTTTGACGACTCTGTAAAAAATCACTTTGTGAAACCATTGTGATAAATAGAGCATTTGCTCCTATAGGAGCAAATGCTCTATTAATCATAATGGTTTCAAACTACAACATTCTAAAATTTTCCTTTTCTCTAGTTAATGCTCCTTTTCGGTAGATTTATTCAAAGAGGCTGTATCTAAAATAGCCTATGAGGTAATTGGTTAAGTAGCCAACTGCCAAAACTTATAACATCCTTCTTGACTAAAAGTCTGGTTCAGAGGGTTTTTCTGTACAGTAGAACCAGTCTTAAGCGGCAATTAAAAAGAAGTCTACTGGCTGTATCACTTTAACCTGCATAAAGCAACCATCTGATTTTGAAGACTGATATGAGCAATAAATAAATGACAGCTTAAGACAGGTTTAACTGTATTACAATGATGAAATCCTGACAAGCATTGGCCGAAATCAATAGGACATAATGTATTATCGGATGTTAAAATGAGCAGTGGTGCGTAAGGTGCGTATTTAAATACTAATATCGTTATTTCTCCACCAAACCATATGTTGTGACCACTCTTTATGGCCATGTCACACTACAGCGTATAAGAGGAACGTATGAACTGCGTATGAAACCCGATGTTTCACTACTATCTTCGATGAACGTGTTACGAGCGTATGAATAGCGTATGTGTACCGTATATCTGACACATATGCAGCGCATGACAAATGCATACTACCGCACCCAACTTATATAACCGTAAGTGTAGCGTATATCAGCCTGTATGTAACGTATGCGAGCATGTCAGTAACGTACGGGTAGCGTATGAATAGCGTATCACTCGCCAGGAACACGTCAAATATGTTAGTCATTCATCAGACATACGTTACAATTACGTTACTCGTACGCTCTCCATATGATAGCTTTACTGGCCGCCTTCATGCCACCGTATGTGAAGCGTATTTGACCTATAAGTAATGTATTTTACCGACACTCTAGCGTATTCAACGTATTATCAGCGTATGCGTAACGTATACTTCATACGCTTTTTTTAACATGTTCAAAAATTATTTTGTTCTCTGCGTATGAGAACGTACACTTATATATGGCAGCGTATTTCAAACGTATACAACGTACGCCTAACCTATCCCTAGCGTATATATGTATCTGCGTATGCGAAAGTTTGAGCAGTTTTTCTCGTACGCTTGCATACGTTCGTGACATACGCTTTAGTGTGGCAACCCCCCCCCCTTTTATTTTTTTTAGAATCGTCTTGAGGAGACGATTCTACAAAGTTGCTATAACATGGGGTATTGTGGAGAAACAAAATAACTATTCATGGAATTGTTTTAATGTGTACGTCTTACCTAAGCCTCTATTGCAATGTCATATGGCGCCTGCTGTATTTGATTGTATGAATAACGTTTTATTTAGAATACAGTAGGGAATCATACAACGAGATTAATCAATGAACACTCCTTAAAATCATTTACTACTTGATTAAGGAACTCGTTTTAGAGAACATTTTATTATGATGTTGAAATAACTGGATGTCCAATCCCTTGCAACTGTCTTAAATGCAATTAAATGTATTTAAACTAACTCCTTGTTCACTGCTGCGTAATTTAACTAAGCGACTCCTATTAGAATTTGAGTATTTCGGGAAACAATTCAAGCACTACAATGCACGATAAACTCTTTTATAGCTACATTGCTGTAGGCATTGCACGTAACTTATTGTTTACTGTTTGGCTCATGTCAGTGAATAAGACATTACTTTACTGATGCAAACACGGTAGACCAAAATCAGTACATGATCAGAAACTGTTCAATGGTAGTGAGAAAATGTTGTTTCTGTTGACTGCCAAACATTGTTTATGCACATGTTATGTTTATTTTTTGCCGACCATTTTTGTTAACATGTTAGTGTGGCGAATTTGTCATAACATATGCAATGCAGTTTGGATCCAAATGATACACCAAGTAACTCTGTATTTCATCAGTTCATTTTTGTAGTGAAATTGAATTTACATTGAAACTTGAATAAGGAGTGGGCAAAAGTGTAACATGCAGAGCAACAGATAATGGTGCCTACTCAAATACTTAACCCATTTGCGCACAGTGGATTCTTCCATGTTTATATATTGGATTGGTCCATTTTTTCAGCTAAGGGGTGCCTAGTTTAAATTTTCAATTTCGTTTTGTTTTATATTGAAATTCCTATCAGCAAATAGTGTAGACTCTGAACAGACGCCGCATTATACGGCGTCTGATCAGAGTCTACACTGTTTGCCTATGTCCTATATATGGGATCGTGGGAACAAATGGGTTAAATCGTCCTTTCTCCGCCAAACCTTATGCTGTGACCACGCTTTAGAATCGTCTCGAAGTATTCGCAGGTGATGTCACTCTGATCGCAAACAGAAAATCAATTGAATATGTTGCCAGACTTTTGTTAAGAACATAATCGTGTATCGTTTTTGAAAATGGTGGTACCCTAGATAGAAATGAGACATGGCATTATGGAAATAGATGTATTAAAGTAGAGGTACTGTACATTTGCTGTTTCCTTGTGTTGCTGTTCGGGCGGCTGTTTGTTTTGTATGTGGTGTTTCCTGCGTGACTCATGTTTGTACTTTTGCTATCTTGGTATTATCTAGCCGACAAATGTCCATGAATGATATTGAACATGAACTATGCATTAAGGTAAACGTGATTTTAATGTTCTATACTGAAGTGACTATGTGGTCAATTATCTGACCCTATATGTTTAAAAATAAGTATGTTCAGATATCTCCTTATGATTTTATGGAGCAAAGATGTGGGCACAGAAGCATGTGATGAGATAGAGCAAGCATGATATTACGCATACACGCGTTTCAAGTGTGTGAAACAAAATATATCAAATCTTGCTATTTTAACCCTTCGCTTGCTATTCACGTCAATATACCTACCTGTAAATAGTGAAGACCCAGATGAGACAGCTCCTGCAGGAGCTGTCTCATCAGGGTCTGCACTATTTACAAGTTGATTTTGCAACCAGTGCACTCCACAGCAGTGATTGCACAGCGAAATACTTGTACACATTGAAGATATATGAAATTATACAACAGGGCATGGGTAAAGAAGGAGAAATGTATTTTAAAATTCAGCAAGAGAATGGTTAGGAGTCTGTGTCGTCACCTAATGTATATAGAGTAAAGTAAGCGCTGCATAAACTACTGGTTTCAAACCCCAAATGCCTATATCTGGCGGCGTGTACGCAAATATTAAAATTTGATGTCACGACGACGAGAATGGCCTCATATAACTGGATCACAAACGTAAGATTATTGTTGCCACGTGGTCTGCTCAGTGTCCAAACTATCCTATTTGGTGTCGAAGTGCCCTAGACCTAGCTAAATCGATATTTACTTTCAAATAAGGCGTTTCTTTCGTGACGTTATGTCTGGTCATGCTCTTGTGTAAGATGTGGAGTCGTATCCCGAAATGAACAGATTCTGAGTCAAACAGTATTGAAGAACAGCTAACACTTAATGAGATAACAACTGTTTTAAAGAATATGAAAAATAATAAAAGCCCCGACACCTCGGGATCTGGAGCTGACTTTTACAAAGTGTTTTGGAAACGAATTGGTAATTTTGTTTTAAGGGCCTTAAACGAAGCATACTGCTTAATTAATTTGACATGTACTCAAACGCAAGGTCTGATTACATGTATTCCAAAAGTAGACAAATCAAGACATTACCCTAAAAATTGGCGACCCATCACTTTATTAAACACTGTGTATAAAATTGGTACTAGGTGTATGACAATTAGAATCAAATCATTATCATCAAAATTAATTTATACAGATCAAACAAGATTTATTACAGGGCGTTATACACAAGACTTGTTAAACACAAGACTTGTATATGATACAATGCACTACACGGAAGAGTTTGAGCTTCCGGGTATGTTGTTACTTGTTGATTTTGAAAAGGCGTTTGACTCATTGTCATGGACCTTTGTGAACAAAACTTTAAAACACTTTAATGTTTGGTGTTTCAATACAAAAATGGTTTAATTTGTTTTATGCAGATGCGAAATCAAGTGTAACACAGTGTGGATTCCTTTCAGACTTTTTCAGAATTGAGCGCCGCTGCAGGCAGGGCGATCCTTTATCATGTTATATATTTATTCTATGCGCTGAAATTTTATCAATCAAGATCAGATCAAATGGTAACTTAAAGGCATAAATATTTATCAGATAGAACACAAACTATCCCAGTTTGCTGACGACACAAGTTGAATCCTTGATGGATCAGACGGTTCCTTAAATGAAACTCCTGATACTCTTGCTATCTTTTCTAACTTCTCAGGACTAAATATAAATTTTGACAAAACAAAGATGGTATGGATTGGGAGGAAAAAAGTACAGTTTAGATACTATAAAAACGAAATGGAAATTAGCACGGAATAAGCAGCAATTTCATATGTTAGGGATACATTTCCACGTAGACTTGGAAAATATGATAGGCTTAAATCTCAACGCAAAATCAATTGAAATTGAGAATACAATAAAACACTGGAAAAGGCGAATACTTACACCGATATGTAAATTTGCGGTTGTTAAAAGTCTCTTAATAGCAAAACTTAATCACCTCTTGGCTCTCCCAAATTTTGAAAAAACGAAACAGTATACTGTACGATTTTATTTGAAATGGTAAAGACAAGATAAAAAGATCCGCTATTGCTTATGGCGGGCTTCGAATGATAAATCTGAGTGCTTTTTAAAATGCTCTTAAGACTACATGGATAAAGCGTTTAATTTTGAAAACTGGGGGCAGGTCAGACTACTGCAGACATTAATAATGTTTTTTCAATCTGGAGCACACTTTTTGAAGCTCTTTCTCGAAAATGCACAAATGTGTTCTGGTCAGATACTTTTAAAGCATCAAGTGTCAGGAAATTGAAAAAGATAAAAATTAAACAATATCCTCTGTTTTACAATGAACATATTTTAATTGCACAGAAGACTGTATTTTTAAAAGCATGGTACAATGCTGCAGGAATAAATTGTATTGGAGATATTTTGAATGCTCGAAGCTCTATAATTCGCCTTAATGAATTGATCCAAACTTACGGTTTACAAACCAATCATTTAATATATCGTGGCATGAAATTAGAGATTTAATTAAATTACATCAGAATTAACGGATATACAATGACCTTTTTATTCCCCCTATTCTATTCAGAGAGGAAAGGAGTTCGAAACCAATGTATAACTGCCTAAATAAATCAGATGAGCAACCAGCTTGTAAAAACGCATGGCGTAACAAAATAGATTCGTGCAAATATTTTACTATAACTGATTGGAGAAATATTTTCAGTTTGCCTTTTTCAATTTCATATGATTCGTTTATGCAATGGTTTCAGATGAGAATTTTACACCGCATCTTTGGAACAAACTATTTCCTGCATAAAATAAAGCTGTCGGATAATATGCATTGCACTTTTTGTAAAACAGTTCAGAAATAATCGAACATCTATTTTGGTATTGCCCAATCAGGCAGGCCATCATAAGAGACTTTTTAACTTTTGAAGACAGCCATTTTCTTCCGATAAACGCCAATGTTATAACGTTCGGTTATTTAGCCGATCTGGACATTGCAAAAACTAACATTATTATTTTTATTAAAATTTACCTTTTTCAATGTAGTCGTAAAGACAACATGCCCACTTTACATGGTCTAAAGAGGTGTATCGCTTTTAAATACAATATTGCACATAACGTAGCTTTGGCAAAAAAACTAAGAAACAGAATGTAAAAATAGCTGGGATAAAGTAAAACATCTTATAACTTAAGAAACTATACATGTGGCAAACAACTTAAAGATCTTGAACACTTAAATATACTGGCCACAGAGTTTTGTTTTCTTTTTGCTTTATTTGCAAAGCATTTTTTTCTTCAGATTTTCTTTCATTTTTTGTCCTCTTTGTTTGTTTTCCCCTTTGGTATTTTAGGGTCCTGTTAATGTTCTATAATGACTCTTTGTGCAAACCTTTATAAGATTTCAATGTGTATATACTATAACATGTTATTTGTGTTTGTCAGGTGTAGAGAGGGATGGTTCCCCGACCCTCATACACCAATTACGGGAATAATAAACGATTGGAGAAAAAATGATGTGGCGTCACACCTTATCTTTTGTTTTCGACGAGTTTGATTGAGTTTTGGTTTTACGGGTCTGTTTATATGTTGAAAGTGTGGAACAGGCAAGGAACGTTCTTGTGAAGACTGTGTATATATGTGTGTGTGCGCGCACGTGTGAGTATTTGTGGTTCTGCTGTTGCTGGGGACGTCCATGCGTAATTTCCTAATTTCCTTCCTGACTTATGCTCTATTTTAACAAATGCTCTATTTTTACAATGGTAAATCAGATGGTACCATCAGTATTTTCTATGCTTTTGTAAAGACCTGTAAATTAAAAGACTGTTTCCTCCAAGACTGGGGGCTTCGATAAACCTAACCTCTAAATCAGTACTCTTTTCTGCATATAGTAGAACCCATCTATTGCGACCACTTAATGAATAAACATGTGTGTCTTTATAAGCAGGTTGTTGCTTAATGCAGGACAAAAGTAATGCAGAAAGCTGTATTACTTTTTTCCTGCATTAAGCTACCACCTGCATCTAGCAACCAGAATTATATCTCTTTTAGGTGGTCGCATTAGCGGGGATTTACTGTATAAACATGACAACAGTTTCGGAAGATATTTAGAGGTTTTGGATATACATGTATGGAAATTCCAATACATTTATGTTATCTTGTCTCATGAACTAGAAATGGAAAGAGGTCGCCGCTAGAATACCCCTAGGTATAATAGATTTTGTAAATTGTGTGATACAATAGCTGTTGAAGAATATTTCTATTTCTTTCTCTGTTGTTACTATTGCTCTGATATTTGCCATACATATATCCTAGTAAATATTACCCGAGACTTAACTTAAATAAAAATCAATGTTTTAATATCGTCAACAAATGAACGAACCTCATAAAATCCACGGCAACACACATTTATAAGCTAATGTATTGTACCTGGGCGACATATTTAAATATTGATTGTCGACTCAATCTGAACATAATATTAACAAATCCATGTAAAAACCCGCTAATGCGACCACCTGAATACATGACCCCGCTTATGCGACCACCTAAAAGAGGTATAATTATGGGTGCTAGATGCAGGTGGTAGCTTAATGCTGGACAAAAGTAATGCAGAAAGATCCTAGAGGAGCTTTCTGCATTACTTTTGTCCTGCATTAAGCAACCATCTGTTTATAAAGACGCCCATGATTATTCATGAAGTGGTCGCATTAGAGGGTTCTACTGTTGATGAAAGTTTAACTGTGTACGTGTGCTTAACCCTTATAATGCTAAGAGCATTTGCAAACAGATTGGATCCTGATGAGACGCCGAATAACTCAGCGCCTCATCAGGATCCTAGCTGTTTGACACCCAGTACAACTGTACGAATCAGAAGTAAGTAAAATAGCTTAACAGATATAAGGGTTAATATACTGTGCAATACTCTAAAATAAGCAAATTGTTCATTTTGACTTTACAGAATGTTTACAAGAATGTTGTAACGTCTTTGTTTTAACCCTTCGCTTGCTATTCACGTCTATATACCTGCCTGTAAATAGTGAAGACCCAGATGAGACAGCTCCCGCAGGAGCTGTCTCATCAGGGTCTGCACTATTTACAAGTTGATTGTGCAGCCAATGCACTCCACAGGAGTGATTGCATAGCGCAATACTTGTACACAGTGAAGATATATGTAATTATACAACAGGGCATGGGTAAAGAAGGAGAAATGAATTTTAAAATTCAGCAAGCGAAAGGTTAAGCAATTTAAATATTCCTAAATTTGAGTCTAGAGAAGAAGTGTATTGGTATATTAGTGATTTAAACGCGTATTTATACGAAAACACTTAACAATATTAACATGAAATATATATGCTTATCTGTCAAGATAAACACATGAGGTATATATGAATAACTTATGAAGTATATACTTACAAAGATAAAAGGTGCATATGTGAGTGTGTGTTTATCAAAATGTAGTGCACGTATTGATTATGTACCTTGATTTCTGTACATTAGACCTGTACAGTATATACGTATGTTTGTTCATATATACATATTACTTTGTATTGCCTTAAAACAATAAATCATTTGGCATTACCATTAAATACAAACTTTATTAGTATGTTATCTTCCATAAACAGCAGTCTGCATAAAGAAACAAACCAGAATGAAAAAGGTTTATTCTATGAACATCGATATTCAAATAAGAGCGTCTTTTATGTTGGATTTTCTGCGCTCGGTCGTCAATTTTCTTTTGATGGCATAACGAAGGCGCCTACAAAACAAGACTGTCTGATGCGGGAGTTAACGGATTGCTTTTCGCTTGTTTCTTGTGTTACTGTGGCACGTTTTTTGGCAAGAGGTAATTTCGTAGATATAAGTAATCGTTCCTATTTTGCGATGTCAAGCAGATTCAATTAGTAACTGACACACGCTTACATAGAGTTAAAACAATCGGAAATTGCAAGCTGCTGTTGAAACATGTTAATATGGTAACCTTCTATAACCCATTACCTAATTAATACTAAAATAGTATATGAAAACTAGGAAGATTTGGTCATGGCTGAAACTATTTAATTCCATAAGCAATTAGAGCAGACCCTGATCAGACTGCTCCTACAGACTGCTCCTAATATTCTGGATCTGTTCTGTTTGCATAGGCATTAAAATGAGAATATATGGAGTAAACGGTTCAGGGGTATACGTTTGTTTTACTGTAATTGACGGGATGTTGACCCCATGGTACTTTCCAATCTACAAGTATCAGCCCTTCTCTTGAGAGTGACACAATTTTATATACAGTTAAACGTCTCTAAACCGGACGTTAAATTCAGCATAAATATCGGTCTTGGAGACTAGGACCTTTCTGCATGACTTTCACTCTGCATTAAGCAGCAACCTGCCTAAAAGTATCTAAATTCTTCTCTGCTAGAATGACGTTTTAGAAGGTGTTTACTTGATTTGAAAGATCTGCCAGGTCAGACCTGCTCTGTATGCCCATGGCATAAAATAAATCAGATTCTACAAAAACTGCCCTGATAAAAAAAAATCAAAAAAAAATATTATAAAAAGAAAAAATATTGAAATATTTTTCATTTTTTTCTATTCAATCGTTATTGCTCACATGAATATTTATCAAATAAAGGGTAAACTTTCCTAGTATTATTTCGCTCAAAGTAATGGTATCCCAAAATCTACTAGCCCTTGTATTGCTATCCGCGACCTGACTCGCATTTGCAAACAATTTGTATCCACATGAGAATCGAGTTAGTGACGTCACATCCGGATCCAAATTGTTTGACTCTCGGTCATTACTTTCTCAAAAGCTTGTTCAAATCGGAAATACAGAAGAATATTTCTCGCTTCTCAGTCGTGCTAGATAAGCTGAGTTACTAAAAATAGCCGTACTAGAAATCCTTATCTGGAACACCCCGTGACTAGTGTATTCATACGCGCGATTGGGTAAAATCAATACAAGGGAAGGACTTCTTACAGAATTATACCAACATTTCTATAGGCAACAACCTTATGAATTGAAATTAATATAAGTAATTAGCACGAATATGAAATTCTTTTTATCATATAAACACTTTAAAAGCCTATTTAATTAACCGAAGACGTTGTTTTGTAGTCACTCAGTCATTTATATTTACGCAAAAACGTAACGTTTGTGGTTGTCATAACAAATGACGTCATTAGAGGGTTAATACACGTTTTTTCGGGCAATAACATCTGCAGTGTCCCGAGGGACTGTTGTTGGCCCGAGCCCGAAGGGCGAGGGCAACAACATTCCCGAGGGACACTGCAGATGTTATTGCCCGAAAACAAACGTGTATTAACGCTATTCTTGCATAAAACCAATTTTCTGCTCTCCTGCATCAATTTAATTCCTCAAAATACAAGCAAAACAACGGCAGCAAAGCTATACACTTCTTTGACACTTCGTCGATTTATGCTGTTTCCGGGCCACTGTTTTCTTTTCGACGTCAATTCATGATTGTATTAAATACCGTTTCCACGGAATTTCATTCAATATGTCTATCACTAAAAACAGTTCATTGTCTGTGCTCACACCCCGGCGTTCACCTAGCTTAGGCCAAAACACTGTAGCATTCGTGTCCATTGTTTACCTTAGGCCCGTATTAGTATAATTAAAACCGGTCAACAACAGCGCGTGAGCACGAGAATCGCCTTGTTAATACATGGTCTAGCGGGACTACAACAGCACGTTTTATGCAAGAATTTGGTGTCACGCCTAAAGTTATGCTGCGGTCTGTTGCTATTAGATATGGAAGTCGTATTACGCAATGTAAAGTAGTACTTCACAAAATTCGTTAATTTTCTTGGTTTTAGGGCGTATTTCAGCGAGAAAAATAATCAAGCATGGGATTTGTTAAAGTCGGGGGGTTCTATACCCTCGGTTGGTCTGTTCCTATCGGAAACTCGCTAAAGCTCGTTTCCGACTGGAACAGACCAACCTCGGGTATAGAAACCCCCGTCTTTAACAAAACCCATGCTTGATTCTATTAGTCTTAAGCGGTCATCAAAAAAGGTCTAATTATGGGTATGTAAGGCAGGTGGTAGCTTAATGCAGATCAAAAGTAATGCAGAAAGCTCCTAGCTTTCTGCATTACTTTTGACCTGCATTAAACAACCACTTGCTTTACAATACTCCGATGTTCAATAGATGAATGACTGACTAGTACATGTTATACGTAGTCAGACAGACACCAAATCCAAATTCAAACAGCTATTGCTGTTGTTGTCTAGTATATTCCTCCGATTCATTCCCGGAGCACCCAATGTGATGTGCCTTTGGTCTAGGTCACTGTATCACACTACTTTTCAACAGCGACATAAGGGTTGAGAGACTTTCTTCTGTATAAGCCGTGCGCTAATAAAACATAACAGCGAAACTTGTCTTAAGCGATCATTAATTTATTGAGCATAGGAGTCTTAAAAAGCAGATGATTGGTTAATGCAGGGCAAAAGTAATGTAGAAAGCTCCTATATGAGCTTTCTGTATTACTTTTAGCCTGCATTAAGCTACCACCTGCCTTACAGATCCTTAATTAGACGTCATTTTGATGGCATCTTCAGACAGGTTTTATTGTATACGCAAGAGGATTACATAATGGGAATTAAAAAAGTTTTTTTCTATGATTCAGCTCAAGACAAAATAAACCACAACCATGGGATAAATAAACAAAGATACTTCGCATATGTAATACTATATATTCATCCATAGTTACTTGGCTTCCTACGAACTACCAGTAAATGTCGAGATTTTGATTTACATGTCTATAATTTTTGGTAGAATATGGGTGAATGTACCCTTACAGTGCGGGACACGAGTCACTATTGTCCTTTGCAAACAGTGTAGGCCCAGATGAGAGGGCTCCTATGGGAGCCCTCTCGCCAGGGTCTACACTGTTTGTCATGTAATAAGTGTCTTTAGAAATTTACCGTAAGCTTCATCGTTTGAATTTTGGAATAGTCCAGTATCAGTATCAGTTCAGTATCCATGCTTATAAAAACCTTTTAGTTGAGTCTGAGTTCGTTCTCAAGCTTTTGATTGGTCAGATTTGAGCCAATGCGAGCTGTCTGATATTGGTCTACTCTGTCAGCAAATATGCCAACACGTCATTTGTATGAGGGAAAACGTTCAAGGGGAACTATATGTACATATTACATTTCCTGATACATGTATCACATAACCACAATACGGTCTTTTAAAATACAACATACGTGTGCTGATATCATATACGTAACAACGACAAAAATGTAATAAACTGGACACATATCATATGTAACAGAAATGACACAAATGGAGGAATCGTCTCCACCGTCTTCTTAATCACCGTCGTCATCATTATCATCATCACCATCGATGTCATAAATATCTTCCTTTTCGTCGTCATCATAGTCATCACTATGAACAACATATTTGCCCTTTCGTGTGTTTTTCCAACGAGTTTAAATGTATGTCCTTTCTGTTACATATATGTCCGGTTTGTTATATGTGCAGTTGCTACATATATGATCACAATACACATACTGACACTCAGTACAACGAATTTGATGTTTTACATAACTATTTTATGCATTAACCCTTCTCTGTTTAATATTAATGGAAGAAAATATGACATCATGAATATCAATTAGCACTATTTTTTGTAATGGCATAGAGATCTATATCATGTACATGTATATAGCCTAGATTTGTTGCTTTGGGTAAAAACTGCAGAATTAGATCTACATGTATATTATTCCATAAGCAAACAGAGCAGACCCTGATCAGACGGCTCCTATAAGGAGCCGTCTGATCTGGGTCTACTCTGTTTGAAAATGTGTGAAAATGGGTTTATATTAAGGAAAGGGTTAATACAGCACACATATCAGAGGAGAATCCTTCGTGTTAACTTGTGTTAATGGCTCAACCATTATCCCCCTATCCGCGCCCTGACTTGCATTTGCAATCAGCTTAGAACCAGGCGAGTCGCCGAGTAACTCGGTGTCTCATCAGGACCCAAGCTGTTTGACACTCGGTCATTATTTTCTCGAAAGCTTCATCGAGTCCGAAGTAGTGAACAATGCATCAGATCCAAATTTGAGTAAACATTGCTTTTTAACCCATTCACTCATAGGCTATTTTAGATCCAACCTCTTTGAATAAATCTACCGAAAAGGAGCATTAACCCTTTCGCTGCCAAATTATGTCGTCTGCTAACTTTGTCGTCTGCTACAAATTTTCATTTTTTTTATTTTCTTCATTTATGTTTCAAAAACATAGTAACAGTAGCAAACCGTTTTGGATCCTGATGAGACGCCGAGTTACTCGGCGTCTCATCTGGATCCAAACTGTTTGCATAGGTAATCACATATCCGGCATTGGCACCGAAATGGTTAAGTAGAGAAAAGGATTTTTTTTAGAATTTTGTAGTTCTGAAACCATTGTGATAAATAGAGCATTTGCTCCTTAGGAGCAAATGCTCTATTTATCACAATGGTTTCAAAAAGTGACTTTTGCAGAGGCGTAGAAAGGCGTAGTTATGGAGGAAATGGTTAATAGCGACGAAAGGATTAAGTATATTTCTTTGCAGGATATGTGTGTATGTTGATCATGGCTAATCTTGATATCCTTTGATTCTAACACCTACTCATTATTCGAGGTAGACTGCATGGTAAGTTTGCAATCCATTGCCGGATTAATTCCAAGCACCAAGCATTCCACTAAACCATTACTAGGCTTATTTCACAACTGTATCATTAACCTGAACGACTCCTATTAGAATACTGGAAATTGAGGCAATCTGGGGTCAGAATTGTTTACAAATATCTTGAGTGCTGATGGAAACACTCAGACCAAACTCATGAAGGCTCCAAACACCGCTAGCTGTTTGATAATTTTAATTTCATTCCACACTATGGGCATTTGCTGGCAAATTTCTACATACAGTTTGGACACGAATGAGAGTATGAGGAGCCACACTGTTTGACACATTTGTTACCTATCTTGCAAGTAAGGCAAGAAATACGAAAAATGTAGTCCAGATAAGATGCGTAAATTTAAACTTTTTCAACAATAATTTCTTTCGTTTCTCCACTAAACCCTATAATCTCGAAGAGACGATTCTAAAGAGTGGTCACAGTATAGAGTTTGGTGGAGAAATGGCGATTTTAGTATTTGGGTATGTACTTTCACCTGTAGCTCTGTTAAATATACTCAAAGAATCAAAGCTAACAATATTTTCATTCTAATTGGATATTAATGTTAATCCTTTTCCTGTTAATAAATATTCATATTTTAAAAAATGGCATCATGAATATTTATTATTTGATTTTTTTTTTACCATGGCAGAAACTTATTAACCCTTCTCTAGCTGAATTTTAAAATACATTTCTCCTTCTTTACCAATGCCCTGTTGTATGATTATATATATATATTCACTGTGTGCAAGTATTTCGCTGTGCAATCACTGCTGTGGAGTGCACTGGTTGCACAATCAACTTGTAAATAGTGCAGACCCTGATGAGACAGCTCCTGCAGGAGCTGTCTCATCTGGGTCTTCACTATTTACAGGTAGGTATATTGACGCGAATAGCAAGCGAAGGGTTAAATCACGCCTATATAATTTCATAAGCAAACACAAACGATCCTGATCAGACGGCTTCTAGAGGGACCGTCTGATCTGGGTCTATCCTGTTTGCAAAGGCGAAAAAAGTCGTTTTATATGAGGGAATAGGGTTATGTATTTTTCATTTATGTATATGTTATATGTTGTATCCTTATGTATATATGTGATGCACTGTATCCTTATTTTTATGTATATTTAATATTTTGTATCCTAATGAATGTATATGTAGTAGGTTGTATCCTTATTTATGTATATTTAGTATGTTGTATCCTAATGTATGTACAGTAAAAACTCGATACTACGAAATTTTAGTATGGAGGAATTTATGTTTTTGTAGGCAGGTGACTGCTTAATGCAGGGTGAAAGTCATGCAGAAACCTCCTAGATGAGCTTTCTGCTTGACTTTGCGTGAAAATGTCTCTATCAGGTAAAGGATTAACCCTTCGCTTGCTGTTCACGTCAATATACATGTACCTACCTGTAAATAGTGAAGACCCAGATGAGACAGCTCCTGCAGGAGCTGTCTCATCAGAGTCTGCACTATTTACAAGTTGATTGTGCGAAATACTTGTACACAGTGAATATATATGTAATTATACAACAGGGCATGGGTAAAGAAGGAGAAATGTTTTTTTTTAAATTCAGCAAGAGAAGGGTTAAAGCTCTGTACATTGTACATGTACTTTAAAACTTTTAATATGTTTGGAAATTTCTATTCTTAAACTAAACAAATTAGAACAGTTCATTCACAAAAACTCGTCTAGTGCTGTAACTAACCTCTTCTGCGATGACAACACACATTCAAAGGCTATTCAAGAATTCGCTTTTAGAGTACTGAATGTTAAGCTATACACACCCCTGTTATTTTACCATTTACCTAATTAATATTCATTAACTGATTTAACTTTTTATAATGCCAAAGGGAGTGTTTAAAGATGGCACTGTGTAATCTCATCTATTTATTTCATTAGCAAACAACGCAGCCCATGATGTGACGGCTCCTTAAGGATCCATCTGATCTGGATCTTATCTGTTTGCTAAGGCATCAAAAGGCATATCTATGAGGAAAAGCATTTTGTTACACAAACAACAAACAAATAATAGTTTCTCAAGAACTGTGTATCGTGTGTGGAAATGTGGTAATTCAGAGGAACACATTTACAACAAATAGAAAACTCATTGGTAAATTCTGTATTTCAATTCTCGTATAAAGAGAGAAAATTGACAAAGACATCAAAGAATTGCATTGAAATAACATCTATTACAAAATCATTGTCATAGCTTAGCAGTCAAATAAGTCTATTCAGATCTTAAAAGTGTAGCAATTTCCATCAGAAATTTAAATTTAACCCTTTACTCCATAAATATGCCTTTCTATGCCTTTGCAAACACAGTAGACCTAGACTCTTTTAGGAGCCGTTGATCAGGGTCTACTCTGTTTGCCTATGAAATAATATAGATATGATTCTACCGTTTCTGCCATGTCAAAACGTTTCGCTGTACAAGTCAGTATAACAATTAACCCTTCTCTTGCTGAATTCTAAAACACATTTCTCCTTCTTTACCCATGCCCTGTTGTATAATTAGTTAATTACACATATCTTCACTGTGTACAAGTATACCGCTTTGCAATCACTGATGTGGAGTGCGCTGGTTGCACAATCAACTTGTAAATAGTGCAGGCCCTGATGAGACAGCTCCTGCAGGAGCTGTCTCATCTGGGTCTTCACTATTTACAGGTAGGTATATTGACGCGATTAGCAAGAGAAGGGTTAATCTAATTAATAATGTTATTATTTCTTACATGAATATTTATGGTGTACAGAGTTAAATTGTCTAAACCATAACCCTTTCCATGTTGAATATTCATGTAAGAAATGATGACATCATGATTATTTCGTGGCTGATTTTATGTAATGGCGTATGCATCCGGGCTTTTTGTCGAGTTGGATCTATTATAATTTCAGACGCAAACAGAACAGAACCTGATCAGACGTTTCCAACAGGAGCTGTCTGATCTGGGTCTTCTCTGTTTACAAAAGTATGAAAGACGTTTATATGAAGGAAAGGGTTAATGCAACTTTAAGATCAATATTTAAAGATCTGGAATAAGTTCCCTATTAATTTTTACTGCACCTTTCAAAAACCTGAAAAAAAATAGCTTTCTTTTCAGAATAAGCAAAATGAGCGAAATAGCATACAATTTGTTTAAACCCAGAGGTCCAGATAAGACCTGTGAATTAATATTTTTCAAGACAATCTCCTTTACATCTCCACCAAACCCTATTTTGTGACTACTCTTCAGAATCGTCTCTTTCACTCTTTTGCTACCAAATTTTTGTCATCTGCAAACTTTGTCGTCTGCTGCAATTTTCATTATGTATTTTTCCTCATTTATTTTCTCAAAAACAGTCATAGTAACAAACACCTAGTTACTCTGCATCTCATCTGGGTCAAAACTGTTTGCATAAGCAATCACCAATGCGACATTGGCAGCAAAGGAGTTAAGGCGATTTGAAAGAGTGGTTACAACATAGGGTTTGGTGGAGAAATGGCGATTTTATTATCTGAGAACGCACATTTATCTGTTGCACTGTTTAACCCTTCACTCCATAAATATGCCTTTGCACATAGAGCAGAATGATGATGTTATATAGATATGATTCCACAGTTTCTGCCGTTGCCAAAATGTCCTGTGTCTATGTGCTATTATAACAATTAATCTAACTAATATTCATTCTGTCATTATTTCTTACATGAATATTCATGGTGTAAAGGGTTAATCAAATGGAACATGAGTTAAGATACAGTTCAACCAGTAATCTAAGTAGGCTATGGCACAATATTATTCCAGGAAGAATAGGTCTGTAGGAAATTTACAGGTCTGTTAATTTGATAATATTCTGTACAAAGAATTTGAGAAGATCTGGTTGTGAACAAACTGTTAACAGTATCATAAAACACATAAATGAACAGGATGTGTTTGTGAAACACTATGCTCTCAACAGGTGCTCTGACATATATCCTGACCTTTGACCTTGAAGTATGACCTTGATATGGCATAACTCAAAAGTTGCAGAGTCATAAGATGAGTATACATGTCAGGCATTATGTCTCTAATGCAGTAAAACCTCTCTATAACGGCCACTAAATTGTGTTAATCAGTTGGTATTTGGGGCAGTGGCTGCTTAAAGCAAGGTGAAAGTAAAACAGAACGTTCCTACAGGAGCGTTGTTTTACTTTCACCTTGCTTAAAGCAGCCACCTGCCTTTAACACAAAATACTTCATGTAATTTAGTGGCCGTTATAGAGAGGTATTACTGTAGTTAAAAAGTTACTGATAATGTTAAAGTTTCAAACAGACAAACAAACAAGACAGGTCAAGTAAAATACGCTCCCAATCTAGATATTTGGGGCATTAACAACATTATTCTATAAAATTCAATCCAGTAACTATACAACCTATACAACATGCAACCTAGGCAAAACAATTTACAATATGAAGATGCTACAGTACAGCAGACAGTACCGGGTATTGTATCATACAAGATCTCAGCCCTAAATAGGTGAAGAACGTTATTTGTAGTCTATCTATGCATCACCATTTTACTGCATATAGTAACCATAGAATGAACAAGTCCCCTACCGGCTGAAGTCTAAGTCCAACTGCTGTAATTCCGTGAAAGAGCACTGCAGCTTAACAAATTCAAACTTGATCTGTAACACATTATAATAAAGCTACATACTGAATACTGCAGAAAAAGAGTCTAGAAAACTGAAGTCTGACTGACTGACTGACGGACTGTGGGACGGACAGACAGAGTGCAAACCTATAGTCTCCTTCAGTATTGCTGGAAGGGGACTAATAAACATGGAGTTCCTTAATAGCAGGTGGCTGCTTTACCCTTTCCCTCATATAAACACTTTTTCAAACATTTGCAAACAGATTAGACCCTGATCATACTGCTCCCATAGGAGCCATCTGATCAAGGTCTGCTCGATCTGTTTGCTATTGACATTATATAGATCTGATTCTACAGTTTTTGTCGGAGCGAAACATTTTACTGAAAAGTTTACATTACAAATATTCAGTTAATAAATATCAGTATTGATGATGTCATTATTTCTTGCATGAATACTGAACAAAGAAAGAGTTTATATAATACTACAGGATGCTAGTAATGCAGAATGCTCCTTTAGGAGCTTCATGGAGCTCAGAAAATGTTCCAATCGGAATTCCTCTTCTAATTCCAGCAAGTTGATCAGACCTTCGATGTATCTGTTGAAAAGATATGCAAGAACTTTTAACATTTTGTTTGCCTGAATAAGGATATGCTAATAAATACAGTAAAACCCCTCTAAACCCAAATTTTAACTGAGAACAAGTTTGGTCTTTTTAGACAGGTGGTTGCTTAATGCAGGTTGAAAGTCATGCAGAAAGCTCCTCTGTGAGCTTTCTTTCTGCATCACTTTCAACCTGTATTAACCCATTCCCCCATATTGACGACTTTTGACGACTCTGTAAAAGTCACTTTGTGAAACCATTGTGATAAATAGAGCATTTGCTCCTATAGGAGCAAATGCTCTATTTATCACAATGGTTTCAAACTACAAAATGATAAAGTTTTCCTTTTCTCTAGTTAATGCTCCTTTTCGGTAGATTTATTCAAAGAGGTTGTATCTAAAATAGCCTATGAGGTAATGGGTTAAGCAACCACCTGTCTGAAAGACCAGCACTAGTACTAATTTTAATGTCGGTTTTGAGGATTTTTACTATAGATCCAACTGACAAAAAAGAAGTGTATCAAAATTACATGTAGCCTACTCTTTGACAGATGTAACACTATTAAAAGTTAGAACACATCTGCAACTCTGGACTTACCTAACTGATATCTATGAAACTTTCCAGTACACAAAGGAATTTGATACAAAATTCCACTTCAACAGACAAAACAAGTATTAATAGAAGAATACATCGAGAACCTTGGATGAAGGAAAGCAATGGTATGTATGTTGATGATGACCAAGCTAATTCAATATCACTTCCATGATGATTTAAGTAAAATCTATTATAAATAAAACTCAAATTATAATACATGAAGTCATATACACTAAATCAGCTCTAAAGCAAAAACTTTATGGATAAATATGGGTGTCTAACTATTTTCCAGTTGAAAAATTCATGTAAACAAGATGTGTTTGTGAAACACTATCCCCCCACCCCACCCCAATATGACCTCTGACCTTGATGTATAACCTTGACCTGAATGAGTCACCCCTAAAAAGGTTAGCCTCCATAAGTTGCACGTGCATGCCAAGTTTGAAGCATATATGTTGAATGGCAACAAAATTATCACCAATCTAAATTTGACCTGTAATTTGACCTTTGACCTTGATGTATAACCTTGACCTTAATGAGTCACCCCTAAAAATGTTTGCCTCCATAACTTACGTATGCATGCAAAGTTTGAAGTATGTATGTGCAATGGCGACAAAATTATCGCCAATGTTGAAATGATGTTTTTGGTATTGCTAGAAACTGTAGTCAGATCAATTATAAAATAATAAGCAACCAGAACAGACTCCGATCAGACAGCTCCTATAGGACCCATCTAATCTGGGCCTACTCTGTTTACAAAGGCGTTTGTATGAGGGAAAGGGTTAAAAGTAGGTAGTTGCTTAATGCTCAACTACCATTTTGCATAAAGCTACTACCTGTCTTCAAGACCCAGAATTAGACCTGTTTCTGGTAGTAGCTTTAGAGATGGTTTATTGTATACAGTAAAACCCCTCTAAACCGGACATTGAATTTAGTATAGATATCGGACTTGGAGACAGGTGGCAGCTTATAGCAGGGTGAAAGTCATGCAGAAAGGTCCTACAGGAGCTTTCTGCATGACTTTCACCCTGCATTAAGCAGCCACCTGCCTAGAAGTATCTTAATTCTTCTCTATTAGAATTCCGGTTTAGAGAGGTTTTACTGTAGTTACCACCGGCATTGTAGTAATACTACTGTCATACACTCAATGTTGAAAACAACATATCTAGGTGGTTATTGCTTTATATACAATAGATCATCAAATGATAAGTTTAACTCCATAAGCCTGCATTTTACACCTTTGCAAACAAAGCAGTCTTAAGCAGACCCAGATCAGAAATTAAGGGTCTGCTCTGTTTGCTTATATATTACAGATCTAATTCTCAACTGTCAAGGCAATAAATTTCTTTATTTTATATTTTTATTACAAATTTGAGAAATAACAAATGTTTAGCTGTGCATTATCGCACATTAGATCACAGTTAGGTTTTGAGACGTGGAGTCATTAGATCATGAGGCCTTTAGGCCGAGTGATCTAATTACCCACATCTCAACAACTAATCGTAATCTAATGTGCAATAATGCACAGCTGGTCAGCTATGATTTTTTTTATTCCGATTCTAACATTTTTGACAAAAAATACTTTTCCCGTAGAATACAGCAAAACCAGAAGCGTTGTCAGTGGTTACGCCATTTTTGCTATTACATTTACTCTACACGACTTTCACCCATGATGTGGTACGAGTAAAGGGCCAAATCTCAACAGAAAACAATAATTCCAAGTTATAAATGCTTCATCTTTCACATTGAAGTGACCAACTATACTGGAACAGCCGATAGAAATGCCGTGCATGCAGTTCATTATCACAGATTAAAGCACGTTTCTCGATATTCTTTGTTTAAATGCCGTAGGTTCAAAGTCGTGTTAGAAATTAAAATAAAAAACATTTAAAATTGGCTGTGCCTTGCATGAATATTCATGAAATAAAAGTTTAAACTGCAATTTTGAGAAGAGAACTGCAGGGGTATACTTTTGTAAGCAAGCCTAACACAGTTATGGCACTTGGTCAGATTGTAGCCCTTGTGATGATGAACAAGTGTGCGATGTTTCATAAAATTTGCAGAAATAATAAAGCAGTACTAGCCAACATTAACCCTTTCCCTGTTCTATGTTTATTTCAAATTTCAATACCTACTAAATATTCATGAACAAAAAAGTTAAAATGCAATATGGAAGGTGGAACATTGTAGTCATTTTAGAAAGTAAAGAAACAGATCTTTCAAATTTCATTAGCAAACAGAGCAGACCCTGATCAGACGGCTCCTATATGAGCTGTCTGATCTGGGTCTTCTCTGTTTGCAAATGCGTGAAAACACGTTTACGTATATGAGGGAAAGGGTTAGAGTTTCTGGACGTCAAAGACAAGGATGACAACAACGACAACAACAACGCGGATGCCAGATTTACGACCATAGCTCGTTGGGGTTTTTTTCTTCCAAAAATAGATGAGCTAACAAGATGAATTTTTGATATTGTAAATATAAAACTGCTGATGACTCATATACAACACATGAAAACATTTTATATTTGGTATAGTTGGTGAAACAAATAAACAAACAAATTTGTATTCTTACAACTACATGAAAGCTCTAATTCACATTCCAAACTGATTTCAAATCAATGTAATGCTGTTCTAGTCAGAGCAAATACGTTTATAATGATTATTTAATTCATGCACGATTCTGAAAATGACTTCACCAGGAATACACCTCATTCTCTGGCTGTTCAAATGCAATCAGGCTTTCCAATAATGGATTATTGTAGCAAAACAAAAACAGAAACAAATCTGTCAGATTTATTTGATGGTAACTGAGGCGATATGACTGAATTCTGAACTTGGCAAAGACACAATCCTTTACCTTCTGAATATTCATGTAAAACATGATATGATTTTACAAACAGTAGAATCTGTCTTAACCCATTACCTCATAGGCTTTTTTTAGACCCAACCTCTTTGAATTAATCTACCGAAAAGGAGCATTAACTAGAGAAAAGGAAAGTTTTAGAATTTTGTAGTTTGAAACCATTGTGATAAATAGAACATTTGCTCCTATAGGAGCAAATGCTGTATTTATCACAATGGTTTCAACAGGTGACTTTTCCAGAGGCGTCAAAAGGCGTCAATATGAGGGAATGGGTTAAGCGGCCACCAAAAACAGGTCTAATTATGGGTCTATATAGCAGGTGGTGGTTTTATGCAGGTCAAAAGTAAAGCAGAAATCTCCGATTGGAGCTTTCTGCATTACATATTTGCCCTGCATTAAGCAACCACCTGCTTTTTATGACTCATATGTTCAATAAATGAATGACCGCTTAACCCTTTCCTCCATAAATATGCCTTTCTACGCCTCTGTAAAAGTCACCTTTTGAAACCATTATGATAAATAGAGCATTTGCTCCATAGGAGCTAATGCTCTATTCATGACAATGGTTTCATTACTACACAATTCTTAACTTTTCCTTTTCACCAGTAAATGCTCCTTTTCGGTAGATTTACTCAAAGAGGTTTGGTCTAAAAATAGCCTATGTGGGAATGGGTTAGGATAGGTTCTAGAGTTTAGAACACTCTCTTCAGAATCATCTCTTTATCCATTTACTCCATGAATACACCTTTCTACACCTTTGCAAACAGAATAGACCCAGATCAGATGGCTCCTGTAGGAGCCATCTGATCAGGATCTGCTGTTTGCGTATGATATAATATACCGGTAGATAAGACTCCATGGCCAACAATTCTTTTGTTCATTACAAGAACTCAGCTAATTACTTACTATTTATGGTGACATTATTTCTTACATGAATATCCATGGGGTAAAGGGTTAACCCTTTCCCTATTTACTATTCATGTAAGAAAAAATTACTTCATGAATATTTATTTGCTGAAACTTTTATATTGTGAGTTTCAAGGAAATGTTTTGCTTTGACAAAAACTGTAGAATCAGATCTATATCAAGTCATAAGCAAACATTGCAGACCCTGATCAGACAGCTCTTATATGAATCATCTGATCTGGGTCTACTCTGTTTGCAAATGTGTGAAAAGGTCTTTATAGGAGGGAATGGGTGAAGTGTGGTCACAATATAGGATGTTGTGGAGAAATAAAGGAACTGTTCTATCTACGCTTCTGAATTTACAACTTATAGCCTATCCAACACTTACAGGCTTGGAGCATAAAACTTCACAATGGCGTAACTCAAAACATGTCTAACAGGATTGCCATGAATCACCTCAAACTGACTTAACCCATTCCCTCATATTGACGACTTTTGACGACTCTGTAAAAGTCATTTTGTGAAAACATTGTGATAAATAGAGCATTTGCTCCTATAGGAGCAAATGCTCTATTTATCACAATGGTTTCAAATTACAAAATTCTAAAACTTTCCTTTTCTCTAGTTAGTGCTCCTTTTCGGTAGACTTATTCAAAGTGGTTGGATCTAAAAATAGCCTATGAGGTAAAGGATTAACAATACAAAATGATTTAACCTCTTCAATGCCAATGACAAATCTGTGATTACCTATAATATGCAAACAGCTTAGATCCAGCAGATGAGATGCCAAGAAACTTGTGGACTCATCAGGATCCAAACTGTCAGATGCTGTAATTATGGTTCTTGACATGAATGGAAGAAAATCACAAAATGAAACTTGTAGCAGACAACTCAATTTGTAGGCAACATTCTGTGGCAGTGAAAGGGTTAACAAATCCAAGCAAAACTCTATGAAGCGTTTTATTGCATTCATTGGTGAACATTCACCAGTCTCTGTGGATTCATCTGTGGAAGCATTCTGGAACCTTGATAGCATAAAAGCAGTGAAGCAACTCACAAAACCAGATTTTATCATGAAACTGGCATGATTTTCTGTGTTCTCTACCTCGTGTACACTCCTTGTACTACTGTTACAACACTCCATGTTTAATGCTCGTTGAAACTTTGTTAATTGAAACGCATGATTGTAAGGTTTACACCATTCATCCTTTGCTATCTTCCTTCCCTGTGTATTCATCCATTTGTCTCTTTAATTCTCTCTCTATCATTTTAGTCCTGTCACAAAATCCTAAGTTTCCTTTTCCAAATGAGTTAGGACCAGCTGCGGTCGGTGTTTCTCTGCATATAAGAAAAAAAAAAAGATTACCACTAAGAACTCTATATACTATGAGTAGTATCCCTTTCCCACATACAAATGCCTGTTCCCACCATTGCAAACAGAGTAGACCCAGATCAAACAGTTCCTGTAGGAGCCATCTGATCAAGGTCTGCTGTTTGCTTATGTAATTATACAGATCTGATTTTACAACTTCTGCCATGGCCAACAGTTCCTCTGTTCAGATTCGATTATAAAAATCTATCTGATTTATTTTCATGTCAGTAATTTCTTATGTGAATATTCAAGACCAGGTAAACGGTTAAAGAAATATAAGAAAAATGTTTTTTACATTTCTCCATAAGCTATCTTGTTGTAACTCATTAACCCTTTCCTTCATATAAACGTGTTTTCGCGCATCTGCAAACAGAGTAGACCCAGATCGGACGGCTCCAATAGGAGCCGTCTGATCAGGGTCTGCTCTGTTTGCTAATGGAATTTAATAGGTCTGTTTCTTGACTTTCTAAAATGGCTACAATGTTTCACCTTCCATATTTCATTATAACTATTTTGTCCATGAATATTCAGTAGATATTGAAATTTGGAATTATAATAGAACAGGGAAAAGGTTAAAACCGTCTCTCATGGGTGTTCCCAACGAGTACGAAAAAGACAGGGTTGCAAATAAGAGATTAGATAAATAAGTATTCATTTTATCTACAGCTAAACAATAACCACATAGCTAGTTACAGAAATACCTGATAATGTATGCTTAATAAAGATTTTAAATAAACACAATTTTACACTGTCAAGTTGCAATAAATTTATAAAATTTGAGTATCTATACTCAAGATTTTATGCCTACAAAACATTTGACCATAATTTGAATATGTCATTATGAGAGTAGGTAGTTATAGGTTTAATAACTCTTTACTTCACAGACAACAATATTTGCCACCTTTCCAGCGGAGTAGACCCAGATCAGACAGCTCTTGTAGGATCCATCTGACCAGTCTGCCCTGTTTGCATATACATGTAGGACAATATAAATATAACTATTTCTGCTCTGTTTGCATATAGGATAATATAGATATAACTATTTCTGCTCTGTTTGCATATAGGATAATATATATATATATAACTAATTCTACAGTGTCTGCTATATTTGATAATGATGCCCATATAAAAATTAAACTAATTAATACTCAAACAGTCCTTAATCATGGAGTAAAGGGCTACACCGGTTAATTATAGTCGGATTTCCTGCAACATGATCAGGCTACTGTACATACCCTAAATAATAGGCAAAACAAACCTAGCCAAATAGTGCAGATCCAGAACAAACTGTACCTTAACCCTTTCCTCCATAAATATGCCTTTCTATGCCTCTGTAAAAATCACCTGTTGAAACCATTGTGATAAATAGAGCATTTGCTCCTATAGGAGCAAATGCTCTATTTATCACAATTGTTTCAAACTACAAATTCTAAAATTTTCCTTTTCACTAGTTAATCCTCCTTTTGGGTAGATTTATTCAAAGTGGTTGGATCTAAAAATACCCTATGAGGGAATGGGTTAAGGAGCAGTTTGATCTGGGTCTACACTATATACTGTTACAATTCCATTAGTTTCATTTGAACTTATCAACATAATGCTGACTTGCTTTATTCAACTTTAGAAGAGATTAAGTATCTGAATATATACAGTATTTCAATGTATTTGTATGCCCGTATGCTGTGTACCACATGCACTTACCGTCCAACATTCCTCATCCGCATTTTTGCTTCAGCTGGCATTTCCTCCTCTTCACTCTAAAATCAACAAAGTATGGATTATATGGCATCGTAAGTATGGCATCAGTATATGATTAATTTTCATAACATTTTGAAAACATATGTAGCTTAGCTTAAACTATTGTAAGTACAATCTATAAGGTTAATGAATGATAACATTTTATAAAGTTTGATGATACACCACACTACATAACTCTGAGTGTTAAATAGATCAAAATTGTTTGACATTTTGATTGTGATTTTAAAAAGAAAAATATGGGGAAGAAATAACATCAAAGGAATCATCAGTTTTGAAGTTTCAGATAACAAGAGTCGCATGCCGTGCCAACGCTCATCTGATTTGGTGTGTGTCCACTGCATACACTGCTCCTCAAAGACATCTACCAATCTATGAAGTTTCATGTTGATAGCTCTTATACTTTTTGATTAATCAGCTACATTAAAGTTTTTGCACGCCAGTGACGACGACGCTTAATGCCTACAACTACGCCAACGCCTACAACTATGCCTATGACCAAATGACCACAATAGCTCGACATTTCTTCAAAACAGACGAGCTAAAAAATAAATAATATATTGAGATCAATGAGGCATATTTAGGAAATCTGGGTGCATGATTTTTACATTTCTCCACTAAACCCCTATCTTGGTTGTAGAGTAAAACCCCTTTAACCCTTTCCCCGATATTGACGACTTTTGACGACTCTGTAAAAATCACTTTGTGAAACCATTGTGATAAATAGAGCATTTGCTCCTATAGGAGCAAATGCTCTATTTATCACAATGGTTTCAAACTACAAAATTTTGAATTTTTTCTTTCCTCTAGTTAATGCTCCTTTTCAGTAGATTTATTCAAAGCGGTTGGATCTAGAAGTAGCCAATGAGGGAAAGGGTTAAACCAGTCATTAAAATTAGTAGTAATGCCAGTCTGTTAGCCAAGCAGCTGCTTAATGCAGGGTGAAAGTCATGCAGAATGCTTCAAAAGGAACTTTCTGCATTACTTTCATCCTGCATTAAGCAGCCACCTGCCTAAAAAAAAATATAAAATCATTTTTACTAACATCTGGGTTAGAGGGCTTTTACTGTTTTAACAAGGGGGTGTCTGAGAAGTAAAATATTTTGATAGATCAGTGACAGTATGTCTCTTATCTACTGCTGTAATATAGTAATAACAGATTTTTGCTAAGACCTTACCACTCTGTACAATCCTGACAGAGCTATCAACTTCATTCCAGATACAGTTCCTTCCCTTTAACTTGTTAAAACAGTTATCTACTTAAACGTAAAGACATCATGAATATTAATTACCTTATTTTTTTAACGATATATAAATACAAGACTATATGGCCATGGCATGGTAGAAACTAGAATCAGACATTATTTCATAAGTAAACGGGTCTACTCTGTTTGGAAAAGTGCAAAAAAGTTGTATATCCCTTTCCCTCATACAAATGCATTTTCAAGCATTTGCAAACAGAGTAGACCCAGATCAGATGGCTCCTATAGGAGCCGTCTGATCAGGGTCTGCTCTGCTTGCTAATGGAATTTGATAGTTCTGTTTCTTTTCTTTCTAAAATGGCTACAGTGTTCTGGGCAGTGGCTAAGTAAAGGGTTAACCCTTTAAGTAAAGGCTAAGTAAAGGGTTAAAGTAATGTACAATCATGTACAGAAATATAATCTGCGTGATTAACAGTTGGAAACCTGATGATATCAATTTATTTGACATCTCATGTAGATGGGCGCTCTCTGTGAATGTCATTACATACCTATAGGTAGCAATGTTAAGGTTTATATGCCAATAAAGCAAATATATTCATTATATGTAACAATCTGAAAGTGACACACAATTTCCTGTTTTGACATATGCCATGGACAATGTAAATGCTTATACTTCATTTGTATATATAGCCTATAGTTATCACGAAAAGGCTAAAGACATGGTCCACATCAGTCAGTGGTCTTTACTTATAGTACAATTACAAATACAATTATATATAAATATACTTATATCTATATACAGTAGAGCCACTTAATGATAAAACATGAGTGTCTAAAAGCAGATGGCTGCTATATACAGAATAGAACATTCTGCATAACTTTCACCCTGCATTAACCCTCTCCCTCACATGGATGTATTGTCATGCCTTTGCAAATAGAGTAGACCCATTCAGATGGCTCTTGTAGGAGCAATCTGATCAGCACCTGCTATGTTTGCCTATGAAACAATACAGATATGATTTTAAAGATTTTGCAATTGAAAAATATTCCATTTGCCATAATGCCATTATAAAAATTCAGCTAATTAATATTCATGATATTAACATATTTCTTACTAAATACCACCTGTCTGATATAATTTAACTATTTTAACCCTTTACCTTATAGAGATGCCTTTTAACCTATTGTCTCATAGACTATTTTTAGACACAACCTTTTTGAATAAATCTACTGAAAAAGAGCATTTACTTGAAAAAGGGAAACAAATAGAATTGTGTAGTTTAGAAACCATTTTGATAAATAGAACATTTGCTCCTATAGGAGCAAATGCTCTATTTATCACAATGGTTTCAAAAAGTGAATTTTACAGAGGCATAGAAAGGCATCAGTATGAGGGACACTTTCAAAGGGTTAACGGTTTCCCTGTTCAATATATTCTTGTAAGATATAACGACATCATGAATATCTATTAACTGAATTCTCATAATGTTAACTTTTCAAGATTTTTTTTTGCTATGAAAAAAACTGTAAAATCAAATCTAAATCATGTCAAAAGCAAATAATAAAGATCCTGATTAGACAACTCCTATAGGAGCCATCTGATCTGGGTCTACTCTGTTTGCAAATGGGTGAAAAGGTATTTCTATGAGGGGAAAAGGGTTATTTCCTTTGCAAACACAGTAGACCCAGATCAGGTGGTTCCTGCTGATGTCATCTGATCAAGGTCTGCTGTGTGTGCTTTAACCCTTTCCCTGTTGTATATTCATGTAAAAAATAATGATGTCATGAATATCAATAAGATTATTTTTATAATGGCATATGAACACATTACATTTTCGCTCACGCAGAAGCTGTAGAATCAGATCTTTATTACACCATAAGCAACCACAGCAGACCCTGATCAGACGGCTCCTATGGGAGCCGTCTGATCTGGGTCTACTCTGATTGCAGATGTGTGAAAATGCGTTTATATGAAGGAAAGGGTTAGTACGACACAAATTGTTCTGCTTCAATGCTCTAAATCAAGTTATTTTCCATTTCTTTCCAAAACAAGAATCTATTAGAGTGTTAAGCAGTTTGACTTCTTAACCCTTTACCTGATAGAAGCGGCTTTTAGCGTGTTTGATTTATTCCTCCGCTGAAGAAAATAGTTCAAATTCATACAGTCATGAACATATTGCATAATAAATATTTTCTATATCCTAGTAGGTGGTAGCTTAAAGCAGGCTGAAAGTAAAGCAGAATGCGCCTTAAGGCGCATTCTGCTTTACTTTCAACCTGCTTTAAGTGGTCATATGTCTTCAAAACTAGAAACAGGCTATTGGGTAAAGGGTTAATATGCAATGCCTTGTTTCTCAGCAAATCAATGGATGATAACTGTTACAAAGTCATCTGTTGAGAGTGTTATTAACCCTTTCCTCCATAAATACGCCTTTCTATGCCTATATAAATGTCACTTCATGAAACCATTCTGAAAGGAGCAAATGCTCTATTTATCACAATGGTTTCAAAACTACACAATTCTAACATTTTCCTTTTCTATAGTAAATTCTCCTTTATGGTAGATTTATTCAAAGAGGTTGGGTCTAAAAATAGCCTATGAGGGAATGGGTTGAACTCATTCACAGCTGAAAAAAGCAACTCACAGGACTTGTTGCAAGGGGCGAATCTCTGATTACCTGTACAAATAGTTTGGATCCAGATAAGACGTAAACTAATCTAGGATCCAAACTATTTTTTACAGGAGAAATTGATGGAAAGTCCACTCTGATGTTTTACCCTTTCCCTCATATAAATGCTTTTTCACACATTCAGGGCTCAAGCTGGAGCTCTCCATTTGGGAGAAGTTTAGTGACATTGGGGAGAAGTTTGGTCCTGATTTTGTATCTACCTATATGTTCTATATAATAAAACTTCTCACTCAGCTCAAAACAGGGAGAAGTCAGCAGGGTTAAGGAGACTTTTTCTCCCAATTCGCCCTCTTGCTTGAGCCCTGACATTTGCAAACAGAGGAGACCTAAATCAGATGGTTCCTGTAGCAGTCGTCTGATCAGGGTCTACTTGGTTTGCTTTGACATGATATAGACCTGATCCTACAGGTTTTGTACAAGGAAAAAATTCCTTGAAAAGGTTACATTATAAACATTGAGCTAATAAACATTCATGATGTCATTATTTCTTACATGAATATTCAACAGGTAAAGGGTTAAGGCAGATGACATTGTTTGCAGATAAAAAAAACAATGGCATCAAAAGAGTTAACCCTTTCCCTCATGTAAACGTGTTTGCACACATCTGCAAACAGAGTAGACCCTGATCAGACGGCTCCTAAACATAGAACAGGTTACTGGTAAGGGGTTAAGGGCTAATAATTCTATATATATTAACAGGCTTCATGTTTATAAAATAAAATTCTGTCTGACTTCATTTAGAATGAACTCAAAAGATTTATAACCTCAGGCCAAACTGTTTGGCACACTGTAAAGTTCCTGGCGAGAAATGTAAGAAAAGTACACTTTGAAATTGAAGCTGACAATCATCTTGAAAGTTGATTTCAGCAGACATTCTTTCATTGTACATGGTGTTTCCCTAGAGGCACATTTTCCAACAAACATTTGACTTTCATTGTGGCCTTGACATATGAGCTACAGACCTGAATTCTACATGTTATATGTCCTGGGGATTCCTATTTCTTCCAGATTTGACAACAGAAGGCTATAAATGTGTACCTGAGACACACAGTCTCATCAGAATCTACACTGCCTTCAGTGTTCATAGACAAAACAGTATTAACCCTTCGCTTGCTGAATTTTAAAACACATTTCTCCTTCTTTACCCATGCCTTGTTGTATAATTACATATATCTTCACTGTGTACAAGTATTTCGCTGTGCAATCACTGCTGTGGAGTGCACTGGTTGCAGAATCAACTTGTAAATAGTGCAGACCCTGATGAGACAGCTCCTGCAGGTCTTCACTTTTTACAGGTAGGTATATTGACGCGAATAGCAAGCGAAGGGTTAACCTTTTCCCTGTTCTATGTTTATTCTAAATTTCAATACCTACTGAATATTTACGGTCAAAGTAGCTATAATGAAATATGGAAGATGGAACAATGAAGCAATTTTAGAAACTATCAAATTCTATTAGCAAACAGCAAATTATGATCAGAAGGCTCCTATAGGAGCTATTTGATATGGGTCTACTCTGTTTGCAAATGTGTGAAAAAGTGTTTATATGAAGGAAAGGGTTAACTTTGACAAATAAAAAACCTTTCAGATCCAGATCAGTCTGAAAAGTGGCAACAATGAGTTCTGTTCTACAAACTTCCATACATCTGTATATAATATGGAACAGAGAAAGAGAATAATAAAAATGGTTACTGGATAAATAATTGCATTAACCCTTTCCTCCATAGGCTATTTTAGACCCAACCTCTTTGAATGAATCTACCCAAAAGAAGCATTAACTAGAGAAAAGGAAAGTTTTAGAATTTTGTAGTTTGAAACATTGTGATAAATCGAGCATTTGCTCCTATTGGAGCAAATGCTCTATTTATCACAATGGTTTCATAAAGTGACTTTTTAAGAGGTGTAGAAAGGTGTATTTATGGAGGAAAGGGTTAACCCTTCCCCTGTTCAATATGGATGTTAGAAATAATGGTGTCACGAATATTTATTACCTGAGTGGACACAGCATTTTTTTTTACTTTGAAAGAAACTGTATAATCATAGATCTATATCATTCCATAAGCAAACAGAGCAGACCTCCTACATGAGCCATCTGACCTGGGTCTACTCTGTTTGCAAAGGCTTTTATATCTGGGAAGAGTTAACTCTTTAGAAACTGACTCAGTATCTCATCAGGGACCAAACTGTTAGATATGCAAATGCTAGCACTCCTCTCTTGAAATATGCATGACCCCTCAATAGATTGTAGCCATAGTTTGTGAAGTTTAACAGGATATCGCTGTGCAGTAACCGAAACAGTGACAAAAATGTCAATATTTTTGCATAAAGATGACAAAGCCCATTTTCTTGGGAAAACCCACAGGTTAAAAATTGATGCAAATGACAAGATTTGCATGGCAAATTTACAAATTTACTTAGTGTTGACAATCAGAGTAATACTTACATCACTCTCGTTGAATACAGAAGCAATCTGCTTGGTTTTAGGTTTCACTGGTCCCTGTTCCTTTACCTACATAGAAAATAAAAATTGTTCTAAAATTTATACACAAACTGTTGCTCGAGGCCTGAATTTATTACATTAAAAATGTCTGAATATTACATACTAAGTCATTTGTTTATATGCTGAAAAGAATTATATCACAAGACAATTAATTGACTAAGCACTGAAGAAGACCAAACTTTCATGTGTTTGATATTGAACACCTGATGTTATTCTCAAATATATTTATTCAGATTGCATTTCAGTTTCATAACTATTCAACATAGAGCGATAACGTTTTGTTGTTAAATAAAAAATTACAAGAATAGAAGAAAACACTTTTTTGTATTACAGGGGCCTTTTTTCTATATAATAATTATTTAACCCATTCCCTCATATTGACGACTTATGATGACTCTGTACAAGTCACTCTGTACAAACCATTGTGATAAATAGAGCATTTGCTCCTATAGGAGCAAATGCTCTATTTATCACAATGGTTTCAAACTACAATATTCTAAAGTTTTCCTTTTCTCTAGTTCATGCTCCTTTTCGGTAGATTTATTCAAAGAGGTTATATCTAAAAATATCCTATGAGGTAAAGGGTTAACATAACAAATACTACATTTAAGATATTATTGAAAATGTGTTTTTTGTAAGGACTATCACTTTAACATTCACAATAGGTGGAGTCACGTGTGAATATTTATCAAGTTAAAGGCTTAACCCTTTCCTCCATAAATACACCTTTCTATGCCTCTGTAGTAGTCACTTCTTGATTGAAACCATTGTGATAAGTAGAGCATTTGCTCCATAGGAGCAAGTGCTCTATTTATCACAATGGTTTCAACACTACTCAATTCTAACATGTTCCTTTTCTCTAGTAAATGCTCCTTTTTGGTAGATTTATTCAAAAAAGGTTGGGTCTAAAAAATAAAAATAGCCTTTAGATGAATGGGTTAAACATACTGCTATGTTAGTTCCAATGGGTCAATGGGTTATAGAGAGCTTCTTCAGTATATCTTAATCCTATGAAGGCTGATTATTAAAAGTAGAATGGCCTATGAATGGCCTAGAATGGCTACTTTTTACAAAAGTCCTTTGAAAATTAAGGCATGTTGCAAGGGATATTTTGACATAAAGGTGTGTTGCATGCGACATGCCCTAAATGCCTGGCTAGAATGGCTACGTATTTAACAGTAGCATCAAATCAGTATAAATGGCTTTAAAACTATGCTACAATATTTTAATTTACAAACATTACAAATTCTGATCAGTGCTTGGTCAACACTGTTTACAAATGCAACAACAGTAATTTCCAACATTCAAACTAATTCACACATCATAGTCTCTTTTAACTCTTTCCTTCAAAGAAAGTTTTCATGGCTTTTCACACTTCTGCAAAAAAAAGGAGCAATCTGATCTGGGTATGCTCTGTTTGTTTATGAATATGATACAGGTCTGAATCTACAGCTTCATGTCTGAATTATAAACTAATAATAAAGGTCATACATTCATTAATTCTCAGATGAATATTCATGAGGGACAGGGTTAAGCCGAACATAAAACATACCAACACTCTTGCTTACCTTTGATGATGTAGACAATGACATTTTAATAGGAACAACAGCTGCTGCTGCTGTTGCTTGCTTGGCATTATTATCTTTAGCTTTGTCAGACTTTCCAGAAAGTGTCATTCGTATAGGTCCAGTAGGTTTTATGACAGGATTTGGTTTGACTGCCTTCTTCAAACATTCTTCCTCAGTGCTATCTTCAAGTTTTCTCTTTAGAGGACTCACACTCTTCTCAATTATTTTGTTTGATCCTGCTGAGAAAGAACTGAGAAAATTAAAATAAATGTTAGACAGCAATAGGAAAACCCAAAGACAATCGCACAACATTGATACTTGCACACTATGCATACATGTAGCACACCACGGATATCCCTTTTTATACCTTCCTATTTACAGTGCTAATTGGCTTGTTGAACAGTCTATTGCTATTGAGTCAAATCATTGTGAAAACATATTGTAACCCTACTTGTACTTTTAAGTTCAGTCAAATTTATTCGCTCACTCGCTTGACCTTCTAATCTGTAACAACCATCTTCTGCTTCAAATTTTGAAATATTTTTTTCCAAAATACGGTCAAAGTGTCGAACAGGTTGGATCTTATGAGGATCCAAACTGTTTCCATAAACAGTAGAACCCCTCTAATATGACCACTTAAAGAATAACCATATCTGCCCTTATAAGCAGGTGGTTGCTTAATGCAGGATGAAAGTAATGCAGAAAGCTCCTATAGGAGCTTTTTTCATAACTTTCGTCCTGCATTAAGCTACCAACTGCCTCTAGCACCCGGAATTATGCCCCTTTTTGTGGTCGCATGGGAGAGGTTTTACTGTACATGTAATAACATTTGGCTAATGTTAAGAGCAGAACAACACAACCAACATACCAAAATGCGACTGATGACAATGATAACAGAACAGAATTTTCGATTAATTACCTATTAAACTATTTCCTTCATGGAAATGTCTTTTCACACCTTTGCAAAAGGAGTAAACCCTGATCAGACTGCTCTTGTAGGAGCGGTCTGAACAGGGTTTGCTCTGAGTTAATATTACTTCATATAGCAAGTTGACACATAATTAATTGCGAGAATACACATACGTGCACTAAGGTACATGCCTGATTTTTTTTATTATATAAATTATTGTATTTCAAAATGATTTGTAAAGTATTATAGAATCATCCCTAACAATAAAGAAAGAAGACATTTCCTGAAATTTGATGAATACAGAAGGGAAATAACTTCTGTCTTGAAATTCTAACTTAAAGTTTGAGTTATGTTTCTTGTGCTTGCAAACATGTTGCAAATGTCATTGGTGACTCAGGATAAATATATGTACTGCTAGATATGTTCTGTACATAGATTAGTATTTGCTTATACCTGTAATTGTTTTTGTAAGCATAACATGACTGCTTATACCTTTCACTCATATAAACACCGATAAAATTGATGTTGTAGAAGCCGTCTCATCAGGGTCTGCTCTGTTTGCTTATGAACTCTTTTAACCCTTTCCCCATTCTGTGTTTATTCCAAATTTCAAAACCTACTGAAAATTCATTGACAAAATAGTTATAACGAAATACGGAATGTGGAACATTGTAGCCATTTCAGAAACTAAAGAAAGATTGATCAAATTCCATAAGCAAACAGAGCAGACCCTGATCAGATGGCTCCCATTGCAGATGCAATAAAACATGTTTAAATGAAAAAGGAAAATCATAATAGATCTGACTATAGTTTCTACCAAAACCAAAGGCTCCTATGTACATATGCCATTATAAAAATTCAGCTAATAACTATTTTTATGTCATTATTTCTAACCTGAATATTCATCAGGAAAAGGCAGTCTGGCTTAATTGCAGATGTGTTTTTGCACTTGTGTGTGGACTTTAGCAAGTTACTACTTTCTGTTAAGTTTTATAATTTAATATTCATTGATGGAAGTCAATTTCACTTTACACAGCATTGTCTGGTATGCTCAACCATTGTACAACAACTTAGCATCATCCATTTGTAAATATTGTCATTAAAAACCAATGAATTCAGCTACATGTATTTACACTAAATTATGTATAATGATACTGCCTATGGCATCAAGTAAATGCCTCTATTTTCTGCTTTTGTTATAAAAGAAAGAAAGACCAGATTTAACCAATGATACCATTCACCAAAACACTAAACTAACTATGAAAATCTCCAAGTAAAAGGTTCAGCTTCAACACTTGTCCACTATAAGATATGAAACTGGTCTAAAGTCAAAGACAATAACTATGTCATTGTTCATGTGAACAGGTTCAAAACTCAAATGATCAATTACGTACATGAAACACTCCTGTATTGGTGGCTGTAGATCAATTAATATATCAGGTTTATAAGCAGGGCCTGCTTCCAAAATCTTTCCATACAGAATTCCTTAAATTTGCTTTAGTCAAGGTTCAAAACTCTGACCAGTGTTAATTGTCTGATTTGAAAATAAAAATGCAGGTGCATAACATTTAATCCAAATAAATGTTTTATATATAGTTAATTAACTCTACGTTAACAACTAAAGATGCGGTAAATACCACTAACTGACCATATAGAATGCTTCAATTTTGACTAAGTTCACGGACCATACTGGTAAATCAGTGCTTTTGGTCCAAGCTAATAAAAGCACATTTTAACCTTGGTATGCAGCTTGATTACTTCTCATATCAATAAATATCTGTATTAACCCTTTCCTCCATACGCCTTTTCACACCTTTGCAAACAGAGTAGACCCAGATCTGATGGCTCCTATAGGATACATCTGATCAGGTTGCTTGTGAAATTATTTAGATCTGATCCTTCAAATTGTATTTAAATTTAAGGCATCAATTCCATTTTAAATTAAGTCAATGAATATGTATATAGTGATCAATTCATGCAAAAATGTTCAGTAGGGAAAGGGTTAAGAGTACGAGCCTAGTTTTCAAACATGCAGGCCTAACAAACAGCATAGATCCTGATCTGATACCTAGGGTTGGATACCGTTAAGAACGAAAAGATATGATACCATAATGATACTATTGAAAAGATACAATATTTTATTGATACTGATACCAATGAGATTTCTAAACCCTTTCCCTGTTCAATGTTTATTCCAAATTTTAATACCTAATGAATATTCATGGTGAAGATTTTTATAATGACATGGAAGGTGGAACATTGCACCCATTTTGGAAAGTAAAGAAACAGATCTTTTGAATTCCATTATCAAACAGAGCAGACCCTGTTCAGGCGGCTCCTCTGTTTGCAAATTCGTAAAAAGGTGTTTATATGATGGAAAGGATTAATGAAATCCATATAATTTTGTCAGAGTCAACTGGGATTCTATTTTAAGAATTGTTTTTAATGCAAAAGTGGTTTTGTTTATGTATTATATTGCATGTCTATGTTATTTTTCTAAAGCATATCAAATGTAATTTTGAAGCATTTTAATCCAAAATAACTTGAGAATTTACAGAGTATTTTTTGTCAAAGTATGGATAAAATGAAACGGCATATATCGTACACTCACCTTCTATCGAACCTCACCTGTTTATCGAACCTTTCATTTTTTTGTGTTTTTACGCATGTACAAGTGCACACTACGTCATAAAATCATGAGTACCGTTGCTTTGTCTGTAAACAACGCCTCGTAGCTTTAAAAACGAAATATACGTCATAAACAGGTCAATACAGTTTATTTTTCCTTCAACTATGCTAAACATGAGAAAACTCTTACTACGTTATAGAATATCAAAATGAATTGAAAAGTGTACCACATTAAAATTGTTTGACAGCTCTGACCCCTTCAGCTTATGCAAACGTCGCGTGCCCATGATGAAATAACGTGACTATGAGTATTATGTTACAGTGAACAGTTTCTAAAATAAAGGTTCGATAAGCAGGTGAGGTTTTTCTGGCAGCCATTTTTGTTTTTGTTATGCGGGTGGTGGGGAACACTGGATTGTTTGGGGATTAATAGATGAGGATAAAAATATTTAATTGTTTCAGGGTATGTATAAAAGATTATTTTGAACTGCTGATTTATTTTTTTCTTCAATATTCACAGTAAACGTTTTTTGTTCCTGGTCAAAGGTTAAGAGGTTCGATAGACGGTAAGACCATGCTACCTGTGCTTTTTGAACTAGGTATCTGTACCGATACAATACAGACTAACGGTATTCAACCCTACTGATACCTCATTTTCAGTGTGGCTGTTTACCTAACTAATTGACAATTTACCTAACAAACCAAACAGCTCTGTTGTAATGACATGCTTCGTGTATTGATGACATGATACAACTTTACTCCTAAGACACGATTGAAAGATTTATGGAGTAAAGGGTTAATAGAAACTTTATAGCTTGGAGGTGAACAGCTGGTACCCCAGTTTTGGTAATGAATGCACACAAAAATGATTTTCGTTTGGTTAGTGTTTCAGAGGCTGAGCCACACACACATTGGGCTTCTTCAAGTTTTTGGTACCCAATTTCACCGGTGCAGAGTGAGAGCCTCTGTTAATGATCTAAATCGTTTACCATGGCCGAATTTGAGACATTTTCTCTGCATAGAAAAAAGGCTGATCAATATTGCAATTGTTTTGACTTGAAATTAATGTCCATTTGAAAATATAGCTGAAAATTTTGCCAATTTTCCTCACCATCAGTTTTTTCTTGGCCTGTGTCCGCCATTTTGGAGCTGGTATAAAACACGACCCGGTCCATAACCGACCAAAGCGGCGGTCCAAACCAGCGTCTTACTTTATGACTCCAACTACGGCTCAACTAATAGTTTACCGTTTCATTCGTAGAAAAAGGCATTTTAACACCTTTTCAATTAGAAAATACCCAGATCAAACGGCCCGTGTAGGAGCCGTCAGGGGCGTAGCTGGCGATTCGCACTTACGCAATGCGTAAAATCAACCTGAAAGGCGAAAACATTAAATTATGGCCAAAATTGAACAAAATTCAAAGGCTAATGGGTTGAGGTAGACATTTATAAACGTCCTATCTTATCATGTAAGCTTTAACCCAATCCCCCTATATTGACGTCTTTTGACGCCTCTGTAAAAGTCAGCTTTTAAAATCATTGTGATAAATAGAGCATTTAATTGCCCCTATAGGAGCAAATATTTATCACAACTGTTTCTAAAGTACACAATTGAATTCTAAATTTTCTCCGGGGGGGGGGGGGGGATGCGTCCGGACCATTATTGCCACGGTGCGTACATTACACTTGGATTCAGCTACGCAGCCTGGTCACAGTTTTCTCTGTTTGCGTATGAAATAATGTAGATCTGATTAGAAGATACAGCTTTTACCGACACCAACAATATATACCATTATTAAAACTCAGCTAATAAATATTCATAATGTCACTACTTCTTAAATGAATATTCAACATCGAAAGGGTTATTAAAAAAGTTATTTATCTTGATTTTGAGAACCCGTGATTCAACCAAAATCCTTTTAATCACCCTTCAATTCATTAATTGTAACGCATTTGCAAATATAAAATACCCCGATCAGACGGTTCAAATATATATATTTTGTTCACATAAACAGAGACCTATATTATCTCTGACATAAATAAATGGACAACCGGTTGTTACGTTACCAAAACGCTTTGCACTACACTCAATTTGCTACCAAATCTGCAGTCGTTTCGCAACCCACGCAATTTCGCTCACTCATAGTCTGAATTCATTTCGATACCCGACACAAAATACAAAATAATGCCGTTTTTAATGTTTTTAATCGCTTTTGGCATAAAAAGCATGACATTGGTCATAGGATGTTATTTCATACAACATAAAACCTAACATCTTAGTTAACAATGTGTCACACGTTTATTTACTAGTCCCCAATATGAACACTTAGCATTTAAAATGCATTCATAGTAGTATGCAGCTATTTGAGAACTTCATTATTCGAATTTACCCATCGTCAATAAATAGGATGCAAAGGTTCGATAATCATATCCATGGAATTCCATAGAATTGAAGTTCAAAAACCACGAGGTACAATTCCTGACTGACTTGTATGCAGTTTTTGTATCTTTGCATAGCGCTGACTGTACCATTGGAAACAAGATGCGATGAGGAAATGAGCAAAGTACACAAAGCTGTTAGATCTCTGCAAGCAACGAGGCCGGCGGCGCCAAAAGAGACTTCGGGAACTTTGGTACCTCATCAAGATGCAAGATGATTTACATTCGGGTCAGTAGTTTCTTAACAATAAGTAAACTTTGCAATAGACCGTCATTAAAGCAGCTGATAACGGTAAAAAGATAAAACGACTCACAGGTTGTTGGATGTGTAACCTTGCATAACCCCGCCTAGTGTCGCACAGTACAATAAGTTGATATGGACTTAGTTTAGAACTGTTCTTATCTCCAAATCACGAAAAGTACTGTAGTTTGGAATGTCAGAATGTCTGCTGAAGGTAATACTACTTTAGAATGTTTGATTTTACTTTACGTCGCTACCATTTCTTATGCACCTGGATGTCCATCCAGTCTTCACAACATGTTTCTTACTTGGTTACTTATAATATAGATTGTTCAAAACACCTGTGACTAATTAAATACAGTAGAACCCCTCTAATGCGACCACTAAATGAATGAACATGGGTGTCTTTATAAGCAGGTGGTTGCTTAATGCAGGACAAAAGTAATGCAGAAGTTCCTAGAGGAGCTTTCTGCATTACTTTTGTCCTGCATTAAGCTACCACCTGCCTCTAGCACCCCGAATTAAACCTCTTTTAGCTGGTCGCATTAGCGGGTTTTACAGTACGTAGAAGTTGTACGTAGGAGTTATTCGTGTGGTTTGCTACGAATACATTCGATTACATCACAACTTTTTGAACTTTACATCTTGAATCTCAGCTCTTAGTTTTTCACGTGTCAAAAATATTTTAAATGAGTACAACAAAACACACAGATAACCTAGATAACCACTTGCCTTGAGAAGTATACAGTGAAACCCCGCTAATGCGACCACTTAATAAACAGTCACTGGTGCCATTTAAAGCAGGTGGTTGCTTAATGCAGGACGAACGTTATGCAGAAAGCTCCTACAGGAGCTTTCTACATAACTTTCGTCCTGCATTAAGCTACCACCTGCCTCTGTCACCCAGAATTATGCCCCTTTTTGGTGGTCGCATTAGCGGGGTTTTACTGTACATTTCAACGACATTTAGTCTCAGAAATGCAAACTACTTCACCGCCCTACACAAGAAAACTGAATTTATATTCTTTCGGTCTATAGGAGCCGTATGATCTGGGTTTACTATGTTTGCAAATGCGTGAAAACACGTTTATAATTATGAAGGAAAGGGTTAAATCGGATGTAGTCAAAACCGCATCAGATCATGACGTTTATGGATGTCTTACAATGAAAGAGACCTTATACTGAGTATTTCAAACAACACTATTTCAGATACCAAAACTTCCCATCCCAAAAGTCTATAAAACTACATAAGACAGCACGTGCCTGTAGTATGATTTTCAAAACGGTTTATACAGCTGTGTTGTCCTAGAATGTATCAGTTACCTCATACCCCTGTTGACAGGTCGTGTCAAATGCCCGTCTGACCAGATAAATGGTCTTTTTGACTGGACAATGCTCAAGGTGTGAGTACAGTAAACCCCTCTAAACCGAAGTTTTAATAAATGACAATTTAGATCTTTTTAGGCAGGTGGCCGCTTAATGCAGACTGGAAGTCATACAGAAAGCTCCTTTTGGAGCTTTCTGTATGACTTTCAACCTGCAGTAAGCTGCCACCTGTCTGTAAAACCTGTATTGATACTAATTTTAACGCCTGGTTTACTGTATAGATTATTTGTCTTGATAGAGGGATTCCATCGCTATGTACAGTGACACAAATCTTGTCTGAACCGAATATTAAAAAGAAGTATTTCATCTGGGGTTTTAAGGCAGGGGGGTTACTGCAGGTCTAAATTGGAGTAGAAAGCAAGCCCAGCTTCACTTTTCCCCTGTATTAACCAACGACCCTACTGTTTAAGACCCCCATGTTCATTACATAAAGGTCGCTTAAGATAAGTTCTATTGTATTAAATTCACCTTTGTCTAGCTTAACTTGAATATTTCATTTACCTTAAAGGGTTCAAAACCACCCCGGCCTGGTACTGGTTATTTTGCTGGTCACTCCTAGTAACAACATCTACGGCAGGTAAAAATCTTTGCATTTATAAGAGTCAGTATAAAGTTAAAATAATAAAAACCTATCTTTAGTGACTACTTAATAAATAATCTAAGATATCTATAAGAGCAGGAGTTTGCTCCTAAAGGAAATTTTTCTGTATACATTTTGTCCTCCATTTTAGCATCTATAATAATGAATGAAATAAGGACTGCGTGGCTATTTATTAACTGGTTGTTTTTATAACGGCATAAGTACATATGCTATTTGAAAATGACAGAAACTAGAATCGGAGCTATATTATTTCATAAACAAACGGAGCAGTTCCAGAGTTAGAATTTTTATGAATATTTTAAAAAGGTTTTACTGTAACCGTATAAGATGTTTGAGAAACGTATGTGCGATTCAATACGCTTGTTCCTCCAGATATACTTGAATGCTTTTCGTGTCAGAACTCACACAATGTGTCAGAATGCCACTTAACCACCAACTGTGCTCAAAACGAGGTAAGTCAACCCCTATTATTCCTCAGTTTCCCTATATCTGTGATGTATTAATCATTTACTCCATAAATACACCTTTCTACGCCTTTAGAAACAGAGTAGACCCTGATCAGACGGCTCCTGTAGACGCCATCTGATCAGGGTCTGCTCTTTTTGCTCATTATATAATATATAGATGATTGTATAGTTTCTGCCGTGACCATTATCCATACGATACTGTAATAAATATTATAATTAATATTCAATTTGTCTTTTTTTTTGTGCATTAACCCATTTGCTCCCAGTGGATTCTTCCATGCTTATATATTGGATTAGTCTATCTTTTATCTAAGGGATGTCTGGTCTAAATTTTCATTTTTGTTTTGTTTTATATTGAATTTCCTTTCAGCAAACAATGTAGACTGATCAGACGCCGCATTATGTGGCGTCTGATCAGAGTCTACACTGTTTTCCTACGTCCCATATATGGGATTGTAGGAGCAAATGGGTTAATATTCATAGAGTAAAAACTTAAAATAGTATTTTAAGATTTAACCGTTGATGCGCTTAACAGCTTTACTCCATAAATATGCATTTTCACGCATTTGCAAACTGAGTAGATCCTGATCAGACGAGTCGTGTACGAGCGGTCTGATCAGGGTTCGCTGTGCTTGCTTATGGATAATTTATATCTGATTCTACAGTGTCTGATATGACTAATAAAATTTGACGTGTCCTTTCAAATTCAGCTAATTGATAGTCATGCACTCATTATTTCTGACATACATATTCATGGAGTAAAATAATTTATAAATGCAATGCACTGTAGTCGATACACTGCATTTCTAAACATACATGTTGCGCAACAGTTTTGCTCCATGTTCAGTCTTCTTAAGAATGAATATTGCTTTAATGGACATTCTTCGTTAGGTCACGGTTCGCGAATTGTGCCTTTTGGAGGAAATAGTTGTATTTAAGTTTTTAACTCCAATGTCCATTAGTTTAACTCGCTCACATTAACATTTAAAATCCATTTTTCAAGGCGGAAACATATCCTGGTGACACTGATTGGCATTGCAAGTCGTGCAAACCCTGATCATATGACCACACTGTTTGCCTATGTCCCGTATAATTATGGGATCACGGATGTTTATGGAAGGCTGCCTTAGCCCTGCGTCGAGAAATAATCCATGTAGGAATATTAATAAGCAATTTTATAAAGGCATTTCAACAAGAGAATTTTGGCCATTGCAGAATCTATAGAATTAGATCTATGCAGTTCCATGAGCAAATAGAGCAGACCCTCATCAGACGTCTCCTACAGGAGGAGTTTGATCTAGATCTACTTTGTTTGCAGAGGATTAAAAGGCGTGTCTATGGAGTAAAGGATTAACACATTCCCTCCTAGACTATTTTAGATCCAATATGTTTGAATGAATCTACTGGAAAAGAGCATTTACTGGTAAAAAGGGAAATTTGTGAAATTGTATAGTTTTGAAACCAATGTGATAAATAGAGCATTTGCTCCACTGGAGCAGATGCTCTATTTATCACAATGGTTTCAAAAAAAAGGCGTCAATATGAGGGAATGGGTTAAGAGCAACGGACGTAAACCCGGACTTCTGTGGTCATTGTATAGACGACTATGAACTGATAGTAGGCGAATTACACACATAACATATAACATAACAAATATTGCATTTGGCTTAAATTTGCATGCGCATAATATGATCATATTTGTACACAAAGTGCATACCATAAATATAATATATGAACTACCAAATCATGTTTGCTGAGAAGTTCAACTTTGTTACGGTCATGTGAAAATATTCATGGATATACATGTATAAGGATCTTATTCAAAGTAAAAGTATATAAATCTCAATGTTTAACAATTTCAATATATCCGTTTTGTATGTTTCAGTACAGAACTAAACCAACCGCATCATTTGCGTAGATGAGGTTAGTTTAGTTCTGCGCCAAACCAACAAAGATATTGCATGTTTCAATTAGATATGTTTGACCCAGGAGACGCATAGAAGGACCAAACCAACTCTATCCTTGCGTAGGTGGGGTTAGTTTAGTTCTTTACCAAACCAATGTGGATAAGATAAATATATGGATCAGATGACCCAGTGCAAAACTAAGCTAACCCCATCTTTTGGTAGATGGGGCTATCACAGTTCTGCACCAAACCCACGAGCAAAAACAGATGCTAATTAAAAAGCTTTTATGAATCTGGTTTTCTTATTTTAAAGGCAATGTATAAATATTTGGCTAATTTAATATGTTGGTTCTTATTTCTGCTGCTCATTATTAGTTCAATTTTCTGGACTGTTGGCCATCGACAACAGTATGGGTTTAAGTATTGTTTTCTTAGTGATAAATATTTGGGGCACACAAGAAGGAAAAACTATTGTGATTATATCGTATCTATATTACAATTTTTGCATAAACGATATTCCATATGGATGTTGTCATATCTGCCTGTTTCAAGTTTTAGATTGTGTGATGACAGTCTAAATCTAGGTAGTGAAATTCTAACTTTGTTATCACTTATATGCTCGAGATAATTTTCATATTTAATCTCATGTTTATAAAAATTATAGAATGACAAATTGACAATCTGTTTGAGTTATTTATATTTGTATACCAATTCTGTTATCTATTATCCTAATTTTTTTTTTATTGTTTTGTAGTTTATATCTATATTATATTGTGTCCATAGATATTGCAGTCCCATTTCATATAGATACGTCTTTATTTTACCAGCCCGTTTGAGTCCTTTGTATGTGATATTGTTGTCAGCATCTTCTTTTAGTATGTTATAAGTTGATTTTAAAAGTGACTTTTCGTTTAATTGTAATAATTTTATCCAATATTTAAACATAATTATTTTTCGATTAATATGCATCGTATATCTGCCAAGTTCTCCGTATAGACCACTAAAATTAGTACATGTTTGACACATAATAATTTCCTTATAAATTTACAATATATTAGCTCAATAGTTTTACATTCACGGCCTCCTAATAATTATGCTCCATAGTTTAGAACTGGATAGCATGTATTGAACAAACTATGACACCGTGGATTATTATACAGTGCTGACACGTAATGTACCACCAAAGCCGTAGAAATTATGACGCCGTGCCGATTATTACACGGTGCTGTGACACGAAATGCACCACAAAGGCCGTAGACATTATGAAGATATGCCGTTATTAACTTATTGCACGGTGTTTTAACACGAAATACACCATCACGTGCATAAAGAATATTACACCGTGGCGTTACTACACGATGCAATGACGTGCAATAGATACTCTTTTCATAAATATGACTGCAGTCAGAGTATCAAACAGTTTAGATCCAGATGCCACGAACTGTAAACTGCGAAGATAAGCACAGACTTGCGCTTCGTGTGCTACAGATAGCTACATGTATTTCCATCGTGAACAATTATGTAAGACTGAATATTATTTAATTATATTTTGATATTGGCGAAGGAATGTTGGTTATGATGGAAACTGTTTGGCCAGACTTATATACACGTACCTCCATAACCAAACAGAACAGAACCTGGTCAGACAACTCCTACAGGAGTTGTCTAGTCTTGATCTACTGTGTTTGCATAGGTGCCAAAATCCGTCTATGAGGGAACGGCTACCCTTTGTACACCGTGCCTTTTAAATTATTACAGTGCTGTGCACGCAACATGCATATAGTATTTCTTCTCAGAGAAGGTTTCGGAACACGACCCCTGATTCAAGAAATGTTTCCTGCTAGCAGACCTTCCATACATGTATCTACTAACTCCATTTCAGATTTGTCATACCGAGGCTCTGTTATCGAGTGGCCACGTTGCCTATAACCTTGGGTGCCGGGGCGTTTCGGTGAGAAAACTCTTTGGACTTTGTATGTGAAGCTGTATCTTAACCCTTACCCGCTGTGCAAAAAGTAATGTCTGGGTCCATGCTTATAAAACTTTTAGTTGAGTCTGAGTTCGTTCTCAAGTTTTTGATTGGTCAGATTTGAGCCTTTGGCTCAAATCTTACCAATCAAAAGCTTGAGAACTCAAATCTGACCAATAAAAAGCTTGAGAACGAACTCAGACTCAACTAAAAAGCTTTATAAGCATGGACCAAGATCAAACTTTGATCTGGTGCGGCTTTGACTACACCCAGTTCGATCAAGATTTTGAGAAACTATTGACCGAGTGTCAAACAACTTGGTTCCTGATACGCCGAGTTACTCGGTGTCTCATCAGGATCCAAATTGTTTACAAATACGAGTCAGGTAGTGAATAGTTACATTGTAATTGCATTCTGTATTAATGTATGTATTATGATACACGTTATACGAAGAAAGACATGAACAAGGCTACGGAATACTATAAATAACCGTTTTCTTTGTGAATATTCATGTACGAATTAATGACTTTATGAATAATAATTAACATTTCTATAATGGTTTTTGAACACATGACTTTTTGGGAATAATAAAAACCTGTATGTTGTTCCAGATGAAAACGGAGCAGACACTGATCAGACGACTCCTATATGAGTCGTCTGATCTCGGCCTACCCTGTTTGCAAAGGCGTAGAAATTCGTTTACACGTACATTTGTATATGGAATAAAAGGTTAAACAGGAAAAAGTCTTTTCATAACTTCATATCATCTTTTTTTTAATATTTGTGTATGATATTGGTGTAGGATATTATTCAAATACGAAGAAGTAAATAATTACCATTACATTCATTAGGAGTGTTCGGGATTTGCAACGAATTCCATGGTTGGGCGAAGCATGGGATCCAAAGCCTTATCAATGGAATGCAATCAATGTTGCTCGTCCAGCTACTGTAACAAGAAATTATGCACAGGTGATTTAATACTTATCTAGTGGCGACTATGTGATGTACATAGTTCATGTATGTATTTATTATAGACTTATGTTCGGACAAATACAATTATCCTACATAGACTCGAGAAACCATAAATGTGATATAGGCAAACTATATAGACACAGATCATGAAGGAGTTCTCTGATCAGGGGCTGCATTGTATGCTATACCAAGCAATATTACAGGTTATTACAATGACTATTTCTTTTGAAGGACTCGTCCGCCATGAAATATGAATGGATTCTAAATTTTGATTTGTACGAGTTTGCTTAATATAATATGATAGAATTACAGTAAACCCCATCTAAATCGAACATCGAAATAATTATAATTTTCGGTCTTGGAGACAGGTGACAGCTTAATGCTGGATGAGTTATACAGAAAGTTCCTCTATGAGCTTTCTGCATGACTTTCGCCCAGCATTAAGCAGCCACCTGCCTAAAAGTATCTAAATTCTTCTCTACTAGAATTCTGGTTTAGAGGGGTTTTACTGTATATTAGGGAATCTTACAATTTTAAAAAGGACTGATTACTAATGTAACAACCAGATCAGCCACCGCATTTATGACTCGTCTGGATCTAGTTTGTTTTAAACGATAATCACTAATGCTAACAACTTGAGCGTTTTAACAAATGTAAGACTAATTCAGCCCAAACTATCTTCACTTCTTTTGTTCCGATTATTTAATATTTTTGGGAAGTAAAGTAGGGTCTGGCTAAAGCGACCACGTGGTTTATGAACGTAAGATACCTAAAAGCACGTGGTTGTTTATTGCTCGACAAAAAAAGATACAAATGGCTCCTATAGGAGCTTTCTGATTCACTAGTGTCCCGAATTCAGCCACGACCTGTTTTAAAATCCAGAATTAGCCATCTTTTGATTGGTCTTATGAGCTATACCTCTTGTTAGGTCGACTTTACTGTACAGTAAAACCCCTCCAATGCGACCACTTAATGAACAAACATGACTATCTTCAAAAGCAAGTGGTTGCTTAATGCAGGACGAACGTTATGGAGAAAGTTCCTATAGGAGCTTTCTGCATAACTTTCGTCCTGCATTAAGCTACTACCTGCCTTTGCCATTGTGAATGATGTCCCCTTTTTGCTGGTCGCATCAGAGGGGTTTTCTTGTATATGGTTTGTGACATAAACGACTGTGTTGGTATACACTGTATTAGTAAAATATAAGTAAACATGGCCCTCTGATATATTTCCATGGGTGTTTTCCAGGTACCCAGATGACCGCGTGTCATGATGACCCCGAGTACAATTGCGCCCTGGTTGCGGCCTCGTTTGATATATGCTCCGACATCAACCACGCGAAGATAGTGTGCCGGAAACACTGTGGCTTGTGTGGCTTAGGTACGATCCCCAGTGCATACAACTGAACGCCATTTAACCGTTAGCCTGCTGAACAAATTATTTTTACAGAATATTTCATTTGCTACATTTCCAAAGTCAAGCTACAATCAATTTGTATACCAAAATGCAATCAGGGTGTTGATCCTGATGAGACGCCGAGTGGATCCAAACTGTTTGCATAGGTATTCACTCATCCGCCCATAGCAAGCTAATATTAGTTATGCAGTGCTTAGTGTCCCTAATATGGACTATACACTGCCAGCAAATATTTATATGGGACGAGGCGAAGCCGAGTCCCATATTAATATTTGCTGGCAGTGTATAGTCCATATTAGGGACACTAAGCACTGCATAACGAATTTATCTTACCGACTACCTTTAATGTCAAGTATGCATTATAGGCCTACGTGTATGGCTTGCCGTAGGGAAGCAAGGGAATTACTTCCCTTTAATAGAATTAAATAAAATATTTTGTATTTGCCTCAAATCTCGTTTATATATTTTGTTTTTTCTTTTTTATCACTGTAAAACTAATTAATGTTTATAGTTAAACTCCAATTAAAGCATAAATTATATGTATGCATTTTTTAAAACTGTAGTGGATAAACATAAAATATTAATTATAAGTAGCAGAAAAGCATATGACTGTCAAATAAGGGAAGTAACTCTTGTAAAGCCATGATAAGGATTTTAGTACCCCCATACGGAATCTATGGGGGTTTCTCGTGACCTCTATTGACCAATGGAATGACAAGAATTTTGTAGGAGGTAAGATAAAGGTTAATATCAGGTTGCTTCATGTAACAAACATCTGTCTTAGAAAAGTACAAAAATGAGTCATGCAGGAAATACCACATACAGAACAAACACTCGCCCGAACAGCAACACAAGGAAACAGCAAATGTACATGGGTAGAAAAAACAACAAGAGACGCACAAAGACAAAACAAACATACAATAGGAGGAAGATGGAAGTACCGCCTTGGAACGGTCAGTGACAAAGGTCACTGGGGGTTTAAACCGGTTTATGGGCGCCCAACCTCACCCTTATTCCATCCCCATCCTAAAAGACAAACAGTGTAAATAAACGTATCCCCTCTCCGACTAATCTACAACAACCGCGACAGCAAATACAGTGGTAAAGTGCATGTATAACAAAAAAACATTTAATTGAACATACTGTATCAAGCCAGCGAGAAGACTGTGTTAACCCTTTGAATGTGGGGAAACGAGTACATTGCCATTACAAACAGTGTAGAGCCTTATCATAGGATCCAAGAAGAGCCCACTGATCAGGGTTTGCACCGTTTGTCATTCAGAATGCTCCCGCAAATTGTACCCTTTCATACTGTAGGTCTCCTCCAATAACAATAAAGGAATAGTCCACTTTGACAATTCAGCGATAAAAGGGTTAAAGTGTTTGTCTGAGGTAATGCTCTTAGCCCAGTGAAGACCAGGACCTCGTTGTTGAAAAACAAACAAGAGGGCCATCATGGCCCTGATATCACTCACCAGACAATCAGAAGAGAAGATTTTCAAAGTTTTCGCTATATGTTTCTTTACTGGTCACCCCTGTGAATGGGCCAATTTTGACCCGAGGAACATAATTCACATACATTTTGTAGAGGATCTGAACATGATGCAATGTGCCAAATATAAAAGCTGAGAACCTTCCAGTTTCCGGGGAAAAGATTTTCAAAGTTTTCACTATATGTTTCTATTGAAAACTGTCCACCCCTGGGGCGGGGCCACTTTTGACCCCAGGGGTATAATTTATATAACTTTTGTAGAAGACCTGAACATGATGATATGTGCCAAATATGAAAGATGAAAACCTTCCAGTTTCGGAGGAGAAGATTTCACAATATGTTTATATTGAAAACTGACCACCCTGGGCGGGCCAATTTTGACCACAGGGCCTAATTTATATAACTGTTGTAGAGGACCTACAGATGATGCTATGTGCCAAAGATGAAAGCTGAGAACCTTCCAGTTTCAGAGGAGAAGATTTTCAAAGTTTTCACTATATGTTCCAATAGAACAATGCACCCCTGGGGCGGGGCCAATTTTGACCCAAGGGTCATAATTTATATAACTGTTGTAGAGGACCTACAGATAATGATATGTGCCAAAGATGAAAGCTGAGAACCCTGTAGCTTCAGAGAAGAAGATTTTTAAAGGCTCAAATTGTTGACGACTGATGACTGACGACACATGGCGCACGCCGACGGACGACGGACATCAGGCGATCACAAAAGCTCACCCTGAGCATTTTGTGCTCTGTTGAGATTAAAAACAAATACAGAAGCCCCAAATAGCTCTAAACCCTTATCTGTTAAAATCTACTAAAAATCGAGCTTCAAACAGTTTGCATCAATTTTTACTGTTAATTCTGAACTAAAACCTGAATCCAAATAAAAAACATTCCATAAAAAAAAGCATTCAAATATATTGGTCTAAAAGTTATATGTCAACCCTACTGGACCCTTTCTCAAAGAACAATTATCTACCTATTACGCATTTGAGACCGCAGACACTTCACAGCAAAACACGTTCTACTGTTATATACACTGATGTATATTGATCTCACAAGGACGTCTCCGTAAACCATGACCAATCACGCGCGGATAGAGTGATGCCCAATAACTTCCGGGGTATTCTGGGCTACCTGAAACATCAATGAGAGGCTATCGTGTTGTTCGTGATTACTGTACTGTTCGTTTAAACCACTGTCACACACTTGGGCCGCGTTCTCACGATGATCCCACAGCGTCCAAAAACGTTATTGGCGCCCGCGCATTTAGCGCGGCGCCTATATGGGCTTACGAAATGCCCAGCTAATGGGAGGAGCAGTCATTTCTGTACCGTTGAAAATATGAAAGTTACTTGTTTGAGCAATGTAAATTGTATGTACTGGTCGATTAAGAGTGTAAATAACATATCAGAAGTAATGAAATAAAAATAAGCACTTGCTTGTTATTATTGCATTAAAAGAAATGGTTGCATTATTGATACTAAAAAGCTGGTCCTTTCGAATTTCCGGTGCAATAGGCTTGCCTCAAGGTCTTGTAAAGTATTACACTTTTTTCAGTAAATGCACAGTCCAGTGTGCAGATTTTGGCTGAATGCGGATTAATTGAAAGTTTAGGTATAACGTACATTTACTTTGTAAAAGTACAAAAATGAGTCATGCAGGAAATACCACATACAGAACAATCACTCGCCCGAACAGCAACACAAGGAAACAGCAAATGTACATGGGTAGAAAAAACAACAAGAGACGCACAAAGACAAAACAAACATTCAATAGGAGGAAGATGGAAGTACCGCCTTGGAACGGTCAGTGACAAAAGTCACCGGGGGTTTAAACCGGTTTATGGGCGCCCAACCTCACCCTTATTCCATCCCCATCCTAAAAGACAAACAGTGTAAATAAACGTATCCCCTCTCCGACTAATCTACAACAACCGCGACAGCAAATACAGTGGTAAAGTGCATGTATAACAAAAAAACATTTAATTGAACATACTGTATCCACCTATCGCTAGTGTACTCAATGATTGAGCTGCAAACAGAGTAACTGTAGAAAAGTAATAAAGGGTACGACAAAAATGAAATAGTACAGATATCCGACGTTCTCCTTCCATTTCTGGATTTAAGAGGTCGCCTTCATAGAGTACTAAACCTTTCTTGTCGGCGTACATGCAAAGAGGCCAGCGTGATTGCCAACTGTAAAAGGGTTCACAACCAAACATGCAGTATGTTGTAATAATACAGGATCATATCCCTTTTTAATGAATTGTTTTATATATTTGATGAACAAAGTGAGAAAATGGGTATGTCCAATAATTCTACGAAGTTTGTAAATCACATCACCATAAAATTCAGGATGTGAAATACCGTGTCGCAAAAGTACCTTGAGATTACATTTGTACTTGCCAATAAGCGAGAGATTTCGATAGTAAAATTTAGAGAAAGTTTTTCTTAGTTTATGGTATCTATATCCTTGTTTAAGCAGTTTTTCAGTTAAAATGAGATTTCGACTGTTAAAATCGTCAATAGATGAACAAGCTCTAGCAAAACGAATAAGTTGAGATATATAAACCCCGTAAGATGGAGCACGGGGAACATCCCCGTCAAGATGAGGAAAATTTACAATATTAAAATCAAAATCATCTCTTTTGTCATATATTTTAGAAGAAATCATTCCATTATTAATTTTAAGGTCTAGGTCAAGAAACGCTGCATAATTGTCGGACGGGTTAGCTTTATTCAATTTGAGTTCTTTAGGATAAATTGTAGGAATCAGAGCATTAAAGAAAGGGTTATCTAAGTTAAAAATATCATCCAAATATCGACAAGTATCATTGAAGGCTTTTATAACATCTTCTTGTGATTGAGGATTCAAACTCAACATGAAATCTCTCTCATAGCAGTACAAAAACAAATCTGCGACAAGTGGTGCACAATTCGTACCCATGGGAATACCAATTACCTGACGGTATATAGCACTGCCATAACGTACAAATATGTTATCCAAAAGAAAGGTTAGTGCTTCGCAAACTTCTGAGCAAGTCCAATTGGTGTAATACTTCATTTGCTCGTCAGTAAAGAAAGCTTTTTCAGCATTACATGCCAAGAATGATGTTTTTTCTCGGGCAAATACTTTCTGGATCAAGTTAGTAAGCTTATCCTTAATTAAAACATGAGGAAGAGTTGTGTACAGAGTAGAAAAATCGTACGTGCTTACAGTGGATGCAAGATACCTTTTGTTCTTAAGTTTGTTTAAGACTTCTGAAGAGTTCTTAATAGACCAGAAGAGATTTATTCCAGAATTTTCATAAGTCTTATCACAGTAAAATTTTAAATGTTCCTTTACCTTCGTTAAGCAAGAAGTCAAAAGTATAGACAATTTAGTAGTTGTACATGAACTAGAATTTGCAATGAAACGCGCTTTATATGGTTGTTTATGTAGTTTTGGTAACCAATACATAGTAGGAAGTTTATGTTGTGTAATTTTAATATCGGTTCCAAATTGTTCACACTTTTTGACATGGTCTGAAATGATGGTCTTTTCGTCAGTGGTAACTGAAATGTATGACTTGGTATTAGTAATTTCCTGCTTCAAGACATCGATATAATGTAATCGTCAAATAATAATCACATTATTTGATGCCTTATCAGCAGGAACAAAAACGTATTTTGAATGGAAATCCTGTAAACCCTTTTTAAGATGTCTAAATGAAGTTCTAGGTTTAGGTGGAAGAAGGTGTTTATTAGAGCTGTAAAAGGAAATGCGTTTATCAATTATATCAAAAATTAGTTTTTTCCAACAAGAAAGGGCAGTAGACTCAACATGTTCTCTTCGACACCATTTAATACTAAAATTTTGTAAAGCCTCCGCAATCTGAACTCGACAAGAGTTAAAATCTATCAAGGATGGTATTCTATATTTGGGACCTTTATTCAAAAGAGATCGTAGACGTTTATCTTTAATTATCTCAAAATTACCAGTAATCACATGACCAGCCGGAGAATAGCAAAATTTTGAGGTGGCGCAATCTCAATTATCAGGAATATTATCATTAATATTAAGGTCGGCCACAATTTTATTGTAGTTGAAAATTGTATTTCTGATGGGTTTGTTATATTTGTAGCAGATGATAGGTGGTTCTGTATTTTTAAAGTATTTAGGAATAGTGTCAATTACATTTTTGTCTCTAAAAATACTTTGTAGGTCAATAAAATCAATACCTTTATTAATAAAAGGAATTTTCAAGAAGAATCTTTGGTGTTCAGATAATTTGTCGATGTGCGGTCTGAGAACATGTAGAGTAAAGCTTTGTATCAAACTAGTTTGTCCCAATTAAGAGTAAAACTCCTATACATTACGGTGTATAAATGAATGTTTTAGTTGATCATCGACTTGAAACCAGTCACTAGGTCAGAAAGGCCAAAGAGTCTATTGCACCGTAATACGGTGACGCTGAAGTTCGTCTATTGGAACGTATGCACATAATAATCACATTTTCATGAAAATCACACGCACTTCAAGAAATTTTCTGCCTAATATTTACAGAATGTCTATTTATTAGAATTTAAAGAAACCCAGCTATATGTTAAGACATTCTTTAAGTTTTGAAGTAGTGATTAATTAAATTTATGTACGTTATTGTATAAAATGTGAAAAATGGAGCACATTGGTACCATAATTGGAGATATCTTAATGTCATGTAATTAGAATTTGACCTTGCTTAGTGCCACGTATGGCATTTTAAACCATTTTCTTTTTCACAGTTAGACTCCAGATTTGTTGCAAATATGTGTTTTATATTAAGCTTATCTTATTAGAGTTTATTAATATATGAATGAGATTTTACAATGAAAATGATACTATTTTTTTCTAAGATTTAATAATGACTGATCCGTCAATAATCAATTAAAATAATTTATAAAAACGTGCTAATTATCTATCAAACTACAATTTAAATTATTTCGGTATTTGATTCATTTCTTAAATTCACAGTTTTGAAAAGCTTTGGACAAACTCATCATTTAGTTGTTTTAAGTATAATTGTTTCATTGTTTGATAGGGTGTCTGTAGTAATTCCAAGAGCAATATGCTGAACTAAACCTTTGAATGATTGCATGATTATGTTAAAATAATGTCAATCAGTGTATATTTTCATGTAAAAATCTTTCATTTGTTTTCATTCATGTTTACACTATTTCAATAGCAGACAAGTTATATCTTCATTGAAAGGGTCAGTGCAGCATATAAGTATCATGATCACTCATATTCTAAGCATTTTTGTTTCACAATAGATTTTAACAAAACCAGCATGGCTGTTCTTTATAATGGCGCCCTTTGATGTTTACATCAATGCTTTTCTTGTAACGCAGTGGCATCGCAAGTAAATGCGGTGGTTGTTCGGCGTTCTGGTAAAAGCGTAGTGGGATCGCCACGAGGTCGTCGTAGCAGCGCAGTGAGGTCTTCTACAACGCCACAGGAACACCGCGGGCGCGGACAGAGGTCGCATTGCGAAAGTAATGGTTGTCAATGGCGCTTGCACGGCGATCGTACGGCGGTCTCTGAGATGGCAATGTGTCTCTACCGCACTTATACGGCGCTTCTACGGTTTGATATCAGGTTAGAGGTCAATGTTATTTTTTAGTTGATGGATCGTGGGCGGAATGGTCTCCATGGTCTATGTGTGATCAGCATTGTGGCCAAGGTCTACAACTGCGCATGCGCACATGCACCAACCCATCCCCTGCTCACGGAGGAACCAGCTGTCCCGGTGAAAACATGGAAACATCAAACTGCACACTTGGACCTTGTCCTGGTTAGACCCTACACTGCTTGAAATGTATCAGTAATAATATTATAATTGCACTTTGAAAATACAAGTGTGTATATATACCACCTTTACATAGCTTGTTGGGCAAATCCTCAATGGCAAAATATGAGGTCTACATCACTTCTAACACTAGCAGTTTTCTCCATTTCTCTTTTAACAATCCAGTTTCAGACACTTTTCTGAATCCGTAAAATACACCGAGTTACTCGGCGTGTTATCTTGTTTTTGATTGGTCAGATTTGAGTTCTCAAGCGTTTGATTGGTCATATTTGAGCCACAGAACAAACTCCGACTCAACTAAAAGTTTTATAAGTATAGACCCTGATGCTTCATGAATATTTTTATCAAAACAGTAAATGGTGGTTGGACCGCCTGGGCCGCTTGGTCGTTTTGTGACCGTAGCTGCGACCAGGGCCAGAAGCTCCGCCTCCGTCTGTGCAATAGCCCCGCTCCTGCATATGGTGGAAAGAATTGTGTTGGAGACAATATGGACGTATCAAACTGTACAATTAAGGCGTGCCCGGGTAAGTGATCAATTAATGAGTTAGTGTTTACATCTCTGTGATACTGAATATATCATTTAGCGCAAATGAAAGATGAGATGATCATGTGATAACGCTGATGTAGGCCTATATTATGAATTATTTCAAGAAGATAGTTAACCCATTCCCTCATATCGACGCCTTGCGACGCCTCTGTAAAAAGGTCACTTTTTAAACCATTGCGATAAATAGAGCATTTGTCCAAAAGTTCAAAACTACACAATTCAAAAAAATATTTTTCTAGTGAATGCTCCTTTTCAGTATTTTTATTCAAAGAGATTGGGGCTAAAAGTAACCTATGATGGAATGGGTTTTAAACAGCCTATAAGGGAATGGGTCTAAAACAGCCTATAAGGGAATGAGTCTAAAATAGCCTATAAGTCGCATGCACTACATAAACCCCAAATCTTTAATATAGTGGACCATTATAATATGTTATGTATGCTTCTGATCAAACTCGCTCCACTTCTGATGGTTCTTACAAGGAGTGGATCATGTAATCTGTGATTACCTGTGTAAACAGTTTGAATCCAGATCAGACGTCGAGTAACTCGGGGCCTCGTCAGAACTTAACTGGTGGGTGGTGTATGGTGGTTTGAAACTCAAAAAAGAAATTAGAGCAGACGACACATTTTACGGACGACAAATATGGCAGCGAATGGGTTAACCCTTTCCTCCATAAATACGCCTTTCTACGCCTCTGTAATAACCACTTCTTGAAACCATTGTGATAAATAGAGCATTTGCTCCTATAGAAGCAAATGCTTTATTTATAACAATGGTTTCAGAACTACAAAATTCTAAAAATACTCTTTTCTGTAGTTAACGCTCCTTTTCGGTAGATTTATTCAAAGCGGTTGGATCTAAAATAGCCTATGAGCGAGCGGGTTAAAGAAGAGTCTACATGTATATTTGTATGGCTGTAATTCTGTCGCAGTTGACGGTGGGTGGTCGCCCTGGGGAGGATGGTCCAATTGTGATACTACTTGCGGGCAGTCCCAGAAGATACGGTTACGGTCGTGCACTAGTCCGATCCCCGCCCACGGAGGCATGGACTGCCAAGGAATGTCAATGGACGTAGATGATTGTTCAAACGTGGCATTGCATTGTCCAGGTAAGAATAATTATCTGGTTTGAGGCTCGAGAATTTTCTCAAACATACTTGTTTCGTTCCCAGTTGGTAATAGATAGGTACAAAACGAGCATGTTTGATATTAATTTTAGTGTCAAACATAAATATGCAAGTTATTATACAAATAATGCAAGCATAACTCTAATTATAATACATGTTGAGTTCAAATTCTCAGCACCAGAACCTAACAATGGATCAAAGTTTTTTTCAGTAAACATTTCGATGGCTTAGCATAAAACTATTGCAACTACAGTCTGTAGCAAGAAACAGGTATGACATTCGCCAACAGTCTGTATCAATGCTTATAAAACTTTTTAGTTGAGTCTCAAGTTTTTGACTGGTCAGATTTGAGCCTTTGGCTCAAATCTGACCTTTGGCTCAAATCTGACCAATCAAAAGCTTGAGAACTCAAATCTGACCAATCAAAAACAAGATAGCACGCCAAGTAACAGGTATGACATTCGCAAACAGTTTGAGAACGAACCCAGACTCAACTAAAAAGCTTTACAAGCATGGACCCTGGCTACAGATGAGACTCCAAGTAACCGTGGTCGTGAATTTGGAAAGGAATGGAAAAAAACCACACTTTCCTGTCTTGCATGGAGATACTTGCCTGTGTATTCATTCAGTCACATGTCTTACTAGGAGGACATTCTGTCGGCTCAATCTGCAGAAACCATGGACTTGACCACCAATTTTATGCCGATGACTCGCAGTTATACATGTCCTTTAAGCCAAAGGACATTTCCTGTCAACAAGTATCTCTAACACGAGTCGAGGACTGTCTAAAAAGTGTAGTCTCTTGGATGCATCAGAACATGCTGAAGCTCAATACCGAAAAAACCGAGGTCATCTTGTTCCACACAAAAAACACAAAAGTACCTGAAGACTTGCATGTGCAAGTAGGGTCCTCTAAAATCAAACCATCGCTGTGTGTGAAGAATCTTGGTGCAAGGCTTGATTCGCAAATGGAAATGACACCGCACGTGAATTCCGTGTGTAGATCTAGTTACGCACAGCTCCGGCAAATAGGTCATATAAGACAATACCTATCACCTGATGCTACCAAGACTTTGGTAAACTCCCTAGTTACATCAAAACTTGACTACTGCAACTCATTGATGCATGGAATTTCAAAAAACACTCTGCGGAAACTTCAAAGGGTGCAAAACACAGCAGCACGTATCATAACCAATATCTCGATATAATCATATCACTCCGGTATTGAAGGAACTTCACTGGTTTCCGGTTCAACATCGGATCGAATTCAAAATTTTGACACTTACGTACAAAGCCATGGACAATGAATCCCCCAAGTACATTGTCAACATGCTTGACGTGTACAGGCCTCGCAGAGAGTTAAGGTCAGCAAGTAGTTCAGTGTCGTTGGTTGTGCCAAAAAGTCGGACGGTAAAATACGGGGATAGAAGTTTCATGCATGCAGCTCCAAAACTTTGGAATGCTCTGCCGTCTGGCATCAAAGATGCCACCTCACTGGCATCTTTTAAAAGATGTCTAAAAACGCATTTCTTCAACATATTTTATTAGGATGGCAGATATTAGTCAAGTAATTACCTGTCAGTTATTTAGTTGGGCACTGTTTGAGGGCACTTTGTGTGTCACATTATGCTGGGTGGTGGATCTTGACGGTAGGGATAGCCCAATCTCTTTTGAAACCACTCGGATTGCGTCTCGGGACAGCATTGTGTATCTCACTCAGTGTCAGTTGATGTCTAAGAAACGCTTGTCTTTGGCATATTTCACTAGGACATTACTAGGGAAATTAAGGGGCGTAGCTGATGATTATCAATCGCGATGACTGTTGCCTTGGCCACGGAGTGGTGGATCTTGATAGCCCAATCTCTTTTGAAACCACTCGGATTGCGGCTCGGGACAGCATTATGTGTCACATTCAGTGTCAGTTGATGTCTGAAAAACGCGTTTCTTTGGCATATTTTACTACTAGGAAATTATTAGGGAAATTAAGAGAACGTAGCTAAATTATCAAGCATGATGACTGTTGCCTCGGCCACGGGAAATTTTCGAATCCCTCCCATCTCGAGAATTTTGTTACTTGCAAATTATTGGTCAAAGGAATATCCTGTCATTTGTTTGGATGGGCACTGTTCGTAGGCACTTGATGTGTGTGTCGCTTTGTGCTGGGTGGTGGATCTTGATGGTAGGGATAGCCCAATCTCTTTGAAACCGCCTGGGTCGCGGCTTGGCACGGCATTGTTTGTCTCGTTCAGTGTAGGTTGGATTGATATTACGATACTCCTTTGCCAATTTTGCATACATAACATAACATATCTTTTATTTGGCATAAATTTGCATACGCATAGTATAGCCAATATGGTCATATTTGTACACAAAGTGCATGGCATAATTATAATATATGAAATTTCAAATCATGTTTGCTGAGAAGCTAAATTTTGTTAACAGTCATATGAAAATGTTCATGAATATATATGAAGGATCTTCTCTAAAGTAAAAGTACATGTATATGATGTTTACCGATTTCAATATATCCGTAATGTATGTTTCCGTACAGAACTAAATCAACCCTGTCTTTGGGATTAGTTCAGTTCTGTACCAAACCACGAGGATAAGAACAATTATATGGGTCAGATGACCCAGTGCTAAACTATACTAAACCCATCTTTGGGTATATGGGGCCAGCTCAGTTCTGCACCAGACCAACAAGCAAAACAGATAATCAGTAAGCTGTTATGGATCTGTTTCTCTTATTTTAAAGGCATAGTATAGATATTTGGCTAATTTTATCTGTTGGTTCTTATGTCTGCTGCTCATTATTTGTTCAAATTTCTGGATGGTTGGCCATCGACAAAAGTATGGTTTCAAGTATTGTTTTCTTAGTGATAAATATTTGGGACACACAAGAAGGAAATGATATTCTGATTCTATCGTATTCATATTACAATTTTCGCATAATCGATCTTCCCTAGGGGTGTTTTCATATCTGCCTGTTTCAATTTTAAGATTGTGTGATGACAGTCTAAATCTGGTTAGTGAAATTCTAAGTTTGTTATCACTTATATGGTCTAGATAATTTTCATATTCAAATTCATGTTTATAAATATTATAGAAAGATAATCTGTTTGAGTTATTTATATTTGTATACCAATTTTGTTTAAAAATATCTAGTATCCTATTTGTTATTGTGTTGTAGTTTATTTCTATATCATATTGCTGTGTCCATATATATTGCAGTCCCATTTCACATAGATACGTTTTTATTTTACATGCCCAGTTAAGTCCTTTGTATGTGATATTGTTATCAGCATCTTCCTTTAACATGTTATAAATTGATTTTAAAAGTGAGTTTTCGTTTAACTGTAATAATTTTAGCCAATATTTAAACATAATTATTTTTCGACTAATATGCATCGGATATCTGCCAAGTTCTCCGTATAGGCCACTCAAATTAGTACATTTTTTGACACCTAATATTTTCCTTATAAATTTACAATGTATTAGCTCAATATTTTTACATTCATGACCTCCTAATAATTCTGCTCCATAGTTTAGAACTGATGTAACAAGACTATCAAATAGTTTGCATTTATCTTTAACATTCAATTCAATTTGGTTGAAAACAATGAATAAATTATGTAATGCATAAGCGGCATGTTGTGCTAGTCTTTTCTGTGTACGATTAATGTGTCCGTTTTTGAATAAATGCATGCCTAGATATTTAAATGATTGTACGACCTCTAGAGCTGTATCGTCTAGAAAAAACTCGTACGAAGTATGTCTACCTAACTCAAAAATCATGATTTTGGTTTTTTTTGTATTTATTTTCAATCCCCAATTTTGGCAATAGGTATTTAAATTATTCAAGAGTAGTTGTAATCCGGTGGGTGAATGTGAGAACAAAATTGCGTCATCTGCAAAAAGTAATATAAAGAGCTTTATTTCGTTGAGTGTAAAAGTGTCGTCTGCTGTTGTATTTTCATTCAAGTGTCCAATGATGTCATTAACAAAATATAGAAATAGTAGGCTGGAGCTGGGATCCCCCTGTTTTGCCCCGATATCGGAATCAAAAAAGGGTGATACTTCTGAGTTAAACCGTATAGCAGCCTTAACGACATTATACATGTCTTTTATTGCATTTACAAAGCGTTCACTTACGTTTTCATTTCTTAGTTTTTGAAATATATAAGATCTGTTCAGTTTATCAAAACATTTTTCAAAATCGATAAACGCACAATATAGTTTTTGTCGTCTATTTAAAGTTTTCAAAATAATTGAATGCAAAAGAAATATGCAATCAATAGTTGATTTGCCTTTTTGAAATCCAAACTGGTTATCTATAATTTTATCATGAAAGGTTGTCCATTTTGTTAATCTATTGAGTAAAATCTGTGAGTAAATTTTTGCTATTAAATTTATTAATGTTATACCTCTGTAGTTTTTTGCATCGTTTATATCACCACTTTTAAAAATTGGTACAATAATTCCAGATCCCCATGATGTTGGATATTCTTGGTTTAAAAATATTCTATTAAATAAAAGTAATAGCAATGGTGAAAGGTCTTCAAACGCATGTTTATATATTTCTGATGTAATACAATCTATTCCGCTGCTTTTGTTATTCTTTTGTGAAAATACTGCTTGTTTTAATTCTGCCATTGTAATTTCACTATCTAAGATGTAATCGTGATGTTGTTGTTGTGCTTGTTGTTGTCTTGTTTGTTGTTGTTGTTGATCATTGTTATGTTGATGATGATTATTATTCGTTTGAGTATCCTGTGTATTATATAATGATTTAAAATGATCATGTAGGTCTTCTATATTTAAAGTGTTTGTCTGTGTGGTTTGTTTGCTATATTGTTTTTTAATTATTTTCCAAAATTGTTTTGGTTGATGTTTACTGAGTTCAGTTAAATTGTGTTTTTCCTTTGAGTTGTATGCATGTTTTGCTTTTCTTTTTATCTTATTATATGTAGATTTTGCAGTAATGTATTCATTTTTCAGATCTGTATTTGCTTTATGTTTTACAAATTTATTTCTACTTTCTTTAAATTTATTTCTAGCTTCATAACAGTCTTTATCGAACCAAGGAGAATTTGATTTACTTGAAGTTTTATTTCTTTTGCGTATAATTTGTTTTCCAAAAACCTCATCAGTACAGTTATATAATTTATGAATAAAGCGTTCTGATATCAAATTAATATTTTCATTGTTATAGATCATTTGCTTAATCGTGTTGAAATCCTCTACATTGTTTGACAGACTAGTTTTAAACTCTTCTATTTTTGAATCGTCCCATTTAATAACCCTTTCTATTCTTGGCCCCAATATGTCGTCTGCTTCAACATTTTTCCTTTTTCCAGATAAACTTATTTCTAGGCCAGAATGATCCGAAAATTCATTTGGATCCAATATACAAAAGTGAGATATACAAGCAAAATCATCAATATTCAGTAACATATAATCTACAACACTAGAGCCATGTAGGGAATGAAAAGTAAAATCGCCTAATCCTAGGTCGCTATGCATGCGACCATTACCTATGACTAGTGACGTAGCTATACAGAAATCAATCAGGCGTTTACCTTGACAGTCAGTCACGTGATCACATGATACACGAGGTGGAATGTTTACATCTTTTGACAGCTGGCTGTCAAAATCTATATACATGTCATACTCTAATCTGTCTGCCGTTTTTCCGGTTCGACTATTTAAATCGCCTATGACAAATATTTTACCCAGATTTTTATATTTTTCAATAATTATTTCTATCTCTTCGAAAAAGTCAAAATTATCATTGTTAATAACAGTAGATTGGTTTGGCGGTATATATGTACAGCAAATAAAAACGTCTTGTTCAAAAGAAAACAGATCACTACTTACTTTAATACAAACTATTCCATTCTGATGTTTTTCAACAATTGATATATATCTGTCTAAATCATTTTTAAAGTAAATGCTAATTCCACCACTATATCTACCTTTTCGCACGTTTCTTGACTTATTTCCCAGTAAATGAAAACAAGAATATCCACCAATATCCAGATTTGAATGAGTTTTTGCTGATAACCATGTCTCTGAGAGAAAGACAATGTCATAAGATATAATATTACTAATAAACTCTGGATCTGCTATCTTACGAGCGAGTCCGTTAACATTCCAGCTTAAGAGTTTTACATCCTTCTCACGACACCTCTATAAGTCGACCACGCTACCGTCACGATACTTTTTAACTGGTTTATTGTCAACCAACAGTGTGGTTCCCACTATCCTGGCACTTTTTCCTAGCTGTTCTTCAGCCTTGGCGTGATCAGATAGGGCTTTTCGAGCCTGTCTGTACAGCTGTGGCGATTGGACTCCTATACCTAGGTTTGGTCCTTTTAAAGACGTTTTGATGGTTTCCTCTTGCGACGTTCGTCTTACGGATTCTCTGCCGCTGTATTTGTGGAATTTCACGACGATGGGTCGTGGTTTCTTTGCCTTTTCGCTACCAATCCTGTGGGCCCTGTCCATGATCATTTGACTAGTGTCTAGCTGTAGCTTATCGGATATCAGTTCTTTTACTAGATTTTGACAGTTTTCTGCGTTGTTTTCGGTTCTGATCTCCTGTATGCCGTAAAACATAAGGTTTTCTCTCATTGAACGGAATTCTAGGTCTAAGATTTTGTCGTTTGCTGACTCTTCACGGCTTTTACATTGACCAAGTTTTTCATCAAGAGATTTACACATTTCTTGTAGCAATTTTACTTCCTGTTTTGATTTATCGATTGAAGATTTTTGGATTTCTTGTTCATTGTTCATAAAACTGATTGCATTGTCCATCTCATTTACTTTTGTTTCCAGTCCAGTTAATTTGTTGTCGATGTCTGATATTTTAACGCTCATGAGTTTTACAGAGTGTTCTATCTCGTTTATCTTCGGTATTGTTGATTTTATTGCTTTGACGTCATCAAGCAGCTGTATTGCCCACATCGGGGGCGACAATTGGGTGGGGGTATATACTGTGTGCGTTTGACCCTGTTGTGGGTAATGTTGACCTTGCTGCGGGGTCTGGAACCCATACATGCCATTTTGTTGGCCAATGTCGGGGTGTATATATTGGTGGTTTGTTTGTAATTGTTGTAATTGCATTGTGTTTGTTTATATGCATTAGCTACAAAATTGACCTATTCTGTTAACCCATTGTCCTACATATGTAAGGCAATATCTTATGTATAGTGTTGTATGTCATACATAAACCCGATCCAGATGTTTCTGGGTCGTAACTGTATGATGTACTGACAGTCTGACACTGTACATATAATGTTTCATTTGAGTTTGGTGACATAAGTGGGCGGACACAATATACCGGTCGTCACGGTGTGCGTCTGTTTCCCTTGAATTGCGGACAAAAAATATACAGAAAAGGGTGATTTTGTTTTTATCTTTAATTCTTAAATTAATTCAATTTTTGATAGTTTTATTGATATCTCTATCTTAAATTCCATTTGTTTTAAATATTCTATACGCATTATATATATTCAATTCTGAACATGCAATTTAATCATGTGAAACGCTTTTGAACGCACACATCCTGTGTGAAAAGAGCGCTATATAAATGTGGTATAATAATAATATAATAATAATATTCCCTGTCTGTTCATACAAGTTCCTGGCTAACATGAAAATAATTCCAATTCGTTCATTCAACCTCCTGTCCTACATGGAGACAACCACCTATCAATTATTCCACCCTCCTGTCTCACATGGAGATAATTGCCGATCAATTCTTTCAACCTCCGGTGTAGCATGTATATTATTTCCTGCTATTCTCTCAACCTATAGTCTTACACGGTGGTAACTGCCTGAATGAATTCATAAAATCTCCTCTTTAACGTTCATACAACGACATACGTTATATCGAGGTAACTGATTTCAACTTGCTTTCATAAAGAGGTGGTCATGAGTTGTTTGTATACAGAATATTAATGAACCCTCGTTACAACGGAGGTGTTTGTTTCTAGACATTTTGCTGGTATAATGAGGTTACCGTTATAACGAGTTTAAATATGAAAGGAACCATATGGCCAGTTTTAAACTAGTACCAACAGGTGAACGCTTAATGAAGAACACAAGAAGTGCAAAAAGCTCCCCTTGGGAGCTTTTTGCACTTATTCTGTTCTGCATTAAGCGATCACCTGTCTTATTGGCATTGTACCTATTTTATCAGTGGTTGTTTAAAAGACATAACGGTAATTGTGTTTCAATGCATACTGTCGGTATAAAGAGGGTGCCATTGTAACGAATGCCGGTATAATGAGGGTTCACTGATCTAGTTTGCAATGATCGTAATGGTTTTTGGTTTCTTATTTACAGTTGACGGAGGATGGAGCAGCTGGTCTGCGTTCGATTCATGCAGTGCTACATGTGGGGCGGGACTGCACAAACGCAATCGCAATTGTTCGAATCCCATTCCAAAATATAATGGGAAACCCTGTTTTGGCTCATCTGTAGATTACGAAGTCTGCGTTAAAATGGCGTGTGCCGGTGAGTTATTTCAATGCCAGTGAGAGTCACAGTGAGAGTTGAAGACAAAGGCCAGATATTCGCAACAGTTTATATCTGATGCTGTATATGCACAAGGAATTATCGAAAATTACTTGACATACAAGCATCACGGAGGCGTATCAAGATAATAAAAACAACAAGAATTTTTTAAAACATATATGTTTACATACCAAATATGAATCCATGCTTATAAAACTTTTTATTTGAGTCTGAGTTTGTTCTCAAGCTTTTGATTGGTCAGATTTGAGCCTTTGGCTCTAATCTGACCAATCAAAAGCTTAAGAACAAACTCAGCTAAAAAGCTTTATAACCATGGACCCTTAAGTATGTATAGTCCAAACATTAGACCAATGTTACAAGTTTAGACAATTTATCTTTAACCTCAACATTGCTCCTCTGTAACTTGACAACATCATGAAATGAGTAAACACACAAAGTATGAAATATCTTTTTCTAGTTGTTATGGTCAAAATTTAAGGTTTCGAAATTCGACTTTTGGCGTTGACGTTTGACATCGACCTTGACCAGGCTCTTATAAACGGTTGTAGCGTTATGAGATGATTTTTTTTTTGTATCTATCGGGTTTTACGTCGCTTTAGTAGTATTTAAATTATATCGCGACGTCCAGCTAATTACAAGCAGAGGAAGACGCATGAGGTCATGCGATGAGTATGTATGTCAGGTATAAAGGCTGTATCCCTGATAGTTCAAAATGTGTGGTCAAAGTTATTGTTATACTCGTCATGACAAACCTACCCATCAGATATGCGGACTAAGTGAAACACTCAATGAATTATTGATTGGAGCCCATATGGTATACAGTTAGATATTTGATCTTGAAGTTTGACCTTAACTTTTCACATACTGATCTAAACACCAAATTGGATCATCCAGTTATCATGGTCATTGGGATTTCACTTACTTCCTCAAACCCAGTGGGGTTATCTACTGATTATACTTAACGTCAATACTAAGTATGATGACTCCAGGAAACGATTCGATGATATATTGATCGGAATCATTTGGTATACGGACGCACGGGCCTGTCTTAACAACATTTGTTAAACACTGAACCCCACCCCCTAGTTTTTATAAAGTGGGCATACTTAATAATTAATATTTTCAAGAACTTATTTCAATCAATATACCAGCATAGAATACATGTACCTGGATTTCCTTACATAGTTATATAGTTAGTAAAGATTCTTTAAAGAACTTAACCATGTATATATGTCAAACAAAACAAACTGATTGTCCTTTATCGCACATCTGTGGCAATGGCCCATGTGCTGTTTTTGTTCAAAAGAACACTTGCCAGTCTATTTAAAATATACCTAGCAGACTTTGGTTGAAAATAAGGCTTGCAATTGGCGACAATGTCTTTTGACGTAGTGCAAAGGTTTGAACAGTTTTCGTAAACGGTCACCTAAGAAGATTTTTTTTGCATAATTATACTGAAATCAAACCTATGATTTCGGAGAAAAAGAAATTAAGTTTTATCTATAGCCGTAAGTGGAAAATAGCCCCATACTTGGTAACCATGTTTTTTTATTGATTATAAAGGATAGAATAGGTTAAGTATACGGTCACATAAAAAGCGTAACTGTAAACTTTTGAAGGATCTCTAATTTATATTGAAGTTCTGCCTGCAGTTTGAGAGAAGAAGAATTCCTAAGCTTCTCTCTATAGCCATATATGGAAAATTAGTCCGGTCTCTGACGGCCATGTACTTTTCAAAATGGAAACAGAAATTGATAGAGATAAATTTCAGAAATGCTTTTACTAGTTAAAACGACACAAACTACTTTATTGACCCGTATCTAGTACATTAAAACTTCTCTATAACGGCCACTAAATTGTGTTAATTAGTTGGTATTTAGGACCCAATGCTCTATTTATCATAATATTTTTAATAGGTGATTTTGACAGAGGCGTAGAAAGGCGTATTTATGGAGGAAAGGGTTAACCCTTTCGCTGCCAATGCCGGATCTGTGATTACATATGCAAACAGTTTGGATCCAGATGAGACGCCGAGTAACTCGGCTTCTCATCAGGATCCAAACTGTTTGTTACTGTTACTATGTTTTTGAAACAATATGAAGAAAATCAAAAGAATGAAAATTTGTAGCAGACGACAAAGTTAGCAGAAGACAGAGTCTGACAGCGAAAGGGTTAATCGCAAAATGTATCAGAAAATCATTGAGTAAATGTTTACTTATTAAAACAAGGAAATGTTTGCTGTAACAGAAACTTCAGAATTAGGTCTGTATTATTTCATAAACAAACAGAGCAGACTCCCATCAGACATACAGCTCTTTAGAATGCATGGTATGTGTCTATTTTGTTTGCAAATGTGCCTTAACCCTTCGCTTGCTATTCGCGTCGATATACCTACCTGTAAATAGTGAAGACCCAGATGAGACAGCTCCTGGAGCAGTCTCATCAGGGTCTGCACTATTTACAAATTGATTGTGCAACCAGTGCACTCCACAGCAGTGATTTCACAGCAAATACTTGTACACAGTGAAGATATATGTCATTATACAACAGGGCATGGGCAAAGAAGGAGAAATGTATTTTAAAATTCAGCAAGCGAAGAGTTAAGTCGTCTATATGTATGAGGGAAAGAATCAGTTGTTTTTGTTCAGATGGAGGCTGGTCTCAGTGGTCGGACTGGAGTAATTGTTCCAATCCTTGTGATGGTGGCCTGATGTCTCGAACTAGGAACTGCAATAATCCACATGCATCGACCTACGGAAAGCAGTGCAATGGTAGTAGCGTGGTGTACATTGCTTGCAACAGAATGGACTGTCCTGGTGAGATCTTGTCGATATAGCTTAACACTTCTGAAGCTGTAAAAAGTTAAAATCCGCCACAACTCTGGTCTGTTACAAATAGTTTTGCGATTCGTTCCAAATTTTCAGAAACCTTTGACCGAATGTCAAACTGTTTGGATATTGTTCAGATGCTGATTTAACTTCATACCAATCACGTTGCACTAGCATGATAACGTTTTAAGTCTTCTCTGTCAATTATCTAAATATTGTTCATATCGTTCAGTCTTTTTGGAAGATGGATCAGTTTCATAAGAAGACATTTTTTTATTTTCACTATTTAGTATACTAGAATGCATTTGGCTCACTATTGCTGTATTTACCAGCACTAGAATTCAGTCAGTGAAGCCGATATTTCTAAGCATACCTGTCCAATTAATCTGACATTCACTAGGAAGTATAGGGTTTGGGTACGCATGTTTATCTATAGGTCTGCAGTATTGTAATATACATGTAGTAGAGTATACTCCAAAATACAAGTTTTGATTGTACCAATACCATTTAAAAGCCACGGGGAATAAACTGCTAGAGTGTATCTCCTAAAATGTGTATTATACCCGAGCCTGAAATTTTCTTCTTTTTTTGCATTGCTTCTTTTGCTTTCGAAAGCTATCCTACTTTCAGAACTTATGTACTCCACAATAGAAGATTATGTGCTTGTGTTGCGGCCGTAAAAAGTCACCCCTTACTTCATTTTCAGTGTTGTGATATTTTCTGATCCTTCGGAATCAAAAGTTTCGATGTTTTACGTTTTGAAAATTGAATACCGCTTAAGCCGGTGCTAGTGGGCGTAAGTAGGGTTGCACTTTTCATAACTGTCCATAAAACCGAATGTACAATGTCCCTTTTTGCATTACTGTTTTTACTTTCGAAAGATTTCCTCTTTTCAGAACCTATATTTTATTTCCTTTACAGAGGAAAAGGTGTACTTCACAGTGGATACACCCACCCACACCGCCCAGCTGCTGCCTGATCAGCTGGTATTTACTAATGTTGTAACCAATGAAGGCAACGGGTATAATATCAGCGCTGGGGAATTCATTTGTAAAATCCCGGGTATTTACCACATTGAACTGAGTGCTAGTGGCGCCAACAGCTCTTCTACAACACAGTGTCACGTGTTCCATAACACCACTGACGTCATCAAACTACACACTGCTTCCGGAACGACTACTGCTTCGTCAGCGTATCTTGATATCGGCTTCGGCGACTATTTACGAGTGTTTTGTACTGGTGCGATGAGTTTGCTTGATCCACTCGGCTCAAATGTATTCTCCGGTGCTCTTGTTTTAAAACAATGAACAGGTTCTTGCAATAAATAATTTTGAAAACAAACACTTTGATATTGTACCAAACAAACCCTACTTATGATACTGCAAAGTAAAATCCACGATTTTGATTGGTCAATTCGCCATGCATATATAGAGTCGTGTACCCCTCTAAATTCTGATGTATATATATGGAGTCATCAGCAACAATGGAGTTTCCCCCGTCGAGAGTCTCGTTTTGCTACAAAAAAATGGCCGACCGGCTTGACTTCGTCGATTCGATACAAACAACCGCTCTCACATGAAATAACACGAGTTTGGACGGAACAAAGTTATTCATTGAGAAACAATTTTGTTATACATGTAGTTGTTGTATAACAATGTAAATGAATCCGATACTTGGCGAAGGTCTTATTCTGCTCTGAATGCATGTACATGTACCTGTAAATTTGCAGCTCCTTCCAATGCCCATTTTATGAATATCATAAAACCGTCATTTTGACGTCATCCAATTGACCGCGGAATTGCGCCATTCCCTCAATTACTCATGCTGAAAATGGTGTCTGCTTATTCTCAGATTTACTGAATTTGTTTACTAACGTCTGAACGTTTTAATCCTTGGAGAAACTATTGCATCTGGAATACCCATTTCTATCTACAAATGTAATAAGCAGGTGAAGTAGGATTACAGAGTGAATTTGCCATTACCTTTCAGTATCCATGAGGCCCCTGAGGGGAAGCAAAACGACGTGTACATTAACAGCGCTAATAAACTGCTACAAATGTTAAATTTTGCAGTATAATAAAAGCGTTATGTATGTCATAGGCGGAGTATCTGACTTTTATTCCCTGCTGAGGAAAATACAATGTACATGTAGCCCTCGCTTAACGGCTCGGGCAACATGATTTTCCTCTGTAGGGAATAAAAATCAAAGTACTGACAGTACTGAAGGTTTCGGACATAAATATATATCATATTGATTGTTTGCTGTGGATTTTTCTGAAAATCATGTCAGTAGTTTGGAAGACATTTAAAGAATTGTTTTATGAACATGTCACATACAGGGCGATTCCAATAGCTCATCTTGCCACTTTGTGCCAATAGAGCCAAAATTGATAGTTTATGTAGTAAAGAGCCATCACTCCGTTATTTGAAAGTAAGGGTCAAGTCAAGTCGTGCTTAGCATAATAGAATTAACGATTTCACCATTATCGTTGAATGAGAACACTGTAGGTCTAGACTGGACCCCGGATGATTCTGACCATTAGTTGGTCAGTACCAAACATATGCAAGCAATGTCTGATTTATAAAAACCCTAATTTCCTTAACCCTTTCCCTGTTCTATGTTTATTCCAAAGTTCAATACATACTGAATATTTATGGACACAATAGTTACAATGAAACATGAAAGGTGGCAATTAGTAGACATTTAAGAAAGTAAAGAAAAAAAAGAAAGAAAGAGTAGCCTATATATATATATATATAAGTGTGTAGGCAAAAGGGGCATTTAACTCAGAACAATATATCGGACTTTTGTAAATACCACAGGAAGGGTATGGAACTTTCAGAATCCGACGACCTTATGTCGGACTTCTGTTGTAAAAAGACACCATGCTGTTTGAACAAAGGCGTTTGGATTGACAGTAGGTCATTGGTAAAATCTATTCATTTTATACTTGGAGATTTCATGAAAAATGGGTCTGTATAATTTGCATATTAAGTATGTACGTTCACTAGTCGTTGTTGCTTTTCACACCTTTGTAGCGTTTAAATAGAACCATGTAACACTTATATATTGGGACCCAAGCGGTGGCCGAGGGGAAAGAGCTGCGTCTATGAATCTCTAGGTCCTTGTCACATCCAAATGCAAATGGAAAAAAGATTCTAATATATTTTTTATTCTTTATCTTTTTTGATATTCTTTTCTCTAAATACATTTTAAAGTAAACAAACTAGAAAACATAAGCATGCCTCTTGAAACTTGTTATGGACTTTTTAAAGCATTATGCTATATTAACATACAGTCCTGGTGTCAATAGTATGCATTTCGATGAAACGTAGAGGCAGGATCCAGACTTTGTGCTAGGACAACTATGAATTCGAAAGTACCATGTTCAATTTAAAATTGTCACCTGCTCATTATTTTGTGTATTGTATATATAATTACATGTATTTAGATTCAATTAGTCTATGATTTGCATAGTTTTATTTTAAAATTGTCAAACATCTAGGATCCTGATCACAGACCGACACACACAATGTACAAATGGCAATTAGGTCACGATAACCTGCATAATATTTGAAAACTTAGTTTGTTTCAAAAGGAATTACTGCACAGTTCAAACTGACTATAAAAAATTCCCTGAGAATTTGAACAATAATTTCATCAACAAAAACAATAGTTTAAAAAAGTACATGTATATAGACACAGAGCGCAAATGGAACGGATCCATGTAAGAAACTTGATTCATGTTCTATGTTTATTCCAAATTTCAATACCTACTGAATATTCATGAACAAAATAGTTATAATGAAACATGAAAAGTGGAAATGAGAAGCCATTTAAGAAAGGAAAGAAAAAGATCTTTCAAATTCTATTAGCCAACAGAGCAGACCCTGATCAGACGACTTCTTTAGGAGACATCAGATCTGGGTCTACTCTGTTTACAAACGCGTGGAAAACATTTATATGAAGGAAAGGTTTAGTGTTCTAGCATCTCTACCAGTTTGTACAGCTGAATAAGTCAGCTTGGAAACAGTTTTGCAACTTTATATTACAGCTTGCTTAATCCTTACAATGCTGAGTGATGTTTCGTTTGCAACAATTGACGTCTGCGTCAATTCGTCAATAAACTTTCTTTCATTTTATACAAAAATTTGATCAAGATGACAAACAGTTTGGATCCTGATGAGACGCAGAATTATGTGGCCTCTCATCTGGATCCAAACTGTTTGCATAGGTAATCACAGTTTCGCCGCTAGCGTGCAAAGAGTTAAGCGTATGATCTCTAGAGATTTTAGCATGATGTAACAGTTGCCCTGCACTACTGACCACCAGTGCGCTGTAACCTTTATACTGTAAAGAACGTACAGAACAGAAGAGGTCTATTTAACCCTTAATTTCCCCATATAAACTTGTTTTCATGCATCTGCAAATAGATTCGACCCAGATCAGACAGTTCGCTCCCATAGATTCAGGGTCTGCTCTGTTGCTAATGGATCCACCTTCCATATTTCATTATAAATATTTTGTAAGATTCTGGAACCGGATTGTAAGCCAAGCACTGCACATGCGCGTATTCTCTTAGGGGGATTCCCGCTAGGTAGCGCTCGTGCAATAGGGTTTTCCGCCATAGTTTGAGTCGCAATCCATTTTATAAGGATTTCGGCAAAAGCCGAAACCCTAAAAAGATACCCCGCCAATGATATGTACAAACTAATATATGAGTCACTATACAGTGTGCAAAATACCGGTCGTATGCTCTGGAAGAGGATTATTCTAATGATCATAATGATGATGGTGTTACTTATAAATGATGATGATGAGGAGGAGGAGGAAGGTATTGTTATAGGTGAGTTTTAACCGACAACCCGACAAAGCGTTTATTTGCTGATCGGGGGTCTATCCCTGGGTAAGTGATACTAACGACCCTTAAATGGCACTAGGGGTTCTCTTGCTTAACGCTCAGAATACAGAGGTAGTGCCAGTACTGGTAGCCTTGATATCGGAGTAATGTGACTGGATGTGATATCATGACATGTGTTTATGGATATGGTAGCACTATATTTACTTCAAACAAACGAACACCGTTTCCGTATAAAATTGTTAGTATAAACAAATACACTTAAACAGATTTTTATAGATTTCCTTTAACGCGACATCAGCAGTCAATACTAGAATACTAAAATATCAACAGAGTAGTATGACAACAGACCATTTTATTGTGGACCAATGCAAAGCAGTGGAAGAAACCATCGCATCAGGAAACGGTAAGACGATTCTCTACACGCTTAAAGGTCTCAGTAAACCAATCCAACCCAGACCCACCATCATAAATGACAAGCGTTGCAAGCTCCTGACTGATAAAGATTCAGTTCTGATATGCTGAATACTTCAGTCTGTTTAAAGTCAAGAACTGCAATCAGACACTAGTACACTATGCAACAAGACAGTGATGAAAACAATATTTATTTCTGTGTGTAAAGTAGAGATTTAAACAGATTAAAAACAGCGAAACCGCCTGTTTTTTGGAAACATTCCATTAGAACAGTTAATATGAGGATACGGGGCTAACACTACAACACAGTAACCCTCTTATATTTCTACGCCAGAACATATGACACCACAAGAAGTTGACTAAAGTATGGACTCACTAGCTATACCCTTACCAAAGGAATGCAGTCTATTACAATACTAAAACTGCCGCGAAATCAACTTAGTAAGTCATCAAAGTTGTGCTTAATAGACTGATTCTGAACCGGCGCAGAATTCAAAATGAGGGGAAGAATAAGTTAGTGTCAGAGAAAGTAGAGGCACAGTGAGGAAAGTATTCAGTCGCGTAGTCGTCATCGAAAAGCAACTCCGACACCATAGAGATTTTGTTCCACAACAAAGGCCTTTCGACTTATTATAGTATGGCAGTAGTATACGACAGCCAATGAGAACCTTCAAGAGACTGGACAGACAAAGCTATACAGGCATTTTTGAAAATTCTCCCAGACAACTGTCGGAGGTTATACAATGACGCTTGTTGTGATCAGTCCTTTTCAACCCTTCATGACCACCACACATTCATATCGAATGCTGCCAGATTCATGTGAAGCCTTCGTTTACTGATGATATCGACACTACACGTAGCAACGAGCCCCATCATTTGTCACAACGATTTCAGTTTAGGGATGACAAAAATAATTGAACAAAAACGGTAAATAAGATTTAAGTGTTACAATAACCATGAATGGTTGACTACTTGAAGAGCAGAATCACTTTAACCCTTTCCCTCATATAAACGTGTTTTCACGCATTTGCAAACAGAGTAGACCGAGATCAGACGGCTCCTAGAGGAGCCGTCTGATTAGGGTCTACTCTGTTTGCTTGTGGAATTTGAAAAATGTTTCTTTTCTTTCTAAAATGGCTACAATGGCCCACCTTCCATGTTTCATTATAACAATTTTTCCATGAATATTTAGTAGGTATTGGAATTTGGACTAAATATCGAACAGGGAAAGGGTTAAATACTAAAGAGGAAACCTCACTAAAGATGATTGCTATAGGGAAGAAATACGTATCTGTATTCGAATTGACTCTGCTCCATTTGCTATTACAGTTCAACAAAATATGGAAGAGTAAATCAACTTTCACACCAATTACAAGCTGTTCGCGTGTCTGTTCGTTTTATCCATTTACATGGGTGTGAGACCTGAACACTACTTGCCGAGTCAGGGAGACTGAGTAACTCGGCTTCTCATCAGAATCCAAACCGTCTGTTTTTACTGTGATTATGGGTCTTTTTAGATAAAAATGGAGAAACTTGAAGCAGACGACACATTTGCAGACAGTATTCGACAGCGGAAGAGCTTAGGTTAAGCACCTCGTTGATAGAATTCACCATCAGCATACTGGTCAAAATGTCGTCCACAGAAAGTATATTCTACAAAACTTCTATTTAGATGCACGATATGAGTGTCAACCACGTTAGATCCCGATGGGACACCGATTTGCGTTGCGTCAAATTCGGATCCAAACTGTTATCAGAGGTTGACCCTTTCCCAGTTCAATATTCATACAAGACAAAATGACACCATAGATATTATCAGCAGAGTTTCTATAATGTAAACTTTTCAAGAGATTTTTTTTTATTTGACAAAAACTGTAGAATCAGATCTATATCATGTCAAAGGCAAACAGAGATTATCCTGATCAGATGGCTCATATATGAGCCGTCTGATCTGGGTCTACTCTGTTTGCAAATGCGTGAAAAGGTGTTTATGTAAGGGAAAGGGTTAAGAAGCTTAGTCTGTGACACTATACCTAAGGTCAGACACTGTAATACGTACAGCAATGTGAACCAAGGTCGTGCCCACAATAAACAGGAAAATAACAGATTTGTTCTGCCTCATTATGTCCAAATACTATGGACGCAGAGGGAAGGGTAATGGTGCTTAGGTGTTCTGTTGCTTATATAGCGAATTCGTGATGTCCCCCATACAATACAGTTTAGATTAAGACGTGAAGTCAAATAACTCGACGTCTCACCAGGATCCACTCCTCTTTTCGTGATTATTGAAAAACACCGGAGAAATCTACTGTAAGAATATGAAGCAGACGATATTTTTTGTGGACAATTACTCAGAGCATGAAAACGTTAAATGTTTTTTATGAACATACCACTCTATAAAACGGCGGTCGTTTAATGCAGTGCAGCAGTGGATTGCAGAATTAAAAAAAATGCAGAATCATTATTTAGGTGTTGTGTGTGTGTGTGGTTTTTTATCTGCTACTTTTTTTTCTTTTAATTTGTTCAAGCTTTTCAGAAATATCCGACCGAGTGCCCAACAGCTTGGATCCTGATTGAACACCGAGTTACTCGGCGTCTTATCCAGATCCAAACTGTTTGTTATCCTACTCATTGCGTAAGGGTTAAGCTATAACCTATTCTATCCCACTGAGAACGAGAACCGAGTTAACTGGCATTTGCAAACAATGTAGACCAAGAACTTAATTGGTCAGATTTGAGTTCTCAAGCTTTTGATTTGTCATATTTGAGCCAAAGGCTTTATAAGAATGGACCCAGAAGGTTTCTATAGGAGTCCTCTGATCAGGGTCTTCCATGTACGTCATTCAAACATCTTTGCAAATTTACTCTTGCTCCCTAATTGGACTTTACCATTATACAATGAGGGTATAGTGAAAGAGTTAATACATGTGATATCTTAGTGAAAAATACTGTAGTCCAATAACCCTAACAACGCTGAATTTTCAAATGGGCTATTCCAAAATTCAAAGGTCAAGCTTATGGGTAATATTTAGAGATTTTTCTTAAGGAAAGTGTAACATGACAAACAGTGCAGACCCTGATGAGAGGGCTCCTCTAGGAGCCCTCTCATCTGGGTCTACACTGTTTGCAAAGGACATTAGCCGCTCATGTCCCACATTGATAGGGTTAAAGTGTTAAAACCCCTCTAATGCGACCACCAAAAATGAGCATTATTCTGGGTGGCAGAGGCAGGTGGTAGCTTAATGCAGGGCGAAAGTTATGCAGACTTTCTACATAACCGTCGTCCTGCATTAAGCAACCACCTGCTTTAAACGACAACAGTGGCTGTTTATTAAGTGGTAGCATTAGCGGGGTTTTACTGTACATGTATTAACACTTTGAATACGGAAACATAATTGACTGCGATTTGCAAACAGTGTACACCCAGATCAGTGGGCGCCTAGAGAAGCCATTTGGTCAGTGTCTGCAATGTTCGTTATTCAAAATTCTTTCTAGTAAAGTTTATCCTTTCAACTAAATGAGTTTTACTGTTAAACAATGATGGTCCGTTTCATTTTTTACAATGATCAAAACTCAAAAGAGTTTATTGTTAAAAATGACAATTAGACTTTAATGAAAATATGTGTCACAGTGTACACAAACTGGCTCGTTATGGAGTTCGGTGTACTTCTTTACCCCCCCCCCCCCCACACACACACACACACACACACACACACACACCACCACCACCACACACACACCATTTATTCCCATATCATGTATGGACTTTTTTCATATTCAGGGGACACAGCAAACAAAACATTTTCTGCTACAAGCCATTGCATTGATGGGTTCAGCAGACATGACAGACCCTAATCACGGTGCTCCCGCAGTATCCCTCAATTCTGGTCTACACTGGCTATGTCCGTTTTAAGGGACACCGGGTACCAGTGGGCTAACCATTCAGCATACTACTTCGTACGACAGAAACTTGAAATTGCGATCAACGCATGTTAGAACCCGTGGTATGAGTCGAACGATCTTTCATAAGACTTGACCCCAATGTATGTCCTTAATCACTATTCTACGTTTATTCCTAATTTCGATACCTACTAAATATTCATGGACAAATAGTTATAATCAAATATGGAAGGTGGAAAATTGCAGCCAATTTAGAAAGTAAAGAAGCGGATCTTTCAAATTCCATTAGCAAACAGAAGACCCTGAATAGATGACTCCAATAGAAGATGTCTAATCTGGGTCTACTCTGTTTGCAAATGCGTGAAAGCACTTTATATGAAGGAAAGGGTTTGAAAACAATAACAGGATCATGAAATACTTCATTTTAAGAAGATCAAAGATTAAAAAATATAGAGGTAATACATGTTCACGTGTGAAATATCTCGTTCTGAACCCGGCTTGTGTTTTATTCTGATAGAAGGTTAACGCTGCTTAAAACGTATTAACTCTTTCAACGCTGAATTTTCAGAGTGGAATAGCCCATCAGCATGTAGTTATATGGTCCATCCAGTAGGAAGGGCTTAAACTTGCTAGAAGATTTTAAATAGCAAACAGTGCAGACCCTGATCAGAGGGCTCCTCTAGGAGCCCTCTGATCTGGGTCTTCACTGTTTGCACTTGATAATTATTTTGTATTTAAAGGGTTAATCCTCTCAGAAAGTACTGCAATAAATAGCTTCCCTTACTTTCTGACCTCCATGTCCCACACAAATGTTTTCTAAACTCTTTCGCCGCACTAGGCGAATATGTGATAACATTTGCAAACAGTTTGGGTCCCAGAGGAGACGCCAAGGATTCAAACATTATGAATTTGTTCTCCACTTTGAAACCTGTAACTGACAATACTGTTAGCAGACGAAACTTATCTAGCGGCGAAAGCGTGAATCTTATTAGTATAAAACCAAGATAACCCTTTCCCTCATTTAGACGACTTTTGACACCTTTGCTAACACGATAGACCCAGCTCAAACAGCTCCAGTAGGAAGTGTTTGATGAGGATCTGCTCTTTGCTTATGGAATGATATAGATCCGATTCTGATTTTTATCATGGCACAAACTTGTTAATATGTAATTAAAAACTCTTTACTTGGATATCCATACAGTAATACATTCTTGAAATGGTTTTCATAAGCGAAAGGATTTTTAAAACGCTTTTGACATTATTTTTTTTTATTTATGACGAAAATAAAAGACATTCTGTTAATTTCTGTATATGAAGAATACAATAAGGTATTACAGTAAAACCTCTCTATAACGGCCACTAAATTACATCAAGTAGTTTGTGATAAAAGCAGGTGGCTCCATAAAGCAAGGTGAAAGGTAAAACAGACGCTCCTATAGGAGCGTTCTGTTTTACTTTCACCTTGCTTTATACAGGCACCTGCCCTATATACCAACTAATTAGTACAACTTAGGCGGCCGTTATAGAAAGGTTTTACTTATTCTTACATGTTCTGAACAAAGTTCCAGCATAACAGATATTCATATATAAAACATCCTGATTTCCAGGGTAAGTTCTGTTTGCTTGAATTGCATAGATCCGATTCTACAGTTTTTATAATAACCCAAATCCCTATGCTCATAATTATATCATTATAAACATTCAGCAAATAGACAATCACGGTTTCTTTATTTTCTTACATGAGTATTCATAAGGGAAAAGTACGAAAGACCGGCGGTGACATTTCCACTTCAAGATTTCACACAATAGAATTCATGATTTCACGATTTCACAATTTCATGATTTCATGATTTCATGATTTCACGATTTCACGATTTCACGATTTCACTTCAAAATTTCACAATTTCACGATTTCACGATTTCACAATTTCAAGATTTCACGACTTCACAATTTCTCGATTTCGCAATTTCAACCTCATGTAGAATCTTTTAGCCACGTGGCACGCTGACGTAATTAAGGCAACAGAGTGGCTCTCGCCCTTGAAATCAGGATGGCAATTTGAAATCCATAAATACACCTTTCTACGCCTTTGCAAACAGGCTAGACCCAGCTCAGACGACTCATATAGGATTTAATCTTATTTAAAATCCATGATGTCATTATTTCTTACAGTTTATTATTAATTAAATTCTCCTCCAGTACAGTGTCATACAAACATAAGACAATGATTTAACACAATAAACACATGATTGGCAATTCTCATGCATGAATATTCATGCGGGAAAGGGTTAAACAATATTGATGGTGGACCATGAGCACAAGCTACATGCAAAATATGAAGGCCCTCGGCCCTACAGTTCTGGAAGGGAAGATTGTCATAGTTTTCCGCCGTTTCTTTCATCGTGGCTTTTACTTCAACATGTGCGTTTTGATGACGTCATAACAATTCAAATGGACTAAATGAAATCATGAAATCGTGAAATTGTGAAATCGTGAAATTGTGAAATCGTGAAATTTTGAAGTGAAATCGTGAAATCGTGAAATTGTGAAATCGTGAAATTGTGAAATTTTGAAGAGAAATCGTGAAATCGTGAAATTATGAAATTGTGAAATCGTGAAATATTGAAATTTTGAAGAGAAATCGTGAAATCGTGAAATTGTGAAATCGTGAAATTGTGAAATTGTGAAATCGTGAAATTGTGAAATTGTGAAATTTTGAAGTGAAATCGTGAAATTGTGAAATCGTGAAATTGTGAAATCGTGAAATTTTGAAGTGAAATCGTGAAATTGTGAAATCATGAAATCGTGAAATCATGAAATTTTGAAGTGAAATCGTGAAATCGTGAAATCGTGAAATTGTGAAATCGTGAAATCGTGAAATTTTGAAGTGAAATCGTGAAATCGTGAAATTGTGAAATTGTGAAATCGTGAAATCATGAATTGCTTTGTGTGAAATCTTGAAATGGAAATGTCACCGCCGGTCTTTCGTAGAAAAGGGTAATCAACAGCAGTGTCATATACAAGTACATGTATATACATTTCGCAACGTCATATGCCCAGGAGAGTTACATACTGTATGTGGGAGTAATAGATTAACATTTAGCCGTTTCAGCAAAATTATTCTTTGACTATATACATCTGTTTCATTTTAAAAATATCAATGTGTGTTAACCCTTCGCTTGCTGAATTTTAAAATACATTTCTCCTTCTTTACCCATGTCCTGTTGTATAATTACATATATCTTCACTGTTTACAAGTATTTCGCTGTGCAATCACTGCTGTGGAGTGCACCGGTTGCAAAATCAACTTGTAAATAGTGCAGACCCTGATGAGACAGCTCCTGTAGGAGCTGTCTCATCTGGGTCTTCACTATTTACAGGAAGGTATATTGACGTGAATAGCAAGCGAAGGGTTAAATTCCATTTCAAAATTGCATTCAGAGTGCCAAACATTTTATATCCTGATGAGTGTGACCCAACCCCATTTCCAATGTATGTATAGAATAGAAATAAAATATGTTTAAACTAAACTATCCTGATGAGTCACCGAGTAACTCAGGGTCTCATCAGGCCCCAATATTATAAAACTTTTTGCTTGAGTCTGGGATCATTCTCAATTGGTCAGTACTTGCGAATGATCTCAGACTCAGAGGTTTTATAACCTTGGACCCAGGATACAAACTGTTTGAAACTCTGAATGCAATTTTGAAATGGAATGAAATATACATTAAATGGATCCAAACTGTTTGCAAATATTATCAAATAAGTTCCTATAGCATGATAAATATTGATGAAATGTGAAAGAATTATAAGAAGTATGTAGCTTCCAAAGCATTTATTTAGAATCCTTACGTAAATGTATATGTGTTTTTTAACCTTTTACTTCCATGAAAGGGCAGACCATGGCCAGAGATGGTTGATCTGGGTTCACTCTATACAATGACGTATCTGTCAGATCAATGGTTGATGGAAAATATATAGATTTAACTGATATGCATTTAACACTGTTTATTTAGAGTTCCAACGCAAATGTAGTTTAACAACAGTTGTATAACATGTGCACGCTTTTCCAATACCGTGGCCATATATTTCCCTTTACCTGATGTGAGACATCAGGAATATCAACTAGTTGAATTACTATACAGTAAAACCTCTCTATAACGGCCACTAAATTACATCAAGCATTTTGTGTTAAAGGCAGGTGGCTGCATAAAGCAAGGTGAAAGTAAAACAGAACGCTCCTATAGGAGCGTTCTGTTTTACTTTCGCCTTGCTTTAAGCTACCACCTACACTAAATACCAACCAACTAATTTACACAATTTAGTGACCGTTAAATAGAGGTTTTACTGTAATTGCATGTGAAGTTATGAACACTGAAATAGTTGGTCTTGCAGACACTCTTGAAACAAACATTGGAGGTCTTAATCAGACAGTTCTGATTGGAGTTGTCTGATCTGGATCAACTCTATTTGCAAATTATGTCAAAATGCGTAAGGGCTCAACAACATTGGATTGCAGACGACAATTTGGTGCTGAAAGGGTTAAACAGATAAATATAAAAATTTAACGAATGACTTTTCACGCAAACAACCGAACGAACGAATGAATAAGAAATATTAAATAATGCACCAGTTAAATGATGAAACGTGAATTCATAATAAAGAGTAGTGTACATGTAGCGCTACCTACACCAGTACAATATAATGAGAAACATTTTAGTGACTGAATATCATAACTAGGTCTGTTAACCATTTACACCACAAATAATCATTTTATCTGCAAACAGAGCAGACCCAGATCAGACGTCTCCTATAAGGTATGCTCAATTGGCTTATGACTTATGGGATTATAAAGATTTGATTCTCCTGTTTCTGTTCTGGCCAAAATTTCTTTTGTTTATGTGCCATAATGATAATAGGCAAATTAATATTCACGCATATAAAAGACATGCATTGTTCTTTATATTAATATGCAGGGAGTAAAGGGGTAAAGAATGATATATATTATGTATTCATTTGACTACTTTCAAAAGCCTGCCAGCAGGCAATTTAACCAATTCAACTGGTCTAGGTATACTCTGGTTTAACCCTTTCGGTGCCAAATTTCTAATTGTCGTCTGCAATCCAAGTTTGTTAAATCGTACAGTAAAATAAGGAAATGAGATAAATAAATGCAAAGTTTAAAGGAATAAAGCACATATATAGAACTAGAGATTGAGACAAATAGTGAAGTCCCTGATCAGACGCCGCCTTGAAAAGGCGGCGTCTGATCTGGGACTGCACTATTTGTCGTGGTGGATTTACACGACTGTGGCGGTGAAAGGGTTAAAAAGTGTTAAAATGCGTATAAATGAAGTAAGTAAACACCTACACAGATAGTTATCCTTTAGCAACGAACAACACAACTAAAATACAGATGAAGTAGACATGTATTTTGGAAACTTTTACACTAGAATCTTCTGCTTCTGTCTCTATGGTAATCGTCGGGAACCAACCAAATATTGTTCATACTGTGATAGCGAATGTATCCATTTCCTCTACTACAGTAAAAAAACCTCTAATGCGACCAGCAAAAAGGGACATAATTCACAGTGGCAAACGCATGTGGTAGCTTAATGTAGGACGAAAGTTATGCTCAAAGCTCCTATAGGAGCTTTTTGCATAAGTTTCGGACTGCATTAAGGAACCACCTGCTTATAAAGACATGGATGTTTATTCATTAAGTGGTCGCATTAGAGGGGTGTTACTGTATATATAATGATGCACCCATTCCGATATAATCAAATAATATTTAGCATGTTTACTTCATGAAAGTATTTGCAAATAAACTAAAGCAAGTTCCAAACTACAGAAATGCAGGGTAACAGGCATACAAAAGGCTCCGTAGGGAGCTTTCGGCATGACTTCAATCCTGTATTAAGCTGATACATGTCTTTAAGATCGGCACCGATACTAATTTGAATATCCTGGAGGTTCTTGCTTTATAAAGGAAACAGAAGAATAATCAGTCACGTGTAAAACTTGAAATAGAAGACAATGTTTGCTGATGAAATTGGGCCAGGAATGCTTATGGTTAAGAAAACAAGATACCAACATTGGTAACGAACACAGTGGCACCCCTATTCCTATATTTATGAACTAAGCGTGTGTCAACGTTTCTCTACTGAAGAGTTCGTTAAACAATCCTCTGTAATCCTTCTCTCATATAACGGCTTAAATTTATACTTAATGCGCCTGTTCCCTTTATGTTCAGAAGCTTGTTGTACCCTTTTATACCGCTTGCTCGATGCTTTCACGTTCAGAATGTGCTTCTTGAAGTGATTCATTCCGAGGGTATCCGAATCGAAGATACCGGAATGAGGTACAGTTTTGACACTATTTCCGTTATTTGTTTCTAACCACGTCGGTGTTTTAGTCGACTCTACAGCATCATTTCGTTTTGTTTTATCAGAAATATCACTGTATGTGCCACTCCTCACAGACATCTTCTTTTTTAGTTTTAAATATTCCTTTTCCAACTCATTGTGACACATCGGATTCACACTTTTTATATTGTTCTGCAGTGCTGGGTTTGACTGAAAAAAATCCAGTGACAACTGCTGCTCCCGGGGAGATTTCTGCGATGATATGTCATTCACGTCTCGCATGTTCAAATCTGTAATTGACATGGTGCCGTTAAGCCAAGATGGGGTGTAACTTTCCTCAGTTGTAGATGTTATTCCATCTGTAATCAAGTAAAGTTTCTGACGCGATTTGAGTCTGGATCTAGATAATGGCCGCCGTCTCGAGCGGTTTTGCGCATCTCCACGTGCCTCCGTCAATATTGAAGAGCATTCATCAAGTGATTGCACCTTTACTAGTTCGCTGATAAGACTCATTTCGATGGAAAACTCGGTCTATTTGAATGGACTATTCCCTTCATCGATCGGTTTGCCTCAGTTTTCAAATCCCTTTTATATATATCAAAGGCTTGCTCTTTTTAGACCAAGTGTTTTCTCCAGTTTGGCGGCCACTGAATATTAATGTTGTTTATTCAACGTTTGCAGCACTTCTGTTAGCCCTAGCAGTCCATGGACTGCTCTTGACATTTCTTTGGCAAAGGCTTACATGCATGTATTTGATGAAAGTGAAACAGATCGATAAGTTTATACTGGCTTGTTTGAATTTCAATGGGCGACAACCCTCGGACCACTGTAAATAAATGTTTAATCGAACACCATTAAGAAGCTTATTTACACCTGGAGACTACATACACAGTCTTAGTTTGTAAAGAGCGAGGCTTTAACTAGTTCGGCGCCAAATAATTTTCGTCTGCATACACCATCGTCTGCTTGAAGTGTCAGAATGTATTTTTTGCCATTTCTTCTCAGACCGTAAGTGATTTGGCAAACAGTTTGGATCCTGATGAGACGGCGTGTTACTCGGCGTCTCGTGTGAATCCAAATTGTTTGTAAAGGTTATCACAGTTTCGACCATTACAGTTAGTCTCATGAGTAGCTTTCCTACCACTGGGGCGGGGAAAAGGTTAATCTGTCATTATGACTATGTTGATTCACCATACGCCGTATTTCATAATTGAAAAGGAAGCCACCGTAATTATTTCGTTTAAACGACATAAAGACAGTGAATATATTTTACCCGCTAGACGAAAACCAATATTTAGGTTTTGAAAACAGTGTAGAAACAGATTAGCTGTCATGTTTTAACCCCCACCGTCTGATCAAGCTCTGCACTATTTCCCACTCATTATAACTTGTTCTGTTTTATGGTGAGTTATGTGGCAAATCGTGTAGAACCTGACCAAACACCAGTTTAATAGTGGTGACTGATCTTGGTAAATAGATTTAATATGCTAGCGAAAATTATGACTACGGACAGTCGTAAAGAAACGCCGACGTGAATGTCAAAATAGTTGAAAATATTATGCAGATGCAAATTAAATTATAGATGCAAAGAATTTAGATACTTTTAGGTAGGTGGTTGCTTAATGTAGGGTTAAAGTCATGCAGAAAGCTCCTAGAGGAGCTTTCTGTATGACTTTCACCCTGCATTAAGATGCCACCTGTCTCCAAAACTGACATTTATACTAAATCTAACGTCCGGTTTAAAGAGGTTTTATTGTAGTTGCCTTTTGACGCCTTTGCAAACAGAGTTGATCCAGATCAGACGGCTACTGTAGGATCACGGTCTGGTCTGCGTATGGAATGATATAGATATGATTCTTTAGTTTCTGCTCCCGTGTTCATATATCTATACAAAACTTCATATGTCGTTATTACATATTCATGATGCCATTATCTTTCCGACAACGGGTTAATCACATTGTATACTATATTCAAGTAGGTTGTAATTATTGTTTGTAACTAAACATTTACTTTCTCTGCAAGGGTGCATTCTTTCGGGGGCAGTTGTGTTCCGATCAGTAATATAGATTTTATTGATGATATCCGAATGCCAAGAAAGTGTCAAAAACATATACTTGACAAAACCTTTACAGAGAATTCAAGTCAGTCCACTGTTTGTTAAACCAACGTTTGACAAACATAAGAGTTGTGGCTATGACGCACTCTGCTGAAAGATTACTGTTTGTTTAGTTCTAAACTAATATTGACACTGGTTGTAACTGCTGCCAGTATTATATTGACCCGGACACAGGGCACTAAGTTTTTAGCCTTTTGCTTACTAAGCGCGACCTGACTGTCATTTGCAAACAGCTTGGATCTAGATGAGACGCCGAGTAACTGGGCGTCTCATCTGGATCCAAGCTATTTGACACTCGGTCAATAGTTTTCTCAACATATTTAACGAATCGAGAGTAAGTATCCATTATAGCAGGTCAGCGTTTGAGAATAATTCATTTTTTGAGCAGGCTAAGGGTTAAATAATAACAACCATTGCATCAAAGCTGTTGCATGCTTAATGAATTTCTCGTCATTAAATAAAAATATAGTAGAACCTGTCTTAAGCGACTTTGTATTCTCTGGACACAGGAATCTAAAAAAAACAGGTGGTTTCTTAATACAGGGCAAAAGTAATAGAGAAAACTCCTATAGGAGCTTTCTCTATTACTGTTGACCTGCATTAAGCTACCACTTGCCTTACAGACCTATAAACATACTTATTTTTTTGATGGTCGCTTAAGACAGGTTCTACTGTATATGGAAATTGTGTGCCATTATTAAAATGTATGTTGATTTTAGTCTGTTTTCTATGATTTAGGAGTAGGGGAGTGTGAATGTAGATGAGAAAATACGGTGGGTGAGAGAGTGTGTGTTTGTGGGGGGGATGGGGGGGGGGTTCAGTCAGTTCCAATAGTTGCAATGGTGATGCATGTATGCATATACAGTAGAACCCCTCTAATGCGACCACTTAATAAATACACATAGTTGTCTTTATAAGCAGGTGGTTGCTTAATGCAGGGCAAAAGTAATGCAGAAAGCTCCTCTAGGAGCTTTCTGCATTACTTTTGTCCTGCATTAAGCTACCACATGCATCTAGCACCCAGAACTATACCTCTTTTAGGTGGTCGCATTAGCGGGGTTTCACTGTATGCGAATACTGCATTCGTAATAAGTATTAACCATTGACTCCATAGAGATGCACTTGAACGCATTTGCAAACAGAGTAAACCCAAGTCAGACGGCTCCTATCATGGTCTGTTCTATTTGCATGTGGAATTATTATGTAGATATGGTTCTACAGTTTTTTCAATAGCCAAATAGCCAAACTTTTCCTGTGCCCATGTCATTAACTTCAGCTAATAAATATTCATAAAGCCATTATTTCTTACGTGATTATCCACTAGATCACACTAGAAGCCGTCTCATTTAGATCAAGACCACAATAAGACACCATTTTAACCCTTTACTTCATAAACACGCCGTTTAACATGTCTGCAAACAGAGCAGATCCAGATCAGATGGTTCCTGTAGGAGCCGTCTGATCAGAGTCTGCTCCGTTTGCTTATGGAATTATATACTCGCAGATGTTAACTCTTTCTCTGTTCTATGTTCATTCAAAAGTCCATTACCTACTTAATATTCATGGACAACAGACTTATAATGAAATATGGAAGATGGAACATTGTAGCTATTTTAGAAAGTATATAAACAGAACTATCAAATTACATTAGCAAATAGAACAGACCCTGGTCAACTGTCTGATCTGGGTCTACTCTGTTTGCAAATGCGTGAAAACATGTTTATATGAGGAAAAGGGTTAAGTATTCTTCACTTTTCACCAGGGGCAAAAGCTTTCCTATTCATGTGCCAGAATATTTAATTAAGCTACTTAATATTTTGTGCATACGTGATTTCTTACTGAGGTGACAACATATTTTTCAGCTTGCTACGGCAAATAATTGGTGATGATTTTAGCAAACAGTTTGGTTTAACCCATTCCCTCATATTGACGACTTTTGACGACTCTGTAAAAGTCACTTTGTGAAACCATTGTGACCTATTTATCACAATGATTTTAACACTACACAATTCTAAAATTTCCTTTTTTCTAGTTAATGCTCCTTTTCGGTAGATTTATTCAAAGACGTTTGGTCTAAAAATAGCCTAATGGGTAATGAGTTAAGAGAAGACATGGACGTCTCCCAACTGTTTAGCATTCTGACTGAATTTTATAGAGACATTGAAAACATTTTGTACGAGGGGTGTTCCAAAAATAATGTCACTTGCATCGGTGCTCATATAGCGGAAGTGCTTTTGTTCATTTTAATTTGCTCTGCCCTTCAAAATACTCTCCGCCAGCCAGAATACACCTTTTTAGCCGGTCAATCCATTTTTGGAAGCATTTTTCATACTCTTCAATGGGGACACCCATCAGACACTGATAAACAGCAGATCCAAGGGCATTTCTCGAATTGTATCTCCTTCCAGATAAATGATATTTAAGTTTTGGAAAGAGAAAATAGTCGCAGGGGGCCAAGTCTGGCGAATACGGAGGGTGCGGAAGGACGGTAACCTTCTCTGACTCCAAAAAGTCAGTCACAATACGTGCCTTGTGAGCGGGTGCATTATCATGCAAAAGTCGGACATACTTAAGTCCTGTTTTGGGGCGGCTACTTTTGTAGTAGTTCTTCAATTTTCTCAGAACAACGTTTTTATAGAACTTGCCTGTGACCGTTCTGCCTTTTGGCACCGGGATTTGAATAGCTGGACCCTTATTAGTGAAAAAAATAGCATACAAAACCATCTTTACCGTTCGTATTCGTTTGGCAATACTTGGGCGTCTGGCATTTTTAGTGGCCCATATTCGGTTGGAAACCTTCCGCTTTGGTTCAAAATAATACACCCAGGTCTCATCACCAGTGACTATATTATCAAAAGCCTTTTTACTATATTTTGGGTACATTTTGAGATGTTTTTTTGCCATTGTTACACGCGTCTTCTTTTGCTCATCCGTTAACAAATGGGGTATCCATCTTGCATTTATCTTTCTAACTTTTAGGTGTTTCTTCAAAATTGCATGAACTCTTGCTAACGACAAGTTTGTCATTCGAGCCAATTGTCTTACGGTGAATCGAGCATCAGTTTTGAGGATATTTCGGATTTTTTCTATGTTACCTTTGGTCGTAGTTGTTGCAGGACGACCTGGGCGAGCAGCATCTTTCAGTTGCTGCTGCCCAGCACTAAATTTAGCTACCCACCTACAAACAGTCCTGTGGGACATTTGGCCCTCCCCATAAATGTCACACACCTCGCAGTGAATATCTACAGCCTTTATGCCGAGTAATGACCTACCTTTTATATAGGCCCTAATTTCAAGAACATTTTCAGCTCGTTTTCCTGTCATTTTGTGTATAGTCTAACGAATAGGCTATGAAACGATGTACACTGTACCGAGGCAAGTGAACGTGTGGACGAGATATTTACCTGTGTCACGAGCCAGTGATCACTCAATCGACACGAGGTGGTTTTGTGCATGAATTGCACGATTTTCGCGAAATAAAGCACAGATGACATTATTTATGGAACACCCCTCGTATTTTTGTAAACGGAGCGGAGAGACTATGTAAAAACAAAAAATATCATGAAAGAAACAAAATATACACTGAAAATTTATTAAAACAACTGCAGTCTCGAGTAATTCTCGTTTCCCTTACCTATTTTCAGAGGCATCTATGCCACTTTTAAAATGCTTAACCCTCTCCTCCATAAATACGCCTGTCTACGCCTCTGTAATAAACACTTCTTGAAACCACTGTGATAAATAGAACAGTTGCTTCTATAGGAACAAATGCTCTATTTATCACAATTGTTTCAAACTACAAAATTCTAAAATGTTACTTTTCTCTAGTAATTGCTCTTTTTGGGTAGATTCATTCAAAGAGGTTGTGTCTAAAAATAGCCTATGGAGTAAATGCTTAACAATGTGAATGCGGTTCACGCATGCAATGGCATTACAAACAGTGTTGACCCAAACAGAGGGCTCCTAGTTAAGTCCCCTGATCAGGGCATGCATTGTTTGCCATTCAAAATTCTCTAGCAAGTTAACCGTTTCCTCCATAAATACGCCTTTCTACGCCTCTGTAAAAGTAACCTGTTGAAGCCATTGTGATAAATAGAGAATTTGCTCTATAGGAGCAAATGCTCTATTTATCACAATGGTTTCAAACTAGAAAATTCTAAAAAAAATCCTTTTCTCTAGTTAATGCTCCTTTTGGGTAGATTTAGTGGTTGGATCTAAAAATAGCCTATGGAGGAATGGGTGAAAGTGTTTCATACTTAGTGGACTCTATAGTTAACCACTGATAGGCTATACCACTCTTAAAGAGTTAATCGGATACCTAGTTCATTAAATTTAAACTAATCGAATAGTTTTTGCAGATGTGTGGCAAATTATAAACACTTGAATCTTTCTAAAGCATTAACAAAAAAAGTCTAATTATGGGTGTTACAGGCATATGCTAGCTTACTGTCTGCGGGATGAACGTTATACAGAAAGCTCCTACAGGAGCTTTCGGCATTAGTATCAAGCAACAACCTGATTTAAAGAACCTATGTTTATCCTTAGAGTTGTCGCTTTAATAGAGGGATTATATGTAATTGTTAATGAGCGGTCGCCATAGTGAGATTCTGGTGTTAGTTTATTTATTTAAAGGTCTTAAAAGAGATATTCTAATGTGTGTCTATTTATTGAGCGGTCACTATGGATTCTGCTGTTTGTCTATTTATTGAGTGGTCGACATAGACAGGTTCTGCTGTTTGTCTATTTATTGAGCGGTCGCTTTAATAGATGGATTCTTCTGTTGTGTGTATATTTATTGAGCGGTCGCTGTAGATCGGATCTGCTGTTTGTTTATTTATTGAGTGTTCTCTAAAGATGGATTCTGCTGTTTGTTTATTTATTGAGCGGTCGCTGTAGAAGGGTTCTGCTGTTTGTCTATTTATTGAGTGTTCTCTAAAGATGGATTCTGCTGTTTGTTTATTTATTGAGCGGTCGCTGTAGAAGGGTTCTGCTGTTTGTCTATTTATTGAGTGTTTTCTAAAGATGGATTCTGCTGTTTGTTTATTTATTGAGTGTTCTCTAAAGATGGGTTCTGCTGTTTGTTTATTTATTGAATGTTATCTGTAGATGGATTCTGCTGTTTGTTTATTTATTGAGCGGTCGCTGTAGAAGGGTTCTGCTGTTTGTTTATTCATTGAGTGTTCTCTAAAGATGGGTTCTGCTGTTTGTTTATTTATTGAGTGTTCTCTAAAGATGGGTTCTGCTGTTTGTTTATTTATTGAGCGGCTGCTAAACAGTGGTTCCGCTGTTTGTTTATTTATTGAATGTTATCTGTAGATGGATTCTGCTGTTTGTTTATTTATTGAGTGTTCTCTATGGATAGATTCTGATGTTTGTTTATTTATTGAGTGTTCTCTATGGATAGATTCTGATGTTTGTTTATTTATTGAGTGTTCTCTATGGATAGATTCTGATGTTTGTTTATTTATTGAGGGTTCCCAATGGATAGATTCTGATGTTTGTTTATTTATTGAGCGGCCGCTAAACAGGGATTGCACTGTTCATTTATTAAGCAGTCGATATAGAAGAGTTCTACTATACGATAGCATTTCTATCACGACTACCCAGTAGCAAGAAGTCCAGTTTGTCGTTTTAACATTTTACTTGATAATAACCATGCGAAATTTCTCCCGTTACAACTATTAATTATTTGAATTATTGCCACGCGTGTCTTGACTGTCATTTGCAACCAGGGCCCATGCTTATAAAACTTTTAGTTGAGTCTGAGTACGTTCTCAAGCTTTTGATTGGTCAGTTTTGAGCCTTTGGCTCAAATCTGACCAATCAAAAGCTTGAGAACGAAAATCTGACCAATCAAAAGCTTGAGAACGAAACTCAGACTCAACTAAAAGCTTTATAAGCATGGACCCTGCTTTGGTTCAGAAGAGTCACCGTGTGACTCGGCGTCCCATCAGGATTCAAGCTATTTGACAATCGGCCAATGGTTTATCGAATCGAAAGTCAGGGAAAAGTTAAGCAAATCAGAGCTTGGGTAGTCATTATTTTTTCAGCATGAGAAGGGTTAATATAAAATGTACAATTAATAAACAAAGAAACTTTAATTCTCGGGTTTTAAGTTCCATAGTAGCTCGAATTCAAGACGAAAATTCTGCAGAAAACCCCTTTATTACCTTTCTTTAAAATATTCATTCTGCATTAAGCACCCACCTGTTTTATATGCATCCGCTTTTCTTTTTAATACGGTTGCTGTGCAAAGCGCTTTACCTGAGGTTGTCACGATTCTGACAAAAGAACAACTTGTTGTTCATCTCTACCCATATTATTCGTATTGCTTGAAACTATTCGAACAGTTTTCTGTCCGCTAGGCCGGATGATGTTTACAATAAGATATAGGTTATAGAATGCGCCTGTATGCCAACGCTCTACATTCGTTAAAGTGTGTCAAACGAAATATTATTTGTAAAGGGAGACAACAAAGAATGTACTATCATGGTTCTGTTCACGCAGTTCTCCCCCACTAGCACCGCACACCGGTTCATTATTCGTAAACTGTGAACTGCTTTAAATTTCAAATGACCTCTATCCGCAATTTCTTTATTTTCAACGCTCTAGACAATGTGACGAAACAACGAAAACTAGACTATCTGCGACATTGACAGTGAATGAATAGCTTATTAATTTTAGTAGCAGTGATCTTGACCTTGACGCGAGATGCCCAAACTAAATCCTATCTGTTGTGTACATGCAAGATATCTGTACACATTCAACTTTAATCACATAATAGTTTGTCTAAATAAATAATGGCGTTGGCATTATAAAAAGGGCGATGGGGCAGTGGGAGTATATTATGTAATACCCCGCCACCCAAAGTCGTATTGACAGACAGGAGCGTAGCTGAATCTAATTGTAATGTATAGGCTATAGGTGTTCGGGGTGCTCCCCTGGGGAAGTTCAGGATTGTGTAGTTTTTAACTCATAGTGATAAACAGAGCTTGTGTTCCTATAGGAGCAAATGCTCTATTTACCATAATAGTTTCAAAATGTGACTTTTACAGAGACGTCAAAAGGGTGTTTATATGAAGAATGGATTAAAGCTTACATGACAAGACAGAGCATTTATAAAAGTCCACCCTCCACCCATTTATCCTTCGATATGTGTTCCATATTAGCCATAATAATGTTTTCGCCTTTCATATTGATGTTACACACATGCGTATCGCTAGCTACGCCCCTGACAGATCAACATGTGTGGTTCTATGTCATAAATTATCCACCAAAACAGACAGTGGTCAACATGTTTTTACCTAGTCGACCCATTAAAAACGTCGAAATGGTGCAATACATACACTATAGTGGTCGAATCCAAACGAAAATTGGTCACAGGTTACCATGGTATAATAATTACAAAGAGCTTTCTGCATAACTCTTGCCCTGCATTAGGCTACCACTTGGCTTTAAAACCAAGAAGTGTCTCTTTTGGTTTGATGGATGCTTTAGAGCTCTAGGTTTTAGTGAATATCGATTATGAAGCTCAAATGTCCTTTTACAATCGGGAAAATTTATGATCAAATATGGAAATATTACTCAGAGGAATTGTGCGCTTTATCGTGTTTTAAATAAAAAATCTAATTGCTGTGCAAATGTACAATAAACTGCATCTACCACTAAGACGAACATTTAGAGAACATCAGTGTAACATATATCAATTCTGATGCATTATCTATAATGCTACCTCAATATTACCACTATATACATTTGATATCATTAACACAGAACGCTTCTAAAGTCACTGTTACTACATGTATACACATTTTGTATTTCAATGCCGGTGCATTAACCTTTAATAATACTACAATGCCACTTTATACAGTTGACATCATTAACACAGATCACTTCTATAGCCACTGTTACTAATACAATATACAACGCTTTGCTTGCATACATGTCCGGACAATAAGAAATGCGACTCATAACTAAACCAAACATCTTGGAAAGCGTCGGCGTAATCATCCACGACGCCAGAAACCAAACGAATTTTTTTTAATATTTCATCTTGATCAGTTATCGATAGCCTTTGCATAACTTGTATTTTATATGGGAACAATTATTAATCCTTTCTCATTATGCCTTGGCGTGCGCTAACATTTTTTCAAACTTTTATTATAAACCCACTTCTGTGGACAGCATTTACAATCACATACACAAAAATATACATTTAACTGATTACTGGATAAATAGTAGATGTTTTCTTTTCACTCGCATGATAATTTCATTGAAGAAGCTCTTAAAGGGGCGAGGAACGACATAGACCTAAATAATCAGTTCAGCTCCATCGATTATGAGTAGGCGTGTCTAAAAATAGAAGCTGAGACGTCCGTAATCCGAATTTGTCCGGAATAAAATAAGCATTGCATTTTGTTCAGAGAGCGTCTGATAATTAAATACCGGTAATCCTGTTTATTTGAATAAACATATCGGCATTATTGGTTCAAATGATGTTATTTTTCAAATTCAACTACGTTTTCTACAAATACTTTAATATTCAAACTCCTTATTGGTTAGTGATATGTATGACTGCGTATTTTTATATAACCAAAACTCGCGCATGCGTATAGCCACGCCGATAGACGGTGATTCTCTTTTTCCCGTCCCCTTCAAAACTCCTCGAGATAAATTGTAAACCATCCCAGAATATGCCGACATCCAATTCCAACCAAAGGTGCCCGACGCATGCTTGGACTCATCCATGGACCCCCACCCCCACCCCCCCACCCCCCCCCCCCCCCAAAAAAAATGTGATCGAAGTATGTTCAACTGGCCTAAAACTATCTATTTGAACCTTAAACCACACCGAAAAACGAGAAAAACACGACCTGGAAAAAATTTCCTATCGGGTCTATATATGTATTGAAAGGTATCTAACTACGACAGATCAGCTGCGGAAAATACAACAGTCATGTTTTTCAAAGTCTTACAACAAAGCCAATTCAACACCGATTTTAATCATTTTGGTCTTGATCCGTTCCAAATTACATATGCTAAGCGGCACAGTTAGTGCTTTCCTTAAATATTGCCCCGTCTTTATTTTATTTTTTATTTTTTTGGGGGGGGGGGGGGGGGTTGTTACCATGGGTGAGTCCAAGCATGCGTCGAGCACCTTTGATTCCAACACTGTGGAGATGTCTGGTGACCTCTCCAATTAACATTTGCAAAGGCCCTGAACAGAACTGTTATTCTAAGTGCTTGATCTAATTTTAATTAACCCTTTCCCTGTTCTGTATGTTTATTCCAAATACTCAATATTCAAGGACAAAATAGTTATAATGAAATGTGGAAGTTGGAACATTGTAGCCATTTTAGAATGTAAAGAAACAGATCTTTCAAATTCCATTAGCAAACAGAGCAGACCCTGATCAGACGGCTCCTATATAGGAGCCGTCTGATCTGGGTCTACTCTGTTTGCGAATACGTGAAAATGCGTTAGCATGAAGGAAAGGGTTAAACCAAGTGACCACATTAAAATGATATTATCCGGTGTCAATAAAAACCACGTGTCTACAGGTACAGCATATTTAGAGAGACTAGCTGACAGAAACCGCGTTGCCGAAGAATACTGTTAATACTGATTTACATATAGTTGACTAGATATAGAATAAAAATTCCCAAGTTCAGCTCGATTCACGAAATAGAAAATAAAAGCCGGCCTAGTTTAGTCACGGACAGTCTTAGGCTGACACCAGTATTTACTAGTACCCTGGGGACTTTGATTATTTCGTTTTCTTAAATTCTATTAGTTCTTCTTTTTGTTCCAACCAAAAACAGGGAGGCTGGTGTGAGGCAGTCTGTAAATGCGTGATTGTTTTTTTTAAGCACTCGCCATGGTTTGTCTCTGGTTTCTTCTACATTTGATAAGCTCTAGTTATGCAGAAAATGATTTGTAATCATTCACATTTCTGTACCCCAAAAACAGTGCGTTCCAAATTTAACGACGCTGTTTACACGGATCGTCTGCAATCCATGTTTCGGTTCACTGCGATCAGCTGTTGATCAACTGCTAAAAATGTAAACAAAACCTAGTTTGCAGACGGATAGGCACACTATGCAAGAAAACAGTTGAAATTGGTCTGTTGCTTTCAAGCTCCTGCAGTGGATTTTTATGTTAGACTTGTTAGTTTTGTATTAGAATGTGATCTGTGGACTTAAAAGTCAAGAGTTTTGAACGGACAGATAGTGTATACAGTCTACAGGGCATTCTGCCAAAGGTCAGAAAATGTACTGTCATTTTAAGTAATTATTTGTAGATCTATCATTCCGTAGTTTTATGAATTAAAAGTTCCTTTTTCAGTGTTGGATTATCCAATCCACATTAAATCGTAATGTGTCAAATTTGTTTTGACACCTCCCATCCTCACTTAAATTAACCATTTCATGTTTCTTTGTGTTGATTTTAACGTCCGTTTCTGCCAACTTTGGGCAAATTTGTTGCCCGAGGTAGAGGGGAGCAGAGATAGAGAGAAAGAAGGGAAATAATGTATGAAAGAATATTAACGTAATATTTATAAATAACATTTAATTGGCATATAAACAAGAGCAAACTATCCAATTCATTATAAACAAATCTATATAATTCCATAAGCAAAAGAGCAGACCCAGATCAGATGACTCTAACAAGAGTCACTCATCTGATCTGGATCTACTGTTTTTAAAGGGGTTAAAAGGAATATCGGAGCCCTTTAAGACTCTAACCCAAATCCTAACCCTAGTATGTAAACTGAATATTTAACCCTTTCCCTCATACAAATGCCTTTTCACGCATTTGTATTTATAGAGCAGACCCAGATCAGATGGCTCCTTGTGACCCATATGATCAGGGTCTGCTCTGTTTGCTTTCTATATGCTGCATGTATATCTGATCAAAGCAAAAACTTCCCTTGGAAAGTTTATTGTTAAACATGGTAAAAATAAGTTGTGACTCGACTGGGACTCGAACCGAAGGCCTCTGGCTTACCATGCCAACACTACAGACTGAGCTACCAAGCCACATAGTAAAGCCTAGATCAACTTATTTCCCAATAATCTATATCCGGCTACACGTACATGTACACACCCCTTCTACACAAGAATTTGTCCCGAATTCTTACTCAAAGAACACTCCATAAGTTTCTTATTATTTACAAATCATCTTCGTATTATCTTCATATAAATCACTCTGTGGGTTAATTACGTTGGGCGCCAAATGTAACATGGTGAAAAAGTTGTGACTCGACTGGGACTCGAACCCAGGGCCTCTGGCTTACCATACCAACACTCTACCGACTGAGCTACCAAGCCACACAATAAAGCCTATCAACTTATTTCACCATAATCTCTACATGACTACATTAAATTTAATTATATTATAAAAATTGAGCTAATAAATATTCACAATGTCATTATTTCTAAGTAACATGAATACTGAACAGGGAAAGGGTTAATGGATTAAGCTTGAAGTTAGTAATTTTAGATGCGGACAGATCCTAAAGTCTGGCCTTCCCTCAACAACTGGTCCAAGTATAAAGCCTTTTGCCAATAAGACACATTACCTTGAGGCCTTCGTTTTATAGAACTCTTAACTGCTTACTCCACAGATATTCTGGCTAGACTTTAGAATCTGTCCGCAGTGCAGACTCTGCACCCTGCTATAAGACTCAATAATCGCAGACAAACTTCATCTGTCTCAAGAAGCAGCATTGTATTGAACTTATGGCTTTTATCAGACCAGCAGATAAAGGTGCATATTCAAATATTAATATTGTCATTTCTCAACTAAACCCTTTGTTGTTTACCACCAAAGAGTGGTCACAATATTGGGTTTGGCGAGAAATAAAGGAAATATTCTTGAACATGTTTTAATTTACACATTTTATCTGGGCCTCTGTTTTACATCATGAACTGCTACAAATAGTTTAACATAAATATCAAAATTTAGTATCCAAAATTTAGTATTGAATTTGGGCCACCACTATAGTCATCAAGGAGCTGTTAAGACAGCATGTTAGCTTTGTTATGGTGGCTGTCTTTTTTTACTCACTCACTCACTCACTCACTCACTCGCTCGTTTACTAAGGTCCTTATTTATTAATTTATGAGACCTATAAATAACCCAGATTTTATTTTTTCTAGTGGTATGGTTTATACATGTATATAGATTTAATTTGGTCAAAGTGTTGAGATTTGCCCTCTAAATTATATACATGTAAGCAAGAAGGTCCCGTAATATGGTTTGACCCTAGTAATGGTAGTAAGTATTCTTCTTAAAGGAGGTTAGCAGACTTAAGGTTAGAAACATATTTTACCAAATTGTGTTTGATAAGCAATTTGCACACAACAGACCTAAAACTTCAACACTTGATTAAATTCAGTGTTATTGCACACCATTTCACCTTGGTCTTGAGCATGCATGCTTGGCTAAAGCACAAGTTGCGTACATTGTGACTGCCTCCATAGCTTGTTGGTAGAGCCTATGCTTTTGCAGTGGGAAATCACAAGTTTTAATCCTTTACTCCATAACTACACCTTTGTATGCCTTTGTAGAGTAGACATGTAGAGATCAGACAGCTCCTGTTTGCATATGGAATAATATAGATCTGACTCTACAGATTAAATTTCCTATATTCGCATGCTATTATAAAAAAAATGATCTAATTAATATTCATTATGTCATTACTTCTTACATTTACATTCATGGAGTGAAGGCTTAAATTCTGAATCAAGCAATACAAAAGACTTTGAAATGGTTCTTCCGGTATATATGTAATATTCATGTTCTCATTAATTCTTATATGGATATTCATGGAGTAAAAGGTTATGCTGTCACTTGCCTAATAAATTCTCTATTCTTCATAATACTAAAATTTCAGACTGTCAAGTTTTTGCTGTATTGTCATAGTTTCAACATCAGCCCAACCACTCCTGTCAAACTTCACACAGCTGTGCACTATCACAAAGATTTGAATCTGGTAAGGGGTCATAACTCTATCATGTATATTAAAGAGAAATGGCCTTTTTATAATATTGATTTTCAAGAAAATAGAGGAGCGTTGGCATTCCCATTGGGTGCTCTTGTTAAGTCATATCACGTTGTTAGGTTTCAAGCCTGCAGCCACCTACTTAACAGGCACTCTACTATATATTGCGTTATCCATGCTTATTCATATGAGATAACCTTACTACTAAATCAAGCCATACTTGGCCTGTTTATCAGCTAGACATATGCAATTTTACAAATGTAGTACTAAGTGTAAAACGAGGGTGACCTGATAGTATCATTGAACTTTATCCATGATGGAGATTAGCCACTACTTTAACAAATCTTGATGACAGTAGCTTTGTTTTAACAGTCTGAGCAGTCAAACATGGGCAAATCTGGAACAAAGGAGAAAAAAAGATTTTGGCAGAGAGGAAAGTCAAAGGAAGTCTCCCAGACTGAAGACCTTCTGAACAAAACCAATGTTGAAAATGGCACTGCAGTGAAAGATGCAGGCGAGCCAACAGAATTTGTGCCTCCAGATGGTGGATGGGGTTGGATAGTGTGCTTGGCCTCTCTGTGGGCCAATGGAACAGTACTAGGCATAATCAACACCTTTGGAATTGTTTATGTGCAAATGAGAGACCAGTTCAGTCAAAATGATCCAGATGTTTCATTAAAGACTGGTAAGCATGTGCTAATCGTTGAGAAAAAATGCTAATTGCTTATCTCTTTCCTTCATATATATATACACTTTTTTAGGCCTTTGCAAACAGAGTAGACCCAGAGCCATCATGTTTACAGATTTAGAAATGTGAAATTACATTAATTTTGACTGTGTGTAGTTTGAACTTAGAACAGAATTTCGCGTGCGTGGGGGGAGGTGGGGATGGAACATACAGCCGATAGAAATGCAGTGCGTGCAGTTCATTATCACGGATTAAAACATGTTTCTCAGTATTCTTCATTTATATGCTGTAGGTTCTGAGTCTTGTTAGAATAGTAAATAATTTAATTGATGTGATGGCAAAATTTGTATTGCTACACAAAACCTATGTGTAGAAGCCTGGTGAATTAATCATAATGCATAAGTACATGCGTGTCTTTAGTTGATATGCTTATTGATACCTTTGCAAACAGTAGACCAAGATGGGTACTGTATGTGCCAACTGATCTATGTCTACTCTGTTTGCTTAATGATTGAAATGGCTATGATTCTACATTTTCTGTCTGTTTGGTCAAAATGCCTTTAGATTTTCTTCTGTCATTGTAAATATTGATTTAATTAATATTCTTGATGTCCTGTATTTGTTACATGAATTTTCATCAGGTGAAGGGTTAACCCTTTACCTGATAGAAGCGGCTTTAAGCGAGTTTAATATATTCCTCCGCTGAAGAAAATAGTTCCAATTTTTACAATAATGAACATATAGCATCATAAATAGTTTCTATATTCTAGGAGGTGGTAGCTTAAAGCAGGCTGAAAGTAAAGCAGAATGCGCATTAAGGCGCATTCTGCTTTACTTTCAACCTGCTTTAAGTGGTCACCTGTCTTCAAAACTAGAAATAGGCTATTGGGTAAAGGGTTAACCCTCTCCCTCATATAAATTCCTTTGCTCATGTAGAAGCCATCTGATCTTGGTCTGCTTTGTTTGCTTATGGAGTTTTACGTTATGAAAAATATTCATGATGTGAACAATTCATGCATAACTGCTCGTTAGGCAAAAGGTTAATGCAGAATGAAAGATGGAGCTTTGCATTAAGCTACTTCCATATACAGTAGAACCTGTCAGACTCTTAAGTGGCCAGCATAAAGAGGTTTAATTATGGGTCTGTTTGTCAGGTGGTAGCTTAATGCAGGACAAAAGGAATGCAGTAAGCTCTTATAGGAGTTTTCTGCATTACTTTTGCTGTGCATTAAGCAACCGCCTGCATTTTAAGACTCCTGTGTTCAATAAATAAATGACCGCTTTAGTCATGTTTTACTGTAGACACTTCATTTGATTTATATTGAGTGGCAGTTGTGGAGAAGCTTTACTGAACAATTACATATCAAGGTAACTTACACTTCTGTTTATCTTGTTACAGCTTTTGTAGGGTCAACCTGCACAGGGGTAACCTTTCTAATGTGTACAGTGGCCAGTATTCTTAGTGACCGGATCGGAATTCGACCAACTGCCATCACCGGAGCTGTTCTTGCAACAATTGGTTTGTTGGGCAGTGCCTTTATTGAGAAGCTAGAGTTGCTGTACCTGACATATGGCATCATACTAGGAGTTGGCTCTGCTCTCGTGTACTCACCTTCTCTAGTTATCCTTGGACATTATTTCAAGAAGCATATGGGGCTTGTGAATGGAATTGTCTCATTTGGAAGTTCACTTTTCACAATCGCCCTTACTAGAATACTTCCATACCTGCTGACAAAAATAGGTATAAAGTATTGCTTTGTATTTTTAGCTGGACTGCAGATTTTGATGTTTTTCTTTGCATTCACATGGAAGCCTCTTATTAAGAGACAAGACCAGTTGGCAGCTATGACACTTTCCACAGAAAGCATTTACCAACACTGTAATGATTGCTGTTCGTGGACAAGAAGATTTTTGAATGTCAAGATATGGCGGAACAGATCTTATGTGATCTGGGTTGTTTCCCTTGTAATTTCACTCTTCGGATATTTTGTACCATTTTTTCATTTGGTAAGTACTTTTTTTAATATATTACCTGTAAGTACTATTTATAGAGCATGTGTTGTTGATTTTTAAATAAAAAAAAAAGGAGATATTTCCATAATCCTGGTGTTAATGTTGTCGTTGTACAACATCAATAGTGCTATCCCTGTCATTCAATGTTCACCATCACAGGGGCTCTGTCATGCATATTTAACCCTTTCCTTCATATAAACACCTTTTCACTGTTGGAGCCGTCTGATCAGTCGAATCTGCTTTGCTAATGAACTTTATATAAATCTGATCCTACAGTTTTTGTCCAAGCGAACAATTCCGTTTTAAAGTTTTAGCCTTGAAAGTAAAGTTGATAAATTTCATGAAGTGATCAATTCATGCTTAAATGTTCATTAGGTGAAGGGTTAACCCTTTCCTGCACATAAATGCAACACTTTTGTAATCTGAAAAAAATTGTCATCTTAAATTTTAAATTTTGAAATTTTTTTCCATTTTTCTTCCAAAAACATGATCATAGCATTATTCTGATGAGACACTGAGTTACTCAGTATCTGGTCGGGATCAACACTGTTTGCAAATGGTGATCACAGATTAACTACTGGAAGCTAAAAGGTTTTATACGAAAGGATTGAGTTTGTGCACCTGTATTAAGACAGACAAACTGACAAATAAGTTGATATATTGTCAAAGGCTTGATGCGTATGAAGTTGCCTGTTGTCTGAGTTGTAGCTAAAACATTTGCATTGGTAGTTACCCTATACATGTACTTCATGAATATTCATGTAAGTAATAATTACATCATTAATATGATTTATATTAATGTTTATAATAGTATATGAACACAGTTGGGCCATGGCAGAAACTGCAGTATATGATCTACATAATTCCATAAGCAAACAAGAGGGCCCTGATCAAATGGCTCGATTAGGAGTCATCTTTTCTGGGTATTCTCTTTTTTCAATTGAAGGATCTATGGAGTAAAGCTTTAAGAGTTATCTCTTGCACACACCTGTTACCACCACAATGGTCAATGTCTGATTAAGGGCCACCACCCTGTGATACATAAAGACAAAACTACATTGTATGACCCTTTAAAAGCTAAAACAAGCAACGGTATTTTATCTTGTGGCCAGCTTACAGTATGCTTGCCATAGTGACATAGTCATCACAAAGGTGTCTGAATGTATCAGCGAGCTTCCATGTATTTGCCAGATTGTCTCTGGCCAAAAGTTTCTTTTGTATGGACAAAAAAATTCAATTTGATTTGAGTCACATTTTGAAAACGAGCTTACAATACCGGTATGTCAAATAAAAAAATCTTGTCTTACATCACTTTTTCTAAAACAATTTTTTTTCATCTCAAAAGTATCTGAAATACATGAAGGGGCTTTGTACTCAAACCTAGCCACATATCACTGACACTGTTCTAGGCAGTACCCTCATATAGTGCATAACCAGGTCAGCCACCAGGTTTAAAATGTGATATATGATCAGGTTCTCCCCTATTTGTCTTACATTAGTACAATAATGGATGGTCCAGCACTGCGAAACCTGATTAGGTGCTGTGTGCTAACTCAGCCATCACTCTTTGGGTATGCCTTTTAACCCATTCCCTCATATTGACGACTTTTGACGACTCTGTAAAAGTCACTTTGTGAAACCATTGTGATAAATAGAGCATTTGCTCCTATAGGAGCAAATGCTCTATTTATCAAAATGGTTTCAAACTACAAAATTCTAAAATGTTCCTTTTCTCTAGTTAATGCTACTTTTTGGTAGATTTATCAAAGAAGTTGTATCTAAAAATAGTCTATGAGGGAATGGTTTATACCTTTGCAAACAGAGTAGTCCAAGATCAGACACTCAAACTCTGCTGAGGTAGGAGCCATCTGATCGTTGTCTAGTTTGTTAGATTATGAAATGATATAGATCTGATCGTACAGTTTCTTCCATTGCCAAAAATTCCTGTGTTCATATATTGTTATAAAAATCTAGCTACTTAATATTCATGATGTCATTATATCTTAGATAGATATTCATAGAGTAAAGGGTTAAACAGTTTGCTGAGGCTGATACACATGTATGAATGACCAACAGGAGGATAGTCATACATGTGAATACTGTGTCACATGGTCACAGATAATTCAATTTCAATCGTCAAATTTTATCTTAGACAAACAAATACCTGTCAGGTAGTATTTTTGTTATCACTTTTGCGTAATTTTTACATATGATTATCTGAATGATAGGACACTGCTCTTGTACTACATGTATTTTGATGTAATTTCTCCACGTGGGAGAGGTTTTGTCTACTCTTTGTGTGGACAAGACTGGGCAATCATTAGCATACAATTTCATTTCAAGTCAGATGGTGGGTGTAATCTTTACCGTCTTCTTAACCTTTTTAACCTTAACCTCTTTGAATAAATCTACTGAAAAGGAGCATTAACTAGAGAAAAGGAAAGTTTTAGAATTTTGTAGTTGTGAAACCATTGTGATAAATAGAGCATTTGCTCCTATAGGAGCAAATGCTCTATTTGTCACAATGGTTTCACAAAGTGACTTTAACAGAGTCGCCAAAAGCCGTCAATATGAGGGAATGGGTTAATATGAATTCATATCAATCTGATTCTACAGTTTTTGTCTAAGTCAAAAGTTTACCTTTTCAAAAAGTAAGTGATCAATTAAATTCATGCATAAATGTTCATTTGGGAAAGGGTTAAAGAAAACCATCAAAGGGCCTAACAGATTGAATTCTGACAAGACAATGACTTATCTGTGTCTTATCTCGGTTCAGGCTGTTTGCGAAAAAGTTATCTTGAATTCACGCCTGATCATGCTAAAGGTCTAACAGGTGGCATTGAAGTATGTTGCAGTTCATTAAATTTAATAATTTTGATGTTATCATGTTATTGTTATCGTGTTTTGATCACAAGCCTGAACAAGAAAAAGAACATAAGACACATCTGATAACTCTTTGCACGCTAGCGGCGAAACTGTGATTACTTATGCAAACAGTTTGGATTCAGATGAGATGCGGCATAATGCCTGTCTCATCAGGATCCAAACTGTTTGTCACCTTGACCATATTTTTGCAAAGAAATGAGAGAAAGTTTATTTTAAGAATTGAAGCAGACAACAATTGTTGCAGACTAAAAATTACTTAACATGCAAAGAGATCAGGAAAAGAGGACAGAACCTATAGTGATCTAGTTTGTACCTTTTACTCCGGAAATATTCATATCAGAAATAATGACTGTTTGAATATTTATTAGCTGAATTTTTATAATATCATCATGAATAACAGAATTGTTACCATGGTAGAAACTGCAGAAATAGATCTGTATTATTTCATAAACAAACAGAGTAGACACTGATCAGATGGCTCCTAGGGTCTGCTGTATTTGCTTAGCCTATTCCGTCAGAAGTTATTTTTAAACCCAACCTCTTTGAATAAATCTACCGAAAAAGAGCATTTACTAGGGAAAAGGAAAAAAATAAATTGTACATTTGTATATCATTTAAACCATTGTGATAAATACAGCATTTGCTCCTATGGAGCAAATGCCCCGTTTATCACAATGGTTTCAAAAAGTGACTTTTATAGAGCTATATATGTCTATATGAGGGAATAGGTTAAAGGTTAATAGAATTCTGAATCTGCAGTTTCTACCATGGTCAATAAATACTTTGTTCACTGATCATTATAAAATATTCATGCAGTCTTAATTCTTACATATAAATATTCATGAGGTAAAGAATTGATTTCAGCAACTCTTCTTGTTATTGAACCATTGTTGCAAAATGTAAAAGTTAGTTTTGTGTAGCTGTTTTCAACTGATAATACCAAAAGTGACGAATCTTCTCTTGCCACCAGTGACTTGATTGAACTTTGCAAACAGTTCAGACCCAGAGAAGACACTAGTGTTGAAATAAAACAAAGCTTTTTAACACTTTTCTTCATGTAACAGTATATTCATATTTTGCCATTCAAAAAGGAATAAATAAAATGGCAAACGTCTTGCAGACTCTGATCAAAGGCTTCTCCAGGAGCTCTCTGATTAGGCTCTGCATAGTTTGCCAATGCTCGGTAATTCTTATCAAGTATTCAAAGAGTTAAGTAAGTTAAATTCTGTCTTCTGAAAATTAAGATCAATTCTTTTAACCCTTTTCTTCATATAAACACTTTTTCACACATTTGCAAAGATGGCTCCTACAGGAGGGTGACATTATTAGTTATACAGTTCTTTCCCAGGGTACATGATCATTTATTCCCGGCTGAGGAAAATACATGATTTTACCAGCCGGGAATAAATCGTCATGTACCCTGGGAAAGAACTGTATAACGAATTTATTATACTGTAAAGTTTTACGGTTCGGATAATTTATATAAATCCATTTTGGCATGTTGAATCACTAAACACACTAATTCCCCTAAAATCGCCCCAAATATATTAATTCTACCCGAAGGTATCCAAAGTGGTGTGTATTGTATCTCATCAGCGTCCGTGTTATTATAGATGGCTGGACGATATAATAACTCCTCTAAAAACTGTTTTATTGGTCATTTCAAACAATGATGTTTTTTAATTCATTTCTGCATTTTTTTCTTCACGTATCAATAGTTGTCTATTATGAATTTTGCTATTGTTTAGCCGAGTCGAGAAGTCGGTCTTTTGGTTTCTGACAGTAATATGTGGGGCCTGCCATGGGAAATTTCTATGTACCCTGTCAGCTCACAGGGTACATGGACTCATGTACACGGCTAGTTAACCAATCAGAAGTGAGGATTTTACTTTGCAGTATAATAAGTATGTATGTCTCTGGTATGCCATTATAAAAACTTAGCTAATACATATTCATGTCATTAGTTCTTACATGAAACCAGGGAAAGGGTTAATCTTCAAGTTTTTGAAGTGTTCACACAATTTCACTTTGCTATTGGGTATTCATTTTGAATTTCACATTGTGCTTCAAAATAATTTACATGACAAACAATTTGAAGACCTTAATATATGGCAAGTGCCGTATTGATGCATCAGTTTACCACTGATCTGTGTCTATACGGTTTTTGCAAATTTCTGTAATTATGTTTCCTGTATTGGAAGAGTTGAAATCACCTTAATTGTCACCTGCAGTTCCATCTCAATATGAATCAGGGCACAAGCTATAGGGCGCTTTGGGATCTCCCATACATATATGGCTCACTTCTCCTTATTTTTTAGCATAGAGCATTATATATACACTTACTATGAGGAAGATTCAAAATCAGGATCAAAACATCTCTCTGGATCAAATTGAACTTATCCCAGCCTTAGTGCTACAGGGTTAAAGTAATAAGTACTACTTCCAGTTTGATGTCATGCAAATGCAAATTATTTCTTCATCTTTATTATACAGTTTCAAGAAAGAGATCCACATGTCTACAAACAATGTACTTCTCACAGCACATCAAAGATCACATGTAGCCAGAGTGCTAAAAAGTGAATTCAAAGTGTTTTTAATGCATTTTTTTCTCTTCTTGGTTCTTTTCTAATAGATTGACATTTTTCCATACTGCAGCTTCACGATGATATTAAATATTTAAATACCACTTCCAGTAAGATGTACTTTTACACCACTGGTACTGATTTACTTACCGAACGTATCACCTTGCCAGTTTCAGTTCAACAAATAAATTTGCTTGTATATTTAACTTCTTTTAACCCATTCCTCCATAGACTATTTTTAGACCCAACCTCTTTGAATAAATCTACCGAAAAGGAGCACTAACTAGAGAAAAGAGAAATGTTTATGATTTTGTAATTTGAAACCATTGTGATAAATAGAGCATTTGCTCCTATAGGAGCAAATGCTCTATTTATCACAATGGTTTCATGAATTGACTTTTTCAGAGGCGTAGAAAGGCGTATTTAAGGAGGAAAAGGTTAATTATTTAACATTGATAAAAGTACATTGAACTTTTCCTATCGGAGATGTAACTACTGAACACAGTATGTCGGAGTGATGAGTGGCTATGTACAGTAGAACATCTCTAACCATTTACTCCATGAATATTCATGTAAGAAATTGAATGACATCATGAATTAATTAGATTAGTTTTATCATGTCACATGAACACAGGAAATCTTTTGCCATGGCAGAAATTGAATCTATCTTATATCATAAGCAAACAGAGCAGTCACCTAGATCAGATGGCTCCTATAGGAGCCATCTGATATTGGCCTACTCTGTTTGCAAATGCATGAAAACATGTTTGTATGAAGCAAAGGGTTAAAGATGCCTATGTTAAGAATATTTAGCATAACAAAATAACTTCAGAATCTGAGTCTGTGTGACTTGAAACTACATTAGTAATAACAGCATGGTAAAGAAAGGTTTGCTTGTGCTGAACAATTAGAAAATTGCTGCGAAAACCAGCAGAAACACATCAGCCATTCACTGGAAAGTTTTAAATATCGGGAACCTGCTCAATTTGATGTACATGTCAGTAAACTATTACACAGTAGTCATTCTCTATCACTTTTTTTAACTTTCTACTGACCTGTTGTGTTAGACTTTGCTCTGAACACCTACTTAATATTCTAAGCGTTGTCCCAATACATGTGTATTTATTCTTAGTAACCAGCTTCTCCGAACATATCCTTTGATTTCAGCAGTTTTCTGTCTCTTAACTCTTTACTCCATAAATACGCCTTTCTATGTCTTTGCAAACAGAGTGGACCCAGATCAGATGACTACTATAAGAGCCATCTGATCAGAATCTGCTCTGTTTGCTTATAATATAATATAGATATGACTACAGTTTCTGCTTCAGCAGAACTTTTGTGTGTTAATAATTATGCCATTTTAAAAATTAATCTAATTAATATTCATGATGTCATCATTTCTTTCATGAATATTCATGGAGTAAAAGGTTATTCAGACACCCAATATCATCTCTTCAAAAGTTTATAAAACTGAATAATTGATTGTGGCACTATTTTGATAACTTTAGATTAGGCTGACATAGTCGCAACACTGCAGACCCTGATCAAACAACTCCTCTGGAGCCATTTGTCTGTCGAAATACTTAGGGTAGTGCTTAGTATCTTGTGATTTTGCATGGAACTGATTTTACATAACATGACACCAAGAAATAATGAAAGAACATGTACATGCAATGGAAAATATTATTTCATCACATTGCTGACTTGACCCTTTGAATGGGGAAAACAAGTGTACTATTATTTGCAGTGTAGACCCAAATCAGATTGCTCCTAGAGGAGCCCTCTGATCAGGGTCTGCACTGCTTGACATCCAAAATCCTCAAGCAAATGTAAGCATCTCATACTGGATTGACTCTATTAACCAGTTCTATGTTTATCTCAAATTCCCATACCTATTGAATATTCATGAACAAAGTAGTGGAAATATGGAAGGTGGAACACTGTAGCCATTTTAGAAAGAAAGGAAACAGGTCTTTCAAATTTCATCAGCAAACAGAGCAGACCTCTGATCTGGGTCTACTCTGTTTGCAAATGCGTGAAATCACGTTTATATGAGGGAAAGGGTTAATAAACAATGACTGACCATTCCAAGTTGAATGTTCAGAATTGAAAGGGTTAAAGTCCTAGAATTCATTTACAACTTGAATGTGGACAATTACAAGCATGTAGCTTAAAGTCAATAACTTTTAACCCTTTCCTTCATAAAATGCATTTTATGCCATTGCAAACAGAGAGGACCAGATGGTGCCTCACTGTAGGAGCAGTTTGATTAGGATCTGCTCTGTTTGCTTATCAAATTATAATCTGACTCTACAGTTTCTAACAATACCAAAAAGACCCTGTGTACATATGCCATTATAAAAGATTCAGCTAATGAATATTTATGATGTCATTATTTCTTACCAGAATACTGGTATGCAACAGGGATAGGGTTAACCCTTTCCCTCATATAAACGTGTTTTCATGCATTTGCAAACAGAGTAGACCCAGATCAGACGGCTCCTAGAGGAGCTGTCTGATCACGGTCTTCTCTGTTTGCTTATAGAATTTAAAAGATCTGTGTCTTTTCTTTCTAAAATGTCTACAATGTTCCACCTTCCATATTTCATTTTAATTATTTGCCCATGAATATTCAGTAAATATTGAGATTCGTAATAAACAGGGGAAGGGTTAAACAATAAAAATGTAGTGCACTGACTTTTGTAGAAGAAAACAAAACAGATATAGAACTCATAAAAAATCATACATGTTTATGACATGCATTTAGCATTTAAGAAAAACTCTTTGAAGCAATAGTACCAATATAAGAAGAATGATGCACACTGTAGGACATGATAACAGCTTGCACTGGTATCCCCCATTAACCCTTTCCTCTGTGAATATTCATGTTAGAAATAATGACATCATGAATATTAATTAGATTATTTTTTTATACAGGTACATGAGCATAGGAGACTTTGATATTGGCAGAAACTAAACAATCAGATTTATATAATTCCATAAGCAAACAGAGCAGACACTTATCAGACGGCTCCTACAGGAGCTTCTGATCTGGATCTACTCTGTTTGCAAAGGCATAGAAAGGCGTATTCATGAATAAAGGGTGAAGGAAGTTTGACCTCCCATAGTATATCAAGAAATGGCAATCTCTAGTCATTCAGTGACTCACAATTTCAAGGTCATTGGTCTAAACTCTGAAATACATGTCAGCTTCATATCTCCCAAACAGCTTGATGGATATTAAGTAAGCCAGCTATTTAATCTACCTAAGAGGATTGGCATACTTCAGATTTCAAGCTTCATCTGTCCATGCCCTACTGGTCAAAGCAATAAATTGTGTTCTTCCTCTACATTACAGATTTATCCAAATGGCATGAAGAATATCAATCCAACTTAAGTCAAATATTCAACTCACTTAGACAATGTGCAGAATCTATTCTATTCCCAAGGTCAAGGTCACAGTCCCAGGTTATTGGTTTAAGGACAGAAAACTATATAAATTCAATGGATGGATTTTCATCAAACTCTTCCACTCATGAACATTTATGTAAGAAATAATGATATCATGAATTTTAATTATATGCATTTTCATATTGGCATAAGAATTCGAACTCAGAAATATTTGGCTATGCCAGAAATTATAGAATAAGATTTGTTATTTCATAAGAAAACACCCTAATCAGATTGTCCCTACAGACCCTATCCGATTTGGGTCAGCTCTGTTTGCAAAGGCTTAACCCTTTCCTCCATAAATACGCCTTTCTACACCTCTGTAAAAGTCACTTTCTGAAACCATTGTGATAAATAGAGCATTTGCTCCTGACGGAGAAATGCTCTATTTATCACATTGGTTTCAGAACTACACAATTCTTCAAAATTCCTTTTCTCTAGTTAATGCTCCTTTTCTGTAGATTTATTCTATGAGGTTGGATCTAAAAATAATATAAGCCTATGAAGGAATGGGTTAAAAAGGTGTCTCTATGGAGTAAAATTTTAACCCTTCGCTTGCTGAATTTTTAAATACATTTCTCCTTCATCACCCATGTCCTGTTGTATAATTACATTATCATATATCTTCACTGTGTACAAGTACTTCGCTGTGCAATCACTGCTGTGGAATGCACTGGTTGCACAATCAACTTGTAAATAGTGCAGACCCTGATGAGACAGCTCCTGCAGGAGCTGTCTCATCTGGGTCTTCACTATTTACAGGTAGGTATATTGACGTGAATAGCAAGCGAAGGGTTAAAATAAAGGTTGTATTGTATTGTAAGTAAAATATTCATCTTACAAAGATATGCTGAATTTTTCTTATTATTCTCATCCAGCATTTAGTGTACCGGTAAATATTTGAGCTTTAAAAGTTAATTGTGACTTGTTGACCTTTTAGATAAAAACCTGAGCTAAGTTTTATGGAAGAGATTCATTGCTGTTCTGTGAATCTTGATTGAAGTCCCATTATTAATTATTATCGATTAGTGATGCAATTTCAGTGTGAATTGCTATAATGGATTATTCCTCCCATCTGGGTCATATAGGTCTGTGCTAATTTCATAAAAATCCTGTTACTATTATACAAATATCATGGATTCAGATGAACACATGTACAATAATGTTTGGCATCAAATGACTCAGATGACCATTGGTCCATTACATAGATAAAGTAGTGAGTTATTTCATGTAGTTTAAGTTTGTCACGTGAATCATGATCATGTGGTGTAATCTAGATATAGGGTTACATGTGAAAGAGCACTTAAGGCCAAATGTACTAATAAAGCCTTTAGAATGTGAGGATGACTACCGTACTTGTTTAGTAACTTTCAACATAACTTGACTTTTCTCAACTGAAATTAACTCATTCCCTGTCCTATGTTTATTCCAATTTTCAGTACCAACTGAATGTTCATGGACAAAACAGTTAAAATGAAATATGGAAGTTTGAACATTGTAGCCATTTTAGAAAGTGAAGAAACAGATCTATCAAATGCCATTAGCAGACAGAGTAGACACTAATCAAATGGCTCCAATATATGGAAGCTATCTGATCTGGGTCTTTTCTGTTTGCCAATGTGTGAATAGGCATAATTCTGTCTGAAGGAAAGGCTTAATATGATTTAGCATTATAGAGCAAATTCTGTAATGTATAATACACACACACACATGTACATGTACTTTGAATTTTCATAATGACACATGTATGAACAATGGGATTTTTGGATCATTTCAGAAACTGTAGAATCATATCTATATTATTTCATAAGCAAACTGAGCAGACCCTGATCAGACGGCCCCTACAGGAGAGGTCTGATCTGAGTTTACAAAGGCATAGAAAGGCGTATTTATGGAGTAATTAAGGGTTAATCTTTCGCTGCCAATGTTGCATCTGTGATTACATATGCAAACAGTTTGAATCCAGATGAGATGCCGTGTAACTCTGCGTCTCATCAACATCCAAACTGTTTGTTACCGTGACTATGTTTTTTTAATAAATAATGAAGAAATGTGAAAAATGAAACTTGCAGCAGACGACAAAGGTTGCAGACTACAAAATTTGGCAGCGAAAGAATAAAGTTATAACTTCTCCCAAATGGTTTACGTGCATACATACTACATGTAGTGTTCTTTTTGTTGTAAATACTTATTTGATATTTTTGTGGTTTACTATGTATGAGTAATAGTCAGATGCAGCTCAAAGTCAAGGATGGTAGCCCATTAAACTGTACACTACGTAAATGATATATCATATTTACCCTAAATATTCAGACACATCCCAAATGCTGCAAATTAGGAATGGTTAGTGGGGAGATGATCCACTGATGAAATGCCTAGTGACTTGACTTCATATCAGGATCCAAGCAGATTGATACTCTGATTTTGTTTGTGTTGAATAAGAAACAAAGAATATATTTATTTTAAATTTGATGCATATGACAATTTGAATTCATGAGCCAAAGCTATATATTCAAGTGGTTATCAAAACTACTGAAGCTGACAGTTTAGAAATTACAGGTCAATCGGTGTTTTATGATTTACCAGATGCATATATTTATGTAAGAAGTTAGAATGACATCATGAATATTTATCAGCTGAATTTTTGTAATGGTGTATTAACTGTGACAGAAACTGTAGAATCAGATCTATATAAGTCCATAAGCAAACAGAGCAGACCTTGATCAGATGACTCCTACATCTGTACATCTGGATCTACTCAGTTTTCAAAGGCATCAAAAGATGTCTGCATCAAGTAATCAAGTAATGGGTTAACCCTTGCATAAGCTCAATATTCAATGTGGAATAATACCTCCTTTGATCAATAGGCTCCTTAGCAGGGGCCATCTGATCTATGAGATTCTACTCTGTTTGCAAATGTTTTAAAATGCATTTATATGAGGGAAAGGGTTAACTTTGCAAGAGGGTTATGAATGACAAACTGTGCAGACCATGACCATAGGATTCCTTTGGAAACAAGTCTTTAACCTTGGTCTACACTGTCTACAAATGTCTGTGTGCTGGTTTCCTGCACTCAGAGGGTTAATGTAAACATTTCTAAAACGACTAGGAATTTAACCCATTACCTCATAGGCTATTTTTAGATACAGCCTCTTTGAATTAACCTACCGAAAAGAATCATTAATTAGAGAAAAGGAAAAGTTTAGAATTTTGTAGTTTGAAACCATTGTGATAAATAGAGCATTTGCTCCTATAGGAGCAAATGCTCTTTTTATCACAATGGTTTCACAAAGTGACTTTTATAGAGTCGTCAATGCGAGGGAATGTGTGAAGCAGTGATTTTCCAAACACCATTTGAGTGCATGCAGTTGTCCTGTATATAGGTTCTGTCTCTTGTAGAACTTCTTACTTCAGAGGATTTGTTAACATTGTCAGTACTTCCTTTTGACCTGAATGTCTCATAGTTTATTGAACTTTTAACCCTTTGAATTTGCAGTAATCCATTGATTGGGTGCAGCGAGTTTAAGACTGTAAATGAGTTGTGTGATCAGAGTCTGTACTGTTTGTCACTCAAAATCCATCACCTAATTCCGTCCTTTGATACAGAATAGACTTGTTACCAGGTAAACAGTGATGGAAGTTGGAACTTTCCTCTTCAGCACCCAGAGGGTTAAAACTAAGTCTTACAATGATGAATTTTCAAATGGACCACAGCTTATGGTGAATATTTAGGGATTTTTCTTAAGATATTAATTGTAACATGGCAAACAGTGCAAAGTGCAGACCCTGATGAGAGCCTCTCATCTGAGTCTACACTGTTTGCAATGGACATTAGTAGTGCTTGTCCCTCACTGTAAGGGTTAATACTTGGCATTGCTATTGTATTCTAGTCACATCTGTGTGATCAACCTTCAATAGACAGAGCAAATTGCTGTCTGCTGAAAATGTTTCCTTACTACCAACCTCAGTTTTATGATTCAAAACATATTCTCTTTTCCTTACAAAACTACAGTGTCAGTGTCAAGTAGTTTTGATCCTAATGATATATAACAGTCATGTACATCCTAATCCAAATGTTTTTGCAAAGTTAACAATAAATTTGCAAATGGATTAGTTCAACACTGTTTATTAGTTCAGTCTATACAGTATGAAAGGGTAAAATTTGCAAGTGGCCTCTGAATGACAAAACAGTGCAGACCCTGATCAGAGGGCTCCTCTAGGAGCCCTCTGATCTGGGTCTTCACTGTTTTCAAATGATAGTTCACTTATTTTTCCACATTCAAAAGGTTAAGCATGCTTAGGATTAACCAAGCTGTATAACCACTTCAGATAATCCTGCCTGTTTAAGTCTTTGAAAATTAAGCTAAGACACAGATCAAACAGCTTCTATAGAATTTGTCTGATCAGGGTCTGCTCTGTTTGCTTATACTCATGGACCCCCATACACTGCGCATCTTTCTTGCGTAGCTCCGTTGTCATTTTGTTTTTAAGCTTCAGCGTTTGCTGTAATTTCTCCCATCCAGGCATCCATATAGAAATGCCCGCTAATGACCAAAATATATCAAGCAGGTGTGTGGGGGCAGCAGCCCCCAAAAAGAAACATTGAACACCTATTGACAACATTTTAGTTACATGCGAATGCGCACTATGAAAACAGGGTCTGCTATTCTGGAAGTGCCCCATGATATTGTACCCATTGCACATACATACTTCAAACTTAGCATGCATATGCAATATTTGGAGGCGAACATTTTTAGGGATGACTAATATTAAGGTCAAGGTCATACATCAAAGTCAAAGGTCAAATCTGGGGCATAGTGTTTCACAAACACATCTGGTTAATATAAGAATTAATTAACATTTATGATGGACAGAGTCCAAGTCTTATATGAAGTTTTATCAGGTATAGGATAAAGAACTTGATACCTTTTTAACCCTTTCCCTGTTCTATGTTTATACAAAATTACCTTCTTAACCCTTTCCCTGTTATATGTTTATGCCAAAGTTCAATACCTACTGAATATTCAGGGACAAAACAGTTATACAGTAAAACCTCTCTATAATGGCCACTAAATTACATCAAGTATTTTGTGTTAAAGGAAGGTGGCTGCTTAAAGCAAGGTGAAAGTAAAACAGAATGCTCCTATAGGAGCGTTCTGTTTTACTTTCACCTTGCTTTAAGTGGCCATCTGTCCTAAATACCAAATAATTAACACAATTCAGTGACCGTTACAGAGAGGTTTTACTGTAGTGAAATATGGAAGATGGAACATTGTAGATTGTAGTTACATGTTTAACTTATATACTGATGAGCCATTCCACTTTGAATATTCAGCATTTAAAGGATTAACCCTTTACATCATAAGTATACCTTTCTACGCCTTTGCAAACAGAGTAGACCAAGATCAGATTGCTCCTATAGGAGCTGTCTGATCAGTGTCTGCTCTGTGTTTACTTAAAAAATAACATAGATACAGTAAAACCTCTCTTTAAAGACCACTCAATTACATCAAGTATTTTGTGTAAAAGGCAGGTGGCTGCTTAAAGCAAGGTGAAAGTAAAACAGAACACTCCTATAGGAGCGTTCTGTTTTACTTTCACCTTGCTTTAAGCAGCCACCTGCCCTAAATACCAGCTAATTGACACAATTTAGTGGCCTTTATAGAGAGGTTCTACTGTATGATTGTATAGTTTCTATTATGGCCTTATAGCTAGGTTAATTCATTATCCATTAATTGATAATTATGAATGAGAACTGTAATACTGTTTATCTGTATTACTATATTTGACATAAGATGACACCAAACAACAGATTATTTGTGGGCTAGATTGCACAAAGGTGACCGACAAACTGGCGAGCAGTGCACTGCAGGTCTCTAGTATTACAGTAAAGCCCATCTAAACTGGACACTCAAAATCGGTTAATATCGGTCGTTGAGACAGGTTGCAGCTTAATGCAGGGTTAAAATGAGCTTTTTACATGATTTTCACCCTGCATCAATCAGCCACCTGCATAAAACACCTCATTTATTCTTGATTAAAATTCTAATTTATTCTTTATCAAAAATCTAGTTTAGAGGGGTTTTACTGTAGCTGTAAACAAGCGGATTTGCGTGGCGGCTCCTGTGGTAGGAATTAAACCGTAACCTTTCTTTTGCTAATCAAAATGTGTTATTTACATTTAAAATTGTGATTAAGATCATATTTTGGGGACTGATCAGGATCCAGGCTGTTTGTTATTCAGCCAATAGTTTTAAAAGCTGCTAAGCTCATTGGTTACTGTTTTAAATGATTCCAATAAAATTTTGGACAGAGGAAATTTATCATAGCAAGAGAAGGGTAAATGGGCAACTGAATGAATAACTTTGTAAGAAGTCCTGATGAAAACATGTTTTATTTGTCGTTTCTTCACAAACTAAACTGTTTGCGACTCAGTTTGTTTATTTGTAAAATAATGACTAGAAGCTTACCTGTCTATCATGAAAGTAAAGCTGATGATACATGTATTATGAATGGGGGACAGTCTGTTGAACATATTAAAGGTAACCCTTACAGTGCAAGTTAAATTCCCTTTGCCAACAGTGTAGACCCTGACCAGAGGGCTTCTGATGGCTTCTCATAAGTTATTCATTTTTTGCTATATTTTACAGTTTATGAAAAATTACCCCACCCGAGTGAGACAGTCCAATGTCCAATCTGGAAAGGTCCATTTGAAAAACCAGTATGATAAAGGATTAAGTTCATGTTCAGTGTCAGACACAAACATTTGTCTTTGACTTTATGACACTTGTGAACTTTCCTTGTGAAATTTCTTTTCATTTGTATGACCTTGTTTACATTTCCCATGTAAATGGTCCTTGTTATGCAGAAAACTTAATCACTGGCATTTGCAAACAGTACAGACTGCGATCAGAGGTCTCCTAGAGGAGCCTGAGACTGATCGCAGTCTGCACTGCTGTAGGTCAAAGTTCTATAGTAAATATAATCCTTTCATGCTGCATAGACTATACCTTTACTCTTTGAATGTGGGAAACCAGTGCACAGTCATATGCAAACCATGTAGACCCAGATCAGATGGCTCCTATAGGAACATTGTTTGTCATCCAAAACCCTCTCGCAAATAACACCCTTTCATGGACTAATTGTCATTAAATAATAACGGACCATTCCACATAGAATATTCAGCATTCAGAAGACTAATGTGCAAGGAGTGAATAATTTATATGCACATGCACTTGTTGATGTGGTATCAATTTGTTATTCATGTGTACCCTAATTCTCCATAAATATTGATTTATTCAGCCAGACAAAACTAGGCAATAGTGCTGACCTGATGGAGTAATCTGATCAGTGTCTACCATTATTTGCGGCTCCATTAGTTATGTCTTTGACTGACAATCGCTTAACCCCTCACCACTGTGGGTCGAATCCCGGTCTGGGCATTTGGATTTTTCATGTGAGGAAGCCTTCCAGCTGGCTTGCAGTAGGTCAGTAGTTCTACCAGAATGTTCTTCTGTGCACGAAACAATGCAATTTGTTCTGTGCACAGATAAAAACCTCTGGGTAAAGCGAAGTAAAACGCGATAAGAACCAAAACCAAAATTAGTTACATTTACATTTAAATTTACTAATACCTTTCCAAATTAATTTATGCAGCTTCACAAACTTGTAGAGGGGGGAATTTGGTGTTCTTTTGTTTAGTGTAGACATTGTACATAAGAGACTTTATATATATAATTCAAGCCTAGATTTTATCAGAGTGTTTGATTTGTATGTATAGCTAAAACCTAGTCTACAGCGACCACCCTAAAATGTTAATTCTGAGTTTTTAAGACAGGTGATAGCTTAATGAGCTTTCTGCATTACTTTCATCTTATATGAAGCTCCAAAGACATTCTTCATTACTTTCATCCTGCATTAAGCGACCACCTGCTCTTATAGATCCCCATGTTTATTTCCGTCTGTCTGTCCGTAACAGTTTCGTGTCCGCTCCATATCTCCTATACCCCTGGAAGGATTTTCATGAAACTTGCCTCAAATGTTAACCAAGTTGACACGATGTGCAGAACACATGTGGCAGGCATGTCGGCTCAAGGTCAAGGTCACATTTGAAGGTCAAGGGTTTTAACCTTCACTTTCCATTACATTCTCGTGTCCACTCCGTATCTTCCATACCCTTTGAAGGATAATCACTAAACTTTAGTCAAATGTAAGCTAAAATGAGGCAATATGCAGAACACATGTGACAGTCATGTCAGCTCAAGGTCAAGGCCACATTTGAAGGTCAAGTATAATTTCGTGTCCGCTTCATATCTCCTATACCCCTAGAAGGATTTTCATGAAACTTGCCTCAAATGTTAACATATTTGAGACATTATGTGCAGAACACATGTGGCAGTCATGTTGGCTCAAGGTCAAGGTCACATTTGAAGTTCAAGTGTTTTAACCTTCAATTTCCATTGCATTTTCATGTGCGCTCCATATCTTCTAAACCCCTTGAAGGATTTTCACAAATGTAAGCTAAATTGAGATGATGTGCAGGACACATGTGGCAGGCATGTCGGCTCAAGATCAAACTCAAATTTGAAGGTCAAATGTTATGTCATAATTTAGGCGGTGGCAGGGGATTTAGCTGTCCTATGGACTGCCTTGTTCATTATGTGGCTGCTATAAACAGGTTCTGTTATATACATGTACCATATATATATATTTCTTTTACATTCTTGGCTAGCTTGATAATTGTGTGATAGTACTTTCAGTTATTGGTATGATTTTAACATTTATGTGGAACACTGTGTGAAACAAGTTTACATAATGGTGGTTTAACCCTTTCCTACATGAATATTCATGTAAGAAATATTAATATCATTAATATTAATTACATTAATTTGTTAAAATAGCACATGGACACAGGAATATTTGACCGTAACAGAAACTGTAAAATCGGAGCTATATTATTTTGTTCTCAAACAGAGCAGACACTGATTTGGGTCTACTCTGCAGTGTTTGAAATTAACGTTTTTCCTTGGTGGCAAGTACTTGCCACCAGATCTGAAAGTTGGCGGCAAAATGCTCTTACCTGGCGCCAAAATAGGAAAATAGAAAGCAATGTTCATGAAAATTTTCAACAAGCAAGAAAAACAAACGGTGGTCGGATAATTCTTGAAGAATTCTTCTGATTTCCACGAAATGATTCCTGGTGGCAAGTTTTTGCTACTGACTTTCTGATCAGGTGGCAAGTTGGACATTTCTGGTGGCAAAACTGCCACTTGCCACTGTTAATTTCAAACTCTGCTCTGTTTGCAAAGGTATAGAAAAGCGTATTTAAGGAGTAAAGGGTTAACCCTTTGAATGCTGAATGTTCGAACTGGAATGGCCATCAGTATATATGGTAACCATTATCTGGAAGAGACATCTTTTTGCATCTTTGCAAACAGAGTAGACCCAAATTAGACAGCTCTTCTGATTAGGGTCTGCTCAGACTGTTTGCCAATAGATCTGATTCTACACTCTCTGCCAAAGCTAAACACACCTGTGCTGATATATAATTATGAAAATTCAGCTAATGAGTAATAGTGATGCCATTATTTCTTATGTGAATATTCATTTATAAAAGGATAAACTATTTAGTTCAATATGTCTTCAAGGCTTAACCCTTTACCCAATAGCCTGTTTCTAGTTTTGAAGACATATGACCACTTAGAGCAGGTTGAAAGTAAAGCAGAATGCGCCTTAAGGCGCATTCTGCTTTACTTTCAGCCTGCTTTAACTTACCACCTACTAGGATATAGAAAATATTTATTATGCAATATGTTCATGACTGTATGAATTTGAACTATTTTCTTCAGCGGAGGAATAAATCAAACACGCTAAAAGCCGCTTCTATGAGGGAATGGGTTAAATTTGTAAGAGGATTTTGAATGACAAACAGTGCAGACCCTCTTTGAGCCCAGTCTGTTCTTGGTCTACAGTCTACACTGTTTTAAAATGCCAGTATACTCATTTTTGCATTGTTCTAAGGGTTTAAGTTGAAGTTTTTATTTAATTTACAATTAATCTTAAATTGACACCTGTCTTTAGTTGGTCCGATTCACAAACAATTGTCAGTGAATTTATTAAGTTTCAGGTACAAGTGTTATTTATAACAAACACTAGCGCACTTTGAACAAGTTTATAAAGTCCTCCGATCAGGGCCTGCACTGTAAGTCACTTAAACTCCTTTAGCAAATTCAAGCCCTTCATAATGTTTGCTGATCTGGATGTACATAATGTTTGCAAATGCCAGAGAACTCATTTTTATGCCCCCGTTGACGATAGTCAGGGGGCATTATGTTTTGCACATGTCCGTCCGTCTGTCTGTCCGTGTGTCACGCTTTTAGGTGCAGTTGGTTGTCACAGTTTTTCAAGTGTTATAAGTCAGTAATTTCTACACTTATACACATGGAACTTCACATACACATCAATTACCATCTGTGCTATCATTTGGCACCCCACCCATGCTGCCGCAAGCCCGAGGTCGAGGTCAAATGACTTGGAAATTTTACGTGCAGTTGGTTGTCACATTTACATGCAGTTTTTTGTCACAGTTTTTTCATTGTCTTATATCTCCCTAACCACTGTAGCTATTGCCATGGAATTGCATATACACATTAAACACCATCCATACTTTCATTGCACACCCAACCCATGCTGCCCACAAGCCCAAGGTCAAGGTCAAATGACTTGGAAATTTTACGTGCAGTTGGCTATCACAGTTTTTTCATGGCCTTATATCTCCCTAACTATTGTAGCTATTAGCATTGAATTGCATATACATATTAAATACCATCCATACTTTCATTAGGCACCTGACCCATGCTGCCCGCAAGCCCAAGATCAAGGTCAAGGAATTTTACGTGCAGTTGCTTGTCACAGTTTTTTCATCGTCTTATATCTCACTAACCGCTATAGCTATTGGCAAGGAATTGCATATACACATTCAACACCATCCATACTTTCATTACGCACCCGGCCCATGCTGCCCGCAAGCCCAAAGTTAAGGTCAAATGACTTAAGAATTTTACGTGCAGCTAGGCACGCACCCACACGGGGGCATCACTGTGTCTTACAGACACAATTTTCTAGTTTGTGTTAAAAGGGTCTATTTGTGCTTTTTAACACTGATGTGACAAATTACTCGGCATCTCATCAGAATTTAAATTTCCAGTAGTCTGCTGAATCATTTACAGTACAATATATCTGGGAATCTGTGACTATCTTTGCAAACAAATTTGGATCCAGATGAGATGCCAAAAACTTGATGTGTCATCAGGCTACAAACTGTTGTGACTGAATATGTTTTTGAAAAGAAGTGCAAAGTAAATCAATAGTGAAATAAGGCAATTGTGTTCAGCAGGCTAAAGGTTTTAAAGGTATGTTTATCATACTGATATTTCATAAGTACCTGTACAATACATCATTTGAACCTATGAGGATTTCAAGAGTCATCAATGTCTGTTATTAAGTCTCGTCACTCTAGTGAGTGGCTACCACATCACAAATTATCTGTGACATTAGTCGTTATTGCGGCAGCCACTTATGATTGTTAGCGGTAGCTTGTTCCAGACTTATTATGAATTTAAGATAACCTTTGCAAGAAGTTTCAATACAGATATAATGCCAGGTAAATTAAATTTGGCATCTGATTAGTGTTCACACTGTTCAAACTCCTGATAATGTTGATTATAATGGAGGGATAATTTTTTTTTTTAGAAATTGAACTGGACATCAGTAATTGTAGACCGAGGTTACCAATACTTATAGCGCTCATGGTTTAATCCTTTTCCTGTTCTGAAAAAATGTTGCCATCTCAAAATATTATCTGATTAATGTAAATAAATTTATCCATTTAGCTTTTACTTTATTAACCCATTCCCACTTAGGCTATTTTTAGACCTAAGCTCTTTTATTAAATATACCAAAAAGGAGCATTAACTAGAGAAAAGGAATTTTTCAGAATCATTTAGTTTTGAAACCATTGTGATTAAAAGAGCAGTTGCTCCTGTACTGTGGAGCAAATGCTCTATTTATCACAATGGTTTCACAAAGGGACTTTTACAGAAGCGTCAAAAGGCGTCAATATGCGGGAATGGGTTAAAGAACTTATTTACTGTGTGACACTCAGGTTGGATCCTAAATTAGATATGCTATTAATTAAAGTTACTTTGTGTCTCATCTGCAATAGAATGATATTGGATTGTCACTCAGTTTATCCGTCCATCCATCTATTGATAGACAACTTTTCTCCTACAGTATTACAACCATTTTTTCTGAAACTTGATATATAATAATAATAACTTTTGTGTGGTCCTGAGCGCATTCACGTTTTGTCGTAATCTGACTGCAAATACTTGATCAAAGGTGTTTGGCATTCACTACTTTACTACCCTGATATATATGTAGTTATGATTATTGTATAATTATGCAGTGTAGTGATGTAGTGGGTGCCAAATACCTGTGATGAAGACAGAAATAACCAGGTTTATATATTAACCCAGGGTTAAGTTCTGGTTAACTCATATAAATGCCTTTTCACGCCTTTGCAAACAGAGTAGACCAAGATCAGAAAACTACTACAACCGTTAATCAAAGAAATGTTGGTTTGTTATTCGAAAGACAGATGGTGGTTTAAAGCAGACTGAAAGCAATTCAGAAAGATCCCATAGAAGCTCCTTTTTTAAAAAAAAAAATGTAACTCCCCATAGGTGTTTAAATTAGAGATGTTATGGTATATATATTAGGCCAGCTTTCATTATACAGTAGAACCTGCATTAAGCGGACATTCATTCATTAAACATAGGAGTCTTAAAAAGCAGGTGGTTGCTTAATGCAGGGCAAAAGTAAAGCTCCTATACATTTTGACCTGTATAGGCCCATAATTATAATACCTCTTTTCGATAATTACTTAAAACTGGTTCTACTGTAGTGTTTTATTTTGCTGTAAGCATCGCTTCTCATTTGCATGCTTTGAATACAGTGTAATGAAGTTTGGAGTTTGGAAGATTATCAGCTGAAGATAATTATCTGCCATACCGGAATATCTCTGTATGAGGCCAGTTATACTTACTGCAAGTCACTCGAATTACATTGATATATATGGGGAGTTGTTATGGAATATAGGTGATCTGATAGGGTCTGCTCTGTTTGCTTATGAACATATAATAGATCTGACTCTACAGTTTCTACCAAAAACATCCTGTGCCAATACAGTATAACCTGTCATATTAGCAGCCATCAAAAGGAGGTCTACTTATGGGTCTGTATGACAATGGTAGCTTAATGCAGGTCAAAATTAATGCAGTAAGCTCCTATAAAAGCTTTCTGCATTTCTTTGTCCTGTATTAAGCAGCCACCTGCTTCTTATGATTCCTATGTTTAATAAATGTTCAGTGGCGGCTTAGGACAGGTTCTACTACAAACTCTACTACAAAAAAACTACTACATGAATATTGAATATGAAAAGGATCAAGACCTTCTTAAGTTCTACCTTTGAATGCAGGAAACAAGTGTATTGCTAATTTGCTGTCAGCAAAAAGTGTAGACCTGAAGTTCAAAGGACTTGTCGGATCCCTGCACTGTTTGTTATTTCAAATTCTCTTTCAAGTTTCATACCCTTTTATACTAAATGGACTCTTTCATTAACAATCATTGACCATTCCACTTTGACAAATTCAGTTTTGGATGGGTTTTGCTTAGTATGCTTTGTTTTAAAACACTTGGTGACAACTTGGATTTTCAGGATCCAAGCCATTTAAAAATAAGGAAGCTGGTAAGTTATTTTAGATGTGCTTCTATCTATCAGATGCATTGAATATGTTTATGTTATGAAAAGGAAAAGTTTAAAACTACATGTAATTACTATTTGTATATACATTATTTTTACACATATGAATATTCATCAGTTAAAGGGTTAAGGTAAAAACCCTGATGTACTTTTTATTTATTGTAATGGTCTGTTTATGTTGCAGTTAGTGGAAAACAAATCCACATATAGTTTATAAAAGTTCATCTGTTCCAAAAATAATACTCAGATCTCCAAATTAGCAAATGCAATAGGTTACACAGTATTTATAGAATGTAAAGCAGACTGTGTGAATATAATGGTAAAGTCTTGCTAATACAACCATCCAAAAGAAGTCTAATTCTGGATTTTTTAAAACAGGTGGTAGCTTGATGCAGGACAAACGTGATACAGAAAGCTTCTTTAGGAGCTTTCTGTATCACGTTTGCCCTGCATTAAGCAACCACCTGCTTTTACAGTCTCCAATGTTAATGAATCATGTGGTTGCTTTAGCGAGACTCTACTGTATTTGTGGCCGACTTTGTGACTTCCTTTTTCATCTTGACATTTAGCTGTGTTTCACCTTTCCTCCATAAATGGGCCTTTCTACGCCTCCGTAAAAATCATCTATTGAAACCGTTGTGATAAAAAGAGCATTTGCTCCTATAGGAGCAAATGCTCTATTTGTCACAATGGTTTCAAACTACAAAATTCTAAAAAAAATCCTTTTCTCTAGTTATATATAATGCTCCTTTTATCAGCAGATTTATTCAAAGTAGTTTGATCTAACAAAAGCCTATGATGGAAAGGGTTAATGAATAAACTTGGTGTTCTTAATGAACAGGTTGCAGCTTAATGCAGAACAAAGTACCACAGAAAGCTCCTACAGTAGTTTATCAGTAAAGATCAGTAATTAAGAGATTCCTTTGAATGGCTTTTGTAGAGCGGTTTTACTGTATAGATGTGTCCTGTTTCTGTGTCAGAATTTATCAGCAATAAGAAATATGCACTTCATGTTGAATTGTTCATTTCACAATAATATGGTTGAATTTGTAATAACCCTTGCAAAACAGTAAAACCTGTCTTAACCCATTCCCTCAAAGACTATTTTTAGGCCCACCCTCTTTTAATAAATCTACCGAAAAGGAGCATTAACTAGAGAAAAGGAAAATTTTAGAATTTTGTAGTTCTGAAACCATTTCGATAAATAGAGCATTTGCTCCTATAGGAGCAAATGCTCTATTTATCACAATGGTTTCAAAAAGTGACTTTTACAGAGGTGTAGAAAGGCATATTTATGGAGGAAAGGGTTAAGCAGTCATCAACAAGAGGTCAAATTATGGGTCTGTAATGCCGGTGGTAACTTAATGCAGGTCAAAATTAAGGCAGAAAGTTCATGTAGGAGCTTTCTACATTTAACGGAGCTTTCTACATTTAACTTTTGCCCTGCATTAAGCAACCCCCTGCTTTTTAATACTCCTATGTTCAATCCCGTTCTACCACTTGGCACCATTTGTAAACTTTTTACCTGATAAACCCTATACCTGATAAAAAGAAACAATGACATATGACTATAAAATCATAAATTGGCTGAATTTTTATTATGGCATACGGACACAGAACATTTTTGGCCATGAAAGAAACTGTAGAATCAGATTTATATGATTCCATAAGCAAACAGAGTAGACCCTGATCAGATGGCCCCTACAGGATATGGGTCTGCTCTGTTTGCAAATGCATCAAAAGGCATCTCTATGAGGTAAAGGGTTCAGTTTTGTGCATGCTAGTGGCAAAGTTGTGATAACCAATGCAAACAGTTTGGATCCAGATGAAGTATAGTGTGACTTGACATTCTTCAGAACTTAATCTTTTTAAGATCCTTACTGTATTTCTGAAGTGAAATGGGGAAAAAATGACCTTGAGAATTGTAGCAGAAATGTTTTGTACATACAGTATTCATATACATGTAATGCCTTTTCACACCTTTGCAAACAGAGTAGACCCAGGATCTGGTCAGGGTCTGCTCTGTTTGCTTAAATGAAATTATAATAGACACAACTCAACAGTATATACCAATAACAATAAATCATGTGTACAATTCAGCTAATAAATATTAATGATGTCATTATTTATTATAATTTATATGGATATTTAACAGGGAATGGGTTAAAGAACTGATGGACAGATTTTTTAAACGGCCACCTAATAAAGGTGGTCGTATATTGGCGTGGCCCTGTCCGTCCGTCCGTTCGTTCGTTCTTTCGTTCGTCCGTCAACATTTTGTTTGTCCGTAGTTTTCTTGGAAAACTATCTGACAGATATTAATGAAACTTCACACAAATGTTTAATGCATCAAGATCTGAAACTGAGTTGATTCTGAGGTTCATTTGATTTGTCGTTTCAGAGTTATGGCCCTTGTCCTTAAAAAATAATGCAAATACATGCAAATAGTTTGTCCGCTGTTTTCTGGAAAAACTATTTGAGAAATATTAATGAAACTTCACACAAATGTTTAATGCATCAAGATCTGAAGCTGAGTCGATTCTGAGGTTCATTTGATTTGTTGTTTCAGAGTTATGGCCCTTGTCCTTAAAAAATAATGCAAATACATGCAAATAGTTTGTCCGCTGTTTTCTGGGAAAACTATTTGAGAGATATTAATGAAACTTCACACAAATGTTTAATGCATCAAGATCTGAAGCTGAGTCGATTCTGAGGATCATTTGATTTTTCGTTTCAGAGTTATGGCCCTTGTCCTTAAAAGATTATGCAAATACATGCAAATAGTTTGTCCGCTGTTTTCTGGGAAAACTATTTGAGAGATATTAATGAAACTTCACACAAATGTTTAATGCATCAAGATCTGAAGCTGAGTCGATTCTGAGTTTCATTTGATTTGTCGTTTCGGAGTTATGGCCCTTTTACTTAAAAAATAATGCAAATATATGCATATAGATTGTCTGCTGTTTTCTGGGAGACCCGTTTGACAGATATTAATGAAACTTCACACACTTGTTTAATGCATCAAAACCTGAAGCTAAGTCAATTCTGAGGTTCATTTAATATGTCGCTTCGGAGTTATAGCCCTTGAACTTAAAAAAATAATGCAAATCTATGCAAATATGAGGATGGCCATAACTTTTTCATTTGAAATGATATTTACTTCAAAAAAAATTATATGGTTAAACCTTAATATGAATTTTCACATATATTGCAGGGTTTATGATATGTCATTTTATATTCTAAAGTTATGGTCCTTGAACTCTGTGTGTTTGTTGCTTTGTTTGTCTGTCAACTTTTAGTTTGATGTATTCTGGGAAAACTATTGAAATGATATAAATGAAACTTAACACAAATATTTCAAGCAACAAAATCTGAAGCTGAGTTTATTTTTAGGTTCATTCAGTTTGTCTTTACAGAGGTCTGGCCGTTGCACTTTACAAAAATCTGCAAATATGAGGATTAGTTGTAACTTTTTTATTTAATAAGATATTCACTTCAATTTTTTTTAAAATAGTATCACCTCAATATATACAGATTAGAAAATGTCAACACTTATAAGGCATGTTGAATCAGAGAAAGTTTGCAAGTGGGCGTATTATGTACCGTATGCGGTACTCTTGTTAAATCTGGTAATTCAAACATGTAAAGACATTGCCATTTTGCACCCTGCTGGCAAATTGGTCATAACCTTTGCAAAGAGTTTTTATGGTGACAAGGTGCCAAGTAAACTGTTTCTCTTATTTAAATATGAAGTGATTGATAAGCATAATATATAGAAACCCCTTTACAGTTACCATGGACTTAACCCTTCACTCCATAAATATGCCTTTCTACGCCTTTGCAAACACAGTAGACTCAGATCAGACGGCTCCTATAGGAGCCGTCTGATCTGGGTCTGCTCTGTTTGCTTATGATATAATATAGATATGATTCTACAGTTTCTGCTATGAAAAAAATTCCTATGTCAATGTTTTCGGCTATAGCAATTAATCTAATTAATATTCATGAGGTAATTATTTTCTACATAAATATTCATGGAGTAAAGGTTTAAGGAACAAACATGGAGGTCTTCATGACTTAGGGAACAAACATGGAGGTGACTTCAATAATAGATTATTGCTATTATCCTTTACCCCATAGATACTCCTTTTATGTTTGGAATCTTGATTGTCAAACAAATTAATTAACATACAATAAACTTAGTTACCAGTTTTAATGTGTAAGCTGTTAACGCTTTACTCCATGAATGTATGTAAGAAATCATGACATTGTAAATATTATTTAGATGATTTTTAAAATGGCACATAAAGATTTCTTTTGCCATAAGTAAGCAGAGCAGACCCTGATCGAATGGCTCCAACAGGAGCTGTTTTATCTGGATCTACTCTATTTGCAAAGGTGTATTTATGGAGTAACTAATAATCAATTGGTTAAAGCTGCAGTGACAGATGAAGAAAGGTATTTTGGCCATGGTAGAAGCAGCAGAATCACATCTATATTATGCCATAAGCAAGCAGAGCAGAGCACACCCTGATCAAACAGCCTACTGGAGCTGTCTGACAGGGCTTAAAGAGTTAACTATTATGAAGTAGAGGGTTAAACTTTAAGAAATAAGGATGAAACATTATTGACTTTAAATATAGAGACTTTTTGCTTCACAAATATGTCAAGCACCTATAATATATACAAGCACCCTATCCACACATACCAACCCCACCCAAGCCGACATGTCCACCCAGCCACTACCTTTCTTGTACTTTATTCTAGCTACAGCACTTCGTATATAATTTTAGCCCTGTACATGATGAACATTGGTTTAACACTTTCCCTGATATAAACGTGTTTTCACGCATTTGCAAACAGAGAAGACCCAGATCAGACGGCTCCTAGAGGAGTTGTCTGATCAGGGTCTACTCTGTTTGCTACTAGAGTTTGAAAGATCTGTTTCTTTGCTTTCTAAAATGTCTACAATGTTCCACCTTCCATATTTCTTTTAAGTACTTTTAATGAATATTCAGTAGGTATTGAAATTTGGAATAAACATAGAACAGGGAAAGGGTTAACCCATTCCCTGCTCCTCCTATAGGAGTCATCTAATCTAGGTCTACTCTGTTTGCAAATGCATGAAAAGGTGTTTATATATGTAGCCATGGCAGAAAATGTAGAAACAAGATCTCAAGTCAATTTAAGCAAACAAAGAACAAACCTTGATCAGGTATGTCTGCTCTCTTTCAGACTCTTTGCAAAGATGTCTAAAGGTCTATCTCCATTTAAAGGGTTAATGTCTGGGTTAGGAGGCTATACATCATGTAATTCTAATATTTATATATATTATGATAATTTCAGCCACAGCACACCCGTGATGTCTTCCCAGATGAAGATGGCAGCTGGCTGATTCTGTGTCTCAGTATCACATCTGGTGTGAGCAGAATTATTGTTGGCAAGGTGGCGGACATGCCGTGGGTGAGCCGTATCAAGATGCAGCAGCTAGCCTTTGTCTTCCTTGGCCTCTCTACTCTCTGTATTCCATTCTCTAAGACTTTTGGCGGCCTGATAGCCATCTCCTTGGTGATGGGAGTGTGTGATGGAACATTTGTGTGTTTGCTTGGTCCTATTGCCTTTGATATAGTTGGTCCAGGGGAAGCATCACAGGCCTTGGGTTTCTTGCTAGGACTGTTCAGTATTCCTTTCACCATTGGACCTCCTGTGGCTGGTAAGTGTGGTCCAATTTATAACAATCATTGATACTAGAGTAAACTTTAATGTAGCTCATTACTCGAAAAGTATAAGAGGTATTAACATGAAACTTCATAGGTTAGAAGATCTCATTTAGGGGAAGGCACCTACTTAAGAACCATAACTCTTGATTCCAAAATTTTGGAGTTATGGCTCTTTATTTTTTTCATTTTTTTTAATGTAAGCTGGACAAGCACCAAATCATTTGAACGTTGGCGCCGCATGCGGCTCGTGTTTTCTTGATGGTGCACATACCTTCATTTTTCAACTCAGTTAATAGATTGTTTGTTTTATTGAGTTGGAGGTCATGGGTTTGATCCCTGGTTGATGCCTGCTACTACTTTAAAATGGTACTCTCCTGTTTGATGTTCAGCATATTATGGTAATTATGAAAATAATGTGACTGGGGGTTGGATCGAATCCCACCATGTATCAGTGATTAACACCAGACACATTCATCTGCTCAATTGTTGTCTGCAGCATTTTCAAAACTATTAATATTCTTTCTGACTTTTTGCAGAAGTTGAGTCTGAGTGACAAACAGTTTGGATCTCAGATCAGGTCCTAAGTTTTTTGGGGCCTGAATTGATCCAAACTGTTTGTATAGGTCATAATTGGTGGCACCTGTCAAAGACTTTAATTTCAACATGTCATAATCATTTGAAGTCAACATGTCATTTGGAGTTTTCTTATATTACAGGTTTGATGTATGATATGATGCACAATTATAGAGTAGCATTCCACGTTGCCGGAGCCCCACCCATCATTGGAGCATTGATAATGTTTTTGATACCCAAAGTACAACAGGTAAGCTCACTAAAACTCTTCTACATTTGACAGTGAATTCATGATTACCTATTAACTCTTTCCTCCATAAATACGCCTTTCTACGCCTCTGTATAAGTCACCTGTTGAAACCATTATGATAAATAGAGCATTTGCTCCCATAGGAGCAAATGCCCTATTTATCACAATGGTTTCAAACTACAAAATTCTAAAAAAAATTCCTTTGCTCCTTTTCGGTAGATTTATTCAAAGAGGTTGGATCTAAAAATAGCCTATGGAGGAAAGGGTTAAACAGTTTGGATCCAATTGAGATGCTGAGTAACTGAGACTCTCCCCAGGATTTATTGCCCTTTTGAATAAAGTAAAACTTTTCCCAGATCCAAGTTTAACCCAAAACCTCATGCGCTATTTTTCGGCCCAACCTCTTTGAATTAACCTACCGAAAAGGAGCATTTACTAGAGAAATGGATTTTTTTTAGAATTGTATAGTTTTTAAACCATTGTGGTAAATAGAGCATTTGCTCCTATGGAGCAAAATTAATGCTCTATTTATCACAATGGTTTCAAAAACTGATTTTTACAGAGGCGTCAAAAGGTGTCAATATGAGGGAATGGGTTATCATATCATATAATATCTTATCATATAATATTTTCATCAGGACAGGGACTAGAAGCAGGAGATGACATTGTTTGCATGTCTTTTTTTATGACTCATATAAATATGGTGATTCAGTAGCTGGTCAGCCAGTATTCTGTCATTTTCAGAGTTATCCAGCTGTTACAGAGACCATGGAGTTTGCATCCATTTCAATGATGGACGTTAGAGGTAAGTGTAACTTTTCTTTTTTTTAAATTATTTAGTCATACAGGACATATTGAAAAGGAAACTCAGGAGAAATAATAATAATAACGACTTTATTTTAAGTGGATTACATATTTGGTACAAGAAAGCATAGTTTCCATTTGATATTCAGTCAATACATGGAAACAAAGGTCAATGGTTTATACCGTTCAGTGCAGGAAATGCCATCAGTGTAGACCAAGATGAGAGAGCTCTTAGAGGAGCCCTAGATACAGAATTTGCTGTTTGAATTTAATTAAAATGTAGACTATATAATATATTACTGATTTTCCGTTCAAATGCAGGAAACAGGTTCACTAGCATTTGCAAACAGTTGGAACCCAGATCAAAGGTCTCCAGGGTGTTCACTGTTTGTCATTCAAAATGCTCTGTCAAATTTAAGTTTTTCATACTTAATTGGACTCAATCACTAAACACTGATAGACCATTTTCCTTAGAATATTCAACTTTCAATGGATTAACTGTTCTCTTGCTATGAAATACTTGAGGAACTACAGTAAAACCCCTCTAGGAATTTTTAGTTAGTTTTAGACAGCTGGCTGCTTAATCCTGGGTGAAAGTTAGGATGACTTTCACCCTGCATTAACCCTTTCCTCCATAGGCTATTTTTAGATCTAACCTCTTTGAATAAATGTACCGAAAAGGAGCATTAACTAGAGAAAAGGAAATTTAAAGAATTTTGTAGTTTGAAACCATTGTGATAAATAGAGCATTTGCTCCAATAAGAACAAATGCTCTATTTATAACATTGGTTTCAATAGGTGATTTTTACAGAGGCATAGAAAGGTGTATTTATGGAGGAAAGGGTTAAGCTACCACCTGTCTCCATAACCGATATTCATACTACATTTAATGTTCGGTTTAGAGGGGGTCTACAGTAATGGCAGAGTAGCAAACAACTTCTAACTCCTCGTAACTCTAAATCTGATCTGGATCCAATTTGTTTGCAATTGCCAGTGATTTTCTGATTAACAGAACAGAACTTTATTTTCAACTTGTACAAAGTGTACCTCGTTGATACACCATTTGTGCATGTATAAAGGTCACATAATTTGGTCAATATATATAGAATGTGCATATCTCGACAGATATAAATTGTACATCTCCTTTGTAACAGATTATAGAAAAAATGAAAAACTACATTCTAACAAAGGATTACAACTGACTAAACTATATCGAGATGTGATCAGTGGAACATGGGTTGTCTTTTAACTCTTCGCTTGCTATTCACGTTAATATACCTACCTGTAAATAGTGAAGACCCAGATGAGACAGCTCCTGCAGGAGCTGTCTCATCAGGGTCTGCACTATTTACAAGTTGATTGTGCAACCAGTGCACTCCACAGCAGTGATTGCACAGCAAAATATTTGTACACAGTGAAGATATATGTTATTATACAACAGGGCATGGGTAAAGAAGGAGAAATATATTTTAAAATTCAGCAAGCGAAGGGTTAACCTAACTCATTAACAAGAGATGGGTTAAGCCAGCAGATAAATGATTAACAATCAATGTTGTCCTTGTTTGTCAGAGAGATAGAATCAGGGTAATTAATTAATTATTGGACATAAAGTTGGCTTGCATTAATTGCTAGTTACCATGCTACATGGCAGTGACTGTTCAAGTTTAGGATTTAGGACATAGAGAAAATGTAATACTTATAATGAAAGATTTTCAAATTAAATGTAACTGCTTTCTATCTATTGAAATTACTTTTAAAGAAAAACATAAGTTATACTCAAAGCTGTGGTGTTAATGAACTATAGATACATAAACTTATGTACTTCACAACAGCAGGTGTTAAGTGCTTGTGTGGCGGCTGTTGAAATTCGCCCCATACTTCATTCTCAGTGTTGTTATATTTTCTGGTCCTTCGGGATCATTAGTTTTGATGGTACATGTATAAGTTTTGAAAATTGAATACTGCTCAAGCTGGTGCTAGGAAGCGTGAGTAGTGTTGCACTTTTAATTACTTCTCATGAACAGACTCAATAAAACGGTGTCTGCAATTTTCTCTTTTGCATTGCTACTTTTGCTTTCGAGGGATCACCTACTTTCAGAATATTTAACCTTATGAATACTCATGGAAGTTTTACAATGGCATGTGAAGAAAGGGAATTTTTGGCCATGGCAAGATAAGATAAGGTTTATTTAACGTCTGCAAGTTACATAACAATCTGACAACATAAGCTCAAATTGGGCTTCTTTTTTTTAACCGACAAAAGGGACAGTACATCAATAGTGACAATACGTAAACTAAATCAATACAGTATTAAAACATGAGTCAATAGTTTAAAACAAGTTCAAGATTATATGAAATAGCCCGTCAATAAAAATGTTTAGTTTACAATAAAACTATATTGAAAAGCAAATAAGAGATAAGAAGTAAGATTCATATCACTTCAATAAATTGGATAGCTAAGATATACAGCGATATAAAAAAAGGGCAAACAACCTACATGAAAAACTCAATTCATAATTCATCTAACAGAGGGACAGATAAGCTATGTTTAGTGATTATGTACTAGAACTTTGCCAAATGCTCAATTTATTTGAAATTGGTGAGTAACAAAGCTCAATAGACTGTAGGAATACTCAATTGAATCTGTAACATCTGTGTAGCAGAGAAGCATTACGAGAATAGTAGCGTATACAACAGAATCAAATCTATATTATTTCTTATGCTAACAGAGTAGACCCTGATCAGACAGCTCCTGTAGAAGTCATATGATCAGGGTCTGCTTTGTTTGCAAAGGCTTTAAAAGACTTGTTGGAAATATTAAGGGTTAAACAAAGATCATTATCACTTATACCAGTGTACACCAGTATTGTATATATGCTTTGAGCCTCTGAAAATGCTCAACAGATTTTTATAAAACCGTGCATGTAGCAAGGACACAATATGTAGATGTGCATGCTGTCAGGGATTTTTCCTTCTCCAATTCTTCTGGGAATTATGCCCCTTTGAGCTTAGAAATCAATAGGTCTTTTGACCCTATCCTTGTAAACGCAACTCCTCTCAAACTGTTCAACAGAATTTCTTAAAACCTTGTATGTAGCAAGGACACAATATGTAGATATGCATATTGTCGGGGATTTTTCTTCTGCAATTTTTCTGGGAGTTATGCCCGTTTGAACTTAGAAATCACTAGATCTTTTGACCCTATCCTTGTAAGCACAACTCCTGAAACTGCTCAACAGATTTTCATAAAACCTTGCATGTAGCAAGGACGCAATATGTAGATGTGCATATTGTCGGGGATTTTTCCTTCTGCAATTTTTCTGGGAGTTATGCCCCTTTTAACTTAAAGACTAGTTAATAGTGAAGGAAAACCAGGTTTGATGTCGTGTCGACATTTCTTGTTTATAATTGCACTGGAAAGAATGGATGTTTTCATCATTACAGGGTCTTTAGAAATAGATCTTTATCATTTCATAGTAGACAGAGCAGCCCCTGATCCTCCAGGAGCCATCGGACCAAGGTCTACTGTGTTTGCAAAAGTGTAGAAAGGCATATGTATGGAATAAAGTGTTAAATATTTTCACTTTGTCTGAACGCCACATTTAACTCTTTGCACGCTAGCGGCGAAACTGTGATACCTATGCAAACAGTTTGGATCCTGATGAGACGCCGCATTATGCGGCGTCTCATCAGGATCCAAACTGTTTGTCATCTTGACCATATTTTTGCAAAAAAAAATGAGAAAACGTTTATTTTAAGAACTGAAGCAGACGACAATTGTTGCAGACGAGAAATTACTTAGCGTGCAAAGAGTTAATGTATTTTTGGCTAAATATTTTGTTTGCAACCAATAGTTTTATATGGCCTATTGGCTCAGTGATGATAAAGTGGTGTCATTCACGTTATAGTGCTATCATCACCCATCTTCTCCCTTAAAGTGCTATCATCTACTGGTAGTGCTATCTTTGTCCCTAAAGTACTGTCATCACTCTTATTGTACTATCATCACCCCTATAGTGCTATCATGACTATCTGGTTTACAATATAGTATGTTTGTGTTATACAGTGAGAAGCAAAGAAAGTGTCTGACAAGCAATGAAAGGTGTGTTAGAATTGTCTCAGTTTTGTTCATGTTACCATTTGTTTGAAGTTACTTTAACCCTTTACCTGATGAATATTCATGTAGGAAATAATGACATCATCATTATTAAATAGATGTATTTTTACAATGGCATATGAACACAGGTATTGTTTCTGCAACGGCAGAATTTATAGAATTATATCTATAGTTTTTCTATATCATTTATTGGCAAATAGAACAGACCTTGATAACCTGGCTCGACAGGAGCCATCTAATCCAGATCTACTCTGTTTGAAAAAGGTCAATAGGCATTTCTATCAAATAAAGGGTAATGCTGTTATGAATTTCATGTTCTGTACTATTTGTCTCTTGCATTCTGTTGACTTCTCTGTATGAGCTATATGAAGGAACGGTATCTTAGAGTTTTTGCAAACAGCTGTATAGACCCATTCAGGCCCCTAATCCTACCTCCCCCATCCCCAACATACAGAGGCCTCCCTAGTGGAGTGGCTTAGAATGAAATTTGTTCTGTGCACAAAAGAACCTCTGGGGTTTTCCTTCACCTGTAATCGTGATGTGACTGAAATGCTGTTAAAAAGACGTAAAACCAATTAAAACCAAACCCAACACACACACACACCACACTCACTAGCTCTTCAGTGAAAGTTTGAAATGTATGAACATAAAATATGTACTATGAGCAATTCTTTTATAGAAACCATAATTGTATACCACAAATTATTGTGTAATTTTGTTATACTCCCACATTGATAGTTTGGAGGGGTATATAGGAGTCAGTTGTTTCAGTTGTTGTTGTCTTCCATTGTTGTCAGAAAACTTCTTCCACAGTTATCACTACATTTTCAAGGATTTTCACAAATATTTCTGAGTCAAGATGGTGTTACTAGGGTATATTAATCATCTTTAGATATATCTCCAGCTATACTTTACCCTTTCATAAGAAATAAGGACATCATGAACATTTATTAAATCATTTATTAGCTCATCTGTTTCGAAGAAAAGTCCAGCTATTGTGATCACTGGGTTGTAGGCATTGTCGTCATTGTCGGCGGTGTGAAAAAACTTTAATGTAGCTCATTACTTGTAAAGTATAAGAGGCATTAACATGAAACTTCATAGGTCAGTAGATCTTATTGAGGGGAAGGCCACTACATAAGAACCATAACTCTTGATTCCAAAATTTGGGAGTGATTGCCCTTTATTTTTTTCATTTTTTTGAAAATTTAGCTGGACAAGCACCAAATCAGATGAGCGCTGGCGCGGCATGCGGCTCTTGTTTTATAATGGCATATGAACACAGGAAATTTTGGCTCATGCAGAGGCTGTAGAATCAGCCCTATATGATACCATAAGCAAACAGAGCAGACCCTGATCAGATGGCTCCTATAGGAGCAATCTGATCTGGGTCTGGTCTGTTTGCAATTCATGAAAAGACATTTATGTAAGGGAAAGAGTTAAAGTGAACCTTAGAGCTGATTTAATGTCTATCTTGAGGCAGTATCATACTGTTCAGCATTAAATCTCAACAAACCTGTGGTCCTGTATGTCCATCCAGGCAGGTACAGTTGCTACGAGTCTTAATTTAGACTGCATATGCCAGAATACTCTTTGCTCAATACATGCAATTGTCGCATGTTTTATGATACTCAGCAAAGTTTTCTTTGCTATTATGGCATATACATGTATGCCTTTCATGATCGTTAAAACGTTTTAACGACACAAATATGTTGAACTTCAATGCAACAATCTCTGATTATTCTCAACTTGTCAATAACAGAAAGTCAACAAACAGACATTTTATAAGTGTCATTTGTCAGGTATGACAGATTCCTATTTATGGCACCACATGGTAAACATGATTATGCATAAATGACGGATTAACTCATAATTTCATTGGCTGCTGTTGTCAGTTTATGACAAATGTGGGTTGTCAGTGACAATCTGAAACACTTGTCACAGCTAGAATTGTGGCATGTCAGCAAAATCAAAGCACACTGCAGATAAGGTGTCAAAATTAGATCTACAAATTGTTATTTCACCTGAGCATGTGCTTAGTAATTGTGATCACCCATCATCTGGCAACCAGCCTTTGTCCGACTTCCAGCATCCGTCTGTCTGTTCACTTTTCCTTCAAATGATATCTCCTCTTAACCCATTCCCTCTTATTGACACCTCCGTAAATGTCATTTTTTGAAGCCATTGTCATAAATAGAGCATTTGCTCCATAGGAGCAAATACTCTACTTATCACAATTGTTTCAAAACTACAAAATTCTAAAAGTTTTCTTTTCTCTACTTAATGCTCCTTTTTGGTAGATTATTCAAAGGGGTTGGATCTTAAAATAGCCTATGAGGGAATGGGTTAACTGATGATTAAACGTTACAGAAATGTTCCTCTTATGGTATCCAGAAGTATTCCATTCCATGCAAAACTCTTGTTGTTATGGCAACCAACCAGAAAAAATACTTTTCTCTAAAACCATTGGTCTGATTTCAATATAATTTGGCAGAAATGATTATTTGGTGACCTTCTTCCAAAATTTTCAACTTATATTGATTTATTAAAAAAACATGGCAGCCAGGGGTTAGGCTAATTTTACTTATATGGCTATAGTGAAACTAATAAATATTCTCCTGAAACCACTTGGTAAGCTAGAAGCATTCCATTCCATGCAAAACTCCTGTTGTTATGGCAACCAAATGGAAAAATCTTTTTCTCTAAAATTTCAGTATAATTTGGCAGAAATGATTATTTGGTGACTTTCTTCCAAAATTTTCAACTTATATTGATTTATTAAAAAAACATGGCAACCAAGGGTTGGGCTAATTTTCCCTATATGGCTATAGTGAAACTAATAAATCTTCTCCTGAAACCACTCAGTAAATTTCAGTAGAATTTTACAGGACTGATCCTTAGGTGACCCTCTACCAAAATTGCTCAACTAATTTTGATCCATTGTAAAACATAGCCATTAGAGGCGGGGCTTATTTTCCTTATATGGCTATAATGTAAATTCAAAAAATCTTTTGAAACCACTGGGCAGATTTCAATACATGTACATCATTTGGCAGAAATAATCCTTAGGTGACCCTCGAACAGAGTTGTTCAAATCATTTTGATTCTTCATCAGGGCAGGGCTACATTTCGTTTTGGTTATTGAGAAAGTTTCAGTAATCTTCTATTCTGAAACCATTGGGCAGATGTCAATGTAATTTGGCAGAATTGTCACTTAGGTAACCATCTGCAAAGATTTCCAAGCTGTTGTGATTGGTTAATAAAGACAAGGCTGTCAGAGGTGGGGCTGATTTTCCTCATTATATCGTTACTAATATATTGAAGGTATATTCTCCTCTGAAACCAATTGACAGACATTAATATGGTTTTGCAGGAACATTGCTTAGTTGACCCTTTACCAAATTGTACAAACCATTGTGATCCGTTAAAAAATGGCCACTGGGGCAGGCAAACTTTCCTGATATGGCTATGGTCTTATGTGAGCGATACAGGGTCATCATGGTCCTCTTGTTTTAAATAAAATGCCAGCAAATACCAATGAGCCTGCAAACGGTAATAGCAATGGCTAAGAAATGGCACCCTTGTTTAATTAGATGCTTTAGTGCAGGTGAAGTACCCACACCCTGTTGTATGAATCAAAATTCGGTCAGACTGATAGTTTGTGCCAGCTGGCTGTAACAATTTGTACCCTAGCACAGAGTTGTAGATAAACGTGTGTACATAAATACTGAAATCATCATTCTCCACTAAAACCGAAGAGACCATTCTAAAGAGATGTCACCCGTCACAACTTAGGGGTTGGTGGAGAAATGAAGAAGTTATTTCTGAAAATGTTTATATTAACCCATTCCCTCATATTGATGCCTTTTGACGCCTCTGTACAACTTAACAAGTTTATTTATGAAACCATTGTGATAAATAGAGCATTAAGCTCCTTAGGAGCAAATGCTCTATTTATCACAATGGTTTCAAAACTACTAAATTCTAAATGATTCCTTTGCTCTAGTTGATGCTCCTTTTTGGTAGATTTATTAAAAAATGTTGGATCTAAAAATAGCCTATGAGGGAATGGGTTAAATCTGGACCTTTGATAGCAATAATTACCTATAAGCAAACAAACTGGATCCAGATGAGACACTGAGTATCTACACTGTTTGTCATTCTGGTTAGATGTTCAAAGAGAAACATAAGAAAGTTGCTGTTGAGAATTGCAGCAGATAACAATTATAGTAGATGAAAATTACTTAGCGTGCAGTCAGTTAATTAATATACAACAGGATAATTGGCTGGACCACCTCGCATAGATTACAGGATAACTAGCTTGTCTCAGCTCTACTTCTTGGACATTTGACTATTTGCATGCTAAGACTAGTTGTCTGTTACAATTCTCAAAGGTGCTTTTTCTTCAGTTTCTGTTAAAGAAGGCAATCAGAGGGACAAACTGTTTGCATCCTGATGAGATGCAGAGTTACGCAGCCTCTCATCTGGATCCAAACTGTCTGCATAGACTATCACAAATTTACCACTAGCATTCAAAAAGTCTATAATTACAGTTCAATTATTGCTGATCGGGTTTTTATGCCCCAAATTCTGGAAGGAGAGGTTTTTAGATTGAACCCATTCCCACTTGAGGACAACTTTTGACACCTTTGCATTTACAGATTGGACCCAGATCAGACAGCTCTTGTAGGAGCTGTTGATCAGGGTCTGCTCTGTTTGTTAATGGTGTTTGATGATTTGTTTCTACAGTTCCTTCTGTGGCTAAAAAAGAATTTCTTGTACATGATTCCTTATAAAGTTCTGTCAGTGACTATTCATAGGGTCATGAAATATTGAATAATGTTCATGTGGATATTTTCGCTGCCAATGTCGGATCTGTGCTTACCTATGCAAACAGTTTGGATCCAGATGAGACGCCGAGTAACTCGGCGTCTCATCAGGATTCAAACTGTTTGTTACTGTTACTATGTTTTTGAAACAAAAATGAAGAAAATCAAAAGAATGAAAATTTGTAGCAGACGATAAAGTTAGCAGACGACAGAGTTTGGCAGCGAAAGGGTTAATATCTGCCCTTCCATCACACTGTTTTGTGTCTTACAAAACTCAGTAGGTATTTGACCATGTAGTGTCCTACTGTTGTATTGATCAGTCTGGGCACAGGTAGCCACGCCTACCACAGCAGCGGGCCGCTGCCGCTTGCCCAATTAATGTATGCATGTTCTGTTACTTGTTTGTTAGTGTATTTTTAGAGACTGAAGAGATTAGATTTGTATTTAGAAGAACACGGTGACTTTATTATAATATATCCAACCTTCAGACACAGATATTACAGACCATAATGCTCTGAATGTGGGAAACGAGTGTACTAACATCCACTCATAAGCTATACCCTATTATACTGAATGGACTGTTCAATAATGATGTCAAATGGAACGTTTCACTTTGAAAATTCAGCATCCAAAGGATTAACCCTTTCCCTCATATAGACATGTTTTCTTGGCTCTGCTTAATTCAGGGCAAAAGTAATACAGAAAGCTCCTACAGGAGCTTTTTGCATTACTTTGACCTGTATTAAGCTACCACCTGCCTTACAGAACCATTGTGATAAATTGAGTCACAATCTATTTGTCACAATGGTTTCAAACTACAAAATTGTAAATTTCCCCTTTTCTCTAGTTAATGCTCCTTTTCGGTAGATTTATTCAAAGAGGTTGTATCTAAAAATAGCCTATGAGGGAATGGGTTAAGACAGACTCTACTGTTTATAACACCCTGTCTTGGTACTCATTAAAATTGCCCCATGCAGAGTGGACATTCCAATGAGTACCAATAAGGCAGGGTTTGGCATAGAAATAAAGAATCTGTTCTTTAGAGATTTCCTAAATATATTTTTTTCTGCCAATTAAATATCTGTACTGATGTATTCAGTACAGTCCTTGTTTTCTTTTAGATAATTAATGGAAATTAATCTTTGTAACAGATTATGAACTTGGTGGTGTACTGTTATGATGTGTACACGATCTCAAGTGGCCTTCACCACAAGGTCACTGTCACCTAGTGTTATCCATTTGAATATATATATAAGACACTTTCAAATGTAAAAAGTAAAGCTGCCTGAATCAATTCTTGGAGACGAGAACAAAATTCTTAATTTTCTTTCAAATGATGTGCCATAGTGTCAAACTGTCTAGATTCTTATGAGGAGAACAGAAACTCTGTAATGTCATCTTGACCTACACTGTTTGCAAAGTTTATCACAAAATTGCTTTACTCCATAAATACATGCCTTTCTACGCCTCTGTAAAAGTCACTTTAAGAAACCATTGTGATAAATAGAGCATTGCTCCTATAAGAGCAAATGCTCTATTTATCACAATGTTTTCAAACTACAAAAATCTAAAAAATTTCCTTTTCTCTAGTTAATGCTCCTTTTCGGTAGATTTATTCAAAGTGGTTGGATCAAAATATAGTCTATGGAGGAAAGGTTAAAACAGGCAGAGTTGATATCTTATCCATTTTGAATGAGTATTACACTATTTCATGCCCAGTCTTGACGATACAGATAATTTACACCAGGTGGATATCTCTTTTTAAAGTGGAACTTCATAGATATGCCTTTTAACTCTTTGCATGTTAAGTAATTTTTGATCTGCAACAATTGTCATCTGCTACATATTCTAAAAATAAAATTTCTCTCATTTTTTATGCTCAGAGGGTGAAACAGTTTGGATCCTGATGAGACACTGCATAATGCAGCATCTCATCTACATCCAAACTGTTTGCATAGGTAATCATCATTTTGCTGCTAGCATGCACATAACCTTTGCAAACAGGGTAGACAAGAACTCCTGTAGAAGCTGTCTGATCAGGGTCTGCTCTGTTGCTTATGAAATAATATACATATAGATCAGGGTCCATGCTTATAAAACTTTTAGTTGAGTGTGAGAACGTTCTCAAGCTTTTGATTGGTCAGATTTGAGCCTTTGGCTCAAATCTGACCAATCAAAAGCTTGAGAACTCAATTCTGACCAATCAAAAGCTTGAGAACGAAACTCAGACTCAACTAAAAGCTTTATAAGCATGGACCCTGATTCATTAGTTTCTGCCATGGTCAAACTTTCACATGTTCATAATGTCAGTATGAAAAAAATGATATTCATAAACCCTTTCCCTGTTATATATTTATTCTAAATTACAATACCTTCTGAATATTCATGGACTCTAGGAGCCGTCTGATCTGGGTGTACTCTGTTTGCAAATGTGTGAAAACACATTTTTATCTGAAGAAAATGGTTAAGTGCTTACTCACTACATGAACAATCATACAGAAAAGGGTTACAACTACAGCTATTCAGTAAGAAAGGATTAGATTTGGCAGAGGATGAATGACAAACTGCAAGAGTCCTATGATGTAGGTCTACACATTTTGCAAATACCATTCAAATTGTTTCCTGCAATCAAAGTGATATTGTGTACAAAAGCCTTTAATTTAAGCCTTTCCTTCATATAAACATGTTTTCATGCATTTGCAAACAGAGTTGTTTTCACGCATTTGCAAACAGAGTAGACAAAGATCCTACAGGAGCCATCTGATCAGGGTCTGCTCTGTTTGCCAATGGAATTTGATAGATCTGTTTCTTTACTTTCTAAAATGGCTACAATGTTCAACCTGCCATATTTCATTATAACTGTTTTGTCCAATAACATTCAATAGGTATTAAGATTAGGAATAAACCTAGAACATGGAAAGTAACTCTTTGCATGCTAGCAGCAAGCATGTGATTACCTGCCCAAACAGTTTGGATCCAGACAAAATGTTGCGCAACTTGGCATCTGATCAGAATGTAAACTGACACTAATTGTTTGAAGAAAAATATAAGAAACATTTTTTTGAGAATAGTAGCTGATGACCATTTTCCAGACCAAAATAATTTCTTTAGCTTGCAAAGAGTTGCAACTCTACCTGTACAATGCTACAGAGGAATTTATGCTGATATTAATTTTGCAAACCAAACATATGCACCTAGTAACTGCATGTCAATTAATTTAACCCTTTCCCTCATATAAATGTGTTTTCACGCATTTGCAAACAGAGTAGACCCAGATAAGACGGCTCCTATAGGAGCCGTCTGATCAGGGTCTACTCTGTTTGCTAATAGAATTTGATAGATCTTGTTTCTTTGCTTTCTAAAATGTCTACAATATTCCACCTTCCATATTTCTTTATAACTATTTTGTCAATGACTATTAAGTAGGTATTGAAATTTGGAATAAACATAGAACAGGGAAAGGGTTAAGTATTGAAACTCTTTTCTAGAGTTGGATTGGTAAAGTAGCTTCATGAATATTCATGTAAGAGATAATGACATCATAAATATTAATTAGCTGAATTTTTATGACATATGAACATAGGGATGTTTGGCCCAGGCAGAAACTGTAGAATATCAGATCAATATATAGTTTTCAGCAAATAGATCAAAATTAAACCCTTATAAGATGTCTGATCTGTGTCTACTCTGTGTACAATGGTGTTAAAAAGCATATACAGTAGAACCCGGCTAATGTGACCACCTAAAATAGGTATAATTCTGGGTGCTAGATGCAGGTGGTAGCTTAATGCAGGACAAAAGTAATGCAGAAAGCTCCTAGAGGAGCTTTCTGCATTACTTTTGACCTGAATTAAGCAACCAGCTGCTTATAAAGACACCAAAGTTTATTCATTAAGTGGTCGCATTAGAGGGGTTCTACTGTATATATATGGAGTAAAAGGTTTATGTGTTAGTCTTCACTCTAAAAGCATATTTCAATACAATCGTCAAACATGGTGTTTGTTATATTTAATTATTCCTATGAAAACTGTCAATTTGAACTTATATCAGAAAATGCCTCTGTGATACAAAGTGAATCGTTCTCGTTGATACTTACAATTTTTTCACTGTACAACAAAACATGATCAATTAATTTAAAATAGTTACAAAACTAAAACAGAATCCTAACAGGCACTTATGCATCAGTGAATTACATCGGGGTCTTCGATATTAAACACATGAAAGTTTTGTCTTGTTCAGAATAAATTTATTCGATCGATTTTCTTGCAATATACTTCTTTTCAGCATTTAAACAAATGATCTATGTAACTTTAAGGCATATTTAAATGCATTACAAGTAGAGACTATGACTTTCATTAGCTGATACTTTAGTGACATACCCCGTACTTAGATTGTTTACAGATAATCAAGATATCATAAGAAACTTTTTGGCTGAATTTTGCGACAAAACAACACTTAATTTTTTGTCTAAACACAAATTAATCTTCCTGCTAACCTTGCTCATGTTCAGATTTACATAACAAAACACTGAGTGTCCCTCATACAAAAATATGATCTTTGGTATTCTTTATGCATATTAATCCTTTACCTAATGAATATTCATATACGCTATAATGAAAACTTGAATATTAATTTGTTTTTAGTAGCATGTGGACACAGGCATTGGTGGCCATGCAGTCAGATAGATCTACAATATTACTCCATAAGCAGCAGAGCAGACCCTGATCTAAATGGCTTCTACAGGAGCCATCTGATCTGGATCTACTCTATTTGCATAGGCATGAAAAGATGTCTTTATCAAGTAAAGGGTTAACCACCTTTTTTATGCATTTGCAAACAGAGTAGACCCAGATCAGACAGCTCTGGATCTGCTCAGTTTGCTTTTGAAATGATTTGAACACCGCAATTTTTGTCGAAAGCAAACAATTTCCTTGAAAAGTTTACATTATTAAAATTGAGTTAATAAATATTCATGTTGTCATTATATTTCTTACATGAATACTGAACAGGGAAAGGGTTAAATAAATATATAGAATTAAAATGTAAATGCCACTTGTGTACAAATTCAGAGAATAAATTAGACAAGTGATGTGCCTTATCTTGCTGTAATATATGACATGTTAAACCATTGACCTTATAATTAATGGATGTAACTTATAGACACATTTATTTTATATACTTGTTTATTTAACCCATTACCTCATAGGCTATTTTTAGACCCAACCTCTTTGAATAAATCTACTGAAAAGGAGCATTAACTAGAAAAAAGGAAACTTTTAGAATTTTATAGTTTATAAACAGTTGTGATAAATAGAGGATTTGCTCCTATAGGAGCAAATGCTCTATTTATCACAATGGTTTCAACAGGTGACTTTTGCAGAGGCATCAAAAGGTGTCACTATGAGGGAATGGGTTAACCCTTTGAATGTGGGGCACACATATACTGTCATTTATAAACTGTATACCAAGTTTAGACGGCTCCTAGAGGAGCCCTCTGAACTGGGTCTGCATTGTTTATCATACAAACTCCTCTCGCATCCATACCCTTTCATACTATTGGTTGGTTTGTTAGTTGTGTTGATTTACACCATTTTCTGCCAACCATGGGCAAATTGGATTCCCCAGAATGAGGGGAGTGGATACACAGAAACCCAGGCATGATGCCTGATAGAGTTTCTCTGGTTCTTTTAGATGCCCAGTGTAAATGTAAAGTACTGATACATCGGACCTCGGTTTATCGGACTTGAGACCCCTGGTATTGTAGTCGACTAGTCATACTAGTCAATAGTCATACTATTGAACTTTATCACTTTATACAATAATGGACTGTTCCACTTTGAAAATTCAGCATTCAAAGGGTGACCCTTTACAGTGCAGGACATTTTTTAAAAGGACCTTTTTGCATTTTGTCTACAGATGGATGCTTAAAGCAAATGAATGCAATGCTCTCCTGGGAGAGCTTTCTGCATTACTTTGAGCTACCACCTGTATTTTGAAAAACATATTTCCTTTATTAATGGTAATTATATATGATTTGACTGGTTTCATTGATTGTTAATCTTCCCCCAGAATTAGGGGTGTTTATTTTTGGGAGAATATGAGTTTTGCCAAAGGTTATCATAAAAGCATGCATAGTGTTGAAGAGTGACCTCACTATGGAAAAGACTGTTATAAAACTTGGCACACTGGTTGAATCCAGACAAGATGCTAAATCTCAGCTGGATTTAACCCTTTCCTCCATAGGCTATTTTTAGATCCAACCTCTTTGGATGCATCTACCGAAAAGTAGCATTAACTAGAGAAAAGGAAATTTTTAGAATTGTAAAGTTGTGAAACCATTGTGATAATTAGAGTATTTGCTCCTTAGGAACAAATGCTCTATTTATCACGATGGTTTCAAAAATTGACTTTTACAGAGGTGTAGAAAGACATATTTATGGAGGAAAGGGTTAAACTGTGTGAAACTCAAATGATTCTTGGAAAAAAATTAAAAACAATGTACTTAAAGAATTGGAGATGATAAGTTTGCAGACAAGAGTAACCCTTTTCCTTTCTATAAAAGCATTTGCAAACAGAGTAGACCCAGATCAGATGGCTCCTATAAGAGCTGTCTGATAAGGGTCTGCTCTGTTTGCTAATGGTATATATATAGAGCTGATTCTACAGTTTCTGCCTGAGCCAAAATGTCTAGTATTCACAGTCTATTATAAAAAAGAATAATCTATAATTAATATTCATGGTGTCATTATTTCTTACATAACAGTGACAGTATTAGGGGTTGAAAGGTCAACCCTTTATCTGATGAACATTTAGTAATAAAGTATTGACATCATGAATATTTCTTGTTGAATTTTTATAATGGCATTATGAACAAGGGAATAACTTACCATGGCAGAAATGTTAAACTCATGTCTATATTATATCATGCAAACAGAGCAGACCCTGATCAGACAGCTCTTATAGGAGCCATCTGATTATGGTCTACTTTGTTTTCAAAGGCATGAAAAGGCATTTATATGAAGTAAGGGTTAAATATATTTGTAAGAAGTTCCTTGCTTAGAAATATTTTATTTCTGTTTACAGTTCCAAAGGAAAAACAGACAAAGGCAGTCAAAAGTGGTGGACCATCAGGCCCAGCAACAGAATTGGAGTTTATCCACTCAAATGAGTTGCTATTCTTGGGAGGTGGACAGCCTAAATACATGACAAAACCCGAGGTGACAGATGAAATGCCAGATTTGGAAGTTACCATAGAGGTCAAGGCTACACCAGCTGAGATTGAGAATGCAGAAACAACTCCAATGCTGAAGAAGGAGGATATGGCTGCTGAAGATCGTTCCAAAGAATATGAAGAAGATGATAAGGAACCAGAGAACATCGAAGAGACACAAAATGCTGACCAACAAACCTTAAATGCAGAGAAAACCCTACATAAGGACCTAGCACAAGATGAATCTGTCAGAGATGAATCTGATGGTGACGAGGCAGATAATTTTGACACCACACCTCTAGAACAAACTGGATCACTTCTTGAAGAAGTTGGGAAATATTTTGAAGCAAACAAAGTGACCCTTGATAGCAGTGGCACAACAACACTGTAATAAAAAAAAAATTGTAGCCCCACCAGTTTTGCACTACTGTAAGATAAGAAGAAAGGTGCATTAGCTTGATTGCTGATAATGTGTCTGATGAAGACCTTTAGAGGAGTGACTTATCCAGGATCTGCTTGCACCGAGAATTACTGTTGTTCTTGGAAATTCATCTGATCAACTTGTCACAAGTGCCAGTTCCTAGAGGTTCTTTGTTTGACCTGCATTAGTGCCAGTACAAAGTTGTCTGGATACTGAATATTCTTGTTTACCTTAAATATTTGGACACCCAATCTTTTCTCTCCACCACTATGTAAAGCTGAATATTATAAAGTCATTTTGGCACTATGTTGATAAACTTTAAATGGATAAACTTTAAATGGAACTAATAGAGTAGAGTATAGACCCTGATCAGTTGCCCCTTCTATTTGCTGAAGTTTGTCTGACCAGATATTTAGGGTATGTACTGTAGTCCAGATTTTGCATGGAAGATGGTCAGATATACAATTATATTATCCTTAAATGTTTGGGATAATGTGATATGACAGATAGAGAAGGGCATTTCAAAATCACAACTGAGTGAATTTGTTGAACAACCTTTGCAGGTGGTGCTTGACAGTTAATGAAAGCAGGCCATCGGTATAGCTGTACTGTCTGAAGTTTTGAAGGAATGTGCAGTCACCAAGTTATTATTAACTTGAGAAAATATGTGAGGTGTAGTCATTGCCCAGGTGTTTTTGTTGACATTTTAATTACAAACGTTGGTCTTTGCCGTAGCTTCAATTATCTGAATTGCCACCACTGTTGAACCAAAGTTTCAGCACAGACTCCACAGAGTAACCTTCATCTGCCAAAATTGCCGTCTGCTTCAATTTAAAGTATGTTCTTGTTCTATTTCATTCCAAAAAGCAGTGTCAGGGTGTCCAACTAATTGGATAAAGACGCCAAGTTCTGGATCCAAACTGTTTGAATAGGTCATTAAAAATTCTCCTGAGGGAGTGATTTAGGTAATCTGTTGTGATCACTGGTCTTTTCAAAGGACATCTCCAAAACAGTCACATCATGAAACTTTGTATAGATAGATTGATGTTCTTTTTACTCCATAAATATGCCATTGCAAATAGAGTAAACCCAGATTAGACAGCCTATGTAGTGGAGCTGTCTGATCAGGGTCTGCTCTGTTTGCTTATGATATGATATAGATATTATTCTAATTTCAACCATGGCATCCATGTGCTATTATAACAATTGATCTAATTAATATTCTTGATGTCATTATTTCTTACATGAATATTCATGGAGTAAAGGGTAAATACTTCAAATTCAAAATGAAAGGCTTAAATTTGCTATAGGATTTTTGAATTACAATCATTGCAGACCCTGATCAGAGGGAGTTTGCAGATGCTTGTTTACTACATATAGTTTCTTGCAAAGGATTAAATCCTTGTACAGATTTTGTCTAAAAAAAATCATTCCAGTAAGAAGTCTTATATTCATGGTCACGGATTGCAGAGGGGAACATTTTAAATAAGTTTCTTCTCAGAAGCTGCAGGTTATATTTGAATGCCATTTTTAACACGGGTATATTATTGACTAAAAATACACACTAAGATTAAATAGGTCGTTTTTATTCATAAAAAATATGACCTGTCTCTGTATTTGTTCTTAGCTGCAGTGAAAAAATCTCTGAAACTTGTTGCAAAAAGATTCCTTTAAAGGTTCTTCATGGCCCAAGTTGGCAAGGCTAGGTTTCCTGGTAAGGCTAAAACAGAAAGACTGAAAACACCCTGTGTTTACTGGAGTAATATTTTTTTATCATGATTAAGATATGTTAGATAAAGTTTTTGTTTAAACTGTGATGGAGAGCATGTCCTTCCTCTTTGGACCATTATCTTAATACTTATTATCAATTGTTAAAGAGCATTTTCCTTTTAATTTCTTAAAGTTAAAAAAATGTGTGCAATGATATTTAGGATATTGGATAAATTTGATTTTCTTGTTAGCCTTTGAATGCAGGAAATAAGCGTACTGGCTTTTGCTAACAATGTAGACCCAGATCAGAAGGCTGTTAGAGGAGCATTCTGATCAGGGTCTGCACTGATTGTCTTTCAAAATACTTTCATCCGTTGATACTGTATGGACTGTTATTGTTAAACAATGTTAACCCATTGCCTCATAGGCTATTTTTAGATCCAACCACTTTGAATAAATCTACTGAAAAGGGGCATTAACTAGAGAAAAGGATTTTTTTTAGAATTTTGTAGTTTGAAATCATTGTGATAAATAGAGCATTTGCTTCTATATGAGCAAATGCTCTGTTTATCACAATGGTTTCAGTTGTTGATATTTATGGAGGCGTATTTATGGAGGAAAGGGATAAGCAATGTTGGAACATTCCACTTTGAAAATTCAGCATTCAGAGATATAAGCTTGACTGTAGTAAATATTAGATATTGACATATTTAGTACAGTTTTATGTTTTAAACCTAACTATTTAAGATTTTTAAAACATTTGTATGAAAAGATTTCCATTGTGAAATATTTTAGAGAACATGAAATTCCGATAGATTTTTAACCCTTTACTTGCCCTTTTACACCTTTGCAAACCATGTAGACCCAGATCAGACAACTCCTGTAGGAGCCATCTGATCTGGGTCTGCTCTGTTTGCTTTTAAGAATAATATAAATATCTACTACCATTTCTGTCATGGTCATAATATATCATATTCCTATGCCATTATAAAATATTTAATTAATCATAATGTTACCGGTATTTTGGTTCATGAAGAGTTAACTATTGTCATATCAACACAATTTATTTAGCCCTATTGTTTCATTTGTTGTGATTTGTCCAATTATAAAAAGGCTGTATTCTTAAACCTTTCACTGTTGAATATTCGTGTAAGAAATATTGACCTCATGAATATTTATCAGCTGAATTGTTTATAATGGTGTATGAATACAGGATGGATTGGTCATGGCAGAAAATGTACAGTGCTCCCTCCCTACAACGACCCTCTCAATAACGGTTACCTCCTTACAACAACGCATGTCACTGTTTCCTAAATAACAAGGCTCCAGAAACAACTTTTTTCCATCGTATTTTCTTTATGCATCCATCAAACCCTATGTTTGACGATTCTAAAGAGTGGTCATAACATAGGGTTTGATAAGAGACAACGGTTTTAGTTCTCGAAATACACCTTATCTGGGGATCTGCAAACAAGCTAATTATGTTTGATTTTCCCTCCCTATAACAACTCCCTCTGAACAACACATACAATATTCGTATCCCAAAGGGTGCCGTTGTAGAGAGGGAATACTGTACAATCATACTTATATAATTCCATTAGGAAACAGAGCAGACCCCAACAGGAGCCATCTGATCTTGGTCTACTCTGTTTGCAATGGCATCAAAAAGCATTTCTATGAAGGAAATGGTTAAGATTCCTTCACATTTAAAAAAGACCTATAAGAACCCTGGTGTTGAAAATGACTTTTTCATTGACATATATTATATCATGTCACAGTTACTTTTAGCTGAATACTACATTATACATGTAGTTACTTCTACATTTCATTACTTTTCAGGATTTTATTTAGATTTTTCATACAGCATTAGATTTTTCTTACCACATATTGTGTTGCTCAAGAAAAAAAGTCAGTACATGTTCATGTATAATGTCAAAACCAGTGTTGCTGTCCCTGTAGTGCTTAGATGAACCCTCTATTCCATGGATATTCATGAAAGTAGTGATGATGTCATGAATATTAATTAGAACAATTTTTAAAATAACATTAACTCATGGATTTTTTGCCAAAAAAGAAACTGTAGAATCTGATCTACTATTGTTCCATAAGCCAACAGAACAGACCCTGATAAGATATCTCCTATAGGAGCTGTCTGATCTGGACCTACTCTGTTACAAAGGTGTCAAAAGGTGTATTTATGGAGTAAAGGATTAAATCTATAACTTTCAACGGTTTTAGTGCTAGATCGATAAAAAAAAATGCATGGTTTTTAACATCACTGTAAGACCATCTGATTACAGGCCTTGGAAAACTTAGATGTTTTGCAGAGACAAGGTTTAGCTTCTGGTTAGCAGTTCATTATCAGTACAAGACAGTTGTTAATGATATTAAAGTTGTTATTAAACTGCCAACTAAATATATTCAAAGATTTCTTGATATTTTTTGCACTGGCAAAACTTAGATGTTTTGCAGAGACAAGGATTAGCTTCTGGTTCGCAGTTCATCATCAGTACTAGACAGTTGTTAATGATATTAAAGTTGTTATTAAACTGCCAACTAAATATATTCAATGATTTCTTGATATTTTTTGCAGTGGCATTACATTCATTTAGTCAGCCAAAACTAATTTCTACAAAACTGTTAAGTTTTAAAGAATTTAAAGATTTATGCATTATACTCAAAGCGCCGTTACATTTTTGTTTCTGTATGAAATATTTGTGTTCATTCCATTATTGTTTGTATAATAAATTACAGCCATTTAATGCTTTCCCTGCTCTATGTTAATCCTTCTCTTGCTGAATTTTAAAATACATTTCTCCCTCTTTACCCATGCCCTGTGGTATAATTACATATATCTTCACTGTCTACAATTATTTCTCTGTGCAATCACTGCTGTGGAGTGCACTGGTTGCACAATCAACTTGTAAATAGTGCAGACCCTGATGAGACAGCTCCTGCAGGAGCTGTCTCATCTGAGTCTTCACTATTTACATGTAGGTATATTGACATGAACAGCAAGCGAAGGGTTTATTCGAAAGTTCAATACCTACTTGAATATTCATGAAACAAAACAGTTATAATGAAATATTTTAGAAAGTAAAGAAAAAAATCTATCAAATTCCATTTTTCAAACAGAGCAGACCCTGATCAAACAGATCCTATAGGAGCCGTCTGATCTGGGTCTACTCCATTTGCAGTTGCATGAAAACATGTTTATATGAGGGAAAGGGTTAACCCTTTACATGATAGACTCGCCTTTTCACGCATTTGCATACAGAGTAGATTTAGATCAGAAGGATTCTGTAGGAGCTGTCTGATCAGGGTCTTCTCTGTTTAATAATGAAATAATATAGATCTGATTCTGCAAGTTTTGCTATGGCCAAAAAATCATGTGCCATTATAAAAAAAATGCATTTATCATGTCATTATCTCTAACATGAAAATTCAGGAGGTAAAAGGTTGAAAGAAATCTAAATCTGAGTCTTTACTCCATGTATGTTAGTTTCAATTTGTGATAACATAGGCAAATAGATTGAATCTAGATGAGATCCCAAGTACCGTAAATTTGGTACCTCATCGGGATCAAAACTTTTTGACATTTACTGTATATTTACAGAGAAATGAAAGAAAACATCAACTTTCAGTATTGCAACGGAGAACAATATTGCAAATTCCTTACCATACATGTGTTAAAGCAGGTGGTAGCTTAATTAAGGACAGAGTTTATTTTTCTGCATTAAGCAGCCACTTGCTTTTAACCCATTACCTCATAGGCTATTTTTAGATACAACCACTTTGAATAAATCTACCCAAAAGGAGCATTAACTAGAGAAAAGGAAAATTTTAGAATTTTGTAGTTCTGAAACCATTGTGATAAATAGAGCATTTGCTCCTATTGGAGCAAATGCTCTATTTATCACTATGGTTTCAGCAGGTGATTTTACAAAGGCGTATTTATGGAGGAAAGGGTTAAAGCAGATGGTAGCTTAATTCAGGACAGAGTTTATTCTTCTGCATTAAGCAGCCACTTGCTTTTAAACATGTCCAGTTTTATTCATGTGATGTCCCATTTAGAGATTTTGTTTTGAATTATTTGAAGTGATCAATTTTTGTTCTGCTTGATATGTTAATCCCTTTGTTTTGGTGGCCTGGTTCACATAGTGTATGTACATACATGTATAACTGATTAGCATGCAGTGTAGACCCAGATAAGTTTGCTGGTTTGGATTTGTTTTGTTTATTACTTAAAAATAGCTGCAATATCTTGTCGACTTTTATTGCAAACATTGAAAAGAGTTCAAACATGTGCCTCTGCCAAATACAGTAATAATATGCCAAATACTTATTTTAAATGATAGTAAAGGTTCAATAATGTAGTTGCTACAGTCTTACAGATATAGCTCTTGCAAGAAAGTTCAGTAGAATCTCTCTGTAGTGACAACTTAATGGGCTAAATTAGTAGGTGGATGCTAAATGCAGAATGAAAGTAATCCAGAAAGCTGTTATGGGAGCATTTTGCTTGACTTTGTTCAGCATTTATGTCTTTAATATTCATGATGTCATTATTATACCCCTACAAACAAAGTTTGAGGGGGTATACTGGAACCACACTGATGGGTGGCCATTTAAACATGGGTAGTTGGTGTTGCAAACTCCTCCTTCAGTTTGAAAGTTATTGAATTTATATTTGTCATACATACTAACCACAAATAGTATATGTGCAAGACTCAATTTTCAGGTGTTCAGTCAGAGGCATTGCAGAATTATTTACCCTTGAACTTTGCAAATTTTTTGTCATATTGGCATGAAACATGGGTAATTGGTTTGGGCGAACTTCTCTGTCAATTTGGTAGTTGTTGATTTTGTATTTGGCCTACATATTAACCACTAATTATAAGTAGATGTGCAAGATGCAGTTTCATGTTTTGTTACGTTGACATAAAACATGGGTAGTTTGTGTCGCAAACTCCTCCTTTAATTTGTGATCAAGGCTGCACTGCAGAGGCAATTATCACCGTTAGTGATAGTTCTAGTTTTTTACATCAATATCAATGAAGTAAATATTGTTGAATGTGTTTCATTAGCAGATTTTAGTTTTTTAACCATAAACAAATGAATGTTAGAAATCTAAAAAAAAGCCTTACCTTGTCAATTTTAAGCATTTTTAACTCTTTACTCCAGGGTTATACCTTTTAATGCCTTTGCAAAACAGAGTTAAGCCCAGATCAGTTGGAGCCCTTCTGATCAGGGTCAGCTCAGTTTGCTTATGAAATAATATAGATCGACCGTTTCTGTCATGACTAAAAATCCCTTGTTTATAGTGCCATTATAAAAACACAGTTAAGTTAATATATATTCATGAAGACATTATTTCTTGCATGAATAGTCATAGAGTGAAGGGTTAAATTCATAATGCAATGTGATACTTGTTGTTGGCTAGATGTTATACATATTGCCAAAGTCTTGGTATTTTAGGAATGTGTACAATTTATGTATCCCTTTTAAAATGAATTTGAAAGTTGTCCAACATTTCATTTTATAATTTATTATACAATAGTCTCGCTAAAGCAACCATATAATTGATTAACATAGGAGACTGTAAAAACAGGTGGTTGCTTAATGCAGGACAAAAGTAATTCAGAAAGCTCCTATAGCCTTCTTTTGAGTGGTCCTATAAGCACAACTTGACTGTAGTCAGTAAAGTCAGGAAAAAGGATATTTAGTGCACATGAAAAATTATTATTATTATTTCCATTTTAAGATTTATTTAGGAAATATCCATGTTCATTTGTTTGTTTGTGATGATAAGTATTTCTTATACCTTCACAATAAAAATCTTTGCATGCCAATCTCGTCATGCCATTGTTTACATTTGTTGTCAGCTGCAATTCTGAAAGTGAATTGTCTAACAGTTTGGATCCTGATGAGAGACAGAGCTACTTGATATCTCATGGATTTAGATATTTGCATAGGTTATCACAAATTTGCAGCTAGCATGCAATGAGCTAATTAGATTGATGAATTCAAGCTCAGTTGACATTATTTTAAAGCTCCTAGCAAGTTTAAGATAAAAATTAACAAGTAAAAACTAAATTTAATAGAAAACCGGTGCAAACATTTTGCAAACAGCATCTCATTGGGATCAAAATGTCTTGCAGAGTATATAAGAAAATACAACCCACACATTCTTGACCCTTTCCCTCATGAATATTCATGCAAGAAATAATGATCTTATGAATATTAATTCACTGAAATTTTATAGTAGTACATGTAGATGAAAACAGGATTTTTTTGGCCTAGGTAGATACTGTAGAATCAGATTTATATGATACCATAGCCAAACAAGAGTAGACCAAGATCAGATGGCTCCTAAAGAAGCCATCTGATCTGGGTCTGCTCTGTTTGCAAAGGAGTCAGAAGGCATCTGTACAGAGTAAAGGGTTAACCCTTTCCCTCATATAAACGTGTTTTCACGCATTTGCAAACAGAGTAGACCCAGATCAGACGGCTCCTAGAGGAGCCGTCTGATCAGGGTCTACTCTGTTTGCTATTAGAATTTGATAGATCTGTTTCTTTACTTTCTAAAATGTCTACAATGTTCCACCTTCAAGAAATCTTTATAACTATTTTGTTAATGAATATTCAGTAGGTACTGAAAATTGACCTAAATATAGAACAGGGAAAGGGTTAAGATGATACTTGAATTGTGACTGAAATACAGTCACTGTTCAATTTAGACATTGTTGTTACAGCATGCTAAACGTTATACATTTACAAACACTGGTTACATTCATTAATAGTTAAACATTTCCCTCATTAATATTCATGTAAGAAATAATGAATGTATGAATATGAATTAGATGAAATTTTATAATGGCATATGGACAGGAATATAACAGGTATAACCATGGCAGAAAGTGTATAATCTGATCTCTCTATATATACATGCAACAGAGCAGACCTGAATAAGAAGTCTCCCACAGAAGCTGTCTAATCTGGGTCTCCTCTGTTTACAAAGGCATCAAATGGCTTATCTATTAGTTGAAGGGTTAACCCTTTCCCTCAAATAAACACTTTTTCATGGTCTTTCACAGTAGGTCTTTCCTATAGGAGATGTCTGATCAGGGTCTGCTCTGTTTGCTTATGGAATAATATAGATCTGATTCTGCAGTTTGTGCCACAGTAACCTTTAATTCATGCAAGGAATAATGACATCATGGATATTTATTAACTGGATTTTTATGCTGGCATATGTTCACATGATGTTTTTGCTAAGGCAGAAATTGTAGAATCAGGTCTGTATAACTCTATAAACAAACAGAAGACCCTGATAAGGCAGGATCTATAGGAGCTGTCTGATCTGGGTCTACCCTGTTTGCAAATGTGTTAAAAGGCATTTACATGAAGGAGAGGGTTAATGATGCTGTTAATATTCATACGGTCATTATTTTCTTACATGAAATATTGAACAGGTAATGGGTTAACTCTTTCCTTCATATGAACGCCTTTTCATGCATTTGCAAACAGAGAAGACCCAAATCAGATGGCTCCTATAGGAGCCATCTGATCAGGGTCTGCTCGGTTGGATTCTGAAATAATATAGTCCCGACTTTACAGTTACCACCAGGGTGAAAAAAATTCCCATTTCCATGTTGCATTTTATTGATTCTGTCCACGAATATTAATGAGATGATAAAACCTTGAATAAATGTTAAGCAGGTAACGGGTTAAAGGACCCTATGAACGAGTATAGCCATCTAAATCCATTGTAGCACAGTGATATTGTTTACTTGATCTCATACACATTAACTGGTGCTCTATTATTCAGGAAGTACAGTCGTTATACATATACAGTAAAACCTGTCTACAGCAACCATCCAAAATAGAATAACTCTAATTCTGTATTTTTAAGATAGGTGGTAGCTTAATGCAGGATGAAAGTTATGCAGAAAGCTCCTAGAGGAGCTTTCTGTATAACTTTCATCCTGCATTAAGCCACCTCCTGCTCTTATATACCCCCATCTATATTCATTATAATGGTCACCATGAGCAGGTTCTACTATACATTGTTGTGGTATCTTGTTTAAGTGTTTACGTTATAAACTTATGAAAACTTGAAAACTTTTATGTGCAAAAATTAAAGTCGGCTTCAATTTTAACCTTTAACATGCTAAGTACTACCTGACTGCCACTCGCAAACAGCTTGGATCTAGATGAGATACCAAGTAACTTGGCGTTGCATCAAGATCCAAGCTGTTTTACTTGTCAATATTCTCAATATTGTACAGGAGCCCTCTGAGCTGGATCTACACAGGTCGTAAATGTTAGTATACACTCATTTCCCACATTCATAGTGTTAAAAACTGGCAACGATAAAACCTTTATGTAATGGGCATTCAAAAGAAGGCCTGTAAAACAGGTAGTAGTATTTATTGTTCAGAATGAAAGTAATGCAAAAAGCTCCAAATTTCCCCATTTACTTTTGTTTTGCTAATCCTTGCATTATTACTTGTTTGTCTATGATGGGGAAGGAGTTTAGCAATCATCTGCTTTGTTTATTCTGAACTCCAATGTTTATTCTATAGGTGGCCGATTTATAGAGGTTTTTGTATTTATTCAGCCTGTTGAAAATTCAGGATGACATACAATACATTATTATCTATTTTATCAGGCCATCTAGTCTTAAGTAATTCTAGTATTACTTGCTAAATTGCTTATACTGATACTATAGAAGGATATTCATCCTTTGGCTTGCTGAGCAAATGCTTGTGGACAGAAAACGTGGTCTACAATTATACTGTAAAACCCCACTGAACTAGAATTCTAGTAGATAATTATTTAGATACTTTTAGGCAGGTGGCTGCTTAAGAGTTTTCTGCATGACTTTCATCCTGCATTAAACTGGCACTTGTCTGCAAGACCAATATTTATACTAAATTGGAGCTCTGGTTTAGAGGCATTTTACTGTACTGAATTTCATTTTTTTTCTTCATGTCGTTTCTCAAGACAATGAGAAAGTCAAACAATTTGGATCCAGATTAGATGCTGAGTTGCTCAATGTCTCATCTGCATCCAAACTTTTTTTCAAACCTAATATCGTATTTTATCCAGTCACCAGGCTTCTCTAGTGACATAATAAAGGGGGTGCAAATAAACTTAGGTTTATTAGGTTACTTCCGGTAGTGGAAGGTTTATTAGGTTAGTAGATAGGCGTAATGATTCTATAACCATGGAACTATTTTAGTTTTCTGTAAATATTCATAAACATGTTGATGGAATAGATCTAACAGATCTATTTGGTCACCAGAAGAATTATTCAAATGAGAAAAAATAAAAATAATTGGCTACAGCTGGATTCGAACCCGCGCCTGATCCTACAAAAACTAATTCTAATCTCTCTAGAGACGTCGCCCTTACCGATTACGCCACTGAGGCCACATACAAAATGACGTTGATTTATCACTTTTATTAATTTAATCCACCGCTGGCAAAACCCGTTTTTGATAAAATCAAACCTGGAAGCAAAGATTGACAGATAAATAGTAAATGTTTTCTTTTCACTCTCATGATTATTTGATTGATAAACTCTTACAGGAGCGGTGATAGTCATAGCCTGTTCAGTTCCATCGATTTCTGAGTGACGTTAGGTAGAATCTAAAAATAGAAACCGAGACTACGTAACTCGAATTTGACCAAAGAATATAGATCATGTCTGTTTGAAATAACTTATCGACCCTCGATTCAAAAAATCATCTTATTTTTCAAATTCAACCACGTTTCCCTTCTAGTAATACAAGTATCGAAACTATATTCCTCTGCGGTAGCTCATTAGATCTATTTACGTCTAAATGGAAGTGAAAAGGGAGGGATCCGTTGATCGAAAAACTGCATTTTCAATGTAAATTATTTCAAGAGTGTTATGAGTCTATAAAAAGACATTTAACTATATTGACTGGATAAATAGAATAATAGGTTAGTGCCGTAGATGGGACGCCTTTATCCGACTCGGAGAGAAAACAGTTGAGACTCGGCAAGCCTCGCCTCAACGTTTTCTCCCCTCGTCGGATAAAGCGTCCCATCTACGGCACTAACCTATTATTCTCTATTTTTATCCAGAACGTGATTAAGGTTCATTTCAACCTGGTTACAGGTGAGTGAGGATGAATAAACTACAGAATAATATTTCTGCTCAGGCAGTGACAATGTAAGGTTAAATAAGTGTTTTACTCATACCATGCTACTATAATATGACAGTGATAATGCTTTATTTAGTAAACATGACCTAGTTAAGTCAAAAATCAATAACAGGATTAGCAAAGTTTCTGTTGCACAATTTTTTTGAAGGAATTCAGATCCAGATAATTATGTACTTGTATACAGTAGAACCTGTCTTAAGCGGTCATTTATTTATTGTACATAGAGGAGTTTTAAAACAACAGGTGGTTGCTTAATGCAGGGTAAAAGTAATGCAAAAGGAGCTTTCTGCTTTATTTTTGACCTGCATTAAGCTACCACTTGCTTACAGACCCACAAATAGACTTATTTTAAATGGCCGCTTAAGACAGATTCTACTGTATTTAAATCTTTTATCACACCCCTTTAGGGCTTCATTCCATTATTTGGCATGTTCAGAATTATCTCTTTTTATAGTGGATTCATGTCAACCATAGCAAACAGACGAGGTATTTTTGTAATTAGTTACATTTTAATATTTTTTTTATATGAAAATTCATTCTTTTTTAAAAACAACAACAACATAAAAACACCCCAAACCTCCGCTTTTATAAAGACAATCCACGCCCAATTCGATTCAGACTTTATTTATGCACAGTACACGTACCTGTAAATTTTAATATTATAAAACCGTCATTCAAATAACGTCGGAATTGCTCCATTCCCACAATTAATTTTAAACATTTTCATGCTGAAAAATAGTGTCTGCTTAATCTCTAATCTGCTGAAAGTTTTACTAACATCTGATTCTTTCAATCCTTTAAGAAACTAATGCACTCGGAAGATCCCTTTTTATCCACAAATGTAATAAGCAGGTTATTTGCACGATGAACTAGGGTCGCAGAGTGATATAAGCCCTTACCTTACAGTATGAGGCCCCTGAAGGGAAGCAAAACGACGCCTACATTAACAACCTAATTAACTGCTACAAATATTAAACTTTGCACTAGTATAATAAAATCGTTATACAGATCATTGGCGGGGTATCTGACTTTTTATTCCCTGCTGAGGAAAATACATGTAGCCCTTGCCTAACGGCTCGGGAAACATAATTTTCCTCAACAGGGATCAAAAAGTCAGATACCCCGCCAATTATCTTTATAACTAATAATGTATATTTAAATAGGGATTTGAATATGTATATAATGAAGTTTCATTTTCCCTTCTCAGTTTATGTCTCTCATAGGCTGCTTCACAGTTTTTATTTCCATTATTATTCAAAGCTTGTATTAAGAGTTAAATGTGCAAGTTTATGTATTGACTAGTCCCCCCGCCCCCACCTACCCCTGAACAACGTAGTGGTGGAGATATACTCGATTTGGGTTATCTTTTGTTTATGTTGGTGCACAAGATTTGTCTACATCTCCTTCAGTACCAATTTTGAGCTTGTGTTTTTCGAACAGACCTTTGGTGTCATCATGGGTTTTGTGTAAAACTTGACATTAGGCTACCCCTATCAAACCTTAGAGCTGTTCATAATCACAAGGGCTTCATTATGGTAGGGATGCTAGTACCACTACTCTGTCTTATATTAAAAAAATTACGGTCCTTTACAACTGATTTTTGCCAACATGCAAGTTTTGGCATTTGCACTTGGTGCTATTGTTTTGAAATGTTGGAGTAATAGTAACTATTTCGTTTTGATCTTATGGAGCCTTGGCTTACAATTCTACCCTATTCACTCTAAATATTCAAATATCTAATCTCCACTCTCCATGTTTTAAGCAGAACAATTAAATGTGGTATCATTTAACTCATTCTCTCCTAGGCTATTTTTAGACCCAACCTTTTTGAATTAACCTACCGAAAAGGAGCATTAACTAGAGAAAAGGATTTTTTTTAGAATTTTGTAGTTTGAAACCACTGTGATAAATAGAGCATTTGCTCCTATAGGAGCTCCTATAGGAGCAAATGCTCTATTTATCACAATGGTTTCACAATGTGAATTTTATAAAGGCGCAAAACTGCGTCACTAGGGGGTAATGTGTTAAAATGATAACTTTGAATCAGACTGATATAGTAGCAAAATAGAGAAGATGCTGATCAAACGGCTCCTTCGGGAGTAGGTTAATTGGGGTCTGCACTATTTGCCTAGGTCTGTCTGTCCAAATATTTAGGCTACTTAGGATAGATTGTTTTACATTTCTGGCAGTCTTTTGTATATGTTTACTGACCAGGGCCCAAGGTTATTGAACTTCTGAGTCAGAGTCTGAGATCATTCTCAAGCATCTGATTGGTCAGATTCTGAGCTTGCTGAAATCTGACCAATCAAGATGCTTGAGAATGATCTCAGACTCAAGCAAAAAGTTTTATAAGTTCGGGGCCAGTGTTTAATTGTGGTCAAACCTAATAGCAATCACCTCTATTAATCTTTTACTCCATAGATACATCTTGTTTACGCCCTTGCAAGCAAGAGTAGAACCAGATCAGATGGCTCCTGATCAGGGCCTGTTCTGCTTATGAAATAATGTAGATCTGATTCTAGTTCCTTTCATGATAAAGAATTCCTTTGTTCATAGTACCATCATTAAAATCCAAATATTTAATATTCATGATATCATTATTTCTTGCATGATTATTCATGGAGTAGAGGGTAAGCAGCCTATCAAACAGATATTTTATATAATCAAACCTTTGATGGCAGTGACCTTTAGTAACCTTTTACTCCATAAAGTAAACAGTAAACTCGGCCAACAGAGTAGACCCAGATCACACGGCTCCTCTAGGAGCTGTTTGATCAGGGTCTGCACCATTTGCTTATGGTATTACATGTATATATATCGGATTTTACAGTTTCTACCATTTCCAAAAAAAAATCAATATTCATTTGCGATTATGAAAAATACTGTTAATATTCATGGTGCTATTATTCTAACATGAATATTCATTGAGTAAAGGGTTACACGGCCTACCAGAAGGGACTTCTAGACACAGGTTTGGGTGTACATACAGATATTTTATATTTATTGTTAACCCATTCCCTCATTTTGACGCCTCTGTAAAAGTCACATTCTGAAACCATTGTGATAAATAGAGCATTTGCTCCATTGGAGCAAATGCTCTATTTATCACAATGGTTTCAAAACTACACAATTCTAAAATTTACTTTTTTGCTAGTTAATGCTCTTTTTCGATAGATTTATTCAGAGGTTCGATCTAAATATAGCCTATGAGGTAATGGGTTAGTTAATTCCCTGCATGCTAGGTTATTGTCTTCTGCAATAAGTGTTGTCTGTTACAATTTTCCAAGTTAATCCTTTGCTCTAAAAGTATGCCTTTCTACTCTTTTGCAAACAGAGTAGACCCTGATCAGATGGCTCATAGAGGAGCTGTCTGATCAGGATTTGCTCCGTTTGTTTACAGTATAATATAGATTTCTACAGTTTCTGCCTGAGCCAAAAGTTCCAGTGTTCATATGACATTATAGAAAATATTCTAATTAATATTCATGATGTCATAATTTCCTATATGAATATTCATGCAGTAAAGGGTTAATTCTTTTTCCTTCAAAAAGATAAGGTTCAAACATTTTTTTACCCGATGCGATACCTCGGCGACTTTGCTTCTTGTGTGGACCCAGACAGTTTGCATAGATAATCACAAAATTGCTAGCAAAGTAAGAGTTAGTATGATTGATAGATACAGTAAAACCTCTCTATAACGGCCACTAAATTGTGTTAATTAGTTGGTATTTAGGGCAGGTGACTGCTTAAAGCAAGGTGAAAGTAAAACAGAACGCTTCTATAGGAGCGTTCTGTTCTTTCACATTGCTTTAAGCAGCCACCTGCCTTCAACACAAAATAGTTGATGTAATTTAGTGGCCGTTATAGAGAGGTTTTACTATAGTACTTATTTGTAGCAGGACTTCACACAGAAATTATTTTTGTTCCCCATTTACACTGTTAAGGTGATGATATAAAACTACAGATTGTGATATTGTTGCTGTGCTCCTTAAGGAATAAAGTCTAATATTGTTAAATCGAGACTTGAGTGTTTAACTCTTTATCTGCCACATATTTGTCTGAAAAATTTGCTGTCTTCATCATTTTTAGCTCGTCTGTTTCGAAGAAAAGTCAAGCTATTGTGATTACTGGGTCGTAGTTGTTGGCGCCGTTGTCGTCATGCCAAAACTTTAATGTCGCTCTTAACTCGAAAAGTATAAGAGGTATCAACATGAAACTTCATAGGTTAGTAGATCTCATTCAGGGGAATGCCCCTACATAATAACCATAACTCTTGATTTCCAAATTTTGGAGTTTGGAGTTGTGGCCCTTTATCATTTTCATTTTTTTTAAATTTAGCTGGACAAGCACCAAATCAGACAAGCATTGGCACCGTACGCGGCTCTTGTTCAGTGTGTACAGAAAAACAGAAAAAACAAGTTGTGCTTGTGAAACACTATGCCCCCGATATGTTATATGACCTTGACTTTAATAAGTCGCCCCTAAAAATGTTCAATCCACAAGTTGCATATGCATGCAAACCTTGAAGTATGTATGTGCAATGGCAACAAAATTATCGCCAAAGTTGGGGACAAAACAGACAAACCAACAGTTGTGACAGACAAACCAACCAACCAACAGACAGAGCAAAAACAATATGCCTCCGATCACAGATCTGAGGGGGCGCACAAACACCACTCCTAGCATAACTCCAGACTGCAGTAACATAGTTTTGATCTCGAGTAACCTGGCACCTCATCTTTATCCAAACTCCATTTATTTCTTACATGAATATTCATGGAGTAACGGGTATGGTAAATGTCAATAATTCCTCCTAGCATAGAATACATTGAATATCATCTTTTCATTTCTGTTTCTCAATGTAACAAAACTCAAAAAGTAAAATGAAATTTTGATATGCACAACCCTTTCTTTCATATAAACGCTTCTGCAAACAGTACATGTAGACGCACATCAGACAGCTCCTGTAGGAGCCATTAGGTTCTACTCTGTTTGCTTATGGTATAATAAAGAGCTGATTCTACATTTCCTCTTGAGCCAAAACATCCTGTTTACATAATAAGTATGCCTTCATTAATATTCAGCTAATGAATATTCATGATGTCATTATTCCTTACACAAATATTAAATAGGGTAAGGGATACAGGCAGTTTATCGTGATGCTAATGAAACCTTTCTGCAGTATCTCGTACATATAAAGTGAAGTTTCTGTAATAATGTTGCAAGACTCATTGTGTCCAAATCTTTTTACCAATGACTGTAAACTATGTAAGAAAAAAATTGAGGACAAATCTGCTTGAGAGATGAAGCAAAGATGGCCTTAATCCTTTTACACAAAAGATATGCTTTAACGCCTTATAAACAGGGTAGACCCAGATCAGACAGCTCCTGTAGGAGCCATCAGTTCAGGTTCTGAATAATACAAATCTGGTCTAAATTTCTGCCATGGCCAAAACATCCTGTGGTCATATACCATTATCTAAATTAATGTAATTAATACTCATGTCAGTATTTCTCGCATGAATATTAATAAAGTATATTCACAATTCACGAGATGAAACACAGAGTAACTTGGCATCTAAATATGATTAACACTTGATTTGTTTTGTAACATTTATAGAAAACACAGAGTGAGTGATGAAAAAGCATGAAAGATGGACAGATGATGGGTAAGTGTTGGCCAGCTAAAAGCAGGCCACACAAAATTGTTCAGCATGCTATAAGTTAACCCTTTCCCTCATATAAACATGTTTTCATTCATCTGCAAACAGAGTAGATCCAGATAAGACAGCTCCTATAGGAGTCATCTGGGTCCATGCTTATAAAGCTTTTAGTTGAGTCTGAGTTTCGTTCTCAGGCTTTTGATTGGTCAGATTTGAGTTCTCAAGCTTTTGATTGGTCAGATTTGAGCCAAAGGCTCAAATCTGACCAATCAAAAGCTTGAGAACGATCTCAGACTCAACTAAAAGCTTTATAAGCATGGACCCAGATCAGGGTCTGCTGTTTGCTTGTTGCATTATAACTATTTCGTTTCAGAATATGCAGTGGGTATTGAAATTTGGAATAAATATAGAACAAGGAAAGGGTTAACTCATTTGCTGTATTGTATTTGTTGTTTAATTTTTATCCCTTTTCTTTCCAGATAGGGAACAAACAATCTGGATTCTGGTGAGGCACTGAATTACATAGCGCCTCATCTGGATTCAAACTGTTTGCATACAGGCAATCATTAATACACAAATGGCAGCAAGAGTTAAAAAATATATATACAGTAAAACCTCTCTATAATGACCACTAAATTGTGTTAATTAGTTGGTCTTTTGGGCAGGTGGTTATTTAAAGCAAGGTGAAAGTAAAACAGAACGCTCCTATAGGAGCGTTGTTTTACTTTCACCTTGCTTCAAGCAACCACCTGCTTTTAACACAAAATACTTGATGTAATTTAGTGGTCGTTATAGAGAGGTTTTACTGTACTGTGAATCTAAAAGAATAAGCAAATTCGCAGAACTGATATCCCCAACCAAACAAGTGCTGGCCTCAGTATTTAACTGTGTTATTGAAATACAGAGGCATGGGCAATGCCAGTACTATATTTCTCTGCCTACAGTGGGGAAAAACAAAAGGAACACAATCATGAAATTGTTCTTTTATTGAGAGGTAAGAATTGTTGCAATTTCATTATCTCCAAACCATACAAATTTACACATGTACATTATAGCTTCAAATACATGATAAATATATTTCTTAGCACTGTGAGCTGTGTAATAAGACCATCCTTTACTTTATGATTATACAGACTGTTGTGAATATTCATTTAACCCTTTCCCCGTTGAATTTTCATCTAAGAAATAATGACATCATGAAAATTTATTAGCTGATTATTTATAATGGCATGTGTACACAAGATATTTTGGTATTGGTAGAAACAGTAAAGTCCAATCTATTCTAATTGCAAATGCAAACAGAACAGACCCGGATCAGATGGCTCCTACAGCTGATTTGCAGTACATGTAGTTCAATAGTTCTTCCTGTTACATTCTGTCAGTCCAGGCCGGAAACAATTTTAACCCTTTCCCTCATTACAAACTCTTCATGCCTTTGCAGAGTAGACCCAGATCAGACAGTTCCTGTTTGCTTATGAAATTATAATAGATCTAAATCAAAAGCTGCAACCAATTCCAAGAAATCTTATGTATACATGTATATGCCATAATAAAATTTCAGCAAATAATCTTCATGATGTCATTATTTCTTACACGAATATTCAACAGGGAAAGGGTTAAATATGAGAGCACTGTAAGTGGGGGAGGAGGATCCTCTACTGCTTGCCATTGTAACAAATATTTCAAACAGGAATGAAAATTCATACTGGGCAGTCTTGTATAAATACTACCATAACCCTTTACTCCATAAATACACCTTAGGAGCTGTCTGATCAGGGTCTGCTCTGTTTACTTATGAAATAATATAGATATGATTCATGTAAGAAATAAAGACATCATGAATATTAATTTGATTATTTTTGGATATTAATTAGACCATGCCATGCAGAAACTGTTTTATCATAGGTCTTTGATCAAACAGTGTTCTACAATTCTCAAATTTTAAAGAAACTCAATGTATAATATCAATAAAGGACTGGGCCCAAGGTTATAAACTCTTTTTTTGTATACAGTTATAACACTTTTTGCTCGAGTCTGAGTTCATTCTCAAGCATCTAATTGGTCAGATTTTGAGTAAACTCAAAATCTGACCAATCAGATGCTTTAGAATGAATTCAGACTCAATCTCAGAAGTTTTGTAAACTCAGTGCCTGGCTGATACAAGATCTGAGCTAAAGGACTAAAGTTAGATCTGGGTCTACACTATTTGCCTATTAAAGTTTGTTTGACCACATTTTTAGGGTAATTACGGTATAATGAGGTAGGTACACTGTCTAACCCTTTCAACATGAAGTAACTTTCATCTGCAAAATGTTGCATCAAAAATACATTTTTCTTATTCTTGTTCTATTTCAAAATCACATAATAGTTTAACCCTTTCCCTCATACGCTATTTTAAGATACAACCTCTTTGAATCAATCTACCCAAAAGGAGCATTATATTAATTTAACCAGATAAGGGAAAAAATTAGATTTTTATCATTTAAAACCATTGTGATAAATAGAGCATTTGCTCCTATAGGAGCAAATGCTCTATTTATCACAATGGTTTCAACAGGTGATTTTTACAGAGGCATAGAAAGGCGTATAGAAGGAAAGGGTCAACTCCTGATGTGACACTTATTTACTCAATGCTTCATGACTCTAAATCTATTGCAAACATGGATCACAAAATGTGCCCTATAGTGTTCAATGAGCTAATATCTTTACATAGGTTACTGTCAATTCAACTTTACAAAGCTATACTATAAAACAAGTTTGAAAATTAATACTTTCAGCATTTTTAATAAAGCCATGGTATTAGAAGTCTAATTGTGCAATCCCCCCCCCCCCCCCCCCCCCCCCAAATTATTACATCAATTTTGTAGTTAACCCGTTACTCTATGAATATTCATTTAAATAATAACATCAAGAACATTGATTAGATTTTTTTACAGTGGCATATGGAAACATAGTTTTGTTCAAGGCAGAAACTGTAGAATTAGATATATATTATTCCATAAGCAAACAGTGCAGACCCTCACCAGATGACTGATCTGGATTTACTTTGTTTGCAAAGTCATTAAAGGTATCTATGGAGAATAGGGTTAAACCTCAAATAATCATATCCTGTATTTTCTAAATACAGTAAAACCTCTCTATAACGACCACTAAATTACATCAATTATTTTGTGTTAAAGGCAGGTGGTTGCTTAAAGCAAGGTGAAAGTAAAACAGAACGCTCCTGTAGGAGCGTTCTGTTTTACTTTCACCTTGCTTTAAGCAGCCACCTGCCCTAAATATCAACTAATTAACACAATTTAGTGGTCGTTATAGAGAGGTTATACTGTAACTGGTTGGTACAAGACAGTAAAAACTTGCATAAGCAACCACTTAGTAAATAAGCATGGACGTCTATAAAAGTAGGTGGCTCTTTAACCTTTTACTTGATAAATATTCATGTTAGAAATAACGACACCATGAATACCATTTAGCTGAATGTTTAATGCTATACAAGCATAGAAACTGTTTGGCTATGGCAGAAACTATGCAACCAGATCTACATGTATATTTATTCCATAAGCAAATGGAGCAGATTCTATTCAGACAGCTCCTACAGCAGCCATCTGAAATGGGTCTACTCTGTTTGCAAAGGCATGAAAAGGCATCTCTATCAGGGAAATTTTTACTGCAGGAAATGAAAGTAATGCAGAAAGCTCCTATGGGAGTTTTCTGCATAACTTTCACCCTGCATTAAGCTACCATCTTGTCTTCACAGACCAATAATTACACTTCTTTTGAGAAGTTATTGTAGAAAGATTTTTCCCTGTGTTATCATATAAAACTGAAACATGCTTTAACCATTTACCCCATGAATATTCATCTAAGAAATAATGACATCATGAATATTAATTATCTGAAAGTTTATAATGACATTTTAAACAACAAACTTTTAAGCCGTGGAAGAAACTGTAGAATCCTATCTAAGCAAACAGATGACCGTTGCTGCAAACCGCCAAGGCCAAAAAATTCTTTTCCTTATATATATAATCTATATATATATATATATATATATCCTTATATGCCACTATAAAAATTTAGTTTAAATAACTAATATTCATGATGTCATTATTTCTTATATGAATATTCCTGCAGTAAAGGACTAAGATACAGAGTATCTCAACTATAGGTAACATATTTTTAACCCATTACCTCATAGGCTATTTTTAGATTCAACCTCTTTGGATTAATCTACCGAAAAGGAGCATTAATTAGAGAAAATGATTTTTTTTAGAATTTTGTAGATTGAAAGCATTGTGATAAATAGAGCATTTGCTCCTATAGGAGCAAATGCTCTATTTATCACAATGCTTTCACAAAGTGACTTTTACAGAGTCGTCAATATGAGGGATGGGTTAAGTTGTGCATGAGAGCAATAAAGAAGTTATACAGATAGGTCAATCTAAATGCTGTCAATCTAAATGCTTCCACAAACATTTATAAGTGGGTATGTGAAACTGACAAACAATGTATTCAGGAAGGAAAATTATTCCATAGGATAAACCATGATCATTATAGCATGAAAATCTGACAAAATACATGTAAGCATATTAAACCTGCTTGCAAATATTCAATTTTGAATGGCATGTTGCATTAAAATAGTTGGCTACTATAGTTGTAAGGCAAGCTAAATGAAATGACTAGACAATGCAAAACAACATGTAAGACTAAAACATGTCAATTATTATTATGCAGGTAGCTAATTCATATCCCTAAATTAACTGTCATATATTCTTAAATATTAAGAAATTGCAGAAATTACTGAATTACCATGAGAATATACAATAGAACCCCTCTAATTAGGAATTCTAGTAGAATAGCATTAAGATACTTTTAGGCAGGTGGCAGATTAATGCAGGGAGAAAGTCATGCAGAAAGCTCCTCTAGGAGCATTATGCATGACTTTCACCCTGCATTAAGCTGCCACCTGTCTCCAAGACCAATATTTATACTAAATTGAATGTCCAGTTTAGAGGGGTTTTACTGTATCATGGCTCACATACAAAAACTTAAACCCTTTAACTGATGAATAGTCATGTAAGATATTACAATAGTTATCATCATGAATATTAATTGTCTGATATTTAGTCAGGTAAGATATTACAATAGTTATCATCATGAATATTAATTGTCTGATATTTAGTCAGGTAAGATATTACAATAGTTATCATCATGAATATTAATTGTCTGATATTTAGTCAGGTAAGATATTACAATAGTTATCATCATGAATATTCTGATATTTTATACTGGCATTATCAACAATGAAATTTTTCACCAAAGGCAGAAACTGTAGAATCGGATTTGTATCATTTCATAAGCAACAGAGCAGACCCTGATCAGACAGCTCCTACAGGAGCTTGTAGGAGCTGTCTGATCTGGATCTATGTTAATGCAAAGGCATAAAACTGCTACTGGCTATAAGTTTAATACTGTAACTATGTACACAGCTACATGTACCTCTAATTTCTATCATGTAAGTGACTGTTAATTTTTACACAGCGATAGCTGAGTATTTAGCAAATCCAAGTAACAAATTTATATTTCTCTGCTACATCCTTATAATTGTAATCCCTCAGACTGCTAAGTGAAACAGTTTGGACCAAGATGAGACACCGCACAATTGCACATCTCCTCAGGATTCAAACTGTTGGGTCACTTGGTCAAGGGTTTCTTAAAAGCTTGTATGAGTTTGAAGTAAGTAGAACTTGCACTAAGTCAGAGAGTACGAGCACACAATGTATATATAATATACTGATATTTTGGTATATACATTATACTGACACAATTTTATTCAATACATTTTCAAAAACACATTCAAAGTCTCTTAGCCCTTTCCTTCGTAGGCTTTTTTTAGACCCAACCTCTTTTGAATGAATCTACCCAAAAGAAGCATTAACTAGAGAAAGGGAATTTTTGAAACCATTGTGATAAATAGAGCATTTGCTCCCACAGGAGCAAATGCTCTATTTATCACAATGGTTTCAACTGGTGATTTTTACAGAGGCGTAGAAAGGCTTATTTACTGAGGAAAGGGTGAACCCTTTCCTTCATAAATACGCCTTTCTACGCCTCTGTATAAGTCACTTTATGAAACCATTGTGATAAATAGAGCATTTGCTCCTATAGGAGCAAATGCTCTATTTATCACAATGTTTCAAAACTACACAATTCTAAACTTTTCCTTTTCTCTAGTAAATACTCCTTTTCAGTAGATTGATTCATAGATGTCATGTCTAAAAATAGCCTATGGAGGAAAGGGTTAAGCAGTGTTGACAAGATTATTGTAGAGATGAGATGTTAAGCTTCTATGCACCTCTGGATAAAAAACTGCAAAGCAGAGCTGCAGGTAAAATGCATACTAAACTATCAATATCTCTTATTTCTCAGGAAGGCAGTTCAACTAAATAGCAGCACCCTAAGAGAGGCGATGCAAATGATTAGTAGCAAGAAAAGGGGTTGGCAGAGAAATACTGAATATATTTCACTTAGATTTCCTAAGAACTCTTCTAACTTAGTTTTCTGACAAAGTTTTGCATATTCATCCAAAGCATGTTATGAGATACCAGGTAAGATTATACTGACACCAGAACAAAATAGATAAATGTGTGTATTCAACTACAAATGTAATAAAATCATCATTTCTCCACCCAAAATTTATGTAAGAGTGGTGACAACAAAGGGTTTGGTGGAGAAATAAAGAATGTTTTCTAGAAAATGTTTTTACATATCGTATCTCGGGTTCTGTGATACTATAGCTAATAAACAATGAACATAAAACTATTAACAGTGACAGACGTATAACAAAGACGGTTTTGAACCAAAAATCAAAAGAAAAGAACTGACACAAGTTATACGTCAGAGAAGGAAAACATGTTTTCAATTCAAACACTATCAGTTAAACTGACCACGGTACTTATATGCCCTACTGTTTAAAAAATTATTTAAATACTGGATTTTGATACAATGCCATTTACAAATTTGATCCCGGAAGTAATGCAGGAAAACTCTAGAGCTATCACTGATGGTGATATATATCCAATCTTAACTTTTTGATTACAGAAATTAACAATTTGACAACTTGATGCACCCTTGACCTTGGTCCCAAGGAGATTAATTTTAAATAGAACAAAACTGGTTATTAATAGTGGAAAATTGTTTATAAATACAGTAAAACCCCTCTCAACTAGACAAAAGTAGTATCAGCACCGGCCTTTTAGACAGGTGGCAGCTTAATGCATGCTGAAAGCCATGTAGAAAGCTCCCAAAGGAGCATTCTGTATTATTTTCACCCTACATTAACCCTTTCCCTGATGAATAAAGGGTTGATATCAACAATATTTTATTCCATAAAGAAAAGGACTGGACAACAGGCATAGCCTATGTAAGTCCTCTCCAAGGTTAACCTTTTACCCCATAAATATTCAAGTCAGAAATAAATACTATCAATATCAACTAGCTGAATATTCATAATGGCATAATGAGCAAGGGAATTGTAGATATCGTTTCATAAGCAAACAGAGCAGACCATGATCAGACGCTGCTAATACAGGAACATCTGATCTGGGTCTACTCTGCTTGCAAAGGTGCCAAAAGGCATATCTATGGAGTAAAGGATTATGGCAGAATGGCAGCTTTCTGATTTAAAGATCTATTAGCTCTTTAAAGAATTATTCAAATATCAACAACTCCAATGAGAGAACACCAACTTGGTTTGTGCGACATGACTAGAATCCTTTACAGTAAAACCTCTCTAAACTGGAATTCTAGCAGAGAAGAATCTAGATACTTTTAGGCAGGTGGCTGCTTAATGGAGATAAAGTCATGCAGAAAGCTCCTCTAGGAGTTAATGCAACATGACAGACCACTCCACTTTGAAAATTCAGCATTCAAAGAGTTAATAAATGAAACAATGTAATGACAATCCAGCAATGGAAATACAGAAACATAATTATCTTAATTCATTTAGCCCTAGTTATCGGAATACAAGGTTATAAAGCTTCTGAGTCTGAGATCATTCTCAAGCATCTGATTGGTCAGAATCTGAGCTTGCTTAGAATCTGACCAATCAGATACTTGAGAATGATTTCAGACTCAGACTCAGAAGCTCTATAACCTTGGCCCCTTATTTCTTTGAAAAATATGACACATGTAGATAATGGACATCTAACAATGACTAACAAAGTGATCTCTATGTGACTGCCATGTAACACAGGTGACCAAAAATTAACAATGAATTAAACACATGTATGGAGATTCTTGAGTGACTACATCTAACCCTTTATCTGATAGCTGACATCTTTACAGTGTTAATCTATTCTATTCCTTAACCTATTCCCTAATGCAAATGGTTTTCACACCTTTCTATAAAGAGTAGACCCAGATCAGACGGCTCCTGTAGGGGTTGACTGATCAGGGTCTGCTCTATTTGTTTACAAAACAACAGATCAGGGTCCAAGATTATAAAATTTCTGATTCTGAGTCTGAGATCATTCTCAAGTATCTGATTGGTCAGATTCTGAGCAAGCTCAGAATCTGACCAATCAGATGCTTGAGAATGATCTCAGACTCAAGCAAAAAGTTTTATAATCTCAGAGCATGATTCTTCAATATTATGTGTTAAAACTTCCCTGGTTCATATTACCAGTATAAAAATTCAGCTAATTAATATTCATAAAGTCATTATTTATTACATGAATATGCATCAGATAAAAGGTTACATCAATATACAGCACCAACTTCAAATGCTACAACTAACCGTATGTGTATGGAAACGAGTGCACTGGATTCTGCAAACAGTATAGACCAAATCAGGGTGTGTGCCATATGCAAATCCTGATTATTTTTCAGAAATTATTTACCCTGTAATACTGAATGGACTCTACTGTTGAACAAAGATGAACTATTCCACTTTAACCCTTTCCTCCATAAATACGCCTTTCTACGCCTCTGTAAAATTCACCTGTTGAAACCATTGTGATAAATAGAGCATTTGCTCCTATAGGAGCAAATGCTCTATTTATCACAATGGTTTCAAAATACAAAATTCTAAATTTTTCCTTTTCTCTAGTTAATGCTCCTTTTCTGTAGATTTATTCAAAGTGGTTGGATCTAAAAATAGCCTATGGAGGAAAGGGTTAAATGAATGAATAACCCTTTCCTTGTTAAATATTCATGTAAGAAATTATGACATCATGAATATAATCAGATCAACTGAATTTTTATAATGGCATATGTACAAAGGGAATTTTTGTATTGGAAGAAACAGTAAAGTCAGATCTATTATAATTTCATAGGCAAACAGAGCAGACCTTGATCAGAATGCTCCTGCATCCGGAGCATTCTGATATGGGTCTTCTCTGTGTGCAAAGGTGAGAAAAAGCATTTATATGAAGGAAAGGGTTAAACAATGACGATGATACAGTATAAATCTAAAACTATGCCCATCCCCACTTTGCCATTTACACTAAGGTAACCCTTTCCTCTATAAATACGCCTTTCTACGCCTCTGTAAAAGTCACTTTTTGAAACCATTGTAATAAATAGAGCAATTGCTCTATTTATCACAATGGTTTCAATATTACACACTTCTAAAATTTTCCTTTTCCCTAGTAAATGCACCTTTTTGGTAGATTAATTCAAAGAGGTTGGGTCTAAAAATAGCCTATGGAGGAATGGGTTAAGGTATTTCTGTCCTATGACAACAAACCATAACTCTGTCATTAATGATAACAGCCTGAATAACTTCCCATGTCCATCTACATCAAAAGCTGTTCACCTATGAAATGTTCAATCAAACCCAATTAAAAGTGTCGGGATGTTGAACACATCAGATTTTGAAAATCTCACAAAAATACAAAACCATAGGGTCATATTTCTGTTAAAATTTATTTCAACAGAAATTCTTTTCTTAACTTGTATCTTCACATTAATCTGTGAACATTCGAAACAAATCCGATCAACGGAGTAAGTAGAAGTTTAACAAATGAGAGTTTCTACTATAAGAAGTAGAATGTAAGCTGGAGCCAACCGCAGGAAAAGCAGTTTAAAAGTATGATGCAATATTTATACACTAGTCCAGGAATTTGCGTAAAATAGCTATTAAGATGCTTTTGACATACTTAACCTCTCCATAATCCAGCTTTTTTACACCTTTGCAAACAGAGCAAACCCAGATCAGACAGCTCCTAAAGGAGCTGTTTGATCAGGGTGAGTTCTATTTGATTATATAAATGGAATACATATCAGTTGTACATTACACAGTGTAATGTAAGAATAAAATGGATGCATTAACACTTTCCCTGTTGAATACTCATGTAAGAAATATTGATATCATTAATATTCATAAGCTGAATTTTTATAATGGCATATTTATACATGAATTAATTTTTGGTATTGGTAGAAACTGTAAAGTCAGATCTACATGTATTTCAGAAGCAATCAGAGCAGACCCTAATCATATGGCTCCTATACGAGCTGACTGATCAGGGTCTACTCTGTTTGAAATGGCAAGGAAACATGCTTATAAGAGGGATAGGGTTAACCCTTTCTTCCATAAACATGCCTTTCCATGCCTCCATAACAGTCACTTCTTGAAACCATTGTGATAAACAGAACATTTGCTCCGATGGAGAAAATGTTCTATTTATCACAATGGTTTCAATACTACACAATTCTAACATTTTCCTTTTCTCTAGTAAATGCTTCTTTTCGGTACATTCAAAGAGTTTGGGTCCAAAAATAGCTTATAAGATGGATAGGGTTAAGTATGGCAAAAGAAGTTTATACAGTTAACACTGAAAAAACAAAGACCATGATACTTTCCAAAAATAACCGCAGCTTAATTCCTTCCCTTATGTGCATATGTACACCTGTGAAAGTTTGAAACTCCAGCTAATCAAAGGTGTCGTAGATGTTTGTCACATCAGATTTTTTTAGGATGGACATGTGGATGGACCGACTGACGAGTGCAACACTATACATGTATAATCCCACAAACAGGGTGGGAGCATAAACACACTTGCTTATCAAACAAGATAATTTGTAGCCTGAAGAAAATTTCCAATCTCAATTAATCTTACTTTAAACAATATATATCTTGTTAATTACGTTTGGGGTAAATGCATGCATATCCAAACTAATCACTTCAACAGATCAAAATGTAAAATATTTACAAACATGATAATTCAAGTTCAAATCTTTCACTACTAACCATTGTCAACTGCTGTCATCAGCTTCCATTTTCAAATTTTGGATTTTTGTTTCAAAAACATGATCATAGTATCAAACTGTTTGGATCCTAATGAAGAAGCTAAATTATTCAGCATTACATCTGGATCCATACTGTTTGCAAAGATGAATGCAGATTCAACCATGTCAATGAAAAGTTAGAACCAGAATGCAAACACTAGAGTAGAACCTGTCTTAAGCAGCCATAAAAAAGAAGTCTAACTATGGGTCTGTAATGCAGATAATAGCTTAACCCTTTCCCTGTTCTGTATTCATACAAGAAACGATGACAACATGAATATTTATTAGCTCAATTTTTTTATATATACTTTTCAAGGGATTTTTTGGTTTTGACAAAAACTGTAAAATCAGTTCTATATAATGTCAAAAGCAAACAGAGCAGACCCTGATCAGACGGCTCCTATAGGAGCCGTCTGATCTGGGTCTTCTCTGTTTGCAAATGTGTGAAAACACGTTTATATGAGGGAAAGGGTTAATACAGGTCAAAAGTAATACAATAAGCTCCTACAGGAGCTTTATGCATTACCTTTGCTCTGCATTAAGCAACCATCTGCTGTTTAATCCTTTCCCTGCTCCATGTTTATTCCAACTTTCAATACCTACTGAATATTCATGGACAAAATAGTTATAATGAAGTATGGAGGAGTAACATTGTAGCCATTTGAGAAAATAAAAAACAACACCCTGATCTTTCAAATTCTACTAGCAAACAGAGCAAGCCCTGATCAAACGGCTCCTATAGGAGCCGTCTGATCTGGGTCTACACTGTTTGCCAATGCGTGAAAACACGTTTATATGAAGGATAGGGTTAAGACTCCTATGTTCAATAAATGAATGGCCATTTCAGACAATTTCTACTGTAGTTACTTTTATGGGAAACAATCAACAATGAGAAAACAATCACAAATATTTGAAAACAACAACAGAAACAAACCATGGATCACTGTACAATGTATTTTGGATTCAAGTGATTGGATGAGAGTTGAGACAATCTAAACAAAACATATTTAATGATCTCAATTACATCTTGACTGGGTAAACATTTTGTACAAATACAACAGGGAACAAGAGAGTCGTCACGGGTGACAAATGCCCCCAAAGTGTTTGACACCGAAATGCATTTTGGCGGAAAAACAATACAATGTAATGCAGGTGTAACATGAAATTTTGATGCTGTTAAAAAAGACACAGGAGTCAGTTCTTAACATTAGAAACAGAACCTTTGACGATTATGATAGCTAAGAAAAGAGCCAAGCGTCAAAACTTAGTTAAAAAGGACCCTAAGTCATTCTCAACGTTAAAAAGGACCCTGGGTTGATTGTCAACGTTTAAGGTATAGGAGATATGCTCTGGACAAGCTTTTTGTATCTGGTAAGATATAGGAGATATGCTCCGGACTGTAAAATTGAGGTCAAAGGTCAATGATCTGAAAATGGTACAAGGTTAAGGTCACAGTGACCTGGAAATGGTACATGACACTCCGCCATCCCAAGATGAACTCACACACCAAATTTGAAATCTGTAGCTGGTAAGGTAAAGGAGATATGCTCCGGACAAGCTTTTTGTAAAATCGGTCAAAGGTCATGGTCAAGGTCACAGTAATCTGAAAATGGTACGCGACACTCCTCCATCCCAAGATGAACTCACACACCAAATTTGGAATCCTTAGCTGGTAAGGAATAGGAGATATACTCCGGACAAGCTTTTTGTAGCTGGTAAGGTATAAGCGGTTTTTAAAATTGAGGTCAAAGGTCAAGGTCAAGGTCACAGTGACCTGGAAATGGTACGCGACACTCCGCCATCCCAAGATGAACTCACACAGCAAATTTGGAATCTGTTGCTGGTAAGGTAAAGGAGATATGCTCCGGACAAGCGTTTTGTAAAATCGGTCAAAGGTCATGGTCAAGGTCACAGTGATCTGAAAATGGTACACAACACTCCTCCATCCCAAGATGAACTCACACACCAAATTTGGAATCCTTAGTTGGTAAGGTATAGGAGATATACTCCGGACAAGCTTTTTGTAGCTGGTAAGGCATAAGCTTTTTTTAAAATCGAGGTCAAAGGTCAAGGTCAAGGTCACAGTGACCTGGAAATGGTACGCGACACTCCGCCATCCCAAGATGAACTCACACAGCAAATTTGGAATCTGTAGCTGGTAAGGTAAAGGAGATATGCTCCGGACAAGCTTTTTGTAAAATCAAGGTCAAAGGTCAAGGTCAAGGTCACAGTGACATGAAAATGGTACGCGACACTCCCCCATCCCAAGATGAACTCACACACCAAATTTGGTATCCGTAGCTGATGTGACAAAGGAAATATACTCCGGACAAAATGTACACACACCCACACACACACACACCCACCCACACACCCACCCACCCACCCACACACCCACCCACACACCCACCCACACACACTACTCCGGACAAGCTTTTTGTAGCTGGTAAGGCATAAGCTTTTTTTAAAATCGAGGTCAAAGGTCAAGGTCAAGGTCACAGTGACCTGGAAATGGTACGCGACACTCCGCCATCCCAAGATGAACTCACACAGCAAATTTGGAATCTGTAGCTGGTAAGGTAAAGGAGATATGCTCCGGACAAGCTTTTTGTAAAATCAAGGTCAAAGGTCAAGGTCAAGGTCACAGTGACATGAAAATGGTACGCGACACTCCCCCATCCCAAGATGAACTCACACACCAAATTTGGTATCCGTAGCTGATGTGACAAAGGAAATATACTCCGGACAAAATGTACACACACCCACACACACACACACCCACCCACACACCCACCCACCCACCCACACACCCACCCACACACCCACCCACACACACACGCACGGTGCGATCACTATATGCCGCCAAAGCCTAGCTTTGGGGGCATAAAAAAGGACCTTTCAGAAAAGTCTGAAACATTTTATATATAATAATGGAAAGCAGGGCTGTAGGTAATAAGCATACAGATCTATCAAAATCTCTTATTTCTCAGCCAAACCCCGTCTTGCTGCAAATCGTCAGAATCACCTCTGGAAGGTGTTACTAATGAGTTGCAGCACGATAAGGTTTGGCAGAGAAATGCTAAAAAATTCTATATACATTTCTTATCTACAGCCCTGTTGAAAAATATTGATGAGAACATCCAAAATATTTACAAGTGTATATGAGAGTCCAAACAATTAAGTGTTCATCAGTGTAAAAGTATTTTGAATGTGTATAAGAGGCTGTGAAACATTACATATTAGAATATCTTAACACTTAAAAGGCTGAAATTTCAAATTAACTACATTAAAATCTCTATAACGGCCACTAAATTACATCAAGTATTTTGTGTTAAAGGCAGGTGGCTGCTTAAAGCAAGGACTTAGGTGAAAGTAAAACAGAACACTCCTATAGGAGCGTTCTGTTTTACTTTCACCTTGCTTTAAGCAGCAACCTGTCCTAAATACCATCTAATTAACAAAATTTAGTGGCCATTATAGAGAGGTGTTACTGTATTCCAAAATTCAAACAGGTCAAGCTTATTTATGGTGAATATTTTCTATAGAAAAGTGTTGCATGACAAACAGTGCAGACACTGGTGGGTATACTCCTTTTTTTACATTAGAGATGTCCAGCACAGTAAGTGTTACCCTTTCCCTCATCAGTATTCATGTAAGAAATAACAACATCAAGAATATTTATTAGCTCAAATCTTATAAGGTATATTTTTCAAGGGAAAGTTTTGCTTTGACAAAAACTGTAAAATCAGATCTATATCATGTCAAAATCAAACTGAGCAGACCCTGATCAGATGGCTCCTATAGGAGCCATCTGATCTGGATCTACTCTGTTTGCAAATGAGTGAAAAGTCATTTATATGAAGGAAAGAACCTTTGCAAACAGAGAAGATCCAGATCAGACAACTATTGTAGGAGCCTTCTGATTAGGATCTGCTCAGTTTGGTTATGAAAGAATACAGATCTGATTCTACATGTTTCTGGCATGGCCCATACCTTCCAGTGTTCATATGTCATTAATAAATTTCAGCTAATTAATATTCATGATATCATTATATCTTACATGAATATTCATGCAGTAAAGGGCTAACCCTTACAATGCTGACTTTTTAAATGGACTATTTCAAAATTCAAACAGGTCAAGCCTATGTTGAATATTTGGGGATTTTTCTAAAGAAAAGTGTAACATGACAAACAGTGCAGACCCTGATGAGAGGGCTCCTAAAGGAGCCCTCTCATCTGGGTCTACACTGTTTGCATAGGACATTAGTGACTCGTGCCCCGCACAGTAAGGGTTAAGTGACTGTTGCATGGAGTTTTTACAATGTCAATCTTTCTGTCACGACTTTCCTACAGAATCAAAACTCAGTCTACCTGACCTATTTTCTTGAAATTGACAACTTTGATCTAACATGGTTTGGAACTTGGAACTCTCCTTAAAAATTCTATACACAAAATGCAGTGTTGTTTTTGTAAATGCGATATACATCTAGAATATCATTCATTGCAAAAGGCCATCATCAATACATCATTCTAAAAAATTATTAATATTACATGTACATCAGTTCTCACAATTAATTGATCTTCCATCTTTTTTTTTAAAAAAAAAACCATGATAGATGTTTTAATAACAGTTTTGAGCCAACAGCATCTCTAACAAATGTAATCACAAATTTCCAATAGCAGGCTAAAGGCTCTTTTTATGTGAAAACTGAGTCAAATATGATCTGTGACAAAGTTTGCATAATTATGTTAGTTGCCTATAACCTGAAAAATGAAAATGCAAATTACCTTTAACCTGAAACATGAAAATGCAATGTTTACTTATAACCTGAAACATGAAGATTCAAGGAATCATGATATCCCTTTCCCTGTTCTATAATTATTCCAAATTTCAATATCTACTGAATATTCATGGACAAAATAGCTATAATGAAATGAGGAAGGTGGAATATTGTAGTCATTTTAGAAAGTAAAGAAACAGATCTATCAAATTCCACTAGCAAACGGAGCAGACCCTGATCAGATGGCTCCTCTAGGAGCCATCTGATCTGGGTCTACTCTGTTTGCAAATGCGTGAAAACACGTCTATATGAGGGAAAGGGATATAAGACAGACGTTTTCTTAAAATTCATAGCAAATATACATCAATCTTACTAAAGTGATAAATTAATGGCGCTAATTTTATACAGCATGGTATGAAGCAGAAAATATACAAAAATTTAAAGAAGATTCAACTTTACATTTAAACCAGCAAACACCATTATCAATAGGACAAATTCAAATGCAGCTGCCTTTAGGGTGTTTTTCTTTTTTCATTCAGAGTTGTAGAAAAGAGGTATACGGATCTAAATCTCTTATGTCTCCACCAAACACAATCTTAATGGTACTCACTAGCATTTACTCTTTGAGGCGATTCTAGTGAGTAGCAGCAAAATAAGGTTTCAACGAGAGTTACAGAAAATTGTTTTATAGTTGGATTTCCAAATAAATCCACATATCTACAGCTCTGTTATTTTTCTTTTAGTTTGCTCTTATCCATTTCCAAGAAAACTACATCAAAACACTGTAGAATCTGTCTTAACCCATTACCTCATAGGCTTTTTTTTTAGATCCAACCACTTTGAATAAATCTACCGAAAAGGAGCATTAGCTAGAGAAAAGGAAAAATTTAGAATTTTGTAGATTGAAACCATTGTGATAAGTAGAGCATATCCTATTTCAACTCAATTCTACATGTATATTGAAATACAAATGAACTAGAAATATTAAATGTACATTATAAATGCAAACACCATCTCAGTCTCATAACATTTGCATCAAAAGTCCATGTACATGTGATATTATTCTCAAGCTCAATTGGGTATGCATCACTTTAAGAGAATTGGGGTTTTACATTGCAAAAAAATGTAGTCAATGTATCTGACATGGCACCAGTTCAGGGTCTGCATGGCTTGTCACTGATCCAAATGTGTTGTTCTATATCTTTCCATACAGTGTTAACCCTTTCCCTGTTGAATATTCATGTACAAAACTGATGATCATTGATTTTAATTATTTTTTTATAATGGCATATGAACACAATTCATTTCAGTTGTTTTTTTATATTGGCATATGAACAAAGATACTTTGGCTCAGGTAGAAATTTTAGAACCAGATCTATATAATACCAAAAGCAAACAGAGCAGATCCTGATCAGACCCTTCCTATAGCAGCCGTAAGATTTGGGTCTACTCTGTTTGCAAAGGCATGAAAAAGCATTTATAGGAAGGAAAGGGTTAAACTTGATCACATTCAACATCCTTCAACCTTTAGTGTGCTGCTGGCAAATTTGTGATTTCCTGAGCATAGCTAAGCAGCATGTTTCAGATAGATTATAATTGCAAACAAGAGGACCATATGTGGGTGCCAACACTTTTCTGTTATCGTGAAATCAATATTTCAAAGGACTATACTTCTTTAACCCTGCATTTTCAGAGTGGAATAGCCCATCCAGGTTACCTACTGAGTCCATCTAGTATGAAAGGCTGAAATTTGATACAAATAGTTGAATGACAAACAGTGCAGACCCTGATCAGAGGGCTCCTCTAGGAATTTTTGGCCATGGTAGAAAATGTAGAATCATATCTGTATTATAGCATAGGCAAACAGAGCAGACCCTGATCAGACAGCTCTTATAAGAGCTGTCTGATCTAGGTCTACTCTGTTTGCCACATCATCTACATTAAGGTAGAGTCTGCTACATTTCTGAAAGTTAAGACTTTATTTCTCTTCCACAATGCAATAAGAGTGTAAAATATATTTGATCCTGGCCACAAACTGGTCAAACTGGCCACAAGTGTGTAAAGAGTTAACCTTTTGGCTGATGAATATTCATGAAAGAAATAATGATGGCAGAGGTCATGATAAAGTGCGTAAATTAAAATATTTTCAAGAATAACTCCTTTATTTCTCCACTTAACCATATGGTGTGACCACCCCTTAGATTCGTCTCTTCGAGACGATTCTAAAGTGTGGTTACACCATATGGTTTGGTGTAGAAATACTAAGAAAATTTTGACCATGCAGAATCAAATCTATATTATTTCATAAGCAACTGTGTAGACCCAGATCAGACAACTCTTGCAAGAAGCTGATTTGGGTCCATTCTGTTTGCAAAGGCGTAAGTAAAAAGGTGACTCTATCAGGTGAAGGATTAAATCAATACACAGGAATTCAAAATCCCATACATTCCAGGCTACTGTTGAAGAAACTCCACACGCTGAACTGAATGATACAAAAAAAAAAAAAATTTGAAAGACCAAACTATTAATGTGTAAGAGGTCAGGTGTATGGCTCGTCTCCCCTCATCTTCTCTGGCGCAGACGGTCAATCAGATTGCACAATTTGAGAACAGGTCCGAGTTTGAGGCCCATATACTTCATCATCATGTCGCTGTTAAGTAACAACAATGCCTTCCCATCTATCTCCTACAAAAAGAAAAAAAGACAATGTGAAACGCAAACATCAAATACAGATCTACTATGGGTATGGAATTTATTAAAGTTTCTACTTCAATTTGTACCTATAAAGTTGCTATAGCAACCAAAAGAGAATTATGCTAGAAAAAAACTATAACATTGTGTTATTGTGCAAACAGAGTAGACCCAGATCCTATAGGAGCTGTCTGATCAGGATCTGCTCTATTTACTTATGGTATCATATACTTCTGGTTCTACAGCTTCTGTCTGAGCCAAAACATATTGTGCACATATGCCATTATAAACAAGAGGGCCAAAATGGCCCTGACATCGCTCACCAGACAATCAGAGGAGAAGCTTTTCAAAGTTTTCACTATATGTTTCTATAGTCAAGAGGGCCATTGACAGTGTTAATTTTTCTGCAGACAACATTTCTGACAGATGAGAGAAAGTCAGTGTTAACCCATATCACTGCTGAGCATGACTTGACTGAAATTAGCACACAGTTTGGATTCTGATCTGATGCATGTAACTTCATATGTGGTTTATACAAGAGAGTTAATTGTAAGATTGATATGTATTAACTAGAGATATGAGAAACTGGCGGCATTCTCCGATTTTTTATCTCAGATTCAAGCCAGTCTCCATTAGCTAACATTTAGCCCTAGTTATATACAAGTTTAGTGAACCAGGAAAACCCATCCATAGTCATAACTGACCTGCAATCACTGCTAGTCAATATGCTTATGGCTGGTCACTTCCTTTTCAAAGGCCCTGTACCCTTAGCCTGTTGCTAATCCCCATATTTACAAGACAATATTACATCAACTTTTTGCATTTATAATAACCTTTGCAAACAGTCTGGATCAAGTCTGGATCCAGATGAGATACAAAGTAACTTGGCACCTCATCAGGGTCCAAACTGTTTTACACTCTGACATTTGGTTTTGAAAAGATAAAGAAGAAAACAATTTTTGGAGCAGACAACATTATTTGCAGACATTAATTGCTGAGAGTGCACAGGGTTTGGAGTACATTATACTGAACAGCAAATGACCTGCAAATGACCTGGGAATTCTGACCACAGGGGCATAATTTATATAACTTTTGTAGAGAACCTACAGATGATGCTATGTGCCAAATATGAAAGCTGAGAACCCAGTAGATTCAGAGGAGAAGATTTTTAAAGGTTCAAATTGTTGACGCGGGACGACGGACGACACACGCCGACGGACATCAGGCGATCAGCTAAAAATCAGCTAATAAATATTCAAGATTTCATTATTTCTTGAATCGATATCCAACAGGGAAAGGGTTAAAGACAATATGTAATCTAAAAGGTAATAGAACTAACATGTTTTCTGAACAACTCGGTATGTGGGGCCAGGGCTGGGTCTGTATCACAGATGTGTCGGACAACATCATCTATCGTCCACAGTGTAGGGTCACTGGGCCGCTGACTCTTTGCATCCACTGTTGTAGAACTGGCCTCTGCCTCGTAAGAGGGGTCATACGAGCGTCTGACCTTGGGTTTAATATTGCGTAAAGACTCGGCTGACTCTGTAGACCATCGCCGCCGGTGTGCTGACTTTGTCCTGCTGTCATTCGATTGCTGCCCCTCAGAGTCTATAAAAACAGAATACAGCATATTGTCAACTTATTAACATGATCAACTACCCCTTTCAATGCTAAGTAACTTTTCAACAAAATTTGTCATCTACAGTAAAACTTCTCTATTACGGCCACTAAATTGTGTTAATTAGTTGGTATTAAGGGCAGGTGGCTGCTTAAAGCAAGGTGAAAGTAAAACAGGACGCTTCTATAGGAGCATTCTGTTTTACTTTCACCTTGCTTTAAGCAGCCACCTGCCTTTAACATAAAATACTTGATGTAATTTAGTGGCTGTTAAAGAGAGGTTTTAACTGTACTTCAATTTTCATAGGAATCCATGATATTTCAAAATTCGTTTTCAGAAAGTCAAACTGTCTGGATCGTGGCGAGATGCAAAAGTTATTACAAACACCATAAAATCATTTTGTTCTTTTTCTCTTTGTAAACAAAAATATGATAAGATGTTGATATACTCGACCTTTCATTTAGATCTGAACTGTATGCAAAGATTACCACAAATCTGACAATTGTTCATAGCCAACGATTAATCCGAACCCCGTGAATACTGAATATTCAAAGTCAACTGACCCATCAATTCAGTCTGAGTGGCTAAAATTTACTACAGGATGACAAACAGTCTCTAGGAGCCCTCTTATCTGGGTCTATGGGTCTGCACTGTTTGCAAATGCTAGTGCACTCATTTACCATATCAAAGGGTAAAATATTTTTTAAATTTTAACCCATTCCCTCATATGCTATTTTTAGATCCAACCTCATTGAATAAATCTACCGAAAAGGAGCATAAACTAGAGAAAAGGAAAATTCTAAATTTTTGAAGTTTAAAACCACTGTGATAAATAGAGCATTTGCTCCTACTGAAGCAAATGCTCTATTTATCACAATGGTTTCAAAAGGTGACTTTTGCAGAGGCGTCAAAAGGCGTCACTATGAGGGAATGGGTTTAATAGATGAAATTGTGTCATTAGTCGATCACAATTCAGAATCTTTATGTATCAGAATATATGGAGTTGACATTCATTTCAACCCTTTCAACACTGAATTTTCAGAGTGGAATAGCCCATCAGTGTTTAACTATAGAGTCCACTCAGTGTGAAAGGTGTAAACTGCTAGAGGATTTGGAATGACAAACAGTGCAGACCCTGATCAGAGGTCTAATCTGAGAGCCCTCTGTTTTAGGTCTGGTTTTGTTCTGTGTCTACACTGTTTTCAAATTCAATAGATGAAATTCTGTTATCAGTGTATTACAATTCAGAATCTTTATGTATCAGAACATATGTAGAAGGCACCCATTTAAACCCTTTACTCTTACTCTCACTTCAGTATCCATGCTTATAAAGCTTTTTAGTTGAGTCTGAGTTTGTAGCCTTTGGCTCAAATCTGACCAATCAAAAGCTTGAGAACAAACTCAGACTCAACTAAAAAGCTTTATAAGCATGGACCCAGCTGTTTTGCTACCTACCAGATCTATTTGCCCTGGTGCATTTCTCACAAACATTACTTAGTGGCTTGGTAGAAAAAAGATTTTCACAACAACCCAGTTCATCGAATAGCTTGTCGAGAAGATTCCAAAACTCATCTCTGTTTTCCGCTGCCATGACTCGTTTTGTATATGACTTATGACCATGACTAGCTGTAAAACAAAAGGTGAAAAAACATAATCAACTACCCTACCTTTACTCCGGTTATACCAGAGTTGCAGATTAACGCTTTCACTGCAGTGATGGCCAGAAAGTGAATCAAAGGGCTTGCTGAACTGAGTAAATTCGTGATAGCCAAAAATTAATCTAATTAACCATTTACTCCATAAATACGCCTTTCTACGCCTTTGCAAACAGAGAAGACTCAGAACAGATGGCTCCTGTAGCAGTCTGATTAGGGTCTGCTCCGTTTGCTTTATGAAATAATAAAGGTATGAATCTAAAATTTCTGTCACGGCCAAGATTCCTGTGTTCATGATGTCATTATTTCTCAGATGAATATTCATGGAGTAAAGGGTTAAAGAACTTTAGTGAGCAAGCTCACATACCCTATGCCGCCACATTGTCTGAGAAAACTAGAACTACCACTAAAGGTGATGAATACCCCCACTAGCACATTTGACACAGAGATGGGGGTTATAGAAATAAATCCCTACAATATCTGCTACAGTTTAGAAAAAAACAGGAAAACCTAAATTTCCTAACAATTTCTAAGTCAAAATGCTGCAAATTCCGTTAAAAATCAATGTAGTGTAACAAAATTCAAACTTGATCTGTAACTCATTATTATAAAGCTACATACCAAATATCACATCAATATCTGCAAGGGTTTAAAAAAAGCTCCGGAAAACCTGAATTTCCAGAAAATTTCTAAGTAAAATCACTGTATTTCCGTGAAAAATCAATGAAGCGTAACGAAATTCATCCTTGATCTGTAACTCATTATAATAAAGCCACATATCAAATATCACTTCAATATCTGTAAAGGTTTAGAAAAAACTCCGGAAAACCTGAATTTCCGGAAATTTTCTAAGTAAAATCGCTGTATTTCCGTGAAAAATCAATGAAGCGTTACGAAATTCATCCTTGATCTGTAACTCATTATAATAAAGCCACATACCAAATATCACTTCAATATCTGTAAAGGTTTAGAAAAAAAACTCCGGAAAACCTGAATTTCCGGAAATTTTCTAAGTAAAATCACTGTATTTCCGTGAAAAATCAATGAAGTGTAACAAAATTCATCCTTGATCTGTAACTCATTATAATAAAGCCACATACCAAATATCACTTCAATAACTGTAAAGGTTTAGAAAAAACTCCGGAAAACCTGAATTTCCGGAAATTTTCTAAGTAAAATCACTGTATTTCCGTGAAAAATCAATGAAGCGTAACGAAATTCAACCTTGATCTGTAACTCATTATAATAAAGCCACATACCAAATATCACTTCAATATCTGTAAAGGTTTAGAAAAAACTTCGGAAAACCTGACTCCGGAAAACCTGAATTTCCGGAAAATTTCTAAGTAAAATCACTGTATTTCCATGAAAAATCAATGAAGCGTAACAAAACTCAAAACTTGATCTGTAACTCATTATAATAAAGCCACATACCAAATATCACTTTAATATCTGTAAAGCTTTAGAAAAAAACTCAGGAAAACTGAAAAATAACAAAGGGCAATAACTCCAAAAATAGAGTTACAAACCTTGTGCACTGCACTTGCGGTCAATGTGATCTATCTACATATGAAGTTTGAAGTCAATAGCTTTTGTACTTTGGAATTTATGATCCGGACAAGCCAGACGGAAGACCGGACGGACTTGGTGACTCCAGTATACCCCCAAAACTTTGTTTGTGGGAGTATAAAAAGTGGTTACCCTTATAGATTCCTAAGAAAATCGAACACATCCAAGCTTTTATTCATGACAATTCTTAAAGCAAGAAATGAAAGTGCTAGATGAGCAACAATATATTTGGGCTGTTCCATTTAAATGTGTATGGGTGTGGAGGAAGGCACTTTCAAATTTAGCCACCCTCCCATAGAAGTTTTTTACTAATGCTCAAACCAAATAGTACAATTTTGGAGTGAAACCCACCCATGCATAGCTGTTTTTTAAAGTGCCTTCCTGCCCCCAGATACACATTTAAATGGAACAGACCTTATGATACACGGAAGGAAGGACAGATGGACAGATTCCTCAGAAAATCAAACTCATTCAAGCTTTTAGTCATGACAATTCTTAAAGCAAATTTGAGAAAATTTGATCAAGAAATGAAAGTGCTAGATGAGCAACAATGTATTATGATACAAGAACAGACTGACTGACGGACCGACAGATGACAGATTTCTCTGAAAATCACTTATCCAAGCTTTTAGTCATGACAATTCTTAAAGCAAATTTTGAGAAAAATTGGTCAAGAAATGAAAGTGCCAGATGAGCAATAATGTCTTTGATACAAGGACGGACTGACATACGGACCGATGACAGATTCCTAAGAAAATCAAATCCATCCAAGCTTTTATTCATGACAATTCTTAAAGCATATTTGAGAAAGACTGGTCAAGAAATGAAAGTGGTAGATGAGCAACAATGTATTATAATACAAGGATGGACTGACAGATGGTCTGACAAAAGATCTTTTGTTCTCATAGTCACAAAAATATATCTTCATCTGCCCGTACGGACTGACGGACGGATGGCAGATTCCTCAGAAAATCAAACTCATCCTAACTTTTATTCATGACAATTCTTAAAGCTATTGTGATAAAAATTGGTCAAGAAATGAAAGTGCTAGATGAGCAACAATGTATAAGAATATATCCCATGCAACTTCATTGCATGGTGTATAATCAATTCAAGATGACATTTAAATATTTCTTTCATGAATATTCATGGAGTTACTTGATAATCCAGCTTTTAATGCCTCATGTCAGACCATGTTGTTGCTTATCAGTAACATATCAGATTATGTACCATTTGCCACAGTAATGAATATCCTTACTTATATCTTTAACACAAGACATTAATTATTAATAAATAATATTCATACATGTAATAGGCAGTCTTAAGTTAATATTCATCAGATAAAGGGTTGAGCGGCCACTACAGTATACCTGAGATGACGACTCTGCCATGGCCTTCAGGTATGAGGTTATAGACGACTTTCTCAGTGAAGGCACACTCTATACAGGCCTTGAGAACATCATAGAGTACACGACTGGTGATGCCAGGACCATACTGGGACGGTAGCTGCAGCACTCTCTGCTGGTTCAGATACGGCCCACAGTTACATCCGTGGTTGATGTACACACAAACTGACAAAAACAGGAATACATGTGAACAAAAACAGAAAAGTATGCTTAACCTATTCATTCATACAAACACTTTTTCATGCATTTGCAAACAGAGTAGACCTAGATCAGATGACTCCTGTAGGAGATACTGCTTGTACATATTGACTACTCAAGAATTTAAAGGGATAATACTCTTTATCTATGATTTTAAAGGACTGATACTAATAGTCAATGACTTAACCCTTTCCTCCATAAATACGCCTTTCTACGCCTCCGTAATAACCACTTCTTGAAACCATTGTGATAAATAAGAGCATTTGCTCCTATGGGAGCAAATGCTCTATTTATCACAATGGTTTCAAACTACAAAATTTTAAAGTTTTACTTTTCTCTAGTAAATGTTCCTTTGGGTAGATTCATTCAAAGAGGTTGGGTCTAAAAAATAGCCTATGGAGGAAAGGGTTAAAAGACTGACAAAAACAGGAACACATGTGAATAACAAATGGATAGTATGATGAAGCCAATGCTTGTATGTAGTGATTAGTCTAAGGTTTTTAAGGAATACTACTATTAGCCTATGATTTTAAAGGAGTACTATTCTTTGTCTATGATTTTAAAGGGATACTACTATTAGTCTGATTTTAAGGGATAGTATTCTTAGTCTAGATGATAGGATCTCTTATGGGCACTTTCTGCATTACTTTCATTCTGCAATAAATAGTCACCTGCCTTTAAAGACACCCAGTCTTTTTCATTAATCCTTTACTCCTCAGAGACAACCTTTTGACATCTTTTCAAACAGACTAGACCCAGATCAGGTGGTTTCTATCGGAGCTGTCTAATCAGGGTCTGCTTTGTTCGCCTGTATAATAACAAATAGAATACCCCCGCCCAGCTGCCACAAACGGACATGCCACGGACAGACAGACAGACAGACCAACCAACACACTGACTCCTATATACCCCCTCTCAAACTTTGTTTGCAGGGGTATAATTATCTTTTTCTACAGTTTCTTCCATGATAAAAAATCCCTCATTCATGATGCCATAATAACAAATCGGCTAAGTAGTATTGATTCAGTCATTTTTTTCTGACATAAATATTCATGGTGTAAACAGTTAAAATATCGTCGTATATCTGCATAGGGCACTAATTCTCATACCTGTTGGTGGTGTTGGAGAACTTGTATCTGGTTCCGTTACCGTGACTACTGGTTTGTGTTCCCGTGGTGATACTGATCTTTTGTCATGCATAATTGGACTGACTGGCTGAGGGGAGGGACTTTTCTGTCGTGATGCTGATGAACTTGAACTTGTAGGTGAGTTTACGGTTAGACTAGAACTAGAATCTCTGCTCTTAGGTAACTTAGCAACTGGTGCAGCTGTAAAATTAAGAAAGATGAAATACCTGATTTAGTATTGAAATACTATGCCCCCATCATGCTGGACACAAGATACTAGCCAGTTTGACCTTTGTATTCCTAATATGACCTTAACCCATTGCCTCAAAGGCTATTTTTAGACCCAACCTCTTTGAATAAATCTACTGAAAAGCATTTACTAGAAAAAATGAATTTTTTTGAATTGTGCAGTTTTGAAACCATTGTTATAAACAGAGCATTTGCTCCTAGGATGCAAATGCTCTATTTATTACAATGGATTCAAATAGTAATTTTAGAGGCATTAAAAGGCATCAATATAAGGGAATGATTTAAACTTCACAGGACACCACTCAAAAGATGCAGTTTCATGAGACGAGTAAACCTGCCAAGTGGGAAGCACCTATCTGTAAAATGTCAAAAGCTATGGCAAAGGTTAGAGTTCAGATGTTCTCACTAGACTGACAAAGTGGGGTTTTCTTATGTTTTACCCATTGTTTCAAAGTGTGAAAATCAACACATAAGGCAAAAAATAACCCCACAAGACATATGAAGTAAATGACATTAAAGTAAAGAGCAAAATCTTTGCACACAAAGTTATTGTTCTTAAAATTGTTATCTGCTATGATTCTCAATTCACCCTTTACTCTATAAATATTCACTAAAAAATAATGACACCATGAATATTAATTTAGATTAATTGTTATAAAAGCATATGGTCATTGGAAGTTTTAGCCATGGCAGAAATTGTAGAATCATATCTACATTATATCATAAGCAAACAGAGAAGACCCTGATCAGAAGGCTCCTACAGAAACCATCTAATATGGGTCTAGTCCATTTGCAAAGGCGTAGAAAGGCATATTTATGAAGTAATGGTTTAATCCTTTTCTTCTATTTCTCTATAAAAATTCAGTGTCAAACAGTATGAATCTTGACATACTGTGTTTCTCAGCGTCTTATTTGGATTAGCACATTTCCTCCTAGTGACGCATTTTGGCGCCTCTGTACAAATCACATTTTGAAACCATTGTGATAAATAGAGCATTTGCTCCTATAGGAGCAAATGCTCTATTTATCACAATGGTTTCAAACTACAAAATTCTAAAATTTTCTTTTTCTGTAGTTAATGCTCCTTTTCGGTAGATTTATCCAAAGAGGCAGGGTCTAAAAATAGTCTCAGAGGGAATGAGTTAAAACTATTAGCATGGGCTAACACAAATTTAATACTAGCATGAAACGAGCTTATAGATGCCTTTTGATGCCTTTGCAAACAGAGTAGATCCTGATCAGACAGTTCCAGTAGGAGCTATCTGATCAAGGTCTGCTCTCTTTGCTAATGGTATTGAATGGATATGTTTCTACAGTTCCTTCTTTTGCTAAACAAGAGTGTTCGGAGGAACACATGTGTCACCTGCTCGCAGCTGACACAAAAACTTATTGTTAATATGAAAAAGGGGAATAATTCAAAAAATATTGATGCTAGAGTTATGGCCCTTGTGCATGACACTTCCTCTCATCATGCTTGTTCCATGTGTGAAATTTGAAAGCTCTATAATGAATAATTTAGAAATGACAGCCAAAAAAGAAAGTGTGACGGACAGACAGACGGACGGACAGACGACGGAAAAGTGATCCCTAAGTGACACACTGCCTCTCGGCATTACTTGTGCATGTATCATTATAAAGTTCAATGGTTATTCACAAGTTCACGATATCTTGAATAATGTTCAGGTGGGAATGGGTTTAAGTGTTGTCTCACCTTTCTGTCCAGGAGGTTGTAAAGGATGTCCAGTCTTTGCACACCAGCCCACAGGGAAAATGTCACGACTATCATACCTGCACCAGTAATCAAAAGCTCCTCGCCATCCATCAAACCTGTACAGAATATGAAAAAAAGTGTTGAGCTGTATCATTAACCCATTCCCTCATAGGCTATTTTTAGACCCAACCTCTTTGAATAAATCTACCTAAAAGGAGCATTAACTCATGAGAAAAGGAATTTTTTTTAGAATTTTGTTGTTTGAAAACTTCGTGATAAATAAAGCATTTGCTCATATGGAGCAAATGCTCTATTTATCACAATGCTTTCATAAAGTGACTTTTACAGAGGCGTAGAAAGGCGTATTTTTACAGAGGCGTAGAAAGGCGTATTTAAAGAGGAAAGGGTTAACAAAGGGCAAACAGAATATTGCAAACAGTGCTGGGCAAAATCAACTTTCCTCAGTCTACAGTCGGAGCAAAAGATAAAGGTGTGTACTTAGATACTAAAATCAACATTTCTCCACCAAATTCTACCTTGTGACCACTCTATAGAATCTTTTCAAATGGTTAGAAGACTCCTCTATGACACCTCTTATCTAGGTCTACACTGTTTCCAACATTGTCAGTACACATATTTCAAACATTCAAAGGTTTAATGTCTGGAATTGTATCTTTATTGGGAAAGTCATCAGTACGAAAGACAATTTCGAAAAAGATTTTCAAAAAGGAAACTACTGGTAGTTCAAGGACTTACTGAACATGTAGCTGGTCTCCATTCAGCATGCCAACTGTGGCTGGACATATCAACATGGGGTTCTTCCTGTCCACTGCCTCCAATTTCTGTCCCGCCTTGAACCCATTTCTCTTCGGAGAAGGCGGCTCCTGTATATAGTAGTTTAAAAAAGGTCATCGTCACAAAATCTACACAAGAAACTAGAGACATTTCCATAAGAGACAGATAATTCCAGATTATGTTTGATTTTGTATGATATGTGACGAGAGCTGTAACTCTAGTGTTACTGGGTGCATATCATACCTACATCCCAGGTGCACCAAGTCTATATACCGATTAAACATCATGAAAAGTTCAAAGACTCCAGGTCAAACGTCACGAACGTGTGACAGACAGATGATCTGATGAACTGACCAACAAGGGTAAATTTATCTAAATTCCCTCTTTACAAAGTGGGGGCATAAGAATCAGAAAAAGCAAAAAAATTAATAAAAACAATTAATGACAGTTCTTTTATATGACATATTGTCCAGTCATGTTAAAATATGTGCCAAATTAAATTTCAATCTGTGAATGCATTAAAGAGATAGAATCTGGACAAAATCTATGCAAGAAAAAATAAGTAAAGAGTAGATAAATAGAGCTATGGTTCAGATATGGGACCAAATACATGTATACTGAATTCTCTGTCTGCAAAATAAAGTTACAGCTCTTACAAACTTTTATGTTCAGGAATGCAAGCACACACACAGACTTAACCAGTTGTGTGACTATGTCGACTTAACTGCAAATAGGATTGAACTTAAGTTTTATAGTATTTGTTTGAGCCCAGCATTCCAGTTTCTGCCATGACCAGAAATTCCCTTGTTAATAATGCATGAATCCTCATGGATTAAAGGTTGACCCTTTTCCTGTTCTGTATTTATTCCAAATTCCAATACCTATTGTAATATATTCATGGACAAAATTGTTATAATGACATATGGAAGGTGGCACATAGTAGCCATTTTAGAAACTCAAGAAACAGATCTATCAAATTCTGTTAACAAATAGAACAGACCCTGATCAGGTGGCTCCTATAGGAGCCATCTGATCTGGGTCTACTCTGTTTGCAATTGACTGAAAAGGCGTTAATATGAAGGAAAGAGTTAAAGAGCTATCTGCCTAACAAGATGTGGCTAGCCTTCCTGTTTAGAGGGGTTTTACTGTACATTTGTTAGAGCCTACCTTTTTAAAGCACTTATCTGGAGCACACTTAGCACCATTCAAAGTCTTCTGCATAAAGGTGGGCCAGGAAGAAGGGTTCATCCTGAAACCTGAAATAAATCAGTACGACCCAAGTAACATGCAGAATCTATGGTAAAGAAGATTGTCCGAGACAGAAAAAAACAGTACTGAAAGCAGAATCTCATTAGGGACTGCACTGTAATTGTGGTAGTGTAAACAATTATTCACCCCATCAGCTGATGGTGAGAGACAAACAGTGCAGATGGTTTAAATCAGAGGCAGATGGTTGGTTGTTATCAGGTCTTACCTAGCTTAACCCATTACCTCATAGGTTATTTTTAGATACAACCTCTCTGAATAAATCTACCGAAAAGGAGCATTAACTAGAAAAGGAAATGTTATAATTTTGTAGTTTGAAACCATTGTGATAAATAGAGCATTTGCTCCTATAGGAGCAAATGCTCTATTTATCATGATGGTTTCACAAAGTGTCTTTTACAGAGTCGTCAAAAGTCGTCAATATGAGGGAATGGGTTAAACAGTATTTCAATCATATCAAGACAACCAGCTAATTACAGGTGGAGGAAGACCCCAGAGGTTCTTCTGTGCACCAAACAAATTGCATTGTTTCGTGCACAGAAGAGCATGGGTAGAACTACCGACCTACTGCAAGCCACCTGGAGGCTTCCTCACATGAAAAGTCCAAATGCCCAGACCGGGATTCAAACCACAGTGTTGAGGGGCTAAGCGATTGTCAGACCAAGACCATAACCACTTGGCCAAACATGGTGACTCACCTATATCAAGTGTAACTATACCAACCTCACATAATAACAAAGGAGGCCTAGATAAGATGCATAAATTTAAACATTTTCAAGAATAGCTCCTTTATTTCTCAATCCAACTCTTTGTTGTGACCACTCTTTAACCCATTCCCTCATATTGACGACTTTTGACGACTCTGTTAAAGTCCGTTTGTGAAACCATTGTGATAAATAGAGCATTTGCTCCTATAGGAGCAAATGCTCTATTTATGGAAATGGTTTCAAACTACGAAATTCTAAACTTTTCCTTTTCTCTAGTTAATGCTCCTTTTCGGTAGATTTATTCAAAGAAGTTGAATCCAAAAATAGCCTATGAGGTAATGGGTTAAAAAATCTCTCTTAGACGATTCTAAAGAGTAGTCACGACATAGGGTTTGGTGGAGGAATGATAGTTTTAGTATTTGAATACACACCTTTATCTACTGCTCTGGTAGTCACAAATCAAAATATTCAACAAAGCAATCAAACATGATGGAAAAAGAGTTAAACTCTGTCATCTGAAGATGAAGTGTTCTTAGCTAAGACAGACTTCTTATGGTGTCCAGCCAGTAAGAAACAACAAGAGTGTTTGGAGGAACACATGTGTCACTTATTGTTAATATGAAAAAGGGGAATAACTAAAATTATATTGATGCTAGAGTTGTGGCCCTTGTGCATGACACTTCCTCTCATCATGCTTGTTCCATGTGAGAAATTTGAAAGCTCTATAATGATTAGTTTAGAAATGACAGCCAAAAAAAGAAAGTGTGATGGACAGACAGACAAACAGACAGACAGACGGACGGATGGACAGACAGACGACGGAAAAGTGATCCCTAAGTGACACACTGCCTCTCGGCAGGTGACACAAAAAAGTGGAGAAATTCTCTCAGAATCTTCATTGTCAGAAACAGTAGCATCAACAAGGTAAACATCTTTGTGAATGATATCTCTAAACCTTCTATCATGTATGCAAATATACACTCTCGTTACCCAAAGTATTTGGACACCCAATTTGTAAAGCTGAGCATATCAATTTGGCTACATTTTGATAACAGTAAACTGTAAATCAGATTGACCTTGTAGAAAATAGTGTAGACCCTGTGCAAACTGCTCCTTCCCCAAAACATACAAAAAACTGTCCCCAAACATACAAAAAACTGTCCCAAAACATACCAAAAACTGTCCCAAAACATACCAAGTGGAGGCTGCAGTAATCCTCCATGCTTTTCACTCCATCCAATTGGATGCAAGTCGGCAGAATCAACCAATCGCCAAAAGTCGTTCTTATTGTCACTACCATCCAGTCTGAGGCGTAATCTTGGCCCAACTGCTGATATAACCGTGGCAACGCAGGTTGAGGTAAGGTTACGAGGATCAGCAGCTTCAATTTTTTGCCCAGACTCAAACTCATTGTCAGGGGGATTGCCAGCCTGCAAACAATATAACCAGAATGGTGGGTCATGACAAGCAAGACATAGGTTTCATTCTTACTAGTACTTTGTCCACACATAACATTTTCAGCACCATAATTCGATGAGGAACAAATTCTGTTTTCTTCTTCACTTGTTGAAAATCATACATATAATCAAATTACTACTTTAACCCTTTCCTCCATAGATCCAACCACTTTGAATAAAACTACCAACAAGAGTACCGCATACGGTACATAATACGCCCACTTGCAAACTTTCTCCGATTCAACATGCCTTATAAGTGTTGACATTTTCTAATCTGTGCTTCAGATCTTGATTTCCATATTAAGGTGATACTATTTTTAAAAAAATTGAAGTGAATAACTTATTAAATAAACAAGAGCACCGCGAGACGGGGCAATATACGCCCGAAGGCTGTTCTATTTACACAATGTGTGAACATTCAGAAGTTGCGCATATGCACAACTACACATCAATATCTATCATTCCTGAAAGTTTGAAGAAATTATGTTGAAAAATAAAGGAGGAGTTAGTTGCACAAGAAATTGCTACCCGAAACTATCAAAGGGCAATAACTCCAGAATGAAAAATGATATGAGAGTTATCTCACTGATATGCACAACTACACATCAGTATCTATCATTCCTGAAAGTTTGAAGAAATTATGTTGAAAAATAAAGGAGGAGTTAGTTGCACAAGAAATTGCTAACGGACGCACGGACAGACGGACGGACGGACGGAAGACATGCGCCATACCATAATACGTCCCTTCGGGCGTATAAAAAGTTACAGCTAATCCTCATATTTGCAGATTTTTGAAAAGTGCAACGACCATTATAAACTCTGTAAAAACAAACTGAATGAACCTCAAAATAAACTCAGCTTCAGATTTTGTTGCTTAAAACATTTCTGTTAAGTTTCATTTATATCATTTTAATAGTTTTCCCAGAAAACAAGCGACAAAATAGAAGCTGACCGACAAACAAAGCAAAAACACACAAAGTTCAAGGACCATAACTTTAGAATAAAATGACTTACCAAACACCCGCAATATATGTGAAAATTCATATTAAGGTTTAACCATATAAAAAAATGAAGTAAATATCATTTTAAATGAAAAAGTTATGGCCATCCTCATATATATTTGCATAGATTTGCATTATTTTTTCCCAGGAAACAGCGGACAAACTATATGCATATATTTGCATTATTTTTTAAGTAAAAGGGCCATAACTCTGAAACGAAAAATCAAATGAACCTCAGAATCGACTCAGCTTCAGATCTTGATGCATTAAACATTTGTGTGAAGTTTCATTAATATCTCTCAAATAGTTTCCCAGAAAACAGCGGACAAACTATTTGCATGTATTTGCATTATTTTTTAAGGACAAGGGCCATAACTCTGAAACAAAAAATCAAATGTTCCTCAGAATCAACTCAGCTTCAGATCTTGATGCATTAAACATTTGTGTGAAGTTCCATAATATCTCTCAAATAGTTTTCCCAGAAAACAGCGGACAAACTATTCGCATGTATTTACATTATTTTTTAAGTAAAAGGGCCATAACTCCGAAACGACAAATCAAATGAACCTCAGAATTGACTCAGCTTCAGATCTTGATGCATTAAATATTTGTGTGAAGTTTCATTAATATCTCTCATATAGTTTTCCCAGAAAACAGCGGACAAACTATATGCATATATTTGCATTATTTTTTAAGTAAAAGGGCCATAACTCTGAAACGAAAAATCAAATGAACCTCAGAATCGACTCAGCATCAGATCTTGATGCATTAAACATTTGTTTGAAGTTTCATTAATATCTCTCAAATAGTTTCCCAGAAAACAGCGGACAAACTATTTGCATGTATTTGCATTATTTTTTAAGGACAAGGGCCATAACTCTGAAACAAAAAATCAAATGATCCTCAGAATCCACTCAGCTTCAGATCTTGATGCATTAAACATTTGTGTGAAGTTTCATTAATATCTCTCAAATAGTTTTCCGAGAAAACAGCGGACAAACTATTCGCATGTATTTACATTATTTTTTAAGTAAAAGGGCCATAACTCCGAAACGACAAATCAAATGAACCTCAGAATTGACTCAGCTTCAGATCTTGATGCATTAAATATTTGTGTGAAGTTTCATTAATATCTCTCATAAAGTTTTCCCAGAAAACAGCGGTCAAACTATATGCATATATTTGCATTATTTTTTAAGTAAAAGGGCCATAACTCTGAAACAAAAAATCAAATGAACCTCAGAATCGACTCAGCTTCAGATCTTGATGCATTAAACATTTGTGTGAAGTTTCATTAATATCTCTCAAATAGTTTTCCCAGAAAACAGCGGACAAACTATTTGCATGTATTTGCATTATTTTTTAAGGACAAGGGCCATAACTCTGAAACGAAAAATCAAATGATCCTCAGAATCAACTCAGCTTCAGATCTTGATGCATTAAACATTTGTGTGAAGTTTCATTAATATCTGTCAAACAGTTTTCCGAGAAAACAGCGGACAAATTATTTGCATGTATTTACATTATTTTTTAAGTAAAAGGGCCACAACTCCGAAACGACAAATCAAATGAACCTCAGAATCGACTCAGCTTCAGATCTTGATGCATTAAACCTTTGTGTGAAGTTTCATTAATATCTCTCAAATAGTTTTCCCAGAAAACAGCGGACAAACTATTTGCATTTTTTAAGGACAAGGGCCATAACTCTGAAACGAAAAATCAAATGAACCTCAGAATCAACTCAGCTTCAGATCTTGATACATTAAACATTTGTGTGAAGTTTCATTAATATCTGTCAAACAGTTTTCCGAGAAAACTGCGGACAAACAAAATGTTGACGGACGGACGAACGAACGAACGAACGCACGAACGAACGAACGCACGCACGCACACACGCACGCACAGGGCCACGCCAATATACGACCACCTGTATTAGGTGGGCGTATAAAAAGGAGCATTAACTAGAGAAAAGGAAATTTTTTGGAATTTTGTAGTTTGAAACCATTGTGATAAATAGAGCATTTGCTCCTATAGGAGCAAATGCTCTATTTATCACAATGGTTTCATAAAGAGACTTTTACAGAGGCGTAGAAAGGCGTATTTATGGAGGAAAGGGTTAATAACATAACAAAGAACCACCAGCAAAATATTAAAGCTTGCTCCAAGAGCCCTCTGCTCAGGGTCTGCATCCTTTGAGAGTGCCTGCTTATTTGCTTACTGTGATAAAAATATCAATTAACCTTTAGCCTGCTGTACATACTTTGGCTGGTAGAAAATGTTCAGTTATCACAGTTGATATATCTGCATTTCTTTTCAACAACACTGTCAGAGTATCCAACAGTTTGGATCTTATTGAGACGCCAAGGAGTTACCCAACGTCTCATCTTGATCCAAACTGTTTTCATATGTAATCACTCATCTGGCCACTACAATAGCTATCAGAAAATAAATACTCAAAGTTAAAGGGGAGATAATTCTGCAATATCGAGGGCTAAACATGTGAAATTGTGTCAAGCACATCTATACTTCATAATTAATGCATATGCAAAGTTTGATGTAAATCGGTAAAGAAATGTAGAAGTAGTTTGCGTCACAAGATTTGACCCAGGTTGTGCTACGGACAGACAGACAGCCGGACAGACAGACCAACCGATCAACACACTGACTCTCATATACCCCCTCTCAAACTTCGTTTGCGGGGGTATAATAATGTCACAACTCCTTCCAAGATTGTAGCCCTGGTGATGGTGAACAACTATGTTAACTTTTTAAAGTAGCTGTACTGATGTCAGAAATATGACAAAGTGTCATAGTCAAATCCAACAACGACACCCACCAGGACTTTTTTTCCCAAGTGATTTTATAGCCATTATTGAGCTATGTCCCAGTGGCAAAAAGTGGGGTTTTTTTCCAATTTTGATTAAAAAAAATCCCAATTCAGATGTAAAAGTGTTTCACCAGAAAATTCAGCCGACCAAAACTGCTAAAGTTCATAAACAAGAGGGCCAGAATGGCCCTGACAATGCTCACCAGACAATCAGAGGAGAATATTTCAAAGTTTTCACTATATGTTTCTATTGAAAACTTAACACCCCAGGGGCGGTGCCAATTTTGACCCCAGGGACACAATTTATATAACTTTTGTAGAGGACCTAAACATGATGCTGAAAGAATGTAGTGAAAGAATGGATAGAGCATAGACCACTGGAACTTGTATTAATTCTTTGGATGCTAGAGGCAGATTCTCCCACCACTAATGACCTATGCAAACAGTTTGGGTCCAGATCAGGCCCCACATAATGTGGGACCTGATCTGATATCCAAATTGTTTGTAAATGAGACTGAACTTCTGAAAAACTTAGAAAGAAAGTGTGTACATGTAGAGGGATTCTCCCACCACTAATGACCTATGCAAACAGTTTGGATCCAGATCAGGGCCAACATAATGTGGGGCCTGATCTGATATCCAAACTGTTTGTCAATGAGACTGAACTTCTGAAAAACTTAGAAAGTGTGTAGTTAGGATAACTTATGAATATGCTGCAGACAACAATTTAGCAGATGACAAAATTACCCAGCATGCAAAGAGTTAAGCTGAAATTCACAACAGATATGCTCTATATTGATATCTGATAGCTTAATGCAGGGCATAGGTATGAAAACAAGCTTTAAGAGTGTTCTGCATATTGAGAATTATCCACAGTTTTCTCAATCTTAAATGAGTGTGTGTTATTTGTCTAAACACAATTTCTACTCTACTGATCAGGCTAAGGGTGATTATATAAGAACTCACACTGACTGGTCTCAGCTCTACAGGCTGATACAAATTAAGGAGAAACCTTTAGACTGTAGTTTCTGATGTGAAGAAGTCTACACACACAGGGCAGGGCCAATTTTAACCCCAGAACTATGATACTTATAAAACTCATAAAGTTATGCTAAGTAAATCTATACACCAAATATCAAAATGTAGTTTCTGACAAGAATATTTTTGTAGTTTTTCCTATGCATAACTAGTGATCCCATGGGCTGTTTAAGCAGTCAGCTACAAAAAACTGGCAATCCCTGGGGTGGGACCAATTTTGACCCTAGGGGCATAATTTATATAACTTTTGTAGAAGTCCTGAAGTTGAAGCTATGTGCCAAATATGAAAGCTGAGGACCTTCTAGTTTTAGAGGAGATGATGTTCAAAGTTTTCACTATATGTTCCTATTGAAAACTGAAAACCCCTGGGGCAGGGCCAATTTTGACCCCAGGGGTATAATTTATATAACTTTTGTAGAGGACCTACAGATGATGCTATGTGTCAAAGATGAAAGCTGAGACCCCTGTAGATTCAGAGGAGAAGAACTTTAAAGGTTCAAATTGTTGACGACGGACGACAAACGAAGCACAACACACGCCGACGGACGACGGACATCAGGCGATCACAAAAGCTCACCCTGAGCACTTTGTGCTCTGGTGAGCTAAAAAAAGCAGACCCAGATCAGAAAGTTCCTACGGGAGTGACCTGGGTCTGCTGTTTATAAAATTAAGAGGTTTTGGCCTGACAGGGTCAATTGTGTTTGCAATGGACATTTGACATTTTGTAGGAGGGAATTTGTTGAAATCTTACAGCTAAATAATTCCCAAATCAGACAAATTCCCAATTTTAGAGGTATGGGCTATCTTCCCAAAATGGTGAGGAAAAAGCCTTGCCCACATAGACAATTTGTATTTAATACCTGCTTAAAGCACGATTCTGAAGCAGGCTCTTCCCCAGTCTCCTTCAAGTATTCATCCCATGAAAAGGTCACATCTGAAAAACAGTAATAGTTTTGGTACTCCATTCTTTCATAACACAGAGCTCCAAATAAGTCTAAGAGCATTGTTCTCTACTAAAATTTTATTTTTCAGCCAATCCCTAGCCCATTTGTAATCATTAGAATTACCTCAGAAATGGATTTTTTAACCCTATCCTTTATATAAAAGCCTTTTCACGCATTTTCAAATAGAGAAGACCCAGATCAGACAGCTCCTATAGGAGCCATCTGATCAGGGTCTGCTTTGTTTGCTAATAGAATTTGATAGATCTGTTTCTATACTTTCTAAAATGGCTACAATGTTCCACGTTCCATATTTCATTGTAACTATTTTGTCCATCAATATTCAGTTCTCAGTAGGTATTGAAATTTGTAATAAACATAGAACAGGGAAAGGGTTAAACGACTACCAATATGATAGATTTTGATGGAGAACTATTTTAAATATTTGTTCGTAAATTTCTTAATATGAAAGCTGAGAACCCTGTAGATTCAGGAGAATATTTTCAAAGTGTTCACTTTATATGTTTCTATTGAAAACCAGCTACCCCTGGGGTGGAGCCAATTTTGACCCAAGGGCTATAATTTGTATAACTTTTGTAGAGGAATTGAACATGATGCTATATGCCAAATATGAAAGCTGAGAACCTTCCAGTTTCAGAGAAATTAATCAAAGTTTTACTATATGTAAGATTTTCAAAGTTTTCACTATATGTTTCTATTGAAAACTGACCAGTGACCACCCCTGGGGTGGGCCAATTTTGACCCCAGGAGCATAATTTATATAACTCTTGTAGAGGACCTGAACATGATGCTATGTGTCAAATATGAAAGCTGAGAACCTTCCAGTTTCAGGAGAAGATTTTCAAAGTTTTCACTATATGTTTCTATTGAAAACTGACCACTCCTTGGGCGGGGCCAATTTTGACCCCAGGGGCATAATTTGTATAACTTTTGTAGAGGACCTGAACATGATGCTATGTGCCAAATATGAAAGCTGAGAACCTTCCAGTTTCAGAGGAGAAGATTTTCAAAGTTTTCACTATATGTTCCTATAGAAAACAATGTACCCCTGGGGCGGGGCCAATTTTGACCCCAGGGACATAATTTATATAACTTTTGTAGAGAACCTACAGATGATGCTATGTGCCAAAGATGAAAGCTGAGAACCCTGTAGATTCAGAGGAGAATATTTTTAAAGGTTCAAATTGTTGACGACTGACAATGGACGACGCACGCCGACGGACGACGGACATCAGGCGATCACAAAAGCTCACCCTGAGCACTTTGTGCTCTGGTGAGCTAAAAAGGCTGCAGTGTACCACCTTCCATATTTCATTATATCTAGTTTGTCCATGAATATTCAGTAGGTATTGAAATTTGTAATAAACATAGAACAGGGAAAGGGTTATTCCTTAAGCAAACAATGCATACCCTGATTAATGGAATAAAGGGTTAATTAGATATTATTAAATAAGCTTCTTATCTAGAGAGTTGAGACATGTATGGAATTCACTTACTTTGGATTTCGTATGACCCTTTGAGACCAACAGGAGAGGACATGTTTGCGTGAGAATCTTTATTTCATTCTTTCAAACTTCTCTTCTTATTTCATTCTTTCAAACGTTGCTTCTGAAATATGATGAAAAAAACAAAACTGAAGACAATATTGTGTGATCCTTTTCCAATAGATAAGAGTGTTAGAAGGAATATATGACATCTGGCAAAAGCATGGCAAAATAAGGCATGAAAGTGTATGTGACAGACAAATGTACACACTGATGGGCATTACGGAGATGTGATCCCTTGGTTTCCCCTGCTTACTATAGGTGACACAAATATGCAATTTTCCATATCATATCTAAAAGCAGAGATTTTCACATCAACCAAAAACACTCAACACCACAATACAAATGCAGGAGGAATGTTATATCTTCTATAGACCAGTTTCAGTGACCTTAACCCTTTACTCAATAGATATACCTTTTACACTCTTTATAGGTACATCTACAGCTTCTGTAGAAGCCGACTGATCAGGGTCTACTTTGTTTGCTTATGAAATAATATAGATCTGATTTTAAAATTTCTGTAATGACCTTCAGTTGATGCTATGTGCCAAATTTGAAAGCTGAGAACCTTCCAGTTTCAGGAGAAGATTTTCAAAGTTTTCACTATGTTTCTGAACAGATGACCTCAACATGATGCTATGTGCCAAATATAAAAGCTGAGCACCTTCCAGTTTCAAGAGAAGATTAGCTGTGCACCTTCCAGTTTCAGGAGAAGATTTTCAAAGTTTTCACTATATGTTTCTATAGAAAAGTGGCAAGCCCTGGGGCGGGGCCAATTTTGACCACAGGGGCATAATTCATATAACTTATGTAGGGGACCTGTTGATGATGCTATGTGCCAAATATTAAAGCTAAGAACCTTCCAGTTTCTGAGAAGAAGATTTTCAAAGTGTTCATGTATATGTTTCTATATAAAACAAGGCCATCCCTGGGGCATGGTCAATTTTTACCCCAGTGACATAATTTGTATAACTTTTGTAGAAGACCTGAAATTGATGCTATGTGCCAAATATGAAAGCTGAGAACCTTCCAGTTTCAGGAGAAGATTTTCAAAGTTTTCACATTCAGTCATTCGGACTGAAAGTAGACTATAACTAGGTACTTTACAATATGTTTCTATAGAAAACAAGGCACCATGGCCAATTTTGACCCCAGGGGACAAAATTTATATAACTTTTGTAGAGGACCTACAGATGATGCTATGTGCCAAAGATGATAGCTGAGAAATCTGTATATTCAGAGAAGATTTTTAAAGGTTCAATTTGTTGATGACTGATAGTGCAAGACGGACGACTCGCACCGACTGACATTAGGCGTTCACTAAAGCTCACCCTGAGCACTTTGTGCTCTGATGACCTAAAAAGAAAGGTTTATTAAATCCATTATAAAATCATCTACTGTAATTAATATTATTCATGATGTCACTATTGCTTACATGAATAGTCATGAAATAAATGGTCAACAACATTTGACTGATGTATCAATTCTATACATTTCAAACAAAACAAACAGAGCAACTAATGTTACGTAAAGTAATCTACTTCCCACATGTCTAGCTTGTTTATCCCTTAACCTCGCTCCTACATTGAGAAGATGGCATGTAGTGTACCATATGTATACACTACAGTGCTCCCTCTCTACAACGACACCCTTTGGGATACGAATATTGTATGTGTTGTTCATAGGGAGTTGTTAAAGGGAGGGAAAATCAAACATAATTAGCTTGTTTGCAGATCCCCAGATATGGTGTATTTCGAGAACTAAAACAGTTATTCCTCAATCAAACCCTATGTTGTGACCACTCTTTAGAATCGTCACAAAGTGACGATTCTAAAGAGTGGTCACAACATAGGGTTTGATGGAGGCATAAAGAAAATACGATAGAAAAAGGTTGTTTCTGGAGCCTTGTTGTTTCGGAAACAGTGACATGCATTGTTGTAAGGAGGGAATCGTTATTGGGAGGGTCGTTGTAGGGAGGGAGCCCTGTACTTAGTCACAGGAAATTAACTGACCCACTTTCATTTCCAGAAAATACAGACCAAATGCAACAGTTTTCGATGAGTAAAACTAGTAAGGTTCCAACTACAGTTGAACTTCGATATCTCAAACTCAGATAACTCGAACTTCGGGATAACTCGAACTTAAAAGTTCGGTCCTTCCAAAATCTTACAATACAGAATTGCTCTAAAATGTATCACTATGCATATCTAGAAACACATTTCACAGCTTAATGAAGGTCTACCGTAATGCTGAAAGCTCCTACAGGAGCTTTCAGCATTACTGTAGACCTGCATTAAGCTGTGCATTTGAGAAATTGTCCAGATTTGAAATCGGATAACTTGAACTTCCGTTATCTCGAACTAATTTATATAGCCCCTTGAAGTTCGAGATATTTGAAGTTCAACTGTACTTTATATCAACATTTTCATACGCAAATACTTGTTTACATGACATTTACATCGGTTTTAAAAACTAAATTGAGATAATGGCGCTATTCTGAAGTCTTTTGGATGATGTCAAAATGACGGTTTTACAACTTTCGAAAAATGGGTGATGGAACTTGTGGCTAAACTGCCCTTTACCGGTACTGTACTGTGCATGTGCAGAAATCTGAATTGATTCTGGCAAGGATTGTCTTTGTGAAAGGGAGGGTTTGAAAATTGGGGCTAATCAGTATGTGTACCAGCACTTTGACAACATTTGCAGAATCGGAGCAGAATAAGACCTCGGCCACGTATCGGGGTTCTGTTGTTATAAATTTAGAACAATTATCTTGGTAGCAGGCATATATCGGTTATAGGCCCCCGCTCCAACAATACTACTGAATTTTTCAACCGATATAGGACCATTTTGAGTGTAAAAATGTTACTATTTATAGTAACAAATGTAATAACAGAAAAATAAAATCTGTTTGAGTCAACTTAGTTAGAATTAACAAGCTTAAATCAAGACTTAAGCTAAAAAAAAATGTGTTTGTGAAACTGCACAGAAATATATATGCTTAGAGCAAGGTCATTAAAGTATGTCACCAAATCTAAATCCAAAATGCATATAAACAGTTTTTTTCTTGTCACCATACTGTCAGAAATCATAAGCAGATATATGATCTAAATAAGACTGAGAATACCATGTCATGCATTTGTGTGTGCGGGGTGGGGTGGGGGTATGCTCACTTAGTCCTACATTATCATTAGCACAAACTCCCATATATTTAAGCCTTACAACGTGTTTCTTATATAATAATGCACATCAAAAGGTAAATGTTCAGGGATACTTATCCACTGATGATGCCGTGTAAAGAGGGGCATAAAAATGGAGCAAACATTTTGTAAACAAGTGCAAGGTTGCCACCCATTTTCAACGTTATTTAGTTTATTTTCATAGTTTTCCTTTTATAGGTCGAATATTTAAAACGAAATTACGTTAGATTACATTTCATACCTTACTGACACTTAACCATTACGTAAATAAAAGCTTAAATATTTCACAACAGTCTACTTTTCGTTTTGCGCTCTTGTTCTGTAATCTCGTTTACCTCTACAAATTCTCGCGTTATCTGTGATGTAAAGATAATGTTGCTTCAGTAGTAGCAGATAAAGTAATGCATCACACACATATTACTAAATTAGCCTATGTGTAGAGTAAAAATAAAAATGCACTTAACATTTGAAACTAACAAAGGAAAGAGGATAACTAAAGGGCTGAGGGAAGCCTGTGGCAATGGAATAATATGTACCCCTCCTCCTCCCCTCCCAACATAGACAATAGACAAAGACATAGAGAAATACGTTTTTTATGCAACTAAAAATATGGTTGACGCCACGATCGACATTATTTTCGAAGGATATGATATGCATTGTCACTCTCAACTTCTCAAGAAGATAATATTTGTTTTATCATCTCGATCGTTTATTTATTTAATTTATTTATTTATTTTATTTTATTTTATTTTATTTTATTTTATTTTATTTTATTTTATTTTATTTTATTTTATTTTACTTTATCTATTTATTTTATTTTACTTTATTTTATTTATTTATTTATTTATTTTTGTTATTATTTTTTTGCTTCCAAATATTTATAGTCGACCGATCTGTGCTCATTTTAAAGTTCTGTTTTATCATCATTTTTTCTTGGAAAATATTATCATATCACCGAACAGTTTGGATCCGGTTGAGACGCAGAGTTACTGGATTTTGAAATGGAATTAAAACAGACACACAGACAGACACAGACATGCAGACAGGTCTATACATTGGAACCGGTCTTAAGCAGCTTATTAAATATAGGCGTCGTAGAAGGCAGATGGGTGCTTAATGCATGGCAAAAGTAATGCAGAAAGCTCATGTGTGAGCTTTCTACATACATTATTTTTTACCTGCATTAAGTTACTACGTGTACCTGCCTTATATACCATTGGAATATTTTGGACGGCCGCTTAAGAGTGTTCTACTGTATTACTAAATACCAAAACTAGGGTTTGCAAACGGTTATTATTAAGAACTCATTGACCTTTTTGGTTTAAAGTTTCCACTAATAGCAGAAATAACAATGAGAATCCTCGAGTAATCAATATGGAGTTGTTGCTCGGTTTGCCCTGGCTCCGGGCTTATAAAAGTTTTTACTTGAGTCTGAGATCATTCTCACGCAACTGACCAATCAGATACTTGAGAATAATCTCAGACTCAGGCTCAGAAGTTTTATAACCTAATTCGGCCCTGATTCAACGAATGTTTCATTTCTTAGCAAAGTGCGAGGAAATAGAAACTGGTCTTTATATAATACTGTTGCCAGTTTGCTTAATTTTAAAGGCGTTTTCCGATTGCCTACGTATAAACTTTGTATTCCACATTTTAAAATATTTTGTCTTCTGCAAAAATAATACTTGCTTCAGTTCTCATCGCAGTTTGTTTTTATTTCAAAAATGCACCAGAAAAAAGACCATGGCACTATATGATGGCAGCAGCGTAGCTGAATCCAAATGTAGTGTACGCACCGATGCTACGTGCGTACCCTCCGTGAATCGTGTAGTTTTGGAACCATTGTGATACATGGAGCATTTATTATTGCTATAGGAGCATATGCTCTATTTATCACAATAGCTTCAAAAGATGACTTTTACAGAGGCGCCAAAAGGCATCAATAGGAGGGAATGTGTTAAAGCTTACATGATAAGACAGAGCGTTTATCAAAGTCTATCCCCTTACTTAGATTTCGATTTTGTTCCATGTTAGCCATACAGTAATGTTTTCATCTTTCAAATTGATGTTACGCACCTGCGTAAGTGCGTATCGCTAGCTACGTACGTGCCTGCATGTGTCTGTTTTACTAAAGATCATGTTAATCAAAATTATCGTCCTCATTTACAACAATTGCTACTACTCGGATAGACGAAATTAGCACACATAATAATTGGCAGCAATAAAAGTTAATAAAAAAAACCTGATAAATGTTTGCCTTCAGATAATTTCTGTGAAATTTGTTTCCAGTATGTGGTTTTGTAGTATTGTTGATGATATACGAAAAACAACACAAGACGCATGTCGACGGAAACGTGGCGACCCCACAGCCCACCTTAGCACTTTTTGCCAGTATATCCTTTGGGTTTTGTTCATGCTCCCGCAATACGACCAATGAATATGTTCCAAGATCCTTACTTGAACGTGTTGACTGTTGACAGCATGTCGCATAAACTACTACAAGGGCAGTAGAACGTGTCTTAAGCGGCCATTCATTTATTGAACATATACGTGTGTTAAAAAGTAGGCGGTTGCTTAATTGCTCCTATAAAATCGTTCTGTATTACTTTTGACCTGCTTTAAGCTACCGCCTGCCTTACAGACCCAAATACAGACCCTATTTTTGATGACCGGTTCTACGTGTTTTACTGCATTATGCGTTGTACAGTAAAACCTCTCTATAACGGCCACTAAATTGTATTAATAACGGCCACTAAATTGTATTAATTAGGGCAGGTAGCAGCTTAAAGTAAGGTGAAAGTAAAACAGAACGCTCCTATAGGAGTGTTCTGTTTTACGTTCACCTTTTAAGCAGCCACCTGCCTTTAACACAAAATACTTGATGTAATTTAGTGGCCGTTATAGAGGGGTTTTACTGAAGGCGAAATAAAAGCCTACATTTTGATATCCAATGACATGATGTAAACAAGAAATGTTTAGTTTCTGGAAAAATAATTACATGTGTTTAATTCCATAAGCAATCAGAGCAGAACCTAGACTGTTCACGAGTTTCTGTAGTAACTAACTGTCTGTGTTACACCCACTTTCATAAAGAAACGGTACAGAACCAGATTAGGCTTCTGAAGGATTCATCTGACCAGGCTCTGCACTGCTTGTTTTCTATTTTTTGTGAAACTGTAAATCTTGTTGCTTATTTAACCCAATACCTGCTATGCCTTTGCAAACACAGCATACCCAGATCAGACAGATATGGTCGGGTCTGGTGTGTGTGTGTATTATGAAATGTCATGGGGTTGTCTCTTGTATACTATGTTAGAGCATGCTATGTTAAAAAAATATCCTTACTCGATGAATATTCATGTTAAAAATTAATGGCATGAATATTAATAAGCACATATTTTGATACCCCTCCCACATTGGAGGCATAGTCTTGCCCTTGTCCGTACAGTCCACAAATGCATGCGTCCAACTCCTCGTACACCAATGGGAGACAAATAGGATTACACCAACTCGTTTGTACGAAGGAAAGGGTTAATGCGACATTACACACATTCAGTAATGAATATTTATGAAGTGATCCATTGGAAATATTCATGAAGGAGATGGTTAAATCTTTACTCCACGACTATTCAGACATGTCTATAAACTTTAATTAAACTATTAATTAAAATTGCAGAAGCCGTGTGCACCATTTGCAAAGCACTATTAATGACCATTCCCCCTTCACCAACCTCAACCCCAGGGTGGAGGCTCATTTAAGTATATAACCCATTGAATTATAATTCATTTTACGCATTTTGATACTTTTGCAAGCCGAGTAGATCCAAATCAGAAGACTCTTGTAAAGAGCCGTTTGGTCAAGGTCTGCTCTGTTGGCTAATGGAATTTTGTAGAACTCGATCAAGGCTTTATCGTGCTCAAAATATCGGTCTGAATAGTTCTTTGCAAATGGTGCAGACGGCTCCTATAGGAGCTGTCTGATCTGCATCTCCTCCGATTGCAGTCTTTAACCCCTTCCGTGCCACAATGACGGGTCTATGATATCACATGCAAACAGTTTGGATCCAGATGAGACGCCGAGTAACTCGGCGTCTCATCAGGATCCAATCTGTTTGACACTATGTTTACTGTTTTATAATGAAAATGGAAGAAGTGCACACACTTACACTAAAAATAAACGAAACTATGCCCAGCAGACGACAATGTTGGCACCGAAAGGGTTGAATGTCGTATCTGAGGTATACAGCAGTCTTTATTTAACCCTTTCCTTCATGTAAACACTTAACGCCTTTGCAAACGGAGCAGATCCAGACCAGATAGCTCGTATAGGAACAGCCTAGCCTGCACCATTTTGCATGGTAATATTAAGAAATCTAGTTAAATTCAACCCATTAAAATTCATTTTATCGTTTCAGTCAGATGTGCTTTATTTGCAAAGCGAGTAGATCCAGATCAGAAAGGTCATGTAAAGAGCTGTTTGATTATGGTCTGCTGTTTGCAGATGGAATTTCGTACTCGTTTTAGTCTTGGTCATGTCCTAAATTTCCGTGTTTACAAATCTCTGTAAATGGTGCAGACGACTCTTATAGGAGCTGTATAATCTGGGTGTGCTCCGATTGCAAAGGCTTATAGCAATGGCGTATCTGAGGTAGAGAATTAATGGGTTTTTTTAAAAAAATATGTCCTTCATTTAAATATTAATACTTTGCAAACAGAGTAGACCCAAATCGCACAGCTCCTATAGGAACAGTTTGCATCATTTTCAAGGCACTATTAAGACCCATCCAACCAGCCCGTCCCCCAATTCTTTGGGGCTCTGTTAAATTTCATTTTACCCTTTCTTTCATAGATGCGCCTTTTGACACATTGCAAACCGAATAGACCCAGATCAGAAGGCTACTGTAAAGAGCCATTTTATCAGGGTCTGCTCCGTTTGCAGATGGACTCGTAGCTTTTATCATGCCAAATAATCCATAGGTGCTGGCTGCTCCTATAGGAGCTGTCTGATCTGGGTTTACAGTCTGATATGGAACTGCACCGATTGGAAAAGACTTAAAATGATATTAACCCGTTCGCTGCCAAACTCTGTCGTCTGCTGCAAATTTTCATTCTTTTGATTTTCTTCATTTTTGCTTCAAAAACATAGTAACAGTAACAAACAGTTTGGATCCTGATGAGACGCCGAGTAGCAACAGCAGCAGCAGCAGCAGACAGCAGACAGCAGCAGCAGCAAGCAGCAGTAGCAGCAGCAGCAGTAGCAGTAGCAGCAGCAGCAACAGCAGCAGCAACAGCAGCAGCAGCAGCAAGCAATAGCAGCAGCAACAGCAGCAGCAACAGCAGCAGCAGCAGCAACAGCAGCAAGCAGTAGCAGCAGCAAGCAGCAGCAGCAACAGCAGCAGCAGCAGCAATCAGCAGCAGCAGCAACAGCAGCAGCAACAGCAGCAGCAGTAGCAGCAGTCACAGCAGCATCAACAGCAGAAGCAGCAGCAGCAGCAGAAGCAAGCAGCAGCAGCAGCAACAGCAGCAGCAGCAGCAGCAGCAGCAACAACACCACCACCTCCACCACCAACATCGCCACCACCTCCACCACAACCATCACCACCACCACCACCACCACCATCACCACCACCACCACAACCACCACCTCAACCACCTCCACCACCTCCACCACCTCCACCACCTCCACCACCTCCACCACCACCACCACCATCCCCACCCCACCACCACCATCACCACCACCACCTCCACCACCACCACCAACACCAACACCTCCACCAACACCATCACATCCACCACCACCTCCACCACCACCACATCCACCACCACCACCACCACCTGGTAGACAGGTGGTGGGGTGTCGCTTGGATATCATTCTAAACAATGCGCATGCGCGTCTCCCTACCTTAGACAGTTTTTGTGCCTTTTGGTCCCATTTGTCAAGCGAAGGTTGGAAGATTAACATCGTGAAAGAGGTATTTATTAATTTACTATTAGACTATTCTCCTCGTGGTTATCAAAAGTAAAAGAAAAGGATGATGGTGGAGGTGGAGGTGGTGGTTGTGGTGATTGACACCATTGCAAATTGAGTAGATCAATATCTGGGTTGGGTCCATGCTTATAAAACGTTTAGTTGAGTCTGAGTTCTTTCTCAAGTTTTTGATTCAAAAGAGTTGTATATATGTCTCTTTGCAGGCAAACAAAGATGACGTAATCTTGCATAATCGCGGCCATTTTGTTTCTATATATAGTAACACGAGAGGAGCTCATTTGCATATAAGGAGATTGTAGTTTGTCACGGGTATTCGCGGATAACAGTCGGCCATGTATGACGTCACATTTAAATTGTGAAAGATCTGGAGCTACACGGTATACAGAGCTGACGTGTATACTTCGATCTGGTAAGTACTCACGGGCATTGAGGGTCAGGCCCTTTCCTTATCAGACCATGTATTAGAGACACACAAGTCTAATAAATAAATATATAAATAAATAAATATATAAATAAATAAATAAATAAATAAGGTACCTCTTTCTACCATGTATACTCTTCGACGTCCTCAGATCAAATGACTGAAATGACCAATGTTGTTTTCCTTCAAGCGCATGCGTAGGTAGAGGTCGCTGTATGTGTATCTATTTTTAGAATGATATCATAGTTATTTTTAGATACAGTATTTCACCATCATTGCATCAGCCAAGCCTAACAATGGTCTTTTCAAACCTCAGAGTTAATCCCCTTAAAGCCTCCATACAGTCTGGGGATCTATTGATAGAGGACCGGAAAGCCTAACAATGGTCTTTACAAACCTCGGGGCTAATCCCCTTAACGTCTCCATACAGTCTGGGGATCTATTGATAGAGGACCGGAAAGTCTAACAATGGTCTTTACAAACCTCGGGGCTAATCCCCTTAAAGTCTCCACACAGTCTGGGGATCTATTGATAGAGGACCGGAAGGTCTAACAATGGTCTTTACAAACCTCGGGGCTAATCCCCTTAAAGCCTCCATACAGTCTGGCGTTCTATTGATATTGGACCGGAAGATCTAACAATGGTCTATTTAAACATCACGTTTATTCAAACATCAGGTACATCAAGTTTGATACCCTAAAATTCAAACAAAATGTAAAACTACATACCTCAAGTTTGATATTAACCATACGGGCAGTACTGAAGATATACATATAAGGAATACAGTTGCGTGTTAAGGAATAACAGAAATTATTACAAATTGCACTTGTTCTAAAATCTATTGCAGCTTCGATCAGCTTCTGCCCTATTGAAACGTAATAAAAGTGTCAATATAGACACGCTATTCACTCTTGACTTGAAGGTACATATTTATAAACCTTTACATGCACAGTAAATTGTCGTCTGCTGTCATTGCTTTCTCAAAAATAAATAAGAATTTGTGCTTGGCCTCGTTACAGTAGGGTTAACATTTTATCAACAAATCAAGATACTAATCATAACGCTACTAACTAGATCTATATAGACATGTTCAAGTTTGATACCCTAAAATTCAAACAAAATGTAAAACTACACACCTCAAGTTTGATATTAACCATACGGACAGTACTGAAGATATACATATAAGGAATACAGTTGCGTGTTAAATAATAACAGAACTTATTACAAATTGCACTTGTTCCAAATTATATTGCAACTTGGATCAGCTTCTACCCTAGTGAAACGTAATGAAAGTGTCAATATAGACACGCTATTCACTCTTGACTTGAAGGTACATATTTATAAGAACTTCGAAACAATTAAATGACAGTTAACTAGCAATCCAACTATATACTAACCCCATACACCTAGCGCATATAATTGCACTGGTTAGAGTGATACACAGTTGATGCAAACTCTTTAATGTGTTAATAATGATACATTGACGCTGGACAGTTAAACCTTTACATGCACAGTAAATTGTCGTCTGCTGTCATTGCTTTCTCAATATAAAACAGTTTTTTGTGTTTTGCCTCGTTACAGGGAGGCTTTACATTTTATCAACAAATCAAGATACTAATCATAACGCTACTAACTAGATCAATATAGACATGTTTAAACACTCATCTAAAGCGGAAACAGTTTAGATCTAGATCAGATACTGTGAGATTGTTCGCATCGACTTGAATTTTCACTTTTCCTTTCATTATCAATGATGATTTGGGTATGGGTAGTTAGTTAAAATCACATTCACATAAAAGATCAATATGGGGGTGACTTGGATTAGGCTTAACACCTATTCTATAGAGGCACCGGTCAATGTTTACGTAACTACTGTAATAGCCATGGTAACGGATTAAAATGAAATCAAATTTACAAACTTTACACAGAGTTTATAGCGAAGTGAAATACATGACTGTAATATGTTTCGCTACAAATATGGTAAATAGATATGTGTATAATAGAAAAAGGAGTTTGAAAACTTTATATTTATTACCTTAAAAAACAAATATTTACAAGAGAGTCAAATGTAAACAATTAAATCCATTTCACCCCTGTTTTAGATCAATACTTTTTCGCTAAAGTTCTTTCAAGACCATATTCGCCCTAAAAATCATCAAAACCTTTCAATTAAGTATAGGGTTCTCAAAATAAATGTTTATGATTCGATAGTTATTATCATTTATTGGTTTTTAAACTTTAAATTTTAATCTCCTCAAACTATATAAAACTATACACCATTGTAAAGATCTCGTCGCACAGATCAAGAAAATGTATACATATAAGGTCCTATCTCTTACCGTTACCGAGTTATAGCCTTTTCAAAATAATTCTATGACGTCATTTAGCTCATGAATATGCACGATTCAACTCTAAATTTTAAAACCGCCATAACACCTTTAGTTTTC